>CM042902.1:29165000-32112500 GCA_023653625.1 Triadica sebifera
ATTTAAACCCATCATATAGCAATAAAATCAAATATTGCATATTGTACATTCATTGTTTTTCACGGGCGTGAATATCTATTCAAGGCCATTAAGGTATCTTTCACTAGTGATATACCCATGAATCAAAGCGTGAAAGTTATTGCTTATAAAAACACATAATTCATGGGTGTGAACCATGTTTCATGGCTTCCTAACAGTAAAACAAATCGTGAATTCTGGGTGTGAGCAAAGAAAGTCTAAGTATCAATGTTGACAGCCATGACTTCTTATTCGCAATGTGAACTCATGCATTTCACATCTTACCTAGCCATGAAACAAAGCGTGAAAGCTACTACCCGTTCTATGAATTTTTTGCATAAATATTTAACAATTGTGAAGCCTGATTTTGTGCATGGATTCATAACCATGAACCCTGTGTCACAGGTGTGAATCTAGGAATTTCAGCAATAGAATTGAACCAAAAATAGAGCATTCATGCAACAAATTCAAAGTCTCTAAAGATTGACTAGTGTTAATCACTCCTATCAACATTATAGTTCATATTTCAAACTAGAAACATGACTTAACAACTTTAAAACACATTCAAATCACAAATCATGCCAAAATACCAATTGTTAACCCATTAACTATCATAGTTATCATACATGGCATTGTAGCACATAATCTCACAACCATGGCATTTTCATGGCTATCATGTCTTTAATATTATCATCAAGCATTTACAACATATAGCACATGCCAAAATGTAGGAAAAATGAATTAATATGTCAATATGTACATACCTCTAACAAAATAAAGCCTTATGTAAACTTAAGTTTCTCAAACTTGTCTCTCCCTTTGGTGATCCTCACCACTGCTTCTAGCAACAACTAGTAACACAAAAACGTCCTCATAAGACATTTAAAATAGAAAGCGAACTAAAATCAACCTAAAAATTTAGTCCTATCACCACCTTTCAAGAACTCTTCCAAAACCCTTTAATTTCCAATGGTAATTTCACATATGCCTATATAAAGACAAAGGGACACATTTTCCCCTTATTTTTCATGTTTTTAGCTGCCCACACCCTTATTCTGTGTCATTTCTCAAGCCATCTTCAACCTTTTTTCTTTCTCCTCCATTTCTTTTCTTTTTTCCCCAAATCCTAACTAAAAATCTAAAGCATAACCACTATTCTTGCTATAAAACTAAAAGAGAAGAGGATTCAAACCGTAAAAGGGATGAGATTTGAAGAGAAAAAGGAGAAAAGAGCTGGAAAGAAGTGGGTCACACCTAGCCATAGAAGTAGGCTCATTTGGTAAGCTCAAAGTCTTCTTATTCTTCTTATTCTCCATTTTTTATTTTGAGAAGCCCTATTAAGTTTAGTTCTGATTTTGTCACAAGTTAGAGTTTTGAGCTTCAAATTAAATTTTTATGTAAGGAAAACCTTATAACAAAAATAATGATTTAGTAAAATGAGAACCTTGAAGAGTTTAAGGCATAAATGAATAGCCTTGAGCATAGAACCCTAAGGTCTATGCATAAAAAATAGTGTTTTTTATGTTGTACATAAGATATAAAATGTAAAAAGATGTTTTTATGTATAAGGAAATACTAGAGAAGCTGCAAACAACCTCCAAAGAGGAGGAAAAGATTGAACCAATAAAAGTGTGCTTTTTTAGGCTCCATATAAAAAGGTAAGTACACATTAACGTCCAAATCTTTGCTTTTATGGTTTTATATGATATTTATATGTTTTTTTAGTTGAATAAAATGATTGCTTGATGATCTTATGATGAAAATATTGAGTTGATGGATGAATATGTGATAAAATGTATGAATGATGACATTTGAGCCTTATGAGAGGCATTGTTGTGGGATAGTTGAATTAGGGTTGTATTTTTGGCATGAAAAATAGGTTATTGAACTATTTATGTCAAAAGATGAGCCTGGTTATTTTTGACTTAATACATGAGCCATTGTGTACTATCTTTGATGAAAATATTGAAATTGGAGTAGTTGATGCATGATAGATGGATGAAAACATGCAAAAATGCTTGTATTGAGTTTAAGTATGATGTATGTAAGGTTAGAATGAGTTTCATGTTGTAAAATCTGGAAAACGACCCAATTTCAATCTTGAGGGCTGATTTGCGACAACACACCAATAGTCACGACCACAATTACACCTCCATATGATATGCAAAAATTGCCAAAAAAATCAATAAGATTCACGAGCACGAATGCTACTGCAAATTAGGCTAGGGAACACAAAGTGCAACCACGATTATGGTTATAAGGAAAAAATGATTTTTCAATAGAAAGGTTCATGGGCATAGATGCGACTGCAACCTTGGTTGCAAAATCTAAGTCGCAACTGCAATTCTAAGGATGTGATTGCGATTTTAGTCTACCCAAAATAAACTATGTTATGTGCATGTGATGTTAATAGCCAATTATAATTACATGCTTTGACATAAATGACATGAAAACGTGATATTATGATATATTATATCTTGACATTATGTGAACATAAAAAATATGAATCATGCAATATGTATACGAATCAACTATATCAATGTATGCATGAAATCATGGAACTTATAAAAAGTATGATGATGATTTATGATGTAAACATTCAAGGTATTGATGAGGAAATAATATGAGAACCCAAAGCAAAATAAGCTCGTAACTCTAACTTAGGACTAATGTTAGGATAAATGATATATCATTAAGATAATAATTGATACCATAAAATTTGAATATATAGTCAAGGGGTATTAAGTTTGTGTGAACGTTCCTAATCTATAAATACATGCATAAATTATTATGAAATTAGGTCAAGGAGCCTTAAACTTGTGTAAACACTTCTCACCTATCCAACTCGTGTGAGCAATTTAGATTGCAATCAGTCAACTCATATCCAGTTTAGTTCAATTCAGAATGCTATGGGTGAACTATTTAAATATAAGTAAATCGATATTTCATGTTAAACACTATTATTGAAGTATGAGAATAATCATAGTTCTCAAAGGCATAATTCAATAACGCAAAGTAATATTGCAGTGACGCAAAGTTATAATGTACCGGCATTAAAAGGCTAGAAAAAACATGGAATATTCAAAAATCTAACCAAAAAAAGAACTTAGGATATTCAAAAATCTAACCAAAACTCCTAGCACAGTAGCTTGTTCAATCAATCATCCGTAGTTTGTTCAATCAACTCATCACTGATTACTGTAGCATGTCCACCACAATGATGTTTTAGAACTACAAAAGAAAGTACTATAATTTTTAACATCTACCAATAACATACAAACTGAAATCACCCCCTAAATATTTGAACTATCTCATTAACATTTTTCTGTTTCATTTTAACCCATCAAAACTTAAATGAAGGGAAGTAAAAAAGAATAAAAGAGTTACAGTAACAACCAAGGGGCATGAATTACGTTAATCTGAGATTGTTCCATAGATTGATAAAATGATATTTGTGAAAGGATAGATATATAGGGCGAGTCATGAGACATCAATATGAAAGAAAAAGCCAAAATTTTTATTAGAAATTAAAAAATACCAGAGATACAAAAAAAAAAGGGCAACAGGATCCTAGCATGAGTTCCAAATTCCTGGCTTGAGAGAGCTCCTTGAAGTTTCTCTCTCCCTCTGCACTATGGTATACATATAAATAGCATAGTTTTCACTCTAATGGTCTATTGCATAAACCAACCACGAACACCATTTACATCCTTTTGCCAAAAGAAAATTCGAAGGAAACATATCACAATTTCCAGCTGGAAAATATTTAACCTTTAATTATAGGCATAAAGTACATAGAAGATTACAAGTTTCAATTTATGTAAAACATGACTATGAATCGGTAACTTGGTCACCAAAGCATGTCTGGTACAGTTGACAATTGCCCATTCTAACTAATTTTCATCATCACCAAGAAACTTATTGCAGATCAATTATAATACATGAAACATAGTCATTAACACATGCTAACTTCTTAAAAACTGGTGTTTGACCTTTCTGTGTACTCTGCTACAAGTTTTGAAAAAGAGGATGATCTGTTTTCTAATAATCTTGCTGGAGAGTCGTATTCCTCAATAAGTCCTGCACCATTATTATAAACAATGAGTAACATTGGCATATCCATTGCTATTTGTGAGAATACTATTATATCAAACTAATGTACTCACCATGACTCAGAAGCAGAACCATGTCACTATCAAGTACAGATGTTATTCTGTGTGCAATGATTATAACCGTACAGTTTGAGAAGTGTTGCCTAATGGTATGCTGAATCAAATTATCAGTAGCAGTATCAACTGAGGCAGTAGCTTCATCGAGGACCAAAACCTTGCTCTTCTTGAGTAGTACACGCCCAAGACACACGAGTTGCCTTTGACCCATACTCCAGTTCCCACCATTTTCAGTAACTGCAGTAACAGCATGATCATTCACACAGTGATTTTCATTCTTTTGAGTTCAAGAAATTCAACTTGCATATCATATTAGGAAAAGAAGTACCTGTTGAGTCTAGTTTTTTCTCCTTCTTCCTAACTTCATCTCCAAGTTGGCACTTATCAAGAGCCTGGAACCATTAAAATATGTTAGCACAAGCAACCCTTAAAATTAAGGATCCATAAACACCTCATCCTTCCACTGATGTACAAATTATATGCAACCCACCTCCCAAATTTGTTCGTCTGTGTACTCCTCAAGGGGGTCCAGGTTACTCCGAACAGTTCCTTCAAACATGGTGGGATCCTGGGGAATAATGCTTAGTCTTGACCGCAAATCATGTAAACCAATCAATGAGATGTTGATGCCATCAATCACAATTTGACCAGCTTGAGGATCAACAATTCGGAATAGAGTTTGTATGAGGGTTGATTTACCACTACCGGTTCTCCCTACAATACCGGTTTTCTTCCCACCAGGAAAAGTGCATGTGAGACCCCGCAACACAAGGGGCAAGTGAGGACCATACCGGACCTGCATCATGTCACTGTCATCAATTGCATATATATCAAAAGAGAATTAGAGATATTTACTGAATAACATCAAAATATTACCTGCATATTTTCAATTTTAACTTCTCCATGTGATGGCCAAGAATGTGCTGGCCTGTTTTCTTCTACTACAAGAGGAGGCTCACTGGGAATTGACATGTATTGAAGTATCCTCTCTACTGATATGATTTTGTTCTCCATATTGCAAATATTCCATATCACCCAAGCTTGTAACATGTTTAGGTTGAGTCCGTATGTCACAGCTAAGCCAGCAATGGCTATAAAAATGGGACCAGCCACCAAAGAGTGGTGTATTTCAGGCCTACTGATTTGTTACAAGCAAAGAATAATGAACATTCAGACAAGGCAGGAACTACTGACCTGGATCAATTCCTTTTGGAAAGGAGATTAAGAAATACAAAGAAAAAGCAAATGTAATAGCAGAAAACATATCCAGGCGAAAGCAAAGCCATTCCATTGCACCAGCAATATGAAACTTGGGCCGAGAATATGCATCTGATAGCTTCATGTTTGTTTCTCGGAATCTAGATTGTTGATCAAAGCTCCTGATAGTTGTTGATCCTGAAATTGTTTCAGCAAAATGTTGGATAACAGGAGCTTTGCATACTCCAACCAACCTAGAAAGTTCTCTTGCAGAAGAGATGTAATATTGCTGCGTGACAAAATAAAATTTTAGAACTCTTGTTACAGCATCTAAGTGCCTAATATTAATGCTTATTGTTCTTTAAATTTATTCAAGCCTATCATTCAAAAGAAAGAAGAGAATAAGCAATAAACCCAAAAGGATGGTATAAGAAAAATAAGAAGCATAGATGATGCCTGCTTCATGTATTAAAGCATTAGTTGACATATAAAAAAAGGCATTTGGAAGAAAACTTGAGGATTACCTGATACCAGATGCAGCCAGCAATAACAGGGATAAAAACAATAAAAACTTGCCATGCTACTTGAGACATCACGGCAATGATTCCCAGAAGCTGGATCATTGAAAAGGCAACTGCTCCAACTTGGGAGGGTATTTGCATATCGACTGCACTTTGGTCTGTTGAAGCCTATCAGTGCATAAACAGATCAAATAAATGACAACTGAAATTTCCTATGAACTTTATATGAACTACGTGAACATGAAAGAAAAGTGAAGTGAATGAGAACATTTCAATTAGTAAACAAATAAGACCTTCAAAACAAGTGTGCAGTGAAAATGTTCATAGACTTTATTTAAAAGAATATACATAGAAATTCACTTACTCTGTTTAGGATTCTTCCACTTGGAGTTGCATCAAAAAAGGACATTGGGGCACGGAAAATGCAGAAATGCATTTTATTGAATAGGAGAGTTGCTGTTTTGTACCCAGCTGTTACAAGAAGTGTGGATCGAGCCAGGATGCAAAATGAACTTCCAATAGCCAAAGCTACATAGACCATTATCAGTGTAGATCCACTGACAGTGGGTTTCACATCCTTCGACACTGGAGTTGCCCAAGCCATCCAGTAATTGCTACCAATTTGAAGTATCTGAAAGAGAATCTGTGCCAGTAAAATAAAGGGCACAAGAGCCCCTCCATATGCTGTTGTGAGATATTTCCAGTACACTGGAAACCCAACTCTTCCTTTCTCCCTCTCTTCTTCTTGAACAAGCTGTCCTTTTGGCTCAGCTATCTCATCAGCTTTACCATTTTGTAAATCTTTGTTCTCTTCTATTAAGGAAACCCCGTTATTGTTGCTCTTGTCATCATGGTCCTTGCTCATAGTTTTATTTCTGGAAGCTGTCTCTGCCTGTTTGGAATCCAGGGCTGATAAAGCTGTCTGATGTGCACCAACAAGTTCCATAAAATCAGACCCCGAATTGAGAATGTCATTATACTTTCCTGCCTGCGTAATTCTTCCATCTTTCATGACCTAACCAGAAGATACAAGTTGAAAATACTTCATTTGAACAGTTGAGAAGGCAAAACCTCAAAGACTGAAGAAAAGAAATATGTTTACTCACCAAAATTAGATCAGCAGCAGGTAAGAACTCAACTTGGTGAGTAACATAAACAACAGTTTTTGAACTCAAAAGACCAAGCAAAATTTCCTGTCGTACAATGATCAACCAAATATACTTTATGAAAACTGCCAATATTTTAATATGCATTAAAGAAGCGGAAAAATAGAAAAGCAAAATGCCAAATATTTTTCTTCAATAAGCAGCACACATGTTAAATAAAGTAAGTAACCAGAACTTAAGTAAATGAGATTAGGAAAGGAGAAACATTTTACCTTAAATAAATGAGATCCAGTATGTGCATCAACAGCACTAAAAGGATCATCAAATAGATAGATATCAGCATCTTGGTAGAGAGCACGAGCAATTTGTATTCTTTGTTTCTGTCCACCGCTCAGATTGATACCCCTCTCACCTATGACAGTTTGGTCACCAAATGACAACATTTCCAGGTCCTTCTTTAAGGAACATGCCTCCAGTATATTCTCATACCTTTCTCTGTCCATCTGCTTGCCAAATAATATATTCTCTTCAATCTTACCACTTTGTATCCAAGGTGACTGGGAAACGTAGGCCTTTGTCCCACATAATTTAAGTGTCCCTGAGATCTTTGGTACCTCTCCCAAAATGCAGGAAAGTAGGCTCGACTTGCCAGAACCAACAGTACCACATACAGCAACCCTCATACCGTGGAATGCTTTAAAATTTATATCTTTCAAGGTTGGGTTAGAAGCAGAAAGATCCCAAGAGAAATTCCCATTTGCTATCTCAATTGCTGTATCAGAACTACCCCTTGAAAGGTTCTCTACAACATTGGTCTGCAAATCATCCAGACAGAGGAAAGATGCGATTCTATCTAGTGAAACCTTAGTCTGAACCAGCATAGAAATTGTGTCCGGAAGATTATAAATTGGCTGTTGAAGAATTCTGAACGTTGCTAGTGCAGATAAGATCTTTCCGGACTCTAATGGGATTCCTATAAGCATACAAGTACCAAAAGTGACAACAGACACAAGAGTAGGAGCACCCCAGAACACAAAACTCACAACTGCAGAAGTGTAAACAAATTTCTTCAGCCATCCTGCTTCTGTGCTCCGGAGCTCCTCAATCTTAGACAAAAACTTCATTTCCCATGCTTGAAGCTTGAGAATTCTCATATTCCTTAAGATCTCAGATGTAGCCTTCATTCTTTTATCTTTAGATTTCATCAACTTGTCCTGAAAGCTCTCTTGTAACCTTCCCAATGGATAGTTCAATAACATAACAGTTATGGTTGCAACAAATGTAGCAATAGATGCAAGCCCAAGATTTTTATACAGTATGAACAATGCCAAACCAACTTGGATAATGACCAGCCATGGATCATGAATGTACCAGCTAAAGTCACCAATTCGCTCTGCATCAACAGTCATGAAATTGATGATTTCCCCACTAGTGTGGCCCTGCTTCGACTGGCATGAAAGGGTCAAACTCTTATTGTAGATCATTGCCACAAGCACTGCCCGCGTCCTAATTCCAATTTGCTGCAACCTAAAGAACCAGTGCCTCTGAGAAAGGCATTCTATAAGCTTTCCAACCAAAAAGGTTGAAGCTAAAAGGTATCCCTGATTCCTGAACTGCCCTTGCCCATTAAGGCACTGAACAAATGCATCTATAAGATATGGGCCAACATAAGAAGCTGATGTATATAACAGTCCAAGCAACGCTGTCCAAAGAATTTCTTTCCAAGCTGAGAAGAACAATGCCTTCACCAGTTTGATTGTGGTAATCCGAGTAGCAGGACCACTATCTGACTCTATCCTACTTCTGAAAACTGGAAATGCTCCAACTACACTATCCCCACTATGAAGTTGAGGAACATCCTCAAGGTCTAAAGTTTTCTTATTGCCAAGAGCAATCAGAGAACCCATCCAAGAAAAGGCGAGCAGACTAAAGAGACCAGCATTTGAGTAAGGTGTTACAGAATCACCCTCTCTTGACTTAGTTGACTCTAAATCATTACATGAGTTACCATTCAAGAGGGGTTCTTCAAGATGGGTAGCTTCACTCTTGAATTTCAAGAACCCCAAATAACACAGAAACAAACCAGTGAACACAGAGACTGCATCGGATACTAAATATTGAAGTTGTGGGGACATTT
Organism: Triadica sebifera; assembly: GCA_023653625.1. NCBI lineage: Eukaryota > Viridiplantae > Streptophyta > Magnoliopsida > Malpighiales > Euphorbiaceae > Triadica > Triadica sebifera. The sequence continues at coordinate 29,174,149 of CM042902.1, forward strand.
CTTGTCTATAAAGAACAATGTCCACAACAAGACAATAACAAGAAATTGCGAAATAAAATCCCCACCAAATTCTCAATAGAAATGGGAACTTTGTTTCAGCTGAACTGAAAATTTGGGTATGCAAATAAACAGAAAGCGAACCCCAAGAGAGTGTTCTAAGCGCTAAATCCAAAAGGGTAAGTAATTCATAATCAGACCAGCCATTTTTATACCAATAGAAGTAACTCAATAAACACCAGATAAGATTAAACACCGAGACACCGAAACAAGAAAACAGGGTGTATTTGTAACACAAGGTCCCCTCTTTCTTATGAAAACTCTCTTTCGAATCATCACAATCACCCACCCAAAATTTCTTACAGACAAAAGAGACGAGCAATACCAGTAACAAAACCAGGTGTAACGAAGCAGAAAACCCTCGTAGGAGAATAGGTTGAAGGAGAAAATCAGTATCTGAATGCATTGAGTTAGGAAGAAAAGCTAGCATAGAATGCGTCAATGAATGAGTAAGCTCCATACTTTCGAGGTTTTTTCGAGGTTTTAGCAAAATGGGTGTCCGGCGAATAATTTGGATTCTCGAAAGTTAGTAAATTTAAGATGAATTTTTATATGCAGGAGGCTGTGTATGTGCCATACATATATAGAAAGAAGAGTATTTGGAACCGCTTTGTGAGAGACAGAGAGAGAGAAGGTCAAAGCAACCCCTAAGGCATTGGAACGTGGAGAGCAAGACTTGGGAGACGGAAATAACCAAGAACCCGGAATCGTTTTTTCCAGGAAAGTCGTGAACTTTTTTATCTAAGAAAATTTTTTCCAAATTTTCACTGACGTGAATATGTGATATAATTTATATTAGTAATAATTTTAAAGGTAATTAAATATTTAAATTTTATTATACTAATAAATTCTATTATATATATATATATATATATATATATATATATATATATATATATATTATATTAAATTATGAATATATTATAATTGTGCTCACCACCAACTTGTGCATTTGCAGACGGTAAATAGATTTAGGCTAAACAACAAGCGAAACAGGCAAACACTTTTCACTTTTGGGTACATTGAACATAATTAATCTTAATTTTTTATTTTGTTTCCATTAAAATCTAAATCATTCAATTTAATAATTACTTTTTTCATCTTAATCATTAATTCATCAACTAAGAACTCGAATTCACAGTTCTAATAATACATTTAACTAACCAATGTATACCAAAAAAAAAAAGAACAAAAGAACTAACTAGCTATATTATTGAATAAAATAGAAACTTTAGAAACTAAATAAATTGGGGTTGGTTAAATTTATAATTAAAAATATAATTTAAAACTCAAAATTAAAAATATTAAAATTCATATTAACAAATATGGAAACATACATGTTAAATTCTTATATATAAAAAAATTCAAAATTTTATTATTTCATTTTATTTTCATATAATTAATTATTATGTCAAAAATTTTATATTTAATTAATTATTTATTTTTATAGTGTGCATTATGATAAATATATTTAAAATAAATATACACGTATAATATGATATTAATATTTTAAATCATCAATGTATAAATTAGAGTTTGAGAACTATAGGTCTAGAGTGGGAGGTGTGTGTGCATGGAGATACAGCTTTGGTCCACTTCATGTTTCTGATTTAGAAAAAAAACAAAAAACAAAAAACAAAAAAAAAAGGACCGCAATAAAGCTTGAAGAATATTTTATTTTCGGGTGACGAAAAGTTTCCTTGGGCAGCAAACAACAATAAATATATAAGAAAAGCCTTTCACTAGCAATTTGCATCTGGTGTTTGACCAATACGCAATTATAATAATTTCTTATTTTTTTGGAGAGGGGATAGGGCGATTTGCCCCTGGAGCACGACTTTGAGCATAATAATTTCTATATGTTGCTTTCTATTCCATTTTCCACCCCCCTTTAGCCCAGTCTTGCATATCAACCATTCAGTGGTGAAGGTGATGATAGGGACCTGATAGGCTGCCAGACTCTGATGGCAGAAAGCTGTGAAGAAGAAAACAAGAGATGATTAAAGGGTTCTATCTATAACTTAAATTTTTATTAAAAAAAATTTATATTATACATCAAAACTCTAAAAAATTTGTATAAAAATATTTAAATATAAAAAAATTATGTGATATATTGAATTGTAATATTTAAAATTTATATAATATAATATTTTATTAAAAAGTAAAAAATAAACAGTTATTTTTTAAAAAAAATTTATTTTTAATTATAATTTATTAAAATTTTAGAAATAGTGTATAATATGGAAAATTGAACATCTCTGGGCATTTCAAAGTTGGAGACTTGGAGTCATTACATCACATATTTTCTAACATGGCAAAAGTCCAAAATGTGTGGAAATAATCAGCCCAATGAATCTTTTGCCACGCGGGAATGTTTATTTAGTAGATATGGCTCGAATATCAAGAGATTCTAAGAGACACCATGAATAAAATATTCTGGTGACATAATCTAAGCTTGTTTGACAAGAAATAAAAATTATTATTTTTCCTTTTTCTTTAACTGACTGAAATTTATTAATTAATTATACGAGATAATAAATTGAATTGTAAATGAGTTAAGTTAATTTATATTGGTAAAATGGACCTTAGATCCTTAAATTATAGCATTTGTCTTTTTGGATTATCATATTTTTATTTAGTATTTATTTAATCATTTAATTTATGTTTAATATTATTAAATTTTTTTTAAGCAAAATCAATATAATAATTAAAATTATTTTCACAAATAGCATTAAAACTACAAACATAATGGATTATAGTCGGAAAAATCCGCTTGGTGATTTTTTTAAAAAAATATAAAGTTTTAAAAAAAACAACTTAGATTTAGAAAAGGTTAGATGAATAAAAACAAAAATTGAAACAAAAGATAAAAATGAGGAAAAATGCTCATAATTAAAATTTTAATTATCTTTTTCAGGGAAAAAAAATCGATATATGCTCTTATTTATTACTTATGAAGAAGTCAATAGTAAAATAAAATATGTATATATATATTGCTTAAATATCTTATTTTTTGATATATTTTATCAAGAAGAAAAAAAATATTTCACTAGAGATAATAACTTTTTGTGTTTGAAAATAAATGATTTGTTTGGTTTAAGGGTGATGGTTAGTTATATAACGGTCACTAATAGCAATTAGATACAACAACAAATACAACAACAAATTATGGTGTTAAGTTATCAATAGCTACCCATCGGCAGTTAATTGTTAGCCGACTAAATGTAATTGCATAACTAGTTTTAAAAGCATTTGATATAACTTAATTAGTGATTGAAAATTAATTATATTTTTATAAAATATTTATTAATAATATTTGCATTGTATTATTAATATATATACATATATTAGCTTTTTATTTGGCACATTGTGTATCATGTATAATATAAAAGGATAATTAATTAAATACAAAATTTTAATTGAAGATATAATTTTTTAGTCAATTAGAATTAAGTAAAAAATTAAAAAAAAATATTTTATATATTAAATACCTAAAAGTTAGACTTTCATATAAAATATTGAGAATTTCAGCTTTTAATAAAAAAAAACAATAATTTTTAATACAAATTCTAAAAACTGGTGATGGAAATTTATAATTGCTAACTTTCATTTTCATTTTAATTAGCATTCAACTGGACTTTTAATTTATTAAAATACTAAAATAAATTATTTTTAAATTTATTGGACCATCAAACAACTGCACAGTTAATGCCGTAGTGCCACCGTTTTATGTAGTTGATTAATTATGTTTTCCTGTTAGCTATGTGTTCTTATCCTCTTTATTTTTTCAATGTTCGCTAATTAATGTTTTGTAGATTTTTTATTAAATAAATTATGAGAATAATTAATTTAATTTTTAATTTATTAGACCATTAAACAATCGTACAATTACAATCTGTTTGATATTGTATTTATCCAAAATGTTTTTAGAAAAAAAAAATTATTTTTAAAGTTTTTAAATTTTTAAAATTATTTTTAAAAAAAATAGATAAACAGATTTTTTTAAAAAAATTAAAAAAATAATTTATAAAAAATAAAAAAACTAATTAATTAAATTAAAAAAATTCTAAATCTAATTTTTAAACATCTGCCGCTGTTGACAATTTCTCAAAGACCTAAAATTTTTTGTGGTTCATTAATTATGTTTTCCTGTTAGCTATGTGTTCTTATCTTCTTCTTTTTTTTCAATGTTCGCTAATTAATGTTTGTTAGATTCATTGAGAGTTCATATAAAGTTCTACTATGTCACCATCTTACCTTACTTTATTTTCACTAAAAACAAAAATTCATTACTTTTGAATGAGAAAAAAAATCTGTTTTTCACAATAATATAAATAAAATAAGCATAGAATGCATCAAAATGTAAACAATTTCTTCCAATAAATGATTTCCAACCCTATTATCAATCTAAATGCTTTTTTTTTAATAATCTATTATATACGCTCACACTCTTTTCAAATATTTAAGAAGGATTATATAAAGTTTTCACCAAGTTTCTTTTTTTCATTTTATCCTAATATTTTTCTAACACTATTAAAAAAAAATATATAATACTTTTTCAAAGTGTTCATTATATTTCCAATTTTTTTTATCCTTTCGAAAAAAACATCACTAAATGATAACACTTCCTAAAAATTTTTGTAAAAGCGCCATTAAATTATATTATTAAATTTTTAGTAAATAATTAAATAATTAAATTCACATTTTCTGACACTTATTTATAAAAGCATTGTTAAGTTAGATTATTAAATTATTAGATAATTAAATGTGTGAGTACTTTTTTGTAGTTGTATCCTAAGTTCTTGATACTTTCGGCAAAATATCACTAGGTGAGAACACTTTCCTATTCTTTTTGTAAAAGTATAATTAAGTTATATTATTAAATTTTGAATAAATTATTGGATAATTAAAATCATGACACTTTTTACATTAGTATCTTTAAGTTTCTGGCGATTTTGACAAAAACATCAATAGGTTAGAATATTATTCTGATGTTTTTTGTAAAAGTATTATTAAGTTAGATTATAAAATTTTTAATAAATTATTAAATAATTAATTTTTTGACGCTTTTTATATTTAACGTCTTTAAGTTTTTAACACTTTCTAAGAAAATATCATTGGGTAAAAACACTTGCCAATGCGTTTTGTTAAAGCATTATTAAGTTAGATTATTAAAATTTTAATAATCTATTATATAATTAAATTCACGATGCTTTTTATATTAGTATGATTAAGTTTTGGATGCTTTCGCGCCACTAAACGAGAGTTCATATAAAGTTCTAATATGTCACCATCTCTGCTTACTTTGTTTTTTGTTGGATTTTGAATGGGTCTAGATTGCCCATGTGGGCTTGATTCAACTCTAACTCAATTAACTTAGTATAAAATTAAAAAGAAAAATTGTTATTTTTTTAATTAGAAGTTACAAAATGTAACTCCCATTGCATCTCTATCTGAAAAAATTTCTACGAAAAATTTTTTCATCTTCAGTCAATTCCAAGAGAATCAACGGATTCGTGCTGTGAAAAAATAATTGATTCTAGTAAACTAGTATATTCAAAGTATTGAAAACTTATCGTGAATACTCAACAAATAAGTTTTCACTAGCAAAAATTCTTGTGTTGGTATCAGAGACTTAAATGTATATTTTTGTGCTTGAATTTGGGATTAAGATAATTTTTATGTAATTAACCATGAAAATCTAAAAATTCTTTAATTTTCGTGAAATTGTTTTTTCTGTTTCATGGTTTGAATTTGGTATGGTTGAAAAACTCTCATTACAAGTTTTTCTAATGAGTATTTTTGTAAATTTTTTTGATAAGTAATTGATTTTATATGAATTTTTTTGAAGTTCCTAATCAAAATTAGTTGAACAACCGACATAAAATAACCACTGGCAGGCAGCGCGTGTATTACACGTGCCTCCCGCAGCGCTTCACGCACACATGGCAAATATGTGCTACATGGCACTCACATTGGGATGACGTGTCGTCCACGTGTTAAAACAACAAATATTCATAGTTTTTTATTCCTTACCTGATTCATGGGAAGGGAAAAGTAAAACACTTAAAAAAGACTAAACGACTTAACTTATGAAAATTTTGAGAAAAATTTGAATCGACAACTAGAGCGTTGGATGCAAGATGGTATCAAGAAATCTAGCAAGTCAGTGAATGGTTTCTCATAGATGAGAAAGATGTCTAGTATATTGGCAAAGAACCATTGATTCAACCAAATGATAAATGAATTGAACTCAACATTAGAATATATTTAGTTTTTTATTTTTTTATGTGACAATGAGATACTTCTGAATTCATTTAGCATTATTTTTATTTTAAACGTGTAATGAATGTTCTTATGAATCATTGTTAATATTTATTTTTTTCATGAATATATATATATATATATATATATATATATATATATATATATATATATATTATTGTTATGTTACATGAAATTATGCAAGTATGTAATATTATGAGAATATTAGATTGGTAGATTAGTGAATCTCATCTAATATAATTAATTGACACATGTTTAAATTAAATAATGATAATTGGACTATAACAACAAGAATTGATTGGGTTGTGCCACAATATTTTTGTTTCTACTGTATGTGTTAGGTTATTATTGATTAATTTAAAATATTGTGATATAAAATGATTATTGTGATAATAAATTGTGTTAATTCTAATTATGATCATTGTTTCTAAATGGTTAAAATGGGTGCAACAAAAAGTATAATTGCTAACTTGAATCAAAAAGATAAGCTGAATAATAAAAAACTATGACATTTGGTATTGAAAAATTCAATATTTTTTGGAAGATCAAGATATACTAGATACTATAATACAACCAATGGTTGAGCCTGAACATGGAAGAAACATGTTTTATGCATAACCTATAGTGTATTGCTTATTTGGATGCAACACTAAGCATTTATGATATACATTTAAGTCTTGAAATCAAAATATAAAAGAGTAGATAGGGAATAGGGTAGAAGTTAGTGGGAGTCCAAGTCAGAGAAGCAGCTAAGAATTCCTGGGTGATTATTTCACTTATATATCTGATTTTTATAAATGCGCACACACACAGATATATATATATATATATATATATATATATATATATATATATATATATATATATATATATATATATATATATATATATATATATATATATATTATTGATTTAAAAGTTTGTAACATATTTTTTTTGCACTTCAGTTTTATTATAAAAATGGTATAAAAGTTATTTTAAACATGGATAATAGTTTAAATTGTAAATGTGTTTGGAAATAAAAACTTACGATTTCCATTAGTAATGTGAATAAGTATTCGGGATGAAGCTTCATAATATTTTCTTGTTTAACTTTCTGTATAGTAGGATGATGGGTATTACAATTAATCTATAAAATTATTCACTTAATCTAAAATTCGTTGTTCGTAATATCCTCTTGTCTAACTATTTGTATAGTAGAGTGAGAGGATATTCCAATTAATCTGTGAAATTATCTATTTCATCTAAAATTCGTTGCAAAATTAATGTTATTTCAATTTAAATAACAAACTAAATAATAAATACAAATATCAAAAATTTTAAATCTTAAACAAGCAATTGCATTAATAATGAACTACAAATAAATTCAAAACTTAATTAATTAAATTCAATATATTTTATTTAACTAAATTAATTAATTAATTAAAATTACTAAAATTATTAATAATTCTGGCTTTTCTTGCTATTTTGTACCCATTAACATCATCAACTTTCGCTGCATTCTCTTACTATTAGTGGAAAAGGAGGGTGCAGCCTTAATGTCTCTTTGCTTACTGCTTTCAAGGAGTTGAATTCGTGAATCCCATTCTCATCAACGTTGCCTTTTACATCAAAGGCTTGCCTTACTTCAGCCTGTGCCTTTCTTAGCAACCATTGGGTTCTTTATCATTTCTGACACTGTTTATTCTATAAAAGTTGATGATGTTTCTGTTCACGCACTGAGCATATCCTGAAAATTTTAAGCAAGCAAAATTTATTAAAAAATAGGTGTCGAACTAGAAATTTATATTTAAAGAATCCAAAAATTAAGTATTGCAAAAGGAATAGATAAAAATATTGATAGAAATGAATGAGTATAAATATGTATTTAAATTTAAGAGAGGTTAAAATTACATAATAAAATAAATGTAAATGTTATGTAAGAAAAGTTTTGGGGAACGTAATAAAATTATAAATAATCTTGGCCTACAGTTAATTTTTTATCAAAAAAAAATATATTTTTTGTAGTTAAAAATTTACATTAAATGAATATAAATATTAATTAAGTAAATTTATAGGATTAGTAACCGCAAATAAATAATTTTTGAGGGGCTGTAACTGAAAAAAAAAAACTCAAGTGGTTTTTCTTTAAAGGCAACATACCAAGATTACAGCTTTTACGGTTTCGTCTGAAAGAGGGAATTCAATGCCATTCTCTTCTTGAACTTGAACCTTTAGCAGAACACCAAGAAGATTATCTGCTGCTGCCTTGCTTTGCATCTCTGTTCCTTTTGTGTTCTTGTGATAAATAATGATGTTCTCCAGGATCTTATCAGTTTCTTTATGGAACTTCTCAATCTTAGGCCTTAACCCACTAATGGCCTCAACTGAAGGAAACATGTCGGCAACACAGAAACCTGATGCTACCTTTATAAGCTCAGCGATGATCAAAACAAAAGGATTCTTTATCCTTACATTTCGTGCCGAAAGCTGCTCTTGAAGCGATATCATATGTTAAATCAGATATTTTCTGGCTAAGATCGACAGGCAATCCTGCTTTTGAAGAAACATATCCAATGAGTTTGAATACCTCCTCTTCTCTAATCGATTGAAAGGACTGTACTCCTCTCGTAGCAAGAAACAGATTTTATTAATTGATAGGTGGAATGCCTTCGGCTAATTAAAAACCGAGGACCAATCCTTTGGGATTGGATTCTACTCTGTTTTTTTTCGTACACTACTGGCAGAACTGCAGAGTGTTTCAATTGGCTGATTTTGTAAGATTTTCTGGGCCTTCTTATTTCAAGATAACAAAAGAATTATAACAAAAAATAAGCTAGTAACTGCTCCATCTCAAGATTATTCATAACTAACAAAAGACAAGAAAATCTTTTGAGGCAAAAGATTTTATATATGAAGTAAACAGAGTAACTAATTAAGTATAAAACATAGTGGTAGATGACAAGGCAATTCAAGTACAAATTCCTAAAATATCTTAACATTAAAAAAAATGTTACCTACGAATTATAACTGTACAAAGATAACTTTTGTTTCATTTTTATACCAACTAATGATATAATCGAGTCCTTGCAAGTTTGTTTCTGATAAAAGAGAGTTGAGTAACAACGTCACCAATATTCACGCGCTTTTGTGGTGATTCTGCAGAACAATATATTCCAATTTCAAATATTTTAATCAAACACTCTTTCAATATTGTAAAATTCCGGCTACGGTTTGATGCAGCATCTTCATTGAGTTGCATTTGGAGCAAGTTGGGATCTGTAATTTGTGTGACTTGTACTTCAGCCAAACCTCTCTCGACAAAATTGTGAAGGCTTAAGCCCTGATTAAACATGTCATCAGTAGGTCTTTTTCCCGTGAACATCTCCATTAACATTATGCCATAGCTATATGTGTCACCGTTTGTCGACACTTCACTTCCCGTACCATACTCTTAACATGCACACAGAATTTTATACTTAATTATAACAGGATGATTTCAATTGTGCCATAAAATTTGTGAAAATGTAATTTTAAGTGAGTACTAAAATCAAATACCTGGTGGGCAATATCCAATGGTGCCTCTTGTTCCGGTGGAACTAGATTGATTTGCAGAATGCGGAATGATCTGATTAGAAAGGAACTTTGCTAACCCAAAATCACTTACTTGTGCAGTCATTTCTTCATCAAGAAGGACATTGCTGGGTTTTAAATCACAATGAACAATTGGTGATCCACAATCATGATGAAGATAATCTAGTGCACAAGCAACATCGATGGCAATATTCAGTCTTTGCATGACATTTAAAGCCCTTAGCGCTTCATCTGATCCCGAAGTTGGATGCAACCAGCCATCCAAATTGCCATTACTCATGAACTCATAAACCAAGGCTTTGAAATCATTGCCATGATAATCAGTGCCTGAACATGCTGTGAGTACTTTTACGAGATTTCGATGTCTAACATTCTTTAAAGCCTCACATTCAGCTATGAAACTCCTTGAAGCTCCTCGACGCATTAGGTTAAGCACCTTCACTGCAATGGCAATTCCTTCTTGATCAAGGGTGCCTTTATATACAGAACCATAGCTACCTATACCAATCAAATTTGCTGAAGAGAACGCATTTGTAGCTTTAAGGAGGCTTTGATAAGACACCCTCAATAACGCATTACCCAAAGTACTCTTCGATGTGGACTCTCGTTTTCTCTTTCTTGAATTGCAAACAAATAATCCAACGAGCAAGAGTAGTGCACCAAAAACAGCAATCACAGAAGAGACACAGATTATTATCTTCCATTTTACAGTTAGTCTCCTCTTTGGTTGTCCAAGCTTGCATAAAGGGAGCCCGAAATCAGGAATGTCACCACATAGATCTTCATTTCCTGTCACTGACGTTGCACTTTTGTTCTTGAAAACGCCTTCTGTTGGTACCATACCTTGGAAACCATTGTAAGACAGATCCAGTAATTCTAAAAATTTACACCCTTCCAGGAACTCAGGAATCTTACCTGAGAAATTATTTCGAGAAAGATTCAATAATCGAAGGCCTCTTAATGAACTTAAAGAGGACGGAATTGGTCCTTGGAAATTATTGGTACCCATGTTTAGAAACTCTAGACTTACACAACCGCCAAGGCTGGTGGGAATGTCTCCTGATAACATGTTCTCATGAACAGCTAATCTTCCTAGATTTTTCAATTTTCCTGTGTCATTGGATAAGGAACCAGACAAGCGATTTCTAGACAAATCCAGAAAAGTTGCCAAGGAGGAAAGCTGAGTAAGTTGTGGAGGTATAGGACCGGTCAGATTGTTTACAGAGAGATCTAATCCAAACAATCTTATGCAATTCCCTATATTCGGAGGGATAATCCCTTGAAGATTATTGAAAGATAAATCCATCTGAATCAAATTTGTGAAATTTCCTACACTTGATGGGATAGTTCCAGACAAATTATTTGCTCCAAGAGCCAGTACCTTCAAATTTTTAAGTTTTCCTATGCTAGAAGGAATGGGACCTGAGAGCTTGTTGTGTGATGCATAGAGACCTTGTAAGGTAACAAGATTGGTTATTTCAGCCGGGAAATTCCCACTTATTTGATTGTTGTCTATAACAATCAACTCAATCTTCATCCAGAAGTTGAAGATATATTCAGGCAGCTTCCCTCCAAAGTTATTCCAACTCATGACCAGAGACTGCAAATTTGAGGCATTAGTCAAATTGGAAAGAAAGCTCAAGCCATTGCCATCCTCCGGGTCACCACTTCCAAAATGGTTGCCAGCAATGACCAACGTTATGAGCCTATGCAGCTTCTCTAAAGATGGCACTCGTCTGCTAAGATTGTTTGAACCTACATCAAGCCGCTCTAGGTTAGTGGAATTAGAAATTGAGATTGGAAAGGAACCGGTGAATTTGTTAGAACTAATTTGAAAGACTTGAATATTTGGCAGAGAGAAACCAGAAGGAAGATTTCCTTCTAATTGGTTTGATGACACGTCTAAAATCTCGATCAAGGAGAGATTGAAGATGGAATAAGGGATGGTACCAGAAAACCAACATCTAAATAAGGACAAGGCCCTTAGATTCATCAACTGTCCTAAAGTATGAGGGATAATCCCACGCAAATTATTTCTATATGCATGGAATTCTTGAAGAGAGGACAGATTCCCCAGAGAAGAAGGGATGGTTCCTGTGAGATGATTGTTTCCTAAAGAGATCAATTCTAGCTTCGTTAACGAGCCGAGCGAAACAGGTATCTCACCTTCCAGCATGTTATTCTCCAAATCAATGACAACAAGGTTAGAACAACTTGATATGTTATAAGGAATTTTGCCACCTATGGAATTGTTAAAAAGTGACAATATTTGTAGTCTATGCAAATAACCAATTTGAGGAGGGATTGCATGAAAGAAACTATTGTTTTCAAGGTAAAGCTCTCTTAAAAAGCTCAAATTGCCAACATGTAGAGAAATCGAACCTGAAAGTTTGAGGGAGTTGAGGTCCAGCACTGTAACCCTTTGGTGTCTCCGACCACATGTGACCCCGGACCACTGGCAGAAGTGAAGAGAGCTATTCCATGAACTCATAAAATTGAAAGGATCATTAGTTATTTTGGATTTGAATTCGAGCAAAGCGAGTTGATCTGTCTCATTACTCCTGCCCCTGGGAATGGCAGCAACCGGCAGCAGGCTAAAGCACAAGACATGAGAAATGGCAACAAGGCAGAAGCATGGCAAAGATACTGAAAAACTTGTGTAAGAAAACCCCATAGTTATATGTATAGGCGGGAGGACGCTACGCTTAGGATTAATTACTGGTTGCTTGTTGGTAGTGATCGATCAAGTGAGATGATTTATAAATTATATAATTAACCTGCTGGATCAGTACGTACGTAGTGATGAGTTCATCAGCACTGGCTATGAGATAGTTACGTAACTATCAGTATTGACAACTTGGATGGCACGAAATTTTGATAATAAGTCAAGTCCTCTCCAATAATATGTAAATATGGTGCTCATTAACCTGAAAATAATTTTTTTAAAATAAAAAAGAAAATCGGATTTAGGCCTTCTCATGTCAGTAAAATATATACAACCCTCTATAGTTAGCACAATTTGTCATTGTTATCTCTATTCATTTATAATCTTACATAATCAACTTTATTTAGATTAAACAACTTTATTTAGATTTAGATTAAACAACTTTACTTAGACTTTTGCATTAATTAGACACTTTTAATTGTCATTTTTTTTAAGATTTGGACAGATATGTATTATAGACGAGCATGTCAAATTTTAGAGATAACTTTAAAGATACACCTAATTTGTCATCTTGCTTTCAATTAAATGCTTACATTTTTTTTTCTTTCAATTGTATATATACATCTTTCGATTGTTTTTCAATTCAACTGTTTTGTCGATTTTTCCATCCATCGATAATAGAGCGGGAAACAGAATGTTGATATGTCATCTTCAGTGTAGGGCTCCCCAAAAGCCAATGTAGCAACATAGACCCAATTTGTAAATATTTAATAATTTTAAAAATTTAGAGATAGAATTTTTCTAGGAATTCCGTCATAAATATTTTAGTAATTTATAAATAAATAAATTTATTATTTTAACTCCTTAAATATATTTTCTTTTCCAATATAATGACATAAATAATATTAATTTTTTGTTTTTTAATCAAAAATTACAAAAAAGGGCTTATAATAAAATACATTTTTTTATATCCATTTAATTGCATTTTTTGCAAAATTTATTTTGGTGTTAATTGACACTTTTGACCACAAATCTAATTGTAGTGTCAATTGAACAAAATTTATTATTTTCTTAAATTATTCAAATATTTACCTTTAGATTTTCAAGAAAAATTTTGATTCCAAATTTAAAAATTATTGGCAATTGAAAATCTATTGCAAAATTTTTAAAACATTTAGTAACAATACTTATTTGTCATATTCACTTTGATGAGACCGATATTGGATGACATGTCAACATTACATTACCTATAAATAGAAAAAATGATGGAATGTTTGAATTGAAAATAAAATCGAGAGATGTATCCAATTGAAAAAAAAAAATTAGGTGTTTAATTGAAAATATGGTGAAACTTAAGAGATATTTTTGCAGTTATCCCTAAATTTTAAACCGAGTCATTATCAAGGTGTTCATATGTCATGTAACACTCATTTATCTCTCTATTTAATAGTTGAGTAAGGAGATGTTACACTTTATTTAGCTCATTGTATTGTTATATATTACATATACATATGAGTAATAAACATAACACACAACTCATCCTATATAACAACTATAATAACTTTATTTGATTGCTAAAGTGCTTAGTTTTCAATTTGTCCATCACATCTGATCTCAAAATGCACTTGTCACCCGGTGTCCAACCTAGAAAGCATGACATGTCAAATTTTCTTTTGAAGGACCTGAGATTAACTCATGATTTTCACTTTTTGTGGATGAAAATATAGTAAAATATACTAATATAGTTAACCCTAATATGTGAGAAATATAAATGAGTACAAGAGTCAAACTAATAAATCTTACCATAATTAGATGACTTTATATGCTTTATTTTTTATAGATGTGTCAAATAGGTTGAGTAAGGATTATTCAAGTCAGTTTCTGGTCGAGTTAAAATTGGACATGTTACTTTTTAAATCAATAACTTCAAATCATTATCGAGTGAGTCACTTTATGTGTCGAGTAGGATTTTGGATGGGTGTCTAGGCAACATCCACCAAAAAGATATATTGATTTGGTGTAAAGATATTTGTGTGTGTTGGTGGGAAAGATTGGAACCTACACACTTCATTATCCCTTAAAGAGAGCTTAACTTTAACTTCAAGCCCAAAGCTAGTTGATGATTATTTAACAATATCCAAAATATATATTTTATTATATCTAAATCCAACATTTATTATAGATAAAAAAATAAATTGAAATTCATAACAAGACCATAGCAATTTAATTTGAAACATGTTAGTATCAAATTACACCTTCCAAAATTTAAACTATTAACATATTACTTGTTATTACTATAATTATGTTATTAGGTTATATATATATATATATATATATATATATATATATATATATATATATATATATATATAATTTCAATAAAGAAATTCTCTTAAAATATTTATGCATTATTCCATAAATTCACTAACATAAGTAAATCACATATCATAACTTATACACTCATAAAAATTATCCTATTGATCCTTGGCATCCTTGGGCGCATGGTGACTCAATTGGCAACTCAGATTAAAACTTGGCATCCCTTTAATGGGAGCAATATTTTGGTTGTACACATGTGTAGAGTAATTACCAGTACAGAAAAATGTTATATATACATATTAAAGTAGTGAAAAACTGTGTAAAAGCTATATGTGGAAAGGTAGTGATAAAGAGACTAGTGGAGGGAAGGTGAGTTGGGTCGATATAACCTTACAAAAATATGATGGAGGCTTGGGCTTAAGAAAATCCATGAATAGAATCAAACGACCATTGCTAAGCTTGTTTGAGATCTTTTTTCCACTAAAAAGTCTTTTGTGGACTTGTAATACCCGATTTTTAGTGTTTATAATTTTATGAGTTGTTAAGAAAAAATGGGTAGATTGAGGTTTAAAAGGGTTAAAAACAGTTAGAAAATATTTTTTCATGCCCATAAAAGGCTGTTCGTGCCCTAAAAAATTGTGTTTCAAAATGATAGAGTTTTGAAGGGTGTTCACACTCCTAAATAGGATTTCACGGTTGTCAATATTGTGGTTCATGGTCACTCATATGAAAAGCATGTCACATCTGTAACATAGGGGTGTTCATGCCCATGAATGAGGCTTCACACCCGTGAACAACTATCAGCGAGTGGGTGAGTTAGAGCCATATTTTTCTCTTTCTTCCATACCTCGTTTCTATTATTACCTGCTTTACACTGCCCATATAACCCAATTTTTCATGCCAAGCTCTTGTTCTTCACCATCTCAATCTCCATTAACTCAAAAGCATCCTTATTAACCTAGGGTTAAAAATCAAAGGGAGAAAGTAAGAGAATTTATGAGGTTGAACCTAAGCTTGATTTTAGAAGTGGTTTTGTTCCATTTTTCTGGTAAAAGGTTTAAGGGTGACATTTTCATATTGATAGGAGCTAGAGGCAGTGGTGAAAATCACAAAAAGGGATACACAAACTTCGAAGCTTAAAGTGTTTAAGGCTCTATTGTCAAAGGTTAGTACATATATGCATATTAATTCACTTTTAATGTATTTATATCATATTATATGCCATGAAAAGATTGGATATGTGAATAATGACATGAAAGTGTTTCTATCATGAAAATACATTGTGATTATATAAGATATATGTTAAAAATGTCATGAAAATGGCTTATGATGTTTATGTTGATTGAAGAGACTTATGGATATGATTTGTTTTCAAATGTTTTCTTTTATGCTATGGCATGATAAGAGTATGAAAATGTGATTGAATGTTGATAGAAGTGATTGATATTGGTCAATCTTAGAAGGTTTTGCATGATTTTTAAATTATTCTTTGTTTTAGCTCGAGTTTCTATTATGGAAATCCAAAATTTCATGCTCTTGAATATTGCACACAGACACATTTCATGTCCGTGACAAAGGAGTCATGTAACACGCCCTCACCCCAGCAGCACGTGCCTGGATGAGAAAGCGCTACACCAACTTCTTTCATCTTTAACTTCTTTATTGAAACCAATCCATATTCATTTTTTTCTCAAATAATAAAAATAAAAATAACGTACATTTTATTTACATAGGATAATGTTTATTAAACATCAAGTTAATTTTGCAAAACCATAAAAGATATCATATAAATCTAAATACAAGATATAAAACATAAAATGTACGATACAAAAATTTATGTCCCATGTTTGTAGAAATTGGCTGCTTTATTGGATTAGAATCATCTTTGTCTTTATCTACAACTTAAGCTACCTCTTTAAATTTGTGCGGAAGGAAACTCTCACGCTAAGCTTTAGGGTTTGTGGTGTATATAAATAAAACAATAAACTATTTTATGCAACATACATTGTCATATATATTACATACCATAATATTATTATGTTTTTTCTTACATTTATTATTTATTTATAATTCTTATCTTATTACATTCTAGCATACATAAACATCAAATTATATCATTATATCTCATACTAGTTGTACTTTATCAAATCATCATTATATAGTCAAACATATTTTCACCATATCACAAATCATGATTACGTTTACTTTTGATAATTTCTTTATGCTCACAACACCTATAAACCACTGACTATTATAGCGGAGTTATCATCCAGACACTTAGGAGTACTACCCGGGCATTATGATTTGCGCATACAAGTGTCATTACCGACTTTAATAATATTATCATTACCGGATTTAATAATAGTGTCATTACTGGATTTAATAATAGTGTCATTACTGGCTTCATTAATTGTGTCATTATTGGCATTAATCATACTCCTCCTCTGCTTGGCATGCCAAACTATTATAAGTCAAGTTTTAAGTTAGATGTTCTAGGGCTTACTTAACGTCATTAAAATTCATAATTATTAAATTAGCACTTTTTATGCATTTAATCGCTCAGTTAATCACATAATTGCTCAATAAGAATATTATTTGCATAATATAACAAGGTCCATATTATTTTTTAAATCAAATTTCTCAATTGATATTATGCCTTGTTACTAGTAGATTCAATGCTCTATATTGGACCTTAATTTTGAACCTGCTAGAAGCCGAATTAAATTACAAAGTCTCTTAAGAATTTTAGCCTTGAATCTTATCTTTAATATGCAACTTGAATCACTAAATTTTGAGTTATGTAGAAAAAGATATAGTCAAATTAACACTGACTGGTCACTAACAATTCTGCCCATAATTTTCTAGACATATTATAGATCCGAATTTTATATATTTTTTTGGAAATATTAAAAAATATTTAGATTTTATGGCCTAAATAAAAGTTAAATATCTATGTCTTAGCTTTCAAACCCAATAAATAACACACAAATCTGAATTCTACAACTTAATTTATAACAGTTTATGTACTCACTACTACACAATTTTCAGCAAAGAACATATACAATAACCACATTCAAATTTTTCCAAAATTAATTTTAAGTCTAGAAAATATGCATCCCCAATATTACATCACAAAATAATTTTAATCAAAAATTATTTACATGAAAAATACTCAAATATGCAACTTTATAATAAATTATAGGTTATTGCCTTAAATTATGCATTTACCTAAAATTTTACTTTGCTTTCTTTCTCTTCACTTCTGCTTCTGTTTTCCCTTATCTTTTCTCTCTTATTGAGTACCTAAAACATACAAGAAACTCATCAAATATCTTTCTTTCATTATATATCTCTAACCCCTAAAATATCTCTCTTCAAAACCAAGCTCTAAATGAGCTTAAAACATCATCTTCCTTTAGAGAAACTTAAAGAAAAGATGAACGACACTTTACCTCATGCTTTTTCTTTCTATGGCTGAAATTTTAGAGGTTTATCTCACCTATTTTCTTGCCTATCTCTCTCTCTCTCTTTGCCCCTTAAGCTTTCTCAAGCTTTTTTATGCATGAAAGCTTACTTTTCCATAGCTTTCTTACTCTTTTCCTCACTTTCTCTTTCTAGAACTAAGCTTGGCTATGAAGGATTAGAGAAAATGTGGGCTAAATTAGGAGAATAGAAAATTCTAGATAGAAAGATATAAGGGAGGAAGAAGAAGCAATTAAGGAGAAAATGACAAAAGTCATTAAGGATAGGGACACATAAGCTTAAATATCTAGATATTTCTGTTTAATTAGCTTTTTAATGTGTGACACTTAGTTTGGCCAGCCATCACATGTATTAAATCTCCAATTCATGCATTTAAATAATAAATATCTCACTTAATCCCTCAATTTTTGATAAATTATAAATTAACTCCAAAACTTTTCAAATTTTGCATTTAGGTCCTCCACAGTAAAATAACATCTTTAAATACTTTAAAAACTTTTTAAAAATATTTTTCATAATTATTTGCCATTATTTTAATTATTTTTCTGTCAAAATCCAAATTTAGATTCCGGTCGAACCAACAAATCAATTTAACAACCCACGCGACTTGGGCCTAAATTAGTGAATATGACAAGTCATGCCCATGAAACATCAACCCAAAAAATTCCTAGAATGAACATAAACTTTCATACTTTGCTTCACAGCTAAAGAAGTTATGAATGTTTAGGTTCACGGTCGTAAACATTGATATCGAGACTTTCACAATTCAAACTCAGAATTTCACAATTTGTTTCACAGTCAGAATGGGTTTCACACCCATGAAAGATATTTTACGACCATAAATAGTGTGTATTTTTGTATGCAGTAACATTCATGGCTTGGTTGATAGGTGGAGGTACCCATAAATGATACCTTCACAACTGTGAGTATGTAATTCATGCCCATGAAGTTTATTATGATATATGTTATTTTTCTCTAATGATGCAATGCAATGGTTATACACATTTTTTGTAACACCCCCTCACTCCAGCAGAATGTGCCCGGATAAGGGAGCGTTATACCGACTTCTTCAATCTTTAATTTATTTATTGAAAATAGTCCATATTCATATACTTTTTTACACAATAATATAAAGGAAGTATAATATATATTTTATTTACATAGGATAATGTTTATAAAATATCAAGTTAATTTTACAAAACTATAAAAAATATTACATAAATCCAAATACAAAATATAAAATATAAGATATAAAACTTTGTGACCCACGGTTTCTAGAAAATAGCTGCTTTGCTAGACTAGGATTACCGTTGTCTTTATCTATAAGATTAAGCTATCTCTCTAAAATCTACGCAGAAGAAAACTCTCACACTAAGCTCTAAACTTAGTGGTGTATATAAATAAAATAATATGCTATTTCATGCAACATGTATTATCATGTATATTATGTATCATATTATATTTTTATGCAATTTCTTATCTCATTATATTCTAGTATGAAAAGACATCAAGTCATCTATTTATATCTCATATTCATTATACTTTATTACATTATTATATATAATCAACCATTTCACATATCATATTTTTTTTTTAAATTTTATTAACTCATTTATGCTCATAACACCTAGGAACCACCAACTAGGATAACGGGATTGTCATCTAGGCATTTATGAGTGTCACCCAGGTATTTATGGTATAGATATATAAGTGTCATCACCGGTATTTATATAAGAACATACAAATCTGAATTCTATAACTTAAGTTATAATGATATATGTATTAATTGCTCTATAAATTCCAGCAAAGAATATCACATCACATAATTCAATTTTTTTACCAGATATACTCCCAAGTCTAATAAATACGCATCCCTAAAATTTTATGATAAAATATTATTAATTTACAATCATTCAACTTGAAAATAAAATATAGGCTATTATCTTAAGTTTATGCACAAACATCTTCTTTTTCTCATTCACTTTCTTTAGGTAGCTTTCTTTTTTCCTTTATTTTCTTGAGCTTTCCTTATTACTAAGAACTCTTAAAACATCTTAAAACCATATTCAAAACCTTGTTTTATCAAAGCTCTCTAAACCCTATCTTCTCTCTCTAGAAACCTTAAACTCTCTCTCTAAAAACAATGTCTTAAACAAGCTTTAAACTACCTCATCCTTTAGAAAAAATTGTATAAGAGAATTAGAGCTTCTTATCTTTATCTTTTTATTCTCTTAAGTCACACTTTGGAGATTTCACTCTCCTTTTCCAATGTTCTTTTCCTTATTTTCTTCCTTTTCTTAGCTTTTCCAAGCTATTTTATGCATGAATATGATTTTTCCTTAAGTTTCTCTTTCTAACTTTTCTCTTTCTCTCATTGGATTGAAGCTTTGGTTATGATGGAATCGGGGTTGGCATGAAATTGATTCATGAAGGTAGAAAAGTAAAACAAAAGAAGAGATAAGGAAGAAGAAAAGAAAAATAAGAAGAAAGTCAAATTTCTAATTATGGGTCCCACCATTTTTAACCTAAAAACTTTGTATTTATGCTTAATTATCATCTTCATGTTCTTTTTCATGGGGTGGTTGGACATAATATGTTAATTATGCCCAAAATAATATTTTAAATAGAAAATATCTCGTTAAATCCTCAAATATTTTGTAAATTGCAAATTGACCCCAAAACTTATCAAATTTTACAATTTAGTCATTTACCATAAATCAACTTTAACCTTTCTAAACACTTTATTAGGAATATTTCATATTTATTAAATATTAATTTGATTAATTTTGATCAAAATCCGAATTTAGATTCCGATCGATTCAATGCGACACGTGCGACTAGATACCTAAATTAGAGGATATGACATTTTCTCCCCTTTAAAATAAATTTCTTCCTCTAAATTTTACTTATTCATAAGACATTAAACAACTTGGGATACTATCTTTTCATCACCTCATCACTTTTCCAAGTGGTTTTATTCAACCGCGTGATTCCACCATAAAACCTTTACTAGAGGAATTCTCTTGTTCCGAATAACCTTCCCTCCATGTGCTAATATAGCAATTGGTTCCTCTTCAAATGTCAAATCTAGCTAAATTTCAATTTCTTCAATTGTTAGAATATGAGTCGGTTCCAAGCGATATCTTATCAACATCGCTTTATAAAAAATATTGTGAATCTTATCTAGCTTCGATGAAAATGCTAAACGATACGCTACTTGCCTAATTCTTTCCAAAATCTCATAAGGACCAATGAACTTAGGGCTCAACTTCCCTTTTCTGCCGAACCTCAAAACTTTCTTCCACAACAAAACTTTAAAAAGCATTTTATTGCTTACATTATACTCTATGTCTCGCCTTTCTAGGTTCAGCTCTTTCTGTGAAGGTAGGTAGTTAAGACTCTTATGATCTCTGTAAATATAACACTTTTCTCCATACAAGTAATATCTCCAAATCTTGAGAGCAAAAATTATCACTGCAAGCTCCAAGTCATGTGTCAGGTAATTAAACTCATGTGGCTTAAGCTGTCTATATGCATAAACAATCACCTTTCTTTCTTGCATTAGAATACAGCCCAAACCATTATGATTGGCATCATTATTAAAATATTTTCCTAGAGTAGGCTGAGTCAACACTAGTGCTTCAGTCAATATCGCTTTGAGTCTTTTAAAACTAGCCTGACATTTATCCGTCTATTCGAACCGGATGTCTTTTCACAACAATTAGGTCAAATGAGTCGTTATAGATGAAAATTCTCTCACAAACCTCTTATAATATCCAGCTAATCCAAGAAAACTCCTCACTTATATCACATTACGAGGTGGTTTCCAATTAAGAATAGTCTCAATTTTACTAGGATCAACTCGGATACCCTCTGCTAACACCACATGACGCAGAAAACTGCTTCCAGAAAAAACTTACACTTAGATAGCTTTGCATTCAATTATTTCTCCCTTAAAGTTTGCAACGCTGTTCTGAGATATTGATCATGCTCTTCTCTATCTCTAAATTATACTAGAATCTCATCGATGAACACCAATATAAACTCATCAAGATATGGCTTGAACACTCGGTTCATCAAGTTCATAAATTTTTCAACTATTCTAGCGAATGCTAGTAAACTAGGTAATTTCATCAACTGTAAGGCTAAGACCTGTAGCTTAATTGGATCCCTCAATCCATCCTCAAATCTCTGGTACTTATCTGCCTTAGTGGATATAATGCCTCCAGCATATTTGCAGAAATGTGTGAAGTCTCTCTCATATTTAGATACTGACAGATTCCTCTGTCTCAACATCAAGAATTCTCTCTTCTTGTCATTCGTGTAGATAGGAGGATATACTGCTCCTTAAGCTTTTCAAGGAAGAACTCTCATATCATAGGGTCAGGTGCCTCCGAGCTTTGTGACTCTAATCGCCACCAATCATAAGTGTGCTCCTGAAGCAAAGATACTACATACTCATATTTCTACTCATATGTGTAGTGCATCTGATCAAAAACCTTTTTAGCTCGCTCCAACTAGAATTCTTCCACGGAAGGATCATTCTCTCTCTTCCCATAAAAATCAGGTGCTCCTAACTTCCTCAGCCTTTCAAACTGTAGCACTGATGGGGCTAGTTGTGTTGCCTTCTATAATAGTCTACCATATTCCTCATCAACACTGTTTGTGTTGTATTAGTAGTTGACTGCCCATATTCCTCATCAACACTGGTACTTATGAGTGTCACCCAGATATTTATGATATACTCATACAAGTGTCATCACCGACATTTATATATATATATATATATATATATATATATCTGTGTGTGTGTGTGTCATCACCGACATTAATAATAGTATCATTACTGGCTTTAATTATAGTGTCTTCACTAGCTTCATTAATCGTGTCATCATATGCATTAATAATCCCCCTAATTGACGTGCAAAACTATCCAAAATTCTATTTCTAAGCTAGGTGTTCTAGAGCTTATTAATATCATTAAATTTTATAACTCTTAAATTCACACATTTCATATGTTTAATAACTCAATTAATCACATAATTACTCAATAAAATTATTTTTTGCATAATTTAATATGATTCACATTGGTTTACACATCAAATTTTTTAATTCGTTTTCTGGCCTACTACTCATAGATTTCATATTCTATATTTGACATCAATTTTGACCCTATTATAGTCCAAATTAAATTATAGCGTATTCTTAATAATTTTAAACTTGAATCTTAGATTTAATATGCAAATTAAATCACTAAATTTGGATTTTTGTATAAAAAATATATGATCAATTTAAAACTAACTGGTCACTAACAATTTTGTCCAAAATTTTTAAGACAGATTTTAGGTCTGAAATTTATATATTTTTTTAGGAAAAGGTAGACACATTTATATTTTATGGTCTAAATGAAAGTTGAAGCCCTATATTTTATCTTTCAAACCCAATAAAAAAACATACAAATATGAATTCTAGAACTTATGTTATAGTGATATATATACTGATTGCTCCCTAAATTCTAGCAAAGAACACCACATCACCTAATTCAATTTTTTACCAAATATACTTTTAAGTCTAACAAATATGCATTCCCAAAATTTTATGACAAAATACTATTAATTTACCGTCATTAACATGTCAAATGCTCAAATCATGCAACTTGAAAATAAAATATAGGCTATTACCTTAAATTTATGCACAAATCTTTCTTTTTCTCCTTCACCTTCTCTAAGTAATTTTCTCTCTACCTTTGTTTCCTTGAGCTTGATCCTTATCACTAGTCACTCCTACAACATCATAATCAAAATCTTGTTTCATCAATGCTCTCTAAATCCTATCTTCTCTCTCTGGAAACCCTAAACTCTCTCTCTAAAAAATATCCTAAACAAGCTCTAAACTACCTCCTCCTTTAGAAAGAATTGTAGAAGAGAATTAGAGCTTCCTACCTTTATTTTTTCCTCTTTTAAGTCACACTTTGGAGATTTCACTCTCCTTTTCCCTTGCTTTTTTCCTTCTTTTCTTCCTTTCCTTAACTTCTCTAGGCTCTTCTATGCATAAATATGATTTTTCCTTAACTTTTTCTCTCTAACTTCTCTCTTTCTCTCACTAGATTGAAACTTTGGTTATGGTGGAATTGGGGCTGGAGTGAAACTGAATCATGAAGGCAGAAAAATGAAACAAAAGAAGAGATAAGGAAGAAGAAAGGAAAAAGAAGAAGAAAGCTAAAATTCTAACTATAGGTCCCACCATTTTTTACCCCAAAACTCTATACTTATGCTTAATTATCATCTTAATCTTCTTTTTCATGGGGTGGCGGGACATAATATGTTAATTATCCCAAAATAATATTTTAAATCGCAAATATCTCATTAAATCCTCAAATTTTGGGTAAATTATAAATTGACCTCAAAACTTGTCAAATTTTACAATTTAGTCCTGTACTGTAAATCAAAATTTTTAAAATTTTTAAACTTTCTAAACACTTTATTAGGTATATTTCATATTTATTAAACATTATTTTGATTAATTTTGATTAAAATTCAAATTTAGATTCTGGTCCATCCAACGCATTACTTTTGCGATACGTGCAACTCAGTACCTAAATTAGCAAATATGACATGTTTATTATATGATAACCATCAGTATGAATGGCATATTTACATTAAGTGTACATGATGACACATATGATTTTTTTTGTGTGTAAGATAATAGAAATATAAAAGGGTTTAAGTTATAAAGAATCCAGAAATGTCATTTTCTCTAATCTAATACTTGACATAAAATAAATGGCATGTCATTGAAGGAGGATTTATGGTACTGTAGGTTTTATAAAAGACAAGGTAGCTAAAGCTCGGATATGAGCACCCTTGATCCGAAGTTTCATGCGATTGATTATTTTACTCAGCCAAGGTAGTTAAAGCTTAAGTAAGAGCACCCTTAACTTAATGAGCTCGAATGAGCACACTCAGTTACTGGATAGGATGATTGAAACTCAGATATGACTACCCATGTTCTACAACCTACATCTGGATTGTATGACTTAGAGTTTTGGTCAAGACAAAGTGAAGTAAAGTAAAAAGGAATATAAAGAATTGGTTATATGGAAATTTTGATATACATATATGATTTGTTGATTGTGATTAAGTGTTATATGATTGCATGTTATATAACATTGATAGGATTTCTTCCATGATTTGATATATGTAGAAAAGTAAAATGTTTGTATTGCCATGCATTAGGATAATTGTTTATGAGTATGATTAAATAACACAAATATATATAGTTATGACAACTTGTATGAATGCATGTATGAATTTTTATGCATATATATTCCACTAAGCTTTTAGTAGCTTAGCATGTAGATTTTCTCTAAATAGGTTTGGAGTCTAGTAGCTAGCAAAAGTTGATCAAAGGTGAAGAGTGCCCATACAGAGTTTGGTTGAACACCCATTTAGATGGTTAGTTTCATAAAATCATTTGATTTCTTTTTATACACATCATGAGTTTTTGGATTTTATTTTATGTACATGTCTTTTTATTTAAAATAACATATAATTTCTTTTAGTGTTATATGTTTTTTGTAAACATCAGGTCAGTTTAGCCCAAGTATGGTTTTATATGAAAGTGATTTTATGGGATCAAACTTTATACATATTTTATGGTTTTGTACAAGTATTAATATGGTAATATGAGATAAGTTTTATAAAGAAAGAAAAAGTTTTAAATTGCACATGTTTTTATAATAAGATCTTATAGCATCCACTCTTTTAGTTATGATTAATCCTGATTAACTGTGAGGATGTTATAGGGCTACTTGGGTGGTGACCAATAAATGGTGCAAACTCATTTGGGGGGCTAGTCATTTTCCTAGACATAGTTTTATATGTTGGCTTGCTTTAAGGAAAAAAAAAACTCATGACTAAAGATAGGATGCAAGAATGGGGTTAGGACATTTTGCCTTGTGTATACTATGTAATAATGAAGATGAAAAGTGTTGACCACCTATTTTTCTAGTGTCCTTTCTTGGCTCAAGTTTGGGACCAAATGGTTTAGAAGTGCCAATGGTCTAAAAGTGCTTTTGCTAAAGGAGAGATGTCTCTTAGTTCATTAGAAAAGCTGGAGGTAAAATGTTGCTTGCCAGAGTTATAATGGTGGCCTTTGACCTCACAATGTATTACATATGGAAAGCTAGAAACCTTAAGTCTTTTAGTAATGAAATGATTTTTGAAGTGAACACATTTCAAATGGTTGGGATTAGTGTTATTCTCATATTCATTAAAGACTGAAATAATGCAACTCTTAGCAGATGGTTGTAATTGTTTTGTTGTTCTTGTCTTTTATTATTAATTCTTTTTGTATTGTTTTGCTATTCCCCTTTATTTTGGGGTTGTTTCCTTAATTTTTCAGTTGATATTAATAATATCTCTTTTGGTGATTGACTAAAAAAAATAATATAATTTTCTTTCATTGAATTTAATGAAAAATAAAAAGAAAAAAGTATTGTCTTGACAAGTGTGGATGAGTAACCCAACAAAAAATTTACATAAACACATAAATGATATTTAGCATAGTCATAATGGGATTCCAATACTAATATATGAAATTAAATTGAAAGTATAAAAATACCAATATTCTTTGTCTTGGCACAAAACTATTCTTTTATAGAATGAACCATTTTTTTTCTTTCACAATAATCATTGTAGTTACAAAAAATTGAATATATATTAGTAAATCTTATAATAAAATTAAATGAACTATAAATTTAAGTATGATAACATGTTTTCTATCACATATTTGATATAATTTTTTATGAACATCCAATTAAGATTTCAACTTTGTCAAATAAATTAACATATGCTTCATTGGCACCTTTGACATTTTAAACCTTAATATATATCTACTGTAAGAAAGTTTGGAAGCAGAAACTTACCTGTTAATCATTTACAATGTGCTTTTAATGCTTCAAGAAGACTAGATTACTAGAATTTGGCTTCGATTTCATAATATGAATATATTGATCCTTTTGAATGGGATGAGAATGAGGAAATTCTATAGTAAAAACTTAGAGAAGTTGCATATGGAGAGAAAATGGAAAAATTGTATTTCTGCAGTTTTCACGTATTCTGTAAAAGTAGGAGGAAGCTGTTTTATTTCTTTTTTATAACTGTTTCCTTTTATTATTAGTAATTAATTATATTATGTTTTGGATCGGGCCAAGCCTACATAGGCAGCCCATACCACAAAACCCAAAATCTCTCACTCGCCCATAGTGGGATTGACTCATTCTAAAATGTCATCCACTAATTCAAATTAAAATAGAGAATAATTCATACAAGTGAATGAATCCCCCAACCTAAAGCACACAAATAGTGGAAACTCCAATTTACAAACCTAATCATAGGTCATATGGGAGACATCAATCCAAATATGTATTTACTTTAGATAATATGCTTGTTTACTCCAAATATCTTTCTTAATACACATGATCGAGTATCATTCAATCCCTTAAGAATCCATACTCAAATCACTATTACAATTGCTAGTATTATAAGCTATGTCAAGCTTTATTACGCAAAATAACTTTGGCCGGTAAATGCAAGCAACAACTGTATGAGCAAAAATACTTTTTCTTTCACCCGCATACCAATTAGATCTAAATTAACTCATTTTTTTTAGTATTATATTAATTCGATCCATCTCTTAACTGTAGTATACATTCTAAGATAACTAATATTAATCCATCAAGCCATGATATAGTCAAAAGTCATAAAGGGGAAATATTTGAAATCCATTTCTAAGATTTTTAAGACTCACATAGCAAATAAGCAGAGATTTATTATCTCGTTTCCTATTAAGTCGTCTAACATATGTAGTATGAAATGTATGCTATGGTGGAGCAACTCTTTTCTTGTCAAAGATAAAATAGTGTATGTCTTGCTCTTTGTTTAAAAAATCAATTACACCATATGAGTCTAAATCTTGTTGCTCTAAAAGTGCCAAATGTGAAACTTTTGTTCACACATTCAATAATGTTAAACAAGTTTCACACTTAACTACCTTCAAATAGCAACATGAATATTGGGGAAGTTACTCATGTCGATTCTTATATATATGAATAATCTCATCTCGAACTTTATCAAGACGACATTTTTATCAAAAAATATGACTAAAACTTCTCTCACTACATCTTAGTCACTCACTTAATGTCCCTGCATTTGGATCTTATCTCAACTCACTTTATAGCGTTAAATAATTTTACTCATATGAATGAGTCAATCTAAGTCTATCAATATACTTAATCGAATTGTGCTAACTGGTATTTATAACATATCATAAAACAAGTGAATCATGAAAAATGAGTTTCATATCATTGCAAATAAAACCAAGTAGTATGTTAGCATATATAAATTGATTACATCCTACATAACCCTAGAGATTTCACATGTCTAACAAATATATCCATAGCTATTGGTATGGTACTATTACCATTTTATTCGTAGGAACGTATTTCAGGACCACTTCTTTTTATGTGATTATGTCTCTAACATAATGATATCTAATATGAATGTGTTTGGTCTTCCCATGATACTTCAGATCCTTTGCATAAGCTAATGCAGTCATATTGTTACAATAGATTGCCACAGATTTAGATGTTGTCTTGACAATTTCTAAGTGCTTCAAAAATATTTTCAACCAAATTGTCACTTGTATAGTTGAGGAACATGCTACATATTCAACTTTCGTCATTGATAAAGCTATACAAGATTGCCTCTTACTACTCCATAAAATTGCACAATTATTAAGCAAGAATATATATCCAGAAGTTGATTTGCATTTATCATGATCACCTCCCTAATTAGTATTTATATAATCAATTAAGCACAAATTATTTCCTTGATAGCACATAACATAGCCTGAAGTTCCTTTCAAATATTTTAATATCCTATTGACTGTTATCCAGTGTTTTGGACCTAAATTAAATTGAAATATGCTCACTAGCCTAATGGTGTAGCAAATATTTGCACATATGCACATCATTGCATACATCAAACTACCGATAGCACTAGAGTAAGGTACTTTGGACATTCATCCTTTTTCATCAGATGTCCTTGAACACATATCAAGACTAAGGCTAATATTCCTTTCGACAGGGATATCCATAGGTGTGTAATCATGCATATGGTAATGCTCAAACACTTTATTAATGTAAGTCTCTTGAGATAGACCCAGAAATTTTTTTGAATGATCCCTTAAGTTCTTAAAACCAAGCACATAACTAGCCTCACCCATGTCTTTCATTTCTAAGTTCGATGATAACCATTTCTTAGTAATATCAATCAACTTCTTTTCATTTCCAGCTACTAAAATGTCATCAAAATATAACGATAGAATTATGAAACCATTGTTAGAGCATTTAATATACATGTAATGTCTTCCTCCATCATCTTAAAGTCATCTTTTTAACATGGCTTGATAAAATTTGAGGTTTCACTGTCTTGATGCTTGCTTAAGACCATAAATGGATTTTTTGAGATTGTAAACTTTGTGCTATTGGCCTTTAAGCTCAAAACTTAAAGGTTGATCCATATAGATCTCTTCATTTAGTTCTCTATTAAGAAAAGCAGTCTTAATATCCATTTGATATAATTATAAGTCTATTTGTGTTATAATAGCCAGAATGAGCCGAACTTATGCAAACCTAACCATAGGTGAGAATGCCTCTTCATAGTTAATTCTCTCTTGTTGTATGTAGCCCTTGGATACTAATCAAGTTTTATGTCTTTCAATTGTCTCATCCGCCTCATATTTAATTTTGAGAACCCACTTGTTTCCAATGGTCTTATGACTTGACAATAAATCAACCAAATCCTATACTTGATTAGATTTCATCGATTCCATTTTCTCTTCCATAACTTTAATTAATTCCATAGCTTTAGGACTAGAGATATCTTGTTACATTGTTTTAGGCTCTTTTTCATTTGGAGCAATCATAAAAGCTTCCTGCTCAATCTTAAATAGAACGACAGGGAATTCTTTCACAATTAATACTTCAAGATTGAGATTGCTCATAATCTTACTCCAAAGAAACAAAATATGACATCTTTTCACTCTCATTAGCTTCGCGAAGAGCATGATATTCTATATCATGTTGCTTTATATGAGCTAAATCAATCATTCTTGGGATCTTTCATTTTATAAAGTTTAAAATCCCTATTTATCTCACCTTTTTTAGGAAAGTCCTTTTATAAGCAAATGACATCTTGTGACTCAATTTTTGTTACTCTTCCATTTGTATCTTCCTCTAAAAATGCATATCATTTGGAGAATTCTAAGTATCTTATAAAAATACATTTCTTTCCCCTTGGACCAAGTTTTTTATATTCATAAAAAGTGATGTGGATATAAGTTGTGCATCTCTATGGGTGCAAATTATTTAAGTTAGGCTTTTTGTCTTTCCATAACTCATATGGGGTGGAAAGAACAAACTTCGATTGCACATGGTTAAGAATATAGGTTGCAGTCAGTAGTGCTTTTCCTTAAAAGAAAATGGACAAATTAGCTTGTACCATCATTGACTAACCATGTCCAATAGGATTCTATTCATTCTTTCTGCTGTGTCATTTTATTGCGGAGTGGAAAGAATAATTAGTTGTCGAGCTATACCCTTTTTATAACAGTAATTTTTTGAATAAGTTACATAGATATTCACACCCTTTATTGGTCCGTAATATTTTAATATATTTAATTGATTCTCAACCAATTTACTATAATGTGAAGCAATCTAATGCTTTAGATTTATAGGAGATCAAATAAACGTGATCATATATAGTGAAATCATATATAAAAATCATGAAATAGTGAGTGTGATGTCTTGCTCTTACATTCATTGGGTTGCAAATGTCAAAATAAATAAGTTGCAAAGGAAATGTGTTGCAAAGATATCATCATGTCTCCATACGGTAGCTATATTTTCTCAACAGATCCTAAAAGACCAGTCTTTGCTATTCTTTTTAAACAATCTTGTCCAATGTGTCCTAATTTAGCATGTCATTTAACATTATCATTTAATAAACTATTATTGGAATTGCCAACAACAAATATAGATACATTCATATTCATAGAAATAGTGTCCAACATTATAACATCATCCAACAAATAACCAGAATAATAATAAACATTGTCCAATAGTACTTTCATACAACCATTTTCAAATTCAACTTTAAAGCCAAAATCTAACAGAACAAGCACATAAACCAAATTTCGTCGAACTTCAGGAATATAGGACACATCATGGAGATAAAGTATGCAACTTCCTCACAACACCATCTTGAGGGTATTGATTCCAAATACGTCAATAGAAGCATTATTCCCTATATAGATACTTCTACTCCCCTTTAGAATTCGACTAAACTCCACAAAGTCATATCAATCCTTCGCTATATAGTCGATTGTTGTTAAGTCTACAATCCAATAAGGAACATTTTTAGCTAGCATCAAGTAACTACTAACATATAATAATCAAATGGATGAATTTGGTCATACAATACATTTGGTTCAGTGCAATCACGATCAAAAGTGGCTAGGTTTTCCACAATTAAAGCAATTCATATTCTTGTCTTTCTCACCTTTGCGCCTTCACTAAGATTAATTTTATTACTTCTTCTGTCCTACCTAAAGTTCTTACCCTACCATTTCTTTCATCTAGAACTCAGTCATGTAAGCCTCTCTATTAGGCTTATCAGCGAGAAGGTGATCCTTCTTTAGCTCAACATGTCAATCAACATCATCAAAAGTCTTGATTTTCTCATTATGGATAAGATTAACTCGCATGTCTTCCCAAGCAATTAGAAGAGAGAGAATAACAACTTGGACTTGTTACTCATCAGTCAACTCATGGCTAACAACCTTCAATTAACATATTGTGTTAGACATGACAGGTGTTGCCTCATAGTATGATTATATTCTTTTTATAGGCAGACATCAAATTTCAAAGTCAACTTATGCCACCTTATTTTCAAGGTTTCACCAAATTGAACCTTGATGGCATTCCAAATTACTTAGGCTGAGAGGTGATTTTCAAGGTATAGCATCAAGTCATTTCTCATGATGCTCAGTATTAGCATGCGAGTAGCTCTATTCTTGTGCTTATAGGCTTGATATTCCTCCATATTTTCCTATGTTGAGTAGTACTTCCATACTCAGGCTCAACCATTAGTTGTCTAATTGTTTCCAGCATATCTTACTCTTCCAGGAGATACTCAATTTTTCAATGTCAAACATCATAATTTTTATCATTCAGTTTATCTTTTTGATTCAAGTTAGCAACTATTTTTTGTCATAGCTATTTCAACTATTTAGAAACAATTATCATAATTAGAATTAATATAATTCATAAACACAAAAATGATTTCATGTCACAATGTTTTAAATTTATCAATAATATCTTCAACACAAGTAGCAAAAATAAAAATATGATTAAGCAATCCAATCAATTTCTGCTATCATTTTTTAAAATTTAAACATATGTCAATTAATCTATTAGGTGAGATTTACTAATCTACTAACTTAATATTTCTACAATATAACATGCATATTCTTCATGTATCAAAACACTAAAACACACACACACACACATGCAAAAAAACAAATATTTACATTGTGTCATATAAATATTCATTACATGCATTAAAGGAACACTAAACATTCATACAAAATACTAAACATATTCAAAAATAATATATAGCCACAAAATACTAAATATGTCCTAATGTTACTTTCAATTTATTCATTTTTTGAGTGAATTGACAATTATTTCTTAGCAAATTCTCTTTTTACCAATGTACAAGACATCTTATTCATGACATCTATTTATTGACTTGCTAGATCCACTTATACCATCTTATATTTGGTGCTCAAGCTCTTGAGTAAGAATGGCAACGAGGCGGAACTCTGTCTTCGACCTTAACACCCTACCCCGTATCCCGTAAAAAAATTTTTGGATCCTCGTCCTCACACTACACGGGGTCAGAGATCCCCGACCCCACCCCGTTCTCTGGTTTTTATTAAATTTTTTTATTTTATTTTAATGTTAAAATTATTTTTTATTTTAATTAATTAATTAATTATATATAATTTTTTAAATAAAAAAATATTTTTTACTGAAAATAAGTATTATATTTTTATTTTATTATTTTTAAAAATATTAATTATATTAAAATATAAATAATTATTATATATATAAATAATAAAAATATATAAATATATTTTTCGAGGCGGGGATCGGGGTAGGGGATATATATACCATCCTCACCCCGTCCCTGTCACAAAAAATTCGAGGTCGGGACGGGGTCAGGGCTGGTCCAAATTGTCATCTCTACTCTCGAGTCAACTTTGCTTCAATATTGTCATAAGTTAAGTCATTTATACTTTTCTTAAGCTCATTTCTTTTCTCTTTGAATGAATTAAGCAAGGAATCAAGAATTATGAATATATATTGTTCTAAGCCAATTCATAATACTCATTAAACATTAAAAAAAAAAAGTTCAAAATTTATAATACATCTCATAGATGTGCTCTTCTAGTGAATGATTCAGATCTTTTCTATATATACATAATTGCTTCAAAACAATAAATATTTGATCACTCTCTACATGTATGAACAAATCAAAGACAATATTAGATACCCAAAAAAATAATATATATCATGTGACTATAAAGGTTTTATACATCATACTTCATTAAATTGACACAAGCAAGCATATACTAGGAGCTAATTATAGTGCTACAACTAATCATGTGAAAATTTATTTATTTTTCAATAATTATTTAATAATTTACAAGTTTTTCATCAAATAACACATCAAATTGTTCTCTAAAAATTTTGGAAAAATATCCATTAAATAGAAAATTAAGTTCAGAATATTTTAAAAAAAATTTAGACACAAACGAACCTCTCACGCTCTGCCATGTTCCCTCACCCACCACCACGTATGCATACATGCCACCTTCCTTGCCACAATAGTGACACATCAACATCCAGATGGACCAACCAAAGGGAGTCATCAATGGATTCATGTGGCCCAACAGAGAGGCGCCATATGGCAAACTTGTGCCATTTATCATTGACAGGTTGTCATGACACATGGTCTGCCACCTCAGCTAGTCTTCCATATTAGACCAATGAGCGAGTATCACGTGGCACTCTATGCCACATGTACATGACATATGTTATACTAGACGCACAATCCGCCTTTATAGAGCATGTATGCCACCCGCCTTTACAAATCCCTAAATAGTTTTTGCATTTTTTTGATATTTCCACATTTTTAAGGATTTGCTACCTAGTTTGATTGTTTTTAGTCCATTTATGTCTTTTTTTTTACGCGACTAAATAACAAACATCAACACCAAAAGTAGATTTCACATTAAAAAAGATTTCTAGAAATCAATAATTCTAAAATTTGATCAGAATGATTACAAATTCATAGAAAATCAATAACATATCTAAAAAATCTGGAAAAAAAAAATACTCGTTAGAAATCTTGCAAAGAGAGCTTTCAACCATACTAATTTTGAAGGAAGAAACATAAGCGATTTTGCTCAAAAAAAAGAAAAAAATTCAGATTTTCATGGATTTTTCATGGTTAATTGCACAAAATTCATTTCAATTATCAATTCAAACATAAAAATACATGAATTATACTCTGATACC
The DNA here is from genome assembly GCA_023653625.1 of Triadica sebifera. NCBI lineage: Eukaryota > Viridiplantae > Streptophyta > Magnoliopsida > Malpighiales > Euphorbiaceae > Triadica > Triadica sebifera. The sequence continues at coordinate 29,209,239 of CM042902.1, forward strand.
AATGCAAGAAAGTTTGGAAATAGATACATATTTATCATTTACAACATGTTTTTAGTGCTTCAAAAAGACTGGATTACTAGAATATGGTTTTGATTTCATAATATGAACACCTTGATTCTTTTGAAATAGATGAAAATGGGGAAATTCTACAGGGAAAACTTAGTGAAGTTGCAAATGGAGAGAAAATAGAAAAACTCTATCTTTGCAGTTTTCTTGTATTCTATAGAAGTAGGAGTGAGCAGTTTTATTTCTTTTTAATAACTGCTTCATTTTCATTATTAATTAATTATATTATATTTTGAACTGGATCAAACCTACATGAGCGGTCAAGACTACAAAACCCAACATCTACAATCATATTAAAGATTATGTTAAATTAAGTAATTATAATGCCATAAATTGAAAAATTAAAATTTAACATGTATGTATAATGTAAATGCATATCTAGCAGTGTATTCAACATCAATCTTATTTCATGTTGTTTTATTATCAGTACAATAAACCTTTTTATTGCATTTCTTGCATGAATTAAAGCACGACTTTTTCTTATTCAAAATTGTCAATATTGTTGCCTTAAAACAACGTTCTAATTCCATATAAAAAATTCAAAAATAAATTTAATTTATGAAGTTTTACAATTATTTTTTATAATAATGTTGCTGAAGTAAATATTAAATAATTACCTGACATGTGCTACCGATTATTAGTTTTAGATCAAATTGAGGTGATTTTCTCAATCTTTAGGAATTTGAAAGAAAACTCAATTGTTATTTTTAAAATTTCAAACATTTAAAGACTTAAAATATTACAATAAATTGTAACATTATTATTACATATTATTTGAAAAATAATAAGAAAAATAAAAGTCCACTGTGATATTTTCTTACTAATTTTTAAATGAAAATTAGTAAAATAACTATAAGAAAAGCCTTTTGGATTTAATAAAACTCACAAAATCAAAATAAATAAACAAAGCAGTTGCAGAAATTCTCATATGGACAAATATTTATAAAAGAGATATAGAGAGAAGGAATTGAGTAGGGATCAGAAACATAAAATCATAAAATTCTTTTCCAATATCATATATCAACTTACAATTTGCGCAACTCATTCGCTTCAAACATAATTGGATCAATTATAATTGTTAGCTACATTTGTTGCTATTCTTCTTTTTAAAAGCATAAAATTATTAAATTATATATGATAGCTAAATAAATAAATTTACGAGGAGGATTGGTAATTGTGCATGCGAATGAACTACTAACTGAGGAATTTAACAAAGCTATAGTTATGCAAGACTATGAAAATTGTTCATATTAAAGCTATTTTGATAAAGAGTATTGTTACCATGAGGATTGGTAATTCTGCATACGAATAAACAAAGCTTTAGTTATCTAATACTGAAAATTGAGGAATTTAACTAGTAACTACTACATTAACAATTAAATGAAACAGAAAAACAAGCAACAAAAATCACTTCAAGAGAACACAAAATGTAAAGATAGTTAGGGTACTACTTCAACCCAACCCAACCCAACCCAACATGCTAACAAATGGTAATCTTACTAATGATGAAGGTTGCTAGCAATGGGACAATCTTAATTGAGCTACCATACTCGATTTACTCTCGATCCCAAACACTAAGGGACCAGACCGGTGTGCTTTAGAACTAAAAAATTGAAGAATAAACCCCCCTTTGATGTGAGTGCTGTCACCGTACTATTGGTAATAAGTAGAAATCAATCCAACCCTTTGAAATGTACTAACCACCGTTCTGATGAAAGTTGGAGATTAGCATTCTACTTAAATGCACGTGTAGGCCACCTATAAATCGTTATACAATAATTTTTTAAATCCTAAAACAAGTAGTAATTTAAAGCATCCAAACTACAACAATCATACAAAAAAATGTGTTCAAAATTTTTGTTTACATCTCTAAAATAATAAAAATCTAAAATTAATTAAATTTACATCATTTGAAATAAAATACAAATAAATTGTAATAAAGAATATTTATTCTAAACCTAAAAAATGAACAAACAAGACGATCTAAAATGCACGTAGCATGCATTTATCCCAACACACATTCATGTTATGTCACAAAGCTATATTTAAAATAATCTAAAATTGTATCCATAAAAAGGGGGGAAGACAAGAATTGATGTGTAATAATAAAAAATACAAGAATTAAAGTAAATTTACCTAAGTCTTCTACATGTTTTAAAGAGGATTAATTTTCTAATTCACAAGCAAAAATTTTGATTAAAAGAGAAGAAAAGGAAGAAAATAGATTTATGCCCTCAGAATTTACTAGATTATGATGAACAATTTGAAAACAAATTTTCTAGTCTAAGAAACTACTCAGGAGAACAATTTAATCATAAGAGTTCACCTTTAGAATCACCTCAACACTTTTGCTAGCCTTCTTCTCCAAGCAAGCAAAGGTATTTTAGTGAGTTAATTTAGTCCCAAAATGAAACTAAATTTGTGGTTGTTTCTATCTTAGAATTCCTCTTCCTAAATTTGTGGCCTAAAATGTTTATTTATAGTGTTTGGAAACACTTTCCAACTAGGAGTCAATATGTTTTGCTTCCAAGTCAAGTTTAACACCTTCAAATTCCTTTTAAAACGCTTTCAAATTAGTTTTGAAACTCCTTAATTAAATTAGATTGATTCTTATTCAAATTAGACGTGAAAACTTCTAATATTGCCTTCAAAACTATCTTTTTGAATTGCAAAATTGCACTATACAAAAGAAGTCTATTATGTCTGATTGGACATAATTTATACCAAGAAAAAAGTCCGATTGAATATAATTATTTTCGATCAAACATAAAATATTTGACAAACAAAAGGATTAAAAAAATATTTAAACATGAAGGCATAAAAAAAAGACAGTATGTAACACCCTCATATAATTAGAATAAATATAACTATATAAGCAAGTATTACAATATTACATTTTAAAATTCAAATATAACGAAACTTTCTTTAAAATTAATTTGATTGCATTATGACCATAATGCAATCAAAATGATATCAAACATAAAGATGTTTGACAAACAAAAGGATAAAAAAGAACATTTAAATATGAAGGCACCTAAAAAATATAGTTTGTAACACCCTCATATAATTAGAATAAATCTAACTATATAAATGAGTATTACAATATTATGTTTTTAAATTCAAATATAACGAAACTTTCTTTAAAATTATTTTGATTGCATTATGACTATTTTAAAACCCATATGAAAAATAGAAGAAAGATTTCAAATAATTTGTATCATAACATTAAGATAATGTGTCGGACTTCAAATAGCCTCAAGATTTACAAAAGCATACTCCAAATAGTTTACATGCCTTTAAATTTATATAAATTTTCAATAAAAATACATCTTGGTGTATCTCTCCATCCTCAATGGTATTTGTCTTATGACTCTTTATCTAGCTCATGTTCTCTGTCAGCGACTATTTATGTCACTTTAATCTGCTTGAGAGAAACACTCACACTCTAAGCAACTTGTGCTTAGAAGTACATATATGTATATACAGTGAGCAACCATATAAACATTAAAAATTTCATGAACACATGTCTTCCATAACATGCTAGATCGCCACCTTTCTATGAACATAATTAAGCATATGAAGTTAAGAGGTATTATTCCATACAATTGAATACATATTAATGCACACTTCTAATCATACTCATGCATGCTTGCATTAGGTCTTGGCATAGCATATTCTTTGTATCAACATGTCATACATCACATTAAGATTCACACAATAACATACTCATAATCACATCCACGTACATATCATATTCCCTTTTTGCATAATCATCATTTACCGAATTTAATTCTTTACACATCCATAAACATACATATACATATAAGATCTTAGTATAGTCACAATTGATATCTAGTGTTAATATGGTAAAAATCACATGAATATACATACATCATCACCCCATTCACACAAGAGCATGAATCCTTTTAGTTTTTCGTTGTGGGACCTATAACATTCTAAACTAGACTAATAGGATTTGGATTGACTATCACAACCTAAGAATTGTTGGTTGTCAGCTAGAAAAGAGATGTATGTCCCAGGCTAAAAGATAATTTCAAGTTTATTAACATCAATTTATGAGTTGTCGGTCTCTAACTAATGTATATATAAAAGTGACTAATCGCAGGCTAAGGCATTATATTCAACATAAAATCTTTATTTCTACGGTACTGTTATATCTTTAATGGTATGTCATATGTTATATAATGAGTCCTAAGTTAGATGTTATAGGCTTATACATGTCTTGTTTCAATACTCATACCTTGTTTTATACTTCATTGTTAGGACATGTATATCTCTTATTGATAACATATTACTTACTGTATTAGAAGTCACGACACGATATAAAAGGACTAATTTCCAAGCTTGTAACATCAATGGATATTTATCATATTTTTTTTAGAAAGGTAATCATGTCTATAACTATGTTTGCTCATCTAAGCTTAATAACATATTCTACATTCATAGCTTACATGCTTCATAATAAGACTCATGCTTTATTCATGAAAATTTTCATGATTCATGTCAAAGAATAATTAACCATCATTACTCAACTCATTAACATATATTCGCTCACACACATTTCTTATTCATAATAAACTTCTAGTCATTATAGATGTTAAGGTTTATTCAGTTATGAGTCATATCAATTTATATAAAATCAACATTTGTCGTCACCTTGTTACATACTTTTTTCTTAGTATTAATCCTATAATTTATAATCAATCACACTCATATCATGAGCTTATATAGCTTAGGGTCATAGAAATTCCTAATAGAATACAACTTTGAATCTTAGAAATTAGTATCAAAATTTCTCTTGCTAGACTCTGTGTCACGGTCGTGATTACCCCTTCATGGTCGTGAAGATGGTCTTCTCAGGTGTACTACTTGTGAATCACGTAATGATGCTACTCATGAAAGATTCTGGTTCCTTTCAACATTTATGGTGTCCATTCACGGTTGTGACAAGCCTTTCATAGGCATGAACTTATATTATGACATAAGTGGTGAAATAAACTGTGAAAGGATTTATTCGAATTGAACATTTCCAAAAGAAGAGATTCATGGGTGTGAATTTGGATTTTTTCAAGTGCACAGAAAACAACCCAAAACAAAGTATATCAAACACCATACATAAGACTTTAAAGATTGATCAATATCAATCACTCCTATTAACATACAATAACACAAAATATCCTTCTTCATGTATATACATCAATTTCAACACTTATGAACATTTAATCATTCCAAATCACTATTTAACTGTTATAGAACTATAACACATGATATTAGACATTTATGACTTATATCATTTAATTAACACAACAATTAATCCACTAACAACACACAACATGCCAATAACATAATCTAAGTTTAAATACACATATGTACTAACCTCTCTCGAAAGAGCTTCCTCAAATCTCTCCAAAGAGCTTCCTCAAATCTCTCCAAGGTTAATTCAAGCTTGTTTTCCCTCTTAGGGTTGTCCTCCACCCTTTCTATAACATCAAAAAGCTCATTTTAATATTTTGTTTTTATTATTATCATCAAACATAAATCCACTTACATACCAAAACCCTGACTCAACCTATCAAGATCTCACTTTTATTGTTCAAACCTCTTGAAGGTTTCACCTTAACTTATCAATAAGCTTAAAGGTAGAATTTTTTAACTCTTAAAAACCAAGTTTGAGACTAGACTTGACCCATTTGAAATAAGTCTCTATCACACATAAAAATAGTAGAAAAAGAAGGCAAATAAGATAAAAAAAAAAGGAGAGAGGAAACTTATCTTGCCAAGATCTTCAAAAATGGAGGTTTGGGTGTGGTTTCCTAAGCCTTTCCTCATCTTCTATCTTCCAAAACCCATTTTACCTTGCTAAAGCCTTCTCTTTTCTCCTTTTTTCCCAAGATCTAGCCATATCTAGGATTTATTCTTTATTTTTGGAGTGATTTAGGGTTTGTGAAAGGAAGAAAAAGAAGAAAATGAGTGTGGCATGTTAGAGGAGGGGAAAGGCTGAGGGAGATGGAAGAAAAAGATGAAAGAGTATAGGTGTGTTATCTTTCTTCTCTTTCTTTTTATACTTGTACTGAAAATATAGTGTCACAGTCATGGGTGTGAATCTAGGTTTTCTCTCTTGTTCAAAATACAATTCATAAACACCTTTAATTAAACTATCTTATCTTATAATTCATTTTCAAGACTTTTATTATCTTCTTAATATCCAAATATCTCATAAACCTAAATTTATATTATGATAAATGTGTCTGCAACCTTAGAATGCACTTGTGAAGTCGAAGCCCAAATTGGTGGGCGTTACACAACCAATGTTCAAATGAGTTATGGTTATCCAAATGTGATCTCCACTATTCATCCACTTTAGGTATTGTTTCATCCACTATTCATCCAACTATCCTACTGGCGGTGCATACGCCTGATGAACCGTTGGTTGTGGCCTTTGTAGGTAAGGCACTTGATACTGTGGTACCTAATGTGGGGTGTTGTGGTTGGTGATTTTGAAGTTCATATGGAGGCGGTTGATAAGGTGGTTGAGCTACAGGTGTCGAATGTGGTTGTATAAGTGGTGTTTGTAGAACTGACATATTGGAGGGGGGGAAGAGGTTTAATAAGGTGGCACTCCTGGTAATGGTTGGTTTCCTACATTATACTCTAGTTTCTTTAGAAGTTGAACATGGTCATAGGTTGGCTGCTGAGGTGGTGGTTGAGTTTCTCTCGTTCTTGCAACCTATCCATACTCTTAGTTATCTACTGCTAACTTTTGCCTATCTCGTCTAAGTTGATTCATTGATGTATCCACCGATGTTTGTACTTACACACTACTATTGAGATTATCTTCCAAAATGGGTCGCATCATAATTGCCACTTAGGATATCATATTCAATATCATTTCATGGTTGGCTTCAAGGTCGGTAGTTGTGGAGGGATGAGATCACAGTTATACACATGTCTTGTTTCCTCATCTTTTGGAGCATTGTCAGCCCCTCCATGCTGAATAGTACTACTAGACATGTTCACTTATGCAATTTTTGTCAAATTATTCTTTCCATCCATTAGCTCTTTCCTCTAGGACCTCATATATATAGTAATACAAATGTCTCCCGGTGTGGTCGCCAAACTAATTCGCCCTAGAGAAGTGAAGCCTAAATAAAGATAAATTAATAGGTGGGTCCTTGGTCCAACTAAACCAGAACGTTACAAGAGGAGAGCAACTTACTTTGGTTGCTTGCATGACAGGCAATGCAGTCAGGGTCGGTCGTTGATGTCTCGTTATGACAGGCAAGACTTTGGATACTCAGAATTATGGGTCACGATCGGCCGCAATATATGAATTTAATTAAATACAAGCATAAGAAATAACAAAAAAAAAATTAAAGGCTTTTGAAAATAAATGTTAAAAAAATTAAAAGCACGGATTTTTTCTACTGAAGTTAAGTGTTTATAAACATAAATGAACACAAAAAGCTGAAGTGTGTTGTAAAAATAGCAAAAAGTCCTTAATAAATTGGTCGTGACAAAGTTGCCACGGTATTTGTTGTAGTACGTGGACTTGTCTTCATTTACAGACGCTATCTGCTAAACTTGGATGTCTTTTGCGCCGGCGTAAACATTCGGAAATAGTTAATGAGGCATAATGTTGAAGTATATCTTAAATTCCGAGGCAGTTATTTCTTGAAAAAAAAAGTCGTATTTATTAACTTTTCTGTACATTTATATGACAAATGAGGAAAGATACATAATTTTCAGAAAACAGAATACAAAACAAATGATGAGAAGTAAATAAGAAAGAAAGAAAAACAAGGAACCGTTTCTAGTTTTTTGGAAACTGAAAATAAAAAATTGGCAATGATATCAAACATAGCTGATTTGGTTAACTTAATTATTACTTTTATTTAAGGTTGGATTTTATAATTTTTCATTTTTTTTTTCTTTTGCCACCTTTGATTAGGAGTGTATATATTTTTCAGCCAATCTATGAGCAATTTCTTAAGTCCAAAGTTTCGTAAAAATTCTAACCTAAAAATCAGTACTTTAAAATTAATTTTGTGCTATTGCTAATATGGGTTAGGTCAACGATTATTTCTATTTTCAACCATATTTATATAAATAAATAAATAAGCCATCATATCTTTCAAAAAATAAAAATATAACATTAAAAACAATCCAAAACCCGTTTGAAATCTTATAAATCCAACGTAGAAATGAAAATATAATTATTTAAATTCAATTTAAAATAAAAAAACAGAATAAAAGTACAACCAACACAAATCTAAAAACTTCCTAGCATCTCTTTAATCACCTAATTAAGTTGATAAAAGAGGATGAACATGAGTGAGATGAGATGTCTTTAAAAAGATTCCAAAAGAAGTTCTGAGTGAAAAATATAATAATAGAGATATGACAAGAAAAATAACAATTTAGTCTTAATTCCATATATATGATCAGATAAAGTCGGCTGCATGGATTCTGTCTTTAAATATGTCTGTACGAGACTAGATTTGTGTCAATATTAAGTAATAGAGAAAAGAATGAAAAAAAAAATTAAAAATTAAAAATTAGAAAATGAATTAACTCCTATTTGAATATATAGTTTCAAGTTTTTCCGAATATAAGTTCAATAAAAATACGTTGACTTAGAAGATCTCATCTAATTTTCCCCATAAGTGTGTGTTTCTGCAAATCTAGAGATACAGAACTTCGAAACGAATCGAAAAATGCAACCTACATTGCTAAAAAGCAAATTGGTGTACCATAGTTTACGCTAGTACTTGATTAAACCTTCAAGAACAGACAAGTTTCACGCAGAAATTTACACTATGAAGTGTTTAATATTCAACTCAAGACAAATCATATGACAGTTTTTAAAAAAATGAATAATTAAAAAAGAGAAAATTAATTATAAGCTAATTTAACCCCATCTAAATAGGAATTAAGATAGAAGTGGGAAAATTAAGAAAATATATTGTAACCATGGAAACGTACTAAAAAAGTAGAAAAAAAATTACAAAATCTAAAAAATGGAAAAATTAACAAGTTTTATGGGTCAGTATTATTATTATTATTGTTGTTGTTGTTGTTGTTTCTTTCAAAGCTAGCTCCTATAAACTTTAGTTTTGCAAGTTCCAATTGCTCGTGTGTGTGTATATATATGTGTCCCTTGAAACATTCCAAATAAATGAATAATCTCTTAACATTATGAAATATTCTTAATTCTCAAATATTATCATCCATATGATTGTTTTTAGAGAACAAAGAGCTACAATAGAAGTCTTAGAAGAGTATCAACAAGAGGCCATGAAACTGATAACCATTGCATAACCTTGTCCAAATTTTGAGTTTAATTCAATTAAAATCCGTTCAGTCACTTAAATACATGATATGCATTGGATAATCTAAATTTGATCCACTCATTGGCCAAAGAGTATGAAATGTTAGTGTGGCATATATTTGCTACAAATAAATTTTATAAGCGGAATTCATTTAGAAATTCTTTTTAAATTCAATAAAAATTAATATATCTTTTTCCTTGCATGATAATTTTTTTTTTAAAAAAAAAGAGAGAGAAATGCATAGAGGTAGAAAAAATTAAGAGTCATTCTACAATGCACCAAGTTCATTAATAAACATACGTGTTTATAGTTGTTAGATGACCATTAGATTAAATAACTGGTAAACTACTAAAGAGATTAATTAATTTAAATAAGTTAAACCTATAATTTGTACAACATGTTTTACCTATGCTAGCTCTCATATTCCTATTCAAAGGGACAGAGTCATTACTTGCATGAATAAGCTCTCAGACCGCGTCATTCTTCCTCTTGCCATCACTGATCTGAGTCAATAGCTAAGACCTTAATCCAGGATTTCTTCTCCTCTTTTCTCAACTGCATTCACAGCACTGATTCCTCCTTTAAGTCTCATGTTCGTAAGTAATGCATTAATCTATTGACTCTATTCTAAATCCCACGACAACTCTCTTTCTCTCTCTCTCCTTTCCTATCTAAGATGATATCCACTCTCACCCGTCGACTCCATGACCCCGATTTCGCTGTTCGATCCGCTTGCATTGAGACCACCGCTGCTATGTCGTCGCAAATCACGAAGCTGCCGTTTTCTACAATGTCCAAGCTGCTTATCAAGTTTTTGACTCTTGACCGGGATTTAAATGCCCATATCAGTGTTGCGATGTATTTGGCAATGGTAACAGAGGCAGCGACAGAGCCTGAGGTCCCCCTTCAGATGCTTCAGCTTTGACCACTACCAGAAACACAACCCTCTAAAGAGTATCCATGACAATTCAAAGATGGCAATGTATCATAAAAATAACCACAAGAAAATATCTGCCATAAAAATTGAAATTGCTCTTCCATAAGACATGGGTTGTGGAGATGATGTCAGAAGAAGTGATTCTGGAGTGTTTGAATCTGGGTAGGATGTACAAACAATGGGAAATGTAGGCCAGAGACTAAACGTGTCCTCTTTAGTAATGCCCAAGAAGATAAAATTCACAAGTTTGCTAGATTAAAGTCAGGGTCAAGAGTGGTTCCATGCAATGACGATGAAATATGTTATGAGAAAGATGTTGAGGTCAATAGCTCCCTGCTGAAGAATTCTTTGAGAACCATATCGATATTGAGAATCTATCTTTGATCTACTGATATATTCATTAATATATTCTATAACATCCCTCCATGCAGACAGGTCGAACATTATTGTACAGACAGATATCATACAACTGTATTTGTCTAAACTGTTCTGAATTAAAATTTTCTAACTTATTTTTATATTACAATCTCATATTAGACAAACTTGTAAATTATAACTACCTCTATAACTGAATTAATCTCGTAATAATAATATAAACTATATTTCTGTAGTTGAATCACTTCTATAAACATATCAAATCTATCATGGAATTTAAAATCCCCTATTACAAAAATTCATGCATTCTTGTACTTATTAAAATTTATTACATGTCTTTATTTAAACAATGAAATAATTATATTTCTATCCTATAATATACGGAATATCAAATGAAATGAATGGAATAAAAGAACAAACCCAATACGGGTCAAATCTGACTACTTTAATTGACTATGTCTTCTCTTCAAATCAACTCAACAATCTACTGGTTTCAAACCTGTGTATAGAAAAATTCATACGCTAAGCTACTGAAAGTTTAATAGTATATATAAACATTACATATTAAATATCACATCTCATATTCATAAACATACCTGGATGTTTGATCATATCTCCATACATATAAATTGTTGACTAGATATTAAACCAAGAAGGAGGGTTGAATTGATGTTTCAAAAATTAAACTATAAGGTGCAGAAATAAAAGATTAATTTTAGGAGGGATAGAGAGAATTTGACACAAAGAGTTTTATAGAGGTTCGGGTGTTAACAAACCCTACTTCTCTCCCCAATCGCAATTGGGAGTTTCACTAACACACTAAGTGTTACAATGGAGTTTTACAAGCTCACTCCCAACTATGGTGTTTCTCACAATGGCTCACACCTAACCCAGAAATTTCTTCTGTTTTAATGGCTCACACAATAACCAATTCCTTGTGTTTTACAGGCTTACACAAACAACCTTCACTTTGTATTTTTACAGGTTCACACAAACAATATTCACTTTGTGTTTTTACAGGCTCACACAAACAATCTTTTAATTTGTGTTTTGGAGGCTCACATAACTAACCCTTACATGTGTTCTACTCTTAACTCAGAAATACCCAAAGCTCACTTGAGTAAAGATTACAGAGAGAACCAATTACAAATCTTAATTGCTCAATAAATGAAGGGCAAAAAGATTTTTTAAAATTCACGGGCGTGACCAACTTCTCAGCCGTGATCCAAGTGGTGACTTTGGTCGTGAAGCTCTCTAGATGAAAATGCATGAACATTCATGGGGGTGACATATTTATTCACGGGGATGACTGAAATGCCCACTTCGCAGTTTGTTCTTCCTTCATGGTCGTGAACTTCAAATGTTGGTTTTGGTAACAGTTAGCTCCTTTCACGGGCGTGACTCTGTGAACATGCTACTTCTTGAATTTTTTTCAATCTCCATTCTTATTATTTTAATCCATGTCCTGTATAATAGATTTAGAAAACAAGTATGTTAAATACAATATTGTTATTTTATTTATTATCATCAAAATGACGGAAATATTCCTCAAGGTTTAACATAAATATACATGTAGAAGTTCATTTGTACTAAATTAATTTCAACACTGTTATAACATACATTGTACAAGTGATTTCATCATCATAGCAACAATATATGTTGTTTATCATAATTCCATATCATCATAGTCACAATGAATTCTATCATGTATTGCAAGTATACCATTATTGGTTCCATATAATATATTTGATTTCTAATTCATTGATTTCTATATATTGTATAATCAATTAATGTATTACCAATTTCATTGTACTGTATTATCAATTTCTGGTTCTTAGCCCAATACTCTAGATCCGAACTATTCGGATACGAGTTGTGAAATATGAGTGCTCTTATCCAAGCTTAAGTTACTCTGCTCACTATCTGTATATGTCTGTATTGCAAATTTTGCATTTCAAATCATGAGCACTCTTACCCGAACTTAAACTACCCTGATGAGTAAACATATTAACTGCATGCATATGTGTAAATTTCGTATCTTAAATTAGGAGCATTGCTACCCGAGTTTAAGCCACCCTGATGAGTAAGAAACCGTATGCATAAATATTCTTCAGTACCTTAATCCCCTTGATGGCATATCACTTATTTTAGCTAGTCCTCAAATAGAGAATGAACATATTTAATTACATTCCAAGTATCATTGTCATTTAGGTCACAATTCATATCCTTACTTAGTTGTCACATATTACTTTGTATTTATAAGCACCTAGCGCATACTCACGGTTCTCAATCATGTTATCACATTGCATATAACCTCATTTAATCATATCAAGTGTGTATGTAAATTATCTTCATGTAACTTAATCATATCATTTAATTATTTATTTTTGGATACAGGATATTCACGGGCATGAATGGTATATTCACAAGCGTGAAGCCTTCTGTCACGGATTGTCTATCAGTGACTTAACCATAACTGGTTCTGTGATTATTCACGGGTGTAAATATTTATTTATAGGCGTGACCATGTGATTTCATATATGCAAGCACGTGAAGCTTTACTTCATGAGTGTAACACATCAAATAGAAATACAATTCCAGTACCATTGTCAATCAATTCTACACACAACATGCAATGTACTAAAACTAACCAATGTTAGCTACTCCTATCAACACTTTCCATATTCCAGAATATAAAATTAACCATACATATGCATATTATCATATTCACTCATTCAAACTAGGCTCTATGCCTTATTTGTCAACATCCTAACATTAATTCATACTTAATTATCAACATATCAACCTTATTATGCATTTCTTGCAAGCGTTATACATTTTATGAGACAGTAATCTTTTAGATAGGGTATGAGAGCAAGTCTTAGCAATTATCATTCTTATTTTGCAGTTCCAACATCAGAGATTCTTTTCATCATTCTTATTTATTAGTAGGCACGATGGTTAATGGAAGACAGCCCTCACGGTTAAAACTGCGTACCACCTGAATCCATAAATTTTCTAAATTGAACTTAAATAGATTCAATTTATTATTAATCAATTTAATAAAATGAGTTCAATTAATTCATCTAAATTTAATTTAATAAGTTGATTCCAATTTAATTAATTAATATAACCCAAGTTTAATCAATTTAAATTAAATTAATCAAATGAACCTTAGTTTAATCAATTGAATCATAATTTAATCCAATCAAGTTTAAATAATTTATTTTTATTCAATCAATTGAAATTCAATTAATCAACGGAACTCCAGTTTAATAAAAGTAAACTCTAATTTAATTTAATTAACCTCAATTAATCAATTCCAATTTAATCAATTGAACTTTTGATCTTCAATTTAAGCTCAAGTTAATTAATCATAACTTATGTCAATCAATAGACCTATAATTTAATCAAATTAGGCTCAATTGGTATTCAATTGATTAAATTGAAATTCAAGTGATTAAATGAATTTAAATTACTTAGATTAAGCTTAAATTGAACTTCACTTAATTAAATTTATAATTGTGATAAAATTGGAGTTATTTTTTTTAATTTAATTATTTTCAATTCAGTTTAAAGTCACTATAATGCTCTCATTCTAATATCACGCAGAATTAAAATTCAGTTTAAGCCACTATAATGCTTTCATTCTTAATTTTTCAATTTTGATCCTAATTTAAAATGTATGATTAAAAAGAAGTATTTATTCTTAATCAAATTAATTATTTTTTTACAATTTGTGTGAAAATAAAAATGGGTCTTCTATGCTATTGAGATGAAAAATACTATTTATAATAGCACTTGTTTTTAACTAGAATGTCCAAATGGAAATCTCATTGTTCCCGGATAATAAATCATGGAAGTAATACTTATTATTATTATTATTAGAGTCCTAATCCAAACTTAATTTAACTTATTAGCTCAAATTTAATGAATTAGGTAGCTCCACATATTGTATATTACCTTCTATTGACTTAGATAGCAAGTTAACAAAATACCTACTATCATAGGTAAAAATTCAGGTTTATAAATACACTAAATGCACTGTAGCAAATTTCGTGAAATTTTAAAGATATTGTTAATTGCACAAGCAAACATTTAGCCCAAAATTGAACATCGCAGTACACTATACCTAAAGATTTTATTAATGCCCGTTTTCTTGTATGCATTACAAAAGTCTCATTGTTTTTTGTTTGGTAATCCTATAGTTATCACATGTGAATATTTATATATCAGCATTATTTGCTTGATCTAATTAAAGATTAGACTATTTATATAACAAAATTAAAGATTGGATGAGTAAGAATTTGGGGAAAAAGATTAGTTTGGTTTAATTAAAAAAATATTTTATAAGTTTATGATAAAAATTAATAAAATTCTAGTTTTAGAGTTATTTTAAAGTTAATTCTGATTTTAGGATAGTTTTGAGTGATGAAACAGCAAAAATCTACGCAGAAAAAGTTGTGCCACACATGAAATGGCACAAAGAGGATCTGTGGGCCACTTCACATATTTTTTTTGAAAAAAAAAATTAACAGTTATAGTATCTTCTAAACTTGCTATTTTAAGAGCAGTGGAAAGTGATTAAATAAAAAGTATTACTTGGAACCTGTACTGATTAATTAAACAAAAAAAAAATTTCTCTAGTTAATTAATTTTGTCAACATGATATATTTTTATAACCCAATGGAGTTAGCATACTTATCCAAAACACTATAGCATTTAATTGCATTATATGCCTTTGCATGCATGCATGCCACAAGTAGATAATTTATTTTTCTTACTTATTTATTCACAAAATATTGAAATATTTTTTCAAAATAAGACAAAAAAAAAAGGTTGTGCACCGCTTGAAGCATATAAATATCCTAAATCATGCCAATCAATTGATCCTATGAATTCCCCAACTAATCTATTGAATTGGCAATTAGGGTGAGAAAAGATGGTGATAGTTGATACCGCCAAACTCTGCACAGTCAAATAGTCTGCTCACCAACAATGATTTCATAAGCAATTCATTTTCTTCAACTTTTATTGGGTTTTCTTGTAGCTCTCTTAACTTTCCAAACTCTTACCAGAAACCCACTTCCCCAACGAAAATTTGATGCATAACCAATTAGTTCAAGAAGCTATTATTCTAAACTTACTTAAAGACCAATTAATTCATGCATCATCCATCCCCTTTGAACTGTTTGTTCTTTTTTGTTTCTTTAATAAATTTCCTGATTAACTTGTTTAATTACTTCTGTAATTCATTGTTTGGTATATGTTAGCCCATCTCCTTCCCTTGTTCATGTATACATCACATACCATAATTTCTACGTCCTCTTTCTTTCATCATAACTCTCTACATTCTCTATGGAATTACCGGTGAAAGCCCCGGCTTCCAGTACTGGCGGGAAAAGCTCATATGGACTAGAAACTAAGAATTTATCCTACAAGTTATGTAGCAAATTTGATGAGCCGAACTGGGTTTGCTTTGGTAGGATTACTCATGCTGATTCTAAGTTCATTTTGAAGGAAGTAAACTGTGAAGCTAGGCCAGGAGAGATTACTGCCATTGCCGGTCCTAGTGGAGCAGGGAAAACAACATTGCTAGAGATTCTTGCTGGAAAGATTTCTAATCGCCAAGTGTTTGATAAAGTTCTGGTAAATAATAGGCCAATGGATGCGAAGCAGTTTCGAAGAATATCCGGGTATGTGACTCAAGAGGATGCACTTTTTCCATTACTTACTGTCAAAGAAACTCTCATGTATAGTGCACTTCTAAGGCTACCTGGAGGAGAAAAAGATGCTACTAATAGAGTTAAATTGTTAATGAAGCAGCTTGGGTTGGATCATGTTGCAGATTCAAGGATTGGTGAGGGATCTAGTTGGGGCATTTCGGGTGGTGAAAGGCGAAGAGTTTCGATTGGAGTTGATTTAGTTCATGACCCAGATGTTATATTGATTGACGAACCAACTTCAGGTTTGGATTCAGCTTCAGCTCTTCATATAATCACGTTGCTCAAGTCCATGGCAGTTAATCAAGGTAAGACTATAATCTTAACTATCCATCAACCTGGTTTTCGAATCCTCGAAATGCTTGATCGCATTGTTTTGCTTTCAAATGGATATGTTATGCATAATGGTTCTTCACATTTCCTCCAAGAAAGGCTTAAATTTTCTGGTCATCACATTCCTTGCCATGTCAATGTACTCGAGTTCTCCATCGATGTTATAGAAACCTTAGACAAAGAGTGCTTAAATCATGAATATCGTCAGATTCCATACTCGAGTAATCATCAAGAAAATAAGCTTCCTTGCTATAGGAATTCGATGTTCGAAGAAGTACTAATACTAGGACAAAGATTTTGCAGCAATATTTTCAGAACCAAGCAACTATTTGCTTCAAGAATAATACAATCACTAGTAGCTGGAATAGTACTTGGTACAATATTCTTGAACGTTGGAAAGAAAACAGGAGAGGCTGCTTTACAATCTCGAAACGGGTTTTTCGCATTCAGTCTCACCTTCTTGCTATCTTCAACAACAGAAGGATTGCCAATTTTCTTGCAAGAAAGAAGAATACTAATGCAAGAAACATCAAGAGGAGCATATAGAATATCATCTTATGTACTATCAAACACCATCATATTTCTTCCTTTACTTTTACTAGTGGGTCTTCTCTACTCTATCCCAGTATATTGGCTAGTTGGATTGAGGAGCAATGTGGATGGATTTGTTTACTTCTCTGTTATTGTGTGGATGGTACTTTTGATGTCAAATTCATTTGTAGCATGTTTCAGCGCTCTAGTGCCTAACTTCATCATGGGAACTTCAATAATTGCAGGACTAATGGGATCTTTCTTTCTGTTTTCTGGGTATTTCATATCCAAGAACCATATTCCTAATTACTGGATTTTCATGCACTATTTGAGTTTATTCAAGTACCCTTTTGAGTGTTTTTTAATAAATGAGTATGGAGGAGAAGAAGGCAGAAGAAGATGCTTATATTTTGATAATGGAGTTTGCAATTTGAATGGAAGTGGGTACTTAAGCCAGCTACATCTTGAAGAGTCGCAGAAATGGAGCAATTTAGCCGTAATGTTGGGTTTTATTATTGGGTATAGAGTCTTATGTTTTTTAATTTTGTGGTATAAACATTATACAAACAGATGAATTTTCTTAATTCAGGCCTTTTTTTATTTTAATTCTATTGTTTTTCATTTTAATTATTTATTTTTCTATAGAAAGATCAAATTAATCCAATGTCTGATCTTCGTATACGTAAATTGTCTGTAATGATTTATGATAATAAAGAAATTGTTGGCATATTGTTGGTTATGAAGGTTCAACGTTGGTGCAACAACATTTATTGGACTAATATGCTGGCAGAATTGTTTGAAAGAAGAACGCATAAATATCAAAACTCCTCGTACGTAGGGACCTAGAATTTATTTTTTAGCGGGTCAAATTTAATTTAATAATAATAAATTAAAATTATATACACACAATCTATAAATAAAAAAATATAAAATCTCGATTATCCATATATATTTTTGCATAAAAAAAGCTACACATTCATAATAATATAATAATATAAATTCTAAATTATTACGATTATTCTTTTTGAGTATTCATATTTTTATGCATTATGTATAAAATTTTCATTATATATATATATATATATATATATATATATATATATATATATATATATATATATATATATATATATATTCTAATAGAACTAAAAAAGAAATAAAAAATATTTTAAGGAGCAAAGAGGCTTTCTAAGGCCGTGTACATAAAAACTTAATGATAGCAATCTGATAATTAGAATTGTGATATCTCAAATTTGAATTTCTAATCATACATTTTATAAAAAAGATATTTTTTTATTTTTTAAATTAGATGTGATTAAAATAATATGATATCTCCAATTGCATATTATGTCAAACTATTTAGCTAATGTTACTTATCTATAATTAAACATTTAAATTCAAATATTAAGTTTTTTTTTTGGGACAGCCTTAAAATTTTCATTTTATTTGAAAAAAGAAGGAGAATGCACAAACAAGGGATCCAAAAAAACAAATTATTTGCTAATTCTAACAAAGTCCCACAAATTACAACAAAAGAACAGCCCACAACTATATCATCAAATAGAGAATATGTGCTCCTACCTATGCATCTCTCCCTCTCTCTTGCACTCTGTCAACAAGCAGACAGAAAAAAAAAAAATTGATTCCCCTGATCGTTCTAGCTCTAACTTCTCTAGAAACACTCGTGAAAAAAGATTCAAATAGAGACAGAATTTGACTCCATGTAGCTTGCTTGAAGACTTCCCATCTCCAAAATCTTCATCTCTTAAATAAAATAATAATAAAATTGATTTATCCAGAAATAAAACATCTCTAATTCAATATAATTTATTTTTAACATAGGGGAATATACTAAATCTAACATGATACAAACTAAATATGAATTAGAGCGGAGAGAATATCTCATAAAACTCATTATAGATAAAGAAAAAATTACAAAAAAGTGCTTAATATATACAAAAGAAATGAAAAATGATGGAGGAAAAGAAATGAAAAATGTTTTCAGTCATCAACAACAGTAAGTGTCTTTTTTGTTAAGCAGAAGTGATCACTGTCAACATTCAATTACCAACTATTTACTTTAAAATTTTAAAAAAACTGAATTGGAAAATGAGTTACTAAATGCTTATTTAACTTTTTAGTTTGTTGAATCGCCAAAAATTAATCACTACTGCTTAACTAAGAACAGGAAATGGGTGTTTTGAAGAGAGGATAAAGAAATTATATTTTAATTTGGAGAGGGTTATAAAAGTACCATGTTATTTAGCACTTTGATACTTAAATGATAGAAGGTTTTCTATGCCACATAAGTATTATGTGTTATTTTTTTTAAAAAAAATACTCAGATATAATTGATTTCTATAAGTATTAACCATTTATAAATTTTAACGACTGTATGATTAAAATAGGAATTTCGATAGCCAAATTATAAAATAAAAACATCAAAGATAAAATTAAGACTGCTTATTTGATAAAAAAAAATATAAATTATTTATTTGACAAAAAAAATTATGTTTTTTCAATGTCAAACTGCAAAATCACAAAAATATTTTAATAAATTTATCCCATAATAAATTGATGCTACTTAGTAAAAATAATAATTAAGAAAAAAAGTACATTTTAATTGCTGAAGTTTACAATATTGTACAATAAATCAATTGAAAATTTATGTAATTAATAATAATTAACTTTCTAAGTATCTTATGCATAGAGAATAAATAAACTAAAATTAATAAGTAAGTGAACGAAATGAAATATGATAATTTAGAGAGCTAATGAATAAGTGAGTCCTTTAAATAACTTTAAATGGAATAATTTGATTATATAAGTTCGTAAATTTCAGTAATTGAGACTAATTCCCTGCTAAAATGGAGAAAAAGATTGGTGTATCCATTTTCTTTTTTTTTTTTTGGTCTAAAGCTTTTACACAATCCTCTTTAGCGCAGTGTAGGCATATAGTGGAATCTCGATAGTTTTGAACTTGGGCGTAAGAAAGATGAAGCTAGGCTGCTCTACAGTTTCTGTAGCGCGCTTGCCCTCTTTCTGTGCCAGTCTCTACAAACCTGTTTGCTCGTCGTCATCATCATCATCATTTTCCAGTTCTGTAAAAGTAAAACCCAGAACCCCCCTCTTTTTAAGGCCACCCATATTCTCAACCTCTTTATCAGAACTCAATAAATGGTATAACTGGGCGAACAATCTTGCTTCCTCTGTTGGGTCCTCTTTCGCTCACTTAGACAACGGCCCAAACTCCACTCTTCTCTGCAGAGAACTCAAGTGGCTCGTAGAAGACTCAATTGAAGACCATTCGTTGATATCTCAATTGGGTATAGAAAATTATTCCCTGGATGTAAGGCTGAGGACATCTTTGGATGAACTGTATCATCTCTGGAGGCAGAGGATTGAAGAGAGGAGACCTTTTCAATACATAGTTGGGTGCGAGTATTGGCGGGACTTGGTGTTGAGTGTACAAGAAGGAGTCCTGATTCCGAGGCCTGAAACTGAATTGATTGTTGATTTGGTGAAAGATGTGATCTTGAATAATGAAGAGCTGAGAGAAGGTTTGTGGGCAGATTTGGGGACTGGTAGTGGTGCTATTGCCATTGGGATTGGTAGGATTTTGGGGAGTAAAGGAAGAATTATTGCAACAGACCAAAGCGCAGAGGCTATTGCGGTAGCGGCTTATAATGTCCGCAGATATCAACTAGAGGTTAGTAAATTTGTTACGATTGCAATGGTCTATTTTTCTGGGCTTCCTTCTTTGCATAATTGAGTAAATTTTTGGTTAGAACTGCTATAAATTTTAGAACAAATTACAGAAAACTATAGAAAACTATTGAGGTTTAACAAATTACAACTAGAAATAAATTTTTAAAAAACTAATAGTTTAGCTCATATTATTTGATAAAAATATTGTTTGAGATAACAATTAAGAAGATAATGACATGTATTTGCGGATTGATTTGCGGACATAGGTAGAAGGCCTATACTCTTATAAAAAATTATTAGACTATACATGAAATACTAAATTATTTATATAAAAACATCTTAAATATAGGAAAATTATATGGTATATTGCACTACAATATTTAAAATTCATACAATATCAAATGAAAGGATATTATCTCAAACGACAGGTGGTAAACTGTTAATTTTTTAAAAGTTTGTTTTTTAACTGTAATTTATTAAAATCTCGTGGGGTTTTCTATAATTTGTTCTAAAATTTTAATTTATGAGTGTTTTTAATCTACTGTTGGCTTATTCTATTGATGAATGAATGAATGTTATATTGCTAATGTATTTGTATGGTAGATGCTGAACTTTTGGTGAAGGTATCTACGTGCCACCATTGATATAATTGCTCTGAATGTTCTGGTTTAGGAAGAGAGTTATAAATTTTATGCTTTGAGTTGGAAATTTTCAACTTTATATGAAATGGAGACTTTCTTCTATGGCTGATATAATAACCAGAGCAAGTCAAACTGTTTTCTGGCTAGCCAGCCATCTGGCATAGATCAGCTGGTTGAGCGGATGAGGATTTGCGTGAAGATTGGGTTTTATTGCTCTCTTTTGTAACAGGAGTCTTGCACTCTTTTTAATGGATAGGCTAATGTTTGAGTGAGGAATATGTATAAATGAAATATTTGTGAAATCTTATATATTTGAAAGTAAAGAATATGCTGATTAGCAGATAGAAGATATTAGTTCCATGATTCACCTTCCCTATTGTCATCATTTGCCCTGTTCTGTCACCAGTTGCTAGAGCTTATCTTCTCCGTCATTCTCAATATCTCCATTTTATGTGCAACTCAGGATAAAGTTGAGATTAGAAAAGGATCTTGGTTTGAACCATTGAAGGATATTGAGGGAAAGCTTGCTGGTGCTGTAAGTAATCCCCCATACATACCAAGTGATGATATTTCCGGGCTACAAGCTGAAGTAGGTCAACATGAGCCAAGGCTTGCATTAGATGGTGGTGTTAATGGCTTGGATGATCTTCTTCATCTTAGCAATGAAGCTGCTTTAATGTTGAAACCTGGGGGTTTTTTTGCTTTTGAGGTATCATGTTTTCTGTATTCGAAAGTCTACATTTGGTAGTTTTCTTGTAATGTTCTTTTTCTTTGACACTTTCATGGTAATTAGCTCATGCAGTTGTTCTTTCACAGTTAGTGGATTATGTGAAGTATTCTGCTTGGGACATTGTTAAATGTTACTCAGATACTGATAAAAGTGGGAATCACTGTTTGTGAAAGTTCAATCCATCATCATTGTCATGAGATTTGCTTCACTTGTTTCTTGATGATTCACTTTCAAAATTCTTAGAACATGACTACTGAAATTTATGAATTTGAAGACTCAGTTTTCCAGCCAAACCCCTATGCGGACCAGACCAAAGTTGATTGCTTCAGTTTATTCTCTCTTATTTTAGTTTTCTTTTCTGCTACAGACTAATGCTGAGAAGCAATGCAAGTTTCTTGTAGATCACATGGAAAATAATTATCCTGACAGCTTTTGCAATGTGAACATAGTATCCGATTTTGCTGGTATCCTACGATTTGTGACAGGATTTCGTCAATGAGTGATGCCATTGGTAAATAGCTCTCTATTTTGGCAATCAGAAATGGGAGAAGAAAAAAAGATAAGGTCAGTTTTACCCATTTTGTATAACTTTTAGCTAAGTGTGTGCTATTTTAGTCATTCATTTCATCTTTGAGATGCAGTTCTAATAGGATGCTTGTTATAGCACTGGTAAGACTCCTTTCATAATGCCAAAATCACAGAAGTTTTGTGCTGAAATTTGTTTTATTAAATATATTTTAATAAATTTTATTGCATCCTTATATTTTATTTAAATTAAGGATACATCTGTTTTTGCCAGGTCAGTTTCATTTGGGAATTCATATTGCTTGAATTGGCAAATTCTTGGTATATATTTTAATTGGTTGTATACCATTAAAATTGAACTTTATTTCTTCTTGTAGAAATATTTTGTTCATTTAGTTTTGGTATAATGACAAAAAATCTACATTATTGCATGTTTTATCAATTCATTCCTCAAAGCTTTCAGTTTTAGCAATCTTTCCACATGAGTTAAATTGTTTTCCCATCTGAACAGTCACTATGATGTGGATAAATACCTATGTTGCCTAGACTTGGGTACGGATATCCGACACGGGTATATATCTATAAATCTGATTTCTTGTTTTTTAAAATTTAAGATACGTGAGTACAGATAAAAAGTATCCAAAATTAAGATACAGGTATGAGAATACATCTATATATATATATAAATGTAAATATTTTTTATTTTTATATATAATAATTTAAGTTAAAAATAGATCGAATTATAACATTTAAATTACTAAATAAAATAAAATTGCAATGCTCCATTTCACTTTAAAATAAAATATTTCAAATTATAAACTTAAAAGTTCAAAGTCCGAATAACAAAATGATATCACATAACAAACAAATTAGTATTAAACAAACTAGTGATGACTCATTTTAAAGTTCAAGCAACATGCTTTTATATCAGGAAGTATCCACTCTTAAAATGAAGGATCCGGTAAGGATCCTATACCATACTCATGTCGTTAGTATCCGACACGGGTACTTCATCATTTTTGAAGTGTCCGAGTAACATAGATAAATACATAATTATTATTTGGGACTCACAAGCTTGTTAAGTAATCATTTTCTCCAAAACCTGGATTAATTTTCTAACTTAGGTGGTTAAAGTTTTTTTTTTCTCTTTTGACTTGGGTTAGTTTCTGTTCTCTCTTCTTTAGGGTAGATTTCACATGCTATCCCTGAATGTGCACAGTACTGTTCCTGAATTGCAGTATGTAAGAAAACTTATGTAACAGTAAAATCCTGCAATCTGTCTATCATTCAAGCTACCATTAAACGGCTTACATGATATGCAAGCTGGCCTATTTTAATTTTAAGAAAAGAAACTCTTCCCCCCCGCCCCCCCCCCCCCCTCCAGTTTTTCTATCTCTATTCTTCTCACTTTTTTCTGCAATAGCTTAATCTTTTTTCTTTATTTCAGATTTCTTCGAAAATTTTCTCTTTTCATTCACAAATCTTTTTTCTCACCTGAAATCACATTTCTGAAATCTATCATTAATTTCATATGAAATCTCCTCCTCCCATTTTTATCAAACTCCATTTTTGTAAGAAACCCAATGCTTTCATCCATTTCTTGAAGAATATTTTAAACAAATTTCAATTCTTAAAGAAACCAACAGGCAAGATTGTTAAGGATGGCAGACATAATAGAGAAAGAAATTGAAAGGGAAAAGGAGGAGGGAAAATGTAGCCATCAATGGGGTCTGTTTCCCTGTTGTTGTTGTCGGCTTGTTCCTGCAGTTTTTAGGTTTGCTACTTCTGGGGTTTTGGGTATTTGTTTCTGCATTTGGGAGAGAGAACAGAAAAATCGCTGCATGGAGAAAGCTTGTAAGTCAGAGAACAAAATTTAGTAAATGCCAATGGGGAGAGATTTATACAGAATTAGATGCATTTTAGAGAATTGATAATCAGCTGCAGGGATTTAGTTGAATAGGCAAGAGGGTTTGCTCAACGAGAGCTGGATGTATCCCAGCAAATATTTGCCAGTTTTGCATCTGTTATGGTGTTAAGCTCATATTCACTGTTGGAAATTCCATAGCTTTGGAGCAGCAGAGGTTTTTAATTTTGTCTCAGTCAATGGTAATCTTATTAGTTTTATATTCCAAATTCGGTGGGGTAACTGCATGGTTTCCATTCCAAATTCGGCAAGAAGACGAAGTGTTGAAATTCTTGATAATGCTATTTCTACCCTTCTTTTGGCTACTGCTGAGATTGCATTCTTTCAGGGATGTCTTACTTGGCTTTTATTGAGACTGTAAAATGCACTTCTTGTACTTGTCATCCAGGCTTGCATTCATCAGCTCAGTGTTTATAATCTTTCCACATTGGTTTGCATCAATTGCAGCCACCCTGCGATTGGAGATAGAAAGTAGATATTTGCTTGCAATTAGCTATCTATATTTCACATTGAACAGATGGATCATGGTGCAATTGAGATTCAGGAGGATGTACCGGGTGACAAGATCACAAGACAACTAATATCTTACAGGGCTCAGCAGTATTGGCAGAATGTCATTTTTTTCATAGGCAGCAGAGGTAAACTGCTCATGGTCTGTGTTGTGGTCTCCTCAATTTGCTGTTTTCAAAAACTTGTATGGCAGGTTCTTCATCCTCAAAATAAAGTGGTGTGCTAATGTGAACTTAGTTTAGTTTGACTAACTCCTAAAGGACAGCATGCCTAACATTTTAACTGAAATTAATGTGGTGCTGACTTGCCAGTTTAAGAACAGAAAGGGGTTCACATTTCTATCGAAATTCAATACTTTTGGTTCAGGATTTGCATTTCATGCTGTGATCTGATATGATTCTAGGATTGCCTGTCCAATTTCTTATAGATAAACTTTGATCCTGAAAATGATAATGTTTTCTGCCCAAGAGAATGTGTTTTAATCATCATTTTTCAGTTACTAGTTCACAAAGCTTGAAACAAATAAATAGTTTGATACAAGCAAACTCCACTGTGTTGATCCAAATCCAGTGGTAAGCTGTTTTAGATTCAGATGAGAACTATGCCAACTTGTTCACCTAAAAGAGATAAGATAGAGCACCTGAGTATTTGAATTGCCGATGTAATAAAATAATCTTGGAATTGTTGAGAAGTAAGACCAAATGAATGATCATGCAATTTTTTGATGTGAAATTGTGTTGAACTTTGTTTTTTTTACTGTATTTACTATTAGCTGAATTATCTGAATATATTGTTTGACAGGGGGCAATAATGGGACCATTGATAATAACAGATGTGATTGGCTTCAAGGATTTATATGCTGAAATTCGTTCCAGGAGAACCGAACGAAAACCGACTAGCAGACTGGAGCCTGAACCTCTGCCAGTATTCTTAGTTTCCTTTCTTTTTTTTTTTTTTGCTCGTTTGCAACCTGTACATTGATGCCCACAAGCAAATCACATATTCCCCAGCCGATGTTTTCCTCTTGGCATTCACTTTGAACACTGTTTGCGCATCAATTTTACTACTTTAGATTTTCCCATTTACAGAATAGATAATTATTCTGCATTTTCTTGGTTGTTGCCAGCATATTCAAAAGTTAAATTGTAGATTTTCGCTGTATTTGCTGTTTTAAGGATTTGTGCAATCCCGATTAGGACGAGTGATATATTCATAATAGATGGGTAACCGAACAAACTGCAGTTCATGAAGAATAGATAGAAGGAACAACTTACGAGGAATTGAATCTGAAATCACAACATATAAAAGAAATGGGGGAAAATGAGATAAAAGAAAATCAGTAATTTTGATATTCACAAACGATTTATTAAAATTTGTGATCAGAATGAGCATAAGCCATCTATCTCAAAAGATGCAAGACTTTTATTGATAAAACTAATTGATAATTTAGTTTTAAATTAATAATTTGGTTATAGCTGATTCAATTAAAAATATTTGATAAAATTAGTTGAAAAATATAAAATGACATAAAATAATATATTTATATTAATATAAAATATTATATAAAATTTATTTAAATATATAATAAAAATAAATTATATAATATATATACATATTAAACAATATTAAAATTATATTAAATATTTTATTCCAATATAATAAACACATTTATCTTTATCATCTAATATTTCATTATTATTAATAAAATAGTTTAATAATCATATTATTATTATAACATGTAATGTGATAAACAAAAAAAAAAACAAAAAAAAACAAGGGTATAATAGAAAGAAAAATCATAATCTACTAAATTTTTAAAAAAAAACTAGATTTACTAATTTTTTTAGAGATTATAATATAGCTTTTTTTTCAAATAAATTATTTTATCAAACACATATTAATGATCAAATTAGATTATTTTTATAGCCAAATTAAATTATAATCTAATTTAGTATTACCAAACAATGTCTATTCTTACACTTATTTTTAATTATTTTGATGGTTGTGTAAAATTTTCCTTTAGAAACAAATATCCATTATATAGGATATCTGGCGCTAATGCATGTAAATATTAAAGAAATAAAATATTAAGAGGAGATATCGTTAAGGATGCCTTGAGACCCTATACATGATTTTCTATCCTCAAATATTTGATAGAAAAGTCAAATAAACTCCATAGAATTCAAGTATTGTTATGCAGCAATTAGCAAGGAAATGAAAATCCAGTGTCAGCAGAACAGAATTCAATTGAGTAATTCTAAAGTACACAAGGGACATTCCTATAACTTTAAAGAAGGAAAGCTACTATACAATTATACACATACACGTACAAACTAAGCCTCTATACCCCTCGGATTTTATTTATCCTTCACATTTGGAACTGAAGTAAAAAATTTACAAGAGAAACCTCACCAACAAGGAAACTAGTTAGCACACCGGACTGAGCATGTCATTCCTTAGTTGTTCAAGGTAATTGCTTCTTGAAAACAAAATCTAAAATGCTATTTGCCATAAAAATAAAATAAAATAGAAATTAATGCTCAAAAAACACCTCGAGCTGGTTAATTACTTCGGTCATATATCGAGTTGAAGGTCATGGTAGCATGTGAGGTGGGAGCTGTCGATGATGAAGATGAGTTCTCCAGTTTGCTTGAACCGGCAGATGCCGTGGAAGACGAGTTCCTTATGTTGGCCTTACCTTTGTGGTGTCTGTCCCCTTTGATACCCATTAACTCAGTAAGCATTCCAGGTCTAGATATCTTGTCATCATTAACATCCATCTCGCCCTCTAACATTCTCACCACCATTGACATAGGTGGCCGAAGTTTTGGCATGTCTTGGGTGCATAGAAGACCAATCTTCATGAATCTACAAACCTCTTCAGCATCATAATCCCTACTCATTGATGCATCAACCAAACTTGTCAGTTCCCCTTGCTTGTACATCTCCCACACCTGCAGTTTCACATAATTCCTCGATAAGATCTCTGACAGTGTGACTAAACTAAATAGCAAGGAAGAAGGATATCAGGCCACTAAGCAGACAACGGATGAAGAGCATTTGATATGATATTATGTGATTTAATCTCATAAGCTGCTGGATAGAAACAGAAACTTCCCAGATGGAAATCTTCTCACATTGAAAATTAGTGATCTTTCTTATTTTTGAAGTTTTTGGGACTCCATTCACCAAAATGGAGACCCAAAGCCAGTTCTTTTTTCAAAGAGATGGCTTGCATGGTCTTGCACAGGAAGCTTAAGAGTCGCTGATACCATCAGGTCATGAAATCAATCTTCCCTTCTTCAGTGAATCTCAGATGACCAATGAATTTATATCTGGTAAGGAAATTATTACTGTTCCCAAATGATTTCAATTAAACCCTAGCGTGTTTCTCAGTGTTCTGAAAATAAGAAATTACTTAATATCAGAGATAAGATGAATATTGATCCACCAGACCTCCAGGCCTAAGCCTCCAAATGCCATCAACCTAAAACTAACCTTTTACATATAAATGTATCCAGGTTTTACAGTGATGGATTCAGTTATAGATACTTGAGCGTAATAAGTCTTACAGTCTGCCTATCCATGTTCTGATGTTTTATTGTAATCCAATTAGTCTAGCACTCAAATAAAAGAGGTGCTTTGCAAGGTCAAATCTTATATGATTATGAATGCACTTATAGCTTTAGGGTTACTTCTCTTTGATAAATATCTTATTTCTATTAGGAAGTTTTTTAGTGAATAAAATTCCACCAATTATGATTATTGACTCTCGAGTTTTTTTATGCAATTAAAAACCCAAGGTATTCTTGAGAGGAATCATTTCTAGATATTATGAGGGTAATGAAAGTTATTTACTTTGTTTGCCTAATTCCTTTGCAGTTTTTAAGATAGACAAGATCTCTGTTTATCTAAGGAAAGGACAAGCTGAAAAAATTGATATAGAACACCTTTCACTTGACATAAAGCACCCTAACCCCTGAAATTAGTAAAGCTAACAAAAATATCAAATCTGCACATGTTGTCTAAAACAAAGGAAAAACAACATCTCTTATCCGTAAAAATATTGCACTAAGCCAATTCAAGAGTATTCAACTATCCACAACTGACAACCCCATTCAGCTGTTGACTTCAACAACCAAAGCTTTTTTCTTTTTTCAATTATCATAAGTTATATTTCCATAAAAGATCATTAGAGGATTGTCCACTTCTTTAAATGAAGAAGAAGACGATTTAATTCATCGAGAAAAGAAAAAATATAAAATTGAGATAAGGTATTCTCGTCAGAGAACCCAGAAGTATAATTTACAAACAAATTTAATGAAGTAAAACCTACAATCACATTAAAATATTAGCAAAATAAACTCTCATAAAACTCATGGAAGCACAATCTGGTTAAGAGGACAGAAAAGCTATTTAATCAAATCTTTTTTTAAAAAAAAAAACCTTTAATTCTTAAATGTTAGAAACAATAAACAGTTTCTCTCAGTGTCGAGGATGCTGAAGGCCTCACAAATTAATTGTGGTTAGCCTGCTTGACACTAATATTACTTCAATTTAAGCTTTCAATCTTGTTTCCTAAGATTTAATATTGTAGTTTTTGGGATAAATTTATTAACTTTGGACTAACACTTAGACGTGGGATCAATCCCCAGTCTGCAGTTACCAACGTTCTCCTACTTAAATGAAAACAACGGAGAAAAATTCACTTCAAGAACTAGACTCATCAACAGAAAATTTCCTGTCTTTTGATGTCTATGCAAAATAATTGTCTTTATAACCTCTTTATGTCACAAGAAATGAATTTGTCTCTTTACTGAATTCAATTTACCAAGTGAAAAAATATAGCACACTCAAGAAGCCCATACCCTTTCAAGAAGATATTGCTCTTCCAGAGACAACCGCATGTTTGAGTTGGATCTCCCACAAACAATTTCCAGGAGTAAAACACCAAAACTGTATATATCTGCTTTCCTTGTCAACTGACCACGGAGAGCATATTCAGGTGCCAGATAACCTCTATAAGAATCAACCAAGGAAATGTTCAAAAGTGTCAAAAATAAATTGGAAAGGTTGAAAATAAAAATTTTCCAGTTTATTGAATTCCCATCGAACATCTTATTGTGTTAGCATTTAGCAATTTGACATTTTCACTTTTGGATGAGTCTGATAACATGTGGTAGGTTTAGACGGTTTTCAAGCCTCAATTCATGGACTAAACATCAAACATTTAATAATACACAATTCATCAAAATCAAGGTAGACCACTAGCCAATGCAATCTCGTTAAGCAGGAATTAGTGGATCAAAATTATATTATGCTGAGAGACATAACATGGGAAACATATGAGATGATGCAGTATAGTAGATGGTACAGAAGTTTTAAGCTTTCAGAAACATGAGTGCAATTATGTAATAGAGTTTGATCATATACTGAAGAAATTTTAACCAACTAGCCCAGCCTATCTCAAACACAGTGCATCTTGCAAGAAAAAAAAAACACTAGTTGAATACATAGCTCTAAAAATTATACCAGTTTTGAGATTATAAGCTAAGCCAAAAGAATCCCATGCATAATTGAACAATGTGTGGCATATATACTTACACAGTTCCAGCAACACGTGTACTAATATGGGTCTTGTTATCTGGGAAAAGCTTGGCAAGCCCAAAATCTGAAATTTTGGGCTTGAGGTTTCTATCAAGGAGAATATTGCTTGCTTTAATGTCCCTATGAATAATACGAGGTTGGACTTCTTCATGAAGAAATGCAAGACCTTGCGCGACACCTATGCATATTTTACGCCTATCAGGCCAACTGAATTGAATGCTGCTGTGGCCTTGACCTTAACAGTAAAAAGAAAAAGCATAAGTTATTGAGTGGTTGATAAACTCAATTTAAGAATAGATGCATGATTTACCAAGAAGTGTCTGAGCAAGGCTGTTATTCACAAGATAGCCATACACCAAAATTCTATGATCTCCTTCTACACAACAACCATACAACTTAACCAAGTTATCATGCTCCACATCTTCAATCACTTTTATTTCAGTCAGAAATTCCCGCACTCCTTGCCTTGAGTCAGCAGACAGTACTTTTATGGCAGCCATAGTGCCATCTTTGAGCATTCCCTGTTAACACACAGGAACATTTGTATGAGAATTGAGCATTGTCATTAATTCAAGTTAACAGCCCAGCAACACTTCGAAGGACTCAGAATTCTTTTAAAGATTTCAACATTTGTCACAATCCATGCAATCACCTTGTAGACAGAACCAAAACCACCCTCTCCAATTTTATTGGCTGGACTAAAATTTTCAGTTGCTATTTGCAATTCTTTGTAAGTGTAGAAATTAGCATTTTGAATGCTGGAAACATCTGCACCACGTAAATTCATTTGAGTCTTCAACATACTTATAAAACATATAGGATAAAAGAAGAGAGAATAAAAAAGAAGAAAAAAAGGAAGTCCAAGAATCATAGTGTAGTAATGCTTATGAGCTACTGCCATTTCACTGGGTTCACCTACTCGGCTATAAATAGATTTAAATAGAAATCAATTCATTTATTACATTCTCAGCACAACTTATATGAGGTCTTAGCTAATGATTTATAATTGAATGGAGGACATAAGGCAGTAAAAGTCCGATAAGCTGCTTACCATAATCAGCATCTACAGTTCTTTTAGGTGGGGAGGCTCCCGTCCTTTTGAAACATGAATATAGACAAGTCATCACTCAGTTGCCTATGCAAACCAGTGCCACCGCAGAAACTTGTATCCTGCTTGCAACAATAAACCAATAAAACTTTGAATATGCAACCGCATAGAAACAGAGTGATTTTGCCTTATCATAACCAGTTATAACATTTCAAACAAGTGCAGGAAAAGAAAACACTCATTCAAAATTGACAGCTGCAAAAAGGGTGCAACAGATAGGGCACATATGATGACTATAGTAAGACATTAATTCTAACTTGTATTGAAAGGAAAATCTATAAAATGGAATTCGCTCAGCAGATTTTGATATAGACCACAAATTATGATCTCAACCATATATATAAACCCCAAAATCACCATTTTTAAATTGCAGAAATTCACATGAATTATTCACAATAGCAAGACAAAAGCAAGAGAGAGAAATGTCGAACATATACAGCAAGACGAAAGAGAGAAATTAAAAGCAGAAGAAACTAATTTAATTTTCTCGCAATTATGATTGCAGTATAACTAATCAATTTCAGAAGAACAGGTTATAGCTATATAAAACCCAAGAAATCAAGATAATAACTCAAAGTCTTCTTTTTTCAGCAAATAAGTTTTGACTTTTCCATTTTCCAGGCTGACTTTTTATTTTGCCATATTTTCCTACATTTTCTTAGCAACCAAACAACAAACTTACATAAATTATTGCTTAACTTACTTGAAGGTGGGTAATTCCAGCTGGGCAAAAGCAAGAACCTTGGCCTGCTTGGTATAAAATAAGTACCTGGGAGAAGCAGACACTGGCAAATGGGATTAAACAAGGGAAGAAAGAGAGGATATTGGGATTCGCGTTTTCTTTAGCAGTAAATACAATTATTGAATACTGAAAAGAAAAGGGCATCAACTGAGGTGAGTTTCCAGCTATTTGGCCGGCAAAGAAGAACACTTGTCTTCAATATCACCGTACTGGAAGACTGGTCTTCTGTTATCCTTAAATAAATCTCTTATTATTATTTATTAATACGGAATAATTTTGATTAGATATTAAATAAGGTTTTAATTTAATTATTTATTTGCTTTTTTATGTTTTAACATTAAACTCTTAAATTTTTTATTAAAAAAAGTTGGACTCTTGAATTTTATTTTTATTTATTTTTTTCATATTGAGCCCTTTCAACCGTTACTATTCTCTAAATCAAAGTCTTATTTGACAGCTTTAAAAAAAAAAAATTCACACACAATTCTAGGATAAGCGTCTTAAATTAGATTTTTTTTTAATATAATCTTTTTTTATTCTTAAAATTGTATTAGATAAATTATTAAGAATAAGATCATATATATATAAATATATATATATATATATATATAAAAGAATAAGATAATACATATAATTGTTAATCTTTAAAAAAAAAACTCATATTATTTAGTATATAACACATTTTTTTACTGTATTATTGATAATCACTTCCATTTTTGCCATTGAAAAAGGATTTGATGCAAACAAAATTAAAAACTCATGAATCTTAAAATATGATTTGCCTATTATCACTCCAACTTTGAATGAAATTCAATTTCTATACAGTAATCAACTAAGAAATTTTATGTTTGAATTTTTTTTTTTTAAGATCTTAAATTTTTTATTCAAAAAAGTTAAACTTTCCAACTTTAATTTTTTCACATTGAGCCTTTTGAGCCCTCATTATTTTGTAAATCAAAACAGCTAAAAAATATATAGGTTCATACACAATACTAGGATAAGTGTCTGAAATTTGAATTCTTTTATTTTTTAAAAAATAATCTTTGTTTACTCTTAAAATTGTAATAGATAAATTGTTAAAAATAAGATAATATAAATAATTGTTAATCTAAAAAAACCATATTTGCTTAACATAACACATTTTTTAATTGTATTATTAATATTCACTTCCATTTTTGCAATTAAAAAAAGGACTTGATGCAAACAAATTAAAAACTCAAGAATCCCAAAAATATGATTTGCCTATATTATCTCTCCAATTTTGAATGAAATTCAATTTCAATACAGCAGTCCACTGAGAAATTTTAGGTTTAAAGTTTTTTTTTCAAGATCTGCTATGTAAAGGAAATAAGAAATCCAAACTTGTTAATTATAATGAAAAGAAAATATTTTTTGGTCAATTAATTTTGCAAATTTCAGTTAAAATTCAATTATCTCTTAATTATTATATTTGCTAATAAGAACTCCTTAAATTATTAATTTTAAATTAATTTAGTCCTTATTTGTAAAACAATTAGTCAACTCAATAAATTTTTAATTAGTTCCTACTTAGAGAACACTTAGTATTGAATCAATAATAATTAATTTCCATTTGAAACTAAATTAGTTCATAAGCAAGACAAGTTACCACTAAAAGTATAATTTTTTTTTTCTTTTTGTTCACTGCTTACTAATATGGTAAAAGAATATCTCCCATTTTGACTTTTTTAATTAAAAAAAAAAAGAGTATTTGTCAAAGTAAAAGTCAATACCTTGATTTAGCATGATTAAGTTACTTCCAACTATTGTTCTTATTGATAGTGTTGTGGCAATGTTTGCGAAATCCTGTTGGAAGTATTATTTCTTGGTTAGCTGGAAGGATTCCACATTAAGACAACCTTCTTGTTCTTGAAATTCTATTTATAAGAGTGGCAATCATGCTAGCTATAAGAGAGATTTTTCAAGCATAATAATCATTGAAGGAGATTCCTAAACTGCTACTGATTATCTAAATAGAATCATCCCTCCTACTTCTTATATTGATTTTTGGCTCGATGACATTAGACAACTGACTACTTTTACTGGCTCCTCTTTCTCAATAGGAACTGCAATTATATAGCTCATTGTCTTGTTAGGATATGCTTAGATTATTGTTTTATTCCTAAATCTTTATGCCCAAATGGGTCTGGTTGTACTCTTCTGCTTCTTCATAATGCAATTGATCACTAAAAAAAAAAAAGAAAAAAGAAAAATTGCACCCGGTGAAGCTTTGGCAGTTGATACAAATTGAATCATATGCTCTACAACATTACAATGTCAAGGTTTAAATTTGCTATATTATACTATGTTCAATAATTTGTGAAGTTGAATCTCCTTACTGCCATGTGATCTATCATTAACATAAACCCAAACTTCAAGGGGAAAAAAAGGAAAAAGAAGAAAGGAAGTACTGTTTACACATTTCAAACAGTTCGTCTAGCTGTTCTATTATGCGAGAATGATACCTGTCATCCGCTGGAGGAAAAAAAAAGTTCAATGAAGCTATTTCTGACAGGGTGTAAAATCATGTTGATTAATTACAATTTCAGTGATTAATACCATTGGAAATTATAATATATCCAATCCATCAATACAGTTTTTCATCTAAAATATGCATTGGGATTGTCAATTTTTGGGCCTTCGTGGGGTGGGCTAGGCAGCTACAGCCCTCGACCAGGATTCTTACCAAACTTACTGACATGCACTTCTGATTAACAGAATAACAATATTAAGAAAGAAAGATTTGAGCAACCAAACTGTTGTCTCCACACCAAAGAGAAAAACAAAAGTTACCAGTCCCTGGAAACTGCAAACTCATTTATTTATTATGAAACAGTCATACATGATTTAACGGCAGCCTGAATTCATTTGAAATACGAATTCAGTTCTCCCATCCCATCTCTCTCTCTCTCTGTAGAAAATAGCAGTTAAGAACACAAGATTGGCACACACTGCATAGATACACATAAAACCTCTATGGGCGTGTGAAAAGCATTATCTTCGCAAGCTCTAATGCCTTCCGGCGTCCAAATAGCTTCTCTACAATCGCCAACACAAACTCCATAGAAGTTCCCGGGCCTCTACTAGTGATGAGGTTGCCGTCAACCACAACTCTATTTTCAATTTCACTCTTATCGGACAGCTTTTCACACATTGCAGGAAAAGCTGTGGCTTTTTTACCCTGAAACATAACAGAACATACTTCTGAAAATGATATCACCATGCATAAGAAAACTCAAGACTTTACTTGGTGCTTGCTTGATTGGTACGGATCCATTGTTAACTGACTTATTAGTATGTTAACCAATTCCTCAATTATCAATTTCGAAATAGACGCGAGCCCATGAATTGAATTCCGAAATTAGAAATGATATTAATGATTTAATATTTTAGACATATTGATGACATTAGAATTTATCTTAAAAAGATCATACCTCAAGTAAACCATGAGGCTCTAAGACTAAGGCTGGAGATGCACAAATAGCTCCATATGGTCTATTTGATTCTTTTTGCTTCTTTAGCATGTTCACCAGCTTTTCAGACTTTGCAAATGCCTGGGCACCACCCAACCCACCCTGCAAATGGGCACAAATATAACTAGGTCAACTGCCAAGGTAAGCAAGGAACTAAAAGACACAGCAATAAAACTCACTGGTAGGACAATTAGGTCATAAGAAAGTTTAGCGGCCTCATCAAGGAGCACATCTGCCTCAAGTTTAACTTTACGAGAAGCCAGAATTTCCAGCTTGTCCTCAACAGAAGCTACCACAACATTTGCTTTAGCTCGTCGCAGAATATCTATGATCATAATAGCTTCCATTTCCTCTGTGCCATTAGCAATGGGCACAAGAACCTAGAGGAAAAAGAAATACAATCAGTCTTGATTGAATAAAAGCATTTCCAAGGAACAAATAAAGAAGGAAAAATGCCAGTCTATTCCCAATTGAGGAACATCACAAAACATAAGATCAAATTTAATGAACCAAAATATAAAATATGGAGAGCATTTTGTCAACTTGGATACCTAATTCCTCCCTATCAATCAGAAATAAAATGTTGCCACAAATATTAAGATGATGACTACTTTCTGATTCATTCAGAGCTTCAGAGCCAAGAACAACCAAGTATTTTAATTAATTAGAAAAATAATTTCCAATCTCCCTTGAATCAGAAACACGCCTACTGGGTTGTTACCCAAGGCAAGAACGTAGTCCAGCCTATACTGGTTAAGATTACTCAAATGTTGCTTCACATTTTAGTAAAACCTATAATCTAATATTAGTTTGATTTATTTAATTGCTATTCCAATCACATAATTAAAAATTGGCAAGAGATGAAAAAAAAATTGAGAGAAATATGAAGATAATTGTAGATTCTTCCTTCTTGCTTTCCTTTTGTGTTTTTCCTTTGGCTGGGGGTTGGAGTAAGAAATATGTTATATTTGAAACTCACCTGAGGAACATTATTATATGTCCACTCCATTGGATTTATCTCCTTTATGGTATATTCATCCCCATGGTTGGGACGCATCACCTATAAACAAGATGACAGTAAGATACACCAAATTGGTAAAATCATTAAGTAAAAGAATTACAGAACAACATTGTGTTTGAAGCTGCATGAGAAAGAAACTCAACTCGCAAATATTCACAGTAGCATTTATGCACACAATAGATGTGTTTAATAAATTTAGTTTCGTGTTCAATGAATTTTGAGCAACTAAACATTTATGTTCCACAGTAGTGTGTTTGGTTTGTTGGTGATCGAGGAAAAAAAAAGTTATTAAGTTTTTAGAAAGTGCCAAAGAAAATAGGACATCTTTAATTGGAAAAGGGAAAAAAAGAAAAGAAAAGAGAGAAAGTTCAAACACTTCATACAAGACAACATTGTATATTTTTGACAACATAGGTAAATTGCATTAAGGAAAGTTCAAACACTTTGTGTTTTCTCAGTCTCAGATCACCGCATATGACAGCCAAAAACCACAAACTACAGGACATATTGTTAAAAAGGTACTCGGCAGCCCTATATACCCCATCTCTCAAAAAAGAAAAAAGGAAGCATGCTCTATATTCCTATCTCGCCAAATGCTAAACAACATTCAAAGCTAGGATGACTAACCATCATAAATCCAACTTTTGAAAGATCAATACATGAACACTTATCTCATATGAAGCATTACATGTAAAAGATTAAATTTCAAAGGCATCCAGATGTCACACTCAAGCACTCCTTGAGACATCTACCAATGGTTTAATATAATGCTCAGGGTTGCAATCCCAGTCAACCTAAGAAAAGCTCAAGGGTAAATAGGTTCAGCTTCAAAAAAACACACGCTGGCTCTTGCGGTCATTACATTCAACTCAACCTTAATAAAATCCAATCCATAATTATAATGCACATTCTGAATAAAAATTGTGTTGCAAAATTTTAACTACCAATGATTTCAACTTTTACAACTTATATATTAATTGCAAATAATATAGGGCTAAACACTGTTAAAGAACCAAATTCCAGATCGGTGGGAAAGTAAAAAGATAGGCAACTTATAAGCAAATGAGGCAAATATCCCATTTGGAAACAAGTCCTCCACTGTATGCCCAAATTACAATTTGGTCCTCACTCTCCCAATTCAAGTTGGACTGGGCCCGTCATGCTTCAACAAGTGGTATCAAAGCCCAAAAGGCCTCACTGGCCCATGAAGATCCAAGGTCCAACATCAAAGATTAAACTTGTTTATCAAACTATGATCTAGATAATCCTGAATATGTAGATACAGAAAATGGCAAGGAAAAAAATGGCCAGAATATTGAATTGAGGAGATGGAAAGATCTTTCTGTTGTAAAAGAAAATAAGCCATTTCCCATGATGGTGTCAGGGTTCCCCTGACAATATTGTACTCAAGCATCCTGTCAGAGGGCTCTGTCTCCTGGGCTGTTACAAGGCCATGGAGCATATGGGGAAGTTTTGGACATAAGCTTGAAATAATAAGAACTTCAAGTGTTTTTAAGAACAAATCTCAGGGAGTTGTTTGACATTAACCCAATAATATACACTAAAAATTCATCAAACATGAGATTAAAGTACATGCAACTGATATGTATCATTATACAGTAGACAGGGATCCAAACTTGCAATTAGTAATTAAGCTTTGCACTAGTCACTCTTGTCATTCAACTGACAATCGTAAAAGCATTTTCGTTTTTTCTCTTTTCTGTGGTGGGTTGGGGGTTTAACAACCACCAAAAATTGTGATGAATACCCACTCACATGCAAACCCCTAAAATTGTGGCCCTAAACACAATATAGGATATGATTAACCAATTTGTGCAAAGTTCATTGAATGTGCCACTGCCAAAAGATTAAACATCAAAGTAAAGTGTTTTTTTTTTCAAATATGACCAAACTTAGATGACCACTGCAATTCACCCACAAATATTAATGCTCGTCAAATTGACCATGCTCCAAATTTTTCATTTTGACAATCAACGGCTATTATTATAGTGCAATTGAAGAGAATCTGGTGAAGTTGATTAATATGACATTCAAGGATCAATTTTCCCTCAAACATGGTGGAAACTAGCTATTCAAAACACACAGCTAAGTTCCATTCAATTTTCCCTAAAATTCATGCCTTTGCTATATGGTTCCTTGAAATTGAAGGCCATGTCCTTTAGATCTACATCAAGTTAGAGGTGAATAATAGCTTAATAGATCTTATATTTCAAATCCTCCCCAACCAACTAAACTTAACAGCATGTCTTCTGCCTACTAACTTATGCTTATTTTAATGAACATCCTAAACGAATAACATCCACCACTTTTGCCTCCAAAGCCTAATCAAGCAAATAACGTTTTCAACCTTCAGAAGATCTTGCTAAGGCACTCTTCACAAAGAAAGTATCAGGACATTTGGTCAATTAAGAGGAGAAAAAATCCCAAAGTCTCCACATTCTCCAGTTTTTCTTTCAGTACCCTCCAAATATATTATAGATGGCTAAACAATAAATATATGGCAGCCAATTAATTTTCTCTTGAACTACCATTATGATGAGTATATTAATCTTCCAATAGACCTTACTATTTGCTTTTCTACACATAATATAGATATCCAACAGAATCTAATTTATTGACCCCATTTATTTTACTGTTTTAATCAAACAAACAAAAATGCAGCAGATGAAATACATACCAGAGGCCCAGAAATTTCATTAGCTTTTTCTTTCCCATACAACTGCTCAACTAGCACAACAGCAAACTCCATGGTAGTGCCAGGTCCACGACTTGTCACAGCTATGCCATCCTGTTGCACTCTTGATTCAACAGCAGTTGCAGAAGATTGCAATTGCTCCATGAATGATGGATAACAAGTTGCCTGTCAAAAAGAATAGCTTCTTCTGAACATTTTCAATTGCTGTTATAATCAATGATGACAGGAACAGAATGGTGCACATGAAATCATTCATTTTGAAATTCAACGGGAGCAACTGGCTATCAGTTCATACTTTCAATCCCTTTAGCACACCCCACGACCCAAGTACCACTGCAGGAGAAGCACAAACTGCTGCAAAAAGTCGCCCATCTGCAGCCTGCTTCTTCACCATGCTTTCCAAAGCACCACAATTTTTAAGGTTGGCAGCACCTGGCATGCCTCCCTAAATTTATAACAACAAAGCATCCAGTTAGTGATGACAATCACAAGAAACAATGAAAGAATGACAAAGCCAGCAACAAATATTTCATTTTTGGTACTAAAAATCTAGAAGCAAAAAGAAATGAGAAAAGAGTAGATTGCCTAGGCAGACATATTGGAGCAAAAAACATCGCTCCGTAAAAGAGGGAAAACTTTCGAATTTCCAGCATCTACCCACATTCACTGCAATCAAGGAAATCAAACAGACGCACATTTTCTCCAAAAAATTTGACATGCATAACGAGGATATAGCAGAAATTAGAAATTACTTGCTGTTAGTGTGTGTGTGTGTATTCAATTAAGAAAAGTAATTAAAATTTTCTCGAGAAACATCAGCATCCACCATTAATGTTCCAAGAAATTACGCACATTTATTTGCTTGAATATTTTCTAACGCACCGGAATAGTCTAGAAGGAACCACAAATTCCGCATACCAACCAAACTCCCACATTCCAATAAAAACATAAATAAAAATGTACAAGCACTGCAGCTTAAAGATTATACAAATAGGAAAACTACAAAATTAAAAAATTGATCATCAAGCCCCCCTGATCTACTTAGCCTAATAAGCAATAGCTGCAATCTGCAAGCACAAAATCATAGCCAAAAATAATTTTGTTTGAAAGCAAGAGACAAAAAGAGATATATATACCGGAAGGGTAATGAGGTCAAAAACGGAGTCGAAACAATCAGAAATAAGAGCATCGGCAATCATCTTGACACCGTGACCAGCTTCAACTCGAAGCTGATTCTCAACAGACGCAACAGTGACATCAGCGCCAGCTCTCCTTATAACGTCGATTAATATCACCGCCTCCATCGGCTCCGTTCCTTTCGCAATCGGAACCAAAACCTAATAAAACACCACAGAAACAAGTCAGTATGGAAAAGAAGCCGCCGTTTTAAAGAAACGAATGTCACCTTTTTAGCAGAGGAAGCCATGGATTTGACGGAGAAGGAAAAGCCAGTTCTGGTAGATGGAATACTGTGGAGAGCTAGTTTTACCGATAACGGAGAGGAAGAGAAGCTGGAGGAGTTAAAGTAAGAGTGAGGGGTTACGTGGCGTAATAATGACATTTTCGGGCTGACTTTTTTTTTTCTTTTTCTAAGTGTTCGTAACTCGTAACCGTTTTTTTTTCTAGTGTGCGAGAAATGGAGCTGGAAGAGTCTAGTGTGCGCCTATGGCGGAAATGGAAGTTGTTGGTCTGGTGCTCATGGTAATCAAGATGTGTGGCTCTGATATTAACACGCCAGCACTTCACCTTTTCGTAATAGGGATTTACAGTGTTTTTAAAATCAAATCAATCAATTGAAACTAATTACCTCTCATAAAATATGCATGATAAAAGTTAGTCATAGTTTGAATAGATTGAAATATTATTAAATCGATTCGGTCCGATTAGATTTTTAATTTTTCAATAATTATTTGCCAAAAAATAATTGGTTCAAATAATTATTTGCAAAAAAAATAATGATATGAAATATAGAAATAATTTTTGCAAAAAAATTAAAAAATATAAAATGAAATATAGCAGTAAACCTGTAAGAATGATATGTCAACACAAAAACACATTACATGCCAATTTTAATTGGTTCAAATTTAGGAGTCATTCAATTATGGGTAACTTTCAGCCACCATTCTCTAATTTCTCTAATTTGTCACTTATCGCACATTAATATTTTTATTTTTAATTTATAATATAAAAATATCTCAAATTTTATTGATTTAACAAAAAAAAATATCCAACTTGATATAATAGGTTTTACAAGTAAAAATGCTGATTAGGCACAAAATGACACATTTTTTTTTCAAATATAATAAAAACAACAAATGAAAAAAATAGAACAACATATTTTTTCAATTTCTTGCCCATCTATATAATCATTAACTATTCAGCTTTTTTGTTTGGCTACTTTTAGAATTCATGATCAATATTATATTATAATATTAATTTCTATAATTTAAACCTCACATTATTCAATAAAACAAATACACAAGTTCTTTGATTTTGCTATTAAAGATGTCATAAAATAGTCATGGTAAAAGTGAAGATTATACATTCAATAAAATGTATCAAAAAATTGAATCAGATGTTGAACTAAATTGAAAATTGAAATATTGTTAAATTGATTATGTCGGATTAGACATTTTTCAATAATTATTTGCAAAAAAAATAATTATTTGTAAAAAAATTAAAAAATATAATATGAAATATAGCAATAGAAATCTAAGAATGATATTTCAAACAAAATCACAGTACAGGTCAATTTTAATTGGTTAAAATATAGGAGTTATGGGATAAATTGTAGTCGTCATCC
This sequence comes from Triadica sebifera, assembly GCA_023653625.1. Taxonomy (NCBI): domain Eukaryota; kingdom Viridiplantae; phylum Streptophyta; class Magnoliopsida; order Malpighiales; family Euphorbiaceae; genus Triadica; species Triadica sebifera. Next base: position 29,252,080 of record CM042902.1, read on the forward strand.
TCCTCCGATTTGTCACTTATACATATTACTATTTTTTATTTTTAATTTATAATACAAAAATATCTCAATTTTATTGATTTAACAAAAAAAATCTCTAACTTGATATAATAGATTTTACAAGTAAAAATGCTGATTAGGCACTAAATGACACATTTTTTTCAAATATAATAAAAATAAAAATAAATAGAACAACATATTTTTTTCAATTTCTTGCCCATCTATATAATCATTAACTATTCAGCTTTTTTATTTGGCTATTTTTAGAATTTATGATGAATATTATATTACTAGTATGTAACTTTCGTTATGTTTCGAGATTATATAGTTTAGACAATAAATTTATCAAATAACATAAATATATAATAGAAATAACTTATATATTCAATTTCATAAATAATTATAGTTTTTTAAAAAAATAAAAATAGAACACTCTTTTTATTAAAAAAATAAAGAAATTGACAATATAATATTAATGTAATAGTTCAAATAATTATTGATATATGATAAATATAATAGTGATTAACATAAGTACGCATTATAAATAAATAAATAATACATAACATTAGAAAGAAGTTTAGCATAATTTATAAATATTGGAAAAAATAAAATAGTTCATCAATTAAAAAAATACAAAGAAAAAAAAGGAATAAATCACATTTTAAAGAGTTAAGAATGAAAAAGAAAAATAATATGTGTTTAAATGGTAAATACATTGTTTTATGATACTTACATCAAATAAGATGTTATTAAATTTGGTAGTTCAATATTTATATACTGTATTAAAAGGTTTAGATATTCGCCATTGTTTATATTGTAATAATCTATCGGTAAAATAATAGGGATGTACATAATATATTCAATAATTAAAATTGACATATGGTTAAATAAATTCTTAATTTTATTTGCTATTAAAAAATAATTCATTATTCTATTATTTGTTAAGCATAAGTAAATACTTGATTTATGTTTACATTTTTTTTCTAACTTTATTTATTATTACATTTGCAAATTTTTTGTTTTTATTTTTCAAATACTATATTTTTTAAATAGATCAAATAAATAATTAAATTTGGAATTTATCATTACAATTAAACTAATAAATAATAATAATAATAATTTATGTTTGTTATTATTATAACTAAAATAGCAAGTTATAACAATTATACCATAATTCAAATGCATGTAAAACAAAATACATTTTTCATAACTATTATTATTTTTTCATTTTTATATTTTAAAAAAATACCAAATAATTCAGCTGGTATCTGAGAAAATTGAACAATTGTCATTGGTTGTAACAAAAAATTAATAAAATTTGAAATTAGTAAATTAATACTAAATGATTAATTTCATTATTGTAAACAACTTAATAAAAGACGGACACATGTTATGTTAATATAATGATATAATTTTTTAAAAATCATTTTATAATAAACACAGTTGTATTTTGTTTTTTTAAATCAATGTATTTCAATATCTAACTGGCACATCCACAGTAAATAGAAAATAATAAAATTTAAGTGTAACTTGTTATTCATTATATGTTTTAAAAAAAAGGAAAATATTTTTTATAAGATATTTATTTATTTTTTACATTTTAAAATGTTTTAATTTTTACTGCTCAACATTTGTAGGCATTTCTTATTTTTCTTAGTTTAATTTCATAATCATTTTTATTTTTTTTTTACAATTATTAAACAGAGTATGCCACATGAATTCACATCACAAATATCACTTTATGATATTCTAATTCATTCAAATTATCATGAACTAATACTGATTTATCATTGGTTTCCTATAAGTGTCTAAGAAATTCAAAACGTTCATTTTCACATCCACACCTCACTTAATGAAGATCAAGACACAATGAATGAACACAATACATATACATTCACATATTAACAATTGCATTGTACTAAAAAGTATAATTTATATATATAACAAAATAGGGAGACATTAATTCAAAAAAAATGAAATAATATGTAATGATAATATAAAATGTTAAAATATTATAAAATAATAAAAATAATTAAAGTGGTTTTTTAAAAACAATATTAGTAAAAAATAAATAATATTTATTTATTTATCACGTTTAGTGGACAAATATTTATCAGGTAGCGGATTGGTCCTTCAATGCAGTACCTACAATAGATCTTACTGATTCTGGACATTCATGTGTTGCTGATTCAATAGCAGTATGGTCGGTAATGACAGAAAGGCAATCCCGCTTTCACCTCTCCATTCCTTCGCGGGGGAAGAAGTTATATCCTTCGCCCGCGCACTCAACATTTCCAGGCTCGTCTATGGCTGCTTCGTAAGTCAATCTTGAACTATGTCAAATATTAATTTAAAAAAATAAAAGTTCTCTAATCCTAAACCAATTTATAATGTTTTGAAACCCATTTATAATTTTTGTTAAAAAATAAACCGCAATCCATATTGAGACACCTAGAATTCAAGCATATAAGAGTATAACTATTAACAGATCTTTAAAAAAACTATATTTACAAAAATACAGCAAAATAGTAAAAAAAAAAACACAGAGAAGATGAAAACATATGAACAATATATTAAAAAAATGAATGACACAAAAATTATGAAAAAAAAACAGAATGAATATTAAAAAAACACATATTGGACTTAGTTGTACCACTTCAATACATAAAGAGTAACCACACAAAATTCAGGAAAAAAAACAAATGAATGAAAAAAAAATATAGGTTTGGAATCTTTATAGCAAAGCTAGAGGAAAAATAAAAACATAATTATCAAAGTAAAAGTATACGAACCTTAGTTTTAATCCAAGTTGGAGCACCCCAAACATATATACAACAAATTTCTATCAAAAAATAATAATAATAACATACATAATTAGAATAAACCAACATATTTGGGTAATAAAACATTAGAAAAATGTCACAATAATATGAAGCAAAATAGAAATATATGTATATGTATGTATATATATATATATAATGATGTACGCACCATGGTTTAGATCCAAATGAAACCTAAGGGAGAAAAATATTATAGACTTGTTTTGGGAAAAAAAGGATGGTAAAATTTGAGAGAAGGCGGGATGGGGATGGGGATGGGGAGAGGGATAGGGATAGGAGCGGCAGTAAAGTTTGTGATGAGTTGTTTTTTTTAGAGAAATGATTTCAGGGTTATGTATGGGTGTCAGGTAGGGATTTGGGAAGTCAAATACCAAAATGAGCTTCATTTTAGAGAACTAGTGGGGTGCAATTTAGGAATATCAAAATGGGTCATGATACGTGAATACGATACGCGTAACACGTAAATTTAGCGGATTAGTATTAAATTTATATGGATTCATGTTATAAACAGGTCTGATCTGTTTATAACATAGTTTAAATGAATCGTGTCACGGGTTAACACGTGAATCCGTTACAACCCGCTTAAATTTTCGTATCGTGTCAACCTGACGCAACCCATTTATGACACGCATAATTTATACTAAATATTAAAATTAATATTGTAATTTTATAAAAAATAAATATTTAAATATATCAAATATTTAAATATGATACAAGCTGTGTGATATAAATTATTGTTTGATTATCAACAGTTCATAATTTTATTAAATCATATTTAATTCAATTTGTTTTTTTATGATTAATTAGTTAAATCTATTATTTTTTTCAAACTCATTTAATCAATTAACCAAAACTCAAACCATAAAATTCTCAAATTAATTAGATTAGTAAGTAACTGGTACATATATATTAATGGATAATTTTTTTTCTTATTTTCAATTTTTAATAGTTAAACATTTATTTATTATTTATATATAAGGATATTTATTTAAAAAAATTTACCAAAAAAATTATAATAATCTTAATTTAATAATGTATACTGATATATAAAATGCCTAAAATTATATGTTATGTCATGTAAAATATTGGTGGTTGAACTATCTTTCATTGATCATAATGTGAATATTATAGTGAGAATAAAATTTAATACAAATTAATACATATATTGAGCAAATTTAAATGTATCAATTAAAAAAATTGGAATTAAATAAGACTATCAAAATATAAATGGGTCAAACAACAAATTAAAATATTAAACTTGTATATTTGTATTTATTTGCAAAAATATTTAAATTTTGGTATTGTAATAACTTAATTTGGACCTTGCTTTAGACATATTTGCAATTATTTTATAAATATTTGTTAATTTTTAGGTTATAATTGATATACAAGTTAAATGAGTTAAGTGGGTCGTATCAGGTTAAATGGGTTAAGTGGATCGTTTTGGATTAAATAGATCGTATCGGATTAAGTGGATAAAAATTAAACGTGTTATACGTGTCGTGTCGTGTAATTCATTTAATTTTTGTATCGTGTTCATGTTGACACAATTAATAAATGGATTGTATTCGTGTCAACCCTAATCATGTCACCAAAGCATATTGATACGACACGAATACGACACGCGAACTCATTTTGACACCCTTAGTGCTATTGACTGAGGCAATGGATACAATAGTAATTCAGCAAGCTGATAATTATGAGAAAAGTTACACGATGCAGTTTTGTTCTTAGACCGTGTAGAAAAAAAATACTAAAAATATTGTCATTTTATCTAGGGTTTAAGCTGTAATAATATTCTACTAACTACAGTAATTTGATGTTCCGACTTGTATATATATTAATAAATATTATGGATTTCTATAATTTAAAGTTCACATTATTCAATAAAAATAAATAAATTCTTTGATTTTACTATTGAAGGTAAAGTGAGGGTTATGGATTCAATACCCAACTTCAGCAAGATGTATTATAAAATTGAATCAGATATTGAACTGAATTGAAGATTGAAATATTGTTAAATTGATTCAGTTGGATTATTTTTTTTTTCAATAATTATTTGCAAAAAATAATTAAAAAAGTATTTGCAAAAAAATATAATTGGTTCAAATAATTATTTGCAAAAAAAAATAATGATATGAAATATAGCAATAATTATTTGTAAAAAATTAAAAATATAATATGAATTATAGCAATAAATCTGTAAGAATAAAAAACACTTTACAAGTCAATTTTAATTGGTTCAAATTTAGGAGTCATTCAATTATGGGGTAAATTTCAGTCACCATCCTCAAATTTGTCACTTATGCATATTAATATTATTCATCTTTAATTTGTAATATAAAAATATCTCATTTTTTATTGATTTAATAAAAACATATATATCTCTAACTCGATATAATAGGTTTTACAAGTTAAAATGTTGATTAGGCACTAAATAACACACTTTTTTTAATATATTACTAATAATAAATAACAAATATTAAAATAGAACAACATATTTTTTTAATTTATTGCCCATCTATATAATCATTAACTATATTGGATTTTGAATATGTATCTCATACATGACACAGCAGAAATTTAAAATTTAATCTAACCCAAAATCTATGAAAACATCCTATGTAATTCAAAATCAGATTGAACCAATCAATTGATGAAAATGATTCCTTTTGTATTTGAGAATTGGTCTCCAAGAATTTGTGAGTTTTCCTTCTTATAGTTTTCCTTCTTATTGGATTGTAATAAATTACAACAATTCAAATTTAAGATTTTCTCTAACAATATTCACACGAAAGAAGAAGAAGAAAACTATAATGGAGATGAGATAATCAACCAACAATGTGCTAGCAATGAAAGTTAATCTTTGAGAGAGAATAACAATTATTTTCTCAATGTGGTAGCTACGAAAATAACCTTTTTATGAAACTATTTATATGTCATCTAATATATATTATAATATGATTTTTCAAACCCTAGGTTAAAGTTTTGTATTCAAAATAGAATTCATGAACCAATGCCATTTATGACCGCGACAAGCATATTATGACTGCGAATTGTGTTAATATCATGATAGTCACAATCGTGAATAACTTGTCACACCCATAACATTCTGCGACACCAAAATGATATAATTGTTCGCAGTCTCATTAGCAACCACAAATTTCATCATGAATACTCTATCTACAACAACAATACACTATTGCGATCAGGAACCATTCACAATTGTGAATTTGTCCTGATCCAAATTTTCTTTCTAACTTTTGGATCCAAGCTAAGATCCATTTTAAAAGCTCATTCATTTCTCCTATATGTGTGACCCATTAGATTTCTAGTTATGTTGGTAACTCAAATCATCATATGATTTCAAATAGATCATAAACGGTATCTAACAACATATTATGACTATCCAAATAACTAGAAAGTCAATGATCTGATAATAAACTCTTCCATAGATAATTATTGTACAATTCATCCTTTTACCATACTATATCTCACTAGATTGCTACGTCACATCTATTAGAAATAAATTTAGTTATTGTTTAGGAGACTCATTACTCTATTAGATATGTCTTAGAAGACTATCTTCAAGACACATTCATCTCGACCAATGATTTATAAGCAATAATATCTATAAGAGGTCATGTATATACTCTCATTCCATTAGAAGTGGTGAATTATTTATTGACTATTCAATTACTTTTGAATACCTCATACTATACTCAATCACAACTCTATGAGCAATATCTGAAAAACAATAAAGAATTGAGACAAAGTATATGATTCAATATTTAAAATAAACTTGAGTATCTCAAGTCTAAATATATTTGCACTATTGCTATGATGAGACTATCGCTAATATTGAATAAATATTCATGTGATTATGTCATAGCAGGTTATATAATTTACTTGACTACTCTAATAAATATTCACATGTTAACTCTAAATATCTCATATTGTCAGCTTATGAGATTAGTTATTTGACTCAGTCAAATAGTATAATATGTATTAGTTTTTCCGGATTAACAATGTCATATTTGTTAATATTATGACTAGGGATCATTTAGTTATAAACACAATTGCACATGAAAAAAATCTAATAATCATGATTTTTTTCATATTTTGTTACATACCAAGTATTTTATTAAACAATCTAAAATCTAAATCAAATTCATATATAAATGAACATCAAATTAGTGAAATATGTCTTTTATTAATAATAAATGAGTATATCAAGTGTCTAAGGTGATTGCATTTAGGACACATTGTAACACATAACACCTTATACATCTATATACCGCATATGTTGTTTTTATATTAAATTATCACGTATGAAAAAAGAATAAAATAAAATTCATGTTTACAGCGAGAGTAATTTTTTTTAACTCATCTCATATTATCAACAATAATTTCACAATCAATACGGATGCTTTAATCATAACATATAATATCACATATATTAATAACTTAAATATTATGTTTAAAAGTTAGTAAATTTACAAGTTGAATCCATTTATATATATCTTAGTACATATTTATTGTAATTATACATATTCAAGTATTCAACCCCAAAATATAAATGATATGTTCTTATGCTTATGTGGAATGCAAGGAGAGAAAGTGAAGAGGCTTGGCCGGTGACCTTTGATCCATGACTTTTATGTGCACCTCAATATAACTACTACTCTTCTCTACCTGAAAAATGATGCAACTTGGTGAGTTGCGACTGAGTGAGAATAACTATCAAATAAGTTCTAAAGCACCAAGCATTTCATAATAGCAAATAACAAGTATACTTAATACATACTTTATACTCAATTTCATCAGTCAATAACATATAAATATAGATAAAATCAAGTATTCAATAATTACTCTTTACTTATGCTTATGCTTATTCATTTTATTTTGTTGTGACCAGGTTAAATAGACATTGTCTCGGGTTTCCATGTGAACATTTGCATTTGCATTTGCATTTGCTAGCTAGTTTGATCATTTGTTTTATTTGCACATTTGTTGGGCCATAAGCCTCTTCTTTTGCTTTGTAATGTCGATTAACTAGTCACAACGTCTTTTAAGTCATTATGCATATGCACTTGTACTTACATATTCATCAATCATTGTATCTTATCACATATACCACATATATACCACATATGTCAACACATATACCTTGCATATACTATACATATACCATGTATATATATATATATCATATGTCAAACATATACCTCAAATATACCACAAGTATACAAACTTATATGTACTATAAATGTCACAAATTATTCATCATCATATTATCAAGGAAAAATCATCACAATCATATGAATCACATAGCAAGCAATATTCATATGCACTAAAGAATTCAATTGATAATTAGACTCACCTTTTTTTCTTTGATTCTAACCATTAACTTATTGTCTACCCCATTCTTGTGTATCTATAATTTATCTTGAGCCTAATATTGAAATATAATTAGTTAATTTATGACTAGAGAAACTTAATGTGGCTTAAATAAATTAATATACATTATTCATATCAATAATTAAAATTTTTCCTATAAGACAGTGTGACCTTATGAGACTGTTTTGCCTATAACATTTTTTTATACTTGACCAATTAATCTGATTTTTATTTTTAATTAAAAGTAACATATAATTATATAACATATTAAAATTTCAGACCAATTGGATCATTGTACAATTTTTGGTAGAATTTCTAAATATATTTTATATTTTGCCTTTAGGCAGTTTCAGGGTACCAACTTAATCTTCTCATTACTTATGATCTATAACTCATATTGCAATGAAATTTTATAGACCCTTATATGGGTTCAAATGAAACATTTTTTATGTTTATAACTTTCATCAATTATATAACTAAAGCCCTCAAATTATATGCAATATTTTACTGCTATAGAACAGAGTTGGTTTTCATGACAGTATGGCTTGTAACCGCCATAACGTACTCTATACATAATATATTAAGATTAAATTAGTACCTAAATTTCGATAAGACATATACCTATAAATTTTATGTTTGATAATTTACAGAATCTATCTTTAAGGAGCTCAAAATAATTAAACAAATTTCTATACATGTACAAGGCACTTAGCAACTATGGAACAATCATGGTTATCTTCATCATAACTCCAAAGCCACCCAATATATGAAGCTGAAATTTGGTATACAGATACATAACACATATCTCTATAATTTTTATATTTTTCGATACTTCAAATAATGACTTTAGCATATTCAAAACTAATAAAAACAGTGGATAATTCAGTTAGGGTTCGCATCCGGATCAGTTTCAGTAAAGAGAGGATTTCTCTTCCTATACATGAAATATTGCAAAAATATTTAATATACATAAATCTAAGACAAAAAGGAACACTTTTTATGTTTTATACTTTTCCAGATTCGATCTCTAAAATCATCAAAACCTTAGTACAAAACACTGCCTATTTATGAATCCTAAACACCATAATCAAGATTAACACAAAAATAATTATTTATTCACCTATAATCACCCTTGGCTAATCTTGTTACTGTAATTTCCACAGTGAAAGAGAGAAGAAAATGTTGTTGGAACTTCAAAGAAATGGAATGAAGCAAAGAGGAAGAAGAAGAAGAAGAAGAAGAAGACAATATTTGTTAATTCTAATTTGGCCTAAGTCAAAAAAAAAAAAATTGTCTTCCTTTTATTTTTTCTTCACCCATCCATTTTTCTTCTTCTTTTTTTGACTCTTTTTTTTACTTTTCTTTTTCTCTTCTTTTGCTGTATGCTTCACCTTTTTTTTCAATTTTATTAATATTATTATTATTATCATCATCATCATACATACATATACATACATTCATGTATACATATATACATTTACCAAATTTTACTAACCAATAATATATATATATATATATATATATATATATAATTTAATCACTTATTTTAATTTAATTAAATTAATTATGTCAAATTTTTATTAATTCAATCTAGTCTTTTTATTCACTTAAATATTAATTTCATATCATTTTCATCTATATTATAAAATATACATATGCATTTATATACAATTGTAAAATATTTGAAAATAAACTAATTGTATGTCATGAATATATTTAAATAAAAATGCATATTATGCATGTGTTCAAGTGATATATATGCAAAATGCATATGCTCTAATGAGATGTTGCAGAAATGCATATGAGAAAAGTCAAGGATGTTACACACATCTAATAAACTATTCAACTTTTTTGTTTGGCTATTTTTAGAATTTTTTATCAATATTATATTATATTATTGATTTCTATAATTTAAACTTCACATTATTCAATAAAAAAATAAACATATTCCTTGATTTTACTATTGAAGATCTCATTTTTAAATGCCTTCAAACTATTTTTATTTTTCAAATTAAAATTTTCTTCTAATTAACTCTTTCATTATTTATAGAGACATAAAAATTGTCTTGTTTTATTATTATTATTAAAAAGAAAAAAAAAGGTCATGGTAGCATCTAATCAACATTTTAACCTGTAAAACCTATTATAGTAGGTTAGAGAAACTTTTATGTTATATCAATACCAAATGAAATATTTTTATTTTACAAATTAAAGGTGAGAGTATAAATGTGGATAAGTGATAAATTAAGTACAATTGATGAAATATACCTTTCAATTATGACTAGGTAATTTTTATTAACAGTACTTAATGATTTAGTATTTAAAGTTTTATTTATAATAGAAATTTATTTTATTTTATTTTGTAATACAAAACTTCCTCCATCACCTTCAGTTAAATCAGCTAATAAAATGCTAACATGGAAAATATTGAATCCCACTATAAGATTTTTATTTACTAATTTTCCATTTGCCCATTCTTCCCCATCCTCTTTTCCTACATTAAACCATAAAACTTGTTCCCATCAATTGATATGTCAAGGAAATAAACTTTTAGGGAAAATTCCTCCATGGTTCTATTTGGCATTGTTGTTTAATTATGCTTCTGTTGAATTTAAAAGTGCTGAAAATATAAGCACAATTTATGCTTGGTAAATCAAATTGCAAACTGATGTGAGACAAAAAAAAATAGTTTTATGTATTTGGTTAAAAATTATTTGTTGAAAGTGCTTTTAAATATAAATGATAAAAATTTTATATTTAAATATTAGGAAAAATATCATAAAAAATCCCAAACTTAGCCAAATTTCACTATTATATCCAAAATATATATATTTTTTCATTTTAATCGTATGAACTTTTATGTTTAATATAAATCTAGTTTCAATTGATCGGAATCTGATTCTGAATCTATGTGGATCTGACGTGGCAATGACATGACACATATAAGCGAATAATATAGCTCCCCCTTACCTTTTCTATATTACAGTCGAGTAAGTTGGTATCACCGCTTAATTGACTTCTGTGCCTATACAAAACTTATAAACACATAACACTTATAACTAAAACATATCTCACGAAATGGAAAATATATATTTTATAAATATCAAAACTGTATTAATACAAATTGTTAGCTTTCATAAAATTTGTTTTATTGACATATGATCTTAAATATATATGGTACATGTTGTCTTGTCCTATATGCATTACATGAATAAAATGTAACATCGACCCTGACTGAGTGGCTATCTTTGTTGCTACTATGATCTTATGTAGGGCCCACTGGATCCACAACACTATCTACTAGATTTCTGCTATCCGATCTCTGTCTACCACTTGCACGAGAAAAAATAAATTCTCATGTTGAGCTATTCTCAGTAGTGCAAACTTTATAAAAATAGGCTTGAGGCATTTGTATTACTATCATTTAATAACTAATCATGTCTTTCTAATATCCACTTTAATACAAATATTAGAATCATGCATATCTTATATCATATCATAAATCATATAACATAAAATCATGTTTTTAAAATTTTTTTGTGAAGTAAAAATTCTCGGAGAAACATGCCTCTTAGAGTATTGTTTAATATTAATGTTTCCTCACACTTATTTAATTTACCCTTTTACAAACTTAGATGATGGGCATATTCACAATAAATATATTTCAAATGCAAGCATAACGGATAACTCCGACAAATATATACCAGTTATATATCAAACATATACCACATATATACAAATATACACAAAACATATACTAGTTATATACCATACTTATACAATTATACTACATATACCATATACCATATATATCATATTATACATATATACTACACATATACCCCATGTATATTGTATGTAGATCATACATATATACATATGTAGCATGCATATACACATATATGACATGTCATCTAAACTATGTTTTCACATATATTACAAAAATCTCACATATACTACAAATTTATATAGTAACCTAGTTATAATAGACATGGTAGCCCTTGCGAACATTTACTATGAACATACCAATATTTGATTGTATTGCAACTTACTTAAGATAAACACATACACATATATGATTACTATATTATTTTTTAATGTCGTTTTGACAACTTTACTTTAATAACTATTGTTATAAAGTTTGCATAAATCTGAATTACGCTTTACAATCCTTAGCTTTCTAGGTGTCAAAATGGGTTCGCGTGTCATAAATGGGTTGTGTCAATATGTTTTGGTGACATGATTAGGGTTGACACGAACATGACTCATTTATTAATCGTGTCAATACGAACACAATACGAAAATTAAATGGATTACACGATACGATACGTATAATACGTTTAATTTTTATCCACTTAATCCGACATGACCCATTTAATCCAACACGACCCACTTAACCCATTTAACCCGATACAACCCACTTAACTCATTTAACCTGTATATCAATTATAACTTAAAAATTAACAAATATTTTTTAAAATAATTAAAAATATGTCTGAAGCAAAACCCAAATTAAGTTATTACAATACCAAAATTCAAATATTTTTGCAAATAAACACAAATATACAAGTTTAATATTTTAATTTGTTGTTTGACCCATTTATATTTTGATAATCTTATTTAATTCCAATTTTGTTTTAATTGATGCATTTAAATTTGCTCAATATATGTATTAATTTGTATTAAATTTTATTCTCACTATAACATTCACATTATGATCAATGAAAGATAGTTCAACCACCAATATTTTATATGACATAACATATAATTTTAGGCATTTTATATATCAGTATACATTATTAAATTAAGACTATTATAATTTTTTTGATAAATTTTTTTAAATAAATATCCTTATATATAAATAATAAATAAATGTATAACTATTAAAAATTGAATATAAGAAAAAAAATTATCCATTAATATATATGTACGAGTTACTTACTAATCTAATTAATTTGAGAATTTTATGGTTTGAGTTTTGGTTAATTGATTAAATGAGTTTGAAAAAAAATAATAGATTTAACTAATTAATCTTAAAAAATAAATTGAATTAAATATTATTTAATAAAATTATGAGTTGTTGATAATCAAACGGTAATTTATATCACATAGCTTGTAATATATTTAAATATTTGATATATTTAAATATTTATTTTTTATAAAATTACAGTATTAATTTTAATATTTAGTATAAATTATGCGTGTCATAAATGGATCGTGTCGGATTGACATTACACGAAAATTTAAGCAGATTGTAACGGGTTCACGTATCAATCCGTAACACGATTCATTTAAACCGTGTTATAAACAAGTCGACCCTTTTATGACACGAATTCATATAAATTCAACACTAATCCACTAAATTTACGTGTTACGCGTGTCAAATTCACATGTTATGATCCATTTTAACACTCCTACTCACAATCAAACTCCCTTGTGGTCACTCATATGATATAAATTATACAACGATTGGTGGTCCCACATACGATGGTATAAAAAACTTATTCTATTCACTTTTTGAGGGTAGTAACGTGGCTCCTTAATCTATGCCAAGGTTACACGGCACCTTTATTGGCATTTAGATTCAAGGTTTCAAAGATGGTCTTCTAACCTTTCATTTCTAATTTAACTCAAAGGTTCCTAATAATGGGTCCGCCCGTTATCAACCCAGGTTTTCCAGTGTCTATGAATTCAAAAGTATAGGTTTACTTACTATTATCCTTCTCATGGCCTCTATTATATCCAAATATTCAAATTAGCTCTTTCTCCTGGGTTAAGCGTGCCTGATACATAAATAAACAGTCAGCTTCTCAATTTTTACGTTGATTTCTCTTTACTTAAAATAGCACAAGCACTATGTTCATAATTCTTTTCTTATGTGGTTACTCAAAATCTTCAAATATTCATAAGACCTTGGACCCCAACGACCCTTCCTTATTCATTCACTCATACATGGTTTTCTACCAAAAACTTATTCATTCACATATTTTCTTCATTTTGCAGCTCTCCAAAAACGTTCAGGGCTGTCCAAAATGAGCCACAGGTTTCCACTAAAAGACCATCCATTTGGTTTCACTTCTTGCTCAATTCCATGGCTTATCTCAAAATTTTCCAAAAACCATCACTTGACCCCAGATATAAATTGGCTTAATTCATCATCCTTCATGAAATTTAAAGAAAGAATTTAGAGAGAGATGGCAACGGGTGCATATCTCAACAAGGAAATTAAAAGAAAAACTCAACGTACCTCGTACCCCAACCGCTTTGGCTTAGACGGTTTGATTCTCATCCAAATATAAGTTCCTCCTTCAAATTTCATTATTAGACGTGAACTATGTGAAAGAACTTTTGCTGGTATGTTACGGGTATAAAGAGTAAAAGAAATGGTTTATAAGTTGTAGAAAAAAAAAATCTAAATGTTGAATGACCATTTCTTTATATATATTTGTTGGGTAAAGGAAGCATTAAGATAATGGGTGGAGGACAAAGCCTAATGGATGTCAATGCATGATCCCATGTGGCATGTGTTGTCTTAATTTAAAATTTAATCTTGCTAAATTCCCACTTAATCCTTCCACTTTCTATTTTTAATGTTTGATCCCCAATCTTCTACTGTTTGCAATTTGATTCATAAATTATTTTTTTTCCAATTTGGACTCCAAGTTAAATATTTACTACCAATAATATATTCCATAATTTATGTCACATATTATTCTATGTAATACTAACTTCAATTCCAAGATTTGTGTACCCGAGAGAATTTTTTTTTGTAATTTAGTTCAATTTTGTTGGTTTTACTCGATTATTTAGCATTACAAGACTATGTCTAACTTTCTTACTTTAATTAAGTCTGAGCTTAAACTTTTGTCATATCGATATTGTTTCGATTGCGAACACACTCAATTTCTGGTTAGTTCTACGCATTCAATAGCAAAATATATATATCAGTCAGAGTCCAAATTGACAGATGTGACATCCTATGTGGACTACTTATACATATAGGATGACACCAAAATGATGCAATTTGATATTTATAAAAAAAAATCATAAACATGGAGAAATTTAGCTAATATATTTTAAATTAAAATTTTTGTTTTCATAAATGTGCTCACCAAATGACATTTACAATAACAATAGTCAAATAATTGAAAAAAAATCACAATTCAAAGAAAAAATAATTAAAAATTTTTTAATGTTAAAAATAATTTTATAAACCAAAAATTTTATGATAATAATACAGAGAATTGAATTCATGACCTCCATATAAATTTATAATAAACTTACTATCAAGATTGTAAACTATTTTTATTATTAATATGCAAATAAAAAATATTTGTAAATTATTACTAATTTTCATTTTTTTTACTCAAATTTGCATCATGTAAGATGTATTAATTCCATCTCTTTCCAAAAAAAATAAAAGAAAAACTTACTTTTTGAAATATTTATTTTCTTAAATATAATTAATCATTAGTTTTTTTTATTGCATTCCTATTTACTATATTTTATTATCAATAAATATGAGTAATTATTTTTTTTAACATTTCAATAACACCCTAATTATATAAGAGTTTATTAAGTTCTGCAAATTAGCTATAAATTTTCTAGAGATGGCAGTTGGATCCGCGCTCATCTTGTAACGATTTTTTTTTATGATTTTTATCCTGTCTCAACTTCGAATTTTTTTGTATTGAGGATGGGGCATACATCCCCCGTCCCAACCCAACTCGAATATTATATAATAATTATTTATATTTTAACATAATTAATATTTTTAAAAAATAATAAAATAAAATATATCACTAATTTAAAGTAAAAAAATATTTTTTTATTTCAACAATTATAAAATTAACTAATTAATTAAAATAAAATAAAAATTTTAATAAAATAAAAAATTTAATAAAAATTGGGGATGAGATCGGGGTTAGGGATCTCTGTTCTTGTGTGGTACGGGGACGAAAATCAAAAAATTTTCTCCGTTGGAGAACAAGGTGGGGTTTTAGGGTTGAAGGCGAAAAATTCCGCTTTAAACCCTTCTCGTTGTTATTCCTAAAATTTTTATCATTTAGTGATAGAAATTTTCATTAGTAAAAGTTTGATTTTTCATCTAACACTACTACTGTGAAGCTAAAATGCAAGTTCATATATATTTTTTTTTAAAAAGGAAAAAGAAATTAGTTTAGGATATATTAGCTAAATTCTATAAAGTTCAGAATTTTTTAATGGAAAACTTATCCTACATAGTATAAATAGTCTACGTGTGGGATGATACATCATTCATTTACATATATCACGTCAAACCCACGTAAGTTCATATAATTAAAGTGAAAAATTTTTATTTTTGGATTCAATAGTAAAACTTGGAAAAGTTAGGAATTTTTTATGACATTTTTCCCAAAAATTATGATTTGGCTATAGTAAAAATTAATATTGAGTATGATAAATGTTAATTTTATATCAAATTATTTTTTCTTTAAAATTTTTTTTATGAATGGTAAAAAGAATAAACAATCCATGAAACTCAAAATATAATATTAGAATAATTATCAGTGCATTATACAATAATATTAGTTTTAATAGTACTTAACCTAAGTCTTTGAACCAACTATTTCTTTCAAAATATAGAAGGTCATGGGCATCTCAAAGACATATCACTCTGATTTTCTAAGGCCAAGATTAAGTAGTTTCAAAGAGGCAATGACTCTCTATAATTTATAAAAATTGGACTTCGATCCACCTACCTATATCCAAAACCCCCTACTAAATAATTGTCTCACTTTTGATTTTGCTAATGGTAGCTCCTTTAGCAAAATGCCAAGATTAGAATTTTGATAAACTAATGGCTAGACTGAAGTTGTATTAAGTGAATAAATGTTGACGGTTGAACTGATCTTATAAGACATGGGGGATGCAAATCAGTTGTTTGATGAAATGCTTGAGTAAGATGTTGAGTTATTTGTTCTTATGAGTTTTTTTTTTTAATTATTCGTCCAATTTTTATGCAATCACGTGCCATGGAATTGAGTTAATCTTACTCTTTGCCACATGAATAAAAGTTTTTTTTAGTTATAAAATTTAAAAATTGAGGTGTTTAATTGTTTTTTTCAGTTCAAGCATTCAAGTTGTTTTTTTTAATGGTAAATACGAGGGTTATATATTAGGCCACATAAATTTTTTATATGTGTTTTCATGTTATGATGATAGTCTAAGGCAATGTTTATAAATAAGTTCGAATGCCTAATTAGTAATTATAAACAAGTTCAAGTTTATAACAGATCACCTGAAAACAATATAGAGTGTCTAATAATTCATTTTAAATAAGTTAAGGTGTTTAAAGGGTCACATTATATTTTTTTTTTCCTTGCTTCATCTCCTGTCTTATTCTATTTTTCAGATTTTCAATATAAATGGTATGTTTATAATATTGAATATGTATGAAAGTATGATGATTGAACTGTAATCTTTTTAGCTTAATTAGAATGAAATGTTATATACATGATCATATGTATTTTGCCCTTTGCTTCATTTGTGGTTAGTGATTTGTTTCTTCTTGGGTTTTCCATTACTAAGAAAAATATAATTGTAAACACCTAGGTTTTGCACTTGCACTTTTAGCCCAATAATGAAAACCAAAGACAGTTTTCTTTAGAAACGGAGCAAAATTATCAAAGTGACAGAATCCCAAAATTTTAGAAAAAAAAAAAAAGTCAAAGGGAGAAGTTTGCCCAATTTGATTTTTGCCCTCTAATCCTTATTGAAAAAAATATAAATTTAGGAAAATTTTGAGAGCAAGAAAATTGCTTCAACCATCTTTCACACCATTTTCATTTGATGATTTAAACATGCCACGATTATTACAAGTTTAATGTTATTTTTTATAAACTGACAACATAATTTAGTCTTTTTTAAAATGTCACATCTCACCTGTCTTCTGTCATTTTAATGTTAAATTATATACTGTGATAGTCCCCCGGATGTCTATGTTCATATGCAAAAAAGTTGTGCCTGAAAATGTTAAGTACTCGTTTAGATATGTTCATTTTATTATAGATTGTCTAGAAATAATGATTTTTGAGTATCAACGAGCTTTCAATGCGATTTCTGTGATTTAATGTTCATGCTTATTTTTTGATCCAGATTTCACAAGATAATGAGTATGTTATTTTTTTAATTTAATTTTTAAAAAATTAATCATTAAAAATCAGAATTTCTCTCTCTACTTTGTCTGCTATGGAATGATATATATATATATATATATATATATGAATGTTCTTTTATTCATGCACCAAAAATTAAAAAACTTATACTTTTATCAATACAATTTCTTTTAATAGATATATAATTTAAATATCAAAAAATCCAGTTTTTAATATGTATGACATATAGTATCTAAACTTAATCTCTAAGATTCCACAATTTATTCTTTTATTGATGGAGAAGATTTTTCTTTATAATATAATGTTTATATTTATAACAATTACTTTAATAAATAATAGAATTAATTAATTTTTTAATATATTTTTTATTTTTAAAAATAAAGTAGAAAATAATTTTTAAAAAACTATATTATACTATATAATTATTTCTTAAAAAAATTGATAGAAATAAAATGATTTATTTAAATTTTTTATCATAATTTAAAATAAAATAAAAATAATTAAATTAAATTTTATTAGTTATATATATATATATATATATATATATATAGAATAATATGGATAACTTTAGTCATGATCACCTTTAGAAAATATTATACTAATAAATAATAAATTGATAACTTATTTTAGAATTTTTTTTATTTATATTTTTATTTGTAAATAGTTAGTTATTGATATAAAATAAAATGATTATAATTATCAAATCAAAAGAGTACTCCAACGGTAAAAGTTTATGAATAAAAAGATATGGTCTAGGTTCGACTCCCATGCCAAGCACAAATTGATATTTTTGAGTTATTTTCTAGCTGACCAAATCAGTCAAATCTTATCGGTTTCCAATTTGATTGGTTGAATCGGTCGAGTCAAATCAATTTTAATATTCAATGCCTGATCGATTTTAACACATAATAAAAAAAATCAATGGAACATAACTTGTTAAACAGGTTGCAAGTTATTATTGAAATTTATTTACAATTTTAACAGGTAACTGATAATTTATTTAACGACCAAGATTAAAAGTAAGTGATCTAATGATTTTAAAATCTAAAGTTTATCTTTAAACTAAGTGCGCTCTAGAAGACCTCTTACATGTAATGCTTTCTCTTTTATGCTTTTAGTTAAAAATGCATATTGTAGATTGTTTTGATGTGTTAATTTTGATATTACATGTTTTTGGACTAATAAGAAGTAAGAAAAAGCATTGAAAATCCTTTTTTCTAGCTTTATTCTACATTTGTGTGAGTTTCTAATTTAATTGTTAGGAAGTCCAACTGAACTTAGGTCAGAGCATCTTTATTGCCTATCATGTTGAATTACAATTGCTTATGTTGCAATTGTAAATTCAATTGTATGAACATAGGGTTGTAAATGAACTAAGTCGCTCGCAAATTATTCAAATATCAATTTAGAAAAAAACTCGTTTAAAATCATTTATTACTGTTAACGAGTTGAGCTCGAGCTTAATACTCTTTTGTTCGTTAGCTCACGAACATGTTCATTTAAAACTTACGAACACATTCACGAGTTTCGTGAATGTGTTCATTTAAAAACTCATAAATTTATTCATTTAAAAGCTCCCAAATATATTCATTTAAGGCTCATTTATGTTATATTTTGATATCAAACTCGAGCTTTTATCATTATTAGTTAATGAGCCAAACTCAAGCTTTTGTCATTATTAGTTAACATGCCAAACTCGAGCTAAACTCATTAAGTATAATAAATAAATTTTTTACGAGCCAAGCTCAAGCCGCTCGTGAGCTTGATAATTTTCAAACGAACTGAGTTCAACCTTAAGTATAAAAGCTTGAATCGAGCTCAAGCTCAAGTATAAAAGCTCGAATCGAGCTCGAGCTCAAGCTCAAGTATAAAAGCTCGAATCGAGTTCAAGCCGATCTTAAGCCTATGATAAACTTAAACGAGTTGAGTTTGAGCTCAACAATATTCGGCTCAATTTTATTCATTTATAGCCCTATATGAGTATTTTGAAAGCTAGTCATTTTGTTAGTTTGCAAGTGTTGAAAGATGAGAGAAAATTTCATTTGAATATAAAATTCTTATGGATCCCGCTGTTATTATTTTATAATAATTTTAAATAAAATAAATAAATAATAATTAGATTACTAACTCGTGTTGCTGCTTGTATCGTGAACGTGTCAATTTTATGCGAGCGTGACACATAGCCAGCAGCCAGTATGGGTATGATTCCATCTCCCTTAATTCATTGTCGTGGGTGTGCAAATTCCACACGGATGTGACACTTGTCAATTCTGCTATACTAATTAATTATAACAGTAAAATCTAATTTATTTGACACTTCAAAAAATAATTTTTTAATTGTTAATAGTGTATATAATATATTAAAGTATTAATTGGTTCTACAAATTGAAATTAATGTCAATTGCAGAAATAAGATGTATTTAAAAGTATAGTTGAATTTTTGTTGATATAACAATGTATATCACTATTTGAAATTATCAATCAATTTCATGGATGAAGATGCTCTTATATCTTGCTAGATTTCCTACTTTCCCAAATATGTGACACCCCTTTATATAATAGGTTTAAATCTTATTATATAAGCGAATGCTACAATATCATGTGTTAAAATCCGATAAATTTTAATTTTTTAAAAAAATACTATTGATGCATCATGGTCATAATGACTGTTTTTTTAATCATTTATGAAAAATATATAAAATATTACAATATGTAACACATATTTAAAGCGAACTTATAAAACTCAAAATGATACAACTATACAACTTTTTTTTTTGTCTCATGAGATATACAACATAAAAGGAAATACTTTAATGCATGATATCATCTTGAGATGTCTACTCATCCAAATGACTATTAGCGGCTTGCTCTTTCCTTTCATTGACTTTTCTATTTTTCCTTACCTGCGTATGAGAAAACACTCATACGCTAAATAACTAGTGCTTAACTATATATATGTGAATACAAATTATATTCTTCATACATATGATATGTTGCATGCATAATATTTATTTCAAGTCTTTCTTGATCTATCTTATGCTCATATGTGTGTGTAGGCATATCCAAAACCTAGTATTGTGACGCCCCACTTATATAGTAGGAATAATCCCACATATATAAGAGGGATGTCACAAGCTTAACTTGATAAATCTGCTCAGATTAATTTTTTTTCATTTTAAATAACTTATTCTATTTATTTATTTATATTGGTTTAGGCAGATCATCCTAATTAATAATATATATATCATTATATTGTTCACACATATGGCACCTAATTACATTACTTAATTATTTACATACACAATATGAACATATGAGTCAAGTCCACCACAAACCATATACATAGTCAACCAAGAAAAGGAAAGAAAAAAAAACTATTAAATAACCAACCCTCTAACTATATCTCTTGTGTCTCTGCTGATATGGGTTTGGATTTCCTTCCTGGCCACTTCACTTCCTACCGTCTATAGTTCCAATTCATGCGTGAGAAAAACTCACGCTAAGCTATCTCTAGCTTAGTGGTACATATAGGCATTAAGTTTTCCCAAGCAGTCATACAAATGCATGTCTCAAATAATTCATGACACACTGAAATTTTATTGCATATTTGTCATATAAAAGAATTAACCACATCACATAACAGTATAAGCATAATAATCATATTCAATAATTAAGTTCTCACTACCTCATATAAGCATTTCATTTCTTAATCACTTATGTCAATAATATAATTCCCACATTTCATTCCAAAGTCTTTAATTAGTATCAGCCCAAATCTCATTCCCGGACTGTCCGGATATGGGGTGTGAAATAGAGGCGCTCGCGGAGCTTAAGCCACCCTACTCACCATAATCTCAAGTCAAGGGCGCTCGCGGAGCTTAAGCCACCTTGACCGAATATAATCATGTCATCTGTGTGTAATTAGGATCAGGGGTGCTCCTAGAGCTTAAGCCACTCTGTCCTTAAATCATATCCATAGCGGTACCGTAACTTCCCCATAATGGTACACCATCTATCCTATGTTAGTCCT
Organism: Triadica sebifera; assembly: GCA_023653625.1. Classification (NCBI taxonomy): domain Eukaryota; kingdom Viridiplantae; phylum Streptophyta; class Magnoliopsida; order Malpighiales; family Euphorbiaceae; genus Triadica; species Triadica sebifera. The sequence goes on from CM042902.1 coordinate 29,274,504, forward strand.
CAGGTAGAGAAATGGGCGATTAACACCATTAATTTCTTGTTTTTGTAACAAATACTCAATTCATATTAACACAATTATATACTCACCATTTATTTCAAAACCAAGTGATAGCAGGATATTTTATCAAATATTAGCATAATGTTAAGTTCATAGTCAATAACATTTCTATAATTGTAAAACATGTCATAATATACTATTTCATCATTGTGACAAAATAATTCATGTCATGCACACACAATCATGCATAAGGGCAAAACATAATACATATATGTACAAACCTCGACAGTATTTTCCTTTTCCAAAATATAAGTTCAGAATTTGTTCACTTTTGTTGGTCTTCTTCTTGTTGAAATCCTAATTTAAAAATATAATTAATTAATAGCTTGATAAAATATTTATTCTTAATATAATTTAAATAAATAACTGGAATTTCTATTAAGCTAGAACAAGACCTCTAAGAACTGTTGGATTAATAACTTTTTCTATACTTATCCAATTTATATGATTCTTAATCCTAATTAAATATAACATGTCAGACTAAAATATACTAAAATTTCAGAATTTTTGAACCTTTACCTAATTTTTGGTATAATTTTAAATATTTCCCTGTTTTTTACCCTTAGGCAGTTTCGAGGTACCCAATTCAAAATTCATAGCTTTCATGTTTTAGCTTACATTATTATGAAAATTTTTATACAGTTATATATGTTAATTTTGAACATTTTTCATGTTTAACTCATTTCTAAATTCGGTCTCTAATATTCTCAAATATTGGCGGATCTATAACTGGTTCAACATAGAGTATCAACCTGACCAGTTTAATTGTTCAGCTCATAACTCACAAAATACATGATATTTTAAGGTGAAACCTTCACAGAAATTTAGATAAGACATAGGAGTAAAACTTTTATGCTTTTAACTTTGGCTAATTCGATCTAAAAATAGGTGAAATATAAGGACGAATTTACTGGAACTGAACAGGTATATGAAACCAGCTCAATCAAGGAACAGTCATAGATCATTTCAGAATAACTCAACCTACATAAGAGAAATTTATACAAAAGTTTTCAGAGACCTCAATAACGTATATACCTACAACTTTCATCTTTTACAAAACCTCGGATTAAGCCACTAAGATAATCAATTTTTACAAGAACCGTAGGTCATTTAGTTGATATGTCTCCCTGAACCAGTTTTATTCCAATAACCATATCTCGTCATATACTCAAAATAATCCAATCCAATTTGGCAGAGAGATACTACAGACATAGATGAACAACTTTTATGTTTTATACTTCTTCAAATTTGGTTGATAACTCACTCGAAAATCAAGTTCCAAATACTGATAATATACAGTCCTAATACTCTAAAAATACAAGAATAATTGAGAGATGATCACTTACCAAGAACAAATCTATTTGGAGTTAACTTCTTGAAAATCATGGAGGCTGGTGGTTGGAGGAAGAAGAAGAGTGGAGAAAAGATTGGTGTAGAGATAAGGTTGATGTTATTATGACATTAAATGCATTTAACTCAAATACACTCCCCCTCCCACAAAATCACATTCGGCCCCCCTTTCCTCTTTTTTTTTTTTAACTTGTTCTATTTTAATTAATTAATTAATTATTTATTTATTTACTTTTTTACATGTATTAAATTCCACTAGCTTTTATTAAACTATAATTTTACTATGATATGTCTAACCAAATTAAATTTTATCAATCTATTTAGTTCATTTTTATTTCTTATTTAATAATTTACTCAATTTATTTTAATATTTAATGTCAATCATATAGTTTCTATGCATATCAAATACTTATTTTAACTAGATGCTAATTAGTGACCATTACAATTCTCTCCCTCTTAAGATGTTTCGTCCTCAAAACATACCTATTGTGTTGTCATTGAACAGGTGAGGGTATTGAGCTTTCATCACTTCCTCGTTTTCCCATGTGGCTTCTTCGACTGCATGATTTCTCCATAACACTTTAACTAATGGTACTCACTTGTTCCTAAGCTCTTTAATTTCCTTGGCTAGGATTTGAATTGGTTCTTCTTCATATGTCAAATCTTGTCTCACTTGAATGCTTTCAGCAGGTATGATGTGAGTAGGATCTGATCTATATCGTCTTAACATTGAGACATGGAAGACATTATGTATCATACTCAACTCCGGTGGTAGAGCGAGTCTATATGCAACAGGTCCAACTCTTTCTAATATTTCATAAGGTCCGATGAATCTTGGACTTAACTTGCCTTTCTTTCCAAATCTTAGAACTTTTTTCCAGGGAGATACTTTAAGAAAAACTCTATCACCCACTAGATAATCAATGTCTCGTCTCTTAAGATCAGCATACGATTTCTGCCGATCTGTAGCTGCCTTAAGTCTTTCGCAAATGACTTTTACTTTCTCTTCTGTCTCTTGCACTAGGTCTGGTCCCATAAGCTTTCTTTCACTGAGCTCTGTCCAACATAAAGGTGTTCGACACTTCCTACCATAAAGTGCCTCATATGGAGCCATCTGGATACTAGACTGATAACTGTTATTATAGGCGAATTCCATTAAAGGAAGATATTTGTCCCAGCTACCTTCAAATTCGATGACACAACTTCTCATCATATCTTCTAGAATCTGAATGACTCTTTCTCATTGTCCATCTGTCTGTGGATGAAAAGTCGTGCTGAAATTGAGCTTAGTACTTAGAGCTCATTGTAGACTACCCTAAAATTGAGATGTGAAGCGGGGATCTCTGTCAGACACAATAGAAACAGGCACTCCATGAAGTCGTACAACTTCATTCATATAAATTTCTGCCAATTTATTCAGTGGATAGTCCTTTCTGACAGGTAAGAAATGTGCTGACTTTGTAAATCTGTCCACTATGACCCATACAGTATCATGTTTCTTTAGAGTCAAAGGTAATCCAGTCACAAAATCCGTAGTGATTCGTTCCCACTTCCATTCTAGAATAGAAATTGGATGTAGCAACCCCGAAGACACTTGATGTTCAGCCTTGACCTGCTGACAAGTCAAACATTGTGAAGTGTGTTTCGAGATGTCCTTTTTCATACCTGCCCACCAGTATCTGCTCTTCAACTCTTGATACATCTTGTTACTCCCTGGGTGCATAACATATTTGCTTTCATGGGCCTCTCTAAGAATCCTCTGTCTAAGATCTTCGACATCGGGCACACATAATCTATTTTGATAGAACAATCCGCCATCTAAATCCATAGTGAATCCAGGTCTCTCCCCCTTAGAGATCAACTCAGCTACATCAATAAACTTTTTATCCTGTCTTTGTGCATCTTTTATTTCCTGAGTAAGAGTGGGTTGAAGGTGCAACTTTGCCACAATCTTTCTGCTTAAAGCATCTGCTACTACATTAGCTTTGCCTAGATGGTAGTCAATCACACAATTATAATCTTTTATTAGCTCTAACCATCTTCTCTGCCTCAAATTCAATTCTTTCTGTGATGGAAGATATTTTAAACTCTTGTGATCTATGTAAATAAAAAACTTCTCCCCATATAAATAATGGCGCCAAATTTTCAATGCAAAAACTATAGCTGCTAACTCCATATCATGGGTAGGATAATTCTTCTCATGCGGCTTTAACTGCCTAGAAGCATAAGCAACCACCTTTCCATCTTGCATCAATACACAACCCAATCCATTATGAGAAGCATCACTATAAATGACATACTCCTTATTAGGAATCGGCTGTGTCAAAACAGGGGCCTTAGTGAGCATACTTTTGAGCTTATCAAAACTAGCTTGACACTTATCTGTCCACTCAAATTTAACATCCTTTCTCAATAGTCTTGTTAAAGGAGAAACAATCATTGAAAAACCCTTGACAAATCTCCGATAATATCCAGCCAAACCCAAGAAACTTCTGACCTCGGTCACATTTCGTGGAGGTTTCCAACTCACAATTGCCTCGACTTTGCTAGAATCCACTTTAATGCCTTCTGTAGAGATAATGTGTCCCAAAAATGTCACCTCCTTTAACCAAAACTCATATTTTGAGAGTTTGGCATAAAGCTTATATTCTCTGAGAGTCTGCAACACTATTCTCAAATGCTTTTCATGTTCTTCTAAATCTTTAGAATATACCAAAATATCATCAATAAAAAACGACCACAAATTGATCAAGATACGACCTAAAGATCCTATTCATAAGATTCATAAATGCTGCTGGAGCATTGGTCAGCCCAAATGGTATAACCAAAAACTCATAATGACCATATTTGGTTCTGAATGCAGTTTTAGCTATATCCTCCGCCTTTACCCTTAATTGATGATAACCAGATCTCAAGTCTATCTTGGAAAATACTCTTGCACCTTTCAGTTGGTCAAAGAGATCATCAATCCGCAGTAATGGGTACTTGTTCTTGATGGTCACCTTATTCAACTGTCGATAATCAACACATAGCCTCAAAGTTCCATCCTTCTTTTTCACAAACAATACCGGTGCACCCCATGGGGATGTACTTGGTCTAATGAAACCCTTATCAAGAAGTTCTTGCAATTGTGTCATAAGTTCTTTCATCTCTGATGGGGCCATTCTGTATGGTGTCTTTGATATAGGCATAGTTCCTGGAACAAGATCTATAGCAAACTCTACCTCTCTCTCTAAAGGCAACCCAGGTAAGTCATCAGGAAACACATCTGAAAATTCATTTACCACCGGAATATCTTCAAGATTCGAACCCCCCTTTATGGTGCCAATCACATGGGCCAAATAAGCTTCACACCCTTTTCTTATCAATCTCCTAGCTTTCATCATGGATATGACTCGAGGATGTTGTGAAAATAATTCACCTTTCACAATAATTTCCTCCTGATTTTCTATCTTAAATACCACAAATTTAGACTTGCAATCCACCACTGCTCCGTGACGTGAGAGCCAATCCATGCTTAATATGACATCATACTCATGGAAAGGCAACTCAATCAAGTTTGCAGAAAACACCTTCCCATGCACAACCAAAGGACAATTCCTAAATACTTTATTCACTATTACACTGTGACCCAAAGGATTCTTAACTTCAATTCCATATTCTAGATTTTATTTAATCATATTATGCTGACTAGGTGTACTAGTGCAAATATAGGAATGTGTGGAACACGGATCTATGAGTGCACAAATATCAAAATCGTATAATGAAAACATACCAACACTAACATCCGTTGCCGCCTGATCCTCCTTAGCTTTCATGGCATAGGCTCGGGCTGGAGCTCTGCTGGATCCAGGTCTATTCACTGTCTCTGAAACAGCCTACTTCGGTCGGCCTGGTCCTCCTCTGAACTGAACTCCAAGCTGAGTCGGAGCTGACCTAGTAGTCTGAGTAGGAGTACCACCTGTCAAGAGTGGGCAATCCCTCCGTATATGTTCCTTGGACCCACATCTAAAGCAAGCACCTGTGACACGCCAAGATTCCCCCTGATGGCTCCTATTGCAAATGGTACATACCGGTATAACTTCCTTGCTAACCTGAGATTGTGAACTGGCTGTAGTAGAAGGTGCCTTAGAGGGCAGCCCCCTCTTAAAAGACCCTGCTTGTGAATAGCTAGGACCCTTTCCCTGTCCTCTATTATGTGAGCGACTAGTAAAGAAACGACTCTTCTTCCCAATGAATTGAGTCTCAGAAGTAGCTGACTTTTTAAAAGATTCTTCTATTTTTCTCTTTTTCCTTTTCTTAAGGCTGAGCGCTGCTGAAACTAACTGAGAAAAATTGTTATGCTGAAGAGCAGTCACAATATCTCCAACCTCTTCATTAAGGCGATCTTCAAATCTTCTACATTTTTCTATTTCATTTGCAACTAATTCAGAGGCATACTTGCTCAGTCTGGTAAAATCCCACTGATACTCAGTCACTGACATTTTACCTTGCTTGAGATTCATAAACTCTTTCTTTTTCTCATCAATATAGATCAACGGAATATATTGCTCTTTAAATTCAGAGAGGAAAGAATCCCATGAGACCGGTTCCACCATATCTGGCTTGGTAAGAACTGATTTCCACCAATCATATGCCTCATCTTAGAGTAGAGAAGTAGCAAATCTAGCTTTGTCATCTGCTTCCACTTGCAACTCTTTAAAAATTCTTTCAGTCTTTTCCAACCAATACTCAGCTGCAGCTGGATCTTCATCTCTCTTACCATAGAAATCTGAAGCCCCATACTTACGAAGCTTATCAATTGTTACTTTTGGTTTACGTGGTGGCACCGGGGTAGGCTGAGGAATGGCTGGTACCATCTGTTGGAATAATCCAGTCATTTGTTGAATAAATGGATTTTGACCAGGATCAATCTGTTCTGCTGCCTGTGGTGGGGAATTTGGAGCAGCATTTTGCCCTTGCATGCTCGCTGCACTAGGCTGATGAGGAGTCTCAGTATCAGGAGATCCGGTACTCTCAGCCATATCTCGTTCTTCCGAAGACATCTCTCTACAATCCTACAAGTTGCCGAGAAGAAAGCCCATATCAGAATTATATGAGACACATGAATATTTAAACCTAATATCTCTTTCCCACCTAGGCCTAGAAACACCTAAACTATGCTCTGATACCACTAAATGTGACGCCCCACTTATATAGTAGGAATAATCCCACATATATAAGAGGGATGTCACAAGCTTAACTTGATAAATCTGCTCGGATTAATTTTTTTTTTCATTTTAAATAACTTAATCTATTTATTTATTTATATTGGTTTAGGCAGATCATCCTAATTAATAATATATATATATATCATTATATTGTTCACACATATGGCACTTGATTACATTACTTAATTATTTACATACACAATATGAACATATGAGTCAAGTCCACCACAAACCATATACATAGTCAACCAAGAAAAGGAAAGAAAAAAAAACTATTAAATAACCAACCCTCTAACTATATCTCTTGTGTCTCTGCTGATATGGGTTTGGATTTCCTTCCTGGCCACTTCACTTCCTACCGTCTATAGTTCCAATTCCTGCGTGAGAAAAACTCACGCTAAGCTATCTCTAGCTTAGTGGTACATATAGGCATTAAGTTTTCCCAAACAGTCACACAAATGCATGTCTCAAATAATTCATGACACACTGAAATTTTATTGCATATTTGTCATATAAAAGAATTAACCACATCACATAGCAGTATAAGCATAATAATCATATTCAATAATTAAGTTCTCACTACCTCATATAAGCATTTCATTTCTTAATCACTTATGTCAATAATATAATTCCCACATTTCATTCCAAAGTCTTTAATTAGTATCAGCCCAAATCTCATTCCCGGACTGTCCGGATATGGGGTGTGAAATAGGGGCGCTCGCGGAGCTTAAGCCACCTTGACCGAATATAATCATGTCATCTGTGTGTAATTAGGATCAGGGGCGCTCCTAGAGCTTAAGCCACCCTGTCCTTAAATCATATCCATAGCGGTACGGTAACTTCCCCATAATGGTGCACCATCTATCCTATGTTAGTCCTCAGGTAGAGAAATGGGCGATTAACACCATTAATTTCTTGTTTTTATAACAAATACTCAATTCACATTAACACAATCATATACTCACCATTTATTTCAAAACCAAGTGATAGCAGGATATTTTATCAAATATTAGCATAATGTTAAGTTCATAGTCAATAACATTTTTATAATTGTAAAACATGTCATAATATACTATTTCATCATTGTGACAAATAATTCATGTCATGCACACACAATCATGCATAAGGGCAAAACATAATACATATATGTACAAACCTCAACAGTATTTTCCTTTTCCAAAATATAAGTTCAGAGCTTGTTCACTTTTGTTGGTCTTCTTCTTGTTGAAATCCTAATTTAAAAATATAATTAATTAATAGCTTGATAAAATATTTATTCTTAATATAATTTAAATAAATAACTGGAATTTCTATTAAGCTAGAACAAGACCTCTAAGAACTGTTGGATTAATAAATTTTTCTATACTTATCCAATTTATATGATTCTTGATCCTAATTAAATATAACATGTCAGACTAAAATATACTAAAATTTCAGAATTTTTGAACCTTTACCTAATTTGTGGTATAATTTTAAATATTTCTCTGTTTTCTGCCCTTAGGCAGTTTCGAGGTACCCAATTCAAAATTCATAGCTTTCATGTTTTAGCTTACATTATTCTAAAAAGTTTTATACAGTTATATAGGGTAATTTTGAACATTTTTCATGTTTAACTCATTTCTAAATTCGGTCTCTAAGATTCTCAAATATTGACGGATCTATAACTGGTTCAACATAGAGTATCAACCCGACCAGTTTAATTGTTCAGCTCATAACTCACAAAATACATGATATTTTAAGGTGAAACCTTCACAGAAATTTAGATAAGACATAGGAGTAAAACTTTTATGCTTTTAACTTTGGCTAATTCGATCTAAAAATAGGTGAAATATAAGGACGAATTTACTGGAACTGAACAGGTATATGAAACCAGCTCAATCAAGGAACAGTCATAGATCATTTCAGAATAACTCAACCTACATAAGAGCAATTTATACAAAAGTTTTCAGAGACCTCAATAACGTATATACCTACAACTTTCATCTTTTACAAAACCTCGGATTAAGCCACTAAGATAATCAATTTTTACATGAACCGTAGGTCATTTAGTTGATATGTCTCCCTGAACCAGTTTTATTCCAATAACCATATCTCGTCATATACTCAAAATAATCCAATCCAATTTGGCAGAGAGATACTACAGACATAGATGAACAACTTTTATGTTTTATACTTCTTCAATTTTGGTTGATAACTCACTCGAAAATCAAGTTCCAAATACTAATAATATACAGTCCTAATACTCTAAAAATACAAGAATAATTGAGAGATGATCACTTACCAAGAACAAATCTATTTGGAGTGAACTTCTTGAAAATCATGGAGGCTGGTGGTTGGAGGAAGAATAAGAGTGAAGATAAGATTGGTGTAGAGATAAGGTTGATGTTATTATGACATTAAATGCATTTAACTCAAATACACTCCCCCTCCCCACAAAATCACATTCGGCCCCCCCTTTCCTCTTTTTTTTTTTTAACTTTTTCTATTTTAATTAATTATTTATTTATTTACTTTTTTACATGTATTAAATTCCACTAGCTTTTATTAAACTGTAATTTTTCTATGATATGCCTAACCAAATTAAATTTTATCAATCTATTTAGTTCATTTTTATTTCTTATTTAATAATTTACTCAATTTATTTTAATATTTAATGTCAATCATATAGTTTCTATGCATATCAAATACTTATTCTAACTAGATGCTAATTAGTGACCATTACAAGTATAACCATGTAGGTATAAAATATCTATATCTATACAACATTTCATCTTTATTTATTATTTTGTCTATATAATATCATTAAGGTATTTTACATGCAATAAGAAATATTTTATGATATACCTTAACACGTTACACTGTTCTACATACTTAAATGTTAGTTAACAAGTATATCTTAATCAATATTAATTTTAATGATAATGAAAGTTCCTACGTGTCATGCTAAGTTCATGTCATTTCAATGTCACATGCAAACTCACTCATTTTTCATGTTCAAAGCATAGTAAACGAATTGTAGAACGTACCATTTTCTTGCATATCCATGATGAAATCCTTGCTAAACATATAGAATGACATTCATTCATGCAATATCATTATATGAATTCCATATTCCTACATTCATAATTGTAATCATGCATAAAAATATTTAATCATGACAACGTTCACTTAACATGCTACGCCTACCTTTTCTCATTCTAAATCACACCAAGATACTTATACAAAACATTAAACACAATCATATACAATGTATGAATTAGAACATCGTATCATCCATTCAATTAGAGTAAAATTCACATATCATATTTATCCTATTTCTTTTATATTGCTCAAAACTCTAAACCAAAGTATTCGGATATGAGTTGTGAGATATGAGCGCTCCTAGAGGTTAAACCACATTTTCCACTAATTGTATATGCTTGTCCGAGCTCCTCAAGTCACGAGCACTTTAAGAGCTTAATGTCACGATCCTAGACTTCAACTAGCAATCGTGCGACACTTAGCACGGTCTGTTGCACTAAGCCTGCCTTCCAACCAGAAAAAACACTCCAAAGAGAATAGAAAGGGACTTAGAGATTTATAGGATTCAAGAGCAAAGCAAGAACGCAAGAGAGTTTGTGAAGAATGCTTTGTATTGCTCTTAGAGAGGTTATCTTACAAATTTCCAAGATTTCCAAGGATTTCCCAAGGATGATACAAGCGAAGGCCAAGAGGCCTATTTATAGTGTGGCACCAAGCCTAAGGTTATGCCACAAGTTTCTAGATCCTATCAATTCTAGAATGTGCAAGAGTGTCTACAACATGCCACAAGGTTGTAGGACCTTCTAGTCAAGTCTAGCCAACTCTAGAGTCTTCTAGGATTGTCTAGTTCCTTCATGCAAATTCTAGGATGCTCCAGAAGTTTCTAGGGACTTCTACATCTTTCATGAATCATCCAACATGTTTTGGAATATTCTAGTGCCTTCCAGCACCTTATAGTACCTTTCATCACCATGTAATACCTTTCAATGCTATTTCATTGGATTTTGAGGGACATTTTGAGCGGAACGTAACACCCTCTCCCACTCAAATTTGCGATGGCCTCATCGTGCCTTCAAGCTTGAACCTTTCTATGTGATCTTTGAACTGCCACAAAGAGTCTTCAAGTTCCCAGCTTGTCTCTATGTCTGGGGCATTCTTCCATTTGACCAAGTATTTTTGATAACTTGGTACACCTCTACGCCAAATTAGACGATCTGCTAAGATAGAATCCACTTCTTTATCAAATGAGGTTACTACCGCAGTGGGTGCCCTCTTCGATTCTCCTCGACTCGCATCTTCCTCGTCTTCATGATAAGGCTTCAACATGCTTACATGAAAGACTGGGTAGATCTTAAGCTTAGAAGGGAGTTGTATCTTGTAAGACACCTTACCAAACCACTTAAGGACTGAAAATGACCCTTCGTATTTTCGCACCAACCCCTTGTGAACCTTTCGCAAGGACTTGAACTATTGTGGCAATAACTTGACAAGGACCAAATTTCCTTCCTGAAACTTGACCATCCTCCTTTTCTTGTCAGTCCACTTCTTCATATTTTTAGATGCCTTGTTCAAATAGGCTCGGGCTAACTCAACTTGCTCATGCCATGCCTTAGCAAATTTGAAAGCAGCATGACTCTTTCCTTCATAGCTTGTGGCCAAAGCATGAGGGCTCATAGGTTGTTATCCCATAATAATCTCGAAGGGACTCTTGCTAGAGGATTCACTTTGCTGCAAGTTGTAAGAGAATTGGGCTACATCCAACAACTTAGCCCAATTATGTTGGTTAGCACTAACAAAGTGTCTAAGATAGAGCTGCAGTAGTGCATTGGCACGTTTCGTCTGTCCATCACTTTGTAGATGAAAACTTATGGAAATGTTCAAGTCTGATCCCAATAACTTGAAAAACTCCGTCCAAAACTTCCCAATAAATCGTGGGTCTCAATCAATCACGATGTTAGATGGAATTTCCCAATGCTTCACAACATGTTTAAGGAACAACCGTGCAGTCTCATTCGCAGTACAATCCGCCGAGGCAGGTATGAAGGTTGCATACTTGCTGAAGCGATCAATGACTACTATTATGCTACCAAAGCCTTCTGATTTTGGTAAGCAAGTGATGAAGTCCATTGAGACACTCTCCCATGGTCTCTCTGGAATAGGTAATGGTTCTAGCAAGCCACTGGGTGCATGCTGCTCCATTTTGTCTTGTTGGCAAACAAGACAAGTTCTTACATAGGCTTCAACATCATCCCGTAGTTAAGGCCAATAATAAATAGATTTGATCAAGGCAAATGTGCGTCTTATACCTGGATGTCGAGCCCATAGTGAATCATGGCATTCCTTGATCAACTATTTTCTCAAGTTCCCTCACTTAGGTACATATATGCGATTTTGCTTGGCGTAGAATAGTCCATCACTCAACCAAAATCGCCTTGTCTTTCCTTCCTTGATGAGGACAAGGAGGTTTTGAGCCAGGGTATCATGCTCTAACCCTTCTTTGATCTTTTCCAGCAAGAGACTGCTTGGTCTACTTAAGGCTGCTAACTCTGCCTTTCGACTTAGTGCATCAACCACCACATTGGTCTTACCAGGTTTGTACTCAAGCTTGTAGTCAAACTATGCCAAAAAGTCTTGCCACCGAGCTTGTTTGGGACTCAACTTCTTTTGAGTCTGGAAGTAACTAGTTGCTACATTGTCAGTCATGATCATGAAGTGAGAACCCAACATGTAGTATCGCCATACCCTTAGACAATGGATGATAGCTGTCATCTCTTTTTCCTGCACCGTGTAGCGTCGTTCGGTGTCATTAAGCTTACGACTATCATATGCTATTGGACGCCCTTCTTGCATCAACCCTCCACAAATGGCAAAGTCTGAGACATCTGTATGCAGCTCGTACATCTTGGAGGGGTTTGGTAGGCAAAGCACTGGTTCTTCGCTAATGACCTTATTCAAGTCATCGAACGAGGCTTGGCACTTTCTTGTCCACTCCCAAGTCTTGTTTTTCTTGAGTAGGTCAGTTAGTGGCGCTGCTCTTGCTGAGTATGACTTGATGAACCTCCGGTAGTAGTTCACAAGTCTAAGGATAGACCTTAACTCAGGGACCTTAGTAGGAGGTTCCCATTCTTGGATAGCTTTCACCTTGTCTCCATCCATCATAAGCTTCTCATCCTTTATCCTATGACCCAAGAACATCACCTCATCTTGGGCAAAAGAACATTTCTCTTTTTTAACATATAGCTCATTTTCCCCGATGACCTCAAACACCTTCCTCAAATGCTCAAGATGTATAGTTCGGCTATATATCACAATATCATCAAGGTATACTACCACAAACCGATCAAGGTAGGGATGGAAAAGCTTATTCATGAGAGTGCAAAAGGTAGCAGGTGCATTAGTGAGACCAAATGGCATAACAAGAAACTCATAAGCATCGTACCTTGTTACACACATGGTCTTCGGTTCATCCCTTTTTGCTATGCGCACTTGGTAGTATCCTGACAGCAAGTCCAACTTTGAGAAGTATCTTGCGTTCCCCAATTGATCAAACAAATCAGCAATGACTGGGATAGGATACTTGTTCTTTACTGTGATCTTATTTAGAGTGCGGTAGTCAATGCACATTCTTAGTGAGTCATCATTCTTTTTCTGAAAAAGTACCGATGCACCAAATGGGGCTTTGGATGGTCTAATGAAACCAGCATCCAATAGCTCATCGAGTTGCTTCTGCAATTGCGCAAATTCTGAGTTTGCCATCCTGTAAGGACTCATTGCTGGTAGTCTTATGCCAAGCTCCAACTCAATTTCATGGTCCACCTCTCTCCTTGGAGGTAACCATTTTGGCAATGTCTCAGGCATCACATATTGGAACTCATCTAAGACAACTTGCACCTCTATCGACAAGCTTGGTTGTGGCGATGCCTTATCATCATACTCCTTAAGAATGGCCAGGTAACTCTTTTCCTCCCTCTTCAATCCCTTATTAAATTGAAGTGCTGAGAGAACTTGGGTAGTAGGCTTGGTGGTCCTCTCTGTCGGTACTAGACAAGCCTTTGGTTCATCCATAATACACATAGAGTTTGAACATAGGACAAGAAAAGCTCTAACCTAGTCCAAGAACTCCATGTCGAATACCATTGAGAAATCATACATGGGGGATATGAAAAAATCCACTTGGCCAGTCCATGCACCAAGACTGACCTTAACTCCATGGGCAACTCCTTGGAGAGGTTGTGCCATCGAGTTAACTGCTTTGAGGGAGCCACCTCCATTGGCAACCTTGAGACCGAGTCTCTTGGCTTCCTCTAGTGAAACAAAGTTGTGAGATGCACCTGTGTCAACCAGGGCTTTAGCGACTTTCCCATTGATGGTTGCATCCACAAACATGAGTCTCTTGGGGGTCGTCGGGGTACTCTGCAATGCACTAAGCAGCCGCAAAGATCCCATCTTTGCACCTTTATCTGCCTCACTTCTGTCTTGATCATGAGTGGAGGCAACTAAAGCATTCAATGCCTTCCTTTTAGGACATTCTCGTGCCCAATGCGGTCTTTGCATATGAAGCACGACACATGGGGCTTTGAGGCACCATGTTCTTCCTTTTCCTTCTCTTTGTCTCGCGGCTTAAATGAGGAGCCTTCTTTGTGATTTTTGTGGTTATGACTATTAGTATGGCCTCCCCCACTCTTTCCTCCACCAAACTTACTATCTGCTGCCCTCGGGCCTTTTTTTTTAAGGAGTAATCAATAAGACTTTCAGCACAAATCTTGGACACCACGTCGCTTGAGCTCAAGGTTAGCCCACGATTGGAGACTATCTATGAACAAGAATAATACATCTTTGTCCGATGTGTCAGGGACTTCTAGTAGCAAGGTTGTGAACTCCTTCACATATTCCCTTATGCTACTCATCTGCTTTAGTAGTTGAACTCAGCCCCTCGCCTCTTCTTCAGCATTTAAGGGAAAATTTGGATTTTGAACTCCTTTTTGAAGTCCTCAAAGGTGTCAATTGTGCATACCCCACGTTGCACATCTCCATGCATTCATCTCCACCATAGTATAACAGTGTTGGAAAGATACATGACAGTGATTGGGATCTTGCTGGCATGGTCTGTTATGCCAGTAGCCTCAAAGTATTGTTCCAACCCCCATAGGAAGTTCTCAACTTCCTTAGCATTCCTAGCACCATTGAAGGTCTTTGGCTTGGGAACTTCCACTTTCTTGGCCTCAATGATGGTGGTTGTAATGGTTCCTGAGGCCATAGCCCGTTTACATAGTGCTAGATCACCACCCATATCCTCAACTCTAAGCAACACATTGAAAATTTCTCTATGGAAGAGATCACGTACCTTGGCAAGTTCGGCCTTCAACCCATCAATCTCTTGCCTTGTCTAGCTCAAGCTGCTGCAACGTTCCTCCAAGTTATCCACTCAGTCGAACAGCTCCCCCAAGCTTTCTTGAGCACTCCCAACACGTGCTTCCAAGCTATAAATTATGTCTTTTGACTTGGCTCGAGACTCTTTAGATGGTGGTTTTCGAACTTCCTCACGACCATGCTCCATTGGTGGAACTTCCATGCTAGGTGTAGCTGGGGCAGTAATCTTCATTATGCCAAGGGTAGTATAGCTTCAAACCAAGGCTTTGATACCAACTGTCACGACCCTAGACTTCAATTAGCAATCGTGCAACACTTAGCATGGTCCGTTGCACTAAGAATGCCTTCCAACCCGATAAAACACTCCAAAGAGAATAGAAAGGGACTTAGAGATTTAGAGGATTCAAGAGCAAAACAAGAACACAAGAGAGTTTGTGAAGAATGCTTTGTATTTCTCTTATAGAGGTTATCTTACAAATTCCCAGGATTTCCAAGGATTTCCCAAGGATGATACAAATGAAAGCCAATAGGCCTATTTATAATGTGGCACCAA
Organism: Triadica sebifera; assembly: GCA_023653625.1. NCBI lineage: Eukaryota > Viridiplantae > Streptophyta > Magnoliopsida > Malpighiales > Euphorbiaceae > Triadica > Triadica sebifera. The sequence goes on from CM042902.1 coordinate 29,290,065, forward strand.
GCCTAAGGTTATGCCACAAGTTTCTAGATCCTACCAATTCTAGAATGTATAATAGTGTCTACAACATGCCACAAGGTTCTAGGACATTCTAGTCAAGTCTACCTAACTCTAGAGTCTTTTAGGATTGTCTAGTTCCTTCATGCAAATTCTAGGATGCTCCAGAAGCTTCCAGGGACTTCTACATCCTTCATGAACCATTCAACATGTTCTGGAATATTCTAGTGCCTTCCAGCACCTTCTAGTACCTTTCAGCACCATCTTGCACCTTCCAACGCTATTTCTTTGGATTTTGAGGGACAATTTGAGCGGGACGTAACATTAAGCCATCTTGACTGAATATATAAAACATTGCATGCATCTTAAGATCAAGGGCACTCCTAGAGCTTAAGTCACATTGTCTTTATAATATAAATTTTGTGTCTTTATACGATATCGTAAGCCTCCTTATTAACATATCATTTATCTTATCTTTAGTCCTAGATTAGAGAAATAGGCATTACTCGCTTCTAATTCTTATTATTCTTGGTATCATAACCATATACATGTTCATAAATGTCATATTCATACTATAAGCTTATCATGATTCACATCTTTGCATAATAACATGTATAGGTCGCTGTCATTCCATAATTCATCTACATGTATTAATTCATGTACATATTCTACTCATAGCATGCTTCACATGGAAATCCATACATTTGAGTTCACATTTGACTTGTAACATCTTATGTTAATGTGTATTCATAGCAATTCTTGCATAGGTTAATATCATATGCCAAGTCATATTATAATCATAGTATTTCATGTTTATTCATACTTATTGTTTCTTTCAATATGATCATGGCACAACATAATTCAACTCATATCCAAAGTATGTAATTTCAACATTTCCTCATCATCATAATTATTTATATCTCAATGTCATATGATAGACTTAGCACAAGTATAACATGTTTTATAATACCCTAACATGGATTTCCAATCATAAAATCTTATTTACATGTCATTTTATATCATACATATAATCATTACCTTCATATTCACATCTCATAATCATACAACACTGATATTATCATAATAGATTACATATTTGATATAATCCTTCTACATATTTACATCATGTGTCAATCATATTATCTCATTACTTTCATACTCATAACATATTTTAGAAAGAGTAGGTGATATGATGTAGCATAATTTAACCTTTCATATATATCTAATTCATGAATGTAATTAAGTGTTTATGGCTATAAAGAAATGTCCATAGTTGTGAAGGAATTGCTTATGGATGTGAAAGACTTGTTCATGACTATGAAAGAATTGTTCATGACTATGAATAGTACCTTCATAACTGTGAAGGATGTTTCACGAATGTGAAACAAATAGTAAATCAAGTTGTGAAATAAGTCGTGAAAGGGTTTGTCCATCTTTGGGTTCAGGTTTCATGATTGTGAAAGGAGTTTCATGGGCATGAACAATCTTTCATAAACACGAATCTAGGTAGAAAATGTGCAAATTCATGCATTAAACTAAGTATTCATTCCAATCATACCCAAAACACATCAAGATCATTACCAATGCATTTTTTTCACTCACTAATAACCATAGATCATAATTATACCCATTTAATACTCATTTAAACATATAGAAACATAAAATCATCCGATAATGTATCAATTCACACAAAGATTTGAATGCTAGTATGTATTAAGTTCTAATGGAGCCTCAACCAAATTACTTATTAACTTAACTTCAAGCATCAATCTCACTTTTAGGTTGTTCTCATCTTCTATATGATTCCTATCACATCAAAATATCTCTTTTAATCTATTTTTCATAGGTTTAGTCTAAAACTCACTTTTCAAACATAAAACATAGGTTTCATGTTCAAGGTTCATCTTTTGTCATAACCTTTTCAAGACTTTAACGTTTCTAACTATTTGACTTTATTGATAGTTTAATCAACTAAAAACTCATTTTTGAACATCAAAATCCCAACTTTAGAGGTGGGTCTCTTGAACATGAAAATGAAAGAAAAATGAGATGAAAATGAATAGAAAAGTGGGAAAAACATGACTTATAGAAATTTCACAGTTTTGGGGCATGGGCTTCACTAACAACTCCTCATTCTTTCTCATATCTTTATAAAAATCATCCCTCTCACTTTAAGCTATCTATTTTCCTTCTTTTTGTTCAATTTCGGTCATCAATCCATATCTTTTTTATGATTTTCGACTAGATTGTATTAAGAATGAAGAAAAATGTTGAAGAGAGAGGACAACTTGTAAGTGGAAGGAAGATAGAACAAGGGAGAGGAAATTTTCTATAGAAAATAGAAGGAGGAGGAAAAAGAAGAAGTTTTTATATCTCTCATGAAAAAAATATCTTGCCCCTCCATTAAAAACTACATTTACCATTATGTCCATCTAATCTAATGGTCTAGATTGTACTACATTCCTATAAAATCGCAACCACACATCTTATTAGCTAATAAAATATTAATCTAAGTCAACATATTAATAAAAATTTCAGCACAAGAGAAATTACTATTTTGCCCTTGGTTTACCATCCATCCCCATTTGTCTTTAGTTAAATATTTACTTCTTAATTATCCATCTTTAATAACTTAATCACTTTTTTTAAATATCTAAGTCATTATTTTAGCCTAAATTTAGACTTTGGAAAGTGCAGTTGCACCCTATGACGCATTTTCGACCTAAGGTCCAAATTAACAAACGTTACAAAACATGTCCAATAAAACATTTATAATAACCAACTGGACATCCTCTTCTCTCCCAAAACTTGTTTTATCTGTAAATGGTAAATATGATTTTTTAAAGGTGGAATTATGTCCCAATTTACTTATCTCTTTTTTGTTTACTTTTGTACTTTCTTATTTTGTTCATTTATGTTATTTTCTAACTTATTTTTGTATTTTACCTGTATTCTTACATGTTGGATGCTTTTTAGATAAGCTCTTTAATGGTGAAGGCAAATCAAAAAGAGTTAATTTTCTCTTAATGCTGCTAGTGTTTTATTTTTATTTTGCTATTATATCTTTGGGGCTGTTTTTTAATTTTGGACCTTAGACATTTGAACTTTGTTATATAAGATATTTTGTTAGTTTATTTGCTTGATGTGATTTAGTTACTTTAATTATACTATATGTGAATGTGAATGTATTAGGATATAATTCATGTGCAATTTGGTGCAGTAAGAAATCATTTTCAAACCCAAGTGGTTATGTAATAATTTTTTTGCAAGAGATCATAGTCAACCACACTGTTATAATTATGCTATTGGTAGGAACCAAAAATCATTCAACCCTATAAAAGGCACTGCTCACTAACATTCAAATATAAGGGTTTTAAATTAGCAATCTACTTAAATGTATGTATAAGCCACATATAGGTTGCTGATGTTCAATAATTTTCTAAAATCTTAGAATACACAACATAATATATATCATCCAAACCACATAGGCCATACATAATTCATTGTTGTGCAATAATTTTCTAAAATTTTAGAACAAACAACATAATATATATCATCCAAACCAGATCAAGCATATCAAACATACAAAAAGCAAACAAGAGCTTCAAATATTTGTTTACATCCTAAAATAGTAAAAGCCTAAAAGTCTAAAACTAATTAAATTACATAATTGGAAATAAAATATAGGAAAATTGTAATGTAAACAAAAAAAATATATTTTAAACCTACAAATTGAACAAATGGAGTAATATAAAATGCATGTAACATGTATCCATTTGATCCATACATTCTAGTCACATCACAAAGTCATATTTAAAGTATTCTAAAACTCCACCAATAAAAATGGGTGGAAAAGAAAAATTTATGCATAAAAGCACAAGAACAAAAAAAAAGTAGATTTACCTAAGCCTTTCTACATGTTCTAAAGAAGATTAATTATCAAATTCTCATGTAAATATTGATTAAAAATGAAGAAGAGAAGAAAATAGATAGAACTTATCAAGTTAGTTGATCACAAAGCACTTTTCGGAACTTCACAAAAGGAAAACCAATTTTGGATTTCAAGGGGACAAAAATAGGATTGGAACTCCTCTTTAGAGCTCATTTATGCTCTAATGACAATAATTGAACACTCCCAAGCAAAGGTTCTACCTAATTGGTCTTTAAAACCCTCACTTCTATTTGTGAATTGTTTTTAACCTAATAACATAGAATTAATTACTAGCATATTAAAGCCTGAATTCATTACTAGCATATTAAAGTCTTGCTAATAAAGTTTTCATTCTCCAATTTTTCTATCCTTAAATGACTAGATGTTGCCTTTTTATAAGTGAAGAAATCCTAGTTCTATGGTGTAAAAGAATTTATTTGTTGGAATTTTAATTCAAAAACACTTTCAATTCTCATTTAAAACCTTCTTTTTAAGTTTAAAACCTCCAAAAGGGTTGTTCTTGTGATTTTTTCTTATTTAGAATTATTAAAAGTACTCTTAGATTGAAATTAAATCCAAAATAGACATAAAATAAAATTCTAAAAAAAATATTCAAGAAAATCACAAAATGTCTTATTGAAAATAAAACATGTTTAAGGACTTAAAGGGTATTTGATCAAACTTATTTTGCCCAAAGAAGTCCTATCAGACTTTTCCTCCCTAAAGATGTGTGATTAGACATAAATAATTTCCGACTAGACAACTTTGTTTCTTCCCCTTTTATTTATTCCAACACTTCTCCTCGATTTATGTATAATCTTATTCCAATTTCTAAGGGTACCTCCATTTTTTCTCCTTCCACAATGCTTGAAAAGATATTTAGAAATTCTCTAATTATCATCTTCAAGTAATTACATATCAAATGAATAATGACTGCTTACACACATGAATTTTTCCTTGGTCAAGATGGCTAGGTGATGACTTTAATTTATCTCTAGGCACCTTTACATGGGTGTATCATACTACAAACAGTCTAAATTAATTGAACAATAAATGTTTTGTCTGCCAGCTGCATTCAAACAGTATTACTATATAAATTTTTGAATGGCCAGAATATTTTGTACTATACTTAAGGTATTATGCTTACTAATTATTAAGATAAACACTTTCAAATCTTAAAAACAAAAATTTCTAAAACATTGAAACTTATTTATTTTCAAAGTAAAATACTTCATTTTCAAAACTTAATGTTTTTATGACTGTTTTGAATCAATATAGTTTCCTTCACTTTACCTTATTATGTGCCAAAATCAAAGCTTATGAGAATCCACATATCACACATAAAATATTTCTAAAATTACTCATACATCCTTGCTTCATTCTTTATATAAAGTTGTATAACTCTAGAAAGTAAGTTAATGACTTATGAACATACTTTTCAAATTTAAACAGTATATATGGTTTAGGCAACTATTAGCCCTTAATGATACCGAAATAGCATATGTTATACACAACTTTGTGTCAATTTATCTATATACTCAAAACATAACATGATTAAAGATAAAGGGTCGCATATTTAATATCACCAGTCCCACAATGATGGCATGTACTTTTCTTTTGAATTCTATGGTAAGCTCTCTTTCTTTGTCAACATACATGAAACAACAAACTCATAAGCTAAGCATATTGCTTAGTGGCATATAATGGCAAACATATATACATATACATACCAGCTGATGTACAATCAAATAATGGGCATATGTTTATGTTTAAATATGCATAATTAACAAGAAAAATTTCAGTATTTGATCATGGCATATCATCACTCAATAGTTTATGCATTTAATACTTTTCTTAGACCTTAAATTCATAAGGTACACACATTTCATATTAAAATGTTTACAACTTTACATGCAACTCCATATAAGGATATTTATTGAGTAATGACATATTATCATGTTTGCATAGATAGACTTAGGCACATCAGTCTTTTATCATGTGAAATCCAATTAACTTGTATTCGTGCATTTAGTTATGTATACATGACAATAGTAAATTCTAAGAGCTAATTTAAGCATGACAATTCCTTCGTAACATACACACTTATTACCTTTTTAAACCCTTAGGTTCAATGAATAAAATTATCTCATATTCAACATTCACAGCTTAACATAAAATTTTATTTAAAACATCATTGAATGAGTATCATCATCCTATACTTATATGTTTAATGAATAACACATGATACTTTGATCACATTAAACTTACAAACATTAATAATATTGAACATATGATTAAGCTCACTTATTCTTTAATAGTTTGCCCATGACACTTTAAGTTGTACTAATTAGGATAATAGTATGGTTGATCATAGCCTAGATATTGCTCACACAAGCTTCAAAGTTGTCTGATCTCATGCTAATCAAATATGCTCAAACAAGCTTTAGGGTTGCCTCATTGTAGGCTAATCAAATATGTTCACACAAGCTTTATAATTATCTTATCATAGGCTAGGGCCCAAAGTTCCATACATGGCACACACATACCTTTTTATATATGGTAACGACTAATCTTCTAAATGATATATTATCTATCTTAACTCTAGTTTTAGATTAGAGTTATGGGCTATAATAGCTGAATTTCATTTTACATAAATTATCAACATCTTTGTATGTGCTCGCACAAGCTTTTATTTGCATACCTCGTTCAAACGATATGATCATTTTACATCACATAATTCATAGCTTATCACCATCATTAGAGTATGCATCATATTTCCATATATATATATATATATATATATATATATAAACAAATGTCAATTGTATTCTATATCTTGCAACTTTATCACAACATGATATTATGTTTGCTTACCTCATTTTGTACCATGTCATTACGATATGTCACATATATCCTCACCTATCATTAATAATCCAAATATGCATAACACATACTAACATCACATAATATCATCACTATAGTTATACAATTTCATAGTAGCTAATTGTATACTATAATTCGCATGCCTCATACTATATGGCATCATTTTTTATTCTCATTCATAATAACCTCATCTTAATTTTACCCATCATACATCATAACATTCTGATTTCATGTTCACTAATGTTCTTAATATACTTCTAGAAATGTCCATTTAATGTTGTATGCATATAATTTAGTTTATTATAAGTCACTACCTTTAGAATCGTGATCACAACTTGCTCTTTGTGACCACTTTTATGGTCACAGTTTCACCTGCAAACCTCTTTGTTTGTCATTGCATTTATCTTTTATAGACTAAAAGTCATTGTAACCCTTTCCAAATCGCAATCGCTCATTTTTCTTTGTGGTCCTTATTTATGGTCGCACTCTTGCTGGAAACCTTTTGTTTCTTAGGCCAATTTTATTATTTCATACATGTAATTAATCGCAATCATGCTTGTTTGAGCATGGTTGCAATTAAGCATTGCGACTTTTGTCATGTCGTGCTACTCCCAACGTATATTTTCCCAACCACAATAGGCATAGTCACAAAAGGGACAATATAATTACAATATGTTTGTCTTAATTGAAATTGTGGTAGCGCTTCTGTAATTCCCACCTAGCTAATCAGGATTACTTCCGACTAATTAGACGGATGCTACCGGTTACTGTTTTATAAAACTTGTGAAGTTAAAACTTTTTCTTGTAAAACAAATTTCATAAACCTGTTTGAACATAAAAAAAACCATTTATATACATCAACTTGATGTAAAATATCATTTTTTATAAAATGCCAACTTGGCCTTAACCGACCCATTATTTATAAAATACAAATTTTAATTCAAATACATGCTTTTAATAATAAAAGTTTTATACAAAACATTAAAACCCAAAACCATTATGTACAAAGAAATCAACAAATATTACATGTGGACTGACTCTTCAAAAATGGGCACTTCTTGTCTTGAGTCAACTTTTACTATCCCTTGGGCTCTGACCTATGCAGGAAATCCACACGCTAAGCTACTGAAAGCTTAGTGATACATATAGGTATAAAAATTCAAGTATGCAACCATACAGTTCATATCATGATATATTATGCATGTTCATGTATATTATCATACCATAGATACTATCCTAATGCATGGAAATACAATCACCATATCAATCATACTCATTAAACATAACAAGTTTTCTCATACAACTAATTCATAATAACCTTACTTATTTCATTAGTTCATCTTATTTTACTTATGACTTATCACTTTGCCAATTTTTCGTTTCCTTTTTATAATTATTTTTCTTTTACCCAAAACTTACCATAATTTCATTTTTAATTTGTTTTCTCCTAAAACTCTAAGCCAAATTATCTGGATATGGGTTGTGGAATAAAGGTACTTTCAGAGCTTCAACCACTTTGTCCACTAGTTGTAAAAGCTCGCTTGAGCTCCTCAAGTCAAAGGTGCTCCTAGAGCTTCAACCACCTTAACTGAATATAAACTGGATCAAAGGTGCTCTAACCTGAGCTTCACTAACCTTGTTCTTAAAATCGCATGAATTGAGGACTAATGGCATTCTAACTTGAGCTTCAACTACTAAGGCCTTATATAAAGAATAGTTTACAGTATCATAACCCCTTCAATGGCATGATATCTATCCTAGGCCAATACCTAGATTAGAGAAAAAGGCTTTTAAAGTCTTAACCTTTATCTTTCATTTCTTTTTAATACCATCATTACATATAATCATGTTTATAGCATTAATACTGGTATATTACCTCATTATCATCACTTACATATGATTTATGCACACTGGCATACAAATAATAACATGTGATCTATTCACACATCATATATCTTCAAAAACAAAAATTGTTTATATTAAAACTTCTAAGATTCACGAGCGTGAACTACATGTTCAAGGCATGAAAGATGTTCACGGGTACTTCATTACCCATGAACCAAACCGCGATCGTTCATAAGAAAGATTATGTCCCAAAAATACACTTCATTCATGGTCACGACTATATGTTCACAAGTGTGAAACCAAGCATTCATGATCATGGTTCAAACTGGGAAAACTGGAAATATATGTTCATGGTTATGAGTACATGTTCACGGGCATGAACCCATGCATTCATGACTTTTTTAGCCATGACGCAAGGTGCGAAAGCTTCTACCTATTCTAGGCATTTTATAGGTTTATGTTTCATGGGAACTCCCTTTATCATAAGCATGAAACTTGTATGTGTGCTACATTTACAGACGTGATAACCTTATCATGAACGTGAATTTCTTGATTTTCCAGACTCAAAAACAAAGTATAACAAAGCCATATACAAGAGTCTCTGAGATTGACCAATATCAATCACTCCTATCAACATTCGACCACATATCAACCTAGCAATTTGTCTTTAGAATAAAAAGGAACATTCATAACACATTTCATGATAAAATCTCTCTTAAGCATCATAACAAACATAATTTATTTTCATGGCATTTCTAACACTTAACCATTGCAACCATTATACATATATATAACCAGAAATCCATGTATATCATTTATCACATTTTCATAACATATAACATAACAACATGCAAAATAGGGAAATTAATATGCATATATGTGCTAACTTTAACAATGGAGCCTAAACTCTTTAAACTCTTCAAGCTTGCCTAGCTCTTGGTTGATTCTCACCTCTGCCTCTAGCTCCTATCATCAGGAAAAATGTCATATCTTAGAACCATAAAACAGAAAATGAATTACTAAAATCACTCTCAAACCAAACTTTGGACATTAAATGGAGAGTTTCACAACCACCATTAATAAAAAGGAAGATTAACATGCTAATTAGTCTAAAATATCTAAGTATAAATTCTTATGGTGGACCCCACATAAAGATTTTCTTTCTGTTACCTTTCTTTTCTTTTTCCTTTTTTCTCTTCTTTTTCTTCATTATCACATTTCCTTCACTTATTTTCTGCTCAGATAACCAGTCCCACATCTCCCTCATCCTCCATAACCAAAAAATTATTTCTAGAGAGAGAAAGAGAGAAAGTAGAGAGAGAAAGGCAAGATAAGGTCATTTTCATACATAATTAAGCTTGAGGAAGCTTAAATAAGCAAAAAGAAAGAGAGATAAGTAAGAGGAGAGAAGAGAGAATGTAGCACCCTCCGCACAGCCAAGCCAAAACCCGCTGCACAGACAGATGTCACACAATTAGAACCGAATCTACTTGACTGAATTAAAACTTTTCAACGTATTTTCATGTTAACAGTTTCTCTTCTGAATCATTCTCATATATATATACACAACTATTTCTCATGTATCTGTATCACAACCAAAATCATAACAATAATAACTTAGGCATAAAAATCCCTTATTACAAAATATGTGTTAAATCAAATTTATAATCCCAAATACATGTCTTTATTAAAACATGAATCTATTATCTCAATCCCATGATATGCAGAAAAAATAAATAAAATACATGAACAAAATAACATACTCAACTTGGGTCAACTCTGATTGGTCTTCTCATCAACCATAGTTTATGGCTCCAAACCTACACACAGGAAAAACTCACACACTAAACTACTGAAATCTTGGTGGTACATATAAACATTTAAAATTCTAGCATGCATTCACATATTACTATAGCATTCATGTTTAATAACATACATGTGTGCTTGACCATATCATCAACTTGCAATATTCATAAGATAACTTAAACATATTAACTTACACCAACATACATAATTGAGTTCACTATCAGAATAACATTGTGCATCATCTAACATATCCATAAATTATCATGTATTCAAATTTACTGATTCATGTATTCAAATTTACTAATCTCTGTAAACTGTTATCAACTTTCTGTATCAATGGTTTCTAGTTTCATAGTCCAATACTCTAAACTTAGACTACTCGGATGTGAGTTATGAAATAGAAGCACTCTAACACTAGCTTAAGCCACCCTACTCACTACTTTATCTGTCTATATTGCTACCACTAAGCTTTGCAAATTAGGAAAGCTCTAACACAAGCTTAAGCTACACTAATGAGTAAAGATTGCATGCATATAGGTATAAGGGTGCTCTAACACGAGCTTAAGCCACCTTGTCTCTAATTTGGATATGCTACTAATGAGCTTCTCAAATTAGGAGCGTTCAGACACGAGCTTAAGCCACCCTGATAAGCAAATATAATAATTGCATGCATAATTATTTATACAGTTATATAACCCCTCAATGGCATGCCATCTAAAGAATGGACATTCTTCTTCACATTTAGGTTATCAGTATCAATTTCACAAGATCATCACATATTATGTTGTAATGTAAAGCACCATGTGCATAATCAAAGTCCTCAGTTATGTTACCATATTGAATACAAACTCATTTTATTATGTCAAAGGTGTGTTCATATCATACTCAAGTAGTTTCATCATATAATCCATTTACTCTTTTTCTAGAAACAGGGCATTCATGGGTGTGAATGCTATATTCATGGGCATGAAACCTCTTGTCACGGTTTGTCTACCCATGACTCAGCTACGACTAACCTTTGAACATTCACAGGCATGAACATTTATACACGGGTATGAAATTCATACTTTCACGGTAGTGAAGCTTGGCTTCATGAGCATGAATTCCTTTCATGAGTGTGAAGTTTGGTTTCATGAGTGTGAAGCTTGGTTTCATGGGCGTGATTATTACACAAAAACAATATTTTAACACTGAATTTAGCCAATTTCACACACAATATGCATAGGATCTAAAGCTAACCAATGTTAGTCACACCTATCGATACTTTACATATTTTAGCAACCAAATTCAACTACAGACATGCATTTAATCATACTTCATCAATCAAATTAGGATCAATGCCTTGCATATCAATTAAAGTGACATTCTTTCATGCTTAATTAATATTAAATCAATTTCAACATCTATCCAGCATCTAATGGTTAATTATCATAACACCAATAGTACCAAAAACAATTATTTCATGTCAACAATCATTTCAGAATTATCATTCATACCACAAGCACAATATATTTTAATAAAAATGGTTATATATACAAACCTTAATAATATAGCCCTAAAAATTGACACTCTGACGTCTACTGCCTCTAGTGGACTTCTCCACCTTCTGTTTCAGCCCTTAACACAAAATCAGAGGCTATATTAATATGCAAATTCTGATATTCATCTAATTATGTCATAAACTAACCAAAGTCTTAACTTTTAATTGATTTAAAGCTTATAAACATAGCTCTCCCATTAATCCAAAGGAAACTGCAAAGTTTAACAAAAACAACCCCTCTTACCTCTGTTTTGACAATAACATATCGATGATCCACATTTTAGAGTGTGTTCTAAAGGTCCTTGTCACTCACCTCAATTTTTATACTAATTTCTTGTTTTTATCTATTTCAAACTCATTTTTGGGTGGTTATTTCAGGTATAATCAATCAGAGTTGAAAAGGGAATGAGGGGATTTATTTTTGAAGCTTTTGAGGGTGGTGATTAGGGTTAGGAGTGATTTTATATGAGTTTATACTAAAAACACGACTCCGCCATATTTAAACCTGCAAGTCTTCACGAGTGTGAACACTAATGTCATGGGCGTGAATATTTGCATCATAGTCATGAAGATCCTCAGCTTATGAAACTGAAATTCATGACATTCACAGTCGTGATTAACACTATCATAGGCGTAAACAATATAAACTTTAGTTTTTCTTATCTTTTTCTTTATTTATGGTTTATAATACTCATAGCCTCATATATTTCCCATATACCGTTAATGTACCTTATTTAAAATGTAAGTTCCATGCCCTAATTTGTGGGTATTACATTTCTCTCTCCCTTAAAGAAATTTCATCCTCGAAATTACCTGATATGTTGTCTCTGAATAGTTATGGATACTGGGCTTTCATCACTTATTCACTTTCCCATGTAGCCTCTTCTGTAGCATGATTTCTCCATAATACCTTAACTAATGGTACTCATTTGTTATGGAGTTCCTTGATCTCTCTAGCTATAATCTGAACTGGTTCTTCATCATAGGTCAAATTCGATCTCACCTTACTCTCTTCTACTGAAATAGTATGAGAATGATCGAATCTATATCTCCTTAACATGGATATTGGAACACATCATGAATCTTGCTCAACCCTAGCGGTAGAGCAAGTCTATAAGCAATTGGTCCCATTCTCGTAAGTACCTCATAAGGGCCAATAAATCTCAGATTCAATTTGCCTTTCTTCCCGAATCTCATAACCTTCTTATATGGAAAGACTTTAAGGAAAACATTGTCTCCCACTGCATACTCGACATCTTTTCTCTTGAGATCTGCATAAGACTTCTGTCTATCAGAAGTTGCCCTCAATCTTTCCTGAATAACCCGTGTTTTTTGTTTTGTTCTCCTATACCAAGGCTAGCCCCACTAGTCTTCTCTCACTGAGTTCTATCTAGCATAAGGGTGTTCGACACTTCCTACCATATAGTGCCGCATACAAAGCCATCTTGATACTAGATTGATAGTTGTTATTATAAGCAAATTCCATCAATGGAATATATTTATCCCAGTTACCCTCAAATTCAATTACACAACTCCTCATCATATCCTCTAGGATTTGTATGACCCTCTTTGATTGACTATCTATCTAAGGATGAAAAACTGTACTGAAATTGAGCTTGGTACCCAAAGGTCTTTGCAGACTACCCTAAAATTGAGAAGTAAACCTGGGGTCCCTGTCTGAAATAATAGAGACTGACATTCCATGAAGTCGTACTATCTCATTGACATAAAGCTCTGCTAGTATGTTCAAAGGAAAATCCTTCTTAATAGGCAAGAAGTGAGATAACTTCATAATCATATCCACAATAAACCATACGACATCAAATTTTGGAGAAGTTACTGGCAACCTAATCACGAAATCTATAATACTCCACTCTTATTTCCATTTTGGCATAATAATAAGTTGTAGGAACTCTGATGGTACCTGGTGTTCTGTCTTCACCTGCTGATAAGTCAAACATCTGGTAGTATACTATATGATATCGCATTTCATACCTACCCTCCAGTACTTCTCTTCAGGTCGTTATACATTTTTGTGCTTCTAGGGTGCATAGTATACTTGGTCTCATGTGCTTTCTATAGTATCCTCTGTCTCATCTCAACAACATTGGGCATGCATAAACGGCCCTGATAGTATATTTTACCATTATATTCAACTGTATAATCTAATCCCTCGCCCTTAGAGACCGACTTGGCTATCTCAATGAATTTACTATCATGTCTCTTTGCATTGATAATCTCCTGATTAAGTGTTGGCTGGAGGTCCAATTCAGCCACCATCTTCCTACTCAATCCATCATCAACTACATTGGTTTTACTTAAGTGATAATCACTAACATAGTTGTAGTCCTTTATTAGCTCTAACCATCATCTTTGTCTCAAATTGAGATCTCTCTATGTAGGTAGGTATTTCAGGCTTTTATGGTCTGTATAGATGAAATATTTATCCCCATAAAGATAATGATGTCATATCTTCAATGTAAAGAAAATGGCCACCAATTCTAAATCATGTGTGGGGTAATTCTTCTCATGAACCTTCAGCTGGTTAGATGCGTATGCCACTACCTTATCTTCTTTCATGAGTACACACCCCAATCCATTTTGATGAGCATCACTCTAGATCACATATTCCTTATCAGGAACTAGTTGTGTCAAAACTGGAGCCTTTATTAACATCTTCTTTAAACTATCAAAACTCTACTGACATTTTTCAGTCCACTCATATTTCACATCCTTTCTGAGTAGTATAGTTAAAGGTGAAACAATCATAGAGAATCCTTTAATGAATCTCCTGTAATAACCAACTAATCCAAGAAAACTTATGATCTCTGTCACATTGCATGAAGGCTTCCAACTCATAACAATCTCTACCTTGCTAGGATCAACTCGAATGCCATCTGATGACATAATGTGTCTTAGAAGAGCTTTCTCATCAAGCTATAATTCATATTTTGAGAACTTGACATACAATTTATGTAACACTATTCTCAGGTGCTGATCATGCTTCTCAGGTGTCTGAGAATACACCAGAATGTCATCAATAAAGACCATTATACATTAGTCTAAGTAGGATTTGAACACCCTATTCATTAAGTCCATAAAGACCGATGGGGCATTAGTTAACCCAAAAGGCATAATCACAAATTCATAATGTCTGTGTCTGGTTTTGAATGTCGTCTTGGCTCTATCTTCTGTCCTAATTCTCAACTTATGATACCCCTAATCTCATATCAATTTTCAAAAACATTCATGCATCCTTCAACTGATCAAATAAGTTATCAATTCGTGGTCACAGATATATGTTTTTAGCTGTCACCTTATTCAGCTATCGGTAGTCTATGCATAACCTCATAGACCTATCTTTCTTTTTCATAAATAACACTGATGCACCCCATGGAGATACATTCGGCCCAATATAACCCTTCTCTAACAGTTCTTGTAGTTGAGCCTTAAGCTTTTTCAGCTTTGAAGGTGTCATTTTGTATGATGCTACTGATAAGGATGTTGAGCCTAGAGTGAGGTCTATAGAGAACTCAATCTCTCTGTGAGGTGGTAATCCTAATATATCTTCAAAGAATACATCTAGAAATTCATTTACTGTGGGGATATTCTGAAGTTCTGGTCCTCCCTTTTTGGTATCAACCACATGAGCCAAATAGGCTTTACATCCCTTCCTCATCATTTCTCCATCTTTATCTTCGAAATAACTCATGGAAGCTGCAGGAACAACTCCCCTTCTACCTTCATATACCTCTATTCTGCAGTTTTCAGCATTACAAATTTTTCCGTGCAATCGATAATTGCACCATGTTGGGCTAGCCAATCCATGCCCAATATGACATCAAATTCTTGAAAAGGCAACTCAATCAAGTCTGTTAGAAATTATGTCCCTTGTACAGACAAAACACAACCTTTATATACCCGATTCACCATCATACTGTGCCCCAAGGGATTTGTAACCTCAATCTCATATTCAAGATTTTCACTAACCATATTGTTTTTCCTAGGAGTGCTTGTGCATATCTAAGAGTGTCTAGAACCCAGATCAATTAATGCACATATATCAGAATCATAAAGAGAAAACATATCGACTATAACATCTATAGCCTCTTAATCCTTTCTAGCCTTCATGACTTGAGCTTTAGCAGGTGCTCGTCCTAGTTCTGGCCTATTGAGAGTCTCAAAGACTACCTGGGTAGGTCCTGTATGACTTCTAGTTTGTTGCCTGGGCTGAGCTGGAGCTGACTGTGTAATATGTATTGGTGCACTATTAGTCATCAAAAGACAATCTCTCCTCACATGTTCCTTGGATCCATACTTAAAACATGCACTTGTATTCTTCCAACATTCTCCTATATGACTCTTGTGTTAGGTGATACAAATTGGAATACTATCTCTAGTAGCCTGTATCTAATTGCTACCCACTGCAGATGTAGCTTTGGAAGGCTGCCCCCTTCTGTATGAACATCCATAAGAATAACCTTTGTTTTGTCCCTGACTCTTGCCATAAGACTGTGGGTGGAACCGACCCTTTTTGCCCGAAGGCTAGGCCACTAGATTCAATATCTTTCTAGCAGCTTCCTTAGCTTTTCCTCTTTCTCTGTTTCACATTAACCCAATTGAGATCAGTTTGGTGAAGCTATCATGCTAAAGTGTAGTAACAAAATTGTCCATCTCTACATTCAGGCCATACTCAAACCTCTTGCACTTGTCTCTTTCACTGGTGATAATCTCATAGGGATATTTACTTAGTTGAGTAAACTCTCTTTGGTACTCTGTCACTGTCATCTTGCCCTGTTTGAGACTTAGAAACTCCTTCTTCTTTTTCTTCTCATCCATATAGATAGGAGGAACATATTGTTCCTTGAATTTAGCCATAAAGAAGTCTCAGGTTAAAGGCTGTAGAATATCGGGTTTCAATAGTACTATCTTCCACCAGTCATTGGCATCCTCATGTAACAAAGAGATAATATATTTGGCCTTCTGATTAGTGGCCACATCAAATTCATCACATACCTTCTTTATCATTTCAAGTCAATATTCAGCAATAACAGGGTCATCATCCTTTGTTCCCAAAAAATCAGTATCTCTAAATTTAGGGAGCTTGTCCAGCTGTACCCTCGACCTTGGTGGTGGAAGTGGAGGAGTTAGTGCTGGTGCGGGTGGCACCACTATAACTATATGTTGTAGTAGACTTGCCATCTCATACATCAAGGGAATTTGGTCTAGGTTAGCTTGTTCAGGAGCCCATGGGTCAAGGATTTGTTATGCACCTGGACAAATCCTTAACCCTAAATACTAGTTGTATTGGGATGGTTCGGTGCCCCATTATATGGAGAGCTCTGACTCTTATCCATGTCATTCTATTCAGACGCCATCTCACTTTAATCCTATAAGTTGACAGAGAAGTAGCCAAAGTTAGAGTCATATGAGACACATGTATGCATGCATGATAATCCCATAATCAACTTAGGTCTAGAATCGCCTAGGCTCTAATAAAATCAAATGTAGCACCCTCTGTGCAACCATACCAAAACCTTCTGCATAGACAGATGTCACACGACTAGAACTAAATCTACCTGACTGAATTAAAACTTTTCAACATATTTTCATGTTGACATTTTCTCTTATGAATTATTCTCATATATATATATATATATGCAACTATTCCTCATGTATCTGGATGACAACCATAATCATAAGAATAATAACTTGGGCATAAAAATCTTTTATTACAAAATTGATGTTATATCAAATTTATAATCCCAAATACATATCTGTATTAAAACATGAATCTATTATTTCAATCCCATAATATGTAGAAAAAAAATAAAATGCATGAACAAAATAATAGACCCAACTTGGGTCAACTCTGACTAGCTATATCTTATCTTTTTATCAACCACAGTCTATGGCTCCAAACTTGTGTGCAGGAAAAATCCACACGCTAAGCTTTTGAAAGCTTAGTGATATATATAAATATTTAAATTCTAGCATGCATTCACATATTACTATAGCATTCATGTTTAATAACATACCTGTGTGCTTGACCGTATTATCAACTTGCAATATTCATAAGACAGCTTAAACATATTAACTTGCATCAACATATATAATTGAGATCACTATCAGAATAACATTGCACATCATCTAAAATATCCATAAATTATCATGTACTTAAATTTATTGATTCATGTATTCAAATTATTGATCTCTATAAATTGTTATCAACTTTTTGCAATAATGGTTTCTGGTTTCATATCCCAATACTCTAAATATGGACTACTCATATGCGAATTGTGAAACATAAGAGCTTTAATACGAGCTTAAGCCACCCTGCTCACAACTGTATTTGTCTATATTGCTACCACTAAGCTTCTCAAATCAAGAGTGCTCTAACATGAGCTTAAGCCACCCTGATAAGCAAAGAATGCATGCATATGGGTACAAAGGCTCTAACATGAGCTTAAGTCACCTTGTCCCTAATCTAGATATGCTACCATTGAGCTTCTTAAATTAGGAGTGCTCTAACACGAGCTCAAGTCACCCTAATGACCAAATATAATAATTGTATGCGTAATTATTTCTACGGTGCCGCAACCCTCAATGGCATGCCACCTATCCTAACTAGTCCTGGATAGATAATGGGCATTCTTATTGTAACACCCATTAATTAGAGTTTAATTTGAATAAGTATGTGGTATAAATAGAAAAAATATGATAGATAATAGAGATTAAAATAGATGGAATAAATGATTAAATTAGAAATTACAATAAATTAAATTGATAGCCATGATGAATTTGAATAAATTAGACCACATAATTAAATTGTATTTTTGGTAAAATAAAATTAAAGATATTAGATATAAGGAAATATGTGAAGATAATAATAATAATAATAATAATAATAATAATAATAATAATAATAATAATAATAATAATAATAATAATAATAATAATAATAATAAGAAAATTTTTTTTAAAAAAAGAAAAGAAAAGAAAAGTGAACAGTACAAGGGTCAGCAGAAAAAAAAAAGACCAAAAACGGGAAATAAGGAGAAAGTGGGGCTGAAGTCTTTCTTTTGCCCATTTCTTCCAACTTCATCTCTCTTCTCCTTCTTCTTCATCATCCCTTTTACTTCCTCCATATAACAGCTTAAATTATTCATCACCTTCTTCAAAATTTGCATCAAAAATCAGTCTAAATAAATTTGATCTTGGTAAGAAATATTTTTCCCATGAATATTGTGTTGTTAGAAATCTTTAGGTTATATTTTTACAGGATATTACACTCTATTTTTGATTATCTTGTGAATCCAATTTGGGGATGTGTTAAACATAAAGGTTGTTCATATATGTCTTGTGTATCTTTCTGCCAAATTCTATTGAATGATTTTGAGTATATGAAGAGATATGGTCATTGGGGTGAAACTGGTTCAGGGAGATGTATCAACTAAATAACTTACGGTTTTTATAAAACTTGATCATCTTAGTAGCTTAATATGAGTTTTTGTAAAACATGAAAGTTGTAGGTATATATGTTATTGAGTTCTCTGAAACATTTTGTATAAATTTCTCTTGTGTGGGTTGAGTTATTCTAAAATAAACTATGATTGTTCCTTGATTGAGCTGGTTTCATATACCTGTACAGCTCCAGTAACTTAGTTCTTATATTTCACCTATTTTTATATCGCATTAGCCAAAATTAAAAATATAAAAGTTTTAATCCTATGTCTTAACTAAATTTCGGTGAAAATCTCACCTTACAATGTCATGTATTTTGTGAGTTATGAGTTGAACAATTAAACTGGTCGGGTTGATACTCTATGTTGAACTAGTTATATATCCTCCAATATTTAAGAACCTTAGAGACCGAATTTGTAAATGAGTTAAACATTAACAATGTTTTGAATTAACTTATATAATTGTATAAAACTTTTCAGAATAATAGGAGCTACACATTGAAAGTTATGAATTTTTGAATTGGGTACCTCGAAATTGGTTAAGGGCAGAAAATAGGGAAATATTTAAATTATACCAAACTTTATGTAAATGTTCGAAAATTCTGAAATTTTAGTATATTTTAGTTTTACATGTTATATTTAATCAGGATCAAGAATCATATAAATTGGATAAGTGTAGAAAAAGTTATTGATTCATCAGTCCTTAGAGGTCTTGTTATAGCTTAAAAGAAATTGTAGTTATTTATTTAAATTATATTAAGAATATATATTTTATCAAGGTATTAATTAATTATATTTTTAAATTAGGATTTCAACAAGAAGAAGACCAACAAAAGTGAACAAGCTCTGAGCTTATATATTGGAAAATAAAAACCGTATTGAGGTTTGTACATATAATTATTCTAGTTTGCCCCTTATGCATGATTGTATGTGCATGACATGAATTATTTGTCACCATGATGAAATAATAGATTATGTCATTTTTTAACATTATAGAAATGTTATTAACTATGAACTTAATATTATGCTAATATTTGATAAAATATCATGTTATTATATGGGTTGAAATAAGTTATGCATATATCATTATGTTAATATGAAATAAGTATTGGTTATAGAAACAAGTAATTAATGGTGTTAATTGCCCATTTCTCTACCTAAGGACTGACATAGGATAGATGGTGCACCATTAGAACAAAGTGTAAAATGCTTACACGATGTGGTGCAAATTTAATTATTGAATAATGTTATTTTTTTTATTTTTTTATGTTACGTATTTATTTATTATATATGACAAATATGCAATAAAATTTGATATGCCATGATTTTCTTTGTGGCATGTATTTGTGTGATTGCTTGGGGAAAACTTTAATACTTATATGTACCACTAAGCTAGAGATAGCTTAACGTGGGTTCTTCTCACGCAGGAATTGAAATTGTAGATAGTAGACAGTGGAGTGGATCAGGAAGAAGTCCAAGCCCATATTAGCAGAAACACAAGAAGCATAGTTAGAGGGTTGGTTATTTATTATTATTATTTTTAGTTTGACTATGTATAAGGTGTGGTAGACATGTCTCATATTAATATTGTGTATGTAAATAATTATGTAACATAATCGGGTGCCATATGTGTATACAATATAAGGATAAAAATATATTGTTAATTAGAACAACTTGACTAAACCAATATAAATAAATAGATTAAGTTATTTAAAATGAAAAAAATTCAATTCGAGCAGATTATCGAGTTAATCTTGTGGCATCGTTCTTATATATGTTAGATTATTCCTAATATATAAATGGGGCACCACATTTAGTGGTATCAGAGTCAGGTTTAGGCATTTCTAGGCCTAGGTGTGAAATGAGATATTAGGTTTAAATATACATGTGTCTCATATAATTTTGATATGGGCTTTCTTCTTGGAAACTTGTAGGATTATAGGAAGATGTCTTCGGATGAACATGATATGGCTAAGAGTATCGGCTTTCCTGATACTAGGACTCCTCATCAACCTAGTGCAGCGAGCGTGCAAAGGCAAAATGCTGCTCCAAATCCCCCACCGCATGCAACAGAACAGATTGACCCTGGTCAAAATCCATTTATACAACTGATGACTGAATTATTCCAATAGATGGTACGAGCCATTCCTCAACCTACCCCAGTGCCACCACCTAGACCAAAAGTAACAATTGATAAGCTTTGTAAGTATGGGGCTTCGGATTTCTATGGTAAGAGAGATGAAGATCCAGCTGCAGCTGAGTATTGGTTGGAAAAGACTGAAAGAATTTTTAAAGAGTTGCAAGTGGAAGCAGATGACAAAGCTAGATTTGCTACTTCTCTACTCCAAGATGAGGCATATGATTGGTGGAAATCAGTTCTTACCAAGCTAGATATGGTGGAACCGGTCCCATGGGATTCCTTCCTCTCTGAATTTAAAGGGCAATATATTCCGTTGATCCATATTGATGAGAAAAAGAAAGAGTTCTTGAATCTCAAGCAAGGTAAAATGTCAGTGACTGAGTATCAGTGGGATTTTACCAGACTGAGCAAGTATGCCCTAAATTAGTTACAAATGAAAGAGATAAATGCAGAAAATTTGAAGATGGCCTTAATAAAGAGGTTGGAGATATTGTGACTGCTCTTCAGCATAACAATTTTTCTCAATTAGTTTCTGCAACACTCAGCCTTGAAAAAAGGAAAAAGAGGAAAATAGAAGAATCTTCTAAAAAGTCAGCTACTCTTGAGACTCAATTCACTAGGAAGAAGAGTCGTTTCTTTACTAGTCGTTCACTGAATAGAGGACAAGGAAAGGGTTTTAGCTATTCACAAACAGGGTCTTTTAAGAAAGGGCCACCCTCTAAAACACCTTCTGCTACGGCCAATTCACAACCTCAGGTTGGCAAGGAAGCTATACCGGTATGTCCATTTGCAATAGGAGCCATCGAGGGAAATGTTGGCTTGTCATAGGTGCTTGCTTTAGATGTGGGTTCAAGGAACATATACGGAGGGATTGCCCACTCTTGACAGGTGATACTCCTACTCAGACTACTAGGTCAGCTCCGACTCAGCCTGGAGTTCAGTTCAGAGGAGGACCAGGCCAACCGAGGCAGGCTATTTTAGAGATAGTGAATAGACCTGGATCTAGCAGAGCTCCATCCTGAGCCTATGCCATGAAAGCTAAGGAAGATCAGGCGCCAACGAATGTTATTTTTGATATGTTTTCATTATATGATTTTGACATTTGTGCACTCATAAATCCGGGTTCCACACATTTCTATATTTGCACTGGTACACCTAGTCAGCATAATATGATTAAAGAAAATCTAAAATATGGAATTGAAGTTAAGAATCATTTGGGTCACAATGTAATAGTGAATAAAGTATTTAGGAATTGTCCTTTGGTTGTGCATGGGAAGGAGTTTTCTGCAGACTTGATTGAGTTGCCTTTTCATGAGTATGATGTCATATTAGGCATGGATTGGCTCTCACGTCATGAAGCAGTGGTGGATTGCAAGTCTAAATTTGTGGTACTTAAGATAGAAAATGATGAGAAAGTTATTGTAAAAAGTGAATTATTTTCACAACATCCTCGAGTCATATCCATAATGAAAGCTCGGAGATTGATGAGAAAAGTGTGTGAAGCTTATTTGGCCCATGTGATTGACACTAGAAAAAAGAGGTTCAAATCTTGAAGATATCTTGGTGGTAAATGAATTTCCAAATGTCTTTCCTGATGACTTACTTGGGTTACCTCTAGAGAGAGAGGTAGAGTTTACTATTGATATTGTTACAAAAACTGTGTCTATATCAAAGACACCATACAGAATGGCCCCATCAGATATGAAAGAACTTAAGACACAATTGCAAGAACTCCTTGATAAGGGTTTCATTAGACCAAGTACATCCCTATGGGGTGCACCAGTATTATTTGTGAAAAAGAACGATGGATCTTTGAGGCTATGTATTGATTATCGACAATTGAATAAGGTGACCATCAAGAACAAGTACCCATTACCACGGATTGATGATCTCTTTGACCAACTGAAAGGTGCAGGAGTATTTTCCAAGATAGACTTGAGATATGGTTATCATCAATTAAGGGTGAAGACGAAGGATATTGCTAAAACTGTATTCAGAACCAGATATGGTCATTATGAGTTTTTGGTTATGCCATTTGGGCTGACCAATGCTCCAGTAGCATTTATGGATCTTATGAATAGGATCTTCAGGCCACATCTTGATCAATTTGTTGTCGTTTTTATTGATGATATTTTGGTGTATTCTAAAGATTCAAAAGAACATGAAAACATTCAAGAATAGCATTGCAGACTCTCAGAGAATATAAGCTTTATGCCAAACTCTCAAAATGTGAGTTTTGGTTAAAGGAGGTGACATTTTTGGGACACATTATCTTTGCAGAAAGCATTAAAGTGGATTCTAGCAAAGTTAAGGCAATTATGAGTTGGAAACCTCCACGAAATGTGACTGAGGTCAGAAGTTTCTTGGGTTTAGCTGGATATTATCGGATATTTGTCAAGGGTTTTGCAATAATGGCTTCTTCTTTAACAAGACTATTGAGAAAGGATGTTAAGTTTGGGTGGACAGATAAGTGTCAAGCTAGTTTTGATAGCTCAAAAGTATGCTCACTAAGGCCCCTGTTTTGACACAGTTGATTCCTAATAAGGAGTATGTCATTTATAGTGATGCTTCTCATAATGGATTGGGTTGTGTATTAATGCAAGATGGAAAGGTGGTTGTTTATGCTTCTAGACAGTTAAAGCCGCATGATCAGAATTATCCTACCCATGATCTGGTGTTGGCAGCTATAGTTTTTGCATTAAAGATTTGGTGTCATTATTTATATGAGGAGAAGTGTTTTATTTACACAGATCACAAGAGTTTAAAATATCTTCCCTCACAGAAAGAATTGAATTTGAGGTAGAGAAGATGGCTAGAACTAATAAAGGATTATAATTGTGTGATTGACTATCATCCAGGCAAAGTTAATGTAGTAATAGATACTTTACGCAGAAAGATGGTGGCAAAGTTGCACCTTCAACCCACTCTTATGCAGGAAATCAAGGATGCACAAAAACAAGATAGGAAGCTAATTGAATTAGCTGAGTTGATCTCTAAGGGGGAGAGACCTAGATTCACTATGGACTTAGATGGTGGATTGTTCTATCAAGACAGATTATGTGTGCCTGATGTAAAAGATCTTAGACAGAAGATTCTTAGAGAGGCCCATGAAAGCAAATATACTATGCACCCAGGGAGTAATAAGATGTACCAAGAGTTGAAGAGCAGATACTAGTGGGCAGGTATGAAAAAGGACATCACAGAGTACACTTCAAAATGTTTGACTTGTCAGCAGGTCAAGGCAGAGCATCAAGTACCTTCAGGGTTGCTACATCCAATTTCTATTCCAAAGAATGGAAGTGGGAATGGATCGCTATGGATTTTGTGACTAGATTGCCTTTGACTCCAAAGAAACATGATACTGTATGGCTCATAGAGGACAGATTTACAAAGTCAACACATTTTTTACCTATTAGAAAGGACTATCCACTGAATAAATTGGTAGAAATTTATATGAATGAAGTTATACGACTTCATGGAGTGCCTGACAGAGATCCCCATTTCACATCTCAATTTTGGGGTAGTCTACAACGAGCTCTAGGTACTAAGCACAATTTCAACACGACTCTTCATCCGCAGACAGATGGACAGTCAGAAAGAGTCGTTTAAATTCTAGAAGATATGATGAGAAGTTGTGTCATCGAATTTAAAGGTAGCTGGGACAAATATCTTTCATTATTGAGGAAGTGGGGCTGAAGTCTTTCTTTTGGCCATTTCTTCCAATTTCATCTCTCTTCTCCTTCTTCCTCATCATCCCTTTTCCTTCCTCCATATCACAGATCAAATTATTCATCATCTTCTTCAAGATTTGCATCTAAAATTAGTCCAAATAAATTTGATCTTGGTAAGAAATATTTTTCCCATGATTATTGTGTTGTTAGAACTTTTTAGGTTATATTTTTACAGGATATTGCACTCTATTTTTTATTATCTTGTGAATCGAATTTAGGGATGTGTTAAACATAAAGGTTGTTCATATATGTCTTTTGTATCTTTCTACCAACTTTTATTGAATTATTTTGTGTATATGAAGAGATATGGTTATTGGGGTGAAACTGGTTCAGGGAGACATATCAACTAAATAACCTACGGTTTTTATAAATATTGATCATCTTAGTGGCTTAATCTGAGGTTTTGTAAAGTATGAAAGTTGTAGGTATATATGTTATTGAGGTCTCTGCAAAATTTTGTATAACTTTCTCTTGTGTATGTTGAGTTATTATGAAATAAACTATGATTGTTCCTTGATTGAGCTAGTTTCATATACCTGTACAGCTCCAGTAACTTCGTCCTTATATTTCACCTATTTTTAGATCGAATTAGCCAATGTTCAAAGCATAAACATTTTACTCCTATGTATTATCTAAATGTCTGCAAAAATCTCATCTTACAATGTCATGTATTTTGTGAGTTATGAGCTGAAAACTTAAACTGGTCAGGTTGATACTCTATGTTGAACCAGTTATATATCCTCCAATATTTGAGAACTTAGAGACCGAATTTGGAAATAAGTTAAACATAAACAATTTTCTAACTTACCTTATATAATTGTATAAAAATTTCAGGATAATGGAAGCTACACATTGAAAGATATGAATTTTTGAATTGGGTACCTCAAAACTGGCTAAGGTCAGAAAACAGGGCAATATTTAAAATTATACCAAAAATTATGTAAAGGTTCAAAAATTCTGAAATTTTAGTATATTTTATTTTTACATGTTATATTTAATTAGGATTAAGAATCATATAAATTGGATAAGTGTAGAAAAAGTTATTGATCCAACCGTCCTTAGAGGTTTTGTTCTAACTTAAAAGAAATTGTAGTTATTTATTTAAATTATATTAAGAATAAATATTTTATCAAGGTATTTATTAATTATATTTTTAAATTAGGATTTCAACAAGAAGAAAACCAACAAAACTGAATAAGCTATGAGCTTATATTTTAGAAAAGAAAAACCGTATCGAGATTTGTACATATAATTATTCTAGTTTGTCCCTTATGCATGATTGTATGTGCATGACATGAATTGTTTGTCACCATGATTAAATAATAGATTATGTCATGTTTTAACATTATAGAAATGTTATTAACTATGAACTTAATATTATGCTAATATTTGATAAAATATCATGCTATTAGATGGGTTGAAATAAGTTATGCGTATATCATTATGTCAATATGAAATAAGTATTGGTTATAGAAACAAGTAATTAATGGTGTTAATTTTTAATTTCTCTACCTGAGGATTGACATAGGATAGATGGTGCACCATTAGGGGAAAGTTTTGGTACTGATATTGATATGATTTAAGGACAGGGTGACTATAGCTTCGAGAGTGCCCCTGCTCCTATTTACACACAGATAAATGATTTTACTAGGTCAAGGTGGCTGAAGCTCCGCGAGCACCATTGACTTGAGATTATAGTGAGTAGGGTGGCTTAAGCTCCGTGAGCGCCCCTACCGTATCCGGACAGTCTGAGAACGAGATTTTGGGCTAATAATTCATAAAATAAAATATGAAATTTAATTAATTGATATAAGTAACAAAATGTAAAATGCTTACATGAGGTGGTGCAAATTTAATTATTGAATAATGTTATTTTTTTATGTTATGTATTTATTTATTATATATGACAAATATGCAATAAAATTTGACATGCCATAATTTTATTTGTGACATGCATTTGTGTGACTGCTTGGACAAAATTTTAATACTTATATGTACCACTAAGCTAGAGATAGCTTAGCGTGGGTTCTTCTCACGCAGGAATTGAAATTGTAGATATTAGACAGTGGAGTTGATCAGGAAGAAGTTCAAGCCCATATTAGCAGAAACACAAGAAGCATAGTTAGAGGGTTGGTTATTTATTATTATTATTTTTAGTTTGACTATGTATATGGTGTGGTAGACATGTCTCATATTAATATGGTGTATGTAAATAATTATGTAACATAATCGGGTGCCATATGTGTATACAATATAAGGATAAAAATATATTGTTAATTAGAACAACTTGACTAAACCAATATAAATAAATAGATTAAGTTATTTAAAATGAAAAAAATTCAATTCGAGCAGATTATCGAGTTAAGCTTATGACATCCTTCTTATATATGTGAGATTATTCCTAATATATAAGTGGGGCACCACACTTATTCATATTCAGGTTATCAATATCAATTACGCCATATTTCATAATTTCACAAGATCATTACATATCATGTAGTGACGTGGAGCATCGTGTGCATAATCAAGTTCCTCAGTCATGTTACCATATTGAATACAAACCTATTTAATCATGTCAAAGGTGTATGCATATCATACTCAAGTAGTTTCATCATATAATTCATTTACTCTTTTTATGGAAATAAGGCATTCACAGGTTTGAAACTTTTGTCACGATTTGTCTACTCGTGACTGGCCTTTGAACCTTCATAGACGTGAACCTTTATTTACAAGCATAAAATTCATACTTTCACAGGAGTGAAGCTTGGTTTGTGGGCATGAAGCTTGACTTCACGGGCGTGATTCATTAAACAAAAAGAATATTTCAACACTAATTTAAGCCAATTTCACACATGCCATGCATAGGATCTAAAGCTAACCAATGTTATGTTGGGTATTGAAGAATGAATCATATTTATAAACGCAGCAAAAAATAAAATTTTTCAAAACCCAAAACAAAAGATCATACTTGTACCATTAAAATTAATTTATATAAATGTAAATGTTAAAAATTATTCCTTGAAATTTTTATTTGTTCTTCAAATCATCACTTTGTTGGGTTGTAGCAAACCACAACAATCCACACTAGGATGTCTCTAATAATAATCCAGATGAAGAATGAAGAAGACTATCAAGAGAAATGGTTTGAACAAATTCAAAGTGCTAGCTTTGAAAAGTGTTCTTGAGAGAATTTTTGTTGTGTCTTAAAAATATTTTTTTTCACAAAAAATATTATCATGTCCATTTTCTGTCATTTGATGTCTTTTCTATTTGAATCAAATTCAAAAATAAGATGAAAAGTCAAAAATGAAGAAAATGGAAACAAATGAATAGTAATTGGCCTAATTAAGGCCAAAAACAGTCGTTGGCCAACGGATGGGAAGCTGCAGGAGCTGGGCCTGCTGCGGGCTGCTGCTGGACAGCCCAGCTAGCCTGCAAGATAAGCCAGCAGCCTGCCTAGCTCGTGCGGGCCCGTATAGGCCCGTGACATTTCCGAACGATTTTTCCGTGTGATCTCATCACGATCCATCCTAAAATAATTCTCTCGTATTTTGGATCCTATCTAAGACCATTTTATTCATTCTCCATATCTTTAATGCCTGTGACCCATTAGGTTCCTGGTTATGTTGTCCACTTAAATTAACAATTAATTTAAGTAGGTCATGAGCGGTATCTAGTAACACATCATGACCCCCAATTGACCGGAAAGTCAGTGGTTTGACTACGAACCTTTCCATAGACAATTTTTGTGCAATTATTTCTTTCACCATTCTATACCCCACTTGGTTCAGAGTATGGACGTATGTCAATTCCCACTAGACTGACTACGTCACGTCTAGTCTAAGTAATGTTAGTTCTTGTCCTTGAGGCTCATTACTCTATTAGATATGTCATTGAAGACTATCTTTATGACATTTCCACTCCGGCCAAAGATTTCTAAGTAATGACCACAACAAGAGGTCATGGGTATACACTCCTTCTATCAAGAGTGGTAAATCCTTTGTTGGTTATCCAATTACCTTCGAATACCTCAAGTTGTATCCAATCACCACCCTATGAGCTATCTCTCTGAGGCAACAAAGAATAGTGTCAAAATACGGAGTCAATATTCAAGATATCCTTGAGTACCTCAAGTCTAAGGATATTTGCACCATTGCTATGATGAGACTATCATTGACATTTGAATAGATTATCCATATGATTGTCTCATAGTTGGTCATCCAATGTACTTAGCTACACTTAGCAAGCATCCACATGTTAACTCTAAACATCTCATGTTTATAGATTATGAGATCTACTACTCGATCCAATCAAGGAGTGTAACATGTGCTAGTCTGTCTGGATTAATAATGTCCCGTCTCATTAATCCTATGACTAGGGATAATTTTGATACTAACATAATTACACATGATAAGAATCTCAATATAACGATCTCATCATGATTTCCTTCATGTTATGTTATGTATCAAAGACTTCATTAATTGATTTAAGATCACTTATCAATTCATATATCAAATGAACATCAAATTAATGAAAAAATCTTTTATTAATCAAATAAATTTGTACAATAAGTGTTAAAGGTTATTGCCTTTAGAGCACTCCTCTAACATGTTAGTCACACCTATCAACACTTTACATATTCCAACAACCAAATTCAACCATAAACATGCATTTAATCATACTTCATCAATCGAATTAGGCTCAATGCCTTGCATATCAACCAAAGTGACATACTTTCATACTTAATTAATATTAAATCAATTTCAACATTTATCTTAGCATCTAATGGTTAGTTATCATGACACCAGTAGTACCAAAGTAATTATTTCATGTCAACAATCATTTCAGAATTATCATTCATAATAAAAGCATAATATTTTCGAATAAAAATGGTCATTTGTATTGCATATAATACCTCTAGTGGATTTCTCCACCTTCTGTTTCAGCCCGTAACACAAAATTGGAGGCTATATTAATATACAAATTCTTATATTCTTATATTCATGTAATTATGCCATAAACTAACCAAAGTCTTTACTTTCAATTGATTTAAAGCTTATAAACCTAAATCTCCCATTATCTAAAGTGAAACTATCAAAGTTTAATGAAACAACCCCTTTTACCTTTATTTCGACAATAACGTATCGGTTATCTATATTTCAGAGCATATTCCAAAGCTCCTTATCACTCACCTCAATTTTTAAACCAATTTCTTGTTTTTATTTATTTCAAACTCATTTTTGGGTGGTTATTTCAGGTATAATCAATCAAAGTTGAAAAGGGAATAAGGGGGATATATTTTTAAGGTTTATGGGGGTGGTGGCTAAGGTTATGAGTGATTTTATGTAAGTTTATGCCAAAAACGCAATGCTACCATATTTAAACCTGCAAGTTTTCATGAGTGTGAACATTTGCACCATAGTCGTGAAGATCCTCAGCTTCTGAAACTGAAATTCACACATTTACGGTCGTGATTAACACTATTATGAGCGTGAACGATATGAACTTCACCTTTTCCTATCTTTTCTTTCTTTATGGTTTCTAATACTCATAGCCTCACATATATTTCCCATATACCCTTAATGTACCTTATTTAACATGTAAATTCTAAGCCCTAATTTGCGGTTATGATATAGAAACCTCTAGTGTTTCTTCCATAGGAAGAAAGAAGTGAAGGTAAAGTATTTTTCATCTCCTTTTTAACTTTTTCTAAAATAAAATAAGGTTTTAAGCTCATTTAGAAATTGTTTTAAAGAGATAGAGTTTAGGGTTTTAAGAGAAAGAAAATAGAGTTTAGAGAGATATGATAAAATAAAGGTCTTTAATATTATTTTTATGTATTTTATAAGCTCAAATTGAGAAAGTTCAAACTCAAAGGAGCAAGGGAAAGGAAAAAAAACATGGTGAAAAAAGGAAAAGGAAGGCAAAAAGGTAAGTGTATAACTTAAGAAAACAACCTAGAATTTTTTTGTGTTTTTATAATTTAAATGTTTAACATGTTGATTATAATTAGAATGGATTAAGTTTTGTAATTTTTCCATGAACTTGGTAAAAATGATTAATATTGATTGTGTTTTTGTTGGATTTTTATGGAGCAGACTGTATATATATCACTATAACTTAAGTTTTGGAATTTAGATGAGTGTGTTTTTTTTATTGGATTTGAAATTTAAGACATATCGATAAAATTTTTATGAGAACATGAAACCTTATGTTAATTATAACTATGTTTAATTTGGGAATTAATGTGTGATCTGAAATTTGTCTCGGAAATTATAAGCAAAATTTTAGTGAGCAGTTAGTTTTTAAATACCTATAACTTTTTTTAATGATCTTAGAATTAAGTGATTCAAATTTTATATTAAATATAAGATCCAGTGCTATAATTCTTCAGAAGACTATTTAATTTAATTCAGATAGGAACATGCGTAAAATTTTGATCCAATATAAAGCATGAAAACTGCCGGTAAAAGGGCAAAATATAAATTGAGGAATTTAATCTATAAATTAATTTGGACCTTATTATATTGGACGAATGATATTTTCAATAAGTAATTATGTGATTAATTGAGCCATTAGATCTATAAATTTTATGAATTAAAATGATTATGAAGTAAAATGATTATGAATTGAATAAAAGCAATGGTAAAGCGTTAGAACAACTAGTCTAGAACTAGAATATTTGATAGTTTGGCATTTCAATCAGGGATCAAATATTATGCCAGTGATGACACTCATATTATACATGTGATCACACGCATATTACATCAGTGATCACATATAAATTATGTCGTGTTGACACTCTTTATTATGTTTGGGTGGCGATTTTATTATGCCTGGATAGCTAACTCTATTATCCTAAGTATTGGTTCAGTCATAGGTGTTATAGGATAATTACACTAAGAATGGTTTAAAGAATATTATATGAGTTACACATGTTAATTGTTTATATATGATATGATGATGTGTGTGTATGAAATAACTACTTAAGTATACAAGTATAAAAAAATGAATGTTTACATGATGTATAAGTTAAAATGGCATATAGTTGTATATTACATGTAATATAACATATTATCTTATTTATATGCACCACTAAGTCTAGTAGTGTGAGAGTTTCTCGCTCAGATATAGTGAAGATAGATTGGCAGAGAGTAGATAAAGCTAACATTGATCTGGTCCAATACAATAGCCATATTTACACAATGTGGGTTTCACGTCTTTTGTTCATATTGTTATGTAATTTCTTTTATGTTATATGTACAAATATTTTGTAAATAATATTTTTGTATATAAAATGAATATGGTTTCTTCTATTATGCTATTATTATTTGTAAAGTTTTAGAAAAAAAAATGTTATGCTTTTCAATGATTAACAAGTTGATTTCCTAAAGAAAGTAGCATAACATTCCCTTATCCGGGCATTTGCTACTGAAGTAAGGAGGTTTTGCAAAGTTTTTAGTATCCAAACCTGGTTTGGAGGTTTTGGATTATCTAAAGGAGTATTAGTATTATATTAAGTATCGTAAGACACAGGTGTACCCACATTCAAATATATAAGTTGTTGCTCATTGATTAGGGTCGTTACTTTTTATGGTATATGGCAGTTATGGCTTCTGGATCGTGGTGGATCGTCACTGAAGAGGCAACAAGTAATGAGCCTATAGAGACTAAGGCATCATCATGACCAATTCATCACTGAGTTACTGCATCAAGATCTGATGCCAGCTCATCACATGGACAGTCAATTGATGGTGTTGGACAAACTGAGCTACTGCAGAATATGGTCAATTTGTTATATAGAGTGGCATAGCTAGCCCCATCTATTTTATAATTTGAGATGTTGCAGAAGTTAAGGGCTCCAAATTTCTATGGTAAACAGATGACCCCTCGGTGGCATAGTTCTAGTTAGAAAGAGTTAAGAGATTTTTTTACTAGTTGCACTATACGTATAAAACGAAAATATGAGTATGTAATGTCTTTTCTTCATGAGAATGCCTATGATCAATGGAGGTCAATGTCACAGAGTTTAGAGGCATTTGATCCCCTTACTTGGAAATTTTTCTTAGAGAAGTTCAAGGAGCAATACATTGCACCGATTTATATGCACGAAAAGAAGAGAAAATTTTTGACTTTGAAATAGGGGGATGTGTTAGTATCAGAATGAGTGAGAATTTACACATTTGTGTAAGTATATTAGTAGTATTATGTCTACCAAGGTTGATAAATATATATGACTCGAGGATGGGTTGAGAGATTCGATCAAGCTATAGGTTTCAACTTTATGTATGATGAATTTTCCTAATTTGCTTACATATGCCAGAATAGTTGAAAAGGCTCTAGTAGCCCAACAACTAGCACAAGAGAGAGGATTCTAAAGACCTATGCCACAAATGAGTAGAAGACCATCTGGCAGCAAGAGTGCAAGATCTTTTGGTGGTCGATTTTAAACTAGTGTTCTAATAGGACTTCTTCCTTCAAGTAGGGATAACTTGTGAGATTTAATTCTTTATACAACCAGTGCACTTACACAAGCACCGCACAGATCTTTACCCCCTACCTTTTCATCAGCACTGTGGTCATCATCATGCAGAAAAATATTGGTGGATGACGGGAGCCTATTTGAGATAGAACTCCAAATATCATTTGAAGAGAGATTGTCCTATGTTATAGCATGATAGAGGTTTAGGGACCATTAAGCCAATACAAATGCATAATTCTTGTTGCCCAAATAATGAACTAAGAAGGGAGGTTGAGTTGGATATTAAAAATTCTTAACTTTGAAGTGCAGAATTAAAAGTTAAGTAGAGTAGGGATAGGAAGATATCACACAAGAAATTTATAGAGGTTTGGGTGTTAACAAACCCTACTCCTCTCCCCAATCTCAATTGGGAGTTTCACTAACACACTAAATGTTACAATGGAGTTTTACAAGGTCACTCCTAACTATGGTGTTTCTATCAATGGATCACACTTAACCCATAAATCCCTTGTGTTTAATGGCTCACACAATAAACCAATTCCTTGTGTTTTATGGCACACACAAATAACCCTTACAAGTGTTCTACTTTTAACCAAATATACCCAAACTCACTTGAGTAGTAGATTAAAAAGAGAAACACTCACAAATTTATAATGCTCAAAAATTATGAGCAAAAAGATTTTTACAAAGAATGAAAGTTTAGTTGAAAGTAATTAATGCACAAAATGGCTACAACAAGATTTTGATTCGAAGTAATTGTTATTCTCTTGTTATGGATTCATAAATGACTTGCATTTATACTTCCTTGGCAAATTATATCCGTTTGGATGCATTTAATGTGAAAATAGTCGTTGCACCAACTCTTAATTTCGCACCTGACATGTTTCTCTTTCCTCTTTCACAGTCATAAATATGTGTGTCACGGTCGTGAATGTTCTTTCAAGCCGTGGCTCAAGTGGTGACTCTGACTGTGAAGCATTCTATAAGGAATTGAAGTGTTTGATCATGGGTGTGACTTTATTCTTTCACGGGTGTGAATATCCTTCCAAGCCGTGGTCCAAGTGGTGACTCTGGCCATGAAGCTCTCTGGAGGAATTTGACATGTTTTCTCATAGGTGTGACTTTCTTTCACGGGCGTGACTGATATGATCATTCACAATTGCTATGATCCTTCATGGTCGTGAACTTTAAATATTGGATAATTGGCACTAAGCTACATCACGGGCGTGAACATGCTATTTCTTCAATTTTTGACTTTCAAAGTTAGTCTTCCATTCTTGCATCATATTTCATACCCTGTTCAAAAAAATTAGAGCACAAGTATGTTAAATACATTATTGTTATTTTATTTGTTAGCATCAAAATGATGAAAATACCCCTCAAGGTTCAACAATCTCCTCCATTTTGATGGTGACAAATAATCTAGCAATATGTGCTTTTGAAAAGTCTCCCCCTCAAAAGATGCTTAAGATAAATAAAATAAAGTGCAAGAATTTTTAAGAATTGATGAAGTGTAGCATGGATGCTTGCTTCCTAGATTAGGTATATACAATGTATATGCAAAATATATTGAAGGTATATTCAAAGTATCAACACATTTGTATTCATGTAACTTGCATATTCATTTAATTCAATTATATTGCTAAGTTCTCCCCATTTTTTCATCAACAAAAGAACATAAAAGATAAATCATAAGGGAAAAATTAATGCAATTAGATTAATACCAAATGTGAAAGTACAAAATTTTGAAAAGTAAATTAAACTCCTACATTTGCAATACCAGAAGCTAGTAAACAAAATAAAATAAAAACAAAAAAAAAACTAAAGCTCTAGCTAGATTTAGAACTGGACAACCCATCTCTAAGGCGAGCTACTTCCGCCTCGAGGCTCTCCATGCGAGACTCCATGAAATCTTTGAAGTTCTCCAACCTCTCATCAATCGAAGCCTGCAATTGGTCAAAACGAGGTGCTAAAAGGTTTGCCACCTGCTGAGCCAAGTTCGGTGTGGAGGCCGAGGATTGTCCAATCTCTTGCTCAACCTCTAGAGTCACCGTCTCGACTCAAACTCTTTTTCTTTGTTGGGTTCCTTGGAGGCCAGCTTTGAAGTCATCCGAATCATTGTCTTCCCAAATAATCTCACCAGCCGGAGTGAAGAAGCGATAGTAGATGTTATCTTCATGAACTATGTGAACCGTCGCTCCCACTTGATGAAAGACTCGACGCCTAGCCGGTCTCTAGGATGTGCTGGTACGAGATTGAAGTTGTGCTCTTCTAGCTTTAAATAACCAAGCTTGATAGTAAGGTGAGTCATGTACCCATCGATTAAGATGTCTCTGGAGGGCTTTGTTGCAATTGATAGTAGATGGTTTGCAAACCATCGAGATAGAGCCACTGTTAGGCCTCTTCGGGCCATCTCCAGGAGAGAGCTCGGATTTCCGAATTGCACTGTTGCTATCTCCTCTTGCAAAGATGCTATAGGTCAAAAACCTATGCAAGTATTTGTGCACTGGTGATTAGAGGTGGGTGTTTTTCATCTTCTTGACGTCCCAGCTGCAGTCTTGTCAGAAATGAGTCCATGCCGGATTGGCATAAAACTCAACCTCACTTTCATTGAAGATACTGTCAGAGAGAAGGTTGAACATCTCACCAAACTCCGTTGCAGTAAGGGTGTTTGGATGCTTGCAAAATTGAAATTTCACCGTGCCAGTGGGAGAAACTTGCAGGGTGCTAAGGAACTCGAGGGTAGGTTCCCTTAGCGTCGGTTGATGGATATCAACAAAATCTTTTATATGACAATCCTAGAGTTGTTTCGTCATGCTTGTCTCGAGACCAAGGGTCCTGACAACGTGCCATTCAAAGGATCGAAAGGAAAGGAGTGGTCTTTTCTTAAGAATTGAATACCTCAAATGACAGTGCTCTGGAATAATATTAAGAAGGTAGCACATGTACCTTTTTGGAGCATGAGACTTCTTTTTGGTGCCTTAAGAGGAGCCGAGTTCCATTTTTGAGTTGAGATTGATTTTTGAAAAGAAAAATTTCTGAAAGGATTTTTGAAGAATAACTTGTGATTTTGTGATTTATGATGAACGATAGAGTTTTTGAAGGTATTTATAGATGGAAAATGCTGCTAGAGGGTCGGAATCTATGAAAGGTATTGAATGTGGTGATAAATGAGAGAGGTTGGAGAGTTAGAAATAAAAGAAATAACGACAACAAATGTTTTATAGTCGACATCTTCACGGTCGTGAATGCTAAGTCACGGGCGTAAAATGTCATGTTCACGGTTTGCTGAAGAGGCACTCTACCCATGATGAAGAATATAAAATGATTCATGGTCGTGACATTCAATGGTCATGGGCATGAATGATGATTTTTCACGGTGGTGACAAATGAGTCACGATTATGAAGTACAATCTTCACTCCTTGTGACCGTGAGACAAAGCGTGAAACAAAGTGTGAACGCTTTTGTAACTATTTAGTGGTAATATTCACAGTCGTGAACAAAGAGTTTCACGAGAGTGACAGAAAAAGGTTATGGGCATGAATCATAGTCTTCATTACCTTCAACCCTGAAGCATGTCGTGAAGCAAGGTGTGAAAGCTTTTGGAGCTTTTGGTGATTATGATCACGACTGTGAATATGTGTCACGGGCGTGAATTGCCTAAAATTCTCATTAAATTAAAACTAAGTCTAAAACAAGACTAAAGGATTTCTAAGGTGCTTTTAACCCCTATAACATATATTTTTATCAAATTAGCCACTTCATACCTTAAAAGATAAGACAATAACACAAGATTAACAATCAAGGTTCAACAAATTTGGCAATCATAAAGTTAAACCATCAATCATGCCAAACTCTTTTCTTATGAAGTTAAATCTTTCTTCATTTAG
This sequence comes from Triadica sebifera, assembly GCA_023653625.1. Classification (NCBI taxonomy): domain Eukaryota; kingdom Viridiplantae; phylum Streptophyta; class Magnoliopsida; order Malpighiales; family Euphorbiaceae; genus Triadica; species Triadica sebifera. The sequence continues at coordinate 29,327,771 of CM042902.1, forward strand.
AGACTTAGTAAAAATATCTGCCAATTAATTGTCTGTGTTGATAAATTCCAATACAACATCTCCATATTGAACATGATCTCTAAGAAAATGATGTCTTATATCAATATGCTTACTTCTAGAGTATTGAATGGGATTCTTAGATAGGTTTATAACACTTGTATTGTCACATATAATAGGTATATGGTCCAAACTATGATCACAATTCTTAAGTTGTTCTTTCATCCAAAGGATTTAAGTACAACAACATCCTGCTGCCACATACTCCGCTTCAGCGATAGAAAGAGCAACTGAAATTTGTTTCTTGGTAAACCAAGAAACTAAGCATTCTTCAATAAAGTGATAAGTACCTGAAGTACTCTTTCTATCTAAGAGACTTCCAACATAATCAGCATATGAATATTCTATAATGTGAAAGGATGAATTTCTTGGATACCATAAACCTAGATGCAATTAGCCATGTAAATATTTTAAAATTCTTTTCACTGCAGTCAAATGTGATTCTTTAAGACACGATTGAAAGCGAGCACATAAGCATACACTATACATTATATCGGGTATAGAGGCAGTAAGATATAAGAGTGATCCAATCATACCTCTATAGAGCTTTTCATTAATGCTTTTACCCTTTTCATCTTTGTCCAATTTTGTTGATGTGCTCATTGGAGTCTTGACATTTTTGCATCCTTCCATTCCAAATGTCTTGATTAAGTCTTTGGCATATTTGGATTGGTTGATGAATATGCCCTCATTGCCTTGTTTTATTTGTAGACCGAGGAAGAACTTGAGCTCACCCATCATGCTCATTTCGAATTTCCTAGTCATACACTTAGCAAATTCTTGGCAAAGCAATTCATTAGTAGACCCAAATATGATGTCATCAACATAAATTTGAATAGTTAGAATATCATGCTTATGTTTTTTAATAAATAAATTCGTATCAACATTCCCCTTTGTAAAATTATTTTCTAAAAGAAAAAATCATAGTCTTTCATACCAAGCTCTTGGGGCTTCTTTTAAACCATATAAAGCTTTTGAGAGTTTAAATGCATGGTTAGGACAATTATGGCTTTCAAAACCTAGTGGTTGTTCTACATAAACTTCTTTTTCTATAAAACCATTTAAAAAGCACTTTTTGACATCCATTTGAAAGAGTTTGAAATTCATATGGCATGCATATGCTAAAAGTATTCTTATGGCTTCTAATCTAACTACTGGAGCATATGTCTTATCATAATCTATTCCTTCTTCCTGATTATATCCTTTTACAACTAACCTAGCCTTATTCCTAGTTATTGAACCTTGTTCATTTAGTTTATTTCTAAATACTCATTTACTTTCAATGATTTGATGCTCATTGGGTCTAGGAACTAAGGTCCATACCTTGCTTCTCTCAAATTGGTTGAGTTCCTCTTGCATAGAAATCACCCAATTTTCATCATTAAAAGCCTCATTAATATTTTTAGGCTCAATTTGAGAGACAAAGGCAAGATTAGAATCTAAAGGTTTGAGATGAGATCTAGTACTTACTCCCTTTGTAGGATCACCAATGATTTGCTCCTTGGGGTGATCTTTTGTCAATCTCCATTCCTTTGGGAGCTCTTGCTTGTTTTCCTCTTGAGCTAATGGTAGAGAGTCATCTTGATGTAAATTTTCTTGATCAATTTCTTTTTTTTCATTTTCAAGATCAAGTTTTTCCATTGTACCTACAACATTATCAAGAATACTACCTTTCACAAGATCAAGCTTACTAGATTCATCAAAAACAACATGCATAGATTCTTCAACAACTAATGACTTTTTATTAAATACTCTATAAGTTTTGCTAGTGGTAGAGTATCCTAAAAATATACCCTCGTGAGATTTAGAGGCAAATTTTCTAAGGTTGTCATTGGTATTCAATATGAAATACTTGCATCCAAATACTCTAAAGTATGATATCACGGGCTTTCTTCCATTCCATAGCTCAAAAAAAATTTTGTTTAAGAATGGTCTTTTGAAAACTCGATTTGAAATATAACATGCAATATTTGTGGCTTCGGCCCAAAAGTAAATTGGTAATCTGTACTCATTAAGCATTGTTTGAGCCATTTCAATTAAAGTTCGATTTTTCCTTTCGACTACCCCATTTTGTTGAGGTGTCCTAGGAGATGAGAAATTTTGTGAAATGCCATGTTCTAGGCAAAAAATTTCAAAGTTTTCATTTTCAAATTCTTTGCCATGATCACTTCTTATTTTTGAAATACAATATCCTTTTTCATTTTGAACTCTCTTAGCAAAGTTTTTGAAAGTTTCAAAAGCATCACTCTTTTGAGCTAAGAAAATTACTCAAGTGAATCTAGAGTAATCATCGACGATGACAAACGCATAATGTTTACCTCATGAGCTTGCGACTCTAGTAGGTCCAAAAAGATCTAGATGCAATAGTTGTAGAGGTTTTGAAATACTTACAATGTTTTTGGATTTGAAGGATGACTTGTGTTGTTTTCCTCTTTGGCAAGGTTCACATGTCTTGTCTTTTTCAAATTTGAGTTTTGGTAGTCCCTTTACCAGCTCTCATTTCCTGAGGCTTTGAATTAAATCCATGCTTGTATGACCAAGCCTTCTATGCCACAACCAAGATTCATCACTAGAAGTCACAAGACACTTAGAGGAAATGTTAGATATTTTGTGTAAGTCTATTATGTAGGTATTAACATCTCTACTTTCTTTAAATATCTCTTAGCCATTAATAGAGGTTACAAGACATTCGTTAGAAGTAAAGATTAATTGGTTCCCTTTATCACATAATTGACTTACACTTAACAAGTTATGTTTCAAACCATCAACAAGTAAGACATCTTTAATGAAAGTAGTACCATTAATACCAATATAATCAATGCCCATTAACTTACCCTTAGCATTGTTTCCAAAGGTTACTTTACCTCCATCAATACTTTTGATTTCATTGAATAGTTCTTTGTCTCTGGTCATATGCTTTGAGCATCCACTATCTACTAGCCAAGCATTTTTGTTTATTGTGGACTTAAGACATACTTATAGAATCACAGTTCATGTATTGTGTTTAGGTACCCAAATGAGCTTGGGTCCTTGGAGGTTAGCACATGAAGGTTCCCAATGAGCCTTCCTTATCTAGCAATGTTTATTTATATAATCAAATTTCATACAATAATTACATTGTTTAGCTCTAAATATGCTTTTTGGTCCTATTATGCTTTTGACTGCCATTTTCCTATTTGGTAGAGTTTGTGAGCAATGACATGCACATGCATGATGACTTGGTGCTTTCCTAGGTACATAAAAGCATAATTAGCCTTTTGAGGTTTCCTTCTTAGGCTTACCAACCCTTGATCATTCCTCTTATGTATAGAAGGTTTAGTGTATGTTGTGCACTTAGCCCCTGGGGCTGTTACTGCTAATGTGAAGATGTGAGGTTCACTTGACTTAACAAAAGTAGTCTTGTGAGATGAAGATGATGTACCCTTAAATCCTAGACCATGTCTAATTAAAGGTGGGCTTTGAGACACAATGAGAGTATCTAAACTCTCATTTCCCTTATGAAATTTTGATATGGAGTTTCTGAGTTCCTCAGCTTTATTTTTCAAAATATTGTTTTCTTTAAGTAGGGATTTAGTTAAGGGTCTTGAGGAGTACTCATCTAATGATTTTTGAAGAGATTCATTAGATGATTGAAGCTCAAGGTTCTCCTTTTCTAAAACTTCTATTTTGTTTTTCAAACTAGAAATGTTATTTTTATAAGTATTGAATTTACTTATAAATTTTTCTAGTTATAGATTCAATACTTCTATTAAGCTTTGTTCATCATCATCTTCACTATCACTATCATTATCACTACTATCACTATTGACTGAGTATGAGTGAAGTGATCCTACCTTATCCGAGACGTGATCCTCTATAGCCATGAAGCATAGGTTGACCTCTTCATTTTCATTGTCATCTTTTTCACTTGAAGAGCTTTCGTCATCCCATATGACTTTGTGACCTTTCTCCCCATTGTCTCTTTGGTATTTGCTCTTATGCTTCTTGAGCCTTGGACATTCAGGTTTAATATGTCCTTTCTTCCCACATTCATAGCACTTTACCTCATCTTTACTCCTTTAAGAGTCATTTGAGGCATGTTTGAGATTTCTTTGCTTGAATTTTCTAGAGCTGCCCATTCTTTTCTCAATTATTCCTTTTAGCCTTCTTGTGAACATAAAAATATCCTTATTTGCATCATGATATTTTAATGAATTTATCATCTTCAACTTCTTCTTGAGATTTTGAAGTAGAGGCTTTTAGTACTAGAGGCTTTCTTTTTTTTTCTAGCTCGGCTTCAAGCTTTCTATCTATTTTCACTGCCATTTCATGTGTTAGAAGTTTGTCAATAAGCACATCGGTATTCATGATGCTCATGTCTTCATTGGCCTCTTCTATACTAGCAACTCTTGAACCGTAATCTTTGAGAGGAAGACTTCTCAGAATTTTGTTATTTACATCTTCCAAGCTTAGGTGTTTCCCAACCTTTCTCATGCCATTTATGATGGCTAGAAGATGGTTCGTCATGTTGGTGATTGACTCATTGGATTTCATCTTGAAAAGTTCATACTCTGAAGTGAGAAGTTGAATCTTCTTGGATTTAACTTGCTTTGTTCCTTCATGATATTTTTCCAATGTCTTCCACATGCTATATGCAGTTGGGCAGTGTTGTATTCTACCACATTCTTCAATGGATAATGAGCTTGAGAAAATTGTCATTGCCTTCTTGTTTTTGAAATTTGCTCTTCTTTGAGGCTCTGTCCAATCATCTCTTGACAGGATTTCTTCTTCACCATCAACTCCTCTTCTAGTTGGTGGTGTCCATTTTTTCATAACGCTATCTCAGACTTCAATTCCCTCACTATCGAGATAAGTCTCCATCCAAAACTTCCAATGAGCATAATTTGCTCCATCAAAGTACGGTTTGAGACTTTGGAATCCTTCGTTGGCCATATCTTGATCTTTGCTAGAGTTGTTTAGGCTTCAATGTTAGACTAAGCTCTGATACCAATTGATGCCTAGATAATGAACCAAGAATGGAGATTGAATTAGATATTAAAAATTCTTAAATTTGAAGTGCGAAATTAAAAGTTAAGTAGAGTAGGGATAGGAAGATATCACACAAGAAATTTATAGAGATTCGGGTGTTAACAAATCATACTCCTCTCCCCAATCTCAATTGGGAGTTTCACTAACACACTAAGTGTTACAATGGAGTTTTACAAGCTCACTTCCAACTATGATGTTTCTATCAATTGATCACACTTAACCCAGAAATCCCTTGTGTTTTAATGGCTCACACAATAAACCAATTTCTTGTGTTTTATGGCTCACACAAATAATCCTTAACCCAATATACCCAAACTCACTGAATAGTAGTTTACAAAGAGAAACACTCACAGATATATAATGCTCAGAAATTATGAGCAAAAATATTTTTACAGAGAATGAAAGTTTAGTTGAAAGTAATTAATGCACAAAATGGCTACAACAAGATTTTGATTCGAAGTAATTGTTATTCTCTTGTTTTGGATTCATAAATGACTTGCATTTATACTTTCTTAGAGAATTATAGCCGGTTGGATGCATTTAATGTGAAAACAGTCATTGCACCAACTCTTAATTTTGCACCTGACATGTTTCTCTTTCCTCTTTCACAATTGTTAATACGTGTGTGACGGTCGTGAATGTTCTTTCAAGCCGTGACACAAGTGGTGACTCTGACCATGAAACATTCTGGAAGGAATTGAAGTGTTTGATCACGGTTTCATGGGTATGAATATCCTTCCAAGCCATGGTCCAAGTGGTGACTCTGACAGTGAAGCTCTCTGGAGGAATTTGACATGTTTTCTCATGGGCGTGACTTTCTTTCACAGGCGTGACTAATATTATCATTCACGGTTGCTATGATCCTTCATGGTCGTGAACTTTAAATGTTAGATAGTTGGCGCTAGGCTACATCACGGGCATGACATAAACAGTCACGGGCATGATTATGCTATTTCTTCAATTTTTGACTTTTAAAGTTAGTCTTCCATTCTTGCATCATATTTCATACCCTGTTCAAAAATCTTAGAACACAAGTATGTTAAATACATTATTGATATTTTATTTGTTAACATCAAAATGACAGAAATATCCCTTAAGGTTCAACACTTTTAAATAGGGTAGAGGCTGAGGCTAAGGAGGCCGAGAGGAGCAGGATGCATATAACTTCATAGTGGGTAAATTTTTTTTCTTTGGCTTTGACATACATGCATTAATAGATCCAGATCCAACGCATTCGTGCATATGCACATCACCACCGGGTCTAAAGGGTTTAGAACTTGAGGCTTTAGAATTTGAGATTCTTGTGACTAAACTGTTAGGACATAATGTGAGGGTTAGTAAGGTGTTTAGGAGTTGCCTAATCAAAGTACAGGGTAAGCAATTTCCAATAAATTTGATAGAGCTACCATTCCATGAATTCGATATGATCTTGGGGATGGATTAACTAGCTCGTCATGAATGGTAATAAATTATGGAAGAAGACATATGATTATTAGAATTTTAGAACATGAAAAGATAGTCATGATGGCTAACAATAGAAGATATAAAAAAAATGTGATATTAGTGTTGAAAGCCATAAAACTCATCAGTAAGGGATGTGAAGCTTGCTTAGCATATGTGATCAATATGAAAAAAGTAGTCCAAGGTTGGCTAATATTCCTACTGTTTATGAGTTTTCAAATGCATTCCTAGAAGAGCTACCAAGGTTACTGTCAAATCGAGAGATAGAGTTTGTTATTGACTTGGTACCCGACACCACTCTGATTTTTATTACTCCTTATAGAATGACACATGCTAAATTAAAAGAATTGAAAGTGTAGTTGCAAGACTTGCAAGATAAGAGCTTCATATGACCAGTGTCTCACTATGAGGTGTTTTATTTTTGTTTATGAAGAAAAAAGATGGCACCTTACATCTTTAGATTGGTTAAAGGTAACACAATAGAGTGACTATTAAGAATAAGTACATATTATCTAAGGTCGATGATTTATTTGATCATTTGAAAGGTGTATGCATATTTTCAAAGATAGATCTTCGATTAGGATATAATTAGCTGAAGATAAAAGAGTCAAATGTACCCAGTACGATATTCAGGACTCGTTAAGGACATCATGAGTTCTCGATTATGTCATTTGATTTGACGAATGCATCAGTAACTTTTATAGACCTGATGAACCAAGTGTTCAGACTTTATCTTGATTTGGTCATAGTGATGTTCATTAATAACATCATTGTGTACTCTAGAGAATGAAAAGAGCATGATCATCATTTTAAGATTGTGTTATAAACATTAAAAGATAAACAATTGTACGCAAAATTATCAAAGTGTGAGTTTTGGCTTGGGGCAGTCATTTCTGGGTCATATAGTCTCCGCTGAAGGTATTCAGGTTGATCTTAGTAAGATTGAGGTTATTCTTAGTTGGAAACAGCCTTGTAATATGATATAAGTGAAGACTTTCCTCTAGTTAGCCGAATACCACTTGAGATTCTGACGGATTTTTCATCCATAGCAACTCATTTGACTTGACTGCTTTAAAAAGATGTATGATTTAAATGGACAAATAAATGTCGAGCAAACTTTGATTAACTTAAGGCAATGTTGACTAAAGCACTAGTCTCGACTCAGCTAACTCCCTAGAAGGATTTTGTTATGCATAGTGATGCCAATTATAATGGAATGGGTTGTGTCCTTATGCAGGAAGGAATGATGATTGTGTATGCCTCTAGACAGTTAAAGTTGTTTAAGCTCAATTTTTGACACACAACTTGTAACTAGAAGTAATAGTCTTTGCTTTGAATATTTATATCTAAGGAAAGATGTTATATCTATACAGATTACAAAAGTCTTAAGTATTTTTCCTCACAGAAAGAATTGAATCTCAGGCAAAGAAGATAGTTAGAGTTGATTAAAAATTATAACTATATGATTAACTACCAATCAAGGAAAGCTAATTTGGCTGTTGGTGTGGGAAGATTTTAGCTAGAAGTTATAATGGCTTTCCTTTTTAAATATGTGTAACATAAATAGTTGGAGTAAGAGTGTATGTATATAGCTAACTCTGGTAATGGCAGAGATGCGAGTGGAATCTACCTTGATGTAAAGAATTAAAGAGGATCAGAAGCAAGATGAGAGATTAATAAAGATATTTGAAGCTGTAGAAAAAGGAAAAGGGTTGAATATTAAATGAAAGAAGAATTAGAAAAAAAAAATTTATGTGCTAAGTATAGAAAAGTTGAAGTTAGATATTTTAAAGGAAGCACACGAGATGACATATACCATACATCTAGGTGGGAATAAGATGTACTAAGATTTGAAAGCTCAATACTAATGGCTAAGAATTTAGAAGGATATTATTAAATATGTAAAATATTTAATATGTCAACAAGTCAAAGTCAAACACCAGTTGCTTATAGGATTGTTGCAACCAATACTCATACTAGAATGGAAGTGGGAGAAAGTCATTATGGATTTCATTTTAGGTTTACCAATGACTTAAAAGATACATGATGCAATGTAGGTAGTAATGGATTGATTGACGAATTCAGCTCACTTCCTACTAGTCAAGATGGACTATTCATTAAATAAGTTGGTTAAGATTTATGTAAATGAGATTGTGAGATTACATGGAGTAATAGCATCCATCATTTTTTATAGAGATTATAGATTCACTTTCCAATTCTAGAAGAGCTTACAACAAGTTTTGGAAATTCGGCTCAGTTTTAGTACTGTTTTCCATCCATAAATAGACAAACAATTAGAGCAAGTAATTTAGATATTAAAAGACATGATGAGAAGTTGTGCATTCGAATTTAAAAAAAGTTGGGATCGGTATTGTAATGCCTATAAAATAGGGCTTATAAGTTATATATGTGTTTAGATTGGGAAATGATGGGGTTTAAAGTGTGTTAAAGTTTAAGTTATAATTTTAAAATGGAAAGCTTTCATGGTCGTGAATATTTGTTCACGTCCAAGAAAGGTTATGCTATGGTTCAATCGACAGAGTTTTGGACATGGTGAGAGTATTTGAGAAGAAAGAACTTTTACGCCCATGAATTATTTAGTTACAGCAGTGAAAAGTTTTTCATGCCCGTGAAGAAAGAGTCACGCCCGTGAATGCAGATCAGTTGGCCATGACCAACCACACTTTTCTCCTTCCTCTACACCAAATCTTGATTTAAAACCACTTTCATCACCCTTTATCACTTATAATACACTTCAGGACATCTTAGTCATCTTCCCTAACCTTATAAACCTTAAACACCATTGGAGAAGCTTAAAAGCTTGAGAAAAATGGAGGTTGGATAGAGTTTTGCCAAAGATCGAGGTAGAACTAGATTCTTAGGATTTTATTTAGCTCATTTATGATTATAAGGTTCTGATAGGAATATTTTATGATAATAGGTTCGGCTAGTAAGCAGAGGAATCCATCATAAAAGGGAAAACAAGCTTGAAGGGATAGTTAAGGCTCTTTTTTTTATGAAAGGTATATACATATAGGCATTTAAATTCATTTTCATGCATTTAGTATGTTTTACATGTTATGAGATGTAAAATGAAATGTTATGGTGACTAATAATGTGATTAAATGAGTAAAATGTATATTGTGGTATTAATGAGATAAAGTGGGATGTTTGGCATGTTTGGTAGATTTTGATGTGTTTTAAAAATATTAAGATATGGGTATGTCATATGCCTTGTGTGTTGACAGGAGAGATTAACACTAGTTAATCTTAGAGGTTTTGCATGAAATGCATAAAATGCTATGTTTGAGTTTGCTGGGATTCATGCCTGTGAATAAGGGTGCCACGAGTTAGGAAACCGTGATGGTATGGTGTCACGATCATGAATAGGTAATTCACACCTATGATGATTATATGGTACTTTCCATAATCATTCACAGGTAAGGTAACCGTGAAATATTCCTTCACAATCGTGAATAAATAGTTTATACCCATGAAGCTGTTTGAGTGGAAAATGTGTACATTTTATTTTATGACCTTATGTGATAAGTTGGCATAATGCATGTTATAGAATATTGGCACATATGGAATATAACATGTGGATGACATGATATGACATTTATGTGTTGGAATGAGAATGCATAAATGAAATGTAATGTTGGTAATAGCATGTTGTCAAGTGAATGCTAGTAATAGCATGTGTTTAAAATGAATTGAAAGATAAATGGTTATGAGATAAAAAGCTTAGTTCTCTAATCTTGGACTTGACATAGGATAGATGGTATACCATTGAGGGAGGTAAATGATATCGTATGAGCTACTTTTTATATGAGAAAAATATGACTCAGGTATTATGAGCTCTTGATCCTAGATATACTAGCATGATATTTTACTCAGTCAATATAGCTTAAGCTCGAGTTGTTGAGTATCATTGATTTTGAAAGGCTCAAATAAGCTAATACAAGTTGTAAATAGGGTGACTTAAGCTCGAGTTATTGAACACTCCACATGTCCCGCATCCAGATAGTTAAAGTTTAGAGAATCTTGAGCCAAGTAAAATTAATGTAATAAGTTTAGAATTTAGAGGCTAAAACAATTGAAATAATGAAAACTTAGAGAGTATCGGGTGATATAAAAATGGAAGTTAAATGAATATAAAAAAGAAATTACGTATTGTAAATATGTGTAATGAAACACTAATAGCAAGTAAAATGATATGGTATTGGAAATGTGATTTATGTATATGTGTATAATATTAATGGTAATATTATATGATGTCTATGGTATTAATAGGCATATGAACTTGCATTGAGGCATAAAACAACTATAATTATGAATCTAGGAATAATCATGAGATGAATTGCATAACATGGTATGACACGAGTTAAATATAGAATTTTTATGCACATATATACCACTAAACATTAGTTTGCTTAGTGTATGAGTTTTCTACATGTAGGTTTGAAACCTGTATACAAGATTTGATTGAAAGAACAGCAAACCACCAAAGTTCAGTTAAAGTGCCTTATTTGGGTGTGTTATCATTCATGGCATGTTTGTATTTTTTTTTATGTCATGGAATATTTTGAGATAATGTTTTACATTTTTTTTTGTTTTAAGAATTTGTAATAATATCTTATAATGTATTTTTGTAATATGAGGCTAATGAAGCCGAAAATGGATTTTATGTTATGATATTGATCGTTGAATCAAGATTTTATTTATGATGTTTAAACAAGTTTTAAATGTAAAAAATTTTAAGTTAATAAATTTTCTGCAAAACAACACCGTGGCATCTATCGGTGCAGTTGGCGAGGGTTTTCCGGTTGTATCGACGGGTGTTACAGGTATCTACCTCTTATGGACTTTTCTACAATAATAGCCATCATACAAGCATAGGTATAACTCATTATGAGACATTATATGGAAGGAAGTGCAGGACCCTAATTTGATTGTGCTAAAGTTAGTACAACAAACAAAAGAGAAAGCCAGAGTTGTTAAGGAAAGATGAAAGCAACACATGATCGATATAAATCATATGTTGATCTAAAGAAATGAGATATAAAGTATGTCATGAGTGATAAAGTATTCTTTAAGTTTTCATTTTGAAAGAAAGTGTTAAGGTTCAGTAAGAAAGAAAAAGTTAAGTTTGAGATTCATTAGCCTTTATGAGATTTTGGAAAGGATTGGGCCAATGGCATTTCGATTAGCTCTTTCACTAAAGTTGGATAGAATACATAACGTCTTCCATATTTCGATGCTAATGAGGTATAGATCGGATCCGACTCATATTATTCCAGTTGAGGATATAGAAGTGCAAACAAATTTAACATATGAAGAGGAACCAGTAGTCATCTTAGGACATTAAGAGAAAGTTCTATGGAACAAAAGAGTTCCTCTAGTTAAAGTGTTGTGGTGAAACCATGTTATTGAAAAAGTTATGTGGGAGAGTGAAGAGATAATGAAATGACAGTATCTGTAACTAATTAGTATAAAATAAGCAGATAAAATTTCAAAAATGAAATTTATTATAAGAGGGAGAGGATGTCATACTAGGGGTACAAACTAGTCAAGGCACTAATGAGTTATTCAATCTCGACTCGTAAAATATTTGAATTCGACTCAAAATTAATCGAGCTCGAGTAGTTTATTGAGTAAAACTTAAGTATCATAATACTCGATTCGTAAATCTCGCGAGCTTAATCGAGTAGTAATTTTTAATTATTTATAAAATTACTTTTATACCCTTAATTGTTGATGTACATGGATTCTGGATATTCCTGAACTATATCGAAAAACGAAGAAAAAAATCAAGAATTGAACTTTATTGTTTACTTTTTTACTAGAATTGAACTTTATTGTTTACTTTTTTACTAGAATTGAACTGTATTATACCATTAACTTTAATTTTGACGAATCTGAATCTTTTAGTATTATTTGTACCCTGAATTTACTAAATTATACCGACTTATTCTAAAAACGAATTGTATTGAAAGAAATGATATTTAAATATTTATAATTTTATTATACATAATAACTTATAAGAAAGAAATAATTTTTATATAATATTATTTATAATTTATATATTTTTATTATACAAATAATATAACTTAAACTTATAATTAAACATACTTTAATCTATAAAATTAAATTATAATAAAATTTATATGACATTTATAATAGTAAGGAACTCAAATAATTGAAAATTTTTAATACTAATAATAATTTTATATGTTAAATTTGTATGAAAGTGATGTAGAAAATTAAATTCACAACTTCCATGTAAGTTTATGATAAACTCATCGTCAACCTAATCGACTATAATAGGTAAATAAAAAAATATTTGTAATATATTGTGAATTTCATTTTTTACTATAAGATTTTTATCACTAATTATATTTTTTAGCATTTTTAATTTATTTTAATTATATTATATAATAAATCTAAATTATATTAATTATTTGATAAATTAATTTAAGTGAATCAATCATAAACTAACATAATTTATAATAAATGTATTATAATTATATGATAAATCAATATAAATAATAATTTATTCTAATTATATTATATAATTTTTTGTCAAAATAATATTAATCTATATTATATTATTAAATAAAAAATATATAATTGATATATTTAATAAACTTATTTGTATATATACTTTATAATTAGTGAAAATATTATAGTTATATATATATATATTAAAATTAAATAATCATAAATTTATATACTTTATAATTATATGCTTATAGTTATATATTTATTTGTTTATATATTTTATAATTAGTGAAAATATTATTGTTATATATATATATATATATATATATATATATTATAAAATTAAATAGTCATAAACTTACATAATTTATAATTATATACTTATACTTATATATTTATCTTTATGCTTATGAGTTTATATATATAATAATTTAAAATTTTTAAATAATATTATATACATATCAAGTCGTTCGCAAACACTAATTGATTATTTTTTCCAGGGCTCCAAATGATAGCCGCTGACTCCAATTATCGTTCATATATGATTCAAATTAGATCTGGTTAATTGTCCATCATACATCTTTTACGTTCTTAATAGGTCATTTTTATTTCAATAGAGTTTTTCAGTTGCATACTTCAGTTACCTTCTCCATTATTTAAAAAAAATGAGTCACCGATTATATAATTTTTTTTATCAAAATAATTGTATTATATTAAGTTTTTGTATTAATCTAAATTATATTAATAAATAAAATATATATATTTGATTACATGCTTAATAAAATTATATATTTATATACTTTTATAAGTAATGTGCACGCTATAATATGTATATATATATATATTAAATATTAAATAATTACAAACATACATATTTATACTTCTTAGTTTATATATCTCATAATTTAAATTTTAAATATTACTACATGCATAGCTTAGTATATGCATTATATTATTTTTTTATCAAAACAATTATATTATGTTAAATTTATATATTAATCTAAATTATATTAATAAATAATATATATAATTGATATAATTAATAAATTTATATATTTATCATTTATAATTAATGAAAATATTATAATTATATATATACTTTAAAATTAAATAGTCATAAATGTAATTGATTATATACTTAATAAACTTATACATTTATATACTTTTATAATTAATGTGCACACTAATATATATATATATATATATATATATATATATATATATATATATATATATATATATATATATATATATATATATATATATATATATATATATATATATTAAATAATCACAAACATACATACTTATACTTTATAATTATATATTTATAGTCATATATTTATATTTCCAAGTTTATATACTTAATAATTTAAAATTTAAATATTAATTTATTCATAGCTTATATATTATTTTTTTATCAAAACAATAATATTATATTAAACTTATATAGTAATCTAAATTATAGTAATAAATAATATATATATATAATTGATATACTTAACAAATTTATATAATTATATATTTTATAATTAATGTAGATATTATAGTCATATACATAATTTAAATACTCGAAATTTACATTCTTAAATTTTATAATTAAATTTTTAATTCATAAATTTTTTATATAAGAAAATATTGCAATTTTAAATTTAATTTAATGCTTTAAAGAAAATACTCTCATAAATTTTTCATTTTACTCAAAAATTAATCATTTATTAGGAGCATTTTTATGTGATGATTGTAGATTTTTTTATAATAATATTAAATATCAATTTTAGATTTTATGTATTTTTTATTTAGTTCAAAATTTCCAAGTATTAAATTATTTTGTACTGTATTATTTAGTATAAAAAGAATTGAAAAACCACACCAAATTATTTCGAATTTTCAAGATAATACAATACAAAGATTTTTTCTTTTTGAATACAATATAAGACTTGAATTTATAGACCTCTGAATTTTCAAGATAATACTGAAAATTTTTTAATCTCCCAAATTGGAATAGACCGTGTACACCCCTACCCTTAGTATTTAAATATATTCGAACTTAATCACATCGAGTTAATTCAAATTAATTTCAAGCCGAGTCAAATTGAGTATACTGTTTATTAAAATTTTTAATTGATTCGAGTTTTATTGAGTCGAGCTCGAGTAACTCAAATATTTTTCGAGTCGAGTTTTGAAAAAAATAAAAATAAGTTTGATTGAGTTCGAGTTTTGAATTTTTTAATCGATTCGAATTGGTACTATATCGACTCAAATCGACTCGATTACACCTCTATATCATACCCACTAATTAAGGTTTCAACTCGTGCATATTGCTAAATCAATATTTTAGACATATCGAAGCCTAAATTCATATTTTTAACTGGAGAATAATTAAAATAAAGAAAAATAATTATGAAAAATACCTAATAAAGTGTTTAAAAATGTTAATTTACTGTAGATGATTAAAATGAAAAATTTGAAAAATTTTGGAATAAATTTGCAATTTGCCAAAAATTTTGAACATTAATTAAGATAATTATCAATTAAATATGTATTTTGGACATTAAATGGAGAGTTGGCTGGCTACCACAAATAAAAAAGATGATTAACATGGTAATTAGTCCAAAATATCAAAGTATAAAGTCTTATATGGACCCCACATGAATACTTTCTTCTTCCTTTATTCTCTCTTCTTCTTCTTTATCTCATTTCTTTCATTTATTTTTTGCTCACATAATCAACCCCACATCTCCCTCATCCTCCATAACCAAAACCTTGTGTCTAGAGAGAGAAAGGCAAGATAAGGACATTTTCATGTATAATTAAGCTTCAGGAAGCAAAAAGAAATAAAGATAAGCAAAAAGAGCTGAGAGAGAAACCTCTAGTATTTTGGCCATAGGAAGATGTTGCCCAGATATTGAGCCAAGAAGGGGGGTTGAATTGGAGTTAAAAAAAATTTAACTTTAAAGTGTGGAAATAAAAATTAAGTTTAGTAGGGATAGAGAAATTTGACACCAGGATTTTTATAGAGGTTCGGGTGTTAATAGACCCTACTTCTCTCCCCAATCGCAATTAGGAGTTTCACTAACACACTAAGTGTTACAATGGAGTTTTACAAGCTCACTCCCAACTATGGTGTTTCTCACAATGGCTCACATCTAACCCATAAATCCTTTGTGTTTTGATGGCTCACACAATAACCAAATCCTTGTATTTTACAGGCTCACACAAACAACATTTACCTTGTGTTTTACAGGCTCACACAAACAATCTTTAACTTGTATTTTACATGCTCACACAAAAAATCTTTCTTTGTGTTTTACAGGCTTACACAAACAACCTTTACCTTGTGTTTTACAGGCTCACACAAATAACCTTTATTTGTGTTTTAGAGGCTCACACAACTAACCCTTACAAGTGTTCTACTCTTAACCCAGAAATACCCAAAACTCACTTGAGTAAATGATTACAGAGAGACACACTTACAAATCTTTATTGCTCAATAAATGATGAGCAAAAAGACTTTTTACAGAGAATAAATATCAAATGCACAAAATGGCTTACAACAAGGTTTTGATTCAAAATATTTTCAATTCACTTGTTCTTTTGTTCTCCTTGTTCACTCTCTTATTCTCTTGTTGTTCTGAATGCATAAATGACTTGAATTTATACTTTCATAGTAAATTATAGCCGTTAAAGTGCATTTATTATGAAATTAGCCGTTGCACCAACCCTAATAATCGCGCTTGATATTTTTCTATTTGATCGTTCACGGTCGTGACTCTGTGTGTCACGATCGTGACTGTTCTTGCAAGTCGTGACTTAAGTGGTGATCTTGGTCATGAAGCATTCTGAAAGGTTTTGGAAATGTTTGTTCATGGGCATGGCATATATCTTCACGGACGTGACAACCTTCCAAGCCGTGGTCCAAGTGGTGACTTTGGTCGTGAAACTCTCTGGAAGAATTTGTCATGTTTGTTCACGGGCGTGACTGAAAAGTTCATTCATAGTTGTTATCTTCCTTCATGGCCGTGAACTTTAAATGTTGGTTTGTTAGCGGTTAGCTTCATCACGGGCGTGACACATAGGGTCACGGGCGTGAACAAGTCACTTTTTCAATTTTATCTTTTGAAGATTAATCTTCTATTCTCCATTCTTGCTAACATATTTCAAACCTTGTTCAATAGACTTAGAAAATAAGTATGTTAAATACAATATTGCTATTTTATTTGTTATCATCAAAATGATAGAAATACCCCTCAAGGTTCAACAGAAGAAAATGGTGAAGGTAAACTATTTTTCATCTTCTTTTTAACTTTTTTTAAAAGAAAATAAGGTTTTGAGCTCATTTAAAACTTATTTTGAAGAAAAAGTGTAACGACTGGACCAACCCTTTGCATGACAGACTACGCCCACCCGCCGTCTCACTGAGACCAACGGGCTACCGGGGTCTATGACCCAATACCTCCAACCCATCACTGTCAGCCCTTTGCATGACAAACTGCACAGTAGGTTGTTGGAGATGAGAGTCGAACCCTCAACCTCCCTTTAGCCTCAGTAAGAGACTACCAATATACTATTGGTAGTCTCTTACTGAGGCTAAAGGGAGGTTGAGGGTTCGACTCTCATCTCCAACAACCTACTGTGCAGTCTGTCATGCAAAGGGCTGACAGTGATGGGTTGGAGGTATTGGGTCATGGACCCCGGCAGCCCGTTTACTTCTTTGCCTTATTTTTTTTTCACTCACCATGTCTCTTTTTCCTTTTCCTTGCTCATTTGAGTTTAATATTTCTTAACTTCAGCTCCTAAAATATTTAAAAATACCATTAAAAACCTTTCTTTCACCATACCTCTCTAAACCCTTTTTTTCTTTTTCTTAAAATCCTAAACTCTTTTTGTAACGACTGGACCAACCTTTTGCATGACAGACTGCGCCCACCCGCCGTCTCACTGAGACCAACGGGCTGCCGGGGTCCATGGCCCAATACCTCCAATGGGCTACCGTATGGTACAATTGGTAGTCTCTTACTGAGGTTAAAGGGAGGTTGAGGGTTCGACTTTCATCTCCAACAACCTATTGTGCAGTCTGTCATGCAAAGGGCTGACAGTGATGGATTGAAGGTATTGGTCCATGGACCCCGGCAGCTCGTTGGTCTCAGTGAGACGACGAGTGGGCACAGTCTGTCATGCAAAGGGCTGGTCCAGTCGTTACAAAAAGAGTTTAGGATTTTAAGAAAAAGAAAAAAGAGGGTTTAGAGAGGTATGGTGAAAGGAAGGTTTTTAATGGTATTTTTAAATATTTTAGGAGCTGAAATTAAGAAAGATTAAACTCAAATGAGCAAGGAAAAGGAAAAAGAGACATGGTGAGTGAAAAAAAATAAGGCAAAGAAGTAAATGCATAACTTAAGGCAATAGCCAATAAAATTTTATGTGTTTTCATAATTTTAATGTTTGTCATGTTAGTAGTAATTAGAATATGATTTTGAAATTTTTGCATAAACTTGGTAAAAATGAGTTATGTTAATTATGTGTTTTTGTTCAATTGTTATGGAATAATCTGTATATATATTGTTATAACTTATGTTCTGGAGTTTATATGAGTATGTTCTTTATTGGGTTTCAAACTTAAGACATATGGATAAAATTATTTATTATGCCCAGATGACTACTTTATTTCACCTGGATGGTCAACCCCGTTATAAGTTAAAATGACATATATTTGTCTATTACATGTAATAGAGTATATTATCTTATTTATATATATCACTAAGCCTAGTCCTTAGCATGAAAGTTTTTCTCACGCAGATATAATGAAGATAAATTGGTAAAGAGTAGATAAACCTAACGGTGACATGGTCCAATACAACAACCATACTTACACACAATGAGTTTCACATCTTTTGTTATTTCTGTCATGTAATTTCTTTTATGTTATATATAAAGTAAGATCTACATTTTGCACAATTACAAATATTTTGTAAATAATACTTCTGTATATAAAATATATATGGTTTCTTTTATTATGCTATTATTATGTGTGAAGTTTTAGAAAAAAATGTTTAGCTTTTCAATAATCAACAAGTATATTTCCAAAAGAAGGTAGTGTATCATTTCTTTATCAAGGTACTTGCAACTAGGGTAAAGAGGTGTAACATTATGATTCCAAACATTCATCCCAAACATTAACAAAGCCAATGTTATTTTATTACCGAATGACTCATGATTCATTCATCATGCTTAAAAGGATCAAATTTCACATTCTTACCAAATATAAAACACATTTTTCTCATTTCTCAAATTCAAGCTACTTTAAACCAATCATGTGATATAAAATGTTCAAATTCATTTCTTATGCCATATTATAGCCCTAAATCTTGTTACCATATAACAAGCCTCACATAAGGCCACAATACGTCAATATTCATGCATTATTTCATCATATGTCTATCAATTCAGCATGTTATTCTCAGGTTTATCAAACAAATATTTTCAAAACAAAAAAGCATACATCATATCATTCAAAGTCATGCCAAAAATAGGTTTTCATATCATGTACATACCTTAACTTGAAGCCTCAAAACTCACTCTATTGCCCTTGTTCCACTTTTTCTCCTTTTTGGTGGTTGCTCCACCTCATCTTGGTGCTCCTAAGGCATCAAAATGGCATTTTTGCTTTTTATTTCTTTAATAAAGTACAAAATTTACTCTTTTCATATTTAAACCCTAAAGTTCCACTTTTTTTTTTGTCTTAAACCTTTAAGGTCTCATTTTTTTCCTAACTTAAGAACATTATTGTTGGGTTTCTAAGCCAAACCCCAACCCATCTAGACGAAATTCATTCTTAAGGAGTAGAGGGGTTTTTCTTAGGGTTGAAGATTTCAAAAATATGAAAAGGATAATAAAAGGAGATTTCTAACTGAAATTTTTTCTCTCAAGGATTGGGTGTGATTCCTTATTGTTCTAGCTTTATCTTCCTTTCTTTCTTCTTTTAAGTCTTTCTCCTCAAGCTAAAATCTTATTTCTTTTCTCCTCCTCTTTCAGTTTCTAGCATCAAAATGGGATTTTTTTCCTTTAGAATAAACTATATTATAGGGACAATGGTGAGAAGAAATGAAGAAGAAAGAGAAGCAAAAAGCATGTAGGAATCGTGAGAAAGGAAAGGAATGAGAAGAAAATTTTGTAGCAAATACCCTAAAGATTCTTTCTTTTTATATGGTTAGATGGAGGTTTGGGATTTTGTCACACATCTCTTAATTTTTAACCACATATTATTTTATACAATAAGTAAAAAGTCCATGGTCAACTTATTAATACTTTAGTTTGCACTTTGTGAAATTCCTACTATGCCATTAATTATATATATATTTCTTCTAATTTTTCCCCTCGAATAATTTTCATTTTTATCAACTTCATCCCTCATTAAATTTTCTCCTTTTTATTACTTAAACCTTCAAAATAAATTTCACTTATAATTCCAAAATTTTCCTTACTCCGTATTTAGATTTCAAATTTTATGGTTGCATCCAGCATATTATGCTTGTAATATGGGGCCTAAATTAGTGGATGTTACAAAAATAAAGATAATAAATTATGGAAAAAAAAGTGGAAATTCAAATTTCATAAGTGCTCTAACTATTTTACTTATATTTTCACATTTAAGCTTTACATCGTAAACATTATCCTCATTTCTAATAATAAATTTAGTTGTATTATCTTTCTCAAAGAGAGAAGTTTTTTTATGTGATTTTTGTGCACGGTTGTTGCTTGAGAGGTTGTCCTTTTGTCAAGCATACAAAAATAATATTCATCCATACAATAATGTAACATGCAATTCCATTTACATGTAAAATCCTGTTCTTACTTTGATATATCATTACATAGTATAAATTACTTGTTGTGTGAGCGTGTGACATATCATAGTATATATACCAATATTAGCAATCATATTCAATTATATAACTCATATTATTCATAATGTTTGCATGTCTTAATAGAAGTCACTAACCAACTTATCATATTTCCTTTGTATTTTGCCCAAGTCTAAGCTAGACTATTTAAATCCAGGTTGTAAAATAAGAGCACTTTAACACGAGCTTAATTGACCTTGTTTATTATTTGTATGTGCCCGTCTAAGCTCCTCAAGTCAAGAGTGCTTTCACCTAAGCTTAAGCCACAATGGCTGAGTATGTAAATTAATTAGATGTATCTGTGTGTACTTATGAGAGTTTCTCAAGTCAAAAGCATTCTTACCTGAGTTTAAGCCATCCTGATTAAGTATGTAATCTAATTTCTATGATGTCATTTTCCTTCTTAATGACATATTGTCTATCCTATTTTTAGTCCTCGATTAGAGAAATGAGTTTATATCCTTTATTACTTTCTCATACTATATCATATTATCATCATATTGATCTTATAAATATATGTCATATATACCACATTTATACATTCTTTATTTCATGCCAACATGACAAAGGAACTTTCAATAAAATAGTCATGCCCACATATCATTTCTTTACTATCATCATGATATAAGTTGCTCATACATGGTTGTATTTGAACATGACATACCTTGTCATATTAGCATGCCTCATGTCATATATATACATTAAGTCTATTCTCGATTGTCACCTTGTTCATTAAGTCTATAAAGACCACTGGTGCATTAGTTAATCCAAAAGGCATAACCATAAATTCATAATGCTCGTATTTGGTTCTGAATGTTATCTTGACTATATCTTATGCCCTAACTTTCGGCTATTGATACCCTGATCTCAAATCAATTTTCAAAAACACACCTGCACCCTTCAATTGGTCAAATAGCTCATCAATTTATGGTAATGGATATCTATTTTTGATTGTCACCTTGTTCAGCTGTCTGTAGTCTATGCATAACCTCATAGACCTATCTTTTTTTTCACAAATAATACTGGTGCACCCTATAGGGATACATTTGATTGGATATACCCTTTCTCTAACAATTCTTATAGTTAAGCCTTAAGCTTTTTCAACTCGGATGGTATCATTCTGTATGGCATTGTTGATATAGGTGTTGTACCTAGGGTGAACTTTATAGAAAACTTGACTCCCTATATGGTGGTAATCCTGATATATCTTTAGGGACCACATCTGGGAATTCATGTTCTAAAGGGATATCCTAAAGTTCTAGACCTCGCTTAGGCTTCTCATCATTTCCTCATCATTTTCTCTACCTTCATCATTGAAATAACTCATGAAAGCTGTGGGAACAACTCACCTTCCACTTTCACATCTCTCGGTTCCACAGTTTTCAACTTCATAAATTTTTTCTTGTAGTCTACAACTGCACCATACTGTGCTAGCCAATTCATGCCCAACATGGTATCAAATTCCCGAAAAGGCAACTCTATCAAGTCTTTCGGGAACTCTCTCCCTTAAATAATCAAAGGACTCTATATACCCTATTCACTATCATGTTGTACCCTAAAGGGTTTGTGACCTCAATTTTATATTCACGATTCTCACTGATCATATTGTATTGTCTAGAAGTGTTTGTGCATATATCAGACTCATAAAGAGAAAACATACCAATAATCACATATGTCGCCTCCTAGTCCTCTCTAGCCCTCATAACATAATCTCTAGGTGGCGCTTGGCCTGGTCTTGGCCTGTTGATAGTCTCAAAAACTGCCTACATAGGTCCTGTATGACCTCTATTTTGTTGCCTGAGTTGAGCTAGAGCTAATCAAGTAGTTTGTACTAGTGCACTACCAATCATTAATGGGAAAAATCTCTTCATGTGCTCTTTTGATCCACATATTAAAACACATGTATTCTTTCAACACTCTCCTCTGTGACTCTTGTGGTAGGTGCCACAAACTAGAATACTATTTGTGGTAGTCTGTGTAACACCCATAATTAGAGCTTATAAGTTATGTTTTTTATTAGTGAGAAATGGGGGAATAAGTAGAGTTTTGGAAGTTTGAGAGTAGCTGAAATAAGATGTTTCACTCCGGTGACAATGAGTGTCACGACCTTGAATATCGAGTTTTAGTACACAACCGTGATAAGGTGTTTTATGGTCGTGAAAATTTGCTTCATGACCGTGAAGGAGAGGCTCACGCTTGTGAAAGTGGAGTCACGACTGTGAAGCCTGGGCAGACAGAGCTGGTAAGACAGTGTCATATTTTTCTATCTGTCATCCCATTTAAATCTACTCCTCACTCCCTGTTAACTAACCAAACACGCTTTTACATTTTCTTCTTCCTCCAAACTCCATCTTCTTCCATTAGAGAAGCTTGGAAGATTAGTTTTTTATGAGGAAAAAGTGAGAAAAAAGAGTGAGAAGAGAAAGGTTATGAGTTTTTAGAAAATCTTGATTTTTCTTTTTCTGGACTTTGGTTTGAATTCCAGAGGCTAAGAGAATGTTTCTCATCTTGTTGGGATCTAGTAGAGGTGCTAAAAGTCCATCCCAAAGGAGGGGACAAGCTTGAAGAGCTCAAGCTTTAGCAAATCTTCATACTAGGAGTAAGGTTTATACATAATAACCCTTAAGGAAAATAAATTAATGTTTATGTGTTAATGACTTTGAATACATGCTGAAAATGACCATTGCGTAATTAAATGGTAAAATGTGGGGCTAATATGCATGATGGGAATTTTGTATGAAATTTGTTAGATTGAGATATTTGGGGATCGTTTATGATTAATGTTGATGATTAAAAATGATATGGTTATGATAGATAGCTTGAATGCATCCAGGAATATTGATAGAGTGACTGACATTGGTCAACTGTAGTGAGTATTGCATGTGGAAATGACATGATTTGTCATGTTTTATTTTCTGGAAAAATTTCTAGATTCACGACTGTGAAGGGTGGGTTCACGGGTATGAATATCGTGAAATGCATTTTTGTTGCTGAAGCAAACCCATTCACGAACAACTTTATAGTTGGGTTCACAATTGGATTCATGCCCTTGAATATGTGCTCATTTACAGGTTGAATCACGACTTGTTGCATGGGGGGACTACCTGTGAAGTAGTGCTTCACGTCCGTGAATGATTATTCATAGGCATGAAGCTATTTTATGATGAAAATTTTATAAGTTTGTTTTTGAATTAAAATAGATTCGTTGTGAGGAAGTAGGCCTTGGTTGCATGCTTATAGCATGATATAGAAATATATGTTGTGGAAATCATGAGATTTATTTAAAAATATGGTAATGGATAATATGAATATAAATGTGGTGACATTGTAAGCCCAATACTCTGACTAGGACTAGAGCTAAGATAGATGACATGCCATTAAGGGGAAAGATCAGTACTGGGTGACATATATTGGTCACAATTGATATTTTTTGAAGAATTATGAGGTATTTAAAAGGTTCAGGGTCTAGCCAAATGGGCTTCCCTCATAGCTATTACGTGCAATCGTTTTCTTCAATAAACTTATGCTGAGATATTTTAAAAATTAATGAGGTATTTAGAAGGCTCAAGATTTAGTCAGGTGTGCTTCCTTTGCGGCTATTCCGTGCACTCATTTTTCTTCGATGGATTATTTTAGCTCCAGCGAGAGTGGTTGAGTGCCTGCATCCATTTTAATTTAGTTATGGATAGATGGGCAAAGGTAAGATATTTGATAATATTATGTGTGGTAAAACACTTGTATAGGACTAGATGATCGTTGATATGTCATATAGTGATGTGCATTATATATATATATATATATATATATATATATATATATATACACACACATATAATACTGATGGTATGTCGTGTAAGGTAAGTTATTGTAGTAGCTCGGTGAGTATATCATACATATTATATATGTTTTGTTGTATGCCTTGCACATTGGTATGTACCACTAGGCACGAGTTACTCAACGTATAGATTTTTCATACCCAGGTTTGGAGCTTAGGGGAGCATTGACAGATGAGGACGCCCAGTGATCAGAGCCAATGATAGACATTTGGGGTGGGTGATACACTTTTATAGTTTTTATTTGTTTTGTTGTGGGTTGGATAGTTATAGTTTTACATGTTGTATTTTAATGACATATGGTTTTATAACTACTCATTTTGTAAAACCTTGGGCTTATGCATGCTCGTATGAATATGTAGTTAAACTTTTATTATTTTGAGCTCGATTTCATAATTTTAAGAATGTTTTTATTTTGTTAAGTTATCATGGTCATTGTGCATGAAAATTTTAAATTTGTGATGTTTTAACTCATGTTCATAATAGTATCTTTTGGTATAACTGGAATTATTCTTAATTATATCAAAAGATGTTACAGTTTGTGTCTGATTACTACCTGCTGAAAATGTAGCTCTAGAGGACTGTCCCCTCCAGTATGAACCTCTCTGAGTATAACCTATGTTTTGTCCCTAACTCTTGCTATGAGACTGTGGGTGAAATTGACACCTTTTACCTAAAAGGTTGGGTCACAAAAGTCACTATCTGTCTAGATGTTTCCTTAGCTTTCTTTTTCTTGCTCTATTCCATACTAATAGTAGTTACAATCAGTTTAGTTGAGCTATCATGCTGAAGTGCTATGATAAAATTGCCTATCTCTACATTAAGGCCATACTCGAACCTTCTGCATTTATCTCTCTCACTAATGACCATCTCAGAAGCATATTTACTCAATCGAGTAAACTC
Source organism: Triadica sebifera (assembly GCA_023653625.1). Taxonomy (NCBI): domain Eukaryota; kingdom Viridiplantae; phylum Streptophyta; class Magnoliopsida; order Malpighiales; family Euphorbiaceae; genus Triadica; species Triadica sebifera. The sequence continues at coordinate 29,353,452 of CM042902.1, forward strand.
TCTTTGGTACTCAGTCATTGTCATCTGTTAAACCTTAAGGGGTATTTTCGTCATTTTGATGATAACAAATAAAATAGCAATATTGTATTTAACATACTTGTCTTCTAAGTCTTTTATACAGGACATGGATCAAAATAGCAAGAATGGAGAATTGGAAGAATAATCCTTGAAAGACAAAATTCAAGTAGTAGCATGTTCACTATCGTGACTCTATGAGTCACTCCCGTGAAAAAAGCTAACCGTTACCAAAACCAACTTTTGAAGTTCACGGCCATGAAGGAAAAACAAACCGTGAAGTGGACATTTCAGTCACCCCCGTGAATAAAAGTGTCACTTTCGTGAAGATTCATGAAATTTCATCCAGAGAGCTTCACGACCAGAGTCACCACTTGGATCACGGCTGGGAAGATTGTCACGCCCGTGAATGAGTATGTCACGCCCGTGACTAAATATGTCAAAATATTCCAGAGAGCTTCACGACCAAGATCACCACTTCAGTCACAGCTTGGAAAGAACTGTCTCTCCCGTGACAAGCATAGTCATGCCCGTGAACAATGAAAGAGAAAAATGTCAGGCGCGATTTTTTGGTTGGTACAACGGCTAGTTTCTTACATAATGCACCCTAACGGCTATATTCAGCCATGGGAGTATAAATGGAAGTCATTTATGCATTAAGGAAAAAGAGAATGAGAAGAAAAACAAAAGATTAGCATATACTTCAAATCACAAGCTATCTTGTACTTTCATACTTTGAGAACAAATCTATTCTCTGTAAAAATCTTTTTGCTCCTCATATTTGAGCAATTAAGATTTATAAGTGGTTCTCTCTGTAATCTTTACTCAAGTGAGCTTTGGGTATTTCTGGGTTAAAAGCAGAACACTTGTAAGGGTTAGTTGTGTGAGCCTCCAAAACACAAATTAAAAGGTTATTTGTGTGATCCTGTAAAACACAAGGAAGGTTGTTTGTGTGATCTTGTAAAACACAAGGAAGGTTGTTTCTGTGAGCCTGTAAAACACAAGGAATTGGTTATTGTGTGAGCCATTAAAATACAAGGGATTTCTGGGTTAGGTGTGAGCCATTGTGAGAAATACCATAGTTGGGAGTGAGCTTGTAAAACTCTATTGTAACACTTAATGTGTTAGTGAAACTCCCAATTGCGATTGGGGAGAGGAGTAGGGTTTGTTAACACCCGAACCTCTATAAATCTTTGTGTCTGATTTTCTCTATCCCTCCTAAAATTAATTATTTATTTCCGCACTTTAAAGTTTAATTTTTTGAAACTCCAATTCAACCCCCCTTCTTGGTCTAATATCTGGGCAACAATTGGTATCAGAGCTTTGTCTAGCATCAAAGCCTAAAAAGCGCTAGTAAAGTGTAAAAGATGGTTAGTGAAGGATTCCAAAGTCTCAAACCTTACTTTGATGGAGCAAATTATGCCCATTGGAAGTTTAGGATGGAGACATACTTGGATAGTGAAGGAATTAAAGTCTGGGATAGTGTACGAAAAGAATGGACACCACCAACTAAAAGAGGAGCTGGTGGTGAAGAAGAAATCCTATCAAGAGATGATTGGACAGAGCCTCAAAGAAGAGCAAATTTCAAAAACAATAAGGCAATGACAATCCTATCAAGCTCATTATCTATTGAAGAATGTGGGAGAATACAACACTGCTCAACAACATACAGCATGTGGAATACATTGGAGAACTATCATGAGGGAACTAAGCAAGTTAAATCCAAGAAGATTCAACTTCTAACCTCAGAATATGAGCTCTTCAAGATGAAATCCAATGAGTTAATCACTGACATGACCAACCGTCTTCTATCCATTATAAATGGAATGAGGAAACTTAGGAAGCATCTGAGCTTGGAAGATGTAAACAATAAAATCCTGAGAAGTCTTCCTCTTAAAGACTATGGTTCAAGAGTTGTTGGCATAGAAGAAGCAAATGAAGATATGAGCATCATGAATACTAATGTGCTGATTGGCAAGCTTCTCACACATGAGATGGCAATGAAGAGAGATAGAGAGCTTGAAGCAGAGCCAGAGAAAAGAAATCCCTTAGCACTCAAAGCCTCTACCTCAAAATCTCAAGAAGAAAGTGAAGATGATGAAAAGATGAATGATGATGAAAATGAGGACATTGCTATGCTTTCAAGCAGATTAAAAAAAATCATTGAGAAGAAAATGAGCAATTCCAGAAAATTCAGGTAAAGAAACCTCAAACAAACTTCTAATGATACACATAGAAGTAAGGAAGAGGTAAAATGCTATGAATGTGGAAAGAAAGGACATATCAAACCAGAATGTCCAAGGCTCAAGAAGCATAAGAGCAAATACCAAAGAGACAATGGGGAGAAATGTCATAAAGCCACATGGGATGACGAAAGTTCTTCAAGTGAAAAAGATGATAATGAAAGTGAAGAGGTCAACCTATGCTTCATGGCTATTGAGGATCATGTCTCGGACAAAGTAATATTACTACACTCATACTCTTTCAATAATAATAGTAGTGACAATGATAGTAATAGTGATGATGATGATGATGAGCAAAGCCTTATAGAAGAATTAAATATAGAATTAGAGAAATATATAACTAAATTTAGTACCTATAGAAATAATATATCTAATTTGAAAAATAAGATAGATGGATTAGAAAAGGAGAACATAAAACTTAAATCATCTAATGAATCTCTTCAAAAGTCATTAGATGAATATTCATCAAGACCCTCAATATCTTCATTGTTAAAAGAAAATAATGCTTTGAAAAATGAAGTTGAGGAACTTAGAAATTCCATTTCTAAATTTCACAAAAGGTAAAGAAAGCTTATATACTCTCATTGTGTCTCAGAGATCACCCTTAATTAGATATGGTCTAGGATTTAAGGACACATCATCATCTTCTCACAAAACTATATTTGTTAAATCTAAAGAATCTCACATCTCCACACCTGTTAAAATTGCACCAAGAAATAAGAATGTTAAACCCTCTATACAGAAAAAGAATAATAATGCCTTTATGTATAAGAAGCAAGCATCTAGAAGAATGCAAAGTAATCATGATTGTGCATGTCATTGCTCTCAAAATCAGTCTAATAGAATTATGGCATTTAAATACAGTGTAAGACCAAAAAGCAAGTTTAGACCTAAACAATGTAATTATTGTATGAAAATGGGTCACATAAATAAACATTGTTGGATAAGGAAGACTCGTTGGGAACCTTCATGTGCTAACCCCCAAGGACCCAAACTCATTTGGGTACCTAAAAATCATACTTGATTTGTGATTCTATAGGTATGCCTCAAGTCCACAATAAACAAAAATGCTTGGCTAGTAGACAGTGGATGCTCAAGGCATATGACAGGAGACAAAGAACTTTTCAATGAAATCAAAAGTATTGATGGAGGTAAAGTTACCTTTGGAAACAATACTAAAGGTAAGGTAATTGGCATTGGTTCTATTGGTGTTAATAGTACTACTTTTATTAAGGATGTCTTACTTGTTGATGGCTTGAAACATAACTTGTTAAGTGTAAGTCAATTATGTGATAAAGGAAACAAAGTAATCTTTACTTCAAACGAATGTCTTGTAATCTCTATCGATGGTCAAGAAATATTTAAAGGGAATAGAGATATTAATACATACATAATAAACTTACATGAACTATCTAACCATTCATCTAAGTGTTTTATGTCTACTAGTGATGAATCTTGGATGTGGCATAGAAGACTTGGTCATGCTAACATGGACTTAATACAAAGTCTCAGCACAGGAGAGCTAGTAAAAGGTTTGCCAAAAGTTAAATATGTTAAAGACAAGACATGTGATCTTTGTCAGAAAGGAAAGCAACACAAGTCATCTTTCAAAGCCAAAAACATAGTGAGTACTTCAAAACCTCTCCAACTCCTGCATTTAGACTTGTTTGGACCTACTAGAATTATTAGCTTAGGAGGAAAACATTATGCATTTGTCATCGTAGATGATTACTCTAGATTTACTTGGGTAATTTTCTTAGCTCAAAAGAGTGATGTTTTTGAAAACTTCAAAAACCTTGCTAGAAGAATTCAAAATGAAAGAGGGTACTGCATTTCAAAAATAAGGAGTGATCATGGGAAAGAATTTGAAAATGAAAACTTTGAAAGTTTTTGTCTTGAACATGACATTTCACATAATTCTCATCTCCTAGGACACCTCAACAAAATGGGGTAGTTGAAAGGAAAAATTGTACTTTAATTGAAATGGCTAGAACAATGCTTAATGAATATGATTTACCAACTTATTTTTGGGCAGAAGCCACAAACACTGCATGTTATATTTCAAATCGAGTCTTCAAAAACCTCTTTTAAACAAAACATCATTTGAGCTATGGAATGGAAGAAAGCCCTTGATATCATACTTTAGAGTATTTGGATGCAAGTGTTTTATATTGAACACCAAGGACAATCTTGGAAAATTTGCCTCTAAGTCTGATGAAGGTATCTTTTTAGGATACTCTACAACCAGCAAAGCATATAGAGTATTTAATAAAAGATCATTAACGGTTGAAGAATCCATGCATGTTGTTTTTAATGAATCTAGTAAACTTGATCTTGTGAAAGGTAGTGTTCTTGATGATGTTGTAGGTAATATGGAACAACTTGATATTGGAAATGAAAAAGAAGAAAATGATCAAGAAAATTTACTGCAAAATGACACTCTACCTCAAACTCAAGAACAAATGAATCAAGAACTTCCAAAAGAATTGAGAATGACGAATGATCATCCAAAAGAGCAAATAATTGGTGATCTATCAAGGGGAGTAAGTACTAGATCTCATTTCAAGCATTTGGTTACTGATATTGCTTTTATTTCACAAATTGAGCCTAAAAATATTAATGAGACTCTTAATGATGAAAGTTGGGTAATTGCCATGCAAGAGGAACTCAACCAATTTGAGAGAAATAAGGTATGGAACCTAGTACCTAGACCCAAGGATCATCAAATCATAGGTAGCAAATGGGTATTTAGAAACAAATTAGATGAACAAGGGTTAATAACCAGGAATAAGGCAAGACTTGTTGCAAAAGGATATAATCAGGAAGAAGGTATAGATTATGATGAAACATATGCACCTGTAGCTAGATTAGAAGCTATAAGAATACTCTTAGCATATGTATGTCACATGAATTTCAAACTTTTTCAAATGGATGTGAAAAGTGCATTTCTAAATGGTTATATAGATGAAGAAGTGTATGTAGAACAACCACCAGGTTTTGAAAGCTATGATTTGCCAAATCATGTTTTTAAACTTTCAAAAGCTTTGTATGGTTTAAAACAGGCTCCAAGAGCTTGGTATGAGAGATTAAGTTCTTTTTTATTAGAAAATAACTTTACAAAGGGAAATGTTGACACTACACTATTCATTAAAAAGCATAAGCATGATATACTAATTGTTCAAATTTATGTTGATGATATAATATTTGGTTCTACTAATGAGTTATTTTGTCAAGAATTTGCTAAGTGCATGACTAGGGAATTTGAAATGAGCATGATGGGAGAACTTAAGTATTTCCTTGGTCTACAAATAAAGCAAAGAAATGAAGGCATATTCATCAACCAATCCAAATATGCCAAAGACTTAATCAAGAAATTTGGTATGGAAGGATGCAAAAATGCCAAGACTCCTATGAGCACATCAACAAAATTGGACAAAGATGAAAAGGGTAAGAGCATTAATGAAAAGCTTTATAGAGGTATGATCGGATCACTTCTATATCTTACTGCTTCTAGACCCGACATTATGTATAGTATTTTCTTATGTGCACGATTTCAATCATGTCCTAAAGAATCTCATTTAAATGCTGTAAAAAGAATTTTAAGATATTTACATAGATCATTGCATCTAGGTTTATGGTATCCTAGGAATTCATCTTTTTATATTATAGGATATTCAGATGCAGACTATGCTGGTAGTCTTTTAGATAGGAAAAGTACTTCAGGTACTTGTCACTTTATTGGAGAATGCTTAGTTTCTTGGTTTAGTAAGAAACAAGTTTCTGTTGCTCTCTCAACTGCTGAAGCTGAATATGTAGCAGTTGGATGTTGTTGTACACAAATTCTTTAGATGAAACAACAACTTAAGGACTATGGTCATGAGATGAACCATATACCTATCAAATGTGACAACACTAGAGCTATAAATCTTTCAAAGAATCCTATTCAACACTCAAGAAGCAAGCATATTGACATAAGACACCACTTTATTAGAGACCATGTTCAATATTAAAATGTTGCATTAGAATTCATAAGCATAGAAAATCAATTAGCAGATATTTTCACTAAGTCTCTAAATGAAGAAAGATTTAATTTCATTAGAAGAGAACTTGGTATGATTTATGGATTAACCTTGTGATTGCAAAAATTATGAAATTTTAATTGTTGATCTTAAATTATATCACAAGTTATAAGATAGAAATTTTGATGAGATTTCATGTTTTAAGGAGTTGAATCTTTATTGAAATGTTTTGGTTTTGTTTTAGGACTTAATTCTAATTTGATTTAAGGGAGTCACGCCCATGACATATGTTCACTCCCGTGACTTAAATGGCCCAAAGAGGCAGTATCGTTCACGAGTTGGTTCACGACATGGTTCACGGCTTCAAGCGGTGAAAAGTTATTTTCACGGCTTGAGTCACACCCATGAAAATAGTCATTCACTCCCGTGATGAATTTTCACTCCCGTGAACAAATATACCCCAAAACTCACAGAAGCTTTCACGCCTTGAGTCACGGCTTGCTTCACGGGCATCAGTAGTGAAATTTAAAAGTTCACTCCCATGACAGTTTAGTCACCCCCGTGACCGATAATTATTCACGCCCATGATGTTCAACGATCACGCCTGTAAAAGTATTCACACCTTCATTCACTGGTGGAACACTCCTTCAGCAAACCGTGAACACGACCATTCACGCCCGTGAAAACCTTCGTCACGCCCGTGAATGTATCGAATATATAAGAGAACAGTCAGTTACAACCTTCATTTCAACTCTCCATCTCCCAAAACCGCTCTCATTTACTCTCATTCATTGAGACATTGAAGATTCTGACCCCAAAGACTTGAAATTTCCCTATAAATACCACCAAAAATTCGAATCTTCAGCAAATATCATATATTTCTAGGGTTTTACATCAAATTTTCTGTCAAAATTATTTTTTAACTCGATCAACAATAAATCTCTTCAAAAATGGAGTCTGCTTCATCCAAGGGAAAGAGAAAGAAGTCTCATGCACCTAAGAGGTATGCAGATTACCTAATGAACCGCATTCCGAAAAATTGCCATCCTCGGTATGCAACTTTGAAGAAGAGACCTCTTTTGTCTTCAAGATCCTTCGAATGGAAAACAGTCTGAAGTCTTGGACTTGAGACGACTATAATAGAGCAACTACAAGTCTGTCATCTCAAAGATTTTGTTGAAATTCATTAGCCGACTCTAAGAGAGCCAACACTGGAATTTCTCAGCACATTGCAGGTTTCACCTACTGGAGTAGTGAAATTCCAACTCTACAACAATCCCAACACCCTCAATGCCATTGAATTTAGTGAATTGTTCAACCTACCATCTAATGGCATCCTGAATGACACTGAGGTGGAATTCTCTGCCCCTCGAGCCTGGACACACTTTGGCACCACGTTTTGAGCAGTTGCAGACTTCAATGGATGAGAGGTTGGAAAACCTCAAAGACTTCATGGAGTCTCGGATGAACAGCCTTGAGGCTGAAATGGCTAGGCTTCGTGATAGGATGTCTAGCTAGGAGATAGGCTAGAGAATAACCTAAATTTGATTGTTTTTGCTTGTTTGTTATTTTTTATGTTTGCTTGTGTGTAGGAAATTTTTAAATTTCCTTTCTGAACATTTTAACTCAGTTTGTATCCTTTCCTTTATGTTATATATATTTGCTTTTGTTTACTTCAATCTTCATATCCTTTTTGATTGATGACAAAAAAGGGAGAAAACTAGCAATATATGATAGGCAATATATGATAGGGAGAATGGTATCAAACTAGCAACATAAGATTAAAATAGCAATATATATTAAGGTAAATGATTTTTGAATCAAATAATCAAAATTGAATTGACTTTGAAATGGATTACAAATCTTGATTCAAAATTTCATATGCAAAGTATATAATTGGAAAATTAAGCTTTATATACTTTAGATATACCTTAAGTATACTTTGCATATACCTTAAAGCAAGTTACAAATATAAATATGCCATGATATACCTTAAATATATCTTACATATACTTCATGTCTTAAAAAGGAGTTATGGTATATATTGGATATACTTCTCATATAGCTTGCAAACACTTAAATCTAGTTAAGTTTATTTCAATGCTACATCATTATCTACTATTCTTGCACATTATAAATTTTTATCCTAAGTATATTTTGAGGGGGAGACTTCTCAAAATCGCATATTGCTAGATTATTTGTCACCATCAAAAAGGGGGAGATTGTTAAACCTTAAGAGGTATTTCCGTCATTTTGATGATAACAAATAAAATAGCAATATTGTATTTAACATACTTGTCTTCTAAATCTTTTATACAGGACATGGATCAAAATAGCAAGAATGGAGAATTGGAAGAATAATCCTTGAAAGACAAAATTCAAGTAGTAGCATGTTCACTGCCGTGACTCTATGATTCACTCCCGTGAAAGAAGCTAACCGTTACCAAAACCAACTTTTGCAGTTCACGGCCATGAAGGAAAAACAAATCGTGAAGTGGACATTTCAGTCACCCCCGTGAATAAAGGTGTCACTCCCGTGAAGATTCATAAAATTTCATCCAGAGAGCTTCACGACCAGAGTCACCATTTGGATCACGGTTGGAAAGATTGTCATGCCCGTGAATGAGTATGTCCCGCCCGTGACTAAATATGTCAAAATATTCCAGAGAGCTTCACGACCAAGATCACCACTTCAGTCACGGCTTGGGAAGAATTGTTCCTCCCGTGACAAGCATAGTCACGCCCGTGAACAATGAAGAGAAAAATGTCAGGCGCGATTTTTTTGTTGGTACAACGTCTAGTTTCTTACATAATGCACCCTAACGGCTATGTTCAGCCATGGGAGTATAAATGGAAGTCATTTATGCATTAAGGAAAAAGAGAATGAGAAGAAAAACAAAAGATTAGCATATACTTCAAATAACAAGCTATCTTGTACTTTCATACTTTGAGAACAAATCTATTCTCTGTAAAAATCTTTTTGCTCCTCATATTTGAGCAATTAAGATTTATAAGTGGTTTTCTCTGTAATCTTTACTCAAGTGAGCTTTGGGTATTTCTGGGTTAAGAGCAGAACAATTGTAAGAGTTAGTTGTGTGAGCCTCCAAAACACAAATTAAAAGGTTATTTGTGTGATCCTGTAAAACACAAGGAAGGTTGTTTGTGTGATCTTGTAAAACATAAGGAAGGTTGTTTCTGTGAGCCTGTAAAACACAAGGAATTGGTTATTGTGTGAGCCATTAAAACACAAGGAATTTCTGGGTTAGGTGTGAGCTATTGTGAGAAACACCATAGTTGGGAGTGAGCTTGTAAAACTCCATTGTAACACTTAATGTGTTAGTGAAACTCCCAATTGCGATTGGGGAGAGGAGTAGGGTTTGTTAACACCCGAACCTCTATAAATCTTTGTGTCTGATTTTTTCTATCCCTCCTAAAATTAATTATTTATTTCCGCACTTTAAAGTTTAATTTTTTGAAACTCCAATTCAACCCCCCTTCTTGGTCTAATATCTGGGCAACATCATCTTTCCTTGGTTGAGACTTATAAATTCTCTCATTTTCTCATTCACATAAATCGTAAGAACGTTTTATTCCTTGAACTCAGTTACGAAGAAGTCCAGGTCATAGGCTGTGGAACATCTGGTTTCAGTAAGATTGTCTTCCACCAGTCATATGCATTTTCTTGTAACAAAGATACAACATACTTGGCCTTCTGATCAGTGACCACCTTAAACTCATCACAAACCCTCTCCACCTTTTCAATCTAATATTTTGCAGCAATAGGATCATCATCCTTTGTTCCCAAAAAATCAGTAGCCCTAAATTTTTAGAGCTTGTCTAACTATACCCTTGGTCTTGGTGGTGGAGGAAGAGGAGATGGTGTTAGTGGTACAACTTTAACTATTTGTTGCAGTAATCCTACCATCTGCTACATTAATGGAATTTGGTCCTGCTTAGCTTGTTCAAGAGCCTGTGGGTCAGGGACTAGTACTGCACCTTGATCTTGAATATTAGTTGCAATGGGGGTGGTTTGATGCCTCATTATGTAGAGAGCTCTGGTTTTTAACCATGTCATTCGATTTAGACACCATCTCACTCTAGTCCTACAAGTTGACAGAGAAATAGTCATAGTCAAAATCAGATTAGACACATGTATGTATGCATGATAACCCCACAATCCATTTAGGTCTAGAACCACCTAAATTTGGTCTTTAATACCACCAAATGTGGCACCCAACTTACAGCTATGGGTAAACCTTATTGTACAGACGGGTGCCACAAAACTATATTTGTATCTACCTATCTGAATCAAAAAATTTCTAACTTTCCTCTATACTAAGATCATCATATTATATACTATGCAATTTTAAACATACATCTAGCTTAAATATGTATTTATAATGCAAAATCTGATTCAATCTCAAAACTATCTTGGGATTTAACATATCTTATTACATAATTCATAATACTTGTGCTTATGAAAATCTATCACATGTCTTTATTTAAACATTGATATAATTATATGTCTCTATCCCATGTCATACGGAATAATCAATAATAAAATGAATGAGATAAAGTACAGACCTAACAGGGGTCAACTCTGACTCCTCTAACTGGCTTGATCTTCTCTTTTTGTTAACTTAACAGTTTACTGACTCTAAACCTGTGTGCAGAGAAACTCACACGCTAAGCTATTAAAAACTTAGTGGTACATATAATCATTTAAATTCTAATAGACACTCACATATTAACATAACATTCTTAATCATAATATACCTATATGTTTGACTATATCATCATATACATATCACATATTGACTTACTTTATTCATGCTAACTTGTCTATTGAATAATATTCAAAGATTGTACTTACTAGTATACTCAACTATGCCATATATACATCGAAGTAAAACATACATATCAAATATCATGATCTAATTACATGCGTGACATAATTATCATAAGTGCAACCATATTATATAATAATACTGTATATCGATCATAGTCATACTAAATTTCATCATATTTTGAAATAACAAACATTTAATATCATTCATATGATTACTGGTTTCACAATCCTTTTTCCAAAATGTGACTATATTCTGATTCACTGAATTCTATATATCTTTGTGGCAAGGTCTGCCTTATCATTTTCCATATTATTGTGTTACCACCAATTTTCTTAGGCCGATTCTCTAGACCCGGACCATATGAATGCAGGTTGTGAAACAAAAGTGCTCTAAATGAGCTTAAGCCATCTTGCTTATTACCGTATTTGTCTGTATTGCTACCACTGAGTTTCTTAAATCAGAAGTGCTCTAACACAAGCTTAAGTCACCATGATGAGTAATGACTACATGCATATGGGTACAAGGTCGCTCTGACATGAGCTTAAACCACCTTGTCCTAATCGAGATATGCTACTACTGAGTTTCTCAAATCAATAGTGATTTGACATGAGCTTAAGCCATTTTAATGAGTAATATAATAATCGCATGCATAATATTCTATGGTACTATAACTCCTTCAATGACATGCCACCAGTCATTGAATAGAAAATGAGTATATTTATCCACTTTCTGGATATTAACATCATTTATGTCACAATTCATATCTTTATATAATCATCAATATACTTTGTATTATAAGGCACCTAAAGCATATTCTTGGTTCTCAATCATGTTATAACATTGCATATAATCTCACTTAATTATATCATTAAATTAATCATTTATGGGCATAAGGCATTCACGGGCGTGAAGCCTTCTGTCATGGATTGTCTTCTCGTGACTCAGTCGTGACTGGCCCATGATCATTCATAGGCATAAAATTCATACTTTTACGGGAGTGAAGCTTGGCTTCACGGGTGTGAAATACCTTAATGAATATCAAGTTTAGCTTCACGGGTGTGATATATCACACATAAATAATATTCTAACACTACTTTCAATCAATTTTACACACAATCATGCAAAATTCTAAAGCTAACCAATGTTAGCCATACCTATCAACACTTTTCATATTCCAGAATATAAAATCAACCATAAATATGCATATGGTCATGTTCAATCATTCAAACTAGGCTCCATGCCTTATTTATCAACATTCCTACATCAATTATCAACATATCAACCTTATTATGCATCATAGAATATTACAAGCCATTTAACTCAATTCTAGAATATACAATATCAATATTTCTTATCACTAAATATATTAGAATACAAAATTCACAATAAGTACATTAAAAATGAATTAGAATGAGTATATGTACAAGTCTTAATAATGGAGCCCTAAAACTTATTTCTCTCACATCTACTACCTTTGGTGGGGTTCTCCACTGTCCGTCTCAATCCTTAACATAAAATAGAGACCATAATTATGTTTTATATATGCCATTGTATCTATTTATGTCATAAATACTCAAAACCTCAACCTTTCATTTATTTTAAGCCTATCAATCTAACTCTCTCATTAAACTGAATCAAAACTATCAAAGATTAACAAAAATATCCTCCTTTACCTCTGTTTTGATGTTTACATATTGGCAATAGGGTTCAAAACATTTTCAAACTCTCATTAGGTTCTAACTTCAATTCTTATATTGAAAATTTTAGGATTAGCGGTTTTAGAATCATCAATGATTGGTGAACCTGCGGATCCATTTGCAATTGTTTTTCAATTCGTTTTAACCTTGTTTTTGTTGGTTATTTTGTGTTTAATTAATCATAATAAAAAAGGGAATGAGGGATGTTTCTGAGGTTTTAGAGTGCGGTGGCTAGGGTTAGGAGTGATTTATGTGAGTTTTTATGTCAAAATACGAAACTGCCATATATAAACTGTGAACTTTCACAAACGTGAACTATAGTGTCATGGGTGTGAACTATAGTGTCATGGCCATAAAGCTTATCAGCTTCAGAATCTGAATTTCACGACATTCACGACTGTGATTAACTATGTCACGAGCGTGAACATTGAAAACTTCACTTTTTTCTATTATTTTTGTTATATTAAGGTTTCTAACACCCATAACTACACATATACTTCCCCCTATACTCTCAATATACATTTATTTAACATATTAATTCCAAACTTTGACTTGCAGTCCTTACACATTTGACTTGATCTTTTGCCCATTAAAAGGTCCACTATTAAGAGAAACTTCCAAAAAACATTTCTTAAGTAGTGGGGTAGACAAACGAAAGATGAAATATTATAAAATAGTTGTGTTCTCTTTTTTTTAGTTCATTTACTTTTTATTATCATTATTTTGCAAGTTTTAGTTTTGCTTTATCTATTTATAATCTAAATTTAAAATTTTGTGCTTGATAAAACTGAGCTATTAACTTTGATAAGTTAAAAAGATAAATAAAAGTATTTACACTTATAAGAAAAATCAAATTAATTCAATAACATTGTAACAAGTATGTTTCTAATTGCCTATTACAAATATGTTATAAATGTTTAATTTTGAAATTAAAAGTTACAAGCAGAAGTTGTAGAAAACTATCAAATTCTATTGAATATAAATTTATGTTATGCCTAGTAGAAGTAAGAGGCAACAAATAGTATTTTAATGAGGAGAAATTTTTTTAAAGCTCAATTCACATCCTTTAGCATATATACCCAAACTTCTCATAAGAAGGAGAAAAAGTTCTTCAAAAAATAACTAAAAACTAGCAAAAAATAAAAAAATATATTTTTGGGTAGATCTACACAAAAAGAAAAACACTAAAAACTATAAAAGTAAATAAAAATAAACAAGAAATGGTGGTCACCGGCAACCCCCCACATAGCCACTTACCAAGAGAAGGAAAGTTAAAGAAAAGGTAAATGAGGTCTCTAGAAATAAAAATAAGATGAAAATATACACAAGTCCAACCTAAATCGAACTCATTATTATTTTATTTTTTTCTCATTTTATTTTGTTTCTCATTCAAAATACTGTAAGTGTTTTTTTTTCAAAAAAATTCCAGCTTATACATTGACTACACTCATAAATCAAATGCAAATAACATATTATCTTTAAAAAAAAAAATAAATACTTGGCTCTTTTTTCATTATAACACATTTAGTTTTAATGTAAAATTTTAAAGACGTAGATTAATAAAAATCAATAGATCTCTCTTAGTCCATCATTTGCATTTATTGGTTCTTTCCTTATCTATGCAATCAAGATCCCAAATAGAGGAGGATGAAATAGATTTTTGCCTCAGCAATGACACCTTTAATATCTCCACAACCTACAATACTATTTTGGTCTTGGAGCTTGCTCCACAATCTAAATAGAGTTTTGGAAAACTTTCGAGTAATTTTCAATAACGATACTCCAACAATTTAATACGTAACGATTCAGTATTTAAAATTTTATTTGTAATAAAAAATCGTTTTAACTTTAATTTTGTAACTAAAAATTCTTTTTGTCATCCGCTGTTAACTCTACTTTCTTTTCACATAAAAAAAATTATGTGGAATTTTTTTTTTAAAATGACATGAAATTTTAAAAAAAATGAAATGATGAAAAACCCTTTCAATTAAAATTAGATTCTCTCTCTAATTTTTCCAAATGAAAATTCTAAATCAATTTATATGATTTCTCTCCTTCAATTGAAAGGTTCACTTCCTACTGTACTCATTTGATTGAACAATAAATTTGTTGTTGATTTTTTTACTTTCTATCGGTGAAATTTGAAGCCAAAATGTGAGATATCTCAGAAAATATAAAATTCAAAAATATAATTTACTTATTTATAAATATATATCTTTATTTTTATTGTTGATGATATAATAATATGAATTGTTGTATTTTTTTGTATATACAAAAAATATTTTTTTAAGAAACAATTTTCTTCCTTTTTTTCTTCTTTACTATGTAAAATCTTCATTATCAAAAGAAAAAAAGTTTCATATTTCTTATCATACATCATCAAGGAGAGTTTTTAAATTTATTTATTTTTAAATCAATTAATTTAATTAGATGGATTTTTTGAATGGATATATGATATCTCATTCTTTTTTTTAACTGAGAAATGAGATACTAATTTTTATAATCCAAAAAATCTAATATAAGTAATGAGAAGAAGATATATGAACAAATTACAGAAAATTTTATTAGATTTTAATAAATTACATTCATAAATAAACTTTTAAAAATTTAATAATGCATTTTTTTATCATTTATTAAAAATATCGTTTGAAATAACAATTAAAAAAACTGAAATTTGAATATATTGTCTGCTTTAGATGAAATCTTAAATAATTTATACAAAATATTTTAAATATGAAAAAATTATGTGATTTATTGTATTATAATATTTGAAATTCATATAGTATAATATAATATTAATTTAAAAAATTTATTTTGCTATATATATATATATATATATATATATATATATATATATATATATATAAATAGGGTAAGTGCAATGGTAGTCAATCTGAGAACTAACCCAAAATTGGAAAATACAAATAATGACGCACTGTTAAAACATCTTCATCATGTCCATTTCATATAATTCTCGTTTGGATAATTAAGATAGGAGTATAATAATAAGTTAAAAAAAGAGAAAAAGGAAAAAGGAAAACGCAAAGAGACAAACAGAGCCCAAGCCAGAGAGAGAGAGAGAGAGGGGGAGAGAGAGAGAGAGCGTACACATAACAGGACATACGCTCACATGGTAGTTTTAGAGAGAGAGAGAGAGAGAAGGTAAATGCCATCTGTTGTATTGTATTCTACCAGTTTTGAGCACCATTCGGCTTCTCTAAAGCTGAAGTCTTTTTCTCTTTCTTTACACGCTTCTTTTTTGAAAATTTGATGAAGCTCCACAAAACTTACTTTTTAGCTCTCTCTATCTTTCCAGATTTCCTCTTTACCTCTTTTGAGCTAAACCCATTAGTCATTTTTCAGCTTTCGCACCCTAATTCTATCAAATTACTGAGTGCTGTGATAATTTCTCTGTGTTGATCACAATTGGCATTGTCAAGGTGAGCTCTCTCCTTTGTTTGTTTGTTTTTGTTCTTTTCCTTTCAATTTGGGTTTTTATTTTCATTTGATTTTGTTTTGAAGCTATTTGATTGAAATGTGACAATTGAGAATCGGAAAATGTTACTAACTGTTGATTATACATAAGCTGGAAAATCACAGTTTCTAGGTTTGTGTTTATATTCCTTTCCTCCTCCTTTTCCTTCTCTCTCGCTGCAGTCCTCGCTGTTACTGGTTTGCTTTTGGTACCCAAACTCACCACTGTCGTTAGATTTTCTCAGAATTTGATTTTTCCATTGCATGTGCAATTGGTATGACATCTGTTGTACTCAAATTTGCATATCTGAAAATTGAACAGATATACAAGATTGGCTTTTGGGTCATGCAAGTGGGTCTTCCATTGATGTAGATTTAGAGTAGATAATATTAGAAATTTGATGGTGGATGGTGTTTTCCAGCGATTCCGATTTATATGTTATTAATCGGTAGCTGTATCTGAATCGCCATTCCTGCTAATTCCTCGGGTTTGAAGGAACTAGCTATTTGGGAAAGGAAAGATCTATTTAGCTTATATAATTCTTACTTTTGATGGCTTAAGGGGCTTCCGTTTTAGATTTTAGAGAATTCATTATAATTGATTGGTGGTATCGGTAGAGAAAACGTTTTTATTTTTATTTTCTCGGATTTTCTTCAATTTGAATGTTCATTGCATTTTGTTAGTGTGGATAATTTTTTCCTTTTTTTTTTACACTATATGAAGATTTATTAGAAAAAGGACGATATGGAGTATGACGGTTTAAATTTAGGTGGTGAAAATTTTGTTTTGGACGAAATGGTCTATCATAAATAGTCAACTGGACTCAGTTTTTCACCAATAACAACCCCAAAACGGCAGTGTAATCGTGCAGTTTAGCATCTACCATCTAGTTGAAAGTTACGTTTACATGCACTTCATAATTTGTTACGGCAGTTGACTGAACCCCTTTCCTGTTGTCTTAGGTTTCTTATATGATTTTATTTGTTTTATAATTTCATTTATTCTATTTACCATAATGGGTGCATTCTATTGATATTTTATTTTTATTTTGTATCTATCAACATTGCATTAGATTTCTGTTATTTAGCCCGAGGCTAGGTGTCCACAAAGTGTAGTTTACTTCCTAAAAATTAAAATTACCGGAAAATCTCTTTAGGTAAATTTACAGCTGACAGACTGATATCATGCTCTCTTTGCAGTATTTTCCTTTGGTAACAGAGAAGTGATGCCCAGCCAAATGATATCACTATTAATTTCTGATCTTTATCCCATTTCAGGATGCATGTCTTCATTTTTAATTTTTATAATCATGCACTTAATTTATTAGACTGCTATTTAAGTTTCATTTGCAAAACTGATTATTTCCTTTAGGAATGGCTAAATGGTCTTTTTCTTTTTTCTGTTCTATCATTGATAAATAATTATTGCCATACTTGTGGAAAATCTTTCGATTTATGTGTCATGCCTTAATATCTCTTTATCCTTACTCTCTGTTTGGCAATTTGAAGAATGCCTCTGGGCTTGTCATCCTCTTTTTTTCTTATTTTAATTTTTCTTTGGGGGTTCGAATGGGTTTTGAAAGAGGATGATTGAGAGATTTTAACCATTACATACTTCATGGCTGATGTCCAGCAGTTGTTTTGGTATGTGTTTTTTACTTGCAGTGCATTTTGTCTGTGTTTGTGTTTTTCACATGCAGTACATTTTGGTCTCCCTTTAGTTTTCATTTCATGTAAGTTTCACAACTTTGGGTGGAGGGAAGATTTGCATTATAGATTTTCCCTTCTCTCATATTTCAGGTTCTTGTGCTCTTGGTGCACAATCGCAACTTTGGATATCTGATGCAAGATTGTGTTATTATTATGTGTGTGCATCTCTTTTTGTTTTCAATTTCATGTTTTATTTGATATCTCTTTTTGCAATTCATTTTTTGGGTTTAATCAATATAAACTTATAGGTTTTGATGATAGTTGAGCTGCATAACTAGCATTTTGTACGAGTTGCATTTGTGGCCATCTACTTACTTATTGTTCTTTTTTCTTATCTTTGTTTTTTTCTCAAATTCCAGGTATGTTATATAAATGGATATAATACGTGTGAATTTATCCAGTACTTTTATCAAGTTCTTGCGGTGTTAAATTGGAGATTTAATTTTTATCGTGAGACCCCACATTTTTGTCTTTAGTTATTTGTGACTGTAAGACTCAGTCAGCCAGTAGTAATGTTCAACTCAGAAATTGAAGACTTGTGTAGGGGGTTACATGATGAAAACCATATTTTTACAAAAGTTTTCTTTGGAAAAGATACTGTGGCCACAAGTCGGAGGAGCCTTGTTAGTGGTTTGGTTAACTTTCAGTGTGAGGATGGTAAGATTGCTGACATGTCATTAGGTTCTAACAGCGAAAACTCAGCTGTGACTAGCCAATCTTCTACCAAAAGTTCATTGGTGGAGGACTCTGATATGAATGAGAATTCTGGAGGGGCCTCTGCATCAGGTTGCTTTCAAGAAAGACTAGAGAGGGATGACCAGATTACAAGTATCAAAAGAATGAAGCTCTCAGTTGATGGTCCATCCAGCACTGGACCTGATACAGTAGAGGTTTTCACTTCATCTGTGTTGCCAAAAGAGGGAGTTAATGGTGTGCTTACTGCAGATACAGACTCCTCTGAACAAACAATGGCATTATATATAGTTGAATCATCTTCTCATGGTTCTATATCTAGTTGCTATCTGCCAAAGCAACAAGCAAAATTAGATAGAGGAAATCATGTTCATGATAGGGATGTCTCAAAGTGTATGGCAGTGAATACTGATGAAAGTGCTGGCAAGGAGGTCATTATTTGTAGAACTGTTGCCTCACCTGTTTCCCAAGAAAGTTTTGCTACCAAACTTTTGCTTACTAACCCTTCTGTAGCAATTACAGAAAAGTCTGGGAGTATTCTTGCTGAGGAAAATTTGAAGGAATTGGATTCAACAGGATTGGATGTATCCAATACCTTGAAGATGGATTTTAAGAAGGATCCTCGTCCGTTTCTCCAGAGTCTTGCCTTTCGCATACTTGTGGCAATGGGCTGGCGTATCGAAAGGATTAAGAGACCTTGTCGCAAATATGTGGAGACTATTTTTCTGTCTCCTGGGGGTAGGTTGTTTCGTGAATTTCATAAAGTTTGGAGGTTGTGTGGTCAAATTTTATATGCAGATAGATACTATTTGGTGCAGGAAGGCAATGATAAGGAATGGACTGATATCAGTCAGTTTTGGTTTGATTTGTCAGATGTATTGATGAATATTGAGAAAAGAATAGATCAAACAGATCCTGCAAATGATTTGGCTCATCAATGGAGTCTTTTAGATCCCTTTGTTAATGCTGTGTTAATTGAAAGGAAGGTTAGACAACTGAGAAAGGGAGGTAGCGTTAAAGCTGGAAGAAGCATTGTAATGAGCAAGAATAACAAAAATGATACCGTTACGGTCTTGACAAGTGGGGATGATGCAACAAACCAGTCTGTTCATAGAAATTTGTTGACGTGGCATGGTGATTCTTCTTTGGCCATTCGAAGTGCATCAACAATCTGTGAAGGAAGCCATCAGCAATCTGGCGACAGAAGTTTCTCAGAATATGATGAACTAACAAAAGAGTCCATAGAAGTTGAGAAAATTGAAACTATACATTTAGCTGAGAAAGAAGGAATGTGTTTGGTTGGTGTTGCTGATGGGATGGAAAATCAGTCTTGTAGAATGTGCAAGGACAAAGCAAGCTGCTTGAATATGTCTTCCTCACCACCTTGTGCATCAGAAACTGATTGTGCACAGTTGTGTGGTTGCCATTGTAATGTCTCTGTTGCTGATGGAACTGTTAATGTGCTGGGGAGATTCGAATCTGATTCCCCTCATCAAGATAGCAGCTTAGTTGATGTTGATGAAGGCACTGGTCACATGGATTTTTCTTATGTCCAGGATGAACTGGTTTGTACTCCATCTGTAAGTTTGGATGCTTCACAGCAAGCTGAGCTTTGTGCAAAGGATGGACAGTGGATTCAAGTTTCAACATTTGAAATGAAGGATAAAACTGTTGTGAAAAAGAAGATGCGCAGGAAGTCCAGAAAGATATCTGAAATCAGATCAACCGCAACATACCAGAATGACAATGTTGATAATCATGGAAACCAATTTGAAGTGCAGGAGAACTTTGCTGTCAACGCAGGAACTAAAAAGATTGGCAAGAAGGCCTTGCTAAGTGACAGTTGCTTGCATGACAGTGGAGGCCCAAAATTAAAGAAGATGTGTCATAATGGTTGTAAAAACAGCCAAAAGAGGCCATCCAAATGCCTCATTAATGATGATGACTTGTTGGTGTCTGCAATTATTAAAAACAAAGATTTCAGCATGGGTGCCTCTAAAGCTGCTTACGAAACGGTCTTTAAATTGAGAGGTCGAAAAAAGCACAAGAATCAGAAAGGCAGCTGTAGGTTAGTTCCCCGAAATCTAAGCAAAGTGGGGAAACATTACCCAGTTGGTAAGTCGATAATGGGACCCAGAACTGTTTTATCATGGCTGGTTGATATTGGGGTCATATTTCTGAATGATGTGATCCAGTATCGAAACCCAAAGGATGATGCTGTCATTAAAGGTGGTCTGATTACAAAGGATGGCATCAAGTGTAGGTGCTGCAATCAGGTGCTTTCAGTTTCTAAATTTAGGAGTCATGCTGGATTCAAGCTGAATCGCCCGTGTTTAGATCTTTTCATGGAATCTGGAAAGCCTTTTACTTTATGTCAGTTGCAAGCATGGTCAAGTGAATACAAGACCAGGAAAAGAAGGAGACTAGTTGTGCGAGCTGATGATGATGATGAAAATGATGATTCATGTGGATTGTGTGGTGATGTTGGTGAGTTGATTTGCTGTGATAACTGTCCCTCAACCTTTCATCCGGCCTGCTTGTATGCTGAGGTTTGTCTTTTTGCCTGGTTACATGTTTTGTGCTGCTTTTCCTTACATGGTCGTGTAATTCTCTTCCATTGTATGTCTGGTTTGCCACATACTAATTTTGATGTTTTTGTTGCAAACTTCAATTCAAAAATAAGTGATGAGACAGTTTCTTGTAAAGCACACATTCCTTCTTTCCCTCCAGCAAACAATGGGAAAAAGGGAAAAGCATTAGAAGATCACACCAAGAACCTTTTTTTTTTTTCTTTTCTTTTCTTGTCATCATATATCTTTTATTTAGAGCTGATCTGCAAGAAACTGAGTTCCTCAATGTAGTATATCTTTCAGATTTTATTGCAATTATTCCAAACCTAGTGCGTGTAATCATTTCCCTGCCTTCCAGCACGAAAATAAGCTAGCAATTCCTTTTATTTCTTAATCAAGTCTTCACTTTCTATGCTTCCACTTTGGTTGGGCAAATCATGCTACTCAGACTTCATTCCTCTCTCTCGTGATGATCTCAATCTTCATCTGATTGAATGGTTTGTAAACCATAATGATCACTGAGAGATGCAGTGCTCGTGTACGTGACTTGTATGCTGATTATGCATTTTTTATTGCATAAAATTATGCAACGAAGTTTTATTTTTTCTCATGATTTTGGGTTCACCTATAGAGTGATTGAAAACCACAATGGTCACTGAGCCTGCAGCTGATTCAAAAAATGACCTGCTTCAAATGTGGATATGAGATTCCTCTGTGATTTAATTGATATGTAAATGGCATTTGCATTGGCTTCTCTTCCACCATCTTGATTGTAGCTGAGCATATGCTATTTTTACATTTCACATTTGATGGTGCAAATTATTTTTCTACTTTCTTTGGGCTAAGGTGATCATGTTTTCAGGAACTAACCTACTTCCGATATGGATAAGAAATGATGTATGAAATGGACAAGGGCAACATTTTGTTTTCACCATTTTGAATCCAGTTCTTCTTTCTATTATGCTCAGAAAGTGTGCTACTCTTGCATTGTGCATTAGATTACTGTGCATGTTATCATTCTGGTTTCTATGGGTGAATATGATCAATTTAACCCTCATCATATTCCTGGATATTTTCTTTTGCTGTTGAAAATATCCTTTATATTAATTGAGGATAAGGGGTGCTACTTCTGTTTCCTGTTTGAACTATAGTAGCTATGTTCTTGACATTTCTCATGTTTGTTTTTTATTTGTTTTGATTCCGGATGAATTATATGAATAACTGTGATAGAATTTGAGATTGTATACAATTTAAGATACGTGAACTATCAATTATTGTATTTTATTTATGTCAGGGGATCCCCGAAGGCAGCTGGTATTGCCCTAATTGCACTTGTTGGATATGTGGAGAGTTAGTCAATGATAAGGAGGTTTCCAGTTCCTTTGGTGCATATAAATGTTCACAGTGCGAGCACAAATGTAATGTCCTCACCCTTCCAAAGTTGCAGCTGGATTGTTTGTTCAGTTTAAGCTGGATTAATTGAATCTGAATTGTCTCTGACACTTGTGGATAACTTTAAAATCCTCCTTGAAGAATTTGCATGTTGACTTATGAACTAGACATGAAATTCAAGCACATAATTTTAAGATTCTTATATTTTCTCCTGTCAATGAAGATATTTGGTACATACAAGTGAACATTTTTTTTTCTCAAGTGAAAGTACATATTTATTTTATCTAGCTTTAAATTTGAAACTTGTATGCTTATTCTTGTAGCAAGAAATGCTAATAATCTTCTTAGGATTAGAAGGAACCAACAGCTATGGGGAATATGATGTTCTTGCAGTCTTCATCATCCTAGGTCCTACTCTTTATATTTTTATAGGAGTACCTAGGTGTGTGTTTGTTTGTACATTTGATGACAATATCTATAAGTTCTGTGTACCTACCAATATGCGGCAATTCCAAAAGTATTTATAAAAGGTTCCTTCTACTGTAAATTATGTTAATACACTTTGTTTATACATGGTTCCTTTCACAATAACATTAGATTTTGTTGATTCGTCCAAGGGCATTGATTGACAAAGTATGCCTTGCTTTGTAAAAAAGCAAAGTTATTGTAGAATCTCCCTTCCTCAGTGTAATAGATATTTGCTTATAGCTTTTGATGCTAGATAAACTTGTTAGTCATTTTTCTTGCGTCTCAGCAGTTCCTGATCCTCTTTTTATCATGCCCCTTTGAAAGTTACTAGAAATTCCACTTCTTGGCTTATAATTGATTCCTCATTTAGTTTTTGTGATGTTATGGTTGATTGTATGGCATTTGATTTCCCCAATCTATGATCATTTCCTTTCCAATTTGGGCTTCTAATTCACCAGATAATCCTCTCTTCTACAGATCATGACACTTGCTGGAAAAGGAAAAATATATGTGAAGGAGTGGGCTCAGATACTTGGTTTTGTAGTGGAAGCTGCCAAGAGGTACTTTCATTCATTTTCCGAAAATTATTGTTTTGTTGAAATGTGAACACGTACCACCTTTCCTGCTATGGAGCTTCTGCTCCTTTTTCCTCTGTTTTCTTTTGTCATTGTCTATCATTGCTATAAGGTTATTTATTTTCTTTTTGCTGTCAAATTAATTATTTTTTTCTTTTCTTGAGATGTTGTTTAGTCAAATTTGCTGATTTTTCTCTCTGTACTGCAAACATATTCTAAAATGTTTCGGCACTTGTTTTGAGAAATTTTTGTAAATATTTGTGTTGGAAAGAATATTTCATGTTTGGGATGAAATTAAGGAATCTATTAGTCCTTGCCATCTGTTACGGTTCTAGGGTTTTAGTGTTAGGTTGCTGCAGTAGTTTAATTCTAATAGGACTAGAATTAGCAGTTTATTTTATTAGGGCAGAATTAGTGGTATTTCCATATTTCCTAATTTCCTATTTTATTAGGATTCCTTAAATCTCTAGCTTTCCTATTTTCTAGACTTGTAAACTCTACTTAAAGAGGCAGAAATTAATCAATAATATTGAAGTCAGAAATTTCAAAAGAATTAAGAGATTCAGGTCTCTCTCTAAGGAGTCTAAGGTGTGGGTTCCCTTCGATGAATCCAAAGGTCCGAGTTTCCTTTAATGAATCCAATCGCCCATAACAAGATCCAGGGAACATAACACCATCTTATATGATTCCTTGCATTTAGCTTACGTCTGTTTCACTCAATAATAGTTTTTCTGCTTCAATATTCTACCTTGTTCTGAAACTGTGACTGAAATAAACTTGTCAATATAAATAGTTTCCTGAAAAGAAAAAAGCTGGATTTATTTTACATAATTATTTTGTTTTCTTGAGCAGTGGTTTCTTTCTTCTGTTTCAGAAGTTTATTATCTGTAAATAAAAAAATGGAGATAATAATAAGAAAGTATCAAACGTTTGCAATGTGCTTTTGCAGTCTCTGGTTGAATAAGGAAAATTTCATGAAAGTGGATAATTTCTTATTGAGAGTGACTTCTCGTCAATAGACCAAAATGAAGTGTAACCACTGAACTAAATCACGTAATAAATATACATTAAAAAAGTTTACCTTAAATTAGAAGGTCCAGCTGTACCTTCTGAGTCAACAGAAATTTTGCATTTACATGTCATTATTACTGAAGAATTTGGTCTCATTCATGCATGCAGGTTTACTCAAGTCTTAATTCTCGTGTGGGAAGCAGTAATCATATTGCTGATGGATTTTGTTGGACAGTTCTTAAATGCATTCATGAAGACCAGAAGGTTCATTCTGCTCAACGATTTGCTCTTAAAGCAGAATGCAACTCAAAGCTAGCTGTTGCTCTTACTATTATGGAGGAATGCTTCCAATCCATGGTAGACCCAAGAACAGGCATAGACATGATACCTCATGTTTTATACAATTGGGGGTGGGTTTTTCAGCTCTTCTCATCCTTTTTCTTCTTTCATTTGTTCTCTATTTTATCAGTTTTTATATATTCTCTCAGTTTAAGATGCTATTTTGAAAATTATTCGATTAAGAAATGCTATAAATAGTCAAATTTGTCAGGGAAAAGGTTTCTGGAGGGCCTTAGAATATGGAAAGGCTGAAGGCCTTTGCTGCTTTCTTGTCAAGAATATGAGAGTTAAAGCTGTTGATTGTGCATTAGGAAGAGGGTTATTTGTTTATGAGGGACAGAGTCTATCTTTGTTAGTTAGGGATTTCTTTGCTTTTTGGCAATTCTGTTAGTTATTGTAAATCTTTCCATTTTAGGGAAGGTAGGGGTAACCTTTTTCTTTGTAAAGTTTACTAATAACCGCCCATTCTATTGTTAAGAAGAAGTGATTCAGAAGTCTCTTTTTTAAGGATATAGGACATACATGTATGTTGGAGGTGGGCTGTTAAATTATGGTGCCCCTATCCTCTCTGACTTCAAAACCTAAAGAAGCATAGCCAGCCTGTTAGCCTGAAGTAACTCATGAACGGCTCAGCTTATTTAAAGCCCTAGTATCGTTGCAGTTCTGCTGATACTATCCACTAGATCTGCTCAAATCCTGGGCCAGGCTTGGATCTGCAACATCAAATGCTCTTTCTTCCTATTTTTTGTCTTATTCCTTTTTAAAATTTAAATCCATTCTCTAAATTTCCCTCACATTCTATACTAACCTTCATGTTCTACACTAAATATCTCCAGAGCATCCTCAATCTCAAATTTAATCTTGCTCCTATTCCCATAGATTGAGAACTGCTTAGAGGCCACGAAACAAATTTTTTCCCTCAGCATTGTTCAGTCCAAATCCCTAAATCCACTTACACAATCATAATGCATTGGTTTTCTAATTCTTAACCCTAAATTCCCCAATGTTACTGTACTCTAATGCACTACAGAGCATATGCATGCAGATTACTGATGTATCCTACGCTGAGAATAAAGAGATAATGTATCTCTTTTCTATTGGATGAAAGAAATTTATCAATTGGTTGAGTATAGTGTATCATAGGAGTGTCAGCAGGTAAGATTAAATGTGTCGCAGATGTGGAACAAAATCTTAAGGTTCTTTTGTTCATAAGCTTTCAAGCCTTGACGATTTGGTGTTGCTGTTGTGCTGATTATTCTATGAATTTTGACATTCTGTTGTCTAGAGGAAGATAACACATTACACTGGATCAATGGGATTGATGTCATTCGACATCAGCTTAGGATTTTAAATTTGAAATAATTTAAAAGATATATCTGGCTGCATATTGCGCGCATAAATCCTCTTGCCTGAGTTTATAATTCGTGCATATCCATGAAAGTTGTGTAGTAACAGGAAATTAGTTACATGTCCTAAAAGGACTGGGTAAAGTTGTCAGAAAAAAATACATATGATAGTATCTAAGCTATAATGATATTGACACTTGATTAGGGGATCCATCCTGTAATTTTGTTCTCTCTCTCTCTCTCTCCCTCCCTCCCTCCCTTCTTATATATATATATATATATATATATATATATATATATATATATATATTGTAAGCTTGTTCTAATGAATGTTATTCACCTTGACATTTCATTGTTATTAATTTCTTCTACATGTGCATTCCTTGTAGGTCAGAATTTGCTCGTCTAAATTTTCACGGTTTTTACACTATGGTGTTGGAGAAAGATGACGTACTTTTATCTGTAGCATCCATCAGGTAGTACTGAATGAAATTTCATAATTTGAATAACATCTCCAAGATACTACTATTAATGATTGTGCAAGATTTAAGTATTTTCATGTGATATTACTATGGTTTTATATGACACTGAAATCTTTCTAGAATTTAAGTTTGTTCATCCTTGATTAATAACAAAATTTTGTTGATTGATTTTTTCACGATCCATTCCACATCTTGAAACTCAACTATTGTTATCTAGTGGGTTAGGGCAAGGAAATATTTGATTTTAGGTTGTTTGATATCAAAGGAAATGGGTTACAACTCATCATTCAAAATCATTGTAATATAGTGTGGTTTGATGGGAAGGTTAAAGCATGGCTTCAAAACAAGTCAATGGGTTTTGAGGAGAGCAAAGAAGATGAAGAATTTTCAGGTTAATGAGGAAGCTTGAGTTTTTCTATTGAAAGGTGCAAGAAAAGGCAAATGTTTTAGGGTTGTAATAGTACTAAGAAAGATCAAGGACAATTAGGAGCTGTTAAGATTGGCAAGTTCTATTGTATGATGTGCTGCATTAATGGGAGCAAAATGATGATCACTTGCTTGAAAATAGACCAAAGGAGGCTTTATTGAATATCTTAAGGCACCACGTGGATACCTAGGTATTTTTTTTCCTCTTTTGCTTTCATTTCCAGGCAAAAACTAATGTTTGATTAGATGATGAAAAAACATTTATGAAAAAACTAAAGTTGCTTTTATGACAAAACACGGATTCTTTTCTATAACTTCCTTTTGCTTTTGTCATATGAAGGGAAATTCATATCATCGTGTGAACTGTGAAGTGGTTAACATATCTGCCAATCATGCTGTCTTGCTTTATGGAAAAAAGAAAATTTGAGATAAAATGCTTTTCAAAAGCAAAAAGATTAATCGAATGGAGCCTAAACTAACTTTTGAGGTGAAAATAGAATCCCTAGTATTGAATCCCGTAGGTTTTAAATCCCCAATAAGGATAGAACCCTTTCCTAGAATGCCCAATCAAAATCCCTAATAAGGATAGAAATATTTCCTAGAATGCATCAAGAAGCTTGATGGTACCTTTTTCCTGTGTCCTGGTAAATTACAACTTTCTGTATGGGGGATAAGTTCAATTACCAGTTAGTAGGTTGGGCTGTCATAAAACAACAATGGTCAAGGTGTAGATTTCGATACTTTTTGACAATGCCCATGCTTGGTTTATGATTGAAAGAGTCACAATATATGAGTGCCATTTATGATGGACCATTTTCTTAGGCTCTATGATACTTGCTGGAAAGTAAAAAAAATTCTCTTATGGATGCAATTTTGTTTCCCAATATATAGGTCCTATAAAACTAGACCACTCCCATCACCCTGGAGAAATAGAGAAGGGAGAGGAGGCTTTGATCAAAACGGAAAACATCTGGTATATTTGCTACTTGGCAGAGGACATGACAAAGTTACACCATTTGTCATGTAAAATACACTAATGTGTTGACCTGTATTCAATTCCCTATGCTATGCGCTATGCCAATTACAATTGATGAAATGGAGTGATTGTGGATAATCTTGGATTTCTCAAATATGGCTAGAATATCATAAAGCATCTGGTCACTCTAACAACTTAAAATAATAAATGGAGAGGCGCACCCTATATATGGGGCTATCTCACAATTCACTATGGAAATATCCAATGATTTCATACTATCAATTAAATCTTTCAGCTAATGACCCCAATTTTTTTAAGTTGAATGCTTTACCATTGTATCACTACTAATGTTAAGAGTCATTGTATCATGTCCTGCATTGATTATTTTTGTGTTGTTTTGTAGCTTATGCATAGTAAGTCTTTTTATTATAATTCCATTTAAGTTCTATTTGTGTTTAAAGTGTGGAATGGTGATTCCAAGTTTGCTACTATATTATTTTTGTGGGTTTTGTAAAAATTTATTTGCTTTGCAATTATGGAAAAAATTGCAAATCGTGTCTAGTATTTTACTATTTCAATCAATTGTTAGACTAGGAAGCTTTGACAACGGCTTATTAATAAGCTATAATATAGCTGTGGTAATACAGTTACTATGGTAGTATTATTTCATTGTTGAAAAACTCACATGCTGATTAGTAGTACATTTGTCATTTTAGGTCTTTTTAGTTAGGCAGTTAAATGGAGTACATTGTTGGTATTTGTACTATTTCTACTTTGGTGAGTGCGGTCAATTTATACAATTGACAACTATTCTGGTTTGCTGAGTCTCTTCACTACTATAATCTTCATGATTCATTATCAAGAGAAGAAGGAAAGAAGGAAAAAAGAAAAAAAAATTGAAATCTCAAATCTTCTCTGAAAGATGATAACACAAAAGAATGAACAGTATACATACTGAAATCAACTTAATTGACCATAGACAACTGAGGTTTGTAGTCCCAGTTTCAGCATGCCAAAAAAAGACTTCAACCTTCATTTTGCTTTCTCTCAATTTCTTCGAATCACTGAAATTGTGCGATTTAATGGAGGCCCACTACTTATCTCCACTTAGTTTCTTAAATGCTACAGAACTTTGACAAAATGATTTCACCTCTAAGTGTTGTTTAAAGACAAATAAAGATTGAATGTTCATAGTCTAGCCTACTGATGATCATCTAATAAATTGATCGAATCAGTTTAGTTTATTTCCTTAGAAGATTTAAATCCTAAGACTTAGTGGTAAAGATGGTAAATGTAATTTTACAGATGCACTTGTGGGCAAGGTTTATGCATGATGTGAACCAGCTGATCGCAGTTAGAATTGATCTAACAGCTTTCCTTTTCTGATCACAGGCAGATTTAATGTCACACCTTTCCTTTTATTTAGTTTCCTAGACTAGAAGAGTTTTATTTTGTTTTAGTATTACCCCTATATTTCATCCGCAATTAGAATTTCCATTAGTTTGTAATATTTATTTTAATATGCCTCTATATTTCAGCCTTAATTAGAACTTCCCTTATTATGTAATAATACCCTCTATTTAAAGATTGATGGAATAAAATAACTAAGCAGAATTTCTATAAAAAATTGTGGAGATTTAAGACTCTCTACTCAATGAGTCTTAGATAAAGAGCTTCCTTTTATGAGTTCTAACTTCTAGGTTCCCTTTGATGAATTCAAAGGGCCAGTATTCCATTGATGAATCCGATTAAGTCTTAGGCTCTCTTTGATGAGCTCTACTATCCTAATTATTATAGATAATCGTTTGAGGAATCCCAATCACTCAACCGTGACTCAGAAAATTTTAGAGTAATTATTCCACTTGGCTTTTGTCTAATGCACCATTTCAAACCTGTCAAACAAAATGATGATATTTGGTGTGAACTTGCTCCTAGCTTGTACTATCCCATCCACCACCTATGTTGTTTGGACTCTGGTATGAGTATTTGACACGGGTATATATCTAGAAGTCTAACTTTTTACTTTTTAAAAGGTATGATACATAGATACATCTAAAAATGATCCAAAATTAGGATATGAGTACGAAATTACATCTATATACATAAAATGTAATACGTCTATACACATGAAAATATAAATATTTCAATTTTCATATATAATAATTTAAGTTAAAAAATTGATAAAATTATAACATTTAAATTGCTAAACAAAAAAAAAATTATTGTACTCCAAGTTATAAGCTTAAAAGTCCAAAGTCTAAACCACAAAGACAAATAACAAAATGATATCATATAACTTAAAAAGTTTAACAAACTAGTATTAAACAACCTAGTAATGAGCAAAAAAGTTCACTTTTAAACAAGTTCAAAGTGTGTATGATATCTACTTTTAAACAGGTTTGAAGAATTTCAACAGGTGTGAAACATCCATGGTACAGGTTCAAAGTTTTTAGTACTTGGAGAAATTAGCTCTATTACTCTTAAAGTGAAGGATCTAGGAATGATCCTATAACCATATCTGTGTTGTATTCTAAGGATACAGATACTTTTTCATTTCTGAATTGTTCGAGTAACATAGTCCAACACTATCATCAACATCCCACTCACTATTGCTGCTATTTCTGCCTAAATTACCATTTCAAACAAATTCTTTACCATCACATTCAGCACATCGTTTACAACTTCACCACTTCCAAATCACCTATAGTCCACGGTAAAATATTGAATTCCATTCCATGATCATTTAATGTCTTACTAACTTATCATTTCTTTGCTCCACTTCCACCACCATGGCCACCAATTCAGCATCTACAAATCTACTATTTTTAAGACACATAATATTGCAGCTGCACCATCTTTAATCATAAACTACTAACCGTCCTAAATTGCTAGAATGACAAAATGGGATTCTTAAAGAATTTTATTTTGAACTGAAATGTTCTAATCTTTATTTATGTAGAATGTTACATATTTATACACATTTTACAGCTGCCTTACATAAATGCATATTTGAATATTTCTGAACTACTTTGCCTACTAATAAATGCATATTTACACAACTAATTTGCTGACTAATAAATGCATATTCCCAACTAATTTTTTGACTAATAAACATATATTTACACATCAACACATTTGACTTTTAATTTCTGAGATTTCTAACACTCCCCCTCAAGTTGGTTTGAAGATGTCTTCCATGGCTAGCTTGCTCACTAGTTTGTCAAATTGCTTCTTTGGTAGTTCTTTAGTGAGAATATCAGCAACTTGTTCTTTTATTGGAATATAGGGCATATAAATGAGTCCTTCCAATTTTTCCTTACTAAAGTGCTTGTCAATTTCTACATGTTTTGTCCTATCATGTAGGACAGAATTATGAGCTATTGCTGTAGCTGCTTTATTATCACAGAAAACCTTCATAGGAAGACACCTAGTTACTTTGAGTTCTTCAAGTAATCTTTTTATCTGGAGAACTTCACATATTCCGTGTGCAGTAGCTCTAAACTCCGCTTCTGCACTGCTTCTGACAACCACATTTTGTTTTTATTTAATCTCATTTTACTAACTAATGCAAAAATATAATTTAATCATTTACTTCAATTTAATTAAATTAATCATGTCAAATTTTTATTAATTCAATCCAGTCTCTTTATTTACTTTATTCTCAAATTTATGTCATTTTCATCTAAATTATGAAATAAAAAGATGCAATTTGGTACAATTGTAAAATACTTAAAAACAAACTAAGTGTGTGTCATGAATTTATTCAAACAAAAATGCATATTATGCATATGGTCAAGTGAATTCTATTCAAAATGAACATGTTCAAATGAGTTGTATGCAGAAATGCATGTGGAAATGATTGAGGATGTTACATAAATATTTGTTTATATTTTGCAAGTGATCTTTCACACCTGAAAGACAAAAATGCATAGCTTTTTTCAAACCTTAGGTGTAAAATGTTATTAGATTTCCAGTATTATAAAAACACTTTCATAATCCAAGTCATGCTTAGGAAAGAATCAAATCAAGCTAGTCTGAAGATGTCTTCCATGGCTAGCTTGCTCACTAGTTTGTCAAATTGCTTCTTTGGTAGTCCTTTAGTGAGAATATCAGCAACTTGTTCTTCTGTTGGAATATAAGGCATACAAACGAGTCCTTCCAATTTTTCCTTGATAAAGTGCTTGTCAATTTCTACATATTTTGCCCTATCATGTAGGACAGGATTATGAGCTATTACTATAACTGTTTTATTATCACAGAAAACATTCATAGGAAGACACCTAATTACTTTGACTTCTTCAGATAATCTCTTTATTCAAAGAACTTCACATATTTCGTGTGCAACAACTCTAAACTCCACTTCTACACTGCTTCTAGCAACAACATTCTGTTTTTTATTTCGCCATGTAACTGAGTTTCCTCCAACAAAGGAGCAATATCCAGAAGTAGATCTTCTATTCATTACACTTCTAGCCCAATCAACATCTATATAAACTTCAACTTCCATATGCCCTTTATCTTCAAATAAGAGACCTTTTTCTGGAGTCCCCTTTAAGTAACTAAGGGTTTTGTAGACAACATCAAAGTGAACTTGTCCAAGAGCATACATGAATTGACTAACCATACTCAACAAATGCTATATCTGGGCGTGTATGGGAAAGGTAAATTAACGTCCCTACTAGCCATTGAAATTTGTCTCTATCCTTAACTTCTTCAACTTTAGCTGGTTGCAATTTTGAATTGGATTCAATAGGAGTTTCAGCTGCTTTGCAACCCAGTAAACTCGTCTCTTTTAACAAATCCAATACATACTTCCTTTGGGAAACAAATATTCTTTTCCTTGATCTTGCAAATTCCATACCAAGGAAATATTTTAAGGTTCCCAAATCTTTAATCTTAAATTCACGAGCCAACATCATCTTCAATCTCTTAATTTCCAAGTTGTCATCACCAGTTAAAATAATGTTGTCCACATAAACAATTAGGACAACAATTTTTCCTTCACTAGAATGTTTAAAAATCATTGTATGATCTGCTTAACTTTGCGTATAGTCATGACCTTTTAATGCTTTCCCAAAACGCTTAAACTAAACCTTAGGTGACTGCTTGAGTCCATGAAGATATTTTTTCAACTTACAAACTTTGTGTTCACTCCCCTTTTCTTCAAATCCAGGTAGTTGGTCCATAAAGATCTCTTTCTCCAAATCTCCATTCAGAAATATATTTTTTTATATCTAGTTGGTAAAGAGACCAATTGAATTTAATTGCAAGAGAGAGTAAAACTTGAATTGAGTTGATTTTTGCTACAAATGCAAAACTTTCATGGTAGTCTAACCCAAAGGTTTGTGTGAATCCTTTTGCAACCAAGCATGATTTGTATCTCTCAATACTTCCATCAGCTTTGCATTTTATTGTAAGCTCCCACTTATATCTCACAATCTTTTTACCCTTAGGTAATTCAAAAATTTGACAAGTTTCATTTTTTTTAGTGCATCCATCTCTTCCAAGGCAACTGTCTTCCAATCCGGGTGACTAAAGGCCCTCCTGAACATTCCTTGGCACAAACTGATTAGTAATTCTAGAAATAAAGGTGTGATGTTTTTTAGATAAATTATGATAGGATAGGAAATTGACAATGATATGTTTAGTACAAGTTATTGCTCCTTTCCTAAGAGCAATAGGAATATCAAGATCATTAACAGTAATCAGACCATAATATGATATACCTAATTTTTGTGGATTTGGAGTCAATGATTGGTCTTTCAGTATAACTGGATTTTCTATTGTAGTTTGATGAAAATTTTGTTCAGTGTAAACACGTAATTTAGAATTTCTATTATTTTGGAGTGTTTCTTCATTTGCTTCGCCTAAATTTCTTTGTCAAACAATTTTATCCCATCAGTGAAGAAGTATTATCATAAGAAAGAATTGCTAGAACATGTGTTAAAACTTGCCAAAACTGGTCTTCATTGTGTTTCTCCCTCTGAAGAGAAATATTGTTAAAAATCAGAATTTTTTCAAGAAAATTTACATTCATTGTTATATGGAATTTCCTGGTAGTTAGATTAAAACATTTGCACGCCTTTTTATTTGAAGCATAACCACAAAAATACAATTTTCAGCTCTAGGGTTTAATTTATTTTGAATGTGGTTGGGTATATGAACTTTTAGGAGTAAATTTCTGGTCAACCTATTTAAGGAAATATGTTCCTTAATGTTTGTAACGATGTGTCATATTTCAACACCCGACTAGACATTCTATTAAATAAATAACGAGCAGTTAAAATTGCCTCACCCCACAAATATTTAGACATGTGCATAAAGAACATGAGTAATCCAATCACTTTTAACAAATGTCGTTTTTGCACTCAGCTATGCCATTTTGTTGGGGTGTATCCTTACAAGTAGATTGGTGTCGGATGTCTCTTTCTTTCAAAAAATTTTTTAAACAATCATTGAAATATTCAGTATCATTATCAGTTCTTAAAATATTGATTTTAATGTTGAATGAGTCTCAATGAAAACATAAAAATCTCTGAAAATTTGTGCAACATTAGTTTTTGATTTCATTAAATAAATCCAACAAAGTCTTGTGTGAAATAAATGTCACGAACATTTTTTCCATTCAAGGTATAAATTTTAGAGGATCCCCATATATCACTATGAATCAAGTAAAGAGGACTTGAAGAAAAATAATCTTTTAATTTTTAAGACATACAATGACTTTTAGACAAAACACAAGATTCACAATGCAACAAGTTGTAACCAACTATTTTAAACAAACTAGGGAATAAATGTTTCAAATAAAGAAAATTAGGATGTCCAAGTCTATGATGCCAAAACATTATTTTATCATAAACAAAAAGAAACTAACACTACCAACCAAGCCCTGAACTTGTTTATTCTGGAAGACCTTTCATCAAAATAGTAGAGATCATCTTGCATCTTAGCACTAACAATCAATTTCTAATAATTCTTGCTCTCACGTCATCAAATTCTACATTAAGACTAGCCAAAAATTTGAAAATTCTGGAACACTCCATCTTTCTATGGTGGTTTCCATCTTTTGTGCATTTTCCATTCGTAATTAATAAATAGGTCAAGGTCTTTCCATAACCCTTTAAAGGTATTGAAATACTTAGTGACAATATTTTCTCCTTGTTGGATTTCCCTTAATTTGGTTTCCAACGAAAAAACTTGAGATTGATTTCCAAAATCCCAAAGTTTTTTAGTACTTGAATAGCACTTGCAATTTGCACTGATGTCTTCTTCCATGGTATTGACAAGCCAAGTCATAATCATGGAATTTTCTGCATCCCAAGTAGCATATACAACATCTGTTTTTTTTGGCACTTTTGTTTCACCAGTCAGATAACCAAACTTACTGAGTCCTCTAATGTACAAACGAACAACTTGAGACCAGCGCAGGAAATTGCTACCATTTAATCGAATGATAGTGATTTGAATTAAGTGGGAATGAGAATTTGAATTGCTGAGTTTTGGGGCTGCTTTGGACTAAGTGGTAGAAGTAATTTCAGAAATAGGATCAGCCATGGAAAAAAATTGATTGGGTTAGCAAAAAAAATGGTCTGAAAAAATGCTATTTCCAAAAATTTTTACAGCTTTGATACCATAAAAAATTTTATTTTGAATTGAAATGTTCTAATCTTTATTGATGCAGAATGTTACATATGTATGCACATTTTACAGCTGCTTTACATAAAATGCATATCTGAATATTTTCTAATTACTTTGTCTACTAATAAATACATATTTACTCAACTAATTTGTTAACTAATAAATACATATTCCCAATTAATTTGCTGACCAATAAATGAATATTTACACATCAACAAATTTGACTTTTAATTTCTGAGATTTCCAACAATTCTCAATGTGGTTTTGTCAATAAACATATGAAGGGGAGAGAATATATGAAGGCAACCAGGGAGATTCCAGAGAAAAAAGGCTTTTCATTATACAGTTTGCATTAATAAATTAACGTTGATTGCGCTCAAGCTTCTTGCTTTCACTATTTCCTCCAGATATGTAGTTAACATTATTATTATTGTTGTAAACATCATTATCATAATTTTTATTCCACATTAGGCCCATGATTCTCTGTTTCTAGTCACAATGTATGCTAGTTTGTTCTCATGCAATATTTTGAAAAATAGTAACGGTTTTGGAATGGTTAACGAGTTGTGAAATTAGACCAAATTGACCACTGCTATGAACTTCTCAACTGATGCACAAAAGGTCTCAAATCAATTAGCAAACCAGAAATTGGACAGAGGAAATGCTACCCATTGATACTTGAAACACCTAAAAGAAATATTTTCTTATAAAAAATGCCGTACATGAAATTGTTTTATATCTTGGTTATATTGACACTCCATGTTTTTAGCAAACAATAGCAAAAGAAAGACTGATACTATATATTTAAAATCTTGTAGATCTATCTATTTATACATCTATAACGAACAATAGCAAGGGAAAAGTTGGTAAAAATTAAAAAGTTAGCTTAATTTGCCAACAAATATTTCAATTTTCTATAGGGCATTTGAACGATGGATATCTTTCAATCCATGATAGAGATTTGGAAGATGAGGCATTGAGATACTTATTTGTTGCCTCTTAAGGTTTGATATTAACAAGCAAAATGATGTTGTATTAGGCGTAATGGACATCGTTAATGTTTTCACTTAATTTAAATATCATCACTCGTGATTTGTTAAGTCTCAAGTGAAACGGCAATATATTGGTCGTAATGGACATTATGAAGTTTTCACTTAATTATTAATTATCATATTGCCTCTTGCAATTTGTTAGTTGTAGGTTAAACGACAACGTATTGATTGTTATATAATTGTTTCGACTAACTACTTACTGCCAAAATGGCTGCGACTCATATAGAATGTAATTTTGGATGTAAGTTGTCTAAACTTCCACCTTTTTTATGCATTTTTTCTCTTTCCTTAGTTGTCACTGGTAGTTCAAAAAGTTATTGAATTTGTTCCGTACGTATGGCCATATTTAATGTTATCTTTTCAAATATAAGAAAAAAGTTAAAAATGTGTGGGCAAATTAAGTCAGCTTTTCTATTTATATAATTTTCCTATTATTTATTGTAAGCCTACATAGTGCTCCTTTTGGTGGTGATATTCGCCAATTTCAGACAATTAGGTGTTCCTTGAATAAATGAATTGCATTTGTATTTTAATTCAAGGTTTGCAATTGATTTGAGATGTTATGTTGAATTATATGAAAAAATTCACAATGGCAGGTCTGTTTAATTCAATTTTGTGAAACATTCCTAACTCGAAACCCTTTTCTATTGATGTTGTCTGGTAAAAATCTTTTCCTCTCGTATTTTGAAAAAAGAATTAGATGCACTTACAAATTAGTTGGGAGTTAGAGGGTACGAAGGAACTCTAGCTTTAGATTGTTAATGGACCGCTAAGGAAAGAAAATTAATTATAAAAGAGTGGAGAAGTATGGACCAGTGATTCTGTGAGTCATATGCAATGTGATCCCCAAGTTGCTAAACGTGACTAGGAGTGCATTCACAACTCAGAAACATTATATAATGACGTCCTAAACTGCTATTCATCATTCTTCTTTATTTCCTTTTAACCTTTTTATGATTATTTGGAAGGCTTTGTTTGTCAACTATTAATTATAGTAGTAAACCAATATTGCTTTTCAGATCTGCCAAGTTCCACAGAATTTCAATGGTTTTGAATTTGATCGTTTTTGATCGATTATTGACATTTATGGTTTACTAAGGAAAGTGCATAGCAACATTTTCATTATATTAATAGAAGTAAACGTAGATTTTTTGACCTGTTCCTCTTCATAGTTTTCCACCCTTGTTCTTATGTAATGGAGTTGTTGCAAAATTTCTTTAACATTTTATATATATGAACTTCCTGTTTGATATATTCCCTGATTTTTCTCTTTCTCATGCGTTTGGTGTTATTTCTATCTTGATATAACACTTGAAATGTTGTCTGCTTGTAGAATACACGGAGCAACAGTTGCGGAGATGCCTCTCATTGCAACTTGTAGTAGTTACCGCCGCCAAGGAATGTGTCGTCGCCTTATCACTGCTATTGAGGAGGTATAGTGCGACGCTTTAGATATACTTATTGCGTTGATTATTTTAGTGCTTAATTTTGCATTATGGTAGCTAATTATATATATATATATATATATATATATATATATATATATATATATATGTTAGCTTCTGAGTTATTTGAAGTTGGAGTTTCAGAAAGAAATTCGATTAGAGTGAAACTTCTAAATCTGAAATTTATGGCCTGCCTCTAGAATACTTGTTTTGCTATTTGGCTTTATCTTGGTCATATTCCTTCCAGATTATAGGCCATCATCCTCATCTCCATGCTTGTGATTTCAGGTTCTTTCACATTTTAGTAGAATTTAACTTGTTTCAAGAAATGATGAAATTGTTAATCCACATTGCCCTGTTATTTATTACTTACAGAGAGTTTTCCTAACCTTATCCTCAATTGGTGTCATATAGTTCTCTGTATATTTGTTCGTCATTTTCCTTCTTATTGAGCTCTTATTTTGTTCTATGCCTTGTATGCATCTTTTACGTTTTTTTGTGGGTTTACCATCCTTTATATATTCCTTCTTACCTTGTAGTTGCTTTAGGATTTCTTACCTTTAATTAGGTTGAATTTCACAGCTTGATTAACCTTGATTCAGGTTGAGTTTTAAATTATTTTTTTCCAGATGCTAATCTCTTTGAAGGTGGAAAAGCTTGTTATATCTGCTATTCCGGATTTGGTGGAGACATGGACTGAGGGTTTTGGCTTCACACCACTGAGTAATGATGAGAAGCGATGTCTGAGCAAGATCAACTTGATGGTGTTCCCTGGAGCAGTATGGCTGAAGAAAACATTGCATCATACAAACGAGGCATTTATACAATCAGGTGAGTGGTTCTGCCTCATTTATCTTGAGTCCTAAAATATTATGTAGAAAACAACTCAATATCTTTGATGAAGCAGAACTGGGTGAGAATGCGCATTTAATTGAAGTTGGGGATCTTGCCACTGAGTCCTTGCAGCAATCTAATAGAAACTTCCATAGCGATGAATTTGGTGACGAAATGAAAGCGGAACTTGTTGAAAGCCAGAATCTACAGGAATTGAAAGTTATAGCTGAAACAGAAATTGCCCGATGGAGTTGAAGAACTAAGGCATGCATCACCCTTGGTAACAAACAAGCTGACTAAATTAGGTGTTTGCAGTGGAGAGTCTATTGTCGATTCGGTTGATCAATTTGACAGAAACTTTTGCTTGAATGAAGGTGCTGCAAAATCAGAGGATAAGAATTCAAAAGTAGGAGAAAGGCGAGATAGTAATTTGCAGGATCAATTTTCAAAGCTATCCTGCGAAACTTAGATTTCTGAAGTAGGAAGAATGGCTTGGTAATGTTCAATCTGTAAATGATGAGCCTTCTTTGGACAGAGCGCAACAGCAAGTTTTGAGATAAATAAGAAGTATATAAATTTTGAAAGTTGTGTATTTTGCTTGCCTGGTAGTGTATAGCTAAGGGAAGGGCTTTTAAAGAAAAATTGCAAATATAACAGAAAATAAATGGGGATTACTTAAAAGATATAAGAAGAAGGGTGGTAGTGAAACTTAGTGCCAAATGAAAAATGGTAGAAAACAAAATTTGGTTACGTTAAAATGGTTTGGATTAATTTTCAATTAACCACTTGAGATTTTACCTTTGAAAATGCTTCCTGCTCTTTATTGTTTTGCATAAGAAAAACATTAAATAGCCGTATTAAAGAAGAATTTTAGTTATTTTAAAAAAATTGTAACAAAAATAAAAAAATAAATTGGGAATTCCTTTATTCTTCTCCTTTTCATTTATACCATTATAATCTCGTAAAGTAATAACCATTTTAAAAAAAAAAAAAAAAAAAAAAAGCCAAAGCCAACAACAATAATAAATCTTTTTAAAATTTTTTTTTTCCCCAAGCTAATAAAACCTTTTATTAAGCTATGTATAGGTATTAGTTGGTAGTCGGCACTAGGCTCGGCCACGATTCGGAACCAGTCGATTCTAAAGTTCTAGAAAAAAGGGACCGGACCGAAACTAGAAAGGGACTGGTTTAGAATCGGCCGGTTCCGAACAGGCAAACTAGCCAGTTCCAATTTTTTTAAATTATAATTAATAACACAATAAATAAATACAATTAAAATTAATAAACTTTAAAGTTCATGAAATTAAAATTAATTGTTGGGTGAATTTGAAGCAAAAAATATAATTTAACTTATTAATTTATTTATAAATGAAGCAAAACAATATTAAGTTATAAATAAGTGAAAAAATTGGGGAAAAGAATGAGAATTTTGAGTAAAAAAATATTAATTTATAAAATATTAATTTATGTGAATTATAAATTTGTACAACTAATAAGTTATAAAAAATGAAAATTTTGAGAAAAAATAACTTATTGAATATTAATTTGTGATTTTGTCTAATAAGTTAAATTGTTATAACAAAAAAGAAGAATTTGATTTAGAGAAATTATAAGTTGGAATTTAGAAAAGATTATTTTTATTTGATAAATTAATAAATTATAAAAATTATAACTAGGCTAAAAACTTAATCAATTTAATTTTTTTATTTTAAAAAATAATTAAATTATAAAAATTTGAATTTATATTGAAAAAAATTATAATATTAATAATTGGACTTAAATTTAAATTTTTTTTACCATTAATTAAGTTGGTTACGTA
The DNA here is from genome assembly GCA_023653625.1 of Triadica sebifera. Lineage (NCBI taxonomy): Eukaryota > Viridiplantae > Streptophyta > Magnoliopsida > Malpighiales > Euphorbiaceae > Triadica > Triadica sebifera. The sequence goes on from CM042902.1 coordinate 29,394,526, forward strand.
TCTTATTAGAGATTAGATAAATCAAATCTCATAAAATTCTTTTACCTTTTAAATTATAATTGTTGACCTCTTTTACTTTTTTTTTATTCGGAACCGTTTGTGTCGAATATGTCAATCGTTCTTTCGGTGATGAAATTATATTGGTTATCAAATTGTTCTTTCTCTATTTCTTGTTGTCTTAATGTCGTTTTGGTCTAATCATCAATACATGTTTGAGTTTATAGGGATTCGAAAGTTAAATTAAATCGCGTTTCATCTAAAATATTACTTCACGTATTAAAAACTTATTCAACTGCAACAGTTGAGACTTAACTTGAAAAAATTTATTCTTCAATTTGGAAGAATACCGAATAAGTATTTTGATATCGACTCCACCAATCAATGACTATAAAATCTTTACCTGTCTACTATCATCAAACTCAAATATAGTTATTAGATAAATGTTAAGTTCGGGTGAACTGGATGATAATCTTAATTTTTTATATTTTTACATCATCAAACTATCACTCATCTAATTTTATCGATTCATCTAAATCTTAACTAGCAGTGCTACTAGTGCTACTACTACTAGTAATAGCAGAAATTTTATAAATTAAATTACAAAGTTTTGCTTTAGATAATACTGTCGCCGAACCCGATTGTTCATCACTCCTTTTTTTTTTTACTTTCTTTAGTTGGAATTTTGAACTCTCCCTCCTTATTTAAATTTTTAATAAAAATTTCTAAACAACAATATTTTCATAAAAAAAATTGCTCATTCAACTATGCCTTACCATTATGTATGATTAAATTTTGTGAAAAAATTGAAAAAATATTAAAAAAAAAGTAGAGAAATATAATGAAAAAAGAATTATAGGATTAAGGAAAAATTGAGAATTAGAGAGATTTGAAGAATTGAAGAAAAAAATTGAGATTATGTAAATGTATAATTAGAAAGAAATTAGAGAGAAACAATAATTGAAAGTGTAATTAGAGAGAAATTATGAATACATAGAGATAATTGAGATTGAATTGTAGAAAAATTGAGAATGAAATTATGTAGAAAATGAAAAATATTGAAATGAATTTGGTATTTATAAAGAAAAAATTTAAAAATTTAAATTACAATAATAATCCTAAAATATAATTGTTATTTTTCTGTTATAAGAGATATTTTATTTTTTTATTCTATTTATATTTTAATTTTAATTAATATACTTAAAAAACCATTGTTTCTTTTTCGCTATTCGGAATTGTGAACCGCCGGTTCCGATTCTTGGAGGAAGAACCCGGATTTAGAACCAGCTTAGTCCGGTTTATATTGGATCGGATCGGTTCTATAGGCTCATCTGACTTGTGGCCAGCCCTAGTCAGCACCCCATTTATTTATTTTTTTTAATTGAACTTTTTTTTTTCAGTATTTTTCCCTTATGTCACTTTTTTATTTTTTATTTTTTTCCTATAAAGACCTCAAATCCCCATTATCTATTGCTGTCAATGGGCTGTGTGTTGCCATCCCATGTGCTTTTTAGTTTATAAAACCCCAATTATACGCTGAAGTGTTTGACATGTGATATTGAAAGAAAAAGAAGATGTCCTGTTGCTTTCTGCACTTTGTGTTTTCTTTTCTGAGTATCTCAAATTCAACTTTCTAAATAATTGAAATTTATTTTTGAATATTAGACACATAATTTTGGATAAAAACAATAACCACCAATCCTAATAAGAAAAAATTTTAAATTCCATTTTTGCCATCATTATCAAGCAAGCACCCATTTGATGTGATTGCTCTTTCTTTTATTTTATTTTGGTGTCGTCAAATGGATTATAGATACCCAATGTGTTACTACTCCATAAATGTCAATCCCCCTTTGTTTATAAGCTTATAGAGTTACAAAAATTCCTAATATATGGGATATTTTGCATTTTGCATTGTCATTGACACCTAAGTGAATTCAGCCCCTAATATTTAACTCAAGCTAATCCTAAGGCTATAGAGATGATCACACTTGATCAGTAATAATCATGATATAAGTTTACAAAAGCATTTTTTTTTACTGAACATAAATGATCAATTTACTAGCGGAGGCAGTAGCCTTGAAGCGTACCAAGAGTCTCAGCAGCACATGCACTCAAATAGTAGGCTTTATAGTCTCATTGATACAATACAAATACGCTTAATATGTTATGATATTAGTTATGATATTAGTTACGTTAAAAATATATAAAATTTTTAATCATTAAACTATTCAATTATATATTAATATTTTAAATATATGTGTAAGTTTATATATAAATAAATTTACAATATATTCTATTAGAATTAATTATATTAATATATGTGAACAAAAATTAGCAAATTAGTGATATATATATATATATGTTAAACAATTATTCAACATGAAACGATAAGTTTATTCCCCTGCAAGCCAATGCCCGAAAGCTAATGAACACAGGGTAATGGCCGAAGTTGTAAAAATCAGGAAGAGAGCAATAGTTTGGTTAATATATCAGCTGTTTGCTCTTTTTAAGGTAGAAAACAAATATGGTACTCCTTGGAAGCAACTCGTTCACAAATGAAATGATAATATAATTCCACATACTTTATTCGAGCATGAAATATAGGATTAGAGGATAAGTAGACCGCTGACATGGAAGAGAAAAACTGAGCTCACAAAGGAGATATTTTTACCAAAGTCCTTCGGCAGCAATATTGGCAAGAGCCTTATGTTCACTATCTGTTGATGAACGTGCAATGGAGGGTTGCTTTTTAGCTGCCTAGGGAATTAAATTTTTGCCCATAAAAATTCCATAGCTGTTGGTGGGGTTCCTATCATCAGGACAACTTCCCTAGTCACCGTCCGCAAAACACACAATATTAGAGTAAGGATATTGTACCATGCGAAGACCAAAGGAAGTAGTATTTTTGAGATAATGTAAGAGACATTTTATGGCAATCCAATGTGTGTCTATAGGATTATGTATAAACTGACAGAGTTTGTTGATAGAAAAGGCAATATCCGAATGTTTAAGGGTGACATATTATAATGCCCCTACTGTTTGTTGATAGACATTTCCATTAGACAACGGTGTACATACCCATGGATTTGGACAATGGTGGAGCAATGGCCATTGGAGTGTGTAGAGTTTTAGCTTGCTCCATATGTGTTTGTTGAAGAAGGTCTAGAATATACTTGTGTTAGGTTGGAAAAAGTCCATGTTGTGATCGATGAACCTCAATTCCTAAGAAATAACTTAGGTTCCCCAGATCTTTTATTGGAAAAGCTTTCTGCATGTTGTTAATGAGATCATCCCCTGCAATAATATTTGCACCAGGGGGACATGGAACCAACTAATGATGAAGTTTGATTTTGAACTAGTGCCTGAAACTCCTCCTGCATAGCCTTACACCATTCCTCAATTTGGTTTAGAATCGGCCGGTTCCGAACAGGCAAACTAGCCAGTTCCAATTTTTTTAAATTATAATTAATAATACAATAAATAAATACAATTAAAATTAATAAACTTTAAAGTTCATGAAATTAAAATTAATTGTTGGGTGAATTTGAAGCAAAAAATATAATTTAACTTATTAATTTATTTATAAATGAAGCAAAACAATATTAAGTTATAAATAAGTGAAAAAATTGGGGAAAAGAATGAGAATTTTGAGTAAAAAAATATTAATTTATGTGAATTATAAATTTGTACAACTAATAAATTATAAAAAATGAAAATTTTGAGAAAAAAATAACTTATTGAATATTAATTTGTGATTTTGTCTAATAAGTTAAATTGTTATAACAAAAAAGAAGAATTTGATTTAGAGAAATTATAAGTTGGAATTTAGAAAAGATTATTTTTATTTGATAAATTAATAAATTATAAAAATTATAACTAGGCTAAAAACTTAATCAATTTAATTTTTTTATTTTAAAAAATAAATAAATTATAAAAATTTGAATTTATATTGAAAAAAATTATAATATTAATAATTGGACTTGAACTTAAATTTTTTTTTACCATTAATTAAGTTGGTTACGTATCTTATTAGAGATTAGATAAATCAAATCTCATAAAATTCTTTTACCTTTTAAATTATAATTGTTGACCTCTTTTACTTTTTTTTTTATTCGGAACCGTTTGTGTCGAATATGTCAGTCGTTCTTTCGGTGATGAAATTATATTGGTTATCAAATTGTTCTTTCTCTATTTCTTGTTGTCTTAATGTCGTTTTGGTCTAATCATCAATACATGTTTGAGTTTATAGGGATTCGAAAGTTAAATTAAATCGCGTTTCATCTAAAATATTACTTCACGTATTAAAAACTTATTCAACTGCAACAGTTGAGACTTAACTTGAAAAAATTTATTCTGCAATTTGGAAGAATACCGAATAAGTATTTTGATATCGACTCCACCAATCAATGACTATAAAATCTTTACCTGTCCTACTATCATCAAACTCAAATATAGTTATTAGATAAATATTAAGTTCGGGTGAACTGGATGATAATCTTAATTTTTTATATTTTTACATCATCAAACTATCACTCATCTAATTTTATCGATTCATCTAAATCTTAACTAGCAGTGCTACTAGTGCTACTACTAGTAGTAATAGCAGAAATTTTATAAATTAATTACAAAATTTTGCTTTAGATAATGTTGTCGCCGAACCTGATTGTTCATCACTCCTTTTTTTTTTTTTTACTTTCTTTATTGGAATTTTGAACTCTCCCTCCTTATTTAAATTTTTAATAAAAATTTCTAAACAACAATATTTTCATAAAAAAAATTGCTCATTCAACTATGTCTTACCATTATTTATGATTAAATTTTGTGAAAAAATTGAAAAAATATTAAAAAAAAAGTAGAGAAATATAATGAAAAAAGAATTATAGGATTAAGGAAAAATTGAGAATTAGAGAGATTTGAAGAATTGAAGAAAAAAATTGAGATTATGTAAATGTATAATTAGAAAGAAATTAGAGAGAAACAATAATTGAAAGTGTAATTAGAGAGAAATTATGAATATATAGAGATAATTGAGATTGAATTGTAGAAAAATTGAAAATGAAATTATGTAGGAAATGAAAAATATTGAAATGAATTTGGTATTTATAAAGAAAAAATTTAAAAATTTAAATTACAATAATAATCCTAAAATATAATTGTTATTTTTCTGTTATAAGAGATATTTTATTTTTTTTATTCTATTTATATTTTAATTTTAATTAATATACTTAAAAAACCATTGTTTCTTTTTCGCTATTCGGAATTGTGAACCGCCGGTTCCGATTCTTGGAGGAAGAACCCGGGTTCAGAACCGGCTTAGTCCGGTTTAAATTGGATCGGATCGGTTCTATAGGCTCATCTGACTTGTGGCCAGCCCTAGTCAGCACCCCATTTATTTTTTTTTTTAATTGAACTTTTTTTTTCAGTATTTTTCCCTTATGTCACTTTTTTATTTTTTATTTTTTTCCTATAAAGTCCTCAAATCCCCATTATCTATTGCTGTCAATGGGCTGTGTGTTGCCATCCCATGTGCTTTTTAGTTTATAAAACCCCAATTATACGCTGAAGTGTTTGACATGTGATATTGAAAGAAAAAGAAGATGTCCTGTTGCTTTCTGCACTTTGTGTTTTCTTTTCTGAGTATCTCAAATTCAACTTTCTAAATAAGTGAAATTTATTTTTGAATATTAGACACATAATTTTGGATAAAAACAATAACCACCAATCCTAATAAGAAAAAATTTTAAATTCCATTTTTGCCATCATTATCAAGCAAGCACCCATTTGATGTGATTGCTCTTTCTTTTATTTTATTTTGGTGTCGTCAAATGGATTATAGATACCCAATGTGTTACTACTCCATAAATGTCAATCCCCCTTTGTTTATAAGCTTATAGAGTTACAAAAATTCCTAATATATGGGATATTTTGCATTTTGCATTGTCATTGACACCTAAGTGAATTCAGCCCCTAATATTTAACTCAAGCTAATCCTAAGGCTATAGAGATGATCACACTTGATCAGTAATAATCATGATATAAGTTTACAAAAGCATTTTTTTTTTACTGAACATAAATGATCAATTTACTAGCGGAGGCAGTAGCCTTGAAGCGTACCAAGAGTCTCAGCAGCACATGCACTCAAATAGTACACTTTATAGTCTCATTGATACAATACAAATACGCATGATATTAGTTACGTTAAAAATATATAAAATTTTTAATCATTAAACTATTCAATTATATATTAATATTTTAAATATATGTGTAAGTTTATATATAAATAAATTTACAATATATTCTATTAGAATTAATTATATTAATATATGTGAACAAAAATTAGCAAATTAGTGATATATATATATATATGTTAAACAATTATTCAACATGAAACGATAAGTTTATTCCCCTGCAAGCCAATGCCCGAAAGCTAATGAACACAGGGTAATGGCCGAAGTTGTAAAAATCAGGAAGAGAGCAATAGTTTGGTTAATATATCAGCTATTTGCTCTTTTTAAGGTAGAAAACGAATATGGAACTCCTTGGAAGCAACTCGTTCACAAATGAAATGATAATATAATTCCACATACTTTATTCGAGCATGAAATATAGGATTAGAGGATAAGTAGACCGCTGACATGGAAGAGAGAAACTGAGCTCACAAAGGAGATATTTTTACCAAAGTCCTTCGGCAGCAATATTGGCAAGAGCCTTATGTTCACTATCTGTTGATGAACGTGCAATGGAGGGTTGCTTTTTAGCTGCCTAGGGAATTAAATTTTTGGCCATAAAAATTCCATAGCTGTTGGTGGGGTTCCTATCATCAGGACAACTTCCCTAGTCACCGTCCGCAAAACACACAATATTAGAGTAAGGATATTGTACCATTCGAAGACCAAAGGAAGTAGTATTTTGAGATAATGTAAGAGACATTTTATGGCAATCCAATGTGTGTCTATAGGATTATGTATAAACTGACAGAGTTTGTTGATAGAAAAGGCAATATCGGAATGTGTAAGGGTGACATATTATAATGCCCCTACTGTTTGTTGATAGACATTTCCATTAGACAACGGTGTACATACCCATGGATTTGGACAATGGTGGAGCAATGACCATTGGAGTGTGTAGAGTTTTAGCTTGCTCCATATGTGTTTGTTGAAGAAGGTCTAGAATATACTTGTGTTAGGTTGGAAAAAGTCCATGTTGTGATCGATGAACCTCAATTCCTAAGAAATAACTTAGGTTCCCCAGATCTTTTATTGGAAAAGCTTTCTGCATGTTGTTAATGAGATCATCCCCTGCAATAATATTTGCACCAGGGGGACATGGAACCAACTAATGATGAAGTTTGATTTTGAACTAGTGCCTGAAACTCCTCCTGCATAGCCTTACACCATTCCTCAATTTGGTTTAGAATCGGCCGGTTCCGAACAGGCAAACTAGCCAGTTCCAATTTTTTTAAATTATAATTAATAATACAATAAATAAATATAATTAAAATTAATAAACTTTAAAGTTCATGAAATTAAAATTAATTGTTGGGTGAATTTGAAGCAAAAAATATAATTTAACTTATTAATTTATTTATAAATGAAGCAAAACAATATTAAGTTATAAATAAGTGAAAAAATTGGGGAAAAGAATGAGAATTTTGAGTAAAAAAATATTAATTTATGTGAATTATAAATTTGTACAACTAATAAATTATAAAAAATGAAAATTTTGAGAAAAAAATAACTTATTGAATATTAATTTGTGATTTTGTCTAATAAGTTAAATTGTTATAACAAAAAAGAAGAATTTGATTTAGAGAAATTATAAGTTGGAATTTAGAAAAGATTATTTTTATTTGATAAATTAATAAATTATAAAAATTATAACTAGGCTAAAAAATTAATCAATTTAATTTTTTTATTTTAAAAAATAAATAAATTATAAAAATTTGAATTTATATTGAAAAAAAATTATAATATTAATAATTGGACTTGAACTTAAATTTTTTTTTACCATTAATTAAGTTGGTTACGTATCTTATTAGAGATTAGATAAATCAAATCTCATAAAATTCTTTTACCTTTTAAATTATAATTGTTGACCTCTTTTACTTTTTTTTTATTCGGAACCGTTTGTGTCGAATATGTCAGTCGTTCTTTCGGTGATGAAATTATATTGGTTATCAAATTGTTCTTTCTCTATTTCTTGTTGTCTTAATGTCGTTTTGGTCTAATCATCAATACATGTTTGAGTTTATAGGGATTCGAAAGTTAAATTAAATCGCGTTTCATCTAAAATATTACTTCACGTATTAAAAACTTATTCAACTGCAACAGTTGAGACTTAACTTGAAAAAATTTATTCTGCAATTTGGAAGAATACCGAATAAGTATTTTGATATCGACTCCACCAATCAATGACTATAAAATCTTTACCTGTCCTACTATCATCAAACTCAAATATAGTTATTAGATAAATATTAAGTTCGGGTGAACTGGATGATAATCTTAATTTTTTATATTTTTACATCATCAAACTATCACTCATCTAATTTTATCGATTCATCTAAATCTTAACTAGCAGTGCTACTAGTGCTACTACTAGTAGTAATAGCAGAAATTTTATAAATTAATTACAAAATTTTGCTTTAGATAATGTTGTCGCCGAACCTGATTGTTCATCACTCCTTTTTTTTTTTTACTTTCTTTAATTGGAATTTTGAACTCTCCCTCCTTATTTAAATTTTTAATAAAAATTTCTAAACAACAATATTTTCATAAAAAAAAATTGCTCATTCAACTATGTCTTACCATTATTTATGATTAAATTTTGTGAAAAAATTGAAAAAATATTAAAAAAAAAGTAGAGAAATATAATGAAAAAAGAATTATAGGATTAAGGAAAAATTGAGAATTAGAGAGATTTGAAGAATTGAAGAAAAAAATTGAGATTATGTAAATGTATAATTAGAAAGAAATTAGAGAGAAACAATAATTGAAAGTGTAATTAGAGAGAAATTATGAATATATAGAGATAATTGAGATTGAATTGTAGAAAAATTGAAAATGAAATTATGTAGGAAATGAAAAATATTGAAATGAATTTGGTATTTATAAAGAAAAAATTTAAAAATTTAAATTACAATAATAATCCTAAAATATAATTGTTATTTTTCTGTTATAAGAGATATTTTATTTTTTTTATTCTATTTATATTTTAATTTTAATTAATATACTTAAAAAACCATTGTTTCTTTTTCGCTATTCGGAATTGTGAACCGCCGGTTCCGATTCTTGGAGGAAGAACCCGGATTCAGAACCGGCTTAGTCCGGTTTAAATTGGATCGGATCGGTTCTATAGGCTCATCTGACTTGTGGCCAGCCCTAGTCAGCACCCCATTTATTTATTTTTTTTAATTGAACTTTTTTTTTTCAGTATTTTTCCCTTATGTCACTTTTTTATTTTTTATTTTTTATTTTTTTCCTATAAAGTCCTCAAATCCCCATTATCTATTGCTGTCAATGGGCTGTGTGTTGCCATCCCATGTGGTTTTTAGTTTATAAAACCCCAATTATACGCTGAAGTGTTTGACATGTGATATTGAAAGAAAAAGAAGATGTCCTGTTGCTTTCTGCACTTTGTGTTTTCTTTTCTGAGTATCTCAAATTCAACTTTCTAAATAATTGAAATTTATTTTTGAATATTAGACACATAATTTTGGATAAAAACAATAACCACCAATCCTAATAAGAAAAAATTTTAAATTCCATTTTTGCCATCATTATCAAGCAAGCACCCATTTGATGTGATTGCTCTTTCTTTTATTTTATTTTGGTGTCGTCAAATGGATTATAGATACCCAATGTGTTACTACTCCATAAATGTCAATCCCCCTTTGTTTATAAGCTTATAGAGTTACAAAAATTCCTAATATATGGGATATTTTGCATTTTGCATTGTCATTGACACCTAAGTGAATTCAGCCCCTAATATTTAACTCAAGCTAATCCTAAGGCTATAGAGATGATCACACTTGATCAGTAATAATCATGATATAAGTTTACAAAAGCATTTTTTTTTTACTGAACATAAATGATCAATTTACTAGCGGAGGCAGTAGCCTTGAAGCGTACCAAGAGTCTCAGCAGCACATGCACTCAAATAGTACACTTTATAGTCTCATTGATACAATACAAATACGCATGATATTAGTTACGTTAAAAATATATAAAATTTTTAATCATTAAACTATTCAATTATATATTAATATTTTAAATATATGTGTAAGTTTATATATAAATAAATTTACAATATATTCTATTAGAATTAATTATATTAATATATGTGAAGAAAAATTAGCAAATTAGTGATATATATATATATATATGTTAAACAATTATTCAACATGAAACGATAAGCTTATTCCCCTGCAAGCCAATGCCCGAAAGCTAATGAACACAGGGTAATGGCCGAAGTTGTAAAAATCAGGAAGAGAGCAATAGTTTGGTTAATATATCAGCTGTTTGCTCTTTTTAAGGTAGAAAACAAATATGGTACTCCTTGGAAGCAACTCGTTCACAAATGAAATGATAATATAATTCCACATACTTTATTCGAGCATGAAATATAGGATTAGAGGATAAGTAGACCGCTGACATGGAAGAGAAAAACTGAGCTCACAAAGGAGATATTTTTACCAAAGTCCTTCGGCAGCAATATTGGCAAGAGCCTTATGTTCACTATCTGTTGATGAACGTGCAATGGAGGGTTGCTTTTTAGCTGCCTAGGGAATTAAATTTTTGCCCATAAAAATTCCATAGCTGTTGGTGGGGTTCCTATCATCAGGACAACTTCCCTAGTCACCGTCCGCAAAACACACAATATTAGAGTAAGGATATTGTACCATGCGAAGACCAAAGGAAGTAGTATTTTTGAGATAATGTAAGAGACATTTTATGGCAATCCAATGTGTGTCTATAGGATTATGTATAAACTGACAGAGTTTGTTGATAGAAAAGGCAATATCGGAATGTTTAAGGGTGACATCTTATAATGCCCCTACTGTTTTTGATAGATATTTCCATTAGACAACGCTGTACATACCCATGGATTTGGACAATGGTGGAGCAATGGCCATTGGAGTGTGTAGAGTTTTAGCTTGCTCCATATGTGTTTGTTGAAGAAGGTCTAGAATATACTTGTGTTAGGTTGGAAAAAGTCCATGTTGTGATCGATGAACCTCAATTCCTAAGAAATAACTTAGGTTCCCCAAATCTTTTATTGGAAAAGCTTTTTGCATGTTGTTAATGAGATCATCAATATAAATAAGAATGAATACTTTGTGAGTACCACACTACTGAATAAATATAGAATGATCTACTTTGGAGTTGACATAATCAAGAGATTGAAGAAATTTGTTGAGCCGCATGTACTAAGCTTGAGGAGCATGCTTAAGACCATATAATGACTTTCATAATTTACAGACAAAATCAGGTTTAGTATTGTCAATAAAGCCAAGTGGTTGTGACCCTAAATATCTTCCTCAAGCATACTATATACAAAGACATTAGAAATATCTATTCTGTGAAACGACCATTGGAATTACACAACAAGATGTAACAAAGTTTTAATTATAGTGGCTTTGATGACTGGACTGAATGTATCTATGTAATCAAGGCCAACTTATTGAGCGAGTCCCTTTGCCATAAGTCACGCCTTGTAATGTGCAACACTTTCATCAGTGTTTCGTTTAATGTGATACACCCATTTATTGGCAATAATATTTGCACCAGGGGGATATGGAACCAATTAATGATGAAGTTTGATTTTGAACTAGTGCCTGAAACTCCTCCTGCATAGCCTTACACCATTCCTCAATTTTGTTAGCTTGTTTAAAGGTATGAGGCTCAATTTGTAAGTAGCTGGGAGTGGTTGTAGGCAAGTAAATTTTTGCAGGATTGATCTGTTATGATTGCATGGTAGAAGATCTCAATTGCATGGGATGGGTTCGTAAATGGTGAGGCTGGTTATGGTTTTCGGGTTGAGTAGTGGTGTATGGTATTCGGTCAACGACCAAATTAACTGGTGGAGGGTTAATGGATTGTGAGGTGTCGGTTGGTAAGGATGTGGTGGCATTAGTTGAGATAGGTAGAGATGAAGGTAAGCTTGCATGTCGGGTTGGGAGAGTGGAAGGATCGAGTTGTTGACAAGTAATATTATCATGAGAAATTTGAGATGCCATACCTGAGGATGAGGAAGAACGATCTACACAAGTTAACGTGAGTCAAGCGGAGTCTGAGGATAGACGCGGCTGTGGTTCCTGCAAAGACACATTAGAGACAAAAGGAAAGGAATTTTCAACAAACTCAGATGTCTTGCAACATATATTTTATTATTTTGAACATTTAAACAGTGCCAACGATAGTGTGAAGGGGAAATACCCAAGTTGACACATGGAGATGACTGAAAATTAAACTTCTATTTATTGTAGGCTCTTAATATTGGAAAAACAAGACATCTAAACGTCATAAAATCAGTGTAGGTAGGATGTTTATGAAAAAAGGCAAAAAAATGGAGACTTTTTCTGTAACACAGGTGTGGGTAAATAATTGATAATCAATGGCATTATCAAAGGGTACCTTACTATGAGTGAGCATAGAAAGTCCTGTGTCTACAATATGTTGTATTTTACATTCAGCAATGTCTTTTTGTTCATACGTATGTGGCCACACTAGTCTATGAGCAATTCCATTTTGATTAAGAAATTGATTGAGCTTGCTATATTTTCCAACCCAATATGTTTGAATAGCTTTAACAGTAGTATTAAACTGATTCCCGACAAGCTTTTTAAATTGAAGAAAAATGGTAGATAATTCAATTTTTTAAGGGATAAAACTAACAATAACCTTTGAAATCATCTACAAAAATAGTAAAATAACGTTGCCCAAAGTGTGAATGTCAAAGTAAATCAATTCTAATTGTTTAACACTTGAATGAGAAATAGGGGGTAAAGGAGTTTTAGTGAGCTTGCCTTGATAGCAAGATGAACATTGAAACTTTATATTTTTAGAATCAAAAGCACAAGGCAAATTAAATTGAGAAACTAATTTATTCGTAGTATGCAAATTAGCATGCCAAAATTGTGCATACCATACTGGAAAAGAAACAGATTCGACAAGGTTGGCTTGAAGGAAGGATAACACAGGTAACTTGTATGACCCATTCTCACTCCGTCCTCGAAGAAGCCCATCGTGAGTGACCTGATTCATAACAAAAAATTCAGATGGATGAAAGATTAGCACACCCACCGATATGCAAGATGTAATATATTGGACATAGTCAAACCAATAACTAGCATAATGTGAAATAGCCTTCAGGCATGGTTGAACATTGCAACTTGACCTCATAAGGAACGATATGTAGTATACACCTTATATCTATTAGAAGTTTGACAATTATTTGAAATGACTTCTAACATTAAGGTCAAGCATAAAAGTCTAAAAACTGCATGTAGGAGACATATGATAACACAAAGAAAGTACTCTAACCCCCAAGCACGATTCAAGCTTGACTTGTAACCTTGTAGACATTAAAGTAGAGCCTAGGCAAAGAGTGATACATTAAAAAGACATGGACAATGTTTATCTAGAATCACATCTCAAGAATAACATGGCCAGCTAGCCACCACCATTATCTCTTTAAGGCTCAACTCAACTATTTACTTCCATAATAACTTTCTACTTCCACAACAATCACCCACTTTCATGATAAGTATCCTCTACCTTAAATAATCACTTTCAACACTATAAAAGTTGAATGACAACCCACAAATAGACTCTCTTATTCTTCTCTTTCTCTCTCTTATACCTCTCTCTTTTATTTTATATTTATATGTTTTTATCTCTTTTATTTCTATATACTGATTGATATGCATTATACACATATTAATTTGGCTGTCAAAGTGTTTATGTCAGCATTGTAGGCACCACTTTATTTCCTTTGCAAGATACATACTTAGTAGACCCTCTGAAAAGTACGATTGGTTTCACATTCGTTATCCCGTTTGACATTGGGTTTGACAAAACCATTTTTGGAGAAAAAATTTTTATTTTTAAGTTTTTTAAGTTTTGAAAACTGCTTTTAGAGAGAAACAGGTAAATAGATGTTTTTTCCAGAAGCAGGTTTGGAAAAATCAGTTTATAAAAAATTAAAAAAATCAGTGAATTAAATCAAAAAAATTTTAAACCTGTTTTTTGAACACCTAACAGCAATCTCAAACACTATATATATATAATGCAAATGCTTTTACAGTAAACAATTTTCAGATAACCTAGAGATTTTTGATTGAAATTATAGAGAAACATTAAAAGCCAATTTATTATAAAAATTGGTGGAGGCTAAATTGAAATTTGAGTCAACTATTGGGTAATTACCCATTATTTTATTAAAAATCAATTAAATTTTTTTTATTTTATTTAAAAAGTTAATTAGACTAATTTAGCTAGTGTATTAATATAAAATGAATTTTTTGTATAGTTTAGATTGAATTTGGTATGGTTGAATTATATAATTTACAAGTTTCTTGGATTGCAAACATACTTCAATCATACATTTCAATTTATATCATATTCAATCCAAGCATCCAAGCTAGACAAGAAAGATAATTTATACTAGTAGACCAATAACCGTTAGTTTAATTTAAAGAAAAAAAAAACTCAAAATCAACTCAATTGTTAATAAAATAATAATATTGGAGCTCAACCTTTTGAGGTGAAAGTATAGGGGTTAGATTACAATAAATTGAAAAGTACGATGATCAAAATTATGAATTTTGACTTTTAAAAGCTCTACATGTCCTCTTGCTTACTCTCTTACATTAACTTACCCTCCAATCACTAAATGATGCACTATGGAAGTTAGGGAAGTTGCTAACTTCATTTTCCAATGGAGAGACATGTATTTTGAGCATGATAAAAAGCCAAGACAAAAATTGAAGAAAACATCATGTTCCAATCAAGCTATTTAGTTTGAGTAAAATTGACTAGAATCAAAGCATAAATTAAAAAGCATAAATGAGTGTAGTTTAAGTGAAGCTATTTAACTTTTAACACAGTGGCATGGCGAGATGATACCAATTTGATTAGGGGAAATTATTCATATTCCATAGTCTCATAATAGTGAGTGGAATGAAGAGTGACATTCAAGGGAATTAATAACATTATGGGCCTAATAACTTTTAATTGGGCCATGAAACTTGCAATCATATCCAATTCAAGAATCTTTTTTTTTACCCAATCATTAAAGAAAAGGATGTGGCTAAATGAAGATTTACAAAAATTAACACAAAATGATTTGATTTCTCCAAATAGTAATTACACATGATTGTTTAATCTCTCTCATAGTTATTAAGAAAATGAAATGGGTGATTACATGCATAAAATATAAATTTTGTCTCTCATTAATTAAATAATGATATACACGTTGTTACTAAAAGTGCATTTTTAATATGTTATTATAATCTACACATTAAATAATGAAATGGAGGCCTCATATATTGATGTTGATATTATCGAATATATATATATATATATATATATATATATAATATTTTTTTTAGTTACAATTAAATTAATAATCATAAATAATTAAAAAAATGTGTTTCATTTTCTAAACTTTATCGTAAGTATCATTTATTTTATACATGTATTATATAATTATGCCATTAATTATTATTTTATCAGTTTTAATTTGCTGTTATTTATTATTTTATGTATTTATAAGACAATTAATAATTTGAAAATTTGACAAATATTGATTTTGATTATAAAATCTCTATAATCTGAATAATTCAAAGGAATTAGATGCCGACTTTATAGTAAATGAAACAATAGAAATGAATAACCACTCCATTTTCAAAGTTGTGTATTTTTTTTATTCAAATTTTAAATCAAATTTTGATCTAAGAGTTTGAATCAATTAAACAGCTTCTAATAAAAAGAATTATATGGAGAATTGGAGTGAGATATCTCATTATTTCTTGACAGAAGAAGAAAATTTGAGGGAAAAACTTAAATTATGAAAATATCATCTATCTTCATAATTTTACGCAATAAATTATAGATATATATGAAGTGCTGCTTAAAATTGAGATGTTAAGAAATTAATTAATTGACCAATAAGATTTAGTTTAATAATACTGGTTTAGTATCTAAAGTTGTAAGATGTCTTAGATGTCAAATTCGAATATTCAATCAAACTTCTTGTAAAAAAAATTAATTTAAAAAAAAAGTGACAATAAAAAATATATGATAGTGTTATTGGTTCCCATTATCAAATAGTCATTTCCCTCAATTCCCTCAATAACTATATTCATCATGACATACATAGGAAATTACTTTGTGTATTGATTTGATAATTTTGATCTACTCTATGGGCAGTACTTAAGTTTTTAAGGATTAAGGAGTACCATTATAATTGTAATTGTTGAGGAAATATTTTCTCTGAAATTAATTGAATTTTAATGATAAATATTTTAAATCATTTTATAAATTATTTTCTAATATGGACTAATTAGTAAATATTAATTAATTTTGGGGAGACAACAACTGCATATAAAATTAATGTTCAAAGAATATCTACACACATTATAATCAATAAACAACAATGACTAAAAAACAAAGGGACTTTAAGGATAGAACACAAAACTCAGTCCCTCATCCCTTTGGATTCTCTCTGTCTCTCTACAGAGAAGAATCCAATGTACCCTTTGAGTTAGAGCAGACATTCAACAATTTTATGTTCCCTTGCATGTGATTTTAGTTGACATTACCAGAAAAATTAATGCAATTAAAAAAGCTATTTAATCTAGATACAATATAATTATTTTTGGAAAATTTTGAATTGAAAAGAAAAATCTCAACTTTTGGATGCTTTTTCAAATAATATATATATATATATTTTTCATTATAATCAACTGGCTTCCTATAATTCTAATAAAAGAGAGAGATAGAATTTGAAAGACAATACATGGTATTTGCATTTGGTCCCATTAAATACTTTTGAAACAGCTAGCATTTCTACATTTTTCTTGGAGCCAACTATAAATTAAAATTAAATAGACCTCATCTCATCAGTATTACTATAAGGTTGGGTTTCTATATGACTTGTGATTAATGGGACCCAATTAAGGAGGAGGAGGATAGCTAAGTTGAAATGTGTGACATGTCTAATAAATGAAGCATCAAAGCCTAAAAGAATGGTGTTTTCCTACCTTTGTGAAACATAACTAATCTATCCATTGACTATGTATTTTTAATTTTTTATAAAATAGGACTGCTACACGGCTATTGGTGTCCAAATTTTGCTTAAAAGTGTTTGTTTTTTTTTTAAATCTATCTATTTGATCCTTACTCTTTTGCCCATTTGAGCTTCCTCATAACCAGACATTCCAAGGGCTAGTATCCTTTCTTAGGTCACATGCCCTGGCCATATTGGCCATTGGTCATCTAGGAATTTGTTAGATTCCTATACTACATATGCTCATAAATTATGTTATGCAGTATGCTTTTAACTTAAAAATTAGTAATATTGATTTGATAATTATAACTACAAAATTTTGAGTTTGAATCTCAATTGCAAAAAAAAAAATAAAAATAATAATGATTCTATTTTACTAGCATTCATGCATCTATTGCACTCAATGGTGATGGTATCCAAGAAACTGTAAATTCTCTAAATTTTTTCTCTAACTCTTTCTTTTACTATTTTTTAAATATTTAACTTGTGTATCCGTCGATAGACATTAATTTAATGATCATTTCAATAGTCATTGTTTATGACTCATTAATATCATCGATGATAACTTTAACGGTCTATGTAATATATAAAAATAAATAAATAAAAGATTTTGAAAGAAAAGATGAATACCAAGTATATTTTTATTTTTCATATATTCTACAATACTTACCTTCTGATTGGTTAATGAAAAGAGATAAATATTTAAAAATAGTTTTTTTCTCTCTCCTTATTTTTGAATTTTTTTCTCTTTCTCATAAACCAATCAAGAGGTGAGAATTGGAGAGTGTTTGAAAAATGATAGTGTTTTTATCATTTCTCTAATAGGAAATGACAGCACTAGTAGAATAGTGTTCACAAGAAATAGGGACTGAATTCAAAATACCAACAAAATGGGGCAAGCTGGCATTTCAAAGCAAAGATGGATAAGATGGGAACTATTAGCTAATGCACCCATCAATAGTTTTCTGTTGATTCTGCTGAGAGATAAGGGTAAGGAAAATGGGCTCATTCCTGAAATTCTATATAACAGACACACAAAAGCTTTAGAAAGGATTCAACATTGCCCCATTAGTCTAATTTAGGGTACCCACCAAAAAGAAATTTTTAAAAAACAATCATGGTCTCTCTTATAACCCATGTGACAATCACGTGTGTTCTTGCAGCTCAATGACAGAAGCATTTTATCCACTAATGTACGTGATATGGATAGATAGATTAAATTTTTGTTATGATGAGAAAAGAAAGAGGCAAATGCATATAATATTATTGATCCAAGGGCATAATTTGATTCATTTTATGTATCCAAATTGCTAATGTTTTGGGCCATCAAGATGCCTCTTATTTTGATCCCTTCCCTTTCACCTCATCATCACTTCTTTTTCATAAATTCTGATGGGTCTTATCAGAAATGTTAAACATTTTTTTATTATTTTCACTATTATCTTGTTTATACTTACTTGAATTTTTAATGTTATGCAATTCACTTAAAAATTAAGAAATATGTATCACTCAAGTAATATAAAAAAATTAACAAATATCCCTATTGGTTTTAATTACCAAGTGAAATTAATAGTGCATGTATATGATTGAAAAAAAAATAAAAACTATATAGCAAGTGAAAAATAAAGGGTATATGAGGACAAAGATTAACAGGAAGAAGAGGAGGAAAAATTCTTCTTCCATTTCCCTTAGTTCAAACTTATCTTCTATGTCTCATGTATTGTGATGAAATTTGTACAATAGTATACTGAGACCCCATGATTTTAGGGTCTGCAAAAGAAATAAAAGGGTTAGAATGTAATAAATATGAGACTTTTTAGAGCAGATATGATTTACAGATAAACTTTAGATTTTAAAATCATTAGATTACTTATTTCGAATATTGGTAATTTAATGAAATTATCAGTTATCTATTGAAGTTGTAAATAAAATTTAATAGTTTAACCTGCAACTTGTTTAACAAATTATCTCTTATTTGATTTGATAATTGTGATCATTTTATTTTATATCATTAATTAATTATTTACAAATAAAAATATAAATATAAATAAAAAAATTCAATTTAGTATATATTAGTATAATATTTTTTTAAAGGTGATATTGACTAAAGTTGTCTATATTATTCAATATATATATATATAACAAATAAAGTTGAATTTAATTATTTTTATTTTTATTTTTATTTTAAATTATGATCAATTTTTTAAACAAATAATTTTTAAAATTATTTTATTTCTATCAATTTTTTTAAGAAATAATTATATAGTATAATTTAGTTTTTAAAAAAATATTTTCTACTTTGATTTTAAAAATAAAGAATATATTAAAAATAATTAATTAATTCTATTATTTATTAAATTAATAGTTATAAATATAAACATTATATTACATAAAAAAAATTCTCCATCAATAAAAGAATAAATTGTAGAATCTCAAAGATTGGATTTATTGTGACACTATATACATACTATTACACTAAGACTAGAATATATTAGTTGAGAAGAATATATTAGTTGAGTATGTAAACTAAAATTATTTTTATTATAGATTTATTAGGCTTAAAATAAAGATAAAAAGACATCTAAACCTTTTTTTATAAAAAAATCAATTTTCATATATCATAATTGTTTTTTACAAAAACAAGTTATTGATTGGTAAATGAACAAATTTATAATTTTTTATATGTCATATATATTAAAAATTGGAATTCTTGATATTTAAATCAGATATCTAGTAAAAAAATTGTATTAATGAAGATAGAAGTTTTCTAACTCTTAGCGTATAAATGAAGAAATATTTAAAATATATATATATATATATATATATGTTATTTTATAATAGATAGAGAGAAAGTTAAAAAGAAGAAAGAAAATAAAATATAGAGAGATGTCCAAATTTTTAATGATTAATTTTCTAAAGATTAAATGAAGATAATAATGTATTCATTATCTTGTGAAATCTGAATTTTTTATATTTAAAAATAAAATTTATATGATTAATTAATTTATAAGATCAAATGAAGAAAATAATATTCATTATCATTATTTCATGAAATCTGAATTTTTTTAGATTTAAAAATAAAATTTATATAATGAATTAATTTGTAAGCCAAAATGAAGAAAATAATATTTATTATGATATGAAATCTGAATTTTTTATGTTTAAAAATAAAATTTGTATATGAATTAATTTATAAACCAAAAATAACAAGTTACTTATTTAAATGAAAACTATACAATTTAAAGATTAAATCATAAATATAAAGTTAAATAATAAATATGAGATTCAAGTCCATTTGTTATAAGTCCACTTTAATCAGTTAATAATTACATATTGAAGAATGCTAGCAATACTCTCTTTCAATACTATATTTTAACACTCTTTTCTATATTTGTTCACTATTTTCAATAAAAAATATAATATTTTTTTAGATAAAATTAAATATTGTGATTTTATTTTCTCTCATAATAATTACTAAAATATTAAAATTTATTTTTTTATTTATCATTCTCTATTCTCTATCTTTCCTTATATCTCATACCATTCTTTATTCTATTTTTTTATATTTTTTTATTAAAATTTAAAAAAATCAGAAAAATAAAATATATTTTTTAACTGATTGTTGAAAATACAAATGATACTCTATGCAGTAGTTTTATACTTACTATCTATTTGATATTAGAAATAATAATTTTAATTTTAAAAAAATTAAGCTGAAATTAATTCATAGATTATATATCCAAGTGTAAAATATTTTTTTATAACTTTTATATTGAAACTTATGCAATACAATTTTTTGGAAAAAATAGTGTGTATGAAAAATAAGTCCAAAACTAACAAAAAGAGAAAATAAAAGAAAACTAAAACCATAAAAAGAAACAAAATAAAACATATAGAAAAAATAAAATAATTTAAGCAATCATAAATACCCCTTAGTATTTTTCTGCAATTCTTTCTTCGTGTCTTTCACATGGCGTTAGCCAGAAGGTATTGGAAATTGATCAAAGTTACTCTATTTTTATCTTTTAGAATTGCATATCTTTTTTTTTTCTTTATAGGCGACTTATAAGAGGTTTGTATAAGGTTAATTTAAAATAAATTTTGTTGAGTTTGTCATTCTAATCATTTAAAATTTTGATTCAAATTCACAATTGAGTTAATGTTTTTTTACGTGAGAAGAAAGGGTGGAATTGAGTTTTAAATCTAAGACCACTCATTAGGCACAAAGCCTTATATGTATGTCATTATGATAAAAGCTTTTGTTGATAATTTAGTTATAGGAAATGGGTCAGCTGGAGGTGGAGGACTATTTAAAGATAACATATGATAGGTGGCTATCGGGATATATTATCAATATAGGCAATTATTCAACTATTAAGGCAGAAATTTAGACTATTTTATGTGGTCTTCGTATGGTCTAGGACGTTGGCCATTAGAAGCTTGTCTTGGAGACTAATTCTTTGTTTGCTACCTGTGGTTTATGTGTCATTTTAATATGAGAAGTTGTTGTTATAATCTACTTCATGCGTGCTTATCTTTGCTTCATAGTGACTGGTGTGTGAAAGTCAAACATATGTATAAGGAAAGAAACCAAGTTGCTTATTTTTTTAGCCAATTTTTCTTTGTTGTATGATCGAGGTTTTGTTATCCTTTAAAGGCCACTTTTAGCTTTCCGCACCATTTTGCAAGATTCATTAGGGATCTTTTGGCTTAAGGAAGTTATGTATAATTGTTGAGTTTTTTTGGATCTCCCTTTCTTTGGTATCTAAGGATGACAATTTTTCTTTGCCCCGCCTCAATTTCATCCCAAATGGGGCGGTTTTTTCAAATAAAATTTTTTCTAGCCCTGATCCTGAATTTTTTATGCTGGGAACAGGGCGGAGATGGTATATATATCCCCCACTCCAAAAATATATTTACATATTTTTATTATTTATATATATAATAATTATTTATATTTTAATATAATTAATATTTTTAAAAAATAATAAAATAAAAATATAATACTTATTTTAAGTAAAAAATATTTTTTTATTTTAAAAAAAATTATATAATTAATTAAAATAAAATAATAATAAAATAATTTTAAATTAAAATAAAATGCGGGGATGAGAATCCAAAAAATTTTTTCGTTAGGGTTCGGGGCGGGGTGTCGGGGTTGAGGACGGAGAACTCTGCCCTGAACCCGCCCCGTTGGCATTCCTATTGGTATCCAAAAAAATTAAGATTACTCAATATCACTAAAACCAAACTCATGTATTTATAATTTTCTAGCTATAAAATGAAACACTATATATACGGGATATGAGAGGTGAATATACATGACAATTTCTCATTAAATGAACAAAATTTGATCTAAAATTTGATAAAATTCAAATTAATCAATTAAAAATCAATATGCACTAAAAATAATTTGAAAAGAGTTTTAAAAGTAGGATCCACTCGAGAACAATATGAATAATTCAGCTCAAAATTTGAAAATAAAGATTCAAAATTGATCCAGTTTGATTCAACTCGAACTCATTCAATTCAAACTAATTGTTAGGTGTAATGGTGGAGCAACTAATTTCACCTAAAAATTTTAAATAATATGTGCAAAAAATTCTTAGGAATTCCAAAATCTTTGATCATACTTTTGTTTGGACTCCACATTTTAGTTAAAACTTCGTATGTTATTATTAAGCTTTAGCATTTCTATATATAAATAATTAATTCCAACCATGCCTCCTAATCTTAATATTAACTAAGGATTATTCTACTTCTACCTTGCCTAAACTTGATTGGAGTTGGTACAAATATTTGTTTCTCATCTATATTCTAATCTTGAATGTAAAATTGCATTTTTAAAATAAAAACTTGAAATATTTATGATTCTAGTTTTTTTTATGAATAAAAAATAAATTCTTTAAACCAAACTCATTACATCATGAAAAATAGAGTCCTCAAAGAAAGAATGAGGACTCAACCTAAAAGAAGTATGGGAACAAGTAGTTCTATCAAGTTAATGAGATGTCATATTCATTTTCCTTTTAACAAAGTTAATACTAAAATTAATATATTTCGAAAAAAGAGAAAGGCAATCAAAAACTAAAAAATTCCATATATTATAATCATCACGCTCTAAGCAATTAGGAGGAAGTTTCAAATTTTTATTCACCTCATGTTCATCAAAACACTCATGTAACAACTTAATATTCCACTCCAATGAACTAGGAACCCAAATATTACTAACAACCATATGACATAAACCGTTAATCACTAGTGAACTAATTCAAGAATTCAAATCCCTATAAGGCCTAGGATTGACCCAAACTCTAATATGATTGGATTAGAACCTCACTAAAAAAATCATCTCTTTTGAAGTTCATCACAAAGAGACATTGTCAAAAGAAAAGTTGATATACAATACACATGAATGACTTGTGCCACAGACTTTATCAGAATCTCTTTACGCGCCTAAAAAAGTAATTTACCATACCATCTGAAAAGTCTATTCTAGCGTCTATCCCTAAGATAAGAAAAAACAAACTTTTTATTTTTGCCAATGAGGGATGGGAGACCAGGATACCAACCTATGTTAAAAGGAGAACAAACATTAAGAGTTCTTTTAATATTAGAAAGAGTTGGTTCCTTCACAAAAGGACTAAACAAGATCCTAGATTTTTGACAATTAATGGCTTGCCCTAAATCATGCTCAAAACTTCTATAAAACATCCAACATAAAAGAAAACTCGAATGTATTAGCTTTGAAAAAAAATTATTGTTTGCAAAGAGTAGATTTGAAACTCTTGCCCTTCTACAAACTCTGTAGCCATGAATGGAACCACTAACTTCTGCTTTTTTAATAAGACTCAATAGCCTTTATGTACACAAAATATAAAGATAATGCGACAAAGGACCACCTTGTCTATGTAATACCCCATCATCTCAGTAGCATGTGTTCAGATAGGGGAGTGTTACGCTATCTTTTTTAAATAGATATTCAATAAATATCCAAAAACAATATTTTTTAATAATATAAAGGAAATGACATATATTTTATTTACAAACATATAATTTATAAAACTTAGAGTAAATTAAAATACAAAAGAACTTAACCTATGGTATTCAAGTTTGACTTCTTTACTTGATAGGATCACCATTAGCCTTGCCAATTGGCCTCAACTCATTTTTCCCTAGATCTACACAAGAGAAAACTCTCACACTAAGCTAAAAGTTTAGTAGTGCATAAAGATAAGGCAATAAACTATGTTCAAACAATATGCAATCACATGTCATCATTTATACATATCCTAAGTTATACCATTACTATTATTACATGTCCTTTTTTCTTTATGCACATTTTTCTCTTATAAGAATGCATGCATTGTATGATTATTTTACACAATTACACTTTTATTACATATTCTTATATAGAAATAACAATTCATTTATGCGTACATGTCATACTCTTCATTTCTTACCTGCATCATTTATGCTCATAATACCTAAAAACTAATAATTAGAATAACGAAATTAGTCATCTAGGCATTATAAGAATGTCATTCAAGCATTATAGTATGCACATACAAGTATCATCACCAATATATAGATACTATCATTGATATTAATATATAGGTGTCATCACTATCATTAATAAGAGTGTCATCACCGATATTTATATAAACTCCTGATTGACATGTCAAACTATCCAAAACTCTAATTCTAAACTAGGTGATCTCAAGCTTAATTCATCTCATTACTTATTTATTCTTATTTCTTATTTATTAATTTCATACTTCTTTTGTTTCATTCATCACATACTTTCTGTTTTTATCAATCTCATTTTGTTTTTGATTTTGTATCCACATTACATGTTCTTTTCATGTCATATAGTGCTCAACATATCTCATTCTTACTTAATCATACATACAAATATTTGCAGTTCATTAACTACAATCTCACATTTAGTTTCATCCAAAATTTTCTACAAAATTCTTAAATATATAAATTATTGAAAGCAGAGCATTCACGACCATGACTCTTTATTCACATCCGTGAATATTGCCTGACACACTGCCTCACAGTCATGATCCAAACATTCATGTTTGTAAATAAGCTTACGCCCATTACCAAAATTGTGACTCAAGTCATGAATGCTTCTAGAATGAATAATATCATTTCCAAGCAAAAGTCACACATGTGATCTCATTTAGTCACGCCTGTGAATTTAACCCTTCACGCCCATAACCAAACTCCTGGAGATTTGCACTTTCACTTTCCTCAAGTATTTCAAGCTTTTTCAAGCCATTTAGACACCACAAGCATTCTTTCTCAAAATTTTAACATAACTCACAATGTTTTTATCTACATATTCATGCTTCCATAAAAATCAAATCCTAACATGTGACAACTGAAACAATAATATACATAATATTACCTTTCTCATGTAAATTTGAAGTTTTCTTGTAATAATTCATAGTTAAATGTACTTCAATTATTAGTCAACATATCAAAAAAGCATACCATGCAATTATATAACAAAGAATAGGTTGTTGTCTTAAATTAAGCACAAGCCTTTTTTATTTGCTTCCTTTCACTCCTTATGCCTCTTTCTCTTTTTCCTTACTCATTTGAACTAGCTCTTTGTCACTTCGAGCTCCTATAATATCATAAAACAAATTTCAAAACTCTACTTCATCATAACTCTCTAAATCTTATATTTTCTCTCATAAAATCCTAATCTCTCTCTCTTCCATCATAAGCTTTAAGTGAGTTTTAAGCTTTATCTTTCTTTAAAGAAACTTGTAAAAGAGGAAAATAACTTTTTATCTTTACTCTTTTTTTCTTCTTAAACAAATTTTTGGAGATTTTTTTCTCATATTCTCTTGCGTATTTTCTTTCCTTTTTGCTCTCTCTAGCCTCCTTAATTCTTATAGTGCATGAAAATGCCTTTAACTTTTTTTTTTCCTTTTCTTTATTCCTTTCTCTCTCTAAAACCAAGCTTTGGCTATAGAGGATTTTGAGGAATGGATAGGACTAGTTTTGGTACAAAAAATGAAGTTAAAAAAAAGAAGTGATAAGGAGGAAAGAAAAAGAAGAAGAAAAGGAAACCAATTTTCAAATATGGGTCCCACCATTGACCCGATAACACAATATTATGCTTAATTAACATGTTAATTCTTTTTTTAAAGGGTGGTTGGTCATCTCATATTTTAATGTCCCAAAATTATATTTAAAAGGAAAATATCTCATTTAATCCTCTAATTTTTGATAAATTATAAAATGACTCCAAAACTTTTCAAATTTTATAATTTAGTGTCTTATCGTAATTTAACTTATTTGCATTTTTAATGTGATTTATTTAGCATCGTCCATATTTATTAATCATTATTTGATTAATTTCAGTCAAAATTTAAATTTAGATTCTCGTCAGTCTGACGTGTCAACTTAATGACATATACGACTTGGTGCCTAAATTAATGGATATAACAACCTAAGACCACAAGAATAAATAACTAGACCCACTTCCAGACCACTGACATTTACATTATATTTAGTAGAAGTACCACAAAGCATAATCCAGTTAATCCATCTGTCACTGAAACCCATTCTTAACATAATAACTTTCAAATAAGACCAACGATTCATGTCATATGTCTTTCTAACATCAACTTTCAAAGCTACAGTCTCATCCTTGCCCTTAGTTTGTCTTTTCATGAAATGAATAGTTTCAAAAGCAACCATAACATTATCAACAATAGATCTCTTAGGCATAAAAGCATGTTGTCCTATGGAAATAATTCTAGGCAAAACCAATTTTAATTGATTAGCAATGACCTTCACCACAATCTTATAAAACACATTACATAAATAAATTGACCTTAAATCACACATAGAACTTGGATTATCAATTTTAGGAATAAGCATAATTGTTGTCTTACCTAAAGCAGCAGAAAAATTACAATTCTCAAGCCATAAAACACATGAACTAATAATATTCAAGCCAATAATACTTCAAAACTTTTGGGAAAAAAAGGCAAGATTAATACCATTAGGTCTAAGAGACTTATCTAGATCCTTCTGAAAAATTACTTGATGAAACTCCTAAATAATGAATGAAGCTAACAAATTGTCATTATCCTCTGTTGTTATTTTGGAATTGATGCAACTCAGATCAGGCTCAGAAAACAATTCCCATCATGAAATTTTTTAAAAAAAAATACTCCACTGCAATATCTTTCATTTGATTAGCATCCTCAATCCAAGTATTAAACCCTGCAACCTACTAATCCTATTTCATTTGTTACGAGCCAAAGCAAAAACATGGAAAAAAAAAAGAAAGAAAAGTTTAGAACTTGCTCATACTTAAAATGTATCAAAAACCACTCTTCTGCTCCCTTAAGAATTTTCTTCCAATGTTAGCACATTAATCCTCATGTAATGCTGCCACAACCCAATATTATTACTAGCATCATACTTAACGAACTAGCCAATATAATTACCTAATTGTTGTCCAATAGACATGGACATAAAACCAATTAGAAAATCATACATCTACACCCAAATTTGCAAATAATAAAGAGGCATTGAAGAAGGCACTAGTCCATGTTGGAGATGATGGAGAGTCAAAAGATGACCATCGAAAGACAAGAGACCTCCCTCTAAGACTCTCCTCAAATCAATGGCAAGAAAAAATTGAAATAAAAAATGCTAATTTGGAAGTTTCTTCACACAGTCTCCCTTCCCAGGCCTTTAAAGACTCGTCATCTGATGCTTCATAGAATTAAAATGAATCACACAATATGTCAAAAACCTACTTTCTAAACAAAAGTCATTATAGTTAAGCCCTCCTTCATCATCCCCTCCTTCCAACACTAGCTTTTCATCCTCTTCCCATGTTAGATATAATTGAGCTAAATTTGTATTTATGCAAGTGTAACTTTAGGCAAATATAAAGGAGCACAAAAGAAGAAGACAAATCAAAGACAATACAAAACAAGGCTATCAACTTGTGAGAGAACATACCAAGACTTTCAACATGTGTGAGAGTGAGCTTCTTCTTGACTAAAATTAACCTTTTAAAATGATTCATACTACTTGCTCTTATTTAAAAATTTGGAAAGTAAATCAATATCATTTAAAAATGATTTATATTACTTGTTCTTATGTAGGATTTTTCTTATATAAAATCGGGTCATAAATAAATTTACGAATCAATTAAATGACAATAAAAATTTAATTATGCAAATAAAACAATTTTGCCTATATGGTTGTTTTGTGATTAGATTAGACTATGAATTTTATTTATAAAATTGGTCTACATAAGTATTGTAGTCCCTTATAATTAATATATGTAACTCAAGATATTAAAAATATTAAAATGTTAAATGATAATAATCTACCAAGGCTGTTCAAAAATAACTAGGCAAGTAAAAATTAGTATTGTTAGGCCTCGAGTTCCAACTCTGTATGCTTTTTTTCTATTTTATTTGTTCTTCTTTTCTTTGAGTACACATTAATAAGAAAAGCATGAAAAGAGAAAATTCCAGCAAATTAAAGAGCATGCACACACCTCATACAAATTTCACTCATTTTTTCCCCATTTTTTCCTATAAGCAAACTGCATTTTTCTTTTTCAAAAAATTATTCTCTCTGCATATTTGATAATTAGATTTCATTTTACTTAATTATTTTGATAATTTTCTAGGTTGTGACATGGTTTAGTAAAATTAAACTAAATTATAATATAGTTTAACCATAAAAAAATTTAATTTGATCAATAATTTATATTTTGTAAAGAATTTTATTTCGAAAAAAACTAATATCTAAAATAAAACGTTAGTAGAACGAGTTTTTTTATAAGCTAGTAGATTATGATTTTTCTTTCCTTTTTTGCCTT
The DNA here is from genome assembly GCA_023653625.1 of Triadica sebifera. NCBI lineage: Eukaryota > Viridiplantae > Streptophyta > Magnoliopsida > Malpighiales > Euphorbiaceae > Triadica > Triadica sebifera. Next base: position 29,423,696 of record CM042902.1, read on the forward strand.
TATTTTTTTATCATTTTATAATAATAATAATAATAATAATAATAATAATAATAATAATAATAATAATAATATCATTATTAAATTATATATAATATAATTATATATCATATAATTATAAAATTATATATAATATAATTATAAAATTATTTAATATGTAATATAATAATAATAATTATTATTATTATTATTATTATTATTATTATTATTATATGATAAAGATAAATGTATTTATTATATTGAGATGAGATATTTAATATAATTTTTATATTATTTAATATGCATATATATTACATAATACATATATAATATTTTTGAATAATATAAACATATTCTTTTATGTCATTTTATATTTTTCAGCTACTTTTTCAATTAGTTTTACTAAACACTTTTAATTGAATCAATTATATTATCAACTACCAGATTTTCAGTTGTTAGATTATCAGTTTGAAATTAAATTATCAGCTAGTTTTATCAAATAGAGTATGTATATAGCTTATTGATGTGCGTATAAATCTTTTCTAGATTATTGAATATCCATAAACACCACAGTCTTGAATTATTCTTGGATTTAGTTTGGTGTTATGTTAGTTTAAATAAAACAAAGATTTGAAAAAATGATAAGAGATTAAAATTTACTTAATTTTATTGATAAAAATTCTTAATTTTATTTACATATAAAGTTATTTCAGGAGGCAATTATCTAAAAAGAAAAACATCCTTTATTTAATGAACATTTATTTCAATTAAGTGACAATTATTAGAATTAAAAGGGAAGTTAAGGGGTTGTTGAAAATCCAACGATCACATCTCACAGATATAAAGGTTGGTGGTATGTAGACTGAATTGAATTGGTATGAGAAAAGTCAAGAGTGCTTTAATGAGTTTTATTATTATTATTATTATTATTATTATTATTATTATTATTATTATTAACAGCAATTTTGAAAACAATATACCTTCACATTGACCTTAAACTTAAATCAAGCCAAGATAAAATGATAAGCATTTGCATTGTCTTCACAAAACAAAGTCCAAACTACGATCTACACATTCCCCCCTATGCTTATGTTTTTAATTATATGATTATTCACCATAAAAGCTAACTTAAAATTTTATATATATATATATATATATATATAATTGAATATTTGCATGAATTAATTTCTTTTAAAATATATGAGTTTCTTCCAAAACATATAGCTTCTCAGATAAGATTATTATATTTATGCAGATAGTGTTGAAAATAGATCTTAAAAAAATTATTGAAATTATTATAAATAGCATTTTCATCATGTATGAAATCTTAATACAAAAAAAGCATATTGGTAGGATGAGTTTGATTCTTTATAATTAATGTGAATGTACAATTAATGTTGAAACAAGAGTTTAATTTATTTATTATTTTCAAATGGTTACTAAGTCAAACATCCTGATCCACTTTGAAATGCTTCTTTTGTTGTATCTATCATGTGACTAAGGCATTTCACAAAATCTAACTAATTATTTCATATTTTTCCATCTTTTTCCCCCCAAAATGTCTTCTTGTTTTAGCATTCTAATCTTATGGGGTCACATTCTCAGCCTAGCTAGTTCTTTTGTTCAATTATTATGATTTGATAGATAATTAATAATAAAACAGAAAAGAAATTATAGGAAAAGAGTCAATTTGTTTAAAATGATTCATTAATTATTTTAAAGAAAGAGTTACTACCCATAAACTGAAAATCCATAACTCCAACTGCTATGGAATGCCGTTTAGTTGATTTGTTCCTGTTTGAACAATCTCAGTTAATCTTGTCTTTCTTTGATAAGAATCAATACGATCTTTATAAGGTTTCTCTTGTTATTAAACTTCAAAGAGGATAAGCTTATAATGAAAAATTTTGGAATATTAGGAGCATATGTTAGTTAATGTTTAAGACAAGCCTATATATGATGTAGCACTAACAAAATTATTCACTCTTTTAATCTATTGACGATTCATGCCAAATGTCACATAATGGGTTAAGAAATTATAAACATAATCTCCTATTAACAATTTTGACTCAATTAAATTTCCCAATTTGAATTAGGAATGTGGGCTCAACCCCTAACAGTTTTACTTTAATTCTTTTGGTGTTTAGTGCGTAAATAATTTTAAGTAGCCACCAATATTGTTTATTGTTTTATCTTTGGCCTCAACTATATGGACTTCATTTTGAAAGGAGTGATAAGGTTATGTTAAAATAAAAACAAAAAAAAATTTAAGATGTAAATATAAAAATAAATTGAGGAACACAAGATGGTCATATCATACATTGCCCTATAAGGATGAATCATTGGGTATTATACACTGAACCTTCGCTAGAAGATGTTATCCTAAAGAAAGCATATTTTGATGCTCTTTTTTTGTTGGGTTTGGAACTATTTACAAGATCTACTCATTTTAATTTTTATATGTAACAAATCCCATATGATTTTTATTTTCTTAAGAAAAAAAATAGCTAACGGTTACATAGAAAATTAAACATGTCATGCTCCTTCTTGATTGCCTATATACAATTCAATTAAAAAGGATAAACAAGATTAATCTCCTAGGACTTTGAGGATTAAAACCCAATTTACTGGACATTTCCAACTTTTGTGATCCTAGTTACCATATCACATGTGCTTAAAGTTGAATTTACATTAACAGAAAATACAATTTTGGTTAGTTCCTCAATTCCAGCCTTAATTTCCCAAAGAAATGGAAGAGCTTCAATTCATTGCCTGAACAAGGAGAAGATAATAACATTAAAAATGAAACCCCTTGCAGTCATAGATTTTACAAAAAAAAAAAAAAGAAAAAAACTTTTCTGTTTAAGAAAATGAGCCTCGCCAACCAATACAGAGCCTATTCTACAAAAATATGTCAAAATAGCAATGGAATGTTATTCAGTAATAAAAATAGCGACGAAAAGGAAAACCTAGAAATTAGCTCATTAGTATGAATTGGCGATAGGATTGGCATAATTATCGCTAATAGATGGAAATGGTGTACCCTAACAAACATAATTTCACCTTAATTAATTCAATTTTATTTAGCAATTTTCTCTTCTTTTTTTTCGTTTTAAGTTTAGTTGGTCTTCAATTAATTAAAAGAAAATAACTTTTAAAGAAATAAAAAGAAATATTCATTTAAAATTAAATTTAAACAATTTAAATAACTAAAATAATTTTTTATACATTATTTATAAAGATTGAATATTAAACTCACGATCTCTCATTTTTTATGACTATTTCATAGTAGATGCAGTAATTGAACTAGCATCGATTAGTAAATAACCAAAACATTTAGCGCACTTTTTTTTTGTTATTTTCATTTTTCATCATTTTCAACCAACAAGCATTTAATTGAAATAAAAACAATAAAAGAAATACAAGTAAAAGTTCATTCAAAATAGAAAAATAGAAACTTCCTCCATACAAATGATGTACCTTGAGCTTATTCTCAATAAAGATTCGAGAATCTTTAATATAAGGGTAATAATAAATAAAAAAAAAAAGCATTCATTCAATATAAAATTGAACTACCTAAAAAAAGAACATTTTTAATAAAATACCTTGTTCACCAAAATTGAAACTAAATTTTTTTCTTGTCTACTTATACATAAGAATATAAGACCCTTTTTTGGAATTTTTTTTTTTTCCTAAACCTAAAATATATATATATATATATATATATAAATCCTGAGAATATATAGAAAATCTGGCAGAAGGTACCTGTTAAACCGCACTTTTCCTCCCAAAAGAAAGCAACAAAAATAAACTCAAGAGTACACTAGCAATCTTAGTCAAAAAATGTTATGTCGCCAGCCCACCTTTGTCTTCTCATCCACATTCAATTTCAAAGTCTAAAGTCCAAAAATAACTCAATGTCAAGGTTATCTCTAAAACTCAAGTATTATTGTCATTCTTCAATTTTATCAAAACAAGCTCAAATATAAAGGGAGAAGAAATAAAACTAACAAGTAAATTAAAATGAACTATATGAATTAAATGAAATGAACTTTGTTAATTTTAAATACAAAAAATTAAAAGGAAATTGAAATAAACATATAATCAAATTTAATTAATTTATTCCAGAATTCAACTCTAATATATCCATTCGAATTTCTGAGGAATGAGCGTGCAGATAAAGTGAATAAAAACATAATGAAAAGCTTCTGTGGTGAGAAGATTAAGAGTGATTACCTTGCCAAGCTAAAATAAAACCACCTACATGATTCCCTCCTTAATGAAGCAAGTGGGATATTTGAGTCCGCATTTAAATTCTCAAAATCGAAGTAAACATAAGGAAAAAAAACATAAGAAAGGAGGGCCAATAGATCTAATCTCTCAAATCAAACTTGATCTCGAACAATATAAGTGGAATTTCATTAAAGACCCTAACAATTTATTTAGCTATCAAACATGCCATAAGAGATCACAACTATTTTGATGAAAATAACTGTGACGATCCAACTCAAACTTCTCTTGGGGAATTGGAACTACAACATATCCAAACCAAATTAGATGTATCTTTTTTTGTTCAAGGTTTTCCTTCGAAATACCATGATATTAAGGTACTAAGGGGGTGTTTGTGATTGTTATTAGATGTTCAAAAAGCAAATTTAAATTTTTTTTGATTTAATTGACCGATTTTTTTTATTTTTTTTTATTTTTTTTCTCAAACCTGCTTCTGGAAAAAGTATCCATTTACTTGTTTCTCTAAAAAAAACAGTTTTCAAAACTCAAATTTTTTTTTCAAAAAACGTTTTTGACAAATGTAATGTCAAACAGACCAGACATATTATATAGGTATTCTCATGGATGCCAAAAATTGGACTAAATTTTTTTCAACTTGTTCCTGGCTTTGGTATCCTTCACTAGAGCTATGCTAATCACACTAGAATTAGGTGATAACCATTCTTTTCATCAATTAATTACCTAATTATCAACAAGAGCAACACCATAGGTCTAAGTTCCATGGCAATTAAGCTAATACCTTATTCCACACTAGTAGCCTTTCATTGCTTAGAATGGCATTTGCATTGGCAGATTTGAAGGATTTTTGTCATCTGATTAAGGATTGAAAGTCTTGAAGGACGCATGCAGAGAACAACAGAAGGGAAAGGGTAGGAATGGGGAAGGGAAAAGGAGGAAGACCGCTTCTTTTTCCTTTTATTTTCTTTTTTTTTTACCCTTTTTTTTGTGCAATTTTTAGTTTGTTTTTAGACAAGTGAATTACACTCTCCCTGCTACGTCAGCAAAATGTGTTATTGAAATTTTAAAATGCACAAGAAAACCAAGTTTAGATGTCTAAGTAGTCATTTGAAAAGTTTAAAGACCACATTGATTTATGGGACAAGTTCAAGTGTCGACTTATGTATTAGGCCTTTAAATTATAAATTCTACAAAATGAGGATGACTCATATAGATTCTTAGATTTCAATACAAAATTATGAAGTCACATCTTCTAGTCCATTGCAACAGCATCCATATTAAAAGAAAACATAATTCCCCTCTCCAAATTCCATCAACATATTCAATCTTACACAGTTGATTACAAAAGACAACAATTAGTTAGCAGCCAAAAAGAAACCAATATCAATAGTAATCTGAGTTTACACTTGTATCAAGAAGAACAATGGCCACTCCAAGTAAAAGAAAATGACACTAAGAATATCAAAGCCAAACAACAATTAAATTCCTATTGAGAAACTATAACTACAGCTATAAAACAACGATTCAATAAATAATGCCAAGTTTCAATGAGCAATTCAAACACAAAGAGTAGCTACCCAAAAGTTCAATCCAAAATCCATGTAAGAATGATATTGAACTAAACCACCTCCGAATAACAAAGGAAAAAGAAAACAAAAAGAAGAAGAAGAGGGGCTAAAATAAAGGTCACAAAACCCTTACTGCTGGATAACATGGTTAATCGCTATGAAATTGGGAATACCATAAATTAAAAATGCAAGCAGCATATATGGAAAATGATTCTTGTAAGAGTCAAGGATAGGCATCAAATTAAGCTTACCAGTGAATATATTAAACTTAACAGCCAACAGGAAAAATGAATATGAACTCGAAATCACAAGGCTCGACAAAAGAATTTTGAGCAAGGAATTATAAAATCGAGCAGAAATTTAACAGAAGAATGAATTACAAAAGAACCAAAACCCAAACAACAAACAGTAAAGACTGGTTGATTAGCAAACAAGTATATTGTGGCCTCTGTATCATTCACCTATAAACCAACATATATGTACATCTTCCAATCGGACAACACAGTTCCAAATGGTCCAGATGCAAAGCAAATGGGGCAGAGAAGAATCATATTATCGACCTCACCTCACAATAATCAGAGATTATGAGGGCTAGCAACAGACGCAGCTGAGTTTCCGTGGACAACAACAAAGGATAAGGGGTAAACTCGTGGAGGAGAGGTCTTGCGGCGGCTGGAGAGCGGTCTCCAGTGGTGAAGAGATTTTAGCCGCGCGATGGTCTCGCTACGATGTCTACTGGTGCAGTGGGAATGGTGATTTTCTGGTGAAGGCGGCTCTCCACTCACTGCAGATTGAGAGCAGCTCGCGTCAGTAACCAGCTTAGAAGTCTCCGGCGTGGGAGAGACGGTGGTCGACGTTTTCGTTGGCCGCCAACGGCGAAGACGTCATTGTCCTTTTTATTTTTTTAATTTTCCCAAATATTTATTAACTATAATAAGGGATTGCAGACGTGAAATTTTTAATTCAGAAAAAAATAAGAAAAAAATAATGTGAATTTTTTTTTATTATTACTTATTCTTCCATTTTTGTTTTTTAAAATCTTTATCAATTTTTTAAAACTTTCTTTAATTTAATTTTTTTCCGGACAACTGATATTTATTTGGTATTGAACAACTGCTCTAAAAATATTTAATAAATATTACAATCAATAGTTAATATTGGAAAAGCTCTATTTTAAAATTTTTCCATCAATTGATCTTTATAATTACAATAAATTATATTAATTACAAAACACTTATTTTTTAAATTGATTTTCTAATAAATAAATTATTGATAATTACAAATATAAAATATTATAAATAATAATAAAATTAGTAATAATGTTTATTTTTATATGATAAAAAATATATAATACATTTTTAAATCATATATGTATTTAATATATTAAGCATAACTTATATTAAAAATAACTAATATTTTCAGTGGTAATTTAACATGTAAACAACAATTATTAATATATTTTCACCAGATATTTTTTTTTTCAATTAGCTATTAGTTCAACTACTAGTTTCTTCAAACTGCTAATTTAAATAGACACTTACAAAAATTTTTGACGTGAAAATACAAAATGCATGGAATGAGAATTACATAATAGATGATATGCAAAGATAATTTAATTTTAATCTCATTTTAGAATAAAAGAAATTAATGTCTTGGATTTTTGTTTAATAAAAAATGAGAGTAAATAACTTTGAGAGAATATATTATTTTAATTATTTTTTAAGTGCAATAAAAATAATTAAAAAAAACTTAAACATCCTTTTAAATAAAATAACAGTATCATGTTTTAAAAGGATATATAATAAAACTAATAATTAAGTTTTGATTTTTTGATTATCGATTTTTTTATTTTTCTTTTTCTGTGTTTCCTAAGAAATTAAAATAAATACTCTTATAAACTAAAAATTATTATTAAAATCAACATTTAGCTTGGAAGTTTAAAATTTTTATACTTTTTATAATTTAAAAGAAATTAAGGATATATTTGATATCTAAAATTTTGGAATGTGAATCTTATTCATTAAAGTTTTTTCTGTGTTTTTTAAATAAAATATTTTAAATTCCCAAATATATTCTCAAAAAAATTAAATTCAATATAAAATTACAATTTTAGTTCTTATTACATAAACATACTAAAAAGAAATAATGGAATCCCAAAATAACAATTTAGAAATATAACTTCATTTCTGAAAGTATACTAAAGAATAAGATTCTATAAAAAAGAAAATCATATTCTTATATTTGTGTTTTAAGATTTCAATATTTTTTTTGTATGCTCATATAATAAAAACTAAAATACTATTTTTATATTTAGTTTAATTATATTGAAAGTATATTTTGGAATATAAAATATTTTATTTAAAAAAATATAAAAAATTAAATACTATGATACATAAATTAAAATTATATTTTTAAATATTTTAATTACTAAATTTAAATTTAAAATAAAAATTTTATTGTTATTCCAGGCCAACATGTAATAAGAATTCGTTAAAGAAAATTAGATGTAGACATTTACATACACAAGTGAAAAGTCTACTGGAAGGCACAGAAATCTAGGATTAATAGAAATCTAAAAAAATATAGAAATTATTATAAAAATATTTACTCGTCAAGAATAATTCTAGCCATTTGAACCTCACGTAAAGTTTTTCTATCCATCCTCCCATAGATTGGTCAATGATGGGATCGGACGGTCAGTAAGTTAAAATTAAGGATCAATTAAAGATCCTTCTTGCATTAATATACAAGGAAGAAATATACCCAAACCTATATTTGAAAAAAAAAATGTTTTTCAAAAAAATTTAATTTTTTAATTTTAAAAATAATTTTTAGAGTTAAACAAGTAAATAAGTCTTGTTTTTTATATAATGAAGAGGAGAAGAGAAACATAACAATCAGGGAAGTCCAATTTTAGCAGTGTGAATTGGATTAATAGCAGGAATAAGTCTGCCATTTTTTTTATATAATCTTACAATATAATTTAGTTGACAATTTTCAATTCAGCTACACCTCTCATAAGATTTTTGGTCAAGCAAAATGCCTTATTTACACACCTATAGAACTACCATTGTTCCTGTTTTTACTTATATAGTTTATTTCCTCTTGCTTTCTCCTATTTTTAATTATTCAATTGCTCAATTTGTCTATCAAATTCAAATTAATTCAATTATTAACTTTAATATATACACACACACATACATCAACTAATAGGCTCACAAACAACCCATTTATCTGTGTCTCCATGTATATAGGAGGGATTTTCTACCATGCACATCAAACTAGTTAAGCTTTTACTTAGGCTCATAAACAACTCAATCATTTTCCTGACTTGCCTATGTCACATACAAAGTTGTTTTTGCTCGTATTAATTTCACATACTAATGATATATAAAAATGTGGATAATAACAACTTAGAAAAGAAAAACAAAGGAATTGCTATATTCATTCAAGAAAAATCCACATGGTTTTTTTTGTTTCTTTTCATTTCTTCTAAATAGTATCAAGCTAGTTTCATAACCATAAGCAAAATAAATCAAAACTTGTTTTTGCAATATATGATGGAAAAACAGTTGACAATATTCAAACCTCTATGAAGAAGTTTGCAAGCGAGCCTTAATCCATGACTCTATAGATTGCAACTCCTTATTGTTTATCGAATGGCCTAGATCAGGATATGCCTGCGAAATTATAGATCATGGATTTCTTGGAATTTACTTGAAAACTAGCAAAAAATCTGAGAGAGTATCTAATATATTACGTTGAACTCATAGCTTATTCCAGCTTTTTTGAGGAAAGGAGGTCCTGCTTGTCCATCTATAGACAAAATTATTCTATCAGCAGAAAAATACTAAAATGTACCAATATGATGCTAAAAACCCTAATAAGACCAAACATCAGCCTCAATGGAACTCGAAATAGCCTCACTGAATGTCTCTATAAATGTTGCTTCAGGATTTGACATCTCCGATTCCCTAAAATTTGCTCGTGGTGGTGTTATGTGTAAAAATTGAGGGAAAATCTAGATAAGCATTTTTATTATTTCTGCATTACTATTGTTGTTTTATTTCCAATTCTGTTAGTAAGTTGTTGTGGTGGCACTCTTGCCAGGGTGTGCAACGACTATATTAGTACTCTCCATTATGGGTGTTGTGCATGCTTTTTGTCGTGCTAATGAATATATTCTCTCTCTCTCTCTTCCTCTCTCTCTTAGATTTCTTCCTACCTCATAGCTGCCATTTCTCTGTTGTTCTTATTCTGCATCTCAGTCATTCTATTTTTGTTGAATCATCTGGTATCAGAGCATCGACCTTCGAACTCAATATCTGATTTTTCTTGCTCCCGTCAAATCCAAATTACCGATAACAATGGTTGTCTCTGACCACACCCGATTCCAAGATTTGAAAAAGTTTGAATAGTCCATCTATAATATGGTGAAGGGAATGATACAAGAAAATAACCAGAAACATGAGCAACTACTTACCGGCATGGTGAGTGAGCTTAAAACTCTCATTTCTTCCATCAATGCACCACCCCCAACCCAAAACCCATCACCCACTTCATCATCACATCCAGCAACTCATAACCCAGCAGCAGGAGATCAATCAAATCCTACTGTTTCCTTTCATTGACCTCACCACTCATCCTCGCCAAGCTGTTAATGGTAACAGTTACTAAGTGGCCACCAGATTCACCAAAATAGAGTTTCCACGGTTCGATGGAAATGATTTAGAAGGTTGGTTGTTCAAATGTGAGAGGTTTTTTCAGGTTGATACTACCCCTTCCAATGCTAAGGTTAGACTTGCTGCAATCCACATAGAGGGCAGGGCCTTACAGTGGCATCAAAGTTATGTTAAAAACAGAGGTGAAATGGGTGAACCCCCTTGGGAAGAGTATATGGGGGCCCTTAAGGGGCGTTTTGGTGAGAAAATATATGAGGACCCAATGGCTGATCTCAAGGGACTGGTACAAATTGGGTCTCTTCAAGATTACTTGGAGGAATTCGATATACTCTCCCACCGAGTAACCTTAAATGAAGATTACTCATTGAGCTGTTTCTTGAGTGGGCTCAAGGATGAGCTACGTATCCCTGTGAGAATGCATGCTCCCAAAACCTTACAACAGGCTTATGCATTGGCTCGAATGCAGGAGTCATATCTTACCACCATCAAGTCCCCAAAAAATTATGCCAACAGACCCATTACAACCACTCCTATCTCTTCTTCCAATTTTAGACCATAAGCCACAAACCCGATATCAAAACCTCTTATCCTACCAACCCTAGATGCAACTAAATAGAATACCCTATCTTCTAATGCCAAGTTTGCTCCCTTATTTATATCTAATAACAATTGAATGGCACCAACCAATACTAGGAGATTGACTGATGAGGAGTTGAATGAAAAGAGTGCTAAAAACTTGTGCTTCTGGTGTGATGAGAAATTCACCCCTGGTCATAGGTGTAAGAAGAAACAGATTCACATGGTGGTGGTGCAGGAGGAACCAGAGGATGAAATATGAGAGGTGGAAGAATCATTTTCATGGAATGAGGATGGAAACATAGATGTCTCACCAACTCTGTCACTTCATGCACTCAAGGGGTTTACTGAGAGGACCTACCCAACAATGAGGGTAGTGGGAAGACACAAGAAGAAGTCCATTCATTTGTTAATTGATTTGAGCAGCACTCATAATTTTCTTGATTTAGCAGTAACCAAGGGATTGGGATGCAAATTACAACCAATAGAACATGTCAAAATCATTGTAGCAAATGGCCAAGAAATCTTGTGTGCACATGCTTGTAAGCAGTTTGAATGGGAGATGCAGGGTCAACATTTTGAGGCTGACTTCTTGGTGATGCCTTTAGGAGGCTGTGAAATGGTGCTAGGGATTCATTGTCTGTCTACCCTTGGTGACATTGTATGGAACTTTAAACAACTCATGATGTCTTTTTCTCTGGGTGACAGACCTCATCAGCTTCAGGGCATTAACTAGGATGGTCTCAAATAGGATAATGACTAAGCTGCTACAACACCTCACTCCTCTCACTTACATTGTACAGATGCTGAAAGGTAGAACAGTAACACTCAATGCTGTTCAAACAAATGAGGTTTTAGAGGTAAAAGATCCTGGACTTACTCACTTATTATCAGAGTTTACATCTCTGTTTGAAGAACCCAAAGCATTGCCGCCTCATAGGTCACATGACCATAGAATACCCTTGATGGAAGGATCAAAGCCTGTGAACATTAGGCCCTATAAGTATTCTTTTGTTCAAAAGACAATAATTGAAAACATGATAAAAGAATTGCTTAAAAGTGGTGTTATACAACCTAGTGTGAGCCCTTTTTCTTCTCCCATAGTGTTGGTTAAGAAGAAAGATAATAGTTGGAGAATGTGCATAGATTATAGGGAATTAAACAAGCAGACTGTTAAAGATAGATACCCCATCCCTGTCATTGAGGAGTTAATAGATGAATTACATGGAGCTGCTGTGTTTTCTAAACTTGACCTTAGGTCTGGATACCACCAAATCAGAATGCACCCTGATGACATCTCTAAAACATCATTTAGATCACACAATGGCCATTATGAGTTTGTAGTCATGCCCTTTGGTCTCACTAATGCTCCTTCCACCTTTCAAAGCCTCATGAATGAAGTTTTTAGGCCCTTTTTGAGGAGATTTGTTTTGGTATTCTTTGATGACATACTTATTTACAGCAAGGATATGCAGATCCATGTGGAACATTTAAGATTAGTGTTTCAAAAGTTACAAGAACATCACTTGTTTGCTAAGTTGAATAAGTGCTCGTTTGGTGAATCAGCAGTAGAGTATCTAGGCCATATTATCAGTAGGAATGGGGTATCTACTGATCCTAAAAAAATAGAAGTTGTGGCTACTTGGCCTATTCTAGGAAATTTGAGACAGCTTAGGGGATTTTTAGGGCTATCTGGCTATTATCGAAGATTTATAAAGGGGTATGGAGTTTTGAGCAAACCCTTGACTGACCTGTTGAAGAGAGATAGTTTTGTTTGGTCTGTAGCAGCAGAAGGTGCTTTTATTAACCTCAAGAATGCCTCTAGTATTGGCCTTACCATCTCTAGAAAAATTATTTGTCATAGAAACTGATGCTAGTGATGGTGGAATTGGGGCTGTCCTTATGCAGGATTCACATCCAATAGCTTATATCAGTAAAGCATTGGCTCCAAGACATACTTCACTCTCTGTATATGAAAAAGAATTGTTAGTTGTTGTGTATGCAGTTAGGAAATGAGATCATTATCTTGCTCATATGCACTTTTTAATTAAAATTGATCATCACAGTTTGAAGTTTATATTGGAGCAAAGGATAACAACTACCCATCAACAGAAATATATAGCTAAGCTACTTGGGTATGATTTTTCTATCTCCTATAAGAAGGGCAAGGATAACACAGTTGCTGATGCTCTTAGCAGACTTCCCTCTTCTCAGTTAGCTGCTTTGACACTCTTCTCTCCAGTTAGCAACTTGCTGCCTGAAGTTGAGGCTAGTTGACAACAGGATGCTAATACTCAAGCTGTGATTGAGGCTTTACAGAATGGGAAACTAAAACATGAGCCTTATTCCTGGATTGATGGATTGTTAAGGAGAAAATGGAGCTTAGTGGTGGGGGATGATTTCAACCTTAAATAGAAAATATTGCAAATCATGCATGATTCCGCAACTGGTGGGCATTTTGGAATGCAGGCTACAATTAAAAGAGTCAAACTCTTATTTTTTTGGAAAGGATTGGAGAAAGATGTAAGGAATTATATCAAGCAATGTGTTATTTGTCAAACTTGCAAGCCTGAAAATATTAACACTCAATGGCTGTTGCAACCTTTGCCTATATCAGAGGGCATTTGGACTGATATTAGTATGGATTTTGTTGAAGGGTTGCCTAAGTCGCAGGGGAAAGATGTGATTCTAGTGGTGGTAGATAGGTTCAGCAAGTATGCTCACTTTATTGGCCTCAATCATCCATTCTCTGCAGCAACAGTGGTTCAATTATTCTTTACACATGTGTTTAGATTGCATGGCACTCCTTCTTCTATGGTGAGTGATAGAGATCCAATATTTGTTAGTGCATTTTGGGAGGAATTGTTTAAGCTGCAGGGAGTAGAGTTGTTAAGGTCCACTGCATATCATCCCCAAACAGATGGTCAAACCGAAGTTGTTAACAGGTGTTTGGAGACCTATCTTAGATGTATGACAAGGGAAAATCCTCATCAATGGTACAAGTGGTTACCTTTGGCTGAATGGTGGTATAATACAAATTTTCATTCATCAATTCAAGCTACTCCTTTTGAGATGGTTTATGGCATGCCTCATCCTATTCACATTCCTTATTTTCCTGGAGATTCTAAAATGGTTGTTGTGGACCAGTTTCTACAAGACAGGGAACTAGGATTGCAGATCATGAAGTATCACTTGGCAAGGGCTCAACATAGGATGAAACAGCAGGCAGATCGACATAGGTCAAATAGAACCTTCCACATTGGAGACTGGGTTTATCTTAAGCTGCAACCTTACCGACAACTTACTGTTTCACAGAAGAGGTACAACAAACTCTCACCTTTATACTATGGGCGATACTGTATTGAAGATAAGATTGGGAAGGCAGCTTACAAACTACAACTTCCTCCAATGGCAGACATCCATCCAGTATTCCATGTCTCACAGCTCAAAAGGTCCATTCCTCCTACTGCTAACCGAACAGTTGCATTACCTACACCTCCTTGTTCATCTCCTACCCTTGTAGCTATTCTAGACAGGAAACTAGTCAAGAGAGGCAATAAGGCTGCAACGAAGGTTTTAATCCAATAGTCCGATATGCCCCTAAAAAAAGCTACTTGGGAATTCTTATATGATATCTAGTAGAGGTTTCCAAACCTTAACCTTGTGGACAAGGTCTTTTGAAGGGGAAAAGGATGTTATGTGTAAAAATTGAGGGAAAACCTAGATAAGCATTTTTATTATTTATGCATTACTATTGTTGTTTTATTTCCAATTCTGTTAGTAAATTGTTGTGCTGGCACTTTTGCTAGGGTGTGCAACGACTATATTAGTACTATCCATTGTGGGTGTTGTGCATGCTTTTTTTCGTGCTAATGAATATATTCTCTTTCTCTCTTCCTCTCTCTCTTAGATTTCTTCCTACCTCATAGCTGCCATTTCTCTGCTGTTCTTATTCTGCATCTCAGTCATTCTATTTTTATTGAATCAGGTGGAGAGGTCTTCGCGGTGTGGCTGAAGAGCGATGCAATGGTCTCGCTATATAGTCTACTGTTATATTGCAAATGGTGATTTGATGGTGGAAGAACAACAACGGACAGTGGACCAACATCGGTGCGAGTTAAGGACCAGATTCAGGGTTTTCTGGTTTTGGGGTTTTCTTAGTCAGGTTTTTTAAATTGCGAATTTAGGGATTTTTGGTGAAATTCTCGAATTAAATCGAATAGGTTAGCGACGCCAAAATCGCGTCACTAAGTTAGTCCAATTTAAATGAAATGTCACTTTAACTTAAAGAATAGCGATGCGCTAGTGACATCGCTAACTAACGATGCCATTAGCATGTCACAATTTGAAACAGTGAGTTATATTTGCGTTTTGAGTTTCATGATTTGTTTCGTGACACTATGTTTGCATCGCTAAAAATGGCGCCCTTTTGGCTCTAAATTTAACAACGCTGGCCGCATCATCATAGCATCGCTAAATTGAATCTAATTTTGGCAACAACATTTGCACATTTCTAAGTTAATCTGTCGTCATAGTTTGCAATGACATTGCTAATAGTGTCACACAGTTCCATCATAATTTGCGGTTCACAATTAAGCGATATTGCATATGGCATCACTAATTTGCATCATAATTCTACCGTTTTCTTATATTGTCTATTTATATTTGAATAATTTGAGGATCATAATAAACTTTGAGTTAAATTTTATTCAACTGTTAATTTATGTATTTGGCATATAAAAAAAATAAAAGATATAATTTTTGTATGTCTTTTATTATTATTCATGCATATAAGATTTAAATTAATGATATGAAAATCAGAATAGCTTTGTGCACACACAACTCACATTCTTAAATGGTCATCAAAAGAATTCAAGAAATGTAGTGATTTTTAGAGTCAAGTGTTCATTTATATATTTGGTTTATAAAAAAATGCAAGATATATAATTTATATGACTTTATTATGTAAATCAAGCACAAAAGATTTGATATTAATGAAATGAAAAATCATAATAGATTTGCATATCTATCAATATAATAAAATGCAGTACAGAAATATTGTAGCAAATACAATGATGTTTCGTTTTTGCCCACGACGTCACAATTTAGCAATATTCATATCCAATTCCACAAGCAAACAACATCGCTCCAGCTTCATATATTGTCTCCCTTTAGCAAAACTCTACCGTTTTATTGCATTTGACCCCATGCCAACATCTTCTGAACGTTACCTTTCAAAATTGTTAACTTTTATATTTTTTAAACTTTTATAATTATATATTTATCAAAGTAAAATATATTGGAGAAGGGATAGAGGAGGCACAAAGCCGATAATAAAAAAAAGTCAAATATCTATATATGTTTAATTAATATAGTATAATAAATAAAAATTTTGATAATATAATAATATAATAATCTAAATAATTTGTATTTAATATGAGATTAATTTTTAATTTTCTGCTATTTTTATTTTATTTATATTATTTTGTAAAACTTTATCAATATTTGTATGTTATATAGAAGCAATAAATTATAGAAATTTCTTCTGAAATTTTAACAAATTCCAATAAAAAAATAAACTTTTAAAAAACTAACAGTTTACCCCATGTCGTTTAAGATAATGTCAACTCATTTGATACTGTACGAATTTTAAATATTGCAGTACAATATACCATATGATTTTTTTATATTTGAGATATTTTTGTGTGAATTATTTAAGATTTAATGTATAGTTTAATGACATTTAATAAAAGTTTAGGATTTATATTTGTTAACAACAACTATAACTGTAAAACAAACAATACATTTAAATCACAATATTCCTAATTGTTATCTTGAACAATATTTTTATCAAATAATAGAGAGCAAACTGTTAATTTTTTTAAAAATTTATTTCTGGTTGTAATTTGTTAAATCTCAATGATTTTTTTGTAATTTGTTCTACATATAATTTTTTTTATAATGTTGTATTTATATTTTATGTAAATAATTTTTACACTTATCATGATTTAATCTCTTTATTACTATATTAAAATGATATATATGTGCTTTTTTATCTATATTTTTTATTAAGTTATATTATTTATACTATTTTGTAATTTTTATATTATTTGTTGTATTTACTGTCTAATCTTTTTCCTCCCAATGTAATGCAAGGACTACATGTTAGTATACATATATAATCATCATTTTATTGAATTTTTTAATTAAAAATAATATAAGTGAATAAAATATGAAAAAACAATGTATTTGAAATAGTATTATCTATTTTTTTTCCTTTTATTTTTTTTAATTTTGATGAAATTATTCTCTATTTTTCTTATGCAAGTTTCTTCTAAAAAAATGTTTATATAATTAAGATATGAGAAATATTAAGCCATGAAAATATAAAAGACCATACACAAGAAAATTGCTATCATTTTTCATACATCTATATTGAAACAATAATTGTGAAAAAGATCTTGAAAAATTAAACATGGTTTGTGTCTATTCATTAGAATAAAAAAGCATGAATAATTTTAGGAGAAGAAAATGAAATAAAGAGGGAGAGAGTGTGACTCAATTTCGGAAAAAAAGAAAGTGAAAGAGGAGCAATTCTTTCATGTAAAAACAACAAATAAAGGAAATTATAGAGTTAGAGACAACTAAGGTGAGAGAAGGGGAGAAAAAAATAATACTGTTTTTTTAGAAGGAAAATAATAATACTCTTATCAAACGAGAGAGACAGAAAATGAAAATAAAAAATAAAACAAATATAAATATAAATAGTTGAGGAAGAAATTGAGAGAAACAAAGAAGGAGAAGAAAGAGGGAGAGAGAAATGAAAGCTGTCTCGTGAAGCCTAAAGAAAAGAAAATAAAAGCTCTTTCTTTTACTCTCCCCCTTCTCCTTTCCCTTCGATTTTCTCCCAATTTCTCTGTAAACAAACCCATTTCTCTCTTCTTCTCTCTTTTCTGCTGCCCTTTTGACATTTGCATTCAATCTTTGCTTCTTTCCTTTTATATCACGAGATCCCCATCTCTCTCTTTTTTTTCTCTCTCTCTCTGTAATCTGATGTCTTCTTCAGAAACATTTCTAGGTTTGAGTAATTTACATTTGTTTTGTATCACTCGGTGTTCCTTTCTTTGTTTCTCTGTTTCAATTTGTAGACATTGCTAACGAGCACCACCGAGAAAAGTTTCAGAGAGAAAGCGAGGGGTAGAGGGAAAAAGGGAACCTATTTGGGAGGTTTGATTTGTTTGGTTACTGAGAAAATGTCGCATTCCGGTAAGCCCATTGGCGACTTTGGCCTTGACTCGCAAACTGATCATCTCCGTGACTCACTGTGTTCACTCGAGGCTAACAAGCCAGATTTTCGTGAACTCGATCTGGGTTCTCCCGTTTCTCCTCTCAGAATTCGTGGGCGTAACAGTAACAGTACCGCCACCACCGCAACGAGCTCGAGCTCAAGTTCTTCCGGATCCATATCCGGTAGCCGAAATGGGCCAAACCCGGTTCATAAATCGAACCATTCTGGCGAGCTTTCCAACTCCAGCGAAACCAGTCCCACAACTTGTTTGAGAAATCCGAAACATGGTGCCTCTAGATCCGACTCATTAATCTATTCGGGCGGTGGTAGTCAGAGCTCGGTGAACTCTCCTGCACCTGTTAATGTACTTCCCACTGGGAACATCTGTCCGTCAGGAAGGATCTTGAAGACGGGCATGGCAATGAGCCATCGGAGTTCAAAGTCGGATGTTTTGGGATCTGGAACGGGAAATTACGGCCATGGGAGTATAATGCGAGGCGGAGGAGCAATCAAATGCAGTAGTTTGGATGGGGGAAATTCGGTGAGCATCAATAGTAGTCCTGTACGTGAAAATGTTGGCGGCGGTGGTCGGATGGCGAGTGTGGATCCAGAGGAAGTGAAAAGGGCCGGCAATGAAATGTATAAGAAGGGACATTTTGGGGAAGCATTGACTTTGTATGACAGGGCTATTGCTTTGGCCCCTGGGAATGCAGCCTACAGGAGTAACCGGGCCGCAGCTTTGATGGGATTGGGAAGAGTGGCTGAGGCTGTGAGAGAATGTGAAGAGGCGGTCAAGTTGGATCCTAATTATTGGAGGGCACATCAGAGGTTGGGCTCTTTGTTTATCAGGTGAGTTGTGGATGGAGCTTTGTTTAAGCGTGCAAGTGCTAGGTGTTTAATGCTGCATTTTTTAGTATTTTTGTTGATTTGATTTTTATTTGGTGTTGATTCTTTGGCTTAGGAATCAAGTTTAAATCTTTTTATGTGGCTTTTCCAGCATTTATTTCTTAATTTTGATCTGAATTGATTGGCTATGAGATGTGTGATTGAAGTTCTCCTCTTATGTTTCATTTGATTGTGGTTACTGAAAATTTGTGTGAATTTTTGAGCATTAGGCAGTATTTTCTTATTGGTTAGCTATTGGTTAGCCAGGATGCGCTTCTTGGATAGATTGATTCATGTAAGTAGACTTCTTTTTCTGGGGGATTATGGTGAATAATAATCAATAATGTTTTTGGTTCAGTTTTTTTTTTAAATTTAATTTAGGATAAAGTTTGCTTGATGTTTTGGTGGTTCATTTTTTTGGTATATATCTGGTTTGCTGCTGTTTTCATTCTTATTGGTCAAAATAGTTCTTTGTTAGAATGCTAAATCTGCTTCATGTTCCAGACATCTGCTTGTTTTTTTTTTGTTTGTTATAGCCAGTTAGTTTTGACACTATTCTGTATTCACTGACTATTTACTTAGTGAATTAGTATAGAGTGCTCCATTTCTATGCTCATTTTACTGTTATTTATGCTTCACATTTTCTAGTCTTGAATTGCATAAGTTCTTGAGATTTCTATGCTATATCATTTTTCTCAATTTTCTATAATGCCTTTTCAATTTCTTGATAACTGAATAGATATCTTTGATTGATTTGGTTTTCAATTCAAAATTTTCAGTGGTAATAGCTTTGATTACTGAATATTTTTAATACTGAGGTTTTTCATGGTGTTTATACCATATGAATCATTCTAGAACCATGGACCCTTCATGCGATCAAGATAGTGCATCGTGGATTTATTGGTTCAATTTTTATTTCTTGTAACAAATTTGCCTCCACCTTTTCAGTCCTTTGCTGGTATATT
Source organism: Triadica sebifera (assembly GCA_023653625.1). NCBI lineage: Eukaryota > Viridiplantae > Streptophyta > Magnoliopsida > Malpighiales > Euphorbiaceae > Triadica > Triadica sebifera. The sequence goes on from CM042902.1 coordinate 29,443,884, forward strand.
TGCATAGGTCTTTTGATACCAGCTTTCGCTGGTTTATATTATTTTTGGTGAGTAATTTTTCCATTTGTTTCTCCTGCATTATGCTGCCAAGCATTGGTGCATATGTTTTTGGGCTGCACTCATTTAAATTGATCTCATTGCAGGTTAGGGCAAGTTGATAAAGCTAGGAGGCACCTATGTTTTCCTGGGCACCATCCAGATCCTGTTGAATTGCAGAAGTTGCAATTAGTAGAGAAGCATCTCAGCAAATGTTCAGATGCCCGAAAAGTTAATGATTGGAAAAATGCACTGCAGGAAAGTGATGCGTCTATTGCTGCTGGAGCTGACTACTCTCCTCAGGTAAAATTTAGTATCTAAATTTTTTCTTGTATGTGAAACTGGTTATAGTAATGCAGACAATAAATTAGCAAAACTTAACTGATTCAATTGGAATTTACAGCTCTTCATGTGTAGAGCTGAAGCTCTTTTAAAGCTCCACCAACTCGAAGATGCTGAGTCATGCTTATCAAATATTTCAAAATTAGAACCATATTCCACCTCTTGCTTGCAGAGTAAGTTTTTTGGGATGCTTTCTGAAGCATATACATTCTTAGTTCGAGCACAGATTGAAATGGCCCTGGGAAGGTGAGTTCAGATCCAAAGCATTATTAGAGTTGAGATGCCAGAGGGATTTTAAGAGACTGAGTTGATGATTCTTGTAGGTTTGAGAATGCACTTACAGCTATTGAAAAAGCTGCCCAGATTGATCCACGAAATGTTGAAGCAGCAGTCCTTCTTAACAATGTGAGATTGGTAACAAGAGCTCGTGCCCGTGGAAATGATCTCTTCAAATCTGAAAGGTTCACGGAAGCTTGCGCAGCTTATGGGGAAGGCCTCAAGCTTGATCCTTCAAACTCTGTTCTTTATTGTAACAGAGCTGCTTGTTGGTTTAAGCTTGGACAGTGGGAAATGTCTATTGATGATTGCAACCAAGCATTGCGTATCCAACCGAATTACACAAAAGCCCTTCTTCGAAGAGCTGCCTCTAATTGTAAGGTACAATCCTAACAGTGAATCATCTTATAGTTGCTTCACCTGCACATGTATCTGTGATTTGTTCTTAATAAATCAATGTTCTGCTATAAATTACAGTTAGAAAGGTGGGCTGACGCAGTTAAGGATTATGAAGTTCTTAGAAAGGAACTTCCAGATGACAATGAAGTTGCCAAATCTTTATTTCATGCTCAAGTTGCATTGAAGAAATCTCGAGGAGAAGACGTGTATAATATGAAGTTTGGCGGTGAAGTGGAGGCAATATTGGGGATAGAGCAGTTCAGAGCTGCAATATCTTTACCAGGTTACCCTGCTGTGTTTTAAGCATTTGTTCTGTTTTACATTTTTTGCCCTCATCTGCTTATATTGATTCCATTTGTTTTGTCGTCCTGGTCTTCTGAAAATGAATATCTTGTGTTGCAGGCATCTCAGTAGTTTATTTTAGATCACCCTCTAATTTGCACTGCAAACAAATATCTCCATTTGTGGATACACTGTGCTGCCGATATCCATCTTTAAATTTTCTCAAGGTAAATAAATAACTCATTAATTTTCACTGCATTAGACCCTACTTTCCCACACGAACTTAACTTTGAGTGGAGAAATTAAAGGCGTGATGCATGTTTTTCACATAAATCTTGTGTTGTTTGTCAAAGGTGGATATAGAAGACAGCCCAGCAATTGCAAATGCTGAGAATGTGAGGATTGTACCGACATTCAAGATATACAAGAATGGCAACCGAGTGAAGGAGATTGTCTGCCCAAGTCAAGAAATGTTGGAACATTCGGTGAGGCATTACAGCTTTTGAAACTCTGACTCTACTAGATTGTACCACTAGTCTCCCAGTTTTCACATTTCGTCCTTGGTAAGGAACCAAACCTTATTTGATAGGAACTCTTCATTGCCCTCCAGGCTTTCCTCCCCCCACCATGTAAGGATTACCAGATACCTGTCACATAAAAAATCAATGCTCTACATAATAATCCATTAGTGGCGATTGCCTGAGGAACCAAGAGAGATAGTTTAGTTCTCCTTTATCCCTTTTAATTTATTCATTCATTCCTCATTACTCTCTGGTTCCATGTTTTTCCTCCCATCTCTTTTTGTTAATTTTATTTTTTTTGTATGCCATTTTGGCAGTTCTTTTACCATTTTCTTGTAGACCAGCCTGTTCTTGTATCCCTGACTTTCAATTTACAGGACAAAAAAAAAATGGAAAAAGGAGAAGATGTACAATTGATTAAGTTGGTTCCCAAGTTGTATTAGAGAGAAAAAAGAGAGAGGCAGGCTGGTAGAAGAGGAATCTCTTGTACATGTATACATGTGATATATACAGAAAGAATTGGAAGCCTTGAGGGAGATTGGATGCCTGGTGGGTGCCTATGGGTTAGTGAAACAAGGATACAATATTGTTGTTATTAATATTGTTTATTTCTCTCAACCATTTCATTTTATCAATAAAAATATTCTTTCTTTTTCTCAGATCATCCTCCCCATTTCTTTTTTTTTTTTTTTGGAACAAGCGTGTTAAGGTTATTTTGGTGATTTAATAGAAAGGGATGCAAAGACTGACCAGGTCTTGGGATGGGGTAGAACAGAAAAGTACAAAATAGGTGTATAAATGAGGGGTTGGTCTTTCTTAGATAATAGGAGTGAGACACTGGTAGTTGATCAAAATTGATTGCACTCTCCCTTAAGTAGTACACTGTCCTTTCAGAAGTGGATAAGGCCTCTTCAATTCCCCATTTTTATTTGCCTGTTGAATTTATTGGCATTTACTTGAAACCTATGTTTAGTTACACCATCCTTTCTCCAAGATTTATCAAACCATTGAATCAGAATCATTTTTCCTTAGTATTTTTCTCAAAAGTTTTTCATCAAATGGAATTCAAATGTTGAAATTTGGGAGCTCTTATGTCTTTCATGAGATTTAAAATTAATGTTATAGAGATTTAGAGCTTTATTTGGATTGTGGTAGGATATGATATGAAGAATTATTTGGAAGGGCTGGCATGATTTTACTAAGAAAATCTGAATTACCAATTTGGTGTATTGACATAGGTTTAGTTGGAAAATAGCATATTTTGATTCTTTAATTTATAGATTTAGAATTATATGAATTATGTAACTTTAAGTTCTTCAATTAGTTTTTATAAAAAAGTTTATTCAATTAATTTTTTAATGTAATTCAATTTCTGTTTGTAAAAAAAACTAAATATTTAATTGATAATAATGGAAAGAGTTAATTAAATAAGTTTTTAATTATTTTTTAGTGAAATATTTAGTATTGAATAATAATATTTAAGAGAATTAATTGAGTAAATTTTTGATTGAAAGATTAACAAATTTAAAATTAATAATTCAATATTTTATTAGGGAGGCAGAGGAATTGGGATTCACAATGTGGATATTTAAGTTTCATATTTTGCCAATTGCCAAATTAGCCATGCACATTCCCCACCCCCTAAGACATTAAGTCCAAAAAAGTTTAGCACCGGCCGTCCTGTGGGTGATGGTGACCGTCCATTGCGGTGGGCCTCCCTTCGCCTTCTGTCTACGTGTCTCTGTCTTGTATTGGAAATGAATCCATTTTTTTCTTATAAAAATATATATTTTAATTGAAAGGGGGTTAATTTTGTAATACCATTTTAATGAAAAGTGAAAGACCTGTCTATTCCTCACTTATTCAACTGTCCTCAATATACCTTTGGTTGGGTTTGAAAAAAAAATTAATTTTTAATTTTTTTGAATTTTAAAAATTATTTTTGGAAAGAAATAGATAAATAGATGATTTTTTTATAAGTAAATTTAAAAAAAATAATTTATAAAATATTAAAAAATTAATCAATTAAATAAAAAAAATTCTAAATTTACTTTTTAAATAGTAATTCCAAATACTGTTATACAATTTTATTCGATATTTGGGATCAATATGGGAAATTGAAAATAAACTATTGATGAGGTAAATGACAAATGAAATAATTTATCATTTTTTGAATTAAACACCTACTATTACTCGCATTTGCACATTACAATGGTTGATTCCTTTTCGAGAAGTATGTAAAAGGAATAGCTAATGTTTTGAGATTGTTATTGATTGTTGAAAAAATATTTTAAATTTATTTATTTAATTGATTTATTTATTTATTAAATTTTTTATAAACTATTTTTTTTTAAAATTGTTTCTGATAAAAATATATATTTATTTGTTTTTTTTCTAAATATAATTTTCAAAATAAAAAAAATTCTAAGTTTTTTTCCAAACCTAATGTTAAATAGAGTCATAGTATAATTGAATAAGATTCAATGGGTTAGTTTTTGGAAGTTCACTTTATAGAGCTTATATCTCCAATAATAATTCAGGAATAATTTCATTTTAGTGAAATTACAGCAAAAAAATTTCAGATCTTTTAGGCAAAACAAATAATTTGGTCCTGTATTTTTTGCATTTTCTTCATTGAGTACTTGTCCTTGTACTATTATTTCACTATTTGTTAAATTATTTTTAATTGTTTTTAAAACTTAGACTAACCCTATTTTTATAAAATTATCTTTTGTATATAATTCGATTCATATATTTTAGTCAATTAATATGTACATGCAACAACTTAAAATAAATAATAATATTTTTTTATTAAGGTGCAAATATAAAAAAAATTATTAATATTTTTATAAATAAAATTACCTCCCATAGTACATAGAGCCCACCAACTACACTCACATGTACATCTTTATTTATGAGATAAATTTTTTCTAGAACATCAAAATTGAATAAAATTGTGTTGATTTTAGGGTTTAGTGATTAAGCCAATTGAATCTGCAACTCTAATATGCAAATAAAAAGAAACAAAAACAATCACATACTATAGAATTTCCTCTTTATTTTGTTTTTTATTCATAATATTATTTTTTTAATTATGATTGCAAATTAATTCTTGAAAAGGAACTTATCCCCAAATTAAACAACTTCAAGATGGTAATGCTATATTTAGTTAACTTTAAAATTAATTATAAAAATTCAAAATCAATTACTAAAGTTTTATTAGTTATCATAAATCAAAACCAATTTATATATATAAAGTTCAAAAAATATGTATAATATGTAAAAACTATTTAATAGGTTTTTTAATATTACTAACCGAATTGACACGTAAAATATTAGGAAAAAAAAGAAAATATAAAAATAATTATTTTTAAATATAAAGTTTTTTTTTTAAAGAAAAAGAAAAAAGATACGAAGGACAAGAAAATGAACAGAAAAATTGGAAGCGAAAAGGACAAAATAGTTGGGTGGGGGGTAGGGTACAGTACGGTACTGTCATCAACACAGTTAGTACGGTGTAGGCGAAAAATTTTGTAGTCAGGCTCAGCCCACTTGCCCACGAAGTAGACGTTGTTGATGAGATCAGATATTAGATTACATCCTACGGCCATTAAAGCATCAGTGTCGTTTAGCAATACTGTGGATCATTATTTCATACGGACACTAAAGAATCAGTGCCCATATTTCAATTATTTTATTATTATTATTTAAAAACTTAAAATTTTCAAACATATAAATATGCGGTAAGATAAATATGGAGGATTAAATTTGATAAGTTCTAATTAAATATAATTAAATCTAAATAAAAGGACTTAAATTTGATAAGTTTTTAAATATAGAAGACCTTTTAGGGGTTAAATGAGTATATTAAAAATAAAAATCATAAATAAAAAACCGCATTTAAGGATTCCATTTTTTAGTTTTTTATTTTAAAAATATATTTCCTTTAAAGTGAAAAAATAATAAGCAGAAAACCTAGTCCAGCATTTTTTAAAAATTTTTTTGGAGAAAAATATATTAAAATTAAAATAATAACGAATATATGATTAGAGTAAATAACAACAGATATTATTAGAGTTGCTTTATCAATTAACAGTGTTCATATACGAGAAAAAATTAACTAATGTATACATATTTATTTTAAATTATAAATGTTATTTTATAATTTTAGTATATATATATGTAATATGTGATTTCAATCATATTTTATAAACTATAAAGATATAATGTTATTGATAAAGATTAAAAATTAAAACAATATTACATTATTTTAGAGGTTGCAAAATCGAATTGAATTCAATTCAATTCGGTTTATTCAGTTTTATTTGTTCGGTTTTCAATTTAATCGGTTCAATTATCTATTAAAAATTCGGTTTGTTCAGCTTAGTTTAGTTTTGAATGTTTATAAACCAATTAAACTGAACCAATTGATATATATATATATATATATATATATATATATATATATATATATTATTTTTTAATAATTTATTTTAATTTTTGGATAAAAAATTACAATTTATTTTAATTTATAGTAGGATAAAGTCATGATTTATGAAAATTTATTCTAATTTATGCTAATTAATTTTAATTTATACTAATTTATAAAGTTGTGATCATTAATTTTAATTTATGATAATTTATAAAGTTATGCTAATTAAATTTAATTTATGATAATTATGGTAGTTGATGAAGTAATGATTATATCAATTTATCATAATTTATGCGATTTTATCTTAATTTATATAATTCTATAAAATCATATTACTTGATTATAATTTATATATTGTAATTGATAAAGTTATGGTGTTTGGTTCTAATATATTATAATTGATAAAATATAATAATTATCGTAATTTATATAAATTTAATTAATTGATTGATTAAACCGAACTGATTGAAATATATATATATATATATAATGATTTATTTTAATTTTTAGATAAAATTATAGTTTAATATAATTTATTTTAATTTATGGTAGGATAAGTTCATAAATTATGAAAATTTATTCTAATTTATGCTAACTAATTTTAATTTAGAGTAATTAATAAAGTTATAATAATTGATTTTAATTTATACTAATTTATAAAGTTGTGATAATTGATTTTAATTTATGATAATTTATAAAATTACGGTAATTAAATTTAATTTATGATAATTATGGTAGTTGATGAAGTAATGATTATATCAATTTATTATAATTTATGCAATTTTATCTTAATTTATATAATTTTATAAAGTTATATTACTTGATTATAACTTATATATTGTAATTAATCAAATTAGTTTTAATTTATCATAATTAACATAATTAATAAAGTTATGGTATTTTGTTCTAATCTATTATAATTGATAAAATATAATAATTATTATAATTTATATAAATTTAATTAATTAACAAATGTTATTCGGTTTGGTTTGATTTTCATAAAAAGTATCGGTTCTGTTCTAAACCAAATAGACTGAATACTTACCCTTGTATTATTTGATTAAATATAAATGTGATTAGAATAATATTCAATTGAGTTATATAAATATAATTAATTAACGACCTTGCAATTATATTGGCTTGGGTCGGATTCAAATCGAATAATTTCAGATCTCAAGTCAGATCAATCGAGTGAATCATCTGGTCAATTCATCTTTTAAAAGCAAAAGTTAAATAAATTTCAAGTTTAAGTTGATTTTGAATTCATGCATTTAGATTTGATCTTTAACTTTTTTTTTTTTCCCTTGATAGAAGGTCTATAATCCACTTACAACCATGATTTGCCAAGTTAAACCTTTGATATCATTTGATCAGCAGACATCTAAAGGTATATTTGGTATTGTATTTGGTAAAAATGTTTTTGCAGAAAAAAATTTTATTTTTAAATTTTTGAATTTTAAAAATTACTTTTGGAGAGAAGCAGTTAAATAAATATTTTTTCCAAAATCATGTTTGAGAAAATCAGTTTATAAAAAATTAAAAAAAATTAATTAATTGAATTAAAAAAATTTAAAACTTGTTTTTTGGACATCTAATAGCAATATTAAACACACCCTAAATCTAAAATAAATCAACTCTAAAAATACCATTGGATAAATTGGACAAAAGACCTTGTACAATGCAAATTCAGAGCAACTTAGAAAAAAAAATCTATAAACATGAAGATAAAAATAAAAAATAAAGTATTAGAGGAAAGTATATATATATATATATAAAAGGAGATTCGAAGTCGCGATATCTAAGCACCAATAAAATCTTAACATATGTAGATTCTTGTAATTAGTAAAAACGAAAAAAAAAAAAAAAACTATTGATGGAGGGCAAAAGCCTCGACGGGAAATGCCACAGTGAGACCACCAATGGCCTTGAATCGAATTTTTCCGGTAGGAGGATCATCGACAAAGATCTCACCGCAGGGTGTCCAAATGAAGAACTCTTTAGCCTTAACTCCTTTGAGCTTCTTGATTCTCTTGTTCTCAATGTAGCAAGTGACCTCTGCGTCATAGCTCACATATTTGCCAATCATCTTGAACTTATGCTCCACTTTCCTTTCTTGGAGGATCCACATGTATCCGGAGCTCCGAATAAAACCCACTTCCATCACATCATCAAGAGGTAAAAGTCCATTTGGAAGCCCAAATTCCTCATAGAGTGAGATTGCCAATTTCAAGCCTTCTTTGCCTTTCTTCACTATGGCTCCCTCTTCTGCCCTTTTTGCCATAAGAAAAAAAAAAAGAATTATTTTGATATATTGTTATGGCTTGTGTTTGTGTCAATTCATTCAATGGGGCTCTTATATATGTTGCTAACTATCAAAGACGAAAGAAATGTAATAAGGAAGAAATAGAATATTTCACTAATTAAGGAGGCATCCTAAGAATTTGCATTGTGTAAAACGTTAAATAATGCAAAAAATAAAAAACTTCATCATAGAAAGTGTCGACTTTGTTTTTATAATTGTCTTGTTTGGTCCTTAGCATGAGATAATTGGTCAAACAAATATGATTTTTTTTTTAATATAGGAACCAACCAAGACCAAGCATCTTACCTATGGTATGGTCTCTTTTTCTTGTAAAAATTAAACTACTTGTATATATATGCCATGTTCTCTTGCTAAACTTTTTTATATCTTAAACTTCCTTCCCAAACACACGAATCTTATCTTTCCTTCTGCAAGTTGCACATTTATTTGAAGTTAAACATACCATAATCAACAACTAACGCAAATTTAAGGACATTAACTCCTTCCTCATTCACACTTCGTTATCAAGGACCCAATTCTTCAAGGTTGGAGAGAGAGAGAGAGAGAAGAAGAAGAAAAAAGTATTTTATCTGATCATACAAGTTCAAAGACGGTGCTTCCAACTTTACACAATTTTTAGTAGGCAGTTTCTGCAACTGGAAGCTTTGAAAAATATCAAATTATAATCTGTTCAAACATCAATTCTTCAAATTTCCATTCAATTTAACAGTTAATATAGCTTATATCACATGGACACTGTTTGAAGCGAAACCGAGTTTAAGCACGTCATCATGCACCACTTGCATATAAACGGGTCCATTCCTTGGCTGCAGTGTTCAATGTCGGAAAACAAAAATTAAAAAAGAACAAGACTAACATCCATGTCATTGTAAGCTGTGTACACTACGATTAAATTAAGAACTGGGACAATGGTAATATAAGACCAGATATATCACCTGTTTCAACAGCTTCAGCCTCATTTGTTTTCCAGTGCTTTGCAATGTTCTCAGAAAGTGGGTCATCAGGGTTTGGAGCACTCAGTAGCGCTTGAATGCTATCAAAATAAAACCTGATGTTAGCTATCTATATCATTCTCTTGCATACAAAATTTAAAGACTCCACTCAAAGCACATGAGCAGATACAACTGATTCTCTTTTTCCCCCTCTTTTTTTTTTAATTTATTTATCAGAACTCTATTAGATGAGGGAGTTTGGAAGGAAAGAGAGTAAGACACACAGAAAGGGAGAGTGAGGTGGCAACAATTGAGAAAAAAAATACAATATCATATTTTATCAATTAATTGTTATATATTTACTTCACATCAAAACTTGGAGGCAGTTGCTTAAGTCAGCCACTGATTGCTTGCCACCAGAAATTGTCTATATGATTGAATGAATTCCCACACCCCCACCCCCCACCCCCCAAAAAAAAGGCAGCAAATGAATAAAAATAATGACAAAATCATATCTCGTATACCTCAAAAGCACAGTTCGAATTTGAAGAGCAGGACTCCATTTGTCTTTCAGAATATCTAGGCATATCCTTCCAAGCTACATTGCAAAATTTACTATATTGGAGACAAGAAACAACAAATCTAAAAGATAAATAAAGTAGGAAGAGGGCGAGGCCCACCTTGTCAATGTTAGGATGGTAAATTTTGGTCAAAAATCGAACCTGTATGAGAAATAATGAGAAATGAGAACAATTTGGTAATTACAAAAACAAAGCCAACAGCAGGAACTCTCACACACACAGGAATTTTTGTTGAAAACATAGGCTGGGGAAAAACATTAACATGGAACAGTAGATATGGAACTAACTTTTGCAGGAATTCGACAGAAATGAAAAACATCCACAACAAAAATACACCATTTATTAGAATAAGCATATTGAGCAAGTATTTCAAATGAAGAACAAGCAAACTTTATTTGGTCAAATTCAGGTTGAGTTCATGATTACTCCTTTGGCCAAGTCAGTTGCATTCAGAATGAGATGCTGGGGGAACAGTAGCAATCATCAATAAAACAACTGAAATGAAAAACTTGCATCAAATTAAGCTACATATCAACTGTACCAATTTATTCGTGAAGTATTATGGTAGTTTTTCAGTCTCTTCACAATTTTTAAGAGGGTCAGCCTCTTCACAATTTTTAAGAGGGGTCCAAATATCAGAACGTTGCACCACGTGCCGAATGAAACTTCACCATGACCAACTCCATATTGATGCTAGTTTCAGCAATATTATATCTATATCAATAGTCTCACATCTCTCAATTGTGTCCATAAACCCTGGGAAACAGTGACCCAATCTATTAACCTGATTATGCAATTTTAAGATTCCAGCTTAGGTTTTAGCATGTTTGAGATTAACAGCTCAAATTCACATTGACATTTAGCTTGCTTGCTTGCCGCTCATTATCAATTAGTTTAGGTCTTTAGCTCATATTACAAACTCTTGTAGCTAATCCTTTGATTCTTCAGGTACTCATCCAGTGTACATAGGTGGCATCAACTTAGGTGTAGTTTGAATCTAATATCTACACATTAAAATGATGTTTCCCAACACCCATATGCATCTGAGTGACCAGGAATATACTCAGTCACTTAGCTATAACCTACAGCCTATTTGCAGAAATTTACTACAGGCATCCAGCTATACCAAACACATTCAAAAAAAAAAAAGGTAACCAATCTGTTTTAACTTAGCACATTCAAGTGTCTCTAATAAAAAGAATCCATAACAAAGATTTGAATGATTAGGCAGCTTTTTTCCCAATTTAACGTTCCTCTCTTGGATGCCATTTACTTCAAAGTAAAGTTACAACAAATAAAGCTATGCAAAAGAACTTCAATAAATATCAGATGATGTGTAATTTACGGTCAGGAAAAAAAATCCTTCACTGTTTGTGATTCAACATACTAGATGAAATGAAACATTGATTTTCCAAGTCCAAGGGAATGCCCACAATTGAAATACCTTTGGTGCCGCCATTGGATATTCTTCTGGAAGAAATAATTCCAGCTTAAAGACCCCACCTACATAAAATTGCAAAGTAGCATAAATCAATTCATAAGTATAGAGGAGAGAGTGGGGGCAAAAAAGGAAGCAGAAGAAAGAAATTTGAAAACAAAAGAAAAAATTACTTCCAAAGGCACAAGTATTATGTTTCCATGTATCACTCCCCCAACCCTCCCGGGCCTGGCCCACAAAATGTAATTACTAACAATATATTTTAGGAGTGAAACTTCAAGCATTAAGCATTGACAGGAATACTTGCTGAACTTGAGTTAAGATGACAAGACAAACTATTCTAGTCATAATCTTAGAATAAATTTTAGAAGATTAAAATTAAATCAAACTTAAATGAATGATACTTAGAAATATTACCACCTACAAATTACAGTGAGAACTTGGAACATAATTGATAAAACAAACAAACAGAACTACAAACTAACTCATCTGCTAAGGGGATGTTTGGGATTGCTGTTGGGTGTTAAAAAAACAGATTTAGAATATTTTTGACTAATTTGACTTATTTTTTATATTTTTTATAAACTACTTTTCTCAATTTTCCTTTTAGAAAAAACATCAATTTACTTGTTTTTTTCCAAAAACAGTTTTCAAAACTCAAAAAAATAAAAAAATAAATTTTTTTTCCAAGAAGTGTTTTTTCCAAACACAATGCCAAACATGACCTATATATATATATATATATATATATATATATATATATATATATATATATAGAGAGAGAGAGAGAGAGAGAGAGAGAGAGAGAGAGAGAATAAAGCCCTACCATTTCTTATATCACATAAAAAGGTGATATAGCTTATATATTTATGTATAAATAAGCTAAGATGCTAATTTATTTGAATGTATCGCCTACTCAAATAAAACAAATACTTGTTCTATTATAAACCAAATATTTCAATGTGCTTTCACCCCAGCTAAACACTATCATGTACCAGCACAAAATCTTACAAAGTCCTTCAAAAACAAAGAGTGCAAAATAGAATTTGATCTTGCATTTCTGATGCACAATAGGGCATATACAGTAAAATCTACCCAAATTTTGTCACACAAACAAACAAACAAATATAAGTACAGAAGTTACCTTCGTATGGTGATTGTGTTGGACCAAGAATCATCACATTAAAATATCGCATATTATCCTCTGATGGTGAGGCACTTATTCCTGGAGCTGCATCCATAAATTACAAAATTAACCAACTAAAACCCCCAACATTAAGTTCCAAGATCAGTTAATAATATATAAAATTTCCATCCATATTGTTAGTTAAAAATTCAAAGGTAACACATAAATTATCAAACAAAAACAAAGGAGAGAGTCAATGAATTTACCTGGTTCACTAAGAAGACGTTGAGTTTCCTGTTAGATCACATACAAAGCAAGTGTTAACAGAATCAATCAAATATATCGCACAATCAAAACCACATCCAAACAAAAGAAACACAAAATTTCGCGAAATAATCAAGGAAATATTAACAGAAACTTCAAATTCCGGCCAAATAAAAAAAATCAAAGGAAGCAAAACCAAAAAATATAAATAAAAACAAAATAACACATTATTTAGAACCTAGATTTACAAGAACCGATAATTAACCCTAATAATTTCTACAGGCGGCTCAGCATCTTAAAGTTTCTCAACTAGATAGAAAAAATAAATTCGAGTCCACATTATCTGTGTGTCTTGGCAACCGAACGCGAATTGGTCGATCAGATAAATAGAAAGTGAGATCGCGAAAGGGAAATAGAGATCGATGAACTGACCTTAATGATTCTTCGAGGGAGATTACTGTTAGCCATGTCTTGGAGGTCGATTGCAGAGAACGCTACTTCAAGGGTTTTTGTGAGAGAGAGAGAGATTAATTTTTCTCACTAAAAATTCTTCAAGTTTTTATTTTTAAGGGCACGTACTGATGCATTATATATTTTTGGGTGGTTTTTATATTAATGATTTTTACATTTTCCTCTCTCTCCTTTTCATACTTTTCTTTCTCTTTCTCTCTCTTTGCCTTTGATCTAATTTATAAATTTAGATAATATTTTTACCTAAACGGAACCCACATTTATTCGACAGGTTTGATCCAAATCCGAACCGATTTATTTTTTAGCATTTCATTAAAATTCAACCAATGAATCTGAGTTATATGTCAATTCATTTAGAGTTAATTTGATATTACGTTTCTCAAAAATGTTTTTTAAAAAAAAATTTATTTTTAAATTTTTTGAGTTTTAAAAATTATTTTTAGAGAGAAGCAGTTAAATTTATATTTTTAACACAAATAGATAAATAAATATTTTTTTCCAAAGCAGATTTAAGAAAAATAGTTTATAAAAAATTAAAAAAAATTAGTAAATAAATTAAAAAAATTTAAATCTATTTTTTTAATACCAAACAAAAATTCCAAATGCATTCTTATTTTTTTATAACTTTATATCCAAAAATAATAGTTTATTTTAAAAATATTAAAATAAAAAATTTAACATTATAAACAATTACAAACACAACTCTATCAATCTGACAGCGACCAGCCAAAATCATTCCACACTATTCAATTCATTTTCCATTTTCCAATTTTTTTTATTTTTTTTTTGACAAACATAAAAACAATAGCCCGTCTGACCAACGAATTAAAAATAATAAAAAAATTAAAAATTAGAGATTAAATCAAAGTTAAATTACAATCAATCTAATTAAAGTAAAAATTCTTTTAAAATATAACATTTAATATATTTTATACATAATAAAATGTGAAAAATATTTACATTAAATATATTTCATGCATAATAGTATTTTCAAAATATTGAATACTTAAATTCAAATTAACATGCAAATGTATTCAAAAATATTTTCAAATATAATAATATCTATATTTATATATACTATATTAAAATAACATAATTGATTTACTTGTATATTCTTTATTTTTTTAAAATAATAATAAATAATAATTTTGAAAAAATAATATTCAACATGCATTCATTTCTCAAGTAAAATATTTTTTTTGGTAGAAATAAAATAATTTTACAGATATTTTATATAATGTATATGAAAGTTTTGTCATAATATATATTAATAACGAAAACAAAAATACTTGAATTCAAATTTTATCAATTATGTATATTTATTGAATAATATGAATAATTAAAATTAATGCATAGACATCCATTGATAATAAATATTCATAATTCAAATTAATATATAATCATACTCAAAAATATTTCAAATATAGTGTAATGTTTATAATTATAACTATTAATTTAATAAACAATAGAATTAATTAATTTATTTTTATATTTTTTTCATCAAAATAATAGTATATAAGCAATATGAAGAGAGAAAAATTAAAATATAGGAGCCAAATGATGATTTTTCTCTAATAATATCTATAATTATAGTTATTAAATAAACAAAATAGAATTTATCTATTTTTATACCAAATTTAAGCTTCATATGTCTTATGGATGTTGAGTTATGGTGAATGAAATCATAACTGTTCTATAGTTTGAACTGTCTGCTTAGTGCCCTAGGCAGATCTAGTAATTTGTTTGGTCATTTTGAGCTCCTTAAAGATCAAATTTGTACATTATCAAAATATGAAAATTATAGATATATGTCTTATATAAATTTTGGTATAAATATCACCTTAATATGTTATGTATAAAATTAGATAAAGCTTTTAAAAATCATACTGGTCTGGAAGCCAATTTTGTTATGGACCAATAAAATATTTATTATAATTTGAGAACCTTATAGGCATAATTGATAAATGTTGTAAAAACATAAAATGTTCCATTTTAACCTATCTAAGTGTCTACCAAGTTTTATTATAATCTGAATTACAGATTGTAAGATATGAAGGACCAAATTTGGTACCTTAAAACTGCCAAATGGCAGAAACAGGGCAATACAATTGAAAATTTCACTAAAAATTATACAATGCTCCAATTTCTTTAAAATTGGAGTATGTTATATAATTATATTTTTAATTAGGAATAAGAATCATATAAATTGGACAATTTTATGAAAAAGTTATTGGCTAATCAGTCTCTTAAGGTTACACTGCCCCATAAGAAAAATTCTAACTATATATATGAACTATGCACATTAATTTGTTTAAGTCATATTAAATTTCTCTAGTCATAAATTAATCGATTATATTTTCATATTAAGCTCACAACATATTGGAGACCCACAAGGAGGGATAGACAATAAGTTAAGGGTCAAAATCAAATAGCAAATGTGAGTATAATTATCAAACGATTTCTTTAGTGCATATGAATATTGCTTACTATGTGATATGTGAAATGATTTATGGTTATGTGATTCATATGATTGTCATGATTTGATCTTCTCAATGAGATGATGAATAATTTGTGATGTATGTGGTATACATAAGTGACATATGTGTGGTATATTTGAGATATATGTTTGACATACGTAATATATACATGGTTTATGTATAGTATATGTGAAGTATATGTGTGAAATATGTGGTATATATGTGATATGTGTATGGTATATATGATAAAGATACAATGATTGATGAATGTTTAGTTACAAATGCATACGCATATAAACTAAAAGGGCATTGTGACTAATTAATCGATATTGTAAAACAAAAGAAGAGGTCTATGACCCAATAAATGTGCAAATAGAACAAATGATTAAGGTAGCTAGTAAATGAAAATGTTCACATGACAAATCTTCACATAGATACCCAAGACAATGTCTATTTAACTTGGTCACAGCAAAATGAAATAAGTAAAGCATGTGCATACGTAAAGAGTAATGATGATATGCTTTAATTTTACTAGTAACTATATGATTATGATGAATGAAATGGAATATGTGGTATGCATTGGATTTGTGATTTGTTACCATGAGTTGCTTGGTACTTTAGAACTTGTTTCATGATTACTCTCATTGTGCCACAACTCATCAAATTGCATAATTTTTCATGTAAAGAAAAGTGATAGCTTATTTTGAACAACATATAGAAGACATGAAACGCAAGTCACTGGCCGAGTCTCATTACTCTTTCTCCTTGCATTCCACGTGAGCATGAAAACATATCATATATATTTTGGAGTTATATATTTGAACATGTATAGTCATTCTAGATTAGTTTTGGAATGTATAAATGAAAGCAACCCGTAATCATTCAGATTTAAAATTTAAGTTTTAACAGATGTGATATATTATATTGTGGTGAAAACCTTAACGTTGACTTGAAAAGTGATTGAATGATATTACATGATATGATAAAAAAAATTTACTATCACTATTAACAGGACGATATGTTTTGTTAGTACGCCATATGTGATTAATTGATATAAGGATAGGTTTTACTGAAATGCATAAGGTATGATGCTACACACACATTCCTTATTCCTTTTATTTTTTTCAATTTCCATCATTAAAACATGATTTTATTTGGATTTCTAATTAGCGTTTGAGGTAAAATATGAGGAAGATGGAGAAGAAAAGGAAAAGGGGTGAGAATAGCGTGAAAGAGAGAAAATCTGAAGAAAAAGTGAAGGAATGAGAGAGAAATAAACCTTTTTATACCCTACATGAAATTACCACATTACCATTCATTTATATAACAAGATTATTATCATGCCCTTAGCTATCCAATGACCTAGATTGAGCCACACCACTATTAAATCTTAACTGCACATCATTTTAGCCAATGAGATTTTAGTTCAAGTGTAACAATTCATGCCCAACTGCTCCATAACAACATATAAATGACTAAACCATGCAGCCTAAAATAGTTAACCTAAATTATCACTAGTAGTTAGTGTACAAGTTTATAAACATCTCATTCTTTTTTTTTTCCGATGTGGGATCGGAAAACACCTCAAGCAAGTACCTTTCCAATTTTGACTACATTTGGCCTAAAAATTCTCATGTATTTTATTGATATGAAATTTGTCTAGAAATGTTACAATTCATCCCCTATATGAGACTCAACATCTTTAATGAAGTTTGCCCCACCATCGCTCAAGATTACATATGGAATAACTCTAACACCAAAATTGTAATAACTTCTACCTAACTATCCCATAACAATATGTAAATGGTCAAACCATACGGCCTAAAATAGTTAACTCATATTATCACTCGTAGTTAGTATATAGGCTTATAAATCTCTCATCATTCTTTATTATTTTCCGATGTGGGATCGGAAAGCTAGCACCTTAAGGTAACATCTCAAATAAGCATATCTCCAAATTTGACTACATTTAGCCCAGAATCTCTCGTGTGTTTTGCTTATATAAGATTTTTCTAGAGATGTTACACCAAGTCAATATATTAATTAAAAATTCATGCACATGCAAAATTGTCATTTTGAGCTTGGTTTACTACGTATTCCAATATTATCCTTAATTATCTTTCTATCCCTTAATTAACCATTTTTAATGAATTAATTGCTTTCTTAAATATCCAAATCATTGTTTTAGAATTTAGACTCCAATAAGTGTGGTTGCACCTTATGACATGCTTGCGATCCGAGGTTCAAATTAGCAGAGTTTACATTTATAATATAACAAGCAAAAAAGAATTCCAAAATTTATAATTTCCTATTAAGATTAAAACTCATCTACATTTGAGTCCTATTCCTTTCTGAATTTACATTCCTTATCCATGTCAATATAAGATTCCTTCTATTGATATGATAAAAGCTTTTAGACCTTATCCTATCTACTTTTTAGGATTCTTTTCACCCGATGTAATTTTATACTGGTGTAAACATTATGTAAGAGTGACAATGGGGTGAATCGGAGCTAGATTTCATAATCTCCATTCTCGTCCCAATTGTGAATTTATGTCTCCGTTCCTGCCCCATACCCCAACGGGGAATATGATTAATCTTCATCCCCGCCCTAAACAAGGTCGAATATTCCAAATGTATTTGTTTTTCTTTAAACTTATATATGATATTATTTTTATTTATTTAGATTATCAAATATCATTTACATCAAAATAAATTCAATTGACTTTTGTTATTAATTTGTGGTTTAATAATAAATAAATAAATAAATTGTGGTTCAATATATATATATATATATATATATATATATATATATATATATATATATATATATATATATATATATATATATATATATATTGTTCTTGTTCCATTCATGCTAAATGATATTTTAGATTTTTCCAAAATCCGATTCGACTTTAGTCAAAAATAAAAAAAATCTATCCCATTCGGGACAAGACTTGCTGGTTCGAGTCCAATTGTCATATCTAATATTATGTTATCCAATATTATCAAATATACTTGCTAACATTATTTTTTAATCTAATGAATTTTCAAGAAATGTAATGATATTTTTTGAAATTATTTCAAAGTGATATAGTTTTTTCAATTATTTTTTAATAAGTAGTTTTCATATGTTCTTTCCTGCATAATGATAATGAAATTCATGTCATCCCCACACAACAGCAATTTCAAATGAATTTACTTTATAGTTTAGTTACTTGATAACACAAGAAAACCAAGTATGACTTTTAGGTTATTTTTATTTTTTTCAATTATTTCATTAATGTTTTGTAAATGCATATGTGGTATTTTTATTATCAAACTCAATAGATTCGTCTGGTAATATGGCAAGTCTTTTATTTAATAAGAATGAAATTGACCAAATTTTAATACTTCAAAACAATATTGACAAGAAAAGAAAAGAGAAAAAAAAAAGACATGATAAGAGCAACATTAGCAAATTGGGAATTTCATACATTACCCTAGATAAAATATGTATATCACACTTGAACTTATAAATAGAAGGCTTAATATATGTCAAGCTTATTCTATTTATCACAGTTTGTCATTTTGTTTTCTATAGTCATTTTCTATACACATTGCTTTATATATATATATATATATATATATATATATATATATATATATATATATATATATATATATATATATATATATATATATTCTAATTATTTAATTTTAGGTTCAATTAATCACAATATGCTAATGTTGCGATGATGAGTCAAAAACATAGAAGTCTACCAAATTACAGGTCATATTAATACTACATAAAATTAATGAGCTATTTGACCCATAATTGAATAATTAGGAGCAGATTGTAAACAAAAAGAGTGCAAAGAACAAATCTACAAAAAAAAAACATAGACAAAGATTATCAATACAAGTACAAGTAATTACACATATAATAAGACTAAATATAAGGTTTTACAAATTCAGTTTTTTAATTGATCTCATATCCTCAAAGTGGAATCCTTCAAATGTCCAAACATAAATTATTAGATTTATAAATATAATATTTTTCTTATATCTAAATTTTGAATTGAAACACACAAAGATTTAATATAAAAATGTCACATGATATATGAAAGTATACCAAAGCAATATTTTTAAATTAACTAGAGTGAATATTGAATTGGATTAATGACAAGATCATGGTTCTTTGAGATCAATCGAAATAGGACTTTTCATTTTAATATTACTTAAATTTATTAAGCTGATTAAAGCGTGGACAGAAGCCAAAATAGTTCCTTAGTGCACTTTGTTTTCACTCAATTCGGATGGACTTTGCACAAATACCAAATGATTTGTTGGTGTTATTTTTCAAAATTGTTTTCTAACCTTTACTGGTGTTATACTTTTAAAAAGAAGTAAAGAAATTTAGTTTTGTTGAAATATTTTTGCTAAGTTCACCAAGAGAAAAGTACAATACTTTTATTATATATATATAAACAACAATTTGAAGCTAGCACGGGATAAGCCTTTGCTACCTATAAATTAAATTGACAAAATTTGAAATGTTCAAAATTCTTGCTATTATAATTTTCTTGTGAGAATTTTGGTTTGAGTGATCTTAAGGACAATGATATTTTTCAGCACATATAATCAAATCACATGTTAATAGCCCTAGAAACGTCAAAGTTCATACATGCTTAATGGTTATATATGTGCTGAAAAATATGTAACACCCTTTTACCTAAACAGTACGTGTCCGAATAAAAGAGCGCTACACTAACTTCTTCAAATCACTATTTTAATAAATGTTAGAAAGTCGTACATAATTTTATTTTTAAAACTATTAGCTCATAGATATATAAGAAATAATGTACATTTTATTTACATAAGATAATAATTATAAAAATCAAGTTAATTCTTAACAAACTATAAAAGTCAATTTACAAATATGAAAATATATAATATGAAAAATAAAATATAAAAGTTCAAAATATTGTGACCCACTATTTCAAGATCGGTTGTTTTAATTGATTAGGGTCACCGCTTGTTTTATCTACAACCTTCAGCTACTTTTTTATATCTGTGCGGAAGAAAAACTCTCATGCTAAGCTCTACGCTTAGTGGTGCATATAAATAAACCAATATACTTTTGTTATGCAACAATCATTAATATATGTCATTTTCTACATTAATATCTTTTCATGCTATTCTTCTCCTATTTCATACGATTATGAGCATCTTGCATACATGTGCAATGTTATTTTCATTTATCTCTAATTATAAGTTACTTTTTTCATCTCTTTAATGTTCTATATTAATTTCATATTATTCTGCATTATCTTTCAACTTAACTTCATTAGTTCACTTACATCACTCTAAATTGGACTAATTGGATACGAGTTATGGATCAGGGGCGCTCACAGAGCTATAGCCACCCTGACAACTATTTGGCTCATCCAAACTTCTCAAATTAATGACGCTCCTAGAGCTAAAACTACATTGATTGAGTAATATATCATCATATATGAATTACCGGACCAAAGGTGCTCCCAAAGCTAAAGCCACATTGACTGAGAAATATCTCATATAATACGGTACTGATCGTCCCCATAATGACACGTCATCTATCCTGTTTCTAGTCCGGAGTTAGAATAATGGGCATATCCATATTTCCACTTTATTCATTTATCTTTACTTAATTACCTTTACAAACATATCAACATTCTTATTTTACTGGATAAATAATATCTTTTTCTTTACTTACCTGAATACTTCATTAGTTACAATATTCATAATTACTAAAAACAGAGCATTCACGACCGTGATTACTCATTCACGCTCATGAATTAGTTCACATCCGTGATTCAAAGCCGTGAATGGTTTTGGAATGAATAGTATCATTTCTACACAGAAGTCACAACCATGATATAATTCAGTTATGCCCGTGAATTTAGCAAGTTCACGCTTGTCACCTAAAAGTCACACCCATGACTATCTGTAGGAAACCTGCATATTCACTTTCCTTAATCATTTCTAGTTGCACCAAGTCATACCAAATACAAATTCATGCATTTCTAAAGTCATTTACTAAACATATCATGTTCTAATACATATAAATGTCTTTATCATAACTCAATTCTCTAATATATATTACTTAACTTAACATATCACAAAATCTCATTCTTTATATCTAAACCTATGGTTTCATGCCATAATCATCATTAGTGCAATTCAATCATTAATTATCATGTTAAACATGAATTATTTCAAACAAAGATAGACTATTGTCTTAAATTATGCACAAACCTCTATTTTTCTCCTTCACTCTTCTAAGTAGCTTTCTCTTTGCGTTTACTCCCTAGAGCTTGGAACTCCTACAACGTCATAAAATCATCATCAAAACCTTACTTTCTCATTCTTTCCATATAAGGTTTAAATGAGCTCAAAACCCCAACTTTCTTAAGAAAAGATGAAAGAGAAAAAGAAAAGCTTCTTACCTTATACACTTTTTTTCACTTGATCACAACCTTGGAGATTTTTTCTCTCCACCAAACTTGTTTGTTCTTCCTCCTTCTTGCTCTTCCAAGCTTCTTTAAGACTTATAGATCATGAAAATCACTTTGTCTTGTTCTTTTCCCTCTCTTCCCTTCCTTTCTCTTACTAGAACTCAAGGTTGTTTATAGAGGATTCACAAGGGTGGTTGGAGGTATTCTTGAGCATAAAAGAAATAAAGAGAAGGAGAAAAGAAAGGAAGAAGAAGAGAAACAAAAATCCACATATGGGACCCACTAATTTTTGACCATATACTTTGATACTTAGCTTAATTATCATATTAATCTTATTAATCATGGAATGGCCATCCAACATGCATATTTGACGTCCAATTTAATATTTTAAATAATAAATATCTCATTAAATCCTCAAAATTTTGGTAAATTACAAATTAATTCCAAAACTTATCAAATTTTACAATTTAATCCTTTACCATGAATAAACTTCTTTAAGCTTTCTAGGCACTTTATTAGGCATATATTATAATTATTAATCATTATTTTGATTAATTTCGGTCAAAATCCAAATTTAGACTTCAATCGGTCAAACACGTCAACTTCGCGACAAATGCAACTTAATGCCTAAATTAACAGATATGACAAAATATGTATAAACTTTAATATTTCTTGTTATTAGAATGAGCTTACATGATGTTTATGCAAAAAATATTCAAGCTTTATGCTTTGTTGTGCATGAATGTTTTAAATGAGTGTTAGATTATCATCTTTTTCCATGAATGACATTTAGATTTTTGCAAATATAGGTTTTATGTTTAACTGGAAAGGACTCAAAGATTTGTATGTGTTTTTTTGTATTTCATAATCATATAGGGAGAAACACAAGAAAATGGATTGGAGTTCATTCTCTTTAGGCTTGAAGTAGACGAGTATGGATATTAACTTAGAGAAAAGATTATACCCTAATGAGGATAATCAACTTTAGTTAATCTTGCCATAATTAACTCAATCTAGAGCAAGGCTGGAAATTGAATTGATGCATATTAAATGGTAAATTATTACCCTAACTCTCAAAAATATAATGCTCTTAAATCAAATTGCTTTAATTACTTTATTTTGTTTGCAAGAATTAACTTAAAACTAATCTCTTGGATTATATTCATGTAGTGTTAGATTTTATGCAACAATTATTATTCTTATGAGAATGATGGGATATTTCTCACTTTTATTGCAGTTTGAAAACTATTTACAAATTTAGGGTTGTTTTGTTAAAAATTATAAGATTATGGCAGTTTTTTTGTCAATTTGACTGGTCCACTACTTGTGCACCAATTGAATTCGAGCACAGATTCTGTGTGCCAATTCAAGTGGTGCGGAGATATTAGTGTGCCATTTGGACTGACGCACAACATCCAACTGCCACACAGTCTCTGAATTCTCCTGTCCATGACATACAACATCTTCAGCTTCTCCGTTAGTAGATTCCAAACATTGAAGGCATATTTTAGCAGCTTTTGGTTGAATTTAATCTCTCACTGCCTAACTTTTCTGTGAATTTAAAACACATTCAAAATATAAAGCTTTGCCCAGCATGCCTTATTTAGCATATATCCCCAGCAAATCACCCTTCATATCCCTTCACTTTCAAAATATAACTGCCCAGTGTGCCTCTTTCTTTCTTTCATTGTGAAAAGAAATATTTCTCCCTTTTTTCTAGCAACCTTATATCTCCATTTATATTTTATAAATTTGGTTAATAGCATTAAAAGAGAAATTTGGAGGATCTACATATAAAAAGAGGTTAATGTTTCCTATTTTTTAAATTTGGTTATTTAACTTATTATTTATTTTGAAAATGTTGACATTAAATATTGTTGGAAATATTTAGCTTGAAAATTGGTAGCTAGAAATATGTTGATATATGTTGTAAAATTTTTGATGTATAGGTAGAAATGAGGTATTGTATTGTGAAAAATTATTGTAAATAAATTGGTGATCAGGAATATATAATGCACCTATATATGAGCTTATTCAGATCCGATATAGACGAAGTAATTGTTGTTCTGATGAGGTATTTTTTATTATCTTTTAGAATTTTTCATTAGTTTTAAAAATTAATAGCATTTGACATATTATGTTTAATTGAATAGATTATATAAAAGTCATATACACCAGATGTTATTCATTCTTTATCGACTGACTGCTTAAGAGATCGTGATATATAGAGGATTGTTGTGCCATTGATATATATGCATATAGTGGAGTGGCATAAGCTTAATCGGATTATTAGACAATTTGGCCTACAACAACTAATTTCTTGCCCACCACAACAGACATAACAACTTCACTTTATTGTTCTATATAACCACACTAGTATAAATTAGGTTGAAGAACATTTCACGTGGATTTAGTTATGAAACAACATAGCTAATCATGTTTTTACAGGCATATAATCATATGCTCCACTCCACTACTATTCACATATATATAAAATGATATCGACGTATTCCCAATAGATGGATCTCTCATCTAGGATCTATTATGAATGCATCGGTATGTTTATATATATTATAATTTGACTAAAATAAGTGGCTTTAATAAATGCATGTTAATTACATCTTATGCACATAATTTAGTTTGATAATTTTTATTGATTATAGATTGATACACTTTAGCACCTCTCATTACCAAACTTTGCTTATCTTACACACCAAATCTCCACCAGTTCATTAGCAGCACTACGTGAAGGCAGACATAAAGTGACAGTGCCACCTCTTTAACTTGTACCAACTGCTACCCCAATTTCAGAAGAACTACAGCGAGCACGTATTTTGTCTGATCAACCATCATGCTTTCGTCGACAATAATATAAGGATGTGTCCGTCCCTCCATCTGCATCATGTCATTGTGTGCCTGAGCCTGTTTATTTTTATTAGCTTTAACGATATCCACATTCTTCTGCAGACCTTAGATCATCTATATTTAATGGACCTATATGTCTTTTACACATATCTCCTTAGCACTGAGCTTCTACTCTTCTAACCCATTTACACCATGAGTTGCCTCCACACACAACTTATGGATGCATCCATATGCGACAACTAGACCTCTTTGTTTGCAGCATTTGGAGTTTATGTATTCTCATATGCCTTATACGCTACTAGATTTTGTGGGTTCATCCATCTTTTCGCCTTCATATTAAGATTTTGTTCCTACATAGGAACATCACTTTTAAGGATCTAGAGGTGCTGGTCCTACTGCTACAATTGTTTTTGTTGATGATGATGGTGGTGGTGGTAGTGGTCAAATACGAGATACTAGTTTGATGAATACGAGTGTTCGAAGAATTGATGCTAGACGACAAAGAGGACTCATATTACAAATTCGAAGAAATCGGCATTGTAAAACTTGATTGATTTTTTTATATTTTTTATTATTTATTTCCAACACATTTTTTTTATTTAATCACTAAATAATTTTTTTTATAATTTTTATCATTTAGTTATGAGAAATTATTACATCAAATCTATATAAATATTATATGTATTAATCAATATTTTGGTTAATTATCTCAAATACTTAATTAAATTTATAAATTTTATTTATTTATTAACTTGTAATTAACAATTAAATTAATATTGTAGTGATTTAAACTTATGAATTTTATATAACAACTCTTAAGTGTATCCTAAAAAATAACTCTTACTTTTCTTTAATTTTCTAAGAAAAATTTAATTAACAAATAATATTAATTAACAAAAATATTGCCAAGCATACAATATAATTTCTTTGGATCAACAAGCTAAATGTCTATATTTAATGAATAAGCTAGATTAATTTTTTTTTTAAATCAAATAAGCTTGTTGCATGCAAAAAAAAAAAGAGGCATGCAAAAAAAAACACAATTACAGAGTATTTTAAAAAAATATATATATATAGCGCCACTTGAAGTGATGTACTGCTTTTTATTTATATATAAACTAGTAAACTAAATATTAAATTTATCTTGTAGTGATTTACACTTATGAATTTGATATATCAACTCTTAATTATATCCTAAAAAAACTCTTCATTATTGTCTTTAATTCCTAGGAAACAATTTTTTTACAAGTATTTTATTATTTTTATACATTTATTTTTACCATTAAAAAATACATTGACGATAAATCTTCATGATTTTTTTAGTGAATGCTAAAAGGGATGACAAAAGTAATAGAATTATTATTTGGTTAAAAAAATTGAATGATCTAAGGAAAAAAAACATTTATAAATTATTTTAAAAAATAATTTTTATTGAAATATTATGTTATTTAAAAAAATAAGTTAGATTAAGTTTAAATGATCTAAAGAAAAAAATTAAATCAATTAATTAAAAAAACATACCACAAGAGTCAACTGACACATCGCCCTCTCCAACTGCCACTTCAACAAAAATACTCCAAACTTAGAAATACTTTCTAAAAACTCTATAAAGTTATAATTTTGGCAAAAAATACACTAAATGTGGAAATGGTTTTTCTAATTGTCATAAACTAAGCAATATCCCGAGGATGATATTCTTCTCATCACTCTATTACATGTCACGATTAGTATACTTATTACAGAATCACATTAATGTAGGGAGACTCGATATGACATCGCTTTATTGTAATTAAGTTTAGTGCATTAGGCACATTGCTCATCTTCCACCTCCACTTTTCAAGAAAGAAAGCCAATAAGTAGTCAAGTAGGTAAAGAGCTAATTCAATCAATCCCCAATAAAGTTTAACAATAGGTACAAGTTAGTCACTAAGTGAAGGACTTTCTCTTTCTTTAAGGCAGAGAGAAAGGAAGACGGTAGGGTAGTAAGCAAAAAGGCTAAAAAAGAGTTATGATGGTGAAAGTAGTGTTGCCCTTTTTATTAGCTAGTGAGCTAGTTGCTCTAGACCCTTCTTCCACTAGTCTTAGATATAGGAATCTCTTGCACGTGTTTTGTTTTCATATTCCTGTGCAATTAAGAGAAAAATTATCCCCAAGGAAGAAAGAAAGAAGGGTTGAAGTTTAGACTGCTCACAGTAGTTTTACCTATAGAAAAGATCATAAAAAAGGTAATCAGAATAGTGCTTGAATCCATTTATGATTCCGAGTAAGTATGCCAACAAAAATTTTTATTACAATAAAAAAGATGCAAATAGTTATTTGTAGGATGCAGTAAACCAATAGTAGATAGATTGAGAAAAGTAGTTGAAATTGAAAAATTAAAAACAAAGGGGCAAATATAAATTGAAGAAATATGAAGCTATATGGAAAAAATTGCAATAGTTATGATTCCTACATAGGTTAAGCTATTTGTTTATGGTAAACATGTTTACCTCAATTATATATCTCAAGATTGTTCATTCTTTCAACTAAAAATTAAGAGCTTGTGTAACGCCCACAAGTTATAAACTAGAAATAACATACATTAAGTGGTAAATAAGTATTTATAGGTTTTGGGATATGAAAATAGTTAAAAACAAATATAAAAAGTGAGGTGTCACAGGGTTCAAACCCATGACTATAGACTCAAGACCGTGAACATCTCAAAATAAAAAAATTTGAAGCTTAATATCTTCATGGTTGTGAAGGTATAGTCCCGTCCGTGAAGCTCTATAATATAAAATGAATGGTTTCGTATTTGTTAGACATTTTACACTTTAACTTACGATCATTACACTTCCTACTAGACTCAACTATATATGCATGAAAGGGATTAATGACCTTTAAGCTCTCCTCCTAAAAACCAGATGTTGTTCAACATTCTTAAAAGTCTTGACACTCTCATTGTGTGTCATATTTGTTAGAGAAATGCTTTAAAGAAAATCACCTTTAGCACTTATTATGCAAATTTATTTGATTAATAAAAGATTTTTTTCATTAATTTGATATTAATTTAATATATGAATTGATTGTGATCTTAAATCAATTAATGAAGTCTTTGATATGTAGCATAATATGAAGGAAATCATGATGAGATCATTATATTGAGGTTTTTATCATGTATAATTATGTTAGTATCTAAATTATCTCTTTAGATTAATGAGATGAGACATTGTTAATTCGAACAGACTAACATATATTACACTTCTTGATTGGATCGAGCAATAGATTTCATAATCTGTAAACATGAAATATTTAGAATTAACATGTGAATGTTTACTAAGTGTAGCTAAGTACATTGGATGACTTGCTATGAGACAATCATATGGATAATCTATTCAAATGTCAATGATAGTCTTAATATAACAATGGTACAAGTATCCTTAGACTTGAGGTGCTCAAAGATATATTGGATACTGATTATGTATTTTGATACTATTCTTTATTTTCTCAGGGAGGTTGCTCATAGGGTGATGGTTAGATATAGCTTAAGGTATTCGAAAGTAATTGGGTAACCAACAAAAGATTTACCACTCCTGATATAAAGAGTGTATATCCATGGTCTCTTGTCGGGGTCATTACTTGGAAATCTCTAGCTAGAGTAGAAATATCATGAAAATAGTCTTCAATGACATGTCTAACAAAGTAATGAGCCTCAGGAACAAGAACTAACATTAATTGGACTAAACGTGATGTAGTTAGTCTAGTGAGAGTTGACATATGTTCATACTTTGAACCAAATGGAGTATATAATGGTGAAAAAGAAGAATTGCATGGAAATTGTCTATGGAAAGGTTCGTAGTCAAATCACTGACTTTTCGGTCAATTGGGGGTCATGATATATTGCTAGATACTGCTCATGATTTGCTTAAATTAATTATTATTTTAAATGGCCAATATAACAGGGAACCTAATAGATCACACGCATTGTAGATATAAAGAATGAGTAAAATGGTTTTGGATGTGATCCAAAAATATGAAAGAATTATTTTTGCACGGATTGCAATGAGATCGCACGAAAAATCATTCGGGAGGGTCACGGGCCTGCATGGGCTGCTGGCCAGTAGTTGGCCTAATTGGTCTTAATTGGCCAATTAAGGCTAATTAAGGCAAAAATCCCAAAATCCCTCCGCTTGTCTTATGCACTTTGTACCTAAACTATTTTTGGAGTAAAATATATTTTTGAAATGTTTAAAAGTATGAAATTTGTTTTTTGGAAATAATGAAATTCAATAAAGAAAAATAATAGTTATTTTTCATATTCTCTCAAATTGAGCATACATCATTGGTAGCACTTTGAGGTGTGTTCAACAATTTCTCTTGTAGTTTCTTCTTATATTTTCATGTGGATTAACATTAGAGATATCCTAAAGTGGATTGTTATGGTTTGCAATAACTCAACAAGATGAAAATTTGAAGAATAAATCAAGAAATTACAAGATATAATTTTTTACCCCTATATTTTGGTAAATTGGTTTTAATGGCACAAGTAAAATTCTTATTTAAGGTTTTGAAAATTTTATTTTTCCGCTGCGTTTTATAAATGAGATTCATCTTCAAAAGCCAATAATATTAGCACGCATATGTTTCGAATAATATGGCAAAGAAAAAATAACATCCTAAACCTACTGCTCATTTATCAAGACGTTATAACTTTGAACTCATGAATCATATTTAACATAGCCTTCAAATGTTGTTTCATAGAAACATTAGGGCGCTTTTTGTAGCCATCAAATTTCAAAGTCAAGTTGTTAGTCTAGTACCATAAGTAGAACCAAACTTGAGCTTGAGAATCTTCCACATATTGTGAACTAGTTTGGGAGTGTTTGATATTACAGTTGGATGTCAAAAAACATATTTATTATTTTTTTTGATTTAATTGACTGATTTTTTTAATTTTTTATAAACTATTTGTCTCAAACATACTTCTAGAAAAAAATATCTACTTGTCTATTTCTTTACAAAAGTAGTTTTCAAAACTCAAAAAAATTAAAAATATAATTTTTTTTTCTCTAAAAGCGTTTTTTCCAAACTTAATTTCAAATAGACCCTTTGTGCACCTCAAACTCATAGAAAATATCATTTTGCATGCTCCTAAGCATCGTTATGCATGTAATGCGATCTTTCTTAAGCCAATTTTAGTAGGCCTCAAGCTCTATGCGATGTTGTGCAATATTACATTCTTCAAATTGCTCTATGATATTGGTCGAAGTCTTTAAACTTTTTGTTCATCTAACACAAACTAAATCTTACGGTGCCAAATGTCAAATTTATCGCCAAATGTCAAATTTATCGCCAAATTTTTACCCTTATTTCACTACCTTTATAAACACATGATTTTCTCAAAAATAATGAACATAGAAGCAAATATTCACGGTCAAAATTTTGGTCAACAAAAATTAAAAAATTATTTCTCTCAAATTACAGATATGTTTTTCATGAAATTTTCATGATCATGTTATCATATTAGTGCACATATCATATAAACCTTCCAGTCCAAAATTCCATCATTTACACATTAAACCAAAAATAGGCATACTATTCATAAAAAAATAAAGAATTAACATGTTTTATCAAATATAGGTTTTAATCATGCAAATAATCTAGAAAAATTAAATCATAAGAAAGCTGAAAAAATACCTATGAGTGTTCTGATATCAATTGTTAATTTTAATATGGAGTATTGTGTGTGTGCCGACCCAACAAGATTTAGATCCTACCTCTTGTAGTCAAGCACACAGTGAATCCAAGATCAACTGAGCTTTTTCAAAATTTAATCTCCTTAAATCTACCTCATGAACTCAATAATGAATTTTACTACTTAAGCTAAATCACAAAACCACTGTGCAAAAATTCTCTCTTGAATTAAGAGCAATAATGAATAGTTTATATGAATTTCTTATTCTCCACTAAAGAGATAAAATATCTAATAATACGCATTATTCATGCAAGAGTATTTGCCTATTAATAAAAAAAATTTCAATATCTTTGAAATTTTATCTAACTAGACTGTCCATATTTGATAATAACTACCAAATATGTAGAAGGATCTCCATAGGTGTAGTGGTTTTGATCCAAACCTAACCCATATTCCAACAAATTTGGTAAGTATCATGATTTCCTTTGTCTCTTAATTAGTTAAATCGGTTTAGATGAGGAATATTGATTAAGAACCTATAATGGTAGATTAAATTGGATTTTGTTTAGTTTATGACATAATAGATCATTAATGCTTAATATAGACAATAATGAGGTTCTGGTATTATATTAGGAAACAAAAATGAAGGTAGAGACACCTACCAGAAATATTAGGCACACAAGAGAGATTGATTATTAAGGCTTCAATTTAGGTTTATATATATGCATTTGAATGCACAACTATGGCATGCTATATGATGATATGTGTAATTGGCATGTTATTTTATATAAACTAGTATGTGAAATGCTAGAAGTGAGTTAATATGGCATGTTAAACTTAGTATGCATAAGAAATAATGATAATATAGGTTATTTGATGTTATGATTTGACAAATGAACTAATGAATATAATTTGATTGGTTAAATATTATAATATGCATGTTTATAGCTTGTGAAATTATGTAAAATATTGAAAAGTATTGTAGAAGTGACTAACATTAGTTAGCCTTAGAGTCACTACATGTGGTATGCATAACTGCCTTTGTTTTGGTGATGGAAAATGTGCATAATACAGATTCATGGTCGTGATACTATGTTTAAGCCTATGAATGATCCCTCAATGTGAACAAGTTTGTTCCGACATGGATCACAACTTGAGTCATGGATAGA
Source organism: Triadica sebifera (assembly GCA_023653625.1). NCBI lineage: Eukaryota > Viridiplantae > Streptophyta > Magnoliopsida > Malpighiales > Euphorbiaceae > Triadica > Triadica sebifera. Next base: position 29,475,974 of record CM042902.1, read on the forward strand.
CCACTCGTGAAAGGGGACTTCACGACAATGAATAAATATTCACACCTGTGAAACTCTGATACATATTTATAAATTGATTTTTATAATGAATTAATATGGAATCAATATGAACACACCCTATATGATGAGATAAGATGGTATATAGTAGGATTATATGAATATGAACATGAAAATACTTTATATACTTTATTTCATAAATTATTATACAGACATCAGATGGAAAATAAGGAAAAAAAGACTAAGAAATGAGATCAATAACCAGATCATAACTATATATGCAGATTCTCTATATGAGGACTAGCATAAGATAAATAACCTGCCATTGAAATGATTACTTTACTGTAGTTATATCACTTGGATTTATTATTTTTAGTTACAATGTGGCTTAAGTTTGGGTAAGAGCGCATTTTGATTCCATTTGAATGCAATTATTCTTTACATTAAATCAAGGTGACTTAAGCTTAGGTGATAGCACTTTTGACTTGGAAAACTCAGTTAAACACTTATACAGATAGATACAGTTAGTGACTAGGATGACTTAAACTCGAATGAAAGCACTCATGCTTCATAACCCGCATCCGGATAGTTTGAATTTAGAGTATTGGACTATAAACTATAAATAAAATAAGGAAAAGTAGTAACCAATTATAAATTAAATCAGGAATATTGAAACCAAATATCAGTTCGGCAATGCAAAACCAGAAATAAGGTTAAGCAAAATGTATATATGGTAAACCGGTAACCAGATATATGAAACTAGCAAATGGATATATATGTGATACATAACGTGAATGTAAATGAGTTATGAATATATATTTGAATATACTTATATGCAATATGTATGTGTTTCAACTAGTAGTTCAAGGATGTTATATTCAATAATGATATTAATATCATGGTCAAAATATTGACGTAAATACACAATTTATATATTATATGAATGTATGAATGTTTGCTAGAATTTTTATATCTATATGTACTACTAAGCTTTCAGTAGTTTTGTATATGAATTTTCTTGCACGCATGTTTGAAGTTGTTAAACAATTGAGTTTACATAAAAAAAGTCTGAGCTCGTTAAAATAGATCCATATTTGGGTCATTTTCATTTCATTCATTTGATTTATTTCTCATGACATTGGACAAAGGTTTTTAGTGTATTCATATTTTCTAATAATAAGATATGTATGAATTTGAATATTTTAAATCAATATTATTTTGTAATAAAAGATTATTGCCCAAACCAGTTTATTTTATGAATAAGGATTTGATATTCAATTTAGATACACAAATTGGTTTTATCCAGCATATAGAATAATTTGTTTATGCATGTTATAAAGATTATGAGAAATTTACAAATATAGATGTAAAGATGGAAAAAGTTTTAAATAGCACATATTTTACATGGGTACAGTTATATGATATTATCTTGTATAGTGGGGTTATATCTTACTATATGGGTAGATGTTACACTTGGCTTGTAAGAAAATGTTCGAAGATGAAGAAATAGAGGATGGGAGAAGTGAGTGAGAGAGAACTATAAAGAAGACACACATGATGGATAAAAGATGGAAGAGGAATGTTGGTATATGGTTTAATCAATCCAATCGTCTGGTTTGATTCATTTGAAAAAAAATTGAGTTTTACGTGAAAGTAATAATTTTTGATATATAATTTCTCTCTCATAAAACATAGAAAAAAATTAAAATTAGTCCGTAAATTATTGTTTGAGTAACCCCCAAGGGATAATATGAGATAGTAGGGTTGTATTCTTCTTTGATTAAAAGTTTCAAATTTAGGTCTTAAGGAGAGAGTATTTTGCTCTCTTAATGAGTCTAACTAATAAACATGTCCGATGCAAATTCAAATTAATTTGCAATCTAATGGAATATCAAAGGTTTAAAACCAAAAATTAAGGAAAAGGTGTTATATTTATTTTTTAATCAAATATGCTTATGATATTTATTATATATGTAAAATCCTCTCTATCCCTGTGATAAGCGGAAAAATTCAAACTTTTTTATTTCTCAATCCTTGAAACTGTATAAGAAAAGATCAAAGAACCGATTTTGATTGACTTATTTTTAATATTTACAACAATCATATGTTTGCATTTTGTATGTTATAAAGTCAAAAGTATTAATCCAATTCGTCTACGTTTTCTTTTCCAAATTGGCCATCATAATTTTATTTCTAATCGATATGTCTAATATATATGATGTAGTACAAAAACAATTCTTGTTTGCTAGAATATTAAATATGATATTAATCTTTTTCAAATTATTTTTATTATTGTGATGAAAAATTATACTTTCTCCATCCTATAAATTAACTTATTTTACTTCTATTTTTACACAAATTAAGAAAGATTTTTTTAATATAGCTGGAAATAAAAATTTTATTTACAACTTTTTAATATATCATTATATTGATTATGACATTTTAGAATATTAAAAAATAATAGTTTGTATTAATTGATTTTTTTAGGAGCATATTAGAGAACTAAGAAATTTAACTACACAATCAAAAGGAAAATAAATAATAATTTAAAAAATAAAAAATAAATACGAGCATATTTTTGTGAGATGGAGAGCATAAAACAACACAATCTAATTGAAATTCTAATAAATTAAGAGATATAAAAATGCTAGCTGTTATATTCTCTTTTTATTTTTTAAAATTACAGATACCCTAATTTTAAATGTTTTTTTGGCATAAGTTATCCGATTGGAGATTCAAACTCGATATGTCAACCAAACCCGTACTACTAAACTAAAATTTATTGGTTATTTTAAATAGTTTTTAATGCTATTAGGCTTGCACTAAAAAAAAGAAGCTATTTTTCGTTGAAAAATTGAAGAAAATAAAAGAAAAGTAACTAGCAATTCTCTTATTACTGAAAATGGATACAAAATGTTAGATACTATGGCAATTATAAAAGTTATTGCATTAATGTGAACCGTGAGCTACAATGGCCATATAAATTACAAGAAGGTTATTAAGACATTGAAATAATGAAGAGCATTGAAAATGATTGATAAAGATCAAGATTGAGATTCAATTAACATCAAGAGGAAGAAAACCCATATCTTGAAGAACTTTACCACATTGATCATTAGCTTTAGCCTTCATGAACCCAAGAGGATTAGCAAAACGAGTTTGCTGCACAACTCCAACATTTTTAGTAAGAAGAATTCTTGCTTTGTCTACACTCTTAAATTTTTCTGAGCAATCTGCCATGCCACTGTTCACCAACTTCACCTCACATATTTCTTCTGCATGATCTTTCTCATCAACTGGCAGTCTGTATACTCCTTGGTTATTTGTCACTCCCTCCACTTGATATGAAACACTGTTGTTTGTTCTGCTTCTGCATTCCAATCTCACCCTTGAACCTGCATAAATATTCATATTTTTTTAACTCATTTTTAACCTTAGTTTTACGAGAAATTACAGAAAATACCTCAATGTTTCAATTTAAACCCTATTATTCTATTTTTTTTTCCCTATCGAATCTACCCCTAATCTTTATAAATCTTTCTTTTCATTGCAACTCCTCTGTTAGTTTTGGATGAAATTTTGACGTGAACATAATATTAGGACCCATGTTTGAAAATCTCTCTCTCTCTCTCTCTAACTCATATTTCCACCTTTTAGCTTGTACTTACCACTATGATCCATATTTTGTATGGTAAAAGAAGACAGAAGAATAAAAAAGGGAGATAAGAGAGTGCAATGAAATATGGGTCCGGGCTCAAACTTCCATCCAAAAATAAATGGAAAGCTAACAGATAGGTTGCATTGAAAGTTGCAATAAAAATCACAGTTTGAATTGATAACTTGATAAGAAAAGAAGGGATACAAATTATATATATATAAAAAAAACACACCCAAACATTATTTATTCATAAAATTACGTATGCATAATTAATACCTGGAATGGGCTGGCTGATACTGGTCTCGAACTCCACCCGGCAAGTGTCGCAGTAAACTTTGCCTTCGACCAGCAAAGGGGGGCGGGCGGGGGCTGCGAAGGCCAAGGGGAGGAGAAAAGAGAAGCAAAGAGCAGAAGCAATAAGGAGAGCAGATGGGAAGCTCTTTGCCATTTTTAATAAAAAGGTTTGTATGAAGGGATTAGTTAGAGGATTGATGGAGTTGGTGTTGGTGTTGGTGTTGGAGTTGGATAAATTATAGAAGGTTGAAGTTATTTTATAAGGCGAAGAGTTTGGTAAATTTGTTAGTTTTATGTGGTAGATATTTGTGTTTTTTATTTGTAAGGTTAAAAATAGAAGAAGAGAGATGAGTTCAATGCCATTAATTACTTGGATAGCCAACAACTTATTTTTCACCACAATTTTAACTAAGTCATGCTTTGCTAACTTAATACATTAATTAGCTAATTGTAATTTTTTTTTTACCACATTTCAATTGCTTCCTTCATATTATTTAATTATTATTGTTTTTTTCCCTTTAAATGTAGGACTTAAAATAGAAAAGTAGAAGAAGAAACTATATTTTTGTTTCATTTTTTTTCTTTTCATTCCCTTCTGATATTGGGAAAGAAATATGTATTTAAGATTGAAAACAAAAATTGTACGACTTAAAAATTAAAATAGAAAGTAGATGAAACTTGACGGTAACATTTAGCGTAGATTTTTAAGGTGAAATTTTCTTTTTTTTTTTTCTTTTTTTTTGAAACTAATAAGGTGAAAATTTTCAAAATTTTAAATTTTAGTTGGAATAGTAGATATCACAATTTTTTTTTCTCTACTATTTTATCACTATTGGGAGTACTTAACTAATGTTATATTACCTTTAATGCATGTGAATCTAATTCGTTCAAAAGAGTCTGATGGAGATTAAAAATAAATAAATATAGACTTAATGTCAAAATAGAAGAAAGGAGACACAATAACATAAATAAAATTCAAGAGCACAATAAAGCATTTTTGCCAAATATCTATAATTTAAGTTTTAATTGATCATTATATGTCCATTTATTTATTTTTTATTTGTTAATCTTTAAACACCTAGGTTTTTTTTTATATATAAAAAAAAAGAAATTAAGAGATATTTATTACCACAAAACGGAGATCTCAATCCTAGAATAACTATTTCCAATTCAAAAATAAGCGTGATCTGATAACCTAACAATTCAAAATTATTTTGACCTCAAAAATAACATTTTGTGAAATATTTATTATCACAAAATGTATAAATCTACTCGATCCAATAATTCAGTTCCCATACAAAAATAACATTATATGTTAACTTCACGATCTGAAATTGTCTTGGCTCAAAATAACATTTTGTGAGATATTTATTATCATAAAATGTATGTATAATTCAACCCCAGATTAATTCAATCCAATAATCCAATTCTATTTCAGAAATAATGTGATTTGATAACCTAACTAACGGCCCGTAACTGTTTTCACTCAAAAACAACATTTTGTGGGATATTTACTATCACAAAATGTTGAACTTAACCCAAATTTGTTTTGACTCGAAATCAGATTTAAAACCATTAGGAATTCGAAACGACCTGAAAAAATATGATTTAAAATCACCCGATCCGAACCCACTTCACCCGACCTATTTATTAGACAAACTGCTGAGTTATTTCAACTACAACTCGCATATTGATTGGAGATTCTAAAGATTGAACATATCCTTTTTCTTTAATGATGCAAGTGTGATTAAGATTTCAACTCACATATCGATTATAAATTCTAATAAGTGAATACACAATGTTTTTTCATGATGCTACTGTGCTTAAGATCTTTTTTTTTTTTTTGACACTAAGATCCCTTACTTTTAATATTAAAAATTGAATGAGAATTTGAGTAAACGAAGTGTTATTTTATTTATTTATTTATTTAAATAAGAGTTCATTAATAAAACAGATTACTTTCTGAGCTAGCCTCCCAATAAATATATCCCTAATCTCAGCTTCTGACACTTTGCGCTTTGCAGTGAAACAAAAAATTGAATGACGAAAAAATAAACGAGTTCTTTTTTATGAAGAGCAAAATCGATTTTCTAGGCATAATTATTTCATTATTCTCATGAGAAAGAAAAATTCATATATCCTTCAAACAGAACCAAAAATTTATAAAAGGTGCTTCAACAAGCAAACAATTAGCCTCCCCAAAATTTTGAAGCAATGACAATATTCCATTAAAAATCTAACACCAGCGTTACCTTGAGTTCAGTCGAACATATTTGGAAGAGGTCTCACAGCCATAAATGCATCCACCATCTGCAAGAAGAAAGCAAAAACCATGAATCATGCCAACGTCCTTCATTTGATATCCTTAAATAAATTATTTAATTACTCTAAATTTTACAGCTTAGAGTCCGATTCAAATAAAAAACCATGGTATTCTATTGAAGCACTGATTTGATAAGGCTGTGCAAAATGCGTACTTCATCAGTTACAGCAGACCGCGCAAATCGATGTCTTTCTACCAATTCAGTCAAAACTTCAGCAAGGCGCTTCTTCACCTCTCCTGTTAGCATGCGTCCAGCAGCATATTCCTTGATAAAAAAGAACAAATTGAGTATTAGGATTGAAGAACTTTTTTGCCTACAATTTGGAATATCCAAAATATGGAGAGCAGTAATTATCCCCATTAGAATAATGATAAATCAACTACAAACACAAATCTTACCTTTTTTATGTGCTCAAGCTCCTCATCATCCTCCAGGAAAAAATTTAAATACTTGATTGGTATATCTACCTGAAGGATGTGAAACAGAATTAGAACTCATCAATGGCTTTTCATCCTTTCCCTCCCCCATGTTCTGCTTTCTTTTTTTTTCCCCCTTCTCTACATGACTTATGATTTATGACATATCACCAATGCAAACATTCAGTTTTTAGATATCTGCTGATGAAGAAAAGAAAAATTGGGAAGAATACATTTATAACTGGCAGTTTTCTTGGACAAAAATGTTTAACATGTAAATTTAGGACAACAATTTGACAAGTGAATTCAACATTCAACATCAAGCTCAGTACAAGGATTTACTACCTCAAGATTTGCTCCATATTTCCTATGCTTCTCCAAAGAATCTTGTCCACCAGAGAATGCATGCTTGTTTATCTGTTGCCATCAATACAACTTACCATTAGTAAGAATAAAACAAGCACACTCGGGAGAAATACCTAAGAAATGTGTCATTCATAACATTCAACCTAACTTAATCATTTATCCCATTTATTAGAAATTTAAGTATTTCTAATCTAGCCAAAACACTAACCATCATAATAAGCTTTACAAACAAAGCCCACAAAGACACAAAACACATGTATTGATATTGCATACTGATATAGCACAAGTGCCATTGGCATTCACAGACAAAACACCCATGAAAATTAAATCCCAGTATTTTCCTATGGATTAGTTGCATCATTCATGAAAGTTTAATTGTATGTTAATATTTAACTCCAACAATTTCATGCAAGGCAATTTAACCATTCATGAAAGTTTTTTTTTTTCAATAGACTATGGAGCATGTTCTCCATCTTTTCCATTGAGAATATGCCGTTCATCATTCAAACATATCTAGTTCTGGCAGACCACCATATCTAAATCCCTCCCTGGTGATGGACCATCTTTGGTTCCTGAGAATTAACATATCTGATTGATCCACCCTTCTTGGTGATTTCACACTGAGGTATGAGTTCAACCTCCTACATGCTTGCAAGGAGACATCAATATTTTGTAACCATCATTAGTTTAGGAAGTTTTTTTTTTTTTTGACTTATTTGATAGGCTAATAAGTTTAGCTCCCATTTCCCTTCAATCAAAATATAAAGGTGTGGTGAAGAGAATTGGTAGAAAAAGAGAGAGATTAGATGCAGTTATGGTCATAAGCAACAAATTATGGCTACCACTGAGAACTAATGCTAATGGAAAGAGATTAGAACATGATGCACACAATTACCTCCCAAATTTATAATTTCCTTATTTTCTCAGGATATTAACAAGAGACAGTAGGGTTTATAACTGTATATACATGCATTTATGCATGCGCACCTGAACCACACAGAGAGAGAGAGAGAGAGAGAATCCTTTTCAGGAATACCTTGTTCTTGATTTCTTTAGCAGAATCAGTCACATATATTGCAGAATTTGGATCACTAGCTGACATTTTTCCTGTCTCCCCCTGCATGTAACCACATTCAACTTCAACATGATCACTAATGTTAGCGAATCGATGCCAGTAAAGAAATATGAGTTTTCCGTAACCACTACACTGCCTAAAATCATTATGCTGGAATCTTCAGAATATTGCACAATAATAAAGCATCAAAACCCCATATCAACTTGCACAAATTTTAGTTTTTTGTTACCAATGATAATGGCTTTAAGGGTGTCTTAATTTTCTGTCCAAAAGTTATTTTTTGATCTCATGTGATTGTACACATTGCTTAAGCTTTACCTCCCACCCTCTACAAAACCTCGTTATGTAAGTTGCTGACAGTCTTGATTTGCATTTGAAGGCACATCCCTCCCACTAACCCCTAAGGAGTTCTCCTTCCCTCCTCTTATCAGTTGCACACATGCTTTGTTTCTTTCTTTGCACCTGTGCATACTATCATTGTTTATGTTTTGTTGACGTCTTTAACCCTTCACGGGAGATCCTTTTTTTTTTAATTTCTAATAAAAAACATATCATGCACATTTTCATCCACTCATATGCTGGACAACAAGTCCTCCTATGTCATTATAAAAAAAGTACCTGCAATGCAGGGAAAAATGTGGATTCAATCAATGAAGGCTTGTGATATCCTATCCGAGGAGCAACATCTCGTGTCATTCTGAAATAGGGATCCTGAAAAATCAAAAAGCAAAGACAAAAATTAAGTAACAATAAAATAGATAGTTTGATATCAAGATAATGCAGTTTGGCAAACAAAGTAACAGATTTTGCCAAATCTCTCTCTGTCTCTCCAAAATGGAACAGAATGATCAACCTCCAACAAACATAAATAAAAAGAAACTCATCATTTTCCTTCCTCGGATTTAAGTACAAGAATACTAATACAAGGAATTTATATTACATTCTCTTAAGAATAATATCTGTCTATTGACTCATCCAGTTGAGTTTCCCACATGGCATTATCTTGAATAGGCAAAGAAGAAGAACTTCTAGTGGACTCATCTAGTTTAGAAGGAGTCGTCTAGTTGGTTGTCTCTTGATGCCTTAGCTTGAATTCAATGGTAAGAAAGAGCAATAAAGGGGAAGATCAGTAAATGAGGAAGAAATATTTGAAAAAGTTCCTCCAAATCTAAGCCTTACATGCAATCATATGCTCCATGGAATCAAACCTCCCACACCATTAAGTCCTAAGTAATAAGAAAAAGGAAAATGAATCTTTTGGTCCCTAAAGTTGTCGAAAAATGCAAGTGAGCCCCTGAACCTCTATTTTTTTTTTTCAATTGAGCACCAACTTGACAGGAAAACCCAGTGTACATTGCAGTGCATGAGTGACACATAAAATCTGAAAGTTAGGGGGATCATTTGAACACAGCTTGAAAGTTCAGGTGCTAAAATATGTACATTTTTCTCAAATTTTTATTACATTATTTAGGATTTAGGGGCTCAATCGAACAAAATTTCAGTTGAGGAGTTCAATTGCATTTTTTTGACAAGTTCAGGAGTCAAAAGTTGCATTTCTCCTAAGAAAAAACGCTGACAAACATTTTATAGTGAACTAACAGTTGGACAGAGGTGATAACTTTTCTCCATCCCTTTTTCGCTTATAATAGCACCACCTCACCAAACACTTCTCAATCTCCACCATGTTCAAAACAGTTAAAATCCAAAATATAGCCAAATCACATAACAAAGCAGGCCTGCACTTTCTCAGTAATTGTCAACTAAACTATCCATTCAGGAAACCAGAAAGTTCAATCAAAGATCTTATTCCAAAGTTTCGATGACTTGAAAATCTTAAGTAGTATCTTGAAGAAAACATGCCTTTCCACAGCATAAAACTTCCAGCTTCAGATGGATTACTAGACTATATTATATTATGGTAAAATTCACTATTCTATCAAAGGAAAAACACCATCATTGTAATGCATAAACTTTATTCCAAACTGAGTACTTCGCAATTTCAATTTCACAATATATGTGACACCATTCCACGTGCCAAGCTGCTTTGATATTTTACCAAACTTCAAAGCTATAGAACATTTAAGTTCCACCACTTCCGCAAAATGAAACTGACGCATTCTGTGTCCTCTCAACAAAACGCTTTTCACTGCAAAGTGCCACCAAACACATTCAATAATACCAACTTCCTCTCTTTAAGAATTACTATTCCATTTTTATATAAAAAGGCAAATTGAACACAATTTAATGTTTCAATTTATGCTTGTAATAATCCATGGTACATCACAATGAATGGCAAAAAACCAATTGCAAGTTCTAATTTCTTAGTCATATCCTTATAACAAAGAAAGTAAGATGAAAAATGGGAAGTTCTAACATGGACACTTGGTATTAGTCAATAGAAGTCAGTGTTCATGCAATACAGTTTGATATTTCAACTTTCAACAAGCTGGTATTTAATAAACTGAAAATATGTGCATATGTCAAATGATTTTAGCACTAAAGATTGAATAGCTAATAACCAAAATTTGAAATATTTATAAGAAAATTAATAACCAAAAAAGTTTGGAATTGAAAAACAGAATTAAATTATTCTGACAAATAAAATAATTAAATTAAAAATAACAATAATGAAACGATTAGGATAGTCAAAAATAGCAGTGATGGTGAGGGAGTAACAGAAATGATGGTGTGATAGTGAAAGAATAATAGGCAGCAGAAACAAAGAAATATCATATTGATGAACATGGTAGTAATTAAGAATTGGCTTAGAACGTTCAGTATTACGTGTAATTTAAAAAAACAATATATAATAACAATAATGAAACACAGTACTCCCTCCATTTCACTTCAAGCAGATGTTATTACTTTTTCATTTATGTTCCATTTTAAGTGTCTTTTTATGAAATCGATAGAGTATTAATTAATTTTTCCAACTTTGCCCTTCTTTATTGAGCTCCACTACAATAAAAAGAGCTCCATTAATTAATATCTTTATTATTACTTTCTCTTTTTTTTTTGGACACATTTCTCTATCTTTGTTAAATATTAATGGAGTGAGAAAATAATGTGAAATATTTAGAGAATTGACAAAAGGGTAACGTAGTCAATTAAAAGTATTTTTGCATAAAATTGAGGTTGTTCAATCATTTTCTTAATCCTTGTGCAAAAACAATAACATCTACTTGAAGTGGGATGGAGAGAGCAAAAAAATTAAGAGCTAAAATACAAACACTAAAAACTATGAACCAAATATTTAAAGCACCAAATAAAATTGTCAAACACAGCAAAAGATCAGGAATTAGAAGTATATTCCATATAAAGCAGTTACATTTACATTGACATTATATATATATATATATATCACATATTCAAACACGATGGCAACCATAAGTGCCAAGGGAATTTTTACTTGGTCAATTGCACATGGAATTAAGCAACGGAGATCATCTTTGCCAGAGAACAAGTGTGGGAATGAACTAGGAAAAGAAGGAACTGCCTGCATAAACACAACATGAAGTATTTAGATCCCATGCATCAAAATCAAAGCAATCATCATCTCGGTGCTGGAATCCAGAAACTAAGTAATATAATAGGTCTGCCATCTTTTTCTCCTTCCAAAGCTATGTTTACATAGTTATTTTACAAGTTCTTTGTGGCTTATAATGAGCCATAAAAATCTGCATATAATGCCAAAATAGAGTTGCATGATAAATTATGCACTGTATATTAGGTTGTCTATCCTTTATCCTTTCAAAACTATGTTTGATATTTAATGAGTTGTTTGAAGCTTATAGAAAAGCACAAGAACACCAATTCAAAAAAAAGGCATAAGAATCTCCATATGATGCCAAAATAAAGTCGCATCATTAACTGCAGTATATATTAATATCAATTAGAAATTTCTAGTAATTATTCTGGTCTTGCATTTCTGTTTGTTTATGGTGTAATCCATCAACCGCAAAAATGCTAAAAATTAACAGCTATGAAGCAATGAGAAAATTGAAAGTAAAAAAGCTCTCCCACAGGCTCAAAAGTGAAGATGAACAATCAATATTATCTAGGGAAACAATAAAAAGAAGAATCTAGTTCAAAAGAGTTAAAACAACCAATAATAGAAAATAAATAAATAAATAAAGAGTATAAATAATTTGTCAGTATAATAACATAATATATCCATTTTCTGTACCCATGTGCAGACATCATTTGGGATCAGTTCACAGCATCACAAACTAACCTGCACAGCTGGGAAGCTAACTTTGCCAATATGGTCTTCACCACTAAAACCAAAAATACCCACAACCTGTGCATTAAAGCAAAACTTTAAGACGAATGTCATAAACTGATAATCCAAAAGAAGGTATCTTTGAGTGTGTGGGGTTTGTGACACAATAAAGATAAGTTAGGCAATTAACTACCTTATTATATGTCACACACTTTTCAACCTTCACCATGTTCTTGTAGAAGGAACTATACAAATCATTTTGCAGATAATTAATTTATAGCACAAAAATAAAAGTAAGACCATGCATGGAAAGATATTTAAAAAGGAGCCACACAAATGATTTTCGTGGATAATCAATTAATAGCTCAACAATACAAGGGTATACAAAGAAACTATGGCATGCAATTGATCAGAATCACTTTCCATTCAAGCATATAACATATTGTCAAAAAAGAAAGTTCAACCAAATGAAAACAAGCAATAGCATGTCAGCTCAACAATTAGTTCATACAAAAATTAAATCATAAAATCTCATCAAGTCCAAAAGCACACAGTTTTGAAGAACCATGTACAAAGTACACATTAGAAATAAGCAGCTATGCACTTCATTACAAATACCAACTACAAAACCTTCTAAGCAAGATTGAAAAAGAAAAACCAGCATGCCATGTATTGTAATTCAGACCTGTAATTAAATATAGGAAAAAGACTAGCATGACAGAATTCTAATCTGCACAATATTATCACTATCATTCCTTAACAATAGAGCTAGAAATGAGCAAAAGAACTCGAGAGCTACTCAAAGTTCAGCTCAATAAAAGCTCAGGTTATTTGTTAAAGTTAATGACCCAAACTTGGCTCATTTTCAAGCTTTGTGTAAAAAATGAATCAAGCTTGAACCAGGCATAGTTCAGCTTGATTAGACTTTTGAACTCTTAGGCTTGTGAGCCAGCTCGCAAAAAAATATACCAATAATTTTATTTTAATTTTAATATTCATATATTTTTATAGTATGTATAAAAATACTTAGATTTTTTTTACCAAAATAAAATCACATATTTTTTAATCTTATAATATATAGTAATACAACATTATCTAAAAATCACATACAATATGATGCAAACTGCTACAAGAATCAATATTATTAAGTTGTTAAACTTTAAAATACATTTTTTAATATTTACAAATTTAATAAAAGATTTTTTAGTCATGAAGTAAATTAATTAGATAGACATCGACTCAATTTCAGCTCATTAAGGCTTATGAGTCACATATGAAGATGATACTCGGCTCGATTACAGCCCTACTTAACATCAAAACTGTTATTATATACTGAGGAAAAAGACAGATGACACAGAAAAAACATTCTCCCTGAAAGAAGTGGTGATTGTACCAGAGCAAAGCAGGCCACAAAGTGATCATTTTTGCAAAGAAACCTAAGGAATTCAATTATGTCAATGAAAAACCAGAGAAAAACTCAATTTAATACTTCCACCAACCCATAAATATCAATCATTTCTTTCTTTAGCTGCCAAATGTATTATGTATTTTATGGCTTCTATACCTAGGGAGTGAGGGAAGACATTCAGAAAAACACAGTTTCCCTTAGCAGATCAAGATTCTAAAATCACTTCTGATAATCCATTGGAAGCACAATGTCTTAAAATGACTTAAAACACCAACTCAACTTTTATATTTTAAGATCAAGTTAGCATAAGTAAAACTCATAAACTCATCCAAAACTGAATAGATAATTATTTTGACATTGCACATAGCTTAAACAAAAACTATTAGGAGCAAGAACCGTAGGGAAATGCACAAAAAGATATTCTATGAGTAGTTAAGTAACATCTAATAGGAAATTGGAACAATTATGCTTCTTATATAGATGTTAAACCTTTACTTACCCTCCAATATACTCAAAATCTTGGAAAATGAAAGTTCTAGTGATGTCAAAGCCACAAGCAATAACATCTCTGGCATTTTCACGGGCCAGTCTTTTGCTCTCCTCCACAGAGAGATTTTTCCACATACACTTCTCATCATCAGTGAGTTGTATAACAAGCGGAACTCTAAATGCTTCTTGTAGATATCTGCAATCAGAAAATGAGCATAAATCAGACTCTGGCATTTCACAGTGTCAGAGGTCGAAAAAACCGACAATAATAGAATTAGCTGAGTCATTGCTTAGTATGTTACTTAGTGAACATAAAGGGAATGAGATGGCCCAAATGTAAAGATTCAGAGGAAGGTCCTCTGCCAGTGTAGAGGTAGAATTTCTGCCCTCTCTCGTAGGCATCCAATATCTCATTAAAATCCCTGTGGGCAAAGAAGACACCACGGCGGAGAAAGACATGGGGAGGGCAGCCTGTGAGGCGGTGGACACGGTCTATCAGGGACTGATCCAGCCTCTGGCACCCAAATTTGTCGATGAGCTTGTCATAGTCAATCTTCCCACCATCTTTAGCCGACACCTCCCATGGATTCACAACCTGCTCTTGCTCTTGTTCTTCCTCTCCCATGGCCTGTTCAATGCCATTTTCCAGTGAAGTTAGGCAACCACTCAGCATTGATTCTATAGATTAGTTGATCGGGAACCAAAAAAAAAAAAAGAATGCGCAACAGAGAAGAATAACAAGTTTAAAAAAAATAACGAAACTCAAAATAGTAGGAGGCTAAATTTACTGTTAATTATGTTTGGATATTAACCTTATATTTGCTTTCCGATGAATTACAATAAATTCATAAATATTAAAAAAGAAGAAGAAGGAAACAATTATAATTCAAAAAGGATTTCTTGTAAAATGTTTGAGAGAAATATTACCTAAAAATTTTAGATTCAAATAATATTCAGTAGGTCGCGGACAAGTATGTCAGAATTGGACTGAGGCTGGCGAATGTGCCGTTGAAGGCGGTTGGCCAGCCAACGCGTCAAGAGTAGCCGGCGAGCTTCAAGGACTCCGTTCACCTACAAACGGTGGCGAGTTTGAGCGGAAGAAATGCGGTGCTTTGAACTTGAACCAGCAGCAGTGTAGGTATGATAGAGAGAGGCCGGCGATGATTAAAAAGGAAAGGGTCAAGTGCCGTTTTTGCCCTTCAATTATCCAACAAATCAATCTTGTAGCTTTTTTTTTTTAATCAATTAAGCCCATGTAATTTCTAAATTAAATAAAGAGCAATATTTATTATTTTTTTTTATCCAATGAAGAAGACCAATTCTTGCTTTTAACAGTACAGTACTCGCATGAGAAAAAATACGGTACTTATCGCTCAAATAACGACGAAGATAATAAAAAAATATAATATAAATAAGACAATTGGTACTCCTTTTTCAATTTGATATTTATTTAGGGATGTGCAAAATCAAATCGGAAATTTAAATTAAATCAAACTGTCAGTTTAGTTTATAAGTTTTTTTTGTTTATCCGATTCAATTATTTATCAAAATTTTGATTTATTTGATTAAATTTGGTTGAAAAATATTAAAAAATCAATTAAACTGAACAAACTAAATTTTTTTATACATATATTTTTATGAATTTTAAAGTAATTAATTATATTTTTTAGATAAAATATTATAATTTATAATTTATGGTAATTAATTTTGATATATGATAGTTGATAAAATTAGGAACTATGACAATTTATTCTAATTTATGTTAACTGATTTTAATCTATGATAATTAATAAAATTATAATATTTGATTTGATTTATGTTAATTTATAAAGTTTTTATTTTAGTTTATGGCAATTCATAAAGTTGTGATAATTGATTTTTAATTTATATTAATTGATAATATTATTATGATTGATTTTAATTATTTATAATTGATAAAATATTGTAATAATTATGATTTGTATTAATTAATAAATTAATTTATAAAACCAATTAAACCGAACTCAACAAAAATATTTTGGTTCAATTAGATTCTATTTTTTATTCTATTTTTCTATATATATATATATATATCGCACATATGCACAACCCTATATTTACTTATAAAGTTGCTAATTGGTTAAATAAATCTGGAGATACTCAAGCTGTCACAAAATGTCCTTTAAACATCACAACTTAGCATATCATTTTAGAAACACCTTAGTACAAAAATTTTGTGATTAATATTATTATATTTCAATCAATCACCAAAATTAGTCAAATGCATAAATTATAGATGCCTTGAATTAGATAAATTGTTAATTGGTAACTAACAAGTATAAAAGTATAATTTCTATGAAAATTGAATGATTATGCATGCAAATGAACTAAATTTAAGTTATTCAAAACTACAAAAAAAAAAAAAAATTTAACTAATAATTGCAAAAAAATTTAATAACTAAAGCAATTAAACATTATACTAAGCAAGAAAAGTCACTTCAAGAGAACATATGTTTTAAAGATAGGTTGGATGTTATTATAATCAAACTCAACAAAATATAATTGATAATTTTGTTAATAATGGAGATTATAGTAGTGAAATAGTCTTAATTGAGTCACTTTTTAAGGTTTATACTCTCATTTTACTCTAAAGATCCCAAACCTTATATCTTAGAAGTAGAAAGTTGGAGAATAATTCATTTCTTATGTAAAGCTCTCTCTCAGTTTCAAATTAAGTCTAAGGTCCTTCTCAATTAAACCTAATGCTTTACACAATCAATTTTGTTGTTCATTCACAAGAATAATAAAGTTAAACACCTTGATTTCTCCCATCAGAATCTTCATCTAAACACATATCAACATACATCCTTATAAAAGTGCTAAGCATATACATCAACTACTTAAATGACATCATACCTAAACATCAACCACAAAAATAATAACAATTCAAACCATTGCTTTTCTAATTTATTTCTTTTTACTATGTTGAGTTTTCAATAAAAAAAAAAGAATTATTTAGCACAACAAATTAGAGAAGCTACCCATAATTACAGATGAAAAAGCCTTTAACAAATAAAAGAGGGCAAAGAAATAGGCACAATTAGTGAGGCTTACGGTAAATTTCTAACTAACCTACATCATAGGTTAGAGACACAAAGAAAGAGAGAGATATACACAGGCCAGTAAGGCTAAGAGAGAAAAAATGAAAGGACTTCAAGTTAAGTGCATTAGAGATAAGTCTCAATAGGTCTTAACTAGAGATAAGGAGATCCAAGAGAGATTGAGAAATTATTTTGATCATATTTTCAATGCAAGTCATGAAGATAACCTCACAAATCTCTATATATCCATCATAGGAAGAACCTTAGCTTTACACATTGAATCAAGCCTAAAGAGGTCAATAAGGCCCCAGAAAGGATGAAGATGTGAAAGCATGTGGTCTAAATGTATCGCTATTAAGGTTTGGATATATTTTGGAGAAATAAGAGTCTTATAGTTAACCGAATTCTTTAACTTAATCTTAAAAGAGGGAAAGAATTTTGGTTCCTATATATATGAATAAGAATAAAAGGGATATTCAAGTTACAACAACTATCATGGCGTTAAACTAACCTATTCAATGAAACTTTAGTAGAGGGTAAGTGTAACACCTAACACCTTATACATTTATATACCGCATATACTGATTTTATATTGTTATTTCGTATGAAACAAGATTAAATAAAATTCAAGTTTACAGCGATGGTAATTTTTTTTAACTCATCTCATATTATCAACAATAATTTCACAATTAATACGGAAGCTTTAATTATAGCTTATAACATCACATATATTAATAACTTAAACATTACGTTTAAAAAGTTAGTAAATATGCAAGTATTCAATCCCCAAATATAAATGATATGTTCTTATGCTTATGTGGAATGCAAGGAGAGAGAGTGATGAGGCTCGGCCGATGACCTTTGATCCATGACTTTTATATGCACCTCAATATGAACTACTAATCTTCTCAATATGAACTACTAATCTTCTCTACCTGAAAAATGATGCAATTTGGTGAGTTGCGACTCAGTGAGAATAACCATCAAATGAGTTCTAAAGCACCAAACATTTCATAATAGCAAATAACAAGTATAATTAATACATACTTTATATTCCATTTCATCAGTCAATAACATATAAATATAGATAAAATCAAGTATTTAATAATTTCTATTTACTTATGTTTATGCTTGTACATTTTATTTTGTTGTGACCAGGTTAAACGAACATTGCCCCGGGTTTCCATATGAACATTTGCATTTGCATTTGCATTTGCTAGCTAGCTTGATCATTTGTTTCATTTGCACATTTGTTGGGCCATAAGCCTCTTCTTTTGCTTTGCACATTTGTTGGGTCATAGGTCTCTTCTTTTGCTTTGTACATTTGTTGGGCCATAGGCCTCTTCTTTTGCTTTACAATGTCGATTGACTAGGCACAACGCCTTTTAAGTCATTATGCATATGCACTTGTACTTACATATTCATCAACCATTGTATCTTATCACATATACCATACATATACCACATATATATCTTATATGTCAACACATATACCATACATATACCACATATATACTTCATATGCAACACATATACCATACATATACCACATATATACCTCATATGTCAACACATATACCATACATATACCACATATATACTTCATATACAACACATATACCATACATATACCACATATATACCTCATATGTCAACACATATACCTTGCATATACTATACATATACCATGTATATATATCATATGTCAAACATATACCTCCAATATACTACAAGTACACAAACTTATATGTACCACAAATGTCACAAATTATTCATCATCATATTTTCAAGGAAAAATCATCACAATCATATAAGTCACATAGCAAGCAACATTCATATGCACTAAAAAATTCAATTGATAATTATACTCACAATCATATAGCAAGCAACATTCATAAGCACTAAAGAATTCACTTGATAATTATACTCACAATCATATAGCAAGCAATATTTATATGCACTAAAGAATTTAATTGATAATTAAACTCACATTTTTCCTTTGATTCCAACCCTTAACTTATTGTCTACCCCCTTCTTGTATATCTCCAATTTGTCTTGAGCCTAATATTGAAATATAATTGGTTAATTTATGACTAGAGAAACTTAATGTGGCTTAAACAAATTAATATACATTATTCATATCAATAATTAAAATTTTTTCTATGAAGCAGTGTGACCTTATGGGACTGTTTTGACTATAACTTTTTCTATATTTGACCAATTAATCTAATTCTTGTTCCTAATTAAAATTGACATATTTATATATAACATATTAAAAGTTCAAACCAATTGGATCACTGTACGAATTTTGGTGGAATTTCTAATCGTGTTCTGATTTCTACTCTGTTTTCTGCCCTTAGGTAGTTTGAGAGTACTCATTTCGGTTCATCATAACTTATAATCTGTACGTCCTATTTTAATGAAAATTTACAGAAACTTATATGGGTTCATATGGAACATTTTTCATGTTTACAATTTTTATCAATTATGTCTCTAAAGTCTTCAAATTATAACAAATATTTTCCTGGTCCAGAATAGAATTGGCTTCCGGACCAGTATGATTTACAAAGGCCATAACTTATTCTTTACATAACATATTAAGCTAAAATTAGTTCCAGAATTTCGCTAAGACATATACCTATAACTTTTATGTTTTGATAATTTATAGAATCTATCTTTAAGAAACTCAAAATAATTAAACAAGTTTTGGGACATGTACAGGGCACTCAGTAGGCAGTTCAAATCATGGAACAGTCATTGTTCCATTCACCATAACTCAAAAAGTACAAGACCTATGAACCGGAAATTTGGTTTACAGATCCATAACACATATATCTACAACTTTTATGTTTTGAGTTACTTCCAATATGGATTTTAACATACCCAAAACTAATAAACACAGTAGCTCACTTACTTAAGGTTCCCATCCGAACTAGTTTCAGTACGAAAAGGATATCTCATTTTATACACTACATATTGCAAAAATATTTACATATCCATAAATCTAAGATATAAAAGAACAACCTTTATGTTTTAAGATTTTCCAGAATCAATTTCTATGGATATCAAAGTCGGAATTCAATTTAGTGCCTATTAATGAACTTTAGCAACTCAAATCAATCTTATAGCAATAAGAATTGATTACATAGCAATAAGAATTGATTACTTACCAAGAACAAACTTTCAAGGGATCAATTTGCCTCAAAAATCAAATGAAACAAGGAAGAATTTGTGGCTGGAACTTGAGAGAAAATAGGTTGAAGAAATGAAGCAAAGAAGAAGAAGAAGATAAGGAAAGAAAAAGGAAGATAATGGAGTCTAATATGTTAAAACTCGCCTAACCCATTTGATTTCTTTCTTCTTCATTGCCGTCCACTCTCTTTTTTTTTCTTTTTCTTTTTGTTGAATGCTTTTTTTTAATTATTTTTATTTTTATTTTTATTTTTATTTTTATTTTTATTTTTATTATCATCATACATACATACATACATATACATATATTCATGTATACATATATACATTTACCCAATTTCACTAACCAATAATAAATAAATATATAATTTAATCACTTATTTTAATTAAATTAAATTAATCATGTCAAAAAAAATTTTAATTCAATCTAGTCTCTTTATTCACTTAAATATTAATTTCATGTCATTTTCATGTATATTATAAAATAAACATATGCATTTCTATAAAATTGTAAAATATTTGAAAATAAACTAATTGTATGTCATGAATATATTTAAATAAAAATACATATTATACATGTGTTCAAGTGATATATATATATATATATGCAAAATGTATATGTGCAAATGAGATGTTGTAGAAATACATATGGAAAAAGTTAAGGATGTTACAGTAAGAAAGCATTAACTCAAGAATAATACAAAAGTGTTGAAAAACCAACTCAACTTCATGCTCAGTAGATATACAACAGAAACTCTTTTTTTGTTAAGAAGGTTAATAGAGATCTATAGAGAGAAGAAAAATGATCTTTAAATGAATTTTATTGTTATAGAGAAAACATATGATAAAGTATTGATAAGTTCTTTGGTGGGCTTTAGAGAAGAAAGATATTCATGATAAATATATAAATGTTACTAAAAATATGTATGAAAGAGTAGTTACAAGTGTGAACATAAGAGGAGGAGATATAAAGGAGTTTCTTATAATTGTTGGTGTACATCAAAGATTAGACTTGAACTCATACTTGTTTACTCTAGTTATGGAAATGTTAACTAATAGCATACAAGATGATATCCCTTTATGTATATTGTTTGCAGATAATATTATCTCAGTTGATGAAATTAGAATGAAAGTTAACTAGAAGTTATACTTTTGAAAGTAAAAGTTTTAGGCAAAGCAAAAGTAAAATATAGTCTATGTATTGTAATTTTAGCCTAAATAAGAGGAATGGTAAAAAAGTGAGATTATGGGGTAAAGGTGCCAAATGATAGTCACTTTGAATATCTGGATTCTATTTTCTAAAAGGATGAGATGGTAGATGAGGATATAACCCATAAAATTAAAGTAGGATGGTTGAAATGGAGAAGTGTTACTAGGGTGATATATGATACCAAGATATCAAATAAAGTGAAAGGAAAATTTTATATAATGTGGATTAGGCAAGCTATGCTATATGGAAGTGAATGTTGGGTAACTAAAACTTAAGATATCCATAAAATAAGCATAATGAAGATGCAAATATTAAGATGGATGTGTAGGGATACAAGATTAGACAAGATAAGAAATGAATGCATTTGACAAAAAATACAAGTAACACATATTAGAGACAAAATATGGGAATGATATTTAACATGGTAGGAGGACATACTATATAGACTCTGTATGCCCTGATTCGAAGATACATTATATAAGTTATAATAGGTAGAACGAAGAGTAAAACTAGGCTTAGGATCGCATAGAGCAACTACAATCACTCGATATGGAGGTTGACTTAGCCTTGTATATAGAGATTTAAAAACAAAGAATTCATATTATTGACTCTATCTAGTATGGGATTAAGGCTTTGTATTTACTGTTATTGTGTTAAGTTTTCAATAATTATTATATTTTTCGTAAATATTTTTTACCGCTCTATTTTGATCCAAATGGATACATATCAAATACAAATATTTTTTTTATGGAGATTATATGTAACACCAAACACCTTATATATCTATATAGCGCATATGTTATTTTTATATTAAATTATTATGTATGAAACAAGAATAAAATAAAATTTATGTTTACAGCGAGAGTAATTTTTTTTAACTCATCTCATATTATCAACAATAATTTCACAATCAATACGGATGTTTTAATCATAAAATATAACATCACATATATTAATAACTTAAATATTATGTTTAAAAGTTAGTAAATTTACAAGTTGAATCCATATATATATATATAAAACATCCTCTTATATAGTTAGGAATAATCCCAACTATATAGGAGAATGTCACCTTCCTATTACCTTAAAATTCGTTTGAATTAAAGTTTCTTCCATTTTAGTTATTATATTTTCATATGTTAATTTTTTTTATGATAGCAATATGTCATACAATTAATGAATCTATTTTTTATGCAGAATTAACAAACCATGACCATATTTTTAAATATATGTTTGGGCTTTCATTATCCCGATGTTTACAAAATACATATGATCTAAATAAAATTACATGTTCCCAACATAAAAAGACATGTAAAACTTTTGAAAACTATAATTATACTCATCACCCATGAGATATGGACATGAACAAAATGCATGTCATGTAAAACACCATGTGAATTTACTTTATTTGATTCTGTATGGGCTTGCTTCTCTTCCTGTCAACTTCTTCTTATAGGCTCCGAACCTGCGTATGGGAAAACACCCACACGCTAAGCAACCTAATGTTTAGTGGTACATATGTGCATAAATATTCATACATATACTTATGATATGTCATAAAAATTCTATGTTCTTAGTATCCAATTTTGTATATAAATAATCATAAATAATAATCCATATATCACAATCCTTTTTATAGCAATATAAAAAAAAAAGAAATAAATTTATCATATATCAATATGAAATGTTGCATACCTAGTTCACTGGTTTAACACATATACATGTCATAATTTACAAAGATAAATTCATATTCATACCTCATTTATGAATTATATTTCATTGTTTAATTTACCTGATAAATGATTTTTTTCATATTTCTTTTCTTTAAAATATTTTATATTTTATAGCCCCAAAACTCTAAATCCGGACTATTTGAATGTAGGTTATGAAATATGAGCGCTCTCACCCGAGTTTAAGCCATCCTGCTCACTATCTGTATCTGTCTGTATAAGTGCTCAACTGAGCTTCTCAAGTCAAGAGCGCTCTCACCCGAGCTTAAGCAATCTTGACTGAGTAAAATAAATAATTGCATGCATTTAGGATCAAAGGTGTTCTCACCCGAGCTTAAGTCACCTTGTCCATATAATAAAATTTTTCATATCATCATAATTTCTACAGTACCGTAAACCCCTCAATGACATGTCATCTATCCTATTTCTAGTCCTAAATTAGAGAATTGAGCTTAATTGATGTTATCATATTATTGTTTATATAAATTATCAAAATTCACATATTCATAATAATTTTTGGTTTACATGCTCTATACATATAAAAATTTCTCAATTTCATTTGAAATCTCAAACCAAAACACATAATATTAAATTAGTCAATACACAATAAGAATTTTAAATATAACTACTATCATATTATTCAAAATTAAAACATATATATATATATATATATCACCCAATATTTAAAAATACCAAATTACTAAATTTTTTATTTCTGAACAGATTTCTGCCCTGATTTTGGATTGTATCTTTCACCTATTTTTGATTCGAATTTGACCTTATGTATTCTAGGAATTTTTAGATTAATTTCTTATCTTTCATATACAAAAATAATTATATAAATCTGAATTTTCTAGCTAAAGTTATAACGAAATAACCGTATAGTGCTCAGTAAAAATATATCAAGTATTTTTCAGAATATTCTTAGATCCAAGATTTTGTATCAAATTTTAGGTCCAATATAAATCATAACTAGCATTTATAATCTTCATAAATTTTTTGTATCTATGTGTCTACTTTCAATTGCAACTAGTTTCATCCCGATCTAAGTCCCATAACAAAAGATATAACCAAAATACCATAAAATGTTAAGAAACTAAATTCTGGGTACTTTCAAATCCGAGAATTTGTAGAAATTTTTAAACCAACTTAGAATCAAATATAATATTTATACTCTTTATAAAAGTTTTATATTTATGTGTCTATTTTCATTTCCAACTAGTTTCATCCCGATCCAAGTTCCAGAATAAAAGATATAAACAAAGTACCATAGAATGTTCAGAAAATAACTATCCAGAATTTTCTGGGTACTTTTAAATCAGAGAAATTGTAGAAATTTTTAGACCAACTTAGAATCAGATATAACATTTATACTCTTTATAAAAGTTTTAGATTTATGTGTCTATTTTCATTTTCAACTGGTTTCATCCCGATCCAAGTTTCATAACAAAAGATATAATTAAAGTACCATAGAATGTTAAGAAGATAACTACTCAGAATTTTCTGAGTACTTTTAAATCCAAGAATTTGTAGAAATTTTTAGACCAACTTAGAATCAAATATATCATTTATACTCTTCATAAACGTTTTAGGTCTATATGTCTATTTTTATTTCTAACTGATTTTATTCAGATCCAAGTTTCAGCATAAAAGATATGGTCAAATATATCAAGACTGTTCCAGACGAATTTTAACAAAATCAACAAACACAACAAGTTATTTGTTCACTCTTCCTTCAACATCCAATATCATTGTAATGCAAATAAAATGCACAAAGGAATAAATATGTTTATATGTACAAACCTTGACAAAATGAAGTCTAAACCTTGACACAATGAAGTCTTAACATCTTCAAACCTTAAGCTATTATAGTTGTTTTAAGTTTTTGGGGAGAGGAAGAAGAAAATGGGCGAAAGAAGAGAGAATTTGTGTATGGAAGAGTGTGATGGAGGATAGGGTTCTGAAATTTGGAAGAAGAATAAGAAAATAACATTTTTATACTCATGGTAAATACCCTATTAGGTCCCTCCTTGATGCGGAACCCCAAAGACCGTGCCTTGAAACCCCTCAACAAGACAAGGTAAACAAACTTTAAGCTATTGTGATCATAGATTGAATCTGACCCAAAGCTAACCAATGTACCAAAGAACCAAGATTATATGGTTTATTAAGAATAGCCACGCCACAAGCAATATTACTTGATAAGTAACTAATTCCTAAAGGTAATAAAGAGATGCAAATCTGCCTCACTTTAAAGAAAAACACTCAAATTCGTTTTTATTCATTCATGTCTTGTACAAGAAGCCTAGATGAGTATTTATAGCCCTAAGTCTTTGAATCCTTTATGGTAAAGGATAACTAAATCATATTCTAACTCAACTCCTAAAAGTATAGTCATATTTTAACTCATATTCTAAAAAGTAGAGTCCTACTTGAATTAGGACACTAATTAAATCCTTCTAAAATAAGACAAGTGGTGGGTTGAGCTTATTTCTTTGGCCCACATGTCTATCACTAATTAAAGTCTAAGGTAATTTAAATTAGGCAGCCCACATACATAATTAAGCCCAAATGCAAGTTAAGCCCCAAATCACATAAGTAGGCACATGGTTGGCACATGATGTCTTGCACATGTCTTGCACGGGTTTGGCACATGACTCATAGCACATGATTTGCACATGACTTGTAATCTTCAAGGTTTATGGACTTTGCCTTGTTTAGCCCATTTGAATTTAATCTTCATGAAAGACTCATTTGATCTTCACTTTAGGCTTTCCTTTATGTAGTATTGACCCATAAGCTTGATTGTGAATTTTAGGCCTATTGTTGCTCTCAAAGATCCATTTCTGCCTCATATGGTTTGGAACACGCCCCATAAGCATTTTGATCATATTAATGGGCTTTTGAACTCCTTTTAAACCCATTTCAATGATATAAGATTGCTCCACTCCATTGATAAAAGATTGTCTTTCTTGCCTTCCATGCATGGTTCTCGTGCATACATCACCCCTTATTTTTACCAAATCTCCACTTAAATCTTTGGTTTTTATCTTATTATTATTTACTTACCCAACCTTTTTATTTATTTTATTTAACACAGATAACTTAATAAAAATTCACTTATAAATATTTTTATTATATCTAATTTCCAAATTTAGTATCAAATAATTTTAATTACGATCATTAAATATGTTAATTATCCAAGGCTAAATTGACTGACGTTACAATATATATATATCTTAGTACGTATTCATTGTAATTATACATATGCAAGTATTCAACCCCCAAATATAAATGATATGTTCTTATGCTTATGTGGAATGCAAGAAGAGAAAGTGAGGAGACTCGGTCGATGACCTTTGATCCATGACTTTTATATGCACCTCAATATGAACTACTATTCTTTTCTACCTAAAAAATGATGCAATTTGGTAAGTTGCGACTTAGTGAGAATAATCATCAAATGAGTTCGAAAGTACCAAGCATTTAATAATAGTAAATAACAGTATACTTAATACACGCATTATTTTCCATTTTATCAGTCAATAACATAAAAATATAGATAAAATCAAGTATTCAAGAATTGCTCTTTACTTATGCTTATGCTTATTCATTTTATTTTGTTGTGACCAGGTTAAACAGACATTGTCCCGAGTTTCCATGTGAACATTTGCATTTGCTAGCTAGCTTAAACATTTATTTCATTTGCACATTTATTGGGTCATAGGCCTCTTCTTTTGCTTTGCAATGTCGATTAACTAATCATAACGCCATTTAAGTCATTATGCATATGCACTTGTACTTATATATTCATCAACCATTGTATCTTACTACATATACCGTACATATACCACATATATACCTCATATGGAAACACATATACCTTGCATATACTATACATATACCATGAATATATATATATATATATATATATATATATATATATATATATATATATTATGTCAAACATATACCTCAAATATACCATAAGTATACAAACTTATATGTACTACAAATGTCACAAATTATTCATCATTATATTATCAAGGAAAAATCATCACAATCATATGAATCACATAGCAAGCAACATTCATATGCACTAAAGAATTCAATTGATAATTATACTTACTTTTTTTTCTTTGATTCCAACTCTTAACTTATTGTCTACCCCCTTCTTGTGTATTTTCAATTTGTTTTGAGTCTAATATTGAAATATAATTGGTTAATTTATGACTAGAGAAACTTAATGTGGCTTAAACAAATTAATATGTATTATTCATATCAATAATTAAAATTTTTTCTATGAGGCAGTGTGACCTTATGAGACTGTTTTGTCTATAACTTTTTATGTACTTGACCAATTAATCTGATTCTTGATCCTAAATCAAATTAACATATAATTACATAATATATTAAAATTTTCAATCAATTAGAGTATTGTACAATTTTTGGTGGAATTTCTAAACGTATTCTGTTTTCTACCTTATTTTCTGCCTTTAGGCAGTTTCAGGATACCAATTTAATCTCCTCATAACTTATGATATATGACTCATATTGCAATGAAAATCTACAGACACTTATATGGGTTCAAATGTAATATTTTTCATGTTTACAAATTTTATCAGTTATATATCTAAGGCCCTCAAATTATAGGCAATATTTTACTGCTATAGAACATAGTTGGTTTTCAGGACTGTATAACTTGTAACGGCCATAATGTACTCTATACATAACATATTAAGATGAACTTAGTATCCAAATTTAGATAAGACATATATCTATAACTTTTATATTTGAGAATTTACATAATCTATCTTTAAGAAGCTCAAAATAATTTAACAAGTTTCTAGACCTGTACAAGGCACTTAGCAACTATGGAACAGTCATGGTTCTCTTCATCATAACTCAAACTCCACCCACTATATGAAGCTAAAATTTGGTATATAGATACATAACACATATATATACAAGTTTTATGTTTTGGGATACTTCAAATAATGACTTTATGATATTCAAAACTAATAAAAATAGTGGCTAATTTAGTTAGGGTTTGTATCCAGACCAGTTTCAGTAGAGAGAGGATTTCTCTTCCTATACAAGAAATCTTGCAAAAATATTTAAATATCCATAAATCTAAGACACAAAGGAACACTTTTTAGTTTTACACTTCTCCATATTCGATCTCTAAAATTATCAAAACCTTAGTACAAAACACTACCTATTTATGAATCCTAAACAATATAATCAAGATTAACACAAAATAATTGTTTACTCACCTATAATCACCATTGGCTAACCTTGTTGTTGTAATTTTCAGAGTGAAAGAGAGAAAAAAATGTTGCTGGAACTTCAAAGAAATGGAATGAAGCAAAGAGGAGGAAGAAGAAAAAGAAGAAGAAAAAGACAATATTTGTTAATTCTAATTTAGCCTAAGTCAAAAAAAAATTGTTTTCCTTTTCTTTTTTTCTTCACCCGTCCCTTTTTCTTCTTCTTTTTTTTTAACTCTTTTTTTTTACTTTTCTTTTTCTCTTATTTTGCTGTATACTTCTCTTTTTTTTAATTTTTTTAATATTATTATTATTATCATCATCATACATATATATACATATATTCGTGTATACATATATACATTTATCCAATTTTACTAACCAATAATAAAAAAAAATATAATTTAATCACTTATTTTAATTTAATTAAATTAATTATATCAAATTTTTATTAATTCAATCTAGTCTCTTTATTCACTTAAATATTAATTTCATATCATTTTCATCTATATTATAAAATATACATGTGCATTTCTATACAATTGTAAAATATTTGAAAATAAACTAATTGTATGTCATTAATATATTTAAATAAAAATGCATATTATGCATGTGTTCAAGTGATATATATGCAAAATACATATGCGCAAATGAGATGCTGCAGAAATGCATATGGAAAAAGTCAAGGATGTTACATTATAAGCAACAAAGTTCAAACCAATTTCTTATACTCACTGATAATTCCCTCTACAAAATCCAAAAACTTGCATAAAATATAGAAATCTTACATTTATCAAGCATAAGATGATGTTTGACTTTTCTCGAACAACTATTTGTATATATATACAAGCATACATTACAATAAACTCTAATCACATCCCAATCCTGAAATTGGTAGCTTACATTATTTCCAAATTTCAATAGATTTATTTCTATTGGAATTCTTAAAAAAAAATCATCTTCTAATTCCTTTTTTTTTTTATCCTTTGTGAGCATTTAATTTTAATATAAGGCCTAATAAATATTTAACCCCCAAACTTAGCAAGAAAAGTCAGTTGTGCATCTAAACTTATAATATGATTGTTTATACCTCTCAACTTGTCATAAGTGACACATCTGAACTCCTATTTTGACTATTAAAAAAGGAAAATGATGTAAGATAAACGCATGACATAGATAAATTAAATAGTAAAACAAGTTGATTATGATTAAAAAAAGTTAATTGTATATTGGTTAATTTTATCTAAATGTAAAAAGGTGAAGTAAACTTTCATCTTCTCCTTCTCTCCTCTTTAAAGCTAAAGTAAACAGTAACCCTAATCTCATCTCTTTCTTTAATTTCATTATCTTCTCCTCTCTTCTTCTCAAATCTCTTGTCCTTACCTTATTCTCCTTCTCTCTTCATAATTTTCTTATCTCTAAGAACCTTATCATCGAACCAGAAGTCATCATCAAACAAGTCTCATCGTCGAACTATAAGTCATCGTCTCATTCTTCTTAAGTGAACCATCATCGCACCAGAAGTCAAGGTCTTTTTGCAATATTGTTTATTCTTTGTGGTATCCCGCCTCGA
Organism: Triadica sebifera; assembly: GCA_023653625.1. Taxonomy (NCBI): domain Eukaryota; kingdom Viridiplantae; phylum Streptophyta; class Magnoliopsida; order Malpighiales; family Euphorbiaceae; genus Triadica; species Triadica sebifera. The sequence goes on from CM042902.1 coordinate 29,506,275, forward strand.
ATGGGATGAATTTTTTAATACTTTTTATGCCCCTCCTCGATCCCGAAATTTTTTTTGTTGGAGATGATATATACATCCTCTGCCCCGATATATATATATATATATATATATATATATATTTATATTTTAACATAATTACTATTTTTAAAAATAATAAAATAAAAATATAATACTCCATTAAAGTAAAAAAATTATATTTAAAAAATTATATAATTAACTAATTATTTAAAATAAAAATAAAAAATATTTTTAACATTAAAATAAAATAAAATAAATTTAATAAAAATAGGAGAATAGGGAAGAGGATCCCCGTTGGTGTAGGAATATAGATCCAAAAATTTTTTCTAATGGGATTTTGGGGTCAGGGATAGAGAATTCCGCTCTAAACTCACCCTGTTATCATTCCTATCTATCTATTTATATCATTATTTATGTATATATTTATAACTAATGGGTTTCAATACTTATGATTTGTATCTTAATTTTGTACCAATAAAGTCGATTGAGAGTCAAAAAACAAGACTAGCTGTCTTTGAAAAAATGTACAATTCACTCTGCATGTGTTTTATATTATGATTTGTTTATTATATGCACAAAGTAAAATCAAATGAATTGGAATTTTGTTTTGTCTTTTTATTGTGTTCATGATTTGTGATTTTGGAGGATTTTTTTACAGCAAAGTTAAGATTTTTTTACTGTTTGTATATAATAATTTTGAGAGAATTTAGGTTATGGGACCATTATTTGATTTTTCTTCAATTTTATTTAGTGTTTGTTTGTTTAGATGATGTTTACATTCACAAAATTGGATATTTTATCTTAATGGTGAATGTGTTGAGGGGCCACCTAGGAAATATAATGGAGGAAATTTAAATGCATTTTCTAGGATGGATGTAGACACTTTATCTATGTATAAACTAAAAAGATTATGCTCAAGTACTTTGGTATGAAAAGGACAAAGTAATTTTTATTTCAAGGACTCCATGACTTTTAATTTAGAGAAGCTAAATATTGATCAACAAATTATGTATATGTGCAAAGAAAAGATGGGTGGGGACACGCTTGAATTCTTATACGTGTTATGTTGTGTCTTCAAATGTGATACAAAAAGGAGTCAAAAGTGAAACAATTGTGGTTAAAGTTAACAAAAAAGGTAAAAAGGTAATTAAAGGTACATTAACAATAAAGTGTAGTGAAGAAAGTGAACAAATTAGTGAAGATATAAATAATTCTAAAAATAAATATTTTGATAGATCTAGTTTAGATTATAATGAGTTTAAAAATGTTGAAGGCAATAAAGAAGAAGATGATGTTATAAATTATGCCAGTGATGCATGAAAAGTTTTTTATCTTTTGAAAAAGGGAAAAGTCTTACAAGAAGAAGTATAGGAAATCAAAAATCCTAAAACTAAATGCAATAGTTTTAGGGCCAGTTAACGATGGAGTTAATGTTCAAACTAGTTATGATGGAAGAATCAGTAGAGATGAGCCTTTCTAGGTAAGTTTAGACCCACAAAGTTTTACCTCAGAAGATGAAGAGGTGGCTGCTGAGAATGAAAGGGATGATGAAAAAGTCATTTAGTTTCCACCAAGAAGATAGAAAAGGGAAATGTATTATGACCTAATCAATCAAGTGCTATTAAGGGGGACATGTTTGAATTTTGACAATCCACAACAATTTAGAAAGGTTGTCATCTAATATGCAATCCATATGGGTATCGAGGCCTAATGATCCCCATAAAATAAGGGTCAAGTGTAGAGCATGATGTCCATTGATGGTTTTTACTAGTACAAACTACATAACTCCGAATTTTGTAGTGAAGAATTATTGTCCAAGTCACAAATGCTTAAGGAAAAATAAAAAAAGAGCTTTGCAACTCCCATTATCTTACAAATTATTTTAAATATTATTGTTGAGAATCCTAGAACCAAGGTGTGGAAATTGCAAGACAAATGCAAGAAGGAATTGAAAATACATATTGGTAAAATTATAGTTAGAAAGCAATGGTTGTAGTGTTGAAGCAAATAATGGGAGATATGCAGTTGAAATTTAGTAAGATATATGATTATAGAGATATTTTATTAAAAACTTGAAACTTTCCTTAGCAAAATACTAGAGAGATTATGGGTCGAATATAAGAACTTAAACCTGGAGATGAACTAACATGATGTGCTTGCTTTCAATCCTACATCGAAAAAAATGAGAAAGGAAAATAAATTTTTTAAATCTATGCATCAACTATTAATAATAACATACAAAATAGTTGAGTATGAGCCGTTACAGTTAGGTATTAGAGTCACTATGTGTGCAACTTTGATGATGATGGGATAAACCTCAGTGAGAATGCTAAGTCTCATATAGGAGAATGAATTGTAATATCCCTATACCAATATGACATTGATAGAGATTACAGGCAGAATATAAGAACCAAAACTTGAAAAGGTGCTAATTTGACGTGTTAACTTTTAATCTCACAACAGAAAAAAAATGAGAAAGGAAAAGAAGTTTATAAGTTTATGATCCAATTACTAGTAACAACATGGGTTAACCATTTTAAGTCGTGTGATTTTACTATTTGCAAATTGTTACGAGGCAGTTAGGCATGAGCCGTTACAGTTGGGTATCAAGTTCTTATACCAAACAACTTGTGTTAATGATTTTCAAAAATCATTTGCTCCATCTTCTCCACATTGAACCAAAAATTGAACTATATGTTAAATAGTTGACTTATTTTCTTTTCTAGATAAAAAATAAATTCAAGTATTTTAAACCCTCTGGAAAAAGGATATAGTTTTCAACCCAATTAAGGTACGACCTAGGTATTGGTCGAACATCAACTCCCAACCCTTTTAGCTCTTCTATAAGGTTATCTCGTCTAATGTCTTATGGCTGAAATTCATAACATGGTCATAATTCCTGTTGGCCATCATTCCTAATTTGATTTAGATAGTTATCGACAAGAATTCTTTACCTAATTACGATTGCCATGACCTTCATTTCTTCTCAAAATTTGTATTTTTTCATATACAAGAGCCTTTGGTTCCCTTTGGTGACCTTTTGGTTACTGATTATACTTTAGGGTTCGACCTTAGAGTATTTACAATATTCTCTTCGAAGACTCCCCTAATGCATCAATTAAAGCATGCATCCCTTTTTGAGTTCTTTTTATTTTCTCTTGGATTGGTCTCATTATAGTCATAATTTGTGTCACCAGGTCAATGAACATTGAATGTTCTCCTAACAACGTTATTAGCTATTTCCAAATGATCAGTAATAGATAACCGGGGTGTTTCAATCTACTAAGCATAATGATCGTAGTCATTCCTAGACTCCATGTCAAAGTCAATTGCTTTAACAATTGTTGCTATTGCATTGTCTTTAGTTTAATAAGAAGTATAACTCTTTGAATTGCTCCTTTTATCTTCAATTAAACTATCTTTTCTTGGATCAATAATATTTTTGATTTTCTTCTTGAGTTTCTCATGATATTTGGTATTGCACGGATGTACCATAAAACAATTCCCATTATGGTCACCAAAAATATGTTTACATCAAAATTTAGTTCAAGGTAAAAATCCAACATGATTAAAATCAGTATGATGGTCCTGTCATTTGTTAAATACCAAAATTAAACTTATGGGATTGACTAAGCGAGAGCAAGGTTTTGAGGCTATTGCCCACAAGATTTGTGACAAACGAATGAATATTAATTTAAGGCTAATCAGCCTAGCAAACACAAAATAATAATTAATGAGTCGCTAAAAGAGTAAAATTTAAAACTAAAACTAAAGTTATTGTTAATGATAGATAATAGAATGTGGTGTCCTCATTAAAAAATAATTTTTTAATATTTTATTTGTACATAGATCAAATTATAATAATCTTTATTGATGAAAACTTATATTTTCGATTATGTTTTTGTGCTTAATAAATTATTATTTTTATATTATATATAATTTGCATTACGAACAAATAAAATATTACTATATTCACATTAATAATAAAATATAATTATTAATGATTATTTTTATAAATTATAATTCATTTTTAACCATTGAATTAACAAATATTTTAATACTAATTATGAATTGTTGACCATTACAACTGACCACTAACAAACTAACAGTTGATTGTCAGCGTTGACCTCTAATAGCTAATCACAACCAACAGTCACCATTAAACCAAACAAATCCTTAGTTTTTTATTCTTAAAATTTACTATTTTTATATTTATTAGTTTCCTATTTTAATATTTTCTAGTTTAGCATTATAAACCTCTCTATAAGAAGTAATTTTCTCATAAATAAAATAAATTAGAAATTTCAAGAATGTTAAGAGATTTGAGTCTCGTTCTAATGAGTCATAAGATTTGGGTTCTTTTTTTACTAATAAAATAGTAAGTGATATGATCTGAGAACTTAATAATTTCCCATCATTGCTCTTCTCGACTCCCTCTTGTTATAGAAGAATTGTATTATCAACTGTTTTGAGCTACTGATACTTATCTAGGAGCCAAATTTAAATCCACAGCATCCCTTTCAAGACTAATTAAAGTAAGCAAGACAGATAAGTGAGGAAAAACTAACAATCTCCATGGATGAAGATGAAGAAATTATCGATACAATAAGAAAGTACAAGTAAGATGGAGATGAATCCTCCTTAAGGAATAAGCCGCGTTGGTATTATGAGCCAGCGATCTAAGTTTGGACGAGAAATACAAAGATCAGGTGAGGAATTCATACTTTTCGTACATTTTGCAGCAAGCCAAGTACATTAAGAAAGATCATTTTGCTTCGAAATATGACATGGATATTATTGACCGAATTAGATAATCACTTTTCCCACTCTTTCAATAAATCCAGAGCTTAAGCAAGCAATTATTGATGATTTAAACACATTCATGAATGCAGATGAATACTACTGAAGTATCGGGGAAGCTTGGAAAAGAACGTACTTGATATATGGTCCTGATGGCATAGTCAAGTCAAGCTTGGTTTCTACCATGGCTAAACACTTGAATTGCAGCATATATGAGGCAGATTTATCCGGATTATATCCAGGTGATGATATAAGACACTTGTTGCTTCATTATATAACTCGTTCAATACATGTCGACAAAGATATTGAATCTTCAGTGCAGCCAATAGGCCAAGAAACAGAAGGCGAAGCAGCAGGGATGTATCAAATTTAAAAGTAAGATCTAATCTTGAAGCTATTAAGGTTCGTTAATGGACTTTGGTTACCTCGAGAAAATGAGCCAATTATTGTTCTGACGACTAGTGAAAGAGAAAGGATTGACCCAACTCTGTTAATGGCTGACTGGATTGATATGCAGGTTCACGTGTGATGTTGAATTATTTCTATGAACGTTGGTACAATCTTTTGCATTTGTTTTGGTATTTCCCATAGCAAAGTTCCTGAAGAGCTGTTACAGAAGGTTGAAGGTGATTTCTTTAACAGAATTGTCAAATTCCTTGTGGAAAAGCAGTTGCACAAAAATGAGCAGATAAATGCCCAAAAATTGGAAGTTACAAATGAGGGGAAACAAAAAAGAAAAGGGAGAAAAATAAATGTTAACTTTTTAGCCTTTTTTTTTTTCCTTTCAGTTTGAGAAAATGCCATTGAAAAGAGAAAATCCAACCTCCTGCTCATCTTTATTATTCACTTCATGTGCTCGAAAATATCAGGATTTCTCTGCATCATTAATGATTTAGTTCAAGCATGAGGATTTCATGGGATGGAACATTCAATCTAATTTTATAAATATAATTTAAGTAGAACAAAGAGCAGGCCTGTTGATAAACCGAAAATAATCATAAACACATCTATAACAACCCAAATCTTCCTGCTAACGTATACTAAGATTGGAACAGATTAACACCAGTAGAAAACAATAAGGTACAACAGGAGAAAATCTCAAAATCCTCTCTCAAACAACAATATTACAAAGTTGAGGGGAAATCATCCTTCTCCCTTCCTCACACTGAAGAATAAAATGTTCTATCGGCCTAATCACTGCAAAAATAAATAATTCATGTTCACAAATTTGAACAAGAGATAAAAATAGATAAAATATAACTGAGCATAGAGAATAGGTGAACAAACCACCTCTGCATCATCGCCACCACCAGCTTTCCCAGAGCTTTCCATTTTCTGGTCTTCTGAGAAAAATTGAAGTTAAAATTGAACAAGAAAAACATATGCTTTTCGGCTGAACGATAAAGACAACACTCAATTCATTTAAACAAGGTATAGCACTCTGATGTGGGCTGTCAACTATCAATTCAATAAGATACTACTCAAAACCAGTAGCTACTAGAAAAAACAAAAACATGGAAATCATAAACAATACTCCATCACAAAATGAGAACTAAAGTTAAGACAATAGTAGATATTCTATATTTTCTTTTGGTAGATTAATTATAAAGCATAAATGTGAATGAGAGACTTTAGCAGATTCAAGACTTTAGATAACAGCATATAATGGATTCAAAAGATTGCAAAGACTAATGAAATGAAAGTCCTATTTACAGGAATATATAAAGCATCAAAGCGTCTATATAAAATACCTCCGTCCTCTGGAATGTCAGAAGTCCACAATGTTAGGTTGTCCCTCAATAGCTGCATGATTAAAGTGCTATCCTTGTATGATTCTTCGCTCAAGGTATCCAGCTCTGAAATAGCTTCATCAAAAGCTTGCTTTGCCAGGTGGCAAGCCCTGACAGACAGAAAACAAAATAATATGCACATAAAACTTATCAAATAAGAGAATCTGTATACGTGAACATTCTTAATAATACAAGCAAATTATATTCTGCAAACCTTTCAGGTGAGTACATAATTTCATAATAGAAGACAGAAAAGTTAAGAGCTAAACCCAATCGAATGGGATGGGTGGGAGGTAATTCAGTCTCTGCAGTGGTTGAAGCAGTCTGCAAAAAACCAAAGTATGACACAGAAACTAGAATATTAACCATGTTCATCAGCAAGATTAAGGTTATAAAGACAAAGAAATAAAAGATGAAACAGCACAAATCACAATTCAAACTTCCAGAACAAAACTAAACTGACCAGAAAACAATGTGTCATTATTCAGAAAACAACACCTCGAGGTTTTCTCCCTTTTCTAATAATTTAGTTTTTATTTTCACAGATTGAGCTCACCTTCCCAAAGAACAGATAAACACTATCAATAATCCAAAATAAAATTCTGCAACTTCAAATAACAGAGTTTAGAATTTCAAATCCAAATACTCATTGATAGCAGTATCTTCCAGCTAAACACATCTTGCCAAATTTTGTTAGTTATAAGAATAATCTTAAAGCATAATGCAGAGTGTACAAAAGAATGCCCCATTCATTGCCTCATCCACTAAATGCAGAACAAAGACAGCAGAACCTTTCTCCATCGCCCCATCCACTTAAACCAGTAAAGAATGCAAGCAAATACGCCAGTCATGAGCAAGAGAACAAATCTATTTTAATTTAGAAAACTCCACTAAACCTGGTTGCAAACAAAAGATATTTTCCATTTTCCCAGAAAAACAGGAGCAGTTAGTGCAACATACTGATTAAGAGGAAAATTTCACTTCATTCGGTGAGTTAGAAGTTCATATAGAAGAACAATTCACAATTACTCAACCAATCTATATACAGGAGTGGAAAATTGTCACTTTAATTAAGATAAGCAACTATATATCATGGATGTCTACTCATTAATATAAGTTCCTAAACACCAATAAACCACGAAAATTCTAAACTTTAATAACACAACCAGTAGTAACAAAACCAGAAAATTAAAAAGTATAGTGCAAACCTGGTATGCCTTAAGTGAATGATCAGCTGCCTCTTTCTTGTCATTGCCAGTCTTGAACTCAGCTAGATACCGATAATAATCTCCTTTCCTGTGCCAAATCCAAACATAACAACAACAACAATAAAAGCAGTTAAAAACAATTAGATAGATAAACATAAACAGGGAATCAAATCCAGCCCTCACATTTTATAGTAGAAGACAGTAGATTCCCCAGCAGTACAAGAGGGAATAAGATGCTCATCAATCACAGTCATAATATCACTGCAAATGTTGGACAGCTCCGACTCAACCTTGTGCCTGTACTCCTTAATCTTCTTAGCATTCGCCTCGTTCCCTTTTGACTCCTCCTTCTGCTCAATCGACGACAAGATCCTCCATGACGCCCTCCGTGCGCCCACCACATTCTTGTAACCGACAGACAGTAAGTTCCTCTCCTCTACTGTCAATTCAACATCAAGCTTCGCCACTCTCTTCATCGAATCCACCATTTCTACAGAAACAAATTCAAATCCAGGAAAAAATGGTCCATTCTATCCAAGAAAAAGATCGAGATTTCTCAAAAACAAGCAAATTAAACTGTGTATCAGTATAAACCCAGAAAATCAAGGATCTATAGGAAGAGAAAGAGCATACCATCATAGCGTTCAGCTTGCTCAGCAAGCTTGGCGATATAGACGAAGGTTTCGCGATCTTTAGAAGAATCCATGGCAGATCTCTGAAAAGACAAACAGTTTATATGCTTTCTTTCACTTGAATATCATAAAAGAGAGCTTCAATTTTCTCTCCTTCTGCAACTGATAGATTCAAAGGGGAGAGGGAGAGAGAGGGGCCATGGAATGGTTTTATAGCTGACTTGGGTTTGACGGTATCGGGCTGATCGTGGTGCCGCAGCTAAGGGGTGGGGCGGGGATCCGGGACCAATCAATCGTTGGCACGTGGTTTTCCTTTTGTTTATTGGCCTTCTTCGGTTATTTGATTTTTCGGACTTGTCATCTTTCATAAATTTGGGGCCTATCCAATGATCCAAACTTAATTTCTGACAAAAAAAAATACTTAATTTTCTGACAAAAAATAAAGTACTTAATTTTAATTTTAGTTTTTTAGAGTTTGGATAATTTAAAAAAATTTAGGAAATTTTAAATTTAATTATACAAAAAATTAATTATTTAATATTATCTTAAACGTAGTATCTAATTTTTATTTTGTTTGATTTAGTAATTTGAATAAATAACAATTTATTGAGATTAAATTACAAATAAAATTGAAAAAAAAAACAAATTAACAAGAGAATCACTCAAATTTAATACACAATTACACTGATTATGTCTCACAATCTCCCAAAATAGAACCTCATAATATCCACATAAATCAGTTTTGTACATTAATTATTTAAAAACTTATGTGTTCAATTAATTAGTAATATAATATACTAATTTAGTAGATATTGATGTATAATAATAAAAAGAAAACCTTTATTTGCTCCAAATTTGTTCTAATTATTTATTTTCCTAAATAAAAAAAATTGAATTTTGCACAAAATCACTTAATATATACATTGTTAATTTGATTCAAGATAGTATCTTATATTATTTAAAAAGTTATAAAATTAATTGAAGCTAGATTAAAAATTCACTACAATATTTGATTCAAGAGATAATGTTTAATTTATATTAAAAAAATTGAATAAAACATTAATCATCACACAGTCAACAAGTATGTTAGCCAATACTGGGCATTTCAAATGGTCTATATTTGAATTGTCTACTTTGGTGATCACATTCACTATGAGATCTTATAGACTTTGTCTATGGTTATTAAAAAGATGAAACCATAATAAATATATATGAAAACTAACTAAGATTGGAGAATCAAAAAGATTTAGAAAGACAGTTTTTGAAGGTCAAAGGATTTTTATTTACTTAAGGCGTTATGCCCCCATAATACACACCAAGCTCCTTTATATAGAGCTCTAAGAAAGAAAATATACAAACAAAATTATTCAAGTAAATATTTCTACTTATCTTTACTTTAATAAAGACATTGACTCATGGCAACTAAAGTAAATTATTACAAACCAACCAAAACAGTAAAACTCAATAATACTACTAAAGATGATTAGTCTTTGTCACAGAGGCTCGTGATTGGGAGAGAAGTTCATCTCCCTATAATTGTTTGAATCATAATCCATTAAGGTTGAGCTAGATGGTCATACTTCTTTATTATGGTGAGGTGATATTTTTTCTGCTGATATTATTGCCTCATGAATCTCATGTTCTCTTTTCCAAACATTGCATGTAGGATGATGGTAGAGTTTCCCATGGATAATCATCTTCATACCTTGGGCAAATTTCTTATGGGATATATTAATTTTTATTTGTCATAATCCTCTGCAATTCTCAAACCTCTCTTGGGTGTGCATCACAGTTTCCCAATAGAGAATAAGAATAGGTTGCATGAATATGATAGGTGGAAAAATGCTCTTTCCAGTGAAGGATAATCTTTGAATGAATCTTGTTTGTTTGGACCCTTACACTGTAATTTTTCTACAAAAGTCTAAAAAAGTATATTGCCATGCAACAAGAAGTTTAAATCATCCAAGAAACCTCTATGTTTTTTTGGGAGAGTTTTCAAGAATGGAAAATGATACATTACAAGAGCGGGTTTAAAGATTCATTTAGAAAATTACCATTAAATGGAATTTTGAAGACTTACATGAAAGGATAATATGGGTAAAATGCTTCTAATTTAATGTATTTGTCACCATATTTCTGAATGGCATTAAGTTGAGAGTTAATTCACAGTTTTTTATTTTGCTCAGGAGTCATGACTCTAATTATTGCAAATGAGTGAGGAGGAATAGTTGAGCTTGCCATAAAAATAAGAGGAAATGTCATGACTTCTATTAACAAGCCTAAGGATTTTAATGGTGGTCTAGATAAGAAGTCAAGAATTAAGTTCTTATCTCTTTTTATATGCTCAACTATGAAGTTGTATTTTGAAAATCAATCACTTCATCACAATAATTGTGCATGTGACATTTGTTTCCCTTTGAAGTTCAAAATTTTGGAAAAGATGAATAATCCATCATATTTATAAAGTTGTTTCCAATTAAATGGAATTCAAATTTTGTAATTCCATTTTTCACTGCCAAAATTTCTTTGAATATGAAATGATAATGACATTTTGAATCCTTGAATCATCCAATTGCATATGCACAGATTTGTCATTTTCCTTATTTTTCTTATAAGAAGACAACTCCTCAGTATTCATTACTAACATATATCTGTATGATTTTTTTACCGTCTGTTGGTATATAGGAAGATCTTTGCATATTTGCTTTATCTACTTTACAGATATTGTTTGATCTGTTGACCATGGTGGAGCATTTTTCTTTAACAGATGCTTGAAGGGATGGGCTATTTTAGTAAAGTGAGAATAAAGTCACTAACATCATTAGCAATTCCAAGAAATTGTTGTGTCTACTTTGTTGTTAAGTATTTGTCTGGAAACTTTAATAATTCAAGTCCAATGTGCGGACATGACTGATAAGCTCCATCTTTAAATTTCATCCCTATAAATTTTATCTCATTTTTAGTCACATGCATTTTCTTTCCTAAAAGCATAATGTCATGTTGAGTTGTTAACTCTGCAAACTGTTGGAGCAATTGTCTATGGTTGACCTCATATTTTGAAAATAAAAGGATATCATTGATGTAAATTAGAGTTGAATATAAGATGGGATCGTAGATTTTTGTTATGGCTTTCTGAAAAAGTAAATGAGTCACTTTGAGAACAAATGACATAATTGTCCACTGATAATAGTGATTAGGAATGCAAAAGGTTGTTATAGGACGATCATCGGGATGTATTCCTACTCTCCAAAATCTTTATTTGAGATCAAATTTTAAAAATACAGTTGCATCCTTAAGGAATGTGTATAATGATAAAATTTTAGGAAGAGAAAACTTGTCATATTTGTGAAAAATGGTTTAACAGTTTATAGTTAATGACAAGTCTTTTCTTTCCACGACCTTACTTTAATCTTTTGTTGACATAATATGCTTGACATGCCCAATCTGATTTTGTTAATTCAATCAGACCTTGTTGTAACAGCTGAGAACATTCATGAACTGATGAGGACTGATATTATGGATTCCTACCAGAATGAGTAGCCTTTGTAGGATTGATATCTTCATTCTGTATGAACGGTAACGAGATACAAAATTCTAGACGAGTCCATAATGGATTTGCACATTTTTGTAGGAATTCTACATGACTATCTGCATAACTTTGCTAAACAAGTTGAACCTAAATATCATAGAATGAACTTGATAAGGAGACCAGGAATAAGTTGGGTGTAGACGTGTATCATAATGGATTTGCATATTTTTGTAGAAATTCCATATGACTATCTACACAACTTTGCTAAACAAGTTGAACCTGAATATCATAAAATGAACTCGATATGGAGACCAGAAATAAGTTGGGTGTAGACGTGTATGGGAGAAACCACTTCTTTAATTTTAGATCTGTAGCTCCTATAGCTAATTGAGGAAGTTGACTTAAGATGTCAAACCAAATGAGAATGTCTTTCTTTAAAAAGTTTGAACCAAAGACTTTACTCCAAATAGGGCAGTTTGACAAGAATTGGATTATAATGGGCTTTGCAATGATCCAATCTATTGAAAAATATTCACCATCTACTGCTATAAAAAATTCTTTGTGTACTTTTCAGAAGTCTGGAAAGAGTTTTTGGTTAGCTATTGTTCTATGGGCTTCAGTATTAATAAAGGTTATGGTTTTAATGGGCTTGTCATATTTTCCCATAAACGATTAGATTGGATACTAGGGTATTGTCTCCTTTTTGGATATTAAGCTATTTCATGGATTGGATTTGGTTATGGGCTTATTGAAAAACATTCTTCCTTAGAATCTTCTGAAGAGAATGATAAAGCTTCAATACCCATGAGTGCATCTTCTATAAGTTCATCATCAACAAAGAATCAAAACTCAATATCAGTTTCATCAAGATCAACACCAAATTAATTTTCCAATTGTTAGATTAATTGCACTGCTTGTTCTTGCCTGTTTGGACTTTTTGTTTTGCAAAATGCCTTTTTTTCCACGTAGATAGCATTGATATGATTTCTTATACATGTGATGCTTCTTCTTGAAGTATTTGAACTTCTTTTTGTATGGCTTACGGGAAGAACTACCTCTATATTTATACTTCTTGTAGTGTTTGCCTTTGCTACATCATTTGCAACCACAGTTTTTTTAGAACATTTGATAGTCATATATGATATAGAACAAATTAGTTCAAGACTTTTATTGTTGGTCTATTTCAATGCTTCCTTGACCCGTCTTCTATGAGCATCTAACTCTTCAAGGACGATCAATATTTTTTGATAGATCTATGCTAAAGAATAACCCTTGAGTGTTTTTTCTTATTTTCTAAAATATCTGAGAGTAACATCACCAAGTTCTTCTTGAAAAGAATTGATAAATTGTTGTCTACAATTGACATTACCAAAACCAATGTGGTAATATCTACTAGTTATTCGCATATAATGCTTATTCAAATCTTTATTTTTAAAGAACAACACTTTAATTAGAAAAACTCACTTATTGTTGTTTCCATAATATCTTTTGAAGTGCCAATGAACTCAATCTCAATGTAAGAAAAAATAGCAACAATTGTTGTCAACTGGTAAAACTACAACTTATTGTATTCAACAATTCTCAAATGTCATTCTTTGAGACTACCAACAAATCTAGTAGCGAACTCTCATAAAACTTCTACAATAGGAATTCCCGATTTGACTTTTGTTTCCATTTACGCATACATCTCTAGCAATCTCACTCTACTTTGGTTTGGAACAACATCATCCATTGTAAACCAAGGACCTTTTGTCACTTTTGGATAGAAATATTCACCCATTTCTTTTTCTCTCAATTATTGAGGCTCTTCAACAATATGTGTTGATTCTGTTTGACCAAATTGTGTAGTTAAGGGACTATGTAGTCCAACCATCTATATAGATGGAATGGTAGAATCAATATCATAATTTTTGGAAGGAATCGATTTTGATTCTGATGAAGTTGTTTCAAGTTGCATTCTACTTGATGGATCTATTGAAACTGATTTGTACAAGTTTGGAAAAAAGTTATAATTTGGTTTGAATGAGGTTGTACCATGTATTGGTAAGGGTCTATGGTTGGCTGTTTATTAGGTCTTTAGAAACATATTATGTTTCAGTAGATGAGATTGCTGGGGTTGAAGAAACTATTGTAGAAGTAGTAACGGTAGGTTTTTTCTTTGGTGGTTTTTGAGAAAGTGTTTTAGCTCTGATCATTTTTTGAAAATTTCCATGTTAGAGCAAAACTGAGTCAATGTCTAGTTGAATAAAGGTATTAGGAACAACAGGTTCAAATAAAGTTTGCATACTAGTGAAAGCAAAAGGGTTGAATGGAGTTTGAACATGCAAATCCTTTTCGAGTTGAGAAAGTTGTTGTTTGAACTTTGAAACTCCTTCTTGCTTCTTCTGAAAATTTTGAATCATATGCATTAATTCTTGATGCAACGTCCGAATCTATGTTTGAAGATTTAGTATAAATTCTTGTTGCCAATTCAGTTTGGTGTCGATATTTCTTTCCATGCGATCTACCTTTAAAGAGATTTGATCCATCTTCTTGTCAATCTTTTTAAGGACTGCATTTTGTACCAAAAGCATTATCTGGTTATCAATTAAGAACAAATATATCAACTGTTATTTTTCTTGGTCTACTATAAGCATTTAGACTATGAGATTTCACCCAATGAGTTATTTTAATTTGTTTATGTGGATTTACTGTTTCTTGGAGTGGAGAAAAATTATATTCATGTGGTTGAAACATACAAACTTCGAAAATAGGAGTTGACTGAGAAATTCGACAAGTATTTTGAACAAAACATGACTTAGAAACCTATTAATAATGAGATTCATGCTTTTTGATCCACTTAATTCCTTTTTTATAGATTGGAAGAGGATGAGATAAATATCATTCTGACTTTGAAGGATCTAGAGTTCTAACTAAGGTATGGAAGGAACATGTATTTTTGATTTAAAAGACTCTAAGTGCAGAAAAATTGACAATATAATCATATTTGCCTTGAGGGCTAACCTATCAAACCAATAAATGGATCATTATCATCAAATCCTCATCGCATAATCTTTTCAGAAGAATTTTTTTTCCGCCTTCTGGGCTAAGATTCCTTTTCATCATAGGAAATCATAACAGGCATTTCTTCTGCAGTCTTCACAGTCGTAATGAATATCAAAGACTTTATGATTCCCTTTATATAGAGCATAGATTGACTTCCCATGAGAATCAAAACCAGTGAAAGAAAGATTTTCTTGTAACTCACAGGCGTAATCATGAATTGATTTGCTAATATAAAAGTGTTGGTGCTTAGTTATGCAAATCTAACAAATGTTTTTTCTACAATTCCATCGAGTTTTTTTAAAGAAATGTGATTCTTGATGTTGAACAGGTTAAACATTGCTCTAAATCTTTTCATAGTTAGTTACTCATATTGTAACGCCCATTAATTAGGATTTAATTAGAATAAGTATGTGATATAAATAGGAAAAATATGATAGATAATAAAGATTAAAATAGATGGAATAAATGATTAAATTAAAATTTTAAATAAATTAAATTGATAGTCATGATGAATTTGAATAAATTAGACCACAAAATTAAAGTGTATTTTTGGAAAAAAAAATTTAAAATGACTAGATAAGTAAATATATGAAGATGAAGATGATGATGATGATGATGATAATAATAATAATAATAATAATAATAATAATAATAATAATAATAATAATAATAATAATAATAATAATAATAATAATAATAATAATAATAATAATAATACAGAAAAGTGAACAGTAGACACAGCAAGAAAAAAAAACACAGCAAAAATCGGGAGAGTGGGGCTGAAGTCAATTAAGACTTCTTTTGGCCATTTGCTTCCAACTTCAACCCTCTCATTCTTCTTCTTCTTCATCCCTTTTCCTTCCTCCATATCACAGCTCAAAATCTTTATCATCTTCTTCATGATTTGAAAGAAAATTCGCTCTAAATAAATCTGATCTTGGTAAGTAATATCTTTCTCATGATTATTATGTTATTAGAACTTTTTGGATTATGTTTTGTATTGTACTTAGTTCATATTTTTGAGTATCCTACAAATCAAATTTGAGGAGGTGTAAAACATAAAAGTTGTTTATATATGTCTTGTGTATCTTTCTATCAAATTTTATTGAATGATTTTGAGTATATGAAGAGAAATGGTCATTGGGGTGAAACTGGTTCAGGGAGTGGTATCAACTGAATAACCTATGATTTTTATAAAAATCGATCATCTTAGTGTCTTAATATGAGGTTTTGTAAAACATAAAAGTTGTAGGTATATATGTTATTTATGTCTCTGAAATTTTTTGTATAAATAGCTCTTGTGTATATTGAGTTATAGTGAAATGAATTATAGTTGTTCCTTGATTGAGTAGTGTTCTGGTACCTATGCAACTCCAGTAATTTCATCCTTATATTTGACCTATTTTTAGATCGAATTAGCCAAATTTCAAAAATTTAAAGTTTTAATTCTATGTCTTATCTAAATTTATGTGAAAGTCTCACCTTAAAATGACATGTATTTTGTGAGTTATGAGCTGAACAATTGAACTAGTTAGGTTGATACTCTATTGAACCAGTTATAGATCCTCCAATATTTGAGAACCTTAGAGACCGAATTTGGATATGAATTAAACATGAAAAATGTTTCAAATTAACTTATATAACTGTATAAAAATGTTCAGAATAATTGAAGCTACATATTGAAAGATGTCAATTTTTAAATATAGTACCCCGAAACTGCCTAAGGGCATAGAACATAATAACCTTTAAAATTATACCAAAAATTATGTAACTATTCAAAAATTTTGAAATTTTAGTATATTTTATTTCTATAAGTTATATTTAATTAGAATCAAGAATCATATAAATTGGATAAGTGTAGAAAATGTTACTGATCCAACAGTCCTTAGAGGTCTTGTTCTAGCTTAAAATAAATTGTAATTATTTATTTAAATTATATTAAGAATAAATATTTTATCAAATTATTAATTAATTATATTTTTAAATTAGGATCGCAACAACAAGAAGAACAACAGAAGTGAACAAGCTCTGAGTGTATATTTTAGAAAAGAAAAACACTAGCAAGGTTTGTATGTATTTGTAGTCTAGTTTGCCCTCTATGCATGTTTGTGTATGCTTGACATAAATTATATATTATGACATGTTTTAACATTATAGAAATGTTATTAACTATAAACTTAACATTAAATAAATGTTATTAACTATAAACTTAACATTATGCTAATATTTGATAAAATATCATGCTATTATATGGTGTTGAAATAAGTTGTGCGCATATTATTATGTTAATATGAAATAAGTATTGGTTATAGAAACAAGTAATTAATGATGTTAATTGCCCATTTCTCTACCTGAGGACTGACATAGGATAGTTGGTGCACCATTAGGGGGAATTTTGGTATTAATATTGATATGATTTAAGGACAGGGTGGCTATAGCTCCGAGAGCGCCCCTGCTCCTATTTACACACAGATAAATGATTTTACTAGGTCAAGGTGGTTGAAGCTCCGTGAGCGCCCTTGACCTGAGATTATAATGAGTATGGTGGCTTAAGCTCCACGAGCACCCCTATTTCTCATCCCGTATCCGGAAAGTCCGAGAACGAGATTTTGGGCTAATAAATCATATAATAAAATATGAAATTTTATCAATTGATGTAAGTAACAAAATGTAAAATGCTTGCATGAGGTGGTGCAAATTTAATTATTGAATAAGGTTATCATGTTTATTTATTTATTTATTTTATGTTATGTATTTATTTATTTTATATGACAAATATGTAATAAAATTTGATGTGTCATGATTTTATTTAAGACATGCATTTGTGTGATTGATTGGGAAAAACTTTAATATGTATATGTACCACTAAGCTAGAGATAGCTTAGCGTGGGTTCTTCTCACGCAGGATTTAAAACGGTAGCTAGTAGATAGTGAAGTTGATCAAGAAGAAATCCAAGCTCATATCAGCTGAAGCACAAGAGACATAGTTAGAGGGTTAGTTACTTATTATGTTTTTTTTAGTTTGACCATACATATAGATTTTGGTAGACCTGTTATGTATTTAGTTCAGGAGCATGTCTTATATTTTGATATTATATTGTAAGCAATCATGTGTGAGGCTGGTATGCCACAAATGATCAACTATGTAACTTAATCAGCTATCATAAATATATATGACATGGTGATATATATATATATATATATATATATATATATATATATATATATATATATATATATATATATATATATATATATATATATATATATATATATATATATATATATATATATATATATATATATATATATTGATAATTAGAACGATAAGCCAAATCTAATATAAATAAATGAATTTTTTTTAAAATTTAAACGATAGAAAAACTTAGTCAAATAGATTTATCGCGTTAAGCTTGTGGTATCCTTCTTATATATGTCGGATTATCCCTAATATATAAGTGAGGCATCACACATATTTCGGTAACAACTTTATTAATTCAACACATGTATGCAAATTGGAACTTTTTGTGCATAAGCCACAATCAACAAAACATCATTTGAAACTGGTACAACCAAGTCCAATGCATGATTTTGGACCTATAAATTAGTTGGTAATGAAGGGTGGTTGCAGTATTTGTCATTACTTGTGGAGCACTAGTAATTTAAACTTATACTTTCAAGACTGAAAGTACATGTGTATCATCCAGAAAAAAGTTTAAAATTGGGAAAGAAGGTAAACATCACTATGCCAACATTGAGAGTTGTTTCTATAATACCAATGATTGCATGTTGATAATGCAAATAGCCAAATGCCTTGTATCTAATAAGACAATCCTAGCAAAAACATAAAGACCTTTTCATCTATGATATGAGAGAACTTATTTGATGGTTCCAAAATAAAAATGAGAATAACTATCACATTTCCAAAAAGAGAGGAATTCAGGAGGAATTTCTAGAAAGACAAACGATTCTTCTCTAGTTGCTTTAATGGTGCAGTGCTTAAAAGAGAAAGATTGAACATACTTTTGACATACTTTGAGGTTCTTTTGACCAAATATCTAATATTGGTTTTCCAAGAAGATTTGGATTGACTATAACTATCATAAGGACTAAGACAAGGAATCTCAATTACTAAAGTTTTTTGATCATCAGATATATGTTGAAATTCATAGAGAAATCTAATTTATTAGTTTGAGAAGTTCTGAAAAAAGAGGAGTGAGAAATGGAAACAGGAGCAGAAATTGAAAATATTAGTATAGAATTAGTTTCCATGATTTAATGATAAAAGAAATCTCTAATCTTTTACTAGTTTAGACATATACATACCATAATTTCTGTCATATCCGCTAATTTAGACCTAAAAGACACGAGTTGTTTAATCGACTCGTCGGTTTGACCGAAGTCTAAAATTGGATTTTTATCAAAAAATAATGAAAATAATGACAATTAAGCATGAAAAATATCTAATAAAGTGTTCAAAATATTTTAAGATGTTAAATTTCGGTAAAGGACTAAATTGTAAATTTTGAAAAGTTTAGGGGTCAATTTGCAATTTACCAAAAATTTGGGAATTTATTGGGATAATCATCAATTAAATGTATGATTGGGACATTAAACACATGGAAAAGGGCTGACCACACCAAGTGGCATACATTAAGTGGACAATTGACACGCATGAATTGGAAATTAATTAAAACATCTAGAATATGCTTAGGTGTCCATAATTATGGAGTTGTCTTTATTCTCTTAATTATTCTTCTTCCTTATCTCTTCATATCCATAATTTCCTATCAATTAAGTATCTCTCACATTCTTTGAAGCACCACACACCAAATGGCATACAACAATTAGCCAAGTGAGGTGTATGAACTAAACATTAATTAAAGATTCTAGATTGATGCTTAGGTGTCCCCTATCTTAATAAATTTTGTCATCTTCTTCTTAATTGTTTCTTCATCTTCCTTATCCATTTTCATTGATGAAAAATCTGTTCTCTACACCAGCCCACATTTTCCCCTTGTTCTTTCATAGCCAAGTTTGATTCTAGTGAAAGAAAGTGAGAAAAGAGAGAAAAAGTAAGGTAAAATTCTATTTTCATGCAATAGGAAGCTTAAAAGAGTAAGAAGAAAGAGAAAGATTAGGTTTATAAAGTTTTAATAATCTGTTTATGAACTTTAGGAACTCAAAGTGACAAGGATTTAGCTCAAAGGAGCAAAGGAAAGGATAAAGAGAAGTAAAGAGAAAGAAAAGGAGAGAAAAATAGAGGTTTGTGCATAACCTAAGGCAATAGCCTATTTTATTTGCATGATTTAATTATTTGGCATGTTGATGATTCTGAATTGATATTATTTTGTGATGAAAATCTTGGGGATGCATGTTTGCTAGACTTAGTATTTAATTTGGTAAAAATTGAATGTGATTATCTTGTATGTTCCTTGCTGGAAATTGTTGAGCAGTGTTCACTTAAACTGTTATAACTTAATTTCTAGAACTCGGTTTTGCATGTTATTTGTTGCGTTTGAAAGATAAGACATAGGTATATAACTTTTATTTAGATCATAAAACTTGAATATGTCTGTAATTATACAGAAAAATTCATAAAATTCAGAGATAGAATCTGTCCAGAAATTCTGGGCAGAATTATTAGTAATGAGCAGTAAGTACTTAAATTGTTATAAATTGAGTTATGGAGCTTGGATTTGTGTGTTCTTTATTGAGTTTGAAAGATAAGACATAGGGATATGACTTTCCTTTAGACTATAAAACCTGAATATGTATGTAATTATACAAAAAAATTTATAAAATTTGGACGTAGAATCTGTCCAGGAATTTTGGGCAGAATTGTTAGTAATGAGTAATAAGTACTTAAACTGTTATAAATTGAGTTCTGGAGCTTGGATTTGTGTGTTCTTTGTTGGGTTTGAAAGATAAGACATAGAGATATAACTTTCATTTAGACCATAAAATCTGAATATGTCTGTAATTATCCAGAAAAATTTATAAAGTTCAGACTTAGAATCTGTCCAAAAAATTCTAGGCAGAATTATCAGTGACCAGTTAGTGTTAATAATATCATATCTTTTGATACATAATTACGAATTAAGTGATTCAAGTTGCATATTAAATATAAGATCCATATCTAAAATATTTAGGAAGATCATGTAACTAAATTCAGAATGGAAGAGGACCAAAATTAAGGTTCAAAACAGAGAACAGAATCTACCAGTGACAGGGTAGCATGTGAATTGAGGAATGAAATGAGTAAAATGATGAGAACTTTGTTATACTATGTAAATATTATTTTAATTGAGTGATTATGTGATTATTTTGAGATATTACATGCATGAAAAGTATGAAATTAATTGTTATGAATTTTAATAAAATTGTATAAGCCCTAGAACACCTAACTAGAACTAACTTAGGATAGTTTGACATGCCAAATAGGGGGGAGTATGATAAAAATGATTAATTCCATTAATGGTATGATTATCTACACCGGGTTTGGTAATGTTATCTATGCCAGATTTGGCACTGTTATTTTTGCCGGGTATGTCATTATTATCTACGCCAAGTTTGGCACGGTTATCTACGCCGAGTTTGACACTTATATGTGCACATCATATTGCCCGGGTGGCACTCCTAAGTGCCTGAATGGCAATTCTATCATCCTATTCAATGGTTTATAGGTGTCCTGGGCATAAATGAAAATATAAATAAAAAAGTTATAGAACATAAAAGAACTAATGAAAATAAAACTGAAATTATGAATTGTGACATGGATAGTAAAAATGGAATTATGAATTGTGACATGGATAAAAAGAAGATTTAGTGTTATACAATAAGATGGTAATAAAATAAATAAGTATGAGATAAAATAATATAATTTGATGTCTATACATGCTAGAATACCATGATATGTATATTTCCATGAGAACATGATTAAACATGAGTTGATATATGATAATGCATGATTGCATGAAATAGTTTATTGCCTTATCTATATGCACCACTAAGTCAAGAGCTTAGCGTGAGAGTTTTCTCACGCAGATTTAGTAAAGAATAAAAAGAAGATAGTAGACAAAGTCAGCAGTGACCTAATCCAGTAAAGCAGCCTGTTACATACATCGTGGGTTACACAACTTTTGTATATTATCTTACAAATTTTATTTTGTAGTACTTGTAAAATAAACATTATGTTTTGTAAAGAACATATTACTATATAAAAAGTTAGTTTAATTTTTATGTTTAATTTTTATGTTATATTTCTTTTATAAATGCAAAGTAAATATTAGTAAATATTAGAAAACAAAAAAAATGTACGAGTGATTTTGCTTTATATATAACTTATATAATAATATTTTAACCGATGAAGTCAGTGTAGCATACCCTCATTTGGGCACGAGCTGCTGGGATGAGGGGGTGTTACAACTTCATTTATAAAATAACCTACTAACCTAGATCTGATACCCTATAGATCCTTAATGAATGTTATTGATATACTAAAATAGATAAATAAAAGACATACTCTTTGAAGTGCCTAGAAGAGGACGTGTGTTAGCTAACATACCTTTATATGTAACTAAGGTAACAATAGTAAAAAAAAGTATATTCCAATCAGCAAAAGATAACAATCAGACTCAGGGCTAGATTTAGTTTCAAATTAGGGATTAAAAAGATAAACAATCTCATCCAAATTAAATTTAAATCTTTATAATTAAACATATAATAAGAAATAGTAACAATCATTTTACTTGTTCCAAATAATAAAAATTTTAAAATAAATTCTATCATTTTAAAATTTATTCAAAACATATGCATTTTAATTAAAAAAAGTTTTTCTTTTGGAATTAACTACTTCACAATCGAGGCATACGGGTTGGAGCCTAAGACAAGAAAATTATTTCAAGGAGCCAAGACATTATTATCCTTTGTTGGCCATTCAAAGACAAAAATGAATGTTTCTAAGTTTACATCTAATCATTACAAGTGCACAAGATCACAAACTAATCAACTCAAATTTGCTACAGAAGATAGGCAAATTTTTTTGAAAAAATAAAAAAATTTAATAACAATAAAACAATTGCATAATTCATGAACTAAAATTTGTATTTGGAATTTCGTAGTTTTTCTAGGTCAGGAGTCAAAATTTCGAACTAAAAGAATTGTGGTTGATTCATATTTGACAAACCAAACTGCTTTGATGTCATTTGGGTATTCTTTTAAGCAGCTTATACATACGAAAAACATTTTTGTCATGCCAAAGATAGTTGATAAAAAACGATCTATGCATTGAAGGTGAGAGCTCCCTTTCTAGATAAGAAAATGTTGCAATGGGTTTAAATACATTATCTTAGTACAATTATACAAGGAATGAATAATTGGAGAGAGAGAAGACAAATATATAAAAATATATACCTCCCAAGTCAATAAGTCATTTCCACGTGAAGGGTAAGGTCGATCAAATTGTAGTTTAACTAAGAAAGTGTAGGTTTCGAGATCATGAAGATGTATGTCGAACAAAGGTGCATTATTCACTCCATACCATAAAAAATACAAGATATAATCATAAGAAAACATAAGATACGAACAAGGTTCATTATGTATTGTTCATGTGTTGCCTTGTTCTTATTGTTAAAATATGGAGGTGTTGTTGTAGTGCCACCTAGAATAGAATTAAAAGGGAATGGAAGTAGACCTCGGAACCCATTATCAATCCATCGAATTTCACTGACATTGTCAGGAACAAAAAATGATGAAGGGAAGCGGTGCCATTCATTTCCAACACAAAGTACAAAACCTACAATTTATATGAGCCAAATTATGATGCAAATTAAAAATGAAAAATACATGTTGAAAACACATAAAAAAATGTTAATGATAATCATAGTCAACACCAATGTTATGTCATTTATTAATACCAAATGTTATTCAAAGAATATATAATAACTGGTTATTATGATCTTATACAATTACATAAGGTATTTTGTTGCAATTTTATCAGCTTTCTTTGGTATACTCTGACTTGATCTCATATCCACATTTTGCTTTTTCCAACACTAAAGTAAGCCAAATATCTAAATTGCCCAGAATTTGGTACTAGAAGAACTTATAAAAGATCACATCCATGCTTTGAAATTGTAAATAGTTAAGAGAATGGGAAATTTTGAATCTTATGATTCAATATTCAATTGTTACACATATATATGCACAATAAGATCCCTATTATATGAAACTAGAATCCCTACAATTACTCCTAAATATATGCCTATATTATTTCCTAAAATATACTATACAATCTGGAATACTTCCTTTCAAGTTAGAGCATGATGAAAATATCTCCTAATTGTTCTCCAGTCCTTACATAACCTGTGGAAATTAAACCTTACTATATTTTCTCACAGATGAAATGACAATCAACTTCAATGCGTTTAGTTCGTTCATGGAACATAGGATTATAAGCAATATGAAGTGCGGTTTGGTTATCACACCATAATTTTATCGGTACTGAAGTTTTAAAACCGACTTTAGTTAATAGTTGATATATCCGCATAATTTCATACACAGATTATGCCATAACCCTATATTCTGACTTTACACTTGATCATGACACGATATTCTGCTTCTTACTCTTCCATAAGATCAAATTCTTTCTAACAAACACATAATATCCTAATATGGATCTTCTAACTATTACAGATGTGCCCTAAAGGCAATCACTTTAAGTACTTGATGTACTCATTTATAATTATTAAAAGACATTTTCATTATATTGGTGTTCATTCACATATGAATTTGATTTAAATCTTAGACCATTTAATAAAGTCCTTGGTATGTAACACAACATGAAGAAAATCATGATGAGATCATGATGGAGAGATTTCTATCATGTGTAATTGTGTTTATACACAAATTATCCCTAGTTAAAGGATTAACAAGACATGACATTGTTAATCCGGATAGGCTAACACATATTATACTCTTTGACTACGTCAAGCAATTGAACTCATCAGTTGAAGACATGAGATATTTATAGTTAACATGTTGATATTTATTAGAGTAGTCAATTACAATGGATGACATGTTATGAAATAATCATATGAATGTCTATTCAATGTAAATGATAATCTCATCATAACAATTGTGCAAATATCTTTAGACTTGAGATACTCAAAATTATCTTAGATACTGAATCATATACTTTGACTTCATTTTTGTTGCCTCTCAGATGTCGCTTATATAGTGGTGATTGAATATAGCATGAGATATTTGAAGGTAGTTGAGTAGTTAATAAAGAATTCACCACTTCTAATAGAAGGATAGTATACCTATGACCTCTTATAGAGATTATTACTCAAACATTCTTGGTCGAGATGGACATGTCTTAAAAAAGATCTTAAAAAACATATCTTATAGAGTGATGATTATCACAGACAAAAACTTATAACATTTATATATGACGTAATTAGTCTAGTGGAAGTTAACACATTGTCCATACTCTAAACTGAGTGAAGTATAGCATGGTGAAAGGATAAATTGCATGGAAATTGTATGTGGAAGGGTTTACACTCAGACCATTAACTTTCTGGTTATTTGGGTGGTTATGATGTGTTGTTAGATATCGCTAATAATATGCTCAAAATCATGTTATGATTTGAGCTACCAACATAACTAGAAATCTAATGGGTCACACACAAAAAATGAATAAAGAAAATGTGAAATGGGTCTTGGATTGGATCCAAAAGCATGAGAGATAATGTTACACAAAAGAGTTTCGTACATTTGAACAAATAGAGTTACGTGTCACGTGCATGTAATAGTTGTCGCGTGTAAGTGACAAGAGTAAAGTGTCATTCAATTGCGTGCGTGAGGATGTCCTTGCGTGGACTCGAAAATACAAGGGCATTCTATTGCGCGCGCAACAGCAAGCTTCTACATGTGCACACGTAGTAAAACAAGGCTATCGCGCATGCAACGACCCCTTGCTTGCCCACAATGATTTGTGATTATGTAGATTTTCACTATGAATGTGAAGTCCTAATTGGGTTTTTTTGAGGAAATGAGAATGATTGTTATGAATAGGAAATATATACCCCAAATCTTTGAAGGATGAAACATGGGGTTTTAAGTGTCCAACCCTAATTATGATTATAGGATATATAAACACCCTCAAAAGGGCTCAGAAAGAGTGTTGCCACCTTGAAAAAATAAAAGTTATTCTCTATTCTTCTTCTCTCTCAAGTTGAATCACAATTGCTAACACTTTGGTTCTTTGACAACTCATCTCCTTTGAGGTTATTTC
Organism: Triadica sebifera; assembly: GCA_023653625.1. NCBI lineage: Eukaryota > Viridiplantae > Streptophyta > Magnoliopsida > Malpighiales > Euphorbiaceae > Triadica > Triadica sebifera. Next base: position 29,532,596 of record CM042902.1, read on the forward strand.
CTTCGCTATTTGGCGTGGATACTACTAGAGCAATCCATAAGCTTTGGATTTTATGGATTGTTTTGGTTTGCTACAACCCAACAAGAAGGAAAGCTCACAACTTGAAGATTGAAGTTACAATCAAAAGGTAATCTACTTCTTACATTAAATGGTTAATGATCCAATTTAAATTACATAGGGTGTTCCATGAGTTTTGAATCTAATTAATTTTTAAATTTACACTACTACACGTATGAGATACATGTTAAAAATCCACCATTATCTACTTTGGAACCTGTCTAATCTACATCTAAGAAACACTCAATACGAGTGTGACCGTGATCTGTATACAAGACAACATGTCCAAGTGCCTCTTTCAAGTAACACAAAATATGTTCTAAGGCTACCCAATGATGAAATGTTGGTGATAACATAAACTGACTCATAACACTCACAGAGTATGCAATATCTGGACGAGTCATTGTTAGATAATTCAATTTTCCAATTAATCTTCTATATTTATCTGGATTTTCAAAAAATGCACCATCTTTTATAAGCTCCATATTGGGAATCATCAGGGAATTACAAGCCTTTACTCCCAACTTCCCTATCTTTGATAGTAAATCAAACACATACTTCCTCTGATATAGGAAAATACATATCTTACTCTTTATGACTACAATACCTAAAAATTATTTCAGCATCCCTAAGTCTTTTATGTGAAACTTAGTATGAAGAAATGTTGCCCAGACAATGAACCAAGAAGGGGGTTGAATTGGTTAGTAAATAAAATATTCTTAACTTTAAGGTGCAGAATAAAATAAATAAAGTAGGGAAGGAGAGAATTCACACACAAAATTTATAGAGATTCAAGTATTAACAAATCATACTCCTCTTTTCAATCTCGATTGGGTGTTTCACTAACACTCTTAGTATTACAATAGAGTTTTACAAGCTCACTCTCAATTATGGTGTTTCTCTTAATTGGCTAACACCTAACTCTGAAATTCCCTTGTATTTTTCAATGGCTCACACAAAAATCATTTCATTGTGTTTTATGGCTCACATAATAAACTCTTACAAGTGTTTCACTCTTAACCCAATATACCCAAACTCACTTGAGTAATTGGTTACAATGACAACACTCACCAACCTACAATGCTCATAAATTATGAGCAATTAGTTTTAATAGAAGTTTGTTGAGAGAAATAATTAATGCACAAGACTACCATAAGATTAATTGATAGAAAGTAATTGTTTATCTTGTTCTTCTTGTTTAGAATTCATAAATGACTTCCAGTTATACTTCATCTACGAATTATAACCATTTTGGTGTACTTAATGCGAAAATAGCAGTTGAACCAACTCTTAACTTCGCGCCTGATATGTTTCTCTATCCTCATTCACAGGCGTGAATATATGTGTCATGGTTGTGAATGTTCTTCCAAGTCGTGGTCCAAGTGGTGACTTTGGTCGTGAAGCTCTCTAGAAGAATTTGAAGTGTTTGATCACGGCCGTGACTTTATACTTTCACGGGTATGAATATTCTTCCAAACCATGCTTCAAGTGGTGACTCTGGCTGTGAAGCTCTCTGAAAGAATTGATATGTTTTATTACAGGCGTGAATAATATTTCACAGGCATGGCTGAATGATCATTCATGGTTGGTATGATCCTTCATGGCCGTGAACTTTGGATGGTGAAAAGTTAGTGCTCAGCTATATTCATGGGTGTGACATAATTAGTCACGGGCGTAACTTTGCTAATTCTTTTGATTTTAATCTTCATAAGTTCTCTTTCAATCTTGCTTCAAGTTTTAATCAAGATATATCCTATTTACCACACTTAGAACAAAAATATTGTTAAATGCATTATTGTTATTTTATTTGTTAACACCAAAATGACGAAAATACCCCTCAAGGTTTAATAAGAAAAAGACTTAAGAGATGAGATTCCTATAATATCACTTCTAGTAATGACAATTGCATCTACATACATGACTAAAAGAATAATATCAGCTTCAAATTGTATATAGAAAATAGAGTGGTCAAATTTTATCTTCATCATGCCAAACTTCTCAATAATCTGACTAAATTTGTCAAACCAAACTCATAGACTATATTTCAAACCGTACAGAGATTTATGAAGATGACAGAATTTCCCATACTCCTCTTGAGCAACAACTTTGGAGGTTGCTCCATATAAACCTCATTCTGAAGATCACCATGAAGAAAGACATTTTTTATATCTAGTTGACGCAAAGGCCGATGATAAGTAACCGTCACAGAAATAAATAATTTGACATATCTTAATTTAGCAACAAAAGAAAAAAAAATCAGAATAATCAATCTCATAAGTTTGAGCATATCATTTTTGCAACAAGATGAACTTTTAAATGAGTAACTGACCCATCAGGATTTACCTTAACCGTAAACACTAATTTTCATTCAATAGTTTGTTTCCCTAAAGGTAAATTGACTAAGTTCCAAGTACCATTGTCATATAGAGCATACATTTTCTCCAATATTGTATTATGCCATCCAGAATGAGCTAATCCCTCATGAATAGTTTTAGGAATAGAGATGGAATCAAGGAAAACAATAAAGGAACAAAAAGGTGGAGACAAATAGTCATAAGAAACATAAGTAGAAACATGATAAGTACATTGATGTTTAGCTTTGCATAATTGGAAGATCATCACTCGAGACAAGATTATATGACGAATGAGCTAGTGCAGGATATAAGTCAGAAGGAGTTTGCCACCTATAGTACATTAGAAGAATGGGAGGTTTGACAGAAGTTGGTTCAAGGACAGAGTTAGAGGATGTAATAGATGAACTAACAAATCATCATTATCTCCCTAACATTCTAAACTACAAGATGGAAAATATGACTTATCTTCCAAGAAAGAAACATCAACTAAGACAAGATAATTATTAAGACTAGGACAAAAGCATCAATATCCTTTCTAAAGACGAGAATAACCAAGAAAAATACATTTCAAAGACTTGAGATCTAATTTAGTAACATGTGGTTGAATATCCCAAACAAAGCAAGTACAACCAAATATCATAGGTTAAATAAGAAATAATAACTTTTTGGGAAAAAATATTGTAAGGAGTCTCACCATGAAAAAACAGATGAAGGCATGCAGTTGATCAAAAAACATGTTGTTGAAACTGCATCAGCCCAAAGGTCTTAGAAGCATTCATTTGAAATAACAAAGCTATTGCAATCTCAAATAGGTGTCTATTTTTTTTATTCTGACTCTATTTTAAGATAGAGCATCAACACAAAAAGTTTGATGCAAAATGATATTTTGAATCTTGTAAATTTGGAAAGATGTTAACAAGTATTATTTGGCATTATCACTTCGCAATGTATGGATGGAAACACCAAATTGAGTTTTAATCTCAGAAACAAAAGAACAAAAGTGAGAAAATAACTCAAAATGAGTTTTGATTAGATATAACCAAGTCACATGAGAATAGTCATCAACAACCGTAATAACATACTTAAATCCAATTTTAGACAATACTAGACAAATACCCCAAACATCAAAACAAACTAATTCAAAAGGAAAACTAGCTCTTATATTAACTTTTGGACTAGAGATAACACAATGGTATTTACAAACTAACAAGATTTACAATCTAAAATTGGGACCATGATGCACAGTGAACACTAGTATATAATATAATTTACATTATAAAAGCGATTGGATTCATAATGTAATATGGACTTGATTTCATAATATAAGAATTGATAATCCTAAACACCCCTTTCAACTAGGTTAAAAATAAAATCAACTATGCAAATTAAAAAGTGTTTCCTTTCTCTAAAATAGTTCTACAATTGAGCAATAATTTTTTTCTTTTATCTCTTTGAAGAAGAAAAAGATGATGATGATGATGAACGATATGATGATTGTGTATATCCATGATATATAGTGAATACATGCAATCATTTAACTCAAAGAACAATGTGATGTCGTATTGAAATTGGGACCACGATGTACAGTGAACACTAGTCTATAATATAATTTACATTATGAAAGATATTGGATTCATAATGTAATATGAATTTGATTCCATAATATAAGAATTTATAATCCTAAACACCCCTTTCAACTAGTTTAAAAAAAATTTGACAGATATTACTGTTTGATTTATAATTCTATTTAAATATACTACCTATATATTTTCCACTAAGACTCTAATATTTGAATTTTATAAAAATGTTTGATTTATAATTCTATTTAAATATACTACCAATATATAAATATAAAATTTTATATTCATATTACTGTATATAATTCAAAACTAGAACTTAAATGACCCGACCTAACCCATCCCCATAAAGAATTCTAATATTGAATGGTACAAATTAATTTATAGAAATTTGTTTTGTTCAAGAAGAGGACTTAAATAAGAGTTTGTAATGGTGAAATACCAAATAAGTAAGGATGATAATTAGACCTCAACCCATGGGTTTCCGCCTCTAATAGAGCAGATTGTCATATCCGTTAATTTATTCCCTAAGTCACACATGTCTCAAAATCGACACATTAAGGCAATTGCAGTCTAAATTTAGATTTTGAGTGGAAAAAGGTAAAATAAGAAAAATAATTTATGGAAGTAATTAAAAAGTTCCAAATGGTTGACAAAATTGATCAAGAATGATAAAGGACTTAATTGCAAAAGTTAAAAAGTTTTGGGGGTAACAATACAAAATCGATAAAATTGAATGACCAAATTGGATGTTTACTACTTAAACATAATTTGGGCACATTTTAAATATAGTTGTTGGCCATATATTCAAAAAAGATAATACAAAACAAAAAAAAAAGAAGATAAGATTAAGGTATAAATATCATGATATTTAGTTTTATGGTGGGTACCATCTTTGAAAATTTATTTTTTTCTTCTTTCTTCCTTAATTATTATCATAAAAATACTAGAATTTTCTCCATATTTCAATCCTCCCACGTTCCTTCATCCTTTACAACCAAAACTTCAAATCTAGAGAGAGAATGTAAGGAAAAGAGAGAGAAAAGCATAGAAAAGGGATATATTTACGTACAATGAAGCTTGAGGAAGCTAAAGAAGGATAAGAGAAGGAGAAATAAGCTAGAAAAGAGGAGAGATAAGTCCTCATTGATTTGGCCATGGTGGAAGCAAAGTGAAAGTAAACAATTCTTTATCTTTCTCTCACTCCTTTTTTATTCAAAAACATGCTTTAGAACTCCTAAATAGCTAATTTTGAAAGTAGTAATTTTAAAGTGAAAGAAAGGGTTTTGAGTGGTTTTGATGGAGGCAAAACTTTTAGGAATCATTTAAATACCTTAAGATGGAAATATATTGAATTAGAGAGATGGTATAAAGCTTAAATCTTAAATGGGTGAAGAGAGAAATTGTAGGGGTTTGAGTTGAAGAGAGACAAAATGGGAATAAGAGGTAGAATTGTAAAAGATGTTGTTTAATGGTATTTTTATATGTTATAGATGTATCTTTAAAAGAAGCAGGTTCAAGTAGAGGAGAAAAACAAATAAAAGGAGAAAGAAGCTTGAAATGCCATAGTGAAGAAGACAAGAGGTTTGTGCATGCTTTTAGGTCAATAATCTATAGTTTGATATATTTTTACATGATAAAAATAAAATGGCATGTGGAATTATGACTTAGATAATTTTTACATTGAGTAAATTACAAGATTATAATTAGTTAGGAGCAATGAGTAACAAAACCTAAGATAATTGAATGATAAATGAAGAATTGTATGAATAGAAATGAGATGGATTAAAATAACAATTTGATTAAATAATGAAGATGAAAAAATTGGTTGAGCTTGAAGTATAAAGATGGTTTTTACAAAAACATTGCTGGAAATTTCTTCATTAGAACAGTCTATGTAATTTTTATTATAACTTGAGCTACGATAATGGGATTTTAATAATTCAAGTTGGAGTGGAAACCAGATACATGAAACTAAAACTTTCATGAAGAATATAAGTTAAAAGTTTAACCATAGCTATTTTTAATTTAAATTACAAAATGAGACATGGAAATTGTCTAGAAATTCAGGACAAATTTTCTTGGAATGACTTGAAGAGAATTTATTATAACTTATTCATGAGAGGTCATATTTAATTTATTCTTATTGACACTAAAAGGTAAAATCTTAAGATTTAATTCCTTCTTTTATGTAATTTGAACTATTAATATGCGAAAATTGAATTATATTGGTTATAGGAGTTTTGCTAGATTTTGTGGAATAGTCTGTACATGAATTGTTGTAACTTAAGTTTTGGAAATTAGATTAATATTTTTTTAATTGGGTTTGAAAGCTAAGAAATAGATCTAAAATTTTTTGAAGAAAGTGAGACCTAATTTTGATAATATGTTAAAAATTGGCAAGAATATTGAAACTGAAATCTACTCCAAAATTCTGGACATAATTTGCATTGAACAGTCAGTGTTTAATTAGCTATAACTTTTGCTATATAAATCAGAATTAATTTATTCAAATTGAAAATTAAAGCTAAGATCTGGGACTATAAATTCTAGAAGATCACTTAATCTAATTCATACTGTAACTAGACCAAAATTGAGATAAAATACAGAATATAAAATCTGCTAATAGCAAGGCAAAATATGAAGTAAAGAATTTAATATGTAAAATGATGTTGATTTTTCTATATTATAAAAATTATATGTTTATTTAGTAATTATGTGATTAATTAAGCCATTAAATCCATGAAATGATTGACTTAAAAAGTTACGAATTTTATAGTGACATTAATTAAGTCCTAGAACACCTAGTCTAGAACTAAAGTCTTAGATAGTTTGGCATGTCAATCAGGAGTCTATTAATGTCAGTGATGACACTCATATATTAATATCGATGATATCACTCATATTAATATTAGTGATAACACTCATATTAATATCGATGATGACACTCATATTAATGTCGATGATGACACTCATATTAATATTGGTGATGACACTCATATATTAATGCATGTGATTACATTTGTATGCATATACCACTATATCCGGATAACAATTTTACTATACACGAATGGTCAACTCCGTTATCCTAGTTGTTAGTTCAGTTACAGGTGTTATGGGCATGAAAAAAATTGAAAATTATGTGAAATGTTTCACAGTATTGGTCCAATTTTGAGTAATTTGGATGAACTAGTAAAATTAAAATAAAACAATAATTTGAGTTAAATGTTGTTATTATTGAGTATAAGAGTGATTATAACTCAATATATCTAGTAAAATGTATAGTTAAATGATGAATAAATTAATAATAAAAAATTTCACGTTTGCATGAATATTGATAATTCTGCATGAATTTGTGTATATCAGAGGAATGAGAAAAGTAAGTGGAATAAGATACGACAGGTAAGTAATATTGATTCATGATGAAATTATGGGTAGTGTATTAAAAGGAAAGTAAATAGTAAATGCTAAATGAAAATATGGAATAATTAGAAGAATACGATTCATAGGTGGTAATACATATTAGTAGTAAGACGCGAGAAATGCGTAACTATAATTGGGTATATTAACGATATATTATGATTTGAAACTAAGATAAGTGAGATTGATAAACATAGATTAATAAGTATGATGATATAATATTGATATAAGCATGCAGTGCTTACTCAGTAAAAAGAAATTCTAGCTTTACATAAAAATGCATATTTAATACATAGTTTTTAGCTTATTGCCTATTTGCATGCACCATTTAGAATTTATGCTTAGTGTGGAAGATATTTATTTCTCTCACATAGGATTAGAAGTAGTAGCAGAATCTAAAGAGTGGATAATGGATAAAATAAAAGTGAGTGGTGGTTCGAGTCAGTGAAGAAGCCAAAAATCCCCAAATGTGGGTGATTATTTTATTTGTATATATATTAGTTCACAAAATTTGCATTTTCACATATTTATATGTGTAATTGTGTTTGATATAAAAGTTTATAACATGTTTTAGCATACTTAGCTTTTGTAAGTAAAGTGTAAATTCTAATGTTAATCTAAATTGCTAACGCTTTGTTTTTATTTAAGAAAAAAAATTATATTACATTTTCTATAAAACACCGTAAACAAGTATTTGAGAGGAAGCTTTGTAATATCATCTTGCCTAACTGTTAATATGGTAGGGTAATGGGGTATTACAGTTTTTTTTATATTAGAGCCTTGTTTGGGCAGTTTTGGGTTTTTCAAAAAAAAAGTTTTGGAAGTAAACAAGCACTGCATAGTACAAGTGTGCATACATTTGCATATAAAGGTTGTTGATCACTAACTAGGACCACTATTTTTGACCGTATAGATAGAGTAAGGTTTTTGAATCAAGGCGAATTACCACCGAGTAAGCCAAAAGCAATGAGATGTTAAACACTGTGGTGTAATTCCTTTTTAGACATAAATGTATTGTTGTCAAATCCAATACTAAATTATCATATGGATAGTATAATCGAATTAGGTTACCCCCCATTTGGGAATATTTTCTTAGAGTAACCTAAGGTTATATATATATATATATATATATATATATATATATATATATATATATATATATATATATGTTTATTATCTATTAAATGATAAGAATAAGGAATTATTGTATATGAAGCATGGAAGTAAGTTAGTTATGGAATAAAAGTGCAAGATAAATTATCTAAGCAAATATGTAAATAGCCTTATGGTCAATAGGATTAACCAATATAAACATTTAGTGGAAGGGTTAACAGATTTTATTAAGTTGTAAGTTCTGATCCTAAGGCTTATAAACCCCTTCTAGCCTTATTGTATTTATATGGATAGTTGGGAAAACACTTTCTTCACAACAAAAGGTACATAATAGAAGTATAAGGAAGGCAATCTCAGCAGGCTCTCTAGAGCCTCTATTTCATAAATTTGTCATCATGTTGGAAATTAACTAGTCGATTTAATATAGAGCTATGGTAAATTGTCGAATTGGTGGATGATGATCTTGATTTTTAGAACAGGATGAGATAACTTTCATGGGTAAGAATAGAAGATATTAAGATAATGTGATAAAAGTGAAAAAAAGTAAGAATATAAGATATTAAGATAATGTGATAAAAGTGAAAAAAGTTCAGAAACTTCTTCGTAAGGAATATGAAATATATCTGATGTACATTGTAAATGTAAAGAAGAGTGGTCTGAAACTGGTAGATATCCCTATAATTGAAAGTTCCTAGATATATTTCTGAACAAGTTGCCAAGAATACCATATAATTGGAAAATATAGTTTACTATTGACTTGGTACCTGACACTGTTTCTATTTTTATATAACCCTCAGTTAACAACACCAACAAGATTGGAAGAGCTAAACGCATAAATTATAAAAGTTGTTTGACAAAGGGGTTTATTTGATTCAGTGTGTTGCTTGGATGCTCTAATTTCATTTATAAAGAAGAAAGATGATATTTTATGTCCTTATAAATATTACAGGTTGTGATTATCAAGAATATACACTCACTACCCAATGTGTATAATCCAATGGATTAACAAAAAAGGGAGTAGAGATATTCTCTAAGATGGATCCATGTTTTGGACATTGTCTGGAATGGATCCAGGATTCATATGTGCCTAAGACAACCTTCAGAACTCGAGATAGTATTATGAGCCCTAGTAAATATATTTTAGGTTGGACAAAAACATCAATTATATTCAAATATCTAATAGATCGGTTGTTTACATTTAAATTAGATTAATGATTGTTGTTATTAAGAATATTCTAGTGTTTTTCAAAGACATAGAAAAGCATGACCAATAACACAAAATTGTGCCACTGATTTTGAGAGAAAAACAGCGATAGACAAAGTTATCAAGTGCGAATTTTGACTAAAAGAAGTTAGTTTCTTGAGCCATTTAATGTTAGTTGAAGGTCTTTATGCGGATCCTAAAAAAGATGAAGTTGTTCTTGTTTGGAAGCCACCTTAGTATGTGGAAGAAGTGAGGGATTCCCATCAAGTTAGCTTGTCATTATCAGTAAATTGCCAAAGAATTTTATTCCATTGCAACCCTTTTAACAATGTTGTTTTGGAAAGATGCTTGTTTTGAATGGAAAGATAAGTGTCAAGCAAGTTTGATCGATTAAAGATGATGTTGACCAAAGCATATGTTTTAAAATGATCTTCTCCAAGGGAAGATTTTGCTATAAATAATGATGTTATTTATGCTGAGTTAGGTTGTTAATTAAAATAGGAAGAGATGTTGTGACACATACTTTCGGACAATTGAAACTACATAAGCTTAAATATTATATATATAATTCGAAGTTGGCTATTGTAGTTTTGCATTAAAGATTTGGCCACATTATTGTACGAAGAAAAGTGTTATGTTTATATACATAATACATACAAGTTGAAATGTTTTTCCCTATTGAAAGAGTTAAATCAAAAGCAAAAGATATAGTTGGAATAAATTAAAAATATAATGATGTGCATAAGTAACGATAAAAAAAAAATTGATATATTGAAAAGGAAAATTTTTGTAATGCCCATGATTAGGGCTTATAAATTATGTTATTGGTTAGTGAAAAATGGAGGATTAAGTAGAGTTTTGAGATATTGATAGTGACTAAAATTAGATGTTTCACGCCCTTGATAATGGGTGTCACGGCTGTGAATATCGAGTTTTAGTGCACAGTCGTGATAAGGTTCTTCACAGTGTGAAGAGTTACTTAACGATCGTGAAGGATAGACTCACGTCTGTGAAAAAGGAGTCACGGCCGTGAAATATGAGCAGAAAAAGCTAGTGAAGAAGTCACATTTTTTTTGTCATCCCTTTTAAATCCGTTCCCCACTCCCTGTTAACCAACAAAACACACAAACTTCTTCTTCTTCCTCCTCCAGAGCTCTTATTCTTCCATTGTTGAAGCTTACAGAGGGTTGTTTCTATAAGTAAAATGAGGGAAATAGTGAGAAGGAGAGAGTTGTGGGTCATAAAGGGAAAGCTTGGTTTTTCTTTTTTGGACCTTGGTTCGTTTTTCAGAAGCTAAAAGGATATTTTTTCATCTTGTTAGGATCTGGAGAAAGTGTTGGAAGTTCATCTCAAGGGAGAGGACAAGCTTGAAAAGATCAAGCTTTAGCCAATCTTCATCCTAAGTGTAAGGTTTGTACATAACAACACTTAATGCCATAACTTTGTATTTTTTGTGTTATTTGCTTTGAATGCATGTTTTAGACGACCTATGAGTATATAAATGGTGAAATATGGGATTAATATGCATGATGGGAAACCTTGTAAACATGGTCAAAATGACATGTTTGAGAAACAATTGTGATTATTATTGATGATTAGAGATGATATAGTCATGTTAGATAGCTTGAATGCATGTTAGAATGTTGATAGGGTGGCTGACATTGGTCAACCGTAGTGAGTATTGCATGTGGAATTGACATGTTTTGTGATGCTCTGTTTTTATGGAAAAATTTTTAGATTCACGGCCGTGAATGTCGTGAGATATATTATTGTTGTTAAAGCAGACTTGCTCATGAGCAGCTTCACGGTTGGATTCACGCCTATGAAAGGGTGATCACGACAATCACGACTTGAGTCACAAAAAGGACTACCCGTGAAGTGATGTTTCACGACCGTGAATGGTTATTCACGGGCGTGAAGCTATTTATGATGAAAATTTTATATGTTTGGTTTTGAATCAGATTTAATTCATTGGGAGGAAGTAGGCCTCTTAGCATGGTATGGAAATATATGATTGTAGAAACCATGAGATTTATATAAAATATGGTAATGTATAATATGAATGTGTGTATGATAATATTATAAGCTCAATACTCTGACTATGACTAGAGTTACAATAGATGGCATCCCATTAAAGGGAGAGTTCGGTACCGAATGACCTATGTTGGTCATATATATTTGAAAGTTTAGAGGTCAGGGGACCAAAGCGCCTCAGTGGGTTATATATTTGAAGGCCCCGAGGTTAGTGGACCAAAGCATCTTAGTGGGTTATATATTTGAAGGCCCAGAGGTTAGCGAACTAGAGCATATCGATGAGTTATATATATTGAAGGCACAAATGTTAGCAAACCAGAGTGCCTCGATAGGTTATATATATTTTATAACCAGATGTTAGCAGACTAAAGCGCCTCAATGGGCTGAGTTACCCATATCCATTTTAATCTAGTTATGAGTAGGTGGGCAAAGGTAAGATAATTAATAAATTATTATATATGATAAATACATGTAAGACATTGAGAGATGTCATGTAGTGATATGCATCATATATATAATTCGGATGGTATGTCATGTAGTTTGCAAGTTAACGCATGTGCAGATTTCGAGGTAAGTTATTATAGTAGTTCGATGAGTATATCATGCATATTATGTATATATTGTTGTATGCCTTGCACATTGTTATGTACCACTAGGCACGAGTTGCTTAGCCTATGAATTTTTCATGTGCGGATTTGGAGCTTAAAGGAGGACCAACAGAGGAGGACCAACAGTGATCAGAGTCGAGGATATTCATTCAGGGTGTGTGATACACTATTGTATCTTATTTTTGGTTATTTTGCTATGGGTTGGGTAGTTATAGCTTTACATGTTGTATTTTCAGAAACATATAGTTTTATAACTACTCATTTTGTAAAAATTTGGGCTTATGTATACCCGTATGTTTTGTATTAAACTTATATTTTATTGAGATCGCTTTCATGTTTTAAGAATGTTTTCATTTTGTTAAGTCATCATGATCATGGTTCATGAAAGTTTTAAAAATTTGACGTTTTAACTCATGTGCTTTGTAATATCTTTTGATATAATTAGTTTAGTCTTAATTATATCGAAGGATGTTACAATTTTAGCTAAGATGTGGGCGTGATCCACCCTAATACAAAAGATAAAAACATCCAAAAACAAGAATAAAGTTAGTGGAGATGGTAAAGGCAATAAAAAGGATTCGTTAGTTAGAATTTTGTGGTAGAATATGTGATAAAAGGAAGTTACATAAAAAAGAGAGGAAACAATTAACAGACACCACTAAAAACTTTTCAGCACTGAGTAAGTAAATTTTGAGAAGAAATACATTTTAAAGGGAAGAGAATGTCACATATGTTAATTTAAGTCCTAAGTCACGCGTGTCGCAAAATTGACACGTCAGGGCCAATGGAGCCTAAATTTGGATTTTGACTGAAAAAGATGTAAAATAACGAAAATAATTTATGGAAGTAATTAAAAAGTTCCAAATGGTTGAAAAAGTGATCAAGAATGATAAATGACTTGATTGCAAAAGTAAAAAAGTTTTGGGATAAAAATGCAAAATTGATAAAATTGGAGGACCAAATTAGATGTTTACCACTAAAACATAATTTGGGCACATTTTAAATATGGTGGACAACCATATATTCAAAGAAGAGAAGACAAAACAAGAAAAAATTAAGATAAGATTAAGGTATAAATATCATGATATTTAGTTTTATTATGGGTCCCATCTTTGAAATTTTGTTTTTTTTTTCTTCCTTCTTCTTTCATTCTTATAATCAAAATACTAAAATTTTCTCCATTTTTCAACCCTCCCACATTCCTTCATCCTCCATAGCCAAAACTTCAATTCTAAAAAGAGAAAGTAAGGAAAAAATAGAGAAAATGATAGAAAATGATATTTTTATGTACAATGAAGCTTGGGGAAGCTAAAGAAGGGTCAGGGGAGGAGAAAGAAGCTAGAAAAGAGGAGAGAGAAGTCCTCATTGGTACAACCAAGGTGGAAGCAAAGTAAAAGTAATCAATTATTTATCTTTCTCTCACTCATTTTTATTCAAAAACATGATTTAGAACTTCTAAATAGCTTATTTTGAAAGTTGTAATTTTAAAGTGAAAGAAAGGGTTTTGAGTGATTTTAATGAAGGTAAAAGTTGTAGAAAGCATTTAAAGACCTTAAGATGGAAATAGATTGAATTAGAGAGGTAGTATAAGACTTAAACCTTAAGTGGGTGAAGAGAGAGATTTTAGGGATTTGAGTTGAAGAGGGAGAAAATAGGGATAAGGTGTCTTTTTGAAATGAGCAACTTTGAGTAGAGGAGAAAAATAAACAAAAGGAGAAAAAGGCTTGAAATGCCAAAGTGAATAAGACAAGAGGTTTGTGCATGCTTTTAGGTCAATAATCTATAGTTTGATATATTTTTGCATGATAAAAATATAATGGCATGTGGAATTGTGACTTAGATAATTTTTAGATTGAGTAAATTACAAAATTAAGATTAGTTAGGAACAATCGGCAACAAAACCTAAGATAGTTGAATGATAAATGAAGAATTGTATAAATAGAAATGAGATGGATTAATATAGCAATTTGATTAAATAATGAAGAGGAAAGATTAGATTGAGCTTGAAGTATAAAGATGGTTTTTACAAAAACATTGCTGAAAATTTCTTTACCAGAACAGTCTATGTAATTTTAGTCATAATTTGAGCTACAATAATGAGATTTTAATAATTCAAGTTGGAGTGAAAACTAGACACATGGAACTAAAACTTTTATGAAAATGTAAGTTAAAATTTTGACCGTAGCTATTTTTAATTTGAATTACAAAATGAGACATGGAAACTATCCATAAATTCTACACAGATTTTCTTGGAACAACTTGAAGAGAATTTTATCATAATTTATTCATTATTTAATTGAAGATAATTTATTAAGATGTAATTCATCAAAAGACCCTTTTATGTAATTCAAAGTATAAATAGGTGAAAATTGAATTACGTTGATTGTGAGAGTTTTGCTATATTTTGTGGAACAATCTGTATATAAATTGTTGTAACTGTAAGTTCTAGAAATTGAATTAATATTTTATTAGGTTTGAAAGCTAATAAATAGATCTAAAACTTTCATGAAGAAAGTGAGACTTAATTTTGATGGTAACTATATTAAAAATTAGCATGAATGTTGGATCTGAAATCTACCCTGAAATTCTGGGCATAATTTGCATTAAACATTCAATGTTCAATTAGCTATAACTTTTTATGCATAAATCAGAATTAATTTATTCAAATTGAAAATTAAAGATAAGATCGAGGGCTATAAATCTCTATAATACCACTTAATCTAATTCGGTGTGTAATAGGATCAAAACTAAGATAAAAAACAAAACATGAAATCTGCTAGCAACATGACAAAATATGAAGTGAAGAATTTAATATATAAAATAATATGGATTTTGTTATATTATGAAAATTATATGTTTATTTAGTAATTATGTGATTAATTGAGCTATTAAACCCATGAAATGAGTGACTTAAAGAATTATGAATTTTATAGTGACATTAATTAAGTTATATAACACCTAACCTAGAACTAGAGTCTTGCATAATTTGACATATCAATCAGGGGTCTATTAATACCGGTGATGATACTCATATATTAATATCAGTGATGACACTCATATTGATAACGATGATGGTACTCATATATTAATATTGATAATGACATTTGTATGCACATACCACTATGCCCGGGTGACAATTTTACTATGTCTGAATGGTCAACCCTATTATCATGATTGTTAATGCGGTTATAAGTATTATAGACATAAAGCAAATTGAAAATTATGTAAAGTGTTTAATCATATTAGTCCAATTTAGAGTAATTTGGATGAGCTAGTAAAAAGTAAAGTAAAACAATAATGTGAGTTAAATGTTGTTATTATTACGTATAAGACTGATTATAATTCAATCTGTCTAGTGAAATGTATAGTTATATGAGAAATAAAAATAATAATAAAACAATTCACATTTGCATGAATATTGATAATTCTGCATGAATTTTTGTATGTGAGTGTTATATATATATTGAGTAGAAACATTGTAAATCAGAGGTATGAGGAAAGTAAGTGGAACAAGATATGACAGGTAAGTAATATTGATTCATGATGACATTGTAGGTAGTGTATTAAAAGGAAAGTAAATAGTAAATGTTAAATGAAAATATGGAATAATTTGAAGAATAAGATTTGTTGGTAGCAATACATATTAGCAATAGGACACGAGAAATGCGTAACTATAATTGGGTATATTAACAATATATTATGATTTAAAACTAAGATAAGTGAGATTGATAGATGTAGCTTAATAAGTTTAATGATATAGTATTGATATAAGCACTCATAAGTGCATACTAAGTAAAAAGAAATTAATGAAGGTATTAATAGCCAAGTTAGTTAAAAATGTGATATATTCTAGTTTTATATAAAAATGCATGTTTAATACATAGTCTGTAACTTATTGACTATTTGTGTGCACCACTAAACATTTATGTTTAACATGAAAGATATTTATTTTTCTCCTGAAGTGGTAGGAGAATCTAAAAAGTAGATACTAGATAAGACAAAAGTGAATAGTTGTTCGAGTTAGTGAAGTAGCCAAAGATCTCCAAATATGGGTGATTATTTTATTTGTATATATATTTAGTTCTCAAAATTTGCATTTTCACATATTTATATGTATAATCATGTTTGATATAAAAGTTTATAACATATTTTAGCATACTTAGTTTTTATAAGTGTAAATACTAATATTAATCTAAATTGTTAACGTGTTGTTTTTATTTAAGAAAAAAAATATATTATATTTTCTATAAACATCGTAAATAAATATTTGAGATGAAGTTTCATAATGTTCTCTTGTCTAACTATTAGTACAGTAGGGTGAGAGGGTATTACACAATTTTTTTGACTTTTGACCAAAGTTGGAGTGAGTTTTGGAGAAATACAAAACGACATTTGGCAGGAATGGAGCAAGAAAAGTATTTGTATGCCCTACCTCATGTCCCGCCCCGATATATACATAAATTATTTAAATAACATAAAAAAACACATGTAATTTGTATTTTTTTAAAACCTTTGTGGTATATTAAAAATTCACTTTACTAGTTATGTATGGATTGATTAATATTATTATTTTCATTAATTAAGTTATGAATGAAGATGTTGGAACTTTTATAATTTTTTTGCTATTATTTTAGATTATTTTGATGTAAATCAAATTGATTATTTAAATTAATAATATCAAATATAAGTTAAAAAAAATATATCAGAAATATCCAATCCCGTTTGGAACAGGGATGGAAAGTAATAATATTTTCCTATTGAGATATGGGAAGGGGACAAAAATATAAATTTAAAATCGGGGACGGAAACAGGAGGGTGAAATCCGATCCCGGTCTGTCCCGTTGCCACTCCTACAAATAAGAGAGAATGAGCAGTGCAAACAAAATAAAGTACAGAAAACTAAACTAATGTTTTGTTTTGATGCAATATATATAAGCTTGAACTGTAATAAGGACTAAGGTGACTTGCACTCAATTTAGAACTAACAATTCAGCAACACAACACAGAAAAAAAAATATTAAAAAGGCTCATGAATGATATTGGCATTAAAGCATTACATGGAAAACTTCCGACTGGCGTGGCCAGCCACAAACACTGCAAACATCATACAACTGGGAAAAGTTTGCATAAATTTTTAAACTCTTGGTGGATTATTAAAACAGCATTCGCATACACCTCATATAATTATGCTATTTTCATATATAGATTTAGATGCCAGAAAAAGAAAAAAAAACATCACATAATCATAATAACACAGGCTCTAACCAGTGTTTTGCATTCCAGCAGCAATACCCTTCATGGTTAAGATGAGGGTGTCCTCCAAACCTGGGGCATATTCACTTGTAGGATTTAGTTTCACAAGTTCATCTGTGGGTTTGCTCGATTCCATGATTTCCTTGGAGATGTGTGGCCGCACAGTCACTCTGAAATTTGGATCCCGGATCCTTTTCAGCGTGTAAGCCTGGCAAACGTTGAGGGTTGTGATGTATGAATCACGCAGCCGTAGTCTCTGTTTTAAGTATGGATCTCCTTCGAGAAGATCCTTGTGTCCAGCAATCTGAAATACAAAAATACAAACAAACATAAGAATAGCTTCTCCATTTTATTTGAATCTACATTACAGCGCAAGCAGAAATGTGGCACCCATTACTGATGACCTATCAAAACTGTCAACTTCGGTGGTTTAGGCATGTCTATAGCACATAAACAAATGCACTGGTGCAGAAAGTTAAACATATTGTATTCCAGAACATACCTGGAGAAGAAGGCGCTTGGTTTCCTCATAGTTGTTCCTCAACTTTTCACCAAATGGCCATAGATCCTCGGAAACAAGGAGTTTATCATACAAGGCAGCTATGCCAGGGTCTCCCTTAGCAAACACCATTTCAACCAAATCAATGGTGACCCTGAAGAAAGGCCATTTGTTGTACATCTCTTGCAGCATATGAAGATTCTTAGTGTCCTTTTCAATGACATGTTGAAATGCTGCTCCAAAGCCTAGCCACACCGGAAGATGGAATCTAGTTTGCGTCCAGGCAAAGATCCATGGGATTGCACGGAGAGATTCAATACCTCCACTTGGCTTTCGTTTTGACGGGCGACTTCCGATGTTCATCCTACCATACTCCAACTCAGGTGTGGCCTACAATCATTAGCAATGTGCCATTATTTGCAGCTTTTAATAATTCAATATAGCATTAAAATGATTATAAAGATGCATTCTTTACTTACAAGGCGGAAATACTCGACGAATCGCGGTTCTTTAAAAACAATAGAACGGTACTCCTTGGTCGCAACAACAGCCATTTCATCCATAAGCTCACGCCATTCTGGTTTTGGGGAAACTGGGGGATGCATACCATGCTCCAATGTGGCAGCTGTGAAACGCTGAAGTGTTCTAAAGCACAAGTGCTCCTCTCCGAATGATTGCTCAATAACTTCACCTTGAACAGTGACACGAAGTGATCCATGAATTGTGTCTGGTGGCTGAGACAAGATAGCAAGATGGGTGGGACCACCTCCTCTTCCAACAGTCCCACCACGACCATGGAACATTGTGAGTTTAATACCAAATTGCTTAGCTACCTTTATCAGATCCTCTTGTGCCTTATATAACTGCCAGGCTGCAGAGAGTCGTCCAGCATCTTTGCCAGAATCTGAGTAACCAATCATGACTTCTTGCTTTCCATTGATACGATTCCTATACCAATCTATTGAGAAGAGCCGAGCCAAGGCAGCAGGAGCAGCCTCAAGATCTGCAAGCTTCTCAAACAATGGAACAACTCTTAATGGCTGCTTCACATGGCATTCACGCTGCAGTAGCTCAACAGCAAGCACATCTGAAGGTGCAGTTGCCATTGAGATAATATATGCTCCAAAGTTATCTGCTGGAAGTTCTGCTAAGACATGGAAAGTATCCAATACATCAGCAATTTCCTCAGTTTTTGGAAGATCAGGGCCAAAGAGTGGTCGCTTGCCACTGAGTTCAGATAAAAGCCACTCCTGCTTACGTTCTTCAGACCACTCTCTATAGGAACCAATTTCCAAGTGCTTGGTAATGGCATCTATGACATCAGTGTGGCGGTCTGACTCTTGCCTGATGTCAAGCCTCACTAGAGAAAGTCCAAAGGTAGAAACTTGCCTCAAGAAATCAAGGAGGCTTCCATCAGCAATCGGCTGATCCCCACATGAGCAGAGTGATCTATAGCACAGTTCAAGAGGTTCCAAGAACTGCATGAAATTGAAAACCCGATCAATCCCAAATCCAACCAGAAACAGGAACAGAAATGTCTCTTGTTATCTCCTGATAATGAATTGTAGCATGATCCCACAACAGTTCATCATTTTTTAAAAATCATGCTATCATGC
This sequence comes from Triadica sebifera, assembly GCA_023653625.1. NCBI lineage: Eukaryota > Viridiplantae > Streptophyta > Magnoliopsida > Malpighiales > Euphorbiaceae > Triadica > Triadica sebifera. The sequence goes on from CM042902.1 coordinate 29,552,331, forward strand.
AAAGGGGATATTTTCAGCTACAAATTCAGCAACATGACAGAAATTTCAACAGGAAAAGAAAAAATAAGCAGGGATAAGGATTCCATGGCCCTCACATTAACTACAGATAGATAATAATGGTTAAAGAAAAGGTTTCATTATCTGAATTTCAATTTTCAAAAGCACAGAACATATCGATTTTGAGAAAAATGTAATTTCATCAAAAGTAGACAGACTTGAATACCACTCCCTCCAGCTTACTTTCCTTTTTTATCTATCCCAAACTATAGTCCACTTTCCTTTTGAAAGCACAATTGAGTTCTCAGTTTTCTAATATAATCCTATTTAATGTGCCTTGTTATAAACATATTTCTTAGCTTTTAACTACGGCCCTAATTACTGTAGGAGTATATAAGGTAAAATTTAAGTAAAATTTAAAGCTCCAGACATATTAAATGAATTTTTTTTTAATCCGAGTGAAAACTGACTTAAGTCTATTTTTGTGGGATGGAAGGGGTATCATATAAAATTGCAAGAAAAAAAATAATATCTATACCTGCTCCACATTGGTGAAAGTTGCCTCCTCTGGGATGTCTGATACTCCATGGGATAATAATTGACGAGAACGTTCACGTGTCTGATACAGCTTATCCCTCAGGTCACCAAGAATCACACGGTAGGGTTCACTAGCAGGTATTTGTTTCCAAAACTCTGCACCAGAATAAAGCATGGATTAATTACATGATAATCCATGCTGCTTTCCCTAAATTATAATCAGGACATTTTTGCACAATATATTGCAATGACAACATTGTCTTTACTATGGGAGTTAACTCAAGAAAGTAAAAAACAAAATTCAACCTCTTAGATTCAAAATTTACCTATGTAGTGTTTTGCATCTCTCTTTGAGGATCTATGGAGCTCATCTGCACGAACACGAAGCTCATCACTGCAACGCCACATAGAAAGCTGCCATGAATGAACAAGGTAGGAAATTAGCATAATAATAATGAAAAATGCACAAAAAGGCATGTTAAGAGAACTAATATAAATGATGAATCTCCAAGCAACATATCCCAAAAAAAAAAAAAAGGTACCTCAAACATGAGATCCTCAATTTGGGAATAGTACAGGTTAGCTGCCATCATTCTAGCCAATAAGCAAACATCTCTTGTCACCTCAGGAGTTACCCTTGGATTACCTGCATTCATATCAAGCATAGAATATCAGTGTGAGAGAGAGAGACAGTAAACTTTTTTAACTGTTTATATTAGCATATATTATGAAAAATAAATAAATAAATATTTTCACCACTAGAGCAAGAGCATACCATCACGATCACCACCCATCCAAGAAGAAAATTGAATAAGAGGAGCATTATAAGGAACTCTTTCATTAATCCCTATGTTCTTCAAAGCAGTATCAACACGGCGCAAGAATTTTGGAACACCCTTCCAGATTGTCTCATGAAAGTAGCTCATTCCTGCCCTCATCTCATCCTGAGGAGTTGGAGCAGTCCTTCTAATCTCATCTGTCCGAAATGCAGCTTGAATCTACATTGTAGAAAATACGAACAAAGAGAAAACTCCATCAACAATCCTATTGCTCAAGCAAATTTTGAATTGTGCATATACAATGTGTATGTACATGTTTATTTAATAATGCAAAAAACAAGCTTAAATCCAAATGAAGAAATACATTTGGAGGTGACATACCTCTCGCTGTAAAGCCTCATCGAGCTCCTGCTTATCGTCTGGAGTAATGTCTTTGGCATACAATTGAGCCAAACAATTCCGAATCCTGAACAATAAGAAAATGAAATCGAAGTTGTAAAAGATCTTCCTATCAGAACCCAAGAATGTTTTACGAAAACGTTTAACCTTCATCACACCTGCAAATGCTAGCTATAACAGAATTTCTGGAGAGAGAGAGAGAGAGGAAGGGCAAAAATCTCAAAAAAGAAAAAGAAAAGTAAAAGGTTCAAGTATTCTAAATAACAAACCTTGCATGCTTCTGAAGCAAAGATCTACGAACCGATTGAGTGGGATGAGCAGTGAAGACAAGATCTACTGTCTGATTCTTCATTGCATCAAAAACTTCCTCAGGAGACTTCTTCAAATCAACAACAAGTCTCTTGAAAGTTTCTTCAATGTCTGATTCAGTGGTTGCATTGCTCTCGTCATGAAAATCTCCCTTTTTTAACTTGTTCCGACGACGATAAGCAATTTGAACCTCTTCAGCCAAGTTTGCCAAATTAAGCATGTGGGAGAAAGACTTGGCAATGACAATGGAGTCCCCAGGATCCAAACTAGTCAAGACACTTCCAAGCTGCTCAAGTTTTCGGCAATCATGCCTCCCTTCATAGTCAGCAGAAAGCTCATAGCATTCTTGAACCTAAACATATTAGATATCAACAAACTTGTGGAAACTCACTATATAAATTGCAAGTCAACTCATAATCTCGTTCACCACTTCTAATATAGGAAAAACAGAAAATTCATAAACATATATATTTTCTGGTATCATAAACAACAAACTTTATTCTTGGGTATTATGATAATTAATTAGTACAATAATTGATCTCTCTAATGTGAAAGCTCTATCATTCAAAATTTCAAAAAGCATCTGAATAAAAAAGAACTCGATTTCAAAACTAATTCAAAATGAACACTGTAACTAGGCAGTGACAATACAAAGTTAAAGAACTTAAAGTGATCCCCCAAGTGACTGATGAATATCCAAGAAACAAAATTACGACTTTTAGTATCACTTAAACAAACTAATCCACTGATATTTACTCCCCTAAACCATAACAACAAACGAAAATCCATATCACACTAGATCAGACCTTCAATTCACAGCAAAAAATTAATAAAAAAAATGCTCTTATTATTAGATTTTGTTTCATATCAATTATATATAACTAAAATTTTAATCTTTTAATGATGGAAACCTGATTAGACGAAAGGTAGAGTCATGATTTTTACCGTTTCCTTGAGATCTTCTCCATGCAAATCTTGAAGAATATCAAGAAACCGATCCAAAAGCAAAGCATCATATTCCACCAATTTGTCATCTTCACTCACTTTTCCGGGAACCAAAAGCCTAAGATGTGCATCAATCGATGCCAGCTTCTCAAGATTCCTTGGTTGCATTCTTCACTTCTTGCTATCCTATTTCTGTCTGAATTTCAAACAAAAAACCAAAGTCGAAACAGAATCAAAATACATTCATTAAATAAGACAAAAGGAACCCACAAAAAGGGAAAAGACAAAAATCCGGGATTGGTATCGCAAAAACAGAGAGGAGCAAAATCTGATCACGACACACTAAAATTGACCCAGTTAAAGCGAAGTTTCCATATAAAGAAAAAAAAAACAAATCCACGTAGAGAAAGGAAAAAAATGCAGGTTGATAAAACCAATGAAATGCATACAAGAACAGAGGAAACAGAGTAAATATATAATGGTAGGAAGCAGAAAGCGAAACGATGATTTAGGAAGATACCCAGATGGAGACAATGGAACACCGGAATCTGGACAAGTGAGATTTGATGTCGCAGAAAATAAGGAAGAAAGAAAGAGAGAGATGCAGGGCGTGGATGTGATGAAAAGAGAAACCCAAAAGTTACTATTTATAGACGTGAAGAAACAGATGAGTAGCAGAATAAAATAGTGGATTAGAAAAGCAATTTTTTTTTTCTCCTTGGTCCTCGCTATTCGAATACGGAATAAAGTATTTTGTCGAATAGTTGAGATCCGATCCAGCTTAAATTTTCTTTTTTTTTTTTTGAAAGACCAACTTAAAATTTCAATAATCATTTTATTTCCAATAAAAATAAAATTACTTTTTGGCTCTTGTAATTTGCAAGTTTTTGTTAATTTAGCCTTTAAACCTTTTTATATTTTTTGCATTCAAACTCTTATTTTCATCCATATATAATTCATCAAACTCTTATTTTCATCCATATATAATTCATATTTAATATATGTTAATTTTATTATAAAGTATTTTAATGATATATAATTTGATTGATAAAAAGAAAAAAATATAAAAATTGAAAAAAAAATAACGAGGATTAAAAATTCACCAATTTGTCTCAGAAATCAATATGGCAAGAATACTCACTTCTGATTTTATTATATAATCTCATCGAATACTTATAAAGTTTGAATATATAAAATAAATTTTTATGGATGAAAATGAAAATTCCATAAATGAATACATAAATCAAACATATCTAAAATTAAATTAAATTAAAAAAACTAAAAAATATAGTCAAGTTTTTTTTTCCATAGTTTTCTTGTGAAAATATAGATAAATATTTATGTCAAGAATAAGAACACATAAATTTGTTCCAATGAACTGAACATATCAAATCCAATACTAATGAAAATGGACTTCAAAACTTTAATTTTTTTTATTTAAATAAAACTTAATTAGCTTATATCAATGCATATTTGCTTCACAAATATATTATTTGTTAATTGTTAATTAAAAACATTGTTACGTCTTACATTCGTTAAACGTGATGTTATAAAATTTGCATTAAAAATGAGGGTCTCATGTAATTAGTGTAGAAACTCTTGTAACCTTGTTAATATAATTACTAAATGCTCTGTTTGGTAAAATTAATTAATAATCTATTTGCAAACTGAAAATTTTGTTGTAACTGATAATATAGTAGCAGCTGAAAATTTAAAAGTTGATAATTTAGTTGATTGAATTAAAATTATTTAGTAAAATTAGCCAAAAAGTTAGTTTAAAAATATAAAAAAACATAAAAAAATATGCTTATATTAATAAAAATATAAAATCTACTTAAATATATAATGCAAATAAGTTATATAATATATATAAAAATTAAATAATATAAAAATTATATTAAATATCTAAATTCATTATAATGTATATATATATATATATATATATATATATATATATATATATATATATTGTGTGAGATATCTCAATGTAAAATATTGAGAAAAAATAAAAGATATAACCTATCATTTAATATAAAAAAAATATAAGGATATAACTGAAAAAAATCATATACTACTAAATTATAAAGTGAAAGCTAGTTTTCCCATATTGTAATATAATTTTTTTAATAATTTTCTTTAACAAATACATATTATAATCTAGTTTTGTATTGAAAACGGAAGTTCTATAGAGCATGGGAAGGAAAATATAATGAAGATGCATAAAAGAAATCTTATTAGGTTTGAATTTGAATGTTTACTCCGTTTTGGAAGATTTATGATTAAATACTCTACAGGTTTCCAAATAAAAATACTCATTTTAATTGTCTATATATATATATATATATATATATATATATATATTATTTTCAATAAAATTCCTTACGTCAATATTTCCTATTGATTTAGTTCTCAAGGAGAAAAGTTTATTCAGAATCCGAAATTATATATTTAAATTGTATATATATACATTTCTTTTTTTTTTTTGGGATCAATGCTTCAATTTTAATGTAAATGGAATGAGATTCATTCAGGTCATGCAAATGTAAGAAAAAGCAGCAAAATGATGAAAACTAATATATAGTTGCGTGAAAAAAAATTATATATGTTTGGTGAAAATATAATAGTTATTACTATTTATATATTGAATAACTATTTAAAATATTATTTTTTTTTTGTAAAACTTATACTTAATGTGTTCAATAGTAAATAATTAAAAATATATTTTTATTTATATATTTTTATTATATAAATATAAATAATATTAGTTTAATTATTATTTAAATTATTTTTATTTATTTATTTGTAATTATAAATAATTTATTAATAAAAATTAATTTAGTAAAATAAGTATTTTATAATTAATAAATTGATATAGTTCAAATAAAAAATAAAACTAAATAAACTACCAACTAATAAAAAAATATCAAAATCAAAATTTTCATTCAACAGTTAATTGAAACTAAAATATATAATTAACTGCTAATTAAAATGTTTTACTAAATACTCCAAAAACAGTTAGTAGATATTTACTTTAAAAATTTAACCCCATATATATATATATATATATATATATATATATATATATATATATATATATATATATTATCTAAAAAACCACCACCTTATAATTATATTAACAAGTCACCATTAATTGTTATGTAATTATTAATTATGCATTCGGTCATAACATGCCACCTACATTTTTTGTATTATTATATTCTTTAAAGGCATAATCCATTAATACAATTTTAAACTTACATAAAAATTATTTACACATTTGAAAATCACATATTACACAATAAAATATCGACAGGCATTTTTTTTATTTGTGAATCTGCAGTATTCTTATTATGGTGAAGTACACAAGCTTGACAAAATTTAATTTTTATTTTTTTATAGAAAAACATAATATATAAACATATGTCTTTAATTGCTCAAAAATATTATTTATATACTTTAATTTAGAAACTGCAATTTTGTGCATTTCAAGATATAAAAAATGTAACTTTTAGACTCTTAAAACTAAAATTATTCTTTTCAACATAGGTCTCTTTTTCTTTCACTCTCTCTTTCCCCTGAAAATTTTTCATTTTTCTTCTTTCTGCTTCTACAACCAATAAATATAATTATTATGTATGATAATAATTTTTTTTGCGTAAATTTTATAGTTCATTGAGTTGCAGAAAAATAATATTTTATGTCGAACAAATGTATAAAAAGACGAAATATTTACTCTCCTGTTTTGAAAATATTAAACCCCAAAAATTCAAATTTAAAATCTCCAGTTAAACAGTTAAAAAATAAACTAATGTTATCTCGTCTTACTTCTTACCTCTTATTCATCAACTCATTATTTTTTATCTTCAAGAGAATTTATATAAAAAGAAATTAAGCTGATGGTATAATTAATGTAGATTTAATTTGATTGGATATATCTTAAGTAAAGTAAATTAAAAGATAAAGTGTTTCAATAATTATTTAAAATAAAATATATCCTTAACTATTAGTATGGGTGCCTATTTATAAGTTAATATTTCAATTAAAATTAAAATTTATAAATCATTTATATATCTATAATAATTAAGAGTATTTTAATAATTTTTATACTAACATTATACCATATAATTAATTTTATCAAACCAAACAAAAAAAAAAAAGCAACAACAAATAGTATTTTATTTTATATATTGTTATATTTTTCTAAAATTAATAATAAAATATATCATATCATATCATATTATACTTTAATAAATCATAAAAAACCATGACCCAAACAGCGGGTTAAGGATATTATGCGTTGCGTAATTATATTAGTAGAAATTGAGTAGGATGGTTGCATTTTCTATCACGTCAATTAGCCGAAATTTATGCTAAAAACTTCAAACATGAAATAGACATTTTTCTTCTAAATCATGCACGACCCACTCTTTTTTATTACTTTTACAAAGTCTTTTGTTACAAAGTCATTTTACATATATTTTCTTAAAGGAAAAATCACTTACATATATAAATTTATTAGAAAAAGTAATATAAGAATTAAATTTTATTTATTTTATAAATTTTTTCTGATTTTTAATTTTTTTTAATTGATGTGGCATTTACATTGTTAATAATTCATATAATTCACGTATCAAACTATGTTAATTTTATTCTAAAAAATAATAACATAATTATTATTTATGTAATTCATCCACAACATATAACTTAAATGTACTTAGAAAATAATATAAATAATTATATAGATATTTTTATTTCAAATTCTAACTTTTATTTTTAGAAACTCTAATATTTATTTGGTTTAGCGGTAATAGTCAGCTGTCAGCAAAAAACAGTAATAGTCTACTATTAGCGGCAAACTATGACAGTTAACTATTCATATTTGATTTTAAAATATCTAGTAACTTAGCGGTTATAAATTAATTATAATTAATAAAATAACTATTTATAATTATTTCTTGTTATTAATATAATATATATATATATATATATGCTAATTTTTTATTGGTTCATATTGCATATCATATATAATATAAAAATAAATATTTTTTTATTTTTAAAAATAATTATTTTTTTTATTGTTATCATATCATATCATATATAATATAAAAAAATATTTTTTCATTTTCAACATAACTTATAATTAATATTTTGAATAATAAATAATTTAAAATATATTTTTATTATATAAATATAAATAATATCATTATTTTAATTATTATTTATATATTTATTTGTAATTATAAATAATTTAGAGAAATAAATATTTTATAATTAATAAATTTTATAAATATAATATAATTTAAATAAAAAATAAAATTAAACAAACTGCTAACTAATAAGAAACAAAAAATACTAAAATGAAGTTCTTTTTTTGTGATTGAGACTCAAAAATATATTATTAACTGCTGCTTTTTTTTTTATCCAACCAAACAAAAAATAAAAAACAAATCATATTTTATTATTCTAAATTTCTAAATTGAATAATAAATTGTATCATATTATACTTTAATGCACCATAAAAATCCAAATCCATGACCCAAGCAGCGGGTTAAGGATATTATGCGTAATTATATTGGCGCCAACGAGTAGAAATTGAGTAGGATGATTGCATTTTCTATCACGTCAATTAGCCGAAATTTATGCTAAAAACTTTAAACATGACGGAGACATTTCTTGTAAATCATGCACGAGCTACTTTTTTTTTTTTTTTTTAATTACTCTTACAAAGTCTTTTGTAACAAAGTCATTTTACATATATTAATTTATTATAAAAGTAATATAGTAATTAAATTTTATTTTTTTAATTTTTGTTGTTGATGTGGTATTTATATTATAATAATTCATATAATTCACGTATTTTAAAAAAATACTAATATAATTATTATTTGTGTAATTCATCCACAACATATGAGTTAAATGTACTTAGAAAATAATATAAATAATTCTAAGGGAAAATTACAAAAAAAAAAAAAACAATAAAAATTAGTTATAGTTAGCATGCCATATTAACTCATTGACCATGTGACACAACTTATTTTCCCAAAAATCTAAGTTAGCATAATGTAAAATTAATCGAAATTTTTTCTCCATTTGCCAAATATCTTAAAAAGCATTTTTAATTATAGTTAGCATGTTTGCTCAACAAAATATTGGACAATAAATAAATATAGAGAGAGTAAATTAAAAGTAAAATAAATGTTTAGATTTCAATTGATAGTAAAAAAAAAAAACATTGCCGTTTAAATTGAAAATATCCTTCGGGATTTCTTTTGTAATTATCTCTCATCTTAAATGTCTAGATCAATTTCAAAGTGTTTTAATATTTAAATAATTTTTTTTGTCAAATATGTTACTTTTTTTTAGTGGAAGAAAAGCTTTAGCTCCTGTTGGGATGAGGAAAATATTCTGTTTTGGAATGAAGAAAAAGAAAGAGATAAAAGAAAATAACTTTTATTTTATACTCTCAAGTGTTTTGATAGAAAAAAAATGGAGAAAATAAAAATAATGAGATATTTTCACTTTATTATGTTTGGAAATAGAGGAAAAATAAAGAAAGAGAGTAAAATAATTTTTATTTTTCACTCTCTATTTTCTTTCCAAAATAAAAAGAAAAAAATGAGAGAATGAACAAAAAAATCAATATTACTAATAAAATTACTTTTTTTATTTTTGATTATTATATTTATTATTTTATAAAATAATGTAGAAAATAGTAAACATGCAATATTACTAACTTTTTTTTTCTCTCACAGTAAATTATCCAAACAAAAAAAGATAAAATTTATTTTATTTTATATCTTTTATTATTTTATTTATATTACTTCAATCTATGATAAAAATAATAATAAAAAATATCTATATTTTTCATTTTTTTAAAAAAAATTATCAAATATAATAAAAATAAATAAATTTATTTTCTTTCTTTATTTTCCAATTCTCTAAGAAAAGTTTCCGAGTATGGTGTGTGTTTGACTTTGAGCTTTCTTCTATTTTGTTGCTACGCTAGTTTCGTGTCTTTCCATCTCTTGTACGGTAAACGGTATATGCTTTAGCTTAATCCTTTTTATTCTTCTAGAAAATAGAAAAGCAACGAAACAAAAATTATTAATAAATATATTAAAAGCAAATGAAAATCACGCAGAAAATGTATTTATCTAAAAAACCAAATAAAAAAGAAACTATTATTTTCGCTTAATGTGACATTTAATTTTAATGATCTATATTTTAATGAAAAAATATAATTAATTTTACACTTTATAATATTTTTTACTGCTACAATTTTTTTTTGTTATTAATCCTTTTTAATTTTGAAAGAATAATAAGAATAATTTTTCATTAGATAATTTTTGTCATTAAAATTATTATTTCTTAGAATTATAAAATAAATTACTTATGCATGTTACATAAGAAATTGAAGATTAGTTGTAATTAATAATTGAATATTAATGTTTTAGCTTTTGACATTTTTTTCAAAGCAAAAATAATATATGACATTATTGTCTATACATAAAATTTTCAATCGAGTTATATTTTTACACTAATTAATTTTGCACGTACTTGAATTTTTTCCAGAAAATAAATTATTTATATTTATAAAAATAGTAAATGAGTACTAAAATATTATCAATAATAATTAAAATAATCTTAATATTCATTATTATATGATAAGAATATGCATATACACATAAGAAAAAAGGTTTTCTCAAATAAAAACAAGATTATATTTTTAACTTCTTATATTTGTTATAGTTTTTACTAAAAACCATAACATAACATACATAAAAAAAAATATATAATTTAAAATAAATTATACACGTAACAGTCATTTTACACATAAATAACAATCATTAACAAATTTTTATCAAACACTTAATATCTTTCCACCTTTAGCTAATTATCATTAATTATTAGCTATTTCAAATTCCTAAATTAAATTAATTTTGAGTAAAATTGGTTGGAGCAAAATTTTATTATAGATATTAAAAAGAAAAGAAAAAATTAGCATAGCTTATGAATTAGACTCTACTATGTTTACTTTTTTTAGGTTATCCATATTTTATGAAAAGAAACATAGTAATTAAAGAATGTAACAATTTTTTTTAAAATAAAAAAAAAAAGAAGAAAAAATTACCAAAAAGAAAAAGTAACTTGCTATTTCATATGCAAAAGAAGTCAACTAAAATGTGTCCTCCTATTAAAGTGGTAATCAAATCAAATCATATAATACCATATTCAAATTTGATTTGATTAAAAAATTTAACTCAATTAAAATTCAATTAAGCTTTTTTTTAATTGTTGAAAATAAATTCGAAAAATATTCGAGTAAAATTTAATAAAATTCGAATCAACTAAAAAAATTCAATAAATAATGTATTCGACTCAATTCAACTTGAAATTGACTCGAGATAATTCAATTAGATTAAATTCAAATATATTTAAATTTAATAAATAACAAAAAGAATCAATACTCGATAAACTACCCAATTTCAAATTGAACTCGATTAATTCCGAGTCAAATTTAAATATGTTACAAATTGAATTTGAATAATTTACAAATAGTTTAACTTATCCCTACTTTCTATATATTGTTAAGATATAATTGATTCCTTATCTTATTAATATTTTTTAAAAAAAAATCTTTAATACGATAAGAGAAACATAATCAATTAGGTGAAAGGGAATAAATTTAATTTAATAAAGTTATATGGCCGATCCTTTCAGGATAAGTGCACTAAGACTAACAGCCCCATAAGGTTTTAATTGAAATTACACAAAACAACATAAAATTGTGATTTGCATATAATTTGTATTAAACTAATGACATCAGCGGATTAATAGCCATTACGTACATCTCTCATGGTAAATGTATAGTTATTTCAACAATTTAAATATCTGATTGCAGCTGTTAGAATTTTATAATTCTTATGTTAATTAATATGGCAATAATTTTACATATATATGCTATCAACAAAACCATGTGATGTTATTTAAGTTAATATTTTTATTTAATTAGCATTTTACGGTTTACTGGACTGTACACTAAATTGAATTTTAGCTTATAAAAAGGGGTAAGTTTTAAAAATGATTCATATTCAAAACTCAACTATTTTTTTTAATCAAAACCCAAACTCTTTTATTTTCAAGAAAAGGGATCAGCGCTATCCCACTCATTACAAAGTAGGTGTCATATAAGCTTTAATTTATTATTTTTCACTTAGAAAAATATAAATCTTTACCATTGAAGCAAAAAACACCAACTAATTCTAAATTTAAAGAAGTGATTTTAACCAGGGTAGATGTTTGTTTATTATTATTATTAGGGTTAATTACTATTTATCCGTTGATTTTTGATATAGTATACTAGTATTTCTAAAATTTTAAAATTATGTTATTTTTCATTTTATTTTATCATATTAAATTAATAGATTATTCCGTTAGATTTTCTGTTAAAAAAATATGAAATTGTTGTAGAATGACAAAAAATTATTTTATAGTAATTTTTTCTTTTAGAAAAAAAGTACTATTTACTTCATAAAATTTAATATATTATACTAGTATTCATTTTCATATTAAAATTTATACTATTTACTTTCTAAAGTTAAGAATAATTTTAGAATTTTTTAATTATCTCTTTTTTATTAATAGTAAAACCGTTAAAATTAATAGAAGAACTATAATAATCTGATTGAAATAAAATTGACGGAAAAAATAATATAATTTTAAAATTTAAAGTAGTTTATAGTTTATTATTATTATTATTTAGTGGGTTAGGTGTTTGTATAATGTTTCAAATCATATTGCCTTCAACGTCAGCATCAACTACTGACAGATTAAAGTGCAGAGAATGGCAATTTAAATGAATGGCTATCTTCTTCTTTGTTTTTTAATAGAAATCAATATAAATATGTAACAACAAAAAACTAGTAGTGTCGGTCACATTGCAACCCCAAACAGAAAATTATTCATAACTTAATTATAATTCTAAGAATGCGCATGAGAATTATCTGCTTAGGTTCCTAACCATGATAATGACAGGTTAATCGCATGCATCAAACCACACTGGAATCTATATATATAAGTCAACCATTAGTTTGGCAGCCAAACCAATGTTTTAAATTATAGTATAATCAGTTTCCTGATTAAACTATTAAATCTCCATTTAACAATATTTCTCCTTAAATTAGCTCATACTGATGATGGGTTAATTAAACTAGTAAATCTCAGTAGTATGAACTGGTTAATCGGTTCATTAAGATTTTTTAGAAATCAGTTTATATAGATTGGTCTTATAAAATTACTAACTATCAATCATTCCATCAATCTTGATTTTTCGGTTCGATTTTTCGAGTTTGAACCAATCAATTAGTGAATTATAAAGTAAATAAATAATTCAAGAACAATTAATTTTTAATAACAAAAAAAAACATTAATAGTTTTAATATTATATTATGATTATCTCTTTCTCTTTTAGATCATCATTCTTGGATCCATCAATTTTTTTTTTCTTTTTCAAAGTGGCTTTTCAATTTTTAGATTTTCTGAAATTCTTTTTTCTCAGCCCTAAATCTTAGGTTTGTTGGGTCATCATCCGTGTCCAATATCTTCCTGGCTTTAGCATTCAAGAATTTTCGTGGCATGTTTAGGACAATAGTGATCATGACATGATTGTAAATATTTGTTGCTTGATTTGGGTGTTAACAGTATTGACAATTTTCTATTACTTTTTCTAATTTTTTTGTAATACTAAAATTATTAAATTTTAAAATAATTGCACAAAAATTATCTCCGACTATTTTTGATAAGTTAATAATCAGAATATTAACGTGGCATGTGATCTGGCAACCGGTTTTTGCCGCACCAGTGAACATGTGTCATGCTAGATGCTATATAGATGATACTTCAATAATTTAAAAAATGTGACATGTTAGCTGTCATGTGGCAGATTTAATTGAAAAATGATGACATGTCATAATTAATTTTACTAGTGCTAAGTGAACTTTATTTTACTTACCATAAAAATACTAAACCTTTTTTCATTAAAAAATTTGCACTAAAATTGATAAACTATAAATCTAAATTGGGAGTTAATGTGACATCGAATTTTTATCAAATATATTATCTATTTTAAAAAAAAAAACATGATTTATGATTACTCTGGTAACTGAATTTTCTTGATAGTATTGGATTTGAAATTGATTTTTCTCCTAAAGCTGCTAATACTAATAAAATAATTATTGGATTGTGTTTTGCCGAGTCTTTTCCTAATAAAGTTAGATTTCTCCTGCAACTGATAGCGTTGGATTTAAAACTGATTTTTCTCTTGCAACTGCTAATACTGATAAAATGATTATTGAATTGTATTTTGCTGAGTCGTTTTTCCTGATAAAGTTAGATTTCAAGTTGGCTGCAAGTTATTTAAGTGAAATAAAAATAAATTTTTTTGAAAAAAAAATTAGCGATTTTACAATTAGTGAAACAAAGTTCAATAACCACTAGTGAAATTAATTATCATGTATCATCATTTTTTAACTCGGTACATGATAGCTGAGGTGATATATTTTTTTGAAGTTACAAACATATCATCTAATGTGACATGCATTCAATGATGTAGTGAAAATCAACTGTCACATCATGTGTTACGTCAATATTCCAACGGCCAACTCATCCAAATGATCTGAAAAAATAATTTTTGTGTAATTATTTTAAAGTTTAGTAATTTTAGTATTATAGCAAAATTTTAATTTTTAGATAAATAATAAAAAGTTAAGTGATGGTCGGTGCAATAAATCTCTTTATACGGAGTATTTGCATCACTGTAATTTACCTAATAAAAGTGCGAATATCTTTACCATACCATAATGTCACGACCCTAGACTTTAACTAGCAATCGTGCGGCACTTAGCACGGTCCGTTGCACTAAGCCTGCCTTCCAAACCGATAAAAGCACTCCAAAGAGAATAGAACGAAACTTAGAGATCGAGAAGATTCAATAGCAAAACAAGAACACAAGAGAGTTTGAGAGAAAAGCTTTGTATTACTTGAAATGCTTCAATTGATTGAATTGAGTGAATGATTACAAATGAATTTACATAAGGTATATATAGGCCTCCACCTCCTCAATGGATGGCCGAGATCAATTCCCACCTAACAGATGGATGGTTAGGATTAACTCCCACCTACCAAATGAATGACTAGGATTGATTCCCACCTACCAAATGAATGGTTAAGATCAACTCCCACCTACCAAAATGGATGGCTAGGATTGATTCCCACCTAACAAATGGAGGGCTAGGATTAATTCCTACCTACCGAAATGGACGGCCACGATCCATTTAATCTAACGGTTTACATTGGCCTTCTAGAATATTACATATGTGTGCCAAAATGTAAATGTGCGGGAAATTCCGCATGAACCTTTGCGGGGCGTGACACTCTCCCCCACTCAAGTTCGCGACGCCCTCGTCGCGCCTTCAAGCTTGAACCTTTCTATGTCATCTTTGAATTGCCACAAAGTGTCTTCAGGTTCCCAGCTTGCCTCTATGTCTGGGGCATTCTTCCATTTGACCAAGTATTCCCGATAACTTGGTACACCTCTACGCCGAATTAGGCGGTCTGCCAGAATGGAATCCACTCCTCTATCAAAGGAGGTTACTACTGCAGTGGGTGCCCTTTTTGACTCTTCTCGACTTGCATATTCTTCGTCTCCATGATAAGGTTTCAACATACTTACATGAAAGACTGGATAGATTTTAAGCTTCGGAGGGAGTTGTAGCTTGTAAGACACCTTACCAACCTGCTTAAGGACAGGAAATGGCCCTTCGTATTTCCGTACCAACCCCTTGTGAACATTCCGCAAGGACTTGAACTGTTGTGGTAATAATTTGACAAGGACCAAATCTCCTTCCCGAAATTCAACCATCCTCCTTTTCTTGTCAGCCCACTTCTTCATCTTTTTGGATGCCTTGTTCAAATAGGCTCGGGCCAACTCAGCTTGCTCATGTCATGCCTTAGCAAATTTGAAAGCTGCAGGACTCTTCCCTTCATAGCTTGTGGCCAAAGCATGAGGAGTCATAGGTTGTTGTCCCGTAATGATCTCGAAGGGACTCTTGCCAGTGGATTCACTTTGCTGCAAGTTATATGATAATTGAGCTACATCCAGCAACTTAGCCCAATCATGTTGGTTGGCACTAACAAAGTGCCTCAGATACAGCTCCAGTAGTGCATTGGCACGTTCCGTCTGCCCATCGCTTTGTGGATGAAAACTGGTGGAGAAGTTCAAGTCTGATCCCAGCAGCTTGAACAATTCTGTCCAGAACTTCCCAGTAAATCGTGGGTCTCGATCACTCACGATATTAGATGGGATTCCCCAATGCTTCACAACATGCTTGAGGAACAACCGTGCAGTCTCATCTGCAGTGCAATCCGCCGAGGCAGGTATGAAGGTTGCATATTTGCTGAAACGGTCAATGACCACTATTATACTGCCAAAGCCTTCTGATTTTGGCAAACAAGTGATGAAGTCCATCGAGACACTCTCCCATGGTCTCTCTGAAATAGGCAACGGTTCTAGCAAGCCACCGGGTGCATGTTGCTCTATTTTGTCTTGTTGGCAAACAAGACAAGTTCTTACATAGGCTTCAACATCATCCCGCAGTTGAGGCCAATAGTAAATAGACTTGATCAAGGCAAGGGTGCGTTTCATGCCTGGGTGTCCAGCCCATAGGGAATCATGGCATTCCTTGATCATCTCCTTTCTCAAGTTCCCCCGCTTAGGAACATAGATGCGATTTTTCTTGGCATAAAGTAGTCCGTCACTCTGCCAAAATCGCCTTGTCTTTCCTTCCTTGATGAGGACTAGGAGGTTTTGAGCCAGGGCATCATGCTCCAACCCTTCTTTGATCTTCTCCAGCAAGGGACTGCTTGGTCTACTCAAAGCTGCTAACTCCGCTTTTCGACTTAGTGCATCCGCCACCACATTGGCCTTACCAGGTTTGTATTCAAGCTTGTAGTCAAATTCTGCCAGAAAGTCTTGCCATCGAGCTTGTTTGGGACTCAACTTCTTCTGAGTTTGGAAGTAGCTAGTTGCTACATTGTCTGTCATGATCACAAAGTGAGAACCCAACAAGTAATGTCGCCATACCCTTAGACAATGGATGATAGCTGTCATCTCCTTTTCCTGCACCGTGTAGCGGCGTTCAGTGTCGTTGAGCTTGCGGCTCTCATATGCTATCGGATGCCCTTCTTGCATCAACACTCCACCAATGGCAAAGTCTGAGGCATCTGTATGCAACTCATACATCTTACAAGGATCTGGAAAGTAAAGAACTGGTTCTTCGGTAATGGCCTTTTTCAAGTCATCAAATGAGGCTTGACACTTGTTTGTCCACTCCCAAGTATTGTTCTTCTTGAGTAAGTCTGTTAGTGGAGCTGCTCTTGCTGAATATGACTTGATGAATCTCCGGTAGTAGTTCACAAGTCCAAGAAAAGACCGTAACTCGGGGACCTTAGTAAGAGGTTCCCATTCTTGGATGGCTTTCACCTTGTCTCCATCCATCATAAGCTTCCCATCTTTTATCCCATGACCCAAGAACATTACCTCATTTTGGGCAAAGGAACATTTCTCCCTTTTAACATATAGCTCATTTTTCCTGAGTACCTCGAACACCTTTTTCAAATGCTCAAGATGTTCTTCCATAGTCCGGCTATATATTACAATATCATCAAGATATACTACCACGAACCGATCGAGGTAGGGATGGAAGAGTTTATTCATGAGAGTGCAGAAGGTAGCAGGTGCATTAGTGAGACCAAAGGGCATAACAAGGAACTCATAAGCACCGTACCTTGTTACACATGTAGTCTTCGGCTCATCCCCTTTTGCAATGCGCACCTGGTAGTATCCCGACCGCAAGTCCAACTTGGAGAAGTATCTTGCGTTCCCCAATTGATCAAACAAATCAGCAATGAGAGGGATAGGATATTTGTTCTTTACCGTGATCTTGTTTAGAGCGCGGTAGTCAATGCACATTCTCAATGAACCATCCTTCTTTTTCTGAAAAAGCACCGGGGCGCCAAATGGGGCTTTGGATGGCCTAATGAAACCAGCATCCAACAGCTCATTGAGTTGCTTCCGCAATTCTGCCAACTCCGAGTTTGCCATCCGGTAAGGACTCATGGCTGGTGGTCTTGTGCCAGGCTCCAGCTCAATTTCATGGTCCACCTCCCTCCTCGGGGGTAACTGTTTTGGCAACGCCTCCGGCATCACATCCTGGAACTCATCCAAGACAACTTGCACCTCCGTCGGCAAGTTTAGTTGTGGTGATGCTTCATCATCATCATACTCCTTTAGAATGGCCAAGTAACTCTCTTCTTCCCTCTTCAATCCTTTCTTGAATTGAAGTGCTGAGAGAGCTTGGGTAGTAGGCTTGGTGGTCCTCTCCGTCGGTACTAGACAAGCCTTTGGTCCATCCATAATGCACATAGAGTTTGAACATGGAACAAGGAAAGCTCTTACCTGGTCCAAGAACTCCATGCCAAATACCACCGAAAAATCATCCATGGGTGCCACAGATAAATCTACTTGGCCAGTCCATGCACCGAGACTGACCTTTACTCCGCGGGCAATTCCTTGGAGAGGTCGTGCCGCCGAGTTAACTGCTTTGAGGGAGCCACCTCCATTGGCAACCTTGAGACCAAGTCTCTTGGCTTCCTCTAGCGAAACAAAGTTGTGAGATGCACCTGTGTCGACTAGGGCTTTGGCGACTTTCCCATTGATGGTTGCATCCACAAACATGAGTCCCTTGGGGGACTTTGGGGCACTTTGCAATGCACTAAGCAGCCGCAAAGATCCCATCTTCGCACCTTCATCTGCCTCACTTCTCTCTTTATCATGAGTGGAGGCAACTAAAGCATTCAATGTCTTCCTTTTGGGACATTCTCGTGCCCAATGCGGTCCGTCGCATATGAAGCACGTCACACGGGTCTTTGAGGAACCACGTTCTTCCCTTTCCTTCCCCGTTTTAGTCGTCGAAGCCGGTCTCTCGCCTCTTCCTCAGCATTTACGGGGAAGAATTGGCTTTTGAACTCCCTTTTGAAGTCCTCAAAAGTGTCAATTGTGCACACCCCACGTTGCACATCTCCATGCCTTCGTCTCCACCACAGCATAGCAGTGTCGGTCAAGTACATGGCAGTAGTTCGGATTTTGCTGGCATGGTCCGTTACGCCAGTAGCTTCGAAGTATTGATCCAGCCCCCATAGGAAGTTCTCAACTTCTCTAGCATTCCGAGCACCATTAAAAGTCTTTGGCTTAGGAACTTCCACTTTCTTGGCCTCAATGATAGTGGTTGTATTGGTTCCCGAAGCCATAGCCCGTTTGCATAGTGCTAGATCACCACCCATATCCTCAACTCTAAGTAACACATTAGAAATTTCTCTTTGGAAGAGATCACGTACCTTAGAAAGTTCGGATTTCAGCCCATCAATCTCTTGCCTTAACCCACCGTCTAGCTCGTTGAGGGACATCTTGACCGCTGCATGGATCTCCGCATCCTCGGCCTCCAAGCCGCTGCAACGTTCCTCCAAGTTGTCTACTCGGTCGAACAACTCTCCCAAGTTGTCCTGAGCACTCACAACACGTGCTTCCAAGCTAGAAATCATGTCTTTCGACTTGGCTCGAGATTCTTTAGATGGTTTCCGAACTTCCTCACGACCACGTTCCATTGGTGGAACTTCCACACTAGGTGTAGCTGGGGCAGTAGCCTTCATTATACCAAAGGTAGTAAAGTTTCGAACCTGGCTCTGATACCAACTGTCACGACCCTAGACTTTAACTAGCAATCGTGCGGCACTTAGCACGGTCCGTTGCACTAAGCCTGCCTTCCAAACCGATAAAAGCACTCCAAAGAGAATAGAACGGAACTTAGAGATCGAGAAGATTCAATAGCAAAACAAGAACACAAGAGAGTTTGAGAGAAAAGCTTTGTATTACTTGAAATGCTTCAATTGATTGAATTGAGTGAATGATTACAAATGAATTTACATAAGGTATATATAGGCCTCCACCTCCTCAATGGATGGCCGAGATCAATTCCCACCTAACAGATGGATGGTTAGGATTAACTCCCACCTACCAAATGAATGGCTATGATTGATTCCCACCTACCAAATGAATGGTTAAGATCAACTCCCACCTACCAAAATGGATGGCTAGGATTGATTCCCACCTAACAAATGGAGGGCTAGGATTAATTCCTACCTACCGAAATGGACGGCCACGATCCATTTAATCTAACGGTTTACATTGGCCTTCTAGAATATTACATATGTGTGCCAAAATGTAAATGTGCAGGAAATTCCGCATGAACCTTTGCGGGGCGTGACAATAAGCTCTAATTAGATTTATTATATTGAGTTTTGTTTGGTTGCCAACAGTCAATATTGATGATTAATTGTCAATTGACAGCTTTAGATTTTTTGAAAAGTTAAATTAAAAAAATGACTAGGCCAGTCCCTTTGAGTTCTTAATTTATTAGCTCGCTAAAAGGCTAGCTAATCGAACGAGTAGTAATTTAATATCAAGATCTTGAATTATTGCAAAATGTTAGAAACCCAAATTAAAGCCATATATTTTAAGTGGAATATAAGACAACTAGATATAATTTTTAATTTGCTTGTTGGTAGTAGCATATTTTGAATTTTAAGTTAGTAGGGTTAAATTTTTTTATGTGAGTAACGAAAAATTAATGGGATAATTTTTCATATAAACTAGAGCCATTATTTATAATTTTTAATTTCTAATGAAGTTATTGAAAAATTTTCACTAGGATTAAAGATATAAAAAAGGAAAAAGTCCAAACTGAGTGCAGTCAATGTAACAGTCACTTGCATGTAGATATGCCTCTTTTATTAGAGAAAGAAAACAAAGCATGTTCACATGTCCTAGGGGCACATAGACCATAAGATTTGCATTATATTGTTTTTCATTCATTTCTTTCTTGTGTCATGTTATTTTTATCCAGTATTTTACAAACATAAAAATTGAATTCGATTAATTCAACTTATAGAACTCTGGAATAATTAGAAAATTACAAAAAATGAAATGATTATTTTGAACAATAAAAAACGATTAATTAAGCCCGACAATGAGTTTTTCTTTCTCTTCATTTCAGACCGATGGATATTCTCAATTGAAGAATTTCTTATATAAATAATACACGTTTTAGTTGATCTGACCTAATTTTAATTGTTTTGTTCCGAAGCAAATATATCCAAAGGGCGGTTGACTCTATTCAAATATTTACGACCAATAAGTATTATATTCTCTTTCCGATATGCCTAAAAAGACTTCCATTTCCATTTATAATTCACTTTTTTTAATTTATTTTATTTTTATACACATTTAGTTGACTCACATTATTGAACAAGCGTGCTTCACAGCTTTAGTCATATGGTGATATTAATTAATGAACTTTCAGATTCAGGCATACCATGGGGCAGCATGGCTGTCATCTAATGAACTTAAAAATAACATTATCAATGACATATTAGGCACGTCATGAAAGCAGTCAACTTTGCTATGCAACTTCAAATTTAACAATAGATAATAAAAAAACATATTTGTATTCTTACTTTTATCAAATTTATAAAATTTCATTTTTTAATTAAAATTTTATCTAATTGACTTATTTAAACATAAATTATATTCAATTATTGACTTCCTTAAATATCAATTTGAAATGAAAAAAATGATGCAATTTTTTTCTTTAAATTCCCAAAAATTTTCAATTTCGCTCTTTATATATATATATATATATATATATATATATATATATATATATATATATATATATATATATATTTTTTTTTTTTTTTTTTGTTGAAGTAATTTTACATCTAAATTAATTTTCAAAACTCACTCCCTGTTGCAGTTTTGCTCTTTCTTATGTACCGTTGTCAACTTATTCATTTGACCCACACACATCCAACCAAATGTTTATTACAAACACAATATTTGTGTATGTTTTCATAGTTTAGATTTTTAATTTGATTAAATTTAAGGGTCAAATTATACTTTGACTCTACTAATGAACCTATTTAGTCAACTAACGGTAAAAAGTTATCATTAAAAAAATGTTAGAAATGGGCTGATTTTTAAAATTTATTTGTAAATTGGCTAAAAATAGTTAAATAATTTTTCAATTGAAAAAATTAATTATATAATGCTGTAAAATTTTGGTACAAAAAATTGTGCAGTTTTCTTTTGAAAATTGAATTCACTGCGTGGAATAACTTATTATTTATTAATATTATTTGAAAATTGAATTGACTCAGCCATTGTGACGATCTGTTGATTGCTTATAATCAGAGTTGCTTATTGATAACTGAGCATAATATATTATATTATAGAAGCTTATAATCTTATCTGCGTATACCTAAACTTATGTAAAAGTTATTTTTTTTCTTTTTTCATTTTTTTATCCAACAATAATTGGACGGCATATACTGAGGAATCAGTGCATTATTGTGACAGGGACTTTATACCGTAGTGCATTCCAGTTTCCAGTTTCAGTCTAATACTATAACAAGTTAAAGTCATAAGATTAGTATCGTTTAGTTCAAAAAAATTAAGTATAATTTAGTAATTTCAAGGTTTATTAAACTCATAAAATAAATTAATACCCACATCCTCATATGTTTACTAATCCTTTCTAATGAATTACTAATCCATATATTTATATAGTTGAAAATTCTAAATTAGACTTACTATTTTACTTTTTTTCTTTCTTTCAAAAATAGTATTATTTTAGTACAAGATAGATGATATTTAAGTAATTTATTTATTTTACTAATTTATCCAATTACTTAAACTCTCCTACCAAATATGAGATTACAAATTTGAATTAATTAATAATAGGCTTAAAATATTTATACCAAATAAGGGTTATCTTAACTAATTAAATATTAACACTAATTTTATTGTTTAAGCAATCTGCGAACCAAACGGATAATAATTGTTTAATCTTGAAATGGTGTAAAAAAAACTGAAACTATTTTTATCTATTTTATTCATTTCCAATTCAAGTCTAATATAAAATTTCAATAAACAAATTTCTTCTCATTTTTATTCAAAATGTGTGTGTAATAACAATAATTCTTTTAGGAATCTAATTTTTTTTGTTTAAAGATAGCAAATAGGTAAAATTAAGAAAGCAACCACTAATAAGGGATTCAACTAACCCAATCTAGAGGGCTCCTCAATGTATATCCAACTTATAATCTCTAGAGGAAGGTTGAGAAAATTGAGAATATTAATACCAAAGATAAGAGTTAAGCATATAACAAGGATACCCTAGCTACCAAAAGAGTATGCAACCTTATTAGCTTGTTTTCGAACCCAAGAAAAAGAGATGTCTTGTCATGAATCCGCTTCTCCAAATTCCTACAGTCAAGAATGATAGAACCAAATTCTGCTTCTCCGAGATTTATGCAATCTGAAGTGAGAGCAAAAAACACCTCTTGATTGTCCATTTCTGCATCCACATTAGAATAGTTGCTGAATTTTCGCATACGGTCAAAAAAGAAAATGAAAGAAAAATGATCGAACAACCAATTGGACCGGTCCAAAAATCCAAAAAATTGAAAACGGACAAAATAAAAATCTCAAAATGACAAAAAAAAAAATCACGTGTAAAAAAATAGGAATATGCTAAAGGAATTGGATAGGATATTCCTGCTTGAAATTCTATTGTAGCTCTTTAGAAATTTGGAGTCTGGTTTTCCAACTTTAAATTCCACAAAAGATGCAGTTAATGGAAAAAAGAGAGAAAAATCAGCCATAATTGTGGAAAGTTATTATTTTATTTTTATTTTTTATTTTGGATATTATTACTCAGCCATTAACATTTGCAAGCTTTTATTGTGGACCACTTTGGACTTGTATAATTGTAGCATGCATGGGGGTATGATATCATACTAGACTTGGATACATTTCAGAATTTTGAAATGCATTTTTTACTTTAAGTGATTTTTTTTTATAAATTAAAATCAAATTATTTTTATTACATAATTAGATTAAATTGAACCATATTCAAGTTGTACTTGATATTATGATAAAATAAAAAGAAATAAACGTTTTTATATTGGGTGGTCTAGGTCAAAATGTAAGAGCTTAATTAAAAATCAAAATGAATTATAATTAGTACTTGGTCAGGCTCTATTGGTTTTATTTGCTTTGTGGGTTAGACTAATTAATAGCATATTTTCCTTTTTAATTTTTGTCAAATAGGAAGATTTAATCTATGAAACTATTTCTATTAGTTCCAAATCGTTCGAGCAACAAGTAATTTGGTAATAAATGGATGCATTGATTGATTGATTGATTGATTGCCATGGCTTGCAAAGCCACAACTCACTTGAATATGTCGGCAAAATGGATACAATTAGATGTAATAGATTTGTGAATTTGCTACAATGGCCATCATTTAACATAAATTTATTCTTCAAGTACATTATACTTTTCCAATTATCTAATAGGTGTTTGTATTCACTTTAAAAATAATTAATTAGAGATCTTATATTTATTTAAATTTGTTTAAAATAAATGTGCTGATAACTCCATGTACTTAATTTGGGATTAATTACTGCTTAGAAAGAAAGAAAATAAATAAATAAATAAATAAAATTTATATGAGAAAATAAATAAATAAATAAATGGAGAAGAAGACATGAGAAATAGAAGGTAAGTGGTTTGATAGTCTTTTTAGACCTTCATGTGTCTAATAAAAGCATATATAATATATCATTTAAGAATATGAATATAATTTTCAATTCAAATTTAAGTTTGGTAGCTAAAATATTTTATAATAGAACTATGATTCTTGTATAAGAATTCCTAATATTTCAAATTTATTAGAATTTTTCCACTTTTTTAAAGAAAATATTTTATATTTTCAAAAATATTCTCAACAAAATTAAACCCAACATAAAAAAAATAAAATTTGTCTCTATTACATGAATATACAAAAAAGAAATATTAGAATCATAAAACACCAATCCAATAATAAGATTTCATTTCCCATAAAATTCTTTTTTTTTTAGTATATCAAACATGTCATAATAGAAATTGTTTGAAAATTCTATAGTATCTATTCAAAATTTAGATTTCCAATAAAAAAAATGCCATAATTCAAAGACCCAAAAATATTTTTTGCCTTTTTTCAAAACGTAATTGTTTTGACGTTTTGCTTTTATATTGCTGAATTGTATTTGGAAAAAAAAATAATCTTTTTTTGAGGAATTTTGTGATAAGGTGATGATTTGCAGATCCACTTATATCGGAACGCAAATCATGTGGGGCAGCAAGTTGTCTTGG
This sequence comes from Triadica sebifera, assembly GCA_023653625.1. Lineage (NCBI taxonomy): Eukaryota > Viridiplantae > Streptophyta > Magnoliopsida > Malpighiales > Euphorbiaceae > Triadica > Triadica sebifera. The sequence goes on from CM042902.1 coordinate 29,577,666, forward strand.
ACTTGGAATCCTGACCATGAAACTACTAACTTTCTTCATTTGAGATCCATCCTGCCGGAAATTTGTCAATTGAAGCCTCCATTTTTCTTCCTTTTTTTTTTTTCCTGTTTTCTCTCTACAAAGAAACATTGAAAGTAACAATTGTTGACAATTTTGGTACAAATACGTTTTTTAATTGACATAGTTCGAAATTGCAAATTGACCCTTCTAAACTCCATCCAATTGCACTACTAAAATAAATATTTAAGCATTATTGATCTCTAGCAATGAAAAAAAAAACAAATTTTTAGCTACTCAACAGAGTTGCTAATTGGATTTCTCTTTAAATTAGAAAATGACACGAAATATTATTATTTTTCATCATTGAATTAATTCCAAAGGTATAATAAATTAGATCCTATACTATGAATTAAGATACAAATTCCGATTAGTCCAATAAATATACTTCACATATCGATTTGTTGACTCCGGCCCAAACCGGGATAGAACTTGAATAATGTAAAGGGCTAACGAGCAGTGCAATGATCATGTGCGTCCTTAGGATGCAGAAGGGTAGCCGGAAGAGTGGGTATTTCAAACAAAAGTAGCATCCTGACTACAACCAATGAACACAAGACACGTAATAAAAATTTTTCTCTACATATCATATCATAAATGAGGACCACTTTTTGGAATTTCAGCTCTTGTTATTGCGTAATTACTTACAGTCTCTATAGCATTTAGTTTTTAGTGCTAGTTATATTTATTAGCTCAACATCATTCAGTTGTAAACAGTCTATAGATTAATATCTTCACTCGTTAGCACTTCAAATGCAATTCAGGGTGTCATTCAAGGCTCTTATAACATCTCGTGATTTAAATCGGAGTCTAAATCACTAGATGTTATACCTACACTTATTTTATCAACTCATTCGCTCCTTGCTTTCCATAACATCCAGTCTAAGCCCAGAAATTTAGTGCAAATTGAATCTTCCATCTATTTATCTCTCATCAAGGTCGAACATTTTAATCTCTCTTAGGATATATATAATACTCTTAGAGTAGTAATAATTATCGACCAATTGCTGAAGTAAAACCAGTTCGAAAGATTCTCTTGAAGGTCTTTGATAAGAATAAAAGTCTATAGAAATAAAAAGTTATCAAGTACTCAATCAATTGTTGAAGCTACAAGAGATTGTGCGACTGAAAGAAATTGGAAAGAAATTATATTGTGGCACTGAAAAATGTTGGGAATATATAATGGGACTTAAAGAAACTGTAGAATTGTAAGATATGGTGGAACTAAATAATATGTTATATCGTGATTTATAGGAAAGCTTTATGTATGAAGTGTTCAATACCATGCAAATTAATAACAAAAAACTATTATTATTATTATTATTATTATTATTATTATTATTATTATTATTATTATTATTATTTGTTAATTCATTCTTAACGCTAAAGATGGCATTGTGACATCAAATAGTGTTGTTACTCTTTTAGGACCGAGACCAGAAACAACTAGTAACAATAATAAGTCGATATAGCAAATATTATGTTCTGTGTAGAATTTGAAAACGATGAAAGTTAGTTTCTGTCATTTTAGGTTTGGTTTGACGGATTTTTAATTATTAACTTCTCTTTTTCTTGTTTTGTTACAGTATAATTTACAGGACGAGAGAAGTTTATTTGAGAGAGATGTCCAAACCATGCACAATAGCAGAATGTGATCTGCAAATCTCTGAGACTTGCCCATAACTTTATAGACGCCAAGAAGAAGAATCACAGAATTGGGAGAAAAATTACACATGTGAAGCCACAAATTGGACATGTAACATTCCGCAACAATACATTGGATAAGTGATCACTAGAGCACAACCAATGTCTAAAATTTCACTGTTAAAAGGAAATGCATCTACTTAATATGGTTTTAGAATAAGCATTTCCTCTCATCGGTTTTCACCAGGACAGCAGAAATATTGGATGTTCACATCAATTTATGGACAGATTTCCATGGCAGACACTCGTAAGCTAGCTAATGTCCTCATCTATAACGTCCCACTTCAATACTCGGATCAACCCCATCTGAAATATAGCATTCATTGATATTAGATAAGTGTCGATACAATCTTGCTGAGAAATTCTGGACTGTCAAGTGCTGAATAATTCACTTTACCCGTCTCCTCCTATCCCTATCCCTATCTCTTTCTCTACTTCTATCTCTGTCATGATCATCCCGCTCTCTACTTCCACTCTTTTCACGGTGATTTCTCTCCGACCTTTCACTCTCCATATCATGAGCTCTATCTCTATCCCTGTGCCTTTCCCTCTCCCTGTCCGAATCAATTTCCCTCTCCCTCTCCCTGGTTGATGTTTTCCGTTGTGGACTCTGACTTCTGCTCTGGCTCCTGTGTCGCTTTCTTGAAGATTCATGGCTATCATCTCTTCTATCCTTTCTTTCTGAAGATGTTCTCTCTGCAGTTCCAAAGTAAAAGAGATTAATTCCCATAAATTCTTGCAAACATTACAAACATTAAGTAGAAATAAAACCATTCCAAACCTCATAATGTGAAACTATTTTGCCAGATCCCAGAAAAACAAAAAAAAAAATGAAAGATTAAGACTAAAACCATTTGCAGATGCAACAATGGACAAACCACATGAAAAATCAAATAATTGTCTCCAGAGCATCTTAGAAATCAAGGATAGCTAAAGACAGTTTAAAGCGCTACAGTTACTCAACATGACTAACTCCACACACCAGACAAAAGAAATTAGATCAGCAACAGCAATCCTAAAATATTGTATGCCTTCGAGAGACAATTTCAGTATAACAAGATTGCTTCTTTGAGATCAGAAGGTTATAAGTTTGGGTGACGGAAACAACCTCCAAGCAAGAAAAAAGTGGGAAAAAGCTGCCCATTGAAGCAAAGTGGGAAAACCCATGCATTAGACATTCACTTATTTGTCCCTGTTCTTTTTTAAAACCAAAGGTGCATATACTATTTGCTTGTCTTACACGAGTCAATAATTAATTATGCTATATTTCACATTTAATTAAGTTCTGAACCACTATAGTTGTAATAAACCAATATAATAAATATAATTCATGCACGCCTAATAATAAAATAAAATAGGACAAAAATGTATTTATAAAACTATAGAGACAGAAAAGAAATATCTCTACTACCGGAAAACCACAAGATCCAGTAGGCTTGCAAAATAATCACTTACTGCTGTTCCTAGTGACATCTTGGGGAGAATAGGATAACCCATATTCTGATTGTAGCCGTTTCCGATGGATTGCAACTTTCCTCTCAATTTCCTCTGCACTTTTAATTCCTCGCTCCTCAAGGGATTCACGATATTCTATCAAAGCAACTTCCAAATGTCTCAACTTCTGTCTGCAATATCATCAGCCAAGTCAGTTGAAATATAAACCTGGACTACAAATTGGACCAGATTGCATATGCTGTGGACTAATAATAGGAGCAAAATGCCACAAATAGCAGAATGCTTGGATTGACCAAACAGTGGAGCTTAAAAAGAAAAAAATTTGGGCAATAAACTAAGGCTTCTTGTCACTGCAAATAAAACCAATTTTGGGGCTTGCAAGTGCTAGAAGGTAGGGGAGGAGAGTATGATACCTCTGCTCTTCATTCATCCAGCTGTCAGGCTGCATGGGAACACTTGTATCAGTAGCAAACTCAGTTTCATCATCAGCCTTACCCAGACCATCACCAGCATTTTCACTTCCAGATGATGAGTAACTCAACCCTAAACCTCTAGCATTTTTCTTTTCCTCGTCATCACTGTCATCATCATCTCGAGCCCATTTAGATGCCAGAAGAACAGGATCATTTTTCTCTTTCTTTGTGAAGGCTTTTAGTTCAGGCTGTGGTATTGGAAATGTTGTTGCTAAAGATGCAGACTCTCTGCTTTGAGAATGCATCTCGTCATCCCCATAAAGATTCCATCCTGACACTCCCAGTGGCTCCGCTTCAATGTTTGTCTCCCTACGTCCACTTGAAAATTTACTTGAACTCAAATGGCTCTGGGCAATTTTCAAATCATCTAACTCATACCCCCTTTGCTTTTCTGCCTCTTCAAGACTAAGCAATCGTGCAACCATCATTTCTCTACCACCAACAAGAGACAATCCATTATGTCTGCAGCGTCTTTCCAGTTCAGCAAGGGGAAGACTCATGAGCTCCTTCATAGCTGCCCCTTTGCCCATTGCCAATGCAACATCTTGGTTGGTCTTTCCCCCATCACCTGTATCTTCTGAGCTAGTCTTTTTCTCTATTTCTGGTGCATCACCACATATAGAATGAAAAGGGATAACACCAGAAGTACTAGATCGGAGAAAAGTTGCTCGTAATCCATTCACATATGCATCTGAAAACAGAAACCAGTCTGACCATACTTGCAATACTTTCATGACTCGTTCCTGTCAGTACAAATGCACTTTATAAGAAGGCGAGAAAGAACAGAAATGTCGAGAGCTGAAACAAACAATATTTGCAATCGGCAGCTTACCTTGAGGGCCTCAGCAGTTATCCTTCCAGTTATACTACGATACAAGTCATTAAAGCTCTCCATTATGTCAGGCAGTGTGGCTTCAAATTTTGTGCGGTATGCAGAAGCATTTTTAACAGGAGCACTGCTGTTATGAAGAATGTCAGAGACAAGCATAAGCCTTGCTACTTTAGTTGGGATTGGAGTTTCTTTAAGAGTTAGAGACTCAGTTAGAACTTCAACGACCTGCAGTACAATAAATTGAACTTAAAATATGCACCTGTGAAGTAATTTTATTCATTTATTTACAGTTTCCACATTGATGATTTTCTGCTTCCGTTCAAAGGGAGGTGAACATCCTTAAAATCAATGTGCCATTAAAATTAGCATAAATTAGGACATAGTGATAACAGCATTCAAAGAACTGTTTATCAATTTAAAGGACATAAATGAATCAAACACATGGTACTTTCAATCCATCAAGCGGAGCATGGAAAACAAAATGAAGTGATAAGCAGCACCTCTCCAGCAGCATCAGCATTATCCAAAGCAAAACCCATAGCTTCCTTTATCTGACTTCTTTCTAATGTTAATGCACGTAGCATATCCTCAAACTCATCCCTCTGTGGGTCAGTTAAGGTTCGCTCTGGATCAACACGCTGCAAAAATACAATTCAGGAAGAAAAATTTACTCAATATGGGAAGTAAATTGTCACTGCTGGGAATCACAGTGATAAATATACCCTGCTTTTTCCTGCAGCATACGTGTTACCAGATTCCTTTTCATGCTCTGGGCTCTTTGCTGAGGGCAGAGGTGGAGGAATCCATCTAAGGTGGAAAAGAAAATTGTTTTAAACAAAAGCACATCATCATCATTGTTACCCAACACAGAATTACAATAAATTTCCACACCTTCCAAAACATCTTGCATAAACAGACAGCTATTGAAACATCACATACCTTCCACTACCAGTTATCATGATAAAGGGTTCTGTTCTCCACCTTTGAAGAGTATCACCCTGCATTCCAACAATAACTAAACATATCAACTTGCTAGTGTATGCACACAAAAATATGTGACAGGAAAAACCTCTTTTCGGAAGAGAGACCATAATATCATAGCAATTATATGAACAACTATCAAGGCAATGCTCATGATACATAACATCTTTACATGATAATATTAATTGTTAGGATAGGACTGAAAATAATGACATTTATTGCAATCTTCAGAGATGTGTGACTATGTCAACCTGGCATATAAGAGGACGCACCTGAGCGAAAGAATAGAGCCTCCAAACATAGTACGTGTGCTCCTTTGAGCCAAGCTCAAACAGAAAGTTGAAAAGGGGATTCCCACGACCCCTCTCCATGATAGCTTGTTCGAAAGCACATCCTCCATCCAAAACATACAAAGCCATTGTATCAATCATATGGTGGAGATGATCATCATCAGGTGGAACAACCATTATATCAGGAACATTTGGAGTAAGAACCTAATGAACAAAACCAAAGTCATAATAATAAAAGGAAACTCTAAGAATAACAAGCTAAAACCTTCATGGATGAGAAATAAGTATAAATTAAATAAAATGAATATATCTACAAATCTACCGTAAATTCAATCACAGAGGATACGAAAGGAGCAAAATCAAATGTTATTATACCCTCCATCGTGGTATCAACTTAACACTCAATTTTTAGGACAATAATTAGTTAATGAATCAAAACTGAAGTATAGATTACAAATCAATAGCAATAACAATAATATATTCTAATTATATCCTTATACTACAAGAAAGATATGCTGCTGGCTCAGGAAAGAATCCATGAAAGGAAAAATGAGAATCAACTATTCCTAAGTTGAACAGTGATCCAATTTATTTTCATTAAGTATAGGTGGCTCTATGAAAAAATCAAGCAAACAAGTGAGAAAGATAAATTTGATGAACTTACCAGTTCAGAATTATTATTTGGAACTGAAGTTACAGGCGGGCCTGACGGACCGGAGAGAATTACAGTGGCACCCTATCAAACATAAAATAAATGTTTCAGAATCAGACGAAGCCTCAAAACAATCTGGACTACCAATTTATGCTAAATATTATAAAATGTTCAAGTATTTGCAAAAAAAAAAATTCAAAACTAAATTAGTATATTATTCATTCAAGAAAAGGTGTATGATCATAAACCGTATTTAAACTACAGGTATTCACAGGAAAAAATCTAACAGACCTCCTTACTTCTGATGGCCATTTGTCCTGGTGGCGGAGCAGGTAGCGCTTGTGATGGAAGAGCCACAGATTTACCCCACCCAATCTTCAATTCATATTCATACACAACCACTCCTGTGACATAATTTATTTCTGTTAAGCACTTTCACTTTCAAATATAGATGGAATTTGAATTTTTGAAAGCAGTTTTCATACAATGGCATATATATATATAAGAAATTTGGTATTCAGCATCCGACAAAAATAAAATCATGCCCATGGTAAAAAAATGTTACCTAATTTTAACCCTTGACACTGGCTCAAAGAATAAACAGGTCAGCAAAGAAGTGCAATTTTATTTTCAAATATCGTTCTCATTTCCATCGTTCTGAAGACATTCGTTGCACTTGAATATTACCAAAGAATCGGAAATCACATCATAAAATAATCATGGCACTTGATAGTGAAAGCAACAAATCTTGGCCAATGTCATCCACCTTTGCATTTTTTTCCCTTTCTTTTCTCTTCCCCGTTTTCTTTTTTTTTACATGTGTCAAAATTGAAAGCCATGTCTGACATATATGCAGTGTTTTGGATCCATATTCCATATGCATAAACGGCATATGCAACATGGTGCAAAGTGACAAATCAATGTAATGAAGCACCACTAATTCACTAAATTGGACTTAGCTCAACCACTCTAGCTAATTGCAAGTGGCAATCATTACACCGAAACCCTTCATATCTACTTTCGGTGGAAAGGAAAAAAAATGTAACTTAAGAAATCAATAGTTCAATAAAAAGGATTAAAAGATAAAAGTAATGAACCTTGCATTTCATCTTTAGCAGCCTGTCCATCTGCTCTATTCATGAATGCAACAAATCCACAATTTCTCTGCCGCCTTCGCTCTTCTTCTGTTCTGGGCCACATTATCTTCACACTAGCAATAGGCCCAAATCTTCCAAAAGTCCGAAGCAGAAAGTTCTCATCAACCTATTAAAAAGGTATATAAAGCATGTTCAATTAAGGCATAAAAAAGAAGTCACTAATGAATGATGACATAAGCATTATAATTATCACCTGTGGAGAGAGATTGCCAACATAAAGATTCGTAGTTTGTGGATCACCATCATCAAATGATCCCTTTCCGCTGGGATCAAAGTCATCAGGCAGTTCATCAAATCGACTGGATGGCTGGAAATAAATAATCTTATTTAAGCATTTCTATATGTTTTAGAAAGATGGAAGATGAAAGTGTAAAAAGGAAAAACATCCTACAGGTGTATTACACACATCCAAACTTGCTTGGGATAATGCAAGGCAATTTTAGAAGGAAAGGGGGGGGGGGGGGAGGGGAGGAGGTGAGAGAGAGAGAGAGAGAGAGATGAACAAAAGAGGACAAATTTGAATGTCAGTATAACAAAAAGTTTTGAGCGACATGCTATTGGATTCTGCTTGCCACTCATTTGGTTGGGGGAGATGATGTGATGGGGGGAAAACTCACAGCAGTACTATCGGTGACATGCCCATCACGCCAACGTTCACGTTCCTGATTTCGCCTCTCCCTCATCTCATGTTCATGCTTCAGCTCCTCCATGAAATGATCTATGTTCCGTGACTTCCCTTTTTCTTTTTCCTTTTCCTTTTCCTTCGGTCTCTCCTCTTCCTTCTGTATAAGAACATTAGGAGCTAAATATGGGCATTACTGATGAAAACCTCCTAAAGAATAGTGGATAACATGACTCCTATACAAATACCAACCTTCTTCTCAGATTCCTTTCCCTTAACTGCCATTGGAGGTGGCAAAAAAGACGGAACATACCTGAAGAAGAACGTTAAATACAAACATCCAGCCAAGTCACTTAAGACAGACTTGTGATTTGTTGTTACAGGTAACATTCACATCTTTGTGAAAGGATAAAGCTCGTATTGGCATCTCATATGCTCTATTTTTGCATTATTCAGTAAGCATCAAGATATTACCTACTAATGAACATTATTTGGGTCCAATATTGACTCTGTTTCAGTAACAGCTATGAAGCTACCATATAAAAATCCTTGATTTCAACTAGCAGATTAATTGTTCATGATGCAATAGTCACATAAAACATGGAGTATAAAAAGTCAACAACTTGGCGGGTCCAATATTGACTCTGTTTCAGTAACAGCTATGAAGCTACCATATAAAAATCTCTTGATTTCAAGTAGCATATTAATTGTTCATGATGCAATAGTCACATCAAAGAACATGGAGTATAAAACGTCAACAGCTTGGTAAAAAAAATATCAGCAACAATTTGCTGTTGTAATAGCAAACAGCTACTTATTTTGAAAACTCCATATTGGAGCTTTTCCATCAATTAGTATTTTCTTCTCTCTTTTCTACATTTGGACTAATTTTATAAAACTAAAATTTCACAAGTTCTCTTTTCCAAATAAAGTTATGATGCAATAAAATCATGTACATAAGATAAAATAACAACAATTGCAACTAACAATAGAATTAACTACGACTTGTATAATACAGGGAAAAAAAAGACATATATATACACACACACACAACATATTAATCAGTGCATTCAAGACTTTTGCAAAAAACATTAAATAAGAAAGTAAGATATAATACAAAGTTTTTGAAATATATACATATGTAATACCCTTGATGGTCATTCGACAAATTAAAGGCAACAAACTGATAATGGTTTAAAGAATGCTTTGTTTTTTTGGCAGTAATAGCCATACCCCATTAGCTTCCAATTACCAATAGTAGTTACTAGCTATTAATTTATTTTAAAAGTCGAACCCAAATGGACCTTTTATTCTTATATTGTACTGGAATTATTTCTATCCCAGTCCTAACCTTAGTAGTTAAATTTTTGCATATATTTTAGTGGCATGCTATAGTATTTTTAAAATGGGGCTATTACATTGAAACAAAATGAAAAAAGTCAAGAAAAATCAATCGCATGTTGCAATTGAACTATCAAACTTGAGATTTACTTAAAGACAATCAATGGAGAAACACAGTTTAAAAAAGGAACTTTGAATAACAAGGAAAACCACAAATTTTAAGATAGGTTTATTTATAACAATAAAATTAAAGAATGCTACTGTTATTTTTCTTTTTTTTTTTAAAGGTAATTTTCATTGATGAAATAAGAGTATGAGAGATAATAGGCCAAAAACAAGTTGGAACCAGCCCAGAAACAAAAAGAGTCCAATACATGAAATATAATCTAGCCAACTAGCATTGGCAGCTAAACACTCCTTAAATGCAATTCAAGCCACCTAGAATCCATACACCACCAATGAGGAAATCATTGCAACCATTGATAATGTTACATTGAATATTGGACAGCCACTAACACTCAATCACTGAGATGTGTCTCCAACCTAGGGTCTTTATGGCCAAAAAGGCATGTAATTTATTCACATCACGTTAAAGAAACGTGGGAGAAATATCACCCCTAGGGCATCTCAAACTCCTCCAAAAGACATCATAATCACTAGATCGGATTTCCAAACAGTGACAACCCAGATCAACCATCTTGCTCACCAGAAAAAATGCAATTAATCCTCTAGTACCACTACCTCGTAATAAAGAGTCATCCATGAAACTTGAAGAGGCAGATTAATCTCCAAGTAAAAACAAACCAATTGTCTCCCATGGGGTTCTGCATATCAATTTATATGCTGGAATGGAAAGGAAAAATAGATCTAAAACTAGATCATTTCAATCAAAAAGAAGATGGAGGGTAACCTAAACTGCCAGGAGATGATGGGTAATTGAAACAAAAAGTAAGAACAGGGAAATAACAAAATCAAACTACACAAGAAAAGGAGGCTTCTGTCAGAAGTGTTTGCTAGCAAGAGCAGCGATGAAAACCAGATGTTGGTCCTTTTTATTTCAAGAGAGATAGAAGGATAAGAAGAAAGAGCATCTGACCAATAGTTTTCAGCTTCTCTTGTCTATTTATCTCAAAGCATACTACAGTTGAGAAATACTTTTTTCACATACATGTTATAACGGACTTACAACTGCTACTGATTGATTGAGCATTTGGAAGAATTTAACAAAATCAACCACCAAACTAATAAATTACATCATTTCAAACACAAATTATTAAAGGAATAAGATGGGTCATTCGATATTTTACTTCACATTCAACAATTTACAAAAATCTTATGGTTATACTCAAAAACACTAATTTTCAGTTGAATCATGTAAACTAAAACAAGACAAGTTCAAGTCTCCTTTCCAAACTTATGCATTTTATTTACATTATATCACTTACCAGACTATTAGAAGCTGGAAATTATTCCAGCTAGCTATCTACTTTTTGCAAGTTGCAATCTGAAAATGCCATAAATATTGTATGCTTTAAATGAAAAAAGAGATTAAAAAAATCACAAAGGAGTGATACAGAACTTGATAATCAAAATGCTAATATAATTTATCTCAGTACTTTAATGCTAATGTTCTGGCAGCACCCATGTGTGATCTCAAAATGGGGTACAACTTTTTACTTGGTGACAACAAACTAAAGCATTGAGAACTTCAACACTGAAAAATCCCCAACCATCTCAAGACCCAACAGAAACTACAGAACCAGATATTGAATCCAAGGGAGAAAATTCCAAAGTTCATACAATATCTATAGCATTAAAACATCACAAGTTGAAAATATGAGAGAAATTTCCAAGTTCCAGGATCATAAATGGATAATTGGAATTTCTTACACAATGAAAATAAATTGGCTGATTCAAATATCTATTTGAGCTTCTTTTTTTTTTTCATAATTTGGATTCAAAACAAATCAATATCAAAAATCCATTTAAGCAGAACCAAGGCCTTCAAGCACAATTAAACAAACAACTAAATACATCTCCTTATTTTCTGAAATTTACAAGCCTAACAAAAAAAAACCAGATCTTAGAATATCAGCACTAAATGATTGTCCTTACCCTATGATGCCTAATGAAAGAGCATTGTAACATGTTTAATCAATCAAAAGCATTTATTTACCTACTTCCCTTTTTTGGACCAGATACCCCATCTTTGGATTTTTCACCTGCCATTTGTGAATGAATAAAAAAGGTCCATACTTTTATTAATGTGTTCCCGCAATAAAATAAAACTATTAATTTATCCACAGTGTGAAACAAATAAGAATTAAATCACAAAATGAAAAATGAATCTGTAATTCTAAAATCAATAGTTAATAGAAGTTACACCTTAGGACTGACCTTCAGAATCAGGTTTTAATTTTTCATTGGGATTAATGGTTCCACCTCGAACAAAAGTCTTAGACCCAGGCACATTGTCCCCTTGAAATGACTCCACAAACTCAGCATACAGTCTAGCTGTTTCATCATCCTCTCTCTTCAGTGAAAGGGGAGGAGCAAAGAAAGAAAACAGAATCATTGTTAAAACTAGATACCTAATTCACAAATAAACTCAATCAACTTTAATAGTTAAAAAGAAGAAGAAGAAAATAAAGCTACCTTTTTCTTTGCTTCTTCCTCCTCTCTGTGCTTCTGGAAAGGTGTCTTTTTGCGAGTAATTGAGAAGGAACTCATCTTTGCATGAATTTCTGATCAAACAATTCCAATAAAATGCATAAAAGACTCACAATTAATGCAAAAATCAGAAGGAAATTAGAAAACAAACATATCAAATGTTAAAAATTCCATAAAAAAAATTAGCCATCCGATTCCAATCCATACATGAACTTATGCTGAAAGTCCCCAAATTGCATTCCAATTCCTGCATTGAACGTAATTGACCAATTAATTCGTTATCAAGGGAAATAAAAACTCCTACTAAAATAGAGCCAGAAATCCAATAAGCTAAAACAACTAACATATCAACACCATTTTCGAACTTAAATATCATGGAACTGCACCAGCAACCACAAGGCGGGGCGGAAAATACATATATGTGGTAGCAGAGAGATGCAGTAAACAAATAAAGAAAGAAAAAGAGAACAGACCGAGTTGAGCGAATTGAATCAGTGAGGGGATCTCTAGGGTTTGTTTAGCTGCAAAGCAAATGAAAGGATTGGAGTCGACTCACGATACGAAACACAGGGAGTTCACCTTTTTTTTTTCCTAACCGAGAATATGATATATTATTACCGGAGAAAATTACTTTTACGGCTGAAATTTAATTTATAATACTAATATTTTTAAAATTTAAAAATTATATAATAGATTTTTTTTATTTTATTATATATTATTTATAAGTGATGAAATAATAATAAAATTATTATTTATTTTTGAGATATGATCTAGCAAATGAAAATATTTTTTTGATGGTAAATATTTTAAAATTTAATAGTATAATTTTTAAATTTTAAATGTATTAATATAATACGTTAAATCTCAATGAATAAATAATAATTTTCTCTCATTATTATTAAGCCAAATAGGCAAATTAGTTCTTAAATTATACTTAAAAGAATGAATTACACCTTAAATTTTGATTCCATAAACTATAACTTCATTTATCACTTTAATAGAAATTATTGAGTTAACGCAGTTTCTATTTTAACCAATAAAAAGCTAACATATGTCAAAAAAAAAATTAATAAATAGTTAAATTAGTTTTTGAACTATATTTAAAAGTACAAGTTTGACTATAAACTTTAACTTAATACCTTTATTTTTTTAATTTGTTACGAATGAGCTTCTAAACTAATTTGATTTGTCTCTTTTGACAAAACTTATTGAGTAAACTCAGTTATTAATCACAGACTAAAAAGTGACATTTTTTTTAATTCAACTTAAGTTTTATTATTTTTATTTTTATAAAAGAATAAATTATATATTAAATTATTTTTTAAATTAAATAATTATAATACAAAAATTTAATAAAAAATTAAATTTAATTAGTAATAATAATGAATTTTAGTAAAAAATTATTTTTAATTTTTATTTATTTCATTTTTTCTTTTTCTTTTATCCTAAATCCCTCGTCCCGATCACCCAAAAACATAATATCAACATCATCATCACATTGTGTTCCTCCTGCTCCTTATCCATGTGGACATATTTAGAAATGTTAATTTTATCTGAAATCATTTTGTCTGATATTATATTGGATTACAGTGATTTTCAATTACTTTTCAATTTCAACAACAAAATTTTGATATATTTAATCACATTATCTTTATTAAATATACTAGAATGATCGTTCGATTCATTCACAGAGTTTCAAAATCTATTTTTCATCAATCGCCTCTTGATATTCAGAAAACTTCTGCATTCACCTATCTGTAAAATTATGATAACCGATTTCAAAGTCATGCTCATCAAATACCTGTGTGCAATTATGAGCTCACATATCTTTGCTAGACTCAAAATCACTCTAGTTTGGAAAAAAATTTCTACTTAAGAAAACAACTTGTAATCCTTATCACTCAAATATATGTTCGCTAATGTCTTAAATCCCAAGAAATCATACAAGGATAAATGAATATGAACATCTATTCGATCTATTTTAAGTCTCATCGGGTTAATATGATACTTTTTATTATAAGAACCATGATTCTCTCATCTACACAACAAGAGTTCAAAATTTCATCTATGAAGTTTAAAATTCCCAATAAATTCACACATGTTGATAATTTATCCATCATATATTGATTGAGATCTATATCCATAATTACCGACTTATTTATAGTCTGTAATATGAGTAATTTGAGATTGAAATTGTCTACAAATCTCAAAAGATCAATGTTATTGGGGTTAAAATATTTTGCTAATTAAAAATATATTTTTAAGTTTATTATTATGAAAAATTATTTAATTTTTTATTATAAAAAATTAATTTTTAACATAATTTATTCTATAACACCCAACTAGCTAATTATGATTACTCTCGACTAATTAGGCGGATGTTACTGGTTACTGTTTTATAAAATATGTGAAATTAAAACTTTTCCTTACAAAACTAATTTCATAAATCTTAATTCCTAAGAATCTCTTTTATAAAATGTCAACTTAGCCTTAACTGACTTACTATTTACAAAAATATAACTTTAAAATTTAATACATATTCTTTAATATACAAACTCATACAAAACATTAAATTTCAAAATCATGTTATGTACAAAAAAAAACAACAAAAATGATATATGCACTAACTCTTCAAAATGAGTGCTTCTTCTCTTGAGTCAACTTCTGTTATCTCTTAAGCTTCGACATGCGTGCAGAAAATCTACACATTAAACTATTGAAAGTTTAATGGTACATATAGGCATAAAAATTTAAGCATGCAACTATACAATTCATATTATGGTATATTATGAATGTTCATATATATTATCATACCATAAATACTATCTAATGCATGACAATACAATCATCATATCAATCGACATCATTACATGTTATTCTACTCATGATTTTTTACTTTTTAAATTTTCGGTTCCTTCTTTTATAATTGTTTTGTTTTTACCCAAAACTTACCATTTTTCAATTTTTAATTTGTTTTCATCCAAAACTCTAAGACGTATTATCCAAATACAGGTTATAGAACAGAAGTATTTCCAAAGTTTCAGCCACTCTGCTCACTATCTGTAAAAAGTTCACTTGAACTCCTCAAGTCAAGGGTGCTCCCAAAGCTTCAACCATATTGATTGAATATAAACCGGATCAAATGTGCTCTAACTTGAGTTTCAACCATTATGTCCTTAAAAATCGCATGGAACTGAGGACCAAAGACATTCTAACCTGAGCTTTAGCTACCAAGGCCTTTTTTAAAGAATATTTTATGGTACCATAACCCCCTCAATGATATACCACACATCCTAGGCCAAGTCCTATATTAGAGAAAATGGCTTTTAAAGTCTTAACTTTTATCTTTTATTTCTTTTTGGTACCATAATCACATATATAGTATCAATACCAGTATATTACCTCATCATCATCACTTACATGTGATTTATATATACTTGCATACAAATAATAACATATGATCTATTCACCTATCATATAATATCAAAAACCAAACTACATGTAATAAAATTACCAGGATTCATAAGCGTGAACTATATTTTCACGGGCGTGAAAGACATTCACGGATACTTCTTTCCCTATGAACCAAACTGTGATCGTTCATGTGAAAGTTTCTATCCCAAAAATACACTTCATTTATGACTGGGACTATATGTTCACAGACGTAAAACTAACCATTCATAACTATGGTTCAAACTGTGAAAACTAAGGGTAAAAATTGGAAATATATTTTCACGATCATAATTACATGTTCATGAGCATGAACGCATGCATTCACGACTTTCTTAGTCGTAACGCAAAATGTGAAAGCTTCTACCCATTTTGGACATTTTCTTGGTTTATGTTTCACGACCGTGACTCTCTTTATCAAGCATATGAAACGTGTCTATGTACAACATTCATAGACATGATAACCTTATCACAGACGTGAATTTCTAGATTTTTCAGACTAAAAAACATAGCATAATAAAGCCACATCCAAGTGTCTCTAAGATTGACCAATGTCAATCACTCTTATCTACATTCAACTATCTATTAAGCTAGCAATATGCCTTTAACATAAAAAGGAACATTTTATAATGCATTTCATGCTAAAATCTCTTTTAAGTATCAAAACAAATATAACCTATTTTCATGACATTTCTAGCACTTAACCTATGTAACCATTATACATGCACATAACCAGAAACTCATGTATATCATTTATCACATTTTTCATAGCATATAACACAACAACAGGAAAAATAGGAAAATTAATATGCATATATGTACTAACCTTTAATAATGGAGCATAACTCTTCAAGCTCTTCAAGTTTTCCTAACCCTTTTGATGTTCATCTCCATTGGTTCTAGCACCTTCCATACGGAAAATCCCTATCTTAGAACCGTAGAATAGAAAATGAATCACTAAATTTACTCTTAAACCTACATTTAGTTTAAACCTTAAAAACTCCTGTTATCTCTTAGGTGCAAGCTTTCACAATGATTAAAAATGGTTTTTTTTATGTAATAGAGGAAGAAGAAGCTGATAAAGATAAATGTGGCTTGTAGACTTAGGTTATAGGGATGATGAAGTAGCTAAAAAAGTATGGAAGAGAGAAAAAAGAACGATTCTGCTCAACAACTTTGTTGACTATCTTTCATGAGTCTAAAGTATGCCTTCACAGACGTGAACATTCTCTTATCACAAGTGTGATAAACTTTTCATGGGAAAAATTAACACATGACATTTACGGGCGTGAACAACCTTTCTATCACTATGTTAAATATTTCAAACTCTAATCCCACTACACTCTCTTTTAACCAACTCAATTAACTTATAGATTCTAAAAACCCAACGTTACGTATTCTTTTATAAAAATGAAAAGAAAAATATAATTTTAAATTGGGCTAAAAAAATTATCATGTGTCAGTCTATAATTAGTAGCTGAGTTAATTTAGTGAGTTTTTGTCAAAGTGAACAAAATTTAGGGTAGTTTAAGGCTTATTTGTACTAGGTTTGAACTTAAAGAATTTTATTATACTAAGTCAAAGTTCATGGTCTGAATTATATTTCTGGGTATACTTCGGAGGCTGATTTAACCATTTGGCAAAAAAAAATGATGACACATATCAACTTCTTATTGGTTAAAAGAAAATTTGAGTTAACTCAATAGTTTCCATTAAAGGGACAAGTGACAGCATAGTTCATAGACTTAATTATACCAGTTTGAAATTTAATGAGTTTGATTGTACTGAATCAAACTTAATAGGTGTGACTTGTTCTTTTAGGTATAGTTCAAGGGTTAATTTTCCTCCTTTGACCTTATTATTATTAGACTATGATACGCTTAAAAAATTACTTGCTCATTTATTATTTGATAGGAATGTTTCAATTTTCATAGAGATTGAAACAATATAATTTATATGGTTAAAAATATGCATGTTGCCTAATAAAATTAGATATTAATTAGAAATATTATTGAAAAATTAAAATAATGACTCATATTTATTAATAATAATACATATTAAATAGAGATATAATAAAAAATTAAAACTTAATTATATTTTTAAATATTTTTACGAGACACCCTGTAACACCCCTTTATCCCTTTATTTAACAGAAGAATAAGGTGATGTTACATGTTGTTTAACTCACTATACCTGATACATATTACATATATATATATATATATATATATATATATATATAATAAAACATAATAAAATATACAGTCAATCCGATCAAAAAATTGAATATTTTTATAAAATAATCAAGTCTATTACATTTACATAACTATTTTAAAATATTACAATATTTGACCATAGTGGGTGACTTTAACTACTGCACTACTCTAGATATGGGTCACAGCAAATTCTGCGACGCTATATACCTTCTTGTCACTTCAGCTATCCAATCTATCACATGCGCTCTGTCTTAGCAGAGGACAATTTTGAATTAGATGATCAGTGGCCCCACACCTTATGCATGCCTTGATCACGACTCAACACTCCCATTGGGTGGTTCCTACCACACTGAGAACATAAATGACGTATCATAGGCCTCCTTGCAGATGGTGCTGGAGTACTAGCAACAGACAATGTTGGTCTTGTGGGTTGACTCACCTGAAAAATGAAGTATGACTTCTAGGACGACCCTTCCTGACCTAGTCCTCCTATTGGCTAACAGAGCTGTATTAAACTGTGGTATAGGTATCCTAGTCCTTACAATTAACTTTCTTACTTGCATTAATTCTAAAAATTAAACTCTAATTGCATCATCTCTATTTTGATCACAAATGTATTCAGTTTCTAATAGGTCTGATGCATCCGGTCGTGAAATGAGCATATTAGTTGAAGCCTAAACTAGCAAACGTGACACACCTAAACAATAAGACTTATAAAGCCTTTTTAGAATGACTTGAGTTCGAGTCCCTCCCCCCTCTTAGATGAGTTTATTTCCTTCTTTGGTTATACTATTAAAAAAACTATATTTTTAAAAAGGAATGAAATAAGTATCTAAATATTTCAATTTTTATTAATTTTGTCCATTCCCTTTGTTTCATTTTAGATATCTATTTTGAAACATTTTTATGTCATATGTTCATTTTAGAAATAAAAAGAGTATTTAATATTTTTTTTACTTTACTCTTAGTTATTTAAATTACTCACTCTTTTATGAGAAGTTTATAAAATGGATAATAATTAATCATTTTTTAATATGTATAAAAAAGTTAAAATGGACTTTGAAATGAAACAAAATGTTTGTTACTCTTAAATATCTTTTAACTAATATTGCATTAATAAAATTGTGATTATTGCAACCCATATGACTTAATTGAAAGAGTTTAAAAATAATAAAATGAATAAATTTATATGTTTATATAATTTTTTAAAAGGTTGAGGTGTATAAGTGTAATCATATTTTAATATAATAAAATTCAAAATAATAATAATAATAATAATAATAATAATAATAATAATAATAATAATAATAATAACAACAAGATATACATGTCTAATAAATTAATATAATAATATTTTCTTATTTAAATTTAAATTGAATAATATAGATTAGTTAATTATAATTAATAAACCTTTTATAAAAATTATTTAAAGATAAAGATTAATTATTAATAGTCAAAAATCTGACTTTGACCCATATATTTTATATTTTTTCTAGACTTGTTCCCTGTGCTTTTCTTTTGCAACATTAAACCCTTATACTTTAAGTTTAATATCTCTACAACCCTTTTTGAATAGTTTTGTTAAATATCTTAAACACACAATGATCTATGGTGTGTTTGGGTATGTAATTATCATTTTGGCTTCTACATGGAAGAGAGAGAACAAAAAAAAGTAAAAAAAAAAAGCAAAAATTAAATAAAATTGTTAAAATTTTCAGTTAATTATCTTTATCTTATTAATAGATATGGAGAACTAAAGTATTTTCCTAAAAATTCTAATTCTCATCCATGATGAATGAAATTAGAATTACTCTAAAATTCCTATTCTCTTAAATCCTTAGAAGAACTAACTCTCTCTCGTTTGAAAATGACACTTCGAAAAGAAATCTTTGTGGATAAAATTATGAAGAGAAGGGAAAGAAATAAAAAGAGTGTGAGAGATACTGAATAGAAAAATGAAGCGAATGCATTAAAGTTGAAATTTAAAAAAAATGGATAAATTACTCCGACCTCTTGATATTTGGTTGAATATATTAATTTATCAATTTATTTTTAGAAATACATTATGATGTTCCTAAGATTTGATTAAATACACTATATAACTATTCTATTTTTTTTGCCATTACAACGAAGGAAAAGCTAAATTTGTTTTTTGTTTTTTTATCTTATACCAATTTTTTTGAAAATGTCATTAACTTGAAATCAAAAATGTCAAATTTACCATTCTTTTTTAATGTATTTTTAAGTTAACAATGTCAAAATTGTTAAAAGAGCATCTTTGGTATTTTAAATTAATTTTGACAATTTTTAGCAAGATTCTAGTTGACTGACATAATATTTTATTAAAAAGTAACAAAGAGTCTTTTTAGTTAAATGAACCAAACCTGAGAGTTATTTTCAAAAATGGATAAACAAATTAGTGTATTCAAATAATTTTCAGGAGGATCGGAGTAATTTATCCAAAAAAATTTGGTTTACTGATATATATACAAATATAGTATTTGATTTAAATGAAAATAAAAAAAACTCACATCATAGTAAGAGAAACCAAATACACATAATTACCATTATCTTTTTAATTAATAATTTTTGTACATATAATTAGTAGACATTTAGTTAGCTGTTGGATGTAACAGATAGTTTTTTAATGTTCAACAACTGAATAAAAAATATTTGATAACAATAGTTGAAAACTGATAGGAAATTTAATTAGTTGTTGATTGAAAAACTCTATTCGTACCTTTTTTTGGAACTAGTAGAACTTTTTAAATAAAATGTTTGAATGAGTCTCTTTGAAATAAAATATATCATTTGTGAAATTTTTTATTAAATATAAATTAACTTCTTCAAAATTAAATACATCATATTAAAAATATATTAAATTCATTGATTATATTTATAAATTATATATATACATTTATGAAAATTTTTATTTACAATTGATTATATTTTTATTATTGTTATTATTTTAATTATTAAAATAAATAATTATATCAAATAATCATTATATTTTATTTATTTTTTTATTTATACATCATAGAAATATATATATATATATATATATATATATATATATATATATATATATATATATATATATATATATTGAATAAAACAAATTATACTATTATTAGTAATTTTATATTATGATAACAATTTAATTAGTTTTATTAAATATTAGTATCAATTAGCTATCAACTACTAGCTATCAGCTATTCGTCCCACTCAACAGCCAAACCATGTATAGCTTTAGTTGTCACTTAATGTGTTCCCTCAGTTATTAAATCTAAGTTTAAACTTATTGGGTTAAGCCATTCTTTTGAGTTCATGGTCTCTCTCTCTCTCTCTCTCTCTCTCTCTCTCTCTCTCTATATATATATATATATATATATATATATATATATATATATATATATATTAATTTGGACCTATTATAGTTTTAGTTCATTGATTTTTCTATTTAATTTTTCTCTTTAAATGTATCAAATTATATTTAAGGAAAGTCAAATTCAAAATTGCAATTCCATAGTCAAATCCTTAAAATAAAGAAGAAGGATTGGATATGATCAATGTCGTTATATAAATCAAATAATTAACAACATATTAATTTTTTTTATTAAGTACAAAAAACAAAACAAAATTAGTTTGATCCAATGAAGATTAACAAAAAAGAGACGAGTGAATACAATTTGAGAAATATAAGGGCTCAATGTTGCAAAATAAAAGTATAGGACTAAAGCTAAAGAAAATGTAAAATATAGTAACCAATTTGGATTTTTGCGTTATTAGTACACAATTCTTTGATAGTGAAATTTCTAAAATCTTTTCTGTTATAAAAATGGATCATAATTTTATGAGGCATAAAAGTAATTAAGTATTCAAAGGCTACTCATTCTCTCTTCTTCTTCTCTTCGTTTTATTTCAATTTTAACTTATTTTAGGGTTGTGGTTAGTATTTAGTCCCAATAACAACTCTTTGTTATTCTCTTTTATTAGTTTTTTATTCAATAATATTAAATCTACTATTATTTCTTTTAGATATACAGTTTATTTAGGTAGCTTTGTTATTTTTCACAGTAAATTGTTAGATTTGTATTTTTTCAAACATGAACTAGTATTTTTTTATTTTATTAAAATAAAATTGAATGCACTTTTTTTGTGGTAGATTGTCCTCTTTGTGTGAGAAGCATTTTATTATGATAGTATTGGTAGATTATCCATATTTTAAGCTTTTAGGAATGCTAAAAAGTGCGACTAAATTTCAATTTACTCAAATTGATTCACACTAAAGAGAGAAGGAAAAGAAGAGAAAGAGAAAAGAATAGAAATGAGAAAAAATAAAAGAGAATGAAGAAAAGGGCACATCTCTGTCATGCATAAGTTCATTATATACAGTTATATGTGATGCTCTCACATTTCCGCATATATGATAAAAAAAAAGTACTTAGAAATACAAAAATTGGAAAGTACTTATTAAGAAGTGAGGTAAAATAAAATTTATTTTTCATTCTCACTTTTTCTCCAAAATGAAGAGAAAACATGAGAAATTGGAAGAAAATCTCACTATTGTTAATAAAGAGAAATGTTACAAATACTTCCTCATGTACTTTCCGTTTGTTATAAAAATATTTTATCCAAACAAAATAAAATAAATCTTATTTTTCTTCATTTCCTTTATTATGTTACTTCAATCCAAAATATAATTATTTTTTCTCCTTATTTTTTCTTCCATAAAATTTTTTTCCAAACATGGGGATGAGAAAAAGAATAGGTAGAAAAATAAATTTATTTTCTTTACTCTTGTGGAAAAATTGTAAAACAGTGTAAAGGCAAAACTTTTTTTTGACTTATTGTATAACTATTGCGATGATTTAAACCCTTGGAAAAAAATTTCCACTTAAGGAAACAACTTATAATCCTTATCACCCAAATATATGTTCGTTAATGTCTTAAATCCCAAGAAATCACACAAGGATAAATGAATATGGACATCTATTCAATCTAATCTAAGTGTTATCGCGTTAATATGATATTTACTTTTTATTATAAGAACCATGATTCTCTCATCTACACAACAAGAGTTTAAAATTTCATCTATGAAGTTTAAAATTTCCAATAAATTCACACCTGTTGATGATTTATCCATCATAAATTGATTGAGATCTTCATCCATAATTACCGACTCATTTATAGTCTATAATATGAGTAATTTGAGATTGAAATTGTCTAAAAATCTCAAAAGATCGATGTTATTGGGGTTAAAATATTTGACTAATTAAAAATATATTTTTAAGTTTATTATTGTGAAAAATTATTTAATTTTTTATTATAAAAAACTAATTTTTAACATAATTTATTCTATAACACCCAACCAGCTAATCATGATTACTCTCGACTAATTAGGCGGATTTTACTGATTATTGTTTTATAAAATATGTGAAATTAAAATTTTTTCTTGCAAAACTAATTTCATAAACTTTAATTCCTAAGAATCTCTTTCATAAAATGTTAACTAGGCCTTAACTAGTTCATTGTTTACAAAAATACAACTTTAAAATTTAATACATATTCTTTAATATACAAACTTATACAAAACATTAAATTCCAAAATCATGTCATGTAAAAAAAAAAAACAAAATGATATATGCACTAACTCTTCAAAATGGGTGCTTCTTTTCTTGAGTCAACTTCTGCAATCTCTTAAGTTTCAACATGCATGCAGAAAATCCATACACTAAACTACTGAAAGCTTAATTGTACATATAAACATAAAAATTCAAGCATGAAACTATACAATTCATATCATGGTATACTATGAATGTTCATACATACTATCATACCATAAATGTTATCTTATGCATAACAATACAATCACTGTATCAATCAACATCATTACATGTCATTCTACTTATGATTTTCCACTTTTCAAATTTTCGGTTCCTTCTTTTATAATTATTTTGTTTTTACCTAAAACTTACCATTTTTCAATTTTTAATTTGTTTCCGTCCAAAACTCTGCTCCATATTATCCAGATGCAGGTTATGGAACAAAAGCGCTTCCAAAGTTTCAGCCACTCTGCCCACTATTTGTAAAAAACTCACTTTAGCTCCTCAAGTCAAGGGTGCTCCCAAAGCTTCAACCACATTGACTGAGTATAAATCGGATCAAATGTGCTGTAACTTGAGTTTCAACCATTTTGTCTTTAAAAATTGCATGGAACCGAGGACCACAGGCATTCTAACCTGAGCTTCAGCTACCAAGGCCTTTTTTAAAGAATATTCTATGGTACCATAACCCCCTTAATAATATGCCACACATCCTAGGCCAAGTCATAGATTAGAAAAAATGGTTTTTAAAGTCTTAACCTTTATCTTTTATTTCTGTTTAGTACCATCATCATATATATAACCATGCTTATAGTATCAATACTGGTATATTACCTCATCATCAACACTTACATGTGATTTATATATACTCGCATACAAATAATAACATATGATCTATTCACCCATCACATAATATCAAAAACCAAACTACATGTAATAGAATTACCAAGATTCATAAGCATGAACTATATGTTCACAGGCGTGAAAGATATTCACGGATACTTTCTTCCCCATGAACCAAACTGTGACTGTTCATGTGAAAGCTTATATCCCAAAAATACACTTCATTTATAACTGTGACTATATGTTGACATATATGAAACTAAGCATTCATAACTGTGGTTCAAACTGTGAAAACTAAGGGTAAAAATTGGAAATATACTTTCACGATCATGATTACATGTTCACGAGCATGAACGCATGCATTCACGACTTTTTTAGTCGTAATGCAAGACGTGAAAGCTTATACCCGTTTTGGACATTTTCTAGGTTTATATTTCACAGGCATGACTCTCTTTATCATGCATATGAAATGTGTCTGTGTACAACATTCACAGACATGATAACCTTATCACGGACGTGAATTTTTGGATTTTTCAGACTCGAAAACATAGCATAATAAAGCCACATGCAAGTGTCTCTAAGATTGACCAATGTCAATCACTCTTATTAACATTTAACTATCTATTAAGCTAGCAATATGCCTTTAACATAAAAAGGAACATTTATAATGCATTTCATGCTAAAATCTCTCTTAAGCATCAAAACAAACATAACCTATTTTCATGACATTTCTAGCACTTAACCCATGTAACCATTATACATGCACATAACCAGAAACTCATGTATATCATTTATCACATTTTTCCTAGCATATAACACAACAACAGGCAAAATAGAAAAATTAATATGCATATATGTACTAATCTTTAATAATGGAGCCTAACTCTTCAAGCTCTTCAAGTTTGCCTAACCTTTTTGATGTTCATCTCCATTGGTTCTAGCACCTTCCACATGAAAAATCCTTATCTTAGAACCGTAGAACAAAAAATGAATCACTAAATTCACTATTAAACCTACATTTGGTTTAAACCTTAAGAACTCATCTTATCTATAAGGTACAAGCTTCCACAAGGATTAAAAATGATATTTTTTATGTAATAGAGGAAGAAGAAACTAATAAAGATAAATGTGGCGTGTAGACTTAGGTTATAGGGACAATGAAGTAGCTAAAAAAGTATGGAAGAGAGAAAAATGAATTGTTCTGCTCAACAACTCTATTGATTATCTTTCATGGGTTTGAAGTATGCCTTCACAGATGTGAACACTCTGTTATCACAGGTGTGACAAACTTTCCATGGAAAAAATTAACACATGATATTTACGAACGTGAACATTATCACTATATTACATTTCAAACTCTAATCCTTACATTCTCTCTTAACCAACTCAATTAACTTATAGATTCTAAAAATTGGATGTTACATATTCTTTTATAAAAATGAAAAGAAAAATATAATTTTAAATTGAGCTAAAAAAATGGTCACTTGTCAGTCTATAATTAGTAGCTAAGTTAATTTAGTGAGTTTTTGTCAAAGTGAACAAAATTTAAGGTAGTTTAAGGCTTATTTGTACTAGGTTTGAACTTAAAAAATTTTATTATACTGAGTCAAAGTTCACGGTCCGAATTATATTTTAGGGTATACTTCAGAGGCTGATTTAACCATTTGGAAAAAAAATTGATGATATATGTCAACTTCTTATTGGTTAAAAGAAAATTTGTGTTAACTCAATAGTTTTCATTAAAGAGACAAATAGCAATATAGTTCACAAACTTAATTGTACCAGTTTAAAATTTAATGAGTTTAATTGTACTGAGTCAAACTTAATGGGCATGACTTGTTCTTTTAGGTATAGTTCAAGGGTTAATTTTCTCCCTTTGGCCTTATTATTATTAGACTATGATATGCTGAGAAAATTACTTGCTCATTTATTATTTGATAGGATTGTTTCAATTTTCATAGATATTGAAACAATATAATTTATATGGTTAAAAATATGCATGTTGCCTAATAAAATTAGATATTAATTAGAAACATTATTGAAAAATTAAAATAATGACTCATATTTATTATTAATAATACATATTAAATAGAGATAAAATAAAAAATTAAAACTTAATTATATTTTTTAATATTTTTATGAGACATCCTGTAACACCCCCCTTATCTCTCTATTTAACAGAAGAATAAGGTGATGTTACATATTATTTAACTCACTATACCTGATACATATTACATATATATAAATATAATAATACATAATAAAATATACAATCAATCCGACAAAAAAATTTGAATATTTTTATAAAATAATCAAGTATATTACATTTAAATAACTATTTTATAATATTACAATATTTGACCCTAGTGGGTGACTTTGACTATTGCACTGCTCTAGATATGGGTCCCAGCAAATTCTGCAGCGCTATATACCTTCTTATCGCTTCAGCTATCCAATCTATCACATGTGTTATGTCTTAGCAAAGGACAATTTCGAATCAGATGATCAGTGGCCCCACACCTTATGCATGCCTTGATCACGACTCAACACTCCCATTGAGTGGTTCCTACCACACTAAGAACATAGATGATGTGTCATAGATCTCCTTGTAGATGGTGCTAGAGTACTAGCAACAGACAATGTTGGTCTTGTGGGTCAACTCACCTGGAAAATGAAATATAACTTCTAAGACCCAACTGATAATGACCCTTCCTGACCTGGTCCTTCTACTGGCTGACAGGGCTGCACTAAACTATGGTATAAGTCTCCTAGTCCCTATTTAAGCCATTGTCTTACACTGATCTTCCAGTGCCCACAATTAGCTTTCTTACTTGTATTAATTCTAAAAATTAAACTCTAATTACATTGTCTCTGTTTCTATCACAAACGTATTCAGTTTCTTATAGGTCTGATGCATCCAGTCATGAAATAACATATTAGTTAAATCCTAAACTAGCAAACGTAACACACGTAAACAGTAAGACTTATAAAGCCTTTTTGGAATTACTTGAGTTCGAGTCCCTCCACCCTATTAGATGAGTTTATTTCCTTCTTTGGTTGTACTATTAAAAAAACTATAATTTTAAAAAGGAATGAAATAAGTATCTAAATATTTCAATTTTTATTAATTTTGTCCACTCTTTTTGTTTCATTTTAGATATTTATTTTGAAACATTTTTATGTCATTTCATATTTTCATTTTAGAAATAAAAAGAGTATTTAATATTTATTTATTTTTACTTTACTCTTATTTAAATCACTCACTCTTTTATGAGAAGTTTATAAAATGGATAATAATTAATCATTTTTTAATATGTATAAAAAAGTTAAAATGGACTTTGAAATGAAACAAAGTATTTATTACTCTTAAATATCTTTTAACTAATATCGCATTAATAAAATTGTGATTCTTGCAACACATGTGACTTAATTGAAAGAGTTTAAAAATAATAAAATAAATAAATTTATATGCTTATATAATTTTTCAAAAGGTTGAGGTGTATAAGTGTAATCATATTTTAATATAATAAAATTCATAATAATAATAATAATAATAATAATAATAATAATAATAATAATAATAATAATAATAATAATATACATGTCTAATAAATTAATATAATAATATTTTCTTATTTAAATTTAAATTGAATAATATAAATTAGTTAATTATAATTAATAAAACTTTTATAAAAATTATTTAAAGATAAAGATATTAATAGTCAAAAACCTGACTTTGATCCCATGTATTTTATATTTTTTCTAGACTTGTTCCTTATATTTTTCTTTTGCAACATTAAACCCTCATACTTTAAGTTTAATATCTCTGCAACCCTTTTTGAATAGTTTTGTTAAATGCCTCAAACACATAATGATTTATGGTGTGTTTGGATATATAATTGTCATTTTGGCTTCTACATGGAAGATAAAGAACAAAAAAAGTAAAAAAAAGCAAAAATTAAATAAATTTGTTAAAATTTTCAGTTAACTATCTTTATCTTATTAATAGATATGAAGAACTAAAGTATTTTCCTAAAAATTCTAATTCTCATCCATGATGAATAAAATTAGAATTGCTCTAAAATTTATATTCTCTTAAATCCTTAGAAGAACTAACTCTCTCTCATTTGAAAATGACATTTCGAAAAGAAGTCTTCGTGGATGAAATTATGAAGAGAAGGGAAAAAAACAAAAAGAGTATGTGAGAGATACTAAATAGAAAAATGAAGCGAACGCATTAAAGTTAAAATTTAAAAAAATTGGATAAATTACTCCGACATCTTGATATTTGGTTGAATACATTAATTTATCAATTTATTTTTTGAAATACGGTATGATGTTGCTAAGATTTGATTGAATATATTATATAACTATTCTATTTATTTTTATCATTACAACGAAGGAAAAACTAAATTTGTTTTTCCTTTTTTTTGTTTTAAAAAATACCAATTTTTTGTTAAATTTCATTAACTTGAAATCAAAAATGTAAAATTTACCATTCTTTTTTAATGTATTTTTTAAGTTAATAATGCCAAAATTGTTAAAAGGGCATTTTTGATATTTTAAGTTATTTTTGACTATTTTTAGCATGATTCTAGTTCACTTATATAATATTTTATTAAAAAGTGAAAGAGGGTCTTTTTAGTTAAATGAACCAAACTTGAGAGTTATTTCAAAAAATGGATAAACTAATTAGTGTATTCAAATAAACTTCAGGAGGATCGGAGTAATTTATCCAAAAAGAGATATATATACAAATATAGTTTTTGATTTAAATGAAAAAAAAACAACTACAAAAAAAAACTCACGTCATAGTAAGAGAAACCAAATACACATAATTATCATTATCTTTTTAATTAATAATTTTTGTACATATAATTAGTAGACATTTAGTTAGCTGTTGGATGTAGCAAATAATTTTTAATGCTCAACAACTGAATCAAAAATATTTGGTAACAACAATTGAAAGCTGATAGAAAATTCAATTAGTTGTTAATTGAAAAACTCTATTCGTACCTTTTTTTGGAACTGAAAGAACTTTTTAAATAAAATGTCTAAATCAGTCTCTTTGAAATAAAATACATCACTTGTGAAATTTTTTATTAAATATAAATTAGCTTCTTCAAAATTAAATATGTCATATTAAAAACATATTAAATTCATTGATTAAATTTATAAATTATATATATACACATTTATGAAAATTTTTATTTATAATTGATTATATTTTATTATTGTTATTATTTTAATTATTAAAATAAATAATTATATCAAATAATCATTGTATTTTATTCATTTTTTTATTTATACATCATAGAAATATATATATATATATATATATATATATATATATATATATATGAATAAACCAAATTATACTATTATTAGTAATTTTACATTATAATAATAATTTAATTAGTTTTACTAAATATTAGTATTAATTAGCTACCAACTATAGCTATCAATTATCCGTCGCACTCAACATTCAAACCATATAGAGCTTTAGTTGCAACTTAATGTGTTTCCTCGGTTATTAAATCTAAGTTTAAACTTATTGGGCATTTGCCCATTAGTCATTTTCTATTTATCTTTAAAATTTTTGCAACTTTGTATTTTGTAATTCATTGGTTTAATTTTTTAAAATATTTATTATATGCAAAAAATTCAAGGGTATATTTTGGAACTTTTATTGATTTAGTTCAAACAAAAAACTATACCAAGATTGAGTATAGAACCACTCTCGATCTAGCTTAAGCCATTCTTTTGAGTTCATGAGATTTGTTTTTGTCTATCATTCTCTATCTATCTATCTATCTATATTAATTTGGACCTACTATAGTTTTTGTTCATTGATTTTTCTATTTAATTTTTCTCTTTAAATGTATCAAATTATATTTAAGGAAAGTCATATTCAAAATTGTAATTCCATAGTCAAATCCCTAAAATAAAGAAGGACTGGATATGATCAATTTCGCAATATAAATCAAATAATTAACAACATATTAATTTTTTTATTAAATACAAAAAACAAAACAAAATTAGTTTGATCCAATGAAGATTAACAAAAAAGAGATGAGTGAATACAATTCGAGAAATATAAGGGCTCGATGTTGCAAAATAAAAGTATAGGACTAAAGCTAAAGAAAATGTAAAATATAGTAACCAATTTGGATTTTTGCTTTATTAGTACACAATTCTCTGATAGTGAAATTTCTAAAATCTTTTCTGTTATAAAAATGGATCATAATTTTATGAGGCATAAAAGTAATTAAGTATTCAAAGGCTACTCATTCTCTCTTCTTCTTCTCTTTGTTTTATTTCAATTTTAACTTATTTTAGGGTTGTGGTTAGTATTTAGTCCCAATAACAACTCTTCGTTATTCTCTTTTATTAGTTTTTTGTTCAATAACATCAAATCTACTATTATTTCTTTTAGATATATAGTTTATTTAGGTGGCTTTGTTATTTTTCATAGTAAATTGTTAGATTTGTATTTTTCAAATATAAACTAGCATTTTTTTATTTTATTAAAATAAAATTGAATGCACGTTTTTTGTGGTAGATTGTCCTCTTTGTGTGAGAAGCATTTTATTATGATAGTATTGGTAGATTATCCATATTTTAAGCTTTTAGGAATGCTAAAAAGTGCGACTAAATTTCAATTTACTCAAATTGATTCACACTAAAGAGAGAAGGAAAAGAAGAGAGAGAGAAAATAATAGAAAGGAGAAAAAATAAAAGAGAATGAAGAAAAGGGCACATATCTGTCATGCACAAGTTCATTATATACAGTTACATGTGATGCTCTCACATTTCCGCATATATGAAAAAAAAAAGGTATTTAGAAATACAAAAATGCCAAATTAACATTCATAAAGCTCACAAACCAAAAGTCATTTCCTATGTTTTGAAAGAAGGAAATATGTGGAAAGGGAAAAGTGTAAAATAAGGATGGATTTCCAAATATTTACTTTGCTTGGTAAAAGAAGGAAAATAAAAAGAAAAAGTAAAATACTTTTATTTTTCACTCTTTTTTTTTTCAAAATGGACCTTTATTTGGATATAAAGAAAATATGAAGAGAGAAAAAATAAAGAAAAATTTTTAATTTACTCTATTTGGAAATGAAAGAGAAATAAGGAAGTGATGTAAAATAATTTTTATTTTTCACTCTCACTTTCACTTTCTCTCCAAAATGAAGAGAAAACATGAGAAATTAGAAGAAAATCTCACTATTATTAATAAGAAAAATGCTACCAATATTTCCTTATATACTTTCCATTTGTTATAAAAATATTTTAACCAAATAAAATAAAATAAATCTTACTTTTCTTCATTTCTCTTATTATGTTACTTCAATCCAAAACATAATTATTTTTTCTTCTTATTTTTCCTTCCTATAAAAAAATTTCCAAACATGGGGATGAGAAAAAGAATAAGTAGAAAAATAAATTTATTTTCTCTGCCCTCGTGGATAAATTGTAAAACAGTGTAAGGCAAAACATATTATTTGACTCGTATACTTTTCAACTTTTTTTGACTTCTTGTATAACTATTGCGATGATTTAAACCCTTGTGCAATTATTTTTATTAACAACTGAATCATTTTTTAATACTTTTAAACATTAAAATAATATCATTAATTTTGAAATGTGAAATTTATATATTAATTTCTAATACAATTTAATTATTCACTTCAATCCACATCACTCAATTCAAAATAAAAAAAAGGATAATTTTATATTAATAGGCTAATGACATTAATATATTTAAAAAAACTTAATTATTAAAAAAATACAAAAACTCAAATAATCAATATAAAAAAACATGGACAAAAGTCAAAAAGTGCAGTAACCAAATGATAAATTTTACTTTTTATATATTGAGGCTTTAAAGTATTCATTTGATCAAATAATAATGCGAGCTAAAATAGATATTTGATATGTCATTCTCTAATTCTAACTTTTCAAAAGAGGTTCATTGAACATTAATTACAAACTGACAATTGACCACCAACATTAATTACAAACTGGCCGCGAGCATTGAATCGAACACACTAAATTTGTCCACATCACAATATTGTATAATCATGAATATATTCGAACTGTAAAAATATAACTACAAGATAGGATTAAATTTATTAAAGTACAAAAAAAATTTTCTAACCATACAAACCATAAGGTCTTCAGTCAAAATCTCATATTCAATATACAATCCTAATATGCAGTTCATGCAATTAAAAGGATCAATACTTTTTAGATAATATACGTTATAATTAGAATTATAAATGAATTAAGCCGTTTGGAAGCTATTAAAGTTTCAATTTCGGTTCGGAAAAAAATTCATTTGAAATCGTTTATTATTGTTAACGAACTGAATTTGAACTCAAATTCAACACTGAAAACCTTTTCGAACTCAAGATAAATACTGTTTGATTTGTTAACTTGCAAATATATTCGTTTACAAGCTCGCAAACACATTCGCGAACATGTTCATTTAAAAATTCGCGAACATATTCACTTAAAAGCTCGCAAACATGTTCGTTTATAGCTCGTTTATGTTATATTTTGTTATCGAGTTCGAACTTGATCTTTTGTTATTATTTGTTAACGAGCCGAACTCAAACTAAACTCGTTAAGTATAATAAATGAGTTTTTACTAACCAAGTTCGAGCTGCTTCCAATTTAATAATTATCAAACAAACCAAACTCGAACTTAAATATAAAAACTCGAATCGAGTTCAATCCTGTGATAAATTTAAACGAGTCGAGCTCAAACTCACCAATATTCGGCTTGACTCGTTTACAACCCTAATTATAATTTACCACTCAAAACTACTAACAACAATTGTTGTATACAAACTAGCCGACGGAATCATTTGAGTTTGCTGAAAAGCAAGAATGAAAAGGCATCCTGGATTCTCCAGTTCCAGGAATAATGACACAAATGATATAAACAACCAACTATATAGGCACAACACAATATATTTCCTAGTGTAGCCCCAGGCTGCATGTAATTAACGTTTGCCAAAGGATACACCGAGCAAATAAACTACAAACACTTCCCACCAGTACTTTTAGCAGAGAACTGCTACAGTTATTACTTATATATGCACTTAGAAGTGGGTGAGTGAGTGGGTGAGTGAGTGGGTGAGAGAGAGAGAGGGATGGTACAATTGTCACATTGAACAATGTTAGGATCCAAAGCCAAACCCAAATAGGCGCTTCATATCTATTCTCTTCCAGGTAAATTTAGTTCTACATAAAACTCGGTCGAAAATTAGGTATATGATCAACACGAGTTTCACCTAGTGTGCCAATTTCTTAAGGTGTTGAAATGTACGCTGCTTGATCCACTGCCTATCATATGGTAGATATGCCTTAATTGAGTGATCATAACTGCAAACCAAAAATAAATATCAGTCAGTCCACCACCAGGCCTATATCATGCATGCACAACTTTGCAGTTGACAGACATAACACCATAATTCATCATCAGTCAAAAAATCTGCTTCAGTACTTCTATCCCCTAAATTTTCACAGTATAGCATCCTATAGCAGACCCGTTGACAGGCAGAAAAGACAGGCATATTGTCTGAGCCTATCCATAACACTATCAAATTTTGAATATTGAAAGGGCAATCTCACATTGCAATCAGTGGCTACACGACGGTAAACAATTTCATAGGCAGTTGTGATTGAGAAGATATTGCTACTTTTATACTGAAAACCATCTTGATGGATATTTCATTATGACACTTTAAAGACAGATTTTCAATCATCTTCACACTTGTGCAAACATATAAATATTACTTTTGCCTCTTTATAGTTGTTTGTAGGTGTTCAGTTGTGAGATTTAGAATGCTGCTTGCTTGCAAGTTTGCACACAGATGCAGAGGGAGAGAGAAAATAGAGAAGCATACACTAAAGCACTCATATCTGCAAGGCCATCAATAAAATTGTAAAGATCTGCGATGTCATAAGTGATGTTCCTCATGGCCGGATTTAGTTCCTTGAGCTTTCTTTCATATAGTCCACATATACCTGTAAATGCCAAGAAATGCAACCACGGAATGAGCTAAATAAATAAAAAAGTAATAATGCAAAATCAGTTTATTACCTCTGATCAACTGAATAGAAATTTGTCACGGCGATTTATACAAATGCTAAATTAAGTGACAGAGGCTAGAATGAGGTTGGCAAAAGAACGACCATGTAGGCATATCATCATAAATCAATCAAATATTTTATTACAGATTACTTGATATGTTTTCAATTTCTAATCTGGTAAACACATGCACAGCCAAAAACCATAATCATAATT
This sequence comes from Triadica sebifera, assembly GCA_023653625.1. NCBI lineage: Eukaryota > Viridiplantae > Streptophyta > Magnoliopsida > Malpighiales > Euphorbiaceae > Triadica > Triadica sebifera. The sequence goes on from CM042902.1 coordinate 29,612,336, forward strand.
ACTGAGAAGTTGAACTCCTGAAACCTGGAGGACAAATAATAACTATTCAATACAATAAAAGTAGAAACCAATGGATCTCACATAGGCAGGCTGTATGAAAATTGAAAACCACCCCCTCTCCCAAGCCTCAACAAAAAATATGTTGCGTCAAAACTAAACAATATTAGAAAGGGGGATCAGGATTTCACATACGAGAATTGAATAGAAGTCAAGATGAAGAACGGCCTGAATTTTATAGTATCATCAAACAGTACTACATCTGAGGCTGTTAAAACCTTCAATCCTTATCAAAATTGCAAGAGCTCCAGATGAAATAAAGCACATAACATAGCACAAGATGCTTCCAAGGAATCATGATCTAATAATCCACAGAGCAATTACATCTCTTTACAGCTCCTAATTTGTAACATGTGTTTTGATGCAAAGAGACAAGTCTAGAAATAAAAGAAACATCCACGAATTCATAGTGTCACTTATATCAGATCATGATGGAGATTATCATTTTGAACTGAGACAGACTCAACTATTCTCAAAGTATCACTGACAACTTGACTAATTTCAAGGGAAAAAAATATGAATATGACAAACATACATGAATGGAGAGCAACAGCCAGCAAATATTAATCACAATTAGTGAGAAGTTGAACAGTTATCTATGGCAGAGGACAGATAACAACAGTTAGATGATTACAAAAAAATAGCAAATAATGAGTTTAAACCAATCAATTTCACATGTGCAGCATGTATTGACATCAACTCTCTATCTCGCACAACATAAAATAAACTGTATCAAAACCAACAATATTAGAATGAAAAATAAAGATTCCTCAGAGAGAGATTGGACTAAGACAAGATAAAGGACAAGCTAAAAGTTATAGTTTAATTAAGCAGACAACTGAAGCAGTTGAATGTTGATGGATTCGTCAACCCTTTTCCCAATTGTAAGTGCTTCAGATGAAAAAAAGCACATTAAAATGAGCAATAGAGGCCCACAAGCACTATAATGTATCCATTAGCACAATTGTCTTTTTTTTTTAATTCCTTTTAACAGGTATTTTAACAACAAGAGAGAAGATAAGAAAGAAAAATATATTAACACTTCAGCTCATATCAGCTCATGACGGAGATTATCAATTTAAACTGAGGGACTTGACTACCAACAAGTGCCAGTGACAACTTTCATGATAATGAAAAGCAATGATTATAATATCAGAAATAAAATGAAATTATATGTGAATATACCATCCATAGCCTGAGTTATAGAATCGTAATCCATAAATGTTCTAGTTGCTCTATTATGGGAGGTCTGCATCAGAATTATGGTGTGCCTATTAGCCTACATAAGAAAACAGAAACACCCCGTCAGAAAATTAGCAAGACCAGAGATTTTCATTAATCAAATACTGAAAAACTCCACTAAAATCAACAGGCAACAGTGATGATATTTATGTTGCTGTAAAACTTGAAGGTCTGATGGACAGAACTCAAAAATGTACATTTCCAACACAGCTAATGTCTGCTGCTATTTCACTAATAATGCTTAGAAATACAAACCGACAAAAAGAACCACGCCTAAATAATCAGTGCTTTAGAGGGTTATGCTCTATCTTTTCTTGGTTTAGCGCCCAGTTGAAAGAGTGGAGCTACTAATTAGATTTAAGCATTCATTAAGCTACTACCGAAAAAAAAATGATCCTTCAGGCGATCCAATTGATAATAACATAAATATTCCACAGAAATGGTAGTTACAACCTAAAAAGGTCTTCCACCAACAACCAAATATCAGAGTATCTTTAAAAAAAAAAAAAACTCAACATAAACAAGCAAAATATAAATCCTTAAAAAAGCAGAGGTTTTTTCCTTTTATCAAACTGAAACCACAGACGGTACCTGAGGCGCACCCATACAAATAAAGAGATGCATAAAATTCTAAGAAAAAATTCACATCCTATGAATTTCTGAAATATCAGTAACCGAAAGATAAACCTAGCTCAATGATTGCATAATTCAATCGCGCAAAAAGAGGAGAAATGTGAACCCTAACTTTCCTAAATATACAGAAATCGTCAACTTTAATGAAATGTTAGAATGACGAAACAGAATCGATAGATTGGTTAAGAAATCAATAGAAGCAAGAGAAGGGAAAAAGAGAAATAAATCAAATTACCATTCTGAAAATGTCAATTTGATGGCTTAAATATTAAGCGTTAAGTGTGGATTCTTTTGCTTCAGCTTTACAACGCAGGGAGGGAGGGAGGGAGGGAGGGAGAGAGAGAGATTGACTTTGCGAAGACCTGAAGGCTGGAGTTAATAAGGTGAAGATTCTTATATATTTATAAATAAGAAAAATAAAAAAATACATTTAATTTTTCAATTTTAATTCCAATAATTCTCTTAGTATCCGTACCAAACCCAATTAACAATATATGTTTATTATTAAAAAATTTAAAATAAAATAAAATTTAAACTAATTAATTAATTAAAAATTTAAAAATATACAATAATTTACTATAAATCACTACAAAATCAAATAAAACAAATAAAATAAAATATAAAATTTAATTCAATACATTCAAATTAAAATAATTCATCAAATTGTTTAAAAATAATATTAAAACAATAAAATTAAATATTGTTCATTATGATAAAAAAAATTATATTTCAAATTTTAAACTCATATTATATTTGTCATTCATCAATCTATAAAAATATATAAAAAATAATTAATTATAGCATTACATTCAATAAATTAAAATAAAATAAATTGCTTAATATATATATATATATATATATATATATATATATATATATATATATATATATATATATATATAATCAGATTTATTAGGTAGCAAGTATCTGAGGGCATCTACCCGAATCCTATATGTTGCCCAGATATTAAGCCAAGAAGGGGGTTGAATTGAAATTTCAAAAATTTAACTTTAAAGTGCAGAAATAAAAATTAATTTTAGGAGGGATAGAGAAATTTGACACAATGATTTTTATAGAGGTTCGGATGTTAACAAACCCTACTCCTCTCCCCAATCGCAATTAGGAGTTTCATTAACACACTAAGTGTTACAATGGAGTTTTATAAGCTTACTCCCAACTATGATGTTTCTCACAATGACTCACACCTAACCCAGAAATTCCTTGTATTTTAATGGCTCACACAATAACCAATTCCTTGTATTTTACAGGCTCACACAAACAACCTTATTTTTATGTTTTATAGGCTCATACAAAGAACCTTTACTTTGTGTTTTTACAGGCTCACACAAACAACCTTTCTTTGTGTTTTAAAGGCTCACACAACTAACCCTTACAAGTGTTCTACTCTTAACCCAGAAATACCCAAAACTCACTTGAGTAATAAATGATTACAGAGAGAAATACTTACAAATCTTTATTGCTCAATAAATGATGAGCAAAAAGATTTTCACAGAGAATAGATATTGGTTATGAAAGTATTAAATGTACAAATAGCTTGTAATAAGATTTTGATTCAAAGTATTTGCTATCCTCTTGTACTGAATGCATAAATGACTTGCATTTATACTCTCATGGCTAATTATAGCCATTAGAGTGCATTTAATAAGAAATTAACCGTTGTACCAACCCAAATAATCGCCTCTGGCATTTTTCTCTTTCATCTTTCACAGCCATGACTGTTCTTCCAAGCCGTGACTGAAGTGGTGACCTTGGTCGTGAAGCATTTTGGAAGGTTTTGAAATATTGGTTACGGGCATGACATATATCTTTACAGGCGTGACAAACTTTCCAGCCGAGATCCAAGTGGTGACTTTGGTCGTAAAGCTTTCTGGATGAAATTGTTATGAAAGTTCACGGGTGTGACATTAAATTCATGGACGTGACTTAAATGTGCATTTCACAGTTTGTTGTCTTCCTTCATGGCCGTGAACTTCAAATGTTGGTTTTGGTGACGGTTAACTTTTTCATGGGCGTGACACATAGGGTCACGGGCGTGAACATGCTACTTTCTTAATTTTATCTTTCAATGATTAATATGCCATTCTTCATTTTTACTATTTTATTTGTTAAATACAATATTGTTATTTTATTTGTTATCATCAAAATGAAGGAAATATTCCTCAAGGTTTAACAATCTCCCCCTTTTTGAAGGTGACAAATAATCCAGCAATATGTGCTTTTGAGAAGTCTTCCCCTCAAAAGATACTTAGGATAAAAGATTGATGAAATGCAAGAATTGTAAAGAATGATGTAGCATTGAAATAAACTTTTTAGTTTTTAAGTATATGCAAGTAATATGCAAAGTATATCCAATATATACCAAAATTCTTTTTAAGTCATAAAGTATATGTAAGGTATATTTAGAGTATATCAAGACATATTCATTTATGTAACTTGCATTAAGGTATATGCAAAGCATACTTAAGATATATCTAATGTGTATAAAGCTCAATTTCATACTTGCATATGCATTTTGAATCAAATTTTAAGTATTGCTAATTTCTCCCTACTTAACTTATTTGTAAGTTCTTATTTTTGATTCAAAATTCATTTATCTTCATATATTGCTAGGTTCTCCCCCTTTTGTTATCAACAAAAAGAATATAAAGATTAAACCATAATGGAAAAATAAAGCAAATATATTAATATTAAAAAAAGTACAAACCAAAGTAAATAAAAGTCAGAAAGGAAATTTAAAATTTCCTACAGACAAAACAAACAAACAAAAGAAACAATCATATTAAGGCTACCATCTAGCCTAACACCTAATCGGACATCCTATCCCTAAGTCGAGCAACCTTTGCCTCAAGGCTGTCCATCCGAGACTCCATGAAGTCTTTGAGGTTCTCCAACCTCTCGTCCATTGAAGCATGCAGCTGCTCAAATTGTGGTGCCAAGAGGTCAACCACATGCTGCGCCAAATTCAGTGTGGAAGCCGAGGATTGTCCGGTGTCCTGCTCAGCCGCTGGAGGTGCTTCCTCAACCCAAGCCCTTTTCTTCTGCTGGATCCCTTGGAGGCTGGCTTTGAAGTCCTCCGAATCATTATCTTCCCAAATTATTTCACTAGCAGTGTCTGTGAAATGGTAGTAAATATTGTTCTCATGAACAATTCTGATAGTCGTTCCCATCTTAATGAAGGGCTCGACATCCAATCGATCTCGAGGATGCCCTGGGATGAGATTAAAGTGATTGTCATCCAACTTCAAATAGCCTAACTTCAAGGCAATATGGGTGACATATCCACCAATGAGTATATCTCTGGAGGGCTTGGTGGCAATGGACAGAAGATGGTTTGCAAACCATCGAGAGAGCGCCACTGTGAGACCTCGTCGGGCCATCTCAAAGAGAAATAGTTCTGATTTCCTAATGGTGCCATTGCTTTCCCCCCGAGCAAATATGCTATAGGTTAGAAACCTATGCAAATATTTGTGCACTGGGGACTGGAGATGAGTGCTCTTGGTCTTCTTGACATCCCAACTGCAGTCCGTGCCAAAATAAGTTCATGCTCGAGTTGCGAAGAATTCCACTTCGCTGTCATTTAGGATGCCTTCCAAGGGTAGATTGAATAAGTCCCCGAATTCTATGGCATTGAGGGTGTTTGGATTGCTACAGAGTTGGAATTTCACCACTCCAGTGGGAGGCACTTGCAAAGTAATTACAGGGTTGGCTCCCTTAAAGTGGGCTGATAAATGTCCATGAATTCCTTCAAATGACAGGCTTGGAGTTGCTCTGTCATTGTCATCTCAAGCCCGAGAGTGCATACGGTTTGCCACTCAAAGGACCTTGATGAAATGAGAGGCCTTTTCTTCAAGGTTGAGTACCGAGGATGGCAATGCTCTGGGATTCTGTTCATGAGGTAGTCTGAGTACCTCCTGGGAGCATGAGACTTCTTCCTAGTTCCCTTTGATGAGCCGGTTTTCATTTGGATTGAAGAAATGAACTTTGTAGAGTTTGGAAAAGTTTGACAGAAAATTTGAGGAAACCCTAAAGAAGTATGATTTTTGATGAAGGAAGTGACTTTTGATGGTATTTATAGCAAAATTTTGTGACTTGGGGGCCGAAATCTTCAATATCTCATTGAATGTGTGTAAATGAGAGCAGTTTCAAGGAGTTGAAAGGTTGAAATGTGAAAATAACCGGTTGTTTTCTTATAGTCAATGCATTCATGAGCATGAATTATGTTGTCACGGTCATGAAGAGTCGTGTTCACGATTTGCTGAAGGGGTGCTCTACCTGTGAATAAAGACGTGAAAATGTTCACAGTTGTAACATTTGAATGTCATGGGCGTGAATGATGAACTGTCACGGTGGTGGAAACATAGTCATGGGTGTGAAAGGTTGAATTTCACTACTTATGCCTGTGAAACAAAGCGTGACTCAAAGTGTGAACATCTCTGTGAGTTTTAGGTGAAAGTGTTCACGGGCGTGAAAATGCGTCACGAGCGTGAACAAGGCTTTTCACGAAAGTGAATGAAGTGGTGAACAGAAGCTTCACTACTTGAAGTCGTGAACGATGTGGTGAATCAAGTCATGAAAGACACTGCCTCTTTTGACTATTTAATTCACGGGTGTGAACATATGTTACGGGCGTGAATGACATAAAATTTCCACCAAATAAAATTAAGTCCTAAAACAAGACTAAATCATTTTTATGAAGATTATACCCCTTATAACATAAAATTTTCATCAAATTTACTACCTTATATCTAGTGATATGATACAAAATCAAGATTATCACTTAAGGTTTGATAATTTAGCAATCATAAGGTTAATCCAGCAATCATACCAAGTTCTCTTCTAATGAAATTAAATCTTTCCTCATTTAGAGACTTAGTAAAAATGTCTGTTGATTTTCTGTGCTTATAAATTCTAATGCAACATCTCCATATTGAACATGATCTCTAATAAAGTGGTGTCTAATGTCAATATGCTTACTTCTAGAGTGTTGAATGATATTCTTTGAAAGCTTTATAACACTTGTATTGTCACATTTAATAGGTATATGGTTCATATCATGACCATAGTCCTTAAGTTGTTATTTCATCCAAAGAATTTGAGTACAACAACATCTTGCTGCTACATACTCTGCTTCAGCAGTTGAAAGAGCAATTGAAACTTGTTTCTTGCTAAACCAAGAAACTAAGCACTCTCCAATAAAGTCACAAGTACCTGAAGTACTTTTTCTATCTAAAAGACTACCAGCATAGTCTGCATCTGAATATCCTATAATATAAAAGGATGAATTTCTAGGATACCATAAACCTAGATGCAATGTTCCATGTAAATATCTTAGAATTATTTTTACTGCATTTAAATGAGATTCTTTTGGACATGATTGAAATCGTGCACACAAGCAAACACTATACATTATGTGAGGTCTAGAAGCAGTAAGATATAAAAGTGATCCGATCATACCTCTATAGAGCTTTTCATTAATGCTCTTACCCTTTTCATCATTGTCTAATTTTGTTGATGTGCTCATAGGAGTCTTGGCATTCTTGCATCATTCCATTCCAAATTTTTTAATTAAATCTTTGGCATATTTGGATTGGTTGATGAATATGCCCTCATTGCTTTGTTTTATTTGTAGACCAAGGAAATACTTAAGCTCTCTCATCATGCTCATTTCAAATTCCATAGTCATACACTTAGCAAATTCTTGACAAAGCAATTCATTAGTAGAACCAAATATTATATCATCAACATAAATTTGAACAATTAGTATATCATTCTTATGCTTTTTAATGAATAATGTGGTGTCAACATTCCCCTTTATAAAGTTATTTTCTAAGAGAAAAGAACTTAGTCTTTCATACTAAGCTCTTGGGGCTTGTTTCAAACCATATAAAGCTTTTGAAAGTTTAAAAACATGATTTGGAAAATCATAGCTTTCAAAGCCTGGTGGTTGTTCTACATAAACTTCTTCTTCTATATAAACATTTATAAATGCACTTTTCACATCCATTTGAAAGAGTTTGAAATTCATGTGACATGCATATGCTAAAAGTATTCTTATGGCTTCTAATCTAGCTACAGGTGCATAGGTCTCATCATAATCTATTCCTTCTTCCTGATTATATCCTTTTGCAACTAATCTAGCCTTATTTCTAGTTATTGAACCTTGTTCATTTAGTTTATTTCTAAATACCCATTTGCTGCCTATAATTTAATGATCCTTGGGTCTAGGTACTAAGGTCCATACCTTACTTCTCTCAAATTGGTTGAGTTCCTCTTGCATGGCAATTACCCAACTTTCATCATTAAGAGCTTTGTCAACATTTTTAGGCTCAATTTGAGAAATAAAAGCAAGGTCAGTGGCTAAATGTTTGAAATGAGATCTAGTACTTACTCCCCTTGTGAGATCACCAATGATTTGCTCTTTTGGATGATCTTTTGTCATTCTCCATTCTTTTGGGAGTTCTAACTTATTTTCTTCTTGAGCTTGAGGTAGAGAATCATTTTGATGTGAATCTTCTTGATCATTTTCTTCTTTTCCATTTTCAAGATCAAGTCTTTCCATGTTTCCTACAACATCATCAAGAACACTACCTTTCACAAGATCAAGTCTTCTAGATTCATTAAAGACAACATGCATAGATTCTTCAACAGTTAATGATCTTTTATTAAATACTCTATATGCTTTGCTAGTTGTAGAGTATCCTAAAAAGATAGCTTCATCAGATTTAGAGGAAAATTTTCCAAGGTTGCCCTTGGTATTCAATATGAAGCACTTGCATCCAAATACTCTAAAGTATGATATCAAGGGCTTTCTTCCATTCCATAGCTCAAATGAGGTTTTGTTTAAAAGAGGTTTTTGAAAACTTGATTTGAAATATAACATGCAGTGTTTGTGGCTTCTGCCCAAAAGTAAGTTGGTAAACCATACTCATTGAGCATTGTTGTAGCCATTTCAATTAAAGTTCAATTTTTCCTTTCAACTACCCCATTTTGTTGAGGTGTCTTAGGAGATGAGAAATTCTGTGAAATGCCATGTTCAAGACAAAAACTTTCAAAGTTTTCATTTTCAAATTCTTTGCCATGATCACTTCTTATCTTTGAAATACAATACCCTTTTTCATTTTGAACTCTTTTAGAAAAGTTTTTGAAATTTTCAAAAGCATCACTCTTTTGAGCTAAGAAAATTATCCAAGTAAATCTAGAGTAATTATCTACGATGACAAAGGCATAATGTTTACCTCCTAAGCTAGCAATTTTGGTAGGTCCAAATAAGTCTAAGTGCAGGAGTTGAAAAGGTTTTGAGGTACTTACTATGTTTTTGGCTTTGAAGGATGACTTGTGTTGCTTTCCTCTTTGGCAAGGTTCACATGTCTTGTCTTTTTCAAATTTAACTCTTGGCAGTCCTTTTACTAGTTCTCCTGTGCTGAGGCTTTGTATTAAGTCCATGTTAGCATGACCAAGCCTTATATGCCACAACCAAGATTCACCACTAGTGGTCATAAGACGCTTAAAGGAATGGTTAAATAATTTATGTAAGTCTATTATGTATGTGTTGACATCTCTATTTCCTTTAAATATCTCTTGACCATCGATAGAGATCACAAGACATTCATTGGAAGTAAAAATTACTTTGTTTCCTTTATCACATAGTTGACTAACACTCAACAAGTTATGTTTCAAGCCATCAACAAGTAAGACATCTTTAATAAAAGTAGTACCATTAATACCAATAGAACCAATGTCAATTACCTTACCCTTAGCATTGTTTCCAAAGGTAACTTTACCTCCACCAATACTTTTGATTTCATTGAATAGTTCTTTATCTCATGTCATATGCCTTGAGCATCCACTGTCTACTAGTCAAACATTTTTGTTTATTATGGACTTGAGGCATACCTATAGAATCACAGTTCAAGTATGATTTTTAGGTACCCAAATGAACTTGGGTCCTTAGGGGTTAGCACATGAAGGTTCCCAATGAGCCTTCCTTATCCAACAATGTTTATTTATATGACCAATTTTCATACAATAATTACATTGTTTTGGTCTAAACTTGCTTTTTGGTCTTACAATATTTTTGAATGCCATATTTCTATTAAACTGATTTTGAGAACAATGGCATGCACATTCATGATTAATTGATGTTTTTCTAGATGCATGCTTCTTATACATAAACGCATGATTATTCTTTTTATGTATAAAAGGTTTAATATGATTATTCCTTAGTGCTGTTCCAACAAGTGTGGAGATGTGAGGTTCACTAGACTTAACAAAGATGGTTTTATGAGAAGATGATGATGTGTCCTTAAATCCTAGACCATGTCTAATTAAGGGTGGTCTTTGAGACGCAATGAGAGTATCTAATTCTAGATTCAATTCTTCTATAAGGCTTTGCTCATCATCATCATCACTATCATCATTATTATCAATACTATCATTATTTAAAGAGTATGAATGTAGTGATCTTACCTTATTCGAGACGTGATCCTCAATAGCCATGAAGCATAGGTTGACCTTTTCGCTTTCATTATCATCTCTTTCACTTGAAGAACTTTCGTCATCCTATGTGGCTTTGTGACCTTTCTCCCTATTGTCTCTTTGGTATTTGCTCTTATGCTTCTTGAGCCTTGGACATTCTGGTTTGATATGTCCTTTCTTACCACACTTATAGCACTTTACCTCTTCCTTGCTTCTTTGTGCATCATTAGAAGTTTGTTTGAGGTTTCTTTGCCTGAATTTTCTGGAGTTGCTCATTTTCTTCTCAATGATTCTTTTCAGTCTTCTTGACAGCATAACAATGTCCTCATTCTCATCATCACTCATTTCTTCATCATCTTCACTTTCTTCTTGAGATTTTGAAGTAGAGGCTTTGAGTGCTAAAGGCTTTTTTTTCCTGGCTCTGCTTCAAGCTCTCTATCTCTTTTCACTGCCATTTCATGTGTGAGAAGTTTGCCAATAAGCACATCAGTATTCATGATGCTCATGTCTTCATTTTCTTCTTCTATGCCAGCAACTCTTGAGCCATAGTCTTTAAGAGGAAGACTTCTCAGGATTTTGTTGTTTACATCTTCCAAGCTCATATGCTTCCCAAGTTTTCTCATTCCATTTATAATGGCTAGAAGATGGTTGGTCATGTCAGTGATTGACTCATTGAATTTCATCTTGAAGAGCTCATATTCTGAGGTAAGAAGTTGAATCTTCTTAGATTTGACTTGCTTAGTTCCTTCATGATAATTTTCCAATGTATTCCACATACTGTAGGCTATTGGGTAGTGTTGTATTTTTCCACATTCTTCAATAGATAATGAGCTTGAGAGGATTGTCATTGCCTTCTCATTTTTGAAATTTGCTCTTCTTTGAGGCTCTGTCCAATCATCTCTTAATAGGATTTCTTCTTCACCATCAACTCATTTTCTGGTTGGTGGTGTCCATTCTTTTCGTACACTATCTTAGACTTCAATTCCTTCACTATCCAGGTATGTCTCCATCCGAAACTTCCAATGGGCATAATTTGCTCCATCAAAGTAAGGTTCGAGACTTTGGAATCCTTCACTGGCCATATCTTAATCTTTACTATTACTTTTTAAGCTTAGATGCTAGATAAAACTCTGATACCAATTGTTGCCTAGATATTAAGCCAAGAAGGGGAGTTGAATTGGAGTTCTAAAAATTTAATTTTAAAGTGCGAAAATAAAAATTAATTTTATGAGGGATAGAGAAATTTGACACAAGAATTTTTATAGAGGTTCGGGTGTTAACAAACCCTACTCCTCTCTCCAATTGCAATTGAGAGTTTCACTAACACACTAAGTATTACAATGGAGTTTTATAAGTTCACTCCCAACTATGATGTTTCTCACAATGACTCACACTTAACCCAAAAATCCCTTGTATTTTAATGGCTCACACAATAATCAATTCCTTGTGTTTTACAGGCTCACACAAATAACTTTTATCTTGTGTTTTATAGGCCCAGACAAACAACCTTTACTTTGTGTTTTTACAGGCTCACACAAACAACCTTTCTTTGTGTTTTAAAGGCTCACACAACTAACCCTTAAAAGTGTTCTACTCTTAACCCAGAAATACCCAAAACTCATTTGAGTAATAAATGATTACAGAGAGAAACACTTACAAATCTTTATTGCTCAATAAATGATGAGCAAAAAGATTTTCACAGAGAATAGATATTGGTTATGAAAGTATTAAATGTACAAATAGCTTGTAATAAGATTTTGATTCAAAGTATTTGCTATCGTCTTGTACTGAATGCATAAATGACTTGCACTTATACTCCTATGACTAATTATAGCCGTTAGAGTGCATTTAATAAGAAACTAGCTGTTGTACCAACCCAAATAATCGCGCCTGACATTTTTCTCTTTCATCTTTCATAGGCGTGACTGTTCTTCCAAGTCGTGACTGAAGTGGTGACCTTGGTCGTGAAGCATTTTGGAAGGTTTTGAAATATTGGTCACGGGCGTGACATATACCTTTACGGGCGTGACATATATCTTCACGGGCGTGACAAACTTCCCAGCTGAGATCCAAGTGGTGACTTTGGTCGTGAAGCTCTTTGGATCAAATCGTCATGAAGGTTCACGAGCATGACATTAAATTCACGGACTTGACTTAAATGTGCATTTCACGGTTTGTTGTCTTTCTTCATGGTCGTGAACTTCAAATGTTGGTTTTGGCGACGGTTAGCTTTTTTACAGGTGTGACACATAGGGTCACGGGCGTGAACATGCTACTTCCTTAATTTTATCTTTCAAGGATTAATCTTCCATTCTCCATTCTTGCTATTTTATTCCATACCCTGTTTAATAGACTTAGAAAACAAGTATGTTAAATACAATATTGCTATTTTATTTGTTATCATCAAAATGACAGAAATAACAATATTATTCTCTAAAATATTAGCCATAACTCTCCCTCTAGCTCGATTCCATTTTTGTATTCTCCTATACCTTCTAAAAGTGTGTTTTATCTCCAAATCTAATTCAACTAGTAGCCTCTTTGATTTTAGAGTATACACTAGTAAGAACACTTGAAAATATAACACTAAAACAATTTAAGAATAATTTTGATTGAACAAATTCAACTCAAACCCAAAACACAATAAAAAAACAATCTTAATTCCTAAAATGATGCCAAAAACTTAATCATAGGTCGTCAACTTAAAAGCCTAAGGTGCACAATAAATATGCATGTGTCTTATCTCACTATCATTAGTAATTGTACTAGTTTGTACAAATAACAAACAATGAGTCAAGTTTCATCCTTTAAGTATTGCATGTGTCATTGTGTGAATGAATAAATCAAATTATAAGCAAGCCAAGGCAATAAAAAATGAAGATAGTTAAAACCAATTTGCAGACAAATAACTAAAACTAAGTAACAACTTTAGCAACTTCCCTACACAAAAAGACATAATATATGAAAGTTGGGAAACTGCTTTAAATCCACTATATGATATGCTCATATAAGGTGGATATTACTTTCAATGACACTTAATGGTGGTGAGATCATCGAAAGTGAGCTGCCTTATTAGGGTTTTGCATTCTCTTGTTAGTATAAGTTCCTTCTCAGTTAAGCCTAAACTAACAAATATACAACTAATTTCTTTTTGATGCTAACCTCCTTTTCAATTTTGGTTCATAAAGCCACTTTATGGTTTAAGGATTCCTTTCAAATAAACTTCTTCCTATAGTTTTATGTAATCAATTCAAAATCATGCATCAAGATGATATTAAATCTCACTATAATTTGGATTTTCAGTTTATCATTTAGGTTCAAATCAATATATGACCCAACAAAAGCATTAAGCATAAATATGAAAATCCAAAGATAATAAAAAATTGTATAAACATCAATAATATCATCTAAAAGGTAATACAATCAAGTATTTACATATCCTTGGAGGTTAAAATTTTTGCTAACAAGAAATCTAGCTTTCCATAGTCTTTTAATCACCATAAAAGCATACACAAATATGTAACGCTCAGTTTTTAGGGTCTATGAGTTAACTGAGTTGGTTAATAGAGAGAGTGTAGTGGAATTAGAGTTTTAAAGGTTTAAAATAGTGTCACACTCATGAATTATGATTTCACAGTCTTGAATGTCATGTGTTAGGTTTTTCCATGCAAGGTTTGTCACGCTTGTGATAGAAGAGTGTTTGCGCCTGTGAAGGCATACGTTATGCCCGTGAAGGCATAGTTAGCAAAGTTATTGAGCAAAGCTATTCCTTTCTCTCTCTCCCATGTTTTTTTAGCTACTTCACTGCCCCTATAACCCAAATCTTTGTAGAAGCTTGTACCTAAGAGATAAGAGGAGTTCTTTATGTTTAAACCAAAGATTGGTTTGAGAGTGAGTTTAATGATTCGTTTTCTATTCTGTGGTTTTAAGATAGGACATTTTTCTTGATGATAAGAGCTAGAGGCAGAGGTAAGGATCAACCATGAGCTAGGCAAACTTGAAGAGCTTAAAGAGTTTAGGCTCTATTGTTAAAGATTAGTACATACTTGCATATTAATTTCCCTATTTTGCCTGTTGTTATGTTATATGCTTTGAATATGTTATAAATAATATATATGAGTTTCTGATTATGTGCATGTATAATGGTTGCATGGGTTAAGTGCTATTAATACCATGAAAATATGTTATGTTTGTTATGATGCTTAAGAGATATTTTAGTATGAAATGAGTTATGAATGTTCCTTTTTATGTTAAAGGCATGTTGCTAGGTTGATAGATGGTTGAATATTGATAGGAGTGATTAACATTAGTTAATCTTAGAGACCCTTGCATGTGGCTTTGTTATGCTATGTTTTTTAGTATGGAAAACCCAGGAATGCACACCCATAATAAGGTTATCATGTTTGTGAATGTTGTATATAAATATGTTTCACGTTTGTAATAAAGGGAGTCACGCTCGTAAAATATGAACCCAGAAAATAGCCAGAACTGGCAAAAATTTTCACGCCTTGTGTCACAGCTAAGAAAGTTGTGAATGCATGGGTTCACGTCGGTGAATATGTAGTCACGATCGTGAACATATATTTCTAGTTTTCACCTTCAGTTTTCACAGTTTGAACCATGGTTATGAATGCTTGTGAACATATAGTCCCGACAGTGAATAAAGTGTGTATTTGAGACAAAAATTTTCACATGAATTGTCACAGTTTGGTTCATAGGTAAGGACGTACCAGCGAATGCCTTTCACACCCGTGAATCCCGATAGTTTTAATATATGTAGTTTTGGTTTTTAATACTATGTGATAGATGAATAAATCACATATTATTATTTGTATGTCAGTATGAATAAATCATATATAAGTAATGATGATGAGGTAATATACCGATATTGATGCTATAAATGTGGTTAAATGTGATGATGCATAAGAAGTAATATGATGATATTATGAAAATGGTTCTATATGTATATGGTATTAAAAAGAAATGAAAGATAAAGGTTAACACTTTAAAAACCTTTTTCTCTAATTTAGGACTTGGCCTAGGATAAGTGACATGTCATTGAGAGAGTTACGATACTGTATAATATTTTTTTAAGAGGCATTGGTAGCTAAAGCTCAGGTTAGAATACATTTGATCTAGTTTATACTCAGTCATGGTGGTTGAAGCTCTAGAAGTGCCTTTGTTCAATAACTCGCATCTGGATAGTCCAACTTAGTGTTTTGGGCAAGAATATATTTAAAATGGAATTATCGTAGGTTTTGGGTAGAAGCAAAACAATTACAAAAAGGTAACGAAAATTGGCAAAATGTTAAGCCATGAATAAAATACGATGAACTAAAGGAAGAGGTAAGGTTACTATAAACTAGTTGTATGAGAAAGCTTGTTATGTTTAATGATGTTGAATGATATGGTGATTGTATTTCCATGCATTAGAATAATATTTATGGTATGATATTATACATAAATATGCATAATATGCCATGATATGAATTGTATGGTTGCATACTTGAATTTTTATGCCTATATGTATCATTAAACTTTCAGTAGCTTAACGTGTGGATTTTTTGCATGCAGGTTGGAGCCTAAGTGAAAGCAGGAGTTGACTCAAGAAGAGAAATGCCCTTTTTGAAGAGTTAGTGCATATGTCATTTTTTGTTGCTTTTTGTACATGACATGGTTTTGAACTTTAATTTTGTATAAATTTGTATATTAAAGAATATGTATTAAATTTGAAAGTTGTATTTTTTATAAACAGTGGACTAGTTAAGGCCAAATGGGCATTTATAAAAGAGATCCTTAGGGATTAAGGTTTATGAAATTTGCTTTACAAGAAAAAATTTTAATTTCACAAGTTTTATAAAACAGTAACCAGTAGTATCTGCCTAATTAGTCAGAAGAAATTCTGATTAATTGGGTGGATATTATACAAATATTACAAAAAATAAAGCAAGAGTATAAAAGAGAAAAAAATAACAAACTTAGGGGCTTTGATGCCTAAGAGTCTTCAAGATTCTCAAAGTATGTAGATCCTCTCTTCTAATGTCATTCATCTTATTTCAATAATGATACTGGATGACTAAAAATGGTGACTTGATGAGGTGGCTGCAGAGAATATTGCAAAAATAGAACGAATGAGGTAGAATGTGAGGCAAGTAGATCATGAAAGACACTCTCCCTTAAAATGATTCTCTAAGAGTATTTTTGACACTTTAAAAACTATAGAAAATCAAATAATTGCATTTTTTTAGTGACCCCAGCTTAAATTTTGCAGAAAATAGTCCAAAATTTTCCTTGATAGAGTCACGGTCATTTGAGTGATAGTGTGGCTTCCCAATAACTTTGGCCAATTCTACCATTATTTCTCCAATTCACATGACCAACCACATGGTTGGGTGGTAGATTGTGTGATGGACCTTAATTGGCTCTAAATCTACTTGACTTGCTCTTAATTAGCACGAACTTGGATTTTTAAGAAAATATGGTCATTTCACTACTTTTAAGCCTAAAAATTTGTCCCTAAGTTCAAACACCTAAAAATAAATATAAAAATATTTTGAAAAAAGCTAATTCAACTAAAAACAAATCTAAACTAAAAATGGTACAAATTTTATTGAGAAAGTCATGCATTTTTTAGTATTATCAAGTTCAATTGATTAATTGAACTTCAATTGATTAAACAAAAATTGATTATTTAAGCTTAATTGGATTAATTTAGGTTCAATTAATTAATTAAACTTAAATTGATTAAATTGAGGTTCAATTGATTAATATAAGTTATAATTAATTAAATTGAATTTTAAATGTCTAATTGATTAATTAAACTTAATTATTTGAAATTAGAGTTCAATTAATTAAACTGAGGTTTAATTGGTTAATTTAACTTGAAATCAATAAATTAAACTTCAATTGATTAAATAAAAAAATGTTAATTGAGTTTAATTGGATTAATTTAAAGTTCAATTGATTAATTGAATTTAAATTTATTAAATTGAGAATGAATTGGTTAATATAAGTTTTTAATTGATTGAATTGAACTTAAATTGAAGTTCAAATTTTCAACAGATTAAATTAGAATTAATTAATTGTACTTAATTGGATAAAATTAGTGTTTAATCGATTAAATTAGAGTTTAATTGATTAATTGAATTGAAATTCATTAAATTGGACTTCAATTGATTAAATAAAAATTGATTCATTAAACTTAATTAGGCTAATTTGAAGTTCAATTGATTAATTGAACTTAAATTGAGGTTTAGATATTCAATTTATTAATTGAACTTAATTGGACTAAATTAAAGTTTAATTGGTTAAATTGGAATTCAATTGATTAATTGAACTTTAATTAATTAAATAAAAATTCAATAATTGAATTTAATTGGATTAATTTGGGGTTTAATTGATTAAATTAAAGTTTAATCGATTAATACAAGTGATAACATTAAAAAATGTATGATGTTCTCATTCTAATTTGCACCATTTTAATTGTCTTTCTTTTTGTTTTTGCTTGTTTTGAGTTGAATTTTCTTTATTTTCTATTTTTATTTTTATTTTATTTTGTAGGTGTTAGAGCTTCAAGGAAGCATTTTTGGGCTAAAAATGAGCCAAATTGCAAGGAAATCCAAGTCGAAGCCCAACTTGAGAGGTGAAAGAAAACAAAAGGTGTTGAAATAATATTAGTTGCATTGCATGGTTTGTGACATGCTCGTGGGAAGAGAGTGTGTAATCCCAAAATGCATATTTTTTAAGCAAAAGCTTTCATGATTTGTGATGTGCCCACGCAAGCAATCATGCATTGCTCACATGCATTGTTTTTCTCTTTTAAGGCAATGACCACTTAAAGACTTCAATTAGAGCTTATCCAAAGCATTATGAAAAGATTTAAAATTCTCTTAAAGTGTGACACTCACTAATTTAAGCCTCAAATTGTGGGCGCATTTTAAAGTCGCAATCCAATTATAAGAGTTTAATTTTGAGTTAAAAATAATATTTTGAATATTTAAGTGAAAATTTAATTATTGGATATATTTTAGTAAGAAAGGAGAACTTAATTAAGGGTATTTTTGAGATAAATACAAGTACAATGGTAAGGTTTTAATAATTCAAAAATAAGTTTAAGTAATAATAGTTTGACTAAAACTTTTATATGATTGGTGAGACATGTCGTTGTGATTTAAAGATATAGGTGGCTTAATATGAGCACTTAAATTTATGGAGCAAGATGGATATTAAAGAGGGACTGAAAGAATATTTTTGGCATATGAGTATAAAACTCATTTTTCTCACTTCTCTTCTCCTTCCTCACTTGAAACCCATTTCTCTATAACCCTTATTCATTTTTCTTCTTCTTCTTCTTCTTCATTTAAGAACTAAAAATCTAAACTTTCACTAAGAAAACTATACATCTGAGTTGGAAATCGAAAGAGGAGCATGAAAGGATGAGAGGATGATTTTTGACCATAACTTGGATGTTTGAGGGAAAGGAAGAGAAAGGAGATACCCGACTTAAACTAAGAGGAAACACTTTAGTAACTCAGAATCTTTCATTTCCTTTTTTTTTTTTTGCCATTTTCATTTCTTTAAAGACCCATTTCAAATGGGTTAGGGTTTGACTTCAAATAAGTTTTTTTTAGTGATAAAAGCCTTTCATTAAACCTTTAGATTGATAATAGTAGGACTTGATAAGATTTATGGTATAAAAGTAGGATTTTTATGATTAAACCTAGGGTTTATGTATAAAAGAGTTATTTTTATACTAAACATGTGATAAAAGGGTTAAAGTAAGTGTTTTGATGTTTTAGGAGGCCCTAAAGAGGGAGAAAATCACCCTTAAGAGGGCACCTAAGCTTGAACAAGTTAGAAGAGTTATTTGAGGTTTTTTTTTTGAAAGATTAGTACATATGGGCATCCAAATCCCTTTTATATATTATATATGTGTTTTGAATGCTTTGATATGTTAAAAATGCATGATTATTAGTTATGATTGCTAGAATGATAGTGTGGTATGAATGAAAATGAAGTATGACATATTTGTTGTATTTGTTAACCTTATGAGAGGAAATGAAGTGTGGTAGATGAACTAGGATTATGTTTTGAGTATGAATTTCATTATCAATGATTTGAGGCACGTGAGACTTTAGTTGTGTTAAATTTGATGGTTTGAGGCATTAAATTTGTGTTATATGACTTATAGCAAATGATATATATGTTAAAATTAAGTTTGGGAATGGAATAATTGGTGTTTTGTATGATAAAAATGTGTCAATATGCAAAATGCATGTTTTTGTCATTATGCACCCAGATTCATGCTCACGGAATGTGTGTTTATAGCTGTGAAACCATCTTTTATGCCCATGAATCATCTTTCATAGTCGTGAATCCCAGACTTAGAAGTTGTAAAATTGGATAAAACCTTTCATAGTTAGATTTACAACCAAATTCACCATTTGAACCAATGAAAACCCCACTTTCATGCCCATGAAGCATTCATTCATGCCTATGAAGCCTTATTCATACCTATGAAGTATTCATTCACGCCTATGAAACCCTTATTCACACTCATGAATACTCATTCATACTGATGAATTTGATACACATGAAAAGTTTAATTCTGTTATGCCATGTTACCTATTATTCCAGAAGTATGTTATAAGTATGCATGTATATGAGATCGCAAGATTTGATACATGATATCAACATATGAAATAATTATCACAAATATATGTTATTCTATGATGATACAAGCAATGTATGAATATGAAATATGAACTCAACATGTAAGCATAAATTGAGATGTGTATACTTTGGCTTATAAGAATACACATATAAGCATCATAATATTATGCTAAATAAGAATGTTAAATGTATAAATATGTAAGTCCATTACTCTAATCTAGTACTAGAGCTATGATAGATAATATGTCATTAATGGATAAATAGTACTGTGGTGTAAGAATGATAAGAAAAAGAATATGATATTTGGATAAGGGGTTTTAAGCTCGATTGAGTGCTCTTGACTCTGTTATGCATGCAATATTGATTATAACTCAGCTAGGGGGTCTTAAGCTCTGTCAAACGCTCGTAGCTAGATAAGCTAATTTGAGCACATATATATAGTGGAATGATATTGATGAAATCTATATGTATAAACATGCTTGTAACAAGTTGTATGATATGTGGACACCTATGATGTGAGATGATGCATGTCCATTTATGAATATATTTATACCGTGATTTCATAATGCTTATACATGCATATGAATATGTGATGAATCAAATATGTTATGGAATTAATGTTATATACATGAGTATATTGTATGAATGAATGTCATAGTTTGTATGCACATATGTACCATTAAATATTAGTTTGCTTAACATGTGGGTATTTTTTCACACGTAAGTTCATAGCCATTGTTGATAGAGTTGATAGAGGATCAACCCAATTATCTAATCAAAGGATAAACCTGACATCAAAAGGTTAGTGATACAAACATGAAATTCTTTTATTTTTGTCATATGTCATTAGGAAGGGGTATAGATAGTCGATTCATTTATGATTTTGTATATGTGGTTTATGGACATGTAATCATGATTTAAAGGTCATCCTTTTGTAAACTATGGGCTAGTGGAAGCCCAAACTTCTATTTTGATATATTGATAATATTTTTGTAAAGTGGATCGTTCTTATATTTAATTTGATTTACATATACTTACATATCATGCATGATAAGAAAAACAAGTTCATAAAATCATTATGTATTAACAAGGTTTTAGAAAGTTCTAAATTTAATTGGACTTTCAACAAATGACATCGTAACATCCACTTTTGTAGTTGGAATTATTCTAATTATATAATTGGGTGTTACATAGGGTATCATCTTAAGGATTAGTGCCTTTGAGGTACTATAAAAGCCTCACTTTTACCTAAAAGGAAAAAACCATAAGAGAAGACACCAAGGGAGGGTTCTCCTCCCTGCATCTCTTTTTACACATCTTAGGTTTAATTTTCTTGCAACATCCTCATTTTAAGGTAGCATTTTGAGGTATTAAGGGAGTTTTTGAAGGCTAAAGCCATGATTAGAATGAGAAAATTAATAACAAAGAGCAAGCTTAAAGGCTTTTGTTAGAGAGCTCTTCTTAGTTTTCCATTTCTCTCATCCTTACTCTTGTTTTATGCATTTGAATGCTTATTTATGTCTCATAAATATTATTATAAATATGAGTGAGTAGTGAATTTTTATTGGGAAACTTTTACCACAAAGCATGTGATTTGATTTATCTTATAAATGAATGGTTATTTTGATATCTATACAATATTATGTGTTTGGCTACTAAGCTTAATACTTTTATTGAATTATATATTGATTAATGCCTCAGTGATGGCCTGAAAGGAAAAGTTAAGGTATTGATCTCTATTATCTTGGAGATCATTATGTTTATTATCTATGTTTAATTCTTTTATGAGGATGTTTGTGATTTGTGCCTTAATGGTGGTGCGAAAAGAGAAATTAAGGTGTGAATCCCAATTATTTTTGTGAATAATGTTTAGAGTGATTGCATAGAGTATTAAAAAGATATTTAACCGAAAGGGACCCATAACCTAGCAGGTGGTTTTTATGATTTGAAACTGAAAATGAGTTCGCATAAAAAACGGATTGAACTTTAACCCATTAATTTAGGCTTAAACTGAGAGGAACCTAAGCTAGTGGGAGAGAGTGAACTCTAACAAGATGACTCAACTAATATTATCCTACCACCATCAACCTTCATCTTTATCAAGATTCTCATTTAAGAGCATCTTAGGTTAGGTTAGAGATATACTTCAATTATTTTTATTTTTATTTTCATTTCAAGTGCTGACAGTTACATAATTTAGTTTTAAATTTATTTTAATTATTAAATTTATTTGTATTTAATTTTAAATCTTTATTTTTATTAATTTTATTATGCTTATTATTTGTATTTTTCATTTTGTTTTTTTAGTAAGAATATATTTGGATTTTTCATCCACTGACTCGATCTTGATTAGAACAGATTAGTCCAGTAATTTGGGTTGGATTTGTAACACACCAGCCTCAAGTGTCTGGATAAGAAAGTACTATACTGGCTTGTTTAAATCATTATTTAATAAATACTAAAAAGCCATACATTTTTTTACTCAAAGCTCAAAGATATAAAAGAGATAATGTATATTTTATTTTTAGCATCGACATACATTGAGATTGAGTTCATAGAAACTCCTCAAGATTCTCTAGAGACAGCCAAAAGTGAATTCTTTCAATTAAAATGTTGTTCTTTAAGGAGAAAAGATCTTGAAAAACATTATCTGCTAGTAGCTGAAAGATATTACCAAATTGGATTTAGTGATGTCAATCTGAAGCAACAATTTATTAATTCTATCCCAGAAGAATTAAGTGAAACTACCATCAGATATTTCAGAAAGCATGCAATTATTCTGAAAAGATTGTTCATTGGCATAAATATATCAAAAGATGATGATCATGCTTGATGAAATATGTTCCAGCAGAAAGCAGATTAAATAAGCTTTAAAGATGATAAACAACAAAAGCATGGAACCTATTTGCTCGAGATCAGATTTAACAATCAAATGTTCAGATAAAACATGATTGTGACTGCAGGCATCACAAGAAAGAAAAGCATTACTGGAAACATAAATACAAGAGCGGTCCTTTTAGAAAGAAATACAAAAAATTCAAGTATTTTAGGAAAAGAAATCGAAGGTTCAAAAAATCTGATCATTGTTATCTATGTGGAAAGAAAAGACACTTTGCGAAACGTTGTCCAAACCGACCTAAACAAGCAATTCAATTGATTCAACATTTAGAACAACAATTTGATATCAATCTTGATGATGCTGATATTGAGTCATTGTTCTCAGTTGATGAATATCTAAGTCAGGATTCTCTTATGAGAATTGAAGCTCTGAATCTTTCTTTAGATTTAGAGGAAGAAGAATGCTATTATGTTATAAGCCCAAGTCATGAAGTTTGCACAGACCCAGCCCAAACAATTATGGTAACTCAAAAATAGGTAGTTTCATACTACCCAATCCAATTGTTTACTGATAAATATGAGAAGCCCATTAAGGTTATAACTTTTATTGATACGGGAGCCCATAAAACCATTGCAAACCCAAAAAATTTTCCTGACCACTTCTAGAAAGCCCATAAAGAATTTTTCAAAACAACATATGGTGAATTGTTCTCGAAAAATTGGATTGCAGCTAAGCCCATTAAAATCGAATTTCTTCCAAACTATTTCATATTGACCAAAGTTTTAGGTTCATATTTACCCAAAAAAGATATTTTGATTGGTTTTGATGTTCTCAGTTAACTACCCGACATATCCATCATTGCTCATGGTCTTAAGGCTAAGAAATGGTTCATTCCCTACATTTCCACTCCAAACTTATTCATGGCTTCCATATCTAACCCATTTTGTGATATCCAGGCCCAAATCATAAAACAGAGCTGTGCAGATAATCACACATAATTCCTTCAGAAATGTCACAGTCCACTCTGGACTAAAAAGGAGTTTTACATTTCCCTTCCATTTAAATAGAATGAAGACATTAATCCTACCAAGGCCACTCACCCTAGTATGAATCCAGAGTATCTGATAATGGCAGTCCAAGAATGTTCCTAGTTACTTCAACAAGGTCTTATTGAATCAACAAAGTCAGACTGAGCGTGTCAAACATTCTATATGAATAAATGTTCTGAACAAATCAGAGGAAAGAAGAGATTGGTGATTGATTATAAGCCTTTAAATTATTTTTTAAAGGATGATAAATTTCCTCTTCCAAAGATTTCATCATTGTATTCGTTCTTGAAGGATGCAAAGATATTCTCAAAATTTGATCTCAAATTAGGATTTTGGAAATTGGGAATACATCCTTATGACAGGCATAAGACAACATTTTGCATTCCAAATCATCATTATCAATGGACGGTGAAGCCTTTCGATCTTAAAATGGCACCATCACTATTTCAAAAAGCAATGACAATAATATATGGTCCGATATTATCTTCAGCATTGATATACATAAATGACATGTTGCTATTCTCCAAAGATGCTGACAGCCACAAAGAATTATTAAAGCAGTTTGCAGACTTGACAGCACAACATGAAGTGATGATATAAAAAAAAAACAATTGGCAAAAGATGAGATAAAATTCTTGGGGATGAAATTCAAAGATGTAACATATCAACCTTGTCCTCACATTGGCATTGACTTATTAAAATTTCCTGATGAAGAGCTGACAAAAAAGCAGATACAACAATTTCTAGGAATTGCTAATTATGTCAAAAACTTTGTTCCCCACTTTTCAAAAGTTGCCCAACCACTCCGGCAATTATTGAAAAAAGACGCTCCACCATGCTCACATGCACAGATGACTGCTATAAAACAAATAAAGCAGATTTGTAAAGATCTTTGACCAATGCACATACCGATAATGGGAAAAAAGATACTTCAGACAGATAGTAATGAGTATTGGGGAGCTGTCCTATTAGAAAAAAAAGATGGACGAAGACCAATTTGTGCCTAAAGAATCAGAATGTCATTATCATTGCACATTCAAAGAAATACTACCAGTAAAATATGGTATTAAAAAATTTGAATTTCATTTAATTGGCCATAACTTTACTGTCTTGATGGATTGCTCGTCCTTTCCAAAGATTTTAAATTTTAAAGGTAAGCAAATTCCTCACTCACAATTATTGAGATGAAATGACTGGTTTTCAAAGTACAGTTTCAAGCATATAAAAGGAGATAGGAATGTCATTCCTGATTTGCTATCCAAACCTTTCACAAAGCAATTGAGTCTCATTACAGAAACATAGACCATTCCTTTGATATTCATGATGGCAAGTTCAAGTTCAAATGTTCCTTCGTACTATGGTTCGAGTTTTTCTACATATCTGCCCTCTTCTATCAGGGTAATGAACAAAGAACAGAGGAAGGTACTCATCGTAGATACCCAACTGACTGCTATAAGAAAGCATGGGGAGACTTTTTTGAAACCTGGAGCATTTCACCCAAACTATCCATTCATGAATGTTTTCAAACTCCCTCTTGTTGGACAATTTCCAGAGAAATCACTACAGATGTTATGGTACTTGTGTATCATGTACCATATAGCTTTTGAATTCTGTCCAGTCAGATGGTATAACACTATTGCCTCCAAGACTTTACTTGAAAATTCAAAAAAGTTTCTTGGATGGTTCAAACCAATTGTTGTATGGCAACAATCTCTGTTTTGTCTTCTTCAGGAGAATTGGGATGTGAGAGTGCAGGCAAACAAGATGCACTCCATAATTATTTTACATTGGGATGAGCATTTCTCCACTTTTGAGGTATACAATACTTATCCTTATTCACTTTGGAGAAATTATGTTTCTCACCCATAAGAGGTTCGAGAACTTCAAAGATCTCTAGCAGCAAGGAATCAGTATATTCCAAGGGAGATCTGGCCAAAATACGAAGATGACGTTCCTTAGGAGGCTATACCTTCAGCATACATGGAAGGACTCAGAAGAGAATAAGAAATTCACTAAGCAATCATTTATGCTGAACAAATGCCTCAACCAACACATGATGATGAGGGCCCTTCAAACATTATGGACTATGATTCAGATGACTACAGGGAGATGAACCTTTCTCCTAGTCATGAACCTATAGAACATAAAAATTAGGTGGTCCTACTTATCTTATGTATAATTAAGTGTGTTTTGTAAGCTTTGAAAAAGTAAGATAAGATTTTAGTTTGCTTTATACTTTTACTTTAGCTTTTATAAAGTAGCTTTTATAAAAGTAAGGATCAGGGGAATCTTTACTTTAATGAGTGTATTTTGTTTGTTTCTCTTTGAGTATTCTATATAAGAAGACTCAAAACTTTGTAAGTGGCAGAATGCCCTAAAACGAGTTTGAGAAATAAAATTTTGTGTGCTTTCATAAAAATGACTTTCTAAGTTTCTCTCTCATTCTTCAATCTTAAAATAGTTGCAATATATTCCTATTATGGCTTTTTTTCTAAGATAAACCATGGTCAGAATTTTGTATAATCATCAGGATGATACTATTGATGCACCAAAATAGCCAGCTAAAAGGCAGGTCGTTGAGTGCCCAAGAAATGCTGTGTTAGCATATCTACTGTCTATGCTGAAGCATCCGTAGTGGTCATCAGAGGTCTTGATACCAAAATAAGGATATATAAATACAAAATACAAAAGTGTTGTGATCCACAGTTTTAACTATCGACTGCTTTACTGGATTAGACCATACCTAGTTTTATCTATACTTTTCGGCTACTTTTCTAAATCTGTATGGAAGGAAACTCGCATGCTAAACTCTAAGCTTAGTGGTGCATAAAGATAAATGCAATATACTATATCATGTTGTTCATAACATATAAAAATTTATGCAATATGCTTTATCATGTTTTTATGGTGAACATTTTTCATACAATTTATTATCTCATTGTTCATTAGCATATATATACCAACTCAAATATTTTTCTTATATTCATTTTTCTTTATCATAAAATCTTTTAATTTCATTAATTCATTTATGTTCATAACACCTAGGAACCACTAACAAGGATAACGGAGTTGCCATCCAGGTATTTATGAGTGTCACCTAAGCATTTATAATATGCGCATACAAGTGTTATCATCGACATTTATATATATATATATATATATATATATATATATATATCATTACTGATTTTAATTATAGTGTCATCATCGACTTCATTAATCATGTCATCATAAGCATTAATAATCCCCCTGATTGGCATACAAAACTATCCAAAATTCTAGTTCTATGCTAGGTATTCTAAGACTTAATTAATGTTATTAAAATTCATAAATATAGGAAAATAAAAGTTTATATTCATCTATCTTTTATTATTTCAATCATAAAATACTCAACTATGATTTTATTTACACATCATTTTTATGAGTCTAAAAACTCATTTGATTTCTCATATAATTTATTTGGGTAAAATTCATATTATAACAATTAACCTAATAACTTAAATATTTAAATTTCATTTTTTTTCAATCTCACCTATTTCAGACAAAATTTGTATTTATTTTTTACCTCAATTTTGGTTATATTACAATTTGAATTAAATTACAGAATCTTCTTTTGAATTTTAGATTTGAATCTCAACTTTTATATGCAACCCGAATTACTAAATTTGGAGTTCTGTAGAAAAAAATATGATTAATTGAATACTAATTGGTCACTAACAATTTTGTCTAGAATGTTCTGGACAAATTCTAAGTCTAAAATATATATATATTTTTTGGGCAAATACAAATATATTTAGATTTTATAGTCTGAATGAAAGTTAAAACCCTATGTCTTATCTTTCAACCCCAACTAAGAATACATTAATCCAAATTCTATATCTCAAGTTATAGCAATGTATGTGCTTACTGCTCCATAAATTCCAATGTAATACACACACAATCACCTAATTTAATTTTTACCAAATATTCTTCTAAGTCTAACAAACATTCATACCCAAAATTTTATCACAAAACAATGTTAATTTATATACCAAATTCTCAAATCATGCAACTTAAAAATAAAATATAGGCTATTACCATAATTTATGCACAAACCTCTTCTTAATCTCATTCATTTTCTCTCGGTAGTTTTCTCTTTTTCTTTGTTTCCTTGAGCTCTTTCTTTATCACTTTGAGCTCATTAAATACACAAAATCATCATTAAAACATTACCTAATAAAAAATATCACGAAACCCTAAAGTCTCTCTCGACATAATCAAGCTCTAAATGAACTCAAAACCATGTTTTCCTTTGAAGAAAGTTGAAGAGGAGAATGAGAGCTTTTTACCTATACTTTTTCCTCTTTTTGATCAACACTTGAAGGTTTTATCTCTCATCTTCTCTTGCTTTTTTTCCTCCCTTCTCCCCTTCCTTAACTTCTCCAAGTCTTGTTGTGCCTGAAAATGACTTTGATTTGTTATTTTAGAATTATTTTAAGGGGGATAGAATATCATATCCACTAATTTAGGCCCCTGAGTCGCGCATGTCACCAAACTGACGCGTTGAACCGGTCGGTGTCTAAATTCGAATTTTGATTGAAATTCAAGATAATGATTAATAATTATGATATATGCCTAATAAAGTGTTTAGAAAGCTTAAAAAAGTTGATTTACAGTAAAGGACTAAACTGCAAAATTTGATAAATTTTGGGGTCAATTTACCAAAATTTTGAGAATTTAATGAGATATTTGCTATTTAAAAAATATTAAATTGGACATCTAATATGGGTTGGCTGGCCATAACATGATGGAAGAAGATTAAAATATTAATTAAGCTAAGTATCAAAGTATAAGGTCAAAGTTAGTGGGTCCCACATGGGGACTTTTGTTTCTCTTCTTCTTTCTTCCTTTTCTTTTTCTCCTTTTTTTTTTTTACTCAAGAACATCTTTCACACTAACCCATCCTTTCCACCATAGCTAGAGCTTAACTTCCTCTAATATAATTCTAGTCCTCAAAATTTATCTGTTCATTCTATACATAACAACTGTGGATATTGTCTCTTCATCATTTCCTCACTTTCCCACGTGGCTTCTTTAACTGCATGATTTTACCACAAGACTTTAACTAGAGGAACTCTCTTATTCCGGAGAACTTTCTCTTCATGTGCTAAAATAGTCATCAATTCCTCTTCATACGACATGTCTGTTAGCACTTTTATTTCTTCAGCTACTATAATGTGAGTCGGGTATGAACGATATCTCCTTAGCATAGATACATGGAATACGTTGTGAATCCTATCAAAATCTAGTGGAAGGGCTAATCAATATGCAACTGGTCCGATTCTTTCTAGAATCTCATAAGGACCAATAAACCTTGGATTCAACTTCCATTTTCTACCAAATCTTAATACCTTCTTCCAAGGTGAAACTTTAAGGAAAACTTTATCACCTACAACATATTTTATGTTTCACCTCTTTAGGTCAACATATGACTCTTGTCGATCTTGTGCCACTTTCAATTTTCATTGATCACTCTAACTTTCTCTTCGGTCTGTTGAACTATTTCTGGTTCGATCAACTTCTTCTTGCTCAACTTGGTCCAATAAACTAGGGTCCTGCACTTTCTTCCATACAAAGCCTCATAAGGAGCCATGCTAATGCTTGTTTGATGACTATTATTGTAGGCAAATTCCATAAGAGATAAATATCGATCCTAACTTCTCTTAAAATCGAGCACACAACTTCTCATCATATCTTTTAATAACTGAATGACTTGCTCTGATTGTCCATCTGTCTGTAGATGAAAGGCCATATTGAAACTAAGTCGAGTTTCCAAAGCTTGCTGTAAGCTCTTCCCAAACTGCGATGTAAATTTGGGATCTCTATGGGAGATAATAGATGCAGACACTCCGTAAAGTCTCACTATCTCGTTCTCATAAATCTTGGCCATCCTGTACAAAGTATAGTCCATTCGGACTAGTAGAAAATATGCTGACTTCGTTAGTCGGTCCACTATCACTGACACTGTGTCATGCTTCCTCTGAGTTATTGGTAAACAGAACACAAAATCCATTATGAATCTTTCCCACTTCCATTCTGGTATGGAAATCGATTGTAGTAATCTTGTGGGTAATTGATGTTCAGCTTTTACTTGTTGATAGGTTAGACACTTAACAATATACTCGGTGATATTCTTCTTCATCCCTTACCACCAGTACTGTGCTTTCAAATCTTGGTACATTTTGTTTCCACCTGGATGCATAGTATAAATCGTTTCTTGAGATTCCTTTAAAATATTTGAATTTAACTCTTCTATACTTGGTACACAAATCCGGTTCTTGAAATACACGGTACCATCATCTGTTAAAGAAAATTCTAACTTTTCTCCGTTTTTCTGCATTAAAGTAGACTCCACTTGCAATTCAACTAACATTTTTCTACTTAAGATATTAGCCACCACATTCGCTTTTTCTAGCTGGTAGTCAATCACACAATCATAGTCTTTAATCAACTCTAACCATCTTTGTTGCCTCAGGTTCAGCTATTTCTGTGAAGATAGGTACTTAAGAC
Organism: Triadica sebifera; assembly: GCA_023653625.1. Taxonomy (NCBI): domain Eukaryota; kingdom Viridiplantae; phylum Streptophyta; class Magnoliopsida; order Malpighiales; family Euphorbiaceae; genus Triadica; species Triadica sebifera. The sequence goes on from CM042902.1 coordinate 29,642,873, forward strand.
TTTTAGTCTGTATAAATGTAGCATCTTTCTCCATACAGATAAAGTCTCCAAATCTTAAGAGCAAAAACTATCATCGCAAACTCTAAATCATGCGTCGGATAGGTAAACTCGTGAGGCTTGAGTTGTTTGAAGGCATATGCAAGCACTTTTTCCTCTTGTATAAGAACACAACTTAGCCCATTGTGACTTTCATCACTTTACACAATATAATCTTTTCCTAGAGTAGGCTGAGTTAAAACAGGTGCTTCAGTTATCATTTCCTTGAGTTTATCAAAACTAGTCTGACATTTGTCCATCCATTCGAACCGAATGTCTTTCCGCTATAATCGGGTCAAAGGAGTCGCTATGGATGAAAATCCCTTCATGAACCTCTTATAATATCTAGCTAATCCAAGGAAACTCCTCATTTTGGTCATATTACAAGGTGATTTCCAATTAAGAATAACTTCAATCTTACTAGGATCAACTCGAATACCCTCTGCTGATACCACATGACCCAAAAAACTAACTAATTCCAACCAAAACTCATACTTAGATAGCTTTGCATACAATTGTTTCTCCCTTCAGGTATGAAATACTATTCTAAGATGCTGATCATGCTCTTCTCTGTCTCTAGAGTATACAAGAATATCATCAATGAACACCACTACAAACTGATCAAGATATGGCTTGAACACTTGATTCATCAGGTCCATAAACATTGTTGGTGCATTCGTCAAACCAAACGGCATCACCAAGAACTCATAATGACCATAACGAGTGTTCAAGTGTTGTCTTTGGTACATCTAACTTTTTGGTCTTCAGTTGATGATACTCTGATCTAAGATCTATCTTTGAAAATATGCTTGCACCTTTCAGTTGATCAAAACAGTCATCAATTCTAGGTAATGGATACTTATTCTTAATAGTCACCCTATTAAGTTGCCTATAATTGATGCACAATCGTAAGGTGCCATCTTTCTTCTTTACAAACAATACTAGAGAACCCCATAGTGATACACTGGGTCGTATAAATCCCTTATCTAACAATTCTTGCAACTGTAATTGCACCTTCAACTCTTTCAACTCCATAGGTGCCATCCGATATGGTGTAATAGATATAGGAGTGGTGGTAGGTGTTAACTTGATAGCAAACTTTATCTCTCGGTCAGGTGGTTATCCTAGCAACTCCTTATGAAACACATCTAGAAACTCACTAACTGTTAGGATGTCAATCAACTTCGAACTATTCTTTCTTGTATCAATCATATACACTAGGTAAGCCTCACATCCCCTATTGATGAGTTTGTGAGCTTTTAGTATCGATATCACATTATCTGGATATTTTCTATTCTCACCCATCACCACTATCTCTTTCTCCAAATCTGGAACTCTAATCCTCATTTGTCTTCTTCCACAATCTACTATCACTCCATGATGAGCTAGCCAATTCATTCCTAAGATCACTTTGAACTTGTGGAATGGTAGCTTTATTAGATCATATGGGAATTGCCTATCTTGAATTTCAACTGGAACTAGGCAACCCGAAAGACTTTGGTTAGTCACAAAAATCTCATATTCTAGAGCATTTGGTTCTAAACCCTATTGACTCGGTGGTGGTGTGCATATGTATGAATGTGTTGACCCCAGATCTATCAATGCATATATATAAGAGCCAAAAAGAAGGAATTTACCCACTATAATGTCAGGTTCACCCTACTCCTCCTGGCCTTGCATGACATAAGCTCTTGCTCTAGTAGCTCTACTACATTCCGGCCTTTCCACTGTGTCTAACCTAAACTGGCTTGGCCTTGCTCAACCACCTCTACCTTGCCCTCGGCCTTGACTTCTGCCTTGTCCTATAGTTTGTATTGGTATTGACTCAACGCTCCCTGAACCTCTGCCAAACTGTAGCAATGGACAATCTCTTCTTAGATGGTCCTTGGAGCTACATCTCAAGCACGCTCTTGTTATCCACCAACAACTCTCCTAGGTGAGGATGACCACAATGTTGACACACTGGTAGAGGGGTAGATATGCGGGATGCATGTGTCGGTGCACTGACTGCTGATGAAATAGATTTCGTAGGCCACTAAAAGATCTAGCTCTCTTGCCACTTGACTGTCCCCCACTAAGCTGTGGTGTGGGTCTACTAACCCCACTAACCTGCACTAGCTGTTGTGTCGCTAAGACTCTTTTAACTGTTCTAGCAGATGCTAGTAGACTAGGGAAGCTCACCAGATGTAGAACTGAGACATGTAGCTTGATTGGAACCCTCAACTCATCTTCAAAATGTCGATATTTATTAGCTTCTTTGGATACAATGCCCTCAGCATACTTGCATAAATGCTTGAATTCCCTCTTATATTCTGTTACTGACATATTCTCTTATTTCAGCATCAGAAACTATTTGTTCTTGTCATCTGTATACATAGGGGGGATATATTGGTCCTTAAATTTTTCTAGAAAGAATTCCCAAGTCATGGGTTCGGGTGCCTCTGTGCTCTGTGACTTTGATCGCCACTAGTCATATGCATGATCTTGTAACAAAGAAAATGCATACTCATATTTCTGCTCATCTGTGCAATGAAGTTGATCAAAGACTCTTTCTGCTCGTTCTAACTAAAACTCTATTATTGAGGGGTCATCTTCCCGTTTACCATAGAAATCGGGTGCCCTTAACTTTCTCAGTCTCTCAAATTGTAACCTAGATGAAACTGGATGTGATGCTTTTTGTAGTTGATCTATTATGTTTCTTAAAAAATCTATCTATCATGAACCAGCAATAGACTGTTCACGTGATGAGCTGCTACTAGATCTCGATGCAGTAGCTCGACGATGACTTAGTTGCGATGAAACCCTTGTCTTTGTAGGCTCATTACTTTCAGCCTTTTCAACCACTATCTGTCATGATTCAGAAGTCATAACCTACATATATCATAAGACAGTGACTCTAATCAGCAAGCAGCAACTTATATATATCCAAATGTGGGTACTCACATGTGATAAATATTTTTTAAAAATGGTTTTTTAAATCCCAAAACTGCCCAAACCGGACTTTGATACCAAAAACTGTAACACCCCCTCACCCCAACTGCAAATGCGTGGATAAGAAAGCACTACACCGACTTCTTCAAATCATTATTTTAATAAATACTAAAAAGTCATACATTTTTTTTACTCAAAGCTCAAAGGTATAAAAGAGATAACATATTTTTTATTTACATAAAATAATATTTACAAAACTTCAGTTTAATTAAAAAATTATAGAAGATAATTTATACATCCAAAATAAAAAATATATAAATACAAAATACAAAAGTGTTGTGATCCACGTTTTCATTGTTGACTGCTTTATTGGATTAGGCTACAACTAGCTTTATCTACAATTTTCTTTTATCTTTCTAAATATGCACAGAAGGAAACTCTCACGCTAAGCTCTAAGTTTAATGGTACATAAAGATAAAGACAATATACTATATCATGTTGTTCATAACATATAAAAATTTATGCAATATGCTTTATCATGCTTTTATGGTGAACATTTTTCATGCAATTTATGATCTCATTGTTCACTAGTATATATATATACCAACTCAAATATTTTTCTTATATTCGTTTTTCTTTATCATGAACTCTTTTAATTTTATTAACTCATTTATGCCCATAACACTTAGGAACCACAAATAAGGATAGCTGCGTTATCATTTAGGCATTTATAAGTGTCACCTATACATTTATAGTATGCGCATATAAGGGCCATCACCGGTATATATATATGTGTGTGTGTGTGTGTGATCACCGACATTAATAATAATGTCATTACTGACTTTAATTATAGTGTCATCATCGACTTCATTAATCGTGCCATCATAGGCATTAATAATTCATATGATTAACATGCCAAACTATCCAAAATTTTAGTTCAAAGCTAGGTGTTCTAGGGCTTAATTAATGTAATTAAAATTCATAACTATAAGAAAATAAAAGTATATATTCATTTATCTTTTATTATCTCAATCATAAAATACTCAACTATAATTTTATTTGTACATCATTTTTATGAGTCCAATAACTCATTTGATTTCTCATATACCTCATTTGGGTAAAATTCATATTATAAAAATTAACCTAATATAACTTAAATATTTAAATTTCATTTTTTTTTCAATCTGCCCTGTTTCAGGCAGAATTTGTATTCTATTTTGACCTTAATTTTAGTCCTACTAAAGTCTGAATTAAATTATAGAGTCTGCTTATGAATTTTAGACCTGAATCTTAGGTTTAATATGCAATTTGAATCACTAAATTTGAAGTTATGTAGAAAAATATATGATTAATTGAACACTGACTGATCACTAACAATTTTATCTAGAATTTTCTAGACAAATTCTAAGTTTGAAATATATGTATTTTTTTGGGCAAATAAAACATATTTAGATTTTATGTTCTAAATAAAAATTAAAGCCCTATGTCTTAACTTTTAAATCCAACCACGAACACATTAATCCGAATTCTATATCTCTATTTATAGTATTATATGTACTACTTCATAAATTCCATCACTACACACACATAATCGCCTAATTTAATTTTTACCAAATATACTCCTAAGTCTAACAAACATGCATACCCAGAAATTTATCACAAAATAATGTTAATTTATATGCCAAATGCTCAAATCATACAAGTTAAAAATAAAACATAGGCTATTACCTTAATTTATGCACAAACCTCTTCTTAATCTTCTTCACTTTCTCTAGATAGCTTTCTCTTTTTCTTTGTTTCCTTGAGCTCCTTCTTTGTCACTTTGAACTCCTAAAACTCTCATGAAACCCTAAACTCTTTCTCATGAAACCTTAAAGTCTCTCTTTACATAATGAAGCTCTAAATGAGCTCAAAACCATGTTTTCCTTTGATGAAAGTTGAAGAGGAGAAGAAGAGCTTATTACATATACTTTTTCCACTTCTTGATCAACACTTGAAAGTTTACTCTCTCATCTTCTCTTGCTCTTTTTGCTCCCTTCTTCCCTTAACTTCTCCAAGTCTTGTTGTGCATGAAAATAGCTCTGACTTGTTCTTTTCATTCTTTTCTCTTTCTTTATCTCTCTAGATTAAGCTCTAGCTATGGTGGAATGTGCATGAAAATATCTTTGATTTGTTCTTTTCCCTCTCTTATCTTTCTTTGTCTCTCTAGATTAAGCTCTAACTATGGTGGAATGTCCATAAAAATAGCTTTAACTTGTTCTTTTTACTCTTTTCTATTTCTTTATCTCTCTAGATTAAGCTCTAGCTATGGTGGAAAGGAGGGGCTGGTGTGGAGGCTATTCTTAAGCTGAAAAGAAAGAAAAAAAGAAATAAGGAGAAGAAGAAAAGGAAGAAAGAATAAGAGAAACAAAAGTTCTCATGTGGGATGCACTAACTTTGGCCATATACTTTGATACTTAGCTTAATTAATAGTTTAATCTTCTTCCATCATATTATGGCCAGCCAACCCATATTACATGTCCAATTTAATATTTTTTAAATAGCAAATATCTCATTAAATCCTCAAAATTTTGGTAAATTGTAAATTGACTCCAAAACTTATCAAATTTTGCAATTTAGTCCTTTACCGTAAATCAACTTTTTAAAGCTTCCTAAACACTTTATTAGACATATATCATAATTATTAATCATTATTTTGATTAATTTCAGTCAAAATCCAAATTTAAACTTCAATCGGTTCAACGCATCAGTTTAGTGACATGCGCAACTCGAGGATCTAAATTAGTAGATATAACAGGATTAGGCTTAAATATTGGGGGTATGAGAGTCATTTGTTTGGATTGGGTGAAATACAAAAAAATTGACCCAGATTGATCTTTTGAAAACTGAATAGTTTTATTTTTTAAAAAGTTTGGCTCAATTTTAGATGCAATCATATAAAAATGGCTCAAAATTACCCATGTTTTTAACGAGCCTCATTTGACCATTATTAGGCATTATATTTTTGATAATATCGTGGATCACATCAATTGTTTTTTTTTTGGTTTTAGCCATCTTATAATCCAAAAAATTACAAAGTAGTTTGAATTCGTACCGAACAATCCTATTAAAGGATAAATGTTTTATCTCAACTTTTAAAAAGGGTTTAAAAGAAGAATCTCCACTATCTTATCTCCCATTTGAGTGTGTCATTTATCATTCTTCAATCCTCTTACCACCCTCTCATCGGACTAGCAAATTGCATCCCATAGTTGGCGGTCAATCCAAATATATCTTATTCCAAAAACGAATAATGTTCAACATCAAATGTAAATAATAATGGATAGACTCACCATTAAAATGTAAATATTATTATTGTTGTCATCTAATATAATAAAATTGAAACTAATTTTCCTTAAAATAAATAATAAAACCTAATTAATTAAGTTTGTTTAATTAATTAAGATGAATGCTAAAGACACTCTTCATCTGTCAGCACTCTCTAATACTCAATTTCTGATTGATTTGTGAGAAAAGAAAAATTTTTAAAAATAAATTTTCTCTTTTTTCTCTCATTTATTTTTTTCCACACCAACCAATTAGAAAGTGGGTGTTGGGGAGTGTTGAAAAATAAAGAGTATTCTTAACATTTCTCATTTATTAATTGGAGCTAGCTTAAATAATATACCTGTTAGTCATGAAATAGTAATGATAAATATGAGAGGTCTTGCATAGCAAGCATATCAATTTCAATTTCTTGACTAGTAAAGAAATGAAATGAAACAAATAATAAAATGTGAAATCAATTTTAGCAAACATTTTATTGGTATTTCATTATGAAATCGTACTGTTGAAATTTATTTTAGAATAATATGTAATAATATTTGTTTACAAATTTTGAAAAAAGGATCACTTGTTTTGCTTACATCAAATAAAGTTTGTGCTGCAATGATTCTTTGTGTCCGATATCCATAATCCGTTAAGAATTTTCACTTCTGAATTGCCACTATTGAAAAATTGATGTAGATTCTTAGGAATTTATGCATATGGGAAATTGGGATAAATTTTTGGAAAGTATAAATTGGAATTTTATTATTAATGTTTTTAGAGAAATAAAAAGTCTTTTATGGCTATAAATATATTAAGTATAATATTTAATTTGTATAGAAATCCCTTTGATGGAGAAATGAAATAAAAATTTGTAATACTTTCATCTCATTCTCGTTTAGTATTTTCTTATTTTTGATATTTTCTTTATCTCCACTATGAAGAAGAGGAAAAAGAAACTAATATTCTAATTTATGTGTTTTTCCTCCTTTATTCAAACCTAACAAGTGTTATTTATTTTTTATTCTAAATTTTTATTTCATGGGTTATTTGTTCCGTTTGGGTTGTCTAATTTGAATCTGTCATCTACTTTAGGTTATCTATTTCTAGTCCATTTAGTTTTATAATTTATGTCTATCATCTATTCTGGATTTTTGCTTTCTACAAATAGTATTTTGTCTATATTTTCTAGTTATATTCTTATCTCCATTATATTTTGTTTCTAATCCGTGTATGTATTCTAATTTAATTCTCTATCTCAAATAAATAGTAAATATATTTTTTTAATTTGGATTATCTAGTTCTAACAAATAGTATTAGAACATTTCTAAACCGAATAGACACATGTCATCTTCCCATGAAAATCGCAACAAAGAAGAACAACCTCACTTCTCTTGTTAAGATAAATAAAAGCTTGATTGAGTATGTTAGCAAGATAGCACACCAAAAAGGAGGGGATGGATTAGTGTTTAAGAAAAAATTTAAGGCCGAAGGAAAATTAAAATTCTAAGCTTCGCGATAGACAATTAAAGATAAATGATAGAGAGAGAGAGGCAAAGATACAAGCAATTTATAGCAGCCTTGGTGTTAACTAACCTTACGTATACTCCCTAATTACAATTGAGAATTTTCACTAACTTGTCATCAAGTTACAATAGATGGAGTTTCCTAACTCATTCCCAATTTATTTTATAATTTTTGTCGGGGCTAACTCTTAACTATAAGTATTTTATTAGCGCTCACACTCTAATCCACACAAATATTTTTCTAGGCTCACATTTAAATTCTTATAACTTGAGTTTTTTTTTTCTCAAGGACTCACTCAAAGGCCTTATAAGAGTTTTTCCTAAGGCTAATTTGCAATATTTTCTAGTGTTTTATCCTAGACTAACACTCAGCCTAAATCCCAAGTATTTTATGGCTAAACACTTAAAACCATTTCATCACTCAATAATATAAGAAATAATATAAAGAATTACACTACCAAAGCTTGAGCATAGAGAGTTTGTAAGCACTATATTCTAAAACCTTCGGAGGGGGTATTTATAGCTAAAAACTTATAAAAAGCATTTGAACAACGTTCCCATCCAATAGCTAGTTTTTTATAGCTTTTTATTTTTTGTTGTCATACCCAAATTTGTTGTCACACTTCCCATTTTGTGGTTGGGATTTTCTCTGCTTTCCAATGGCTAATCCATATAGCTGGGTTTGATTGGCTCTGAACTCTAACGATCATATAATTATGAATCTCGTGGTTGTGAACTCTTTTTTCGCAGGACACCTCACGATCACTAAAGCTCTCAATCCAATTTAGATTTCTTTATGAGTTGTAGTCACGGTTGTGATTCTCTATATCGCGATCGCGATTTCCTATTGATCTTCAAACCTTTGGACATGTAGCACTATTTGCTTGGTCACTTCCTGACAGGTTTGACATATGAATTTTTTGGTCGTGATTCTTGCCTCATGGTTATGATACTATTTTTGCAGCAAATTTCGTGGTCACTAATCTGGTCATGAATGTTTCTGCTTCACTTTGCACTTTTTAGCTTCATCAGAATTGTAGTAGCCAAAATCATCTCGCGGTCACTAAATGTCTTTCATGGGCAATACTTCATTTCTACGGTTGGGAATTATAGGTCCGCCACAATTTTTCCATTTTCACTAAGTCTTTGATAAATTATATTTTGTTCTTATAAAATAGACACTCAACAAACTTATTCTTGACTTCTCAATTTGATTGTCAATATCAAAATCTAGGAATGCACTACTTTGGCTAACAATCTATCCCTTTTTGATTTTGACAATTAATTAAATTGAGCAAAAATTAAAATGAAGATGCATATGTCATCTTGAGACATTTGAGATACTAATAGAGTATCTAATTTCTCATTTGCTTTTTGAAACTTTAAAATTGAAAATATAAGTTACTCAACGTTGTTTTTCAAAATCTCATTTTCTTTCAACAAAGCTTCATCAATTGAAGTTTTAGAGAAAATCTCATATAATGATTTTCTAAAGGAATCATTAGAAGTTTTAAGAAGTAAAATTTGATTTTCCAAATCCTCTAAGTTATTCTTTGGTTAAGAATTATTTTCTTTATAAAATTTCATTTTCTTTGTAAATACCCACTTTTAAAAATATGGCTTCAAATAACTCATTATCTACATCATGCTCAAAAAAAGAATTATTGCTACTAAAAGAATTAGAAATAGAGCATACCTCATTTGGTTCCACTTCTAAGGCCATGAAGCATGAGATGACTATCTCATATTCAATTGAAGAGCTTTCATCAGTTGTTGCCTTGTGCCTCCTTTCATTTTGCTCTATGTGGGACCTCTTTTTGTGCTTTTTGTTGCCATAATTTTTATTCTTTTTGAGATTTTTAATTCTTTTGATAAGAATGCCAATATCTTCATCACTTTTTGATTCATTCATTTTCTCATTGCTAGAGCATTCACTTGAATACTTTGTTGATGCCTTAAAAGTTATAACATTTCTCTCCTTCTCAAGCTCCATTTTCCTTTCCCTTGCCAAATCCATCCCATGAGCTAGGAGTTTTCCAATAAGCACATCGGTAGGAATGTTGTACAAGTCTTCATTGGCCTCCTCAATTCCAAAAACCCTTGACCCGTACTCTTTCATAGGAAGACTCCTTAGAATTTGTTGTTGACATCTTCAAGGCTATAAAGCTTTCCTAGATTTTTCAAAGTGTTGATGATTGCTAAGATCCTTTTGGTCATCTTGATGATTGACTCATATGGATTTTTTTTTGGAAGAGCTCATACTTAGTTTATAACACCCTTTCAATTAATCATGATTAATTCCAATTAAATGAGCGGATGCTACAAAAACTTGTTATATAAAATTTGTGTAATTTAAAACATGTTCTTTCTTTGCAAAACTTCATCTCATATTGCAACATTAATCTTTTAATCCTTTACATAAAAACCATAAAATATGTGTAAACTTTGTTCCCAAAAGAACATCATCATATTTTGGAAGATGTAAAAAACAAGATTCTAAAGAGTCTTCCAATGAAAGATTATGGCTCAAGAGTTACGGGTATTGAGGAAGCCAATGAAGACTTGAGCGTAATTTCAGCCGATGTACTTATTATCAAACTCCTCACTCATGAAATGACTCTAGTAAGATAAAAAAAAATCTTAAAGGAGAAAAGGAGAAGAGAAAGCCTTTAACATTCAAAGCTTCAACTTCTATGCCTATAGATAAAGATCTTCTTAGTGATAAAGAGTTGGTTGATGAAGGAGATGAACAAATAGCCTTACTTTCAAAAAGAATCAAGAGGTTGATCACCTATAAGTATGGCTCAATTAATAACTACAAGCAAAAAGCCTAAAGATTCCCTTATAAGACTCATTATCTAACAAAGACAAAGAGGAAGTCAAGTGCAATGAGTGTGGGAAGAAGGGACACGTTAGATCGGAGTGCCCCATTGTTAAGAAGTACAAAAGGAGACCTAAAAAGAAGATGAAGAAAATGGTCACAAAGTCACTTAGGATGATGAAACCTCAACATTCATTGAAGAAGAAGAAAAATAAGAAGAAGAAAAAGAAGAAAAGGTGACTAATTTGTGTTTCAAGGCTATTGAGGATAACTCCATTGACGAGGTATGCTCTACATCCCAACCTTGTGATGACTTATGTGATTTAATTATTGATAATGATGATGATATAGTTGAAGTATTAAACCTAGAGATAAAATGGTACAAAATAAATTTTGATCTTTATAAAAAAAATATCTCTAAACTTGGAAATGATCTTAATAACCTTCATTAGGTAGTTAAAGAGCTAAAAACCCCAAATGACTACTTAAAGAAGTCATTGAATGAGTTTTCATCAAAACCTTCAATTAATTCTCTAATAAAAGAAAACGATACTTTTAAAAAATGAGATTGAATAGCTTAGGAATTCTATCTCAAAATTCCACAAAGGGAAGAAGAGTTTGGATGCCTTAATTGTATCTCAAAGGCCTCATTTAACGAGACATGACTTAGGCTTCAATGGAGTATCATCATCCTCCCAACCTAGAATTATATTTGTTAGGTCTAGCACTTTACAAACCTCTTTTATTGAGGTAATAGCCTTAAAGGCTGAGATAAAAACATACACAAAATTCACTACTCAAAAGAAAAGTAGTGAAGGGTCATATGGCTCAAGAGGGAAACCTCAAAAGACTAATCATGCCTTCTTGTATAAGAGGCATGCACCTAGAAAAACACCCACTACACATGCTTACTCATGTTCTTGTATGAATGATACCTCTAGAAAAGTTGTGAGGCCTAAACTTCTTGCAAAATGGAAAGGTCAATTTAAATCTAAACAGTGCAACTATTGCAAGAAGCTTGGGCACATAAATATTCATTGTTTTATGAGGAAGGCTCATTAGGAACCTTCCAAAGCTAACCCCTAAGGACCCAAGTTCATTTGAGTATCTAAGAACCAAACCTAAATTATTGTTTTATAGGTATGCCTCAAGTCCACTTCAAAAGAAAATGTTTGGCTAGTGGATAGTGGATGCTCAAGGCACATGACCAAAAATAAGACCCTTATCACCCAAATCAAATGGATTGATATTAGTAAGGTAACATTTGGAAACAATATCAAAGGTAAGATAATTGACATTAGTTCAATTTGTTTAAATGATATTTCTTTTATTAAAGATGTTTTCTTGTTCATGGTTTAAAATACAATCTTTTAAGTGTAAGCCAATTATGTGATAAGGGAAACCAAGTCATTTTTAGCTTTAATGTATGCCTTGTGACCACCCTATGTGGCTAAAAGATATTCAAAGAAGAAAGAGATGGCAATACTTACGTAATTGACTTACACAAGTTGACTAACATTTTCTCTAAATGTCTTATGTCTATTAGTGATAAATTTTGGCTATGGCATAAAAGGCTTGGGCATGCAAGCATGAACTTAATTCAAAGATTAGCAAATAAGAGCTAGTGGATGAACTACCTAAAGTCAAATTCACCAAAAATAAGACATGTGAACCTTATCAAAAGGGAAAACAACATAAAACATCTTTCAAGGCTAAAAATGTTGTAAATACTTTTAGACCCCTACAACTTTTTCATCTAGATCTTTTTTGACCTACTAAAGTTGCTAGTTTAGGAGAAAAATACTATGCTTTTATCATTGTTGATGATTACTCTAGGTTCACTTGGACAATTTTCTTAGCTCATAAAAGTGATGTCTTTGAATCTTTTAAAAATTTTTCCAAAGTAATTCAAAATGAAAAAACTATTTTATTTCTAAAATATGAAGTGGTCATAGCAAAAAATTTGAAAATGAGCATTTTGAAAACTTGTGTTTGGAATGTAAGATTTCTCATAATTTTTCAAAAACACCTCAACAAAATGAGATTGTTGAAAGGAAAAATAGAACATTGGTAGAGATGGCTAGAACAATGCTCAATAAGTATGGTTTACTAACCTACTTTTAGGCCGAAGCTACCAATATTGTGTGTTATATTTCTAATCATATTTTCAAAATGCCTGTCTTAAATAAAATCTCTTTTGAGCTATGGAATGGAAGAAAACTCACAATCTCATAACTTAGAGTATTTGGATGCAAATATTTTATATTGAATACTAAGAACAACCTTGGAAATTTTGCTTTTAAATCCGATGAAGGTATCTTCTTAGGATACTCCATAACTAACACGACTTATAGAGTCTTTAATAAAAGATTATTAGTTGCAGAAGAGTCTATGCATGTTTTTTTTTATGAATCTAGCAAACTTGATCTTGGAAAAGATATTGTTTTTGATGATGTTATAGGATCAATGGAAAAACTTGATCTTGAATATGAAGAGGATGGTGAAACCTCAATGAAAGATGATAATAATGATTAAGAGGAGAATAGAGAAGAACATCAAAAGAAACAATTGCCTCAAGCTCAAGAGCAAGACACTCAAGAGCTACCAAAGGAGTGGAAGTTCATAAGAAACCATCTCATGGAGCAAGTCATTGGTGATCCCACTAAGGGTGTAAGTACTCAATCTAATCTTAATTTTTTTTATTTTAATCTTGCTTTTGTCTCTCAAATTGAGCCAATGACTATTGAGGAGACTCTTGGTGATGAGAGTTGGGTTATAGCTATGCAAGAAGAACTCAACCAATTTGAGAGAAATAAGGTTTGGACTTTAGTTCTAAAACCTAAGGACTACCCAATTATTAGTAGTAAATGGGTCATTACGAATAAGTTGGATGAGCAAGGTCAAATCATTAAGAACAAAACTAGATTGATTTCCAAAGGATACAACCAAGAGGAAAACATAAATTATGATGAGACTTATACTTCGATCGCAAGATTAGAAGCCATTAGGATTCTTTTAGCATTTGCGTGCCATATGAATTTTCAAATGGATGTTAAAGGTGCATTTCTAAATGGTTTTATAGAGGAGGAAGTTTATGTTGAGCAACCTCTCAGTTTTGAAAGTCATGCATTGTCAAATCATGTGTTTAAACTCATTAAGGCCTTATATGGTTTAAACAAACTCCAAGAGTTTGGTATGAAAGACTTAGTGCATTTCTCTTAGAAAATGGTTTTTTAAAAGGGCATGTAGATACTACTCTTTTTATCAAAAAACATAAGCATGAGATTCTACTTGTTCAAATTTGTATCAATGATAAAATCTTTGGGTCTATAATGAATTGTTTTGTCAAGAATTTTCTAAGTATATGACTTGGAAGTTTGAAATGAGCATGATGGGAGAGCTCAAATTCTTTCTTGGTCTTCAAATCAAACAAAAAAAATGACATTTTCATCAACCAATCCAAATATACCAAAGAGTTGCTAAAGAAATTTGGAACAAAATGATGCAAGAGTGCCAAAACTCTAATGAGCACATCAACAAAGTTGGACAAAGATGAGAAGGGTAAGGCTATAGATGATAATCTTTATAAAGGTATGATCATATCCTTTTTGTACCTTACCTTTTCTAGACCCGATATAATATTTAGTGTATACTTGTGTGCGAGAGTCAATCATGTCCTAAGGAATCTCATCTGAATGCAGTGAAAAGAATTTAAAATATAGTCATGGCATAATGCACTTAGGCTTATGGTATCCTAGGAATACTTCATTTCACATCATTAATTTTTTAGATGTTGATTATATCGGTAGTATTCTAGATAGAAAAAGCACGTCTGGAACTTGTCACTTCATTGGTGAATGTTTAGTTTCTTGGTTTAGCAAGAAACATGTTTTGGTTGCCTTGTCCATTGCCAAAGCAGAATAAGTGGCAACAAGTTGTTATTGCACTCAAGTTCTTTGGATGATACAACAACTTAAGGACTATGGTCAAGAGATTGATCACATTCCAATCAAATGTGACAATACAAGTGTTATAAAGCTTTCTAAAAATCCCATTCACCACTCTATAAGCAAACACATAGACATTAGGCATTATTTTATAAGAGTTCATGTCCAAAATGGTGATGTTGTGTTAGAATTTATTGACTCAAATAAGCAATTGGCTGACATTTTCACCAAGCCTCTCAATGATGAAAGGTTTTGTTTTATAAAAAGAGAGCTTGATATGTTTGATAGAAGCATTTTATCTTAAAAAGAGTTTAAAAGGCATACATTGCACATTGCATTCATTATGCATTTTGATGTTCAATTATGAACCTTGAGTGTTATATCATGATTTGATTATATACTGGTTCAAATTATGTGATTCATGTATGTATGCCATGAAAAAATATTTGTATTTATTTAGAAAGATGTATAGTAGAACAAAAATAAAAATTAATCATATCAAAGTGATTTAAGAACATAATGAAATGAAAAAGAGATTCAAAAATATATAGTTAATATGTTATATGTTATTAAAAAGAATTTCATGTTCTCTTTCGTATAATTCAATGCTTAATGAGTTAGTTTATCCCATAAGATAACGTATCTACATGATAGTATGAATTCGTCCCCATGTCATGATATTTTTATATATTGCCATGAATTGTTTAATGTATTGTTGCATGTGAATTTTTATATCTATATGTACCGCTAAGCTTTCAGTAGCTTAGCATGTGAATGTCTCCCCATGTAGGTTTAAGTCGTATAGATAAAGTTGAAGTTGAACAAGAGACGTCAGTCCAACATCAAATACAGCAATTCAGACTTGATATAGGTTAGTGATACCATATGTCATATTTTGTATTTTGTTCATGGCATAGGGATTTGAGTTATTTACCTGCATATGTCTTTTATATATATATATATATATATATATATATTGTAAAGATATATATTTTTGTAAACATCTGGTCTTCTAAGTCCTAAACATGTTATTTTCTTTATTATATATGATCATGTTTCTATTTGATAAAAAGATTTCTCTATGGAAGATTTTATAGAAGAGATGTTGTAATATGGTTTCATATGCAAATGAAGTGTTTATGAAAAATAGTTTTCCAAATAAAAGAAAAGATTTAACATTCTACAAGTTTTTTACACACAGCTTTTCGTAGCAAATGCTCATTTAGTCGGGTTAATCATGATTAGGTGAGAGGGTGCTACAAAAATAACTATAGGCCATGAAATTCCTACCCTTTTGACATGCCAATAAATCTCTAGTTTATTGTCCATACTAATACATAGGCTAACAACCATTAATTCTGAACTTTTGTTTTTCCAAGTAATTTCCAAATATTTATTTTTCTTTCTTCCGAAATATTTTTGTAACAAATATTTATTTCTTATACCACTTAAAATGTACTAATAATTTCATTTTACACAAAATATATAAAATGTTATTTCCAAATCATTTCATTTAACATGTCATAATATATAATTCATTTCACAAGTAATTAATACCATAATATTAAAATTAAATTTATCAATTATTCGTATAGAACGTTTTCATGTCAAAATTAATATATAATCATTTAATAGCCAAATAAAATAAATTCTTACATCAAGAATAAATTCTTTCAAAGTTTTACTTGACTTTAACGCATACTACTTTGCCATTTTATAGCAATATAAATTTATTTCATATCATATTTGATCATATATAAGTCGTTTTATATTATTTTGCTGAAAGTTAATTAATCAATAAATTTTATTATATTTATATCTACTATTTTTCTCTCAATGAAGTGTTTTTCACTTACTTCATGCCTTATAAAGTTTTCAAAATTCTCAATTCAACATTATCATCCATAATATATTTTCAACATTTATCAATTTCACGAAAAGAATTTATTAGGATTATTCTCATCAAATATATTAATCATAAAAATCAATTAACTAATTTTATGACTTTTACTGGAATGGTTTTGTACAAATATTTTTTCTCTCTTCACTACATATCACTGCCTGTCGATTCTTTCCTTTTTATCTAATCTCATCACCTATTCCGATGTTGCGTTTATTAATAAACAAATTCTAGTAAATTCCTGAGCCAAAAATAATTATTATTTCTAACATAAATTAATTTATCTATAAATTCCCTAACCCTAGTGTTTATCGATATTCCTATCGGTATTAAATCACATTCTACTTAGTGGGTTAGTCATGGATACACTCATATCCATTTTGAAACTATTCATCTTGCTCTTACTTATCATGGTAGGAAAGGGTTACTAGTTGTGGCTCGTATAACACTTCTGGATACTAATCTTATCCACCCTACCAACTGTTTGTTCTATCCAAACACTACACCCAATTCCATTGGTCCCAGTCACAGTTTTTCCTCACAAATATACCAAGCCTATAAATATCATTGCACTCATAGATACTGGTGCTCACAAGTCTGTGATGAATCCTTCTATTCTCTCATTTTCGATGTGACAAATAATTTCAAATATTATTTTCTTTTATAATACTTAATTTTCCTCCACCATAACTATTTTTCTCTATTATCTTCATTTTTTTCCAAAAATTTTATTTTACACCCTATAAATTCAATAAATGTTCTTAAAATTCCAAATAAATTCTTATAATCACTTTAACCCATTTGGTTTCATTTTTCATTTTCAATTTCACCAAAATCATATTCAATTATTCCTAATAAAATTTTCAATAATTCGGTTAAAAATCTAAAATTCACCAATATTCCTATAAATTTTTCATCGATTCCACAAATTTATTTTTCATCTCCAAACACTCTATTTAATTCCATTTTCATCATTTTAAGGCACAAATTCTCTAAAACAAATTCTCAAAAATTTGGCAATAATTATGGAAATTTCCAAAAATTTCATAAAAATTTCTAAAAATTATTCAATTTTTTACTATATACATCATCATCATGCTTCATTCTACTTATTTTTCATTTTTATCAAAATTTTTCATAACCTCCTATAAAATCTTTACTCAACGTTTTCACCAAATTAATTCCACTCACAACACAAATCCAATTTCTATTTTAAATAATCATCAAATCTAACATAAACCCATAGAATTTTGAAGGAAAAGTGAAAAAATATCACCTCTAAATTTATGGGAATTTTTGGCTAATAAGATTTTTTCTCCAAATTTATTTTATTTTTTTCAACCAATAATAATTTCTCGTTGCTCTAAAGGCTTGAATGATTGAAATATTGTGAATTTTCAGTAAAATAAAGGCTTGGATAAGCTCCCATGGTGGTTGGCCAACTCTTGGAGAAGATGAAGCAAATTTTGGTTAAATTTATTTGTGAGATCATTATAGAATTATGACATTTGTCTTATATAGTCCAATTAAAAAAATTAATTTCCATTGAAATTTTTAATCTTCACTACTATTGGTTAATTAGAGAATAAATAGGTGTTAGTTGGGACAATAGGCCTAATCAAAAATTAATTAGGATTGACTTCCCTACTAATTCTACCAATTACAAATTTCCTTCAAATTAATTCATGATTAAATTTAATTCTCCAAATTTCAACATCCAAACAACTTAATTCTATCAAATTAAATATGCCAAAAATTATACAATAATTTTTTCTTCAAAATTGTCTTTTTCAATTTCGCAAAACAATCACCGTTGCAAAAATCGTATTTTTACGGTTTAATCATTTTTCTTAATTCAGTATGTAAAAATTTATTCACTGTCTGATTTCTAAATTATTAGTTTTAAAAATTTTAGAATTCAATTGCAATCATATCAGCATTATTGCGATTATGAACGCATATCTCTAACTTTTGATCAAAAAATCAGATATAAATCCACAATGAGAACTACATTTTAACAAATCGCAGCCTTTAATATTAAAATATTACCTTACAACTCCATGTCATATCAGCTAATTTAGGTCTCCAGTTGTGCATGTTATTAAATTGACGTGTTGAACAGACTGGAATTTAAATTCAAATTTTGATCGAAATTAATCAATATAATGATTAATGATTATGATATATGTCTAATAAAGTGTTTATAAATCTTAAAGAAGTTGATTTACGGTAAAGGACTAAATTACAAAACTTGATATGTTTTGGGGTCAATTTATAATTTACCAAAATTTTGAGTATTTAATGAGATATTTGCTATTTAAAATATTAAATTGGACATCAAATATGCATGTTGGCTGACCACTCCATGATTAATAAAATTAATATGATAATTAAGCTAAGTATCAAAGTATATGGTTAAAATTAATGGGTCCCACATGAGGACTTTTGTTTCTTTTTTTTTCCTTTTCTTATTCTCCTTATTTATTTTCTTCTTTCTTTTCTGCTCAAGAATAGCTCCATGCCACCCTCACCATCCTCTATAGCCAAGAGCTTATGCTAGAGAGAGAAAGGAAGAGAAAAGGGAGAGAAAGACAAGGAAAATTGATTTTCATGCACAACAAAGCCTAAGGAAGTTAAAAGACCAAGAATGAAGAAAAATGAGCAAGTTTTTAGGAGAGAGAAATATCCATAGTTGTGATCAAGTAGAATAAAGAGTATAGGTAAGAAGCTCTCTTTCTCCTCTTCAACTTTTATCAAAGGAAAACATGGTTTTGAGCTCATTTAGAGTTTGATTATGTAAAGAGAGTTTAGGATTTTATGGGAGTTTTGATAAGGTAAGGTTTTGATGATGAGTTTGTGCATTTTAGGAGCTTAAAGTGACAAAGAAGGAGCTCAAGGAAATAAAGGAAAAGAGAAAACTACCTAGAGAAAGTGAAGGAGATTAAGAAGAGGTTTGTGTATAAATTAAGGCAATAGCCTATATTTTATTTTCAAGTTGCATGATTTAAACATTTGGCATTTAAATTAACATTATTTTGTGGTAAAATTATGGGTATGCATATTTGCTAGATTTAGGAGAACATTTGGTAAAAATTAAATTAGGTGATTGTGTGCGTGTAATGCTAAAATTTATGGAGCAGTAACCACATATATTACTATAACTTGAACTATATAATTCTGATTAATGTGTTCTTAGTTGGGTTTGAAATATAAGTCATAGGGCTTTAACTTTCATTCAGACCATAAGATCTAAATATGTTTGTATTTGCTCAAAAAAATACATATATTTTAGATCTAGAATCTGTCTAGAAAATTCTGGGTAAAATTGTTAGTGACCAGTCAGTATTCAATTAATCATATCTTTTTCTACAGAACTCCAAATTTAGTGATTCAAGTTGTCTATTAAAGCTAAGATTCATGTATAAAATTTATAAGAAAACTATGTAATTTAATTCAGACTGTCAGAAGACCAAAATTGAGATAAAACATAGAATATGAGTTATGCCTGAAACAAGGCATATTGAAAAAAATAAAATTTAAATATTTAAGTTATATTAGGTTAATTATTATGATGTGAATTTTAGCCAAATGAGATATATGAGAAATTAAATGAGTTATTAGACTCATAAAAATGATATGCAAATAAAATCATAATTGAGTATTTTATGATAGAGATAATAAAAGATAAAGGAATATATACTTTTATTTTCTTATAGTTATGAATTTTAAAGACATTAATTAAGCCCTAGAACACCTAGCTTTAAACTATAATTTTGGATAATTTGGCATGCCAATGAAGGGGATTATTAATATTTATAATGACATGATTAATGAAACCAGTGATAACATTATAATTAAAGTCAATAATAACATTATTATTAATGTCGGTGATGACACACACACACACACACACATATATATATATAAATATCGGTGATGAAACTTGTATGCACATACCATAAATGCCTGAGTGACACTCATAAATGCCTGGATGACAACCTCGTTATCTATGTTAGTGGTTCCTAGGTGTTATGGACATAAATGAGTTAATAAAATTAAAAGAGTTCATGATAAAGAAAAAAGAATATAAGAAAAATATTTGAATTGGTGTATATATATATATATATGCTAGTGAACAATGAGATAATAAATTGTATGAAAAATGTTCACCATAAAAGCATGATAAAGCATATTGCATGAAATTTTTATATGTTATGAACAACATGATATAGTATATTGTCTTTATTTTTATGCACCACTAAGCTTAGAGCTTGTGTGAGTTTCCTTCCATGCAGATTTAGAAAGGTAGTTGAAAATTGTAGATAAAGCTAGTTATGGCCTAATCCAGTAAAACAGTCAATAGTGAAAATCGTGGGTCACAACATTTTTGTATTTTGTAATTATATTTCTTTATTTTTTATGTATAAATTTTCTTCTATGGTTTTATAATTAACCTCAAATTTTATAAATATTATTTTATGTAAATAGAATATACATGATCTCTTATATATCTTTGAGCTTTGAATAAAAAAAATGTATGGCTTTTTAGCATTTATTAGAATAATTATTTGAAAAAGTTGGTATAGTGTTTCCTTATCCAGACACTTGAGGTTGGGGTGAAAGGGTGTTACACTCCATATATAGCCTTAAAATAATATTATCTATCATGCTTAAGGTGTGTACTGATATAAAAGGGTAAGGTAGTAGCTTATGCATCCAAATATTTGAAAACACGTGAGAAAAATTACCCCACACATGATTAGAGTTGACAACCATTGTTTTTGTATTGAAGATATGAGGTCACTATCTTTATGGGAAGAAAATTTTCATTTATATAGACCATAAGAGTTTGAAGTATCTTCCTACACAGAGAGATCTTAGCTTGAGATTTGACAGTGAGAATTGATAAAAGATTATAATTGTGTTATTGACTACCACCCAAGCAAGGCCAATGTAGTGGCTAATGCTTTGAGTAAGAAGATGGTGGATGAATTGCACATCTAGCCTACACTTAACCAAGATATCATATATGCACAAAGACATGATGGTAAGCTTGTTGAGATAGCTAAGTTAGTCTCTAAGGGGGAACGACCTAATTATTCAGCGCATCATGATGTCGTATGAATTATTGTAAGCCTGTTGAGACATGATTGTAAACCTGTTGAGACATGATTGTAAGCCTATTGAGACATGATGGTAAGCTTGTTGAGACATTATAGTAAGCTTGTTGAGACATGATAGTAAGCTTGTTGGGACCAAAATATGATGTTTTATGAATTATTGTGGATAAGCTTATGAAGTCAGTGCATTTTTTACCTTTTAGAGGGGATTACCCTTTGAATAGACTAACATAAATGCATGTCAATGAGATAATATGACTTCATGGAGTACCAGTATCTATTGTTTCAAACTGAAATCCTAGGTTTACTTTTTAGTTTTAAGATAGTCTATAGAGAGCTTTAGGTACCAAGCTCAGCTTCAGTACGACTTTTCATCCTCAAACAGACTATCAATTTGAGAAGGCGATACAGATTCTAAAAGATATGATGATAGGATGTGTGATTAAATTTAAAGGTAGTTGAGAAAAATATCTTCCATTAATGGAATTTGCTTACAATAATAGGTATCAGTGTAGTATCAAGATGGCTCCATATGAGACACTATATGGTAGAAATTTCCAAACACCCTTATGTTGGACAAAACTCAGCAAGAGAAGACTAGTGGGGCCAAACTTGGTACAAGAGATAGAAGAAAAGGTATGGGTGATCCAGGATAGATTAAAAGTAGCATCAGATAGACAGAAATTATATACATATCTCAAGAGAAGAGATATAGAATATGCAGTGGGAGACAAAGTCTTTCTTAAAGTTTCTTCAGGGAAGAAGGTTTTGAGATTTGGGAAGAAAAACAAGTTGAGCCTGAGATTCATTAGATCTTACGCAATTTTAGCGAAAGTGGGACAAGTTGCTTACAGGCTCGTTCTGCCATCGGAGTTGAGCATGATTAGTAATGTATTCTCTGTCTCCATGTTAATGAGATACATGTAAGATCTTTCTCATGTTGTTCCATTTGAACATATTGAGGTGAGACCAAATTTGACATATGAGGAGGAACCGGTTCAAATTTTAGCTAGAGTAGTCAAGGAACTAAAAAACAAATGAGTTCCATTAGTTAAAATATTATGGAGGAATCATACAATAGAAGAGGCTATATGAGAAAGTGAAAAAATGATGAAAGCCCAATATCCACTTTTGTTCAGAGACAGTACACCAAGTATTCGAGGATGAAATTCTTTAAAGGGGAGAAAAATGTAATGCATGCAATTTAGGGCCTAGCAATAATCTGTTAATAAAGGTATATGAAGTATATGAGAGATATATAGTGGTTATGAGTTTTGAAAATATGAAAATAATGAAAAATACATGAAAAAGTGAAGTTCATATTGTTCACGCCAGTGACAGATGTAATCACAGCCATGAATGTCATGAAATTTAGATTATGAAGCTTAGGATTTTCACAGTCGTGACATATGTGTTCATGCCTATGAAGCTATGCAGTTTAAATTGGATAATTTCTTATTTTTAATAGAAACTCACAAAAACTCAACCTAAAATCCTAGCCACCAAACCTTTGAATCTCCAAAATCAAATTCCCCTTGTTTTCCTTTTGATTTGGCTAATCTAATATGAAACTAATCTAATTAATAAGGTTAAAACGGATTAAAAATAATGTTTTCACCAAAGATATCAAAATCTGAACCATAGAGATTTGGAACACAATTTTGAACCCTTGAGTCAATCTTTAATTTTTGATACAGAGATAAGAGATTATATTTTTCATTATTCTTTCAATGCTTCGATTCGTTTTCGATAAGGGGTGATATTTAAGGTTTTAAACTAGGTTTTTACATTGTTAATGACATAAATAAATAGAATAGTAGAAATAAATGTTAATGTAGTCTCTAATTTCGTATTGGGGACTGAGGCAGAGGGTGGAAAATCCCACCAGATGCAGTAGACACGAGAGATTAAGTTTTAAGGTTCCAATAGTCGAGGTTTGTACATATACAACACATTTTAATTCGAATTATGTTATGTTTATGCTTTTGATTATGAAGTTGTTGAGTTAATTGGCATTTAATAATATGCAAGAGTTGCTAGAGCTGAGTCTAAATGATATGTTAAACTATGAATGCATGTGAAGACATAATTTATGATGATCATTGATGTTGTGATTGGAAATTAAGGAATAAACCATGTTCGATTGGCTAAGTGACATGGTTATATGATTATTAGCTTATTATTTGATGATAAATGTTGGAAGGTATTGATAAAAGTGGCTAACATTGGTTAGACTTAGAACCATTTCATGATGTATGCATAATTACCTTGAAACATTGTTAAAATTTGGGACAAACTGATGTTCCATAGCCGTGAAGGAAGAATTCACGCTCGTGAATTATTGTACAGAATATGTTCAAGCTCGTGAACTATGGTTCACACCCATGAATGTCCACATATAGCCAGTTACCAGTAGACAACCCTTGACAAAAAGCCTATAAATATACCATTCATGCACGTAAATATCTTGTATTCAAAATTTGTAATTTGAATTATATGATGGAATTATATTAGTAAGATTTGCACACACACTTAGTATAATTAATTGAGATGGTATACAGTATAATAACATGATTATGAATAATGGTTATGCATAAGGTGCTTTAAATTACAAAGTGCTATGTGATGATTATATTGATCATGAAATGAGTCATAAACGATACATATAATCAAAATATGATTATAAATGTCCATTCTCTATTCAATGACTAGCTTAGGATAGGTGACATGCCATTGAAGGGGTGACGATACTGTAATATATTATTATGTATTAAATTAGGGTAACTTAAGTTTGAATTAGAACACTTATAATTATTTAGGTACAAGGTGGC
Organism: Triadica sebifera; assembly: GCA_023653625.1. Classification (NCBI taxonomy): domain Eukaryota; kingdom Viridiplantae; phylum Streptophyta; class Magnoliopsida; order Malpighiales; family Euphorbiaceae; genus Triadica; species Triadica sebifera. Next base: position 29,667,291 of record CM042902.1, read on the forward strand.
TTAAGCTCGGGTTAGAATGCCAAACCCATATACATGTGGATGTTATATTCACTCATCATGGTAGCTTAATCTCATATTAAAATGCATCTGATTTAAGAAGCTCAGTAATAGTGATACAAATAGATATAATGAGTGAGTAGAGTAGTTTAAACTCGAGTTAGAGCTTTTTTTTTACAACTCACATCTGGATAGTTCGGGTCTAGGGTATTGGACAAAAAATAGTAAATAATAAAAAGCAACACAGTAAATTATAAAAAAATAGTGGATTATTGTAATGAGATGTTCAGAAATTATAAAGTTGAACACAATAAATTGTAATGCAACACACAATAAGATTATAAACTAGTAATACAAAAACTAATCCTGTGTTGACCTGTGTTGGATTTTTTTTTATTTCTTTCATTTCATTTATCAATTTTCTCTCATGTCATGGGATAGAGACAATTAGTTATTCCTATTATTAATAAGGACATGTAATTGAATTAGTTCATTTTAAATAAGGTTGATTTTTGTTATAAGGGCGATTGATGCCCAAACCAGTTTAAAATTTTAATTATGGATGTAATCCAGATGCAAAAAAGAGTTTTGTACAACATAGAGCATATGAATGTTTTAGTTTTCTTGTTAAGAAAATATGATGATCTTGATATCGATATATGTTAGAAAAAAATTTTAAATCAGAATAAGTTTATACAAATACAATAATGTGACATCCGTCTGTATAGTGAGGTTTGATCTTCTTTATGGTTGGGTGGTTATAAAATGGTTTTAATGGTTGTTGATTTAATTAACCACTAGATTGAATTTCTCATTGTAATCGATACTTTGTTAAGAAAAATCTTTTGCTACCAATCGCACCTTGTACCATATGGTATCGACATTTACTTTCCTTTTAATCCTGTACAACCACTTATTGCCAACAATATTAGTATGAAGGGGTTAGGGAACCAATTTATATGTATGATTTTGGAGTAAGGCATTGAATTTTTCCTGGCTTCATCCCATTTAGCATATGGCTTTGCTTGGTTAAATGACTTAGGTTCATGAAGGAGATAATTAATTTTAGGGGTAGAGATCACGATTGTACACTTGAGCAGAGTAATAGGCTTGAGTTGCATTGGGTGAATGCGTTGGAGATTATTGTAGGAATTAGTTTGATTTGGATAATTAGATAAGTCTACAACTAAATGAAGGTTGGGTGGAGATTGAAAGTAAATGAGAATCCATTTGAATTTGGTTAGGATTGGAATGAGATTGGTAAAACGGAGTTTAGTATAAAAGGTTAAATGAACAAATGAGAAATTCGCAAGTATACTTAGTCTACTATATTAGGCCTAACCATGAGTGAGTTAGGCCTATAGAACCGACCAGGAACCAACTAAGAACAACTCAAACATGACCAGACCCAGCCTGAACTATAGCCCATAGGGAAAGAGTTTGGTTTGGGCTTTTCCCCTAGGAATTAGGAACTGGCGGTTATGTGGTTCCAATAAGGATAATTCATTTTTTTAAAGGTAACGGCCATAAGATTGTTATCCTGCGCTATCCCCTTCCCTAACCCAACGGTGTAGCCCCCTTTTAGTTTTTTTTTTTTAAATATAAATGATTAAATATATTAAAATATAAATCTAATAAAAATACAACAATATCCCTCATAAAAAAATAATAGTTATATCTCAAGGATATTTCTGAAATTTCAATTTTTTATCTATAAATACTGAATTTATTTCAATTTATTTATATTTTCTACACAATCTCAATTCTCAATTCCTCTAAATCTCTTTATAATTCAATCTCAATTCTCTCTACATATATTCCTAATTTATCTCTAATTACGCTCTCAATTATTTTTTTCTCTCTATTTTCTTTCTAATTATATTATCTACATAATCTCAATTTTTTATTAAATTCTCTCTATTTCTCAAATTTTTCTTAATTCTACAATTTTTTTTACTTATCTTTCTTTACAATTTTTTAATTCTCCAATTTTTTTTCAAAAAATTTAATCATAAATAATAGCAAACCATAGTGGAATGAGCAATTTTTTTTAGTGAAAATATTGGTGATTTGGAAAATTTTATTAAAAATTTATATGAGGAGGGGGGAGTTCGAAATTCCAAATGAAGAAAACCAAAGAAATATGAGTGATGAACAATCGGGTCCGGTGGCGGCATCATTTGAAGTAAAAAATCGAATATCCGATATTTTTCAAATTTATTCCAAGAAAATTCAAAAAAATGATAGATCATTTGATGTTGTGTGTAAGTATTGTGTATAAACATACAAATTTAAAACTGAATGTAGTTATGACACATTTCAAAAATATTTGGAAAATAAATATGTTGCTTAAATTTAAATAGAGAAAAGACAAATTCATATTTCACTCAATATCTTCTACTTCTCAATTATTTCAATATAATAATGAAAAAATAAAAAAGAATTGACAAAAATGACAAGTATGAAATATTTATTTTTTTAGTTTTGGTGAAAAAGTAGGTTTTGTTAATTATTATCAAAATATATTAAATTTATTTACTAAACGTGTACCTAGAAATATCTTTAAACGTGTTTTATTTAATTTATATAAAGAAAATAAAAAAATTGCTCAAAATATTTGCTTATATGAATGTACATGTTTGTATTTGTAATAATATTTGAAGTGATTATTGATAAGAATATTTTTACATGAGTCTTCTATATCATTAGATTGATAGTCAATGACAATTAAAAAAAATTACTTGTATTTAAAGTTTTTGATGATTAGTATACCACCGATAATATTTTTAAAATGATAAAAAAAAATATTTTGAAAGAATATAGATTAGTTTATAATTTTTTTCATTTTCTTTTGATAATGCAGAAGTAAATATCGCCTCAATTCAAGATTTTCAATCATTATGCTAACATAACATTGGAAATATATTTTTTTTTCATATTAGATGTGCATGTTATGTGTTAAATTTATGTGTTCAAAATGGTTTAAAATTTTTGAGTAGTATAATTGATCTAATTAAAGTAGCAATTTCATGGCTCAATTTTGTAGTGAAAATAACAAAAAACTTAAAAGATTTCTAATGGATGTTCTCACTTATTGATATTCAACTTATGAATTATTCAACGAGTCATATGGACATAGATAATAATTGTGCATACTTATTTTTAATAATATGCTACAAATTAATTTATGTCCACAATATTGAGATGTTTGTCAACAATTTTTACCTATTTTAAATATTTTTAATGATATAACATATATTTAAAGTGATATTTATTATCCAACATGTCATTTATTATTGTATGAATATATTAATATTGTTAATATATTTCAATAATATATTAATTAGAGTAAATAATTTTTGACATTGCACGATAAAAAATTAATGGTATATAGGTTTGAACTAAACCAATAAGGATCATAACTATGTCAATATAGTTATGACACAAAAACTATTATATCATAAATGAATTTTACTTGTGTAATCTATTAAGACACGATTATATACGATTAAAAATATATATATTTTTTAATTATGAAAAGATGTTTAATTATTTTAGTGTTACTCAAAATTTAAACTATATAAAAAAATTTCAAATATATATTATAATATTATATATATAATATATATTTATATAAATATTAATAAATTAATTATATAGCTATTATTTTTATATTATAATAATATTTTTACCAACTTATGCTTAGATGAATTAATATACATTAAACAAATAATTATTTTACATCTAATTTTTTAAAATATCTAATAAGAAAAAACTATAGAGTGTAAATAGAAAGAAATAAATAAAAAGAATTTTTAATTTAATATTTGTGTCATGTCATGTCAATTGTACATATTTAGATATATTAAGTAAATCGTGTATAATCGTGTCATGTCATATAATTTGTAGACGTTTAGACACGTTAAGTCAATTGTATCTAATTATATCGTATCGTATTAACATAGATTTTAACCTCATCATGTTCGTATTTTAAATTTTTGACACGATTAATTAATTGTGTTATATTCATATTTAGTATAATTGTGTCATATCCGATTAAAACACAACACGATATGAATTGTCTCCTCTAATAATAATGATCCAATTTTTCAAGATTCATTTGTATAATGAAAATAAATGGTTGAATTATTTTAAATTTATTCATTTGATTAATTTTTTATGTTGTCTTTTTTTATCCTAGATATAAAATAGATTCTTTATATAATTATTTGAGTCTTTATTATTCATACTTAGATTTAAGTGATAATATTAGTGTTGATGATATAATTAATGATGTAAACAAATTAACTTGTGATTTATTTATGAAATTTAGTTTGATTAATAATATTCCTACTAACACTATTAGTCAAGTTTTTAGTGAATTGATAAAAATTAGAGGAGATAATCATTTGATATTGTAAAAATATTAAAAAAATAAGATCATCATTCGGCTCACCTAAACTTGAAATTTATCTAACAACCACATTTGAGTAGAAATAACAATGGGGTGGGTTCAAGGTGGAATTTCTCATCCTCGTCCCTGACCCCGAAACACTACCCTATCCCCAAACTCCACCCCATTCCCCGCCAAAGAAAAATTTGAGGTCCCCATCCCCGCACCACACGAGCATGTGATCTTTAATCCTGCCCCGTTCCCCAATTTTTATTAAATTTTTTATTTTAATGTTAAAAATATATTTTTATTTTTTATTTTAATTAATTAGTTAAATATATAATTTTTTTAAGTAAAAACATATATTTTTTACTTTAAAAGAGTGTTATATTTTTATTTTATTATTTTTTCAAAAATAATAATAATAATAATAATTGGGGTGGGGGATTTATATATCATCCCCGCCCCGTCCCCATCACAAAAAATTTGGGGTCGGGGCAGAAAAAAATTACAAAAAAATTTGTTCCATTCGGGGTAGATTCAAATTATCATATCTATATTTGAGTTTAGTGATAGTAAGACATGTAAAGATTTTTCAGTTTTTAATTGGTAAAATCGATATCAAAATACTTATTCAGCACTCTCACAAATTGCAAAACAAAAATTTTCAAGTTTAGTCTCAATTGTTGTGATTAAACAAGTTTTTAATCCAGGATGTAATATTTTTGATGAGATGTGATCTAGCATAAATCCTAAATTGCTATAGACTCAAGTATGTGTTGATGATTAGACAAAACCGATATTAAGATAACAAGAAATAGAGAAAAATGAAAATGAGAACCAATATCACTCCATCACCAAATGAATGACTGACACATTCGACATTGTCGGTTCTGATTAAAAAAAGGTAAAAAGAATCAACAATTAAAATTTAAAAGGTAAAAGAACTACGAGGGCTTTGATTTCTCTAAACTCCAAGATGATACGTAGGCAACTTAATTAATGGTCAAAAATATTAAGTTGAAGTCCAATTATTAACATTGTAATGCCCACAAGTTAGGGTTTATAAATAACATGTAATAAGGGTATATTAAGTGCATAATAGTGGTTATGGGTTTTAAAAAATGAAAATAGTTTAAAAGATATGAAAAATAAGGTTACACAATGTCCACTCTTGTGAATGAACATTCACACTCGTAAAGCCCTGTAGTATATAATGTACAGTTTTGCATTGTTAGACTTTTTGCAAATTATACAATCTTAAATCCTAGCCATCAGACTTTTGCTAAACCAACGACAATTTTCTTTGATTTTTAGCTTTGATTATACTAATCCATCCCCTTAAACAAGATTAAACATTTATATAACCAAAGTTTTCGCAACTCAAGAGGACAAATTTTAGGGAATAAAGGAGAAACCAAATATGAGATAAAACTTATTCTTATTTTGAATGAGAGTTAAGTTAGGGTTTTACATGCTTATATAGTTAATTAATACTGAAATTGATAATAATGGTGTTCTAATTTCATGTTAGAAACCGAGAGAGAAGGTGGAGAAACCCACCAATTAGGTTAGAGGTGATAGAGACGTCGAAAATTAAGGTTTCAATTCAGATTTGTACATAAACGCATTTAAATTCAACTATTGGAATGTTGTGTGATATATTAATATATGAATATGTTATTTGACATGATTTTGGTATGTTAATTATTGAATTGAGATCATGAGATATGTTAAACTTGTTGTGCTCTGTTACCATTGATAATTGAGATTTATGGAAGTTATAACTTGATATTTGAAAGCATAAAATCTAGTTAATTTGACTAAAGGTTGTAATTTGTATGTTGATGGCTTGACCAATTTGGCATGGTGCTGAAAATATTTAATAGGAGTGGCTAACATTAGTTAGCCATTGCCTTTGTGTGTGTTGTCATAAATTGCATATTTGCTCGAAATTTTGCTAAAATCTACAAGTTTAGGGTTGTGATCCAATTTTTACACCCATGCGCTAATGAATGATTGTGGAAAAAGTAAACAAAAACATTAACGATTAGGGTCACAACTTGAATCACAAGTAGGCAACCTATGAATAAGGATTCACAGCCTTAAATTACCATTCATGCTTATGAATCTTTGAAATATGATTGATTTTATTGAATTTGATGATATAACACAAAATTGGTATGCTCACATAGCTAATATGAGGAGATAATACTGAAAATAGTATGAATACAATAATATGAGTATTGAAATGTATATTTTACTCCAATCACAAGGTGTCATGTTTAATATTTATGTAAACCATGAAACAAATTATGAAATGAGATGAATAATTAGGTTACAAATAAAACATGTTCATTCTCTATTCAAAGACTAGCTTAAGATAAGTGGCATGTCATTGAAGGGATTAAGATACTACTAAATATTTAGTATATGGATTATTTATTATTGAAGAACAAGTTAGCTTAAACTTGGGTGAGAGCGCCCTTGTTTCTATATGCATACAATTATTATATTACTCAGTCAAAAGTGGTTTAACCTTGGGTTAAAATATTCTTAACTTGAGAAGCACGGTTGAGCAATATATAGACAAATACAGTTAGTGAGCAGGGTGACTTAAATTTGAGTAAGAGCGCTCATATTTTACAACCTGTATCGAGGTAGTCCGGGTCTAGAGTATTGGGCAGTGAAATGTTAAACTCAGTAATAAAGAAAGTAAAACAAAAATAAGGGAAACTAGATACAATTATATCCTAAAAAAGAACAAAGAAAACCAGTATGAAGGTAAATGGAAACATAAAATGGAAATTTATACTACACAATATGTATGTCACTCAGATATGGTGAATTGGATTTACTTATGAGCTACGTTTACAATATATTTAATTATGCTATGACTATGTGTGAATGTATATTAGAATTTTTATACTTATATGTATCACTAAATTTTCAGTAGTTTAGCATGTAAATTTTTTGCATGCAAATTTGGAGCCATTAGACAATTGAGTTGACAAGAAAAGAAGTTCAAGCCCGTCAAAACAGTTAGAGTTAATCCATGTGTAGGGTTGGTTTCTATTTTTTTATTTTATTTTCATTTGTGATTTTCTCATTATATGAAATAAAGGCAGCTAGTTATTTAAATGTTTTAAATAGATAAACACAAGTACTTGAATTTATTTATTTATTTAATAAGATTGGATTTTGTAATAAAGAGTTGTTATTGCTCAAATTTATTATTTGATTATAATATAGATTTGATTCAGACACAAATAAAAGTTTTATACAGTTATTATAATCTAGATACAAGGTAGAAAAGTTTTAATTGAAACTAGTTTATACAGATACAGTCATGTGATATGTGTAAGTGAGTGTTACATTATTATTTTTTAAATATAAATTCAAATTTTTAAAATTAAATTATTTAAAATAAAAAATTTTAATTGATAGGTTTTTAGCCCAATTATAATTTTTATAATTTATTAATTTATAAAATAAAAATAATTATTTCTAAATTCCAACTTATAATTTATCAAAATCAATTTTTTTTATAACAATCTAACTTATTACATAAAATCATTATTTAATATTTAATAAGTTAATTTTTTTAAAAAATTATCCTTTTTTTAATAACTTATTAGTTATAAATATTTATAATTTACTTAAATTAATAATTCATAAGTTAATATTTCTTTCTCAAAATTTTCATTCTTTCTAACTAACTTATTCCCCAATTTTTTTCACTTATGTCTAACTTAATTTTTTTTTGCTTCATTTACAAACAAATTGATAAGTTAAATTAATTTTTTTTATTTCAAATTCTCTCTACAATTAAGTTTAATTTCTAAACTTTAATAATTTTAATTGTATTTATTTATTGTGTTAATTACATAATTTTATGATTTTTATATAAAATTACATAATTGTATAATTTTTATATAAAAATTAAATTAAAAAAATGTTGGAATCGAATGAATCGCCGGTTCATGAACTAGCCCTGAACCAGTGCCTTTCCATTTCCTGTCCGGTTCTAGAATTCTGGGATCATGACCGGACCTATAACACGTTATCTATAAACTAATTCAATCACACAGTGAAGTCACATATTGCATTTCATGAATAAAGATATACTAGTATATGTGATTAAACCTTGTCCATTACTAACAAGGAGTTGGTCATTCCATTGATATTCACAAGTAATGCTAAGGTTTTAGATGTCTAGCATAATGTGGTAATGCATAGTAGTGTTAGGGGTACCATGGCATTGGTCGTGTTGTATAGGAGTAGTGTACAATTGGCGATGGATAATAGCCATTTAGGATTGGTTATGCCATGATGATAAGCACCAAAATGTGAAAATTTTGCCATTAGAGAACTTTGCTGGTCATTAAAGTTTTAACAAGAAGCATAATCACAGTGGCATTTATCGGCGATGTGGTTTCGATACCCACATATTTCACATGGTCCCTTTGATTTAATATTACTAAAATTGTTAGACCAATTATTGTTGTATTTTTTATTGGGAAAATTAGTGGTTATAGGCAATAAAAAAAAAAAAGAGATAGAGTTGATTGGTGTGTTACCATATTTGTTTAAGGAGGATCATAAGAACTTTTGAGAAGGATCTCATAGGCAACAAACTGCCTATGTAATTTATAGAAAGGAACCAGTTCAGTTTTGAGGTTTAGAGCAGTAATTATGTTGTGATATTCAGTGCTAATATTACAGTACATAATGACATTGAATTCAACAGATGAAATAGATCTAACGATAGCTTAGAGCTCATATTTGAGTGCTTTAGCACGTTGAAAATAGGTAGCGATAGAGGTCATTCCTTTTAAGTTCTTATAGTTTAATATGTATCTACGACTATCGGTTTTGAGAGATGAATCCAAAAGCATGTGCTGAGTCTTGCCAAACTTCATAAGAGGAATTTAATCCAATCATATAAGGGAATATTTCCATAGATAGAGAGGACAGAATCCAAGAATGCATTTGGTCTTTCTTGTACCAAGCATCATGGTCAGGATTAGGTATTTCAGTAGGAGGATCAAAGGAGGATTGAATGATTTTTGGTAGAGGGAGAGGAGTGCCATTAATGAAACCAGTCAAATTGTGATAGTTGATAAGAGGAATAAATTGGGGTTTTCATCCTAGATAATTCTTAGAGATGAGTTTGACAGAAAAGGAGTGATGGGTAGTAGATGAAGGAGAATATATAGAATTGATGATAGTAGGTTGAGAAGAGCAAGATGAACCCATGATTAATGTGGAGAGAAAAGCTCTGATATCATGTAAATAATGTAAATTTGAGTGAATTAATTTCATAAACTTAATGTCAAACGTATAGGTGCAAAAGCGTATATGTAAAGTTACAGATCAAAAAAGTACAAAGAAGAAAAGTAGTTAACTTAACAACCTAATTCAAATACAAGATAAGCCATAATTCAAAATTATACATGATTATCTTTTGTGTAAACTTATCAGTAGTAACTTAATTAGTGGGCTCAAATTAATTAAATTAAACTTTTTTTTCGTTAAGCTCTTTCTTTCAGGAGGAATAATAAGTGTGCTTTTGTCCGTTTTAAATATGTTATTTTGTTTTGTCTATATTAATAGGTATTATTTTGTATTTTTTGTTTTGTGGATGAATGTTAATTCTTGAGTATATTTATGGTTCCTTCGGCGTTTGCTATTAAGGTTTATACTGCTATGAATGAATAAATATTATTAAATGTTAATGTGATAAGTGATATCCTTTAATTTACATTTTAAAAGTATGAATTGTTATATGCATACTGCATTATATGTACCTCATTACTTCATAAAAATAGAGTTATAAACAAATTGAACCGAGTCGAATATTGGTAAGTTCGAACTCGGCTAGTTTAAATTTATTATAGGTTCAAGCTCGATTCGAGTTTTTATACTTAAACTTGAGTTCGACTAGTTTGAAAATCATCAAGTTCACAAACCGCTCGAGCTCGGCTCATAAAAAGCTCGTTTATTATGTTTAACAAGTTTAACTTGAGTTCGACTCATTAATTAATAGTAATAAAAGCTCGAGTTCGACTCGTTAATTAATAATAACAAAAACTCGAGTTTGGCTCGTTAATTAATAATGACAAAAGTTCGAGTTCGATTTATTAATTAATAATGACAAAAACTTGAGTTCAGCTCGTTAACTAATAATAACAGAAGTTCGAGCTCGATAGCAAAAGATAACATAAACAAGATCTAAATGAATATGTTCGCGAGTTTTTAAATAAATACGTTGGAGAGTGAGCTTTTAAACGAATACGTTCGCGGGTTTTTAAACAAACACGTTCGTGAATATGTTCGCGAGCTCATAAACAAATACGTTATTAGAAAGCTCGTAAATGAATATATTCGCGAGCTGACGAATCAAACATTATTAAATTCGATTTCAAACTTGATAAGATTTTTGAGCTCGAACTCAGTTCGTTAACAATAATAAACGATTTCAAACGAACTTTTTTTTCCAACCAAAATCCGAATAGCTCACGAATGGTTTGGTTCATTTACAGCGCTACACAAAAGTGCATTTTTTTCTGGAAATGGATATTGGTAAACTAATAAATATAAAATATGTTCATCAATTATAACTTATAGGTTTATCGTTTTTGAATTTATAAGTTCATCAGTTATAATTTATAGGTTCATCATGTTGAACTTACAGAATCATCATTTTGGATTTATAGATTCATCATTTTAAAGTTCATTATTTAGAAATTACAAGTTCATCGTTTATAAACTACAGATCTATCGTTTTGAACTTATAGGTACATCATTTAAAACCTACCGGTTCATCATTTAGAATTTACAGTTTCATCCATTTACAACTTGTTGCCTCATCAATTACAGATTCATCGTTTGAAACTTTTAGATTTATCTTTTTAAAATTATAGGTTCATCTTATTGAAACTACAAGTTTGTCGTTTATATTTTTCATGTTTTACATTTGCCAGTTTATCGTTTACTTCTTGCAAATTCATCATTTTGAACTTGCAGGTTTACTCTTATGAACTTACAAGTTTATCGTTTAAAATTTAAAAATTCATCATTTATAACTTATAGGTTCATCCATTTACAACTTGTTGTCTCATCACTTATAGATTCATTATTTGAAACTTTAAGGTTCATTATTTTAAAATTGCAGGTCCATCTTTTTGAAACTACAAGTTCGTCGTTTAAATTTTATAGGTTTAACATTTATAGGTTCATCGTTTACTTTTTGTAAGTTCATCTTTCTGAACTTGCAGGTTTATAGGTATCACTTGCAAATTTATCTTTTTTAAAACTACAGGTTCATCGTTTAGATTTTGCATGTTCAATATTTACAGATTCATCGTTTACAAATTGAAGATTTATCATTTTGAATTTATAGATTTATCCTTTTGAAACCATAGATTCATTATTTTTAAATTTATATATATCACTTAGATATTTATCGTTTATAACTTATAAGTTCTTTGTAAGTTCATTATCTTACAAATCTATTATTTTCAACCTCCAAAATCTCAAAATTTTTTTTATATTACTCATTTTTAATTCAAATATTTTCATTTTTAACCATTTTCTTTTACAAAAAAATCAAAATTAAATATTTTTATCCCAAACAATAAAAGAAATCATTAAAAATAAAATCAAATGTGTAAATTAAAAAATTCTCTCTTTAAAACAAACTTAAATTATATAGATTTTTTTCTTTTATCTCTATGAATAAGAATAAGAAGAAGAGAAAAAAAATAAAAAAAAAAAGAATCATACGCCGAAGAAGAAAAAGAATATAATAAATACAAAATTAAAAATTGTATCATATTAATTAATGATACACAAAATATCATACAATTGGATTCATAATATAATTTGTTTTGATACGAGAAACTTCAAATTGGGCCAATAAGCGTGAAACTAGAAATTGAACCCACAAGCTTCTGGTTTGAACTTCATTTCAAGAATGGGCTAACCTTTGATTTGATTATATTATTTCCATTCAGCCCACTGAATTGTACTTCTTAATTTGGGTGCATTGTCATTCTGCTAAATCTTGCTTTTCGAATTTTAATAATCTTTCATTTTTTAAGAGAGAAAAAAGAAAATAGTCTATCTTACTTTTTCTATAGAAAAAAAAAATATAAAATGAGATGTTGTGTAAATATTGAAATGTATGCCATTAAAGATTCCAAAGTATATAATTGAGTAGATTTTACAATAGGTTGAATTGATTTGATTGGCTTCTAGTTATTTCGATTTGAAGCAGATTATCTTTCTAATCCTCTGAATTTGAATTGAATTATTGAATCGGGCTGTTTTCAAATTGATTTCGAGTATTATCCTTAATTCATGTATAACTTGCATAGTATATATGAGTGATATAATCAAATTACTTAAATAATAAACATTAAAATTTAAGAATTTGAATTCAATTATTACCCTTAAGTCATATATAACTTGCATTTATACATAAGAGTGATGTAATCAAATTATTTAAACAATAAGCATTAAAATTTAAGAAAATTAATACTGATTGAGATTCACTCAATTGGTATACTTATGGGAGATTTGAGTTGAATATCAAGCCTTTATGAATTAGCAATCATAAATTTGTTCTTAAACGAATACACATATATAAATATATGGTAAAAATTAAAAATATTTATTGTTATGGTACATGTATTTGTTCTCAACGAATACACATATATAAATATATGGTAAAAATTAAAAATATTTATTGTTATGGTACATGTATTTGTTCTCAACGAATACACATATAACAAGCAAATTTTCTTTCAAAATCAGCAATCATAATTCCAAAAAAAAAAAAAACAATAGCATAAGTAATCTTGATAGAAAAAGGGAGAAAAATAGGGTTGTAAACCAGCTGAGATGAGCTAAGCAGAATATTAGTAAGTTCGATTTCGGTTTATTTAAATTTATCATAAACTCAATTTTGATTGAAGCTTTTACACTTGAGTTCGAACTTAATTTATCTTGAAATCATTAGACTTGTAAGGGACTCAAACTCAGATTATAAAATATTTTTTTATTATATTTAATGAATTTAGTTCAAATTCAGCTTGTTAATTGATAATAACAAAATTTAAGTTCGGCTTATTTACTAATAATGACAAAAATTTGACATTGAACTCGATAACAAAATATAATATAAACAAATTTTAAACGAATATATTCGCGAGATTTTAAACGAATATATTCACAAGCTTTTAAATGAATATATTTACAAACTTTAAAATAAATAAGTTTGTGAGTTTTTAAATAAACATATTTGCAAGCTCGTAAACGAACATATTCCTGAGCTAATAAACTAAATAACAAGTTTGACATCGTTAATAATAATAAACGATTTTAAACAAATTTTTTTCTGAATTAATACCCGAATAGCTGGTCAGCAGCTTAATTTATTTATAACCCTAAGAAAAACAACAAAAAAGAAATCACTAACTTGATAAGCAAAACAAGGCAATGAAGCTCTCTCACACTAAATTAAACCCCACAAAAATGTGAGATGATTGCAGAAATGTTTGATAATCCCAATCATTTAATTGAAGAACCTTTTTGCGGTCCAATTTAAATATGCATTTTAAACCAATCTCAAATCTTCCCTAGATTTGGTTAGATTACCTTTCTTTGAATCCTAGGAGTATCATAATAAATTAAATTAAATTAATCTTTCACTACCAAGAAATAAATAGTTTATTGCTAATTAATCATGATGTTGATTAATTAATTATTTTTTAATGATAAAATAAAATAATTAAAGAAGAAAAGAATAATTTATGTTAAAAATTTATTTAGGTTAATTATGTACAAGCTGACCAATAGTTGGTTAGATGCCATGATTTTCCTTTCAATTATTCACATTAGGGACCACAAGCACATATTTTCTATTCCAACTTTAGATTTCTGACATTAATTAACGATTGATTTGTTTGATTTTGGTTGCTTCACATGGGGAAACCATTCCTAATTACTTACCTGAAACTATTGGTGTTTTAACCCAAGATTTGGTCATCCCTACATAGATAGGTTCAATTACTTGAATATGGATTTTTAATTTTATTTTTTGGTGAAATTAATAAGGATTTTTTTTATTATAGTCTACTTTATTATTATTATTATTATTATTATTATTATTATTATTATTATTATTATTATTATTATTATTATTATTAAGATGGCATTATGCGAACATGCTGTTTATTTTTAAAAATTGTCTTTGTAAAATTCGTGAAATTAAACATTAACAAACATATTTTATATTTTCCTCGTAATTTATTTTCTTAGATTCATTTTCAAAATCTTTAAAGTCTTCAATAGCTTTTTATTTAGAATTAATAGATAATTTTAACCAATTTTTTTAATAATTGATCAAATATACAGGGCATTGTTTTTTTGTTCTCAAATTCCTTTAAGAGATATGAATTAAAAAAATCAACAGTTATACGGATAACTATTATAAATTTTAGTATTAAATAGCATTAAATGATATAATATTAAATGCTTATAATTATTATAGAACTAATTAGAACTATTAGTATTTAATTTAACGATTGAAAAAATATCACACATAGATATAATAACCATTAAAATATCACTCTTAAAAATATATTAAAATTGAGTATAGTTAGCTATTAATATGGGAGGCTGATTGGGCTAAACTTACTTTAAGAGCTAATGTCGATTGCCCTAGACACTCAAATATGGATGAATTATACAAACGATATTTGAAATATATAACACGTAACAATTTAATACTCAAATTATTATTTGTAACTGGAAAATATCTGAATTATTTTTTTGTAACAATTTCCGTTAGGACATATTAATAGAAGATGACAGATGTATTTTATTGTTACAAAATAATAATTCAGGTATTTTGTAATTACAAATGATAATTCGAGTACTGAATTGTTACATATTATATATTTAGGTATCGTATGTATAATTTACCCAAACATGCACTTTATAAAAAAATAACATAATATTATTTTGAAAGAGATTCGACTAATTAAACTATTAATTGTAGAATTGGAGCAAGCAGAGTATTCTTTCGTTTTTTCTGTTCAATATGATTTTTGGTTTTGGGGCTAATTTGTTGTTTTTTGATTTCTGATAAAATGAAGAAATTTTAATTGTTCTAATTAGACTAAAAGAACCAACAAAATAGAAAAAAAAAAAGGAAAAAAAAAAGATGATAACAAATTAAATTACAATTACATATTAAAAATAATAAAATTATAAATAATCTGCAAATTATAGAAAATGTAAAAAGTTAAGATATTTATGCAACAATTGCCTTTAATTAGTATATTGATATAATAAACATATTTCAAATTCCAATAAAAAATTTAGAAAAATGTACAAATTATTTCTTTCAAATTGAAATTAACAACAAAATATTCATATTTTCATTTCACATAATTTCCATTGCATTCTCAGCTACAAAACAAAATCATGCAAAACTAATTAAATAGCAATATTAAAAATACGGATAATTAACTGAAAATTCCATAAGAAATCACCTTTTTAGAGAAAAGTTGAACCAAAAACCCCACTATATCCCCATGAAAAATATAATCAGAACTTAATTTCTTTTGAATTTCAGAATTTGACTCCATAATTATTTCTCCTTTTTAAAAAAAAGGATTTTTGAAGTCAAATTCCAAAAATTCAAAGAAAATATATATGATGGGTATATATATATATATATATATATATATATATATATATATATAATATTGTTAAGGAAGGAAATATATACTAATTAGGATATTAGTCTAATATATTTTATATTAATTTTTTTATTTCATAATCAGTGTAAATTCCTAATTAGTATATATTTCCTTCCTTAACAATATCACAATTTCTGATTTAAATACTGAATATATAAATTTAACACATGAATTTATGGAGAAAATTCTATTTTTCTTTCGTATATATTTAAATCCCTCAAAAACTTAAAACTCTCAAGCACGTAAATTGAAGAACTTTCCAAATTTGCATACATTTTAAGAATGTTATATGGTATTTTATTTTGATTTTATTTTGAAACTTGTTTGATTTTTATTCAACCAAATAAATTTATCAACCAATCCAACTACAATCCATTATATATATATAATTATTATTATTATTATTTTACATACGCAATAATTTATAAACCAATCCAACTATAATCCATTATATATATAAAATAATAATAATTATTGTTATTATTTTACATACATAATAGAATGTAATTAAATTGATTTATAAATTGATTTTTGGATTTAATTTAAGAAAGAAAAATCACAATTTAATATATGATCCCATTACTAAGGGTCCAGTCAAATTAATCTATATGATAATAACTACTTATTGACTAAATGGTTATTTAGATCCACATGATATTCATGAGGAGGATCAAAACAAATATCTAATAGAATGATGACTCAAGGGCCTCTATGGTCCCACACGATAACAGCTTTTAATTAATGTACTAGTAGCAATTACAGTATCAGATTTCTAT
The DNA here is from genome assembly GCA_023653625.1 of Triadica sebifera. NCBI lineage: Eukaryota > Viridiplantae > Streptophyta > Magnoliopsida > Malpighiales > Euphorbiaceae > Triadica > Triadica sebifera. Next base: position 29,684,231 of record CM042902.1, read on the forward strand.
TAATTCTTCAATCTAATTAAGCAATACATTATTGTTATTGTTATTGATAAAGTATTTAAACATTTACTCTTACAAATCCTATATAAATTTATTGGTAATAATAAAATACTTTTACTTTCAAAATTATTACTTTTTAAAGTCTGCACCATGGGAGGACGGATTTAGAGTAGAGTTATCGGACTCTATTATTTTTTAAAATTTATTAAAATATTGATACGGATACATTATTTTTAACAAATGGATTTCATTATTTTAACACTCCAATGAAATTTATCATATATATATATATATGGACTTCATTGCACAAAACAAAAATTCTGAATCTCATTGGTATAAACCATCCACTATTGTACATCCTATTATTTTTGCCAAATGATATGAAAATATTACTCTAATTCCAACCAAAACTAACTACTATCGCTTGAGATCTCCTATATAAATTTTTTTATTAAGTCCTTTAAACGTTTTGAAAATCACTAAAAGCTGACTGTTCTCACAACCTCTAAGAGCTTATGGGAAAAAAAAGTGTATTTGATATTTTTCATATTTTATTTTATTTTTAATTTGTAAAAAATGCTAATTGATCAAACAAATATTTTAATTGATTATGATCAATTGAAGAAAATGGAAAATGATCAATCTGCCCAACAGTTTTCAATTAACTTAGAAACGATTCAATTAACTTTTTTTCCCCTGAGCTTTTAGTTTGTAGTGATTAACACTTTTGAACGTTTGAAAAGTTAAAAACTATTTAAAAAATTTCTAAAATACTCTACTATCCTAAATAAAATTCAGTCAACTGAAATATCTTTTCATTTGGGGAAAAACCAATTTACTACTTAGTTATTTTTTTGTGATAAGTACTTTATATTAATTATTGGATATTAACCGATATATATATATATATATATATATATATATATATATATATAATTCTTAAAATGAAATATGGGAAAACCGTACACGAAACAAATACATTAATTTTTGTAACTCAAATCGAATAGTCTTTAAGAAGATCAGTATCTAATAATTTTTTTCACCAAAAGTTGAGATATGCGATTGATAAATTTAATTTAATTTTTATGTTTTCATGTACTCAATGAGTAGATAAACTTAAACTTAAATAGATTTAGGTTCAATGGGCCTTTCTATTAGATTTGTCAATGGCCCTTAAAATGGAAAAAAAAAAAAAAAAGAAAAAGAAGGAAATTCTGATATAGATGGAAGAGTGTCTGGGCCTTGATCGAGGTTAGAATCATTCTAGGGTTTTGGAAGATAAATCTTAATGTTTTTCTTACATTAAAAAAGATATTTCTTTTTTCAAAAATAGATTATAAAATTGATGAAAAATGAACCTTGGCTTTCACTTTAAATTGCTAGACTAAGAAAATTTAATTAAAAAGAAAAATAAAAAATCTATATTTCTTGTACAATTTTGTTTATAAAAACCTATTTGGCATTGTTGTTGCATGTCATATAGATGAAGCATCACTATATATATATCCTATCCAATTGAATGGATGAAATAAAATAATTTAATTAAATAAATCAAATAGTATTTTGTTCGGTTTGATTTTATTCACTTTATAGATAACTAGATTTGATATGCTTTGGTTATAAAAACAGAATTGCAAGAAGATTTCAGATGACAAAAATGGTCAAATCTGATAAAACTCAAACTCAAATTTTGCATATAATTTCATCTATTAATTAATTTGATTCGATACCAACTAAAACAATTTGGAATTCAAATAGATTCAGATCAATTAATTGTTTTCAAGTTATTTTATAAAGAAAATTCTCCAACTCAATCGACTCTATCCGAAGATCAAATTTAACCCATTTAAAAATACAATCCAACTTGATTAATCATAATAATTCAATCCAAACAAATATGTTTGAGTTGAGTTGAATTTGCTCATCCTTTGGGCGTTTGCATCAAAATCTAAAATCAGCATTTTTTTTGTTTTACTTAAAAGTAAAAATGACACATAATTCCTTTTATTTATTTAAATGAAGAGTAAAATAAAACAAGTATATTTGTGAAATATGATGTGTTAGATGGTTTGGGACGTACGTGAACATGTGGGTGAAAAACAGTCCAAAAGAAAAGAGAATAAAGGAAAGCTAAGCAGAAGAGCAAAAACAAAAACATCACTACCACCACTCCAATTAGATATAATATTTAATTTCAATTAGCATTATCAGCAGTGGTGATGGTGCTAGTAATGGCTGTGACTTCTATTTTTATTTTTTTTGAGAAAGTATTAGGGTAACAAGTCTGTGCTCATCAATTAGAGAAAGGCTTAATCATAACTAGCCACATACCAACTTTTATTATCAATCAATGTTTATAATTGAGCAGTTTGAATTTGCACTTTAACTAAGCTGTTAATTGATAACTGTTTATTTTTAATATTTTATAAAATATCTTAATTATTGGGTCAACATAATCACCTCCTCCATCGCCTTATATGCCATCTTTTCGTACCCATTAGTCAAAAAAAATTTAAACCAATTTAAAACTATAGGAGCGTCCACTATAAGTCTTTAAAAACTTTATTTTTCTTCTTATTATTAGCTGATTAACCTGATCAACAATTATTAACAAAAATTACCAAAAATTCCTTTCATTTTTTATAACTCGTAGCAGTAAAAACATTAACTCTCACCATATTATTTATGAGCTCAAGAATTTAAAACTTTCAATTCTTTATAGGAAAAGGGTAAAATATATCTTATTATGACGCATTCAAATGATATAAAAAAGATATTTAATTATATTAGAATCTGATGGTCTTAAACAATTAACTCAAAATGATTTAAGAAAATTTAAAGTTAGTTTTATCACAATTATAAGTTATTTTTCTATCTCTTAAACTCCTGATATTAGATTCTCTTGAGTGCAACTGATTTTAACCTAATTATCACTCACCTAATTCAATTTTTTTTTTTTTTATGTATATGAGATTTTCTCATTTTTGAGTCACATGCTTATTTATTTTTTGATCTAAACTTTTTTTTTTTACTTCTTGAGCCTTAGATTTTATTCATAGAGTTTACAGTCATGCAATAATTAATCATCTTATGACTTTGATACCATTAGAATTGGACGAGTTTACGCTGTTATGTTTGATAATTGTGAATTTACCATTATTTAAAAATGACTTAAGTCAATCTGAAGTTAGTTTCGCCATAATTTTAAGTCATTCTTCTATTTCTTAAACTATTCTCTTTAATAAATTATATCTAATTAATTGCCCTTAATTAAATCTCTTAATTAACTATACTATGCATAAAATCTAAGCGATACAGACATCCGGGCTCATCAAATGCATAGAATAGAAGTGGAGGGAATTAATATTATTCCCACATGCTTAGTGTGAGAAGTATGACTTGATCATGTTTAGATTAATTTTATTATTCTAATTAAGGATGTTGTAAAAAATAAAGATCTTATCAGGAAAATAAATATCTTATCATTAACTGTTGCGTATGGGAGCATGTATTAATTATATATTTAAAATTAATTAAATTTTTAGGATGAACTTAGTATGACTAATTTTTAAAATGTTTTTGTGGAATCATATATGCGTTAGATTTTATATATACATTATTAAAATTAAAAATAAAAATAATTCTACGATTAAAAAATAATCCTAATTCATATAGTAAAGGGGGATATATAGTGACAATAATTTTTTTAAAATTATTAAATTGTGATGATATATATAATATGGGAAGCACAACAATATTTTTTTAGATATTCACAATATTAAGAATATCAAAAAAATATGTTTATAATATATTTTTTTAATTTAATTGATTAATTTTTTTAAAATTTTGTATAATTGTTTTTTGAAAAAAAAATATCTATTTACCTATTTTTCTTTAAAAACAGTTTTTAAAAATTTAAAAAAAATAAAAATATTTTTCTCAAACTCACGTAAAATAACTTAGAGATCACACTGTCCTTTTTCCTAACGCCTGTTGAGATCCTTTGTCCCCCTACGCAAATCCTTTTGTAGAATGCTGCCAGTGAAGTATATATCATTCACTAAAATACAACTAAGAATTTATGAATGTAATTTTTCTTTTCAATAAGTAATTAAATATACATAGACTTATTCACTTTATTTTTAATTATAAAGGATGGATGGAGTCGGATACCGATTAGGTAAATAAAATTATATATATACTTAAAATCTTAACTAATGAAACATGAAGGGAATGCATACTAATAAGGTTTTTTTAATCTATTATTGAAATTAGTCCGATTAATTTAGAACTGCATAACGTTAAACTATAATAATTTCGTATCTATTCATCTATATTCTCTTGAATTATAATAATAAATTTTTTAATTAAGTATAAAAAATATGATTGGAATCTTATTTAAAATTTAACATAAAGATTATGAGATCATATGAATAAGATGGATTACCATACTTGCTATATGATGCAAATGGATGAGTTAGGGAAGCCAAGAACCATCCATTTTGGGTTTCCAAATAAAGTAAAAACGTACCCTAACTAGGGTTAATTGGTTAATCTAAGGCATTGGCTTAGCCCTAACTAGCTCTAGTATAGCTACTAACCCAAGTCTTAAAATTAAACCATGGTGCTAATTCCGCTAATGTACTCGATAATGATTGCTCAGTTGATGGAAACACAATAATAGATATAGAGGAAAAAAGTATTAGCTATTGCTAATAGTACCATTAAAGGAAGAAAATAATGTGATGGCAAGAAAAAAGAGAAGCTAAAGCACTTCCATAGGACCCATAGCATGTCTCCTCAGTAGCCTAAGATGATGTGATTTTTTTTTAATTTTTCTTTGCAAAACGGAGAATTTAGTCCCTAAATTTATCAATTTTTGCGATTAAGTCCCCATACTTTTATTTAGTAACATTGAACCTTTATACTGTTATTTTACTATCTATTGAATCCTCTCTTTTGATGATTTTTTTTTTAAAAAAAAATTAATGTTATTAGTCTGTTGTTATAGGTCAAATATGAATTATAATAAATAAAAAATAAATAATATTTTCCTTCATTTTGGAGAACCTACAACCGACAAATGATCTCTCATGCACGCTGCAGATTTTGAAATGTTGTCTCACAACCGATCATAGAATTGCCTAATTTTCAAAAAATCATTAATAAATGATTAATTGATGATGAAATAGCAGTATAAGGACTCAATCGCAAAAACTCAAAAATTATAGGGATCAAATCAGATTTGCTGTTTTTTATTAATAAAATAATTTCCTCTTCCTCTATTAGAATAGCCTTGGTGATAGGAAATAAAAAAAATAGACTTGGTAATAATACTTCTAGTTTTCTACTCATCTTCTCCACCCCAAAAATATTCTTTTCTTTTTCTTTCTCTTCTCCCTTTGTTCCAATAAAGAAAAGAAAAATAAAAAGAAGAAGAAAGTCAGTGTTTTTAGTGATGTCAGGGAGCAAAGGAAAGGATATAGCAGAAGGATCATCATCGGAGCACCACCAGCAACAGCAGCAAAACCCACCGCCGTTAAGCCGATACGAGTCGCAGAAACGCCGAGATTGGAACACTTTCGGGCAGTACTTAAGAAACCAGAGGCCGCCAGTGGCATTATCACAGTGCAATTCGAATCATGTTCTTGAATTCCTAAGATATCTGGATCAATTCGGAAAGACTAAGGTACACATACAAGGTTGTGTGTTCTTTGGACAAGCAGAGCCACCTGGTCCGTGTACTTGTCCACTAAAACAAGCATGGGGTAGCCTTGATGCCCTAATCGGCCGACTGAGGGCTGCTTATGAAGAAAATGGTGGTTTGCCTGAGACTAACCCATTTGCCAGCGGTGCTATAAGAGTTTATCTTCGTGAAGTAAGAGATTCTCAAGCTAAAGCCAGAGGAATCCCTTACAAGAAGAAGAAGAAGAAGAAGAGAATTAATAGTAATCCTATCAAACCCACTGATCATGAGAGTTCCAGCTTTCCCATGCAGCAGTAATCTTGGATTCATTAGATTCAATATCATGTTATGGTAACTTTTTTTTTAGTTTTCTTTCATTTTTCCTTTTTTTCTAAAATGGGTATTTTTTTCCAATTTATATATATATATATAAAATATGCATATATATGTGTGCAAACTAAGTTAATTTTATACTCTATTGTTAATTTATTTTGTTTAAATTCTAAGTTTCAGCTGCTGGCTTATCTTACAAACCAAGCAAAATTTGTAATTAAAGAGGGAAAATGTGCAGGGAAAATTAATGATGAGAGGATTTTTCTTTATAAGCTTAATTAATTAGGTAGCATTTATGTATAGAGTTGATAAACCTAATACAACAATTTCTTTTGTCTATTTACTTCCATTTTAAACCCTAGGCCAAAGTGCTTCAAAACCCTAATTTGCATATAGTAGGACTCTAAAGAAAGACGTGAAGGTATATGCATATTGATATATAACAGTAGTTATAGTCACTTTACCATAAAATTAAATCTTTTTTTCCTTTTTTATTAAAAATATTAAATGCTATGATTATAGTGTAAAGACACATTAAGATCACATTTTTAACTCTTTTGAGATTCTGCACGATCTTATGCCCGCCATGAAAGTACTCAAAATATGAAAATATAAACAAAAATGGAGATATGAATTAATATAAAAAGATACCCACATATGTATTTAGTGTATTAATTAATTATTATATAATTTATTAACATATAAATATCATTGTCAGGATCTTTTAATAAAAAACACAGGACACTATATGATTATCCAAAAAATTCATGCTTATTGAATGTGTGCTTGTTTGTTGTTGCTGATAAAATCATCAGCAAAATTTAAGATCTTTAATGACAGAATATAAAATGTTTTTAAGCTGCTTTGTCTGCTTCTTATTTTGTATTTTTTTTTTGTCTCTCTTTCTTCTCATTAGTTTCTTTCTTTCTTTCTTTCTTTTTTTTTTCAAAAAAAAAAAAAATCTCACTATGTTATAGTGTCCTTTTCTTTTGGCAATCCTATAAGTAATTAGCCCTTTTACCTGAACCAGATTGTCTTTTGCCTGCTTAGAGAAAAATGATAATTTGATGACATTCTATTATAATACTACCCCACAACGCTTTGTAGCTAACAGAAGCACTTGATCAGAAATGAGTACAGAAAAATTCTCACAATAATTGATGAAATGTGTCATATATCAACTTGATATATAAGTTTGATATATGATCATCATTAGGATATTAATTTATATAATTAATAGTTGTGGACAGCTTTCTTAATTAATTATTTTAGTAATTCAGAGAGAATTATTCACAATTTTTTCAACTACTTCTTTAACCTTATTGATGGAATTTTCAAATTAGATATCATTTCAAGGCAGCTCCATGATTAATTATTAAAGCAAATTAATGTGTTTCTTTAATTTCTTTAATCAAAGAGCTTTTCCAAATTTAAGCCTTGTCTGGTGTGTGTGTGTGTGTGTATATATATATATATATATATATATATAGCTATCAATCAATATTCAACTTCTTCAATACTCTAATTAAATTCATTTCAGGTTTTCAAAAAATTGATGGATTCTCACATTCGGCACTAGTACTAAGCCGTTTTGGAGCTCTACCAATTCTCTTGTTGGCCTCTGCTAATGGCTGAAGCAGTGTAATCTATAGCTAAAATGAGAGAAATGAATGAAGTTGGTGAAGATATAAAAAAAACCAGGAGTTGAAATGGGTAAGTAACGTTTTCCTCCTCTAAGTTTATTGCTATATATCTTAATTAATTATCAAACATATATAGTCAAGTTTGTTATAATCATCATGTACTATTATCCAGACATATGTATTATGATGCAAAACTATCTTAAGTTTTGATTTCTCAATCTTATTCTTTTATTTTTATTGCAATCAATTAAATAGTATATCCAATATAGCATATATATATATTGAGTATATATTGATTTTATGGAAGCTTAAGCACTTAGTACAATGATTAATTAGTTAGTTTCATATCATTACCACATTATCATACATATAATTAATTCAGTACTATATTCTAATAAAGAATTAGGCAGAACTACATATATATGCTGCCCCTACTTGAATGTATATATATCATATTTTTGCGGGTCACTAATTAAGATTGAAGCAAAAGGAGGGAAATTTAGATATGTTAACTAATTACAATTAGGAAATTTTTCCTTCAAAACTAGTCCTTCTGTGGTATCCCCCACCCATATATAATGCAATGTCCCACATTTTGATAATATGCTTTGGTTTTTATGATATATCATTGGATTCCTTTTTGGATACTTCTATCAGTAATTTGAATTAATTAGTTTTTCCTATTAACAAATTTCCCCCCTTTCAATCCTCCTTTTTTTTTTTAATTCTTTTTCCTTCAAATTAAACAGTTTTTTTAAATCTGTAATCTCATGTCCACATCCACTTATAACTAATACTTGAAATTGTTATATGTAGATTTGAATAATATTTGTGATTTGGGAAATTAATTAATCTACAACACAATTAGTTGATACATGTTTGTGAGAACTAACATGCAATATCCTTTTTACCTATCAGAATATATTATTATAGATTCTGATTAAGTAGCAAATTGTATGAAGATAAAACATGCCTGGAAAATTTACCATTGCCAACATATCTACATCTCTATTATTAATTTATTTATTTATCTCATCTAAGAGAAGTAATAAAACACATAAACTTTACATGCATAATCACCTTTTTAAGTTCTTGACAAATAAGTCTCAATAAATAAAACTAACATACAAGTTAAATAGTTAATGTACAGGATTCAACAGCATCATAGAAAACAACTATTGTATACTTGCTATAAGAAAATAAAAATTTGGGTGTTATTAGACAATATATAACCACATATTCCCAAAAGAAAGAGTCAGTTTTGGGTTTATCAACCTGGATACTTTTGAAATGCACAAAATCTAGGAGATATTTATTATCCCATTATGCTTGTTAGAGTCCCAATAGGAAAGTAACAAAGCCCTCAAACACATAAACATAACAAAACTGCTATTCATTCAACTTGGATTTTATTAATAAGATTTTTTTTAATAGTAAAGCCGATTTTATTAAAATAAAATGGTAAAAAACATATGATATATAAAAAAAAACCTACCCCTGTTCAGAAGGTCATCCCCAAAACACCCAAGAGAGACCTAAATTTTCATATCTTATGTGAGAAAAACTCCATAAAGAAATGTATAATACAACATAGTTAGCTAAATTAACAAAAAAATAGAAGTTGTTCAAACAAGTTACAACCCGGCTATGAAATTAGATTGTCTAGATATTCCTGCTTTAGCTAAGCCATCAGCAATAGAATTAGCCTCCCTAAAGATCGATGTGATTAATAGAAAAAGAAATGGCTGAGTTTGTAAGCCTCTTTATCTCATATATAAAGTGTTCCATAATTTCTAAAGGCAATCATTAAGCGAACCGTTAACTCAACATACCGCACTAGAATCAGATTTCATCAAAATATAACAGCTACCAAAAACCTTCATGGTACTCTTGTGGATAGTCAAAAAATCGTTGTTAAGATTGCTGATTCAAACTCACACACCAGAAGTCATTCACATCCCTTTAAACCTTCTCCATCTGGTTTATTACCCTCGAATCAGTAAAAAAAACTTAATTTATTCTAAGGGGTGTGTTGGGATTGCTGTTAGGTATTCAAAAAACAGGTTTAGAATTTTTTTGATTAATTGACTGATTTTTTTAATTTTTTATAAATTGTTTTTTCCAAATCTGCTTCTGACAAAAGTATCTATTTACCTGTTTCTTTTCAAAAACAGTTTTCAAAACTCAAAAAGCTTAAAAATAAATTTTTTTTCTCTAAAAGCGTTTTTTGCAAACTCAATGTCAAACATAACCTAATTATACTACTTACATTGGTGGCCTTGGTACTGAATAATATCAAAACTGCTTGGGAACATTTCAGGCATTATGTTTTTTGACTCTAGTAGAGTGTTACTAATAACTTTGAATGTTATAGTAAAATTTGTATCTTTTTCTTTGTCTTAATAGTTAGAAATAAAATACAAGCCTGATGTTCATTAACCAATAAAGCAATTTTCCTAATTTATATTTATGCATAGTAGAGTGTTACTAATAACTTTGAATGTTATAGTAAATTTTGTATCTTTTTCTTTGTCTTAACAGTTAGAAATAAAATACAAGCCTCATGTTCATTAACCAATAAAGCAATTTTCCTAATTTATATTTATGCATATCCTGGTTATGGGCTTTCAAACTCCTAAATAATATGCAAAATCATCCCTTTTTTTGTTTAAGCTATCTTTTAGATTGTAGATAATGAGGGTAAGCCTACATTTTAATTACATCTTCCATTGAAGAAATTTCTACATAACTAAGTTTACATACATTTACAAATACAATATGTATGTAACTATAATCTAGTTGCTAGTTCAACACATATCATTTCAACATAATTTTCAAGGTATTTAAGTGCAATACCTGGAAAAATCTTATTATATCAACAAAATGCTGGAGAAATGCTGGATATAAAATATAGAAGCTTAAACCTGGAGATGCATGTATTAATATGCTTCTGAATTCTACATCCAAAAACAAAGTGGGAGAAGAGATAATTCAACTTCTAATAATAATTTAGGTTACCCATTTTAGACAATGTATTTTGATCATATATACATTATTCAGAATAGTCGAGCTTAGGCTGGTAAATTAAGTACACATCAAAATAATCTTACATTCATAAGAGAATTACAAGTCAAATTCGTGATGAGTCTCACATTATTATGAGAAAAGCATGCAATTTTTTTTTTTAAATTACAAGTACTAAATACATATCGAAGTTATATTTAATAGATTTATCTAGTAACAGGTGTAGCAATTTAAAAGTATTATTTCCTCCTTTTCCCTTGTACATATGTAAAAACACATGCAATTACAAAGTTGGTAATAAGCCAATGTATCCAGAATATCCAGAATAAAAATATCCAGAATATAAAATCCATATTAACTATTTGGGCACAGATTTGGGGATATTTGGTTAGGATAAATAATAGTTTTTTTTTGTTACTTAACAACTGATTTATAAGTGTTTGATAAATTTTTCTAACTAGAAGCTATGTTTTTCTAAATAGTAGCTGATAGCTACTTGGAATCCCAAATAGGGATGAAAAAATTCCATTTTTAAACTTTTTTGAACAGTTGGAGTGTTTTTTAAAAATAAAAACTAAATTACCCTTACACTAAATTATTTTTATATATAAAGAAATAATAAATAATAAATTTATTTTTATCTAGTTACTTTTATATTTATTTTTGCAAATTTTGTATTCATTTATTATTATTATAAACAATTACATCAAATAAGTAATATATTATTTTATATATATATATATATATATATATATATATATATATATTATAAAAAATATATATCTTGAATTAAATAAATGATGTTTCTATTAGTAATTTTATATTTTATCAACAATAGTTCAATTACTTTTACCAAATAACAAGTATCAATTAGCTAAGTTATCAGTCATCATCTATCAACTACTAACTACATTTAATTGTTAAACTAAATAATACCTAAAAATATTGATGATTTAAATAAAAAAATAAATTTATAATTTAAATCCTAATTAATTAAATTTGAACGTGAAGAAAGATGTTTCTGTATTACTTGATTTAAGTCCATTGGCCATTTCCATGAAAGGGTGTGCTGAAAATAAAAATTATTCTTGAAACTCTTACCTAAGAAGTTTGAACTTTTTAGGTTGAATATTTTTTTTTCTTTCTTTCCAACTTGAAATTAAGATTTATTAGAATCGATTAATTCATAAATTAATTTTATGAATTCGATTAATTTTAGATAGGAATATTCATATTTTTATACATATATATGGAGCATATATTGTTTTTTCAGTTTTACAAACTTGATCGTAAAGATCAAAAGGCACTCTTGATAAAAAATTTCTCTACCGTAGTTAAATAATCTAAACTTATTTCAACTCACTAACATTAATTATTTTTACAATTATGAATGTTTATTTAAGAACTTTTTTCTTTTTAAAAAAAAAAATTCTTTGAGTAAGTTATATATATAAATTATATAAAAGATCATATAATTTCAAACTTCTGTAAATAGTAATTTAACAAAAAACTAAACAACAATAGGCGCATGGAGTGCGTTAACAAGTTAATATATAACGCTGGAGAACTTCTGATAAATTCTTAATTTCTATATTATTGCTTTTTGATATAACATATAACAAAATTAGTTGATAAAATTTAAAGGTTCAAAAGTTCAAATATCATTAATATTAATAACATAATTATATGTACTATAAGTTACAGTCTTATATTTATATATATGGTTCTAATATCATGATAAATTCAAGGACTCAAAAATTCAAATATTATTATAATATCATCACATATTAGTATACAAAACAATTAGAGAAAACTTAATGTTAATAAAAATAATAAACCACATGGGATAACCTAAATTTGTACAGAATATAAAAATAACACAACAAATAATTATATTCCATATATGCACTTTTCACACATAAAAATAATTCCTTATCAACATCATCTAATGAGCATTTTACATTTTTTTTAAATTTCAGATTTAAAGGAAATAAAAAGGCTTAAAAATATATTTATAACCCTGTAGAAGTGGGTTGCAATCTCTTCACACATAAAATATTTATATTTTTCATTTATTAACGTTCAAAACATATATATTATTGTGAACTAATTAAAATTTCACGTCCTCATTGAATAATCGAAATATATAAGATCCAAAAATTATGTAAACAAATTCATAAATTGTGCCAAGTGCAGAAGGCTAATTATTCTTCAATTTTATGTTCAAAAGGAAAATATTATGAACTACCAATTCTCCGTTCTTTTTAGCAAAACTATATCCACCCATGAATAAAAATATACAATTTCTTTTTGTCAATCTTCTCATCCATCTAACTCACTGGATTTGGTTTATTAATTTAGAACGCTAAACCTAAATTTTAATTTGTAATTAAACAAAAAAAATCCTTATAACTTCTATTTTGGTAACACTAAAATCATTTCGTCTACCATCAATCATCCACCTCATCATTAGACAGTATATGACATATCAAATTGGTAAGATTCTAATTGAATAAAGACAAGATGATTTTATTTCTCTCTCTTCGTGCAATCTGTCTTCTATCTCTCCCTTATATGTAATATCTCTAAGCAAATCTCACATTATTAAAATACAGAGAGATTTAAGGTCAAATGTAAGAATTTAAACTTGAAAAATTGCTAGATTAACGTGCTGAAAGGAATAAAAAGGAAAAAAAGATTTATAAGTCTATGAATCAACTATTAATATTAACTTTAGTTAACTATTTTAAGTTATGTGGTTTAGCTAATTCCAGATTATTACAAGACAATTGGATATTCTCTCTCTTATCTCTCCCTTGTTCTTGCTCTCCTCCCATCATTATCATCAAATTGTATATATCACAATTTAAATCAAATATCCAACAAAATGAAGAATATCAAATTTTAACCGAATTGAATGAGATTAAGTTTTGGTTTTGAAACAAATATATATGTAACTCATCAACCACAAAAACAAAAACATAAATCAACCCAAGCTTTCACCATTTCATTTGGAATTATTGTTATTGAAAACCTAACAAATGTGTATGAGCAAACTTCTCTTCTATTAAATATTCCATATTAATTAGTTGGTTATATATAAGTGCTAGTTTGAGCATTTTTTTTCTCTCATCGACCTAACTTTTATTGGTGAGTTATGTCTATATTCTATTTTTAATATAATATCATAGCTACAAGTCTTGCAACCTAAACATTAGGCCACTTGCCACTTGCAAATGTCCATGTTCATTTTTATTAATAAATATCCAATCATACTATTTTCACGCTCCAAATTTACTACACTTTTAGCGTTGGACTTGAAATGATGTGCTTATAAAATATCACATATCAGTTAATTATACGATATAAGTGTTTCATATAATAATTTGAACAATTCTTTTTTTTCAACTAGTTTTTATGGTAACCTAAGATTCATTTAGACATACCCATGACCATTAGCCAACAAAAGCACTATATATGAAATGAATGAGGATTTGGTGATGATGGTAGAGGTAGAAAAGGAGTTTGCTTGAACTAAGAAGAGGGAGAGGGAAGATAGATGAGAGAGAAAATGAGTAGAGATAACAAGCAAGTACTACGGAGAGAGAGAATAAAAGAGAGAATTTATTTTCAATAAGAAAAGTACATATTTTAGATTTGGAATTATATATATATGTTTTGTCTATACGATCTCTAAACTTTTATTTGTTAAAATTAAGTTCTTTAATCTTTATTTTATCAAAATTAAGTCCTTCAAATTTGATTTTGTCAATATTAAACCTCTAATTTTTATTTGGAGTAGACCAAATAATTTCACCTACGTACACTCCCATCCCAAAAACCAAAATGTTATTAAAACCTTAATTTTGTTGTGACTATGGGCCAGCGTTTATCATTGCAAATCCAAGTAGCATAATAATAATAATAATAATAATAATAATAATAATAATAATAATAATAATAATAATAATAATAATAATAATAATAATAATAATAATAATAATAAGATTCATGGCCACTTTGAAGTGGCCACTTCAATTCCAAAAATTACATAATTTTGTTAATTTATTCGGTTGTATTAGAACTGAATTTAGAAATTTGAAATTGATAATTATAAATTTACTATTGTTTCAAAATAATTTAAGTCAATTTGAAATTAGTTATAATATAATTATAAATATTTATTTTATCTCTTAAACTCTAACTATGTAATTCTCTTCAACAAGTCGAAAGACAATTCCAAATTTTTTTTCTAGCTATAGCTTTTAGCTTGTGACAAAAATATTTTTACTTTTCCCATTCACCTCATTATATCCCAGTATTTTTTTTTAATGTAATTTTATATTCTACTTTCCATTTTATTGAAAGATGGCTTATTTTAGATAACACACCACTTTCTAAATTTTACATTTTTAAAATTTTTGTTTGTTGTTAACTCTATTAAAATTTTATGAAGATGACCCACATTAATCCTCTTCTTGATTGGGCTTAAACTTGCGGCGCAATCAATTCTACAAAGTCGTGGAAGCAATAACAATTCATATATCTGAAAGAAGCTTTACAATTAATTTTAATATTTATTCACAAAACACATATTTTGGTTTTTTAAAATGATACTATCTATTCTTTCAAAAAGAAAATTACACTATCGAGTTTCTATATTTTTATTTATTGATATGAAGTTTTTTTAAACTTTTATTTCACTGTTGATAAAACAATTTTTTTTTGAACTTTGCATTAAAGCATGAGTTATACACCCATCAAATGTGTCTTGTCAAAGGAAAAAAAAAAAAAAAGAAGAAGAAGAAGAAGAAAAAAAGCATGTTTGACAAAGTGAGAAATCTTAACAAAGACTAATGAAAAAACTAAATTTCGGTCTTTAAATAATTGGTGTTTTGTTTATAATTGAATTCTTAAACTTTACTCGTCAACAATAATTTTTTAAACTTTTATTTTGATAAATTGAACTCTTATTTTTAACTCGAACTGAATCTCGATTAAGTAAAAAAGGACTAAATTTGAATTCATAAAATTAAAGGACTAAAAACAAAAGTCATGTGAACGAATAAAAGTTTAGAGACCCAATGAATAAAATGCGAATAATTCAGGCTTCAAAAAGTTCATTTTTAATATGTTTATGTTATATTGGCTATATATATATATATATATATATATATATAGTCTTAGTTTAGTTAAAAAAGGACTCAATTTTTATCAAGATAAAAATATAAGAGTGCGTTTAGTGTGGAAAATATAATAAAAAATGTCTAGAAAATTACTCTTAAAAAACTAGAAAATAAAATTTACTGTTTAGTTGTATTATTTTCTAATTTAGAAAATTAGAAACATATTTTCAAAATTTTTAAATTATAAGTAGTAGGCAAAAAACTTTAAAAAATTATTTTCTATTTTTATTCATAAAAGTAAGCATATTTTCAATTTAGAAAACATTGAGTTGTCTACAATAATTTTAAAGTTAGTTTTCTATTTGAAAAATAGAAAATAAAAAAATCTAATATAAAAAATAAAAATTGAAAAAGGAAAACAGAAAGCGTTTTAGCAAACTAAACAATTTCTAAGAGAGTATTTGGGATTGCTGTTAGGTATCCAAAAAAAATTTAAAATTTTTTTGATTTAATTAATTGATTTTTAAAAAAAAGTTTAAATTGTTTTTCTCAAAACTGTTTCTGGAAAAAATATCTATTTACTTGATTCTCTCTAAAAAAAAATTTTTAAAACTCAAAAAAATTAAAAATATTTTTTTTCTACAAAAGCGGTTTTCCCAAACGCAATGCCAAACGAATTTTAAGAGTATGTGAACAAATAAAAGTTGAAAAATAATAAAAAAAAAGTACCAAAATGTGCATTTTGTCAATTTTAAACATATTTAGATAACTGGATAGTATATATAGATTGGGGTAAATTTAATAAATTATTTAGGGATATAATTATAATCACTGATTACGCACAACACAGTTTGAATTTTGATGTGTGCAAGTATAGGGATTGAGGTAGCTGCCAAGTCCCTCTTTTTTATTTTATCTATCTTATTCATATTTTTAGGCACTAATTGTGAGATTGATCTACTTAATTGGAATGTATTCCATTAAATGTTCTTTTGCTAAAAGGTCCCTCCAACACTCTATATATTACACAAAGCACACACATCTATTAATGAGTTCTAATTTAGTTAGTGTTAATAAAAAGTAATTTGAAAACTATAAAAATTGTAAATTTAAATAAAATTAGAAACATTCTAATAAAAAAGGAGAACCCTATTTGTGAAATATTTTATACGTTTAGGTTAGAGGAAACAAATATATGCTTCCATTTGTGTGTACGTACTAACCATGCATGCATGTTCTGTATCTACGCACGTGAAGCACTGAAGCAGATAATTTTTTTTTTTAAATTATTATTTTTATATTTATTTTTTTATTTTTTATTTTCTGGCAGTCTCTGTGAAAGTATAACATCTCCGTGAAAGTGTTTCTATTGGGAGTAGAGTTCCAGCAATTGATGTTTGAATTCTCAATTATTTATTTCGTTAAGTGATTAGCATGACGAATGCCCATTATTTTCCAAAATCTCGTGGTTCGCAATTTTAAATTTTAATTAAATTATTAACGTCAAATTTTCTGCCAATGGTTAACCTGCATTTGAAATAAGCAAGTGAATGTTTGATTTAATTTTTAAAAATAAACTGCAGATTCTTTTGTCCCAAATATATATATGTATATAGTCATTTTTAAATTATAATTAATTTTCCTTTCTTAAAAAAATAGTACTTTGTTAATATATTATTATACCTTTATTTAAAGTGTCTTCCTATTAGCAAATATGAATTATCATTTCTTGATTTTTAATCATATCCCTTTATTTAAAGTGTCTTCCTATTAACAAATGTGAATTATCATTTCTTGATTTTTGATTTTTAATCATATCGTAGAGATATTACTAGAAAAAAAATGTATTTCTACCCATAGAAAGTAAATTTTTCTTAATTTATACTTTAAAAGTGATCACGTGGTTCAAAGGAAAAATGTGCCATTGTTCGACCTCAATCTTGGATTGAGGAAGCGAAGTTGGTTTGTATTTTGAACTACTGGACTATCAGTTCCGTTTCCGTCTTCTAAAAGGTTTAGTCGTTCAAGAAAGGTCAATTCCAGAGGAGAAATGCACCCTTTACATTGATCCGAAAACAACTGTGAAATTAATGTTTGCAATTATCACAATCAAGATAAATGAATCTGAAATTCTCATCCAGACTGCAATTCTCCTTTGGAAAACAGACTACACAACAAGAGATATCAATAGACTTTCTTATCTTTTTTATCCTAGTAATTCTATTTACCGCTGTGTCGCTATCCTCACAGCTCAAATAGGATGCCAACTTTCAAATTTTAGGAGACAAAAGTATCCATAATTTCAGGATATTTGTTCCAATAATTCTAATAAATTTCTTGGTAACTTAATAAGCTAAATTCCCTTCTGTTTTTTCACAAGTAAGATGCATAAAGATGATGGCACATGAGTAAATTAACTGAACATAACTGTGGCTGCTATGCCATCTTGGGTCATACCGGAAAACGGCGTCTAGTCATGATGCCCTCTTTCACTCCAGCCTTGTGTTTCTGTTCATGTCGGTTCTCTTGACAAGATCAGGAGTTCAAATATGAATCACAATTCAGAACTTATCAAAAAAAGCATCAAGAAAAGATATTTGGAAAGCAACTGCCAACTACAAATGTTGAAAAACTTTGATGACTAAAGCCAAATATGACCACTTTCTTTGACTTGTGTTGTGGTGGTGGTGGTGACAGAGACTTTTGATAGCGTAGGCCGTATATTGCCAATTCTTATATAACGAGGCTGATGGAGATGCGGCGCCAACAAGAAAGGAATTATTAATGCCCCATTAGTCAACAATACTTTTGATCTGTAAAGAGAAAACATGTAATATCAGTGCGATGTTCACAGCCTGTCCATGTTAAGGAAACACTGGCTCCAGCAAAAAAAACAAATGAAAAATGTACAAAAGAAACATGATTTATTAGCCAAAAGTTTACAGAATCCACTCCTTTAATGAAATAACAAATACATCACACAAACTTCTATGAAGGTAGAAAGTCCCACCATCTGCTTTGAAATTAAAATAGTGGAGCTTTTGGCCAATCATCTGCAGAGTCTTGAATACTTTTGCCGTACTTTCATATCCTGCAAAATCAACAAAAAGAAATGACTATTAACAGTGCTGAATAATGAATGAGATGCTAAATGGTAGGACCACGTCCGTCTAGATCATCCTTTCCTTAAACCCCACTTGCCCAAGTACAACTCTGGATTATCTTGCCCAAATTGGCCTATAAACGAGGCGAGAGCATCTCCCATTGGCATTTGCAAAGAAGTTTGTATGGCATATTTCACATCTTCACACAAGTGAATTATGTGAAGCTTCAAAATTTCCTCGGTGTATAACTTCTGGTTAAAAATCCAACAGAGCAACCAAAACTCCCTTTTATCTTGCCCCATGCCACGAGCCAAAACAAACATAATAAGAATGTTATAAGACTTGAAACAGAAACATCATGTGCCTACAACCAGAAACAAATTTTTTTCTCGTACATGAGCCGCTCATTAAAGCAAGAATTGATCTTCTTACAAATAACATCAAAAGTTTTAGCTTCCAGCTATGTTACTTGGGCTCGGGTAAAAATACCCGACCTGGATACATATCAAGAAATCCAGTTTTTTATTTTTAAAATTTTAGAATACGTTGATATAGCTAAAAAAATACCTAAAATTAAAATACATATACAGAAATACGTCTATATGTATATAATTGTAATTATTTTAATTTTTATATATAATAATTTAAGTTAAAAGATAGATCAAATTATAACATTAAATTACTAAATAAAATAAAATTTGATAAAATATTTTAAATTACAAATTTAAAATCTAAAATTCAAACATCAAACAAATAATAAAATGATA
Source organism: Triadica sebifera (assembly GCA_023653625.1). NCBI lineage: Eukaryota > Viridiplantae > Streptophyta > Magnoliopsida > Malpighiales > Euphorbiaceae > Triadica > Triadica sebifera. Next base: position 29,703,911 of record CM042902.1, read on the forward strand.
ATTCTAAATTCATTTAAATTGTAAATCAACACAAATTTGTTATATAATCTATATTAATTTTTGTCACCACTTCAAATCAGAATCTTTAATTGTGGATTATTAAAAGATAATTTTTGTAACACCACAAAATCACTCTACTAAGTTTATTTGATATACACCTGTAATTTAAATGAAACCGGAATTATGAGTAACTATTTTTAAAGTAAATGATTCGATAAAAATTTCATACCCATATTAATGTTATATCTAAAAAGTACAAGTACTTATTCAAAAATAAAGTGTCGGAGTAATAAAGACTTCCAGACACACTTCAAAATAGGATATGCCTGCCATTTTCTCCAAAATCTACTGGTGGTTCACATAAGAAAGCCTGAACCTCAGAGTAATAGGAATGGTAATAATACATGGGAACAACAAAATAAAAATTTAGACATTGGTTGACAATATACTTTGCTGATAAGCCAAGTGCCAATGCAGAGGCCTATCTCCATACCTTCCCAAGGTGCTAAGACTTTAATCAGGTTGCTAGAGCTAGGCTGGACAACTCTAGTCCTACCTTAGCATCCAGGTGTTTATGTTTTATCTAGAGGTTAAAACTACATAATATCCTTTAGAAATTAGTAATTCCTATTGAAGGATATAAGAAGCTAACATTTGATGATAGCAGTTCTTTTTTGCCTATATTAAGTTGAAATTCATCATTATTTTTAATCAGCGGCTAATGCCTAAAGACAAAAAAATCTGACCCACTCATTATTGTCTTACCTTTGGAAGTTACTATATTCAACAAGTTAATAGTCCAAAGCTTCCTCGCCAACAGGAACATCCATATGCTAAAGAAAGATGAGAAGAAGATTCAACACCAAATGGTAAAGGTCTCAAAATCACAAAACCAGTTTGAAAAGTAATTACAATAATCAGAACCAGGGGCCTAGAATAAATAAAATAGTAACCTTAAGCATCAAAAGCATGAGCATAAACAAAAAAGAACATAAAAAAATGGAATAATAATCAATAAACAATTCAGAAACTTGAGGACATGTTTTTACGCAAATATTTTTATCTATGCAAAGCAAACATTTGAGAAAATAAGTCGGATCCATGATGCATCACTAAAAATTAATTTAAGCCCAAGTAATGCTTACCTATGGTTTCTCGGCAATTTATTCAGGATGGGAACTAAATAGAAATACATGGACGAGATTGAAGATCTAAGAATAACCTATCTTTCACTGACTACAAAGATCACTAATAATATGAGTCTGTTTTCTGATCACTAATAGTGATATTATTCTCTCGTTTTTCATCTTTCTTGATTTTGTCTAAAGCCTCTACATCAGAAGTGCCTCGCCCTATGGTACCACATACAACACAAAAACATTGCACATGAACCAGCTCTATCCTTCTCTAGTGCAGGCATATGTTACCCATTTCTTATACAACTAAAATCCTGAATCCTCAGTAGGCTTTCAGACACTGCCTATTAATTAAGCCCTACATGCTCTTGGAAAATTCCAACCTTGTAATTTGAAAGAGAAATTCATCCACTTTTCATTCATAATACAACATACATACATGCATGCATTCATACATATAAACATATAATTATGCTATCTCTATAATCATGTTAATCATATAGGAATATATACATATTTACTTTCTATTATGTAACACACCCTCACAAACAAGTTAGAGCATAAATGCTCTTCATGTCCAGCTCATTACAAATGTAATCAACTCAAGCTCCATTTAAAGCTTTTGTGAAGATATCTTCCAGTTGATCTCCACCTTTACATATATGGTAGAGAGTAACTTTTGCTGAATCTTTTCTCAAATAAAGTGACAATCAATCTTAATATGCCTAGTTTGTTCAAGAAACAAGGGATTGGGGGGCAATAAGAAAAGCAGTTTGATTATCATACCACAGCTTTGCTGGTAATAAAGACTCAAGACTAACTTCATTTAATAGGTGATACATCCATACTATATCACGTATAGATTGTGCAATAGCTCTCCATTTTTATTTTGCACTAAATCAGGATACTACATTCTGCCTCTTATTTCTCACAAAACAAAATTCCCTCTAGGGAAAAAAAGGAAATTCCATACTAGATCTTATATCGATCTTGGATTTTGTCCAATCCGTATCTGAATTCTAAAAAGCATTCAATATTAGTGTGCCTTTGATTTCCATACAATAGACAACATACTAAAGCTCCCTTCAAATAACATAGAATTTATTCTGAAGTTGCCCAATGGTTAATTGTTGGAGAAATGTTATTGTGACATTCTGCATTACTACTACAAAATCGTTATTGGAACACTTGCCTTTAGCTTTTGGTGGTTCTAATTTATACATGGCCCAAAAATTAAAGAAATAAATCAGAAGATAAATGTGAAACTCGCCATGTTCACAGACACAGATTTGTGGCATAACATAAAAAATAGTGCCCTGTGAATGAAGTGTCAATTGGTATAGTTTGATAATCAGAAATGACAACAACACATATTAAGAAATTGGCATGACTTCTGTACCATGCATATATAGTTAGAACTTGTAATTATTTCAAAATAGATAAGCATCAGTAGAACTGAAAATTATACCTGCCACTTTCCTGATACAACATGTCTACATCTGCATCACTAAAACCCATTTTCAGAATTCATTCCACCACATAATAAGTGCGATAGCAGACTAAAAACTACAGTTATAACCAATGTCTGGCAATTGGAATGAATATAGCCACAAAACTAAAAAAGAAAAGATTAAAGAATCCAGGGAAAAAGCCGTAAAACAGACAATAGAAAGGGAAAAAAAGATGATCAGCTGGAGAGTTTTTCCAGTTAGGAATAAGACACCTTTAGAAAACTATTACCAGGACTTTCCCATGATCAACTTGTCAGGAGACTGATGCACAAAAAAACAATATAAAAAAAAAATACATAGTTCATGTTTACACAAGAAAGACAGCAATCAGAACAACAATAAAGAAGGCATCAGTTACCTTATGTGAGCTGTTTCTCTCATTCACAACCCAGAAGGGAAAAGAGAGAGAGAGAGCAATCATTAAAAAAAAAAAAAAGATTAAGAGGATAAGTTAAAAGAGTTTTCTTTCTAAACCTTAGAAAAAGAATGTGCAAGGCAGCAGGACCCAGGTATATGTGTAACAATAACGATCATACGCATCATTTCGTACACACATCATATGACAGTAGGAATGTCAACTAATCAGTAGCCATTGAATAGAAGTGTAGGTACAATTTCCAAAAATAAAAAAAATTGAATTAAATTTCAAGAAACTTCCAGAAAGCTACTTGCACACTGGAAATCATCAATTTTAGACATTTAGTATGTCTTTCTGCTCAAATAAACGCGAACAACGTTTTTTAGAATATATAGGTCCAATCAAAAAAGGTAAAAAGAATCCATTCTCATGGCAAACATATATTCAAATAAACAGGAGATTTATTGGCTGATCTTCAATATCTAAATTACATTTATAATTGAAGATAACTAGTTAGCCAAAGCACATGCATGTACAGAACCTCAAAGTGCCAATCAATGCCTCCAAAGTTGTACAGACTCAGGTGAATTTTAAGCAATCACAACATTACCACCAATTCATAACATAGAATTGTCAATCACCCTTCAAACTACCAATTCCGGTTTTTCCGCTGCATGATCTTGTAAAGATGTACTTAACTTCAGGCTTCTTGCAACCTCAAAGAAATGAGCAACAGCTTCTTCAGGAGTCCCAACAAGAACACCATGTCCAAGATTAAGAATGTGTCCCCTTGACCCAGCACATCTCACAACACTGGGAAAGAATATTAACATAAAAATTTATCAGACTGAATTTTGGAACTCAACTTCGATTCTTATCAACATTTATGTTACTCCTATGTAAGTCATCCTTTCTCCTCATGTCAAATACCCATCTTATTAAGATTCATGAGTCAAAGACATTTATCAATATAAATGACAATCTTATCTTAGCAATTGTTTTTCCTTGCACCATATGGCTATCTGAGAATATAAACACATTAAATCAATAAATAACCCAATGCAGTTAGGGAGTTGCTCAATCAAACACCTCATATTTGGGGTAGAGATTTTAATTTGTTTCGTCCATATATATTAAAACTATATGATACAAACAACCGGATTTCCAATTCAGGACAACTTTCAACCATTTGAATTGAGGAATGACTATGCCTGATCTTCCATGTACATAACTGAGTATCAATCAGAAAGGTTAAAATTTTAACTTTAAACCACTATAAATAAGCAATCCTTGTGTCACATGGTGGCAATTCAGACACAGACCAAGCAGGCAACAATACCAAATATGATAGGAATAGAGTTAGATCAGAAACTTATAATTTATTTCACAAACCGTTGAATTTCATCTGTCAAAGCAGGAAGAGGTGAAAATAAGAAAGCAGGATCCACATTTCCCTGTACACTAATCCCGCTACCCAAACGCTTCCTTCCATCTGCCATATCCACTGTCCAGTCTAACCCAATCACGTCAACTCCTGTTCCTTTCATATGCTCCAGAAGGCCACCATTTCCATTAATATAGAGAACAAGTGGTGTTTCAGGGCATTTATTCCTTACAGTACGTACCATCTGCAATTTCAGATATGCCAATATATTGTTAAAATAATACAAAAGGAAAGGCAATTGCATACTTTGTCCATTATACGCATATGAACAGCTCAAAGCACAAAATATTTGTGTCAAAACAAAAGATAAGGCAGTACTTAGAAGGCACTTGTAAATTTTCTGCATTGTATTTTCTTTAACCTGACAAAGGTTACGTGTGAGCCAAGATGCTCATGATCCACTTGAACATCCACTTAATAAAAACTTGATTGAGCTCAATAAAAAAGGTTAATGACCTGAGCCTGAGCGTAGACTGGATTTATAGGTAGAGCTCAGCTCATTTAGACTTGTGAGACAGCTCATTTAAGGGTTAGCGAACTAGCTGATGTGCGAGTTTATAGATGATGTCATTTTAATTATAAATCTAAGCATTTTTGCACTTATGTAAATTTTTTTTTTAATTTGAAATTGTTTACTTATATAGAATCATATAGCAAATGATTTTTTTTCATTATATAATACAGACAACATAATCCTTCAAGATTACAATTTTTATCATAAATTTATTGGAAAGATTAATTACTTTCATGAAGATTTTAAGAATATAAATTTTAACGCTTTTAACAAATTTGTAAGTGATTATATTTTTATCTTAAGTTCACTGAGAAAGGTGTTGACTCAATCGAAACTTGTTTGGGATTCTTGAACAAATAAACTATATATAAACAAGATCTCACTCTGGTTTGCTTATTTCAAATGAACCAAGCCCATGGCTATATTAGAGTGCGTTTGATTCAGAATGGGGCAACCATTGTTTTGTACCCAAGTTTATTAATCAACTACCACACATGATTCTAATTCTAATGAATTGTTGATTCCATCAGCTGAATTTTGGAGCTTTTTCTCATAAGTTGGTAACCAATTAGATTTTATTTTTTTTATCAGGTTGTACTAACCTTTTAAAACCTATTAATTTCAAAATATTTGTATCTTCAAATTAGTTTTTCATATCCATAAAATATTTACAATTATAAGAAAATAATAGATAAATGGTAAAATATTAAACATAATAATTAGACTATATATAAATAATAATTTAAGATATGTATACACAAACACACATGCATAAAAAATAATTATATTTTTTAAAGAAACAATTGTTTTTAATTCTGAAATATGTTATGTTACATATTAAAAAAAATCATAATCCTTAATGGTCATTTAATATATAAACAGCAATAGCTAGCAAATTTTTACCACTTCAAAATTTTCCAGTATCAACTGTTAACTACCCTAAATTGTTGAACAAAACAAACCCATAATACTTAGTTGAGAAATGAGCTGGGTTTCAGCTGGCCGTAGCTCAACTTATCTCAACAAAGTGATCTCATCATATTTACAAATTTTGTAAATCCATAACCGACCTTAACATTCATATTTCTTTTTTTCTTTTCTTTGCATCTTTTCAATAATAAGTTCAAATAAATCGTTGAACTATTAACAAAAAAAGGCTCCAATATCCATAAGCAACAATGCCATAGATAAAATATAATCAATTTAATAAACAGTTAATGCACTTTGGTAAACCGGATGCAACTTACCTCTTTAATATAAGGCTTTGACCAACTGTCCCACATGTTAGGTGGTAGCTGCCCACCCCAAGAATCAAATATTTGGATGCACTGAGCCCCAGACTCCACTTGAAAAACAATGTAATCAGATATTGCCTGAGTCAAATGAGAGAGAAGAGCCCTTAATACATGTGGAGCTGTATGGCACATGCTCTTTATGGTAGTATATGTGCGAGTTGTACCCCCTTCCACAATATAAGTACCAATTGTCCAAGGTGCTCCAACAAAACCTAAAACTGCAGCACGCCCATCAACCTACCAAAATCATAAAAGAAAGCAACATTTTCCCCATAAGAAAACATAAATTTGAACTACTTAGCCAAATCCTCATTGACAGCTAATGATAACCTCGCGTCGCAATATTCTGAGTGAGTCCCCCACAAAATGGAGTTTCTCTAATTCAATTGGATGTAGAGACTTTAATCCTTCTTCAGAACAGATTGGAGTCTGAATAACAGGTCCCCTTATTTCTTCTATGTCAAATGGCACACCAAATGCTGGTAAAGGTGTAAGTATGTCGGAGAAAATAATGACACCATCTGGATGAAAAGCTTCCCAGGGCTGCAAAGAAATTTCCACAATGAGATCAGTTGTTTCTGACCTCTCTCTGAAGGATGGGTATTTCTCTGCAAGCTTTCTGTAAACAGCCATATACCTTCCTGCTTGACGCATCATCCATGCTGGAGGCCTATCCACAGCTTCCCCTCTGGCAGCCTTAACCAAAAGTGGATCTGAATAGAATAAGGATGGCATGAGAAAATAAGGAAGCTAAAAACACTTGAAACTTTTTGAAGAAAATATTATATGATTTCAAGAAAAGACAACAAAGTAAGATGGTCATATATATTGTACATTACAGCAGAGTATGCCATTGGGTTCAAGGGCAGCACGGAAAACATCCCAACACAATTGTCGCAAGTCCAAATAGTAATGAAGATTATCTTAGAACAGTGACCTAAGTCAGAAGTCATATAAAGAATGCATACTACTCATGCAAAGAATAGAAAGGAAATTGATCCACAATAACTTGGCTATCACTCCTACTTAATACCTAATAATATCATCTCAATTCACTGACTCAGATATAACATGAGATTAGCCAATGAACATGTATGCAAACCAAAAAGGACAGGGCGCATACAAGCATTCATCATTCCAATTTACCCATCACGGTGCTAAAAAACTTATGAAATAACAGTACTAAATTTATAATAATTTTGGGCTCCAAACGTTCAATCTTACAGAAATCCATCATCAAGCAGGTCCCCCTTGGATAGATATCCATAATCTAATATCCGTTAAAATGCCAGTAACAATCATCACCAATTAGACTGTTCACATAACGGCATAAGTAATATGCAAAATCAGCCCCATGGGACAATGTTAAAATAGAAAAATGTAAGGTATAAGCTAGAAAATACTGGGATGCAGATGAAGAAGATGTAAGCCATGTAAATACAACAAGAGAGAATCACAAAGTTAGGTCATACAACTATCATTCACATAATCACATTGTAAGTCAGGCAGTAAGAACAGCAGTAGAAATGTTTCGGTTGCGGACTAAGTTAAGACCAGTAACCAAGGATCATGTTATCCATTAAAAAGAAAATGGATAACATGAAAAACATTGGCTAAAATGCAAGTAAAAACAACAGCAATTTAATTTAGGACAAATTGAGTAAATAAGAAGTGCAAACAGAGAATGTGAAGATACCAGAAGAAGATGAAGAAGCCACATGGAATTTTTGGGTGCGAGAGAATTTGCAGGCAGGAGAAGAAATGTAAAATCCACAGGAATTATTAAAGCGAAACCCAAGTGGTACGGAAGAGATGGAAGAGGTCCTCCATGATAAAGAACTGGTGGTGCAGAATTTCCAAGGATTAGAGAAAAATCAAAAAGGAAAATTAATTGAAAAATTGAAATGAAGAAAGCGAAATTACCTAGTAGGAGAAGAGAAGTTCATTCTCATTGAAGACAAATTATAAGAGCGGGAGAGAGATGAGTGGATTCTCTTCAGTTATCTCTCTGCAATTCTCTGCTCGGAGTTTTTGCCGTTTTGGGCATTTATTTTATCGTTCAAACTTTAAACCCATTTCCAAGATTAAATCTCAATTAAATTTATTCAACTGAATTTAATCAAAATTGTAATTCTTTTATAAGTTATTAAATATTAACAAAATATAAAGTTATATATATTTTTTTATTCTAAGGAGGGGAATACTAAAAAAAAAACAATAAAAGAAATTAACTATTACTGTTTAAAACTCTCCTTGGCCGAGCAATGTCTGACATATCCTCCCAAAGAAATCCACGAGCTCCATCTTAAGGGTGAGGCAAAATGTTAACCCCGCGAACACGATGAAAAGTTTAAATAGCCAAAAGATATGCAACCCACGAAATGACTGACAATCAGAAATGATTATATAGATATTGAAAAAAAATGATTAGGGCATGTTTTATGAAATTCATAACATTGATAGAATTTGCATACAACAATCAATATCATAACAGTATCCATATAGCAGAAAGTGTAGAAGTCCTATTATTTGGAATGAAGAGGGAGCACGTACATTAAAAGGACCAGAGATAGTACAAGATACAGTGAATAAAACCAAAATTGTTAAGAACAAGTTAAAGCCGGCACATGATAGACAAAAAAATTATGTCAATTAGTATTGATGACAAATGTAATATGAATTGGGTGAAAAGGTGTTTCTATGAGTATTTCCATAGAAATGGGTAATTCGATTTGGCGAAAATGGCAAATTGAACCTAAGGTATATAGGATCTTATGAAATTATTGAGAAGATTAGTTCACTGATGTATAAGTTGGTTTTACTACCAAAAATGACTCAGATTCATAATGTGTTTCATGTGGGCATGTGTAGAAGGTACAAGTCAGATTCTACATATGTACTTAAATATCAAGCCACTGAGATAACAGATGATATGAGTCATATTGAATAATCAGTGGAAATCATTGTATATAAGACTAAACAACTAAGAAACCGAAAAATACATTTAGTTAAAGCATTATGACAAAACTATTCACTAAAATAGGTAATATGGAAAACAGAAGAAAATATGAAAAGACAGTATTCACACTTATTTTCAGGTATTAAATTTTGATGACAAAATTTGTAAAATGATGAGAGAATTGTAACATCATCGACTTCCCACATATGCATTTCTATATGCATTTCATTTGGACATATGCATTTACATATATTTCACCTGAACACATGCATTTCATATGTATTTTTATAGGAACAAGTTCACGACACGCACTAGCTACGTGTCTGAGTATTTTGTAATTGTGTTGAATTACACGTGTGCATTTTATAATTTCGTTGAGGATAACATGAAATTGAAATTTATGTTAATAAAATTATTAGATCAAATTAATGAAGAAAAATGAAAAGAAACAAAAGAAAAAGGTGAAAGAAAAAGAAAATAAAGGAAAAAAAAAACAAAAGAGAGAAGATGATAAAAGTGAGGAGGTGGGAGGTGGACCTTATCTTCTTCCTCACCCCTCTCTCTCATTGCATTTCACATGAACATAGAATCATGTCATCTACATTTCTTATTTATATGAATATACATGTATATTTATTCGGAATTGTACAATGATATGTAAATGGATGCAACTAATAAACCATAGATGTAAATTTTAAGTCTTAATATATGTGAGATATGTTGATTTACATATTTATTGAATGATGATTTGGATGTAATGATAAAAATAAATAAATTTACTATATATGTTAACAGGTTTGTTTAACTTACCTATATGTCATATGTGATTACTAGACACAGGGATAGGTTTTACTGAAATGCATAAAGTATGAGCAGTTGTTAAAAGACATGTTATGGAGCTGTGTGATAGAGTTTAAAGGTAGTTGGGACAGATACTTGTCATTGATAGAGTTTGCTTATAATAATAGTCATCAATCTAGTATCAGCATGGTTCCATATGAAACTTTGTCTGAGAGAAAATGTAGATCTCCAATCTATTGAGCAAAACTTAGTGAACAAAAACTGGTTGGACCAGATTTGATTCAGTAGACTGAAGAGAAAATTAAGCTTATCCGGGACAGACTCAAGACAGCTGGTGATAGACATAAATTCTATGCTAACTTGAAGCGAAAAGATATAGAGTTTGCAGTAGGTGATAAAGTATTCCTGAAAATGTCCCATTGGAAGAAAGTGTTATATTTTGGCAAGAAAGGTAAGTTGAGTCTCATATTTATAGGCCCTTATGAAGTATTGGAATGAGTGGGACCAGTGGCATATAGATTAGTCCTACCTCCAGAGTTAGATAAAATACATAATGTGTTCCATATATTTATGCTCATGAGGTATATGTCTGATCCATCTAATGTCATTCCAATAGAAAGTATAGAGGTAAAGCCATATCTAACCTATGAAGAAGAACCAGTATCCATTCTAGCAAGAGAGGTAAGACAACTCATAAATAAACAGGTTCCTCTAGTGAAAGTTCTTTGGCGCAACCATGTAGTTGAGGAGACGACATGGGAAAGCGAAGAAATCATGCGGAGCCAATATCCACACCTATTCAATGCGAATCAAATAAGTATGGTTTCGTGGATGAAATCTTTTAAGGGGAAGAGGGTTGTCAAGTCCGCTAGTTTAGCCCCAATTGATACGCGTATTTCACGACCGGATGCGTCAGACCAATAGGAAACCCAGCGCATTCGCGATCGGAACAAACTCAATACGATCGACATATAAAGTTGGATAATTGTAAATGAAAAAATTAATTTCAAATTAGGACCCGAGATTGAATAAGTAAAATTTGAGGTACAGTTCCGTAAAAATATCAAAAAAATATGATTTTTGCTCTAGTATTCCAATCGTGATACTGAAAGTACCAATGTATAGAACAAATTATTTTGTGAATTTTGGTATATTTAATTGTAAGGGATTAAGTTATTTCTGGCTTCGAATTGAGGAAATTAAGAATTTTGTGTAAACTAAATTAAAATAATAATAATAATAATAATAATAATAATAATAATAATAATAATAATAATAATAATAAAAATAAAAGATAAAGGATGAGTGATGTGTTGTTCACCCCACTTTCACATGTCAAAATGATGCTTAATTTGAGAAATCAAATGTCAAATATTGTAAGAAAGAAGCATGGCTAGCCACACCTCTTATTTCTCTTCCCAAGGTATTCTTTATTCTTCTTCTACCTTCTCTTCTTCTCTCCTCCATCTTAACCGTTTACCTTCTTAGTTCCATTAGCTATATTTTATATTTTTATCCAACTTAAGCCATATTCCTTTAAATTCTCTTAATTTCTCTTAGTTTCATGCTTCAAAAACATTACCTAGCTAAAGAAATTATAATATCTCTTCCCCACAAATCCACATGAATCCGAGCCAAGAGTGAAGAATAAGGACTCGATTAAGCTTTGTCTAGGTTAAAAAAAGGTTGCATGTGAGCTTGGGAGTGAAAGAAAGGCCAAAGGGAGGTTGATTAGCCACAGGTTTGGAAATATTTTTTCAAAGATGAATAATCTAGCTTTGCATATTGAATCGAAGGAATGGAAAATCAAAGAGGGGATCTTGAGGTTCACGGGTTCAAAGAGCCTCTCAAAAGTACATCCTTTGTGTATTGACTGAGACCAAATTTTCTTCATTTTGTCTATTATTTTCTTTATGGAAAGATATACATCTAAGAACTTTTCTTTGTAAATTGTTGATTCATGGGTTTTGAGTTGTAAAATGGAAGTTAGGATTTTCTTTCCTCATTGGTTCTTATGTAATCCTACTCTTTCCATTTTTATCTCTCATATGCTCATCCTAAAGTTATTAATTTAGTTACTACCTTGTATTGATTGGGTTGAAATTAGTGAAGGTGAGTTATGTTTAATTCATGGCTTAAGATAAAACATAGTTAAATGTAAAATGAGATTTAAATCGTAGCAAATATAAGAAATTTGAAAGTTGGACAATAAATTTGGTTTTTAACCCTTGTGACTAAAGCATATGCAGTGTAAGTTGGTTGTGGTTCTAAGGAGCCAAAACAAGGTAGATATAGAATTGGAAAGTTAGCTGAGTAATGAAGACCTAAAATGTGATTATTAAATATAATTTAGATTGAAGAAATTAAAACATAAAATGGAATTTTGGTGCATTAAAATGGACCTAAAATATAAAATTTGAAATTTGATTGATAAAGAAAAATGGAATGAGGCAATAGAGCTGAACACTGACTTTTAATGCTAATATTTTGTGACCAAGTATTATGACAAAACCAATCATATAATTTTAATATATTAACTGAACTGAGAAGGAATTCGAGATAGAAAATAATTTATACAGAGAATAATTAAAACTAAATTTATGTCAAAAGCCCGATATATCTCGATACATATAAATTATAATGTGTTATGGTAAATATTAAATATGAGTATTTGAACCGTTAATTGACTTAAATTACGAGACTTCGAAATATCGGAAGGGACATTGAGCTAATTTTAATAGGGGGACAATCTTATAATAATTATAAGAATTATTATTCCTTCGAATGTTTGATATTTAGTTACGTATATTTTATTAGGCACACCTTCAATACAAGCGCTCGTACCGGATAAAGGAAAAGGTCTAACGAATGAGAAGAATGACTAAACAGATTTGTGTAAAATCTTTATCTTAATGGTCATGAAAATAAATATTTAAATATCAATATTAAATATATTTTTTATGATAAATAAATAAATAAAGATATTTTAATCGATTTTTATATAAAGTTATATGGAAATGAACTATTAAAAGATTTTTAAATAGAATTTCTATGTTTCCTTTTGGAAAAATTAATATTGTTATGGTTTGAGATTTTCTTTACTTATGAATAGTAAAATATTGTTTTACCTTTAAATATGATATTAGATATATATATTTATGGAATTCGCTGATTTTAAACCATATATTAGTCTAGATATGAACTAGAGTTTTGTTGGCATGCCAATAGGATGATTATTCTTTAACCATGCGAAGGTCTTTGGCCATGTGAAATTATCTTTGTTCTTGTGATGGTCTTGGACTATGTGAAATATAATTTGGTCATGTGAATATCTTTGACCATATGATTGACACTTTTATTATTTAATATCCCTGTAATTCCCTAGAAGCAAGTCTATGGTGTCTTAATATATGGATATGATGAAAATTTTATTAAGCAAATGGATGCATTTTTCTTTGATAAATTTTATTTAATTTGTGATGTCATGGATGAAATGGTCTTTAAAAAAATAAATGATTATATGTTATATGTATATGTAAAATTGGTTCGTTGCGAAATTCTGAAGAAGAAAATAGTTATTTATAATTGTTTCTTATGTGGAACTTTATTGAAATGAATTAAAATTTTAAATAATATTTTGAATGACTATTACTATAAGATTTGCATCACTGAACTTAAACTTAGCGTGGGTTTCAGGACAATGACAGAAAGCGGCGAGTTAGTTGAGATAGCCGCTAGACCAATGAGTCCTACTTATGAAACAAAGCACAGTGGTAGCCACTCGGACAAGGTTGGTTTCTTTTTGTATCACATATATATATGTATATAAATAGTTTGTAAATATTTTATGACTTGTTTTGGTTGGATAAAGTTTTGAGAAAAAAAACTATAAATCTGTAAATTGTAAATTTTTCCTATGCATATATGAGATGTATATATATATATATATATATATATATATTCCCAGGCATATTTAATATTATTATACATGTTTGACTTAACAAATAGACATCAATATCAACTTACCTGACTATTACGTAGGAGAGTAAGAGGATGTTACAAACACACTTTTGTAATTTTGATTGTCATGACACAGTTTTTCCTACAAAAGTGATCAGGTATCCTGACGTAGACTTTATCAAGTCTACATCACAAGTCATATATGCATCTGTGTATCCAACTAACCGGTATCTCTAAAATATAAGCATATTTTGGAAGTAATGCAAAGATACCCGAGAATCCACTTTACTGCAGCCTAATATTTTTTTTCGAGATTTGAAAAGAATTTGCTCACTACGTCAATTATATGATCAATATTTGGTTGTGTGTATACCATGACATATATCAAACATCTATTTATTAAAGCATATGGAACCATGTCCATTTCTTCATTCCTTTCATCTGTAGAAGGGCTTTGTTTGAAACTCAACTTAAAATGATTAGCAATAAAACAATTAACTATTTTAGCTTGGTTCGTTTTAAATATTTGAAGTACTTTTTTAATGTACGTCTCCTGTGACAGTCGTAATGTTTTAGCGCTTCTGTTCCTAACAGTCTTCATGCCAAGAATCTGTTTTGCTAGCCCAAATTTTTCAGTGCAAAATACTTGCTCAACTGTTTTTTCAAGTTGTTAATTTTGAAAACGTTTCAATCAACAATCAGCATGTCATCCATATAAAATAATATAATAATAAAATATTTATTAGAGAATTTATGCACAAAAACATAATGGTCTAAAGTAGTCTTCTCATAACCTTTCTCTCCCATAACAGACTTATTGAATCTTGAGGGGTATTTCCATCATTTTGATGATTACAAATAATTAGACAAAAAGGAATTTAACCACATTTTATATTCTAAGTGTACTAGACAAGTTACATATTTCTAAGACAATGAAGCAAATTGTTTGAAGTTGTTTGAAGTTCAAAAGAAAGAAAATCAGCAAAGGTTCACGCTCATGAAGCTAATATTCACGACCGTGAACATTGTCACACTAATGGGGAAGAATTGTCACACCTGTGAATCTAATATTCACAACCATGAACATTGTCATGTTCGTGACTCATGGGTAACGAACCATGAGATAGTTAGCACTAAAGACTATTCGTTCATACATTCATAGCAATGAAGTATTGGACCACCTGTGAAGCTTGATTAAATCACATCCATAAAGAAATATGTCATACCTGTGAAAGTCTTCTTATTTCTGGACAAAACTGTTCACGACCAGCTTCGCTACTTCATTCACGGTTATGAAAAATAATCACGCCCGTGAAGATTAAGTCACACCTATGAACTTGGAAAGAGAAAGTTATCAGACATGAACGAAAAGTTGTTGAACAAGCATTTTTGCATTAAATGCAACCCAAACGGCTATTTTTGTTAGGGAAAGTATAAATATAACATATTTATGACTTCCAAAGTTAGAGAACAAGTGAAAAATGTGCATTCTATTTTTCTAATTTTATATAGCATTGAGCATTTAATTCTTTTCATCATTCTTATTGTAATAATCATAATTACTCAGAAATGTTGAACTTTTTAGTTAGTGAGTATTTCATTATTGTAATCAATTACTCAAAAGTGAGTTTGAGTATAAATACAACATATTTATGACTTCCAAAGATTAGAGAACAAGTGAAAAAATGTGCATTTTATTTTTTAATCTTATATAGCCTTGAGCATTTAATTCTTTTCATCATTCTTATTGTAAGAACCATAATTGCTTAGAATTGTTGAGTTTTTTAGTTAATGAGTATTTCATTTTTGTAATCAATTACTCAAAAGTGAGTTTGAGTGAGTTGGATTTTGAGTGAAACATTTGTAAAGGTTTTTTTGTATGAGCTATTAAAACACAAAGATTTAGTTATTGTGTTAGCCATTAAAACACAAAAGTTTTTCTAGGTTAGGTGTTAGCCAAGAGAGAAACACCATAGTTAGGAGTGAGCTAAGGAAAACTCTATTTGTAATACTTTGAGTATTAGTGAAATATCCAATTGAGATTGGGAAAAAAGTAGGGTTTGTTAATACTCAAACCTCTATAAATCTTATGTGTTGAATATCTCTCTCTCTCTCATAAATTATTCTTTGGTAAAATTGCATGAATCAAAATTTTAATTACTAACCAATTGAACTCCCTATTTTTTGGTTATTATTTTGGGCAACAATTGGTATCAGAGTGAGTCTAGCATTCAAAGCCTAATAAGCGCTAGCAAAGATCAAATTATGGCTAATGAAGGATTTCACATTCTCAAGCCTTGCTTTGATGGAGCAAATTATGCCTATTGGAAATTCAAGATGGAAACCTATCTTGATAATGAAGGAGTAGATGTTTGGGACACTGTTCAAAAGGAATGGATACCTCCAACAAGAAGGAATGCCAAAGGAGAATATGAGATCGTTATAAAAGATGATTGGACTGAGCCCCAAAAAAGAGCTAATGGAAAAAATAAGAAAGCCATAATCCTTCTAATAAGCTTTCTATCTCTTGAAGAGTGTGGTATAATCCAATATTGTCCAACCGCTTACTCCATTTGGAAAACATTGGAAAACTATCATAAAAACATAAAACAAGTAAAGTCTAAGAAGGTTCAACTTCTTGTCACTGAATATGAACTCTTCAAGATGAAGCCCAATAAGACCATAACTGAAATGACCAATCGACTTCTTGCTATTGTCAGTGGAATAAGTAAGCTTGGAAAGCACTATAACTTGGAAGATGTAAATAACAAGATTCTAAAGAGTCTTCCTATGAAAGATTATGGCTCAAGGGTTGAAGGTATTGAGGAAGTCAATAAAAACTTAAGTGTAATTCCTACCAATGTAGATGAAGAGAAAATAGCTTGAAGAAGAAAAGGAGAAGAGAAAGCCTCCAGCACTTAAAAATTCAACCTCAATGCCTATAGATGAAAATCTCCTTAGGGATGAAGAGTTAGTTGATGAAGGAGATGATCAAGTAGTCCTACTTTCTAGGAGAATCAAAAGGTTGATCACTCACAAATATGACTCAATTAAGAGCTATAAGCAAAGAGCTTCAAGATTCCCTCCTAAAAAATCCTCATCTAACAAAGGCAAAAAGGATGTCAAGTGCTATGAATGTGGAAAGAATGGACACATTAGATCAGAGTGCCCGATGGTCAAAAAGTACAAGATGAGACCCAACAAAGAAGACAAGGAAAAAGGTCACAAAGCCACTTGGGATTATGAAATCTCATCACTCATTGAAGAAGAAGAAAATGAGGTGGCTAACTTGTGCTTCATGGCCATAAAGGATTATTCCAATGATGAGGTATGCTCTACTTCTCAAAATTGTGATGATTTATGTGATTTAATTAATGATGATATAATTGAAGTGTTAAATTTAGAAATAGAAAGATAGAAAATGAAACTTGATCTTTATAGAAAAAAATAGCTCTAAACTCAAAAATAATTTTAATAACCTTCAAAAGGTAGTTAAAGAGCTAAACACCTCAAATGACTATTTAAAGAAGTCATTGGATGAGATTTCCTCAAAACCCTCAACAAGTTCTCTCTTAAAAGAAAATAATGCATTAAAAATTGAGGTTGAGGAGCTTAGAAACTCTATTTCTAGATTTCACAAAGGGAAAGAGCTCATCAAGAGGATTGTCTGAACTTGGAACGTTGTTCAAAAAACTTAATGGTATTTCTATTGATCGGTCATGTCATATAGGCCTAAGTCGGACATCCAATTGCTTCGATTTGAATTATCCGGAAGATGCCTTATATCTTATATATTATATCAAATTCTATATTATATCAATAGTTTAGACACTCTAATTATATCTTAAAGACCTTCCTTAGTGAGACATGGTCTAGGCATTAATGGAGCATCATCATCTTTAAAAACCATATTTGTTAAATCAAGCACACCATAAACTTATACTATTGAGGTAATAGCCCCAAGAGCTAATGGAAAAGCACACATAAAATCCACTACTCAGAGAAAAATCTCAGAAGACAAATCATGCTTTCTTATACAAGAAGCAAGCACCTAAAAAAATACCCATAATGCATAAATGCCTATGTCATTGTACACATACTCTTCCTAGGAGAGTAATAAAGTATAAATCAATAGCAAAGTGGAAAAACATATTTAAATAAACAATGCCACTATTGCATGAAGTTTGGACATATAAACAAACATTGTTTCATAAGGAAGGTCCATTATGAAACAATGTGTACCTACATTGTTATAGTTGATCAATTGTCCAAAGTCCATCTAAAAATAGATGAAAAAGACAAATAAATATAAGGCAGAATTCTATCCAGTAAAATACTGGGCAGATTTCAGTGAACATAACTTAGGAGAAAATTCATAACTTTTGCTACAAAATTATTTTTAATGTAATTCTAGTTGAAAATTAAAGATACGACATGTGCCTACATTTTGTTAGTTTATCACTTATCCAATTTTCATCTAAAAATGGATAAAAAATACAGACCAACATAAGGCAGAAATGTTGTCCAGAATAGGACAGCTTGTAAAAAAATGTATTGATTGTGAAATTTTATGATAGAAAATATATTAATTGACTTTTCTTATAGTTATAATGATTAAATGAGCAAGTTTGAGGTTGTAAAATATTTAATGGGAATTATTGCATTTATGTAGAATTTATATTAATGTTATCTACATAATTTATGTAAATAATAATAAAGGTAACAAATATAATTAAACCCTATAACATCTAGTCGAAAACTAGAAATTAGGATAAGGTGGCATGCCAATAAAAGGGTAGAAATGTAGGTACTAAAAATAATAGTGCTGAGATTTAATTTATGTAGGCACTAAGAAATATTGTTGAGTTAAAATTACATAAGCATTAAGAAATAGTGCTGAGTTGGAAATTACGTAGGCACCAAAAAGGTGCTGAGTTATTATTGAAAATGTAGGCGTTAAATGCTGAGTTATAAAATAATTATGTAGGCGCTGAGTATATTGTCAGAGAGCAGAAACCCTCTATTCAGTGTTTAGTTCAGGTCTAAGATGTCGTGGGCTATTAAATAAATAATAAAAAAATATATATGAATTATGAAATTGATATTGTAAATTTTATATATTGAATTGTTAAGAAATTTCAAGTATGCTTAATGAATGAAATGTCATAATTGATGAATTAAATATTTTTGCATAAAGAAAATGGTTTAATTATTAATTGAATATTTGGCATGCTTAATAAATTAATTGTAGTTTCAAAAATTTTATTTTAGAATTATTTATGTAATTATTGGATAGTTGTCAAACGTACCACTAAGCTAGAAGCTTAGCGCGTGTGTTTCACGCCCAGATAAATAAAAGTAGCTGTTCCGATATGACGGCCGAAAAAGAGGGAACCCCCAAGATCAGATTGCAGCAGTCTAGTTATTTTTGTATGTTTTGAAAATTACCTTGTAAAAAAATTAAAGTCTAAAAATCTTTTTTTGATGTAAATTTGTGGCATGTAGGATTTATAAGGAATGAATTTTGTAATTTTATAAATCTAGTATTATTTATAAATATTATGGTTTAATTGGATGAGTTCTTTTAAATCAAACTATTTCCATCACTAGTTATATATTTAAATGGAAAAAATAGTAATAAATATTTCGCTAATAATAAACTCGAAAAAAAATTATTACAATGATTTGAACATTGGTTGTAAAACAAATGAGCTTATTAGCACTTCCATATCCTATTAACGTTTGGTAGGGTAATGGAACATTACATCAAGTCCACATCAAAGGAAAATGTTTGGCTAGTGGATAGTGGATGCTCAAAGCACATGACCGAAAATAAAAGCCTTTTCACTCAAATCAAAAAAATTGATGGTGGTAAGGTAACCTTTGAAAACAATGCCAAAGGCAAGGTAATTGACATAAACTCAATTGGTTTAAATAATGTCTCTTTAATTGAAAATATTTTACTAGTTGATGGATTAAAGTATAATTTATTAAGAGTAAGTCATTTATGTGATAAGGGAAACCAAGTCACTTTTACCTCTAATAAATATCTTGTGACTACCTCAAATGGTCAAGAGATGTTCAAAGGATATAGAGATGACAATACTTACATAATAGATTTACACAGGCTATCTAACCTTTCTTCTAAGTGTCTTATGACAATTAGCGATGAATCTTGACTATGGCAAATAAGGCTAGTTCACGCAAGCATAGACTTAATTCAAAGCCTTAGCAAAGGAAATCTAGTAGATAGACTCCAAAAATCAAACTTGTAAAGAATAAGACATGTGAACCATATTAAAGAGGAAAATAACACAAAACGTCATTTAAGTCAAATAGTGTAGTAAGTACCTCTAGACCTTTATCACTTTTGCACCTAGATCTTTTTGGACCTATTCGAATTGCTAGTTTAGAAGGTGAACACTATGCTTTTTGTCATTATTGATGATTACTCTAGATTTACTTAGGTAATTTTCTTAGCTCAAAAGAGTGATGCTTTTAAATCCTTTAAAAACTTTGCCAAACAAATTTAAAATGAAAAATGATATTTTATTTCCAAAATAAGAAGTGTTCATGGTAAAGAATTTGAAAATGAAAATTTTGAAATTTTTTGTTTAGAATATGGTATCTCTCATAATTTTTCAACTCCTAGAACACCTTAACAAAATGGGGTTGCTAAAAGAAAAAATATAAATCTAATTGAAATGGTTAGAACAATGCTCAATGGGTAGGGTTTGCCAACCTACTTTTGGGCCAAAGCCACTAATACCGTATGTTACATTTCTAACTGAGTTTTCTAAAGACCTATTTTAAATAAAACTTCTTTTGAACTATAGAATGGAAGAAAACCCTTTATCTCATACTTTAGAGTATTTGGATGTAAGTGTTTTATATTAAATACTAAGGATAACCTGACAAAATTTGCCTCTAAATCTGATAAAGATATCTTTTTAGGATACTCCATAACTAGCAAAGCTTATAGAGTTTTTAATAAAAGATCATTAGTTGTAGAAGAGTTTATACATGTTATTTTTGATGAATTTAATACCATTTGATGATACTATAGGTACTATGAATAAGCTTGGTCTTGATCATGAAGAGGATGGTGAATCCTTAAAGAGAAATGATAATGGTGATCAAGAAGAAAAGCAACAAGAGGAACATCAAGATAATCTACTACCTCAAGCTCATGAGCAAGACACCTAGAGCTTTAAAAGGAATGGAAATTCATAAGAAACCATCTTATGGAGCAAATCATTAATGATCCTACCAAGGGTATAAGTACTAGATCCAATTTTAAGTTTTTAGACTCTAATCTAGCTTTCGTCTCTCAAATTAAGCCAAAAAATATTGATGAGACTCTTGGTGATGAAAGTTTGGCGATTACTATGCAAGAGGAACTCAACTAATTTGAGAGAAATAAAGTTTAGACATTAGTTAAAAAACCTAAGGACTATCCCATCATAGGTAGTAAATGGGTTTTTAGGAACAACTTGGATGAACAAGGTCAAATAACCAGATATATAGCTAGATTGGTTGTCAAAGGATATAACCAAGAGAAAGACATAAATTATGATGAGACCTATGCTCCAATGGCTAGATTAAAAGCAATTAGAATTCTTTTAGCTTTTGCATGTCGTATGAACTTTAAATTTTTTCAAATGGATGTCAAAAATGTCTTCTTCAATGGTTTTATAGAGGAGGAAGTTTATGTTGAACAACCTCCCAGTTTTGAAAGTCATACACTGCTAAATCATATATTTAAACTATCTAAGGCATTATATGGTCTAAAACAATCTCCAAAAGCTTGGTATGAGAGACTCAGTGCATTTCTTTTAGAAAATAATTTTTCAAAAGGACATGTGACACTACTCTTTTCATTAAAATGCACAAGCATGACATATTACTTGTTTAAATTTATGTTAATGATATTATCTTTAGATCTACTAATGAATTACTTTGTCAAGAATTTGCTAAATGTATGACTAGAGAATTTGAAATGAGCATGATGGGAGAGCTTAAATTTTTTCTTGGTCTTCAAATCAAGCAAAGCAAAAATGACATCTTCATCAACCAATCCAATGAGCTATTAAACAAATTTGGAATGGAAGGATGTAAGAGTGTCAAGACTCTAATGAGCACATCAACCAAATTGGATAAAGGTGAGAAGGGTAAGGCTATAAATGAAAAGCTTTATAGAGGTATGATCGAATCTATTTTATACTTTATTGTTTCTAAATCTAATATAATGTACAGTGTATGCCTATGTGCAAGATTTCAATCATGTCCTAAAGAATCTCATTTGCATTCTGTGAAAAGAATTTTATAATATATACATGGCATAATGCACTTAGGCTTATGATATCCTAAAATCACTTATTTTCATATCATTGATTTTTTAGATGCTGATTATGCTGGAAGTTTTCTAGATAGAAAAAGCATATCTGGAACTTGTCACTTCATTGGTGAATCCTTAGTTTTTTTTTTTTTTTATTTTAGTAAGAAACAAGTTTTAGTTGTCTTGTCCACTACTAAAGCAAAATATATAGTAGTGGGTTATTATTGCACTCAAGTTCTTTAGATGAGACAACAACTCAAGAATTATGGTCAAGACATTGATCATATTCCCATTAAATGTGACAATACGAGTGCTATAAACCTTTCTAAAAATCCCATTCAGCATTCTAAAAGCAAACACATAGATATTAAGCATCATTTTATAAAAGATCATGTACAAAATAGTGATGTTGTGTTAGAATTTATTGACATAAACAATCAATTGACTGATATTTTCACCAAGCCCCTCAATGATGAAGGGTTTTATTTTATAAAAAAGGAGTTTGGTATGCTTGATGGAAGCACATTATCTTAAAATTATGTTTAAAGAATTGTATTTATTTTCGTCAAATGTGTATCTTTGATATTCAAATTGTAAACCTTGAGTAATATTTCATATTTTTGATGATTTGTTTGCTTAAATTGTATGATGAGTGATTATTTGTCATGAAAAAGTATGCCTAATTTACTTAGGAAGAAAATGCATATCACATCCTTATGTTTGGATCATGTTTCTTTTTTTTTTTACCATGTTTTAGGTCTTCATGCTCGTGAGTAAAACTTTACGATCGTGAAAATAGTAACTAAAAGTGGCAAAAGCATTCACGCTTTGGCTCACGTCTTAGGTCACGATTCGTGAATATCTTTTTTCACGCCTATGACAATTTTATATCACGACAGTGAATTTAACATCAAATGGAAAAAGCGTTCACATCTTCGATCATGGGATGGGTCTCCATTTGGCCTTTTCGTGAATATGATCATTCACACTCGTGAACAGTCATCCACGGCCATGAATCGATTGATATTTAGCCTGAAATTTCATTATTTCTCTCATTTCTCCTTTTTTAAAATCGTAAAAGCCGCACCCCTTTCCCTTTTTTCGGTTAAATCCGACATTCCAAACACCTTTTCACTCAATATTTTCACCAGTTTCATCATCTAAGCATCAAAATCATCCATTTTTACTCAAGTTTTCTTGGAGTTTTCAGGCGGTAATCAAACCCTAGGTCTTTTTCATTGCTTTCAATTTCTTTTAAAGATTTCAACCACCTATATGGCCTCCAGAGCCGGTTCCTCTAAAGGGAAGAGAAAAGTATGGCCCCAAAGATCTATGTCGACAGTCTTCTCAATGTTCTACCTCGACACTTCCATTAGAAGTATGATTCTCTGAAGAAATGGCCTATTTTGTCCACCTAAACATTTGATTAGGATTGTGTCAAGGCTTTTGGCCTTGAATCAAATATGAAAGTGTGGCTTTGACATTGTGGATTGCTAGAATTTGTAAACATTTATAAGCCCACATTCAAGGAGCCAAACCTATAATTTTTGAGCACCTTGCAAGTTTCTCCTGTTAGTAAGGTCTCCTTTCAGCTCTACAGACAAAAGATTCACTCACCGCCTCAAAATTTGCAAAAATCTTAAAGCTGCTACATGAAGGCTTGATCAATGGGAGTGAAGCAACGAATTTTAATCCCTCCGCAGATTGACACAACTTTGATAGTGACTATAGCTGGGATACCAAGAAGACGAATAACACTCACTTGAAGAACCCACATCTCTGCTACATTCATAAAATCCTGACTTATTAATTTTTTTCCTAAGGAGATAAAAATGGGGAAGTCAAGAAATCAAAGTTGCTTTTGTTCAAAATGGATTGGAAGAATAAGTCAATAGCCCTATCAAAATAGTTTGCATATCATCTTTAGTTAATTGCCTCAAAGCCATCAAGTGATATTATGATAGGTGGCTAATTACTCATCTGGAAATTGAACTCAAGTTGATGGATCTTAGCGATCACAACTTCATCATCATCCTGACATCCCCTAGAGATCAATTGGACATCGAATCCTTCATTAAGATGGGAAATGCAGTGAGAATCCTCTTTCAAGATAACATTTTATTATAGGTTTATCACCCCTATAGGTGCAATTACATGGGAATCAGAGGATTTAAAAAAATTTTAAGTTGGCCTTCAAGGGTCACAGTAGAGAAAGAGAGCCAAAGTCGAGCTTCCTCTAGCTAAAATCGAAACACCGATTACCCCAGCAGTTAGTGAAACATCTTCATCCTAACTGGATATGGCTCAGTAGCTTATGATGTTTATTACTCCTCACCACAACTTGCTTCAAGAAAGCATTGGTTCTTTTAGGCATTCTATTGATATGAAGTTAGAGAATCTTAAGGACTTTATAGAGTTGAGAGTTGATAGCCTCGAGGATGAGGTAGCTTATCTTCGTGAACAAGTATCTAGCTTCAACCATGAGTTATATTTTCTTTGGTTTTAGATTCTTGCCTTAGAATCATGTTTCGTTTAAGTTCATTAGGATCATTAGGTAAATCTTCTTTATACTTAAACTTCCGTATGTAATTTGTTTTTATAATGGAATATAAGATTTACATTATATTATTTATTTGTTTATCTCTTTTTGATTGTGCTAAAGAAGGAGAAGATATGCAATATTATTTACATATAAATGTCATTTAATATAAAATATACTTGAAATATACCTTCCATATACTTGGCATAAATGTTATGATTAAATGTTTTACTTGAATTTCTTTTGAAACTTCACCTATTACATGCTTATGGCTTGAAAATGTGGCATGCTTATGCTTTTTTTAGTTTATATTTATTAAGCATCTTTTGAGGGGGAGAAATTCATTTCTCCTCAAGCCACATATTGCAAAATTATTTTTCACCATAAAAAGGCGGAGTTTGTTGAACCTTGAGAGGTATTTCCATCATTTTGATGATAACAAATAATTAGATAATAAGGAATTTAATCATATTTTATGTTCTAAGTGTATTAGACATGTTACATATTTCTAAGACTATGAAGCAAGTTGATTGAAGTTCAAAAGAAAGAAAATCAGCAAAGGTTCACGCCCGTAAAGC
This sequence comes from Triadica sebifera, assembly GCA_023653625.1. Lineage (NCBI taxonomy): Eukaryota > Viridiplantae > Streptophyta > Magnoliopsida > Malpighiales > Euphorbiaceae > Triadica > Triadica sebifera. The sequence continues at coordinate 29,729,344 of CM042902.1, forward strand.
TAATATTCACGGTCGTGAACATTGTCATGCCAGTGGGACATAATTGCCACAACCATGAAATGCACCTTTCACGCCTATGACTTATGGGTAACGACCTGTGAGATAGTTAGTGCTAAAAACTGTTCATTCAAATATTCATGGTAGTGAAGTATTGGACCACCCCTGAAGCTTGATTAAGTCACGTCCATGAACAAATATGTCACGCACTTGAAAGTCTTCTCATTTCTGGATAGAACCGTTCATGACCAGCTTCACCACTTTATTCACAATTGTAAAAAACGGTTATGCCCGTAAACCTGTGAAGAGAAAGATGTCAGGCATGAATAAAAAAGTTGTTGAACGAACATTTTTATATTAAATGCACCCCAAATGACTATTTTTGTTAAGGAAAGTATAAATATAACATATTTATGACTTCCAAAGGTTAGAGAACAAGTTAAAACACGAATTCTATTTTCTAATCTTATATAGTTTTAAGTATTTAATTTTTTTCATAATTCTTATTGTAAGAACCATAGTTGCTCAAAATTGTTGAGTTTTTTAGTTGGTGAGTGTTTCATTCTTGTAATTAATTACTCAAAAGTGAGTTTAAGTGAGTTGGGTTATGAATGAAATATTTGTAAAGGTTTTTTGCGTGAGTCATTAAAATACAAGGATTTGTTTGTTGTGTTAGTAATTAAAATACAAGAGTTTTTCTGGGTTAGGTGTTAGCTAAGAGAGAAACACCATAGTAGAGAGTGAGCTAGGGAAAACTCCATTTGTAACATTTTGAGTGTTATTAAAATACCCAATTGAGATTGAAGAGAGAAGTAGGGTTTGTTGATATCTAAACTGTTGCCCAGATATTAAACCAAGAAAGGGGGGTTGAATTGGATAATAAAAATTCTTAACTTTTAAGTGCAAAAAGAAAAGTTAAGTAGAGTAGGGATAGGAAGATATCACACAAGAAATTTTATAGAGGTTCGGGTGTTAACAAACCCTACTCCTCTCTCCAATCTCAATTGGGAGTTTCAGTAACACAGTAAGTGTTACAATGGAGTTTTACAAGCTCACTCCTAATTATGGTGTTTCTATCAATGGATCACACCTAACCCATAAATCCTTTGTGTTTTAATGGCTCACACAATAAACCAATTCTTTGTGTTTTAATGGCTCACACAAATAACCCTTACGAGTGTTCTACTCTTAACCCAATATACCAAAACTCACTTGAGTAGTAGATTACAAAGAGAAAGACTCACAAATCTATAATGTTTACAAATTATGAGCAAAAAGATTTTTACAGAGAATTAATGTTTGTTTGAAAGAAATTAATGCACAAATGGCTACAACAAGATTTTGATTTGAAGTAATTGTTATTGTCTTGTTCTGGATTCATAAATGACTTTTATTTATACTTCCATGGCGAATTAAAACCGTTTGGTTGCATTTAATGCGAAAATAGCCACTGCACCAACTCTTAATTTCACGTCTGACATATTTCTCTTTCCTCTTTCACGGTCGTGAAAATGTGTGTCACGGTCGTGAATGTTCTTCCAAGCCGTGACTTGAGTGGTGAATCTGGCCATGAAGCATTCTGGAAGGATTTGAAGTGTTTGATCACGGGCGTGACATTATTCTTTCATGGGTGTGAATTTCCTTCCAAGCCGTGGTCCAAGTGGTGACTCTGTCCGTGAAGCTCTCTAAAGGAATTTGACATGGTTTCTCATGGGTGTGACTTTCTTTCATGGGCGTGAACTTTAAATGTTGGGTAGTTGGCACTAAGTTACATCACATGCGTGACATAAAAAGTCACGGGCGTGAACATGCTATTTCTTCAATTTTTGTCTTTTTTAAGGTTAGTCTTCCATTCTCCATTCTTGCATCATATTCCATACCCTGTTCAATAAACTTAAAAGCCTGCAATTGGTCAAAACGCGGTGCTAATAGGTCAGCCACCTGCTGAGCCAAATTTAGTATGGAGGCTGAGGATTGTCCAATTTCCTGCTCAACCTCTGGGGTCACCATTTTGACTCGAACTATTTTCTTTTGCTGGATTCCTTAGAGGCCAGCTTTGAAATCGTCCGAACCATTGGCTTCCCAAATAATCTCACCAGCTGTGTTGGTGAAGCAGTAGTAGATGTTATTCTCATGAACTATGCGAACCGTCGCTCCCATTTTGATAAAAGACTTAACTTCTAGCCGATCTCTAGGATGTGTTGGTATGAGGTTGAAGTGATGCTCCTTTATCTTCAAATAACCAAGATTTATAGTAAGGTGAGTCACGTACCCACCAATCAAAATGTCTCCGGAGGGCTTCGTGGCAATAGATAATAAATGGTTTGCAAACCATCAAGATAAAGCCATTGTTGGGCCTCTTCGGGCCATCTCCAGGAGAAAGAGCTCATATTTCTGAATTGATCCGTTGATGTCCCCTCTGGCAAAAATGTTATAGGTCAGAAACTTATGCAAGTACTTGTGCACTGGTGATTGAAGGTGGGTGCTCTTCGTCTTCTTGATGTCCCAGCTGCAATCGAGTCCAAAGTGAGTTCATGCCTGAGTGGCATAGAACTCTACCTCACTTTCATTAAGTATACCGTCAGATGGAAGGTTGAACATGTCACCAAATTATGTTGCAGTGAGGGTGTTCAGATGTTTGCAGAGTTGAAATTTTACAGTGTTGGTGGGAGAGACTTGCAGGGTGCTAAGGAACTCGAGGGTAGGTTCCCTTAGCGTTGGTTGATGTAAATCAACAAAATCTTTTAGATGACAAGCCTGGATTTTACTCCGTCATGCTTGTCTCAAGACCAAGGGTCCTAACAGTGTGCCACTCTAATGATCGAAAGGAAATGAGTGGTCTTTTCTTGAAAACCGAGTACCTCGGATGACAGTGCTCCAGAATGATATTGAAAGGTAGTTCGTGTACCTTCTTGGAGCATGAACTTCTTTCTGGTGCCTTTTAAGGAGCTGGGTTCCATTTTTGGTTTTGAAATTGATTCTTGAAGAGAGAAAAAAATCTCATAGGATGTTTGAAGAGTACCTAATGATTTTTGATTTTTGATGATGAAAATAGTTTTTGAAGGTATTTATAGATGGAGAATGTTACTAGGGGGCCGAAATCTATGAAATGTATTGAATGGTGATAAATGAGAGATGTTGGAGAGTTAGAAATGACAGAAATAATGACAGAAAATGTTTTATAGTCGACATCTTCACAGGTGTGAAAATTAAGTCGCGTGAAATGTCAGGTTCACGAGTTGTTGAAGAGGCACTCTACCCATGATGAGGAATATGAAACGATTCACAATTGTGACATTTAATGGTCACGGGCGTGAATGATGAAATTTCACGATGGTGACAAATTAGTCACGATCGTGAAGTACAATCTTCACTACTTATGACCGTGAGACGAAGTGTAACACAAAGCGTGAATGCTTCTGTCAGTATTTGGTGGAAATGTTCACGGTCGTGAATAAGTGTCACGATTGTGAACAAAGAGTTTCACGGTAGTGACAGAAAAAGATTATGGACGTGAAATATAATCTTCACTACCTTCAACCGTGAAGCATGTCGTGAAGCAAGGCATGAAAGCTACTAGAGCTTTTGGCGATCATGATCACAGTCGTGAATATATGTCACGGGCGTGAACTGCCTAAAATCCTTATTAAATAAAACTAAGTTGAAAACAAGACCAAAGGATTTCTAAGGTGCTTCTATCCCCTATAACACATATTTCTATCAAGTTAGTCACTTCATACCTTAAAAGATGAGACAATAACACAAGATTAACAATCAAGGTTCGACAAATTTGTTAATCATAAAGTTAATCCATCAATCGTACGAAGCTCTCTTCTTATGAAGTTAAATCTTTCTTCATTTAGAGACTTAGTGAAGATATTTGCATAATCGATCAAATAAGTCTTCAATACGTGGAAAGGGATAGTTATTCTTGATCGTCACTTTATTCAGCTTTCTGTAGTCAATGCATAATATAAGAGACCCATCTTTCTTTTTTACAAAGAGTATCGGTGCCCCCCATGGCAAAATACTGGGTCTGATAAAGCCTTTATCAAACAATACCTGCAGTTGAATCTTTAACTCCTTGAGTTTTGTAGGCGCCATCCTGTAGGGTGCAATTGAAATAGGTGTTGTACCTGGAGCTACATCAATAGTGAATTCGACTTCCCTGTCTGGTGGCAAGCCTGATAATTCATCAGGAAACACATCTGGATAATCTCTCACTGTAGGCACATCTGTAACCTTAAGATCTTCCTTTTTAGCTTCCATTGCAAAACACAAATAAACAATGCACCCCTTTCTTATAAGTCTCTTGGTAGCAGTAACTGAGATCACATCTAATAAAAAGTCTGTTCTTTCACCCACAATAGTGATTTTCCGATCATCAGAGAGTTTAAGTGTCACTCTCTTCCGTTTACAATCTACCGTCACTTGATGGGCGGACAACCAATCCATCCCCAATATCACATCAAACTCGCGGAATGGGAGTTCAATTAGGTTAGCTAGGAATTCATAACCTTGAGTACTAATGGGACAATTCTTATACACCTTGTTCACCACAACATTATTCCCTAAAGGATTGCTCACTAGGATGTCTTGGTCTAATTGTGAATCTTTTATCCCTTTCCCCCGTGCAATATTAGTATTGATATAGGAATATGTGGAACCAGGATCAACAAGTGCATAAACAAAATCAGTCATAAGCATGAATTTACCTACTATCACATTAGGAGCATCTTCCTCTTCTCTGGCTCTCACTGCATATGTACAACCTGTATCTCGTCCTTGACCCTGGGATTGCTGTGAAGAAGGTCTAGATGCTGATGGGTTAAGGGCTACTCCCCTACCTCGGCCTCTGGATGGTAATGATCCAATGCCAGGTGCTGGTGATATAGCTGTAGAAGCTTGAGCCACTAGACAATCCTTGACTTGATGATCTTTTGAACCGCATTTGAAACAGGCTCTAGTCAAATATCTGCACTCTTCTAGGTGAGCTTTGCCACAATGGCTACAAGTCTGAACTGTACTTCCCCCTCTACCTCTAGGTGTACTACCCACAGAAGTGACTAAGGAATTGCCACGGAATATATTTCCTTGTCCATGCCCTGGTACAACTGATGTACCACTCTGTGATGGAGCTAGTCCCCTAGGCTTCTTACTCTGAGAACCCAAACTGCTGAACTGTCCCGACTTCCTCTTCTGCTGAAACCAAGTTTGTCTGTTAGCCTCATCTGACTGGATACCTTTTACTTTAATTGCAGCTTCTACCAAGGCACACAAATTTGGATGCTGCTGTGCACCCACTATCTGTCTGATCTTGTTATGGAGACCTCTCTCAAATCTCTGACATAACTTTTCTTCTGTCAGCTGGTAATCATCAAAGTAGGCACTGAGGTGCTCAAATTCGTGTTCATACTCTGTTACTGTCTTGTTTCCCTGTCTGAGTCTCCAGAAAGCATCTTGCATTTCTGCTTTATACTATGATCCTATGTATTTCTTTTCAAACTGAGCCAAGAAGAAATCACAATTCAATTGTTCATATGGGGTATGCTTCCGTACTGAATCCCACCAGATGAATGCAGGACCCTGAAGTAATGCCACAGTACCTTCAAATTTCTCTTTTGACGGGCTATGAGTAATTTCAAATAATCTCTTTATCTTGAACAACCATTCCTCAACTTGAACAGGAGTCACTGGATCACGCCAATATAAATCTTCAGCTCTCAATCTCTTCAACTGTTCCAAAATCGGCTTCTTTTTAGGTGGAGCTAGAGGTTGTACTTGGGCCGCTAGCTGTGGCTGTTGAGCTTGTTCAGCTTGCATTCTATGTTGAATATAATCATCCATGAGATGGAGAAAATTTGGTTGTGGCGGTGGAGGTGGTGCAACTAGTGGAATGACATTCTATTGTGAGGTTTCAGCTTGTCTAGCACTAACCGATGCTTCACTCTCACCGTGATCTTGTTGGGATGCCATCATTCACTATAAAACAGGAAATGAGCAAGCATACGTTAGACTTATTACACATTTCATCCATCCTTTGGCATGTATATATATAATCTATTCACTTAATTTCAACTCCGATCTTAGAACCGTCTAAACTAGGCTCTGATACCACTAAAACTGTGACACCCTTATAACACTTATTCATATCTATACGTACGTTATGTGGATAAATACGATTATAGCCGATGTATGCCCAAATATTTTTTATCTTAATTTAATGACCATAATATTATCAACACTTAATTAATCGTTTTTATTTTTCCAAAAAATTTGGCAGCATAATGGCTATAACCTAACTAACCCACCTGAAAAGCAAACAATTCACAGCCCATTTTTAGGCACAACAATCCACACATAATGCAATATATTTTACATTCATCCACAAATTATCATTTCATTCTTCACACACATAATACTTTACAAATACCATTTTCGTCATAATATGTACAAAGTTCATTCTTACAACTTCATATCTATGCATATATATACATGCTATTAGTAGTAATATCCTATTACAATTTTGTTCTTCCGTCTGCTCCCAAAATTTGTATACTTACTCCTGCTTTTTCCGCTACTACCTGCACGCAGTTAAATAACTACGTGTTGAGCATTAATATGCTCAGTGGTGACTATTAATCTAAAAATTTCCACTAATTATATTTTCATTCAATTATATTTTTAATATACTATTCAATTTTTCTCATTAATATATAATTCATTTTATTATTTTTAAATACTCTTAATTCACTATTTAATACCTTAATTAATTTTATCAACTTTTTTTTCAACAATTTTTTTTCTTTTTAATCCTTCTTTTCTTTCTTCTTTTCAATTTCTTTTATTTTTTAATTTGTTACAAATTTCACTTAAATTCCTAAATTTCCATTTATTTATAATTATGCCATTAACAATATATTACTTACACTTTTGCCAATAACATTTTTATTTTTATTTTTTTATTTATATTTATTTATTTGTTTATTTATCTTTATTACACAATTTAATATCTATCTTCCACTTATTTTTCATTTTTCAACTTTATTATATATATATATATATATATATATATATATATATATATATATATATATATATATATATTTTTCATTTATCTTGTATTTCACACTTTCATTATTTTTCTTATATTTTTTACTTATTTCATGTTTATCCTAATTTTTATTTTAATCACTTTTCTCATATTTTATTCATAATTGTCACTTTAATCATTTCATTCACACTTGCCCCTAGTTTCAATCTGATAGAAAATCTTCGGACTGAATACATGAGACGTGGATCCCAAGAGTCTACTACACTGAAAAGTAATCCTGAAGGATCACTCGAGTATTATACTGTATACTGAATCAATGAGTTACAATCACTGAAGTAGACCATCATTGACCTACATAAGCGAGTCGCCATGACCCGCACCGCGGTAATAGTGTCCCTATGGCTAACCAATTATATCCTGAGCTAGATTTAACCATCAGAAAAATAACTAAGGGCATTATTTTATTTCTTCAATTCAATTTCTATTAAACTATAAATTTCATTATTTTTACATTATTAATCACTTAATAATTTATTCTTTCATAACAATTTTATCATTACCAAATATTTTCCACATTTTTCATTATAAATATATCAATTAAGTTATAAACTCACTAAATATATTTTATTCATTATTCATATCTTCTTACATTTCATGGCTAAATTTTCATTTAATTAGCAAAGAAAATATTAATTTCTTTTTTTTTTGCCTATATTTAATTTTCATCATTAAAATTTTTCTTTTAATTTCAAATTATTCATTTCACTAATTAATACATTCATTATTCCATATACATCATAATATTACACTAAAATGTATTTATTCCTTAATATTCATTTTTCACATAATAAGGTCACATTTTACAATTTTCACTAATTATTTTTTTAATATAAATTAATTATTCTAATTCACTTTTCATAATCCATTAATCATGTTATAAGCATTAATTTAAGAATTACATACAAAATACACAATTTTCTAAATTTTCATAACCCTAAATCATACTTAATTAATGGAAATAATTAGACTATGGAAATACTAACCTTAATTGCTTATTTAGGTCTTCATAATCTTCTTTTTCCTTTTCCTTTCCTTTGGATGCACCTTCACCTTGCTTTGAACCTACCATGGATAAAATATTTCCTTCATTAATCCACCATTAATTTACTTCCTTAGCTCAAATAAACTTCATAATTATTATCTACATATCTTAAACTACCTATTTGAACCATTAAATTAATTTAAAACCATAAATTTTTCTTACCTCAAATTAATATCCTAAACTTTGTCCTTTGATTTCCTTCCACTTTAACCTCCCAAATGAAGATTAAAAACTTCTATTAGCTACTAAAAAGGATGGAATTTTTTTTAGATGGTTGATTTTGGTTTAAAAATGAAGAAAATGGAAGGAAATTGAAAGAAAAATGGGAAATATGAGTGTCGGCCATGCAAGGGATTTGAGGAAGAAGAAGAAGTTCCATATTTCCTCTAGATAATTCTGATGTTGAGCCTATTTATAGTGGTCTTAAATGGGTGGGCTTAGGCCAAACAAAGCCCAACCCATTTAGGCCCAATTATGCACTATAAATTATTTTTCTCACTTTCCAAGCTCAATGTCACCCAAATTTGATTCCATAATTCATAAAATATTTTTATATGTCTACAAAACAAATTTCAACTCAATCGGAGTTCATTTTATGTCCAGCTCACTTAAATCAGACTGATTATTCAATTTTCATGTTACCGTAAAATTTCGTTTTCACTGTCAAATAATCCTAAATATTATTTAGACACTATCCATGACTTCAAATAAATTTTTAGATGTCTTTTGCTATTTTTTATAGCCGAGTCAATTTACGGTCAACTAATTAATTAGTTAAATAGGGTCTCTATTTTTCTTAATTTTGACTTTTGAGCACTTATTTGACCTCATTTCCACTCCTAATTTTACCCTCTGACTAGTCATAACCTATATTTTCTGATGATCAAATAAAATATTGTTCACCTATGGGTGTATTTTTGACCCCAGGTATACTGATGAATCTCGAAAACTACAGTTTACGACTAACCCGGTATTTGGGTCATTACACTCATTTGCTAAGGCTTTGAATTAAATCCATGTTTGCATGACCAAGCCTTCTATGCCACAGCTAAGATTCATCACTAGTAGTCACAAGATACTTAGAGGAAATGTTAGATATTTTGTGTAAGTCTATTATGTAGGTATTGACATCTCTACTTTCTTTAAATATCTCATGGCCATTAATAGAGGTTATAAGATATTTATTGGAAGTAACGATTACTTGGTTTCCCTTATCACATAATTGACTTACACTTAACAAATTATGTTTCAAACCATCAACAAGTAAGACATCTTTAATGAAAGTAGTATCATTAATACCAATAGAGTCAATGCCAATTACCTTACCCTTAACATTGTTTCCAAAGGTTACTTTACATCCATCAATACTTTTGATTTCATTGAAAAGTTATTTGTCTCCAGTCATATGCCTTGAGCATCCACTATCTACTAGCCAAACATTTTTGTTTATTGTGGACTTGAGGCATACCTATAGAATCACAATTCAAGTATTATTTTTAGGTACCAAAATAAGCTTAAGTCCTTGGGGGTTAGCACATGAAGGTTCCCAATGAGTCTTCCTTATCCAGCAATATTTATTTATGTGACCAAATTTCATACAATAATTATATTGTTTAACTCTAAATATGCTTTTTGGTCTTACAATGCTTTTGAATGTCATTTTTCTATTAGGTAGAGTTTGAGAGCAATGGCATGCACAAGCATGATGATTTAGTGCTTTTCTATATGCATGCTTCTTATACATAAAAGCATGATTAGCCTTTTGAGGTTTCTTTTTTAGGCTTACCAACTCTTGATCATTCCTCTTATGTATAAAAGGTTTAGTGTATGTTGTGCACTTAGCCCTTGGGGCTATTACAACAAATGTGGAGATGTGGGGTTCACTTGACTTAACAAAAGTAGTATTGTGAGATGAAGATGAAGTACCCTTAAATCCTAGACCATGTCTAATTAAGAGTGGTCTTTGATATACAATGAGAGTATCTAAACTCTCATTTCCCTTGTGAAATTTTGAAATGGAGTTTCTAAGTTCCTCAACTTCATTTTTCAAACTATTATTTTCTTTAAGCAAGGATTTAGTTGAGGGTCTTGAAGAGTACTCATCTAATGATTTTTGAAGAGATTCATTAGATGATTTAAGCTTAAAGATCTCCTTTTCTAAAACATCCATTTTGATTTTCAAACTAGAAATGTTAATTTTTATAAGTATTGAATTTACTTGTATATTTGTCTAGTTCTAGATTCAATACTTCTATTAGGCTTTGCTCATCATTATATTCACTATTACTATCATTATCACTATTATCATTATTGAACGAGTATAAGAGAAGTGATCCTACCTTATCCGAGAAGTGATCCTCTATAGCCATAAAGCATAGGTTGACCTCTTCACTTTCATTGTAATCTTTTTTCGCTTGAAGAACTTTTGTCATCCCATGTAGCTTTGTGGCCTTTCTCCCCATTGTCTCTTTGGTATTTGCTCTTGTGCTTATTGAGCTTTGGACATTCCGGTTTAATATGTCATTTCTTCCCACATTCATAGTACTTTACTTCCTCTTTACTCCTTTGAGAGTCATTCAAGGTCTGTTTGAAATTTCTTTGCTTGAATTTTCTGGAGTTGCCCATTCTCTTCTCAATTATTCTTTTTCAGCCTTATTGAGAGCATAACAATGTCCTCATTTGCATTATCACTCTTTTCTTCATCATCTTCAACTTCTTCTTGAGATTTTGAAGTAGAGGCTTTTAGTGCTAGAAGCTTTCTTTTTTCTGGATCGGCTCTAAGCTCTCTATCTCTTTTTACTGTCATTTCATGTGTTAGACGTTTGCCAATAAGCACATCAGTATTCATGACACTCATGTCTTCATTGGCCTCTTCTATACCAGCAATTCATGAACCGTAATCTTTGAGAGGAAGACTTCTCAGAATTTTGTTATTTACATCTTCCAAGCTGAGATGTTTTCCAAGATTTCTCATGCCATTTATGATGGCTAGAAGACGATTCGTCATATCGGTGATTAACTCATTGGATTTCATCTTGAAGAGTTCACATTCTGAAGTAAGAAGTTGAATCTTCTTGGATTTAACTTGATTTGTTTCTTCATGATAGTTTTCCAATGTTTTCCACATGCTATGTGCAGTTGGACAGTGTTGTATTCTGCCACATTCTTCAATGGATAATGAGCTTGAGAGAATTGTCATTGCCTTCTTGTTTTTGAAATTTCCTTTCTTTGAGGTTCTGTTCAATCATCTATTGACAGGATTTCTTCTTCACCATCAACTCCTCTTCTAGTTGGTGGTGTCCATTCTTTCCGAACACTATCCTAGACTTCAATTCCTTCACTATCCAGATATGTCTCCATCCGAATCTTCCAATGAGCATAATTTGCTCCATCAAAGTAAGGCTTGAGACTTCGGAATCCTTCATTAGCCATTTCTTGATCTTTGCTAATGCTCTTTAGGTTTCGATGCTAGACTGAGCTCTAATACCAATTGTTGCCCAGATATTGAACCAAGAAGGAGGGTTAAATTGGATAGTAAAAATTCTTAACTTTTAAGTGCAGAAAGAAAAGTTAAGTAGAGTAGGGGTAGGAAGATATCATACAATAAATTTTATAGAGGTTCGGGTGTTAACAAACCCTATTCCTCTCCCCAATCTCAATTGGGAGTTTCACTAACACACTAAGTGTTATAATGGAGTTTTACAAGCTCACTCCCAACTATGGTGTTTCTATCAATGGATCACACCTAACCCAGAAATCCATTGTGTTTTAATGGCTCACACAATAAACCAATTCCTTGTGTTTTAATGGCTCACACAAATAACTCTTACAAGTGTTCTACTTTTAACCCAATATACCCAAACTCACTTTAGTAGTAGATTACAAAGAGAAACACTCACAAATCTATAATGCTCAGACATTATGAGCAAAAAGATTTTTACAGAGAATTAATGTTTGTTTGAAAGAAATTAATGCACAAATGTCTACAACAAGATTTTGATTCGAAGTAGTTGTTATTCTCTTGTTCTGGATTCATAAATGTCTTGCATTTATACTTATATGGAGAATTATAGTCGTTTGGTTGCATTTAATGCGAAAATAGTCGTTGCATCAACTCTTAATTTCGCGTCTGACATGTTTCTCTTTCCTCTTTCACGGTCATGAAAATGTGTGTCACGGTCGTGAATGTTCTTTCAAGCCGTGACTCGAGTGGTGACTCTGGCCATTAAACATTCTGGAAGGATTTGAAGTGTTTGATCATGGGCATGACATTATTCTTTCATGGGCATGAATTTCCTTCCAAGTCGTGGTCCAAGTGGTGACTGTGGCCGTGAAGCTCTCTAGAGGAATTTGACATGTTTTCTCACGGGCGTGACTGATATGATTATTCACGGTTGCTATGATCTTTCATGGCCGTGAATTTTAAATATTGGGTAGTTGGCGCTAAGCTACATCACGAGCGTGACATAAAAAGTCACGGGCGTGAACATGCTATTTCTTCAATTTTTGTCTTTTTAAGGTTAGTCTTCTATTCTCCATTCTTGCATCATATTCCATACACTGTTCAATAAACTTAGAAAATAAATACGTTAAATACATTATTATTATTTTATTTGTTAGCATCAAAATGACGAAAATACCCCTCAAGATTCAACACGAACCTCTATAAATCTTATGTGTTGAATCATCTCTCTCTCTTATAAATTATTTTTTGGTAAAATTGCAATAAGCAAAATTTTAATTACTAACCATTTCAACTCCCCCCTCCTTCTTGGTTATTGTTTTGGGTAACAAGACTTAAACTTCTTATACCATTGTCTTGGTGCCTGTTTCAAGCCGTAGAGTCTTTTATTCAATCTACAAATATAATCCTCTTGTCCTTTATGCTTTAAACCCTTTGGCTGCTCCATGCATATCTCTTTTTCCAAATCATTGTGTAAGAAGACATTTTTAACATCTATTTGCTCAACCTCCAGGTCAAGACTTGTTGCTAATCCCAACACCATTTTAACAACTAGTGAGAAAATCTCATAAAAGTCAATCATTTTCCTTTGGCTAAACCCTTTGACAACCAATCTAACTTTGAATCTTGGATGGGAACTGTTCTCTTCCTGTTTAATTTTGAATACCCATTTATTCTTCAAAGTTTTTTTTTGCCTTTTAGCAGTTTTACCAGTTCAAAATTTTTACTATTATGCAAGGATTTCATTTCATCTTGCATGACTTCAACACATTTTTGACTGTGCTCATCAACTATAGTTTTTTCAAAGCTTTCCGGTTCTTCCCCATCAATGTGTAACACATACTCATTTTCTAGATACCTTGTAGAAGGTTGTCTCAGTCTATTGATCTTTCTCAAACGAACTGGAGATGAGACATGTGATGGTTGATGATGAACATCACCATTTTCGACATCATTTTCTAGGTAATTAATGGAATAATCATCTTCTACAGGCAAATCAACATGATATTCATCCCTAATCTATATTGGCACTGATATTGGAAGAATAAATTTAAAATTTGTTAAGTCACCATCGGAATCAGTAGCATTCTTCTTCATCGTGACACTATCTTCAATGGTCTCATTCTCAACAAAAATAACATCATGACTTCTGACTAATTTTTTCTCCACTGGATCATAAAATATGTAGCTAACACTATAAGAAAAAAGTGAAATAGCAATAGAAATTAGCTACAGACTTGAATCTGTTGCTAATTAGCATCAGATTAGTAATGGAAAGGCAAGTGACATTAATAAAAAAAATTTAAAAAGGTAGCAACAAATAAACGACAAACTTTTGTGACGAATAAGTGTCCATCGCTAAGATTGGTAGCTAAATATAGCGGCAAAAATTGGCGTCAAATTTGTGACTATTTAGTGACGGATTATGTCCTTAGCTAATCCTTTTCTTATTTTTTTAAAAATTGTTAGTGACAGATCTTCAATTTGTCACTAATATGATTGCTTAGCGATGGATTATTTCCTTCGCTAAAAATTATAACGTTTTTATTTTTGGTAATTGTTAGCGATAGATTATTGTCATCACTAATTAGAGATGGATTATGTTCGTTGCTAAGTATTTCATTATTTCTACTAGTTGTAGCGACATATAAAATATGTCGCTAAGCCTTATCGATTCTATTTTTGTTATTTTAGTGATTATGTAAGATTAGCAACATAACCTGCATTTGTTGCTAAGATTGATTAAAAAATGACCTTGTTTTTCTCAGCATTAAATAAGTAACCCTAATCTCAACCATTTCTTCCCCAACGCAGCACCTTTGCCATTTCTTCCCCACGCCGCACAACTCTCTTCTACCTCATGCCTGCAACATGCCATTTCAGTTCTCTTCTCTTCGAGTTGGGCAATAACTAATGCCACCTTTATGTAGGAACTATTTCTCCCTCTCTTCCTTTCTCCCTCTCTCTTACTTCCTCCATCATTTTTCAGATCAACAGTTACTCTAATTTTTTTATTAACATGTATTACTTTTCTATCTTTATTATTAGTTATAAAGAGAAACCAAAGGAAGTTCAGGTAGCGCCACTGTGCGTGAAAAGAAAAAAGGGGCCTAGATCTTGGCTGAGGACTTCAATTTGATGATTGTGGTTGAAGTTGAGCCCTTCCCCTAATTGTGATGGCAAAAGATGAGGTAATGGTAAAAAAAGAGAAGGAACAAAATAGAAGTTTTGTCTTGAGATTATAAAGCCTAATGCTAATGACGATTTTACTGGTGATAAGGAAGCTTATATGGCTAGTGCTTTGCCAAGGTATCAAAATACCTGGATGGAGAGAACCAAGCATCATTTAGACCTAAATGATTTTTATTTTTTTATTTTTTAAATTTGTCAAAATGGAAACCTAATGGTCTAGTTTTTAGTTTTTGGAATTATTATTTTTAAATTTGCTTGAGTTTGGTTTGTTTCTTGGTGATACAAGGTACTTTTATTTTTTCTATAGTTTAAACTCGGCATTGAGATCCTCATCTTGGTGTCTGTCATTGTACTTCTTGGAATTCCTAGAACGATGAGTATTTGTCTATTTGATGATTCTGGAATTATGAAGTCTTGTACTTGTTTATGATTTTTTTTCATTTGATAGAATTTTGTGTAGGATTATTTTATGGGAGTACTCACAGCTGAATGTTGCAAACACTATGATGTCAAATCAGAAAGTGAGCAAGAAAATTCTGTAGTCTTGTTTGGAAGGTTGGATTTAATCTTATCCTGCATTTTCATGATAAATCTAATTATCATTTTGTTAATATTGTTGTACTTAAATTTCTTGGTGAGAAAGAATTATGTTAATGGTTGGGACGACCCTCATCTTTTGACACTTGCCGGTTTAAGGAAAATGGGTATAACTTCAACTAAAATAAGTGCTTTTGTTCGAGGAATTGGAATCACCACAAGGTTGTTATATATTTGTAAATCTTTTTAGAGACAAACTAACTTATCAGGTAGCATATATATTTTTGGATGAAAAACTAAATGTTTCTATTATACATTTGTGCTGCAATGATGGTAGTTTGATATACTTTGATTGCCTCGAGCATCACATAAGAGAAGAATTTGTTAACCTTGAGGGTTATTTCCGTCATTTTGATAATAATAAATAATATAGCAATATTGTATTTAACATACTTGTTTTTGTAAGTATATTATACAGGACGAATTAAAATAGCAAGAATGGATAATTGGAAGAATAATCCTTGAGAAACAAAAAGCAAGAAGTAGCATGTTCACTGCCGTGACTCTAGGAGTCACTCCCGTGAAGACAACTAGCCGTTACCAAAAACCAACATTTGAAGTTCACGACCATGAAGGAAAAACAAACCGTGAAGTAAGCATTTCAGTCACCCCCGTGAAGCTTCATGCAAATATCATTCCAGAGAGCTTCACGACCAGAGTCACCACTTGGGTCACGGCTGGGAATATTGTCACCCCCGTGAATGAAGGTGTCACCTCCGTGAAGGATTCATTCAATTTCATCCAGAGAGTTTCACGACCAGAGTCACCACTTGTCTCACGGCTGGGAAAGAGTGTCACGCCCGTGACCAATTAATGTCACGCCCGTGACTCTATATGTCAAAACATACCAGAGAGCTTCACGACCAAGGTCACCACTTCAGTCACGGCTTGGGAAGAACGGTCACCCCCATGACAAGCATATTCACGCCCGTGAACAATGAAAGAGAAAAATGTCAGACACGATTTTTTGGTTGGTATAACGGCTAGTTTCTTATTTAATGCACCCCAACGGCTATATTCAACCATGAGAGTATAAATGAAAGTCATTTATGCATTAAGAAACAAGAGAATAATAAGAAAAACAAAAGATTAGCATATACTTAAAAATCATAAGCTATCTTGTACTTTTATACTTTGAGAATAAATCCATTATCTGTAAAAATCTTATTGCTCCTCATATTTGAGCAATAAAGATTTATAAATAGTTCTCTCTGTAATCTTTACTTAAGTGAGCATTGGGTAGTTCCGGGTTAAGAGAAGAACACTTGTAAGGGTTAGTTGTGTGAACCTCCAAAACACAAATTAAAAGGTTGTTTGTGTGAGCCTGTAAAACACAAAGTATAGGTTATTTGTGTGAGCCTGTAAAACACAAAGTGTAGGTTGTTTGTGTGAGCCTGTAAAACACAAAGGAATTGGTTATTGTATGAGCCATTAAAACACAAGGGATTTCTGGGTTAGGTGTGAGCCATTGTGAGAAACACCATAGTTGGGAGTGAGCTTGTAAAACTCCATTGTAACACTTAGTGTGTTAGTGAAACTCCCAATTGCGATTGGGGAGAGGAGTAGGGTTTGTTAACACCCGAACCTCTATAAATCTTTGTGTCTGATCTTCTCTATCCCCCCTAAAATTAACTATTTATTTCCGCACTTTAAAATTTAATTTTTGAAACTCCAATTCAATCCCCCTTCTTGGTCTAATATCTGGGCAACAGAATTGAACGAAAAAAACACTTCATACAATGGTTGTCCTACATCCTCTAAAGGTACTAATCTTATCTCTGCAATTGTTTTCTTTTGGGTTCAATTGTATTTAAGTCTCCAACCTACTCTTTATGTGTTCTTAATGGTCACAACCAACCTAGAATTTGGTTCAGTTATGGATCTTCGTGCATACTTAATCTGCATTTATACACATGCCTTGGGCTTTTGGGTGGTGTTGCAAAAGATAGGTTATGAGTAAGCTTCTAACGAAATACAAAATGCAATCTCAAAGGCTTAGAACTCAAATACTTACCATTAATGCTAAAATGTCTAAGAGGGTTATATACTAATAAGAGCATGAAAATCTTGGCTAGGTAATGAATTGTTCCCCCTTTTTCATTTTATTTCTAGTTTTTTTTTATTCCGGTTTGGAAGAAATTGATTGTTGTAAGATGAACTTAGAGTGGATAAAGAGGAAATAATGTATGATTAGGGTTTCTTCTGTCAAGTGTTTAGTGATATACAGTGATAGGAGGTGGCAGAGAGTGAGTTTATTTGCAATATATAAACTTTGTTTTTAAGTGTCGGAATTGTATTCGATTTTGATAAAATGAAGCTTGAATTTGAGTCTTTAAGATATTAAATATACTGAATTTAGATTAGTTAGAATGTTAGCATAATTTAACCAATTGTTAGTAGTAATTAAATGTAGACCTGAGCCATGCATGAATTTATTAAATCTTTAGTGTAGTAGGAAAAACAACTAATGTAAATTATTGGTTGTTTATAATATATATTTTATGCTTCTCATAGGTTTGAGATTAATTGCAAAGCCTACCTGTAATATTTATAATTCCAACATGAAATATGAAATAAATGGTTGGAATTTTTTTTATTCAATATATATATTGATTTTAACATATAAAATAACTTAAATATGATTTGCGTTCATAAGAAAATCATTGATTATAAAAAATATGATATATTTTGTTTTAATGTAAATGAAAGGACTTACATCCAAACAAAAGAAAAATTAATTGCTTACAACTAAGATGTGGTTGCAAAATTTCTAGCTAATGGATTAATACAATAGGAACAAATATATGGAGAATTTTTATTATTTTCATGTCCTCCATCTTATTACTATGATAATAGCCACATAATATGTAGGATTTCAACTATGGACAAGTGTACGTGGCCTTTGCTTAGTGAAAAGGTATCTCTATATCTGTGTCTTCGGGTTAGGCTTATTTCTCCCAATCTATATCTAATGTGGACTTGGAAATCTCAAATTCTAAGTAGTTGATGAATTCTCAAATTATGCTTTTAAAGTACTATTTGTTAAATTGATTCCTAAACTCTTTTTTAATTGCTAATATGAATTTGAGGAAGTTTTATTGATTAAAAAGTATTGATAAAAAGAATCTAGCAAACATATTGCTTTTATGGATGACTTGTACATAATTTTTTTTTATTAACCGTCAAAATCTAATATGTTGATTGTAAGTCATGGAGTTTAGATTGAACTTTCTTTATATTAATTTAGTTTTTGATAATAATTTTAATTTATTTACTTTTAATTTTCTAAAATTTATATTGATGGGTGAAAATATAAAATATAGAAAAACATATCAAAATCTTATTATGTTATCAGCTATATATTTAACATAAAATCTTGCCATATTAGCTATATAAAAAGGAAATTAACAATCAAATAAATAATTTTTTATTTTACTTTTGAATTTGAAAATGCAATCTTATAAAGGTTGTCATCTTGATTGGTATAGGCTTCAAAGGTTGAACAATTTTTTTAATATGATATTAAAATTTCAAATATGATATAGGAGCTATCATAGTAACTACCTATAACATAATCATGTTATGTCTTGTAATTATAGCCATATTGTCCTTGGTGCTAACTGATATATTTATATGTCTAACCACCAACTCTAGCAATTGGGATGTATTTGATTTCACAGCTTTACAAATTTTTCAAGCACTAGCATCATTTTTGTATGTTTTTTTCTCATTATGTTGCTCCTTGTTGTATCTTAGAGAAACATTTTTTTTGTTTTTTAATATAATATAATTTTCTTTTTGGCTCTAATTTTTTAAGGTAACTTTCATGGCTATCAATATATTCATAGACTAAACAGTTATAGTCTCAGAAGAACTTATGATCAAATGACTTTTTGAATCCTGTCACTCAATTTTCTACACCTTTTGGGTTACTAGGAAGGGTTGTTCATATGAGTTTTTCCATGAAATTTAGACATTGTAGTTTTTTGGACAATTTATTCTTGTTCTATCATTATCAAATTTTTTCTGCTTAATTTTTATGCATCATTCATGACTACATGTTACTTAAATACTTGAAATTTTCTGCATGATTTTGATATTTTCATTGATGATTACATGGTGATGTTCCCAGGCATGCCACGTAAGGTTCTGCACTCACATTTTTAATTGTGTCCTTCAAATTTTATCATCTTAACTGTTATTATTGGAAACAAATATTAGTGACTAGTCTAGTTCCAGTTTCTGGGTAGATTATTGTGGTTGTTACAGCTATTTAATTGAGGCATTTCTAATCACATTTAAATTATGGATGGTTGATCTTGAAATTAATAATTCTTACAATGCAATGATACTATTTAGATTTCTTATTATTTTTGTAGGATTCTAAATTCATAGTGTTTTTTTTTTATTTCTAGATCTTCAATCTCTTAATTTTTAAAGCGAATGACGTGTTATTATATTAGGTGAAAATGAAATAATTAGCTTGTAGTAACATGGTATATTTCCACATTACATCTATTTCATGTCTTAGCATTTAGACAATTTAATTTTTTGTTTTAATGGAAAGAAACTTCATACATGATATTTCCTCTTTTGTAATTACATAAAAGCTTGGATGGAGGTTCAACTTCAAAGTTTTGAAGTTAATGAACTGGGAATTTTTTTTCTAACAATTATATGTTTGTTGTTGGTCTTTGTTCTTAGAATTGCTTTAAACTTTAAGCTATTGCAAAATGTCTTATATTATTTGAACCAATCTACCCAAAACCAACAAAAAGAAGTAGAGATTCAACTGTTCACTAATAAGATATATGGGTATAAAGATATCTATCGAAAGTAGCTAGTAAATATTGTAGATTCCAAGTTTTGTGACTTTGAAATGGAAGACAACATGTTGTTAGCCTTTTTTTTACATGCAATTATTGTTTGTGGCCTAATGTTTTTGAACAAATGTTTGTGGCTTACTTGGATGGGGTTAACTTTAGTTATGACTTTCCTTTTTTTGGGATTTTATTCTTAATCATGAAGTTATTTATTTGAACTTATAATCTCATTACTTGTTAAACAACAATTGTATGGAGAAGATTTTTGGCTTGATCAAAGACAACTTATTCCATTTTTTTTACTTACCAAGTATCCAACTATACTTGTTAAATAACAATTAATTGTTTGTGTGGAGAAGACTTTTGGCTTGATCAAAGACAACTTGAAAAAAGAATTATCATCATTGTTGTGAATCATGAATATGGATGCTATATAATATTGTTGCTACCTTCTTACCTAATTGTTGTATAAAGTTGAGAATTATACTATTTTCTTGTCATTTTACTTGTATGAGATTTTTTCATTAGGATTCATTTTGTTGTTATATTTGCCACAATTGTCTCAATTGAAATTGATGTTTATGTTGTGATCTATAACTAGTCTCCCAAAACTTCGCGGCATGTTGGAAAATATTATAATTTGAAATTTAAAACTAAAAAAAAATAAATTGAATTATAAAAATATTACAAATTAAAAAAAAATAAAATCTAGGGATTAGCAATGGAAATTATGTTGCTATCTAGCAATATAATCACTATTCACCCTCTTCAATTAGTGACAGGTAGAAAATTTGTTGCTAAATTAGCGAGGAAATAGTGACTAAAAAGCTCTCGTTACATTAGCGACGGTTAAATAATTCATCGCTAACTAGATCATAGCAAAATAATGATTGACATTTTCATCGCAATTTTGTGACGAACAATTTGTTGCAAAATAGTCGTTGCCTTTGCCCAACCGGTTGAGGTGCCTATGTTTAGCGACAATATTTTTGTCGCTAATGTTAGCGACATATTGCATTTCCATCGCTACTCTTTTTACGAGGAGGAAATCTGCAAGAAATTTTGTCCCGCTAATTCGTCACTAAAGTAAATTAGCGACAGATTTTTCTGTCGCTAAATGATAATTTTCTTATAGTGTAAGTTAATATTTGTCATAGCCAATAAAAATGTATTATCATGTTTTGATATCTAGCTTGGACCTCTCATTTTTTGAAATATATACAAAAGTCTTGCAACCAAACATCCGTAGATGATAATAGAAAACATCATTTTCTCACCAAACTTTTTTTATAACATCTAGCTTTAGAAGAATACAAGGTGGAAGATTTAACACGTACACAATCGTGAGTAAACTTTCTCCCCAAAATATTTTGGGCAACTTTACATGTGAGAGCAAACATCTAACTTTCTCCATCAAAGTCATGTTCATCATTTCAGCTAATCCATTCAACTGAGGTGTTTGTGGAAGCGTTGTTTGATGTTGAATATTGTACTCTTCGCATTAGGCATCAAACAGTTCAATGTAATATCCATTGTTGTCTGTCCGAATGTATTTCAACTTCTTCCCAATTTGTTTCTCAACTAAGGCATGAAATTCTTTAAAGACATTTAGTACATGATCTTTTGTCTTTAAAGCATACACTCACATCTTCTTTGAATGGTCATCAATGAAAATTATAAAGTACTGAGCACCACCCAGTGACTTTGACATTGGCCCCATAAATCTAAATGGACCAGATCTAACACATTCTTCATTCTTGAAGGAAGGAAACTCTTGAAAGCAACTTTGTTTTGCATTCCTATTAAACAATCAACACATTTCTCCAAATGCATTTCATCCATTTTGGGCAATATCTTCTTCCTGACTAAGGTGATCATTCATTTTTTCACTCATATGACCGAGTCTTCTATACCATAATTCAATAGCACTGTCTTTCTCCACACCACTCACAATGTCATTGGAAAGCTTCGCATGCATTACATACAAGATATCATGTCTTGTACCTCTGGCTACTACCAAGAAACCTTTGGTGAGCTTCCACTGATTATTAGAGAAGGCGTTGCAAAAACATGCATCATCCAGTCTTCCTGCAAAAATCAAGTTCAGACGAATATTTGGAATATGTCTGATATCTCTTAAGACTAATATGGTACCATTCTCAGTCTCAAGACAAATATTCTTTCTGCCAACAACTTTTGATATATTATCATTTTCCATCTTTACAATGCCAAAATCTTCGGTTGTGTATTATGAGAAAATTTCTTTGAGACATGGCATGAATGGTAGTGTCACTATCAATTACCCAATTGGTCTTAAATGATGTAAAATTGATAGTATCATCACAAACGATATTGAATTTGTTCATGATATTTGTCATATCATCATCACTGTTGTCATATCGCTTTAATTCATTGCCTTTTTTGTTCCTTCTTAAACTTTCAGCAATATTTTTTGATATGCCACTTCTTTTTGCAATAATGGCATTCAATATTGATATATCTATTTGACTTGTCTTTGTTCATTCCTCTATGCATTTGTTGCCTAGACTGACTCATTCTTTTGAAATCTGTAACCAGAATATCTAGTTATGATAAAGAATATGAGTTTTGTGATCTCTTTCTCATTTCTTCATTTAAGATACTATTTTTTATAGACTCCATATTGACTATATCATTAGGTGCAGTGTTGGTAATTGAAATCTTTAAAGTCTCTCACAACTCTAGCAAATAGTCTAATACCAGAAGAACAAAAATTTTGTCATCCAGCTTTATACTCATTCTAAACAGCTGGTTCATGATCTTTTACATTTCATTAAAATGATTTGTTATGGAAATATCTTCTTTGTATTTCAACTGCATCAACTTTGTCAAATAAAATAATTTATTATTGCATATTTTTTACGCGTACAACTGTTCAAGTTTACTTTATACTTTCTGAACATGAGTCTCATTGCAGATGTGATTATACTAATATGAAATATCAGTCAATACTATAAATTGTAAAACATACTAAGAATTTTATAGGATTGACAAACTAGTTCTAATATCACTTGTTGGGTACAACGGGTAAAACAACACCAATAAAAGTGAATAAAATAATCAGTAAAAATAACATCATCAATTTCACGTGGTTTACTATTTAATTTAGGCTACATCCATGAGACAAATTATGAATATTTTTTCTTCTACTAATAAAAATTACTGGATACAAAATAAGTTTTTCCTAGATACAAAGTAAGTTTTTCCTAGATACAGACTATAAGTAATATAACCATTTGAAATAAACTCAAAAATAGTAGCACACGTATTTCCCAAAAATATTTCAAAAATATTTGTTTCACTATTTTTGCCACTCTCCAATTTTTGGAAAAATTCAAAAAATCTAACTCTCCACAAGACTATCTCTTTCAAATTGAATTGAAATTTGCAGTACTCTCATCCCTTTCTTGCAATGCCTTTTATAGGTAAGGAGAGCAAAAAAAAACCAAAAAAAAAAGTTTACATCTTATTCAACAAAAAAAATAATTCATAGTGGGGTACAGTGCGGCAGAATATGTTTTGCAAATTTTGGCTTTCGAATTTTTCGAATTATTTATTTAATGATGGGCCCCACATGTAGAGGGGCTCATTGGTCCATGATCTCTTACATTTCACTAAAATGATCTCTTATGAAAATACCTTCTTTGTATTTCAACTGCTTCAACTTTGTCAATTAAAATAATTTATTATTGCATATTTTTTATGCATACAACTGTTCAAGTTTACTCCATAACATCTAAGTATGAGTTTTATTACAGATGTAGTTATATTAATATGAAAGATCAATTAATACTATAAATTATAAAACATACTAAGAATTTTATAGGACTGACAGATTAGCTCTAATATCACTTGTTAGATACAACAAGTAAAACAACACCAATAAATATGAATAAAATAATCAGCAAAAATAATATAATTAATTTAATGTGGTTTACCCTTTAATTTGGGTTATATCCACGAGACAAATTATGAATATTTTTTCTTATACTAATAAAATTAATAGGTACAAAATGAGATTCTTCCCTAGACATAGGTTAGAGGTAATATAATCATTTAAAATAAACTTAAAAATAGTGACACACAAGTGTTTCCCAAAAATATCTCAAAAATATTTTTCTCTCCAAATTTTAGAAAAATTCCAAAAGTCTAACTCTTTCACATGACTATCTCTCTCAAATTATTTCTCTCAATTGAATCGAGATTTGTAATGCTCTCCTCCCTTGCTTGCAATGCCTTTTATAGGCAAGGAGAGCAAAAGAAAACAATGAAAGTTTACATAGGGTGAAGGGCGGCAAAATTTGTTTTGCAAATTTTGGCTTTTGAATTAATTATTTAGTGATGGATCCCACATGTGGAGAAATTCACACTAAGTTTTCAAAGAAATTTGCACAAGCCTTGACTAACAGGCACTTTATATCTTAAAATGATCTTCACTATTCAGTATTCACCTCCAAACCATCATACCCAAACACACACACATTAAGGCCAAGGAACATAGAAATTTGAAGAATAACATGTATGCTCCAAATTAGTACAGTAGCAGTAGCAAGGATATATACAAGTTTAAGCTACAGGATATATACTCAGTGATGGAATGCAAGTTTAAGCTACCGAAAGCAAGGGAAATTCATAATCCCCACGAGTATCCATTGACCTGGAAGTTGAACAGTTGGGAAAATATTAAAGCAGAAACGCAAGAAATCATTGCATTCAAAATCAGATAACTTGATATGCTAATTTCCAAATTATCTGTCATATCACAGGGTGTGATTCGTATTACCTTCTAGGACATAATGCAAATAAAATCTAATTAAACTTGAAATTGCTGCAATGCTATGATGACAGAGACAAATATAACAATGGTCAATTGGAATCACACTTGTCCTTGCCATAGCCCTTTCTAGCATACCTGGAGCTATCACAAAATCTAGAAATAAATTGCCTGTCTTCAAAAATGAAGAGAAGTGTCCAATTTCATATATTACCCTTGTCAAGAATTTTTCAAAGCCATCATCAACATAGGTAAATGGGTGAAACAGTGACTAGGCAGCCACTTTCCTGCATTTCTAAAATAAAAACTTAAAACATGGAAACACAAAAAAAATAGGAGATTGAGTCATTGGCATCTAAGAAATTAATATCAGATGCACATATAAAGATGCTAAACTAGAATTGCCAAGGTGAGCTATCCGCAATCTACTGTAACAACATAAGCCAGTGGGCACAATCAATTGAGCATGGCCAATTAAAAGAAAGAAAGAAAAAAAAAAAAAACCAATTAAGTCAGCAGTTTTATAAGACCGAAAGATAAGAGTTAGAACTTAACCATATCTCCAACTTTCCCTTAATCCTTGAAGCATGACAAAGAAAGCTAGTTAGGCATAATACTTTATTAAAATTAAATTGAAATTCTGGTTACTGAGTTAAACCATTAAAACATTTTACTTTTAAGCAGAAACTTATAATTGTTTTTCTTGTCTTTGGGAAATATTACGATAACATAATGAAGAACTTTCATGTCCCACCCACATGTAAGACTTATTCACTCTATTCAGAGGCACATTATTGAGAGCAAAGATACAATAACGTACAAAAAGCTCATTTTAGTTCAAAAGAAATAGACTAGTACACACTTGAATTTTTTTAATACAGAGATTACTTGAACATGGAAAACTAGTTCTAATAAGATGAATCCCTTCATGAAGCACTCAAGAAAAACTGGAGCCGCATCATTATACTCTATTGTCATTCAGTAACTTTGATGCAAGAGAAGCTCCTCTTGGCCAACGGCTACTAAACCCAAAGCCTAGAAGAGACTGTTCCTTTTTATTGCATTTATTCTTTATTTTGTCATAAAGAATGGTATAGTTTGAGTTGCTAATATTCCTGAAGTAGCAGAATTCACTACCATCATATTTGTATACCTGTTGTGTACTTCCCACTCCACTGACCACTAAGTTGTTCTTGACAACCATTACACCCTGCCCATTCTGCAGATTTTTTAGAGTTTCGGTGGCAGATCCACCGGCTTCTGTTGATTTCATCTCATTGAACCCTAATGTAATGTTTGTTATATACAAGGAACTCCCATTTCCTTGATTGGATAAGTCAGAGTACATGTCAAAGTTAAAGTTTTTTAATGATTCAAATGAATGAACAGAAGAGGTGAGCCTTCTGAAAAAAACAGTGTCATTAAAACTAATTGTCTGATTCACAATCTGCAAATTCCCATTCTCACCCATCTCCATGGAGTTGCTGTAACTAAAGTGTTGCTGAAAATGTGTAGTGATCTTCCCTAGGGAAGACATCACCCATCCAATCGAGGAAATAGACCTTCGTGCTTTTGTCAAGAATGTTCCATTTAAAATCTTAAAATTTGACACCAAAGATAAAACAAGAGGCATACTCTTATGATTCAAAAGTTTCCCTTGAGTTCTTATGCTCTTATAGTCCAACCAAAGATGCAAGTTTGCATCTATATACCAAACATTCAAAGCATTGGTGACACTAAACCCCAATTCATGAGTCCTTCCATCCAATATGTTTCCTAAAAAGGGAGTAATTTCAAGATCATAAGAAGGGAGGTTGAACGAACCAATGCCTGTAATTGGTCTCCACAAAAGAGGATTAGCGCCACCTGTGTAAATCACAGTAAAAGGCCAAATTGCACCAACAACATCTCCATCAAGGCTAACAACAACCTCCCTAAAAGGACCATTTCCAGGAGTATCAGTGAGATTATTCGCAACAATATAGTCATTGGGATAATTTCCAAACCAAGTTTCATCATTCTCATGAAAAGAAACATAAACCTCCAATACAGCCCTATACACATTTTGAGGAATTTCAAATCCCTTCAACTGGGTTTGGGTATTATTTTCAATTTCAAACCACAACCCATCATTTAATGGCAAATTTCTCGAAATGGGTAAGATCAAATCAGCCTTAGAAACATGTGGAGCTTTCAAATTATTGAAATTGTTAACATTATAACCCGATTTCCTTTCAGTAGGATAAAAATAAATACTTATATTGACATGGTATATCCCAGTATATTTACTATCAACAACATTACCAAGATAAACAGCAAGTTCTTGAGTCTCATTCTTAACAAGCAATGAATAATACCTCGTGACATCCTTCTTTACTGACCAAAAAATACCGGTGGCCCTGGGCTCCGCCGTGCAGCTTCTGAGAAGCTCAACACCTCCAAGCCAAACCCCAAAAATGCGATCAAATTGTCGACCTATACAAGTTGCATTCCATTCAAGGACAATCTTGGAGAACTTCAAACAATTTTACCTTAGTAAATTTAATATTCACTAAAGATCAAACATCATCATTGTCCAACAAAAGCTAATCTTGCATGTTTGCATTCACCAACCACAAACAAATGCATAATAAAAAAGCATAACTTGTTTAACAGAGGATAAATGAACGGCACGAAGAAATCCATTAAATTAAACCTCAAAAGCATATTTCCTCATTAGAGACCAATATCTTGAGAAATCTAATTAGTTAATAACGCAATTTTTTGACCAAAATAACCAAATTGTAATTTCATATATTCAAACATAAATTTTAGCATTGTTGAATGTTGAGTGAAACGGCATAAGATATTAACACATTCAAGTTTGTGGGTATTAACTCTTGATTCTTGTTTATTGATAACTTATTAATGATGAGTAATTATGTTTAACTTTTTCATAAGCAAGCAGGTTCAACAAAAAAGAAGAAGGAGAAGGGAGAAAGTACATAATTAAAATTCATACAGGACAAATCCCTTGTGTTGGAATCCAAGTTTAAGCTACCAAAAGCAACGGAAATACATAATCCCCATGAGTATTCATTGACCTGGAAGTTGAACAGTTGGGAAAATATTAAAGCAGAAACAGAAAAAATCATTGCATTCAAAATCGGATAACTTGTTATGCTAAATTCCAAATTTTCTGTAAGATCAGAGGATGTGATTCAGATAACCTTGTAGGACATAATTCAAATAACATCTAATATTAAAATTGAAAGAGCTGGAATGTTGTGATGACAGAGATAGAGGTAACAATGATCACCTGAAATCACCCTTGTCCATTCCATAGCACCTTTCAGGTGATGGTTTTATTATCATCAAAACAATAAATTGTAACCTTGAGCCAACATCCAGCTTACTTGGAGCTATCACAAGATCTAGAAATAAATCAACTGTCTTCAGAAATGCAGTATCAAATTTCAAAGAATTCTTCAAAGCTATTTGACAGAGGTAAATGGGTGAAGCAATTATTAGACAGCCGATTTTCCTGCATTTCTAGAAATAAAACCTTCAAAGGTGGAAACACAAAAAATAGGAGATTGAATCATTTACAAATTAATACCAGCAGCCAATAACCAATAAAATCAAGTCAGCAGCTTTAAAAGTCCAAAAGACAAGAACTAAGACTTATCAGTATCTCCAACTTCCCATTACCTTGAAACATAACAAAGAAAGTTAGTTATTGAGATATCACTCGATTAAATTTAAATTGCAACACTGGCTATTGAGTTAAACCAATAAGAATTCAACATTTAGGTAGAAACTTTCATATAATTTTTCTTATCTTTGGGAAATAATATGATACCACAATGAAAATCTTTCCTGTCCCCACCATATGTAAGATTCCATATATTCGGAAACACATAATTGAGAGAAAATATACAATAATATATACAAGGTAATTTTAGCTTTAAAAGAAATAGACTCGTTCACACTTCAAATTTTATTTAATTCACATATCACTTGAATATGGAAAACTAGTTCTCAAAAGATGAAAAAAAAAGAACTGGAGACAAATCATTAAACTCTATTATCATTCAGTAATGCTGATGCAAGAGAAGATCTTCGAGATGGAGTCGGCCACCAGCTACTAAGCCCAAAGCCTAAATGATACTGTTCCTTTTTGTTGCAACGATTCTTTATTTTGTCATAAAGAATGGTATAGTTTGAGCTGCTAACATTCCTTAAGTAGCAAAATTCACTACCATCATATTTGCATACCTGCTGTGTACTTCCCACTCCACTGACCACCAAGTTGTTCTTTATAACCATTACACCCTGCCCATTCTGCAGATTTTTTAGAGTTTTGGTAGCAGATCCACCCGCTTCTGTTGACTTCTTCTCATTGAACCCTAATATAATGTTTGTTATATACAAGGAATTGTCATTTCCTTGATCAGAGAAGTCAGAGTACATACCAAAAGTAAAGTTTTTTAATGATTTGAATGAATGAACAGAAGAGGTGAGCTTCCTAAAAAAAACAGTGTCATTAAAATTAATTGTCTGATTCACAATCTGCAAATTCCCATTCTCACCTATCTCCATGGAGTTTCTGTAGCTAAAGTCCTGCCGAAAATTTGTAGTGATCTTCCCTAGGGAAGACATCACCCATCCAGTCGAGGAAATAGACCTTCGTGCATTTGTCAAGAATGATCCATTTAAACCCTTGAAATTTGACACCAAAGATAAAACAAGAGGCATACTCTTATTATTCAAAAGCTTCCCTTGAGTTCTTTTGCTCTTATGGTCCAACCAAAGATGCAAGTTTGCATCAATATACCAAACATTCAAAGCATTGGTGACACTAAAACCCAATTCATGGGTCCTTCCATCCAAAATATTTCCTAAAAAGGGAGTAATTTCAAGATCATAAGAAGGGAGGTTGAACGAACCAATGCCTGTAATTGGTCTCCACAAAAGAGGATTAATGCCACCTGTGTAAATCACAGTAAAAGGCCAAATTGCACCAACAACATCTCCATCAAGGCTAACAACAACCTCCCTAAAAGGACCATTTCCAGGAGTATCAGTGAGATTATTCGCAACAATATAGTCATTGGGATAATTTCCGTACCAAAATTCATCATTCTCATGAAAAGAAACATAAACCTCGAGTACAGCCCTATATACATTTTGAGGAATTTCAAATCTTTTCAACTGGGTTTCGGTGTTATTCTCAATTTCAAACCACAACCCATCATTCAATGGCAAATTTCTCGAAATGGGTAAGATCAAATCAGCCTTAGAAACATGTGGAGCTTTCAAATTATTGAAACCGTTAACATTATAACCCGGTTTCTTTTCAGCAGGATAAAAATAAATACTTATATTGACATGGTATATCCCAGTATATGTACTATCAACTAGATTACCAAGATAAACAGCAAGTTCTTGAGTCTCATTCTTAACAAGCAACGAATAATACCTCGTGATATCCTTCTGCACTGACCAAAAAATGCCGGTAGCCCTGGGCTCCGCTGTGCAGCTTCTGAGAAGCTCAACACCTCCAAGCCAAACCCCAAAAATACGATCAAATTGTCGACCTATACAAGTTGCAGTCCATTCAAGGACAATCTTGGAGAAATGCTGAAATGGGCAATTGAAGGGAGGGGTATAATTAGCAAGAACGGGAGGTTTACCATAAGTATAGCCAAAATCATGTTGAAGAACAGTGTGTATGCAAGGCTTAGACTTGGGGACATTGATGGGTTTTGTTACCTCAAAGTAAACAGTTGGTGAGGTATCATTGAAGGGTTGAGAAAGGAGATTCAATTTCAGAAGTGTTTTGGCTCTGTGAATATTGGCTATGGCGGGGAAAGGGTAGAGGAGGAAGAAGACGAAGGATAGAGAGAAAGGAAGAAGAGAGGTTGCCATGGCTATGATTGTTTGTTGGGGAGTTGCTTTTGTTTTTATTTCTAAGAACACTTTCTTCTTTTCTTTTTCCTTTTTTTTCCAACTGATATCTCGAGAACACTTTAAAAGTTGGAGTAAATCACAAAGCTGACATTTATAATTTGGTCCATGTGGATGAAAACTATGCTGAGCATTGCTGCCCACCATAACAAGATTGGGTTCATGATTAAAATAATGTTAAGGCAGCTTACATTGATAATTTTTTACCTTCTGAAAAAAATAAAAAAAAAATATCAATTTCAACCCAAAGTTATATATAATTTGAATGGATTAATTTGAAATAAATTTTAAAATTTTAAAATCAAATTGCAGTTATTTCAAGAATAATTCAGAAATAATTCGAATTTTAAAATGTATTTAGTTAGTGCTATGATTTTTTTTTTCATTTAACTCGGTTTTATTACATTGCTATATTCAACTTTAATTTAAATCTTATTATATATCATCACCCAAATTTGAAATTATGTTTCATATAAAGGACTCATTGCCTATTGTTTCAATATTATTGTTTCAGAATCAAAGTGTAACAAATACCTTATTAATTACTATTGACAGCTTAATGATAATTTTAACCATTAGGAATTCTCAATTAAGTCGATTCAATGATCATAATTTCATTATTATAATATTTAATTTAGTTTATAAGATCGATTAATCTCTATCCTCTAGACACCGTTTACACTGATATAACTAAATCACTGCAATCCTATTCTTACTGATCCTACTAATAAGAACAATTTATACTAAATAGTAAAGACTCGCTCTCATTATTATGATCTCCATCATGATGATAAGCCTCTAAATTTAATTAAAGACCTCAATATATTAAAAAAACAACAAACACGGTAATAAAACTGCCAATGAAGATATTAATGTTGATTAAAATGAGAGAATGACTGAACCAGATCGAATTGGTTGTCACCCAATCTTTAATTTGGTTCAACGTTTAGTTCGATTTTAAGAACACTGAATTTAATTGCCAGCTGCTAACATCCACCATGAGCAATGTTAAATCGTTAAACCAAACAGCCCTAAGCATTTCAAATTTAAGTTGCCTTTTCATTTAGCTTCATTCGAGTGGACCTTAATCTCAAGCTAATATTATGGATCCTCCTTCAATCCATCTGACTTAGGGATGTTTTTCAATTGATAAAAAGAAGGAAACATTGTTCCCAGCTTTGTTCAGCTTGTGACTTTCATTTGTACATTAGAGTCTACAATATATATATCAGATAAGCAGATATTGCTGAAGAACGAAAGAATGAAAATTACAAATGAACATCACTCTAGAAATTCAATTGAGGTAGCGATTTAATACGGATAATTGACCGGAGTCCCCATTCAACAAAAACACTTCTAGAGGAACATAAGGGGAATCAAATGATGATCCAAACCTGTATGTTGGTTGAAGTAATTTACTACCCCTACTGCACTTGATTGTTAGAAGCCGTGGTCCAGTTCTCATCTGCCAGACCTGGATAATTCAGGTTCATATTAGCTGAAGAAAATGAACAGATTCAGGCTGATATCTAAAGTATCCGTGTATAATTTCATACATATGATGCCAATTAACAGAGTATAGTATTCATAAGCTGGGTAATCTAGCAAATAAAAAGCTACTCCAGCTTGAAGCAGATTGAAAATCAAATAAACTAAACATTTAATATTGACTCTTCACATATAGAACATGCTGTAGCAACATACTTAAAAACTAATTTATGACTACGCAATGGGAAAGACAACTGAATAACAAGAGTAACTGATTCACTACATGCTCTTCTCAGGATAATACAGTTGAGTGAAGGAGTTCTCCCCATCCACAGGCATCCTGTAGCACCAAAAAGAGAAGGGTTCAGTGGGTGGGGGGAATCCGAGTTCACTTGCACCAAATGGAAAAGAACTGAATAAATAAACCACCATTGAAGAAGCATGACCACTGACCAAGTTGTATGATAGAAGCTGAAGGCAAATTAGACTTGTGCTTATCGGTGGACAGGTAGAAAAAGAACCAACATTATTCTGAAGAATAAATGGCAAGGTGTATTGAACTTGCTCATTGCAAGAAGCATCAAAGCCAACGGCAAATTCATATATTTCAAAATGTTCTAATGCAGGGATGAATCTAAAATTTATCATCAGTGGGGGCAAAATTAATTTAATAGATAATAAATAAAAATTATATAAAAACCGATGTATAAAAAAAATACAAGTTTTAAAGTATTCATATATATTTTGGTAGACAAAAAAAGCTCCACATTCTTAATAATATAATAATATAATAATATCGATTCTAAGTTATTTCAATTGTTCTCTTCAAGTACTCATATTTTAATATATTTGCATAATTTTTTCATTGTTAACAATATTGAATACCTCTTTTAATATAAGTAACTAAACAATCATTCAACAAAATAAGAAAAAAAAAAAATCAAAAACTAATCTCTCTCTCCTTGTATTTTTTAATAACTTGCTATATAAAATATACAAAACTAAATTTGACTATTCCAAGGTGGGGCAAGATACTCTATATATAAGGAAATTTTATAGGAACTAAAAGGGGTACTAGGAAATATTTTCCACCCTAGATCTGTCTCTGCTCTAATAAGGAAGGATGTTCATAAATGCTCTGCCTCCGCACAGAGGCATGGGCAGGTGTGAGTGCAATGGTCAGGTCTGTGAAGAGACAAATTTACAAATACACTACCACATCAAAGTTGAAAGCACACCGCATACTTTCACGAAGTTACTTCTTATATGAATATCTTTTTTCAGTGTGGTGCTTAAATTCAGATTTGGAATAGTTTTGGTCATGTAACAATTGTAACAGTTAATCATAAAGGACAAAGGACAGAAAACATCACCAATGGAAGATCTTCACGCAGGCAGAAAAGAATCATGGCCCGCAAAAATAGAAAAATCCTTTACGTAGATATTTATGATATAATGTGTGGGAAGTCTTTGGTATCAAAGCCAAAGGGGGATAGGTAGTTGTATAATTTATATGTTCATAAATTTTAGCGGAG
Source organism: Triadica sebifera (assembly GCA_023653625.1). Lineage (NCBI taxonomy): Eukaryota > Viridiplantae > Streptophyta > Magnoliopsida > Malpighiales > Euphorbiaceae > Triadica > Triadica sebifera. The sequence continues at coordinate 29,763,357 of CM042902.1, forward strand.
AGAGATATATTTGAGTAGGATAATGATAGTTGCTAGTAAATCCCATTTTTAAGCCATCGTAGATGTTAGGCGGTCCAGGGCAATGAATCCTTGTAAGATTATTCTGTTCAAAAAGATTTTTTTTTTTTTCAAAATTAAAAGTTTTAATTTATGGATCATATATTTTGTATAATCACTTCTCTTTCAAACTCTTCTGTCAGTTCTTCTACAGAATTCAAAATGATAAGCAACAATGAAGAGATTACTATTGAAGATTTCCAAAAATCAAATGATGATTAGGAAATTCCAAAGGTTCAAAAGGATCAAGTTTTCAAAATTTTCATTTTCAAATAAGATTTTACAGTCAAAACTGAAGAAAAGGATATCCAAATCTTAAAGCCATTTGAGACCATCCATCCTCTTTCATCCAAATCTCTCCAAGGGCATAGAGAAAAACAATACAAATGTATATATAAAAGTTTAATCCAATTAGGTATCAAATCTCTTACCAAAGAAGGATTAAACAATTCCTTTTTGTGTCCTTAGAAACACTAGATTCACAAATTTCCAAGATTCTTTATTAAGTAGAATCCAGTCTCTATAATGGACCAATTTCTTTTGAATGTTATCCAAACTTCACATTGGCTTCCAAATATCATTTCCAAAGCCAAAAGGAGAGACATTGCTTTTACAAATAGACCTTTCAAAATCTAACACTGTTATTCCAAAAACATTCCATTGAAAAGATATAATTCTTCCTGAAAAATGACTTTTGGAAGGAGCAATGTCTTTTATGTCTCCTCTTGTTTCTAAACCAAACACTCAATTGAGGGAAATTACCTAGTACAATGACGATAGTGTCAAATTGAGCTTCAATATAAGTTCTAGAACCAGAATTTCTGACACAGACTCTACCCCGAATACTGTAAATCTTTCAAGGGTTTCACAAATACCTTCAGTTATACAATTACCATTTCCAAATAAAGAAACTCTTTCAAAAACAAGGTTTTCAACCTCAAGTATTCCAAATGCATCATTTCAAACTGTGGACCACAGCATCCCTATTCCACAACTAGCATATGGAAAAGAAAAAGTTGAATTACAATATTCTCCTGTTTCTCCAACTTCTCCAACTTTTTCTACCATTACTGAAAATATACAAAATGAATTGAATGTTTTTGAAAAACCATTTGAAATTGATAAAAAAAATTATGCATGATGATTTTTATGCACCTCAAAATGTAGAAAAATGCAGTTGGTTTTTTAAAAATTTTATCAATACGAGAAAAGATATTCAAAATGAATTTTATGATTTTATTTTCCAAAATAAGGTCTAGATTCTTTTCTTTGATTGATTTGAACTCTCTCTCTCAAAAGAATATTGAATACCCTTACAAATCCTTCATCAACCCTATCACCAAATGAAGTCAAACACCCAAGTGAGAGTTGTCTGGTAATAGAAAAGTCCAATTACAACATTCGTCTCTTAGTCAACTCAAAATTACCCATTTTGAGCAAACAATTGATCCATTTAAAGTTCCAATAGATGATTCCAAAATCAATTTCAAAAATATCATTCAACAAAACAATTTCACCAATGTCTATGTTAGTACAATTGCAAAACAATTGACTATGATAGAAGAAACCCAAAAAACTTGTGTTGTTTCCCCAATTGAAGCAACAAAAGATCTTAAATTCAAAGCTCTAATATTCAAACATTTTCAACTTTCCAAAGTTGGCCAACAACAATTCAAAGACAATAGATCTGAATTCCTCCAAAGCCTTAGGAATCAACTTAGTAGGATAAAACAATCCTCCTCCTCTTCCAATCCAATTGTCCTAGATACTCTAAAGAAAAGTTTAATGTTTTAGAACAAGATTTTGGAACAGAAAGAGAGTCATAAACTAAACCTTAACAGTTTTCCAACTTATCTTCCAAAATAGAGTTAAATCGACTATACTGGTCAAAACCTCATTCTTTCCAAATAACCACAGCTCGAAATATAGTTTTAGAAAATAAATCTCATATCTTAAGTCAATCTCAATTTAATACCTCTATTGTATATGAATGGAAGTTCCAGATGGTATATTTGAATACAATATCCTTAGTCTTCTCCAACAGATGACTATGACAGTCAAAGCTTACAAAACCCAAACAAACTTACTAGATAGGACTTTAGCAGAACTCCTTATAGCAAGATTCTCTGGCGAACTCAAAGGCTGGTGGGATTTTTGTCTTATTTCCCAACAACAAATAGAAATCTTAGAAAGCATCAAGACTAAGGAAGATGGAACTACTATTCTTGATGAATTAGGAAACCCCTTTATAAGCTCTACACAAATTTAATAAGAGCATAAGGTTTGAAGGAATGAAAAATGATGTTGTATTCAATAAGAAATGAAGGAAAAGAACATCTCAAGCAATTTCGAGAGTGCTTGATTCTCTCCCAAGTCAAAAGACATAACAACATTCAGAATAATCCCACTCACACACAACCCTTGCCCCTAACAAACTCAAAAGACACAAATCCAACAACATTCCATTCCAATATTGAACACAACCCATCACTGCCCACCTCTACTCTTTCTGGTATAAGTGTACCTAATTTGAGGCTTATCAATACTCCCATCAAAGCATGCACCTTGTCCTCAAGGTGGAAATCAGGAAATTGGGCATGAAGAAGAGCAAAATCTTCCCAAGTTGATTCAAACTCTAGCAAGCGTTTCCATCATATTAAGACTTCCAATTCGCTTGGTTGCCCATGACTTTTGTGACGCCTTGTCAAAACTAATTTTGATTCCACAATAAGTTCCAATTCAGTAGAAAGTTGGGAAGGTAAAATTGGAGAGGAGGCTACATCACCCTTAGCTCATTTCAATTGTGATAAACGGAAAACTGAGTGGACCGTAGATGTAGGATGAAGATCCAGCCGATAAGCTACCTTACCCACCGTCTCTACAATAGTATAAGGACCATAGAACTTGGCTACAAATTTCTGATTGCCCCTAGACACCAACAATTTCTGCCTATAAGGCTTTAGTTTCAATTTTGATGAGTTAGCAGAACCCAATTCTTCTGAATTAGATGACAATCCAAACTCTTTCAATGTTCTTACTAACGATCAAAAGTTCATTCTTGAAATTATTAAAGAAAATGAGAATCTCAAAATACAATAGGAACTTTTAAAGAAACTTATTAAGTCCTTCGAAGAAAAACCTCCAGAAACCTCTTCAAAGCCTTTAAAATTTTCTCTAATTCCTCAAAATAACTACAATCTCATCACTATCCTTAAAAAAACAAACAAAATCCAAATCACCTCCTACAACCATCCAAACTTTACACTTTACAGCAAGAAATGAAGCAGGTCAAGTTCCAACTCAAAGAGTTAAGAGGATTGGAAAATCCAGACCTCTCAGATCCTCCAAAACCTTATTCTATCTGATAATCTTCCAAATAATGATAAAATCATAGATGATGAACAAATAGACAAGATTGAGAACTTAGAAAAGGTTCCTAAAGATTTTTTGTTCATTCTTCGAGAAATTACTTCACAAAAGTATTTAATTCAAATTTCTCATGATAGAGAAGTGTTAGGAGCATGAATATTCTAGAAATAGGAGGGACACATGGGTTTTGAGGGAAAAAGGGTTGACTAGTAATTGAAGAATAAAAATTAGTTATAAAAAAGTAGTGGGAGAAAAGGGAAGAATCAAGTTGGGTATTTGGAGAATTTTGGATCTCTAAGGGTGTGTTCACTTGTAGAAAACTATGTCAGTTTTCTAAAAAACTTTTCAAATGAAAGCAGAAAACAGAATTTTGTATTTACTCATGCTATTTTTCTAAAATGGAAATAGAAAACGGTTTTCTACATATTCTAAATTATAATTAAACTTTAGAAAATAAGTTTTAACATGTTTTCTATATATATATATATATATATATATATATTTTGTATAAGATATGACATGTTTTCAAATGAAAAAGAGTTTTCACTTCATTTATTCCACATTTACCCTTTAAAATTAAAATGTTATCCAAATTAAAAAAAAAAGTTTTTGTATATAATAGCAAGTAAACATATTTTACAAATTTTCTATGAAAATGAAAAGTTTTCATTTTCCTTAAAAATTAGAAAATGATAACAGAAAAAATTTTCTATAAGTAATTCTTTTTTTTTTTTGTTACTGAGTTAGTTATTTTTTATATTCCAAAACAGCCTGTATTTCTATTTTTTATTCCGGAAAGCTTGAATATAATTTTCTTACCTCCTAAAATCTGTTGAAAGTTGATTTTGTTGTTGATATTTTTTGTAAGATTGTTATTGCTTATCATCTTGTTTTTTCAAATGATTTCAAAATTGATACAACAATCTTATATAATACATGTGCATATCTAAATTGTAACAAAGAAAGTATTGTTCCAAAATGCTTCCAAAAAGATTCCAAAGAAACTTTGGTTGTTTCAAACAATACAATTCTTCCAATCAGATTCAAAACTGAAGCATCTATTGTTTTACAAAAATATTTCCATAAAAACACTTTCTGTTTTACTAAAGAATATTAATCATAATGTCATTTTTAGGGACTCCTTTCATTAATATAATTACTCCCTATACTATTAACTATGATAGTATTTCCTTTGATACAAAAGATTCAAAATTTATTTTCCCTTTTATCCAAAAATCAGAAACAAGAAATCTCAATCTTTTGAAAGCTCACTTAGTTTATGAAAATGAGATAAATTGTTTGAAAAAAGGAAAGAAAAAACATTTGTGTTTTTTGAAACAAGATGTTTCTATTTTAAAAATCAAAGAACAACTCCAAAATGAATTTATAAAACAAAAAATTTCATATTTCCAAAAACAAATTGAAAATGAATTTTGTGCAGATTTTTCAAATATTTTTTGGAACAGAAAACAACTTATGGTAGATTTACGATATGAAAATAATTTTTCTGAAAAACAGATTCCAACAAAAGCAACACCCATCCAAATGAATCAGAACTTGAAGATTACTGCAGAAAAGAATATAAGGATCTTGAATTCAAAGGTCTTATCTAAAAATATAGGCCACCTGAAGTTGTGTAGCTTTCTATGTTAATAAAATTTTTGAGATAGAAAGAAGAACTCCTAGAGTAATGATAAATTTCAAACCTATTAATAAAGCTTTGAAATGGATTCTCTACCTTATTCCAAATAAAAAATATTTACTTTAAAAACTTCATTTTGCAAACATTTTTTCCAAATTTGATACAAATTTTGGTTTTTGGTAAATTCAAATTCATTCAAAAGATTGATAAAAGACCTCTTTTACAGTTCCTTTTGGACAATATGAGTGAAAAGTTATGTTATTTGAATTGAATATTTTCTCATTTCCAAAGAAAAACTTGTTTTCTTGGCTATTATATTTCCAAGGGAATAATTACACTTACTGAGAGATCTTTTCAATTTGCAAATAAGTTTCCTAATCAGATTCTTGATAAGAATCAACTCCAAAGATTTTTAGGAAGCCTAAATTATGCATTAGATTTCTACCCAAATATTAACCGTCTAGCAAAAACCTTACATGATAGGTTAAAAAAATCAAGTTCCTTGGTCTAATGAGCATACTAAAATAGTTAAACAAATTAAGAAATAAGTCCAAAGCATTAGTGTTTGCATATGGCAGACCCTTTATATCCAAAAACAGTTGAGATTGATGCATCTAAACTGGCATACCGTGGTATCTTAAAACAAGTCAAGCATGAGAAAGAACAAATAGTTCAATATGCATCTACACATTGGAATGATTGTCAGAAAAATTATTTTACAATAAAAAAATCATTGTTTTATGCATCACAAGATTCCAAAGTGATTTACTAAATAAAAAAATTTTACTTAGAATTGATTGCAAATCAGCAAAATAAGTCTTACAAAAAGATATTCAAAATCTTGCATCAACACAGATTTTTGCACGATATCAAACTATTTTAAGTATTTTTTTTTATTTCAGACAAAATTTCATTCCTAATTTTCTAACTACATAATTTCTCCAAAACTAATGAGCGAAACGATGAGGAAAAAAAATAAAGGCAAGGAAGTCCTAAAGGACACATCTCAAAAAATTTCTTCTGCAAAACCTGTCAAGACGTGGATCGATTTGATGAAGGAAGAAGCAGAAGAAGTTTCATCTTCAAATGAGGTCCAATCTAGATCGGATCATTCCAAAGCTCAACACCTCCAAATCCAAGAATGGGTCAAGACATATTTACAAAGTCCCCTGAACTCATTCAAGCTCTCCAAAAGGTTGAGAGTCCAGCCCAATCAAAAAAAGACCAGAATCCTCAAAAACCCAACCATCTTTCAAATCAATGGACAAACATACTCAATTGTTTAAAATCATAATGAGTCAATTCCAACAAGACTTCATCTTCAAATGAGGTTCAGTCTAGTTTGGATTATTCCAAAGCTCAACAGCTCCAAATATAAGAATGGGTTGAGGCAGTCACAAAGTCTCCTGAACTTATTCAAGCTCTCCAAAATCATCTCCAAAAAGTTGAGAATCTAACCCAACCAAGCTCAATCAAAAAAGCAACCAGAATCCTCAAAGGCCCAACTATCTTCCAAATCAACAGACAAACATGCTCAATTGTCAAAAATAATAATGAGTTAATTCCAACAAGATCCAAAAGATGTGCAAAAGCTTTTGGATCAAGTCTAAAGCCAAGCAAGTATAATTCCTATCCCTGCTTTCCAAAATTCCGATAAAGGTGAATCTTCTTCAAAAAACATTCTTTCTTAAAATGATTCCAAAATAATTGTTTTTTTCAAAATTTTCAAATTTTCAAGTGATTCTTTCACAATCCAAATTACATTCATCAAACTATTTTAAAATATACAGTTTTCAAAATATTGTTACAATTGAGGAACGCTTTTATAATCCAAGTCCTTACAAAGCAACTTCAAAGATGTTTCGTCCAGGTTGGTATTTTAAACCTTGGATTTAACAAAATCTCAGCCTTACTACAAGGCAATTCTGGAATTGACGAGTTCCGCTTCTTTCAAGGATTTTCACCTTGACAGAAAATACAAAAACCCACCATATTTCACCTAAAATTATTCAAATTATCCCTCCAATTGAATGGTGACAAGATCTCCATAAACCCAAAGCATTTCCAATAAGTTTCAAAGCTACCATTAATCATTGTAGAACATTTACTTATTGGGATTACAATAACAATGGTTTAACACCCTTTTAATCCAAAATTCCAAAGGAAGCCACTCTTGGTTATTCCATTTTGATAAAAAATTTGACATTTCCAAAATACCATCTTGGTTTAAGCAATGACGGTTCTATTTTGGAGTAGAATAAAAAATTTTGATTCCCTCCATTTTTGAAATATTTTCCTTTTCCAACTAAATTTCTAACCTCAAAAGATTGAATCCATAACCAACTACATATTCCAATTTTGTGCAAAATTTCAAATATCATGGGTATGTATATGGCTCTTTGATTACCAATTATGACAAGGAGTCATAATGCTCATACGAAAATTCAAAATCAAATGGTGGAATTTTTTCAAATTCAATAAAAAATTAGAAAACCAGCAATCCAAACATGGCTACAAGCTTATGGATATCTAAAGCTCAACCTAGGACATAATGAATTCCTAGCCCAAAAGGCTTTTGCACTAACTCAATTGGCAGTAGCAAAAACAAAGGAAAAATAATTTGCAATTATTGAACAATTATTGCAAAGTGAACATTCCAACTCCAAATCTTCGACTCAAGACCTATGCCGCTGGTAGACCTTGGCAATGACACTAAGGATCACTATTTCTGGATATTTTCTCCTCCAAATTGAAGTTCAAAAAAAAAAGTAAATAGAAATATCCAAAATTCTATTTGTCATTTTCCAAAAGGTAGAATCAGACTAAAATGCACAGATATAAAGAATTTGCTTCAGCACTGACTTGTCTCTCATTCTCCAACAGAAGACTACAACTTTTCAAAAGCAAACAGGGAAAACATGTGAAGGCACAGTAAAGCTCCATATGGCCTCTTAATTGCGCACTCACATAAACTTATCTACCACTCCAAAGGAAGCATTTGAAGACACAGTAAAGCTCCGTGAAGGCACAAGTTCATCCAAAGATTCCAAAGCTATCTATAAAAGAAAGTCTCTCTTTCTAAAGAAGGCAAAATTCTCATTGACAGATTTTTTTTATCTCCTTATATCTCCTTGTATCTTTTTTTCTAATATTTTCTCATTGTAAATATCTTTCAAATTTCATTTATTTTTTCAAATTGTACGTATATTTTCCAAATTAATAAATACTGATTGATTAAAGTTCACTTTATTTTTCAAATATTTCCAAATTCATTGCATTTGCATTTCATATTTCATCTTCAATTGTGTGTGTAGCCCCACCAAATATTTTAGTCAAGCTCCACTACTGAATATCAGAATGGGCTGATTCTGAACATATCTTGTACAAAACCAGAAGTGAACCCTAGAAAAACATACAATAAACATATACAATCATATGCAAACGCATATTGAAAATAACAGCATGCTTATTTTGGGCTAAGATCATCTCTCAAACAGCAGACCTTACAGAAAGAACTTCACAAACTTCTTAATATAAGAGTGGAACAACTCATCCATCAATAGGGTTGAAAGAACATAGAAAGCGAAAAAGGAACATACCTCAATAATTCCTTTTCGAGGTGCATGAATAGCTAGACAGAGACAGTGGTCACTCTTTGATGGCACATAATAAGAGGAACTAGCCCCTTCTTTATCCCTTTTAACTAGCATCTCAAAGAAAAAACAGCTAGCATCACGATATCCCTGAGAAGGTGCTTTCTAGTGTAAGAGGAAAAGAAAAAATAAGAACGTATAGTAACTTTATGAGCACTGAATGAAAACCTTCCAAAGCCGCACAACTACAAGTGCTTGAGTGTCTAAGAGCAATATACGACCAAGTGAATCCGCTATTGCAGCCAATGTCCCACTAGGTGATAATGTCAGCTTCTCACCTTTCCTTGGTTGATCCTTCAAACATGTTAAAGGAGAAGCTGCAACATTATAATGACGGTCAATCATTTAACAGGGTTTTAAACAGAAAATACAAATGATTTTCAAAATTTTTTTACGAGGGATCTGACTAGTTTAGGGTTCAAACTTGAAACCTCGGCCCTAGTCACTTGACCAGTGCACTAAACTAAAGCTTATTGGCATTCAGAAACTATTATTTAAGCCTATATAATTTCACCACAGAAGCAAAAAAATATGGAGCACTGCAAAATCTACAAATAACACCAATTCAGTGAAAAGAAAAACAAAACAGAAAAGTGTTCATTTATTGACTCTTGTTTTGTTTGTTTGCACGTGCTAATTCAAAGGTGTTATTTTTTTTCTCTTTTAGGATAGAGGACATCTCTGAGCATAACTCAGAACCGGGAGATTTAGAAAAGGAAAGACGGTTGGGAAAAAGGTTGTGGGCAAAATTTAATAGACAAAGTGAAGATATAAACATAAGAAAGCTTGTTTAACAAACAAATATAAGATATATGAACATGAAAATTCTTGTACATATAGCAGAAAAAAGTACAAGCATTATCAAATATTTTCCACAAAACATTAGTATCAAATGTTTAACATGTCTTCCTAATTAAGATAAATAAGCTTCCAATAATCAACGAATGCGATTTGATATCATTGAATACAGCAAGAAATGTTAGAAAGGAAAAATATCTAGCAGGAATGTCATTAAACAGCAAAAAGGAAAAATAGATATTAAAATAAAATAGAAAGAAACTCATTTCACCTTTAGCAAATGACTGAGGCTTCACTTCTGATTTTTTTGCTGGATTTTGTTCACTGCGCCATATCATTTTGGAGAATGAGGCTATTGTTGAGAATGTTGCAGGCACAACTTTTGAAAGTATAGCTCCCACTAGAGACCTGCTTCTGTCTTCTGAAAGTCTTTGAAAATATTGAAACTAAATTTGGTCAGCTTGATACCATTGCATTGCTCACGCTAATCAATCAGAATAAAATCACAAAAATATACACCTGTAAGCCGAAATTACAGCATCTTCTCCAATAGTGACCGCACAATAGTATCGTTGACTTGACTGCCCAACAATAAAAGCAGCTGAATTGAAATACCAGAAATAACAGATAAATATCACTGTCATTATAACGTTCAAACAAGAGGGAAGAATGAAGGAACATGAGACCACAAAATGAGCAAGAAAATCAATGTCTCAATAGGCAAGAAACTTGTGGCACAATTCAATTGCTTGTAGCAAATGTATATGTTAACTATTAATAAAACAAGCTGAAACAGATGTTAGCACCTGAATTTCCATTAGTGGAGGAGGCATTATGCCAGTGATGGCTGCATCAGTACAGGACCCATACTTATTAACATTCCATATCTGGTAAGGTATTTTCTTGTTTGTAATTCCTGAAGCCTCAGAATCCCTGTTTGTGGGTTTTTCATCCCAAAACTGAGAATGCATTCCTTGAAGCCATTCTTGCAGTATATTCTGAATCAATCAAAAATGGGGGGAAAAAACAGTTCATCATTTTGATTGTCAAGCTTACTTAATAATTAGCAATCTAATTCCAGATGTGAATTCAGTCTCACTCTCTAATCAACACTCTCAAAATACATACGTGAAAATCAGAACCATCAAAACGAGCAATTACACCAGGAATAACAATACAAATCTCCTCTGAAGATGATGATGCTTGTTCGATCAAATCGTTCTTAGTTCCACGGATTCGGATCTTCAAAATCCGCCCAGGATACACCATCTGCACTACAATTAAAAAAAAATTCCAAAATTTTTAACTGAATTTTACAAAGCTAACTGTGTATCTTAACTAACTAACTAACTAACCTGTTTATGAATCAAATGGCCATCCAAAGAGTAAACCAACAAATACCCACAAGAAGTCCCCACAGCAATGACTCGAATATCGTCAAAGACCAGCCATTCCAAAGCGGTGATGGACTCAGACTCGATGGGAGACAAATCGGGGCGGATTTTGAGGCGGGGACCATCGTCCCACCCGGTTACTAAGATGAGAGAACGATTCGCTAAGGCAATTGAGTTGGTGTCCAGCGCGCAATTAAGGTGAGGGTTCTCCACCAGCCAACCTTCCTTTCCGGCCCCGAGGTCGCTCAGCTCCTCGCACGCTATGCATCCTACCTCGGTCGTGTGATTTCTCTTATACGACATCTTTTTGCCGTCCGCCGGCGTTTTTCAGTTTCCTCCTCCAGAGGAGAATCCAAATCTAATGATAAATATCCAGTCGGCAAAAGAAGACAACCAGTTTCTAAACGCAACGTTTTTTAAGACTTTTAAGGCTGACGAGAATGAGTGAAACGACTCGCCGTTTAATAATTTGGAAATTTTATTTTCAATTCGTGTTTGTTTCTCCCTTTATTGTTCCAATGTGGGTTGGTGGCGCAGGACCTCTCCTTCTCTAAAACCCTAAACCCTAGTTTCTCTCCCTTCGTTGTTCGCCCCAAAACCCTAGCCATTAGACCTCGATTGCTCTCCTCTCTATCCTTTTCCCGCCAAAATGTCTCTTCTAGGCACGAAGTACGCGCATTTGCAGGCCGGAGCAAGAAGAAACCTGGAGGTGAGAGGACCTCACCGGGACGAATCGAGGGGAATGCTGAGTTCCGGCGGCAAGTTAGACGCAACGCTCGCCGGAAATCTTGAAAATTGGCGGAATCCCTTTTCTACCGCCTGAAAAACCCTAATAAGAACTATGCCGTTAACTTCTCAGAGCAGGAGCTGAATTTAATTGGTCTAGGGTATGATCGGATGGTCCGATTTATGGAGAAGGACGACCCGAATCTCAAACATCCCTACGAGTGGTATAAGTATGGTTGAATTCGGGCTATACTCCTGGCGGGGAGTGGTTGTAGGGGACCCAATTGCGGGTCGGTTCACCGACGAGCGGATCACTTTGTCTAGTGAAGTGAAAGACCAAGAGGAATGGGAGAACATTGAGCAGTTTGATATGGAGGTTGATTCTGGAGAGAGATTGAAGAAATTGGATAAAAATATTGGATTTAGGCATTATTGGGTGTTTGTTAGGCACCCAATATGGGGATTAAATGAACAACCTTGGCAGCAGTGGACATTGGTAAGTGAAGTAGTTCTTGAAGCTGGTAAACAGAGAATAGATAAATGGAATTTGATGGGTAGATTAGGGAATACAGCTAGAAAGTTGATCACACAATGTGCTGCTTTGGTTTAGGCCGGATATTATCTATGTTAAGAGGTCAGTTTATCAGTGTAGATTTGAATCTCAAGAGGAATTTTTTAGGGCATTGATACCATTTTTGGACCCAAAAACAGAGATTTTATCTTTGAGTTAAGAAATAAGGATGAGAGTAGTGTGCAAACGTGTACATATTATGAAGGTTTGTTTAAGATTGTGAAAGTGAATAAGAAGGCCTTTGTTGATGATATGTGAATGCATATGAAAAGTTGAGTGAGGAGAAGAAAAACAAGTGTTTGGAATTCTTGCTAAACAATCATCTGGTTCAGTTGTTGCATCCATATTCAAAGGAGTGGAAGGCTAAATGGAGTTGGGTTGTGATGCACCGGATGATGGGTTTATAACAAGAACGAGACCGAATTCACTGAATGGATTGAAGATGATAGTGATGTTGACGATCAAGATGATGTTATCATGGAACATGGAAGAAGGTGGAGATGAAGATGTTGAAGATGAATTGGGGGACTTGAGTGAAGAAGAAGAAGAGAATGGACAGTTCTGGGATGACAAGTTTAAGAAGGAAATAAGTAGTGCAGAAGCAATGGAAAATCTAGCAAGACGGAGTATAGAGTAAACTACTGAATTGTATAAGAGGCAGCTGAAGGCAATGGAAATGCAGGAGAAAGCGAAAATTGAAGACGAAGATGAAACTGCATTAAGAGGTGTTAGATTAAGAGCGAGTCCAAAAGAATGGAAAATTGCAGGAATTGGAAAATGGAGGAAGAGGATTAGGAAGAGCAAGATCCTGCCAGAATTGTTCTTGCGAGCAGCAGTTAGACCATTCACTTACAGGAACCTCGTCAAGGAGATTGTCTTAACTAGGCATGCAATTTCAGATGGTGATATTGGTAGCAAGGATTGAGGCATTGCTTTAATTGATTTTGTAGTTTTTGTAGCACCTTTCTTGATCTATCGTTCTACATGACCATTATCTGTAACATACCAAAAAATCAGTTTCGTACTTTCTGTAAAACCTTATTGGTTGGTAACTTGTTCCAAAACCAAAAGATTAAATGAAATCTTGAACAGTAGATTCTAATAATATGTCAGGTACAGCCCAAAACAAATTATCAGAAATAATTTTTTGTGAATTTCAAAATATTGGCTCTCTCTTTTTTTAAGTCAATACACCTTGTTTTCATTTGTTAAATTCATACATGGTTTAATCATTGAAATCCCTAGTTAATTAACTACTGCCCTTTTTCACATACTAGACACTTCAACCTAATCTTAGAGTATTCTAAAGGGTAAAGTAAATGAACTCTAATGAATCGAAGGTCAAAAAATAAAAAAATAAAAAACAAAGGATGGAAGGTCGCTCCTGAAAATTCACAGAACAAAAACCTAATGCACTGAAAATGTTAGTGGATCAATCAATTGATATTATATTAAGTGTAGTAAAGTGTAAGGAATTCAAAATTAAGCATCAGAGACTATTTCTGGCATGCATCAACAGGAGTTTCTGTAATTATCCTAGTAGTTAATATGGATTTAATCAGCCTTCTGGAAGGCATTCAGTGATAGAGAACGTCGAGTAAGAGAGAGATGAACCTATAGCATATCAGATTCATAAATAAAGGATTGAGTACAATTCTGATAAGGACCTCAGTGGTAAAACCAAGTGCACCAGGAACTGTTGGCCAAAACTTCTAAGCACCAAAGTAATCCTCCGGCGAAGAACTTCAATCCAATTGCGCCTACAACCCAAAGGAAAAAATTATTTTCTTAATGAGATTTAAAAATTGTAGCAAAGAGGAGATGGTTATCTCAAGAAACCAGATGTTAAAGATAAGAAAGGTCCATACTTTCAAAAACCCTTTCAGTCCAACCCCTTTTGCCTTCTTTTTTCTTCTTGAACTTGTATCATTTTTAGTAAAAGATATGAATTTTTCACATTTCTTGAATTTTATTTATTTTGGTTTTTGTTTTATCTTTCAACTAATTAAATATCATAACAATTTATAATAACTTTAATTCAAAAAATGTTCATATAAGCTAATGAAAATTATGATATATAGTAGTATATATTGCCCCGTTAAGTTAAAATACCAACAAACATCAAAATAATAGGGACAATTACTATTTACCCCATAAGATTTGATAAAATACACTAGTATCTCCTAAAATTTTAAAATCATGTTATTTGTTTCTTTTATTTTATCATATTATAGTAATAAGTTCTTCATTTAGATTTTCTGTTAAAAAAAAGTTAAATTATTGTAAAATGACAAAATAGTCGTTTATAGTAATATTTTCTAATACTACTTAACTCTGGGGTTTAAAATTATACTATTTATCTCTATTTTATTTATGTCAAACTATATAGTTCTTTTCTCATCTCTTTCTATCTTTCTTGGAATTAATTTCAAAAATTGAATTATGACATTTTATAGTTCAAATTCATATTTTTTTTATTTGATTTTAACCTAAAAAAAGAGAGAAGATGGAAAGAGATGAGTAAAAAAGATATTGTACTATATTCCACTTTAATAATATAAAGCTAGTATATTAAAGGATAGCTCTGACATTTATTAAGATAAAACCATTAAAATTGATGATAATAATATATAGTTCGACAAAAATAAAATAGATAAAAAAAATAGCATAATTTTAAAATTTCAAAAATACTAGTGTATTATATTAAAACTCATAGGACAAATAGTAATTGTCCCTAAATAATAATTCGAGAAGCGAATGAAGCTAAAAACTAGGTAATGAAATTTATATGGAAATGACATGAATCATGGATGGAGGTATTTCGTTTATTGTGTGGAACAACTATAATGGTTCATGCCTAATCCACAGAACAATTTTCACTTGAATTATGAAAATTTTCATCAAAATATATCTAGAATTGTTTTTTATTACTTTGATATCCAACCTCTCCAAATGTATAAAGAAAAAAAAAAGTTATGTATGGAAATAGTTCTTTCCATTAATTCTTGTTAACAGCTCTAGCCACAGATTCTTAATGAGGTTATGTTCTTTAGTTAAAATAAAAAAAAAAAATTAAAAAAAAAAGGACTTGCAGCTAGTTCTAGACCTCCAAAATGGACTTTGTATCTTTTCATGTCTCCTTCTTGTCCTTGGAGATTGGAAAAATATTAATGGCGCATTCCCTTTGATCATGGGAAAGTATCTTCTTATCATTCTTCATATTCACATTTATAATTTCATACTATTTTAGTGGCCCAAACTCAATCTGCCCACACCAGCTGCATGATCAACTTCAATATGGATATCATGTTTTTCTTGATTTTATTTTTTCAGATAATTTCACTTCATTTTTCTTCCGCATCTGTTTCTGCTATGAAATTGAATGGAGGCTCACATCTCTGTGGAGAATCCAACGGATGTCTCGACTTCACCGAGTGCAGTTTTCTCTGCCGGTTTTTACCCGGTCAGAAATAATGCTTATTTCTTTGCTATTTGGTTCAACAACTCATCTTACAATAACAACTGTATTGTCGTTTGGATGGCAAAATGCAATTGAGTTTCTGCTGCTCGCGACTGGAAATGTTATCTTCACCGGTGTAGCCAAATCCATCGCATGGATCACAGACACTATGTCAGTATCCCCAGTGGAGTTAGGCCTCCAATATAATGGTAATCTTGTTCTGAAGAACACGGATGTTGTTGTTGTGTGGCAAAGCTTTGATTTGTCCTTAGATACTCTTTTGCCTTCGCAACCCTTCAGCAGATATATGCAGCTCGTCTCGTCAAAAAGCCGCACTAACTATGATCTACTGGTTTCTGCAGGTTAATTTTTTTATAACAATAATCTCATTCGTCTTCTCTATGATGGTCCAGAGACCTCAAGCGTTTATTGGCCAGACTCTTGGCTTCAGCCTTGGGAAGGCGGAAGGTTCCATACAACAGCTCTCGAATTGCCTGGTGGGATTTGTTAGGCAGTTTTAGTTCATCGGATAATTTGACTTTTGTATAGTTGGATTCTGAAGAGAGACTTCAGCGAAGACCAACACTTGATTCTGATGGCAATCTGTGATTATATAGCCGAATAGAGGATAATCCAACCTGGTTTATTTCATGGCAAGCGAAATCTCAATTGTATGAGTTTCATGGAATTTGCGGGCAAGGCAGTGCATGCAGCTATGATCTAATTTCTGGTAAAAAATGCACTTGCCTTCTAGGACATAGGATAAAGAAAGCTGGAGACTGGTCCTATGGTTGTGAACCTGAATTGAACCTTCTTTGCAGCAATAACATAGACGTGGGTTTCATTAAACTCAAAGATGTTGAATTTTATAAAAACGATGAAGACGTCTATGAAAATGTCACATTAGAGATATGCGAGCAAATATGTTTAAAAAGTTGCAGTTGCAGTTGCAAAAAGGTTCCAGTACACCTAAATGTTACTCTTGTTATGGAAATCGGGTTAGTTTCCACCAAAGTGAATAATTATGCCAAAAATTAAGATAAAGAAAAATTCTCAGGTAGTTGGTGGAGTCACAAATGGTCTCCCTTAAAAACCAACTTCCTTAGACTCTTAGAGTCTTGGTGACAGAATTTTTCTCAGATAATTTAAAGCACAATATATCACAAAGTAAAAGACCCGATAATAGCTATTAAATAGAAATAAAAAGAACATCAAAATTTAATGAGGTTCGGCCAATATACCTACGTCCTCGGACATTACTAAAATAATATTTCACTATTTCAAAAAAATATTACAAAGTGAAATATTACAAGAGAGAAAAAAAAATACAACCAATCTTAAAATAGAGGGATTGGTGTTTTTAGGATGAATTGTTAAAAGGGGGATGAAGCCCTTTTATAGGCTAATGCTATGGTGGAAAAATAAAATATTTCCGATGTGGGATTGTCACATTTCAACAAATCTCCACCTTGGCGATCTCACAATTCCAAACAAACATTCTCTTACAAATTTCAGTAATGTCTCCAAATGCGCTTCAAAGCGCCCAATTTCAAATTCTAAAGACATTTATCAGGTCCAAGCAATGTTGAAACTTGATACCTATCACAATTTTTGTTGTCATATCTGCGGGATTTTCAGCAGTCAGAATCTTCTGAAGTAGTATCCCACCATCTTCAAGAATTTCCCGTACAAAATGATATCGAACATCGATATGCTTCGTCCTTGTATGATAAACTTGATTCTTTGCTAAACAAATAGCACTTTGACTGTCACAATGCACTTTGACATACTTCTGACCAATTTCCAAGTCATTCAACAACCCCTGAAGCCAAATTGCCTCCTTAACAGCTTCTGAAACTGCCATGTACTCTGCCTCTGTTGTAGACAAAGCAACTGTTGACTACAAGGTGGACTTCCAACTAACCGATGCCTTTACAAGTGTAAACACATAACCGGTAGTAAATCGACGTTTGTCTAAATCAACTGCATAGTCGGAATCACAATATCCAACTATATACTGACCACTTTTCTCATCCCACTCAAACATTATACCAACATCTACAGTATTCTGAATATACCGCAGAATCCATTTCACAGCTTGCCAATGTCCTTTGCCAGGATCATGCATGTACCTGCTCACAACTCCAACTGTTTATAAAATGTCAGGCCTCGTACACACCATTGCATACATCAAGCTACCAACAGCATTTGCATATGGAACCTTTGACATATATTCTCGTTCTTCATCACTTTTTGGAGATAAAGATGCACTGAGCTTAAAATGAAGAGCAAGTGGAGTACTAACTGGTTTTATCTTATCATTTATCCCAAAATGTTTTAGTACTTTTCTCAGATATTGTTTCTGAGTCAAACAAAGTCTCCCCAATTTTCTGTCTCTACATATCTCTATACCGAGAATCTTCTTAGCTTCCCCTAAATGCTTCATTTCAAATTCCTGATTTAGTTAAGCTTTTAACTTCTGAATCTCTCCTTCATCTTTTGAAGCTATCAGCATATCATCAACATAAACGAGAAGATAGATAAAGGAACCATCCCGTAGCTTACGCAAATATACACAATGGTCATATTTGCTTCTTATGTATTTCTGCCTTATCATAAACTTGTCAAATTGTTTGTACCACTGTCTTGGAGATTGCTTCAATCCATACAACGATTTACTCAACTTGCACACTAAATTTTCTTTTCCAGCAACTTTAAATCCTTCTGGCTGAGTCATGTAGATTTCTTCTTCTAAGTCTCCATATAAAAATGCAGTTTTTACATCCAGTTGAACTAGTTCCAGATCAAATTGTGCTACCAAGGCCAATAGTATTCTAATGGAGGAATGTTTTACAACTGAAGAAAAAACTTCATTATAATCAATTCCCTCCTTCTGAGCGTAGCCTTTAGCTACCAATCTTGCCTTGTAGCGGATATCATTCTTATCAGGAAATCCGTCTTTCTTTGCATAAATCCATTTACAGCCAATCGCTTTCTTTCCCTTTGGCAGACTTGCTAGCTTCCATGTCTGATTCTTTTCAAGGGACTGCATCTCTTCTTTCATAGCCTTTCTCCACTTTTCTTCATCTGAGCTTTGAATAACTTCACAATAAGTGGAAGGAATCTCATCATCTATTGAAGATGTGTAATTAGTCATATCTTCAAGTCGAGCAGGTTTCTTAATATTCCTTTTCGGCTTTTATAGTGTAATTGGCTCAAGTTACTGAGGAGGTTCTTTTGCTGACACCTCTGCTTCCTCATCTGATCCATTTTCTACCATTATCTCCAATTCTGCCGTATGAGTAATTTTATCAGATTTTACAATTGCTGGATCAACAATTTTTCTTTTATCAAACTCCACCTGTTTGGGAGTTTCCTCCACCTGCTGTGGAGAACCATCTGTCTGCTCCTTTGTTACCTTTAATATGGTAGACTCATCAAAGGTAACATCTCTACTAAAGATTATTTTCTTTGTCTTTGGGCACCATAGTCAATATCCTTTGATACCAGAAGATATTCCCATAAAGATAGCTTTCTTTGCCCTTTGATCTAACTTCAATTCCTTAACATGATAGTATGAAGTGAAACCAAACACATGTAAGGAATTATAATCTGTAGCAGTTTTTCCATACCACACCTCCAAAGGTGTTTTTCCATTGATAGCAGTTGATGGCAAATGATTAATGAGATGACATGCGTATGTTACAGCCTCAGCCCAAAACTGTCTGCCTAATCCAGCATTAGACAACATACACTGAACTTTTTCCAGTAGAGTTCGGTTCATGCGTTCAGCCACCCCATTTTGTTGTAGTGTATTTCTGATAGTAAAATGTCGAACAATTCCTTCATTTCTGCAAACTTTTATGAAAGGATCACTTGTGCACTCTCCGCCATTGTCTGTTCAAAGACACTTGATCTTTCTGCCAGTCTGAGTTTCTACCATCTTCTTCCAGATGAGAAAAACTCCCAACACTTCATCCTTTGTCTTCATTGTATACACTCATACTCTTCTTGAACAATCATCAACAAAGGTAACATAGTAGTGTTTACCTCCCATTGAAGCAGTTTTGGAAGGACCCCATACATCTGAGTGAATATAATCCAGAATACCCTTGGTTTCATGGACTGCAGTGCCAAACTTCATTCTCGTCTGCTTCCCTTTGATGCAATGCTCACAGAAGTCTAATTTGCAGGTTCATACTCCTTGCAATAATCTTTGATTCACCAGAAGTTTCAAGGATTTTTCGCCTGCATGCCCCAAGCGCATATGCCACAATCTGGTTGTTTCTAGCTCCTGGTCATCACTAGAAACTATTGTTGTTGATCCAACGACTGTATTGTCTTCATAGTAATACAAGTTGTTGCTCCTTTGAACTCCTTTCATCACCACAAGTGCTTCAGATATAACCTTCATTACTTCATTTTTAATGATTATAGTGAAACCCTTTCTCCTAAGGATTCCCATGGAAATGAGGTTTTTCGTCACACTGGGCACGTATCTTACGTCTGTCAGAGTTCTGATTGATCCATCTCGATTCCTCAATTGGATTGAACCAATTCCAGTTGTTTTGCAAGGGCTGTCATTTGCTGTGTAGACAACTCCACCTTCAATTTCTTTAAAATCAAAAAATCATTCTCGATTGGGACACATATGGTGGCTACAGCTTGAATCCAAGATCCAAGCAGTCGAACTGCTTATTGATGACATCAATGCTAATGAAAAATCTGAATCATCGCATTCAGCTACATTTGAATCTGCAACAGCCTTACCTTTGCCAGATTTGCTTCTCAACTTAGGACAATCTTTCTTCCAGTGCCCATTTTTTCGACAAAAGGCACATTCATCTTTGTCCATTCTGGACTTTGATCTGTCTTTCTTTCCTCTGTTCTTATTTTTCGAACGGCCTCTTACTATCAAAGCTTCTGCTGCTCCACTGGTGCTATCCTTCTTGTCTTTTCTCCTCAATTCATAGCTATATAGTGCAACACATACTTCACTAAGGGACACTTCATCTTTCCCATGGAGTATATCACAAAGTAAAAGACCCGATAATAACTATTAAATAGAAAATAAAAAGAACACCAGAATTTAACGAGGTTCGGCCAATTATGCCTACGTCCTCGGACACTACTAAAATAATATTTCACTATTTCAAAAAAATATTACAAAGTGAAATATTACAAGAGAGAGAGAGAAAAAAAATACAATCAATCTTAGAAGTAGAGGGATTGGTGTTTTTGGGATGAATTATTAAGAGGGGGATGAAGCCCTTTTATAGGCTAATACTATGGTGGAAAAATGAAATATTTCCGATGTGGGATTGCCACATTTCAACAACCCTGAAATGTCATTAATGAATGGGCAACATATTCCCAGTTTGGGAGGATCAGACACTTACATAAAGTTTTCAAAAACCATTATGTTCTTAGAAAATGCCACATTTTCAGAAACTAGGAATACTTGCTCTCCTCAACTTGTGCTTCTTGATAGATCTGACCCAAAAAGCAGGGAAAATGGGATATTAAAAGCCATATATTGGTTAGCTAGTGCATTTGGTGGAGTTGAGATTTTTGGGGTCCTTCTCATATGGTGTTTTCTGAAGTACTCCCAAAACTACAATGAAGCAACACAAAGCTACATTATTGCGACAACTGGGTTTAAAAGATTCACTTATTCTTAGCTCAAGAAGGCAACGCTAAACTTCAGTGAGGAAACTGAGAGAGAAGCAGGAGGAATTGTATACAAGGGGACACTGGCCGATAATCGACTTGCAGCAATCAAACTCCTTAATGTAACTAACCAAGGAGAAGTTGAATTTTTAGCAGAAATCAGCACACTTGGGAAGCTTAATCATATGAACTTCATAGAAACATAGGGTTACTGTGCTGAAGGGAATCACAGGCTTTTGGTGTACGAGTACATGGTGTATGGTTCCTTAATGGACTATCTCTCTTGAAAAACACTTGATTGGCAGAAGCGGTTCGAGATTACTCTTGGCACTGCAAGAGGACTTGCTTATCTACATGAAGAGTGCTTGGAGTGGGTTCTACATTACGATATAAAGCCTTAGAATATACTCCTAGACTCTAATTACCAGCCAAGGTATCAAATTTTGGGTTATCAAAGCTACTAAGCAAATATGAACTAAGGAACTCAACCTTCTCCAACATAAGAGGAACTAGAGGTTACATGGCTCTTGAATGGGTTTACAATTTGCCTATCACATCCAAAGTGGATGTTTATGGTTATGGAATTGTCATGCTGGAGATGATGATTGGAAAAAGTGTAGTAACTGCAGGAAGCTATGGTTTCGGGAGAAGTGAGGAGATAGAACACAGAAGATTGGTGAAACTGCTAAGAGACAAGAGAAATGGTGCTAATGGGAAGGCATTTTCATGGATGGAAGAGATAATAGACCTCTTGTTGGAAGGAAAATAAGAAAAGTCTAAGATGGGAATACTAGGATTATATGCTCTTCAAATAATTTATTACATTTTCATTTTCTGATGCTAATAAAATTATTGAAGTATTTCATTTTATCTTGTTTGCATAAGATTTTTTAACAAATGTCCTTTTAATCAATTATATGTATTTATGTGATTTTTACATATAATCACAAAAGATAAATATAACGTTATCTTATAACTAAAATAATAATCTTCACAATTGATAAATAAAGTTGGGCACTTTATTTATGTTTAGACTGCAGTAAAATTCATTAAATAATTCATCTTGATTATGTATGAATTTACTAATATAGTTTATCTATATTGAACTGGATCAAATATGAGATTTAGTTAATTTTTTAAATAACCGTCAAACTTATTAAATCTCATAGGTATTGATTTTACTTTAATTTTAATATTGAGTTAATTATAATTTTATATTTTTAAATATTATTTTATTTGAGTCACTAATAATTGAGACTTAATTAAAAGTTAAATTTCTTAGTAACTTAGTAAAAATATTTATAAATAATGATAATAATGAATTAACAATATATAACTTGTACTAAAGTATCTCTTGATGAATTTTCGGTACTTGATTATTAATTTTTTTGTTTATTTTTTTAATAAGTTTATTTAAATATAATCATTAGAGAAATCAAGTATCAAGGTACAAGATATAATTAAATTGATTAAACAGTTGAGATATCAATTTAATTATTGTACAAAGGATTATAAAATAAATAAAAAATCAATATGACATGGTCAAATTTATATTAATTCCTAATAACATACAATTATGGAATTTACAATCTTTTAGTGGAACAAATGTGAAATTAATAATTGGGCCTATATAATTAGGTAAATTACATATTTTGTTAATTAGCATATTGGGGCATAGGGTCTATAAGTGAACAAAGGTAAAATCTTATTGGATTATATGTGAAAAAGAAATTTTTTTATCAAATAATTATTTTAAATTTTATATATTATAATTTAATTAAAATTAAATTTAAAATAGATAAATTATTTGATAAGATTAGAAATAATTTCACAATTAATCATAAATATCATTTATTTATTTTATATTTAAAAAGGAAAATAAGGAAATCAATGATATGATTATCTTATCTTTATTTAATCCTTATCTTATCTAACTAATCACATTTAAGATAGGATTTTAGATTGCAAAAGGGATAAACATATATAAATACAACTAATGGAGCATGATGTAAGTATTATTTGTTGAACTCTTTCTTTCAAAGCAAAAATAAAATAAAATTGAAGACTTCTTTTTAAAGAGAAAAACCATAGAGGAAGAAAAATATTTTTGTTAAATATTTTTCCTTTTGGTTCTCTTAGTAGAAGAAGGAAATTCACACCATTACAATATTAAAGAAGTTAAGTGCAAAGAAAATAATTTTTAATTTTTCTTTGTTAGTTTTTTTTTTATTTTTCTTGTTCAAATTGCTAATTACTTATTTTATGGTGCATAAGGTGCATAAGGTGTCCATCTGCCTAATGCAATCAAACTTGAAAATAATATAAAAGATTTGTGTGGATGGAAATATTAGCAAAATCTTGTGCAAGTGTCAATCTTTGAAATCAAAAGATATAATTTCTGAAAATTAATTATTCTGTAAATTAATTAATAATATGATTTTAATCAAGAAATTTTTTGAATAAAAAAAACAAAGATCTAAAAAATATTAAGTGGAGAGGAAAATTTTAGGATAATTTTTTTCATGGGTTCCATTGTTAAGCCATTAATAAAATAAAATTATATGTACCTTTACTTCATGATACGGTGATGCTCCCTTCATATGGTTCATATTAGATATTTTATTTGATTGGATTTCGTAAGATAAAATCAAAATATTTTTTGTAAAAATTGTTCACCCGTACGATGGCTTTTTTTGGAGCAAATATTAAGATTTAAACAATGATTATTACATTCAACAAAAATTTATTATTAACCTTCCTTATGAAACTCTGTTAATAAATTTTTGGCCTAAAAGGATAATAATAATAATTTATCAAGGTTGCTTGATAGAAATAATTCATTAATTAATTGAGTCTAATATGTTTAAGCATGACTCTCCCTATGAATAGCATGCTAAAACAAGATATTAGATTATTATTGTAATATGAATAATGCCTTTAATTGGTTTTTAGCATTTATTATTGCATAATTATTTTTAAGTTTTTATGTATGTTTATTTTATTTTCAGAAAATGACATCCTTTAATCCACTCACTATCATCCTTAATCAAAATAAATTAACCGATGAAATTTTCGTTGATTAGAAAGAAGAGAAATTTATTTATGGTTCTCACTATTAAGAATTACAAATTCTACTTTACTCAACCATATCCTAAGGTCCCTAGTGATGATACACATATGAACCAAAAGAGGCAATGAGAAATGGAAAAATGCTACATATTATATCATATTTGCTAATTTAGGTCCCTGAGTCACGCATGTTGTTAAGTTGACGCACTGGATTGACTAAAATCTAAATTCAAATTTTGATAGGAATTAATCAAAATGGTGATTTATAATTATGAAAGATATCAAATAAAGCATATTAAAAGTGTAAAAATATTAAAATACAGTAAAAAACCTAAACAAAAAATTTAAAAAGTTTTAGGAGTCAATTTATAATTTATCAAAAATTTGAGGATCAAATAAAATGTTTGCCAATTAAAAGAATAATTTTGGACATAAACCATAGTGTTGGTCGGCCACCATAGAGAGGAAGATAATTAACATATTAATTGGTCTAAATATCAAGTTTAAGTTCAAAATGGTGGGACCCATAGGTTGAAAATTTGCTATTCTTCTTCCTTATCTGATTTTAACTTCATTTTTTATGCTTATCAAACCAGTCCCATGCCACCCCATATCTTTTATAGCTAAACCTTGATTCTAGTGAGATGAAGGAGAGAGAGACATAAGATAAAGGTCTTTTCATGCATAACAAGACTTGGAAAAGCTAAGGGAAGGGAAAAAAGAAGGAAGAATAACAAGAGAATATAAGAGAAAAATCTCCAAAGAGTTTATTAAGAAGAGAAAAGAGTGAAGGAAAGATGTTTTTTCCCTATTCTTTCATCTTTTGTAAGCATACCATAGATTAGAGCTCCTTTAAAGCTTAAGTTTGAAGAAAAAGCTTAGGGTTTAGAGAAAAAAGATAGGATTTAAAGAGTTATAATGAAAGAAAGATTTTTATGATGTTTTTATGATGTCTTAGGAGCTTAAAGTGACAAGGAACAAACTCAATGAAGCAAAGAAAAAGAAAAAGAAAAAGAAAAAAACACAAAGAGAGAAAGAGAGCAAGAGAAAGAGGTTTGTGCATAATTTAAGGCAATAGTCTATACTTTGTTATAAATTTCATGGTATGCATCTTTGATATGTTATTAATAATTGAAGTATATTTAACTATGAATTATTGCATGAAAACTACAATTTACATGAGAAATGTGATATTATGTGCATCGTTGTTTTGGTTGTCAAATGTTAGGATTTAAGCTTGATAGAAGCATGAAAATGTTAATAAAAATCTTGTATGTTATGTTAAAAATTTGAAAATGAATATTAGTGGTGTCTAAATGGCTTAAACAAACTTGAAATGAATAAGGAAAATGAAGTGCAAATCTCCAGCAATCAGTCACAGGCGTGACAATTCGGTCACAAACGTGAATTGTCAAATTCACGGGCATTACTAAATTATGTCACAGGCATGACTTTTGCTTGGAAATGATATTATTCATTCCATAAGTGTTCACGACTTGAAATATGGTTTTGATCACGGACGTCATCTTATTCACGAACATGAACTTTTTTACCATAGCTACAAGGCAATGTGTCTGACATAGTTTAAATAAGAAGTCACAACTGTAAATACTCTGCTTCCAATAATTAGTATATTTAATAATTAGTAAGTAATATCATATGAAATTAAATGTAATATTGCATTTAATGAAATAAGAATATTTGTATGTGTGAACAAGTAAGAATGATATATGTTATGCACTATATGATATGAAAATTACATGAAATTAAGATACAAAAACAAAAATGAGGTTGATAAAGAGAAAATGTATGTGATAAATGAAATAAAAGAAGTATGAGATTAATAAAAAAAAGTAAGAATAAATAAGTAATGAGATGAATTAAACCCGAGAACACCTAGCTTAGAACTAGAATTTTGGAAAGTTTGGCATGTCAATCAGGGGATATATATTAATGCAAGTGATGACACATATATTAATTTTAGTGATGAGACCATCATTAATATCGGTGATGGCATCTATATATTAATATCGGTGATAACATATATATATTAATATCGGTGATGACACTTGTTTATGCATACCATAATACTCGGGTGTCACTCTTATAATGTCTAGATAGTCAATCTCGGTATCCTTATTATTGATTTCTATGGTCAATCTCATTATCCTTATTATTGATTTCTAGATGTTATAGGCAAAAATAAGCGAATGATGGCACAAAATTATCGTGTAGGTTATAATTGATAATATATATACATGCTAACCAAATTAGTATAACCAAATGTAAGTATGAAATAATGAGATAAGATGTGGAAATATAGACATGCGTGAAAAGGTTGGTACACATCATAAAAGCATAAAGTTGCATGATACATGATATAGTTTATTGTCTTAATTATATACACCACTAAGCTTCAAGTTTTGCATGGGAGTTTCTCTCTGGAAGATATAATGAAAAGATAATAGATAAAGCTAATAGACTCAATCTAGTAATGCAACATATTTTAGATGACATGGGTCACACAAATTTTCACATCTTTATTTCGATATTTCTTTTATAGTTTTGTAAAATAACTTTATGTCTTGTACATTATATATTTTTGTAAATATTACTTTATGTAAATAAAATATATTTTTATTTCTTTATTATGGTTTTTTTATAAAATAAAAAAAAGTGCTCATGTCATTTATATACATACAAAATGATATTTTGACTGATGAAAGTAGAATAACACTTCTTTTTTTGGGCACGTGTTACATGTTAGCCTCGGTTTCTAATGTTCTCCAGACACAACATACTTTTATGGAGACAACTATTGAGATCATAGCTAGCCTTGAATAAATATTCAGATAGAACACACGATCAATAAGGCAAGCTGCATTGCATGGTATTTATAATACCAAAATGGGAAAGGACACTAGAGTTCGTGATCATGTGTTGAAAATGGTTGAATTTATGAAAGAGGATGAGATTCAAGAAGCCTTGTAACGCTCAAAATTAGGGCCTTTGAGTTATGTTATTAGTTAGTGAGAGTTGGGATTTAAGTAAAATTTTGGAAAGTTTGAGAGTTGTTGAAATCAATTATATCATGCTCATAATAATAGGTATCACAGCCGTGAATATCGAATTTTAATTAACAATTATGATGAGGTTCTTCAGGACCGTGAAAGAGTGGTTCACGCCCCTAAAAATGAGTCATGGTCGTGAAGTCTGGGCAGTTAGGATAGGTGAGGCAGCCATATTTTCCTTTTTGTCATTCCTTTAAATCTATTCTCCACTTTCTATTAACCAACCTAACACACTATTTGCATCTTTTTCTTCCTCCAAACCTCTTCTTCTTCCATTGTTGAAGCTTGGAGAGACTTTATTTCAATAGAGAAAATGAGAGAGGGAGCTTATAAGCTTTGAAATAAGAGCTCAATTTTTATGTTTATGTATTTTGGTTCGAGTTCCATAGGCTAAAAGGACATTTATCTTGCTAAGATCTGGTAAAGGAGCTGGGAGTCCATCTCAAGGGAGAAGACAAGCTTGAAGAGCTCAAGCTTTAGCTAATCTCCATCTTAAGTGTAAGGTTCATACATAACGACATTCAAGGCTCTGTTTGGCATGTTTCTATGTTTTTTGCTTTGGATGCATGATGTATGTAGTCATTGAGTTGTTAAATGCCATAATGTGGGATTGGTATGCATGATGAAATTATTATGTTAACATGGTCATATTGAGATGTTTGATAAGTGATTTTGGTTAATGTGGAGGACTAGAAAGTATATGGTTGTGATAAATGGCTAAAATGCATGTTGGAGTGTTAATAGGGTGGATGACATTGGTCAACCATAGAGAATATTGCATGTGAGAGAAGTATGAAATGTGATGTTATGTTGTCTAGAAAAATTTCCAAATTCATAGTCGTGAACAGAGGTTCACAGGCATGAATGTCGTGAAAATGAATTTTTTTACTAAAGCAAACTCATTCACATACAACTTTATGGTTGGGTTCACAGTGTAGTTCATGCCTGTGAAAGGGTGATCACGACCGTGAACATGTGTTGATTCACAAGATGAATCACGATTTAGTTCACAAGTAAACTATCATGAAGAGGTTCTTCATGGCCGTGAAAAGGGTGTTCACGGGCATAAAGTTGTTTAACTCGTGAAATTTATATGCTTGCATGTGAATCATGATTGACTCATTTGGAGGTGAAGTATCTATATTGTATATTATAACATAGTATGATAATACATGCTATGATTATGATTTATAAGAAATCATGATTATGAATAATATGAACATATATGGTACATATTGTAAAATTGTAAGCTCAATACTCTGACTAGGAGTAGAGCTAAGATAGATGACATGTCATTAATGGAGGAGATATGTATTGGGTGACATATATTAGTCACGATTGAGATACTTTTAAGGCCCAAGGATAAGCAATGAGAGTTTTCTCGGTTGGGTTATATACAAGATGTTTTGAAGGCTCGGAATTAAGCCAGGTGTGCTTCCCTCGGTAGTTGTTTTGTGCTCTCATTTTTCTCAGATAGGTGTTATGGAAAGCTCATGCAGATCTCCTAAGAGCTCTAGTGAGATCCATAGAGTATCCGCATCCATTTTAGTTTAGTTATGATTATAGCGAACAACAGAATAATAAGTAATGATAAGTAAATACTTCTATACATTGTATACACTTGTATGATTCTGATTGGTTATTTGATATACCATGTTCAATGTGTGCATTATATATATGAGATCATTATAGTATGTCATGTATATGTGAGCTAGTGCATGTGCAGACTTCGAGGTAAGTCATTAAAGTAGTTTGGTTAGTATATCATGTATATTATATATATGACATGTGTGTATATTTTGCATATATTATATACCACTGAACATTAGTTTGCTTAGTGTATGAGCTTTTCATGTGCAAGTTTGGAGCCCAGGAGTTCATCACTAGAGGAGGACACTTAAGGATTATAGTTAAAGATATAAGAGTAGAGTGGGTGATACAACTGTTGTACTTTTTTCTTTCGCTGAGTTATGTTAGGTTAAGTAATTATAGTTTTACATATTATATTTAAGAGACATATAGTTTTATAACTACTCGTTTTGTATAAAATTTGGGCATGTGACTACCCCGTTTGATATTGCATTTAAATCCTTTATTTCGGTTAAATCTTTTATGATGTTTTATTTTTAAGTCATCATGGTCATGGTACATGAAAGTTTTAAATTATCACGTTTTAACTTATGTACATCGTAGCATCCTTTGGTATAATTGGGTTTATTCTTAATTATATATTAAAAGGTGTTACAAGCCCATATTCATGATAAAACTAAAATTGATATGGTGTTTGAATCTTTAACAGATGCATTCAATAGGTTCAAGGTTAATTATAAACTGAACAAGATGAACTTAACCATGGTTGAACTCATGAATGAACTTTATACAGCTGAAGAGATTTACAAATTTGAAAAATCTCAAGGAAGCTTACTTCTTGTTGAGGATTCTTCTTCTAAGAGGAAGCCAAAAAGTAAACCCCAACAGAAGAAAAAGAAGAAACCTGGGAAAAAGAAGCTACTTAGCACCAAGAATGATGGAAATCGTAAAGGCAAATGCTTCAAGTTTGGTTTTAAAAGACAATGAAAAAAAATTGCCCTAAGATTGTGAAATCAGATAAAATGAATCTTTTTGTTATTGAGACTTGTTTTGTTCAAAATTTTGCAAATACCTAGATTGTATATTTTTATGCAACAAATCATATTTGTATATTAAATGCAAATTATCTTATGATTAAATAATAATATTCATAGTTGATAAATAAAGTGTCTAACTTTATTAATATAATTCATCTACATTGAATTGGATCAAATATGAGATTTAATTAATTTTTTAAATAACTGTCAAACTTATCAAATCTCATAGGCATTGATTTTACTTTAATCTTAATCTTTAGTTAATTATAATTTCATATTTATAAATATTATTTCATTTGAGTTACTAATAAGTGAAACTTAATTAAAAGATAAATTTCTCAGTAATATGGTGAAAGTGTTTATGAATAGTGATAATTATGAAATAACAATATATAATTTATACTAAAATATCTCTTGATGGATTTTCAGTACTTGATCATGGAATTCTCTGGTCAGAGTATGTCAATAATAATTATAAATTAATTTTTATTATAAGATTGTTGAAATATGATCAATAAAGAAAATCAGCAAATGTTAAGGTACAATATGTAATTAATTGATTAGACAGTTGAGATATCAATTTAATTATCGATATTATACAAAGGACTATAAAGTAAATAAAAAAATCAATGTGGCATGGATCAAATTTATATTAATCCCTTAGGTAAATTATTTGTAACTACTATTGTATATGCCCTTATGATCCACAAACTAGCTCATTTAATTGATTGTACCATTACATATTTTGTTAATTAGTATATTGGGCCTTAGGTCTATAAGTGAATAAAGATAAAATTTTATTGGATTGTATGTGAAAAAGAATTTTTTTCTTACCAAATAATTATTTTACATTTTAGATATTCTAATTTAATTAGAATTAAATTGAAAATAGATAAATATTTGATAAAATAAAATGAAATTTTATCTTGATTATAAATAATTTCACAACTAATCATAGTTATCATTTATTTATCTCTATTTAAAAAGGAAAATAAGACAATAAGCGATATGATTATCTTATCCTTATTTAATCTTTATCTTATCTAACTAATCCCATATAAGATAGAATTTTAGATTGTAAAGGGATAAATATATATAAATACAACTAATGGAGAATGGTATAAGGATTATTGGTTGAACTTTTTTTTTCAAAATTGAGAGAGAGAAAACAAAATAAAATTGAAAACTTCTTTTTAGAGAGAAAAACCATAGAGGAAGAAAATTATTTTTGTTAAATATTTTTCCTTTTGGTTATCTTAGTGGAAGAAGGAAATTCACATCATTACAAGGTCAAAGAAGATAAGTGCAAAAAAATTATTTTTATTTTCTTTATTAGTTTTTTTTATTTTGGTTGTTCAAATTATTAATTACTTATTTTATAGTGCATAAGGTGTCCACCCATCTAGTGCAATCAAATTTTAGTACAGTATGGAAGATCTGTACGAACAAAAACTTGAAAAAAATCTGATGTGAGCGTCAATCTCTGACATCAAAATGTATTATTTCTATAAATTAATTATTTTATATATAATATGAGACGGTTTTGATTAAGAAATTTTTCCGCTGTAATTTATTTGATAAAATTTTTATCAAAAGTTTTTTAAAATTTTTAAAAATATCCTTACAGGAAATTCTCATAACAGTGGCCCTGCAATGTGTGGAGGAAGACAGAGACGCAAGACCTACCATGAGCAAGGTTGTTGAGATGCTTCTGCAACTTAATCAGATTATGATAATTAAATTAGCCCAATCATTATATTAATTGGCATACCCTCAACTTGTTTTTAGCCTAAGGATAATTAATTTGTCTTAGCTTATAGGGAAGGAGAGTAACTAGATGGCAACATTCTCTTCTTCTATATGTGTGTGTTTGTTTTTTTCGAAATTGCATTATAGTTACATATACTGTATTTCAATATGAATTTATATATAATTGGGCTTCTATGATAATCATACAAAAATTATTTTTACAATTTTTTCTCTTCACATCAATCCATCAATAAATTAATATTTAACAATGACTTAAAAAAAAAAAAAAGAGTATGGATAACAATTAGAATAAGATTATGATGATAGCGAAACCTTCAGAATTATGCCGATGGATGCTTATGAAAAAACGCCTATTCTACAAATTCAGAAACTGACCCTTTTCATCGCATGCTAGAAACCTCCTCTCCTGCGGACAGGAGATAAATTAGACTTGCATAGTCAACCAACCAGCAGTTCTACTTACAGACAAAGCATGTTGAATAAAGACAGGCGAGCCCTGAAGTTAGGGCTAGGGTATTGAATGCACACTAAATGGCCTGTCTGCTCTATCATAGGCAAAAACAAATATTTATTGGGTGGCATTTATATATCTCACACTTGGGTTGTTAGAAATTAAAGACTGTGCTGATGTTATGATGGTTATCTTCTTTTCCACGGATCTTTCATTTCAATATATTCATGTATATTATATTCTGTATGCATATCAAAAAAAAATTTAATATAATTGTAATCATGTAATCTGTCAAATATATTTAATATTAGTTAAGGATATTATTAAAATATTAAAAAATAATAATTAAATTTTTATTAATAATATGGTACATTAAAAATATGGTAGATAATTAATAAATAATTATACTTTTAAAAAAATAGGCCATCTTTTTAGAGTAAATTTATATATAAATATATATATATATATGTGTGTGTGTGTGATGTTTTAATCATTAAATAAAAATCTAATTGTTTTAATTAATTTTATAAAAATTATAATAATTTAATGTTATAGTATTTAATGTTATTTAATGTTACTTAATAGTAAAATTTATAACTATATATATATATATATATATATATATATATATATATATATATATATATATATATATATATATTGACACTTTGGTCAAAATATATAAACTCAATACCAATTCAATAATATTTCCCTAAGTTGATAGAAAATATAATCGTGCATTTGGATATAAATAAATAAATTACTGCACATACAGTAAATAAAAAAATTAAAACCATGTTAGCTTGATAGTAATGGTCAACTCTTGTTATGTCAAAAAAAAAAAACATTTCTTGAAAACCAGGGTATGTGCAAGTCAAGATAGATTAGAGATGGTAGGTGAATTTGCTCCCATAGTACCTGCCCTGTATAATGAGGTTTTTTTTTTTATGATTTTACCCACTTCAAATATATATATATATATATAATATAATAATTATTTATATTTTAATATAATTAATATTTTTAAAAAATAATAAAATAAATTATAACACTCATTTAAAATAAAAATATTTTTTTATTAAAACAATTATATAATTAATTAATTAAAATAAAAAAATATTTTAAATATTAAAATAAAAAAAATTTAATAAAAATCGAATATTAGATTGGGATTGGAGATTTCCATTCATGTGTGGCATAAGGACGAAAATCAAAATATTTTTTTCGACTGAGAATAAGACGGAATTTCGGAATCAGAAAACTCCTCTCAAAATCCGTTTTATTGTTATTCCTAAAATATACATACCCATGGAAGCATGAAGACAACATGAATTTAAAATAAAAAAAAAATAAAAAAAATGATAAGACTCGTAAAACGGGGTGGGCATGTGTTGAAAATTTACAGAATTAATAATGCATACTAATATTTTATTTAAAGGCTAATATTTGATTAATCTTTTAGAGTGTAATTTGAATCAAAATTGAAATTTAAAAATTGAATTAAATATATTTTTTAACCATAGAAACAGAAGTATTAATTAACTTTTGGCATTTATAAATCTCTTCTATTCAAGAAGCAAAATCGTAATTAGTATTTGAAATCTACCCATCCGTCCTTTGATTGATGACTAACAATTACAAGTCTATTGCCTTACCTAATATTTAGTACGATAATAAATTATTCAACAAAGTCTGTTCTTCTAAATAAGGATTTAAATTTGGAAATTTTTTTTTGCTGGTTAACGATCAATTAACCCAATGATGGAAAGTTTTAATAAATTATGAAAATTGATTTACTTATTATTAATTTAATTGATCATGTTTCGAATCTAAATAAATATTAACTGTCCATTAAATTTTTAGTTTTTATAAATTCTCTCTTCTAATCTTTCTAGTTGAAAAATCACAGACTTTCTCGCCTTCTATAAATAATAAACTGTAGCCTAGAAAGCCACCTTTCTAACTCTGGAGAAAAAGCTTTTGCCTTTCGCATGAGGAGTAAACCAGCTAATCTTCTCCTCCGAGTGAGAGAGCTCCTACGAATATCACAAGCAAGAAGAACATTTCTCCAAATAGTATCAGAATAAGCACATTAAAAAAATAAATGCTCAACAGTTTCATCAGCACTGTGACAAAACTCGCACATAACAGAGATACCAATCCTCTATCAAGCCAGTTTATTCCTAATATGGATAAGATAGAAATCTAGCAGTCCAAGAAGTAATTCTAGACACAAGAGAAGCATAATCATTTTTAGAGAGTCTGGTAAATAAAAGAGGCATACCAATATATCTGACAGGTAGGATCCCTTTAGTAAAAAAATCTAGCAGTCCAGATTGATTAAGCTTGACAATTCCTTTTTCTCAATCTATTAGAGAGAATCTGGGTGATGCCTTTATACAGTACATTGCAACAAGAAATGGGCTTAAAGTCTGAGATGAGACGTGGATTTGGCACCTTAGGAACCAAGGTAATTGAAGTAAGAGTTCGTCTGCTTTAAAACTCTGCCCTGAGAGAAAAAATCTCTGACAGCATAAATCACATTAAAACCCACCACATTCCAGCATTTCTTATAGACCAAACTAGGAAAGCTATCAGGACCAGAAGATTTTTCTTCACCAATACTAAAAAAACCTTCTCAATCTCCAAATCAGAAACTTCTGCAGTTAACACTTGACAATCTTCCTCATTCACCAAATTACCCTCCTCAATCACATGTGGATAGATAGAAGAAATTTTAGGAGGAGCCACACCAAGAAAATTCTGATAAAAAGACAATTTCTTCTTTGATATTATCTTTATCAATGGTCTCAATGCCAGAATCTAAGACCAGCTTTGAGATTTGATTCTTGGCCCTTTCTTTGCTTTATAGATATGTGAAAAAACTTGGTGTTTTGATTACCTAATTGTACCCAAAGAATCCTGTACTTCTGTCTCATATAGCTTTCCTTCCAAAGTACATGCGTTTAGAGTGTTGAAAGCAAGCTCTCTCTTCATCTTGAAGGGCAGAGTTGAATGGATCCAGTTGCAGCCCTTGCTGAAGTTGTTCTAGCAAGACTTTAGCAAATAGAGTCCTTCTTGAAATATGGGAAAATGCCTCTCGGTGTAAACTTCTTAATTCCTTTCTGAGAAGTTTAAACTTCTGATAAATTCTAAACATAACACTTCCTGGAATAGAAGTTCTCCACACCGAACAAAATAGATTCTGAAAAGAAGAGCGATCACACCACATACTACAGAATCGAAAAGGAACATGAGTAGCACTTGTATTTAGACCCAGTTTAACTAATAAAGGATAGTGATCAGAAATACTAGGGGCCAAAATCTCATAAAAAGAATCCTGCCAAGTATTTATCCATAAGTGATTAACAAAAACCCAATCCAACTTCCTATAAATCCAAGACTCACCCTCTTGGTGATTGCACCAAGTAAATGTACCTCCAGAGCAGCTAAATTCTTCCAATTGACAAGATATGAGCCAATTTTGAAAATTTGTACAAGCAGTAGAATCAACAGGCTCCCCGCCCCCCAAGTCGATCAACATCACTTAACACAGAATTGAAGTCTCCTTGCAACAACCAAGGAAGAGAACTATCAGCCACAGTAAGCAAACTACTCAGGAGATTGTCTTTCCCTATAGTCATAAGAACCATACACTGTTGTCCAAAGGAAACTACACCCTTCCCAAACAATTTTACAATGAACGAACTGACAATGAACAGATAAAACTGATAACTAAAATATGGTGAAATCATACAAAATCCAAATTCTTCCCAAACCAGAAGACTCATAATTAGGCAAAAAGCCAATTATACATCTTAGAATGCAATTTCTTCCAAATCTTATCGACACTATTCTCCCTCACTCTAGTCTCAACTATACAACAAATCTTAATTTTAAATTTCTTGATAAGAGATACAATCTCGGATTGTTTCAGAGGGTCATTTAGCCCTATAATATTTCAGCTCATGAACATCAAGTTAGATCAAACGGCTTTAGGGGCTTTCTTGCCCTATTGCCTTCGCCAATAACTCTAACTCCCCTAGTAGGAGCATCTATAGAATATCTAGGAGTGGTCTTGTTATCAACCCGATCAAGTGGTACTGATTAAGCCTTAACCTCTAGATTCCCTTTATGCTGCAAATTCCTGTTAGATGAATTTCCTACAAGGGTTGTATTACTAGAAGCCCTCTCAACAGGCCTGTCACCTTCATCTTTTACGTTGTGCTTCTCACACAATTTACAGATGGAATAGCAACATCTGAGGAAGAACAATAATTCTTAACCTTCCACACAGCCACAACTTTATTTGCGTTAGGACAGTCCTGTCTCATTTGCCCAAGGGACTTGCAGTGAAAGCAAACAACCGGCTTCCACTCATATACAATACACCGACACTTGCCGGACACTTACCGAAACGTTTTGGTTGCATTTTGTAATTTTTCTAAAAATTAGAAACACATTTTTTTAAGTTAA
The DNA here is from genome assembly GCA_023653625.1 of Triadica sebifera. Classification (NCBI taxonomy): domain Eukaryota; kingdom Viridiplantae; phylum Streptophyta; class Magnoliopsida; order Malpighiales; family Euphorbiaceae; genus Triadica; species Triadica sebifera. Next base: position 29,800,161 of record CM042902.1, read on the forward strand.
AAACATGTTTTTCTCTTTGAAAAAATCTAAAATCTAAGTATAACATCAATCATTGCTCAATATATTTAATTATATGTCATTTTTGTTTAATTTTATATAAAAATAATAACTTGCAATTATATTTCTTGAATTTAATATTTATAAATTTACCTCTATATTTTTAATATTTACACGTTTTTTCCGCGTGTCTGTATCATATACTTTTTATAAATATCGTTTCCCAGTATCCGTTTCCGTGTCCATATCCATGTCCGTGTCCGTGCTATATAACAAAAATGTCTTCCCCTTCTCATCCATAAGAGTAACAGCACTAGGAAATACACCATCAACTGCCATTTCCACAAGAATCCGAGAATAGGATAGCTTGGATCTAGTAAGAGTACAATTATCACAAAACAAAGGCCTACCACATACACTGCCTACTTGCTTAAGATTTCAATTGACTAAAATTCCCAAGGAAGAGAGGGTAATTGTACCCAGATTGGAACACAAGCAAGCTCAGAGCAATACATAGACATGTGGGGGTGCCATTTCTTTAAAATGAAAGATCTCTTATCAAAAGTGAAAGGTCCATCTTAAGCACATTCATAGGACCTTCTGGAGTGTCAAAAATGAAAGCAAACAATGAAGAATTAACTAGAAGCACAAGGGTTAAGCCATACCTCTGCCATCTGTTCATAGCAAAGGCGGTCATTCGTTCCAGCCGCGGGTTGCTACCATAGACGCAATACAGCAGTACAACAATACTCTCGCTTTGGAAATAGAAAGGACCGCCTCCTTTTCAAGCCCAAATCTTGTGAGAGGGCCCTCATTTTTTCAATTTAGCTCCAACATTCAAAGTTTTAATAACTGATGACCCACGCACCCCCTTTCCATTGTAAAAACTCCTCTCTTTCGCAGGCCTATAGGTCTGGAGTATTTCCGCAACAAGCTAAGTAATTGGTCGACAGTACAAGATGAGTACGCATCTTGGTTAGATAGGATGGAGGCAACATACACTAAATATTGGCAACAGGTAGGCATCTACAACCTAATCATTATGTGTAGATACCCCTTAGAGTTCAATGGTGCCTTGTTCGATGCGGCCACAATGTTATGGACGAAGACAATCAACACTTCCATTGATCATCACTGTTTATAACCTGATCGTCATGATTAATCTACCTGTATAGGACACAAGCAATTCTTCAAAGTCCCTGAGCACGGACGCTACCTTTGCCAATGGGGTTGTTCTGACCATTCTTATAGTGCATTTATGGGCGCTTACTCCTTTGGTTCAGCCAATGTTAACCAGAAAGAGCACATGACCTTATTTCTCTTCTAGTTGTGCAAGTACGCCTTGTGTGTGGGTTTGAGTAAGTTGACTAAGGAACACATTGCCTTTGTGATCCTTTTAGCCAATCTTAAAAGTCATATAGCTCTTGCCTCTTACTGGTTGGCAGACATCTACATAGGCCTCCACCAACTAATCCCCAACCAAAAAGATAAAGTGCAAACCTTTAAGAACAGTGAAGGGTCTTTTGTGGATGGTTTATATATGGTTAATGGCATACTTTAGGGAATTTCATGTGGTCACTCCTCAGCCTTCCCTTGAAATTTGTAGTTGTTATGATTACTAGGTGATAACTTGGAGAATTATGGGCAACTTTGCTAGCTGCCTTTGTCAATTTTTTTCATTTTGCTACCCAGAAGCACTCGATCAGTTTCATCTTCTTTTCCCTGCACACTCCAGCCCCAAAGGGGTCATTTACTCCACAAGGTTAATCAATTACACTAAAATAACGTGTTGACTTTTACACCTAAATTATATAATTATAATAAATTTATCTCTAATATATTATTATTTTTTACACCGACAAAAATTATTATATATATATTTTTATTTATACTTTATTTTATATTTTTTTATTACTTTCATATTATTTAATTATTTTACAAAATAAATACTTTTTTTACATATTAATCAAACATTATAAATTTTATTATTTAATAATATTATAAAAATAAAAATTCATTTTAATATCACATATTATAAAAACTTGTTAATTAAAAAAATATTAAGTAAAACACAGATTTATTAAAAATACAATAAAAAGACTTGACATTAGATAATTAATGATACAATATTATAATAGAAAAATAATAATATTATTATAATATAATTTAATTGGATAATACAATTTAATTGCGAAAAAGAAGAAAAATATCAATTTAAACATCAAACTTCAATTTACTAATATAATTTTATTCAATTATTATTAATAATTTTATTCAATTAAACATACTTTAATATAAATTAAACGTCAATTTACTAATTAAAAAATATTTAATAAAAAAGTGTCTGATTAACTAAAAGAATATTTAACTAATAAAAAATTTTATTTTCAAATATAAAAAAATATTTAACAAAAAAAAACACAGCAAAATTTTTTTTTTCTTTCCTTCTCTTCTTCTTCACCCTTTCTTCTTGCAACTTCTCTCCAACACCAAAAAATAAAATTTTCCTCTGAAATGACATTGCTACAGTGTCATATTAAATATGATACAGTACAGCAGTTTAGCGACAATTTTGACACCAAAATAACATTCATTTGGAGTTTACGAAAATACCTGTCAATCTTCTTATTTCTCCATTTTCATGCCAAAATAACATTAGTTGGAGATAAACTTAGTCAACCAGGCTATGATTTGGAATTTCAACATTGCAACTTTACCTTCTAGCTCGTGACATCCAGTTTGGTCTTGGTTATGGCTCCAATAACATGACCGGGGTAGAGTAATATATACTATCACCACTTTGTTGCTCGCCAATTTGGTCTGGCTCAAGACTGTCCTCTTCCCCTGACCCAGTCAATTAATAATCCTTCTCATGCTAGACCCAAGCACAACTGTCACAATTGGGTTGAAGAAATTGATGCAATGGCAAGTCGCGAACAATCTTATGGAATGGGATCCTTACCCCATCGATACTCCACTATACAATCAATGGTGGCAGCTTGTGGAGGCCCTTTGGTTCCCTGACCAGAATATATTAATAAATGAAAATTTGGTAGTTAAGACTCTCATGCCCTCGTTGTTCAAGTCTGTTGACCTTAACAATCTTGCGGTCAGTCGTACTCTCAGAGGTAATACCTAACTATTTTCCTTAACACTAATTTGCTCAAGTTTTTTCACTTGACCGATATGTCTTTTACATTTCCAGCTGGTATTCAAATTCCTGAACCCAGACTAGTGACCAAGCTTATCCTTAAGAAAAAGGGTATGGGTTTGTCTTCATGATCCAGTAGGGTCATTATTGAGTTAGTTCTAATTAGGTTGGATCAATGAGCCTAAACTCTTGTTGGCCAGTGTAAATAGATAGTCAATTCAAATTCATGAAGTGTGAGATTAATGTTGATTTGCTGACTGGTACTCTAAATGCAAAACTGGAGTTGATTTGCACAAGTCCCCTGCAAGCTAGAGTTCAAAATGGTTGGTAACCTTGCCGCTCAGATTAGATTTTGCAACAAAGGAGTTATCTTGCATATTAGTTACAGATCCAATGTACCCAATGTTTATGCTGCCAACATCACCTACGCACAAAGAAAATTGTACATGACTAAACAAAATCAACAAACACAACCATCAAGGTTTGCAAAATCACCCAAATGTGACATCAAATATTCAGAATGATATCCTAATAAGAAATATGGGAATATAATTTAACTACCAAATAGTGATTTAAGAATTTTGAAAAATCAGATATATATAAACAATAAGAGAAAATTCAACTTTTTTTTTTATAATACATTTTTTATTATCTTTTTCAGCTCTCATTTTTAATATTATAAAACCAATATAAAAAGTAGGGAATATATGTTACTTACAGATTAAAGAAGGTAATAAAACTCGGTGACTAGCACTCCTCAAACAATAAATCCACGCACACTACATTGGTATGTATCAGTTGCGTTTGAAGAAATTATCTAATTATTTATGATTTTCATTAATTAATTTATCTTCGATCTCCCAAGCTAACTCAGTTTTATACTATATATTAAATTAGATAGATTAGATTAGATAAGTAGGTAACACAAATGTGTGTAATTAAATCATAATTAGAAATATATTAATATATTAATGGTCTATTTGACATTGCGTTTGGGAGGAGAAAAAAAATTATTTTTTTATTTTTTCGAATTTTGAAACTAATTTTAAAATGAAACAAGTAAATAGATATTTTTCCAGAAGTAGATTTGAGAAAAACAGTTTATAAAAAATTTAAAAAATCAAAAATTAAATCAAAAAAATGTAAACATGCTTTTTGGACGCCAAACAGCAATTCTAAACATCATAATTTTTTTTTATCTTGATTATCAAATATGTTCAATTAATTCTCCTTTAATTAATTTTAAAATAATTTAATATCATTTTTAACATTATAAATTCTTATAATATTTAATATATGACGGTAATTAAAAATTTTAATTAAATAATTCTTCAATTAATCTTTAGCATAAAATACTAATTAGACTTTTGTTAATAATAGAAAATTGAATGAAGTGAGAAATTAAATTAGTTCAGAATTAATAATCAATTAAATAAATTTATTTTATTTAATATATGAACAAATTTATATTTAAGGTATTTAATTGGATAAACTTGCAAAATATATTTTTTTTCTTTTTTTTTATAAACAATATCTATTTTTATTTATTTTGCAGTATAAAACTAATTATATTCAAAATTTATTGTACCCTCTAAAAATATATTTAATAGAATTCAAACTCATAAAGTTTTGAATATCAAACTCAACTTGTATTACCAACTCATCCAATGTTTTCTTTAAATGATTAAGAAGAAGGTATTGCAGCCACCTGGTTTCCAGGTGGTAAAAGAAGCACCGAATGCAATATGCATGGCGTTATGCGGTTACAAATGTTCGTAAAAAGCATGCACACGCAGCAGTGATTAATCCAAGAGTAAGTTGCTCAGCTCCCATCCTAACTTTTCTTTCAAACCTTTTCAGTATAAATAAAATATCTAACTCGGTGAAAGTTTCTAACGCTATACATAATAAAAACCAAAATGGCAGATATTAGGGAAAGTGGTACTGCTGCATGCAGCGACCGTTGTGGATGCCCAGTTCCTTGCCCTGGAGGGACAGTTTGCAGGTGTAGAATTATAAGCCAGCCTGAGACTGGCGGAGATTGCCACAACACATGCAGTTGTGGGGATCACTGTGGGTGTAATCCATGCAGTTGCCCGAAAGGTTCAGAGACCACTGAGGCTGGCAAGGGCAATTGCAAGTGTGGTGCTGGTTGCCCCTGTGCTACTTGTGCCTCTTAATCTTAAATCTCTACTCCTTATATTTCTACACTATATAATCAAATATGCTTTATATATATCTTGGCACAGTATGTATTTCCTGTAATATATCTCTGTGTATTTTTGTTGTCTGCAGCACATCAATAAAATCTGAGCTTGTTACTATTTGAATTTCTTTCTCTGTTTAGTAATATAGCAGGTCATAATGCAAAAAAAAAAAAAAATCCATTTAAAATCTAAAAGCACCATGATGTGAATTTGCAATTTTAGAAAAATTTTCATTTTGTTGGAAATATATTAATATAATCTATTTTTTTCTTTCCAAATCATAGCTTATTTGGGATGTAATATGCAACTGAACAAAACAATTAAGAGTAAAGTGGGAAAGTATTGAATTGAAAAAGATTTGAGCCACGAAATGATGCCTTACCTTGATCCAATGTCATGAATGTTTTGTTTCGCTCCTGTGAAGTATGATTCACAGCTGTGAATAAAGTGTCGTGAATAAAGTGTGTTGTGAGCGGGCGCAATATGGTCACGGTTTGATTCAATGATATAAGGTATCCATAAATGAAGACCGTGAATTCATTTATGTTATATGTTGTATGTTATATGTTGTTGATTCAATGATATAGGGTATCCATAAATGAAGCCCGTGAATTCATTTATGTTATATGTTGTATGCAAGCATGTGGGTGAAGGTAACGAGATAAAATATGGGTGTTGATGTTATGAGCATTATATTAACAAGTAACATAATAAATGATAAGGAATATGTTTAAATGTCTTGTTCTCTAATTTAGGACTTGACTTATCATAGATCACACATGTTATTGTTCTCTAATTTAGGACTTGACTAGATGACGTTATTGAGAGTGTTAGATAATACTAGAGCAGCGGATACTTACTTGTTGAGCGTGAATCGTGCGCTTTCAATGCTTTAGGCGGAGACAAATTACTAGAACTTGACTCAATTCCACAGTACGAACTCTTTTATTCTCTTGTTGTTGAACGGAGATGAAGAAATTCACTTTTCGAGAATTTCCGTATTTCAGAGAAAAACTTCTGATGAATAGTTATCTCTTTTTCTTATATATTTTTGTTATATTCTTATCTTCTTAAAGTTATATCTTTTCATAACTTTATATATAAGAATATATGGGTCTGGGCTGGGTCAAGCCCACATGGGCGGCCCAATACCATAAAGCCCAACATCTCTCACTCGCCCAAAGTGGGTTTGGATCAATCCAAATATCATCTCACATCTCAAACTTAAACAAATAATCTTTCATACAAGCGAACGGACCGTGCGACCCAAAGCACACAAATTGTGGGAGCTCCAATACAAACCTAATTATAGGCCATATAGGAGACATCAACCCAAAGTTGTAATTATTTTCGATAATGTGCTTAATTACCCCAAGTATCTTTCTCAATACACTTAATTCGAGTATCATTCAATCCCTCATGAATCTATACTCAAATCATTCTTACAATCTCTTGTATTCTAAGTTACTTCTCGCTTCATCAAGCGTAATAACCCCAGCCGGTGAACACAAGTTGTGAGTGTATAAGTAAAGTACTCTTTCTTTTGCCCTCATATCAATCAGTTTTGAATTAACTCGTTTTTCTAGGAGTGTTCCGTTAAGTCGAATCATTCCATGACTATAGGATACATCCTAAGATAGCCAACATTAATTCATCACATGTCGGGCAACATCATCAAAAGTTTTTATATTATCATTATGGGTAAGGTTGACACGCATGTGTTCCCAGGCTTTTAGAAGAGAGCGAATCACAGCTTGAACTTGTTGCTCGTCAGTCATCTCATGGCCAGCACCTTTCAGTTCACTTATCATGTTAGACATGACAGTAAGGTGTTGCCTCATTGTTTGATTAGAATTTTTCTTATATGCATCAAACTTTAGAGTTAACTGACGCAGTCTTGTTGTTGAGGTTCCACCAAACTAAACCTTAACAGCATCTCAAACTGCTTGGGCTGAGCGGTGCTTCTCAAAGCGTAGCATCAAGTCATTTCTCATGCTACTCAGCATCAATATGCGAGCAACTCTGTTCTTGTGCTTATAGGCTTGATATGCTTCCATATCCCGCCTATGTTGAGCAATATTTCCATGCTCAGGCTCAGCCATTGGTTATGTTATTGTTTCTAGCATATCTTGCTCTTCCAGGAGATATTGAATTTTACGATGCCAAATGTCATAGTTTTTATCATTCAGTTTATCTCCTTGATTCAAGTCAGCAATAATGTTTTTTGTTGCAGTCATTTCAACTATTTAGAAACTATGATTATAATTAGGATTAGCACAATTCATTATTGCTTTTATCAATTTCAAGTCACAATGTTTTAAATTAATCAATAATAACCTAACATAAGTAGTAGAAACAAAAAAACTGCATATTCAGTTCAATCAATTCCTACTAACAAAGTCCAGTTATCATTGTTTAATTTAAACATGCGTCAATTAATTCTATATTAGATGAGATTCATCAATCTACCAATCTAATATTCCCACATTACATTGATTATATAATGCAATGTAACAATAATAATATGCATTAAAACAAGATAAACATCAATTACATCTTCAAAAATAACAAATTAACATGTAATTATGTTCCTATTTGCATATTTTTCTCCAAATTTCTCATCAAAACCATCACAAAAAAATTTTCAAAAAATATCCATTAAATTGGAAATTAAATTTTGAGAATTTTACAAAAATTTTGGACCAAAAATAATTTTTCACGCGCTCCCACGCGCCTCCCACGCGCTTCACACGCGCCACACACGCTCTGACACGTGTTCTCTCCACGTCATCATGGTGGACCTATCCTAGGAAGCCACGTGGCTGAACTGCCACGTGTCACGGATACGTGGCACGACACGTGTCATAACCGTCGAAAAATCGTTGCCACGTGTCATGCATACGTGTGTGACACGTGGCAAACCGTCAGAAACCGCTTGCCACGTGGCATGTACACGTGCGTGACACGTGGCAAACCCGTCAGAAACCGTTTGCCACGTGTCATGAACACGTGCGTGACACATGGCAAAACCGTCAGCAACCGTTGCCAACTGCTAGCGCGTCACGGTATAAATGGTTTTTGCTAAAATATTTTTAAACACCTTTTGATAAAAAAAATCAAATCTGAGATTTTTCTAGAAAATCAAAATATTGAAGTTGAAAAAAAAAAAAAAGAATAGCTTGATACGCTTAAATTTATAATAGTTCAGCTCTTTGTCTATATATACTCCTCAAAACACAATCTTGAGAGTTTCTCTCCACTAATAATTTTTTTCAAATGCAAGAATAAAGCTAAATGGAACCCTAGAGTTTTACCTAACTCTCTTAAGGTCAAACCCAAGTTTTTACAAAGTAAAACTTGAAAACACTTGTTTAGCTTTTATTCTAAATGTGCTAAACAACCTAACAACTAAGTTTTTCTATATTAACTTGGAAAATAACCCAAAAATAAATCACTCACAAGCTTATAAATGAAATATAAAATGAAGAACTGGAGCCAAATGAAAGACATATAAGAATGAAGCTCAAATGGATAGAAAATATTTCTAAGGAATGAATAACTAGTTTCTTTGAATGATTCTTTGTTTTTCCAATATTTAAAACATTCTTCTAACAAGTATTTATATCTAGGTATCAAAAACTAGTCAATAGAGAGAATTCAAGTTTTACAAAAAATTAGCCATTATTTTTTCTTTCAGTTATAAACTTAAAATAGTAAACTCAAATACTATGTTAGAATACTACTTTTTGACTAGTAAAAAAATACTTCATTTTAAAAATTTTTATACTTTGAGCTTTACTTTTAGAAACACATCATAATGACTTTACTTTAATATCCTATTATAACTTTTCTTCTACATGTGTCTATTTTCTTGAACGTTCATCTTGCTTTCAAATATTTCCACATTAAAATCTAAAATTACAACAATAATAATATAATAAATTATAACACTTCAATCGTGGTTTTAAAATAATCAAAATAAGAATTGTAGCTTTTGAGCCAATAGAGTTCGAACAAGCACTTTTATAATTAATGGATAGGGTAGCTAAAGCTCATGCAAGAGTGCACTTATTCCACAACCCACATCTGGATAGTCTGACTTAGAGTTTTGACAAAACAAGTTTAAAAAAGAAATAATTATCATATAATGGTAAGTTATGAGCAAAATGAAGTGAAATAAGCAAGGTAAGATTATAGAGAATAGGTTTTATAAGAATATTTGATATGTATGATTGTTGATTTGATATATGCATAAAAGATATGATACTTGTATTGTCATGAATTAGGTTAATTATTTATGACTATGATAGCATAACACAAATATGTAATTTATGTCATGAATTGTATGAATGCATCTTAAATTTTTATGTTTATATGTACCACTATGCTTTTAATAGCTTAGCGTGTAGGTTACTTGCATACAGATTTGGAGCCTAAGGATAGTTGTAGTTGATACTAAAAATAGAAGCGCACTTATCAAGAGTCAATGTTAACTCTTGCGGGTGTAGTTTCATGTCATTTTTGCTTTCTTCTGTTTATGACATGAGTTTTTGGGTTTATGTTTTGTATAAGTCTGTTTCATATTAAAAAAATGTATTTTCATTTAAATATTGTAGTTTATAAACAATTGGCTAGTTAAGGCCAAATATGCTTTTCATACGAAAGTAATCCTTAGGGAACAAGGTTTATGCATGTTGTATGTTTTAACACTACAAGAAAATTAATATTTAGCGATGAACAAAATCCGTCACAAAAAGTAAAAAATCTGTTGCTAATCTCATTTAGTGACAAATTTGCGATGGAACAATTCTGTTGCAATTTTGGTCCTCACAAAACTTATAGCGACGGATATGATTTCCGTAGCTCACAATAATAACAAACTTAGCAATGGATTTTTAGTCACTAAATTATAATTGCAACAACTGGTAAAATGACCAAGATGGTGATGAATTTGCATCAAAATGTCTGTTGCAAATGTGGGATGGAAACATCCATTGCTAATATGCTTGTTCCATTTACAACTTTTTTTCAAATAACTAGAGATTTTCCATTGCTATTTTAGAAAGGGATTTGTTGTCCACTAAATATAGGCAAATGATTAAATTCGAATTTTTCTTTCACTGATGCATTGATATCATATTAGAATTAGTACCATTAAGGCCATTATTCCATCTCAACGAATGCAAAATGAAAAAAATATCACACATTGTCTATTACCAAAACAAAATCAATTGAAAAAGAAAATGTAATGAAAGCATGGTAAACTAAGATGTCTTCCATTATGATACTATTACTATTTGCAATATATATACAATCAATTATTCAGCCATCTATCTAGATTTCTCGTCGATTATTCCGAGGGAAAATTTTTGAAAAGATTTCAGTATACAAGATAACAAACTTCGACGAAGCAAACCCTTTTCTAGTTTTTTCTAGTTATTGGTCCACCTTGCATCAATAGTAAATTGATAAAGGATGTTACATGTGTGTTCAATTTAGATCCATTTTAGCCATAGGAATTAATGATTCACATAATTGCCATTGTGTAGAAAAAAAATGGATAAAATAAGTTCATATCAAATTATAAGTGACTGGTCATTGCAAAAAAGTAGACAATATGAAAAAAAAAATGTGAGTAGATAATTCCAAAATCAAAAAATTCAAACATATTTCACTTGAGCTTTGGCAATTTGAAGAACTAAATCGTCATTATCTATTTGGGAGCATTTATTTTCAGTTTAAAGGATTGAGGAGTAATATGTTATAGGAGTAAGTAGTAAATATGATGTAGTTAAGAATTAACGATTTAATATTTCCATCCTTGGATAATATTAAGCAATAATCCTAGGAAAAAAATTACCAAACCATCAAGTGTTAGCACAAATCACCAATCTGCATGGACGAAACATTCATATGAGCAAAATCACAATGGTATACAAAATATTATGTATAAAACAAACAAAATTATCTAATTTTATTTAAACTTAAATAAAATTGTGTATCATACATTTGTTATGTGATAGTTTTTATGATTTTCATGAAATTTTGATAGCTTAATTTGCTATAAATTTAAATAAGAAGAAAGTTGGTTGTTTCCCTTGCACTTACTTACAAGGAAATATAAAAACAAACATTTAGTAGCATCCAAGAATCCACATGTGAATTCTGAAAACTAGTAAAATATATTTGGATTCCTTTTGTCATTATCCAAAAATTCAGGAAGGACCTTTCTAGTTCATGGTGTGAATAATTTTGTACATTTTGGTTGATCTAGTAGCTTCTAAAATGATCATAATTATCATAAGCAAAACAACTAGAATTGGTTTCCATAAAAATGAAAAGCTTAACAAATTTTAGAATTGGTGTTTAAAGCCAAAATTTTGTTTTCCAACAATAAATTTATGAAGTTTTCTTTTGAAATGCACACTTAATTGTAACCATTTGACATCTACATATCAATAAAAAATTTAACAAGCAATATTTTCTTCAAATGAACCATTTATACGTATTAAGCATTTTAAGAACTCAAATAAATAATGCATGATAAAAAGAAAATGTAAAGAAAACCTAAACTAAGAAAATTTCGTAGAAGAAAATAATATAACTTAATTCAAATAACAATGAAGCAGAAGATAGTATTTGAACAAGACTAGTATAAAGCTCATCAATGTTGTTATAACTGTACAATTTGGGTATATATTCCATCAAGTCATCATTCAAATCTATAGGTTCAACCATAAACATGTACATAATTGAGGCCGAATTAATAGAATTAATTATGAATCAGTTGAACCAGCATGATTGAATACAATCTCTTACTACTTTAATTAATTAAGAGAATTAATTATTAATCTCTCACTAATTTGCAAACCTAAAAATAGCAAATCACTCAAGTTTGCATGTTCTCTTATTGCTATCCCAAGGGTTTTCATTCAATTAATCCCACAAATATGTCATAAATAATTTATTATATTTATTTTGCATTCAATTTTTGATTCACAATTTAATAATAAAAGAAAAACAATAAATAAATAAATAAAATTCAACCAAAATGCTGAATGTCTGCCACATTATTTTCAGCTTGCATTATTTTAGTCAAACATGAATTACATTATAAAAGGGAACTAATATTACATTATAAAAGGGAACCAATATCTTTCTAGTATTATTCATAATCTCCATTTTTCTCTTTCTAAACTTGATCGAATCAACACTTCCCTCATTTCCTCACTTTACTTTGGCCGACTCCATCAACAAAGCAAAGAAAACCGTAATCCTAAGAAGAAAAGGGTAATGGAGCATTACAAAAACAAGGTTATAATCAAGTTAAGGAGGAAGAACTCCCAAAGGAAAAAGGCATATGTTTCTCATGGCCAAAATAAATGTAACAGCCTTGAATATAGCCAGGATAAATCCCCCCAATTATACCAAAGAACGCTACAAAATATTTTTTTAGGAAAACTGAGTAAGTAAAACTTTTTCATGATTAAAACCTATTCAAACATAAGTATACAATTTTACATAATAAATAGATAAATACTTTAAAACTATATCCAACTGATCTATATAATAAAATAAAACCAGTTTGGGCTTACACTAGTCTTGAGTTACGAAAATATATAATAAAAATATCATTATATGCTTTTAAAAATAAAAACATGTACAACAGCCTCATATCCCATGACATGTACAAAAAGAATAAAAAAATGTCATGTATAAAAACCAACCTAAAACTGGATATGCTTTAGCTGATCATTAATTGAACTTGCTCTTTTCAGTCAACTTCTATCTACTATCTTCAAACCTATGTGCTGAAAACCTACACACTAAGCAACCTAATGTTTAGTGGTAGATATGTGCATAAAAATTCTACAATTATATAATGTCATACAAAGTCATGTCATTCACCTCATAACCATTCATAGAATCATACATTTTGGTTGTTATATACTTCGATGTCATATTAACATGTCTATCTTACCATAAGTATAACATATAATCCATGTATATTGTATACATATACATATATCACATTTCCAAATACCATATCATTTTACCTGATATTCGTATAACATTACTACATATTACAACAAACCATAATTTCCTTTTAAAACCATTTCGGTTTTACGTTACCAATTTATCTTTTAGTTCGAGACTCTTTAAGCTTGATTATCCTGATGCGGGATATGAGATAAGGACACCCATAATTTGAGCTTAATCCACCCTACTCATAAACTGTATCAGCTCATCCGAGCCTCATAAAGTTAATGACACTCACAACCCGAGTTTAAACTACATTGATTGAGTAACAACATGCTGGCAAAACCAGGATCAAGGGTTTACCTTATCCTTATATCATATCAAAATATCTCATATGGTACTGTTTACATCCTTCAATGGTATATCATCTATCCTATATCAAGTCTAAAACAAGAGAAGTGAACATTTAATTCATAACATTTATCTTTCAATTCATCACATGTTATTACCAGCATTTATTTTTTCATTTATGCATTCTCATTACTAATACATAATTGTCATATCACATAATTCACATGTTATTTTCCATGTATACATACATCTCATAATATATATATATAACCAACCTATAACATATGGTTATAAATCAAATCATTCATATTATATATTTTTTTCTACTTTATGGGCGTGAACTACTTATTCACGGTCGTGAAAGAACATTTTCACAGTTACCTTATTCATGAATCAACACGTGAATTAAAATAAAATATTAACGCACGTGAATTACTTATTCACAGTCGTAACACCTTGTATCATGACTTTTCAGTTGTGACACAATCTGTAAAATTGTGGGTTCATACAAGTTCATGTGACCTCGATATTCATGGTTGTGATACCCTTGTTCACGGGTGTGAATCATGCATTTCCAACAACCAAAACACAACTCAAAATAGAACATTCATGCATTTCGTGCAAAAACTCTAAATATTGACTAGTGTTAATTACTTCTATTAACACGTTCATTCATATACCATATCTACAACATGTTTAAACAATATTTATCTTATTAAATCCATTTTTTGATCATAATAAGTCATAACATATCACATATGTCATCTAACATTTATAACTCATTTATCCATGTCATTTATCAACCATAATATGTCTTTAACATTTCATTTTATAGTTCATAACATGTAAAACATACCAAGATGTAAGGAAAGCGAATTTAAATGCCAATATGTTCTAACATTTCACTAAAATAGAGTCTTAACTAACCCTCCAAGCTTTTCAAGCTTGTTTTCCCATTTGTGATGTAGTTCCTTACTCTCTAGCAGAACCTAGTATCACAAAAATATTCCTATCAAAACCATGTAACGTAAAACGAACAAAAACTAATCTAAAAACTGAGTTCTACCTCTACTTGGCAAGAACTCACTCAAACTTCCATAACTCTCAAGCTTTCATGCTTTATCCATGGTGTTTTTAGGTTAAAAGTGGTGGAAAAGGTGACTAAGAAGTTTAGGCATGGGTTAGGACATATTATGGGAAGTGGGAGTGATTCAAGCAAAAATATAGTGCAGCTGCAACTTGGCCAATTGACCTGCATCACGGGTGTGAAATGCTATTCACGGTCACGACTCAACCAATTCACGAGCGTGAATGTCCTCTTTTCTCACATTCAAAACTCTATCATTTTGAATCTTAGCAAGACCTTCACGGGTGTGACACTATAATCATGGGCGTGAAAGCTTTCTTTCCATAAAAAAACTAAAATTTTAAAACACCTAAAACTCATATAGCTCTTACAAATCAATGTAATTTCTATATCCTAAAAATTGGACGTTATAATAAATTTGGTTCAAGGGAGATAACGGTTTATGTAAGCAAACTACCCAGCTAAAGAAAGCCTAGAAGGAGTTGAAATAAACAAAAGAATGGAGGAAAGAGTTGAGAAGACGGGGTGAAGACAACAGTTTCCTTCGAGGTTGATAGGGGTAAGCTATCAAATCTTTGTGCAATCGAGATCTTTGATATTGTGATTTTTATTTTGATTTTCATGAATTTGAGGAAAATGTTCATTGAATGTGAAGTATGGTTAATTAAAGAAAGAAACAAGGAAGTGAAGAATTCATTTAATAGAATAATCTAATAATTAGTTAATTATTTTTAGTTAACAATAATTGTTCAAAACAAACCAAGAGTGGAATGAGTGTGTAAACCATGACATGTGGAAAAAGTTGTTATAACTTGAAAAGAAAAAAAAAAATATAAAGCTCAGCCTTTGACTTTTGGTAGTTATTGCATTCACCATAACGGAGAACAAATTGGCACTAAACAATCTTAAGATGCTTAAATCCAAAATTTATTCCAACTTCAAAAGAAGATCAAACTTTGTTCCTAAAATAAAATTCCTAATTTTTAATAAATAAATGAATAATCGATAATATCTAAAAGATACAACAAGATATATGAGTAAAGAAAAATAATTCTTGATCCTAGGAAATTTTAATAAAATGAAAAATAATAAATGGATTATCAATCTGCATAGTAATAATGCCACTATTGTAGCCAATGTCGAGACAATCCTTGCCTTCAAACAAGTCCCTCTTTAGAACCTTAAGTCGATAATCTTCATCCATGCCTTGGCCTATCTGAAATATACAATTGATCAGAATCAAATAATTGAGCAATACATTAAGAATGAAAATAAAAGCAAAGTAAGAGAAATAAATTATGCAATATCCATAATAGCTACTGTAATTGTCGAAGGGGAAAATTCTTTACGTTTTCTCTTTTTCTTCTTATTGTTATATATTTGTTCATCTTTTTCTTTACTATTCTTCTTCCACTGCCAACCCTCCTTTTTATGAATGGCCAAGACAAAGGATACAAGGAGCCAACGTTCTGGTGAGGGCAGTCAGCAAATAAGAGGAGATTGTAGTGACAAGGGAGAGATCATAAGAAGCAGCACGAGGGAGGAGGTGTTTAGATTGGAATGCATCTATAATATGAATGATAGGATTTTTATCTTTTAAAAACCATAAAATGGAGTTATTTTAGTATAGAGAAAATGACATTTTTGTTTTAGTGACAAATTCCATTTTGTCGCTAAATCTAAATATTAATAGGATAAATGAAAACTTAGTGACATATAGTTTCCGTCGCTAACCTATCTAGGCTTAGCAATAACTATTGTTCGTCGCTAACTCAATATGAATTAAAAATGTACATTTAGTGACGAAAGCAATATGTCGCTAACTCACTTTAGTTTTAGCGAAGGCACCTTCCCATCACTACATTTATATATAATAAAACAAAAGCAAAGTTAGCGACAGATACAATCTGTTGCTAAAAACTCTCCACATTTAATGATGACTCTTTTCTGTCGCCAAATTAGTATCAATAAAATAGTTGTTCCATTAACGACGGACTGATTCATCGCTAAACCTCTCCTAACGCAGCAACGACTTATGTCCATCACTATAAGTTGTTGCTAAATCAACACAAATAGTGCGTCAATTTTTGCTGCCACATTTAGCTACCATTTTACCTAAGAATTTTGTTTGTCGCAAAATTTCCTCACTAATATATTGCTACACCGTCACTAATTTTTTAGAAATTTTATTATTAAACTCGTTTATCATTATGTCGCTAATCTGTCACTAATTATTGAGGGATTAAGATCTATCACTATTTTTTTGTTATAGTGTAATGCATATGTTTATTTCGATAATATGATTTGAGATAAAAGTTTTATAAAAAAAGAAAAGATTTAAAATTTCACAAGTTTTCTACAATATTAATCAGTATCATCCGCTAAATTAATAGGAAGTAATCTTGATTAGTTGGGTGAGTGTTACACTAAATCTACGACTTCTTATTTCTTTGTCAAATAAAAGTTCCTTCATAATTCTTCCAATTCGTTTGTCATCCTAACCTATCGAGCACCATTGCTAACCTTATCGAGAACCATTGCCAACCTAAAATACCTACATAACATGAAAGTGAAAACCTAACCTTAAAGAAACAAGCGCAGAGATGAAAAAGAAATAAAACGAGAGAAAAAAAGACACACTCAGACATGAATAATGGAAGGAAAAAAAATATATAAAAAAATCTGCTCGAAACAACAACACTAAATGAGTGTTTGAGATTGTTGTTGGATGTATAAAAATCAGATTTATAATTTTTTTGATTTTATTAACTGATTTTTTTAATTTTTTATAAACTGTTTTTCTCAATTTTGCTTTTGGAAAAAACATATATTTATTTGTTTCTCTCCAAAAACAATTTTCAAAACTCAAAAAAATTAAAAATAAAAAAATTATTCAAAAGTTTTTTTTTCAAACGCAATGCCAAACAAATCACAAAGAAGATATCAAATGTAAACCTAGAGTTTACAGAACCCTAGTTTAGAGAGAGACTCCATATTTCAATAGAGAGAGATTTAACTTAACACAACTTCAAATTTTATTCAAATGGGGTGAAAGAAAATGTAACATAAAGTAAAGTATTTACTTTGTCATATTTGAAAGGAAAATAAGATAATAAAGAGTTTTATAACATTGTCTTATTGTTCTACAAGACATTTTTATGCATACAATAAGGCAAAAAAAATTAAATCATGAAAAAAGGAAATTAATATTTTTATAATTAAAAAATAAACAACATTAAATTTAATTTTAAAAAATTTTAAACTCCCATTAACATTCCAATTTAAATTGTTAAAATCTTTAAAAGATAAAAAAATTAATACCTCTATTTCCTCGTATTATCTTAAGAAATCCTACATTCTCCTTTATATTCTTCACAAACACGGGTGTAAACAAATTAAAATGCTCACAAGTTATTCGAGTTTCGGTTCAAAAAAACTTATTCAATATCGTTCGTCAACCTTAACAAATCGAGTTTGATTTCAATTCCGAATTTGAAAACTTTTTCAATTTTAATATTATTGAGTTCATTAACTCACGAATATGTTTGTATATAAACTTGAAAATATATTCATTTGAAAGTTTGTTAACATGTTGGTTTAAAACTCGTATATTATTATATTAATATTAATATTATTTTATTATATATTTATATTTTATAATTTATATCTTCAAAAAAATATATTAAAATCAATTAATATTATTTTAAAAAATAATGTTAATTAATGAACTTGAGTATATGATTATCAATTTCGATTAACTAAATTTGTTATATATATTAAATGAATATTTAATAAATCTGGTAAATTTAATAATTTTAATATGAATCCAGCTTAATCATAAATATTGAAATCTGAATCAAATTCAACACCAATTTGAACTTATTTAAAAACCTTACAAGCCGAACCTTAACTTTTTATTATTCGGTTCTGCTGGGTTTGTTTGCAGTCCACCTGTTTACCTTAACCCACAAACTCCCGTCCACAGTGGGAAATTCGCTCTTAATCTTCATTTGCCACTCGTTTCTACCAAAACAAACAAAGGAGGTCTTCTTCCTTGGTGAGAAACTCGAACTCGTCCGTCAGACCATAAATTTTCTGCTGGTATGAGAAATCCTCTCTCACTGCCATTAAAGAACATAACTGGTTGTTTGTTGATTAAACATTAACACAATCATCTTCATTTCATTTGCCTGTGTTCTCAAATCACGTTCCTAATTTTTTACCATGAATCCTGATCAACAACCCTTAACCCCTTACCAGCAAAGACTCAGAGATGAAGTCATTTATCTTCACTCTCTCTGGCACCAAGGTCCCCCTTCTCCCAACCCTATTTCAATTCTTTACACCCCCAATTCTGTTTCTACCCATTACACTCACTTACCCTCCAGAAATCTTCATGTCTTCAACTCCACTTCCTTTAAGAAAACCAAGAGAAACCCACACACATTCCCAAATCCCAACAACACTATGCCTTCTGTTTCCGGATCCCACCCACAACTCGACCCTGGTCCGGCATGGCCTGTCAACCAACCACCACCGTCTTCCCCTCCAGCCGACTCTGGATGGCCCTCTTTTAAGGACAGATCGAGTCATGAGACTCGAATCATGTCCGACATTGATGATTCCAAGGTTGCTGTAATGCGAATGCAGCAGAAGGTAGTGAAACTTTGCAATGTCTTCTTCGCCAAAAGGGTTGATTTCGATTGTGAAGAAGTTGAGGAATTGGGGGAAGAAGATGGAGAAGATGGTTATTTCAGTGATGATAAGGGTGTCGAAGAAAGTGATGAATTTAAGTTATTGTTCAGCTTGTTTGTTGAAAACAGGGAAATGAGGGATTTTTATGAGAGCAACCAAGATACAAGAGACTTTTATTGCTTAGTTTGTGGAGGGGTTGGAGAGAAAGTTGGGAAATTGTTTAAGGGTTCTCTGGGGCTTGTTCAGCATGCTATTGCTATATTAAAAACAAAGCAAAAAGGGGCTCATAGGGCTTTCGGTCTGGTGATTTGCAGAGTTCTTGGATGGGATATAAGCAGGCTTCCTATGATTGTATTAAAGGGTGAACCTCTCAGTCAGTCGTTGGCGAATTTAGGCGAAACCTTGGTACAATAACCAAATTTATTTGTATATGTATCTGCCAAAATGTATATATGTGCATTTTGAACTTCTAGTGTTTTGTGTTATATCTTTATTGTGCTGTTTATGGATTAAATTAAATTTTATACATTGCAGAAGTGTTTGAAGGAAGATAATTGCCAGAAAATTATTGAAGATACTGATAATAGAGTTTCTGTTGTACAACAGAGCACAGTGGTACACAGGGATGAGGTGGAATAGCTCTCTGTAATTGGAGTTTTTTATGCTACTGTGATTTGTATGATTATGATATTACACTACTGCATGTAACAAATAAAATCTTAAACTTAATGACAAAGCTAGGATTGTGCTTATAATGTTGAAGGAAATTGTAATTGAATAGAACAAAATATCTTTCATGATTTAAACAAGATTAGTTTTATATCAATCATGCGCATGGAGCCTATGCTTATGGTTAATTTGACTTAAAATTTACTTATATATTACATAGTTGGAAAAAGACTATGATAATTTTTGCAGTCTTACTTGAACATTTATAGTTTATAATGAAATGTGCCAGTATCTTAAATAGACAATTTTTAGCAAAAGTACAGTTAACTGTCAATCCCATTAATTCTCCTATCATAGTGGAGTTTTGAGAGGGTTCACAGATTGTTTTTTTTTTTTTTTAATGTGGGATTAATTAACTTTTTCCTAATGAGTTGTTTCCTTTTTAGACATTTCTGGGGGAAGATGATAGCAGTAAAGCAAATAAGGAACTTGTTAATGGAATACCTGATGCAGGAACAGGAAAAGAGAAAATTATGGAGTGCTTGGTAAGATGACTGTTTTGGCTTTTTCTGTTTTATTTCATAACCCTTTTTTTTAAAGGCTTGATCTTGGACCACTATCCTGCTGCTGTGTATTCAACCAGAAGGATCATGCTTTTGAAACTCAATTCTCCAGTGTTGTTAATCAAAGAAAGATTTTTAAAGAGCAAAATAGTAAGGGTGTTAAATTCAGTTCTCTTGGTTAACCTGGGTAATTTAGATATTTAATTCTCTGTGTGGTTGCATCCTTAGCGGGAAGAAGTCCTTCATTGTTCGAAATGTCCAAGGAAATTAAGATGCGAGTTTACCATATAAGAAAAATAGTCCTTTTTCAAAGTCTACTAGGTCTCTTGTTTTTTCAAGTTTGCCATTATTAATGTCATGTCTTCAGTGTAGACTTGCTAGAGGACCATGGATCAAGAAAGCTATTTGAGATAAACTATGAATTGTTATTCAATATCTCAGTTTGCTAAATAATGTTTTGGAAAGCTGTTTCCTTGATTCTTTCATGGTGCTCGTTTTGCATTGGATATTTTCTTCCATCCAGAAATACTAACTGGGGCTTAATGGTTTTAATTATTGTGAATAACATCTACTGTCCTCCTGGCAAAATAAAATCCCATGCAGCAATCTGACCCATCTCTAGCCTCTGATGTCCATTGGCCATGTCCAAAGCTCCTTGACGATTCCTTATCAGCACCATCAGGAGGGCCTTCCTTGAATCTGCTAACCTCTTTTTCAGTGAGAAATGCATCTTTTGCTGAGGAGCTAGGAACACAGCTGCAACGAAGGTCCTTGGAAGAATGTCAGAAATTCTTCGCAAACTGTTCTTGTTTAGAGATTGACAAGGATGGAGAAGATGGGACATTGCAAAAATAGTCTGTTGAACTATCGCCAATAGTGGGCAGACAATGATCTGATGATCAAAGATGGGTTCGAGGAAGGAGAAGAATTTTATTTCTTTTTGAGGTTATATGTGGAGGGAAGTGAATTGAGGAACTATTATGAGAATCATTACTGATGGTGAATTCTGTTGAAAGGTTTGTGATGTTAAAAAGATTGGAGGAGGTTTAAAGGATGTAGTCCACTTCTTCAACATTGCATTGCAATATCAAGGACAAAGAAGAAGAGTTCTTATAGGGCTTTTGAGCAGGTTATCTGTGAAGTTCTTAGTTGGGATGTTCAACGTTCAACAACAATTGTAAGAAGAGAGAACTTCTCAGTAGCGTTTTGGCAAAATCAAGCATTGTCCAGGTATTTTCTTTTCTTTTTTTTCAAGGTTGAAAAGATGTTGCTTGTTTCTGCCCTTAGGCCTTTAGAAGTGGTTTGCAGGAGGGGATGGACTCGATAGAGTATGTAGTTCAATATATCAGGTATAATTTCTGTCAAGCAAAATGAAAAGGGTAAATTTTCGCGTCTATATGCCCGTTCATCTTATTTATTGAAGCCTATGTATGGCTTGTCTTTTTGGCCAACTGTCTGATGGTTTGATATTGTCTTATATGGCGCTAATGAGCTTGACAAGGAATATGGTGGAAGAAAAGAATCAGAAGATGTGCAACTATGTATTATTTTGTCGAACATTTGTGTGTACTTTTTAACAATAGAAGTATTTTTGGTTGTTGGATTTTTTGCACAGTATCTCTAGATATGTTATGCGAGTTGTCTGTATATATATATATATATATATATATATTATTTAACCACTTGAAATGCAAATTTCGTGTGGGATTAGAGGAAAGGTAGAGAAATTATTAGAAATATATATATCAAACAAGAAGCAAGAGGAGGTTCTTATAATTTTATCAATTCAAATGTGACACACTTAATCTCATTTCAATTTTGTTTTCCCACATTAATCGATTGCCTATTAAATCTCTCTTTGATTTCCACATGATAGGCATTGTTTCTTCATGGTTTAAAAACCATGAGTTTATGTAAGAGCATAAATAGAGGTGTAATCGAGTCGAATTGATACAGTGTCAACTGGATCTCGACTTGATTAAAAAACTTGAATTCGATTGAGTTTATTTTTACTTGTTTAAAACTTCACTCGAAAAATATTTGAGTTATTCGACTAATAAAGTTTGAATCAACTAAAAATTTGTATACTCAGCTTGATTTGACTTAAAATTAATTTGAGTTAATTTAATTTGATTAAATTTAAATATATTTAAATATAGATGGTATAAAAATAATTTACTAAATAAAAAAACTACTCGATTAAATTTGTAAATTTTACGAATTGGGTATTATAATACTAAAGTTCGATTTAATAAACTACTTGAAATCGAATGAGCTCGAGTTTGATTCAATTAATTTTGAGTTGAATTCGAATATTTTACGAGTCGAGTTTAAATTGCTCATGAGTAATTTGACTTATTTACACCTTTTAAGTATAAACAATCAAATTTATGGTTTTCTATGCTCCATGGAATGATTCATCCATAAATATAAAAGACAACAAGCATGAAGGGAACCTCTGTTCCTTACAAAGTTTGAACATTTCACTCTATCCATAAATTTCCTTTGTAATCAAAGATGGTATAGCTTTAGTGTCATAGATGATACTATTATACATTTTTTTTCCTAAGATAATTTTTATTTCTCACTTTATGTTATTAGTGTTTTTAATATGATTTATTATATCTATAAATATATTTTAAAGAATTAAATTTGGAGAGATAGAGTCCTATTAATTTAGAAATTTAAATTATTTCTCTCTCAATAGAACTATAATTTATTTTTTCTTATTTGGACATCAAATTTTATTTTATTTATATTCTGTTATATGAATTGTTTTAAGATAATACTATCTATATAATTTTATTGTAGACAGAGTATGATAGGATGATAATATGATTTTGGCATTGGTTTTTGAACAAATTCTTTTCGAAAAAAATGTTTTTATTTTTATTTTTATTTTTTTTAGTTTTAAAAATGTTTTTAGAGATAAATAAATTAAAAAAATAGTTTATAACAATTTTAAAAATCAGTTAATTAAAGAAAATTCATGGGCTGAGATTAGGGGAGAATGAGACTAAGACTGAGACAGGCCGAAGCCCAAAATCTTTAAACCTTTGGAGTAAGCTGATGCCGTGAGAGACTGAGGGTTAGGGTAGGGATTATCCTGCCACGTCATTTTTATTCTATTTTCTATATTTATTTATTTATTTCTTATATAAAGTTGGTGAAGAGTAAAGAAAATTAGCACTGTCGTAAAAGTTTATCCTAAATTAGAAAATCAAAATCAGAGAGTGAGAGAGACAAAGAAATGGCAGGAATTGGACCAATATCTCAGGACTGGGAACCGGTTGTGATCCGCAAGAAGGCTCCCGCCGCCGCCGCTAAAAAGGACGAGAAGGTCGTAAACGCTGCTCGCCGCGCCGGTGCCGAGATCGACACCATAAAAAAATGTACACCTTTTTTCTGCTTTTCCTTTTTTCTTCTTTTTCTTTTTCCTTTTCTATGAAATAATCGATTCATCAGTTTATTGATCAGTCGGATCTATGGTGTTCTATTTTCAATGATGCTCGTATTAATACCCTGCTTTTTTCCTAAGAAATTTTCGAAGAAATTGGAATTTAGTTTTTGGATCTGTTTTTTTTTCCCTCTCTCTCTCTTGACTTGTTTTCTATGCTGGTTTCATAATAGACAATCATATGATTTTTTCCCCCACTTTTCTTGGTCTTTATAAACTATCGGCCTAAGAATTAAGGTTTGATATTTTGGAGTTTTCTTGAGTTTCTGATGTATGTAACTAGTTCAAACGTTGGGCGCGCAGAAGCACTAATGCTGTATTTGTGCTCAAAATTATATACACGTTACTCGGATTGCTATTATCCGGAATCTGGGTAAAGGAAATGTAGTGAGAAATTGTTCATGTATGGTAGCATGAATTTTTTTGCCGTGGTTGTGTCAATACGCTAAACTGTTCTAAGACTTTTGACTGATATTTTGAAGTGGGTTGAAGTGGTTATCTAAATTGGGAAGGAAAAACTGGCATGTGGCATGTAATTTTTGCAGAAATAGTTGTTTTTTTGGCGGAAGATAAGCATCCTTATTGGGGATTTTTCATGTCTTGTTTGAATGAAATTGCATCGTGTCTGTTTCAGAACAATTTTTGCATTTGAGGTTTCATTGCAGTTTTTGGATATAAATGCATAGAGGATGTGCATTATAAAAATAAAACTAGTTCATAAAAGAAGGGGTTGCCTAATACCTTGTCCTTTGCTTGCTTAGACTGTTTTATGTTTTTTTTATTTAATTAATTAATAGTTGTTTACTTGAACTGAAGGTTATTGTACTCTTATGTAATCTGCAGCAAATGCTGGAACAAACAAAGCCGCCTCTAGTAGCACTTCTTTAAACACAAGGAAGCTGGATAAAGAAACAGAGAACTTAACTCGTTAGTAGTGTTTGTTTTTTTTTTTTCATTTTCTTATTTATTTTTTTTCTGTTGACTGCTAATGTGGTTAACTGTGCAATCAAAGAATAGTTTTTTGTGATCACATTCTATTAATATTCTATTTGGGAGTTGTACAGCCAATGATTTTATTGACAAACCTTTAGACTGGTGAAGAGAAATATTTCAGTAATCCATCCTGGATAAGAAGGAAAATGTTAATTTTTTCAACTAGTAGTAATCTTGTGCTTTTGTGCATGAGTTGTTCACCATTTTTGTTTCGTTATGTGTAAACAAATTCCAATCTAGTTTGCAATTTGGTGTAGGAAATTCTATATTTTACAGGAAAAATTACATGATAAAACACAGTTTTTTTTTATTTGTTTTTGAATACAAGAAATACTAAGCACAGTAACTTCTTCAAGCGACTATCCAATACTCATCACTCTATCGGTTGTTAAGGAGAGAGAAAACTCAAAAATAAGAAGGGAGAAATAAAAATATTATTTTAGGAGTTTTCTGTCACTTCACCAACCAATAGAATGGTGAGTGTTAGACAGTCACTTGAAAAGGTGACTGTAATTAGCATTCCTCTCTTGAACACTACCTTCCAAAGTGCTTGTTCAAGTTACCATGTTTTCCAACTCATTCATGGAATATTTCATTTAAATTTGTTGTCTTGCTTAATTCTTATGCATGATGATATTGGAATACGAGTTGTTAAATTTGTAGCATTACATTTTTTAACCATTCCGTCATCAGCTTGGTTGTTCTTTTTATCATTGATTTAACTTTCTTGACAATGTTGCATGGATGCAAAATTTGATACCCTTCTCTTTGTTTTTATATTTATCACAACAATGAGCATACTGTTCTTTGGGGATCTTTAAGCTGATGCTTCTTACAAGTGCTGCAACAATTTTCTATTACCACTTTTTTCTGTTAATATGGTCATTGAGTTCCTGTGCGCGCATAACATGCTATGACATTCTCATATGCTACTTAACGCATAATTTGCTGTTATGTTGGTATTTCATCATATTTTGCACTTCCTTTCTTTATTTTGCATGCTATCTATATTGTTTGCCCCTTTTTCTATTATTGAATGATGTAAGCATTCTGAAATCTGCTGGTACTGTTTTCTTAACAGATGATCGAGTGCCAACTGAATTGAAGAAAGCCATCATGCAGGCTCGAATGGATAAAAAATTTACCCAGGCACAACTTGCTCAGGTCTCTCTCTCTCTCTCTCTATCTATCTATCCCTCACATACACACACACACACACACGGGTGTGAAAAATTTTCATCTTTGGTGATATAACTTTGTTTCATGCAGTTGATCAATGAGAAGCCACAGATCATACAAGAGTATGAATCTGGAAAAGCAATCCCAAATCAACAGATAATAGGCAAACTGGAGAGGGCTCTCGGTGTTAAGCTGCGAGGAAAGAAGTGAATAGAAATGTGGAAACACAGCCTGGAGTTATCATCTAAGTTTCTCTTGAGTCTTAAGATTGGTGATGTACATGAACTTTTTTCCACCATTGTTATGGCTTGCGTGTAAGAAACTTGTGTTCTGACTTGTGATGGTGGAATTGGAATGAACATGTCCTTGCATGCATTTCTTTTAGCTTTATTTATACCGAGCCTTTTGAAAATAGGCATTGTTTGGTTTTGGCCCTGAACTAAACCGGAACTAGACCAGTCAAAACCAGACTGAACCGTGAATGAATCAGAATTTAAATCTTGACAAAATGGTTCGGCTCAGGGTTGTGTTTTCTTATTAAATCTGAACTGTCGATTCAAGTTTAGAACTGGAAATGGCGGTTCTAAATCTATCTTAGCGTTTTAAGTACTTTTAAAAATTATATTAAATTAATTTTATATTTAATCTTTTTATTATTTTTTATTGAATAAATTGCAGAAAACTTCCTCGAAATTTAATAAATTATAATTATAAATAAGTTTTTAAAAATTAGTAGTTTATTTTTTTTATCATTTGATAAAATATTGTAATTTAAATATACTGATTATTTTGTAATTATAGTTCTTGATAATAAATAGAAATTTTAAATATTTATAAAAAGTTATTAAATTGGATATAAACTTTTAAATTATTCATATAAAAATATTTTAAATATAGAAAAATCATATAAAATATTACATGGTAATGTTTGAAATTCATACAGTATTCAATGAATAAACATTATATCAAATAACATGGATAAATTGTTAATTTTTTTAAAAAAAAAATTTAGCTATAATTTATTAAAATTTCAGAAAATTTTCTTGTAATTTTTTGTAATATGATTTAAATATTAATTTAACTGTACTTATTAAAAGATCAAAACATTTATTATTTTGCTTTTTCAATTAGAAAAATTAATAATATTGATACATTAGAGCTGTATGTTGTATTGCATGTTTCTTTTTAAATAGTGGTTATAAAAACTTGTAATTACTTTGTCGAGTAATATTTTTTTATTTAATTTTCATAGAATAATTGAAAACTTTTTTCCAAATATTTTAATTTAATAAAATTTCAATGTAAGATCCTTTCTTTTAATTTAAGTATTGGAAAGTATAATTCCAATTCCAAACTTTTATATTTTCTTAAAAAAATAATTTAATGAATAATAGAATTGTTTCAAAAAATTAGAACTTATATTTTAATTCAAACTGTTCACAAATGTAAGTTGAAATTAAAAATATCGATTCATATCTGAATCGGAATTTTGATTTAGATTTAAAATTTTATCATGAATCAGAATTTTGGTTTAGATTTAAAATTTTATTGACCTTAAATGAACTGATATGAATCAGAATTTAAATCTTTATATAATGATTTGGTTTAGATTTAAGATTTTAATGAACTTGAATTGACAATTAGAAATCATGATTGTCTACTTTTGAAAAGATTTTAATTCGTGTATATGGAGAACTCTATTTGAATTGTTTATGGATTGAGTCCAAAAGTATGGTATTGTACAGTAGTTAATTATTTTTAACCTATTTGGAAAATTGGCATGGTAATATATAACTCAATAATTTTTTTTTTTTTGGTTTAGCTTAATGTTATGATTTGAAAAAATTAATGGCATTTACTAAATTATGTTTATTTATTTTAATAATATAACAAGGGAGTGTGTTGGAACAAGAAGGTTGTTTTTGTTAACAAAATTTAAAAATTGTGGTAACTTAACAATTTTGTGGGTTGGAATTTTTTAACCATGTATAATTAACAATTTTGTGGGTTGGAATTTTTTAACCATGTATAATTATCCTCAACAATCTGCAAATAACTAAATTATTCAGTCTAAAATGATTAACTCATATTATTATGAGTAGTTGGGGCTAAATTTATGAATTTCTCTTATTTTTTCATTTTTTTTCCGATATGGATTGCAAGCTAACATGTCAATTTTTTTCAACGTGGAATTAGAAGCTAGTATATCTTTAGATTTATGTAAGAGTATTTCTCCATGTTTTGCTTACATGAAATTTATGTAGGGATGTTACAATTTATCTTTTAAATAGAATTCAACGTCTTTGCTAAGATTTGTTCCACTATTATTGGATGCTGAATGACTAGAGAAATAAAGAATATACAATATGTTGTTTATTTATTTTTTTTGGTTTAGCTTAATGTTATGATATGACAAAAGTAATGGGATTTGATAAAATATCTTCATTTATTTTAATAATATAATAAGGGAGTGTGTAGGAAGTCGGAACAAGGAGAAGAATGTTTTTGTTAACAAAATTTGAAAATTATGGTGACTTGACAATTTTGTGAGTTGGGATTTATTAATCATATGCAATTATCCTAAAAAGTGGGTGACGGTTAATTAAGGTTGTTACCAGTAATTGTGGTATAAATTTATAAACTTCTTTTTTTTTCCTTATTTCTTTCCAATATAGATTGAAAGCTAACGCGTCAAACATTTCTTTTCAATATAAGATTGAAAATTAGCACATCAAGCTAATATTTTTCTAAGTTCATGTAAGAGCATCTCTTCATGTTTTGTTGATGTAAAATTAATCTAGAAATGTTACAGTTTACCTCTCATATAGAACTAACGTCTTCACTGAGATTTGTCTCACCATTATCAAATATTGGATATGGGATAACTCCGATAGCTAACTGATATCCAACTATCTTGAACAATCTATAAATGGTTAAATCATATTATCTAAAATGGTTAACATAAGTTGTTACCACTAACTGAAGAATAGACTTATAAGCCTCTTTTTCTTCTTCATTTATATGAGATTGGAAGTTAACATGTCAAACTAATACATTCAGATTTAAGTTTTCATATTCAATACCAAATATATTTTACATGTTTTGCAACCTGAGATGTTACAATATCAATCCATTATCTAAAGTAAGTAGAATTATTTGATTTTTCTTAAGCAAACATCAAATTTTGTTTAAGAACAAATCAAACTAAGAAATATGTTCTATTTTATTTTTGCTAGGACGCTAATACTATTATTGGTTGTTTAGGATTTAACAACGATAATTAATCAACCTTTTATTTAATTTGACATATTGTGTCAATGGAATATAAATATAACTGTTTTAGGGTATTTTGTTAATGAAAAGAATTGTAATCTTTGTTGAATGAATGAGGTAAATTTCACAAATCACCTCTTAGTGTAGCATTAAGATGTAATAATGTCTTTCAACTTTAATTTGTAATACTAATATTTTTCGATTTTAATTCGTGTAATAGAAATATCCTACTTATATGTTTTTGATAACTAAACACCGTACCACTGTCTACACTTGATGAAATACATAAATTTTTTAAAATATTATTTTTATTTTTGTACTTCAGTAATTTTGATAAGGTAATACTATAATTAACTCAATACAATAAATTTTAAAAACAAATATCTAAGTACAATTTTATAAGCATAAAAAAATCATTTAAATACAATTTCTTTAAAAAAAATTGTGTATTTTATATAAACGGATTTTTTCTTTTCTTGTTTGTTTTTTCAGGAAGTATAGACAATTTTTAGTTGTTTTTTTACATATTCTGACACATTCTGCTAGCATTTTTCAACTTCTGAGTCTGTTTCATAGCTTTGTTCTTGAATTTTATAACTAAGCGTCTACTTGATTGACTCATATCTTTTTGAATTTTTCATTGCTAAAGTTTCCAATTTTTTCTTACAAAAATTGATCTCATATGCCAATGTCAGTTGCTGATGGACCATTCTTGCAAGTCAAAAGTAAATAAATTCAATTGAGGACTGAACCTGAAACGAAAATTATGTTCGATTCTCCCAAGAAATCAAAGAACACCTTGTTTTGTCTACAAAATTGCCAAAAAAATGCAATCACAAATCTCCTGTATCCAATGTCTAGGATGTACAAATATGCTTAGCAGAGCGAGGTAGTCCTTTTTCTATCCTTGTCTCTAGGATGTGCAAATATGCTTAGCAGAGCGAGGTATTACACTAATGGAGACAAATTTGTCCTTTTTCTATCCTTGTCTCTATAAAGATCCCTGTCCCTGTGAGTATCCCCATTCCCTAAAATTATTTTTTTAATTTAAAAAATAATTAAATTAATTATATAATCAACCGATAAAAAATAAAATCTATCAATTTATTTATCAATTAAACGATTTTTATATGAACACAATAAAATATAATTAAACATAATTAATTATATAATTAGTGTCACCAATTTAATTACCAACTAATTTTATTCATTTATTTATTAATCAGTCAAATTATTTATAATTAACTAGATGAAAAAATTATCACCCAATCTAACCAATTTATTACTAAACCAATAAACTAGTCAACATTTAATTTTATTAAATTGATTAATTAATTTTATATAGAAAGTTTTTAAATCATTTAATTTTAACAAAAATATATTATAAAATTATGTATATATATTAAAAATAATTATCGGGACATGGCATGAAGTATCATCCTCGTCCTCACCCCACTTAATGGGAAAAAAATTTCTCATCCCCGTTCCCACAGGGAGCTCAATCGGAGAATCTCCACCCCGTTCGGACCAAATTCCTGCAGGAATTCTCCGCTCCATTGGCAAGCCTATGCGCACAGCTTTCATCAATCTAAGAAAAAATTTAAAGATATTTGAATCTAGACACCATCACAGAAGCAAGTAAAATTGTTGGGACCAATAATTTGAGAGTCCTGTCATTAATACAATAGCAACATTTACATCATTGGCTTCCGACAACCAAACCAAACATTATAGAAGTGATGCAAGACGAATTTCTAATATTAGAACATCCAACAGAACTCACAACTTTTATAATAATAAAAAATATATAAATTACTCACATGCCAGTTTTGTACCAAAGCTCGTAAGGCATATTGCAAATGCCTGAAAAGCTGATAATGGCTGCCGATAATCCATTGTGAAAGTATCATCTCCGACCTTCCCAAACTGCAGGAAGACAGTTTCCTCATCTCCTTTTCCTCCTGGCTGGCTTTGGTCCACAGTTGCAACTAATTGGAAGTTCTTCACCGACGCAACAGTCACGCGACCATGGAAATTTAAGCACCAGCATTGCAAATGTTCATGCCACCTTGGGCCCTTATTGCGCAGCACTGTGTAGCCAGAGACAGAATCCAGTCCCTTCATCTTGGGCTCCTCAATATGTTTGTCATTGGTAGTTTCTTGTGACTCTGGACACTTCATCGAGCAGATCATCCTCCGTGGACCTCTTGATTTTAAGAGATTAAATTTGTAAGAGACCTGCCCAACCTCAAAATTACCCGCTGGAACTTGGGGGCTTATTTGCTTACTAGCAAACCGTCGACTAGATCTGCTGCTTGAGGGCTTTGCTCCACTGTACGGAGGCTGGCTGTCGTAAATTGTAAAGTTGGTGCCAAGGAAGTCCGAACTGTAAAATAATATCAAACATCAGATTTTTTTTTTTTACTGGTTATAACGAAACAGTTCCAACTGTCCTTCTCCCCCCTCATTCTCACCCAAAAAGATGGACAATAAACCCAGAAACAGAATTACACATTTTTCCTCAATTGTTTAATAAACTTGATCCTGCAGTAGAAGCAACAGCAGCAAGGGCAAGAACAAAAACCAGCTCATCTTTAGAGGAGCTGAGAGTGATTTACTCCTGGACAACCCTTGCAGCCCCACGGGGTAGCCCAAACCATGGTTTTGGATAAAGCTCCCCAAAACCATGATTTGCCCCACAACAGAGAGAATAAAATAATAACAAAAAATTAAAAGCTAACTCCAGAACTGGTCACTAAATGGGGCCTAACATCTAGCACTGCCCTCAATTTTGGTTCCAAAGAGGGATATGGTATCATCAGTTCATCACAACAAAGGTATAAACTAAATAATTTCCTATCATCTTCCAGTTGAAACATTTACTTTCATTATTTGCCCCATATGAAACAGGGAGTTCAACAAGGAATATACCAAGCAGCTGTTCAATGCAAATTGCATATCAGCAACAAACATCTTTGAAAATTGAAATAATCAACACAAAAATACTATGTTGCAGAAACAGTATTCTGACTAATCACATAAAGACAAAGGGCAGTCCAAGCGAAAATTAAAAATAAAATAAAAATAAAAAAGAAGACCAACATGAGTCGCTCTCTTGATTAGTTCAACTGTTCATAGCTACTTAAAAATTGCTAGCCTAGAAAATGAACTTTTTTTAATAGGCTATACTCCTCAACAAGAGAGATATGTCAGGCTACGCTCTCCAACAGCCCCTAAAGGATGATGAATTTAATAAATCAGACCTAGGCAGACAAAAAAAAAAAAAAAAGAAGCGATGTTCAATAGAAAAAAGTGTAAAGAAGTCCAGAACTTGAGGCACAAAGTCCAGTTTATCCAGAAAATCGGATGTTTGGTTATAACTTCTGACCCAAACGTATATATGTTAATCTTACGTTAACTTTCCAACATAAGCATTGCTCCCTTGAGATAGATCATCGGCGTCAAGTGAGATGATATACTCTGTGTGAGCACCATGTCTATACCTCCGTGCAGCTAGAAGAAACTTTCCTTTGTCCATAAATGCTAAGAAGAGAAACAAAATAAAACTTCAAATGAGCCAGACCTCAGTGATTTATATCATGCAGGGAAAGAGGTGCAAGCAGAAAAGAACCGAATATATATGCAAAGAGATAACGATTGGTACTAAGCCTCCAATTAATAAAATTTCATGTTATATATATATATATATATATATATATTAAGTCTTCCAGGTACAATTAGTAGTTATTTCAATCCAATCAATATTTTGGCAATGATGGCATTCTTATAATCACCAATTCCTGTGCATAAACAGAAGACCAAAACAAAAAAGGCACTAAACAGTTTAAATTTTCATATAAAAATTACCATGCGCTACATGAAAAATCTTAGCCCAAAAAATATCTTTGCTTTTTACTTTAAGATTATCATGTTAGTCAATATTAGGTGAGACCATTAAATGAAACAAGCTTCTTTTTGTTAGTAGACCAGATATTGTCAGTTAAGACTGAGTCAAGTCAACTTGAATGAGCCTTGTGTGATACAAAGTCATATCCTAATGAATAAAGTCAATCTAACAGTTTGACAAAATTAATCCTTTCTTTAATTTTGAGACCATTAAATTATGCATCAACAATCATCCAGTCAAACTAATGTAGCTGGAGAATATGAAAGCAGGAAAATCCCTTGAAGAAGCTCCTAAGCTCCTCTTCTGTTTCTAAATGCTAGTTTGTAAATAACTACTTACAGGGAGTAAGAGCAAGATAGAGGTAAAAAGTTGATGTCTTCTTATTCCGTTTTATAAGACATTGATGGGGTAAGTCACGCGGACCTGGCTGCATTCATAACAAGAACAAGAAGTCCATGTACAGCAAAATTTTAGACATACATGACCAAGAGTTGCAGTGACTGACAGAAAATAAATCAAAAAGCTAAATGAGCAATTCAATTGCCAAGAATTTTATGTGGAAAAATAAACTGGTAAGAAAATAGCAGAATCAAGAAAAGAAGAGGATAAAGTTTCAAGATAAATGTATCATTAGGCATAAAAAATTATTACCTCAGAATGGAGTCGCTTGTCTCAGCTAATTTAATTATGAAAGTATAACTTATTTCTAAATTCATACAACAAAAGTCATAACTCAAGAATTAAAAAATCTGCCATAGATTGTTCAATATCTGGCATAATAAAATATACCAACAAAATTTTGGATAAAAGCAAGTTCCCAAGACCCAAAAGACAAACCCCTTAGAATTATCTTTCCTAAATGGCTTACAGATTTTTAAATCTTTTAAAGTGTCTCAGAATATATTTGTTGTCTAACCATGGAAAATGCAACATTTACTTAAATAGCACTTATTCTTATTGTTAAGAACCAATAAATTATGAAATGACCTTCAAGAATTGCTCAAAACATTAAAGATTTTTGCTTTTGGAATTTAAAACTATTTTTGGAACCTTCTTCATATTATCATATTTTAAATTAAGATTTCTATTCATATACTGACAAAAAGTTAATGCATAACTTCGCAAAATTAAATTCAGATAATGAGAAACACTAAAGAAACATTAAAAAAAAAGAGAGATTAAACGATTGTCCAAAGAAAAATCAAGAACCATAAAATTTCAAACACAGGCAAATCAAGAACCATAAAATTTCAAACACAGGCACCAGAAACATCAAGTAAGACAATAAAAAATCAGTAGGTACAAATTGGAACCTGAAAGTTCAATTTACATAAGCACCATCAAACATTCATGATCTAATCTGATCAGAAGATCCAACTGATAATTAAAGAAAACAAAAAAAGATACCCATTCAAATCCATAATTTAATTATTAAATAAACGTGATATCAGAATATATTTCATTCATTGCTAAGCCACTAACTTCACAAAACAAAAAATCAATCCCTTAAAAAGAAACAATTTAGAAAATTAAAAAGAAATTAAATCAAAACCCTAAATTCATAATTCCCAATCACTCACACCGACCCAAGAAAACCCCTCCAAAAAATAATAATGAAAATAAAAATCAAAGAAATTTAAAATATAAATATGCAAAATTGACCTGTTTAAGGCAAGCAGGAAAAGTGATTTTGCCGCTATTGCGAGGAGACCTAACGATCTCCTTAGTGACATCTCTCCATTTCTTACAAACACAAGCACAAGAGACAACATTTTGTCGCTGCGGCCACCGATCCTCACTCTCATCCAATCGCTTTATTATCTCTCCCAGCAATTCCGGCAACACACTGGCCCACCCATCACCGGGTTCCGGCTCAGCCCACACATGACAGCTTGCCCCACCGTTTAATCCCGATACCACTACTCCTCGTCCGTCGTGTTGCGGATTGTTTACAGACTTCAACGACCTAGAGATCCTTCGAGACAAGATCGATTTCATTAGAGTAACAACTAACAAACTTTTTTTTCTCTTTTGTTTTGTTTATTTTGTTTTGATTTTGGTGATTTTCTCTTTTTTTGTTCTGAGAGAGAGAGAGAGAGAGAGAGAGCAGAAGAGAGAGGATTCGGGGACAGAGTAACAGAGCTGTGATGTAACTGTCAAAAACATTGAACAGGTGGCGTAACGATAGTCGTTAGGGGCGTCGGGGCGTTTGACGGAGAAAAAGGGACTTGGACTATGTGTTGTTGGAGTTGGAGGAGTTTTGACTGAGTCTAAAAAAATGGAAAAAACAATAAAAACGTTTGTTAGTATATTATTTATGAATTTGGTTATTAAGTAAAGCTTTGAATTTACTTGGAATTAAAAGCATTGAAAGTATATATTTGATAAATTTCACTCAATAAAATTAATGACTATTTTATTTTAGAAAAAATTATTAAAAAATACTAACATTTAAGGGATGTTGCTGGTAGAGCTGGTAATTTTGAACACAACGCGATTAAACGATACGAAACGACACAGACTTAACCGTATATGGATATGAGCTAAACAGATATGGATCATAACCGTATCAACACGATTGCGACACGAGAAAAATCGTATCATAAACAAATTTTATCTGTCTAACCTGTTAAAACACGATTAGACACGATTAAAAATATATTATTTTATCAATTATAAAGATATGACTAATTATTTTAATCTTATTCAAAATTCAAATATATATTATAATATTATAAATATATACAATACATATTTATATATGAATGAATGAATTAAATGAATTCAATTGAACTTATATATTTAATTATAGTTTAATTAATTAAATTAAAATTATTAATTAAATATAAATTGATTAAATTGAGATTCAATTGATTAAATTAAATTTTTAATTTAATATTCATGTCTATTCGTGTATAATCGTGTCATGACGTGTTAAGTAAAATCGTGTATAATCGTGTCGTGCTGTATAAAATGTATACGTTTAGACACATTAAGTAGATCGTATCTAATCGTGTCATGTAGTATAATTTATACACGTTAAGTTAATCGTGTCTAATCATATTATGTCATATAATTTATACACGTTAAGTTAATACGGATTTTAACCATATCGTGTTCATGTTTCAAATTTTTGACACAATTAGTTAATCGTGTCATGTTCGTATTTGGTATAATCGTGTCATATCCGATTAAGACACGATACGACACGATTAGACACAACACGATACGATTGTCAGCCCCAGTTGCTGGTAAATGTTAAAAAAATAAATTTATATTTTTTTATGTTTAATTGACTGATTTTTTAAATATATTTTTAGAGAAAACATTTAAGACAAAAAAAAAGAAAGTACCCAAAAAAAATCTCTTAGCAAATCTATTTCTCTATTTATATAATAATAAAAATTATTTTTCACATGAAAGAAAATGAAAAAAGAGAAAAAATCTTCTGGGGTTATCCACCACCATCTTGTTCTTAACCTTTATCCATCATCATCACTAAACTTCACCGTCGATCGAAAAAGAAAATAACAATCAACCTCAACAGAGGTATAAGCAACAGATTTTACCAAATATTTGAGAGCAAGTAAATATGAAATATGGAATGAGTAATTATTAGTGAAATGTGGAATTAAGGCTTGGAGACTCTTGCATCTTTTCTGATTGTATGAACGTTATTAATTTATTTATCGATTGTGTTTTTTCTTTTCCTCTTCTAGGAACTATTATTAAAAATCGTCTACCTTTGATAAACATATTTGACTTAAATGTTTCCTTTTTTAGTAATAATTGTAAAGATAATTCTGCAGCTCATAGTGTTGCTGCTAAGCTTCGATCAATTAAAGATTCATTTACTTGGCTAGATTGTTGTAGGGTATTGCCTTGGCACTCATTGTTTCTTGACTTAATCTATATAATGCCCTATATTTTTTTTAAAAAATATATATATTTATCTCACTCCAACAAATAGAAATTTTTAAAAAAAATACAAAAATACCTTTGTTTTTTTATTTTTGACAGAAATATATTTTCTATTTTTTTCCATTTTATCTCCTTTTCTTTATTTTGGAGTAATTGACTTTTTTACTCATTTATAAAGTATAAGAATCTTGATCTGAAACAGTTACAAGTGCATATTTCTCTCCCCTATGAACCTATATAGGTCAGGCCATGGACTGGTTAGTCCCGTAAAATAGCTCGACCAATTCAAACCAAACTGAACTAGACCAATTCTGGGCGTAGTGCAGTAAGGGAAGGGTCCAGTCCGGATGTAACGTCAGACCCACACAGTCAAGGCAAATTTCGTTGTACAAGCATACGTCACACAACTAGAACTAAATCTACCTGCATGAATTAAAAAATTTTAACGTATTTCCATATTAACACTTTCACTCCTGAATTAATCTCATATATATAAATACCTCATGTATCTAGATCACATCCAAAATTATAACAATAATAACTTAGGCATTAAAATCTATTAATACAAAATATGTGTTCCTTGTACGTACTAGGAATTTATTACATGCCTTTATTATTACAAATATGAATTTATTGTCTCTATTTTATGATATGCGGAAAAATAAATAAAATGTATGGAAAAATGAACAGATCCAATTCGGGTCAATTCTGACTGCTCTGATAAGTTGGATATTCTCTTCACATAACTTAACAGTTTATCGGCTTCAAACCTGTGTGCAAGAAAACTCACACACTAAACTACTGAAAATTTAATGGTACATATAAACATTTCAATTCTAGCATGTATTCACATATTAATATAACATCTCATATTTATTAACATACCTATGTGTTTGTCCATATCATCATAAATACATAATATTCAATAAATAGCTCAATTTTACTAATTTACATAATATTCACTACACTCATAATATATATCGCATAAATGAGTTCATCATCAGAATAACATTACATGTTGGTGTTATATATATATATATATATATATACACTGTATTCAACTTTCAGTATTATCGATTTCTGCTTTTATAGTCCAATATTCTAAACGTGAACTATCCGGATGCAAATTGTGAAACATAAGAGTTCTAACACGAGCTTTAGTCACCTTGCTATCTGTTGTATCTGTCTGTATTGCTACCACTAAATTTCTCAAATCAGAAGTGCTTTAACAGGAGCTTAAGTCACTCTAATGAGTAATAACTGCATGCACATGGATACAAGGGTGCTCTGACAAAAGCTTAAGTCACTTTGTCCCTAATCCGGATATGCTACCACTGAGCTTCTCAAATTATGAGCACTTTGACATGAGCTTAAGTCACCCTAATGAGTAAAGATAATAATTGCATTTATAAATATTTCTATTGTACTATAATTCTTCAATGTCATGCCACATATCCTAACTAGTCCCTGAATAAAGAATAGTCATTCTTATTCATATTCTGGTTATCAATATCAATTTCGTTACATTCCATAATTTCATAAGATCATTACATAACATGTTGTGATGTAGAGAACTATGTGCATAAACAAGTTCCTCAATCATGTTATCACATTGGATACAATTTCACTTAATCATGTCAATAGTGTATGCATATCATATTTATGGATTTCATCATATAAATTAGATTTTACCTTTATGGATACAGGGACTTCACAGGGGTGAATGTTATATTCACAGCCATGAAGCCTCTATCATGGGTTATCTAGCCGTGACTTAGTCATGATCATTCACGATCGTGAATATTTGTTCACGGGAGTGATATTCATACTTCCACGGGCATAAAGCTTGGATTCACAGACGTGACACATCAGACAAACATATTTTAGCTCTGTTTCAATCAATTATGTTGCTCAAATAATGAACCAAG
Organism: Triadica sebifera; assembly: GCA_023653625.1. Classification (NCBI taxonomy): domain Eukaryota; kingdom Viridiplantae; phylum Streptophyta; class Magnoliopsida; order Malpighiales; family Euphorbiaceae; genus Triadica; species Triadica sebifera. The sequence continues at coordinate 29,839,519 of CM042902.1, forward strand.
AAGGGGGGTTGAATTGGATATTAAAAATTCTTAACTTTTAACTGCGGAATGAAAAGTTAAGTAGAGTAGTGATAGGAAGATTTCACACAAGAAATTTATAGAGGTTCGGGTGTTAACAAACCTTACTCCTCTCCTCAATCTCAATTGGGAGTTTCACTAACACACTAAGTGTTTCAATAGAGTTTTACAAGCTCACTCCAAACTATGATGTTTCTATCAATGGATCACACCTAACCCAAAAATTCCTTGTGTTTTAGTGGCTCACACAATAAACTAATTTCTTGTGTTTTATGGCTCACACAAATAACCCTTACAAGTGTTATACTTGTAACATCCTTGACCTTTCCCACATGCATATGCATCTTGCATATAATTTAATTAAACACATACATTTCATACGTATATTCGTAGGAACAAGTTCATGACACGCACTAGCTACGTGTCCTAGTACAATGCAATTGTATCGAGTCGCACATGTGTATTTATAATCTAAATGAGGATAAAAAGTATTAAAAATAAATGAAATAAGGTGACCAAATTAAAGTATGCAAAATGACTAGATTAAGATTAAATTGCATATTGTGTTGAATTGTGTAATAAGAATAAGAATAATTAGAAAAATAAAATAAAATAAAAAATAAAAATAAAATTCAGAAAAAAAAAAGTGGACAGGTGAAACAAAGGAAATGGTGGTGCCTTTTAACTTATTAGGCTGCCACCATATTCATTTCCTTTCCTCATCTTCTTCTTCTTATTTGCTTCTCTCCTTCCATTTCTTTTCAAGTTCCAACCACCATTTCTTCCCTCTTTCACTCCAAAAATTGCAGCAACAAGATTAGTCAAGAGTGATTATAAGTGAGTAAAAATTTATTTTTGTCTTAAGCTTGATTATGGTGTTTAGGATTCATTAACAGACAATATTTTGTGTCATGGTTTTGATGATCTTAGAGATCAAATATGAAAACACAAAAGTTGTTCCTTTATGTCTTATATTGATAGATATATAAATTTTTTTTCAAGATGTGATGTATAGAATGAGATATACTCTCTGTACTAAAACTGGTCCGAATGTAAACTATAAATAAGTTAGCTACGGTATTTGTTAGTTTTTAATATGATAAAGTCATTATTTGAAGTATCTCAAAATATATAGATTTGTAGATATATGTGGTATGTATCTGTATACCAAATTTTAGATTCATAGGTCTTTTACATTTTGAGTTATGGTGTATGGAACCATGACTGTTCCATGGTTTAAACTGTCTACTAAGTGCCCTGGGCAGATCCAAAATATTGTTTGGCTAATTGGAGCTCGTTAGAGCTAGATTCTATAAATTATCAAAATATTAAAGTTATAGGTATATATCTTAGCTAAATTGTGGTACTAAGGTCAGCTTGATATGTTATGTATAGACTATGTTATGACCTTTTTAATTCATACTAGTCCGGAATCCAATTCTATTCTAGACCAGTGAAATGTTTGTTATAATTTAAACACCTTAGAGAAATAATTGATAAAAGTTGTAAACATGACAAATATTTAATTTTAACCCATATAAGTGTCTGTAAAATTTCATTAAAATATGACTTATAAAGTATAATTTATGATGAAGTAAAATGGGTATCCTGAAACTGTCTAAAGGCAGAAAAAAAGGCAGAAAATATAACACACTTAGAAATTCCACCAAAAACTGTACAATGATCTAATTGGTGTGAAATTTTAATATGTTATATAATTATATGTTAATTTTCATTGGAAACAAGAATTAGATTAATTGGTCAAGTATAGAAAACTTTATAAGCTAAATAGTCTCATAAGGTCACACTGCCTTATAGGAAAAATCTCAACTATTGATATGAACAATGTATATTAATTTGTTTAAGCCACATTAAGTCTCCCTAATTATGAGTTAATCGATTATGTTTTTATATTAGACTCGCAACATATTGGAGACCCACAAGGAGCAGATAGATAATAAGTTAGGGGTCAGAATCAAAGGAGAAATGTGAGTCTAATTATCAATTGAATTATTTAGTGCAAATGAATGTTGCTTGTTATGTGATTCATATGATTGTCATGATTGATCCTTGTTAATATGATGATGGATAATTTGTGACATTGTGGTACATATAATGGTATACTTGTAGTATATTTGAGGTATATATTTGACATATGTCATATATATACATGCTATATGTATAATATATACAAGGTATATGCATGGCATATGAGGCATATATGCAGTATATGTATGTTATATGTGGTAAGATACAATGGTTGATGAATGTTTAAGTACAAGTGCATATGAACCTAAAAGGTGTTGTCACTAGTTAATCGATATTGTAAAGCAAAAGAAGAGGCCTATGGCCCAACAAATGTGCAAATAAAACAAATGATCAAGCTAACTAGCAAATACAAATGTTCACATGACAAATGTTCATATGAAAACCCGGGGCAATGTCTGTTTAACTTGGTTATAAAAAAATGAAATAATCAAAGGATTTGCATACGTAAGGAGTAATGATTATATGTTTCAACTTTATTGATATTTATATGATACTAATGAATGGAATGGAATACATGGTATGTATTGGATTTGTGATTTATTATTATGAGTTATTCAGTACTTTAGAGCTCATTTGATGGTTATTCTCACTGATCCATAACTCATCAATTTGCATCATTTTTTAGGTAAAGAAAAGTGATTGCTAATTTTGAGTAGCTTATAGAAGACATGGAACACAGGTTACTGGCCAAGTCTCATCACCCTCTCTCCTTGCATACCACTCGAGCATAAAAATATGTCATATGCATTTTGTATTTACATGGTTGAATATGTATAGTCAGTTTGAAATGAGTTTTAAAAATATATAAACGAAAGCAACTCATAAATACTTATATGCAAAATTTATGTTTTAATATATGTGATATATCGTATTGTGGCGAAAACTTCAGTGTTGACTTGCAAAGTCATTGAATGATATTACGGGGGTATGAGACTTGCAAAGTTATTGAATGATACTACAGTATATGAGACTTGCAGAGTCACTGAATAATATTACAGGATATAAAAAAAATTACTATCAATGTTAATAGGATATTTTGTCTTTCCAGCATGTTATGTGTGATTATTTGATACAATGATAGGTTATACTCAAATGCATAAGATGTGGTATTACAATACTATTAACCCAATATACCCAAACTCACTTGAGTAGTAGATTACAAAGGGAAATACTCACAAATCTATAATGCTCAAAAAAAATTAGCAAAAAAAATTTTATAGAGAATTTAAAATTTTGTTGAAAGTAATTTATGCACAAAATGGATACTTGTTGAACGTAGATCGTGCGCTTTCAATACCTTAGGCATAGTCAAATTACTAGAATCTGACTCAATTCCACAGTATGAATGTTTTGATTCACTTGTGATTGAATGAAGATGAAGAAATTCATTTTTCGAGAATTTTTGAATTTCAGATAAAATATTTTGATGAAAAGTTACATTTTTCAACTTAATGAGAAAAGTTATATCATTTCATTTCAAACGTTATATCTTTTCATAACTTTATATATAAGAATATATGAGTCTGGACTGGGTCAAACCCACATGAACGGGCCAATACTACAAAACCCAACAAAATATATTTACAAATATAGTATTTTTGATCAAGAACCGAAATTGGGTCCGTGGTCTACATTACTACTTTTTCTTCTTCTTCTCCTTTTTTCAGAATATAAATAAGTCTTATTCTTCTCTTTTTTCAAACAAAAAACCAAAATCACCATTATCGGTTTTTGGTCAGTAACACTATATTTTATAAATATATTTCATTCAACACCTGATTGAGATTTTTTTTTCTTTTTTTAAAGAAAAAATACCAATATATCAATTTCATTTAGGGTTCGTTTGATATTGAGGTTGCCAAAAATACTTTTGAAAAAAAAAATTTTATTTTTAAATTTTGAAAACTGATTTGGAGATTTTCAGAAGTAGATTTAAAAAAAATTATAAAAAACTAAAAAAATTATTCAGTTAAATTAAAAAAATTCTAAATAGATACCTAAAATCAATTTAAAACACTCTTAGATCTAGACCCAGCCCCTATTTATTTAGACCAAAAGATGGAGAGTCATGTCAACCCAAAACATTTGTTCAGACCAACTACTCAAGGCTTAAAAGTTAAAAAGCTAAATACACAATACACCAAAATCCGAATATTAATTGTATTAAGACCTCATAACTTTTGTGTGTTTTGTGAAATAAGATTAAATCTAAGTTTATTTTATTTTATTTATAGAAGATTGTCCTTATTCTTCTATGCGAATTTTTTGATTTTATGGTATAGAAAGTAGTTTGATATTTTTATTATTATCTTTTATTTTTATTGAGAGAGTTCATATTCTTATAATTTCATTATTTTAAGTATATATATATTTAAATTATGGTCAATTTTATCCGCAATAATTTAACTTAAAAATTATTATATTTTGCTGATTTTAATGAGTTATCAATCGAAAAAAATGAGATGAAATAAGATAAGATAAAATGTTATATAATACTGGAAATACGAGATGAAATATCATAGGATGCTGAAAAAATTAAATAGAATACTATATAATTTTTTTAATTAAATTCTAAAAGTTTAGATTTTTTTATAACAAGTTTTTTTTTTTACTTAATTATAATTAAAAGGCATAAATTTTGTTCAAAATATATAGTTTTTAGATATATATTTTTATTATTAACCAGAAATGAATTTGTATTAAAAGGACTAAATAAAATTAGAATAAATAATAAATTATTTCAGTCAAAACCAAAATAAATTATTTCAGTCACATCAATTAACAAAAGAGCTCGATGTTAAATCATTCATTTCTCATCTATTTTCCTATTCCCAACAAAATCAAGATTTTGAAGATCAAATGCATATGCTAATCAATAATCACACCAACTTTAGATATTTAAAAAAAAAATTTAATATTAATCAAAAAATTTATATTATAAATAATTTAATTTTTAAGAAATCAATAATTCAATAAATTCACAATACCAATATTATTATGGTTGAAGAGAAAATAACAATATCGACTCGCATGATAATGCATCTTTTTTTTAGTTAAATACAAAAAAAAAAAAGTGCAGCTCGTCCAATTCAACCTATTCTTTATATTTTACATTTTACCTTTTACTCATAGTACGGGGAAGAAGAGAACTAAGAGTGCTACTAATTCTTCCATTTTTAATTCAAATTAAATTGTCGTCCAAGATTTATTTTGAATTAGAAATTTTAAAAAAAAAATTCAACATATTTTTTTATTATTTTTATTATTGTTCTCGGATAGCACGTAGAAATTTCTCCATTTCGAAATGATGCCTTTATTTCTTTTTTTAAATTATTGATGTTATCCTGTCAAACCAATTATTTTCCTATTTGGTGTTAGAAAAAAAAAATCAGTGGGAATTGTGGATGTTAAAGGGCAACATATTTCTCTTGTCAGGGAACATGTGTCGCTGTGCATGCTGCATGAGATCTTGCTTGTGGACACCTATCCTCTTCTTCCATTCTTACCCAACTATATTCTCATATTAATATCTTCATTTAATCAAAATTAAAGAGTTTTTTTTTTAATTCCATCTGGCTCACTGAAACACGCTTTTTTCCTTGATGTTTGAGATTGTTTTTCAGGTTAATTTCACTGAATTTAACTTAATTTGCTCTAAATTAAAAAAAAAATGCACCACAATAATTATGCATACCATCTTTGTTGGAAAATAATTTTATTAGGTTGCATTTGCTACTAACATATAACGTCTCTATTAGAGAAATTATGAAAAAATCATTAGGTAAATTGATAATTTGAATGAATTTTAGATTAGTATACTGATAATTTGAATGAACTTAAACTGATGATTTAAATTAGATTAGTATACAGATAAGATAATATAATAAACATATATAGTCTGAATATTATAATTTTTCATGAAAAAAGATTAAACCTTAGTGAGTTAACATTTTATGTAAGATTATTTTATCTCATTTTATAATTATTTTCAAAATCGAACTAATTAAATCTTTTCAAGTGTTAGTCTGGTTTAGTATTGCTCATTTACAAATACAAATCAGACCAAACATGATAAATCCTATTTGATCTTTGTTAAGTTTTTAATGTTAAAAATCATTGATTTTAACAAAGGCAAACATGCTTACTCAAAATAGAAATGAAAACATCACAAGCAGCTGGGAGTTTAATTATCCCTAATGATTACTTAATTAAGCTAATACAAAACCCACACACACACATATATATATATATATATAGCAGAAAATGGAAAATTAACAAATTAGAGGATCATATGGTTAAGGAGTGCGGCGTTGACGGTCCTGATTTCTTCCCCAGAAGCGAATGCCAAACTGCAACTCAGCAGCAGCAATCAAGAACTCTGCAGCCTGTTGTGGGGTCAACAGTTCCACAACACTTCTCACACTTCTCAGCCGAAGATCATCTGCCTTGCGAACAATGCTTACCAGCCGTCCGATCTTCTCATCAATCTCACTGCCCACTAACTCACTTGCACCATCTTGCCACTCTGATAGTTCCTCTGTTATTTCATTCTCTTCTTTCACTGTCTCGCACTGCAACTCACTCACCCTTCTGCATTCCACTTAATTAATTATTTCACCAATAACTTTCTTGGAATATATATAAATATATATAACTTTCTATAATTATTTAACATACTCACTAAAAAGGTGGCACCAACTGGAAAAAATTACTTAATATTAGTTATTAAGTAAGTTAAAACTTGCCTGAATTGATTGGGTGAGAGATCACCAAGATCTCCAGTTCTTAGGCCTCTTAAAATATCAACAATATGAGACTCAAAGAGTATGCTAGACTCTGTGTACACAAGATGAAACAAGGTGGTGGGTCGCCACCCTGCAATCCAGTGGAGCGAGCGTTCAAGAGAAGAGGCCCAAGGGGCGGTGAACACCTTCAAAACGTCACGCTCCGTCGCCACCGCTTTCACCCTGTAGTACTCTGAATAGTGATTCATGAGCTTGTCAACTAGGTGGCTCACATGGGTGATATCATCTTGGGTGGTGGTTGGCTTAGGGACTTTGCATAGTTGATGAACAAGGAGGTAGAGCTGGTCGAACCAGGTATCGTAAAAGCGGCTGAAGCTGGTGGCGCTGCTCATTCTGCGTGCTGGTGCTGAAGCCGGAGATGGTGGAGTCTGTGGTTTTGTGATTTTTATTTGCATTTGGGTTTGGTTTGGTTTGAGTTTAAGGTATGCGGAGGTGTGGGTTGAGGAACAAGTGCGAAGGTGATGAAGGGTCCACTTGGAGGAAGGAAAAGAATGATATGATTTGATATCTAGTTTGGCAATAAAATTTGATTTTCTAGAATTAATATTTAAAATATATAATTTTTGTATAAATTGAATTTATATAGATCATATCAAACCAATAAAATTGTATAAATCGAATTTATATAAATCATATCAAACCAATAAAAGTTGTTTACATGAATTTCTCAGGGACGAAAATGGTTTTGTATTACTTTTAGAATATTAGTAAATATGGAAAATGGTACTTTTTTTAAAATTGAAGAACATCTTTGCAATCATTGGCCTAACATAAAAATTTTATAGGTATACAACGAATGAAAGTTCCTTGCATATTTATTATTTTCTTGCATTAATTTCACTCATAATTTTTTAAAAATATATATATTTATAATTTTCTTGCATTAATTTCTTAAAAAGGGGAAAGAAATATATAAATGTAAGAAAAAGAAAAAGATATTAATTTTCAAATAAAATTTAAAAGACTTGCAAATAAATTTCATTATTATTTTTAAATTCATTTATATTATGAGAAAATGAGAGGCTTTAACTTTTTGAAAGGGTGAAACTGTATCCCAAAATAGCAATCAAGAAATAATTATGCAGCGAATGCACCGTTTCCTGAATATCAGCTTGTTGATTGAGTCTTTGCCTCATAATATAGCAGGTCAAAAGTTCGATCCTTATCAGGAAAAAACAAAACCATCTTAAGAAAGTAGCAATTTACACTTGTGCAGCAAGCCAACTGCCAAATCCTGAAAGCATAGTGCAACATTACCCCACTGTTCTAGATATTAATTTTAAGAATTCAACAAAAATACAGTCTACCTACTGGCTAAAAGGTATTATACCAAAAGGCCAAAAAAAAAGGGTAAGAATTTTTAGACAGAATATTCAGTATCAACTCATTGCAGCAGACAATTGAATCTAATCAGTGAAAGCATACAACACAACTGATGCTTGAAGCTCACGATCCACCTTGAAGTGGGCATGGAAAAACCTCCTTATCTGCCATTCCATCATATACTTGATTAAGTTAACAACAGAAACGCATAGGATTGAAAGCAAAAGTACATATAATGATAAATGAGCAAAATATAAGCGTTTACCTCTCTGAATGAATATGAGATCAAAAAATCTTTCAACACTCTCTCCTCTGAATCAAATAATACAATATGACTCGGCAGAGACCCATTTTTAGCCAATTCTGAAGTAAAACCAATAGGATCCATCATGAATTGATCTGACTCATCAAGGATTCCTTTCTCTTCGCTGAGGATGAGATATCAGACAAAAATGAAAATTTAAAACATAATTCGAAAGAAAGCATAAGAAGGAAAAGGATATACTCGAACTAAATCGACTAAACCTTGGTGAGCAGTCTAGAAAACGCATAGGCAGGTGGCGATGGAGAGCGGAGTAATAAGGTGTGGCATGGCAGGGCATTAGAAATAGGATACTTTTCACTTTCTCATTGTGTGCTTCTTTGGATAGATATATCATCACATCCTCTGTTCCCCTCTGTCGTGATGCTTGAAAGTATCAACCAAATGAACACAAACAATATAATAGTACTTTCTCCCTGGGAGTTTTTCTCCCCCACCCCTCTTCTCTCCCCCCTCTCTTCCCATTTCATTTCCGATAAAAAGAAATTTTCTCCCATTTTAATTGTGCAACTATGTGCATGTAAAAGGAAATAAAAGAAATAAATAGATTAAAACAATTTTAACAGTTTTCAGACTGAAATCTCAACATCAAATCAAAATAAGCCATGTTACACAGAAAGGCTTGTAGCTACCTTCATGACCTAGATGGAGTAAAGATATCCTATTTACCTGATGAACCAAACTCATATAGAATGCCATTGGAATATTTGTAGCTAGCAAGAAGATGACAGCAAATTCCACCTTTAGAGGCCATTTGATACGATGTTTTAAAGAACCCTTTTTCTTACTATCTGGAGAATCAAGTTTTGCCATCACAGCTAATGTAGATCCAGAGAACATCAAAGATATTGGCAGCACGGGCAAGACAAACCTAGAGCTCATGGAAGATTTAGAGGATTTGTTGCATTTAAGAACTTGAGCTGATTGGCCATTGATGCAACAAAAATTGTTTAGTGAGAAGATGCCAGTAGATTACCTGAATTCTTTGTGACCCAATATGCTGTAAAGAACTAAAACCCAAGCAATAAGACCAGAAAGCTTCCAACGTGCAGACTTGATGCTGCCAACTATTGAAAATGGTAAGAAAGTAAAGAGCATAACAGAAAATCCCTGAGAGAAGTACCAGTGCCACTTGTGAGTTCCATATGCATCCCCACCCGAGGAAAGAAAATTGAACATGAGAAAATTAAGAGGCACTAAGACCCATGATCCATACATCAAACGATCCAACAAACAAGAAAGACCAAGCACCAAAGCCCTGGCACCAGAAACAAACCATAAGAAAATAAAAAGCCAAGCCAAAATAATATTAATAATGTTAACAGTAACAGTGAATAATAATCGAACATTTCACAAATGCTTCTAGTAATTTCAATAATATATAACATGCACTAAATGCATTTTAATAAAGTATTTATCCTGTCATGCAGTAGGTATAATCTGTTGAAGTTCTCGTGTTACAAGAGATCATGATCTCTCAAAAGTCAGAACTATGATCACTGGAATAAAGCCAAAAGCAAAAGAAAAATGTGTAATGAAACATTTTCCCGGTAAAATATATTTAATATTATCAATTCAACTAGCAATTAATTTTCCAATGAAATTTACATTCAACGTTGAAGTTCGTTATAAATTGTATCTCCAGTGCAACATCTAAGGCAGATCACAAGATACATGAAAACAATCAAAAGTTCATAAAATGTAATCATTTAACAAAAGAAATACTAAATAAAAATTTGGGACAAAAAGAGTGAAGAGATGCATAGACACCTACCCAATGGGAACCACCTCCAGAAAAACGAATCTCAATCTATCATGTGTCAGAAACAGCTCAAGAAGGCCAACATAAACCCAGATGATAGCACTTGTTGGTCGAATTGCACAAGCTACTGCTGCTATAACCAAACCCCACTTCCTTGAAACAGGTGGTATCTTGCCAGGAGAATCTCTCATACAGGGCCAATAGTACAAACCCACCAGTGTAAGAACAGTTTCCATGCTATTTGATAATGTACGATTAAAGCAGAAAAACATGAACCAGTTTGCCAATTGAGAGAAGAGCTGTAATATAGTTAAGTGCATAATCTTTCACAAACATCAGTTTAATTTCGAGTAATAATAGATGACTGGCAGTCTGAAATAGAAGATAAATATAAAACAATAGTGGCTTAATCTCTGTATGTCTGTGTGCGCACGTGTAAGACAAAGAAAGAGAGCAAGAGTGAGAAATAGTAGAAGGATACTGCCCATTTTGCCACAGAATCATCAAAGATAACGTAAGAAAGTTTGTACAGGTACAAATCACCAACAACAGAAAACAGGGCTTGCAGTAGTCGTGGGGTCTTAGCCTACAAAGCATGAGAGAAAAGATATCAGTACAACTTCAAACAACAAACAAAAGCTCAGCTATTCCATACACCTTAAGTATATCTCATTAGAAGCAATAAAAAGCAAAAAGCAGTACCAAATGTCTGGTTAAGAAATTATTATGCAAATCAAAGCAATTGTTCCACTAATCCATGTAATTTGCATTTGCCCTCATTTTTCAGTCAAATTTATGAGTAATAAGGATGATTGCCACGCTTTCACGAAAGCAGCTATAAATGTAAATCATATGTAGCATGCATCAGAATAAGATATCAATTTGACATGCCACTTTCACCCATGCAAACAAACCAAGATTTAACTCCCTTGCATTATGTATAATAGATAAATTTGGCAGACATGCACAACAGAACAAGTTGTCTATCTGATAAAAGTTCACGACGAAAAATATGAAAAGCATCCAGCTGTCCAATTTCAATTTGTACAGTTTAATAGAAGAAGACAATAAAGCACTGACAGCAACAAATTTTTGTGGCCTCAGGAGCATAAATATGTACAGCCAAGGCCATATTGACCAAATACTCAATAAATGACTTTTTACAAATGGCATAAGACGCAGATATATTAATAAAATTACATGCGAGTATCTTATCAAAATGAGGGTGAAGAAATTTGAATGGTGTATAGAATTATGAAGTGCAGAGTAGTTGAAGAAAAGAACATGATGGGGGCGAATTCTACAAGCAACTTCATGTGAAAGATTAGAACACCAAAGCACAAAGCTTACTTTACCATAAACCATGGAGTATCAAGACCTAACAGTGCAAGAATTTTGAACAGCAAAGCAAACACCATAGGATGCAAATAGCTACGAATCCTCTTCTTCCACTCCCATGTTAAGTGACCATACCTGCCATTTTAGACACACTTAAGTACCAGTTCATAGAATTGCCACTGGTTCCAAAATAAAATTTTTGGCAGAAACTTGATAATGATATCATTAGAGGAAAGGGCAGATATCAAAGTAGAACCAAGTTTAAACCTTCTTCAAAATGTGTTTGTCCTCCACATCAAGTACTCCAAGAAGGGAATCTTAGTGAAAGTCAGCTTGCTAGAGATGGCTATTTGATCTTTACACTGGTTAATGTGAAAAAATACTCATCCTCTACATTGTAGACTCCATTCATTCCTTAAGGTAGATTATTTTTCTAGTGTAAATACAAGAAAAATATTCTCTGAAGTGCACAAAACTCAAAATGCCTCCACAACTTCAGAAACTAGAAAAAATCAAGAAGAATTTTTCCAAATAGAATTAGAGAGTTCAAATACATACCCAAACACAATGCGATGAGCAACTTCAAGGGCCTGCCAATGCTCATCTGGATTAAAATAAGTCTGTATCAGCAGAGAGTTTGTTATTCGAAATGCCAAACAGAAGGCAAAAATATTCCTTGTAGAGGAAAAGAAATTAGATTTCTGGAATTTCTTTTCTTCTTCTCCATCTCGTCCTCCTCCTTGCCTGTTGAGATCAGGATTTCGAGATGTGAGTTTAGTGGGTGATGATCTAACTGAGTTTTCTCTCTTCCTCATTCTCTGCACTATAAATAAGCATAGAAAATCTATAAGATTATTGAAATTGAGCAAATTACAGCAAATCAAACAGCAATCAATGAACACTTGCATTATGCAGATTCAGGGAATTAAAGCAAAATTAGTAACACTCCCCCCTACTCGTACTCCGCTTTTGCTGCTTTCTTCCTCTACTTCTGCTTCCACCAGCAAAATATCAATGTATTCAGTTTAATATTTTGGCAAAATACATCCTTGAATCCCTCAATTTTCACCTTTTTTTTTATTGAATCCTTCAACTTATATTTGGTTACATTGAGTACTATTTTTGTTATTATTCAATCCTTTTTATAGTAATTTGAATCTCCCCCATCATCTAACCCAAGCATTCAAACAGACAAGATCTTGTTCACACTAAAAAACCATTGTCATAAGTCCATAATCATAATTATAAGCAGCAGCAACACTTAGAAGCATATCACCATTCAATAACAAAATGAGCAATGAACGCAAAAGTAATTAAATAATCAAACTAAAACATTTTCATATCAAAATGAGAATCAATTACATTACCTGTAATTTGCTGACGAGCATTAAAATTCTGGCATAGGCAGCAAGAAACAGAACAATGACATCGGTCTCCTCAAACACGATGCGAACTCCATGCAGAGAAACTGAGAAAGAATTCTCATTTATCAATGTAGGATCCATAAACTTTGTAAAAGTTGGAGCTCATTCAAGAAACCAGGAGCTGGTATTGGGAATTTGGGATCCAAATTGGGCAAATTTGAACTGGAAAGGAAAAATTGAGCCTTCTGCTATATTGGTTCAATGGAATTTTGTACAATTGAGTTTTATTTTTTCTATAATATTTTTTGGTTTTATTTTACTTTTTTTTTCTGGGTATAACCTTAGTATTTTGGTTTCACTTGCCCGTTAAACGAGCATGTTTTTCAGTTCTCCCAGGTTTGTTTGCTAGGGAATTAATAATGATAAAAACAAAAGCTAGGGAGAAAATTGAATCAAATAAAAGGATTGCCAGAATTAGATTGACAGGAACTAGGTACCATATGATGATGATTTTAGCAGAATATACCAGCAAAAAAACCATTACCAATCAATAACAATAACTCTTTTATTTGGAGGCTTTAAAAGAAATATAAAAGAGGATATTATTAGAATAGAGAATAAAGGATCACAGAAAAGCAATTACCGAAAAAGCAGGATACAGAAAAAGAGGAGAAAATGAACTAATTGGCACAAGCAGCTGCAGTTCCAGGAGAAGGTACCTCTGCCAACAAAGTCAATGGCGACAGGCAACTTCTGCTGTGTGGCTTCAGAAGACGGCGACTGTTGGTGCTTGCAGCTGATGAGGAAGATGGCTGAAATCTGCAACTATCTGATGAGGGTTGACGAGAGAAGGGATGTTGAAAGTGAGTTGCTGCATGAATAGAGGCACGGCTAATCAGAGGATAGCTATGCAGTGCAGTTATGTTAGGTTTACTCGCTGCTTATTTTGAGAGAAATGTAGAGAAAAGTAAGCAACCCCTGTTATTTAATTATCAGGATAAGGTGTTTACATGGTTCGGTTGAATTCAAGAATTGAAAAATCTCCAATATTATCTTGAAAATTCAGAAAATTTTCAAAAAGAAGTCTTGTACTGTATTGAAAAAAAAAATCTTTGTATCGTATTGTCCTAAAAGTTTAGATAATTCAGTACAATTTTTCTAGTCTTTCGGTGCTAAGCAATATAGTATAAATAGTTCGATACTCGAATAATTTAAAATTCTTAAGAAAAAATAATTCAACTAGTTTTCAAAAACCATATACTAAATTAATAAATATTAATGTCACTAATTCAAGAATGTCTTTATATAACATTCTTTTCTTATATCAAATCCGCAAACAAAAATCCTATAAACAAATCTAAACCATTTATTCTGCATCATTTAGGCTTATGTGTTGGATTTTTACTACATGACGCTATTTTTTTTAAAAGGACAAACAAAAAGATTACTAAACATCAGTGTTATTAAAACCGATCTGGCCGGTTCAACCGGGAACTGGTCCCATAGCCAGACTGATTTAAGGACTTAAACCAGGAGTATATCTGCCCGGTGGAAAAACCAGTCACCCGACCGGTTCAGTTAGTTGAAAATTTTTGAAAAGCAATATAAAATGCTGCTGCTGCTGAGCTCAGCACCATTGAGAGTGTTTCTTACACTCTTACGACTAGATCACACCTTCCTCTTGGTTATTAAATATTTTTTTTAACTTTTGTTATATTAATAATTAATTAGCTATTCATAAAACTAATCCAATATTTAAACTAGCCCATTAATTTAACATTATTTATATAATTTCTACAGATTACAGAACTCAAATAGTCTACAAACCATAATATAATTACAAAAAATTATAATTATTGACTATTGCAATATTATTATTCATACGATTCAAAAGATATATATGATTAATAAGTTTAATAATATTATACTTCATTAATTATAATACCATTCATACTATTTAAAGATATATATAATTAATAAAGTAAAATTTAATTATTTATATTTTCATTATAAATTATGATAAAGTTTTTAAATAAATAATTTTTGAAATCATTTTAATTTCATTGTGAAATAAATATACACTATATTGTATTTTTGTATAAAGTATTATCTATTTTGATGTTAAAAATTCAAAAATATATTAATTGATTAATTAATTATATTGTTTAATAATTAATAATTATAAATATAAACATTATATTATATTTGAGAATATTTGAATATGATTGTATATTAATTTGAATTATGAATATTTATTATCGATATATGACTAAGTATTAATTTTAATTATTCACATTATTCAAGAAATATGAATAATTCATTAATTTGAATTTAAATATTTATGTTTTCATTATTAATATACAATATGACGAAATTTTTATATATATTATTTTTTAAATTATTTTATTTCTATCAAAAAAAATATTTTACTTGAGAAATGAATGCATGTTGAATATTATTTTTTGAAAATTATTATTTATTATGATTTTTAAAAAATTAAAGAATGTTCAAATAAATCAACTTTATTATTTTTTAAAATAATATATATAAATATAGATATTATTATAGTTGAAAATATTTGTGTATTAATTTAAATTGGAATATTTAACATCTTGAATACACTATTATGCATAAAACATGTATAATGTAAGCATTTTCACAGTTTTATTATGCATTAAACATGTTGAATATTATGTTTTGCAAAAATTTCACTTTAACTGGTTCAACTCCAGTTGAACCTCTAATCTTTGACCTTCTGCCTTTTCCAGTTCATTGACCGGACAGTGTTTGATAACATTGCTAAACACCACGGTCTGATAAAATGTTGAATAAATCTGAAGAAAAAAATAAATATGCAATCGATTGAATCAACTTGGTGTTGTACCCTTGAAGATAGTTAGCTAATGAATTATTAGTATACTACACAATGCATAAGTTAAATAATGTCAATAAGTAAAGCCTCATTTGTTCCTCAAACAAGGATATAGGAATATCAAACATCACCATCTGAAAAGAAATTGACATATATGCTAGCATAATAAAGTGAAATTCAACCTATATATAAATACTAGCAGCTCGTGCAACATATTGTACTCATCATGCTAGATTCTTATTTGAGATAGAAAAAAAATCAAAACTGATATGCTAAAGGACCTCAAGAAACGAACACAATCTGGAAGTCGTCATTCTGTATTACAGTAAACAAATATGGTGAAAAAAAAAAGACAGCAATTTAATCTTCCTCCCTTTTTTTTTAAAGCCTTTAGCATATATACCGTTCAGAAGAGATTAAATTTGCACTGTGACATAGAAAAAGACACATGTACCCAGCACCAATGGTTTGGTGAGAAGAAAGAAGCTTAAGTATTTAAAACAGTATCTCCTTCAAAACTCAAAAAATCAAAGCACAAATATGGATTACTTGTACATTGTTCTTGGTGGCCATAAATCATATGCCAATTACACTTTGCAGCTATACCATCCAGTGTCTATAAAGCAATCCACCCTGTTTTTTTTGTCATTGTATCTAATTATCTAACACAATTAATGACTTTATTATTGAAAGTTATAATTCTTTACTGCAACATGTTACTCTCGAAAAATCCTTGAGCAACGTGATATGTGATTCAGTTTCAAAATGAAATAATGCAAAAATTTTCCATATTATCTGAAATAGGTACAATGAAAAAAAGATTTACCATTTTAAGCTCAACCAGACCAAGCTTCCTTAAATCGACTTCATATCAAACAAGACTAAGCATGAATCTAAATTTTAGCAGGATAATTCTATTATGCAATACAGGTAATTGGACAAAGTTATAACAAATAACTACTAATTCTTGATACTACGATTATGCATATTTCCTTTAGCAATCAGAAAATTCAGATTCTCTATACTAATAAGACCGAACTCTAAGTTAATCAGCATAACATAGTACCAGAGATTTTTTCTCCACTGTGAGCCCACCCGCTCTATTTTCAAATAACAAAAAAATTTTAACTTCCAGAAGAATATAAAATATGTTTCAAAATACAGAAAATTAAAACCTAATAACATAAATTCCTAACACTATAAAGGAAATCAAAACCTAATAACAAAAACTCCTAACACTATTTTTCCCCAAGGAATCAAAACCTAATAACAGAAAATCAAAATACAAAAAAAACAAAAACAGATGTTGCGACTGGAATAACTACCTGAGTGTCATTGAGAAATATACCCCCAAGAGAGAAAGAAGAAAAGAGAGGACTGGTGGCGATGCAACGGGAGTGCGAATGGTAGAGTGCAAAGCTGAATCATGAGCCGCTATTGTGAGTTGCTGGGCGACAAGGGGATTGGTGGTTGCATCGACTGTTGCGAGGTACACGGTTGTTGCTGTTGGCTTGCGACGTCGTGAGGCGCAGTGAGTGGGGATGAAATTAGTGACACACAGGCTGAGGATGGATCCGAAAGGTCGGAACGGCTTTGGAAAATCGGCGAATGGTGGAGTGACAACAATGCTTTCCAATTAGTCTCCTCTTTACTAACCCTAATTAAAGGCTAAGATGAAGCCACCAAACATTAATCTACGGTGCTTAAAACATACTCCTATTTTGATTTTCTTGAATTTTTTTAATATATTTCAATTAATTAAAAGTTTTCTTCTTTTTAATAAAGTATTATATATATATGTGAGGGTATATATTAATTAATATATAAGTTTATTAAATATATTAATCTTTAATTTTGCAATATTGATAAGTATAGAATTAAAGTATAGAATATAGATATATATATAAGTAAAGTATATATTAATTAGTTTATACATCTATTAAGTATATAAATATTAAAATTTGTGTTAATAAATATATAGCTAAAATATAAATATGTAATTATAAAACACATAAGTTTATAATAAATAAAATAATATAAATAAGTAAGATTTAAATTAATTAATATATAAGTTTATTAAACATATAAGTATTAAAGTTTATGTTAATATGTATATGGTTAAAAACTTAAAATATAGATTTTGATACAATGAAAATTTAATATATATGATGTTTCAAAATAAACTTACTTTTTAAAAAATCCTTATAAAGTTTTTATTTAAAAAATATTATTTACCTTTGAGATTTGACATATTGTATTAATACTCACATAATGTTCAAAAATTATACAACTAGTTCTCCTTATCTTATTTTAGTTTAACTACATAGTTCTTATGTTAAATTTTAAAAATTTACAGTTAGTAAAAAAAAATATTAGTTTTTAGTCAAAACGGTTCTAGTACAATAAATCAAGTATTATAAGGTAAATAGTAATTTTCTATTTATTATTTCATTACAATCTGACATTTTTTTAATAGAAAATCTAATACAATGACATATTAGTAGAATATGATAAAATATATGAGACATATCGTATAAATTTTGAACTTCATAGATACTAATACAATAAGTCAAATTTCATGTAATAAATAATAAATTTCTTTTTTTATTATAATGAATTAGTATTGTAATTGGACTGAGTTAAGCCTAGTTTTAGTTGGTTTGGACTTAAGAATTTTTTTATCTAATCGACTCCGAACTAAATTCTCTATATTTATTCATATTTTGTGAGCTCAAAAAATTTAATTGAGTCTAAACAAGTTCAATATATATAAACATATATATGTATATATTTATTAAGAATAATTCACATTTAAAATATGTCATAAACCCGTATATAACTATTAATATCAAACTCAAAACAATTAAGAGAACGAATGAAAAACAAGTAAACATACATTGAAGAAATCATAATAAGAGGTTGGCCTAAAATAATTTAAGTTTAATATATTACATTTATTTTGATAAAAAATTATATAATATAATTAAAATAAATAATAAAATTAATTGATTTATTATATAATACAATATACTTATTAATTAGAGTTCATTTATTTAGTTGAATATCAATTTAATAAAAAAAAATCAATTAATCGATTTCAATATAATCAATTGAAATTTAATTTAAGTTCAAACTAATCAATTGAACAATTGAACTTTAATTTAAACTCAATTCAATCAATTTAAATTTAATTAATTAATTGAAAATCTTAATTTAACAATTGAAGTTCAAGTTGAGTTTAATCAATTTGATTTTAATTATTCTATAGAACTCCAATCTAATTCAATTAAATAATTAATCAATTAAATACCAATTTAAGGTTAATTTAATTAAATAAGTGATGTTTATCAAATTAAACTCATAAGAACATGAACCGATTGCAATACCGGTGGGACACTTCGAGATTGTTCTCATAAAAACTTGTTCAGCTTAAACTTCTAACTAATTTAATTAATCATCAAATTAATATACAAATTAAACTTAAACACCCAAAACCAATAGTGAAATTTTTTAATTCTAACTAATTTAAACTAAAAACTGAAAATAATAAACTTACAAATTAGAACCGATTAATATAACCAATTTTATTAAGATAAGTATTTAGTTTTACTTATCCAATTTTATATTCCCTTTTAACCAATTAAGCATATGAACTGTGATTTAGAGACGATTACCTAAATTTACTAATTAAATAAGTCAATGAATTAATTAGTGTTAAATTTAATTTTTAGATCAAATTAGAGACGATGTTTCTAATAACTTAACCCTAATATTTTTCAAACTAAATAATTGATAGTCAATCAATCATTTAACTTTAAATCAATTAAGTACAATTGGAAAGAAAGAAAAATTATTTATTAATTAATTAAAATACAAAGGGTTCATATTAAATTGGGTAGTTAACTAAATACACAACAAATGTTTAGTCTAACATCCATATGACAGTGATCATGTTCATATCTAAATCAAAACTAAACATTCTAGCATAAAAAGATAAAAATAACAAACTAATCTGTTTCCCTAGAATTGACAATCTTATTGAAAGCTTGATCTCAAATTCTCCAAGGCACAAAGCAAATCAATTTTCAAAGACCAAAGAAACTTGCTAAAATAAAAGCACAATCTGTTAGAAAATTGAAAAACACACCCAATAGCTCTTTTGAAATATGAAAATAAGAGCAAAAATTGTAGAGAAAGAGCGTAACCCTAAATCCAAATAAAAGTTTGAATTTATGCTAACATAGAGTCCTAATTAGTGTCTAATTTTTTAATACATTGTTTTCCAAATAAAAATAGAGTAAAAATTCCCAAAAATATCTAGATTACCCCAATCAGAGTCAAAATTATTGAAACAGGACATCGTTCGCGTGTTGCTGTTAGCACAATTTGCTAGAAATTTGAAAAACACACCCAATAACTCTTTTGAAATATGAACATAAGAGCAAAAATTGTAGAGAAATAGTGTAACCCTAAATCCAAATAAGAGTCTTAATTTATACTAACCTAGAGTCCTAATTAGTGTCCAATTCTTCAATACATTATTTTCCAAATAAAAATAGAGCAAAACTTTCCAAACATATCTAGATTTCCCAAATCAGAGTCAAGATTGTTGAAACAGGACATCACTCGCATGGTGCTCTTAGGAAGTTTGCATCGTATGCACGCAAATACGACATTGTGCATGCAAATGAGAAACCGAACCATGTTGTTAGATAGTTGGGTACGCACGTCACATGCACAAACTATAAAATATATTTAATATATATATAAATAAAATTTTCGATCGGTTCCGTTTTATCCGTTTTTAATGTTTAAAAACCGAACTGAATAAACCAAACAAATCAAACCGAATAAACCGAACAAACCAAATCGAATAAATCGAATTTCATTCGGTTCGGTTCGGTCTTCGGTTTCGGTTCTGTTTTGCTCACCCTTAGTTATTATGCTTCAAATCACAAGAAACTACATGGATGCAAATATTATACTATAAATTTTTGGTATCATGTGATGAACATGTGAAATCATGGAATTAGTATAAATAATACAAATAACCAAATTATGATTATTAATGCCCATTCTTTATTTGATAACTAGCTAGGATATGAGACATGTCATTGAGCGGGTTACAGTACCATATGATATTATTATGTATTCATACAAAGTGTGTGTAAGAAAGCTTCTGATTATTTGAAGATAAAGTGGTTTAATATCATATTAGAACGTCATTAATCTCATATGCATGCAGTAATTATATTTACTCATCAAGGTAGCTTAAGCTCAGATTCGAGCGCTCCTAATTTGAGAAGTTTGGTTGAGAACTATACAGATAAATACAATTAATGAACAGAGTGATTTAAGCTCGGATCAGAACGTTCCTATTTTACAACCTGTATCTGAGTAGTTCTTTTGGGAAGTATACGGTAAATGTAAAGCAGAGCATGTTAAATTGTAAACCAGTATAAAGTGAAGCTGTAAAACCAGTAATACATAAAGTGAATAAGACATATGGAACTAGATTTAGATAGTTGTCTTATATGATGATGTTGATACATTTATGTGATATATGTGACTATAATCCAAATAAGTCAGCATGAATACAGTACAATATTATATGATGGTACAATGGAAAGCACATGTACGTATATAGTAAGCTTGTATGTGCTATGACGATATATGATTGCATATAAGAATTTTTATTCTTATATATACTATTAAATTTTCAGTAGCTTAGTATGTGAGTTTTTATACATGTAGATTTAAAGTTATTAGATAGTTGAGTTAACGTAAAGTAGAGTTCAAACTAGTTGAGATCCGTGTTTAGATTGGATTTTTTTTATTTTATTAATTGGTTATTCCTCATGACATGGGATATAAACAAATATTTATTTTATGTTTTATTTATAAGGACTTGTAACTGAATTTGTCTATTTTATAATGATTCGAAAATAAAGACATGAGAATATTTTTTTATAAATCCTTAATTTAATTGTAGTATGGTATGAATTTTGATTCAGATACAGAGAAAATTTTATATAGATAATTTGAATATGATATAGATATGTGATATAAGATAGAAAAGGTTTTAAACATGATATGTTTATAAGACATCTTGTCATGTGACATCTGCTCATATAGTGAGATTATATTCTATTGTATGAGTGAGTGTTATGAAGAGGAACATAGAAAAACTTATTTTTCTTTGGCCCCTTCAATTCACATTTTTTTCCTTTTATCTAACTGACTATAATCTATTTTATTTTATGTTATTTTTTAATTTTTTGAAGAACAAATTACAGATAACCCATGAAATTTTAACAAATTATAACCAGAAATAAATTTTTAAAAAAGAACAAATTTACAGTTTACCCTTCTAAGATTTTAACAAATTATAACCAGAAATAAACTTTTAAAAAATTAACAGTTTACTCATGTGTCATTTAATAAAAATATTATTTGAGATAACAATTATGAAGACTGAGACTTGAATATATTGGTTGCTATGCAGTTACTGTTATTGGTAACAAGTAGAATCTCTAAACTCTTATAAAATATTATTAAACTGCATATAAAATCCTAAAAAAATTTACACAAAATATTTCAAATATAAAAAAATCATGTGGTATATTACATTGCAATATTAAAAATTTATATAATATCAAATAAATGAGCATTTTATCAATGACAGAGGGGTAAACTATTAGTTTTTTAAAAATTTATTTTTAATTGTAATTTGTTAAAATTCTAATGGGCAAAACTGTAATTTATTTTTTTAAAAATTAACAGTGCATCATGTCATTTGAAATAATATTTATTCATTTGATATTATATGAATTTTAAATATTGTAGTATAATATAATTTCATGCACAATCTAATTTTTTTATAAGAATATACATTATAGTCGTAATTTTTCTAATTGTTATCTCAAATGACATTTTACTAAATGATAAGTGGGTACATTATTAATTTTTTAAAAGTTTATTTATGTCTGTCCAAATTAAAATCCCAGGGGGTTATCTATAATTTATTCTTACTTGAAATTTCACTTGTTGGTCACTTCCTTCTCCCATATTCATTTTTTTTTTCAAATTCATGGTAAAAGTTCACTTTGCTCCTCTTTTCTTTCTTTTTTTTTTCAAATATATATATATATATCCAAATTCTTCTTTTAGGGGGTGGCAATTCATGTTAATGAATTATATTCATATCATATCTTGATATACCCAAAATACAATAAGAGTCAATCCAAATACGATATGATAAACTAACCTGACAACACGAATTATAAAATGTTAAATGTATTTTTTTTGTATTAACAGGTCAATTTGTAACACAACACAATAAAATTTATGTTTATATCGAGTTAACACGCTTGTGACATGAACACTATAAACCTCAATCCTAACCCGCAAATTTTGTGTTAAATCCGTATCGAATTCATTATTGTTACCCCTATTTTATTTGCAAATAGAATTTCCAATTGGAAAATAAGGAAACTAAAATAATTTTGACAAATTATTTTCTTAAATTTTATAATTCTTCTTTAATTTATCAAAATCATTTCTTTAATTTTAATTAAAAAAAAGAAATCATTTTTTGTTTTAAAATCATGTCAATTTTCACTTTAAAATCATTTTAATTAGAATTTAAAATTTAAAATGTACATATTAGTAGACTAATTAAATTACTTTTTATAACTTAATATAACACATTTTATTTAAACATGTCATTAATTAGTATACAAAAATCAAGGTATTACATACAAGGATTATTGGTTCTACAAATTTTTGACACGTGTCCACTCCATTTGACTGTTGGCATAAATTAAAAACTTCTAGAGATGCAATTAAGCCCTTATTATTAAGATCGAATAACACATTTACCCTATAGTAAAAAAAGTTTAATAAAGCCTCTAGGGTTCAAATTTTGTTTATCTTATACCCTTAAAACGTTAACCAAATGTTACTTTTAAACGGGTTGCTGGTATATATTATTGGTTTTATAAATGATCAGCACATGGCAATCCAACTTTGCATGGAGAAAAAAATCACGCCTAAACCCATTACTACCTGCCTACCCATTCTCTCTCTACTATCCAAAATCTCTCCACCTTTTGTCTTTTTTTATTATGTAACTTTCAAAACCCTAATGGAATGAGGGCTTTGATTATGTGGTAGTATGTTGTTGATAAAAGATGTTGGGATATGACAAAGAATTTACATGTAAGTTTAGATTTTTATATCACTTTTTTTTTTTCTAAACATCAAATGTAAATGGTTAGTGGAAATCATATATATTGTGATTTTAAATCCATATTAATGCATGTTAGTATGAACATGAATGCATTAATACTATTGATAATAACATACATTGGCATGGGCTTAAAATCACGTAAGAATTTATACTAACCATTTATGCCTAATATATAAAAAAAATAATATGAATTCCTAAACTTACCAGTAAATTCATCGTCAAATCTCAAGTCCTCATATCTATGTACCACCGAAGAATCAAAATTCTCATTCCATTAGGATGTAAAAAATCACATAATGAAAAAGCGAGTTGGAGGGAGGGAGAGAGTTTGGACAGCGAAAATGTGAAATTATAAGAGATAAATAAAGAGAGAAGGGGTGGTTGGATAGTACTGGGTTTAGGTGTGACTTTTCTCTCCATGTAGAGTTAGGATTAATACTATTGATTTTACAAAATCAATAATTCATGTCAATATTTTATTTAGTCATTTTAAGAGTGTAATTGGCCGAAAATTAAACTATAAGAGCTTAATTAGATTTTTTAAACCATAAAAACAAATGTTATCTGGTAATTAAAGTTAGGTACTTAATTACACCTTTAACTATTTTTAATTTAATTTATGTTAATGGTGGAATGATGTGCCCACATTTCAGCTGAATTAACACATTTTTTTTATTTAATTTACTGATTTTTTTAAATTTTATATAAACTGTTTTTCTTAAATTTAATTCAAAGAAAAATATTTTCTTTAAAATCAATTTTTAAAACTAAAAAAAATTAAAAATAAAAGTTTTTTCTAAATTAAAGAATATGGTTTGAGTGTCTAACTGGGCTTAAAGCCTTTTAAAATAAGGAAAGGCCGGATCTATTATTTTATTCACTCCAAAAAAAAAAATTCATTATTGAGTTGGCACAACCGAGTGAAGGCAGCCGAGCCAACTCCGCCACTGTGAGAGACACAAATAGGGATAGAGATGGTGCCAATAGAAGAAGCAGCAGGCCCCGCCGGGCCAAAGGTTCTCCGTTTGCTTTACTTCGTCGGCGCTGGATGTGAGTATGGATATATAATTTTACTTTTTTTTTTTTTATAAATGTTTGCCTTTTCTTTCTGATTAAAAATTATTTCACGGGGAAAATATCCCAGTTATCTGCACAGTGGCGATCAACAAATGGCGAGAAATTGAAAGAAAATCCATCCAAAGACAAAATCAACAATCTCAGCTCTCTCCCAATTTGTTATCTCACCGCTCTCCAACTCCAAATTCGATCCAAAAACCCTCCAAATGATCTCCCCGTTGAATAAAATTAGGGTTTCAAAACTTTGCAGTAAGTGATTATTGTAGTGATACTTGTTATATTGATATTGATTTCTCATTCTGAGAATTTTTCTTTTTATTTCTTTTGTAATATCGAATGCACTTTGGTTTCTGATTATATCTTCTTTCTGAATTAAACTGCTGAATAATTTTTTTTTTTTAATGATGAAGACGTGCAAGTTTAGGTGAATTGATGATTATTGTTATCATATTGTGCAAAACTTAATATTGAATTATCAATCGAATGTTGCTTTCTATGGCGATTAATTTGCTTCTCATTTTGGTCTAGAACTTCCATGGCTGCTAGGTTTTATTGCTATCATTCTTGAGTTGGATAGTTAAGCTCTGCATAAAGAGGATGAGGATGCTATATGTGACTAGTATGCTTTGATGGGTCCTATAAATGGGGAATGGCTTTGAAATGAGGGTTTAACATGTGTGTGGACTCGGGGATTCATAAACTGATTGGTTGGCTTACTATGCTACTTGACTGCCTTTTAAAGTTCATGGATTCATAGAATTATATCATGGAAATTTTGGCAATTTGTTGCATACTATTTCCTAGGTCTCCAATCACCATTATATACTCAGTTGCCAACATGTTAACTAGGCTTTTTTTTTTTTTTACTTCATGATCAGATTGTGCAAGTTTAGGTGAATTAGTGATCAACTTATTATTTTTAAGCAAAACCTTGATGCTTAATATCTGTTGATCAATGTAATGTTACTTTCTATGAGTAATAATTTGTTATCCAGTTATTAAGATATATAGCCATTGGTCTAATGGTTGAACAGTTGAGTCAAACCTACGCAGCCCACTCCTCTTCAAGAATTTCTGATCCACATAAAGGATAAAGAGAGCAATTAAGCAAATGGTGCCTGCTTGGAAGGGTGGCTATGCGGTTGGAATTTGGCTTGTGTAGTTTACATTTTCATATTTGTCTAGGACTTATATGGAACTGAAAAAGCTAGGGCTTGGAGCTAAAATTCTTGAGCTGGACAGCCAATAGCTCAGATCTGTGTAGAGAGGATGGGGATGTGCTTACTGTAACTTAGCTAGTAAACTCTGATTGGAGCATGAAAAGGTTAAAGACTAGAATGAGCTTTTGACATTTATATGGGCAAATGGAATTTTTGAGCTGATAGTTTCTCTTATTGTAACCTTACTTGGCTGCCTTTGGAAGTTCATGGATTGATAGCTATATGTATAATGGAATTTGGTATATGTAACTTGGGTTTTCGAATTGGTCTAGGACTTCTATGGAACTGATAAAAGCCAGGGTTTAGAGTTATAACTAGTAAGCTTTGGTTGGTGCATCAAAAGCTGAGAGACTAGACAATGAGGTTTCAACATTTGTATATACAAATAGAATTTGTAAGCTGATAGATTAACTTAGTGTGTGTGTGTGTGTATATATATATATATATATATATTTTAACATAATTTATTGGTTGATAATTGTATTGTCAGGCAGTAGTTATTTTCTGATAAAAGATAATAATGGTAATTAGACTGTATGGTCAGAAAACCAAAACAATGGGTGAAATTGCAAATTTATCTAATGCTTTCAATTTTGATAATTTTAGCCTAATAGCACAAATTAGTTTCAATGTAATGTAACATGTCGAAATGATTTTTTTATGACGTGAAAAATGACGCTTATAGCTTTCTATAAAACTGCAATTGGGTTCTCATGTCTGAGTATCTCTTTCTTCAATTCTCAGAAAGTGAGAAGATTCTCTTGAAGAGGCAATGTTCGTAATGCCTTGAATCTATTTTTGTTCTGCTACTGCAAATCTAACTGCTTCTTGGGTCAGTAGTACATTATAAATGATATTCCTTTTGGTTGATGAAAAGAAGTTTGGTCTATACTTAAAAAGCATATTTGTTGTTAGCTTCGGAACTAATGACATCTATTTGATTATTATGTACCCCAAATTACTTATCATAAAAAGTCCTTCCAAGTATTGTATGAGAAGAAACCCAAGAAGAAATAAATACAATGGATATAAGGATAGAAAAGTATAGATCGATGCATATGTGATTCCAATTTCCAAGTGATCAAATCAATAAATTTTAATTGGCCCTTTTGGATTAATATTATTATTATTATTATTTTTATGAAGTGTGAGATATTTAATGAAGAGAAGTAAAAATAAATATCATAATTAATTTTTTATGATGTAATTTGATTTATAAGAGTAGATAAATATTTATAATATATAATTGATTTTGTTAATTCATATATGTTAATCTTTTTAGTCATACACTAATATTTTGGTTAAGTTTTCATTTATTTTGTTTTTCTTTTTTTAATATGTTTATTTTCATTTAATTAGTTTAATTTTGTTCTTATTTTGTATCCTTTGTTGTCTGATGTTTTAAAAAAAAAAAAATTTACTCTATGTGAATGATTTTATTGACCTTAATTAAGCTCCAATAAGAACACACAAAATAATTTTTATTGTTATATACGTACAATGAACTGATTATTTAATTTGCATGGTTTAACAATATGAATTTATATAATTATTAATTTTTATTTTCATAAGATTTATAGTTGAGCTGCTTCAGAATCAAGAGATCCATAAATTTTATTGATAATCTAACTATTTTTAATATAGAATTCATCAATATTAATTTTCCTAAAAAAAAATTTTAATACTAATATTTTATTCTAAGTGAAGAAACAATTTTTTTTTTATATTGAAAATATATTGTGGAAATTGCATGAGAAATTAAAAGGAATGTAATTTATCAGTAGTCTCCGATGGTTACATTGAACTTCTTTTAGTTGTTTATTTCATTGAATAATAGGTAATTTTTAGTTATGTTTTTTTATAACTAGTAAAATGGGTAATTCAATTATTTGATGCGTATTGATTCAATACTTTAAATTTTATTGGTAACAAAAATCTTTGGATTTATATCCAATTGTCATGTAACAATTTGTAAATGGTCAAACCATACAATATAAAATGGTTAACTCATATTATTATTATTAGTAGTTGGTTTATGCAATTATAAATTTCTTTTCACTTTTTTTTTCAATGCAGGTTTGGGAAGCTAGTACTTTAAGTTAACACTTCAAGCTAGTTTCCCTTCATGTTTGAATACAATTTACTCAGAATATATCTTGTGTTTTGTCAATGTGAGATTTGCCTAAAAATGTTACAATTTCTTTTCCTAAAATATTTAAAGACTTAAAATAACGGTGATGCGGAAACAAAAATTTCAGCATACAATCCATGTAAGATTGCCAAATTGGTAACCAAAAAAAAAAAATCAAACCGAACAACAAAAATATCCTCATTTTTCTTCACTTTCCATCACTTTCTCATTAACTAAAAAATATTTTTAGCATCAAATTTCATAGTTATTTTTCCAAAACAAAAATAACGAATAATTGAATGTGACAACATGTCAACACGTGAAAAACTTGAACATACACATAAATTTTCAAGATATTTGATAAATTGGAATTATTTATGGGATTCAACACTTTTCTAGATGTTAAGCTCTATATTGAAGTCTATCAGCTCCATTATTTTCTATTGAAATCAAGCTAATATTACAATTGATGCAAATATGGGACTTTCTTGCGATACTTCCAAAATCTGAAGGCTATAATTACCATACAAACATTCCAGACACTTAAAAAAAGTGAGTTTGAGGCATCTTTATTCTTTCCTAAATTAAGTAATTAAATAATGTCATAATTTCCCTGAATTAAAGAATCTCATCACTTCTTTATAATCAAATTATATCATCACTACTATATAATCCCTGTCCAATATTGAAATCAATAATATGAAATCCGATTTCGTTGTTGAGTTGATCCATTGTAGCTTCAACAATTGCAAGATTAGCAGGCATGAATTCGAGTTTGAAACATTGAGATAGCTCGTAAAGTGATTGGATCGACCCAATATGCTCTTTATTGTGAAACTTAGTCATGTAGAACCCCAAAAACTCTATCTTAAAACTCCTTAATAAGATAAGGTAAACAAACCTTAAACTATGGTGATCATAAGTTGAACTTGACCCAAACTAAACTAGTAGTAAGAACCAAAGTTATAGTGTTCATTAAGATTAGTCACACCACAAGCACAACTTGATGAATAATCAATTCTTAAAAGTAATAAAGAGATGCAACATGTCTCACTTTATGAACAAAATAATTAAATTCATTTTTATTCATCAATGATATTTCATACATGCCCAATTGAGTATTTATACCCCTAAGTAATTGAATCATTTGGGGTAAAGAAAAGTAAAACCTATTCTAACTCAATTTCATCAAAATAGAAAGTTTTCCCTACTTGAATATGAATACAATATCAACTCAATTTAAATCTCTTAAAAGTAGGGATAATCTAATCTAATTCCTTAAAAATAAGGATTTGACAACTAATAAACTCAAATCCTTTATAAATAAGGAAAACTAATTAAAATCCAACTAGAAATAGGAAAATCATAAGCAATCTGATTATGTAACTTGGGCCAAACGAATTTGGCATAAAAATAACATATTTAAGCCCATATAAAAAGCCATACACACCTCCTAATGTTTTCCATAATTTGTGCACATGTCTCGCATGTGATCCCTCAAATTGCACTTGCATTGCAAATGATTGTTCAAAATTTTCCACTTGATTTATTGGACTTGGACACCTTGTAATTAAGCCCAATTAACTTGAATCTTCATAAAATACTTCTTTTTCGCTTCGCTTTAGGTTTGCCTTTATGTAGTGTTAGCTCATAAATTTGATTGTAGATTTTAGGCTTAATATAGCAACCAATGCTGCAATGTTGCCTTCTTTGAGTTGGAACACACCCTACATTGAATTGGATAATATGAAAATGCTTTTTAGTCCTTTTTAGGCCCATTTCAAAGATATAATATTGCTTCACTCCATTGATAAAAAATTGTCCTTCATGCATGGTTCTTGTGCATACATATTTCCCCATTTCCTTAAGAAGATTCATCCTTGAATATTTACCTATATCAAAAGAAAAATATACAACACAAAATAAAGAATAATCAAAATTGTTAGTAAAAAGCTCACTCTTCGCCTCTTTTTCTTTTTCACACACATTCACTATTTTCTCTTTTTACTCATTACTATCACTTCTATCCCTCAAAACCTTATCTCTCTCAATTCTCTCTTTAGCTTCTCCATAAACAACCCCTTCTTTCATCTCAATCTCACTCACCTTTACTCCCTGAAGCTCATCCAATTTATGTTCATCACTCACCTTTATGGATTCACTATCATTAGCTACAAATTCATCTTGAATGATGTTTTCACTTTCAATTGCAATGCTCTCAATAACACTAACACCATTAACTTCTTCTAGTGAAATATAATCAATACTCTTACCTTTCTTCTAGTGAAATAGAATCAATACTCTCACCTAAAATTTAAACTTCACTAGTATGAACATCATTAATCTTTTCATGAATTTGATTTTTACCATCATCCACCATTTTAAACTTAGGAACAAAATCAAATTCATAATGAAATTTTAATTTTTGAATTTCATACCTTCTTGGATAAGGATTCTTCATTTCATTATCTTTCTCTTCATTCCCCCACTTATTAATCCTAGCACGCATCTTGTCCATTTCTTTTTGAAATGAACTTACCAAAGATGCTTTGTCTTTCTTTTTTTCTCTTATTTGTCTATCATTATTATAATGTTCAAAATAGTCTTTTTATTTTTGAGATTGAAACCTCCCAATGCCTTGAGGCTAAGACCCCTCTCTTAATCTTGTGTTTGAGATGTTTTGTTGCCTCAAATCTTGAATTTTCTTATTTTGTCTTTCCATCTTGTTTATAATTTTTCCAATCTTTACCTCCAATATTTGAATGTAAGATTGAACAACATCCATTGACACATAATCACCATGTTACTCATGTACACTACTGCCCCTTATACTTCCCCTAGACTTGGTTAAGCTACAAAAAAGAGTTAATGAAGATAAAAGTCCTCACAATCACTCCCTCACATGTTTCACTCAAATTAAAATATAACCACTCTCGTGTTTCACACAAATAATGGTTTTTACCCTCTTTTGAGAGCACCACTCTTGCCTTTTACCACTTAAAGATTGAATCTCAAAATTACAATCAATAACTAGAAACAAAATTAAGCAATATGCATGTGTTCTATGTTAAAAATTAGCATTGAAAAATGAATGGAACAAAATTTAGAAGCAAACTAATGTGAAAGAAAAAATATGTATATAGAGCTATACACGGATGTAAAGATGTATATGCTACTGATTTTTTTAATTTTAATCTTAAGAATGCAATTTAGACTTAACTAATGTAAATAGATGCAAATAGGGCAGAATTAAAAGAATGAAAACTATAAAGCATAAAGAATTAGACAATTTGGGAAAAAAAATTAGAATCGATTTCTCCTAGTAAGTAGCTGATTTTCCCTTAATTTAACCCTTATTCAACCTTAACTTATCACCAAACAAAAATAACTCAAGATATATTCAATAGAAAAACTCAATTCCTTAAGATCAAATCAATACTCAATATGATTACTATGGCATCCAAATTCTCAAGTTGTACTCTTCAACCTCAAAACCAATTATTTCAGATTGATTGCAACATTTTAAGATAATATCAAATGATTCCAGCAACCAATAATCACAAGATTTTCACTTGAAGCTCAAATAGCACAATTTCACAAAATTTGGTGCTAAATTCAAAATTCTATTTTTTTCTATTTTTTTTGTTTTTTAATCAAATAACACTAAAATAATGCTTAATAAACGCCAAACTCATCAATGAATTAAAAGAAATTCAAACATGAAAAATTACTTATTATGGCTGAAATTATCCTAAGGTATCTCTAATGGCAAAATTTAAATCTAGTTAAGTTAACCACTAAAAAGCAAATAAAGAGATAGATAATGACTACCTAACCTTAAGCTCTGATACCAAACTGATGCAGAACCCCGAAAACCATGTCTTGAAACCCGTCAACAAGACAAAGTAAACAAATCTTAAGTTATGGTGATCATGAGTTGAACCCGATCCAAGTTAAATAAGTAGCAAGAACCAAGCTTATAGTATTCATTAAGATTAGTCATGCCATAAGAAAGTCAACTTGGTAAGTAACCAATTTTTAAAAGTAATAAAGAGATGCAACATGCCTCACTTTATGAAGAAAATACTCAAATTCATTTTTATTCATCAATGATATTGTCATACATGCCCAATTGAGTATTTATACTTCTAAGTAGTTGAATCCTTTAGGGTAAAGAAAACTAAAACCTATTCTAAGTCAATTCCATCAAAATAGAAATTTTTCCCTACTTGAATAGGAATAAAATATCAACTCAATTTAAATTTCTTAAAAGTAGGGATAATCTAATCTAATTCTTTAAAAAAAAGGATTTGACAACTAATAAACTCAAATCCTTTACAAATAAGAAAAACTAATTAAAAACCTACTAGAAATAGAAAAACCATATGCAATCTGATTATGTAACTTGGGTCACACGAATTTGGCATAAAAATAACATATTTAAGCCCATATAAAAGCCCTCCATGCCTCATAAGGTTGCCTATAAGTTGTGCATATAGCTCGCACATGATTAGTCAAGTTGCATTTGCATTGCAAATGATTGTTCAAATTTGCCCACTTGATTTATTGGACTGGGACACCTTGTAATTAAGCTCAATTGACTTCATTTTCATAAAATACTTCTTTTAGCTTCACTTTAGGATTTCCTTTGTATAATGTTAGCCCATAAACTTGATTGTAGATTTTAGACCCAATATAGCAAGCAATGCTTTGATGCTACCTTTTATGACTTAGAACACGTTCCACATTGAATTGGATAATATGAAAAGACTTTTTAATTCCTTTTAGGTTCATTTCAATGATATAATATTGTTATACTCTATTGATAAAAGATTGTCCTTCATGTCCATCATGCATGTTTCTCGTGCATATATCAGGTGGTGGGTGTTCTATTGTGTTCACCCACAATTTTAACGTCATCGACAGGTAGGGCTACACAAAAATTTACCAAATTGACTATGCTGAATTGATTAAATTCAATTCAAACCGAAATTTATAATTTAGGTGGTTTTACGGATGATTATGGTTTTAAAATTTTTCTAAACTGATTTTTTTTCTTTTGGTTTTAGATTAAAAAATATAAATACAATAAAACCGAATTGAACCAATAATATAGGGTCTTTTTAAAAAATATATGTATATATATGTACATAGTGTGCGCGCGCCCGCATATACACACACACACACACACACATATATATACACATAAAATTTTATCTAATTTAATTATTTTCTTTTGCTTGTAGAATTTTCGGGATCAATTGTTAAATTCAATTTATAGCAAACTACTTTCGATGGATGAATGCTTTTGAAACATTATGATTGAGCAAATATTTACTATACTCATGTACAAATTATATTTTGAATTTTCTAAAAGTTAAAGTGGTGTGTTGAATTTTTATATTTTGAATAATTTTCATATTATTATTTTGATCATAGTTTTAAGTTAATGTTATTGAATTTTTATAATATTTTAATTTTTTTATTTTATTTATTCATTTATTTATCAAACTGACCAAACCAATTATTCAAACCAAATCCAAATAGTATTGATTTGTTAGATATTTTTAGTAGTGTTTAGTTTAGTAAGAAGTTGAAGTATTTAAAAATTGATTTTATTAGTTTGTTATAAAATTTAGATCTAATTCCATCAAATCGAACCATGAATACCCCTATCGACAGATATTCTATCAATTTCTATTCAAAATTCTCTTTGGGATTTGAAACTTGAGATACGCACACCAAGATCTCAGTCGCGACATCAATTTTGCCATCGTAAATGGCAAATGTAGCATTCAACAACTTTCGCTAAAAGCAATTAAGAATCGGAGTGCTGAAGATGTCGATGAGAAAGATGAAAATGAGGATGAACTAGGTGATGGAGAAATTCGGTTGAGATTGGAATAAGTCATAAGATTTTTTAATTTAGGATTTCAAATCATGGGTGTAATTTGAAAAAGTTAATTTCACTGACAGTTATTGAACTTTTGTTAATTTATAGTAAAATAAATATTGTATTTTTTGTCTCACAATGGTAACAAAAAAAATCTACTAAAATTACTTCCTATCACCTTTGCTCAATCAACTATCGGAAATGTGATATGGCTATTGGCGTGGCGGCAGATTTTACCACAACAACTATGTCAAATAACACATGACACAAACCCTAACATTGATTACTACGTCAGATATGAATGTGATAGTGTCATGTGGACAAAGTTAATTTCATATGTGGTTATTAAACTTATATTCTAATTACATTTCAGTCAGAAAAAATTATTTTTTTTCAATTCCTCATCATTGTACCCAAATTTTTGAGATATTTTTTAATTCCTCTTTGAATTAATATTGAGTAAAAATATATCTGAACGTAGAGCTGACAAGTCATTTGTATCGCATCTAAATGTGTATAATCGTGTATTAACAAGTTAGACAAGTAAAACTCATTTATGACACTATTTTTTCATATTATAAACTCGTTGACATAGTTATGTCTCAAATCCATATATATTTAAGTATTTTACCATTTTGTATCATTTAATCATGTCATGTTAGAAATTCTTAGCTCTACCTGAATATTTTCAGTACAATGAAATAAAATTGAAAAATGAATTTTCTTTATGATTGAAATGTAATTAGAATATAAGTTCAATGATCATTGATGAAATTAATCTTGTCCATGCAACAATGCCACGTGGTCATCTGACGTAACAATTGAATTTAGTATGTGACGTGTGTCATCCGATGTGGATACTGACGTGATAAAATTCAGCGTCATGTCAACATCCATCTCATCTTTTCTGAGCGCTGAGTCGCCTTCAATAGTCGATTCGAAAAAAAATTTGTAACCATAATGTGACGAAAAATTAAATATTTATTTTACTGTAAGTTAACGAAAGTTAAATGATTGTTAATGAAATTAACCATAGTTTGAGAGGAGAGAGAAATAATGAAGGATGTGATTTGGACAAATTTTGATGACTTAGAGTTTTCACATGAGAAATTGTGAAAAGTTCAAGTCCGTAATCAGTTAGCTGAGTTAATAGCTTTAAACATTAGGGATGACAACCCGTTGAACTCCAATCAAAACCTGTCCCGAATAAGATGGGTCTTTAAACAATTGATCGGATTTAGAAAAAATCGAAAACTCATGTATCAGAGATGAATTATGTATACCCCGCCCCAAATATATATATTCTTAATAAGCATATTCAATAATACCCTTATATGAGAGTAATATTATTACAATAATATCATCATACAAAAGCTTTCACTAACCCTAAGTTTCTAACAATCCAAATTATATATCTGAAAATTAGGGAAAACATGTGTTCCTATCATTTATAAATAAAAAGAGTGAATAAAAAATTTAGATTTTTTTTTGGCCTAAAATAGGAGTTCTTGAAAATTTTTATTTTAATATTTTGATGATTTGTTAATTTGTTTTATATTTATTTTAAATTATATAATCATTTGTATTATACACTTATATTTATTATTTATTATATATTTGAAGAGAAGCAATATGATATTTGTATTTAAAAAATTTCAATTGTTTGAAAAAAAATTTCAAAATAGAGTTGTCTAATAAGCCACTAATTGCAATCTTAATTAGCTATTAACAGTTAATTAAAAAATCTCAAACACTATAGGATCAACGGTTAAAAATGAAAAAATTTCAACTGTTCTAATCAATTGAATCAAACACTCACAAATTTTAAAAAGTTTAATTATAAACAAATTTATACTATCCCAATTTTAGGATCTCTATAATTCAATTAATTTCAAAGGGACACAATTTTTAATTTTGTGTTGAAATAAATAAAAAAATGTGAATAATAATGTATTTTTTTAATTTTAAAAGGTCAAACCAAACCACCTTAAATTAATATTTTTTAAAAAGTTATGAAGGATTTATTTTAGGCAAAGTTACTAAGATTGATAATTATTTTACAATTTGAATTATAAAATAATTATTATTTGTCACTGTTTAATCTGTAATATTAATTTAAAATTAAAATCACAATTATTCTCTTAAAAGGCATATACATTCTAATTGCATGAGTTATGCATTAGTTGCAAATAAAATCGTTTCACAAATCAACCTTTGGTAAATTAAGTATTGAATAAATGACTTATGCAACTGAATTACTTTTTTGTTTTCCTATTTAATTTAGGAGGTTTTTTTTCCTTAGATTAATATGCCTTATTTAAAAAAAAACAATTCTTATGCATATATTTAAAGTGTCAAACTGATTTTTTTTAAATTAATTTCGCAAGATATGGCTAATAATTGAGTCCTTAAAAGTAACTAGAAAATGAGAGCGTTGTTGAAAAATAACGCAAATTTTTCTATAATAAGATTTGTGAGAAAACGAAGAAAATGCGGAATAATAAGACATATACAAATTAATAACGGAGTTCGGCTAATTATACCTACATCTCTGGACTGCTGCAGATCTTTTACTTGAAGAAGAAAAATTTTATAAAGTATTTACAAACAACACAACTCGCAACATTTCCCTAAAACTTTTCTAAACTTTTATTTTTTTCTCTCACTTGGATTGATTTTTGGATGAGATACCTTACAAATGAATTCTTAGGTTATATATAGGCATTCACCTCCCCAATGAATGATCAAGATTAATTCTCATCTATTTTAGTGGATAGTTGAGATCATTTTTTACCTACCGTCTTACCTACCAAATGAATGGTTAAGATTAATTCTCACCCACCAAATAAATGGTTAAAATTAATCCCCACCTACCGTTTTACCTACTAAATATTTTGTCAACTAATTATTAATTAGTTCAACAAAGATGCACCGTGCATATTTATTGTCATTTATTGCACTTTTTGGTGCATGTATAGTTTGACCAACAATCTCCCACTTGAAGACTAATTTCAATTTATCTTCATACCTCGATCAATGGAGCAGTCTTTCTGGTCTTGTTACTTTAGCAGACCAACTGTCGATAGTCACCGCCTTTGTCAACATATCCCTTGAATTCTTACTTCCTTGGATTTTCTCTAGTATTAACACATCATCTTCCAATAAAAGATTTGATGAAGTGGTACTGAAACCCAATATGTTTAGTTCTGAAATGAAATGCTGAATTTTTTGCTAAGTATATCACACTCTGATTATCACTATGCAAAATATTCTTTTCCTATTTGAATTCTAACTCAATTAACAAACTTTAAAGTCATATCATCGATTTACTAACTTCAGTCATTATTACATACTCAGCCTCTATAGTGGATAAAGTGACAATCTTTTATATTTGTGACATCCAATTAACAGCTGTAGTTCCAACAGTGAATATATAATTGTTGGTGCTTCTTTGGTGATTTACTTCACTTCCAAAGTCTGCATCTACGTAACCTTGTAATTTTAACTCTCATTTACCAAAATACAATCACTTCTCCATGGTGTCTCATAGATACCTCAAAAATCCATTTGACTGCTTTCCAATGAGCTTTCCCTGGATTTGACATAAATCTACTAATAACTCCTGTTGTATGGCCAATATCTTGTATAGTACATACCATAACGTACATGAAACTCCTAATAGCTGAGACATAAGGAACCTTAGCCATAAATTCTCTCTCTTTTTTCGTTTGAGGGGACTGATTCTTGGATAAGTGAAAATGGCTGGCCAAGGGTATGCTAACTGGATTTACATTACCCATGTTGAATCTCTGTAAAATACGATTGACGTACTCTGTATGAGATAACTTCAAGAACTCTTTTTGCTTATCTCTTGTGATTTGCATTCCAATAATCTTCTTTGTTTCACCTAAGTCTTTCACGCCAAACTCTTTTGACAATTGTTGCTTCAACCTTTTGATATCATCCATATTTGAACTTGCTACTAACATATTATTAACATAAAACAGTAAAATGATATAACTGGACCTATATCTTTTAAAATAGCAATAGTGGTCAGCGCTGCATTTCTAAAAAACCTT
Organism: Triadica sebifera; assembly: GCA_023653625.1. NCBI lineage: Eukaryota > Viridiplantae > Streptophyta > Magnoliopsida > Malpighiales > Euphorbiaceae > Triadica > Triadica sebifera. Next base: position 29,878,023 of record CM042902.1, read on the forward strand.
CTTTGTGCATGAAGCCATTGAACTTTCTATAGCACTGTCTTGGGGCTTATTTCAGGCCATACAAACTCTTTTTAAGTCTACATACCATGTTCTTCTTCCCTTTTTTCTGAGAAATTTTCTGGTTGGTGCATGTATATCTCCTTATCTAAGTCTCTGTGAAGAAATGCGGTCTTCACGTCCAACTGTTCAAAGTGAAGATCTTCAATAGCCACAATACTCAATATTATTCTGATAGTATTAAGCTTCACAACGGGAGCAAAAATATCGGTATAGTCAACTCATTTCTTCTGCTGGAATCCTTTGACAACTAGTCGGATTTTGTATCTCTTGCAACAATCATGCTCCTCTTTTACTCGGTACACCCATTTGTTATGAAGTGTCTTATTCCCTATGAGTAACTTAGCTAGTTCCCATGTCTGGTTGGAGATCAAAGAATTCATCTCATCTTTCATGGCAAACTCCCACTTACTAACATTTTTAATCTGACAAGCTTATCATAACATTTAGGCTCTTATCCATCAATCAACAAGAGATAGTTCATGTATCTCCTGTTAGGCACATGAGACCGAGAAGATCTTCTTAATACATGAGCTGGAGTAAGAGGTTGTGGTACATCGGACTGTTGCACATTGCTTTGTCCAACAAGTTCCTCTGGCTGAGGACTTGCTACAATTGGTTTTGTCATGAAACTATTTGGAATATCATTTGCATATGCAAATACTGACTCATTCTATTCTGAGTTGATGACAATTATTTTATGTATGTCATTGTACATCATCCTTTCGTCAAAAATCACATCTCTGCTACAAATGACCTTTTTGTTTTCGTCATCCCAAATATGGTAACCAAACTCATCCTCGCCATAGCCGATCAGAATGCATTTTCTTGGATTTGGGATGAAGCTTATTCCTTCCTTGATCACTAATATGCACATATGCTTCACAACAAAAAGCTTTTAGATGTGATAATTTTATCTCTTTTTGGCTCCATACCTCCTATGGTATTCTATGCTCCAATGGAACCGATGATCCTGATTAATTAAGTATGCTGCTGTGCTGACTGCTTTTGTCCAGAACTGCTTCAGTAAACCTAACTGTATACGAATGCTTCTGGCTCTTTTTATCAATGTTCGGTTCACATGCTCAGCTACACCATTGTGTTCAGGTGTGCCTGACACAGTTCTCTCCATTCTGATATCGTGCTCATAGCAAAACTTATTGAATTTAGCGTCTTCATATTCATCACCATTATTGGTTCTGAGCTTTTTGATCTTCACACCTATCTCATTTTCAACCATTGTGACATCCTGCCTATATAATAGGAATAATCCCATTACATAAGCAGAATGACACAGACAATCTGAATGAAATTAGCCTGAATTTAAAATTTTCATTTAATAACTAAATTGATATTTTTTAATAAATATTTGAATATACATATGGATTCAATTATCAAATACATCATTATATTACGTAAATATTATACTTCATTATGACTATCAAAATTAATGGCTTTTACCTTACATCTAACTATATAGATATAATACCGAAATACAAAATATGTTCTTAACTATATACAAGACATGTCTAACAACCCATATGCATGATAATGAAGAAAATGCAAAAATAATATGCATTGGACCCTCAACCAGTTCTGACGCGTTTCCTCTAGTATGGACTTGTACTTCCTCTATCAACTTCACAGTTTACTACTTGCAAGCTCTAGTTCCTGCATGGGAAAAACACATACTAAGTCATTTCTAGCTTAGTGGTACATATAAGCATTTAAGTTTTTCCATGCAGTCACACCAACGTGGGTCATAATAATCATGATATAATTTAAATAAATCATTGCTTAAAATTTAGAAAATATTATAATAAAATAAAATTTATGTTCTATTATATTATCATTATATTTGTATCAGGACATGAACTGTATATATTCAACCATATGTAATATATAAAATATTAAGCATTCTACCTCCTTTTATGTTTTCATAACTCATTTTAATTTAATTGATTTTCCTAAAATTATGATTGTTTAGTTAACTTAAATCTCAATCAATATAAGCATAAATATTTTAACATACAATTACCAAAATGCATGGTAGATAATTCATAATACATTACATAATATTCCAACATACATTATACAGGGACAACCACATGATTATACAATATTACCAAATTCATTGATAATAAATATATATAACTCAATTATAAATTTAGCTTACCTTAATAAATATTTATAATTCATGCTATTTCACACATTTTATTTTTCAACATGTACATGTATGTCTTTTAATTAATTTATATATAATATTTTAATATAAATAGTTCAAATCTCATTCCCAGACTGTCCGGATATAGGGCTTGTAGTAAGGCGGCTCGGGGAGCTTAATGTCACAGACTTAAATCCCACATCGGATAGGTGAAGGGAATGAGTCCTGGCTATAAGCGGTGGCGCTGCACACCCCACCAGATCGGTCTTTTGGGGAGAGAGTAATGGCCCCGTGACAAGTGGTATCAGAGCCGACCCAGATCCGACTCCGATGTCTCGCCAAGCACCCCGGGTTTGGGGCAGGCAGGGGGGCCCACTGTGACGAGGGCGTCACAGGATTGGGTGGGAGAGAATGTCACAGACTTAAATCCCACATCGGATAGGTGAAGGGAATGAGTCCTGGCTATAAGCGGTGGCGCTGCACACCCCACCAGATCGGTCTTTTGGGGAGAGAGTAATGGCCCCGTGACATTAAGCACCCTACTCACTATAGTTTCAAGTCAAGAGCGTTCGCGGAGCTTAAGTCTCATGACCGAGTGTAATCACATCATCTGTATACAATTAGGACAAATGCGCTCTCGAAACTAATACCACCCTGTTTCTAAACCATATCAATATCGGTACCGTAATGCCCCTGCAATGGTGCACCATCTATCCCTAATTAGTCAACAGGTTGAAAACTGGACAATTAATGTTATTACTTATTTATTTTTTTTATATATTAATTTGCTGGAATCAATATTCCCATTACATTTATAATGAAAATATGATTATAAAATTTTAAAATCATATAATCATATGATATTCCATTATATATAACCATTTAAGTAATATTGACATACTTTAATTAGTTTTCTATACAATCAAAGCCAACAAATCTTTTAATACAAAACCAAAATTTATAATAACTTTATGAGTCCAAGTATGCCATATAACCTATCTTTTCATATCAAATACATATGTCATACATGACTTTCTAACTTCACTCTTTATTGTCCTAATTATTCAATAATTACCATTAATAATTATCCCATTTTTAATCAATCATATACTAATCTATATTGAAAAATATATTATGTTACATATTGTAAACCAAAATTTTCTACATTTTATCAATCAATTATTCATCCATATGTCTATACATGCATTAAAATAAAATTTCATTGGTTAAGCACTCAATTCATTTCATATTTACACATTTTAATACATTATTCAAATATGTCACTTATTCAATTAACACACAAGTATGCAACAAGGCAAACTAAAATGCATATATGTACAAACCTCAATGAAACTTTTCCAAAATCTAAACTTTGGAGCTTGTCTACTTTTAATGCTCTTTTTCTTGTTGAGATCCTAATTCGAAAATATAAATAATTAATACATTGATAAAATATTTATTCTTAATATAGTTTAAATAAATAACTACAATTTCTTTTAGGTTGGAACATGACCTTTTAGGACTGTTGGATAAATAACTTTTTTTCCACTTAACCAATTTATATGATTCTTATTCCTAACTAAATTTAACATCTAAAAATAAAACATACTAAAATTTCAGAATTTTTCAACCATTACACAATATTTGGTATATTTTTAAATGTTGCTTTGATCTATGCCCTTAGGCAGTTTCGGGATACCATATTTAAAAATTCATATCTTTCAATGTGTAGCTTAAATTATTATGAAAATTTTTATACAATTATATAAGTTAATTTGAAATATTTTTCATATTTACCTCATTTTCAGATTCGGTCTCTAAGGTTCTCAAATGCTAGAGGATCTATAACTGTTTAATATAGAGTATCAACCCAATCAGTTCAATTGTTCAGCTCATAACTTACAAAATACATGATATTTTAAGGTAAGAATTTCACAAAAATTTAGATAAGACATAGGAGTAAAATTTTATGTTTTAAACTTTGGCTAATTCTATCTAAAAATAGGTGAAATATAAGGACGAAGTTACTGGAACTGCACAGGTATATGAAACCAATTCAATCAAGGAACATTCATAGTTTATTTCAGAATAATTCAACCTACACAAGAGAAATTTATATGAAATTTTGCAGAGACCTCAATAACATATATACCTAAAACTTTCATGTTTTACAAAATCTCATATTAAGCCACTAAGATGATCAATTATTACAAAAATCGTAGGTTATTTAGTTGATACGTCTCCCTAAATCAGTTTCACCCAATGACTATTTCTCTTTATATACTCAAAATCATTCAATAAAATTTGTTAGAAAGATACAAAAGATATATATGAACAACTTTTATATTTAATACTTTCCCAAATTCGATTAAAAAGATAATAAAAAAAGAGAGTGCAATATCCTATAAAAACATAACCTAAAGAGTTATAATAACACAATAATTATGGAAAAAATATTTCTTACTAATATCATATTTATTTGGACTGATTCTTTATGCAAATCTTGAAGAAGATAATGAATAATTTGAGTTGTGATATGGAGGAAGGAAAAGTGATGATGAAGAAGAAGAAGGAGAAGAGAGATGAAGTTGGAAGAAATGGCTAGATGAAGTCTTAATTGACTTCAGCCCCACTTTCTCCCTATTTCCTGTTTTTGGTCTTTTTTTTCCTTCTTTGTTGTGACCCCTTTTTTTACTGTTCAATTATTATTATTATTATTATTATTATTATTATTATTATTATTATTATTATTATTATTATTATTATCATCATTATTATTATTATTATCATCATCATCATCATCATTTCCTTATATCTAATATCTTTAATTTTTTTATACCAAAAATACAATTTAATTATGTAGTATAATTTAATCAAATTTTTCATGTCAATAAATTTAATTTATTTTAATTTCTAATTTAGTCATTTATTCAATTTATTTAAATTTTTATGTTTATCATGTGTTTTATATGTATACCACATACTTATTTTAATTTAGACTAATTTGTGGGCGTTACAACCATAGTTTTCTATCTCCTGAAAGCCTCGAACACTTCAAACTTATGCTTTAAAAAGTAAACCCATACCTTCCGAGAGTGATCATCGATGAAAGTCATGAAGTAGTATTTTTCATCAATGGATGAGATGGTTGTTGGTCCCCAAATATCAGAATGAACAAGATCTAGCCTTTTTTTCTTTAGGATTCTGTCACTTATCTGAAAGTTGACTCTTTTCTACTTTCCAAGTATGTAATCTTTGCATGTGTCTATCTCTACTGACTGTAGATCTGGAAGTTTCTCCTTTGAATGCATAATCTTCATCCATTTTTCACTCATATGACCTAGTCTCTCGTGCCATAGATTGGAATTTTCATTGCTAGCTGCAACTATAATTGAACAATATGCTTCTACTATCATGTAAAGAGAGCCACTCTTTTTAGTTCGAGCAACTGTCATTGCGCCTTTTGAAATCTTCCAATCATCATCATGGAAGATTGTAGTGTAGCTTTTACTAGCCAATTGCCCTACTAAGATTAAGTTCTTTCTCAGGTCAGGAATATGTCTGACATCCTTTAGCTCCCAAATAGATCCATTTAACTTAATTCACTACACTTTTTCCAATAATAGCATAAGGTTGATCATCACCAAGGTATACCTTTTCAAGGTTTCTGGAGACATACCTCTCAAAGAATTCTTTCTGCGAAGTAGCATGGAACGATGCTCTAGGGTCTAACACCCAATACTCTTCCCTACTCTCTAAAGAGCATATCAGTGCATCATTGGCTCTTGAAGTGGAAGTAACATTTGCCTCTGTCTTTGCTTTCTGGTCTTTTGGTGTATTCTTGCACTGATTTTTATAGTGCCCATTCTTTCCATAATTCCAACATTCAACAATCTTCGAGTTATGGGAATTATTGAAATTTCTTGATTTGGACCTTTTGTCCTTTGATCTACCTCGGTAGTTTGATTTTCTGCGTCCATTCTCTCTGGTTGAATTTCTTTCTCTTGACTCTATATGAAAAACTAAAGAGGTTGATGATTCACTTGACTCCCTTCGTCGAATATCTTCACTGAGAACCAGATCATGAATATCATCAAATTTTAACTTAGTGCTTTCCGACGAGTTACTCACAACTATTACAGTAACATTCTAACTTTCTGTTAAAAAAGAAAAAAGTATCAATGCTCGTACTTCTTCATCAAATTCAATTCCAACCGAACTCAATTGGGTTATGACTGTGTTGAGTTTATTGAGATATTGAGCTACTGATGTGTCTTCCATCATTCGCAAATTGAATAAACGTCTCATCAGATACACTTTGTTTGAGATTGATGGCTTCTCATACATACTAGAGAGTCGCCATAAGACTCGTCGTGATCTTTTCATTTGCTATGTTGAAAATAACATTGCGGGATAACGTCAATCGAATAACTCCAAATGCTTGTTTGTTTAGAAAAATCCAATCTTCTTTCTTCATAACCTCTGGTTTCTTGCCTGAAAGTGGTTGATATAAACTTTTTTGATACAAATAATTATCTATTTGCATTTTTCAAAAACCAAAGTCCGCACCATCAAACTTCTCAATTTTTCCTTTTCCTTCGTCTGCGACTATCGCTCCCACTCGAATCTGACTTTCTCTGGATTGTTTCTCACAATTCCTGATAATCTCTGTATATTAGAATACTTCTATAGATAAATTGGTATCTCGACCAAATTTTACTATTCACAAAATTTACAATTTATATGAATAGTAATCGCCCCAAAAAGATAGAAGAAACGCAACCAAAGTTTTGATACTAGTTGTTGAAAAATAACGCAAATTTTTCTATAATAAGATTTGTGAGAAAACGAAGAAAATATGGAATAATAAGACACAAATTGATAACGGAGTTCGACAAATATTTACGTCTCCGGACTCTGCAAATTTTTTACTGAAAGAAGAAAAAATTTACAAAGTGTTTACAAACACTCAGAACTCGCAATCTCTCACTAAAATATTTCTAAGCTTTTATTTTTCTCTTTCAGATTGGTTTTTGGATGAGATGCCTTACAAATGAATTTTTAAAACTATATATAAGCCTTCACCTTCTCAATGAACGACCAATATTAATTATTATATATTTTAATGGATAATTGAAATCATTTTCCACCTACCGTCTTACCTACCAAATGAATGATCAAGATTAATCACCACCCACCAAATGGATGATCAAGATTAATCACCACCCACCAAATGGATTGTTAAGATTAATCCCCACGTATCGTCTTACTTACCAAATATTTTTCAACTAATTATTAATTAGTTCAATAAAAGATGTACCGTCTATTTTTATTGTTATTTATTGGATTTTCTTGTGCATATATAATTTGACCAACAGTTATTGAATTTAAAAATTCATTACTCAAATCTAATTTCTCTGCCAATCCAATTGATCTATGAATTAATAAAATCTTTAGCTAATTAAACCCTTAATTAAATATGTATGCCAGAAGGGGGGTCTTGTAGGGGCAAAAAAGTTTCACAACCTCTAGATTAAAACTTACATAACACATATTACATTCAAAATATTTCGAATTGACACCGTATAGGTCTGCTCTCATCTTATTAATCCCCATACCAAAATATGAAAAAAGTTTTATTAATCACACCATTAATTTCTTGCAATCAAATTAAAACAAAATAAACTTAGTACAAATGTTAAAATTGTCTTTACTATCAGAAGACTATATATATATATATACACACACGAGATTTTAATAGTTATTTCAATATTTAGATCAAAATTTAATGACTTTAATTAGTTCTATAATTCATTAATAATAATTATGATAATTTAATAGTTTTGGAATTCTACATTTTATTAAATTTACTTTTGAAAAACATTTTGATGGCGATCTGCTGATATGATACGAGCAATATATTTTTATTTGTTGTCATTTCATTTCTAAAAATGATGATTGGTCAACGTGTTTTTTAATTTTCATTTCTAAAAATGATGAGTCAAGCACGTCTGCCTTTTTATATTATGACACAGTGTATTTATTATTATTATTATTATTATTATTATTATTATTATTGTTATTATTATTATTATTGTGATCAAACATATCGTATGAGAATCTGCTTTGAACTTCTAATTAAATTTGTAAATTTAATTATTTTTAGATACTTTTAAGTATTTTAGGTGTGTATTAATTACTGATTTTCATTTCATATTATATTAACCAAAATGTCCTTTTATTTTCTGGTTAACATATCATCAATGGTAATTTTCATTTTTAATGCCTTCTTCTAAGTTTCTATAATTCGTAAAACTGTAATGTTTTCGAATCTCAATTTACGAGAAATAAATTTTTAAATAATGAATTCTTTTAGTGTTATTTTTGTGTAATGATATGACAGGTCAACATAATTGTTTTAATTTTACAAAATATTTTCTTATTTTGTACATGTGAATATAAAATTAATAAACTAAAATTAATTAGGCAACAATATGCAGATGAAATGTCTGTTCGTTTTTTACAGGGAGAGGTATATATAACATTATAATCATAATCACATAAAATTTCAAAATTCGGATATATAAGTAAGTAAATTTGTCTAATAGGCTGTGAGTTATTTACTCGGTGCTAATAATTACTTTAGTTCGACAGTAAAAATAAATAAAAAAACTTTTGAGATCCAACATATATCAGAGAATTATTTACGTTAATACTGATTGATTATTTTTATTATAATAAAAGAAAAAATTTCCAATGATTCTTTAATTTATCCCTGCAGGATATTCAGTTTCGGGGCAAATAATAATTTGATTAGTAAATTAGCATGTCTTGAAATAATTAGTAAATTAGTAATTCTTCTATCATCCCTTTCAATGATATTGAATATTTTTAGACAAAATTTATAAATAAATTTATATATATTTTTAATTATAACATGTTTTATAAGCAGAATAATTAATTACATTCTTTATATGATAAATTGTTATTGAATTCATTCATGACTAAGTTCAGCAAATATTATTAATTACATTGTTTTGTTCATAAATTGGATCTCCATAAATATAATTTGTCATATATGCAAAATAGTATATGTCTCAAAAATAGAAATTATTTTTTTTTACAAGTTTTAGTCCATAATCATAAAGGCCCCAAAAAAAATTAATTCAATGGGCATTAGATGTGGGCATAATAATTTAATTTAATGTTTAGCTACTATTCATTCCATGAATATTGAGGCAAAATATTGTAGTGCCATTTACCCAACATCCAAAATCAACAGCTGAGAACTGAAATGTTCAAAAGTGACTAGTTAAACTTCCTGTAACAAGTCATGCTATTTAATATTTTAAATAATATATATAATCAATTATTATTTATATTAAATTTTATGATAGTTACCAATAAAACTGAAAACTTAAATACATATTAATATGTAAATAGTAAAGGACAAATCCAAATAAGCCCTATTATGACTGTATTTCATATTTTCTTCATTTAACATGGAAAAACCCTATTGCTGCTCAGCTTGCGGCATTTACCAAAGACGCAGTCGCCTCCTCCTTTTATATTTTCTCCAGCAAGTCTGCGCTTTAAAATAAGAAACCAATAAGTTTGTTTCTTCTTTGCCTCTGTCATTGCAAATCGATCTTTGTCTCTGTCTCTGTCTCTGTCTGATATTTATATGTGTGGTGCTCTCGCACTTGTGCATGCAACTATATAATACTTTCATTTACTTCAATATTGGGTTTAGGTTTGCTTTTTTTTTTTTTTTTTTTTTTCTATATATATATATATATATATAATCACATGTGTTGTCGGTTTCGTTCTCCTGATTTGAATTGAATTTAATAGAGTTAACTGAATAAATTGAGTTTTCCGAATCAAATAATTAGGATTGATTTTGGTGAGCAAAGGTAAGTGAAAAAGAATTGACAACAGATCTTAAATGAATTGATCAGAGAAATAGCTCATGATAAAACAACATCATGAAGAAATAAATTGGAAGAATAAAAATAAATGACTTGAACAAGCAAAAAAACAGTCGTATCACTCTAATATCATATACAAAATTAGTATACATGTAAGACTATAAATTTATTTATTTATTGTGTTTCGGTTTGATGAGAATGTATTGAAATAGACAAATAGGAGCACACAGTAAAAAGAAATTATATAAAAGTAAATTAAAGATAATTAACAATATCCAGTATTTTAATAATTAACAATTGATTTCAAACATTTCATCTTAAAGTATTTTTGTCGAATCCGCTAATTTAGGTTCCGAGTCGCCTGGATTATTAAATCGACTCGTCAGTTCGATCGAAATCTGAATTAAATTTTGACCGAAAAATAATTAAAATAATATCAAATAATTATGAAAAATACTTAATAAAATGTTTAAACTATTTAAAAATGTTAGTTTACAGTAAAGTACCTAAACACAAAATTTGAAATTTTTTAGAATCAATTTGTAATTTACTGAAAATTGGGGGATCAAGTGAGTTATTTATTATTTAAATGAATGATTTTGGGCACATGATACATGAATTGGCTGGCTGACCAAACCAAGTATCCCACGTTAAGAAGCTAATTAATATACAAATATCTAGATATTTAAGTTAGGTGGGATCTATCCTTAATTAATTGACCTAATCTTTTTTCTCTCTTATCACCCTTAATCTAGAATTTTCTACCCTTAGCTTATCTCTCACGTTCCTCCATCTTCCTTCATAAACAAACCTTGAAAAAAGAAAGAAAATGTGAAAGAAAGAGAGAGAAACATGGAAAATGATATTTTCATGCTCAAGAAAGTGGGATTAAGTTAGTAGAAGGTTTAAAAGTGGAAAATAAGAAAAAATAAAAAGAAGAAAGAAAAATTTAAGATTTGTCCGTGGAAGCTAGGAAGTGAATGTAATGTGAATTTTCTTTTCTTTTATGTTTTCTCTAAAAAATGTAGTGATTAGAGCATGCTATGAAAAAAGAGAGAGTTTAAGGGTTAGAGAGAGCTGGTGAAGAAAAGTTGTTGATATTTTTTATATGTCTAGGAGTTCAATTTGACAAAAAACGAGTTCAATTTGACAAAAAACAAGAGAAAGAGAAGTGAAGAGAAATAAAGCAAAGTAAAATTTTAAGTAAGTGTATAACTTAAGTCAATAGTCTATATTTTATCATAAAGTTGAATGATTTGAATTTTTGGTATATAAATGATTGCTAAGTAATAGTATTTTGTGATAAAAATTATGCGGAGACATGTTTGCTAGACTTAGAATTATATTTGATAAAAATTGAATTAGGTGATTGTGTGTTATTTGTTAGATTCTAATGAGCAGTCTATACATATTTTACTATAACTTAAGATCCAAGACTCTGATTAGTATTTTCTTTATTGGGTTTGAAATTTAAAATATAAAGCTAAAACTTTGATAAAGAACACAAAACATTATTTTAAATGTAACTATGCTTAATTTTCACATAAAAGTAGAATTAGAAAACTGTTTACAAAATTCTGGGCAACAATTTTAGTGATCAGTTAGTGTTCATTTGATCATATCTTTTAATACAGAATTCTAAATTTAGTGATTCAAGTTGCATATTAAAGCTAAAATTCATAGTTAAAATTCTTAAGAAGACTTTATAATTTAATTATGCTGTTAACAAGTCTAAAATTAAGGTCTAATATAAAGCATAAAATCTGTCAGTAACAGGATATAATATGAATTGTAGAATTTGATGTGAAAAATAATGTGCATCTTGCCATATTATGTAAATTATATTTTTATTGAGTAATTATGTGATTAAATGAACCATTAAATACATAAAATATGTGAATTTAAGAATTATAAATTTTAATGACAATAATTAAGTCATTGAACACCTAGTTTAGAACTAGAGTCCTGAATAATTTGACATGCTAATTAGAGATCTATTAATGCTGGTGATGACACTCATATTAATACCGGTGATAGTATATATATTAATTCAGTGATGACACTCATATTAATACCGGTGATAATATATATATTAATGCCGATAATTACTTTTATATTAATGCTGATAATGACTCTTATATGCGCATACCACTATGTCCGTGTGATAACTTTATTATGCCTGGATGACCAGCCCCGTTATCTTGATTGTTAGTTCCTAGGTGTTATGAACATAAATACATTAACTTGGTATAAAGAATCTTATATATGAATTAGTTGTTCATAAATACAAATTTAAAGAGTAATTTATTTGTATAAGTTGATTATGTAATGCTTATATATGAAAAATTTACATTTATATATGTATAAAGAATATGCAAAAATTAAAAAAAAATAGATTATTTTATTGAGCATATATGTATGATGACACATTATGGTATATTGTATAAATATAATTTACTGTCTTATTTATATGCATTACTAAGTCTAGAGTTTAACGTGAAAGTTTCTTTCGCGCAAATATAATGAAAAATAAGCAGGAGATAGTAGAGAAAATTAATGATAATTGATCCGACAAAGCAACTTACTCTTGATACCGTAGATTACACAACTTTTTGTACTTTTATTTTAAAGTATTCTTTACAATGATTGTAAAATAATTGTACGTCTTATAAATAATATTTTATTATATAAAATGTACTTTATTTTCTTATTATGATTTTTTTATACTATAAAAAAAAATAAATAATAAAGAAAAAAATATACAAGTTATTACTCTTCATATATATATAACGATATTTTAATTGATAAAGTCAGAATAACCTTCTTTATACGTGTTGCTGGAGTGAGAGAGTGTTACAATTTTCACTTCTACTTCTCTTAACTTTGCATATTTAACTAATTGAAATTTAGTTTAACTTCATTCTCTTTTTACTTTCTCATTTGAAGGCTCATAATCTTATGTTTAACGCTATTTTTGATTTGCATGAAATAAAAGAGTGCAAAGAGTAAAACCTTTTTTTTTTTATTTGAACAAGAAACATATTTTATTTGATCTCAAGTGGAACATTCTAAACCAACTGAATTGAATTTGTCTTGTGTTACTTCATTAAGTACAAACATGGAGAATAGTTTAGTCCCGCGTACATAACTAGAAAATTCTTCACAAGGTACACAAGGTGATGATGTTGGTTCAAATCCATCTATTTCAAATGAAACGTATTTTTTTTCTTCCTATTTTATTTTATTTTTAATTTATTTTTCATAAATTTTTAATAATGTCTAAAATGTGAGCTTATATATATAAATGAAAAACCTAGTAAATGGTCAATTTCAACATGTTAATCAGGGCCTAGCAGTATGGAGCTGTTGAGCTAATGAACTGAAGGATTACTAATTACTAGAATATTAAAACGCTTATAGTAATTTCTTCTTTGACCTAGTCCTAACCACGGTTTGAATTGAAATAAAATTGATTAAAATTGAATCGAATTGTGGCTAAAGATTCACGATTCAAAGCAAAATCTGCTATATTCATACATATTGTTGAATTAAGTTAATATTTTTTTTTGAATGACATAAAATTAGTGCCACTTTGACTTTGTGTTGCAGTCATATTCATTCATGCACAATATGAATTTATTTTATGCAAATTCCCAATCTACTTACCAAAAATTGAAAAAACCTACTAAAACAAATTTTCATTTTCTAATATTTAATTTTTTTTCCGATTAAAATGGGTATAAAAAATTGAAAAGTATATGGGGTTTTTCCAACATTTTGCTATTTTTTATTTACATTGGTGAGTTTTTTATATTTACCTCAAAATTCGGCTTAAGCTAAAATCCATAAAAGATAAGATCGGTTCAATAGTCTGGTTACTTACAAAATACCAGATTGGAATAAAAATTTATAGATTTTTCTAAGAAAGGATAAAAATTTATAGGTTACTTCTAATAGAGGCTGCGACAAGCAATTGGTCACCACCTAGTGAATTAAGGTTAGAATTAAAACTAGTTACTAAAGCTATAAAGATATAGAATAAGACTGAATTGATTGAATAATGTGATGTATGTTTCATTAATTGAAAAAAAATATAGAATTTATAATGCAACAATTTGAATCCTTCTGAGATTAGAAGTCCTAATTTTACAACTAAGTCTTATCTTGACCTTTTACAACAACACTAATCCCTTCAGGATCATGGTATATTCCATCCTTATCTGTATCCTCAACCCAGCTACATCTTTACTAGGACAAGTATTTTGTGCTGGTCTAAAGAGGTTATAATGCCCATTATCAGTTTTAGATGACATGCATATTTTATACGTTATAATATTATATTAGAACTGCTTTTGATGTTTTATATGTGAAAGAAAGAGAGACCCATCTGCTGAATGGTGTCAAATATACTATGCTCACAGTACAAACTTTTTTTTTTTAATGAAATCATCAAAATGTATGTATATATAAATACCCAATTGATAGACCAAAGCCTATATATATGAGATTGTGTACATGTAAATTAGCGAAGTGAATATGAATTTGGAACATATAATAAAAAAAAAAGCTCAATGGCCAATACCAGGACTTGGTACTGACTGTAAAATGCGATCGATTTTGAGAGTTTGATGATTTTGATCACTAACAGAAGAATGAGGCAGTGATGATGTTTGATGGTTATAATAATAAGTGACCCACAAATTCTTCAAATTCATCTCCTCAATATTCTTCTTCTTCATCATCAACTTTCTGGCTTCTACTGATGGCCCTTCCCACATTAAACCAAACACCAAAATCATTACCAATAAATAACTTGTACGAATCATTGTATTTCTGGATTTTGAAACACTTCTGCCGAAATCGCCTAAAATTGGATTCATTAAATATTTATAGAAGATGGGTATTCTGCCATATTGGTGGATTTGTGTAGGTTTATATATGCATTGTGAGAAGTGAAGGTCTAGTTTGGTTGGATATGTCAGCAAGTTTAGAAGGTTGAATTTTATATTTTTGTCAACTTAATAGGAAAAATTTATTATTCAGCCTGCAAAGTGAGCTAAGTTTAGGTTCATATAAGTCTAATTATAGTTTTTAAGTGAATAAAAAGGTGTTTGAAATTGCTATCAAAAAAGTAGGTTTAATTTTTTTATTTATGTAATTGACTGATTTTTTTTTTAATTTTTTTATAAACTGTTTTTTATCTAATATGAATTTGGAAAAAATCATCCATTTATCTATATTTTTTTTTATAAAAAAATAATTTTCAAAACTAAAAAACTAAAATTATTTTTTTTTTCCAAAAAGTGATTTTCCAAGCGCAATGTTAAACAAAGCCTAAAAAAATAAAAAATAAAAGTTCAATTGGATAATAGAAATGACAAAATTGAAAATATAAGAATAGTTCTCACATAAAAAAATAATGTATAGATTAATTCAATTCCAATGTACAATGTACAATGTATGTAAAATAATAATTAATTTATACACATGATAATTCGTAATGAAATTGATACATAAATTTTTCGAGTTGAATAAATATATATACTTATTTTTCTTGTATAGTATATTTGTTTATCATGATCTGAGTAGAATTTTTTCTAGAATAAAAAGGTGAAGCAAGGAGAGAATAATAAAATTAATAGAATATAAACAGAAAAGATGTATATTTAGGAAAACGCATGTGATTTGACATTTTATGTTAAGACTTTCAGTAAACGATATGTGGAAGTAAACAAGAGGAATATTGAATGTGTTACGATTTTATTACTCAATCAAGTAATTTAACAATTATAATCAGTTAGAATTTTAAGTGGCTACACATTTAGTATTATCGAATTAAAAAAAATATCATTTAGCATTGAGAAAGAATAATTATTTTCATAATGTATTAAAAAAATAACTATTTTCAATAAAAAGTCATTCCAAAGTTTTAAAGGACATAAAATTCTATAGTATTTTACTATAAGCATAGTAGTATTATTAATAAAAAAAGTTCAAATATTACGTGAGATCGGATATCTATTATTTTTTAACCAGAGTTATCAAATTTGAGTAATTAGTATAAAACACTTTTAAAACCTGAGAGATAGTGTTTTACACCTTAATGAATTTATCCGGCATGAATCGGAATGAATTTCTAAGACTAAAAAAAATAAAAGAAGTTATATATTTAAAAAATTTCATATTCAAATTTGGATGATAACCCTTAAGATAACAATTAATTAACAGGATAGTTAGAAAAAAAATACAAAAAACAAAAGATGGCATATCCAGCCTGCAGAAACATTTTATTTTTGTTTAATTTCTTATTTCTATGCTATTGATTTGGCTAAAAAAGAAATTGAGAGACTACATTAAAAATTAGTGCAGCAGTTGGTGAGCTGACACTGACAAAACATGTGAGACTTCTTGCTTTTAAAGTTATGTTTGGTGTGATGCAATTCCTATTTATAGCAAAAAATATTACATTTATAATGGAATCTGCTTTGGTCAACACTCAACAGGACAATAGCTTTGCCGTCTTACATAGTTTCATGCCATTTTGCAAGTGATAGTTGTTTTTCTTGTCCATAACCACATAGATATATAACTTAATTAAATTTCAAAACTTCAGAACTTGTGAAATATCACAAAATAAACTTCATTTGCTAATATATAGCCCCTCAACTTGCAAGCGATTCTGAAAGTTCAAATCCACAGATTACAACATTCAGGACTTCATTGTCCCGTTCAATCTTTGATTGAGAAAACTCTAAAGAGGGGGGCACACACACACACAAAGTTCAAATTTTGGAAAACAAAGTTAAAATTCAAATTATCTCAACCTCAAATTTGTTTATTTATTAAAGGAATTGCAGCACTTATTAAATTCTTGAATTAGAATCCATCAATTTAAGTTATGTTTTCAAGCATGGTTGGGCTCCCCATCCCAACTGATACTACCCATTGAAACGAGAAATATGAAATTCAAGTATTTCTTGAAGAAATTATTCAGAAAATACTCTTTAAACAAAGGGAAGGGTAGTTGGAAGCTTAGCTTTCAGTCTAAAAGCGTCTTCTTTCTGAATCATTTCACATTAACCAACAAATCTTCACGAGTTTATAACCCAGAAGAAGCAAAATGGAGACAATTTGTGCAATAATTCCCATATAAAATTGGGACTACGATCAAGTTAATGCAACTAAAATCATGTAGTTTCAAATTAAGAACCACAGATTCATTCAAAGCTACTTGCATATGAACAAATGCATAGTAGCAAAATACTGACATTGAGCTTCTGCTTCTTCGATCTAAGGACATTAAAGTACACTTTCCAACAGTCTATGCATGTATCCCTATCATGATTTGCTCAATTATTTAGCACCAAGCAGCAAGTAGGCAGGAAAGTAGACACCGGTTCTCCCATTTTCTCAAAGTAGATTTCAAACCCACATAATTACTGGCAGCTGAACGCCACAAAATTGGAGGAACCTTCCTTTGATCAGTAAGCATTCCTTCATTTTTACTGTTTCTTCAATGATATTCTTTCACGAGGCTGAATTATGTATTTGACGTTCTGATTTGCAGATCCACTCGTGTCTGGGAAAAGCAAACCGATTGGCCGCTAGGCTTTGCACTTCAGGCAAATCATCAGTTGTAAAATTATTCGGACATATCTGCAGCTCCACTAATAAATTTGTAGGTTGCCATGACATTCCCTAACTGGCTATCAGGAATAGTGCATCATCCGAGTCCACCTTTAGCTGAGAAACATACAAAAAGAGAAGGCAATTCATAGAAAACAATGAGATGAAATTTGCCACGGAAAAGAACAATTCTTCAAAAGCATTAGGGATTTAGCCCTCAGGTTTTCACCTTAGTTAAAATTCACCATATATATAAATTTAAAGTTAAAATTCAACATCCATATAAAGTATCACATGGTTTATAATATTAAAATTCTAATATTTGACTATGAGATTATCTATAAAAAGAGGAGCGAGAATTTGGCTGTAGATGCACTTTCTCGCCTTCCAAAACAAGCTGAAATGGTGGCTATTTCTATTTCTATTTCTACTTGCAAGACGCTGGAAATTATTAGGAAGGAATGGTTGGATGATCCTGAAATTCAAGCCATTATTAAAAAGCTAGAAGAAGATCCAATTTGTATTCTTCGTTACAGCTGAGACTTTATATATTTTCGTTACAAGGGAAGAATTGTCTTGGCACCAAAGTCTTTTTGACGAAGCATAATATTAAAAGAGTTACATTCATCCCAAATTGCAGGTTGTTTTGGATTCCTATGTACATATAAACACATTCATCAGCTTTTGTATAGGAAGGGTATGAAGTAGGCCATCAAGAAATTTGTTATAGAATGTGATGTTTGTCAGCACCACAAAAGTGAAACAATTGCTACTTCTGATTTATTCCAACCTCTTCCTATTCTTAATGATGCTTGGACTAATATATCCATAGATTTTATTGATTGACTCCTACCATCTCAAGGTAAAACCATCATCTTCGTGGTTGTGGATTGATTTACAAAATATACTCATTTTTGTGTTATATGACATCCTTATACTGCTACAAATGTTGCTCATACTTTTGTTGAGCATATAGTGAAGTTGCATGGAATTCCGAATAACATTGTTAGTGATCGAGATAAAGTTTTTACTAACACCTTATGGAATGAGCTATTTCACTATGAGCATTGCTTATCACCCACAAATAGATGGGCAGACCGAAGTGGTTAACAGATGCCTAAAAAACTACCTCATATGCTTTACTAGTGATAAGCCAAAAGAGTGGTTAAAGTGGCTTTCTTGGCCAGAATAGTGGTACAATACCACTTATCACTTTTCTACTAAGATGACTCCTTTTGAAGCAGTTTATAGTTGGCTTCCTCCCATAATCATACAATACATGTTTGGTTCTTCTAAGGTGGATCGAATGGGCAAGGAATTTCTTGATAGGGATAAGATTATCCAACTTCTGAAAGATAATCTTGTAGCTTCACAAGCCAAAATGAAGCAACAAATTGATAAGCATCATAGTGAGTGAGAATTTGCTGAGTTTTCCTTTGACTCCAAACTTACAACCAAACTTCTATCAAAATCCAATCTTTTATGAAGCTATTTCATTGATTCTTTGGGTCGTATTGGGTGTTGGAACATATTGAAAGAGTTGCATATCGCTTGGACTTGCTAGCAATCTCTAAGATACATCCAATTTTTCATGTTTTTTTGTCTTATTAAGAAGTTAAGGATGATAATGTGGTGCAACACCATTTGCCAGACATTTTTTCTACTAGTGAGGTTCAAATCTTGCCTCAAGCAATACTTGATCGACGTGCTGTGGAGTGCCATAGGACTCCTATCACGAAAGTGCTTGTTCAATAGGCCAACCTATTAATTGAGGATGCCACTTGGGAGTCTTACAAAGCTTTGGAAGAACAGTCTCTAGAATTTGTTGCTACTGAGCCTTGAGGACAAGGCTATTTTGGAGAGGCGGGAAATATTAGGAACCCTTAATATTAGGGATTTAATTCATTCATTATAATGATTTGATATTAGTCTAATTTTCCTATTTAGACTTTGCTTATTTTCAATTTCCTAATTAGTTTATTTCTTTTGTTAGAAGTCTTAGTTGACTATGGTTTAGAACTCTCTATATGTAATGCATTTGGCTATATTTCTCAAGAAATAAAATACAATTTAATGCCTTTGGCCAATCTGGAGGTTGATCCTTCAAGGCAATCAAATCCCTAACTCTTTTGTTCTTAATTTTTCTCAATTTCACCTTTAAAACCCTAAGACCTTACTAGTGATTCTTGGAAATTAAATCTTGATAAGAAAATGACTCTGTAACTGATCCAAAAAAAGTTATCGTTGTATAAAAACCACTCAATAATCAAGATCAAGAAAACCATAAAAAAATGAAGTTACTACATTTATGGCTGAATCTAGAGGGAAGCTTCATTGACTGAGTTAGAAAAATTATCAGCATAGAAAACTACGTATGATGGAATTGGAATAGAAACTAAGAACTCAAAGATATGGACCTACATAGAATTAACAAACACATAATTACCAATGGCTGGATTTTTCCATCTTTCAATTTTTTATTTATTTCCATAGCTTCAATGGCTACAAATGCAGAAACTGCTGCTGCAACTAACAACAACTAAACTTCATTAACAAAATCCTCTCCTTTCTCTTTGTCTCTTTTTATTATTTTTTCATTCCCTCTGTTCTTTTGCTTCTAATTTTTTATAATTATACGCTTTTCACTCAATGACTCACTTGCCTATCATTAAAAATGCACTCTTGAGTTAAGATGACCTTTGCCATGAATCCATGTGCTAATACAATGCAACTCTAATCAGATTATGTAAGAGCATAATTCTTAACCATAACACCTGATAAGTTCAATAATCAAAGGCATGAAGTAAGCAATACTAAAAAAACATGGAGGGGATAGTAAAAATCACAATAGAGGTATTAGGAAAACATGTCAAGTGGACAGATCCACTATTTAGAGCAACAAAACAATTTAGTTGGGTTTCCTTGCTCACTTGTTACAGATGAAAATTGAGTGTCACATTCATCAATCATATTCATATCAAGTAGCAAATAAGGTTCGGTTAGTCTGTTCAAGAGGTTTTATGATGTTAAATGAAACAGTCTTTGATCAGTGTTGTCATCAGTTTTAGCTTTTCTTTGAAATAAAAAATATTATATTTAATGGATATAATGGCAATAAAAAGTTATTTTACCTTCAGATCTTAAATATATGTTGTTTGACCCTTATGCAATTTCTATTTAATTGAAGTAGCAAAAATATCAGGAAATTGGTAAAGATAATACATTCACATACGTATAATGGAGCTAAAGAAATGATATTGTTGTTGTGGAAATCGGGTTAGTTTCCACCAAAGTGAATAATTGTGCCAAAAATTAAGACAAAGAAAAATTTTCAGGTAGTTGGTGGAGTCACAAATGGTCTCCCTTAAAAACCAACTTCATTAGACTCTTAGAGTCTTGGTGACATAATTTTTCTCAGATAATTTAAAGCACAATATATCACAAAGTAAAAAACCTGACAATAACTATTAAATAGACAATAAAGAGAACATCAGAATTTAATGAGGTTCGGTCAATTATGCCTACGTCATCGGACACTACTAAAATAATATTTCATTATTTCAAAGAAATATTACAAAGTGAAATATTAAAAGAAAGAGAAAAAATACAACCAATCTTAGAAGTAGGGGATTGGTGTTTGGGATGAATTGTTAAGAGGGGGATGAAGTCTTTTTATAGGCTAAAATATTTCTTCCTCCCTCTTCCACTTCCGATGTGGGATTGGGAGATTGCCAAAACAACAAATCTCTACCTTGGCGATCTCACAATTCCAAACAAATACTCTCTAAACTCTTATATTACAAATTTCAGTAATGTCTCCAAATTTCAAATTCTAAGAACATTTATCAAGTCCAAACAATGTTGGAACTTGACATCTGTCACAACTTTTGTTGCCATGTCTGTGGAATTTTTAGTAGTCAGAATCTTCTGAAGTAGTATTCCACCACCTTTAAGAATGTTCCGTACAAAATGATATCGAACATCGATATGCTTTGTCCTTGTATGATAAACTTGATTCTATGCTAAAAACAGTACTTTGACTGTCACAGTGCACTTTGACATGCTTCTGACCAATTTCCAAGTCATTCAACCCTTTAAGCCAAATTTCCTCCTTAACAGCTTCTGCAACTGCCATGTATTCTGCCTCTATTGTAGACAAAGCAAATGTTGACTGCAAGATGGACTTCCAACTAACCGGTGTCTTTACCAGTGTGAACATATAACCGGTAGTAGATCGACATTTGTCTAAATCACCTGCATAGTCGGAATCACAATATCCAACTATATACTGACCACTTTTCTCATCCCGCTCAAACATTATACCAACATCTACAGTATTTTGAATATACCGCATAATCCATTTCACAGTTTGTCAATGTCCTTTGTCAGGATCATGCATGTACCTGCTCACAACTCCAACTGCTTGTGAAATGTCAGACCTCATACACACCATTACATACATCAAGCTACCAACAACATTTCCATATGGAACCTTTGACATATATTCTCGTTCTTCATCACTTTTCGGAGATAAAGATGCACTGAGCTTAAAATGAGGAAAAAGTAGAATACTTGTTAAACCTTGAAGGGTATTTCCGTCATTTTGATGATAACAAATAAAATAGCAATATTGTATTTAACATGTTTTCTAAGTCTATTATACAGGACATGGATTAAAATAGCAAGAATGGAGATTAAAAGAATAATCCTTGAAAGATAAAATTCAAGAAGTAGCATGTTCACTACCGTGACTCTATATGTCACGTCGTGAACGAACTAACCGTTACCAAAACCAACATTTGAAGTTCACGACCATGAAGGAAGAACAAACCGTGAAGTGGACATTTCAGTCACCCCCGTGAATAAAAATGTCACCCCCGTGACGATTCATGTATTTTCATCTAGAGAGCTTCACGGCCAAAGTCACCACTTGAATCACGGCTGGGAAGTTTGTCACGCCCGTGAATGTGTATGTCAAAACATTCCAGAAAGCTTCACGACCAAGGTCACCACTTCAGTCACGGCTTAGGAAGAAATGTCACGCCCGTGACAAGCATAGTCACGCCCGTGAATGATGAAAGAGAAAAATGTCAGACACGATTATTTGGTTGGTACAGCGGCTAGTTTCGTATTTAATGCACCCCAACGGCTATATTCAGCCATGAGAGTATAAATGGAAGTCATTTATACATTTAGAACAAAGAGGATAACAAGAGAATAACAAAAGAATAACATACACTTTGAATTTAATTTTTATTACAAGCTATTTGTACATTCAATACTTTGAGAACAAAATATATTCTCTGTAAAAATCTTTTTGCTCTTCATTTATTGAGCAATTAAGATTTGTGAGTATTTCTCTCTGTAATCTTTACTCAAGTGAGCTTTGAGTATTTCTGAGTTAAGAGTAGAACACTTGTAAGGGTTAGTTGTGTGATCCTAAAAACACAAATCAAAAGGTTATTGTGTGAGCCTGTAAAAACACAAAGTGAAGGTTATTTGTGTGAGCATGTGAAAACACAAAGGAAAGGTTGTTTGCTTGAGCCTGTAAAACACAAGGAATTGGTTATTGTGTGAGCCATTAAAATACAAGGGATTTTTGGATTAGGTGTGAGCCATTGTGAGAAACACCATAGTTGGGAGTGAGCTTGTAAAACTCCATTGTAACACTTAGTGTGTTAGTGAAACTCCCAATTACGATTGGGGAGAGAAGTAGGGTTTGTTAACACTCAAACCTCTATAAATTTTTGTGTCAAATTTTCTCTATCCCTCCTAAAATTAATTATTTATTTCCACACCTTAAAGTTTAATTTTTTTAAAACTCCAATTCAACCCCTTTTCTTAGCTTAATATCTGGGCAACAATTGGTATCAGAGCTTTGTCCAGCATCGAAGCCTAAAAAGCGCTAGTAAAGATTAAGATATGGCCAATGAAGGATTCCAAAGTCTAAAACCTTAGTTTGATGGAACAAATTATGCCCATTGGAAGTTTCAGATGGAGACATACTTGAATAGTGAAGGAATTGAAGTCTGAGATAGTGTACAAAAAGAATGGACACCACCAACCAGAAGAGGAACTGGTGGTGAAGAAGAAATCCTATCAAGAGATGATTGGACATAGCCTCAAAGAAGAGCAAATTTCAAAAACAAGAAGGCAATGACAATCCTATCAAGCTCATTATCTATTGAAAAATGTGGGAGAATACAACACTATCCAATAGTATAGAGCATGTGGAAGACATTGGAGAATTATCATGAAGGAACTAAGCAAGTCAAATCCAAGAAGATTCAACTTCTGATATCAGAATATGAACTCTTCAAGATGAAATCCAATGAGTCAATCACTGACATGACCAACCGTCTTCTAGCCATTATAAATGGAATGAGGAAACTTGGGAAACATCTAAGTTTGGAGGATGTAAACAACAAAATCCTGAGAAATCTTCCTCTTAAAGACTATGGCTCAAGAGTTGCCGGCATAGAAGAAGCAAATGAAGATATGAGCATCATGAATATTGATGTGCTGATTGGCAAACTTCTCACACATGAAATGGCAGTAAAGAGAGATAGAGAGCTTGAAGCAGAGCCAAAGAAAAGAAAGTCCTTAGCACTCAAAGCATCTACTTCAAAATCTCAAGAAGAAAGTGAAGATGATGAAGAAATGAGTGATGATGAAAATGAGGACATTGTTATGCTTTCAAGGAGATTAAAAAGAATTATTGAGAAGAAAATGAGCAACTCCAGAAAATTCATGCAAATAAACCTCAAACAAACTTCAAATGACACACATAGAAGTAAGGAAGAGGTAAAGTGCTATGAGTGTGGAAAGAAAGGACATATCAAACCAGAATATCCAAGGCTCAAGAAGCATAAGAGCAAATACTAAAAAGACAATGGAGAGAAAGCTCACAAAGCCACATGGGATGACGAAAGCTCTTCAAGTGAAAGAGATGATAATGAAAGCAAGGAAGTCAACCTATGCTTCATGGCTATTGAGGATCACGTCTCGGATAAGGTAAGATCACTACATTCATACTCTTTCAATAATGATAGTAGTGATAATGATAGTAATAATGATAGTGATGATGATGATGATGAGCAAAGCCTGATAGAAGAATTAAATATAGAATTAGAGAAATATAGAAGTAAATTTAGTACTTATTGAAATAACATCTCTAATTTAAAAAATAAGATAGATGGTTTGGAAAAGGAAAACATAAAGCTTAAATCATCTAATGAAACTCTCCAAAAGTCATTAGATGAATACTCATCAAGACCCTCAACAGTTTCCTTGCTAAAAGAAAATAATACTTTGAAAAATGAAGTTGAGGAACTTAGAAATTCCATTTCTAAATTTCACAAAGGTAAAGAGAGCTTAGATACTCTCATTGTGTCTCAAAGATCACTCTTAATTAGACATGGTCTAGGATTTAAGGACACATCATCATCTTCTCACAAAACCGTATTTGTTAAGTCTAAAGAACCTAACATCTCCACACCTGTTAAAACAGCACCAAGAAATAAGCATATTAAACCTTCTATACATAAAAAGACTAATCATCTAGAAAAATGCAAATTAATCATGATTGTGCATGCCATTGTTCTCAAAATCAGTCTAATAGAATTATGGCATTCAAAAATATTGTAAGACCAAAAAGCAAGTTTAGACCAAAACAATGTAATTATTGTATGAAAATTGGTCATATAAATAAACATTGTTGGATAAGGAAGGCTCATTGGGAACCTTCATGTGCTAACCCCTAAGGACCCAAGTTCATTTGGGTACCTAAAAATCATACTTGAACTGTGATTCTATAGGTATGCCTCAAGTCCACAATAAACAAAAATGTTTGACTAGTAGACAGTGGATGCTCAAGGCATATGACATGAGATAAAGAACTATTCAATGAAATCAAAAGTATTGGTGGAGGTAAAGTTACCTTTGGAAAAAATGCAAAGGGTAAGGTAATTGGCATTGGTTCTATTGGTATTAATGATACAACTTTTATTAAAGATGTCTTACTTGTTGATGGCTTGAAACATAACTTGTTAAGTGTAAGTCAATTATGTGATAAAGGAAACAAAGTAATATTTACTTCAAATGAATGTCTTGTGACCTCTATCGATGGTAAGGAGATATTTAAAGGAAATAGAGATATCAATACATACATAATAAACTTACAAGAACTATCTAACCATTCCTCTAAATGTCTTGTGACTACTAGTGATGAATCTTGGTTGTGGCATAGAAGACTTGGTCATGCTAACATGGACTTAATACAAAGTCTCAGCACAGGAGAACTAGTAAAAGGACTGCCAAGAGTTAAATATGAAAAAGGCAATACATGTGAACCTTGCCAAATAGGGAAGCAACACAAGTCATCCTTCAAAGCCAAAAACATAGTAAGTACTTCAAAACCTCTTCAACTCCTGCATTTAGACTTATTTGGACCTACTAGAATTGCTAGCTTAGGAGGAAAATATTATGAATTTGTCATCGTAGATGATTACTCTAGATTTACTTGGGTAATTTTCTTAGCTCAAAAGAGTGATGCTTTTGAAAACTTCAAAAACTTTGCTAAGAGAGTTCAAAATGAAAAAGGGTACTGTATTTCAAAAATAAGAAGTGATCATGTTTGAAAATGAAAATTTTGAAAGCTTTTGTCTTGAATATGGCATTTCACATAATTTTTCATCTCCTAGGACACCTCAACAAAATGGGGCAGTTGAAAGGAAAAATCGAACTTTAATTGAAATGGCTAGAACAATGCTCAATGAATATGAATTACCAACTTATTTTTGGGCAGAAGCCACAAACACTGCATGTTATATTTCAAATCGAGTTTTCAAAAGACATCTTTTAAACAAAACCTCATTTGAGATATGGAATGAAAGAAAACCTTTGATATCATACTATAGAGTATTTGGATGCAAGTGTTTTATATTGAACACTAAGGACAATCTTGGAAATTTTGCCTCTAAATCAGATGAATGTATCTTTTTAGGATACTCTACAACCAGCAAAGCATATAGAGTATTTAATAAAGGATCACTAACAATTGAAGATTTCATGCATGTTGTTTTAATGAATCTAGTAGACTTGATCTTGTGAAAGGTAGTGTTCTTGATGATATTATAGGTAATATGGAAAGACTTGATATTGGAAATGGGAAAGAAGAAAATGATCAAGAAGATTTTCATCAAAATGATTCTCTTCCTCAAAATCAAGAAGAAAATGAACAAAAACTTCTAAAAGAATGGAGAATGACAAAAGATCATCCAAAAGAGCAAATCATTGGTGATCTCTTAAGGGAAGTAAGTACTAGATCTCATTTCAAACATCTAATCACTGACATTGCTTTTATTTCTCAAATTGAACCTAAAAATATTGATGAGACACTTAATGATGAAAGTTGGGTAATTGTCATGCAAGAGGAACTCAATCAATTTGAGAGAAGTAAGGTATGGACCCTAGTACCTAGACCCAAGGATCATCAAATCATAGGTAGTAAATGGGTATTCAGAAATAAATTAGATGAACAAGGTTTAATAACTAGGAATAAGGCTATATTAGTTGCAAAAGGATATAATCAGGAAGAAGGTATAGATTATGATGAAACATATGCACATGTAGCCAGATTAGAAGCTATAAGAATACTCTTAGCATATGCATGTCACATGAATTTCAAAATTTTCCAAATGGATATGAAAAGTGCATTTCTAAATGGTTATATAGATGAAGAAATGTATGTAGAACAACCACCAGGTTTTGAAAGCTATGATTTTCCAAATCATGTTTTTTAAACTTTCAAAAGTTTTGTATGGTTTAAAACAGGGCCTAAGAGCTTGGTATGAGAGGCTAAGTTCTTTTCTATTAGAAAATAGCTTTACAAAGGGAAATGTTGACACTACATTATTCATCAAAAAGCATAAACATGATATACTAATTGTTCAAATTTATGTTGATGATATAATATTTGGTTCCACTAATGAGTTGCTTTGTCAAGAATTTGCTAAGTGTATGACTAGGGAATTTGAAATGAGCATGATGGGAGAGCTTAAGTATTTCCTTGGTTTACAAATAAAGTAAAGCAATGAGGGCATATTCATCAACCAATCCAAATATGCCAAAGATTTAATTAAGAAATTTGGTATGAAAGGATGCAAGAATGCCAAGACTCCTATGAGCACATCAACAAAATTGGACAAGGATGAAAAGGGTAAGAGCATAAATGAAAAGCTTTATAGAGGTATGATCATATCCCTTTTATATCTCACTGCTTTTAGACCCGATATAATGTATAATATTTGCTTGTGTGCACGATTTCAAGCTTGTCCTAAAGAATCTCACTTAAATGCAGTAAAAAGAATTTGAAGATATTTACATGGATCTTTGCATCTAGGTTTATGGTATCCTAGGAATTCATCATTTTATATTATAGGATATTCAGATGCAGACTATGTTGGTAGTCTTTTAGATAGGAAAAGTACTTCAGGTACTTGTCACTTCATTGAGAATGCTTAGTTTCTTGGTTTAG
This sequence comes from Triadica sebifera, assembly GCA_023653625.1. NCBI lineage: Eukaryota > Viridiplantae > Streptophyta > Magnoliopsida > Malpighiales > Euphorbiaceae > Triadica > Triadica sebifera. Next base: position 29,906,338 of record CM042902.1, read on the forward strand.
CAAGAAACAAGTTTCAGTTGCTCTCTCAACTGCTGAAGCAGAATATGTAGCAGCTGGATGTTGTTGCACTCAAATCCTTTGGATGAAACAATAACTCAAGGACTATGGTCATGAGATGAACCATATACCTATTAAATGTGACAATACAAGTGCTATAAATCTTTCAAATAATCGTATTCAACACTCAACAAGTAAGCATATTGACATTAGACACCATTTTATTAGAGATCATGTTCAATATGGAGATGTTGCATTAGAATTTATAAGCACAGAAAAGCAATTAATAGATATTTTCACTAAGTCTCTAAATGAGGAAAAATTTAATTTCATTAGAAGAGAACTTGGTATGATTGATGGATTAACCATGTGATTGCAAGATTATGAAAATTTAATTGATGATTTTAATTCATATCACAAGATATAAGATAGAAATTTTTGATGAAAATTTATGTTTTAAGGGGTAGAATCTTTGTTGAAATGATTTAGTCTTGTTTTTAGGACTTAATTTTATTTGATGAAAATTTAGGGGAGTCACGCCCGTGACATATGTTCACGTCCGTGACTTAAATAGCCAAAAGAGGCAGTGCCGTTCACGACTTGATTCACAACATGGTTCACGGCTTCATTCACTCCCGTGAAAAGTGACTTTCACGCCCGTGATGAATTTTCACTCCCGTGAACCTTAACACCCCAAAACTCACAGAAGCTTTCACGCTTTGAGTCACGGCTTGCTTCACGGGCATAAGTAGTGAAATTCATCATTGCATGCCCGTGACCATCTATTCACCTCTGTGACTGTTCATCATGCACGCCCGTGACATTCAAAAGTCACACCGGTGAACTCATTCACGCCTTCATTCACGGGTGGAACACTTCTTCAGCAAACCGTGAACATGACCATTCACGCCCGTGAAAACACACTTCACGCCCGTGAATGTATTGAGTATATAAAAGAACAACCGGTTATATTTTTCATTTCAACTCTCCAACTCCCAAAACCGCTCTCATTTACACACATTCATTGTGAAATTGAAGATTCCGGCCCCCAAGTCTCAAACTTCTCCTATAAATACCTCTAAAAGTTCAAGTCTTCAGCAAAAATCTTATATTTTTAGGGTTTCCATAAAATTTTTTTTGGTCAAAAATTTTCCAATCATCACAAATTGCAAATCGATCCAGTGGAGTCTGCCTCATCTAAGGGAAAAAGAAAGAAGTCTCATGCTGCTAGGAGGTATGCAGATTACCTCATGAACCGCATTCCGGAGCAATGTCATCCTCGATACTCAACTTTGAAGAAGAGACCTCTACTGTCATCAAGGTCCTTCGAATGGCAGACAGTCCGAAGTCTCGGGCTCGAGACAGTTATGACAGAGCAACTCCAAACCTGTCATCTGAAAGAATTTGTGGAGATTCACCAGCCAACCTTGAGGGAGCCAACACTGGAATTCCTCAGCACCCTGCAGGTTTCACCTACTAGAGTGGTTAAATTCCATCTTTGCGACAATCCCAACACCCTAACTGCCAAAGAATTCAGGGATTTGTTCGACTTACCATCAGATGACATTCTAAATGATATTGAGGTAGAATTCGCTGCCCCTCGAGCTTGGACTCATTTTTGCACAGATTGCAGCTGGGATGTCAATAAGACAAAAAGCACACATCTCAGGTCCCCAGTGCACAAGTATTTGCATAGGTTATTGACCTATAGCATATTCGCTAGAGGAGAAAGCAACAGGACTATCAGGAAGTCGGAGCTCTTCCTTTTTCAGATGGCTCGCAGAGGACTCTCCATGGCACTCTTAAGATGGTTTGCAAACCATCTTTTGTCCATCGCCACTAAGCCAACGGGAGATATTCTGATCGGTGGATATGTCACTCATATAGCCGTAAAACTTGGCTACTTGAAGCTGGATCAACATCACTTCAACCTTATCCCGGGACGTCCTCAAGATCGTTTGGATGTTGAGTCCTTCATAAAGATGGGAACGGCTGTCAGAATTGTCTTCGGGAATGATATTTTCTACCGCTTCACCGACACTGCTGGGGAGATCATCTGGGAAGACAATGACACGGAGGACTTTAAAGCAGGCCTTCAAGGAGTCCAGCAGAAGAAAAGGGCAAGGGTTGAGGAAGCACCTCCAGTAGCTGAGCAGGACATCGGACAGTCCTCGGCTTCCACACCGATTTTAGTGCAGCAGGTGGTTGATCTCTTGGCACCACATTTTGAGCAGCTGCAGACTTCGATGGATGAGAGGTTGAAGAACCTCAAAGACTTCATGGAGTCTCGGATGGACAACCTTGAGGCTGAAGTTGCTAGGCTTCGGGATAGGATGTCCGGATAGGAGTTAGGCTAAAATGTAGCCTAAATTTGCTTGTTTTTACTTGTTTATTTTGCTTATGTTTGTTGTTGTTTCTGAACATTTAACTTTGTTTGTATCTTTTACTTTATTTAATGTATTTGCTTTTGCTTACCTCATTGATATCCTTTTATCCTTTTTTGATTGATGACAAAAGGGGGAAAAACTAGCAATATATGGAAAATGGTATCAAACTAGAAATATAAGGAGAAACTAGCAATATATATTAAGGTAAATGAATTAAGGAGAAACTAGCAATATATATTAAGGTAAATAAATTTTGAATCAAAAATTAAAATTGAATTGACATTGAAATAGATTAAAAAGGATTAGAAAGCTTGATTCAAATTTCAAATGCAAAGTATAAAATTGAAAAATTGAGCTTTATATACATTAGATATACCTTAAGTATACTTTGCATAAATCATCATGCAAGTTACAAAAATAAATATGCCATGATTTACCTTAAGTATACCTTACATATACTTCATGCCTTAAAAAGGAATTATGGTATATATTGGATACAGTTCTCATATAAACTTGCATATACTTAAAATAAGTTTATTTCAATGCTACGTAATTCTTTACAATTCTTGCATTTTATAATTTTTTATCCTAAGTATATTTTGAGGGAGAGACTTCTCAAAAGCACATATTGTTAGATTATTTGTCACTATAAAAAAGGGGGAGATTGTTAAACCTTGAAGGGTATTTCTGTCATTTTGATGATAACAAATAAAATAGCAATATTGTATTTAACATACTTGTTTTCTAAGTCTATTATATAAGACATGGATTAAAATAGCAAGAATGGATATTAGAAGAATAATCCTTAAAAGACAAAATTCAAGAAGTAGCATGTTCACTGTCGTGACTCTATGTGTCACGCCCGTGAACGAACTAACCGTTACCAAAACCAACAATTGAAGTTCACAGCCATGAAGGAAGAACAAACCGTGAAGTGGATATTTCAGTCACCCCCGTGAATAAAAATGTCACCCCCGTGACGATTCATGTATTTTCATCTAGAGAGCTTCACGACCAAAGTTACCACTTGAATCACGGCTGGGAAGTTTGTCACGCCCGTGAATGTGTATGTCACGCCGTGACTCAATATGTCAAAACATTCCAGAAAGATTCACGACCAAAGTCACCACTTCAGTCACGGCTTGGGAAGAAATGTCACGCCCGTGACAAGCATAGTCACGCCCGTGAATGATGAAAGAGAAAAATGTCAGACGCGATTATTTGGTTGGTACAACGGCTAGTTTCGTATTTAATGCACCCCAACGACTATATTCAGCCATGAGAGTATAAATGGAAGTCATTTATGCATTTATAATAAGAGGATAACAAGAGAATAACAAAAAAATAGCATACACTTTGAATTTAATTCTTATTACAAGCTATTTGTACATTCAATACTTTGAGAAAAAAATTTATTCTCTGTAAAAATCTTTTTGCTCTTCATTTATTGAGCAATTAAGATTTGTGAGTATTTCTCTCTGTAATCTTTACTCAAGTGAGCTTTGGGTATTTCTGGGTTAAGAGTAGAACACTTGTAAGGGTTAGTTGTGTGATCCTAAAAACACAAATCAAAAGGTTATTGTGTGAGCCTGTAAAAACACAAAGTGAAAGTTATTTGTGTGAGCATGTGAAAACACAAAGGGAAGGTTGTTTGCTTGAGCCTGTAAAACACAAAGAATTGGTTATTGTGTGAGCCATTAAAACACAAGGGATTTTTGGATTAGGTGTGAGCCATTGTGAGAAACACCATAGTTGGGAGTGAGCTTGTAAAACTCCATTGTAATACTTAGTGTGTTAGTGAAACTTCCAATTGTGATTGGGGAGAGGAGTAGGGTTTGTTAACACCCGAACCTCTATAAATCTTTGTGTCAAATTTTCTCTATCCCTCCTAAAATTAATTATTTATTTCCGCACCTTAAAGTTTAGTTTTTTTTAAACTCCAATTCAACCCCCCCTTCTTGGCTTAATATCTGGGCAACAATACTAACTGGTTTTTTCTTCTCATTTATCCCAAAACGCTTTAGTACTTTTCTCAGATATTGTTTCTGAGTCAAAAAAAGTCTCCCCAATTTTCTGTCTCTGCATATCTCCATACTGAGAATCTTCTTAGCTTCTCCTAAATCTTTCATTTCAAATTCCTGATTTAGTTGAGTTTTTAACTTCTTAATCTCTCATTCATCTTTTGAAGCTATCAGCATATCATCAATATAAAGGAGAAGATAGATAAATTAATCATCCCGTAGCTTACGCAAATATACACAATGATCATATTTGCTTCTTGTGTATTTCTGCCTTATCATAAACTTATCAAATTGTTGGTACCACTGTCTTGGAGATTGCTTTAATCCATACAACGATTTGCTCAAATTGCACACCAAATTTTCTTTTCCAACAACTTTAAATCCTTCTGGCTGAGTCATGTAAATTTCTTCTTCTAAGTCTCCATGTAAAAATGCAGTTTTTACATCCAGCTGAACTAGTTCCAGATCCAATTGTGCTACCAAGGCCAACAGTATTCTAATGGAGGAATGTTTTACAACTGGAGAAAATACTTCATTATAATCAATTCTCTCATTCTGAGCATAGCCTTTAGCTACGAATCTTGCCTTGTAGCGGATATCATTCTTATAAGGAAATCCTTCTTTTTTTGCATAAACCCATTTACAGCCAATCGCTTTCTTTCCCTTTGGCAGACTTGCTATCTTCCATATCTAATTCTTTTCAAGGGGCTGCATTTCTTCTTTCATAGTTTTTCTCCATTTTTCTTCTTTTGAGCTTTGAATAGCTTCACAATAAGTGGAAGGAATCTCATCATCTACTGAAGATGTATAATTAGTCATATCTTCAAGTCGAGCAGGTTTCTTAATATTCCTTTTCGGCTTTTGTAGTGCAATTGACTCAAGTTTTTGAGGAGGTTCTCGTGCTGAAACCTCTGCTTCCTCATCTGATCCATTTTCTACCATTATCTCCTCTTCTGTCGTAGGAGTAATTTTATCAGACTTTACAATTGTTGGATCAATAATTCTTCTTCTATCAAACTCCACCTGTTTGGGAGTTTCCTCCACCTGCTGTGGAGAACCATCTGTCTGCTCATTTGTTACCTTTAACACGGTAGACTCATCAAAGGTAACATCTCTACTAAAGATTATTTTCTTCATCTCTGGGCACCATAGTCGATATCTTTTGATACCAGAGGATATCCCCATAAAGATAGATTTCTTTGCCATTGGATCTAACTTCAATTCCTTAACATGATAGTATGCAGTGAAACCAAACACATATAAGGAATTATAATTTGTAGCAGGTTTTCCATACCACACTTCCAAAGGTGTTTTACCATTGATAGTAGTTAATGGCAAACGATTAATGAGATGACATGCGTATATTACAGCCTCAGCCTAAAACTGTCTGCCTAATCCAGCATTAGACAACATACACCGAAATTTTTCCAGTAGAGTTCGGTTCATGCATTCAGCCACCCCATTCTGTTGTGGTGTATTTCTAACAGTGAAATGTCGAACAATTCCTTCATTTATGCAAACTTTCATGAAGGGATCACTTGTGTACTCTCCGCCATTGTCTGTTTGAAGACACTTGATCTTTCTGCCCGTCTGATTTTCTGCCATATTCTTCCAGATGAGAAAAACTCCCAACACTTCATCCTTTGTCTTTATTGTATACACTCATACTCTTCTAGAACAATCATCAACAAAGGTAACATAGTAGTGTTTACCTCCCATTGAAGCAGTTTTGGAAGGACCCAATACATCTGAGTGAACATAATCCAGAATACCCTTGGTATCATGGATTGCAGTGCCAAACTTCACTCTCGTCCGCTTCCCTTTGATGCAATGCTCATAGAATTCTAATTTGCAAGTTCGTACTCCTTGCAATAATCATTGATTCGCCAGAAGTTTCAAGAATTTTTTGCCTATATGCCCCAAGCGCATATGCCACAATTTGGTTGTTTCTAGCTCTTGGTCATCACTAGAAACTGTTGTTGTTCCAACAACTGTATTGCCTTCATAGTAATACAAGTTGTTGCTCTTTTGAACTCCTTTCATCACCACATGTGCTCCAGATATAACCCTCATTACTTCATTTTTAATGATTATAGTGAAACCCTTTCTCCTAAAGATTCCCATAGAAATGAGGTTTTTCGTCAGACTGGGCACATATCTTACATCTGTCAGAGTTCTGATTGATCCATTACGATTCCTCAATTGGATTGAACCAATTTCAGTTGTTTTGCAAGAGCTGTCATTTACTGTATAGACAACTCCACCTTCAATTTCTTTAAAATCGAAAAACTATTCCTGATTGAGACACATATGGTGGCTACAGCCTGAATCCAAAATCCAAGTAGTCGAACTTCTTATTGATGACATCAATGCTAATGAAAAATCCAAATAATCACATTCAGCTATATTTGAATCTGCAACAGCCTTGCCTTTACCAGTTTTGCTTCTTAACTTAGGACAATCTTTCTTCCAGTGCCTCTTTTCTCGACAAAAGACACATTCATCTTTGTCCACTCTGGATTTTGATATGTTTTTCTTTCCCCTGCTCTTATTTTTCGAACGACCTCTTACTATCAAAGCGTCTGCTGCTCCACTGGTGCTATCATTCTTGTCTTTTCTCTTCAATTCATAGCTGTGTAGTGCAGCATATACTTCACTAAGAGACACCTCAACTTTCCCATGGAGTAGAGTAGTTTCTAGAAACTCAAACTTCTCAGGAAGGGATCCCAATAGCATTAAGGCCAAATTTTCATTTTCAAACGTTACATCCAAGTTCATCAGATCTGCTACAAGTTGATTGAAATTGGTGATGTGATCATTCATCGTGGTAGTAGGAACATATGTGAATCTGAACAGCTTTTTCTTCATACAAAGCTTATTTTGACTTCTCTTTTTCAAGAATTTTTCCTCCAGTGCCTTCCACAATTTACTTGCAGAAGTTTCTTTACAAAAGACATACTTTTGCTCTCTGGACAGGCACGATCGAATTGTACCACATGCCAAACGATTGATTGTCTCCCATTCATTCTCATATGCACATTCTGACTTTTCTCCCTCAATGGCAATGTCTAAGTCTTGCTGAAATAAGGCGTCTAGAACTTCACCTTGCCACATGCCGAAATGGCCTGTACCATCAATAATCTCCACTGCAATTCTTGTATTTGCCACAACAGTTCTCGCCAAAATTGATGAAGTAGAAGTTGTTTCCATCGTGAATTTTTGTCCGTCTCTTGCCATTTCTTGTTTAAGACTATTTAATAGCTTTCAAATGCGGAATACCCAAGAATCCAAAGAAACATTTCTGGTGTGGAAGATCAGCTTACGCCACAACCATATAGCATATAACTCAATAACATTGGCTCTGATACCAATTGTTATGGAAATCGGGTTAGTTTCCACCAAAGTGAATACTTGTGCGAAAAATTAAGACAGAGAAAAATTTTCAGGTAGTTGGTGGAGTCACAAATGGTCTCCCTTAAAAACCAACTTCCTTAGACTCTTAGAGTCTTGGTGACAAAATTTTTTTCAGATAATTTAAAGTACAATATCATAAAGTAAAAGACCCGACAATAACTATTAAATAGACAATAAAGAGAACACTATAATTTAACGAGGTTCGGTCAATTATGCCTACGTCATCGGATACTACTAAAATAATATTCTACTATTTTAAAGAAATATTACAAAGTGAAATATTAAAAGAAAAAGAAAATACAACCAATTTTAGAAGTAAATAATTGATGTTTGGGATAAATTGTTAAGAGGGAGATGAGACCTTTTTATAGGCTAAAATTTTTCTTTCTCCCTCTCCCACTTCCGATGTGGGATTAGGAGATTGTCAAAACAACAATTGTCCATAAATAACAACCAATGAATCACCTTAAACATGAGTAAGATTATCAGTCCCTGAATATCAGCCCATTATTTAAGGCAATTTCTTTGAAAAAGATTTTAGTATTAAAAGAACTCAGAAGTAAGAACCTTCTTGTGAAAATTATTAAATTATTCAAGCACATGGCATTAACTATTGTTGCAAAATTTAAAGAGATACAAAGCCAACATCCAAATTTATTCTAATCCCTAAATACTAACCATACAGATAGAAACAGTCATCATTTTCTGATCCAATCCATACTTTAATAATTATAATAAATCGATATTATTTTACATTTGCAAACAAAAACAGTCATATGATAGGTCACTGTAGCATTGAATTTTAGGGAAAGAAGCAACGCACTAATCTTCATTGCAAGGTACATTTAAGAATTCGAATTTACAAACATTCTAAGGCACACTGGAACTAATGATAAGTAAATACATTCAATCAAAGCAAAATCTATAGTAGTATAATGCAGATTTTTTACTTCTTTCCTGTGTTTAGATGGATTCTAATGTAATAGTTATGATTGCATAGGACAAGCAAATTTGGTGCAACTGGTCAGTTGTAGTGTTTAATTATAAACAAACATTTGGAACCATCCACCACAATTAGTCAATTGAAAATGCTTCTTAAGTCCAATGAAAAACTTGGAAACTTCCAAGGAAATTGAATTGTCAAGATCAATAACCATTGAGCATAAGATCACTAATCTCTGCATAACTCAGGTATGGAAATATTCCCTCAAGAATGTCGTCAAAGTTTTCATAACTAACACCGAAACATACCCAAAATTTTTTAATTTTCTTTTTTCGATCTAATCTTTTTTTTGGGAGAAACAAAAGATTTTTATGAGGACTTGCTGTACTTTTGTCAAGTTAATCTCTATCTGCTAGTTTTTACGCTGAGGTTCAATACCGCCTTTATTTAGGCTTTTTAAATTTTTTCCTAGTTCATTTTTACACTATGGATGGGCAAGAATAAATCAGTTTCAAGTCAATAACACTATTAGCATGTTTAATCTTTTTATTAATTTCTGGGTTTTTGGTTGTTTGATCACATCTTTGCAATTTTATCATTAAACATTTATATGAATTTCTTTTTTTTTTTTTAAAGCTTTCAAGTACAAGAAAGGGTCAGACTTTTGTTTTGGTAGTGAAGAAAAAAAGAGTACTTACAATAGCAATTGCAACACAGAGAATCCAATCGAGATTTTAAATTGGGGTATTGATGTTTCTAATGTGATCATTTAGGTTCTTTGATTTTCATCACTGGAATAAAAGAGAAAATTGTAAAAAGGGAAAAAAGATTAATTGTTGTAGTTTTGGCTTTTAGGCTTGAACAACATAGCCAACTCCTAAATCTCCACCACCACCAGGACCGTTAGCAGTATCTGACCTTCGGCCAAGCCCCCCAAAATCCTTCATTCCCATGCCAAGGTTGCAGAGTTGTAGGGTATAGGATTACAATTTAAAAACACGAACCAATTTATACATTGTGAATTTAAGCTTGGATTTTCTGCACTAAATCAAAGAACAAACTTGTCTTTTCTTCAAAGATGGTGCTACTGGTGCTGTCGTGAGTGGAGGAGCATGAGGCGTCCAACGAGGTGGCGACGACGCAATTCATGAATCGGAGAAGAAAAGGGATGAGAGGCAGTGAAGGAGGCGAGGCGAGGCGAGGGGCTAGAAATTCTCGTATTTACAGATGCTGATTAAATTGTTTAATAGTTAACACTACTATTTGATTATCACATCAAAATACTAAAAACTTAAAAAGGATATATTGATTAGCTTTGATTTAATATATAATACAAATTGTTTAAAATTTATTTAGGAAAAGTTATTAGTAAAAATTATATGAATTATATATGTAATGTATATCACGCTTATTAGGCATGTTTGACATTATTTTTAAAATATAATGATTAGTAATTTAAAATTTTTAAGAATTTTAAAAATGAATAATTTTTTAACTCCTTGAAACGTATGTCATTGCTTATTACAACATTATTATATATCTATTTCATACATTGATTAATTTTTAAATTATTAAATTTATTAATACTTTAAATTACTAAAGTTATTATATTAATTTGTTCGTACATTAATTTTTTAAATTAATTTACAAATAAATAAAAGAAACTTTTAGTCATTTAAAAATTTAATAATTTTCTTCTCTAATTTATATCTTACCTATTTGAGTTAAAGAATAAATTTAGATTACAAAATTTTCAATTAAAAAATTTTAAATATTAAATATATAATTAAAAAATCAATAAATATTGAATTAAAAAAAGCCATAACTCTTTTTAGAAAAAAAATACTATTTTTCCTCTAAAATTTAACATATTGTATTAATATTTTTTTAAGATTTAAAAATTATATGATTTATCATTTTTACTTTATCATGTATTTATCATTTCATTAAATTTTCTGTAAGAAAAATATTATATCATCGTGAAATAACAAAAATAATTACTATTTACTCCGTTAAATTTAATATATTGTAATACTATTAAAATTTAATTTATTATACTAATACTATTTTTTGAAAAAAAAATCTTTCTACCTTTTTGACCAACAGTAAATCCTCTACAATTTAACATAATGACTGCAATAAATAAATGAGGTTAATTATATAAATTATGATTCAAGGGGATGCTAGTAATATGTTGAAACTCATGGGTAAATTTTATTATTATTTTCACTATCCAATTCCTTCTGAACAAAATGGAACCCGCCTATGTGCCCCTCATTTCGCAATCTCAAATAAAAACTGCAAAACCCTTAAAAAAGTTTGAATTTTCAAAACTTCACTCTCCTTTTTCCATCTTCCCTCCAAACCCTCTCCAATCTAGAAGAAGAAGAAGAAGAAGAAGAAGATGAGAGAAGAGCAAATACAGAAGCTGCGCGGAGTAGTGCGTGACTGCGTAAGCAAGCATTTATATTCGTCGGCCATATTCTTTGCTGACAAAGTGGCCGCTTTCACCAACGATCCCGCCGATATCTATATGCAGGCTCAGGCCCTCTTTCTTGGCCGTCACTATCGACGCGCCTTCCACCTCCTCAACGCCTCCAAGATCGTTCTTCGTGACCTCCGTTTTCGCTACCTTGCTGCCAAATGCCTCGTAATTCCTTCTTTAATATCTCTATCATTTTCTTAAGTTATGGCATTCATTATTTTTGTTAAATAGAGTTTATTTTGCGTTCGTTTGTATTAGTTTGGTTTTTGGTTGATGATTTCCTGACACCCTAGTGGTGACAAATTTCGCGCTTGATTGAATTTCGATTTAATTAATTCTGAAGTGCATATTTGTGTGATTCGTCTTCTCCTGGATTTCATTTTTCTCTCGCCTTTTGTTAAATTTTGTTCAGTTTGGGTTTAAAGTCGTTTTCTTTTGATATTTTTTGTTTTTTTCCCACTCTTTTGTTGTTGCTTTTGTTTGATGAGTAATTTGTTTAATTTCCATATCTTGTTCAGTTGACATGATCTTTTCATTTTGTTTTATTTGTAATTTATAATCAGGAGGAACTGAAGGAGTGGGATCAATGTCTTTTAATGCTTGGTGACGCTAAGGTTGATGAACATGGGAATGTGTATGACACTAAAGATTGCAATGTCATGTACTTAGATAAAGATGGAGAAGATCGTGAGATCAATGTTAGCCTACAACTTTCTTTTTGCAGTTTTTCATGTTTTGATGTTTTGGTAGTATAAGCTATTTTCATTGGTATGGCCTTTTTTTTTCTTGGTATTATGTTTTGGCTTTCAATCTTTTGGTCATCGCTGAATATGTTTTGATTGTTTGCAGAACAATAGTTCAGGGAAGCATATTTTAAGTACAAGAACTAAAAAAAGAAAATCAAACTTGATTATAGTGTTATCAACTCCACTCTAAAGCAAAGAAAGGAACTTTGCAGATAGGTTGATTATTCATTAGGATTCTTTGTTGACTAATCCAATTTTGTTTAGCATGTGAATATTTCTTTATCCAACTAAAGTGTTAAAAGCATTTACTTCAACTAAATTGTTTGCAGCATGAATCTGCTTCATTTCTGCTTCTGTTTTATGTACCTATAGAAAATGAAAATGAAACGTAAATTGCAGTACTTCTTAGATGTCAAGTTAATCCCACATCAAATATTTGAAGAACATGATTGTCAAGAGCCGAAATGACCTTGAATCTGTTATTGTTATTTGTTAATCTTAGAAAACGCGGAATTGTAGCTAATGTCATTGACCTTGGTCTGATTTTGATCTTATTTTATTGCTATTTGATATTTTCCTATTTCACTTTATATCTTCAATAAGGTCTTGAGGTGAAAATGAGGCAAAAAGGAAAATATTGAAAGTACAAAAATCAAAAGAATATAGTTAATAGGACAAATAGGCTCTCAGCTAAAAGTATTCCTCTGGCAGCAGAATGTCATACAAATGATGATCTATCTTTACTTGTATAATTAATTTTCATATGGTTTCTTAAGTTGATTGTTTATCTATGCTGCCTTTAAGGTTTCGACAAAAGGGTTAATGGAGATTTGTTGCTTACTGTTTGAGTTTGGAATTTGGTCAAATTGTCAAAGATTTTGTTAAAAATAAAATGAAAAATAATTGTTTTTGCAATTGCATGTTTGCTTTTATATATATATATATATATATATATATATATATATATATATATATATATATATATATATATATATATATGATTAGGTTGTACTTATTGCAAATTGATTTTTTCATTGCTCACTATAGTGGTATGGTAGCATGTGAGATACCTTACTTGAGCATGTATATATGCTACAGATTTTTTCAGTTAAATATTTCATACTACTTTACAGATATCTTCGGCAATATGCTTTCTAAGAGGTAGGGCTTATGAAGCTCTGGAAAATCGTGCTCAAGCTCGACATTGGTTCGTTTTATAATCGTCTTGTTTGTTAAATAAGTTTGTTTTCTTTTCTTCTTTTCTGTTGCATAATCATGGTTTGCTTTATGATCTCTTTTTCCTTATAGGAAAGAAAACCATTACTTGGCATTTTACTTATCATCATTTATAAAATAGGAAAAATATTCTACCTCTTTTTTAAAGTATTGGAAATAATAAACAGAAGCACAATGTTGAACAATAACATGGTTAATTTTTTCCACAAGAAGGGAAATTGATCTAATGTTAGTAGTACTTTTTAGTGCAATGTGGAGTACCACCAAAGCAGGCCCTAAACTTAAATATTCCGAGCACAATTTTGTAGCCATTGATATACCACTTAACCCCCTAGGTTCCGAAGAAATTTCTCAACTTGTATTCATTGATTTTCCATCTGAGAAGTTTGAAAAAGCCCACACTGATTTTCAGAAAAAATCTTTTGAGTTATTTTTTCAGTTTTCTGCCAACAAAACTGTCATTTATTCTTGAAACTGTAGATATGTAGTTCCATTGCACTTACCAGATCAGCCCTTTTCTATTTGGCTCCTACACTCAAATTCCTAAATTTTTGAAGCTAAGTCATCCAGGAAACATAGGAAAATATGTCCTACATTACCATGTTTGAATCTTGCTTGGACAATACTTTGTTAGTTGTCCATTGATTTAGCCACTTCAATGTAATGCACCAGATAAATATTATTGTCTGTCTTCAAGTAGCTGTGAACATGTTTGCACCTGGTAAAGAGAAAGGAAAATGCAGTTTCTTAATTTGTTACATTGAATATTTGACCTTTTAATTTTGCAAAGAGATAATTTACAGAATTACAAGCTTATGTAAATGGAAATAATGTACAAGAAAACCATGAGGTCACACACAGCAGTAGATCAATCTCTGTTGACAGTCATCAGTCATCATCTGTTGTTTTAGCCATCAGTCATCATCTGCTGCTTTCTGTTGATGTGTTGCATTTTGTGATTTTCTCTTGTATCGAATCACAAGTGAAAACATGGGGTCTTGATAAGACCTAATATTCACATTTTCCTTTCCGCATTGAAGAAAAGAAAAACTGATGTGCTCCAAATGCTAGATGAGAATGTCAATTAAATTTTAGTGTTAAAGCCAAACATCAGTTTATATTTTTTTTTTGTTTTTAGAACAAGAAATTCAGAGAGAAGTTATTTCTATGAACAAACAAAACACAATCTTTTGCATTCCGTCACTATCAGATCTGATTTTTGCAAGGAATTGCAGATTTCACAATGTCAATTTCTTAACATCTAATTTCAATCATCAATTAAATTGCTTCCTAAGTGGTAGACCAGCAAGTTATTCTATGTGGGGCTGCTATTTAAACTAGCTTCACTGCTAGCCTTTAACATGAACCCTAGGCAGTTTACTATCTCAAATAAATTTAAAAAAGCAGCTAGGGAAATTTTACATCATATTAATTTCTTAAAGGTTCAGTTTTCACGACAGTCCCATGGAATATTTCTCTAGTCTCTTGATGTATAACTCCAGATTCAATGAGCATGTCTACATCTTCATCCTGTTTTTTCCCTTGCTTTCGTAATTAAATGGTCTCATTTTATTTTCTTTCAAATTTGTCGCTTAGAAAGGTAAAACCATGTAATTTTGTTTGATGGCTTATTTAATCTATTTTGTTGTGTTGATGTAAGGTACAAAGCTGCTATCAAGGCTGATCCTTTTTGTTATGAGGTATGCTGGCCATTTTATCATAATTCTCACCTTAGATTTTGAGATAATTTGTGCAACTTTCTCCTTGTGCTTTTTATCATTTGTGGCTGCAGAAAGCATGGGCTAGCTTTTGCTACAAAATTTAAAAATGTAATTGTAGGAGCTCCATAAAGAGTTCTATTGTCTTTTACTACTATATATCTATACATATTACTTTTCCTTTTTTGGTTGGAAATTGTGACTAATTTACTTGACTGTTTATCAGGCTTTGGAATGCCTTATTGAAAATCACATGCTTACATGTGAAGAAGGTAAAACAATTCTCCAATTATGATTTTTGATATTCTTGATTTGGTGTATTTGTAATTTTGAACATCTATAAGCTCTGCTATGGTATTTGACTCATTAGTGGAACTCATGCATGTCTCTGAACATAGGCCCAAAAAAACTATATAATTCTCTTAAAATGATACAGTGCTCTAAATTATTATTTTGCATTGAATTACAGAAAAAAGACTGCTTTCGTCCTTGCAATTTGGTTCTGAAGATGGGTGGCTCTCTTTGTTTTACTCTTGCTTGATGAAAAAGGTACTCACATACAATTTGAATTATTAAGGGTCTAAACATGGACAAGACAATGTTCTGAAATATACAGAGTTTCTGTGGCATCTATTTGTCAAACTAATTTGAATGCTTCTATATACTAACTTCCAATTTTCTGCTCTATGGATGTGGTGGTTATAGTATGACAAAGAAAGTATTATAGAAGACAAGTTTAGAGAGCTTGAAAAGGAGAGCTGCAATAGTAGCCCTTCCAGCCCAAATTTCATTCATACGCTAAAGAATGATACTGATTTGCTTGCCAGCAAAGCTGAATATTACCATCAATGTGGTGAATATAATAAATGCTTTGACCTGACTTCTATGTAAGTCTTTTGACTGCTTTGAGGTGAAAGACATCTGACATTTGTAGATAAGATCCTTCAGCTGAACTGTCTTATCTTTTGCCTTGAAAGACTGCTTGAGAAGGACCCTTTCCATCTGAAATGCACTTTGGTGCATTTAACTGCTGCTATGGAGCTTGGAAATTCAAATGAGCTTTATCTTATGGCATGTAATCTGGTGAAGGATTATCCTCAAAAGTGAGTTCTTTTTGTCTTCTAAATTTTTAACTTGCCAATGCCATTTTTCTTTTTCAATCTTCATTTTTGTACTTGGGATGCTTCTGTATTACAGGATATCTTCAGAAATGAGTTTTAATTGCATCCTTACATATGCTATTTGGCCTTTGGGTCTACTAATTAAACATAGTCTGTGGAAGAGAATCAATTATACATGCATATATATATATGCCATTTTTCTTTTTTGATTTTTATAGTTTTCCAAATGTGACACTTTCATGTTACAGGATATCTTCATAAATGAGTTTCAATTGGATTTTTACAATGGTATTTGCCTATTGGATCTAGTCATCATGCAAAGATTGTGGAAGGGAATCATTGTCTTTGCTTCATGATAAAAAAGAATGGAGCACTGCATATGAATTGCAAGTAAATAAACAATGTGTGGTTTCTAAGTAATTTGTAGCAGTTTAATATTAAAAAATAATGCGTAAAAGACAATAAATATGCATACTGGGGCGGGAAGTACAATCTAGGCAACCATGAAAGGTTCCTCATAGACTTTCCCTTCGACTGGCAAGACGATCAGAATAGCTACTGATGAAATTCTAACAATATGTAAGGATTGGATATGGTTTGCTGATACTTCATATTCTAATAAAAGTAAATATGCAAAGAGGACTAGATGAGATGAGTATCCATTTATTTGATTCTTGAACTTTTCTTCATTTATTAGGGGAACAGCTTTGATTATGATAGACAAAGCTAAAATGCACTAGATAAATAATGGTTAGTGGCACTTTTATTATATGCATCTTTCCACCATTTTGCCTAGAACATAAGTTTTCCAAATTAATTAACTCAAATTAGAAATTATCTAAAGATTTTATGATTTGGCCCTCTAAATTGTCTTTGCTCCTTCAAAATTGCATGTGGGCTGTACTGCTTGTGTATAAGTTCCATAAATTGCTAAAACTGTAATTATTAAGGAGCAAAAAAGTACCAGATTTTAACTACTAGGAGGAACTATAAAATTCTGAATTGATAGACAAAAAGAATGACATCTTGTTTTTCTACCATATATTATTTCCTGCATGATGATAGTGCCTGTTTTTTACCTTTTTGAATGTAAATTTTGTGTCTGAAATAAATATAGGAGGGGTCTAGATTCTGTTCCTCTACGTCTTATTAGTGCACTGCTTGATGATGGTACTTGCAATTTGCAATTACATCTAACTTCTGTTCTCAAGTGCTATTGTATCTGAAGCCATTTATATAATTTGGAAGTCTGATATTTTAGGGCTCTTTCATGGTTTGCTGTTGGTTGCTACTACTATTGTATCAAGAAGTATGATCAGTCACGGCGATATTACAGGTAAAATTGCACAAATCATTGGTAAACTTAACCCTGGTTTAGAAAAATGAATAATAGCTGTAATTTCATTTTTGTTTTTATATATATATATATATATATATATATTTATGTGGAGATTGTAAGTCTTAATTGCCTCATTCTAATAATGACCTGGAAAATTCAGGATTAGTTTCCATGTCATTGATAAATCATAAGATCAATGTACTATCTACTTGAGCAATATCTTGAATCTGGGGGGAACAAAGAGTAAACTGCACCTATTTCAAAGTTTTTATTATCTTCTCCCTCTTTAATTTAGGATTTTTTATTCTGTGGAACCTTGTAATCTTGTTAGAGGTCATGGATTATGATATTGTATGTTAAAAGCACCTTAGTACATGCCATAATTACTGAGAGGCTGTTTCAGCCTTCAAAATTTGCCCCCAAATTTCTTGGAATGCTTTTCTATGAAAATAATTCAGCAGCTGGATCTATTATTTATTTGATATATCAATTCTTTTTATGCATAACATTTACGCATGTAATTATCAAATCGTGGTATTTGAAAGTTCTTTAATGATAGTTGAGTTATACCAGAACAAGTATTTATAAGAATTAGTGTTTTGTGTACTAAGGTATCAAATATATGTATCATTTTCATTTTTTGTTTCTTTCTGTCAACCATTGGTTAAATAATGGAAACTGTAATCATATTGATTGGTTGGGCTAAATAATTTGCGGATTGGTTTTCTGGTTTTGATGTGGTCTTTTTTTTGTTTTTGTTCTCGTTCTCCACTCCTAGTCCTAGCGTACAAGGTATCTCTCCATTTTTTCTTTTCTGCTCTATATACTCTTAATTTTCTTAATTTTTTGCTTTTTTCCGTTGTTTTCCCTGTGCTGTTGCGATTCTTGTCCATAATGAATCAACCTTGTCTACTGAATAAACCTTGAATATACTTCATCATAAAGCATCATGCCATTGCCATGCTTAACTTGCTGCTTCAGTACATGGGTGTGCTGTTCACAATGAGTATCATCATGAAGTCCCAAATTTGCTGGGTGAATATCATATAAAGAGTCAATTAGGACTATTATCTGTGTTTTACTTAAGATAATAGCTCAATTTTGTTGGCAAATGAAAATATTTGGTTTGAACTTTTCAGGCTAATGAGCCTGATAAATATATTCCCTGCACTATACCGCTATATATAAGTGTGATTTTTGTCTGCATCCTTTTGTACAACATTTATTAATCTGCAAACTAGATATGATTTTGTTTTGCTTTTGTTCTGCAATGCAGCAAGGCTACCAGTCTAGATGGAACCTTTGCACCTGCTTGGATAGGCTATGGGAATGCTTATGCTGCTCAAGAGGAGGGTGATCAAGCAATGTCGGCATATCGCACTGCTGCTCGCCTATTCCCAGGGTAGTTTACTAGATAATTTCATGAACTTTCATGGTTGAATAAATGGCTTTACCAAGTAATAAATTATTAACGAGGAAAATATGTCTACATTGAAATTATAGCTTAGATTATCATTTCTCAACTTTATTTTTTCTCTTTCTTTTTCCCCTCATCCCTGCTCGTTCTCTTGCTTCCTCCATCCTTCCTGCCCTTCAACTTTCATCTCAAATCTCCTTCATTCACTCCTTTTTGGAAGTTGTAAGATGGTCCACTTCTATATTTGATGCCATTATGCTTTGTGTGGATGCTCACGCATCATGCAAGGAAATTTCTTTTTTGTCAACCATTGTTGGCATGATCCTGCACTTGGTTTCATGATTATACTAATAGAAGGTCGTACATGCTCACCTAAAAAGAAACAAGTGGGAAGGGTTAATTTTCAAATACAATTGCTGGCTTGAGATATCCCTTTTTATTTGCAAGAAGGTTCATAATACTTCTTGTCAAGTAAGAGTTATCAAATTGTTCCTTCTTACTTGTTTCATTCCCAAAATTTACGAGGGGTGTCTTGATGCAAAGATAAGGTCTCTTCTTTATGACTTCAAGGTCATAGGTGAAAATGATCAGGCGACTTGCATGCTAAGATAGAATGCATGTAGCCTTCTTCAAACTCTATAATAGAGGAAATTTTGTGTATCAGGACACCTCATTTATTATGGCTTTAGAGCTCTTCCTTTTTGTAATGGTTTCTTCTAGGTTATTTTTGGAATTGGGTTTGGTTAGTTGTTGTATTCTCAGCCTAGAGAATCATTTGCATTAAAAATTGAAAAGTACAAGTTGATTGATAGTCTTCTGTTATTATTTTCTTAATCATGAAGCTAGCTGTCAATGTTACTTTTGTCTTAGGAGGTGGAGATGGAAGGTCTTTCAGGTACCTTTCGTCATAAATGGTTGTTTTCCAGGTGTTGTTTGGCAAAAGACTCTGGAGATATCTAATTTTATAAAACAGAAATGATACATTCCTTTCTGAGAAAGAAAATTTGAATCCCAAGAATGTAGTTTGAATGTTAAATGACAAAGATGGTTCAGGAATTTTTCTTGAAAAAGATAGTAATTTATACCAGATATTCATCTTTTGCTTGCCAAGTACTAATGCCTCATGTCTCTATTGATTCTAAGGTGTTGCATCGTTGAAGTGCTCTTATTAGTCATACATTCTCCTTTTACAGGTTGAATCTTGATATTCTGTTGTTCCAGGTGCCATTTACCAACTTTATACATTGGGATGGAGTACATGCGAACCCACAGCTATAAGCTTGCTGAGCAGGTGATTTTTGTCTTCTCAAGTTCACACAAATCCAGCTTTGGCTTTTTTTTTTCTCTCTTTTTATTTATGCAATTAGCTTCACAGTAGGAAGATCACAATGATATTATATTGTCAATTAGGACAATACTGGGATGTATGGATATTATCAAGTTATTGTTTTGTTTTTAAATTTCCAAAATAAGAACTTCTTTGTATCTTGATACGACATGCACACACATTTGGGATTTGCATTAAGTAATGCAGCCTTTGGTTTGCCTAAACCAATGACCCCTGGACAGATATACTACACAAACTGGTACAAGGAATCGGAATGATGCTGGTCACAATAGCTTATTGGTTCTCACATTAAGAAAAATTTTGGGTAAGAAATTTTTAAAGAATGAGAGTATCAGTATTGGGCCAATACTTGTGAGTTTTTTCAGGAGTATGTGATTTAAATTTGAAGGGATGAAAGCTACATAGAGTGAATATTAAGGTAGGTTTGGAATGTTTCAGATTGGGAAGAGGTGGAAAACAATACTTGTTTTGCTTTATTATACTGCTGAAATGCATCCCACCAGTTTTGGGATAAAACCAATGTCTTCTGTACTGATCCTGTAGGGATGTTATGGTTTTCTTTTGGGTATTTGATTCTGCCTGAAATGTTGAGAGAAATATTGATGCTGAATAGAGGTTTAAAGAGTGGAGCAATACTGTTGTTGAAATTGGAATTTCAAGGAGGCTTTCCCTCTATTTAATGACAATACATTTTTGTTAACAGTGATGAAGTTTTATTTCAATTTTCACGGGAATGTGACAACCTACCAAAGTGTGAAATAGGCAACAGAGACACCTTATGGGTGTGAATTGCCTTGAAGAAGGAAATCAGTTCTGCTCTCCAAATACGCTTGAGATGCTGTAGACTTCAGAGTAGAATATAAAATAAAGAAACTCAATTCAGCATAGTCTAGGAAAAACCTATCGGTATGCTAATAAAAACCAAGTATTCATGATATCCAAAGCAAATCCTGAACTGTTTGTGGAAGATTTCGGAAAATTTTGTATCCACTAAATTTACCTGCCCATTTTGTTTACTTCCATCACATAATTTCTCCTTGTAATGGATAAAGCTTGTTTATCATCAGGAATTATTTCTACACAAGAATCCTGGACCTTTGGACTATTGTTTTAATCTGAAGTTGAGGAGATGTTATTTTAGGTTGTGAAATAAAAAAAAATGACGTTATTTTGGGTTGTGAAATAAAAAATGACAATTCCTTTTTTTGCTCTTCTATCGATACAGTGTGATGAAATTGACAACTTTGTTATTCTAGTGGAGGCAATTCATATGCTTTGCTCTTCATGATGAATTTTTGTTTCAGCTTTTCAGGATTCTGAATTTTTTTTTTTCAATTTTTTTCTTCCAGTTTTTTATGCAGGCAAAGATAATATGCCCTTCAGATCCACTGGTGTATAATGAATTGGGGGTTGTTGCTTATAACATGAAAGAGTAAGTATATTCAATTGATTGATATGATTATGGTATTTATAGCTATCACTGCTACTGTCACCTCCTTCACCTCTGTTATCCTTAATTATTATTTTATGGATGTGACTTTGACTGAAACTTTCTCTAATAGAGCTTTTTCACATTGGTAATATTTAAGCCATGTTTTCTTCCATGGTGATACGATCATCTTTCTGAAATTTTGTTATTAGTTGATGTCATGTTACTTCAACATATGTTCATTGATTCTATTTACTTTTCCGCATAATTAGTCACTAATATTTTGTGGTCATTTTAACTAAGCTGTTTTGTCTTGCATAATTTTGCTTTCTCAAACACTGTAGGTATAAAAACGCTGTGAGTTGGTTTGAAATGACTTTGGCACAGATTCCATCTTTGAGTCAATTATGGGAACCAACTTTGGTCAATCTTGCCCATGCTTACAGAAAATTAAGGTACATCAAAATAATTTTTATTTGAATTTGCTCTTTTGTACACTTCCCTTAGTTGCTTCTATTCTATGAGGCGCATAAAGATGTAAGATATGGGTGCTTTTGTTTTTTTTCCTCCAGTTAGATACCTAATTTTCTCAAACTCACATAGGAAAGTAGTTTTGCTCGTTAAGTTTTCCCCACAATCATGTTCTTGTGGGGGTGATATGTTCAGATTGTCTTAGTTCGCAAGCAATTTAATTATGAAATGATGAGGCTGTTGGTTTAGCTGTTGGAAGCCAATTGATAGTTGTTTTAATCCCAATAGTTAGGCCGGCCATTTTAGTTAAGTTCAAAACTGAAAAACTGTTATCTATTAAGATGTCCAGTAGTTATTGATTCTAAAGTCAGTTTCTTCCTAACATAGGACAGCTTGCAGGGTTTATTTTCCCAGGTTTATGTGATGGCTAGAATGGATGGAAAACTGTTAAACACTTGACAAGATGTAAGGGGCTGGGTTTGCAGCAGAAAATAAAGAAAAAGATAAAGGTTCTAAGCATCACAACTGAAATTTCTCAGGAGTCACCTAAAATTTTGTATTGAATTGAATTGAAATGGATACATTACAATCTTATATGTACATCAAATTAAGGCTATTCTAGGAAACTATATCAAATCAATAGGAAACTACATCAAATCACAGCTATTATAGGAAAATATATCAAATCAAGGCCATTCTACGAAACTTAATTTTTACATTAAAAACAATCCCTAAAACCTAAGAATAAAATTCCCTAAACATAAGGAACGAAGATAAAGAAGATACAACATAATCATAGCAGTATATCATGTAAATTTTTCACAATATTCAGTTTTTGTATCAGCATCAATATCTATCAAAATTTTACAAAATAATTATTATTCATTAGTTATCAGCAATAGCTATTGCTTATAGCTAAACCCAATCAAGCTAGAAGCAGTTAGTTTGTCTTTACTCTACTACTAATTTGCATCTTCAGAGTTTAGGTGAGAAATATTTGCTAGCAATCCATGGAGATTGGAATCCTACATTTACTCCTATTAAAGAACATGGTGACAAATCAACATTTTA
This sequence comes from Triadica sebifera, assembly GCA_023653625.1. Lineage (NCBI taxonomy): Eukaryota > Viridiplantae > Streptophyta > Magnoliopsida > Malpighiales > Euphorbiaceae > Triadica > Triadica sebifera. The sequence goes on from CM042902.1 coordinate 29,929,481, forward strand.
GAGCAAACTAAGATGTGTTGGGCATTCTGTATGTCTTCAGCATTCCAGTTTCTCTTTTTCTTTCCTAAATCCTTTCTACTAGATTAATTTAAAGGGAGAAGTTAATACTAATCTTTATGGAACGCCAAGGGAAAGGAACCATTCTTATCACAATCAGTTGCTCAAATGCCAATCCTTGAATTGAAGGAGCATTCGGCACTCCTTGTGTCACTCTTTACCTTCATAATTTTCTTTGAGAACAAACCTCCTGTTGTTTATGAGTGTGCATTTTAATCTTTTAATTTACATTTACCTCTTACTTTGCTACTGTACAGTTTTGGACCATTTTGAGCTAGATGTCAACTTCATGTTGGGTGTCATAGTGCTTGTTCGTCATAGTACTAGTTCTTGAAGATCAGGACCAAAATTTAAGTTTTCCTCAAACAACTTCAAGATGTATTAGTGTCCATGTTCAAGATGTATTTAGTATTAACTGATAGCAAGACTCATGAATCCTTGTATAAATCATTATTTTGGAGGAGTTACGTTTTCATTGTTCTTGAATTCATGAATTTATTCTTTCTCCTTTCCCTGAACTATAGTTTTTTAGTTGAATAGCAACGCTGTTGCTTTAATTGTTGTGCCAGTTGTTCGTAGAACATGAATGATAAAAAGTGTTTATGATCAACCTTAATTATATTAACTTGCTATGTATCAGGAAGTACGATAAAGCAATTTCACACTATGAAAGAGCACTTACATTATCAACTAGAAGTTTAAGTACCTATGCAGGTCTTGCATACACTTACCATTTGCAGGTAATTTTGATTTCCATTTATGCATATTCTTCTATTCTTGTATATTTATTTTATTTCAATTAGTTAATTGACACCTTTTAATAATTACTTTATAACAATAAATAATAGATACAATTTGAAGTTTTGACTAGAATATAAATTAAGAAAAGCTTTTGGTTCTGCTTTTTGCTTGGTGAGAAAATAATGGTTGAAAATGTAAATTGTGATCAAGAAAGAAAACTATTAGCAGTAGTAATAATAGCAATGTTTGATTGGTATTGAGGTCAATTGGAAACAAATTAGTGTTCACGTTGAGGATAATGACAGAAAACATAATATATGTTTGAATTGAATTAGCAAGTTTATGCTATTCTTATAGCAATTATTCTCAAGGATTTTCGATTTTCCTTTTCTTTTTCTGCAAGATTCACAATGAACATGGAAAAACCTATGTGGCCCTTATACTTTTCAATTTTGTTCCATCATGTTCAAAATTAACTGAACAAAGCCCATATGTATCTCTTTTGCTGACTTGTAATTAAATTATAAAATTAGTTAAAAAAATTTATTTAATGGAATCTGACTTAAAACTCTAAAAAACCCACACTGCCACTGTATCTTTCTGCACGCAACTGACTGACCAACTTAAAAATGTTGATACAACAACACAGTGGCAAAAATTCTTGATGGAATATAATTTGTGGAATGGAAGAATACTTGGTTGAATTTGGAAAAGGGTGGTCAGATTGAGCAGAGTAGGCATAAGATGTTAAAATGATTGGGATTTTATGTGGGGTTTGGTGATTTGGAACTGGCATTGCGACAAATGCTGTTGGCAGTAGTGAATTTTTGATTCATGGCGGGATAGAGAAATGGGTTTGCTATGGAGTGATGGGTGTGGTTAGCTGGCCGCTTAAGGTGTTGAAAATGCAGCAGTGAGGATCGTTGCTGGTAGGAGGCGGTGGTTGGGTTTCAGATGTGCAATGGTGTCATGGCTGAGATTGGGTTGTTCTGCAAGAATCACAGTTGGATAGTGAGGGTAATTGGCAAGTAGCAGTCGTAGTGTAGGTTGCCGGAGAGGATGAACATGTTGTTCCTCTTGTTCTCGAATGACCAAAGCTCTCTCCTCAAAGCCCCAATTCCCTTTTCTCTTCCTGTTGGTGGGTAGCAGTGGTAGGTTGCCAATGTCAAAGTACACATTATTCCTCTTGTTCTTGAATGACCAAGCTCTCTACTCAACACGATTCCTGATTTGGTAACTATGTGCTCACTCTATTACTGTTCCCTAATTCAGTGGCATTGATCAGATGGCAGTATTTCATACAAGGATTGGGAGATGATAGAAAGAATAGAAAATACAAAGCAATCCACTTTGGCAATCCCTTTGCACCCTTGTTTCTACTAGTATAGAAAATACATGATATGTCGATGAAAGAATGGGCATGATATGTTTACTGCAATCCGTGTAAAAGTTGTAATGAGGTGAGAGCAGATTGAGCATGTGTCAGATAAGGGCAAAAAAGCTTGATGCTTGTAGCAAAAACTAACACTATTGTAATATGTATCATGAAGGAAATTAATTCTAATATGCACCTCCTTAGAACTACTACATAAATGCATCAAACAAACAATCAAAGCAAGCAAGAGCAAAAACAGATTAGTTATCTTCCATCTGTTTTTTTCTAAAGGAATGAAGGGATATGTAAACTCCAACAAGAGGAAATTTTAGGGGAGTTCTGGTAACATGGGGTAGCTTGCTGAGAGGGCAATCTCTACCATGTTCCTTTTGGAATTTAATCTAAACATGCTACATAAAATTGAGCTTTTCAGCGTGTTCTCCAAATATGATACATGGAGAAACCACAAGTCTGTGAATGCTAGATTCTAGAAACCAACTTTGAGTTATTTAGAGGATAAATGTGGATATCTTGAAAATTTGAATTCCAGTTTTCTAGGTGGAAAATAGAAATTACTCCCTAGTCTAGTACAAATTTCTGCAGGTGAACATGGTGTTAGATTTTTCAGGCTATATTGTCAATTAGATTTTATTCTCATTCTTTCTTCTTCCTTTATGCAGGAAAATTTTACTGCTGCAATTACATACTACCACAAGGTTTGTCATCTGGAATTCTGTTAGTTGCTGCCTTTTTAGATGCATAGGGTATTTTGTTATGTATCTGGCCTGAATTTCGTGTGTGAATCCTCAGCTCTCTGTTTAGCAGAACAGTTAGCTGAAATTTTGTTGAATTATTTACTTGGTTTTATGTACTGCTCACTTTCTCTGAAATTTACTTATCAGGCGTTATGGCTGAAACCGGATGATCAGTTTTGCACTGAAATGTTGAGTTTAGCCCTTGTAGATGAAGGGCGTCGTGGCATAGACCCAAAAACTGAATTTCGCTGAAAGCTAGTTCTATATTTGATGTTGTGATACTCTTCTAATTTATATTAGAGATCTGTGCTTTTTGTGCAGTGATGTTTCCTGAATAAAGTTTATTATGGCCCTTGTTTATTGTATTGATGGAGGAAAAATTAGGCAGTATATCATCTGGATCATTTGGGTACACAAACTGAATTTTTCAAATTTTACAATGAATTTTGCAACTGTTAAAAATTCCTTCATGCATTCTATAATGTATGTAGTTAAGTTGTGTCATCTCATATTGAGAAAACACATATTTTAGCACTTGAATTATCCATGCTGTCTATTGAGTCTAAAACTTTTCATCTGTTTTAGGTTAAATCATCTTCAAGTTGTATTTTGTTAAAATTAAGTCCTTATTGATTGAAAGTAAAATGCTAAAAATCAAAGCTAGAGGGTTTAATTTAGATAACACTAAAAGTTGGAGAGCTTGATGTAAATAAAATCAAAGTTAGAAGACTTTTTTTTTAACCAGAAGACTTTATTTTAATAAAATAGTAGTTGTGGGGCCTAATTTAAGCAAATAAAAGTTAAAAGAATTCAATATATAAAATATCTAAATAAAAGTTTAAGGGCTCAATACATTATAGTCCCAGAAACAAGAAAAATCATGAGCGGCCCATAAAACAATTAAATACTAACATAGGATTAGAAATGCAAGAACTGTCAAATCTGGGTCCTTAGAAGCAAAATAAGACAGCACCGACTTATTTATTAATTTACAAGAAGAAGCTGAATAGTTGATTAACAAAAGATGTTGAATAGAGAAAAGACATTAAAAATGCCAACAGCCAAGCAATTCTAGTTGGAGAATGGGCATCCCTCAGCTGAGGTTGAAATTTTCAAAGGCTTATCTTCTTCTGATATCAATGGTCCTTTCAGTAGGCCACCAAATAGCTCTGCTGCTTCATAGTATATCTCTACATCTTCTGCCCTCAGATTCTGATCCACCTGATTTCATGAAACGAATTATTTTATAATATTAAGTTGTGTAACAAATCAAGTTACGACTTGTTAATAGGGTGATTAAGCATTCGAATGATTTTGTAATTTAGATGAAAGCTACTTGTGAGAGTGATTCTTAGCCAGTCTTCACATATCTAATAAGGAAATTACCTTGAGAACTCCTAATCCAAAAAGCTCAGCTTTTTCGCCAGTAGGAGCATGACCTTTGAAGGGTCCTTCAAAGAAACCCCAGTGCCTGAACTTAAAGACAATCACAGGAGGCCCTGAATACACATTCAGTACTTCCCATGCAAACCCACGAGGAAATGCTGACCGAAATGCTTCATGTGAGGATTCAAAGCTTTCTTCTTCTGCTTTGTAATACTTATATTCTTTTGGCAATGAATTCTTCAACAATGCATTGTAGCTTCCAATCTTTAGGGTCTCTTCAGCTGATAACCCCTCTCTTCCTGCCATTTTATTCATCACTTTCATTCAAATATCACACTTTCCTAACCAAAATATTTTGTACTAATTTTCATTTTTATGATAAGTGGTAGTCAAATTGGATTGGACTGAATGATCAGATTGCAAAAATTAATCCCAAACTAGCTTAAGCAATAATTAGAGCAATTAAAATTAAATGTAGATTAGTTTTATGAAAAACGTTTTAGCTTAGTTTTCTTATTAATGTGGCCCACCTTTTAAAAAAACCAATCTGACAATTAAACTTTCTTTTAAATAAATCATTTTTCGTTTTTCAAAATTAATATGTAACGCATAGGTAGCCTAATGTTAATCATTGAAGAGTAATAATAACAATTTGTCTTCTTTAATTATTCAAACAAAACCGTATTATTATCACAAACTTTTAAAAACGTAGTTGAAGCTAATGGAATCATTGAACTATATTTTATCACAAGATGATTCCGGGTCTGACCTAATTTCGATAATTTATTACTAATGATTATAGAAACAAGTTGACTGTACATGGTTTACGTTATGGTTGATTTTATTTATATAAAATAAAATCAAATTTACAAATAGTCTACGTTAAGGTTGATTTTATTTTATTTATATAAAATAGTCTACGTTATGGTTGATTATAGAAACAAGTTGACTGTACATAGTCTACGTTATGGTTGATTTTATTTTAAAAAAATTACAAATTTACAAATTAAGATAGGTGGATTTTTAATGAGTCCTTTCATCAGGTCTTGCTTCAATGAAATTAATGAAAAATAAATAAATAAATGAAAGGGAAAAAGGGTTAAATTAATTCAATTACGTACCATTAACAATCAGCTTGAACGTATCAGGATTAATGGTCTTAAAATCTTGTAAACGAGTCTTGTGAGAAAGCTCCATTTCCCATGACTTGATAGCATTCTGCACTATTTCTTCTAATGAACCTTCTGGCCATTCCTACAAATCACATAAAAATCAAGTAAACATAACAATACTTTTTTTGTTTATTTGTTCTTTTTTTTTCCCTAACCCACGAATATTCTCATATTTCAATTATAAAATTTTATGAGATAAACCTGTTCTGTACTAAAAGATGAAGAAGATTAAATGTTAGAAACAATGGGTAATAATAGACTTTGAGGCGTATAATACAACACTTTTTTTAAAATATTAACTGCTCTCACTGTGAAAGATTGCTTATGGAAATTGATAATAAACCTTACACAATACAACAAAACTACCAAAATATATAGGCTAACAATTCCTAAAAAAAATTTCTTAAGAACTTATAAGAAAAATTTGAGAGAAAAGAAGTAAGAGAGTAATAAAATTGTATCATTATCTCTATATTTATAGAGTTATAGAAATAGCTAATAATAGTTTGAACTGATATTTTAATCAGACAAAACATGTTTTTTCTCTAATGAATATGTATTTTCATGAATGAACATTTCTTTTCACAAACAGAAATGCATCTTGATGACTATATATATCTTTTTACGGACGAACTTATAAATTTTTTAAAATTTATAAATAAATAAAAGTATTATTTTACTCCACAAGTGCCCCAAGTGACAAATGTCATTATTAGACTTTTAATATTGTTTGTTGCACTTAAATTTCATTCCAAAAACTTCCTTTCCATTTCAAATAACGATTTGACACAAAACCAGTATATAGGCTTTAGCATGTTTGCAAATGAGTTATGTGACATTCTTCATGTTTCTCTTCTCTCTCCCATTATCAAGCTATTACAGCATTAAATCCTTTCTAATTTATGAGATGAACTCGTTCTGGACTGAAAGAGGAAGAAGGTTAAATCCCACCTAATGAGATGATTTTCACTAGAATTGGAACCGTGGTTCTCCACTTATGATGAGACCTAGCCCTTTACCACTGAAACCACCTTACTGGTTAACAATATATAATCGTTATGGATAGGAAAGAAGAGAAAGGCAGAGAGGGTAATAAATCACCTTAGTTCTGCCTTGTTCAAAGAGGTGATTCACAGAATCATAGGTCGGAGGAGCACCATGCCTCCACTCAGTAGTCTCAGCTTCTTCATATAAGAAAGACCTATACTTATCTTTTGGTATTGAGATTGCATCTTTTTCTTTGCTACCCATCTCAGTTTTTTTTTTTCTTTTTCTTTTTCTTTTAAGATAAATGTTGTGAAGGTCTCTGCTGAGCAGGCTTAATTTATAGCTAGAAATATATAGAATTAGTGGTTTTTCTTTTTTTTTTTTTAATTTTCTTTTCAGTGACATAATATTATAATTAATTATTGATGTCAATTTGGACAATTGGACCCATTAGCTTTAATTTCGATTTAAAAAAAAAAACAATTATTGAATGTAAATAGAAAATGAAATTACACTCCTTGCCCCTGCAACAACTAAGTGAACGATTAGTTTTAATGTCATTTTGGAGAATTTATTCTTCTTCTTTTTTTGTAAAGGGAAAAATTAAAACAGAAAACAACAGCTAAGAAAAGACTCTTCTACAGTGGGCAGCACTCTTATTGTCACTAAAGAGAAGAATACCAACTCCAAAAACTGAACAAAAAGGGTTTTCTAAGCTTGAAAAATCATTAATGCTTCGTTTAATGGATAAAAACGAAAGTAAAGCAGGGTAGAGTAAATATAATTTTACCTCCTTTCCATTGTTTGTATACAATGAAAATTTGATTTACTTTAATGGAAAAAAATAAAAGTGAAGAAAATATAATTTACTCCACTTTAATTTGCTTTCCATTGTTTAATCACCTTTAAAAAAAAGATAATTAAGGGAAATTGTATTTCCCTCATACAACTTTAAAGAAAAAAAAGAACTAAATTAGAGTAAAGGGAAAGAAATTAAATTTATTCCACTTCCCTTCCATCCAAGTAATGGAAATTATAGTTACTTTCACCCAAATTACATATACATATAAACAAACAATGGAAGGTAAATTAGAGCAAATTTACTCTACTTTACTTTTCCTTGGTATAGTAATCAAATTTCTGTTGCATCCAAACATAGAGTAAAAGAAAATTTAGTACAATCTGATTGTCCATATTCACTATTAGAGCATTTTATTTTTTTGGAGATTACCTTTTTCCACCTAAACACAACTGTCTTTTTCCCTTAATTTGTTCACTAAGGCTTAATTCCAAATCTGGCTCTCAGATCTCAGGATATGTCCCTCCCATTTTAGCCCAAGTACTTAATCCAATCTAGTTGTCCATATTCAATTACATAAAAGAAAAAAGAAAAAAAAAAGAAACCAATAATGTTTAATTTGGAGGTAATGATCTTATTAGTAGGCCTGACAATTCGTATCGTGTCGTGTCTTAATCGGATATGACACAATTAGATACGACACGATTAACTAATCGTGTCAAAAATTTGAAACACGAACACGACACGGTTAAAATCCGTGTTAACACGACACGACACGATTAACTTAATGTGTATAAATTATACGAACACTACATGATTATACACGATTTTACTTAACACGACACGATTATACACGAATAGACATGAATATTAAATTAAAAATTTAATTAATAAATTTAATTTAATTAATTAAATTCCAATTAAATATATATAAGTTCAATTGAATCAATTTAATTCATTCATTCATATATAAATATGTATTATATATATTTGAATTTTGAGTAAAATTAAAATAATTAGTCATATCTTTATAATTAATAAAATAACATATTTTTAATCGTGTTTAATCGTGTCTTAACAGGTTAGATAGATAAAATCCATTTAGGACACGTTTTTTTTCGTGTCGTAATCGTGTTGACACGGTTATAACCTATATCCGTTTAACTCATATCCATATATGGTTAAGTCTGTGTCGTTTCGTATCGTGTCCAAAATTGTCAACTCTACTAATTAGAGTTAGAATTCGATTTTGAAATAATAATAAAAAATAAAACTCAAAATATTGATTCTCTTAAATGAGATGAAAATAAGAAAATTCTCCGTAGAAAAATTTAGAGAGGTTGCATAGGGAGAGAAAATACAGTTTTTGTCTCTTTCGCATTCAGATAATGAGAAACATTTTATTTTTAATTAAATAATTGTCTTCCTTATTTATTTATTTTAATTAATTTTAGGATTTTTAGTTGGATTAAATTCACATGACCATCCAGAACCATAAAACCCAATAATGATAATTTGATCTAATTCGATATTGATCTCATCCAAATAGGCAGGATCTTATTTGAGAATTGGATTGTACAATGAAATAAACACAAAACTATACCAATCTGTACGATAACTATACAAGGCTATAAAAAAATTAAAATTTATTTTTTATTTTCATCAAACTTGCATTGATTTAATTTTTCTAAAAAATAAAGTCATTTCTAACAACTTTTCTAATTAAAAACAAAAAGGATGACGACAGTATATTCGTATAATGAAAACAATTGTTTTCTAGAAGGCCAAAATAAAATATAAATTCTCTAATTAATTTATTATTATCATCAAACCTGCATTGACAACTTAACTTTAAAATAAAATCATTTTTTAGATTTTTTTTTAAAATTTTTTTAATTAAGAATCTAAAAGAGGATGACTATGATAATATTGGTATTCGTAGATTAATATATTGGAAATAATGGTCTGCACCAGGCTATACAAAATTTAATTTCTCTAAATAATTTCTTATTGATTCTCATCAAGCTTACGCATAACATATTCCAAATTAAAAACAAAACATTAATGTAATGGAATTATGGAAACAATGATTGACAATCTGATTATGATGGGATACCTTTTAGCTTGATGAAAGAAAATTTCATAATTTAAAAAATAAAAAAAGAATTTATTTAATTACTTGGTTAAAAGTTCAAACTTATTTCAAAAATAAAACTCAAATTTGATAATTATAATTATATACTATTAGGTAAAATAGCTCCATGAGGTTTTTTTTAAAAAATAATTCTTTTAATATTTAAGATTTAGCATCATAAATCATAATTCATAAATATAGAAATTTTCAAAATATGTAAATTTTTTGAGAAATTCTTAATTTTAATTAATAGATGTCATTAATACAAAAGCTTAGTTATAATAATTAAGGCTTTTTTTTAAAAGAAAAATGTACTATTAAAAAATAAAAAAAATTATATGACATCTTCAATACAAAATTGATAATAGGATATTAATATTTAATAATAGAAAATAAATTAAAAATTTAAAAAGAACTACATATAATATTTTTCGTACGATTTCTGAAAAGTTATAATTTCTCTGCATCTTTTAATTAAGGCTTATCATATCTATAGCTACTTGCACATTGCCATGATTTGTTACTTTGCTTTCTATATTCATTTTTGGTACATATTACTCATAAATCACTCCCTAATTAATGAAATTTTAGGAAAGAAATTAATTTTTTTAGGATATTAATCTTGTTAAAAAAATAATTGCATCATGAAATAAATTAATTTTATTATCTAATAAAATTAATTAAATTAAATATATAGCAAAAAAAAACTGAATTGAATTAACTTAAAACGAAACTAATATATTTATGTGCTTAAATTCCAAACTGAAATCGAATCAAATTAAAAATTTAAGATCATAGGTGGATTTGATCTATTTAACTAAATTATGCTCACCACTATTAATTAATATGACATTGTCAGCCTGAGCATATAAATGAAAAATGTATAATCTTTGATCAAGTATGTTTTTTTTAAAGTACAAACCCAATTCAATTAATTGCTCGTTCAAAAGATTAGAGAATATTACTCAAAAGTCATAACTATTATCGCATTGACTAAGCATGTTTTTCTCATAAGCCTTCAATATATCATTCTTATGTTAAACCTTAAACACTTTTATTTAATATGAATAACTTTTTTTATAAATAGATAAAATTTAAATTTAAACACATATATTGACTCTACTTTTTTAATTAAATATTTCAAATAATAAATCCAACAAAGTCAAATTTGTGTTATAAATTAAATAACAATTATTTGAGTGGAATGTTTGCTGCTCACATTTATACTTTAATATTCTGCCTTGAAGCCTTGGTTTTGCTATTAATTAATGAAGAAACCGCCCAATAATGCACTATTATTAACCAAATTGACCAAATTGAATTGATATAGTTTAATCCAAACTAAAAACTGTAGTTTATGTGTTTTCATGGATGTTATAATTTTAAAATTTTTATAAACCAATTGGAATAAAAAATATAAATCCAATAAAACCGAACTTAATCAATAATATAGAGTATCTTTTAATATATATATATATATAGTGCATTAATACTAATAATTTTATAGTTTCTTAAAATTATAAACTTTTTAATTACTTACACTCTTCACCTTTTTTTAAAATACCATGATTGAGCAAAAATTTACTTTACTATTATACACATTATAAGAATTTTCTAGAAATTAAAGTAGTGTACTAAATTTCTATATTTTAGATCATATTCATATTACTATTTTGATCGTAGTTTTAAGTTAATATTTGTCGAATTTTTATGATATTTTAATTTATTTATTTATTTATTTATCAAACCAACTATTCAAACCGAATTTAAATAACATTGATTTGGATATTTTATTAGTGTTTAGTTTAGTTAAAAATTGAAGTATTTGAAAACTAATTTTATTAGTTTGATTATAAAGTTTTAATTTAAACCGATTAAATCGAACCATGAAGAAATTTTATGTATATATCGAAATCATATACTCAGTTCAAATTAATAATAAATTGCCATGCATAAAACAATTTACTTTTTATTTTATGATAATGCAATTTATTCCAACACCATTTTTCCACTAAAATTTAAAACACAAAGATGTCTTGTTTGGAATAGTTTAAAGGTCTAGTACTTATCTTTCTTCGAATCTCCATTTTGTTTGACAAAAAGGAACATAAACAAAATAAAAAAAAAAAGTAAATTTGAAATCTTAGTAGAGAGATTAACAGCAAAATTATAAGTTGGTTCACCCTTTTAAAGGCCACTAAATAGCTCTGCTGGATCATATATAGTAAATTTCTACAATCAATTCCCATACAAATCCCCGAGGAAAAGCTGCATTTGATGACTCAAATCTTTCTTCTTCTTCTTTGTAATATTGAAACTCTTTCGGCATTGAACTCTTCAGCAACGCATTGTAGCTTCCTATCCTTAACGTCTCTTCTTTGCTCAATCTTTCCCTACCTGTGAGCATTCAAGTGTCCAGATTAGTACTCGGTAAGTTTGATTTTACATAGGAATCGAAGTCATAAAATTCGAGGAAGACTGAAACAGATATAAGAATTGAACCAAAATGTTGGATTTTGTGTGATTGGGCTGCCCATGTGGGCTTGACCCTAACCAAAACTCAAATAATTTAAAAATAAAAATAAAAAAACTGCTCCTCCCCATTTATTCAGAATGCGAATTGAAGTCAGTAACTTTTTCTTCCTCCCTTTAAAATTTTCTTTGCGAAAGAATATTTCTCTCATTTCCAAATTTGATCAATAAAGAATCAAAGTATTTGTATTATGGAATTGACATAAATTCTAGTAATTCGGTCTATCTAAAATACTGAATACATATTTTTGGTTCAACAAATAAATATATGATGTCCAAATCTTCTTGCATTGGTATAAGTCTTTGTTAAAATTTTTTTGCTTGAATTGATAATTGAAATGTATTTTAAGCAATTAACCATGAAAAATTATTGAAAATCTAAATTTTCTTTTATTTTTCGAAAATAACTGCTTTTGTTTCATGGGTCAACATTGGTAAGCTTCGAAAGCTCTCTTCACAAGTTTTACAAAGAGTATTTTTGCAGATGTTTTTATGAATAGTTGGTTTTTATATGAATTTTTAAAGATTCTTATTGAAAATTAGAGTTTTAAATTTCTGATAATCGATTTTGATATAATTACTCTCGAATGTGTTGTTTGTTGTTCAAACATGCCATAAAATGGATTAAAAAAGTCAAACTAGGTACAAAATCCTTTAAAATGTGGAAATATCGAAAAAATGGGCCAAAATCACCTTGGTAAGATGGCACGTGGTCTACATGCTCTGCACAGGCACATCCTGCATTTAGAATGACACATGTTATGTACATATGGCATAATGTACCACGTGGCACTCGACCATTGGTCCCATATAGCAGACCAGTTGAGGTAGTAGTCCATGTGTCATTATAGTGTGTAAATGACATGTGGCACCTTTTGGTTGGGCCACATGTAAAATTTTGTCCGTGTATTGGAGTTTCAAAAAATTAAACTTTAAAGTGCGGAAATAAAATTGTTAATTTTAGAAGGGATAGAGAAAATCAGACACAAAGATTTATAGAGGTTCGAATATTAACAAACCCTACTCTTCTCCCCAATCACAATTGAGAGTTTCACTAACACACTAAGTGTTACAATGGAGTTTTACAAGCTCACTCCCAACTATGGTATTTCTCACAATGGCTCACACCTAACCCAGAAATCCCTTGTGTTTTAATGACTCACACAATAACCAATTCCTTTATATTTTACAGGCTCACACAAACAACCTTTTAATTTGTGTTTTGTAGGTTCACACAACTAACCCATACAAGTGTTATTCTCTTAACCCAGAACTACCCAATGCTCACTTGAGTAAAGATTACAGAGAGAACTACTTATAAATCTTTATTGCTCAAATATGAGGAGCAATAAGATTTTTACAGAGAATGGATTTGTTCTCAAAGTATAAAAGTACAAGATAGCTTGTGATTTAAAGTATATGCTAATCTTTTGTTTTTCTTATCATTCTCTCTTTTTTTTAATGCATAAATGACTTCCATTTATACTCTCATGGCTGAATATAGCTGTTGGGGTGCATTAAATAAGAAACTAGCAGTTATACCAACCAAAAAATCGCGCCTAACATTTTTCTCTTTCATTGTTCACGGGCGTGAATATGCCTGTCACGGGGGTGACAGTTCTTCCCAAGCCGTGACTGAAGTGGTGACCTTGGTCGTGAAGCTCTCTGGTATGTTTTGACATATAGAGTCACAAGCGTGACTTTAATCAGTCACAGGCGTGACACTCTTCCTAGCCGTGAGACAAGTGGTGACTCTGGTCGTGAAGCTCTCTGGATGAAATTGAATGAATCCTTCACGGGGGTGACCATCTTCCCAGCCGTGACCCAAGTGGTGACTCTAGTCGTGAAGCTCTCTGGTTTAAATTACATGACTCTTCACGGGGGTGACACCTTTAGTCAGGGGGGTGACTGAAATCTTACTTCACGGTTTGATTTTCCTTCATGGCCGTGAACTTCAATGTTGGTTTTGGTGACGGTTAGCTTCCTTCACGGGGGTGACTCCTAGAGTCACGGCAGTGAACATGCTACTTTTTGCTTTTTGTTTCTCAAAGATTATTCTTCCAATTCTCCATTCTTGCTATTTTAATTCATGTCCTATATAATATACTTACAAAAACAAGTATGTTAAATACAATATTGCTATATTATTTATTATCATCAAAATGACAGAAATACCCCTCAAGATTAACAATCTCCCCCTTTTTGATGGTGACAAATAATCTAGCAATATGTGATTTTGAGAAGTCTCCCCCTCAAAATATACTTAGAATAAAAAATATAATATGCAAGAATAGTAAATAAAGATGTAGCATTTAACTAGATTTTAAGTATATGCAAGTTATATGAGAAGTATATCCAATACATACCATAATTCCTTTTCAAGACATAAAGTATATGTAAGGTGTATTTAAGATATATCATGGCATGTTGTAACTTGCTTTTAAGGTGTATGCAAAGTATACTTAGGGTATATTTAAAGTATATAGAAGCTCAGTTTTTCAATTATCTACTTTGCATCTGAAAAGTTGAATCAAGATTTTTAAATTAATTCAAAGTCTGTTTCACTATTCTTATTATAACTAGTTTGATACTACTTTCCCTTATCATATACTATCTGTCATATATTGCTAGTTTTTCCCCCTTTTGTCATCAATCAAAAAGAATATGTAGATTGAAGTAAACAAAACCAAATATATATATTATGAAGGAAAGGATACAAACTAAGAAAGAAAATTTAAGATTTCCTACATAAACATAACAACCAACAAAAATGATCAAACATAACGAATTTAGGCTACACTCTAGCCTATATCCTAGCCAGACATCCTATCACGAAGCGTAGCTACTTCAGCCTCAAGACTGTCTATCCGAGACTCCATGAAGTCCTTGAGGTTTTCCAACCTCTCATCCATGGAAGTCTGCAGCTGCTCGAAATGTGGTGCCAAGAGGTCGACCACCTGCTGCGCTAAAAATGGTGTGGAGGTTGAGGACTGTCCAATGTCCTGCTCGATGGCTGGAGTTGCTTCCTCAATCCTAGCCCTCTTTTTCTGCTGGACTCCCTGGAGGCCTGCTTTAAAATCCTCTGTGTCATGATCTTCCCAGATAATCTCTCCAGCAGTATCAGTGAAGCAGTAGAAGATATCGTTCTGAAAAATGATTCTGACAGCTGCTCCCATCTTGATGAATGACTCTACATCCAGCCTATCTCGTGGGTGTGCAGGAATGATGTTGAAGTGATGGTTATCCAGCTTCAAGTAATTGAGCTTCACTTCCATATGAGTGACATATGCCCCAATCAAGATATCTCCTGTGGGCTTGGTGGCGATAGAGAGAAGATGGTTTGCAAACCATCTGAAAAGCGCCACTGTGACTCCCCTGCGAGCCATCTCGAATAGGAAGAGTTCTGACTTCCTAATAGTTCCATTGCTCTCTCCCCGAGCAAAAATGCTATAGGTTAGAAACCTATGCAAATACCTGTGTACTGGGGTCCTGAGATGTGTGCTCTTAGTTTTCTTGACATCCCAGCTACAATTCGTGCCAAAATGTGTCCATGCTGCAGGGGCAGAGAATTCTACCTCAGTCTCATTCAGAACGCCATTAGATGGTAGGTTGAACAATTCTCCAAATGCGATGGCGCTGAAGGTGTTTGCATTGTTGCAGAGTTGGAATTTCACCACTCCATTTGGTGAAACCTGCAAGGTGCTGAGAAATTCCAGCGTTGGCTCCCGTAAGGTTGGCAGATGAATTTCAACAAATTCTCTTAGATGACAGGCTTGAAGTTGCTCTGTCATAGCCATCTCCAGCCCGAGATTACGGACTGTCTGCCATTCAAAAGACCTTGATGATAAAAATAGGTATCTTCTTCAAAGTTGCATACCGAGGATGACAACTTTCTGGAATGATGTTCATGAGGTAATCTGAATACCTCTTTGGTGCATGAGACTTCTTTCTCTTCCCCTTTGATGAAGCAGACTCCATATTTGAAGAATTTTAGTTGTTGATGGAGTTGAAGAAGATTTCTGACAGAAAAATGTGATGAAAGACCCTAGAAATGTCTGTTTTCTGCTGAAAATTTGAACTTTTGATGGTATTTATAGTGAAATATCAAGGCTTTAGGGTCAGAATCTTCAATGTCTCAATGAATGAGAGTAAATGAGAGCAGTTTTGGGAGATGGAGAGTTGAAATGAAGATTGTAACCGGCTGTTTTCTTATATATTCGATACATTCACGGGCGTGGCTTAGTATTTCACGGGCGTGAATAGTCATGTTTACGGTTTGCTGAAGCAGTGTTCCACCCGTGAATGAAAGTTCACGGGCGTGATCTATGAACATCACGGGCGTGAATGATCATAGGTCACAGGGGTGAATATGTTGTCACGGGCATGAACTATTGAATTTCACTACTTATACCTGTGAAGCAAGCCGTGACACAAGGCGTGAAAGCTTCTGTGAGTTTTGGGTGTAATTATTCACGGGCGTGAAACTGCGTTACGGGCATGAGGTTTCTTTTCCACGTGCATGACTCAAGCCATGAAACTATGTTTCACCACTTGAAGCTGTGAATCATGCCGTGACCCAAAGTGTGAATGCTTCTGTGAGTTTTTGAGGCGTAATTGTTCACGGGAGTGAAAAAGTGTCACGGGCGTGAATGTTCTTATCCACGGGCGTGACTCAAGCCGTGAAACTATGTTTCACTACTTGAAGCCGTGAAGCATGTCGTGAACCAAAGTCATGAACGACACTGCCTCTTTGAGCCACTTAAGTCACGGGCGTGAGTATTAGTCACGGGCGTGACTCCCCTATAATTTTCATCAGATTGAAATTAAGTTCTGCAACAAGACTAAATCATTTCAACAAAGATTTTACTTCATAAAGCATGAATTCTCATCAAAAATTTTATCTTATAACTTGTGAGATGTTTTAAGATCAACAATTAAAATTTCATATTATTGTAATCACAAGGTTAATCCATCAATCATACCTAGTTCTCTTCTAATGAAATTAAATCTTTCCTCATTTAGAGACTTAGTGAAAATATCTGTTAATTGTTTTTCTGTGCATACAAATTCTAATTCAACATCTCCATATTGAACATGATCTCTAATAAAGTGATGTCTAATGTCAATATGTTTACTTCTAGAGTGTTGAATAGGATTCTTTGAAAGATTTATAGCACTGGTGTTGTCACATTTTATAGGTATATGGTTCATCTCATGACCATAGTCCTTAAGTTGTTGTTTTATCCAAAGAATTTGTGTACAACAACATCCAACTGCTACATATTCAGCTTCAGCAGTTGAGAGAGCAACTAAAACTTGTTTCTTGCTAAACCAAGAAACCAAACATTTTTTAATGAAGTGACAAGTACCTGATGTGCTTTTCCTATCCAAAAGACTACCAGCATAGTCTGCATCTGAATATCCTATAATATAAAAAGATGAATTCCTATGATACCATAAACCTAGATGCAATGTTCCACGTAAATATCTTAAAATCCTTTTTACAGCATTTAGATGAGATTCTTTAGGACATGATTGAAATCGTGCACATAAGCAAACACTGTACATAATATCGGGTCTAGAAGCAGTGAGATATAAAAGTGATCCGATCATACCTCTATAAAGTTTTTCATTAATGCTCTTACCCTTTTCATCTTTGTCCAATTTTGTTGATGTACTTATAGGAGTCTTGGCATTTTTGCATCCTTCCATACCAAATTTTTTGATTAAGTCTTTGGCATATTTGGATTGGTTGATGAATATGCCCTCATTGCTTTGTTTGATTTGTAGGCCAAGGAAATACTTAAGTTCTCCCATCATGCTCATTTCAAATTCCCTAGTCATGCATTTAGCAAATTCTTGACAAAGCAGCTCATTAGTATAACCAAATATTATATCATCAACATAAATTTGAACAATTAGTATCTCATGCTTATGCTTTTTGATGAATAGTGTAGTGTCAACATTGCCCTTTGTGAAGCTATTTTCTAGTAAAAAAGAACTTAGTCTCTCATACCAAGCTCTTTGAGCTGGTTTTAAACCATACAAAGCTTTTGAAAGTTTAAAAATATGATTTGGCAAATCATAGCTTTCAAAACCTGGTGGTTGTTCTACATACACTTCTTCATCTATATAGCCATTTAGAAATGCACTTTTCACATCCATTTGAAAAAGTTTGAAATTCATGTGACATGCATATGCTAAGAGTATTCTTATAGCTTCTAATCTAGCTACCGGTGCATATGTTTCATCATAGTCTATACCTTCTTCCTGATTATATCCTTTTGTAACGAGTCTTTCTTTATTCCTGGTTATTAACCCTTGTTCATCTAACTTATTTCTAAATACCCATTTGCTGTCTATGATTGGATGATTCTTGGGTCTTGGTACTAGGTTCCATACCTTATTTCTCTCAAATTGGTTGAGTTCCTCTTGCATGACAATTACCTAACTTTCATCATTAAGAGCCTCATCAATGTTTTTAGGCTCAATTTGTGAAATAAAAGCAATGCCAGTGACTAAATGCTTGAAATGAGATCTAGTACTTACTCCCCTTGATAGATCACCAATTATTTGCTCTTTTGGATGATTTTTGTTCATTCTCCATTCTTTTGGAAGTTCTTGCTCCATTTGTTCTTGATTTTGAGGTAGTAGATTTTCTTGATCATTTTCTTCTTTTCCATTTTCAATTACAAATTTTTCCATATTATCTACAACATCATCAAGAGCACTACATTTCACAAGATCAAGTCTACTAGATTCATTAAAAACAACATGCATGGATTCTTCCACTGTTAATGATCTTTTATTAAATACTCTATATGCTTTGCTGGTTGTAGAGTATCCTAAAAAGATACCATCATCAGACTTAGAGGAGAATTTTCCAAGATTGTCCTTGGTGTTCAATATAAAACACTTGCATCCAAATACTCTAAAGTATGATACCAAGGGCTTTCTTCCATTCCATAGCTCAAATGAGGTTTTGTTTAAAAGAGGTCTTTTGAAAACTCGATTTGAAATATAACACGTAGTGTTTGTGGCTTCTGCCCAAAAATAAGTTGGTAAATCATATTCATTAAGCATTGTTCTTGCCATTTCAATTAATGTTCGATTTTTCCTTTCAACTACTCCATTTTGTTGAGGTGTTCTAGGAGATGAGAAATTATGTGAAATGTCATGTTCAAGACAAAAACTTTCAAAGTTTTCATTTTCAAATTATTTCCCATGATCACTTCTTATTTTTGAAATGCAGTACCCTTTTTCATTTTGAACTCTTTTAGTAAAGTTTTTGAAATTTTCAAAAGCATCACTCTTTTGAGCTAAGAAAATTACCCAAGTAAATCTAGAGTAATCATCTACGATGACAAATGCATAATGTTTTCCTCCTAAGCTAGCAACCCTAGTAGGTCCAAATAAGTCTAAATGTAAGAGTTGAAGGGGTTTTGAAGTACTTACTATGTTTTTGGCTTTGAAAGATGACTTGTGTTGCTTTCCTCTTTGACAAGGATCACATGTCTTGCCTTTTTCATATTTAACTCTTGGTAATCCTTTTACTAGCTCTCCTGTGCTGAGACTTTGTATTAAATCCATGTTAACATGACCAAGTCTTCTAGGCCACAGCCAAGATTCATCACTAGTAGTCACAAGACACTTAGAGGAATGGTTAGATAGTTCATGTAAGTTTATTATGTACGTATTGATATCTCTATTTCCTTTAAATATTTCTGGACCATCAATAGAGATTACAAGACATTCATTTGAAGTGAAGATTAGTTTGTTTCCTTTATCACATAATTGACTTACACTTAACAAGTTATGTTTCAAGCCATCAACAAGTAAAACATCCTTAATAAAAGTAGTACCATTAACACCAATAGAACCAATGCCAATTACCTTACCCTTTGCATTGTTTCAAAAGGTAACTTTACCTCCATCAATACTTTTGATTTCATTGAAGAGTTCTTTGTCTCCTGTCATATGCCTTGAGCATCCACTGTCTACTAGCCATGTATTTTTATTTATTGTGGACTTGAGGCATACCTATAAAGTTACAAATCAAGTATGATATTTAGGTACCCAAATGAGTTTGGGTCCTTGGAGGTTAGCACATGAAGGTTGCCAATGAGCCTTCCTTATCCAGCAATTTCTATTTATTTGACCCATTTTCATACAGTAATTACATTGTTTAGGTGTAAACTTGCTTTTTGGTCTTACAATGTATTTGAATCCCTTAATTTGATTAGGCTGATTTTGAGAACAATGGCATTCATAATCATGATTAATTTGCATTTTTCTAGATACATTCTTCCTATATATAAAGACATGATTCTTTTTCGGTATAGAGGTTTTAACATTCTTATTCCTTGGTGCAGTTCTAACAGGTGTGGAGATGTTATGTTCTTTAACAAATACTGTTTTGTTAGAAGATGATGATGTGTCCTTAAACCCTAGACCATGCCTAACTAAAGGTGGTCTTTGAGACACAATGAGAGTATCTAAGCTCTCTTTACCCTTGTGAAATTTAGAAATGGAATTTCTAAGTTCTTCAACTTCATTTTTCAAAGTATTATTTTCTTTTAACAGTGAAGCTGTTGAGGGTCTTGATGAGTATTCATCTAATGACTTTTGAAGAGATTCATTAGATGATTTAAGCTTTATGTTCTCCTTTTCTAAGCCATCTATCTTATTTTTCAAATTTGAGATATTATTTCTATAGATACTAAATTTAGTTCTATATTTCTCTAATTCTATATTTAATTCTTCTATTAGGCTTTGCTCATCATCATCATCATCATCATCACTATCACTATCATTATCACTACTATCATTATTGAAAGAGTATGAGTGTAGTGATCTTACTTTGTCCGAGACGTGATCCTCAATAGCCATGAAACATAGGTTGACCTCTTCACTTTCATTATCATCTTTTTCACTTGAAGTGTTTTCGTCATCCCATGTGGCTTTGTGACCTTTCTCCCCATTGTCTCTTTGGTATTTGCTCTTATGCTTCTTGAGCCTTGGACATTCTGGTTTGATATGTCCTTTCTTTCCACATTCATAGCATTTTACCTCTTCTTTACTTCTGTGTGTATCATTTGAAGTTTGTTTGAGGTTTCTTTGCCTGAATTTTTTGGAATTGCTCATTTTCTTCTCAATGATTCTTTTTAATCTCTTTGAAAGCATAGCGATGTCCTCATTTTCATCATCACTCATCTCTTCATCATCTTCACTTTCTTCTTGAGATTTTGAAGTAGAGGCTTTGAGTGCTAAGAGTTTTCTTTTCTCTAGCTCTGCTTCAAGCTCTCTATCTCTCTTTACTGCCATCTCATATATGAGAAGCTTGCCAATCAGCACATCAGTGTTCATGATACTCATATCTTCATTTGCTTCTTCTATGCCAGTAACTCTTGAACCATAGTCTTTAAGAGGAAGACTTCTCAGGATTTTATTGTTTAAATCTTCCAAACTCAGATGCTTCCCAAGTTTCCTCATTCCATTTATAATGGATAGAAGACGGTTGGTCATGTCAGTGATTGACTCATTTGATTTCATCTTGAAGAGCTCATATTCTGAGGTTATAAGTTGAATCTTCTTGGATTTGACTTGCTTAGTTCCCTCATGATAGTTCTCCAATGTCTTCCACATATTATAGGCTGTTGAGCAGTGTTGTATTCTCACACATTCTTCAATAGATAATGAGCTTGATAGAATTTTCATTGCCTTCTTGTTTTTGAAATTTGCTATTCTTTGGGGCTCTGTCCAATCATCTCTTGATAGGATTTCCTCTTCACCATCAACTCCTCTTCTGGTTGGTGGTGTCCATTCTTTTCGTACACTATCCTAGACTTCAATTCCTTCACTATCCAAGTATGTCTCCATCCTAAACTTCCAATGGGCATAATTTGCTCCATCAAAGTAAGGTTTGAGATTCTGGAATCCTTCACTGGCCATATCTTACTCTTTACTAGCGCTTTTTAGGCTTAGATGCTAGACAAAGCTCTGATACCAATTGTTGACAAGATATTAGACCAAGAAGGAGGGTTGAATTGAAGTTTCAAAAAATTAAACTTTAAAGTGCGGAAAGAAAATTGTTAATTTTAGAAGGGATAGAGAAAATTAGACACAAAAATTTATAGAGGTTCAGGTATTAACAAACCCTACTCCTCTCCCCAATCGCAATTGGGAGTTTCACTAACACACTAAGTGTTACAATGGAGTTTTACAAGCTCACTCCCAACTATGGTGTTTCTTACAATGGCTCACACCTAACCCAGAAATCCCTTATGTTTTAATGGCTCACACAATAACCAATTCCTTTGTGTTTTACAGGCTCACACAAACAACCTACACTTTGTGTTTTACAGGCTCACACAAACAACCTATACTTTGTGTTTTACAGGCTCACACAAACAACCTTTTAATTTGTGTTTTGGAGGTTCACACAACTAACCCTTACAAGTGTTCTTCTCTTAACCCAGAACTACCCAATGCTCACTTGAGTAAAGATTACAGAGAGAACTACTTATAAATCTTTATTGCTCAAATATGAGGAGCAATAATATTTTTACAGAGAATGAATTTGTTCTCAAAGTATAAAAGTACAAGATAGCTTGTGATTTGAAGTATATGCTAATCTTTTGTTTTTCTTACCATTCTCTCTTTTTTTAATGCATAAATGACTTCCATTTATACTCTCATGGCTGAATATAGCCGTTGGGGTGCATTAAATAAGAAACTAGCCATTATACCAACCAAAACATTGCGCCTGACATTTTTCTCTTTCATTGTTCACTGGCGTGAATATGCCTATCACGGGGGTGACAGTTCTTCCCAAGCCGTGACTGAAGTGGTGACCTTGGTCGTGAAGCTCTCTGGTATGTTTTGACATATAGAGTCATGGGCGTGACTTTAATCAGTCACGGGCGTGACACTCTTCCCAGCCGTGAGACAAGTGGTGACTCTGGTCGTGAAGCTCTCTAGATGAAATTGAATGAATCCTTCACGGGGGTGACACCTTCATTCACGAGGGTGACCATCTTCCCAGCCGTGACCCAAGTGGTGACTCTGGTCGTGAAGCTCTCTGGTTTAAATTACATGACTCTTCACGGGGGTGACTGAAATGCTTACTTCACGGTTTAGTTTTCTTTCATGGCCGTGAACTTCAAATGTTGGTTTTGGTAACGGTTAGCTTCCTTCACGGGGGTGACTCCTAGAGTCACGGCAGTGAACATGCTACTTCTTGCTTTTTGTTTCTCAAGGATTATTCTTCCAATTCTCCATTCTTGCTATTTTAATTCATGTCTTGTATAATATACTTACAAAAACAAGTATGTTAAATACAATATTGCTATATTATTTATTATCATCCAAATGACAGAAATACCCCTAAAGGTTAACAAGTGTAATAATACTTTTTTTTTCTGATACTTGTATTAAGTTATTATTGATTAATTTAAGACATTGTAGTATTGAATTTTTTGTGATTATGAATTGTGCTCATTCTAATTGTGATTATTGTTTCTAAATAGTTGAAATGATTGCAACAAAAAGTATAGTTGTTGACTTGGACCAAATAGATAAGTTGAATGATAAAGATTATGATGTTTGGCATTACAAAATCAATATATCCTGGAAGAGCAAGATATGTTGGAAATAATCACATATCCAATGGTTGAGCTTGAGCATGGAAACATTGCTTAACATAAGCGAGGTATTGAGGCATATCAAACCTACAAGTATAAGGATATAGTCGCTCACTTACTGATGTTGAGCAGTATGAGAAATGACTTTATGTTATGCTTTGAAAAGCATCGCCTAGCCCAAGCAATTTGGAATACTATCAAGATTTGATTTAGTAGAATCTCGACTATAAGGCTACATCAATTGACTTTAAAATTTGATACCTATAAAAAAGAATCATAATCATACTATAAGAAAACACCTAACTATCATGTCTAACATGATAAGTAAATTGAAGGCTACTGGCCATGAGTTGACTAACTAGCAATAAGTCTAAGCTATTATTCATTCTCTTCCAAGTGTCTAGGAACATATGCGTGCTAATCTTACCCATAATAACAACATTAAGATCTTTGATGATGTGCCCGATATATGGAGCTGATGAAGGATTGCCTTCTTACTAATAAACCTGCCGGAGAAGTTTACATGACTAAGTCCAAAGGAAAATGAGCTTTGAGCTCTGGACTGAACAAATGTAAAGATAAGAACAATAAACAGGGCGAGGGAGGTCAAGCCAATCTTAGTGGAAATAAATGCAAGTGCGAAAGACACGATGATAAAAAAGACAAGAATATGAATTGCTTCAATTATGAGAAATTTGGTCACTTTGCTCATAATTGCATTGAGCCAAATGTATTGTATGATTAAATTCATCTCTCTAATTTATATGTTAGTAGTTGTTTGACGCTAGCTGAAATTATTCCTTATTGGATTGTAGACGCAACATCAACTAACCACAGAGCAAAGGATCGATATGCCTTTGTAGATTTTCATTAGATTCTAAAAGGGAGAAAAAGTATCTAAATAGGGAATAATGCTCCTACTGACATGCTTGGGATCAATACCTATAAGCTGGTGTTACATAAAGGTTGCACACTTTATCTCCATGATGTGCTCTATGCTCCTAAAGTTCAATGAAATTTGGTTTCTATACTTGTTATGTTTGGATTTGGTTTTAAAGTTGTATTTAAAAAAAAGTTGTGTGAAAATACAGCTAGACAATGTTTACTATGATTCTGGTTATTTGTTGAATGATTTTATAGTGCTAGACACTATTTTTATGGATATTAATACATATCTATTTGTTGTTGTAATTTCAGTAATAGTTTATTAAATGATGATGTTAAATAGCTTGTTAGATTAGGACACATTGGGCAAGATCATTTAAAAAAATTAACAAAAGCTGGTTTTTTAGGATCTATTGAGAAAATAGATTTGTTTGTTTATGAGCATTGCCAAGTTGGAAAATCAACAAGATTACTATTTTGGCAAAACCAAAAGAGCCATATTTCCTTCGCCTCTTATCCATTTTGATATTTATGACCCAATAAATGTGAAAGCAAGACATGGTGTTCACTATTTCATCACTTTTATAGATGATTTCACCAAATACGGTCAAGTTTATTTGATCTCCTATAAATTTAAAGCATTGGATTGCTTCATACATTATAGTAAATTTGTTGAGAATCAATTAAATATGAATATTAAAATATTGTAGACCAATCGAGGGCATGAATAT
The DNA here is from genome assembly GCA_023653625.1 of Triadica sebifera. Lineage (NCBI taxonomy): Eukaryota > Viridiplantae > Streptophyta > Magnoliopsida > Malpighiales > Euphorbiaceae > Triadica > Triadica sebifera. The sequence goes on from CM042902.1 coordinate 29,954,677, forward strand.
CTATGTGACTTATTCAAAAATTACTATGATGATAAAAGTATAGCTAGACAACTAACTATTTCTTCCAATCAGCAACAAAAATGGTGTAACAAAAAGAATAAATTTAACCCTTCTGGATATGGTTTTGTTAATGATTTTGCAAGCTAATTTTCCCATTTCCTTTTGGGAAGATGTGTTACTGACTGCAATCTACATTTTTAATCATCTACTATCTAAGTCTATTCCTTCCACCCCTTATGAATTATGAAAAGCTAAAAAGCATGACTTAAGTAATTTACACCCATGGAAATATGCGACTTATATCCATAATTTTTTCATGAATGTGGAATGCTTGGTTCGATGGGGAAAAAGTGTATCTTTATAAGATGCTCAGAATTCTCCAAAGGATATGTATTTTTGGGTGAAGATGCAAATGGAAGAGTAACAAAAATTGAGTCATGAAATATCATTTTCTTAAAAGAGGACTTTCTTGAAAGAGGTGAGATAAATGAGATTTTTGACTTTATGAAATGAAAGATTATGAGATTAGTAGGAACACAAGAATGATTGATTTAGCTCCTATAAAGCAAAATGATATGGAATATCATACTCTTTTTGAAGCTAGTGGGAGCAAAAAGTTAAAATTATCAGCAATCTTAACCTCGACGTAGTAATCATGAAAGAATTCCCTATTTTCGATTTGAAATTGATGGGGAAGCTTTTATGATTACTCTAAATGAAAAATAGCTTAAAATAGTACAACAAGCTTTATATGGTCCTAAAGTTAAGGAATGGACTAAAGATATGGAAGAGGAGATGGATTCGATAAAATCTAATTAAGTTTAGGATTTGGTTGATTTTTCGCTAAGTCGTAAGGCCATTGGGAATAAGTGGGATCTCAATATTAAACGTAAGACATATGAGACAATTGAAAGTTATAAAGCTCGGTTAGTAGCCAAGGGCAAAATACTATAAGAAAGAATTAACTATGAAAAGACATTTTCACCTGTGGTTAGGTTTGCATCATTCATCTCATTCTGGTTATTGTAGCATAAATGGACTTTGAATTATACCAAATGAATGTTAAGATTGTTTTTCTCAATTGAGAACTAGATCAAGAGATCTATACAGCTCAACCTTTAGGTTTCGAGCTTAAAGGTCATCAATGTAAAGTTTGTAAGCTTAAAAAGTTCATTTACAGTTTTAAGCAAGCAATAAGACAATGAAACCTCAAATTTTATCAAGTCATGTTAAATGATTGCTTTATGATGATAGAGGAAAACCCCTATATGTATATTAAACGTTCTAACAATGGTGTCATAATTTTATCGTTATGTGTCAATAACATTTTAATAGCTGAAAATGATAAGAAATTGATTGATATTACCAAGAATTGGTTATCATCGAACTTCAAATTGAAAGACATGAGTGAGGCTGACTATGTGCTTAGTGTTAAGATCCTAAGGGATCGCTCAAAAAGGCTTCTAGGTCTATCTTTGGAGACTTACATCAAGAAAATGTTGGAATGTTGTCATATGCATGATTGCAAGCCCATGGATACCCGAGTCAAATGAAATCTGAGCCTTAGTCTTGATATGTGTCCCAAGTCATCAAATGAAATAGAACGAATGTCCAAAGTACCTTACTCCAGTGTTGTCAGTAGTCTGATGTAAGCAATGATGTGCACATGTCTAGACATTTGTTGCACCATTGGGCTAGTATGAAGATTTCAATATAATCTAGGTCCAAAATATTGAATGGAATTCAAGAGAATATTGAGATATCTAAAAAGAACTCCATACTATGTTTTATGCTATTAAGGAAAGAATTTGCACTTAATTGGTTATATAGATGTTGACTGGAAAGGTGATCTTGATCAATGCAAATCGACTTTTGGATATGCATTCTTACTTCATGATTGCGCAATTTTATGGAGTAACAAGAAGTAATCTTGTATAGCCTTATCAACGATGGAAACTGAATATATAACATGTTCCTCAGCTATAAAGTTTTTGTAGAATTTAGAAATTATCAAGATAACATTTGAACCTATGACAATCTATTGTGACAGTATAGCTGCATTAGCTTATACTAAGGATTTGAACCATCATGGGAAGGTTAAACACATCTAGATTAAATATCATTATGTTAGAGACATGATCATATAAAAGGAAGTGGTCTTGAAATACTTTCCTACGAATGAAATGGTAGCATATCCATTTACCAAACCAATAGTTAGGGATGCATTTGTTAGATATGTGAAATTCCTAGGCTTATATATAATGTAATCAATTTGTATATGTTGATAGACCACTTGGTTTTACTTGTAATGAAATGAAGCATATTTCTAATGATTTGTTTGTTTTTTTATATGAATATGTTATAAATACCAGTTATCACAATTCAATGAAGTATGTCGATAGACTTAGATTGACTCACTCACATGAGTAATCATCTTTAGAAAGCGAAAGAATTGATTTATGTTTCTTCGTTCTGTGAGTCCTATAAGTCCTGCATATGAATTTTAGATTTTTACCCTTAATGACTTTTGATTATATCATGACATGATGGATTAATATTGACTATCTTAGGATGTATTATATAATCATGAGATGATTCAACTTAATGAAACTCTAATGCTCGCTAATTAAAGCCTAGTTAATAAGATATATTAGAGAAATTATAAATGTGTTTAAGGGTTTTATTCAGGGGAAAGAGTTATAAAGAGATGATAAAGTGATGTGTACAGTATTTATAGTCGTGAACATTGTCAAGTATAAAATGCAATCAGTCATTTTTTCCTCTCTCACATGCCAAATACCAAAAAAGACCCTAGTTTTCGATATTCCTTCACACTAGAGACAATGTCTTTTGTTCCCTTTGATTTCTAGACCATAAAACACCTCAATCTAAAGCAAAGATCAAGGATTCTCAAGTTTTTGAGAGAGAAAGATGAAAAGAAGTTTATGTTCTTCAAGAGGTAGACTTATAGGAGGGTAGTGGTGTTTGAAATCCATCATCTAGGTTGTGTTTCCTTCATTTTTGGTAAAGAACCATGTTTTCCTTTTCTCTTTACAAATTTTCATACCCTTTTTTATATTGAACTCATTTTTTTTATAGAGACTTATTTCCAAATGGATTAGGTTTTAGTTCAAGCTTGAGTGTTTATGGTTAAAAATCCTACTTTAAACTTGATTAAGATTATAATATGTGTTAGAAAGGGGATTAAGTGAGTTTAAAGTTGTACAAAGGGTTTAAAGTCAGGGTCTTATCTTTACAACTCTTAAGGTTAAGTTATAGTTTATAAAAGTTGATAAATGTATGTTTTATGTGATAGGAGTTGGAAGAGGAAGTAGTGAAACCCACCAAGAGAATAAGCAAGATTGAGTTAAAGTTTGGTTTTTTAGGCTTAATAGAGGTATGTACATATCTGCATTTAAATTCCAAAGTTTGGCATATTGTATGTGATAATTTGAATTTAATGAAATTGATAGATGTAATTTATGCCATAATAATTTGAAAATTGAATGTTATATGTATAAATGCTAAGTTAGGCATGACATGTATCGATAAGAAGGTTTGGAAGAAAACCTTGTAATAAATATGCCAAAATTGCAATTATAAGTGTAATGTTCGTTAAGTAGGGTCTAGTTATAAGATGGTTTAGAGGTATTATAAGTGTGTTTAAGGGTTTGGTTAAGGAAAAACGTCAAGAAAATATGAGAAAAGCATAAAGTACCATGTTCACCCCCCATGACTGATATGTCATACTTGTGAATATGGTTTCGAGATAGTTCGTGCCCATAAATATTGTCTGATATAAAATTCCAATAGTTTTTCTTTCTTTCTCTTATGACCTTAACTCAAAAATAAACCTTAGAACTCGAAGTTCCTCTTACCATAGACCAATTCCTTTGTTTTTCCTTGATTTTTAGACCTTAAACTCCTTAACCAACATCAAAGATTAAGTTTAACAAGTTCTTGAGAGAGAAAGGTAAAAGAAAAGTTGTGTTCTTGAAAGACAAACCAAATAAAAAGAAAAGAGTTTGAAATCGTTCATCCTAGTTGTGTTTCTTTGATTTTGATAAGAAATAACATTTATCCTTCTTCTTTATAAGTTTTCATATTCTCTTTTCATGTAGAACCTATTTATAGTAGATACCCATTTACAAATGGGTTAGGGTTTCAGTTAAGCATGAATTTTTATGGTTTAAGACCTATGTTTAAGCTTGATAAAGGTTATATTATGGTTTAGAGATGAGTTAACTGAAGTTAAGGCTATGTAAATGGGTTAAAGTTAGGGTTATCTTATTTAAGATTTTGAAAGTTAAGTTTATGGTTTATATAAATTGATAAATATATATTATATGTGATAGGAGTTGGAAGAAGATATGGTGAAACACACCAAGAGGATAAGCAAGCTTAAGAAAAGCTTGGTTTTTTAGGTTATATTAGAGGTATGTACATATAAGCATTTAAATTCCCAAAATATGGTATATTGTGTGTCAAATGCTTATGAATGATTAAATATTATTGGTTCATTGTTATGAACGTAATTGTTGTAGTTAATGCCATAAGAATTTAATGATATGAACGTTGATGATGTTTAAATAGATATAAGCAATAAATGTGCCTAGAGATGCATTAATAAGAGTAATGAATTATGATGGATACTATGATTGTAAAAAGAAAAGTTCAAGATGGTATAAAGGGAAATTGTAATGTTATAGGAGTTAATGAACATAAGATGAGTTCTTGAGATTCATAGGTTCAATTGATAAAATTTATGTGCTTATATATTGATTTGATGATGTTATAACATGATATATGCATGTTTGAGGAGTATGTTGATAGAAAAAGATTGTTATGGAACAACCATTAAAGTCCTTACATGTGATTTTCCTTAAAGGCCTTGTTGTATGTTTGTTGCTAGAAAACTCAGATTCACGCTCGTGACATGGGGTGAATAGTCATGAATCACTCATCCAGAACTATCCATTTCAGGTATGTAGGTTCACGGTTTAAATCACCACTTGACTCATAGTTGTGAAATAAGAAAGTCACTCCCATGAACAAATGTGCAAGTTTTGGACAGAAACGTTCATATTCTAGTTCATAGTCTGAGATGCACGTGAATAAATCTTCATGGCCATGAACATATAGTTCACTCCCGTGAATGATGTTTTATATATAATATGTTATTTTCATTGATGCTTTCAATATGATACCTATGCATAAGCTCCATAATATGTTATCAATCACATGATTGTTATATGTAGACTTTTATATGATCAAAGTAAAAATGTTATTGATAAATGCTTATGTAATGAGATATAAGTATAAATAAAGAATATGAACAAGTAAACCTCAGGTTCAATACTAGAACTAGAAGTAGGATAGGTGGCATACCATTAAAAGAGCGAATGGTATAGTAAACATTTGTTTCACAATGATTTTTTTCAAGGACAATGTGGTCTAAGCTCGAAGAGCGCCCTTAATCCTATGTTGCAATGTTAATGATATATGATATACTTAGTCAAGGTGGCTTAAGCTTGGAGAATGCTCTTGACTTGAGGAGCTCAGATGGACATACATGATATAGAGTGGCTTAAGCTTGAAGAGTGCCTCTATTCACAACCCGTATCTAAATAGTCCAATTTGAGAGTTATTGGGCTAAAATACTAAACGGCTAACATACAAAAGCACTAATATGCTAAATGGATTGAGTGCTAATATGTCAGAGTAATAATGTATATGTGCTATAAAGTGGTAAAGGATCATTGTATAATGATTACAGGTGGTAAGTGTGATACATGATATGATGATTCTTTTTAGCATATTTTAATGTTGATATGATGCCATGTATATGAATAACATGATGTGAATTCTTATTGCATGTTGAATTTTTATGCCTATATGTACCGTTAAGCTTTTAGTAGCTTAACGTGTGGGTGTTTTCCTTACGCAGGTTGGAGTTTAGTAGATATAAGTGGATCAAGGGAAGCAAACCCAATACAGAGACATCAGTGCAAACCCGACAGGGGTCAATAATACATTTATGTCATATTTTGCATTTTGTACATGATATAGGAATGGTTTTTTTTTAACTTTCATACATGTCTATATTTCATATAAATATGTATTTGGTTTAAAGGCATGTATTGTTATAAACATTGGGCCTATAGAGCCCTAACATGATAGTTTATATATTTATGATGTTGCTTCCCTTTTGGATCAAAGATATTTCACCATGGTGGTTTATGTAAATTATATGTTTAACAAGTTTTATATGAAAAAAATTTCATATAGAAAGAGGATTTTCAAAAGAAAGAAAAGTTTTAAATTTTCACAACTTTTTCTGCATTAGGCATATGACACCCACTCATTTAGTTGGGTTAATCCTAATTAGATGAGAGAACGCTACAATGAGTACATTTAATGATGATACCTTCAGTGATTGAAAAAGGTAAGTAAGGATGCATAAATGCATATGGAATCATACATGATTGTTAGGATAATTAATAAGCATAAAAAGGGAAAATTGGGTGATTATATGTTTAATTAATGTCATAGTATATTAAATGCAGGAGTTATTGAGAGTGTTAGTAGAAAAAGGTTGTCATTCGACAATCAATAGAGTTTTTGCATCTAATTTACATTAAATGCTTGTTTCATGTTGTATTATGCTAGAAAATCCAAATTCACACTCGTGATAGAGGGTTCATGGTCGTGAATCATCAAATATGGAACAATCCAGTTTAGGCAGAATGTTTCATGGTTTGAGTCACCATTTAACTCATGGTCGTGAATCACCATAATCACATCCATTACTAGTTTTTCACATCCGTGAAGAATGTACACAAAACATACAAAAGTGTTTACAACCAAGTTCATGATTTGGTTCACGGGTATGGGTACTTGTGAAGCTTTTTTAAAATGAAATTTGATGATTTTTTTTATGATGAAATGTAATGGTTATGCATATGTTTTTATAACGATATGTTATAATTAAGAAACATATGTTTCCATGAATGTTTATATATATATATATATGATACAAAGTGAGGTTTCTTATGATCAACGTGTACATATTATAAGATAAATGAATTATAATGATGTATAATAAAAGGAATCTAAATAAGTTAAGTCTATTCTCTATACTAGGACTAGAAGTAGACTATGTAGCATGTCATTAAGGGGGTTTATGGAATCGTATTGATAAAATATACATATTTCTTTTTAGGACAATATGGCTTAAGCTTATAGAGGACCCTTGATCCTATATTGCATGTAAATTATATATTTTACTGAGTCAAGTCTTGACTTGAGGAGCTTAGATGAGCATAAATAATCATAGACAATGGCATAGTGGCTTATACTCAGAGAGTGCCCCTATTCACAACCTGTATTCGAATAGTCCATGTAGAAAGTTGTTGGATGAAAGTAATTAATGAATATGATACAATAAAAAGGTTTAATGACATAGGTATACGATTGTATACAATTTAGATGTAAAATGTTATGAATACTATGTTAGATCACCTATGTGTGGTTAAGAATATGATGTTATAATATGTTGCCCAGATAAAGAGCCAATACGGGGGGTTGAATTGGATATTAAATAAAAAATTCTTATCTTTAAATGCGGAATAAAATTAAATATAGTAGGGATGATGAGATATTGCACACGAGATTTATAGAGGTTCGGATATTAACAAACCTTACTCTTCTCTCCAATCTCAATTGGGAGTTTCACTAACACACTAAGTGTTACAATGAAGTTTTACAAGCTCACTCCCAACTATGGTGTTTCTATCAATGGCTAACACCTAACCTAGAAATTCTCTTGTGTTTTAATTGCTCACACAATAAACCAATTCCTTGTATTTTATGGCTCACACAATTAACCCTTAGAAGTGTTTCACTCTTAACCCAATATACCCAAACTCACTTGAGTAATAGATTACAATGAAAATACTCACTAACCTATAATGCTCAGAATTTATAAGCAAATAGATTTTTATAGAGAATAAAAGTTTTGTTAAAAGTAATTAATGCACAATGGCTACAACAAGATTTTGATTCGAAAGTAATTATTGTTCTCTTGTTTATGATTCATAAATGACTTGCATTTATACTTCCTAGGTGAATTATAGCTGTTTGGATGCATTTAATGTAAAAAATAGCCATTGAACCAACTCTTAATTTTGCGCCTGACTTGTTTCTCTTTCCTCATTCACAGTTGTGAATGTTTTTCCAAGCTGTGGCTCAAGTGGTGACTCTGGTCGTGAAGCTTTCTGGAGGAATTTGAATTGTCTAATCACGGGTGTGACTTTATACTTTCATGGGCATGAATATTCTTCCAAGCCATGGTCTAAGTGGTGACTCTAGTCGTGAAGCTCTCTGGAAGAATTTGACATGTTATCTCATAGGTATGACTATCTTTCACGGGCGTGACTGATTTGATCATTCACGGTTGGTATGATCCTTCATGGCCATGAACTTAAAATGTTGGAGAGTTGACACTAAGCTATATCACGAGTATGACATAATCAGTCACGGGCGTGAACATGCTATTTTTTCTTATTTTGACCTTCAAAGATTGTCTTTTATTCTTATATCATATTCCATACCATGTTCAACAAACTTAGAATACAAGCATTGTTAAATACATTATTGCTATTTTATTTGTTAGCATCAAAATGATGGAAATATCCCTCAAGGTTCAACAATCTCCCCTTTTTTTATGGTGATAAATAATATAGCAATATGTGTTTTTGAGAAGTCTCCCCCTCAAAAGATGCTTAAGACAAAAAATAATAGTGCAAGAATTGAACGATGTATAACATGGATCTTTGCTTGCTAGTTAGGTATATGCAAAGTATATTCAAAGTATATCAAATTATTTGCTTTTAACTAGTTAAGTATATGCAAAGTATATTCAAAGTATATCAAATTATTTGCTTTTAACTAGTCAAGTATATGCAGAGTATATTCAAAGTATATCAACACATTTGCATTCATATATTTGCATATTCATATATTGCTAGGTTCTCCCCCTTTTGTCATCAACAAAAATGAACCATAAACGAGAATTATATTAATACCAAATAGAGGAAGTACAAAGTTTGGAAAATTAAATTAATATCGTACACTCACAATACTAGAAACTAGTAAACAAAATGAAAGAAAAACTAGAACTGTAACTAGGTTTGGAACCGGACAATCCATCTCTAAGGCGTGCTACTTCCGCCTCGAGGCTATCCATGTGAGACTCTATAAAATCTTTGAGGTTTTCCAACCTCTCATCGATGGAAGCCTGCAATAGGTCAAAGTGAGGTGCTAAAAGATCAGCCACCTGCTATGCCAAGTTAGGTGTAAAGGCCGAGGATTGACCAACCTCTTGCTCAACCTCTGGGGCCGCTGTCTCGACTTGGTCTCATTTTTTTGTTGGATTCCTTGGAGGCCAGCTTTGAATTTATCCGAATCCTGGTCTTCCCAAACAATTTCACCAACTGGAGTGGTGAAGCGATAATAGATATTATTCTCATGAATTATTCAAAACCATTGCTCCCATTTTTATAAAAGACTCGACATCTAGCCGATCTCAAGGATGTGTGGGAATGAGGTTGAAATTGTGCTCATCGAGCTTTAGATACCCGAGCTCAATTGCAAGGCGAGTCATGTACCCACCAATCAAGATATCTCCCGATGGCTTTGTTACAATTGAGAGAAGATGATTCACAAACCATCAAGACAAGGCCATGGTTAGATCTCTTCGTGCCATCTCTAGAAGGAAAAGCTTGGTTTTACGGATTGCACCATTGTTATCGCCTCTTGCAAAGATACTATAGGTAAGAAACCTATGTAAATATTTATGCACGGGAGACCGAAGATGAGTGCTTTTAGTTTTCTTCACGTCCCAACTACAATCTAATCCAAAATGAGTCCATGCCAGATTGGCATATAATTCCACCTCATTCTCATTGAGGATACCATATGAGGGAAGTTTAAAGATTGCACCAAACTCCACTACTGTGAGAGTGTTCGAATGCTTGCAAAGTTGGAATTTGATTGTTCCGGTGGGAGAGACTTGTAAAGTGCTAAGAAACTCGAGAGTTGGTTCCCTTAGCGTTGGCTGATGAATATCCACAAACTCTTTAAAATGACAAGCTTGTAGTTGTTTTGTCCTGTTTGTCTCAAGACCGAAGGTCCTGACAGCATTCCACTCGAATGAGTGTGATGAAAGCAAGGGCCTTTTTTTAAGAACGACATATCTCGGATGACAATGCTCCAGAATGATGTTGAAAAGGTAGTCCATGTAGCATGTCGGAGCATGAGATTTTTTCCTTGTGCCTTTTGATGAGTTGAGTTCCATTGATGATTTGAGAACGAGTTTTTGGAGAGTGAGTTTCTGACAGGGATATTGAGGATAACCTTATGATGTTGTGATTCTTGAAGAAAGAAAGAAGTTTTGAAGGTTTTTATAGATGGAAAAGGATATGAGGGGGCCGAAATTTGTAAGAAGTATTGAATGAGGATTTTAAATGAGGGAATTTGTAGAGTTTAAAATGAGAGAAAATGACAGAAAACTATTTTATAGTCGACATAGTCACGGTCGTGAATAAAAAGTCACGGGCATGAAATGTCATGGTCACGGTTTGTTGAAAAGGCACTCTAACCGTGATGAAGGATATGAAATGATTCACAGTCGTGACATTTAATAGTCATGAGGGTTACTTGTGAATTTTCACGGTGGTGACAAAATGAGTCATGGTCATGAAGTACAATCTTCACTGCTTGTGACCGTGAGACAATGCATGAAACAAAGCGTGAACGGTTCTATAATTATTTGGTGGTAATGTTCACGGTCGTGAAGAAGTGTCACGATCGTGAACAAAGAGTTTCACAGGAGTGAAAGAAAAGAGTTATAGGCGTGAAATATAGTCTTCACTACCTACCTTCAGCCGTGAAGTATGACGTGAAAGCTATTGCAGCTTTTGGCGATTATGATCACGGCCGTGAATTACCTAAAGTCTTCAATAAATAAAACTAAGTCTAAAACAAAACTAAAAGATTTATAAGATGTTTATATCCCTTATAACATATATTTCCATCAAGTTAGCCACTTCATACCTTAAAAGATTAGACAATAAAATATAACATATGAAAGAAATTAACATTCAAGGTTCGAAAACATTGTCCATGAATAAATTTAGAAACATAAATTAAATCCAAAGAAGCAATAAAAGAACAAGATGATGGTGACAAATAATTATAAGGCACAAAAGATGAAATAAGATAAGTACACTGATGTTTATCTTCTCAAAAAGCAACATGAAGGTCATTCAGATTAACAGTCTGAATGAGTGAATTTAATGACAAAGGAGTGGGTGCAGTTGGCTCAGGATATATTTATGAGGGAAAACTTTGTCATGAAGAAACTTGTATTATAGGAGGCTTCGACTGATCAAGGATAGACTCAACAGGATTAGGAACTGAAGATGTAACAATGTAGATTAACCAATCATTATCTTCCCATTGGCTTGTGTAAGATGTAGTTAAAGAAAGTGAAATATCTTATAAAAATATGACATTGGCTGAAACAAGATACATATTAAGAGTAGGACAATAATACCTATACATCTTTTGGACACAAGAATACCTAAGAAAAATACACTTTTATGACCTAATTTTGTGACATATGGAATACAAGACCATACTTCATCGAGACCATACTTCATCGAGTTAATTGTTCATTTCATCACATTGCTAACCTCAAGAGCGTACTATAATCTCACAATTTTTATTCAGCATTCTAAGAATTTTTTCACCTAGTTTGACTTTAATACCATATAAAAATAAGATAGTTTGAAAAAAATTGAGAATATTTAATTCCTCTAAACATAGGTATTTATACAAAATATATAATCTAAATAAAGAAATAAAAATAAATCAAATTCCTGTGAATATACTAATATAATCCCTAAGAATAATTACTAAATATATTTAACAATTTCCTTAACAAAGTATTACATAGGCCAGAGCATCAAACTAGCTAAAATCTATAAGTATGCATGATGTTGATATTGAATTGGACAGTCTAGATGTTGTAAATGCCTTCAATTTTAATGTGGATACCTTCACTTATCTTTTTGGGCTAGTGATTAAAAATCACAAGATTCTTAGCATTCATGTCAATGATTGCAAGATTAATTGGATAAGAAGACAAAGTCAATAAAGTTGGTTTCAATATTTGCAATCAAAATTCTTTCTCTCAGTTTTTATTTCCTTGTTCAAGATACTATTGCAAATGGATTGATAAGTTTGGGTATATGGGAGCTAGCCTGCTAATTAGGGGTTTAGTTTTGATTATAGTTGATATTTTGGACACGATACGATTAAACGACACGAAACGACACAGACTTAATCGTATATAGATATGAGTTAAACGAATATAGGGTCATAACCGTGTCAACACGATTATGATATGAAAAAAATCGTGTCATAAACGGATTTTACATGTCTAACCTGTTAAGACACGATTAGATACGATTAAAAATATGTTATTTTATTAATTATAAAGATATAACTAATTATTTTAATTTTACTCAAAATTCAAATATATATTATAATATTATAAATATATATAATATATATTTATATATGAATGAATGAATTAAATTGATTCAATTGAACTTATATATATTTAATTGGAGTTTAATTAATTAAATTAAAATTTTAATTAAATAAATTAAAATTATTAATTAAATGTAAATTGATTAAATTGAGATTCAATTAATTAAATTAAATTTTTAATTTAATATTCGTATATATTCGTGTATAATCGTGTCGTTTTAAGTAAAATCGTGTATAATCGTGTCGTGTCGTATAAAATGTATACATTTAGATACATTAAGTAGATCGTGTCTAATCGTATAATTTATACACATTAAGTTAATCGTGTCTAATCGTATCGTGTCGTCTTAATACGAATTTTAACCGTGTCGTGTTCGTATTTCAAATTTTTGACACGATTAATTAATCGTATCATGTTTAATCGTATCATATCCGATTAAGACACGACACAATTATAATTTGATCCTTTATTTTTTTTTATACATAAAGTTAGCTAAACTACAAACAAAATTAACTAACAAAAGTGCATATATATCATGTCAAAAGTGTGTCTTCAAATAAAAAAAAATGTCTCTTTACTTATAAAATATATTTAGTTTTTATAATAAAAGTTAGTATTTTATAAGAAGAGATATATTTTTTTTATATTAAAAGTGTAAGATAGAAAATAAATAAAAAAGTATTGGTGATATTACTCAAAATTTAAATGAATTTTTGGTGAATTATTTTCTTAACTCAAATGAACCGAGTTATTTTCCAGTTCAGTTTTAGAGTAAAAGTTAAAAGCTAACTGTGGACACTAGTGTTTAATAATTGACCATAAATGTTAAACCAAATGCGTACTAAATCCGATTTTTTTTTTTTTTTTTGTAAAATCAACCCTGTTTTTTACAGAAAATCCGATTTTTTCACTACATCTGGTAATTTAAAAAAACCTGGCCACACCAATGGCCGATTCCGGGTCCGGACCGGTTCTAACAACTGTGGAAAGAAGTGGTCAAACATTTCGTCGCACTCCTCACAACTTTGTCCAGGTCACTTTGCCATTAACACGCGTTATGCTTTGATTGGTTTGACTTCGTGGCCATCATAAATCCCTAATAATATCATAGGTCTCTTCTTATTTCGTACTTTGAGATCCCCATTGCTGTTTTTGCTCTTTCTTCGGATTTCATTTCTCTGTTTTAAATTCCGTAGGGTTAGTTTCTTCTTTTCTTCTGTTGATTAGATTATTTTCTTTTCCCGATATATATATATATATATATATATATATAGTTACCTAGTGGATGTATTGCTAGATCTGAAAGTATGTATGTTTGAATTAGTTTTAGCAGAAAATTTCATGAATTTATGGGTTAATTTTTGTTCGTTTCTCTTCACAGTTCATGGATAAAAACTAATATTTTCCCCTGTTGTTGCAATTGCAATCTCTAATTTTAGGTTTTAGTTACAAACCGCAAATCGACTTCGTAATTCCTTTTTCCCCAATTAGATACTATAAGCATTCTTTTTCATTTATTTGGGGGGTTTCATGTGAATGATGAGCTATTTACCGATTTCATACTGTCCAATAACTTATTTGTTTGTTTGTTTTGTTAAATGGGCGTTGCAGGTTGAATTGTCTCAGTTAGGGAGACTTTAGGGGGTCAATAAGATGGGAGGTGGATTTAGGGTTCTGCATCTTGTCAGACCATTTTTATCAGTTCTTCCTGAAGTTCAGAGTGCTGACAGAAAAGTTCCCTTTCGTGAGAAGGTCATCTACACCGTGATTTCCCTTTTCATTTTCTTGGTGTGCAGTCAGCTTCCATTGTATGGCATTCATTCTACAACTGGTGCCGATCCTTTCTATTGGATGCGTGTTATTCTTGCCTCAAACCGTGGGACTGTCATGGAGCTCGGTATCACTCCAATTGTAACATCTGGATTAGTGATGCAACTTCTTGCTGGGTCAAAGATCATTGAAGTGGACAACAATGTACGTGAAGACCGTGCTCTCTTGTAAGTGTATATGTATGGTTAAATTTCAATGAATTGCTAATGTAGTGCAAGTTGCTTTAAGTACTTTTTGCACTGCATAATTGTGGTCTTCACCTTTTTCCCCCATCTGTTTCAATGTACTATGAAAAATATTTTCTTCTTTTTAATGGGATTTGTTTCATACATCTCACACAAACAATGGGTCTATGGTGTTGAGTTAAGATATCGATTCCCATTAGAGATAATTAGTTTTATTCTTATGTTGTTCATCCCATCTCATGGCTTGGATTTTATGTGATAGCTTGATAAGTTGTCATTCCATGACTTTCATGGCAATCATATTAATGGTAAATATGGTATCAGCTATCAGGTGCTTAAAGTTCATTTTAGAATGTTGGCTAATATTATCATTCTCTTTTGAATGAGTTAAGGTATTAGTGCTGATAAGAGATATTTAGTTCTATTTTAGTCTTCATCAGCCCATCCCATGCCTTATAGTTTGATATACTTGTCTTTGCTGACCTTTCATGGCAATCATATTAAGTGTAAACTTGATATGAACTATTGGATGCTTCAAGTTCGTTCTTAATGATAGCAGATATTATTTTCCTCTTAAACGTGGAAATTATCCTGCTTTATTAATTTTTGGCAAGTTTGGCTTGGGATTGCTCTCAACAAGTTGCTTGTCTATGCGATGTCTGAGATGATGATGTCCTGTGGTGCATAAATAACTCTACATTCTTTGTTGTCTTTGATTATTGGCCATTAAGGTGGCTTTATTTTTGCTTTTCTCTTTAGCAACTTCGAATTGATTGTCTAGCTTGTGATAGTTATATTCTTGTTATGATTTGTTTTTCCTCCTAGAAATGGTGCTCAGAAGTTGTTGGGCATCTTGATTGCTGTTGGTGAAGCAGTGGCATATGTTCTCTCTGGGATGTATGGTAGTGTCGGCCAACTTGGAGTAGGAAATGCCATTCTAATTATCATTCAACTCTGCTTTGCGGGAATTATTGTGATCTGTTTGGATGAGCTTCTCCAGAAAGGATATGGTTTGGGTTCTGGAATCTCACTTTTCATTGCAACCAATATCTGGTAAGCTACTTTTTCCTTTTTTCCTCCTATCCTCTTGGTGGAATTTTCTTGAATACATTGTTTGTTGCATGCTTTTTGTCAATTTATGGAAATAGTCATTAATATTTCTACCAAGGTTTGCTACCTAAAAAGAGTGTGCAATACTTCTCAGTGAAAACATTATCTGGAAAGCTTTTAGTCCAACCACCATTAACAGTGGGAGAGGTGCTGAATTCGAAGGTGCTGTTATTGCTTTATTCCATCTGCTTATTACTCGGACCGACAAGGTTCGTGCGCTTCGTGAAGCATTTTACCGGCAGAATCTTCCCAATGTAACTAATCTACTTGCAACAGTCTTGATCTTCCTAATTGTTATATACTTCCAAGGTTTTCGTGTGGTCTTGCCTGTGAGGTCAAAGAATGCTCGTGGGCAGCAGGGTTCATATCCAATCAAACTGTTCTATACCTCGAACATGCCTATTATTTTGCAGTCTGCTCTTGTTTCTAATCTCTACTTTATCTCCCAGGTATTGAGTTTAGTTTGCTTTGTGCAGAGATTGAAGTTTGACTTACCATTTAATATGCTGATTGATTTTTTCTCTACAGTTGTTGCACAGGAAGTACAGTACCAATTTCCTGGTGAATCTTTTGGGGAAATGGAAGGAATCTGAATATTCAGGTGGTCAGAATGTTCCTGTTGGTGGCCTTGCATATTACATAACTGCACCTTCAAGGTGACTTTTCTTCTTTTCCTTATTTTCTGGCTCTCTCTTCCCCCATGCGACCCACAGGCACCAAAAAAGGAAAAAGTAATTATCCCTGTCCTTCCCTGCTAACTCTGACAAAGCATTTATGTTCTTCTGCAGCCTTGCTGATATGGCAGCAAATCCTTTCCATGCGCTTTTCTATCTTGTTTTTATGTTGTCAGCTTGTGCTCTATTCTCAAAAACTTGGATTGAGGTTTCTGGATCATCTGCTAAGGATGTGGCCAAGCAGCTTAAGGTACATGATCTTAGAAATCTTGTGATTCTAGATATGATTTTATATAAAGTTTGCATGAGTTGTTTGAGAACTATTCATTGAAGTTTCTTTTTCAGGGTTACCAATGTCTTTTGAGATTTCTTTTGGATTTAGTTTAGGCATATTCTCTCCACTTCTATTTTGTCCTCCTAACTTAAGATATACATAAGGAGATTGAGTATATTACTCATTCCTGTTTTGGAAAACATTATCTTTATGGGTTCTGCTTCTTTTCGAAGATAGTCAAGTAAGTTAATACTTAGCTTAAAGCATATCCAGCTCCTTGAACTTGACAGGATTTGTCAGTTTACCTCTCATACTTAATTTTTGAATCTCATAAGACACATGTACTTGAATTTTGGTATAAATAAACTCTTGCACTTGCTATTGCTTAACATTTAAATAACTGAACTTTGACATTTTTTAATATTTAAATACCTCTGTACTAACGTGGAGTTAAAATCTTACTGGCTCATCCACATTAGCACATAGGTGTTTAAATGCTAGGAAATGGCAAGTGCATGTCTATTTATACCAAATATTCAAATACAAGTATCTATAATGTCCAAAAATGAGTAAAGGAGGCAAACTGGCTAATAATGCCAGTTGTAGGAGGTTGGATATGCTTTAGGCCTTTATTCTTTGAAGTTCTTAAGTGGACTCTGTTGAGTAAGTGCCAAACATGTTCACAGGCAAAGTCCATAGTTTTCTTTGGGGTCTCTAACTTGGAAAATTGCATAGGATATACATTTCTAAATTGTAGATTTGCCTGTTTTGGGTTATCATTATCCAATGAGGTATCCAGCACGTGACAAGTTAAGAATAATTGATCCATAACCAGGAAGTTTCATTTTTGTTCATCTGTTTATCTTAGTGCAACAAACTAAACAATGGCCATGTAGACTGCTCTGCCATGTTTGCCCCACTTTGATAACTTATTTACTGGATGCATATGTTATTGAGCAATATCCATGCTTTAAGGGGATTCTGACGGAATTAAATACTTGCGGTTTTTTTAGTACATGGCTCCCGTTTGTCCTTCACTATAACCTCAAGGCAAGCTTCTGTTATTTGGACATGGCATGGATTATGAAATCAGTTGAATTTTTTAAACTAAGATGCATAAAGGGTTGTCTGGCGAGTGAAATCAAATCAACGGTCTTATTTTCATTTTCTTCTGTTGCAGGAACAACAAATGGTCATGCCTGGTCATCGGGAGTCCAACTTACAGAAAGAATTGAACCGCTACATTCCCACAGCTGCAGCTTTTGGCGGCATCTGCATAGGTGCATTGACAGTGCTGGCTGATTTCATGGGTGCAATTGGGTCTGGGACGGGGATTCTTCTTGCAGTCACAATCATTTATCAATACTTCGAGACCTTTGAGAAGGAGAGAGCTAGTGAACTTGGCTTCTTTGGTTTCTAGGTTTATGTCATGATTTAGATTGATGGATGGTGGTGCCAGCGAGCTCCCCTGCAATTTTGGTGAGCTTAGAGATGCATGTAAGCTTTTGACACCAAAGGTTTTTAATTTGATTATGGAATAGTTTGATAAAAAATGAAGTACAAATACACATTGGACTAAAAGTGCTTGGTTCTTGTCGTACCATGTCACAACCCTCATCCTTTGCTCAAGTTGTCGTCTGATGTATTAGTGGGTCTATAAAGTCTGCTACACTTGTGGTTTAAATGGGTGTTTAGTTTCCCAGTTAAAAATTTATGAAGACATCGTACTCGAATTAGACGAAATAGTCAGGGTCATACTGACCTGTAATTTTCTGGAATTTGTACCTGCTCTACGGTTATTAATCTTCAGTACAATATATCCGGATAACCAAATTTTAAGCCTGCATACAATTGAGGTGTGGTGTGGTTTTTATTCATTTATAGTCTTCAGCATATGAAATTTTATGTGTTTGATACATCCTGTATCAAAATGCAATTGCAAGGGTACCAGTTAGATGTTTATTATTATTATTAGTCATGGTTTATCTGATCCCTTTGCAGTGGTTTTAGCACAAGGCAAAGCTGGAATTCACCTTGTCTCCTATAGTTTATGCAGTTAAAGGAGAAAAGAATTGAGGGATGCCGTGTCATGATTCTCTTTATGAATCTATTTCTGTTCTTCCATGCTGGCTCTGCCAATATGAAGCTCATCACTGAAACCATTTAAACATTTCTGTTTTGAGACTATAAAATCTGATATCAGACTACAATTGCGAAGTGAAATTAACTTGTCGCCTTTCTGGGTAGGCAATCTATCATTAGAGACCCTAAAAGCCCTATTCAAAGGAGATGCATGTAAGGAGATCTGATTTAACAAAAAACAAAAAAATCTTCAAATTTCAATCGGGTTTGGTGAAAATATAGCCTTATGTTGATTTAGATAAAAAAAAAATGTTACTTTGACTCGATGTCTATATTTAAAAAATTACTTATAATAATATACTACGTAAATATAAATTTTTACAATAAGAATAGATCTTGTAGACAATATTTTTGTGGCAAAAAATTGTAAAACTCATACTAGCAATTATTTCATACTTATTAATACAAAGTGTGTGTGCTTCATATTTTATACTTTTTTTTGGACTCTTTAGCATTGTACACATGATTAAATGGAAAAGATTGTTTCATTTCCATAGCTTTATCACAATTATGGAATAAGAAAAAGATATCTTATTACAACAGCACCACTTGTGTAAAAGATTAATAAACAAACTTCAAAATTAACTTGAAAACTAATTAAGATTGACATTGAGTTTCTTAAAATTGTTTTCAAGAAAGTTGTTTTGCAGTAAAGAGGATCTTGATCTGGGAGATGCTGGATCTTCTTCATCAGTTTCTTGGCTAAAGACGGACATTCTTCGTCCTTATGAAGGAGTTGAGGGACTGATAAAAGGCAAGATTGAAGCAGTGGAGCTGCTCCTGAGGCTGAAGGAGAAAGATTTTAGATTGAATTTCAAGTTTGAGACTTATGAAACTTGGAAGTAGGTGACTGACAACTATATATGAAAGGCACACTAAAATAGAATTGAAAATGATTGTCTAAGAACATGAAAAAAAAAACCCCCCAATTATCTAGAAAAAAAAAAAATTAACAAACTATAACCACTCAAACAAAGATCCGAAGACTTAAAAAAACATTTTAGTGAAGATATGGAACTTCTATATATACATATATAGAAATAATTTGAATTTAACAAATATTACTGTCTAGAAAGATTTGGTACTTTTGCACACTACTTATATAACATAGATTACCATTTTACTGATTGTTTTCATTTAGGATTTTTAAATTATGTTATTAATCATATTAATTCTATAAATGAATCTTTAGAAAAATTTATTAGTTTTTTTTATTTTTTTATTTAAAAAAAAATCTAAGATTTAGAAGAATTGACTCTGATGAGTGAATTTGAGAAATATATATATATATATATATATATATATATATATATATATATATATATATATATATTAAGGAAACCTTTTTATGTTATTGCTAGTTCTTACTACTTTAATGAGTATGAAAAAATTAAGGGATGCTATAGAAGGCAAATAAAAGATTGTTTAGTATCCCTTCATTTTCGAAAAGAGTAAATTCAGTTGAATGGTATCAAAATCTTTGGTACTACTACATAAGAAATAATAAGGATATTTCTTAAAAGAATAAAATGGTTGAGGAGACTAAAAGAATATTTCTCTCATACAAAAACGACATTTGAAAGAAAAAAATTGTCTTTTAGCTAAAGTGTAAATTGTTTAGGAAATACTTTATTTTGTCACTATTTGGTAAGAACAAACTAGATTATAATATAGTTT
The DNA here is from genome assembly GCA_023653625.1 of Triadica sebifera. Taxonomy (NCBI): domain Eukaryota; kingdom Viridiplantae; phylum Streptophyta; class Magnoliopsida; order Malpighiales; family Euphorbiaceae; genus Triadica; species Triadica sebifera. The sequence continues at coordinate 29,975,188 of CM042902.1, forward strand.
AATCATAAAAATAATTTAGTTTGACCAATAATTTATATTTAGCAAAGTAATTTATTTGGAAAAAAAATTAAATTATAATCTCCAAAATAAAAACTTGTAGAACTACTTTTTTTTTTAAACTAGTAGATTATGATTTTTTTTTTTTACCCTTATTTTTTATTATTTTATAATAATAATATAATTATTAAATTATATATAATATAATTATTAAATTATTTAATATGTACATTTATAATAATAATAATAATAATAATATTATTATTATATGATAAAGATAGATGTATTTATTATATTATGATGAAATATTTAACATAATTTTTATATTATTTAATATGGATATATATTATATATGGATATATATTATCTAATTCGTTTGTATTATGTATTTAAATGATTTTTATATAATATTTTTGAATAATATAAATATATCATTTTATGTTATTTTATATTTTTTAGCTAGTTTTATCAAACATTTTTAATTAAATTAGCTAAATTATCAGCTACTAAATTATCAGTTACAATTAAATTATTAGCTAGTAGCTAAATTATTAACTAGCTTTACCTTTGTAAATAATTAAAAGAAGTGCATTATTGATTTTTTTGTTAAAAAATATATACTAATTATATGCATCTACTAATCTAAAAATCAAATCTAATGGTACATTAACATATACTCTATCCGTTTCTATATAATTGATGCTTTAGGAGATTTTACTATAATTAAAAAACTATTAATTAGTATTAAATTATATTTGGTTTTTGACTTTAAATTCTATATAATATTAATAATTTTGGATTGATGAGTATAAGGGAAAAATTGAAAAAAATAATAATTTTATTGATTGTATGAAAATGATAGATAAATAAAATTTTAAATTTTTTCTAAAACATCAGTTATATAGGAACGAAGGGAATAACATATACTTAAAATTATGAAAACAAAAAACTCTGATTAACTTGTAACTTTTTTTTTGAAAGTTTAAACCAAAAATAAGAACAAAACATAGGATCAAACTAAATCCAGGGCAGATTGGCAGGTTTCTTGTCTTACATCCGACCTAAGATTCTAGTGTTAGAGTTTCAGAGAATAGAATATCTGATAAGCAACTAGACAAACTGCTATAACTGATGACTAGCATGAGACTCACCTACCCGAGTAAGAGCATGAGCGGCTATATTAGCTTGTTGTTACTTGCCGGTTGAAGAGTTTGGAATTACATATTGAATAGTTTTTATATTATTAATCAGTATTGTTATTATAATAGATTTAATAATATTTTATAATTCTAATATTTTTTTTACTCTCAAACATTAACAGAATTAGAATGGAAAGAGTGAGTGTGTACTAATACTTTTTAAATGTTAGAACTATAAAATAAAAAAAAATAGTGTTTACATAATGATATATAGTGTAATTAAAATTGATTATGACTAGGAACAATTTATGAATCAAATAATGATGCAATTAGAATTAAATATTACAAAAACATTAAGTGGAGTTTTGCTTTCTTTTTTTTTTTGTTGAATCTTTATTATAATTAGTAAGTGAATAATTATAGAAATTTAAACGTCAAGCATACCATAAAAAACAAAAAACAAAGAAATCTATATGCATAAAATAATTTCGTTTAATGTTACTTTTATCATACGTTATGAATTAAATATAAATAGAATATGTATATTTTGGTTCTCAAAAACTCCAATCCACCTTTTTCTTTCTTTCTTTTTATTTTCTTTTATTTTTTTTAAATATAAACTTTTTCATGTTGACTGAAGTAAAAAAAAAAATGTGGGTAGAGAATTATTTTCTCTATTTTTTGAGTAATATATATAGATATTTTATCTCATATTGGTCTTTTTAGTATTGAAAAGAGTGTATGTGTTACTCATGAGATGTAAATACTCTGAAAAAGAAAAAAAATATATTAAAGCATTGATTAAAGCCCTTAATTAATTTGGGTAAAGCAATCATTCTCCACCTAATGATCCAATGATAAGCCTAACCTTTTTGACTTAGAAAATGACCTAAAATATTCTTCATACAAAAAGAAACTATCACAAAATATGGATATTTGGTTCATGACAAGAAAAGCAAAATTTCTTAAAATTTTCCTTTTAAGAAAAATTATTGAATGTTTTATAATTAGTCGTTTTCGATTAAGTTTAGCTTTCCAAGATATTGACCCAAAACAACATCAAATATTTAATAATATGGCAATTAGGTGTGCACAATGACTTCAATTCTTGGGGCCCTTCATTGATGTAAATCGATTGCTATATTTCATTTTCTTTAAGTCATAACCACACACAAGTCTTATTTATGGCCATTTGCTCGTTTTATATTTAATACATTATAATATGATATATGAAAATTTTCCTTCTTTAGTCTATTTCGAACCGACCATGTCACCCGTAGTGTAATAATTTTTATAATTGATAAAAAAATTTTAAAAAAAATTTAAAATATTTTAACAAAAACTAAAAATTAGTCTAACAAGTAACAACCTTTAGTAAATTAAAGTTAAATAATTTTTTTTTTAAAAAATAATGAGTCTAAAGTCTTTTTTCACTTAGCAATTAGTATACAAAGGTTATATCACTGTAGGAAAAATTAGTAAGAGCTTATTTTTAAATGGGGGTAATAATAAAAAAGGAAAATACAAAAAAAAACATATTAATATACGAGATATTTTAAATTTTTAAAATTATAATTTTTTACTAATTCAAAAAATAGCGTGTTTGGAGGTTTTAATTCCGTCCTTTAATTAAATATTTGTTCATTTTAGGTTCTTTAATTATAAAGAAAGCTCTAATATGGAGAGGTTTTTTCAATTTTAATTCTAATGATTTTCAATTCAAGCCTCCAATCATAATCCTTCCTACCTACCGTGGACATGTGCCAAATCATACAATTAATGTGGATTTTTGTCCATAAATTATATAAAAAGAATATACAAAATATTCGAATTAAAAGAAATTTGATGTTTGACTGGTGACTTAATAAATTTTGAAAATCACTATATTAGATATAAAAAAAAAAAAGAAAAAAAAATTAGCAAGCAGTGAGTTGAGTATCATTCCCATGAGAAATGGACGTGTGCTTATGTGAATGAATTAATTGAGTTCAAGTTAGCCAAGACAATAAAAAATGATAATTAAAACTAAACTAAACAACAATCTAAATTATACTAATTAATCCCACAATCAATTCACAAACAAACCCAATGCGATAGAGGTTGGGTTCTACTCACTAATTCCACTAGTGATTATATTCGTACAAGATGAACATTGCTTTTAATGATATATGACAGTAGTGGGATCGTCAAAATTGGGTCGCCTTATTAGGGTTCACACACACTTGCTAGTTTTGATTCCCTTTTGGTTTAGCTTAGACTAACAAGCATAAAACCAATCCCTTTTTTTTATGCAAGACTCCCTTTTGGTTTAAGTTCACAAAAGTTATTTTATAGATAAATAGTCTCTCTCAGTTAAACCTCTTCTTATAGCTCTATTCGATCATTAAGACTCAAATCAACATAATAAAAACACTAAGCATAACATATAAAGAACATCCATAGACATCCAAAGGTCACATAAACATCATAAATATTATTAAAAAGAAGTATTTGCACATTCTTGGGGGTTAAAGTCTCCTCTATCAAGATTCTTAATTATCCATATTCAAATATATCATGAAATAAACAATAACACAAAAATAGAGCAAGATAATGAAAGAAGAAAAATTAAAAACTAAAGCTCTTTTTAGTTCAAATGATCTTCGAGCTCTCGTATGTAGGCAAAACCCTTCTTTCAAATTCTTTTTGCTTAAATGCAGCTCCTTTCTTGCTAAATTTGATTACTTAAGGTGATTGACATGGAGTAATTGTAGAAAAAATTGAAAATTATAGGTAAGAATAAGGAATGTGGGTAGGTGGTCTCTCTTCAAAGAGTGAAAAATATGACTTTTATACTCCCTTGAGGGCTCTAATCTCTATGCTGATGCCCCAGGGACATTTTAGATGTTTTATAGGATCTAAAGAGGATGATTATTGAATTATTCCCATGTAGTTCCAAGTTGAGAGGTTAAAAATGGCTCTTTTAGAAGACAGACAACCATGCTAGCAAGGATATTGACATGTTGCTACTAGTGTTCACTAGATCATGATGGACAAAAGACAAGCATCAGGGGATCTCACATGGGTAGGGACACATCTGTGCGGCTACCCGTGTCCTTCATTACCCATGTCCTTCATTGGAACTTTTGCATGATTTATGCCCCTCTACACGCCTTGCCATACACTATTTTTCTTTGGAGCTTTTTCTGAGTTTTTTTTTTTTGTCTTTTTTTGACTCATGTTGTAGGCTTGGACTTGAAAATTTAAGCAAAATTGGTTCAAATGTCTTCATTTTTTCCCAAAAACACTTTATCAAGTTCAATATGCTACAAATTAATAGAAAAACACAATAAAATATGAGCAAAAATGATAAGAAATAGTGTAAGTTCTTAAGGAAAATTAGTGTAAAATTAAGTGCTATCATATATAATTGAAAAAATTAAGCTTCAAATTGATAAGGAAAAAAAACTAAAGAAAAAAAACTAAAGGTTTGAATTGAATATACATCCTTATAATGAATTTCTTTTTTATGATTGTTTGAAATTAACTTTTGAAAGAATCTTGAAATTAACTTTTTTTTCAAAAGTTAATTCATGAGAGAGAATATTCAAGGTAGTAGTCTATATATAACATCCCCTTGCTCTACTGAATAATTTGAACCTAGATCCCATATTATGGTTCATTTGCTTATCTTGACTACAATTAATCATGTTTCTCACAATATTAAAGGTAGAACATCATTTTGCTTCTTTCATATGCTACGACCACCAAGGTACCATCTCATTCCAATACTAGCTTCAACCAACAAGGAAATAAAAAAGGAAAGAGAGAGATTAGACATCATTCCCACTATAATTTTTGAAGAAAAACTAGAAAGGAGGAAGGAAGGAAATTTCGGCTTACCTTAAGAATAGAATTTATAAATTCTCTTTCTTTTTCTTTCTTTTTTGATCTCCAACACCAAAACCCAAGTCAAAACCGCGGCCTATCTTGCTTTGATCTTCCCCCTCCTTGCTCAAATTTCAAAATGCAAGCTCACCCTTAAGCTCTTCTAGCCATGGCCGACCATCATTGCCTTTCTCCTTAGCTTTTGTGTCTCGGCTTACCCTAAAAATGATGGAGGGAGACTACTTCTTCAAAGGCTCATAACAAACTACTCCAACCATAACTTTTCCTAGCTAAATGGATTATTTGGCCAAGGGGATCGTGCAAGAAATGAAAGGAAAATAGAAGAGGAGGGACGGGTTTTGGTAGAAGAGAGGAAAAGGCTTAGTTAAATGGAGAATTGGTGTATGGATTTGTTGTAAGAAAATATGTAAAGTGTACCACTCTTTTCCTTGTTTTTTTTTTATAGCTAAATTTAGGGAGGTGTTTAACGTGCATGCGTGCCAAATGGCCAACATGCAAAATGGTATTATTTAATTAATATTGATTTATTTTAATTATTTATTTTAATCTTAATCATTTTTCCTTTTTCCGATAAATCCTTGAATTTTTCTTTTCTTCACTTTAGTCCATGTATAAATTTTATTTTCCCCAATTCAGACTCTAAATTAAATACTATCCAATAATAATACATCCCATAAATTTCACCTTAAATCATTCTATGTATAGTGCGAATTGCAATTTCGCAATTCGCCCACTAAAATGAAAATTTGCATTTTTCTATTTAATCAGGATTTTTAATTTTGCCTAATTAATTTACAATTAATATTTGTATTTTTATTTTTCATTCTTATTAGATCTAGATTTATACTCTAATCTCATCGGTGCAATTTCGATCGCAAAACACACACTAATTATGGTCAGTCCAGTACATCTAATCACAAAACATGTGTAACAATTAGTTCCAAACTAGTAGACGTGATATTATACATGCGCAAGCCAATTGTGGGAATAGAATAAAGCAAGGATAATTTAGAGCAAGATGTAAACTATATGTATATATTTTAATATTATTTTACTCTCTGATACTATAGAGAAATTAATGTAGAATAATTAAATAAACTTTAAATCTAATTCTTCTAAAAAATTAGCTAAAATAATTATTCAATCTATAGTAATTTAAAGTTATAGCGGATAGATATGCGATAATCTACAATAATTTTTCTAAAACATTAATGCACAGTCCTATTTAATTTTAAGGGAGACACGGGGGGCACTTGCCCAAACAAGTATAAAGTAACTAATTAAGGGTTTGTATATAGAACTAACGATCACACTTGTAATCATCTAACTAATTTAATTAAACCTAACTAGAACTATAGGATTTAGTTCTTCATTTTGCAACATTTAATATTTAATATTTATATAAATTAATTAATCAGATAATTCTTTGGAACTAGAAATTAATTAGGTAAAACTTTTCTGGAATTATCTCCATAAGATTTTTTGAGCATGTAAGACAAAAATGCTGGAAAAGGATTTGGACTGATGTACCATAATTATTGCAGATAATGTGGCCGCAAATCGGGAAAAGGGTGTTAGGTGACTGGGCTTTTTAGGATTTATGCACATGTTTTGTAATTTATTTCTATTTATAATGATAAATTTTGATTAAATAGGGTTATCCTAAAGGTTAAAAGTGTAAATAGAACTCTAAAATATAAATAACAAAAAAAATTAAAAATTTAATATTAAAATAAGAAGTATATAGATCCTTGTACTAAAATTCAGTTCAATTTATTTCGTATATTAAAATTTTGGATATGTATTTTCAATTTATATATTAATAGACTGAATTAATCTTATTCGTACTGGATAACAAAACGCTCCATCATCTTGATCTAACTAGCTCCATTAATCTTTCATTTTAGGTCATTTTATACTTTTACATTTTAGAATAAGTCATTGTTTTGAAAAGCTGACTTGCTAATGGATCTCATTTGAGCATATATATTTTGCATATACATCACTTGAATACATGTATAATACATATTTTTATTTAAATAAATTAATAATATACACTTAGTTTATTTTCAAGTAAAATAAAGAAACTAGATTGAATTAATAAAAAAATTAACATTGTTAATTTAATTAAATTAAAATAAGTGATTAAATTATATTTTTATATTGATTAGTAAAATGGGATAAATGTATGTATACATGGATGTATGTATAATAATAATAATAATAATAATAATAATAATAATAATAGAAGAAAAGAGGGAACTAGATAGCAAAAAAAAAAAAAAACAGCTTAGCTTAGTCAAAGTCCAAGTTTCTTATTTTTTCTACTAACACTTCTTCTTCTTCCCTTCATTTCTTTTTTTTATTTCAAAGTTCTTCCACAAATCAAGTAAGAAAATTTTTGGTAAGTTAATTATTCCTCTATATGTTACTAATCTTGAATTAAAGATTAGATAAATTAGGGTTTATGGGGTGTAAATTATTAAATTGAAAATCTGAATTATATTTTTATGGAAGAATATTAAGACTTAATTTTCATAGTCTTAGAGAGAGAATTTGAAAGAGTTCAAAACATGAAACTTTTAGATTTATATATATATATATATATATATATATATATATATATATATATATATATATATATATATAAATATAATTAAAACAGTTTTTTAAGATCTGATGTATTTTAAGAGAAACCATTCTTTGAATAAAATCGATTTTGGTTCGATTTTCAGCAGACTACCCTACAGTTTTTATCTTTTTGATCATCTTAGAGATATACTTTGATGAAATATAAAACATAAAATTTTTAGATATATATGTTATCTAGCTGTATACCAAATTTTAGATTCATATATCATGTGGATTTTGAGTTATGATAAAGGGAGCCATGACTATCTCATAGTTGCTTAGTACCCTGTACAAGTCCAGAAACTTGTTTAATTATTTTAACTTCTTTATAGACGGAATCTGTAATTTGTCAAAATATAAAAGTTATAGAATTATGCTTTAGATAAATTTTGATAAAAAATTTACCTTAATATGTTATGTATAGAGTGATATATAGCCTTCACAAGTTATATTGGTCTTAAAGCCAACTTTATTCTAAACCAGTAAAACATTTCTTATAATTTGAGGACCTTAGTGATAGAATTGACAAAAGTTGTAAACATAAAAAAATATTTCATATTTACCTATATAAGTTTCTATAAATTTTCACTATAATATGACTTACGTATTATAAGATATGAATTATCAAAATTGGTACCCTAAAACTACCTAAGGGAAAAATAAGTCAGAAAATATAACACAATTAGAAATTGCATCATAAATTGTACAATACTCTAATTGCTCTAAAATTTTAATATGTTATTTAATTATATGTTAAATTTTAAAAAATTGTACAATGCTCATTTGATGGTTATTCTCACTGAGTCGCAACTCATCAAATTGCATCATTTTTCAGGTAGAGAATAGTAATAGTTCATATTGAGGTGTATATAAAAGTCACAGATTAAAGGTCACCAGTTGAACATCCTCACTCTCTCTCCTTGCATTCCACACGTATACGAACATATCATTTATATTTGATGGTTGAATACTTGCATATATATAATTACAATGAACATGTACTATGATATATAAACATATTCAACTTGTAAATTTACTAACTTTTAAACATAATATTTAAGTTATTAATATATGTGATGTTATATGTTATGATTAAAGCATCTGTATTGATTGTTGAATTGTTGATGATAATATGAGATGAGTTAAAAAAATTACTCTTGCTGTAAACATGAATTTTATTTTATTCTTGTTCCATACGTGATAACTTAATATATAAATATAAATGTGGTATATAGAAGTATAAGGTGTTAGGTATTACACATAACATATAAACCATGTATATTATACACATATACATAACTTACATGTTCAATTACCATATCAATTACTTGATATAAACATTTCATTACACATTTATACAATATCATAATTTCTTTTTATATTCATTTAACTTCCATTTTTATATTGCCTGAAACTCTTTAAGCTTTTATTATTACATATTTTTCTACTCCAAAACTCTAAGCTTGGACTATCCAGATGCGAGATATGAGACAATGGTGCTCACACTGTGAGCTTAAACCATATTGACTGAGAATAATATAGTATGCTAGCAAATATAGGATCAAGTGCGCTCATATACCGAGTTTTAACCATTTATCCTTTTATCATATCAAAGTAACTCATATGATATCGTTCACCTCCCTCAATGATATACCATTTATCCTATGACAAGTCCAAGACTAGAGAACTGGGTATTTTAACTCATAATCATTTATTTTTCAATTCATTTCATGACATGTTATTACCAGCATAATATTTCATTTATGTATTCTCATACTAATACATAAATGTCAAACCATATATTCCACATGTTATTTTTCATATATATATACATCCCCATAACATGTATTTAACAAACCATTAATTAAAATTGTAAACCAAAATGTACATATATTACATTCATCCTACTTTACGGGTGTGAATTACTTATTCACGGCCATGAAGGTACACTTTTATGGTTATCTTACCTGTGAACTATCATGTGAAAGAAAAAGAGCATTCATGGGCATGAATTACCTATTCACGATTGTCACACCATGTCATTCACAACTTTTCAACCGTGATAACAAACTGTAAAATTCTGGGTTCATGCAAGTTCATCAGCCTCAACATTCATGACCATGATTATATGTTCACGGGCATGAATGATTAAATTTTATGACCTCCTCAGCCATGAAACAAATCATGAACTCTATTGTCCGATTTGGGCACCCCATTCATTCACGTGGCACCCTTGTCATAGTTATGAATCATATATTTTCAACAAACTCAAAACAGAGCATATCATACATTTCATGCAAAATCTATATGATTAACCAATGTTAATCACTCCTATTAACACTTTCATACATATACCATGGCCACAACATATTTAAACAACCTTCAAGTCATTCCAACCTCATTTTAGGTCATTTGAAAACATAACTTATCATATATGTCTTCTAACTTATTTACCCATGTTATTAATTATCCATAACATGTCATTTTCATCATTCTATAGTCCACAACATGTAAAACATATTAAGATGCATGAAAAGTGAATGTAAATGTCATTATGTACTAACCTTTCACCCTAACCACAACTCATCCGCTGATTCTTCAACATCAGTCGGTTCAGACCTCCACTTAGTTTCACCCAAGCTTCATCCTGGCTATGGATAGATCACCCAGGTTTGGGTCCATAAGCAGTGACAATTGCTCTATGAAGACTCGTTTTCGCAAAATGGAGCCTTAACTAACTTTACAAGTTTTTCAAGCCTGTTTTCCTTTTTATGATGTGTTCATTTGCTCACAAGTCGAACCTATCATCAAAAAATATTTCTATCAGAACCTTATAACCATAAACAAGCTAAACAAAATCCTAAAAACCAAGTTCTACCTCTATCTTGGAAAAACTCTATCAAACCTCCATATTTTTTCAAGCTTCTAAGCTAAAACAATGGTGTTTAGGGTTCCTTTATGATGGAGAAGATGACTAAGACGTCTTGATTGTGTCAGAGGTGACAAGGGGGCAGTTGAGGTGATTTTAAAGCAAGATTTGGTGTAGAGAAAAGAAAAAAGTGCGGTTCCACATGGCTAACTGACATGAGTTCTTAGGCATAACCCTTACTTTCATGGGAGTGAAATACTATTCACATCCATGACTAATCCATTCATGGGCGTGAACGTTGTCTCTTCTCAAAACACTCTCGCCATGTCTAAAACTCTGTTGTTTATACCATAACACGATATTCACAGGCGTGAAAGCTATCTTTTTAACAACACTTAAACTTTAAAATACTTTAAACCTCATTCTTTCCCTCTCTAAATACATAATCTATAAGCCCTACTTTACAGACATTACAATTCTTCTCCCTTTAAATAAATTTTGTCCCAAAATGTACCTATTGTATTGGATGAAAACGGAGGATACTGAGTTCTCATCACATCCTCACTTTCCTAAGTTGTCTCTTCAGTAATGTGATTCTTCCATAACACTTTAACTAGTGTTATTTTTTGTTCCTCAATTCCTTGACTTTCTAAGCCAAAATCTCGACTGGTTCTTCCTCATATGATAAGTCTGGCCTAACCTCGATGCTTTCAACTGAAATGACATAAGAATGATATGATTTTTACCTCCTCAATATAGATACATGAAACATATTATGTATTTTGTTTAACTCTAGTGGTAGTGCTAGTCTATAAGCAATTGGCCCAATCTTTTCCAGGATATCATTAGGTCCAATGAATATGAGACTCAACTTTCCTTTCTTTCTGAATCAAATAACTTTCTTTCATGGAGAGACTTTAAGAAACACTTTTTCTTCCACCATGTACTCAATATTTCTCCTCTTGAGATTTGCGTACAACCTTTGCCTATCTGAAACTACCTTTAAATGATCTTGAATGAACTTTACTTTCTTTTCTATCTTTTGCACTAATTCTGGCCCCATTAGCTTTCTCTCGCGAAGTTCAATCTAACATAATGGTGTTTGATATTTTCTACCATAAAGTGCCTCGTAGAGAGCCATCTGAATGCCCGACTGATAACTATTATTATAAGAAAATTCTAATAATGGTAGATATCTCTCTCAACTTCCCTCAAATTCTATAATACAACTTCTCATTATATCTTCTAATATTTGAATCACCCTTTCCGTCTAACCATCCGTTCGAAGATGAAAAGTTATACTAAAGTTGAACTTTGTATCCAACACTTGTTGTAGACTCTTTTAAAACTATGATATGAATCTCGAATCTTTATCCTATATGATGGAAACTGGAACTCTATGAAGTTTTATCACTTCATTCATATACAATTCTGCTAGTCTATTTAACTGATATCTCTTCTAATAGATAAGAAGTGAGTTCACTTCGTTAACCTATCTACTATGACCTATATGGCATCATACTTTCTCAATGTCAGAGGTAAACCAATCATAAAGTCCATTGTGATCCTTTCATATTTCCATTTTGGAATAGTGATCGACTGCAGTAATCCTGATGGTACTTGATGTTCTGCCTTAATTTACTGACATATCAGGCATTTTGTAATAAACTCTGTAATTTCCTTCTTCATTCTTGACCACCAATATTTTACCTTCAAATCTTGACATTGTTACTTCCTGGATGCAATCACATATCTAGTCTCATGTGTCTCTTTCAATATTCTCTATCTCAAATCTAGTATATTCAGCACACATAACTCTCCTTGATAGTACAACCCTTTATCTGAATCAACTAAAAACTCAGGTCTCTCCTTTTTAGAGACTAACTCAATCAACTTAACTAATCTGGCATTCTGCCTATGTGCATCTCTAATATCCTGATTTAAAGTAGGTCAAATGTACAACTTTGTCATGACCTTTCTACTCAATGCATCGACTACAATATTGGCCTTACCTGGAAAGTAATCAATTACATAATTATAATCCTTGATCAACTTTAACTAACTTTTTTGTCTTAAATTTAACTCCATTTGAGTAGGAAGATATTTTAAACTCTTATGGTCGATGTAAATGAAACATTTTCCCTATATAGATAATGATGCCAAATCTTTAATACAAAAACTATAGCTGCCAATTCTATATCATAGGTTGGATAATTCTTTTCATGAGGTTTCAATTACCTGGAAGTGTAGGCAACAACATTTTCTTCTTGCATCAAAACACATCCCAAACTACTATGAGAAGCATCACTATAAACAACATACTTCTTGTCCGAAACTGGTTGTATCATAACTAAAGCTTATGTTAACAAAGTACTAAGTTGATCAAAATTGTGCTAACACTTGTCTGACCATTCAAATCTCTCATCTTTTCTTAACAATATAGTTAACAGAGAATCTATCATGGAGAATCCTTTAGCAAATCTTCTATAGTAGCTCGCTAAACTAAGAAAATTTCTGATCTCTATCACATTCTTTGAAGGCTTCCAATCCAATATTGCCTCAACCCTATTGGGATCTACTTTAACTCCATCCACTGATACTACATGTCTGATGAATGCTACCTCATCCAGCCAAAACTCACATTTAGAAAGCTTGACATACAACTTCTAATCCTAAGGATCTGCAAAACTATCATCAAGTCCTCTTTATCATTGGAATAAACCAAGATGTCATTAATGAAAACCACAACAAACTAATCTAAATATGGCCTGAAGATCTGATTCATCATATCCATGAAAAGCTGTCAGAGCATCAGTCAACCTAAATGGCATAACCAAAAACTCATAATGGTCATATCTAATCCTTAAAGATGTCTTTGCCACATCATCTTCCTTAACTTTCAACTGATGATACCTTAAACTGAGGTCTATCTTAGAAAACTCCTGCACCCTTTAATTGATCAAACATATCATTAATCCTTAGCAAATTATATTTGTTCTTTATAGTAAATTTATTCAATTGCCTATAATCAATACACAATCTCATTGATCTATCATTCTTCTTAACAAATAGTATTGTGCACCCTATGGGCATATACTTAGCCTAATAAAACCTTTATCTAACAACTTTTACAACTGTGGCTTTAACTCTTTTAACTCTGAAGGTGTCATTCTGTAAATTGCAGTTGATATCGAAGCTATATGTGATGTAAGTTCTATAGATAACTCTATCTTCCTATCCAAAGATAGTCCTGGTAAGTCATCGAAAAATATCTCTAGATATTCTCTCACTGTTGGGAAATCCTGTAGATCTGGTCCTTTCTTTCTGGTAGTCTCTTACTGAGGCTAAAGGGACGTTAAGAGTTCGATCCCTGCCTCTAACAACCTACTGTGCAGTCTATTATGCAAAGGGCTGGCAGTGATGGGTTGGAGGTATTGGGCCATGGACCCCGACAGCCTGTTGGTCTCAGTGAGACGGCGGGTGGGCGCAGTCTGTCATGCAAAGGGTTGGTCCAGTCGTTACATGAAATATCATTCACAACCATGACTAATCCATTCACATGCGTGATTGTTCTATCTTCTCAAAACACTTTCGCCATGTCCAAAACTCTATCTTTTGGACCATAGCACGACTTTTATAGGCATGAATTACTATTTACGGGCATGAAAGCTTTGTTTTTCACAACACTTAAACTTTAAAATACTTTAAACCCTATTCTTTCCCTCTCTAGACATATAACTCATAGGTCATACTTTACATGTGTTACATAAATTCCTTATTTACAATATCTTCAATGTATTTAGACTGAGAAAGAAGTAGTCCTTGGGCTATCCCAACTACCTTTACCCTAGAAAGTAACTCAATTATCCATAATCCTTTAATGAAAATCGAATCCTTAGTTGTTTGATAAAATTATTGATATAACTATTGTCTAATCTTGTGATGATGAGATATTCAATAAATATTCCTAATTTAAACATAATTGATTCCTAACCTTTGAGTAAGCTTTTGAACAACTAAACGAGCTTTATATCAATTAAAAGTATCATCTGAATTTTCTTTGACATGAAAAATCCCCTTAGAGCCAATTAGATGTTGAGAAATATCTGATGAAACTAGTATCCATATACCTTGATGCATGAGTGCATCATATTCTTGTTGAATGGCTTACTTTCAATCAAAATCTTTAAATGATTAAGAGATGGTTCTTGGTTCACGTTTGGACCTATGGGCCATATCATAAGAAGCACAACTTGTTTCATTAAGATATAGCTTAGTGACTCCCTTTTGAATGTTTTTCTTGGCTCTTATGATCATATGATGAGAATTTTACGGTACAACAACTGTTTGGGTGGATAAAAGTTGGTCAAGTATTGTGGAACTAGATGCATGCATAAGTTATGGTTTTATTTCAAGAAATAGAGCTGCAAGAAAAGAAACATGAGAAGGCAAAGAAGTAAATGAGTTAGTAGCCATACCTGAATTTGTTTTTTATGTACTCAAATATTCATGTGATGAAGAATGTGAGCAGGTTTGCCCTGTAGTCGATGGTTGAGCAACATATGAGCTATGAGTTATCCCAAATTGATGCAGA
The DNA here is from genome assembly GCA_023653625.1 of Triadica sebifera. Classification (NCBI taxonomy): domain Eukaryota; kingdom Viridiplantae; phylum Streptophyta; class Magnoliopsida; order Malpighiales; family Euphorbiaceae; genus Triadica; species Triadica sebifera. The sequence continues at coordinate 29,990,306 of CM042902.1, forward strand.
ATGATAAAGTGATATGCCCAATTAGTGACTGCAATGTCACTTACTCTAAAGTGAGATGAAACCAATGACGTGAAAGGAAATTGATCTTCAATAAAGTCAACATACATGGACACATAAACACGCAATGAGGATGGGTCTAAACATAAATACACACTTTAATTAGTAGAGTAGCCTAAAAACATATAAGGACATGATCAATTTTCTAACTTATGGTGTGTATATGGTTTCAACCTTGGATAACACAAACAACCAAATACCAGTAATTTTCCATAATTGGGCAAAGAGCTAAAAATAAAAAAAAATAAAGAGAAGTATTGTCTAAGAGGGGGTGTAGGCATACAATTTATCAAATATACTATAGTATGAAAAACATAGGACTAATACTCCAACGACATGTTTGCATTGTGAATAAATGCGAGATATATGTCGATGCCTACATTCACATGTGTTATTGTGATATGTGTGATGGAGTAAAAAAAATGGATATGCCATGTTTGGAGAAAAAATCACACAGTGTGAATAAATTCACCACCATTATCAGAGTAAAATGAAATAAATTTGTGCTTAAAGAAATTTTCTATCAGTGCTTTGAACTTTAGAAAGATAAAAGAAACATCAGATTTGTTTGTAGAGGATACAACCATATTTATTTTGAAAAATCATCAATTAATATAACACAGTATTTAAAACCTTCAATTGAAGATATAGGGGTCGGACCCCAAACATCAAAATATATAAATTCTTGGAAAATGTGATTTTATAGAAAAATTTTCAAACGGTTTTTTAAGCATTTTATTTCACTTACAGGAATTACAAATAAATGTAGATGATAGGTTGAAAAAATACATTTAAGGAAATTAAAATAGACTGCGAGATAGATATACTTGGATGATTGAAATGACAATGTTAGGTAGAAACATTGGCAGACCTAGTAAGGAGCTAAAGCTAGAGGAGATGATTGAGATACAAATTAATGGGCCTATGCATATACTCCATCTTAAGCTCTCCCCTTCACTATAGGTGCATCCATGCTGAGATCTTTCATAACAAATGATGTTTGTGAGAATTCAATAGAAACATGATCAAATGTGTATAACTTATTCACAGATATAAGGTTCTTTTACATATGGGGCACACATAAGACATTAGATAAAAATAAAAATAAGATGAGAAGGGTTAGGAAGTAAAGCTAAAGTGAATCACTCTTAAACTTTTATCATCACCAAGCATAGTGTCATCCGAACCTTCATACTCAAAAGTGGAAGGATAAAGTTTGTAAATCATTGGTCACATGATTTTGAAACACTAGAATCCATTAACCAATCTACATTATTATTAGCGGAGGCAAAATTCATTTTAGGACCAGAGGTATTAAGGGATTAAACTGATTAGTAAACCATAGAAAGACTGCTTAAAGCGTGTGACATTACTTAACAATATGGCCTAGCTTGTTACAATATCGACAAATCACATGATTGTTGTTATTGTTATCAATAAGTGCTCAATTAAATTGAACAATTTTCTAAAGCAAAAAATGGATTATTCTTGCAAAACCTATTTTGTCCATTTCGGGATAAAATTGTGTCTACTTGAATCCTTTGTTAGTTCCATTCCAATTTGCATATTGAGTTGTGACATTAGTTGTAATAGGGGTAGAGATGGAAATTTTTTTGCATTGTAAGTATGCCTCATAATCCATCAATTTTTCATATAACTCATTAAACAACACTAATGTGTCCCGGGTGTGCAAAGCATCAAAGATGCCATTGAATTTAGCTAGAAGACCAAGAAGAACATATAAAGTAACATCATCCATTGTGAAAGCTACACCAATAAAGTTTAGTGTGTTGACTAAGGATTTGATATTTAAAGATATGATACCATAGTTTGAGAAATTTTTTGTGCACTGGCCAATGATTTTGTGAGTCCCAATAGAGGAACAAGAAGGTCTGACATACATATTTTATAATTGTTGAACCTTGAGGAGTATTTCCATCATTTTGATGCTAACAAATAAAATAGCAATAATATATTTAATGTACTTGTTTTTAAGTTCATTGAACAGGGTATGGAACATGATAACAAGAATGGAAGACTAATCTTAAAAAGATAAAAATGAAGAAATAACATCTTCACGCCAGTGACCTAATATGTCACGCCCGTGATGAAGCTTAGTGCCAACTATCCAACATTTAAAGTTCATAGCCATGAAAAATGATAGCAACCGTGAATGATCATATCAGTCACGCCTGTGAATAAAAGTCACGCTCGTGATAAGACATGACAAATTCCTCCAGAGAGCTTCACGGCCAGAGTCACTACTTGGACCATGACTAGAAAGAATGTTCATGCCCGTGAAGATATAATGTCACGCCGGTGATCAAACACTTTAATCCTTCTAGAATGCTTCACGGCCAAAGTCACCACTCAATTCATGGCTTGGAAGAACAGTCATAACCGTGACACTCATACTCATGACTGTGAAAGAGGAAAGAGAAACATGTCAGGCGCAAAAATAAAAGTTGGTGCAACGGTTATTTCCGTATTAAATGCAACCAAACGGTTATAATTCACCATGGAAGTATAAATGCAAGTCATTTATGAATCCAGAACAAGGGAATAACTAATACTTCAGATCAAAATCTTGTTGTAAGCCATTTGTGCATTTAATACTTTGAAAACAAACATTTATTCTCTGTAAAAATATTTTTGCTCATTATTCTCTGAGCATTATAGATTTATAAATGTTTCTCTTTGTAATCTACTACTCAAGTGAGTTTGGGTATTTTGGGTTAAGATTAGAACACTTGTAAGGGTTATTTGTGTGAGCCTTTAAAACATAAGGAATTGGTTTATTGTATGAGCCATTAAAACACAAGGGATTTCTGGGTTAGGTGTGATCTATTGTTAGAAACACCATAGATGGGAGTGAGCTTGTAAAACTCCATTGTAATACTTAGTGTGTTAGTAAAACTCCCAATTGAGATTGGGGAGAGGAATAAGGTTTGTTAACACTTGAACCTCTATAAAAATTCTTGTGTCATATCTTCCTATCCTTACTCAAATTAATTTTTCTTTCCGCACTTAAAAGTTAAATTTTTAATATCCAATTCAACCCCCTTTTTTGTTCAATATCTGAGCAACAATTGGTATGAGAGCTTAGTCTAGCATCGAAGCCTAAACAGCGCTAGCAAAGATCAAGATATGGCCAATGAAGGATTCCAAGTCTCAAGCCTTACTTTGATGGAGCAAATTATGCTCATTGAAAGTTTCGGATGGAGACATATCTGGATAGTGAAGGAATCGAAGTTTGGGATAGTGTTCACAAAGAATGGACACCACCAACTAGAAGAGAAGTTGATGGTGAAGAAGAAATCTTGTCAAAAGATGATTGGACAGAGCCTCAAAGAAGAGAAAACTTCAAAAACAAGAAGGCAATGACAATTCTCTCAAGCTCATTATCCATTGAAGAATGTGGTAGAACACTGCCCAATTGCTTACAGCATGTGGAAAATATTGGAAAACTATCATGAAAGAACAAAGCAAGTTAAATCCAAGAAGATTCAACTTTTTACTTCAGAGTATGAGCTCTTCAAGATGAAATTCAATGAGTCAATTACTGACATGACCAACCGTCTTCTAGCCATCATAAATGGCATGAAAAAACTTGGGAAACACCTGAGCTTGGAATATGTTAATAACAAAATCTTGAGAAGTCTTCCTCTCAAAGATTACGGTTCAAGAGTTATCGGTATAGAAGAGGCAAATGAAGACATGAGCATCATGAATACTTGAGCATCATGAATACTGATGTGCTTATTGGCAAACTTCTTACACATGAAATGGCAATGAAAAGAGATAAAGAGATTGAAGCAGAGCCAGAAAAAAGAAAGCCTCTAGCATTAAAAGCCTCTACTTCAAAATCTCAAGAGGAAGTTGAAGATGATGAAAAAAAAAAGTGATGATGCAAATGAGGAGATTGTTATGCTCTCAAGAAGGCTGAAAAGAATTATTGAGAAGAGAATGAGCAATTCTAGAAAATTCGGGCAAAGAAACCTCAAACAAACTTATAATGATGCACAAAGAAGTAAAAAGGAGATAAAATGCTATGAATGTGGGAAGAAATGACATATTAAACCAGAATGTCCAAAGGCTCAAAAAGCACAAAAGCAAATACCAAAAAGACAAAGGGAAAAAAGGTCACAAAGCCACATGGGATGACGAAAGCTCTTCAAGTGAAAAAGATAATGAAAGTGAAGAGGTCAACCTATGTTTCATGGCTATAGAGGATCACGTCTTGGACAAGGTAGGATCACTTCACTCATACTCTTTCAATAATGATAGTAGTGATAATGATAGTAATAGTGAAGATGATGATGAGCAAAGCCTATAGAAGTATTGAATCTAGAACTAGATAAATATAGAAGTAAATTCAATACTTATAAGAATAACATTTCAAATTTGAAAATTAAAATGGATGCATTTGAAAATTAAAATGGATGCTTTAGAAAAGGAGAACTTTAGGCTTAAATCATCTAATGAATCTCTTCAAAAGTCATTAGATGAATACTCTTCAAGACCCTCAACCAAATCCTTGCTTAAAAAAACAATACTTTAAAAAATGATGTTGAGGAACATAGAAACTCCATTTCAAAATTTCACAAAGGAAAGGAGAGTTTAGATACTCTCATTGTGTCTCAAAGACCACCCTTAATTAGACATGGTATAGGATTTAAGGGTACATCATCATCTTTTCATAAGACTACTTTTGTTAAGTCAAGTGAACCTCATATCTCCACATTTGCTGTAACAACCCAAGGGCTAAGAGTACAAAATACACTAAATCTTTTATACATATAAGGAATAATCAAGGATTTGTAAGCCTAAGAAAGAGACATCAAAAGGCTAATCATGCCTTTATGTATAAGAAGAATTCCCCTAAAAAAGCACCAATTCATCATGATTGTGCATGCCATTGTTCTCAAACTCAGTCTAATAGAAATATGGCATTCAAAAGCATTGTAAGACCAAAGAGCATATTTAGACCTAAATATACTTGAATTGTATGAAATTTGGTCACATAAATAAACATTGTTGGATAAGGAAGGCTCATTGGGAACCTTCATGTGCTAACCCCTAAGGACCTAAGCTCATTTGGGTACCTATAAATCATACTTGAATTGTGATTCTATAGGTATGCCTCAAGTTCACAATAAACAAAAATGCTTGGCTAGTAGACAGTGGATGCTCAAGGCATATGACAGGAGACAAAGAACTTTTCAATGAAATCAAAAGTATTGATGGAGGTAAAGTTACTTTTGGAAACAATGCTAAGGGTAATTTTTTTAGCTCAAAAGAGTGAAGCCTTTGAAACTTTCAGAAATTTTGCTAAAAGAGTTGAAAATGAAAAAGGATATTGTATTTCAAAAATAAGAAGTGACCATGGAAAATAATTTGAAAATGAAAACTTTGAAAACTTTTGTCTTGAACATAGCATTTCGCAGAATTTTTCATCTCCTAGGACACCTCAACAAAATGGGGTAGTCGAAAGGAAAAATTGAACTTTAATTGAAATGACTCGAACAATGCTCAATGAGTATGGTTTACCAACTTACTTCTAGGTCGAAGCCACAAATACTGCATGTTATATTTCAAATCGATTTTTCAAAAGACCTCTCTTAAACAAAACTTCATTTGAGCTATGGAATGAAGTAAAGCCCTTGATATCATACTTTAGAGTATTTTGATGCAAGTGCTTCATATTGAATACCAAGGACAACCTTGGAAAATTTGCCTCTAAATCTGATGAGAGTATCTTTTTAGGATACTCTACAACTAGCAAAGCATATAGAGTATTTAATAAAAAGTCATTGACTATTGAAGAATCTATGCATGTTGTTTTTGATGAATCTAGTAGACTTGATCTTGTGAAAGGTAGTGTTCTTGATGATGTTGTAGGTACCATGGAAAGACTTGATCTTGAAAATAAAAGAGAAGAAAATGATCAAGAAGATTCACATCAAGATGATTCTCTACCTCCAGCTCCAGAGGAAAACATGCAACAGCTCCCAAAATAATGGAGATTGATAAAAGATCACCCCAAAGAGCAAATCATTGGTGATCCTGCAAGGGGAGCAATGAGGACATATTCATCAACCAATCCAAATATGTCAAAGACTTACTTAAGAAATTTGGAATGAAAGGATGCAAAAATGCCAAGACTCTAATGGGCACATCAACAAAATTGGACAAAGATGAAAAGGGTAAGAGCATTAATGAAAAACTCTATAGAGGTATGATCGGATCACTTTTATATCTTACTGCCTCTAGACTCGATATAATGTGTAGTGTATGCTTATGTGCTCACTTTCAATCATTTCCTAAAGAGTCTCATTTAAATGCAGTAAAAAGAATTTTAAAATATTTACATGGTTCATTGCATTTAGGTTTATGGTATCCTAGAAATTCATCCTTTAACATTATAGGATATTCAGATGCTGATTATGCTGGAAGTCTTTTAGATAGAAAAAGTATTTCAGGTACTTATCACTTTATTGGAGAATGTTTAGTTTCTTGGTTTAGCAAGAAACAAATTTCAGTTGTTCTTTCTACCGCTGAAGCGGAGTATGTAGCAGCAGGATGTTGTTGTACACAAATCCTTTGAATGAAACAACAACTTAAGAATTATGGCTATGGTATGGACAATATACCCATTAGATGTGACAATACCAGTGCTATAAATCTATCCAAGAATCTCATTCAACACTCTAGAAGTAAGCATATTGACATAAGATATCAATTTATTATAGATCATATTCAATATGGAGATGTTGTATTTGAATTTATAAGCACAGACAATTAATTGGCAGATATACTCACTAAGTATCTAAATGAGGAAATATTTAATTTCATAAGAAGAGAGCTTGGTATGATTAATGGATTAACTTTATAATTGCCAAAATTGTCGAACATTAATTGATAATCTTGTGTTCTTTGTCTTATCTTTTTAGAAATGAGGTAGCTAATTTGATAGAAATATATGTTATAGGGGATAGAAGCTCCTCAGAAATATTTTAGTCTTGTTTTAGACTTAATTTTATTCAAAGAGGTTTTTAGGCAATTCACGCCTGTGACATATATTCATGGTCGTCATCAAAATCGCCAAAAGCTCCAGTAGCTTTCACACCTTGCTTTATGACATGCTTTACGGCTGAAGATAGTAAAGACAATGTGTCACGCCCATAACTTTTTTCCATCACCCCCGTGAAACCGTTTGTTCATGCCCGTGACTATTATTCACGACCATGAACATTTCCACCAAAAACTTACAGAAATATTCACGCTTTGCGTCACGCTCTATTTCACGATCACAAGTAGTGAAAATTGCACTTCACACCCATGACTAGTTTGTCACCACTGTGATAGTTTATCATTCATGCCTGTTACTTTTAATTTTCACGATCGTGAATAGTTTCACCTCTTTCTTCACGAGTAGAGCGTCTCTTTAGCAAACCATGAATTTTACGCCCCTGACCTAGTTTTCACGCCCGTGAAGATGTCGACTATAAAACGTTTCTACCGTTATTTCTCTCATTTCAAACTCTCCAACTTCTCTCATTTATCACCATTGAATGCCATTTTGAAGATTTCGGCCTCCAAGTAACTCATTCCATCTATAAATATCTTCAAAAACCTTCTCCATCGTTATAAATCAAAACACCTTAGGTTTTACTCCAAAATTTCCATCAAATTTTCACTCTTCCAAAATACATTTCTCAATCAAAAATGGAAACCGACTCCTCCAAAGGTACCAGAAAGAAGTCTCATGCTCTAATAAGGTACAGTACTACCTTCTAAACATTATTCCGGAGCATTATCATCCAAGATACTTAGTTCTCAAGAAAAAACCATTTGTTTCCTCTCGATCATTTGAGTGGAAAACCATTAGAACACTTAGACTCGAGATAAGCATGATGGAACAACTCCAGGCTTGTCATCTGAAAGATTTCGTTGATATCCATCAACTGACGCTGAGGGAACCAAATCTAGAGTTCCTGAGCACCCTGTAAGTCTCTCCTACCGTCATGGTCAAATTCCAAATTTGCAAGCATCCAAACACCCTCTCTGCCACAGAGTTTGGTGATATGTTCAACCTTCTCTCTGATAGTATCCTGAATGAGAGTAAGGTGGAGTTCTATGCTACTCAGGCATGGAATCACTTCGGGCTTCACTGCAGCTGGGACATCAAAAAGATGAAAAGCACCCACTTTCGATCCTCAGTGCATAAATACTTGCATAGGTTTCTAACATATAGTATTTTTTCCAGAGGAGACAGTAATGGATCGATTCAGAAGTCCGAGCTCTTTCTCCTGGAGATGGCCCGAAGAGGCCTAACAGTGGCTTTATCTCAATGGTTTGCAAACCATCTTCTGTCAATTGCCACCAAGCCCTCCGGAGACATTCTGATTGGTGGGTACGTGACTCACCTTGATATCAAGTTGGGGTATTTGAAGCTAGAGGAGCACCACTTCAACCTTGTACCAGCACATCCACGAGACCGACTAGACGTCGAGTCCTATATCAAAATGGGAGCGACTCTTCTTATAGTACATGAGAACAACATCTACTACCGCTTCACCAATATTATTGGTGAGATTATTTGGGAGGACAATGACTCGGATGACTTCAAAGCTAGCCTCCAAGGAATCCAGCAGAGGAAGAAAGTTTGAGTTGAGATGGCACCTCCAGAGGTTGAGCAGGAAATTGGACAATCCTCTGCCTCCACACCAAACTTGGCTTAGCAAATGATTGATCTCTTGGCACCACGGTTTGAGCAATTGCAGGCTTCGATAGATGAGAGATTAGAGCCCCTCAAGGATTTCATAGAGTCTCACATAGAGAGCATCTAGGCGGAAGTAGTTCGCCTTAAAGATGGGATGTCCGGCTTAAAATCTAGCTAGACTAGATGTTAGCTATGTTATTTTTTTAGCTTGTTTGATGTAGGACTTTCAATTTCTTTTCAAATCCTTGTATTTGTCTATTTTATATTAATATAATTGCTTTGGATTCCATTATGATTTATTCTTTTTGTTGATGACAAAAGGGGGAGAACCTAACAATATATTATATTTAAAGTTAAATGCAATATATTTGAAACACATAATTTAAATGAATATGCAAGTATGAAAATAAGCTAATATACTTTAAATATACCTTAAGTATACTTTGCATATACCTTGATGCAAGTTACATGAGTGAATATGCACTTGATATACCTTGAATATACCTTAAATATACTTTGCACAGACTTAACTTGTTTTTAAATGAAAATTTGGTATACATTGGATATACCTTGCATATACCTAAAACTAGGAAGCATATTTTGATGCTACTCTTCATCATTCTTTACAATTTTTGACTTCGGTAATTTTTTTTATCATAAGCATCTTTTGAGGGGGAGACTTCTCAAAAGCACATATTGCTAGATTATTTGTCACCATCAAAAAGAGGGAGATCGTTAAACATTGAAGGGTATTTCTGTCATTTTGATGCTAACAAATAAAATAGCAATAATATATTTAACATACTTGTTTTCTAAGTTCATTGAATAGAGTATGGAACATGATAGCAAGAATGGAGAATGGAAGACTAATCTTAAAAAGATAAAAATGAAGAAATAACATGTTCACGCCCGTGACCTTATATGTCACGGCCGTGATAAAGCTTAACACCAATTATCCAACATTTAAAGTTCACGGCCATGAAAAATGATAGCAATAATAAATGATCATATCAGTCACGCCTGTGATAAGACATGACAAGTTCCTCCAGAGAGCTTCACGGTCAGAATCACTACTTGGACCACGACTAGGAAAGATGTTCACGCCCGTGAAGATATAATGGCACGTCCGTGATCAAACACTTCAAATTCTTCTAGAATGCTTCACGGCCAAAGTCACCACTCAAGTAATGGCTTGGAAGAACAGTCATGACAGTGACGCTTACACTCACGACCATAAAAGAGGAAAAAGAAACATGTCAGGCACGAAAATAAGAGTTGGTGCAACTGCTATTTCCATATTAAATGTGACCAAACGACTATAATTCACCATGAAAGTATAAATGCAAGTCATTTATGATTCCAGAACAAGAGAATAGCTAATACTTCGGATCAAAATCTTGTTGTAAGCCATTTATGCATTTAATTCTTTGAAAACAAACATTTATTCTCTGTAAAAACATTTATTCTCTGAGCATTATAGATTTGTAAGTGTTTCTCTTTGTAATCTACTACTCAAGTGAGTTTGGGTATTTTCGGTTAAGAGTAGAACACTTGTAAGGATTATTTGTGTGAGCCTTCAAAACACAAGGAATTGGTTTATTGTGTGAGCCATTAAAACACAAGTGATTTCTGGGTTATGTGTGATCCATTGTTAGAAACACTATAATTGGGAGTGAACTTGTAAAACTCCATTGTAATACTTAGCGTGTTAGTGAAACTCCCAATTGAGATTGGGGAGAGGAGTAGGGTTTGTTAACATCCGAACATCTATAAAAATTCTTGTGTCATATCTTCCTATCCTTACTCAAATTAACTTTTCTTTCCGCACTTAAAAGTTAAATTTTTAATATCGAATTCAACTCCCTTTCTTGGTTCAATATCTGGGCAACAATAATGATGTCCAGATTGAAAACAAAATGGCAAATTCCAAAAGTTGTTAGACAATGTCCAAGGATAATTATGCAATAATAGCACTACGCAAGAGTTGTTCTTGATGATTCAAAAAATCGAACTACAGTTGTTGCACTATAGGAGAAGTTACTACATACATAGTTAATCAATATCCTATGAGAAGTCATCACCACTACATATACCAAGACTAGTAATTTATGGATGTGAGTTTAAGAGGTGTTTGTGCTTGGCATTAATAGAAATTAAGTTGGTTTCAATTTAAGGATTTATAAGCGATGAGAGAGAAAATTTTGTATTTTTTGATATGGTGGGTAAAGGTATTAATGAAGTTTATATAGATATGCCATAATAAGGTATGTGTAATGTAACATTCAGTAATTTAGGCTCGATTGCGCGTGACCGTAGTGGGGTCCACTGGTTCAATCGGAGTCTAAATTTAAAAAAAAAATGACTAATAATAAGAGAAAATAATTAAGGGTATTATTATTTTGGAATTAAAAATATTTGGGGTAGAATTAAAAAAAATAAAACTTCCTATGGTCAAAATCGGTATTATGGCAATTATTTGGGGAAAAAGTGTGAATATGGAGGAAAATGTGACAAATAAGAAATTTTTTAAAGTTTAAAATCCAATTAAAATTAATTTGTATTTTGGACCAATGGATGAAGAGCTTAATGTAGTCATGGAACCACCAAATACTCACCTAAAAAAAAAAGATAAATACCTCATTTTCTCCAACAATTAAAACTCATTTCTCTCATCTTATTTCATCTCTTTGCCGTCCACCATAGCTCTCCCAAAAATCTCCATTTCTCTTCAAATCAAGCTTGAAAAAGTGAGGAAAGAAATAACTTTTGAGAGAGGAAAAATCAGAATTAAAAAGTTCTTACTACAAAGTAGAGTAAAGAAACAAGAAAGGAAGAAGAAAGAAGAGAAATAAAAGAGAAAAATTGAGGGAAAATTCGGCCAGCTTTGGAATGATCTTAAGGTGAGTTTATTTTTCTTAAATTTAAACTTTTTCCTTCTATTTGAGACCCATGATGATGATAGATGTGATTAGATTTGATAGATTTAGGATTAGTTGCAAGATAGAACTTAGAAAATTAAGTTTGTGTTTAGTTGATGAAGTTGTAATTGGACTTTGAATTGATGATATTTGATGTTAGATAATTGTTTTATTGCTTAAAAACTAAAGAAAATATGATGTTAATGGATGAATAAGGGGCTGCCATAATTAAAGAAATTAGGGAAAATTGAAATTAATATGGAAACACAACAATTGGTGATAAGGAAAATATGATTTGAGTGTTGAATTGAAGAAAATGAATTGGTAACTAGGATATGGTTTTTGGGCAGCCATGACATATGAAGAAGGAAGTTTAACCTTAGTACATTTTAGCTCAATTAAGGTGTAAATCATATTAGGAGCATTAGAATATTATGTAGACATGAAAAGCATTGAAATTGGATGTTGGAATTGAGATGTGGTAAAATTGTGTAGGAAAAATAAGTGAACAAGTGAGAGGCCCTCAAGAGGGTGACAAAGGCAATGAGAAAGCTAGCTAATAAGGGAAGGAAAAGAAGGTTTAAACGAAGAACCAAAGCTGATTAGATATGTGCTTCATTCATAAAAAATTTGCATGTTGTTAATATGTATGAAATTATATGTTAAGGTTTGTTATGTTTGTGTTTTTGAGATGTTATGTGTTTTGTTGTGACTTTTGATATTATATATGGAAATGAGACCAAATGGTGTGAAATAATTGAGACATATGAATGTATTTGTAATTCTGGAAATTTTAGTATTAAAATGATTGCAAATGATAAATGTGGTTGAAATATGGATTGATGTCAATTGATGGCTCGGGTACAGAATTCCAGAAACAGCTCGGTCTATTTTGATGATAACTTGAGTTATGGAACTCGGTTTTGTATGTTCTTTGTTGGAAATGAAAGCTAAGACACAGGACTTTAATTTTTATTTAGACTATAATATCTAATTATGTCTATATTTTCCCAGTTAAATACACGAAGTTTAAACCTAGAATCTGTCCAGAAAAATTCTGGGCAGAAAATTCTGTGATGATGCAGTAGTGAATTAATCATAACTTTTGATATAAAATTGAGATTTACGTGATTTTTGATGCATCTGAAAGCTAAGACAATAAGCTAAAAATTTTTAGAAGGCCAAAACTCCAAATTCTAATTATAAATGGGCTAAACAGGTCCAAAATCTGTTATAGGTATAAAACGTGAAGTGTTGGACTTATGCATGTGGTATGTTAATTATATGTAATAATTAATGCAAATATTTACTTTGATGGTAATTATCAATGTTTAGCAGATTATTTATATATGAGATTTTATTGTAATAATAATGGGAATATAGAACAAAAATAAACAAGCATACTTATGATAGTTGAAAATATTGCGAATTAATATAAAAATAGTTAAGCCCAAAAACACCCAGTCTAGAACTAGAATAGGGAATAGTTTGGCATGCCAATCAGGGGAATTTAGGCACTCGGTGCCAAATATGAAAGCCGGTAATGGCAATTGATAAATGCGCTCGGCGCAAAATTATTAAGCCGGTAATGGCAATATAACAAAAGTCAGTAATGACATTATTATAAAAGCGCTCGGCGCTACATTATGAAAGCCGGGAATGGCAACCCCGTTATTCATATTAGATAGTTCAGTTATAGGTGTTATTGGCACAAAAAAATAATAATAATACTAATATTGAAGTATGTGATTTTGATAAGTGTTACATGAATTAAATGTGTTACTATTACATGTTGAATGAAATTTATTTGATTTTATAGAAATTTTTATTTTATGCATTATTTATTAAATGGTTAATTAATATGTGAGAAAATATATATGTATGTAAAATTTTTATCATTGAAGCACCACTAAGCTAGTAGCTTAGCGCGGGTGGTTTCCTCTCGCGTAGGTTTAGAAGGGTAGCCGTAGAAAATAGTCTGTCAATAGAAGAAGGGTATCCGGAGGGAAGCAGCAAAAAGTTCTGAGTTTTCTTTTTTGGTATATTTTGTTAAAAAACTTTCTAAATTAAAGTATTGTTTTTATTTCATATAATGTGTATTAAATATGTGAGTTACTATGTAAAAGAACATAGTTTGAATTTAAATTAATGTACTTATTAAATAAATAAAAGTTTTAATATTTGGGCTTGTATGAAATTTTATTTTATTTTATGCAATATTTTCGGAAAAAAAAAAAATTTACTTCACTTCATTAATTTTATAAAACAGTAAGACGGGTAATACTCACTTACCTTGCTGAACTATAGTAGGGTAAGGGGGTGTGACATGTAACATCCACCTAGCTAATCAGGATTACTCACGACTAATTAGGCTAATTCTACATATTACAGTTTTATAAAACCTATGAAATTAAAACTTTCCTTACAAAACTAATTTCATAAACCTTGATCCCTAAGGATTCTTTTCATAAAATACCAACTTGACCTTAACTGTCTCACTATTTACAAAAATATAACTTTCCTTACAAAACTAATTTCATAAACCTTGATCCCTAAGGATTCTTTTCATAAAATACCAACTTGACCTTAACTGTCTCACTATTTACAAAAATATAACTTTAAAATTAAATATATATTTTTAATATGGAAACTTATACTAAATATAAAACCCAAAACCATGTCATGTATAAAGAATGAGGATGACATGTATCACTGACTCTCAAAATGGACACTTCTTTTCTTGAGTCAACTCCTATCATCCCTTAGGCTCTAACCTACATATAGAAAACCCACACACTAAGCTACTGAAAGTTTAATGATACATATAAGTATAACAATTCAAGCATGCAACTATACAATTCATATCATGACATATTATGCATGTTCATGTATAATAACATACCATAAACACTATCCTAATGCATGATAATACAATCACCATATCTCATATCAACATTACACATAACAAGACTTTTCATACAGCCGGTTCATAGAATCCTTTCCTTATTTTATCTCATAATTATCGTTATTTGTTTATTGTTTCTTAATCTGGTTCCCTTTAGTTCATTACATTGCCCAAAACTCTAAACCGGACTATCTGGATGTGAGTTATGGAATAGAGGTGCTCTTAGAGATTCAACCACTCTATCTACTAATTGTAAAAGCTCACTTGAGCTCTTCAAGTCAAGGACACTCCCAGAGCTTCATCCACTTTGACGAAGTATAAACTGGATCAAAGGCGCTCTAACATTTGCTTCAACCACTTTGTCCTTAAAATCGCATGGAACTGAGGACCAAAGGTGCTCTAACTTGAGCTTTAGTTACTAAGGCCTCATATAAAGAATACTTTATAATACCATAATCTCCTCAATGTCATGTCATCTATCCTAGGCCAAGTCCTAGACTAGAGAAAATAACATTTACGATTTTTATAACTTACTTCTTTATCGTTTACCTCATTTCTATTTTAATACCATATACACGTAGAACCATTCTCATAACATCATCATATTACTTCTCATGCATCACATATATCCTTTATAACACTTTTACATTATCTACATGCATTTAGAATCAAAACCATTGGATTTCAATTAAAACCATACACTGCATATGTAAAACAACAGATAATTCATGGGCATGAACTACATATTCACAGGCATAAAAAATTACATGTGAACCAAACTGTGACCATTCACGTGAAAGCTTATATCCCTATACACACTTCATTCATGGCCGTGACTATATATTCATTGGCATAAAACCAAGTATTCACGACCGCAGTTCAAACTGTGAAAACTAAGGTTGAAAACTGAAAATAAATGGTGGTGTGAACCTATGCATTCACGAATTCCTTAGTCATGATGCAAGATGTGAATGTTCCTACCTGTTTTAGGTATTTTATGGGTTCATATGTTTATGCACTATATTTACAAGCGTGACGTCCGTGTCATAGACATTGATTTCTAAGTTTTCCAAACCTGAAGACATAACATACACTATAATCATACAAAGATTTCTACAATTGACCAATGTCAATCACTCCCATCAACATTCAACCACATATCAAGCTAGCAATATGCTTTTAACATAAAAAGAAATATTCATAATATATTTCATGCTAAAATCTCTCTTAAGCAACATAACATATTTTCATGGCATTTCTAGCAATTATACCATACTGTTAATATGTAAAAATATTTCAAAAATACATTAATCACATTTTCATAGCATATAACATAACAACATACAAAATAGAGAAATTAATATGCATATATGTACTAACCTTAACAATGGAGCCTAAACCCTTCAAGCTCTTTAAGCTTGCCTAACTCTTGGTTAATCCTCACCTCTGCCTTTACCTCTTATCAATAAGAAAAATGTCCTATGAGCTCCTTAATCTCTAGAAAAACAAATACAAAACTCTCCAACCCAAAGCTTAAGTTTCACCTCAACCTCTCACTTACTTACCCTTTTGTGATATTTGAAAACATAGTGAAAAGAGAGAAAAAAAGAAGAAAATGATGAAAGAAAAAGGTCTGGTTTGAGAGAAAGGATTTTAGGGAACATAGGGTGACTATAGGTAACAGAAGAAGGTATGAGAGAGAGAGAAAATTTGCTCACCAATTTTGTTAACCATGGTTTATGGGTGTTTACAAATCTTTCATGGAAAAGACCTAACAAGACATTCACGGCTTTGAAATCTTATTCACGAGCATGAAAGTATCCTTCTAGCTATTTTAACTCTCAAACTACTCACACTCACTCAGAACAACCTCCCTAACTCATCAACCCTAAAAACTGAGCATTGCGGTATGAATGGTATGGAAGGTGCTATAAAACTCACTTTAGGGATTGGTTATGTAATATCCGCTAATTTAGACCCCGAGTCGCACATGTCGTGAAGTTAACGCGTTTGACCGATCGGAGTCTAAATTTGGATTTTTAAAAAAATTGATTAAGTAATGGCTAAATTAAATGATAAAATGCCTAATTAAGTGATATTAAAGTTTAAAGAAGTTGATTTACGGTAAAGGACTAAATTGCAAAATTTGATAAGTTTTGGGGTCAAATTTCAATTTACCAAAAATTTGAAGATTAATGAGATTAATTGCTAATTAACTTAAGAAATTTGGACATTTAAAATTGGGTTGTCCGGTTATAACATTTAAAAGTAGAGGATTAATATTGATTAAGTATAAAAATTGGAAGAAGATGGTCAAATGGTGGGTCCCACATGAAGACTTTTTGGGTACCCTATTTAAGGCTTTCTTTTCTTCTTCTTCTTCTCTTCATTTTCTACCTCCTTCTCTCTTTTCTCTACCAGTCATGCCAGCTACATTTTTCCTCCATAGCTCACCTTGATTTCTAGAGAGAGAAAGGAAGGGAAAGAGCAAGACAAGGTGATTTTCATGGCCCATAACTCCTAAAGAAGCTGGAAAGAACAAGAAAGAGGAAGAAAAATCTGGTTTGGTAGAGAGAGAAAATCTCCAAAGTGGTGATCTAGTGAAGAAAAGTGTAAGGTAAGAAGCATTTCTTCTTCTTCATCATCTTTTCTTAAAGGAAGTTTGAATTTTGAGCTCATACAAGACTTATATGGAAAGAGAGAGAAACTAGGGTTTTGAGAAAATCATATGGAAATAATGATTTATGATGCTGTAGGAGTTCCAAGTGACAAGGAACAAGCTCTAAGGAGCAAAGGAAAAGAGAAAGCTACCTAGAAGAGTGAAGGAGAAAGATTAAGGTTTGTGCATAACTTAAGGCAATAGCCTATTTTTGTTTGAAATAATGCATGATGAACATGACTTTAGATAAATACATTTCAAGAATGATGATGATTATGGCATGAAACCATAGGATTAGACATGTATGAATGAGATCCTTGTGTGACATTGAATTAATGATGCATGTTAGAGAATCTTGTATGATCAAGACATTTACATGTATTAGAAAGTAATAAGTTTAGTAAAGAACTTTAGAAATGCATGAAATAGAATTTGGTATAATTTGAATGATGTTAGAATGAATGAAAAGTGAATATGCAGATTTCCTGCTGAAAGTCACGGGTGTGACTATTGAGTCATGGACGTGAACTTGAGAGTTCACGGTTGTGACTTCTGGGTGGAAATGGTACTATTCATTCCAGAAGCGTTCACGGGTTAGAATCACGGGCGTGAATGAGTAATCACGACCGTGAATGCTTTTGGGCAATTCATTCCAGTAGCGTTCACGGCTTGGGATTACAGGCGTGAAATTAGTAATCACGGCCGTGAATGCTCTGTATTTATAATTATGAATGTAGTTATCAAATGAAGAATTCAGGTAAGTAAATGAAAGTCATTGTCTATCCAGTGAAATAAGAATGATATGAATACATATATATATATATATATATATATATATATATATATATATATATATATATATATATATATATATATATATATATATGTATTTATGTTGATGTGAGAATATGATATGTTGTGATATAGAAAAAAATGAATTAATATAGAAAAATGAATTGTCATGGATGATATATGAAATCTGATGTGGATGATAAACATGAGAATATTGATGAATCTAGTAAATGAATGAAAAGATGTATGAGTATGACTATATGTTTGCAAAACAAGAATATTGAGATGTTGATAAACCTGAGAATTATGATTGATGCGAAAATATAAAGAAACCCATTACTCTACTTGCGGACTAGAATCAGAATAGATGACATGTCATTAAGGGAGCGAACGGTACCGTACTATACCTCAACCAATGTGGCTTAAGCTTGTGAGAGCACCATTGGTCTGGGATGCTCCGTCAGTGTGGCATAAGCTTGTGAGAACGCCCTTGATCTGGTTATTCATCTATGATGAAATTATACTCAATCAATGTGGCCTAAGCTTGTGTGAGCGTCATTGATTTGAGAAGCTCTTATGAGCCAGATAGTGGACAGGGTGGCATAAGCTTGTGAGAGCGCTCCTGATCCATAATCCGTATCCAGTCAGTCCAAAAATTTAGAGTGATGTGGGCAAGATAACGAGGATATGTTGGAAAATAAGAAAAGAAAAGAATAAGAAAATGATGATGACATGAGATTGAGATGTAATGATAAAGAGATTAACAGAATAATTTACCATTAAAGATAAATGAAAATAACATTGTCTATATGAGCATGACATTTATACTTGTATGAAATATGAATATGTTGATAGTCATGCATGCAAACATTTTAATGCACTAAATGATAATTGTTAATGCTTATTGCATGATATAGTATATTGCTTTATTTATATGCATCACTAAGTTTAGAGCTTAGCATGGAGTTTAATTTCTACGCATATATAGAAAGGTAGCTGAAGACGCTAGAAAAAGCAAACGGTGATTCCATTCGAGTAAAGCAGCCGAATCTTGAAAAAGTGGGTTACAAGTTTTGAAATTTTTGTATTTGGTTTTTATATTAAAGAAATGTTAAAGTTTGTAAAACTTACTTTTAAAGTTTGTTAAGAATTACTCTGATGTTAAAATTATTATCTTATGTAAATAAATTGTACTCTGATTTTTGTTTATATCCATATATACATGAGTGCAAAAAAAATATATATAGCGATTTGCAGAAATAAGAAAGATAGGTAGCAGCGCTCCCTCATCCGGGCACGTGCGTGCGGTTCGGGTGTGGGGGTTGAGGAGTTGCTACAAGTTATATATGGATAAGAGAGTAAATGAGTTGATATAGTTGACAATGACATGAGCAAAGAGTTTAATATGGGTAAGATGGTGGTGGGAGTGGGAACAAGTATTGATATTTGTGTTGGGGGACGGTGGTGTTTCCATATGTTTGGTTATTGGATGAATTTGTGAAAGATGTTTCTTCCATTATCAATGACAATCAAAGTAAGATTACAGACTGATATCGTTTGGTAAAAGCTTTGATACCTTGAAAGAAGTTTAGGAAATGTATTTTATTCATATGTAATTGTAGAAACAATGATGTGATCTATACAGAAGAAGAATGAGTCTAAAAAGAAAAAGTTTAAGTAAACTCGAAAATACAATAAAAATAGCGTGTGTATTTACACAATCGTATATTGACAGCAATCCCAATCAATAAAATATTTCTAGTATAAAAGATATTCCTAATAAAATATACTTATATTATAATGTTCCATGTACAATAAAATATTCAAATTACTAATATCATAATTCAAATTAATATATAACATGTTCAAATTATTCCCAAATATAATAATATATATATATATAAATAATAAGACTTTTTTGGATTTTTAATTTTTCTTGATAATAAATCACAATTATCTCTAGTTTGGTTTTTTTCCATCTTAAATTCTTATTGCTAGCATGCAAAGGCCATTCCAACAAAATTTTGTTGAAAAATAATCTTAAAATATGTTTAAAAATTAAAAAATAGAGAAACAAATTGAGCTACGGAGCAAAAGCAATTCCACATCGAAAACCTTCAATAGAAAAGCAATGAAGCATATGCCAATATACGAGGGACTTTTCTTCCACATCGGATTCTATAAAGGAAGAATGACCTTCCTCCGTAAAATGGAAGACTAATATGTTGTTCACACATCCATTTCATGAAGCAATAGACCATTTCTAAGTGTTTTTGTGAAGTTAAGTACATGATTCTAGCACTGCGAATTACAAACAAATTCTGATATTAAATGCCTATATCTCTTGCCTTTCACACTTTGGTTTCCAAATTGGGCTTGAGTGATGCATATCAACTCCCAACTTAGTGGATGTTAGTATTTATATACTGAAGTTGAAACATGTAATGAGTTTCATCAACAACTATGAAATTGTGCGAACAAGTAGCTAAGCAAGGTAACGAGTAGAGCAATTATTCAATAATCTTAGCAATATCTAGTTGTGTAATCAGGAACTTCAAAAGTAGTAGCTTAGTGTAATCATTGGAGTTAGTTAGCCTTGTAGACCTATCATATTTTCTCATTTATTAAAGTTAAGATTCACACCTAATGCTTTAATGAAAAATGCATGGTAAATGTGCGAATTCTAAAAGAGAAATGCTTATAATAGTTAAGATCATATCCACTTTATTATAAATGGCGTTAATTGATCCCAGTTACTTGAGAAAGAAAAAAAATAAGAAAAGTTGATTTTATTTATTTATTGGCATATAAAAGTGAGCCAGACTTGCGAAAGAAACAAAAAACTAGTTGAAATAAAACACTAACAAGATCATGATCCATCCACTATTTAATGCCCTTAGGTGGTTCTTTGAGAGTGTGATGAGTACCAATAGAAAAATCATAGGTCGTATGCGAAAGATAATCTGCAGCTCCATTTGATTCATGCAACACATGAAAAATAGAGAACAAAGAGAATGTTGTTGCCAACTCCCTTAAATGCCCAACAATAGAGAGATTATGGATATATATGGTTCATAAGAGTCCTGCACCATCATCACCATTGTCTTATTATCATATTCAACTATAATGGAAGAAAACTCAACTTTTTTGCCACTTGTACCCCCTTTAAGATTACCCAAGTTTTGATTTATTTTTTTTTAATGGGACAACAACCAAAGTTAAAAACAAAACTAGTCATCCACCTTCCCATACCATCATGAACCATAGGCAATATGTTGATTTTATTTTATTGATCCCTTAAATGATTTTAACCCAATTTAGAAAAAAAATTAATATTGATTCCTCTCTAAATCATTGGTGAAAGTTTTTTTTTTTTTGTGGCTTTCTAATATTCACTACCCCCTTATAAAGGGAGAAAACTTCAAAATTAACTAGTATTTTTTAATAATAAAAAAAATTTACTAAAAATAATATCTAGTTGCATAAAACAAAATCTCCACATTTAAAATAAAGTATTCACCAAAAAAAAGAGAGAGAAAGAAAGAAAAAACTAATATAGGAAAGAGAAAAAAAAAAATCAATGCTTTGAAGGAAAATTCGTAGCATAGGGAGATAACAACTGTCAATAAGAATAAGCCAACCTTGAATACTTCAGTATAGTGGGCTCCACAAAATTTTGTACCACGTGTACCAATAGAAGTAACCCAAAAGTCACTTATAAATTTTCCCAAAGTCTAAGTAATCACACACAAAACATATCATAAAGCCAATTACCGACCTTTCGTTTTTCCTGCCCAGAGTCCCACCTGCGAACCTACGTAAGATCCATTGCATGTCAGTTTTTTCCTCAAATCCCCAATCTATCCCTCACTGCCTTTTAAATTTCAAACTCTTCCTATTAAAACGGCTAAGTAATATCTAACAACATCAAGGGTGAATAAGTAAGAAAGAAAATCCCCAGAAAGCAACCCAACCTGCGTCTCCCTTTTTAATTCCCGATGGCAAAATTTGCCCTCTTTTGTCTTTTCATATTTCTACTCTCTCTTCTTCCTCCCCCTCGCAGTCCAGCTTAAAGGTTTTTCTCTATTTCTCACCCTCTCTCTCTCTTTGAATACTGTTTACAGCGAGATAATCTTCGAAAAGGAAATATTTTGATCGAATTTATTCTAATAATCATCCTCATTAAGCGAATATACCCATTAATTTCTGATCAGACTGAAGATTTTTTTTTTAATTTTTCCCCTTTTTCTTTGAAGCTTCTTCTTCTTCTAAGGTATGTTAGAGCTGTCAGTTGACTCCTCTTTAAAAAAATAAATCTTTTCTGGCTATTGTTTGTGGCTTTTCGTTGCGATTTTGTACTCTATGGAAAAAATGCTTAGAGCTTGTTAATGTTTATCAGTATGCTATATTCCTATCTCCTCTCTTTCGTTCTCGAAGTAGAAGTTCGTCGTTTTAGATTATGTCCGTCGTTTTCTGTGTCTTCCTTTATTGTTTTTGTTGCTTTTACGAGATTGTATAGAGAGCAGAAGAAGGATTTCGTTTTTGTTTTAAAAAAATGAATGGAGATATTTAGTATATGATCTTTTTGTTTTATGTTTTTGTTGTCTGACGATGTTTTTGTTTGCTTGGACTTTGTAGAGGTCGGCAACTAGGTGGCTGGCCGGGTTGCTGTAGGTCTCTGTTCCTTGAAATTTACGTTTCTATGAAGAGAAATTGACGAGTTCTTTCAAGGTATGGTAATTTCTCGTGATATTTTTAATTTTTAGTAAAAGTGAGAAAGTAAAATAAAATTGATAATTTTTGAAAAATAGATTAATATTGGATTACTTGTGATTAATCATGCTTAACTTGATGACAGTGACCGATTGATTTGTAGTGATTAGCTAATGGGTTTAATTGCTATGTGTGGACCAGCAGCTGTTAATTTCTCGTGTTTATGTTATGATGAGTGTATACCACTTATTGCTAAATCAGCATGAAAATTACTATATTAAGCTGTGGCACGAGTTTGCATAAAGTGGTCGGCACGTGCCTTACATGCTTGTGGTCCTGTGGATTTTCTTGCATTGAAGCATGAGCCACATTTGTCACAACAGTTTTCTTTTCCTCTTTTCTGATTGGCCCATAATTCGGTGGTGTAATTTGTATATTATCCGGTGGATTTCCATTTTGCAATTCATGCTGTATGGCTCAGATGCCATTGGTGCGACCTTTTCTTGAACAAGCTTAAGCCAGTAGTGATGGTTGACTCATTAAAACAAAATCTTTTGTGCATTGTTTAGATTTAGCTCAGAAAATCAGAGCTATTTATATCTTAATCTGAGAATGAAAGTTCCCATTTTTCTACGTGAAAGGTTGATATCATGCAATTTTTTTATGGGTAAGGAAGGCCCCTTCATATTATGCATTTTATTTTGGTTTTGTTATAAATATTAACTTGACCTTTTCATTGGATTGATAAAAGACCAATAGGGGCACCATGGTTTCTTGATGTTACTACCGTAACTTCTTCCCTCATGTTTATGAAGCTGACTTTTGTTGATTTCACGTGAAGATGACATGATTTTCCCATATGTTGCCTATATAAATATATTGTCGAATCTATGGTATATGCTTCAATTGCAATTTGAGGAGATGTTTTTTGAGTTGCATTAGAACAATTGATTTCACTCTCTTTGCAATTGGTGTAGTTGAATATAATATTTGCAAGAAAGTTGCTATTAAATAATGTTGATTGATTTTGTAGGCATAAATTGACCCCAGTAGAAAGAAAGGGAACAAAAAGAATAGTGGGCGGAACCACGCGAGTTTTTAATTCATCCACATTCTTTCTCTAGATTCTCTCTTCATTGAATTTATTTGTTCATTGCAATTTAGTTGTCTTGTCTCTGTACTTTTTGCTGGTATAAAAACTCTTGAAATAAGTTGTGTCCTTTAATCATTTTCCTTTGGCTGCTTCTTTGTTCATTTTGTTTCTCCCTCCTGCTCCTTCCCCCTCCTGATTTTTTCATTTCGTTGCATTCGATAGTAAAGTTAAAAGAACAATCAAAAGGAAATTCCACCCTTCATAAATGGTCTCGATATAAGTGTTAAAGTGTCTTACTTTTCTCTTTTCTTCAATATGCTCATCATCGTTACCATCATCTTAAATCTTTATTGTCTCAACTTTTTTCCTCTTTTTATTTAAAATTACTTCAAAGTTTTCGTAGTTGATCCTCTTGTGATATTTTCTGCAGATGGAATCCGTGAAATTGTCTAGCATGGCTCCAAAAAAGAGCAAATTTGCGCGCACAGTTTCAAAAGTTCTTCATCGCCGGGCAGCAAGTGGGATTGCTCCAGATGATGGTGCGCATAAAGTCAAGTCCCAGAAAAAGTTAAAGGAAGACAAAATTGGCTCTAAGACTGCAGTTAGTAGGCCTCAGTCTTTTAACACCAGAGATGAGGATGAGTACCAAGAGAGTGTAGCTGTAGACGCTCTTCTTGCAAAACTGTTTGCGAGCATTTCATCTGTTAAAGCAGCATATGCTCAGTTGCAGTGCTCGCAGTCTCCTTATGATGTCGACGGGATTCGAGCAGCTGATGGATTGGTGGTTTCAGAGTTGAAGAATTTGTCTGAGTTGAAGCAGTGTTATATTAAAAAACAGTACGATCCGTCTCCAGAAACCACCCTGCTGTTGGCTGAAGTTCAGGAGCAGAAGAGTGTTTTGAAGACCTATGGGATCATGGGGAAAAAATTGGAGTCTCAGTTGAGGCTCAAAGACTCCGAGATCATGTATCTTAAAGAAAAATTGCAAGAATCCAAAGGACATAACCAATTACTTGAAAAGAGATTAAACCAAAGTGGCCAATTGTTTGTGCTTGACAATCTTCATCGATCAGGTTTGAGTCCTAGCCATTTCCTTGCAGTTGTTCGGTTTACAGTGAAGTCCATCCGAAGCTTTGTCAAGTTGATGATCGATCAGATGAAGGCTACTGGATGGGATCTTGATGCTGCAGCCAATTCAATTGTACCAGACGTGGTCTACTGGAGAGCTGATGACAAATGCTTTGCATTTGAATCCTTTGTTTGCAGGGAAATGTTTGATGCTTTTAATACACCGAACTTCTCCATTCCAAATGAGTCTCTACCGGAGAAAAAGAATCAGCGACAGTTCTTTTTCAAGAGATTCAGAGAACTGAAATCTGTGAAAGTGAAGGACTATCTCGCCCAGAATCCGAAATCAACATTTGGGAAATTTTGTTGCAGCAAGTACTTGCAACTTGTTCATCCCCGGATGGAATCATCATTCTTTGGCAACTTGCAAATTAGAACCCTTGTGAATGGTGGTGAATTCCCGGAAACTAGCTTCTTTACATCATTTGCTGAAATGGCGAAGAGGGTCTGGCTTCTGCATTGCTTGGCATTTTCTTTCGAGCCTGAAGCTTCGATCTTTCAAGTCAGCAGGGGAAGCCGATTTTCGGAAGTTTACATGGAATGTGTAGCTGAAGATGCGCTGCTCTCTACCGAGAATTCATATGCAGCTGATCCACCAGTGGCATTCACTGTTGTTCCAGGCTTCAGGATTGGTAAAACTATTATACAGTGCCAGGTCTACCTCTCAAATTCAAAGTAAGGTAAACCGTTGATGGGTAACATTGGCTCCTAGTGCTGCTGGACCCACACAACATGAAATGAACATCATTAGTTATGATTGGTAATGAGAGAAAATTGGTTGCTGTTTGTTTGATATGGATGCAGTAAGGTAAAGCGTTGACATCTGATCGGACGAGCGAGGATGCACTTCTGGAGGAAAGTAACTGGGGGAGGCCATTGTCATTAATCATCATAATATTTTATTTTATTTTATTTTTTGAGAAAATGATGATGATGATGATGGAAAATGGGTTTACTTGGCTGGATCATTTTATGTATTTGTAATTTAATGGTCAATTTTGAAAAAGAAAAGCGCGTAGAAGACCGTTGTGTTGTGTGAAGTAGAGGTAGGTGGCAGCCTTGGAATCTATTTTTTTTATATTTGAATTATGGAAGACAGCCTCAAAATTTTGTTAATATTGGCGAATGACATTGTTTCCTCTTTTCCCCATGTTTTGATGTTTTTAATGTAAATAATAATATAGTGGGCTTCTTTTATATTCCTAGGTTATATGTATCTTTGATGCTTTGCCAGAGAAATGTTGGCCTTTCAGTATGCAACAGCAACTTGCCTTATCTCTTTCTCTCTCCCACTCTTTTTACTTGAAAGATTATACAGAATTTTGTTAGCTGTTCCTCGTGAAGTTAATTTTTGTAATGATATGATGACACAAAAATTGAAGGGTTCCTCTAATTTATTTACTTTTATGATTAAGCCTTATATCTTTCTGTGTTCATCACTTGGGTAGTTTAGAGATTTACATATGTCAGCAGCACCAAACTTCGCATGCAAAGTCGAGTGAACTCTTGAAAAAATATTACAGACATCTCAAATTTTTTAAAATTTTGGATAAAAAAATTTGAATCCCTAAAAGTCAAATCCAATTCTCTTTTTACATAAAACGAAAATAATAAGCCTTTTCTTCGATTTGTGTTGACATTTGCATTTGACAGTTTCAATATTTTAGGGTGGAATAGAACTGTGGTTCTCTCTCTTTAATTAAGGTGTTGATAAGGAAACTTTATTTGGAATAATTGGCTGGCAAGGCCTTTTCCTATTAGTTCTTCAGTAGGATTCAGAAGCTGATTTGGCTGCCAGAGTGATATTTATAGAATTTTTAGTTGACATTTCATATTTTCTCCAATTATCTCTTTTATGTTTTTTTATTAAATTTTTTTTTTGTTTATTTTATTTAAAAAAGTACCCAATTAGGAAAAAATAAAATTTCATTATCTAACATTTCAGTTGTAAAAAATAAAAAATTAGGAATTAAAATTTTGTAAAAGCAGGATTGGACATTACAAAATTGGTGAATTCAATACCATATTGAAAATGAATTTTAAATTTAACTCCCTACTACTAAATAATAATTTACCCAAATTATTATTAAAAAAAAACAATTATAGAGTATAAATAGGCAATATCATATATCTTTTAGTGCTAATTGCTTTGAACAAAATTGTAAAGAATTTTGCTTATATATATTGAAATCCAACTATTTAGTACAAAAATTACAAAAAAAAACGTGTATTGAATTGTAGAAGCTGAATTTATTGGAGTTAATAGGAAAGAGAGAATACATTTTGGTATTTTCAAAAAACAAAAATAGAAAAATCTTTTTGGGCCCCAATTAATATGAGGTGGTGGGTCATATACAAACATATGATGACAAACCCAAATAGAATAAGAAGTATGTAGGGTTCATTGGTCTTTATGAGAGAAAATGATGTTGTTGAACAATGGGGTCATCTTCTTGATGGCATTAGATATAGAAAATGGACTAATTTTTCCTTCCCACAATCTACCATGTTTACAAGCAACAATCACTCTCTACAACCTCTATTCAATGCATAATACTAATATAATACTAATAAATAAATATATAAATAAGCTAAAATTTGACACTGATTTCTGCAACCACATAAGCTAAAAGCCTAAAATTCAGAAAAATTTTGATTAATTTGATTAATTTAATATGCCCACTGATTATGGATGTGAAAAAAATTGATAAAGCAAGTGCATGGTTTTAGACTTCTTGATTATGATTATTAATATCTAAGCAAGTGATAACATTGTTGCTGTTAATATGGTGACTGACAAATGTGAAATTAAAATCATTATTATATTATGTTTATTTATTTTCTTATTATCAAACCCATTTATATTTAAATAGTCTTAAACTTACTAAGTGCTCCTATTAATTATTCAACAATAATTAATACTAATTAGCCTTTAATTTTATATAATCACTTATAATTAAAAAAAAAGATAAATAAACGCCTAAAATTTAAAACTTGAAGTCTTTAAGTATATAATTTAATCTATGAACAAACAATGCAATTATATTTTTAATTTTATATTTAAATATAATTGAAATTTCAAATATGTATAGTTATTAGTGTTTAATTTATAAAATTAAAATGTTATTTTTCTATATTATATGAATGGTTTGATTTCAATTGAACTTTTGACCCGTAAACCTCTATTTTTGCCAATTATTTATCCTATTCGGGTTTGAGAACCTTGTCTACAATGCACATAAATTTGCTATTTAGAATTAAAGAGTTAACTAGCAGACGATAATAAAAAATATATCATTATTGAATTATGATCTGTTTATTCTCTCTTATAAAAAAAATAAATAAATATAGAGACAATATATATATAAAAAAATATATATGTATTTTCTTTCTGGATTTCCTTTAACTAAAGGCCTTGATGTTGAAAGTAAATTTAGGCCGAAGCTTCCATATGCCCTGCTATGGTCCTTATAGATTGTGGGTTATTCGTTGAAGGTTGTAGCTGGCTTTTTAATTCCTTTCTGGACTCAAGGCCCACACCTTTATTTTTTTTATTGAGGAAATTTCATATTTTACCGATTTTTATATGGGTAGATTTGAAATTTTAAAAAGTTAATTCTTGTGTTTTTTAAAGAATTTCTAAATGTAGGTAAATTTAAAATTTTGTTAACATTTTTTTCCATTTTTGTAAATTTTTCTTTTAAGGTATTTCCCTTAAAAGAACAAAAATAAGTAATTAAAAGGGCTAGTCTTTTTCTAGCATAAAATAATAGAAATATTTACCTTTACAAAAAAAACAAATAATACATTGAAATAGAAAACATATACATGCATATATAATATTACCAAAATAAAACTCCGAATAAAAAACACTTTTGCTATGGAATCAAACAATTTTGATTAATAAATAAATTACTAACCAAATCTAGAATTAGATTTTGCAAATTAAAACAATAAGAGAGTCATTATTTTGTTCGCATCACATTTTCTAATATCTTTTTCATTTTTTAACAGAGCGCATATCCTATTTTTTTTAAATAGCATTAAAAATAGAAATATATTAGAAAATATTTCTCAAGCAGGAAAAAAAATTTAGATTGTTTAGCAAATATAAGAGCTTGGATTATATTGGGCAGGAAGGGGATTTATCAAGAGATTTGAGTGGATCATTGAGAACAAAATTGATAAGAAATAGTACCCATTCAAGAGCCAAGAATTCAAGAATTAACTGGTTTTGAACTCAGGTTAAATGGTATGGGTTTTTTTGGCGAGTTAACTTGAACCTGGTTGTGGCAGGAACAGAGCGATGCAAAGTGGATCTGATGCGTGACCGCTGCTGTGTTGCAGGCTTCGATTCCGGCAATTTAGTTTTTTTCGAAATGGCAGCGGCTCTTTTGCTGGGTCCATTTTCCAGAATCACATAGATAGATACCAGTCCCAGTGTAGGATTCATAAATTGTGGATTACGGATTTGAAAAGAAAAAATAGGGTTAGATCAGAATGGATTTACAACCCATCGCAACAAAAGAATAGTATGTATTGGAAAATTCTTCTCATATATGTATATTGGATCCTAGTTGTACAAGAAAATTTTTGTATAAGTCGGACCATTTGTATAAAAAAAACATATACTTGATGTTGAATAACAACAAGAGTTGAGATCTTCTTACAATTAAAATTTTAAAAAATAATCCTTTGATTTGAATTTTTTATCAATTTAAGCATAGAACATGAATATTGTTTTAAGGATATATCTACATTATGAAAAATGGGGTCCTTTGACTCTACTTTTTTCAAAAAATAAAAAACTGATATTATATTTTGTTAAAAATTAAGTAAACTCCTTCCATTTAATGTAGTGGACACCATAAAACATTAAAAAATTAATTTAAGAAATATTCCTAAATAAAAGTTTTTTTTTGGGTTCTTCCTCCCCTTATCACTTCGTATTAATTCATTCATCTCTTAACTTCTCTCTATGTGATTACGTCGCAGCCATTTGTCAACTCTTTTTTTTTCTCTTTTAGCTTTTTCTCTCTGCATTTGTAATTTGCAATTGTCCTCAAAGCCCTCTATTCCTCTCATCTCCTTATTGTAGTCATTCGCTCTTTATCTCTCTTCTTTGGCTTTTCTTCTATGCAGTCATCTCCACAATCTTTCATTTGTTTTATCTCCGCATCGCAGTCGTTCTTTCTTTCTCTCAATATATATTAACCTCATTGAACAAAAATTTTTGATCTGCCTCTAAATTCCATCCTACACTTTTGTCACCACCACTGCATTGTAAATAGGGTGTTTCTTCATTCATGCCAATTGTTTCTATACCAATTACTTTGCTATCAACTCCAAAATTGTCTCACCGACTTCCTATGAAATTAACATTCACTAACTTCCTCTAGTGAAAACTCATTTATTTTTTATGTTGATTGTATGCATTCTTGTACACTATAATGATGGAACCTTAAGATAATCAAAACCCCAACTCAGGAAACTCATGATGCATTTTATCTTAAAAAAATATTAAATTCCATATAAAAAAATGTAAGAAAAATGTGTAGAGAATGAATTTGTTGTTTAATTGAAAATTCTGAAGCTAATGAAATTCTTTTTGTAGCTGATAAAACTTTGCAATGGACAAATAATGAAGACAATTAGATAAGTAAAACATAAAATATAACACCTTATACCTTATATATTTTGATACCGCATATACTTGTATCGAGCAATCATACATAATATACGTATAAGACAAAATATCTTGTTTATATTGATAATAATTTTTTTTTATAGTATCAACAAATTCAACAACTTAACTTTGGACTTAACCGATAAACTCTATATATATCACATATGTCAATATCTAAGACTTTTTTTAGTAGCATTTCTCTTTTAAGTTTACATGTCCACATACTAGTACAAACCTATTGCAAATATGCATATAAAAACATTCAAGCAAAAAATATATAGGATATTATTTCATGCTTTTGAGGGATGCAAAGAGAAAGAGTGGGAAGACTCAGCCGAATATCTTTGATCCATATCTTTTATATGCATCTCAATATGATATATTACTTTTCTCTACATGAAAATTGTAATTTACTGAGTTGCAACTTTGTGAGAATAATAATCAAATGAGTTTTAAAATACTAAAGAATTTTTTAATAACAAATACAAATGTACACAATATATTCTATATATTTCATTTTATTGACCAATATCTTTTAGATACAAGTAAAATTAAAGCATACAATCAATTGTACTTTACTTATGCTTATACTTGTTTTTTTTTCTTATACCTAGACTAAACAGATTGTTCATGAGTTTTCATATGAATATTTTTCATGTAAATATTTGCATTTGTTAGCTAGATTGACATTTATTTCATTTGCACATTTACATATTTGTTGGACTATAAGTCTCTGTTTTTGCTATTCATTTGTATTTAATTATTTGTTTGGGTCTTATACCTCTTCTTTTACTTTACAATATTTTTCAATTAGTCACGATACCTTTTAAGTCCATATGCATGTGTATTTATAAAAAAAT
Source organism: Triadica sebifera (assembly GCA_023653625.1). Lineage (NCBI taxonomy): Eukaryota > Viridiplantae > Streptophyta > Magnoliopsida > Malpighiales > Euphorbiaceae > Triadica > Triadica sebifera. The sequence goes on from CM042902.1 coordinate 30,021,842, forward strand.
ATCATCAACCATTGTATCAACGTTTGTATATCAATTCATCAATCACATCATATAATTTAAACAAATACATTTAATACAATCATATCACAAATATATCCACATTATTCATCATCTCATTTTCAGGGTCAAATCATACCAATCGTATAAATTACATAAATACAAATCATTTCACATTTCACATAACAACCAATATTTATGTGCACTAAATAAATTATTTGATAATTATATTCACATTTTAATCTTAATATGATATAATTAAATAACTAATATTTTTCCTATATGTCAGTTATTGATTAGATATATCCACAAATTATTCATCATTTCATTTTCAGAGTCAAATCATAGTAATCATATAAATTACATAAATACAAGTCATTTCACATTTCACATAACCATCAACATTTATGTGCATTGAAGAAATCATTTGATAATTATATTCATATTTTTCTCTAATATCCAAATTTTAACTCATTGCTCACTTCTTTTTGTATGTCGCCAACTTGTTTTGAATCTATTTGGAATTGTAATTGTTGCCCAGATATTGAACCAAGAAGGGAGGTTGAATTGGATATTAAAAAATTTAACTTTGAAATGCGGAAATGAAATTTAAGTTTAGTAGGGATAGAAAAATGAGACACAAGAAGTTTTATAGAGGTTCGGGTGTTAACAAACCATACTCCTCTCCCCAATCTCAATTGGGAGTTTCACTAACACTCTAAATGTTACAATAGAGTTTTACAAGCTCACTCCAAACTATGGTGTTTCTAACAATGGATCACACCTGACCCAAAAATCTCTTGTGTTTTAATGGCTCACACAAATAACCACTTTCTTGTGTTTTAAAGGCTCACACAAATAACCCTTACAAATGTTCTACTCTTAACCCCAATATACCCAAACTCACTTGAGTGGATGATTACAGAGAGAAACACTTACAAATATTTAATGCTAAAAAAATAATGAGCAAAAAGATTTTCATAGAAAATAAATGTTTGTTTTGAAAGTATTAAATGTACAAATGGCTTACAACAAGATTTTGATTCGAAGTATTAGCTATTCTCTTGTTCTGGATTCATAAATGACTTGCATTTATACTTCCATGACGAATTATAGCCGTTTGATTGCATTTAATACGGAAATAACCGTTGCACCAACCCTTATAATCGCGTCTGACATATTTCTCTTTCATCTTTCACGGTCGTGACTCTATGTATCACAGTCATGACTGTTCTTTCAAGTCGTGACTTGAGTAGTGACCTTGGTCGTGAAGCATTCTGGAAGGTTTTGATTTGAAATGTTTGTTCACGGGCGTGACATTTTATCTTCACGGGCGTGACAACCTTCCAAGCCATGGTTCAAGTGGTGACTTTGGTCGTGAAGCTCTCTGAAAGAATTTATCATGTCTTTTCACGGGCGTGACATTTCTTCATGGGCATGACTGAAATGTTCATTCACGGTTGTTATCTTCCTTCATGGTCGTGAACTTTAAATATTGGTTTGTTGGCGCTAGGCTTCATCACGGGCGTGACACATAAGGTCACGGGCGTAAACATGCTATTTCTTCAATTTTATCTTTTTAAGATTAATCTTTCATTCTCCATTCTTGCTAACATATTTCATACCCTGTTCAATAGACTTAGAAAACAAGTATGTTAAATACAATATTGTTATTTTATTTGTTAGCATCAAAATAACAGAAATACCCCTCAAGGTTCAACAGTAATTGATCATCATATGGCTAGAAAAATTTAATCTTAATATAATATAAGTAAATAACTAATATTTTTTCTATATAGCAGTGTGACCTTTTCAAATTGATTAGTCTATAAATTTTTCTATATTTATTCAATTTATATAATTCTTAATTCTAATAACAGATAACATATAAATACATAACATATTCAAATTTCATAATTTTTGGTGCATTACACTATTTTTATTTTTAGTAGAATTTCAAAATATGTCCTATTTTATGTCATTAGATAATTTTAAGATATCAAATTTAATTATTCACATTTTACAATGTTTATGCTTAATTATTATAAAACTTTTTAGACTCTTAGCCAAAATATAAATGAACATTTTTCATGTTTATAATAGTTTTGAATTATGCATCTAAAGCCTTCAAATAATAGGAAATATATGACTAATTTTGGACATAGGTGATATCTATATCAGTGTTATTTTTAATATCATAACTTACAATGTACATAATATATTAAGGTATTACTTTCACTAGAGTTTAGTTAAGACATAATCTTCAAACTTTTATATTTTGAATTTGTGTAAATTAAGTATATAAATAGCTCAAAAATTAGAATAAATTTTCTGGAGTTGCAAATATACAAAGGAAATAGCTCTAATCAAATAACAACTATAATTATTTTACCTATATCTCCTTATTCATACTGAATTTTACTATAAAATTTTATAGACATATAAAAGACATAAATCTACAACTTTTATGTTTTATATTTCATGAAATTAGACATCTAATATAATCAAAATAAATTAAAGCAATAAGATAATATACTAGAAATTTAACTAAAACTTGTTTTAGTAAATGATGTTTTCTCTTCATATACATCAAATTTTACAAAACTGTTTTAAATGTATAAGACATAGATTTACAAGTTTTATTTTTCAAAATTTTTCAAAATTTTTCTTTGAGACCATGAAAATTATGTCTTAATATTCTGCTATAAAAACAGGATTTAAGGGCTTTTGAACATACTAAATCATCGAATATCAAACCTTCAAGACAAGAAGAAATAACTAACTTACCAATAATTAACTCTACTAGGTTCTCATTGAAACTCTTATGGACAATGACAAAGAGAAAAAGAGGTTTTGTGGTTAAAGAAAGAAAAAAACGAAAATGAGGTCAAGTGGGAATGTGTAGAATTAAGATAAATATCCTTAAAAATCTCCATCTTTGTTGACTTTATTTTTTTCTATTATTATTATTATTATTATTATTATTATTATTATTATTATTATTATTATTATTATTATTATCTTCTTTCCAATATATATAATTTCATTAACTAATATGAAAATATAATCTAATTACTTCAATTTAATTAAATTAACTATGTCAATGAATAATTAATTCAATCTAATCATTCTATTTACTTAAAATTTAAATTCATATCATTATCAACTAAATTATAAAATAAACACGTCCAACTTGATACAATTGTAAAATACTTGGACACGTAGCAAGTGTATGTCATGCACTTGTTCAAATAAAAATGCATATAGAATATATGTATTTAAGTGACTTATATGCAAAATGAATTTGTTCAAATGAAATGCTTATAGAAATGCATGTGGGGAAAGGTTGAGGATGTTACAATTCTTCTCTTCTTTTAAAAATTTTATCCCCAAAACTTAATACTTGGAAACAAATGTGAATATTGTCTTTTTATATTTTTTTTCTATTTCTCTTGTTACCTCTTCTTGTAATAATTTCTCCATAACACCTTAACTAAAGGTATTTCTTGGTTAATTGTTTGGTCTTGTATATGATGATTTTCACTAGTTCCTCCATATAACTCATGTCATATATAATCTCAATAGTTTGATCTTTAAGTACATGTGTAAAATCCAATATGTATCTTTTTAGCATGCTTACAAGCAATACATTATGAATCTGAACCATTTCTGATGGTAAATCTAACTTGTATGTCAATGAACCAACCCTCTCAAGAATTTCATATGGTCATGTGTACTTTGGATTTAATTTACCCTTTTTGCCAAATCGAATTATCCATTTCTATGAAGATATTTATAGAAATAAATTCTCACCTACATCATATTTCATTTCTCTTGTGTTTTGATCAACATAGCTCTTTTGTCTATCTTATGTTGCCTTCAGTTTCCTTTTGACTATCTTGATTTTATCCATTGTATCTTGTACAATTTCTAACCCTTCTAATGCACGTGCTCCTTTTTCATCCCATATGATTGGACTTATGCATTTCCTATCATATAGTGCCTTATACGATGTGATTTGAATACTGCTATGATAGTGGATATTGTATGCAAATTCTACCAACGTTATATACATATCCTAAACTCTTTTGAATTCTATAACACATGCCCTGAGCATATCTTTCAATATATGTATAGTCCTCTCTGATTGTTCGTTAGTTTGTGGATGAAACACACTACTAAAATTCAATTTTATTCCTAGTGCATTCTTAAAATTCACCAAAAAAATATGAAGTAAATCGTGGATCCTTATTAGAAATAATGGATATCGGAATACCATATAATCTAACTATCTCATTCATATACAATTCTGCTAGACTCTCAAATGTACAACCCTATCTGATATATGCAAAATATGCTAACTTGGTTAATCTGTCAATAATTACCCATATAAGATATTTTTTTCGTAGAGTTCTTGGCAATCCATAAATAAAATATATCGTTATTTTCTTTCATTTTTATTTTGGCACTAGCAATGGATGTAGTTTACCAGCTAGTGTCGAGTGTTCTTTTTTAATTTGCTAACATGTTAACTATTTAGAAACATATTCAACTATATTTTTCTTTATCATTGTCCACCAATAATGAGGTCTCAAACTATAATATATCTTAGTCATCCCCGAGTGCATTACATAGGTCTTATGTGTCTCATCATTATTTTTGAATGCAAGTTATCAATGTTTGGAACACAAATGAGTTAACATCAAGTATCATCCTACAAATGAAAATCCTTATTATTTTCCTACCTTACTAATTCAATTTTCTCATACAATTGAAGGTCTTTGTTTTGTGCTTCTTTAATTCTATCCTTTAGTGTAGGTTTAACATGAAGAATAGTAATCAATGATCATCTATCCTGCAAATTTAATTTAACATTTATAAATTGCAATTAAATTAAATATGGAAAATATGATGTTTGCAAGTGAGTTGTACTGCTACTGGACTTCATACTCAATGTATCTACTACTATATTGGCTTTTTTCTGAATAACATTCAATTATGCAATTATAATATTTTAACTGCTCTAACCATCATCCCTGTCTCATATTTAATTCTTTTTGTCTCATTAAGTAACTCAAGTTCTTATAGTCTGTGAATATTTGAAATGTCTCACCATAAAAATAATACCTCAAAATTTTCAATGCAAACACAACTACAACCAAATTTAAGTCATATATTGGATATGACATCTCATGTGGTCTCAATTGTCTGGATGCATAAGCTATTACCTTACCGTATTGCATTAATATACACTCCAAGTCTTGGTGAGAAACAGCACTATATAAAGTAAATCCTTTTGTACATGTAACAATAGTTAGCACTAGCGCCGAGGTTAACCCGTATTTTAGTTTATCAACACTTTTTGACGTTTTGGGGTCCATTTGAAAGACACATTTTGTTTTCTTAGTAATTTAGTCAAAGGGTTGGCAATCAATGAGGATCCATCAACAAATCTATGATAATAACTGGTCAAACCCAGAAAACTATGTATTTCTGCAATATTTTTAAAAGCTTCCTAATATACTATAATCTCTTTTTTTTTTGGATTTACCTCTTTATCTCTACTTGATACCAAATGCCCAAGGAACATTATATAATCTTACCAGAACTCACTTTTACTCAGTTTAGCATACAATTGTTTCTCTCTCAAAGTTTGTAATACAATTCTTAAATGTTGTTCACGTTTTTCTCTATCTTTTAAGTACACTAATATGTCATTAATAAATATTATTACAAACTTAACTAGGTATGGTTGAAACACTTTATTGTTAATGTCATAAATATAACTAGAGCATTAGTAAACCCAAATGGCATCGCTAAGAATTGATAATATCCATACCTAATTCAAAAGGCAATCTTCAAAACATCTATTTTTGTTACCTTTAACTAGTAATAGTCTAATCTCAAATCAATCTTAAAAAATATTTAGGCTCCCTACAGCTGATCAAAGAAATCATCCATTCTGGGCAACATGTATTTATTCTTAATTAACTGTCACTTTGTTTAGTTGTCTATAGTCAATGCACAATCTTATAATTCCATCTTTATTTTTAACAGACCCACGACAATAAACTAGGTCTAATATACTATTTAACGAGCAAATCCTACAATTGAGTCTTTAATTCTTTCAACTCAACTAGGGTCATTCTATAGGGTAACATTGATATTAGTATTGTCCCTAATATCAATTCAATAATGAATTTTATCTCTCTATCATATGGTAAACCAGGTAGGTCATCTAAAAATACATCAAAAAATTCTCTCACCACTAGTATATTTTCTTGTAGGCTATTAATAGTTCTAGTATCAATCACATAAGCCAAGTATGCCTCACACTTTCATTTGACCATTCGAAATGTTTTTATTGCTGAAACTAAATATGTAGGCATAAGTTTTCTTTTACATCGAAACACAACCCTTGGATGGTTTGAAAACTCCAAAATTACTTTTTTAGTAAAACGATTCACTATTGCGTAATGCTTTGTTAACCAATCCATTCCCAATATTATATCAAATTCATGCAATGACAATAAAATCAAATTAGCTTTCAATTCAACTTTATCAATGCATATAGAATAATCATATGATATATATTATTTACAACTATTACTACTCGAAGTAGAGTATTCACACTATTCATGCTTTTGATGCAGTTTAGATGTTATATGTAATGATATAAATAAATATGGAAGCTAGATCAATCAATGCAAATGCTAGATATCATAAATATAAATTTTATTAGTAACCATTTCAGGAGCATCAATCGCCTTCTACCTAGTCATGGCAAAGACCTTAGCCTGTGTAGGAGGTCTAAAATTTTGACCCTCAGATCTAGTTACTTTTCTACCTACTGTGTCAGTCCTACCTCTGCCTCTACCTCTGCCCTATGTCCCACTGGTGTTGCTCACCTTAGGTGCCTCAACTATAATTGTTGATATCCCTTTACCTCTACTCGTCTCTGCTAATCTAGTTCTTTCTGGACAATATTTATAGATATGGTATAAGGATCCACAAAAATAACATACTTCTATTAGTCTTCTACATTCACCTATATATTATCAAGCACAATGGGTACAAGTAGACTTCTGATCCACATACTAACTTTGTCTTCTCCCTGGATAAAAGAAACTTATACAATGACCTCTAGAATTGGAGTATCCATTTATGTTGCCAGATTGTGTCGATATGTGTCTAGCTTTCTTTCCATATCCGCTACTAAACTCTCCAATAAACTCTTGTGTTGCCCTTTTTTCTTGTTCTGCAACTTCGGTCATTAACATTTCTACTCTAACTGCTACAACTATAAGTCTAGTATAGTTGTCTAGATTAGTAGTTATGATTTTGTTCCAATATCATTTATGAGGTCCTTTTCAAACTTTTCTACACTTGTTTTTTTCCAATAAAGACTATAAAGGTGGGATAAAGAAAAAACTTATTATATTGCATCTCATATTCAGCAATAGACATGTTTCCATGCTTTAGATTCAGGATTTCTTTCCTTTTCTCATCCTTATATACCGAATGGATATATTTATTCTATAACTCTTGAAGGAAATCATTCCAATTCAAAACTGAAGGTTGTGCATCACTAACTAAGACTATCTCCCACCATTCATAAGCATCACCTTAAAGCAAAAATATTGCATAATCAAAATTTTCATCTAAAGTACATAATACCCTTTGTGTACTCTTTAGTCATATCTATGCTTCTGTTGGGTCAGTCGTGCCATAGAAATCATCTGCCTCCTATTTTCTCAACTTATCATAAAGTCTTTCTCTATATATTTCAGGTTCTTGAACATCTTATTCAACATTTTCAAAAGAACCTTCAATATGATGTGCATATGATGCATGTGCATGTTCACCCACTGGAGCTCCAGGTGCAGGTGAATCTTTCATAAGATGATATGATGCCTCATATGATTACATGTCACCTAACCTCTCTTTCTTTGATGGATTATGTTCTACCATAGCCTAAAACAAATAGAGTTATGTCATTTAACAATGTTCAACACATATGATGCATGTGTAACCATGCTCTTATGTATATGCATGTTCCCTACGGAACATATCCCTGCTCTGTTACCAAAAATGTAACATTTTATACCTTATACATTTTGATACCACATATACTTGTATCTAGTAATCATACATGACATATGTATAAAAAAAATCATGTTTATATCTATAATAATTTTTTTTTTATCACGTCTCACATTTTTATCCAACAAATTTAGCAACTCAACTTCGAACTTAACCCATAAATTTTGTATAAATCACATATGCCAATATCTAAGACATTTTTTTAATAGTAGTTTTCTTTTAATTTTACAAGTTTGAAAATATTTACACATAATAGTACAAACTCATTGCAAATATATATATATGTGAAAACATTCAAACTCAAAATATAGATGATATTCTTTCATGCTTTTGAGGAATGCAAGAATAGAGAGTGAGAAGACTCAACCGGAGATTTTTGATTCATGTCTTTTATATGCACCTCAATATGATCTATTATTCTTTTATACTTGAAAAGTATTGCAATTTGGTAACTTACGACTCAGTGAGAATAACTATCAAATGAGCTCCAAAATACCAGCAATTTTTTTTAATAATAAATCAGGAATGTACACAACACATTTTATGTATTCCATTTTATTCACTAATATCTTTTAGATACAAGTAAAATTAAAGCATACAATCAATTGCTCTTTGTTTATGCTTGTTCATTTTTTTTTGTAACCATGTTAAACAGACATTATCACAGATTTTCATGTAAACATTTATCAGGTGAACATTTGTATTTTTTGTTTCATTTGCACATTTGCACATTTGTTGGGCTATAAGTCTCTAATTTTTCTATTCATTTGCATTTAATCATTTCTTTAAACCTTAGGCATCTTCTTTTGTTTTACAATGTTGTTTAACTAGTCACAATATCTTTTAAATTCACATGCATATGCATTTGTAACAAAATATTCATCAACTATTGTATTAGTGTTTGCATATCAATTCATCAATTACATTATGTACATGAAGCAAATATATTTAATACAATTATGTCATAAATATATCCACAAATTATTCATCATCTCTCTTACAAGGTCAAATCATAGCAATCATATAAATCACTTAAATACAAGTCATTTCACATTTCACATAACAAGCAATATTTATGTGCACTAGAGAAATATTTTGATAATTATACTCACATTTTCTTTAATATCCAAATTTTGACATATTGTTTTCTTTGTCTTTGTGTGTTACCAACTTGTTTTGAGCATATTTGGAATTGTAGTTAATCAATATACAACTAGATAATTTTAATTTTAATATGATATAAGCAAATAACTAATATTTTTCCACCTTGGAAGGCAAGAAGTGTGACAACATACATGCTTCCCTTTACTCCATAGGGCCTTCTCATTAGTTGTAGGGTTTGGTGGCCCGAAATTAACTTGGCTTCACAATGTGACCTTTTTATAACTTTTTCATACTTGTCCAATTTATGTAATTTTTAATTCTACTTAAAGATAACATATAAGGATATAACATATTTGAATTGCATAATTTTTATATCATTACACTATTTTTAGTAGAATTTCAAATTATGTCATATTTTCTATTATTATACAGTTTTAATAATTCATATCTTACAGTGTCTATATTTAATGATTATGAAAATTTTCAAACACTTAGCCAAGACAAAATGAACATTTTTTTATATTTACAACAATTTAAATTATGTATCTAAAGCCTTTAAATAATGGAAAACATTGAGCGACCTTGCATAGAGGTGATATCTATACTAGTAACATATTAAGAAAATGCTTTCACTGGAGTTTAATTAAAATATAACCCTAAAATTTTTATATTTTGAACTTGTATAAATTCGGTATATAAATAGTTCAAAAATTATGATAAATTTTCTAAAGCTGCAAAAATACAAAAAAAAAAACTCTAATAAAAGGAATAACTATGATTATTTTACCTATATCTCCTTATTCATATAGAATTTTACTTCAAAATTTTACAAAAATATAAAATACATATGAATCTGCAACTTTCATGTTTTATGTTTTATTAAATTAGACCTCTAAAATAGTCGAAATAAATAAAAATTATAGGTTAATCTGCAAGAAATTGAACCAAAACCAATTTTAGTAAAATGACAAATTCTCTTCATGTACACCAAATCTTGCAAAACTTTTTAAAAACATATATATAAGACATAAATCTACAAGTTTAATGTTTTAAAATTTTCTAAATTCTTCCTCTAAATTACTAAAATTAGTCCCTAATTTTCTACTACAAAAATAGTACTCAAAGGCTTTTGTACACACTAAATCATTGAATATCAAACTTTAAATAACCAACTTATCAACAACTAACTTTGTTAGGTTCTTGCTGAAACTCTTATGGAAGGTAAAGAAGAGAAATATAGGTTTTGTGGTAGAAGAAAGAAGAAACAAAAATGAGGTCAAGTGAAGATGTACATAATTATGATAAGGTAATGATAAATATCCTTAAAAATCTCCACCCTTGCTGATTTTTTCTTTATTATTATTATTATTATTATTATTATTATTATTATTATTATTATTATTATTATTATTATTATTATTATTATTTTTATTATTTCATTAACTAATATAAAAATATAATTTAATTAAATTAATTATGTCAATGATTAATTAATTCAATCTAATCATTTTGTTCACTTAAATTTTAAATTTATATCATTGTCACTAAATTATAAAATAGACACGTCAAACTTGATACAATTAGACACGTAGTAAGTGTACGTTATGCACTCGTTCAAATAAAAATGCATGTATTCAAATTACTTATATGCAAGATGAACTTGTTCAAATGAAATGCAACACAAATAATTTATAGTGGTTTGGGCAAAACAATCTCTATGTTCACTCCTCAATCACCTATTGGAATTTTTTCACTAACTCACAACAAGAGTTATAATATGAGATTTTACAAGTTTACCTCAAACTTAGGTATTTCTTCAAGACTCACACCCAAACTTATCTAGAGTTTTTAAGGGAGCTAACTTTAAATGTTAAGTGTTTTTGCAATGGTTCACACTCTAACTACAACAAATATTTTCTATATGCTAATATGTAACCTAAGAGTTTTACTCAAATTTACTTCCAATCTTTAACCTCCAAGTATTTTATAATTGAACACTCTCACAAACTCAATATAATAAAAAAATTATAAGGGAATTGAAGAATCAAAGTGACAAATCTCTGGCATAAAAAGATTGTTCTCTTTTTACACAATGACCTTTAGAGGGGATATTTATAACATTAAAATTTTAAATATTCAACTTTCAACAATTAGATTTCAACAATTTTTGTTTTTTTATTGTCAGACCCAGAATCTCGGTTGCACTTCCTCTTTCATGGTAGTGATTTCTTCAACTCTTCCATGACTAATATATATGGTTGGATCTGATTGCTTTCAAGCTACAATAGTCTACTTTGTATGAAAATCATAGTCGACCTCCTTTTGTCATGTTGCACTTCTATTGTCGTGGGCCTTCTCTCAGTTATAATCTCTACCGCAATTTTTTCTATCCATTTTAGGTTTCTTTAGTGTTGCAGTCATAATTGCAATTCTTGTTCTACTCAAAACACATTAGATTTGTAGCATGCTTGGACTGACTTTTTTCTAGCAACCTTTGCATTACAAATTTTACGGTCGTTATTACCTTGGTCACAATTACGTTTTCCCTTAAGTGATGAGTTTCACTGTCGTGCACTTCACTGATTTTTCAACACATTTTGCTTCACTGAATTCATAGTCATGAATACAGCAGTCATGGTTGTGAAAACTTTATTGCGGGCAATATTTCTTACTGCAGTCGTGAATTACAATTCCGCCACACTTCTTCCATTTTCACTATATGTTTGCATTCCAATTGAAAATGAACTTATATAGCTATAAGACAACACTTAGCAAATACATTAATGTCTCTCAATTTGATTGTCAAAATAAAAATAGAAATATATCACTTAAGTTAACAAAAAAATAAAGCTTATCACCACAAACTTTTTAAAACCTACCATTCAAAAGTTAATTTTGCATATCACTGCACACTAAAAAATGTTGATTGCCTTCATTAGTAGAGAAATTTGATAGGTTGAAAGGAGGTGCTATGAAAATGGGGAAAAGTATGAGAACATATGTAGAATTGATTATAGAGAAATTGGAGTGAAGATTGATTTAGTTAGAGCATCAACCTTTTTCAACTCCCAGTTAGCTTTAATCACCATTTAGTTTCAAATGAAGACTGAATTTAGACTAAATCAATCAAAATAAAAATTAAATTGTAATCAACGTTTCATGATTTCTAAATGAGGCCAAATTCTTCATGCTAATGTTTTATTTCGATTTTTCATATAGCAAACTGTAATGGAAACCAAGCCAATGGTTTTGGTTTCATAGTATATAAAAAGCTTCTTGATGATAGAGAAATTGGAGAAAAGATTAAGTTTGTTAGAGCAACCGTCTTTTTAACTCCCAATTAGCTATTCAGTTTCAAATCGAGAACGAATCTAAACTAAATCGATCAAAACTAAAACCAAATTAATCAACGGTTCATGATTCCAAAATGAGGTCAAAATCTTCATACTAATGTTCTATTTTGATTCTTTATATAGAAAACTGAAACTGAAACCAAGCTAGTTGTTTAAGTTTAAAACCATAACACACACACACACATATTTATATCTTAATCTTACCTTAATTAATTACTTGCTTATGATACATAAGTGCTAATCTAAATCTCAATTGTAATTTTAATATTTTTCTCCAACTCTAGTCCAATTTTAGATTTATTTTTTCATACTCCAAAATTTTTACTCCAATTATTAAATTTATTTTTTTACCCTTCAAATTCCATACACCAATTTTCAATTTTATTTCCTTTTTTTTTTCATACTCTAATTCTTGTATAATTTTTTTTTTCATATTCCAATTCTTAAACCTAATTTATTCCTACTTCAATTTACCAAAATTAATTTTTTGAGAATTGACAAGTGGTGGAAGAGAAAGCTTAAGATCAAATAATTTATTAATCTTGATGTTGAGAATGAGAATTATTTGAATTATTTTCTTATTTATTCAATCTGAATCTTAAGTTATAAATTCAACTTGAAGAATCAATTTTTTTTTATACTTAAAACCATTATACATATTAGTTTCATCTTTTGGAGGTCAATTTCACTTATGGTCATTATACTTTTTATTATTTGTTCAAAAATAACTTTTAAATTTTGTTTCTAATAAAAATCACTAAACTTAATTTTTTTTCTACTAAAATCACTTTCGACAATTCACTCACCTGATTGTTGATGTGGACAATGATATTGCACTTTTCATACTGATTTATAATATCACATCATCATTCAGTGGATGACATGTCAACAATTTAAAAAAATTGTACCCCATCAACCGCCATATGACAAATTCAGCTAGACATTTAAGTTAATTCACTTTGTGGTAATTGAACTTTGCTTTACTTGTAGTAAAATTACCAAACTATTTTTTTTGTTCCGAAAAAATAACAAACCTTTATTTTTTATTTTTTTTATTAGACCATATATATTATCAACTAGTCAACTAAAATAATATATTGAGACTAATCATATTCATATCGAATAAAATATTTGATTATTTTAAATTCCAACTAAATTTGATGAATAGACAATTGAAAATCTAGCTTGGTAATTGATGTAGTAATAAATTTTTGCCAAAAATTTGAATGTCTTGTTAGTAGTGTTGGAGACTGATTGCAAAGTGATTACTGGTATGAGTTTGACTCGAGTTTTGTCCAATATGGGTTATCTAGTTGCAGGAGATAATAACTATAAAGTTTATACCACAAATCAAGTGTTAGCTCATCTGCCAAGTCAAATTTTTATTTGTCAAATTTATGACATTTGACTGAGAGTTATTTAAGTAAAAAAAAAATAAAATTTTGTTATTTTTTAGAACAAAAAAAATTTAAGGATATTGTAGTGAATGAAACAAAGTTTAGTGATCGTTGATGAAATTAACTCTAACATATTATCTTTTTTTCAATTGGATTTACCACATGACAGATAATGTGATATTTTTTGGAGTTATTGATATATCTACGTGGACAATAATGTGATATATTATTAGTGACATGACATTTTAAGTTAGCATTTTGATGCCTTATCAAGGTCTACGTCAGTTCTTTTGTGAGAGAGTTGTTGCAAGTGCTTTTATTGAAAAAAAATTAATTTTAGTGATTTTATAAGAAAAAAATTAAAAATTATTTGTGTAAGTAAGAGAAAATATAATGAGTGTCAATTTCCTCTTTTTGTTAAAATGAAGAACTAGATATGACAGTTAGAGTATGCAATGTTCTATTTTTTTATAATTTTTTATCTTAGTCTTAATTATGCAATGTTCTATTTTTTTATAATTTTTTATCTTAGTCTTAATTCCGATCTGAATATATATATATAATAATTATTTATATTTTAATATAATTAATATTTTTAAAAAATAAAATAAAATATAAATATTTTTTAATTTAAATAATTAATTAATTAAAATAAATTTTTTTAATAAAAATCAGAAATCTGGGTTGGAAATTTCCGATTTTATCCAAGAAAAAAAATATAGTAAGAGAACTTTATCCGAAATCGTCCCATTTTCATTCGTAAGGAAAAAAAAAAAACCAGCCTTTCTTTTTCTTTTCTTTTTTAAAAAAAAAAGATCGCACAAGAAGTCAAGAAAAACAAAAGAGGAGAGAGAAAGATAGCGTCCAAGACAGAAAAAGAAGTCGTCTTTACTCCTTTCCTCACTGTTACTGGTTCCAGTCCACCAAGTGCTACTGTACAGTATTAGTAAAACGCACGGCTGTTGGATTCCGCACTAGTTTTTTTTCAAAATCTAACCAGCTCATCTTTCTCCCTTTCTTTCTCTTTCTAAGCTTGGTTTGTTCGTGGAAAGCTATGAGAATATCCCCTCTCCATTTCGCTTCTATACTAATTCTTCTACTTGCTTACCCTCTCCAATTTCGGGCTCCTGCTGCTCCTGCAGGTCTCTCTTTATGCCTATGCCCCTCCTATTTTTATTTTTTTTATCTTTTTTTTAAATTTTCTTTTTATTAAGTTCGATTCATTGTTCCTCACTTCCGCTTATTGTTTATTTATTGTACTAAATCTCTTAAACCCTGAAACCCATCCTTTTTTCTCTCTTGATTAGTTATAAAATTATGTTCTGATTTTAGTCATGATCTAGTTGCTTACTGGGTATGCAATTTTTTTTTTAATTCTCTCTCTAAGAAAAAAAAAATTGTGTTACTCAGGACCATTGATTAAGCACTTGTCCACGCTTCTCAAATGGACTGCTAGGTCATCCTCTCAGACATCCCAATCACGTAATTTGATCTGTCAATTTGTTCTTTCAAGGTTTCTTTTTCTGTTAGTTAATAATCAAGCTATGTTGATAGTATATCATGTGATTTGTTGTTTCTAAGCAGATGCCAATGTTGTTCAATTTGAAGATGGGTACTTAATTGAGACTGTTGTGGAAGGGAATGAAATTGGAGTGGTTCCTTATAAAATTCGTGTCTCTGAAGATGGTGAACTATATGCTGTTGATGAAGTTAATAGCAACGTTGTTAAGATTACTCCACCATTATCCCAATGTATGCTTCTGCTTCTTTCCTTTTTGCTTTTCTTTTTAATAATTTTAAGTTGTGTTTGAATGGTAAGAAAATGTGGCAATATCTCATAGAGTAGTCATAGTTGTTAACATTATGGCTCCTTAATTTGTAATCTTCAGAAGCCAGTGAGCATTAATTGGTCCATTCAACTAAGCTTAGTTCAACTAAGTGATGTTCTTGGAGTATGTATCAGGTTGATAGAAGCATAATTTAACTCTCCGTGTGGATAAAGGTTAATGAGGTTAGCATGCACTTGAACTATCTTTGGATTTGCCTACAACTACAAGCAAAAAGAGATGCAAAGTTCTATGATGCTTGTGCCACTTCATGAACAACCCACCCAGTTTAGATGTTAACTATAGTTGCCATTACATTTCCTCCTTTTCTTGTAATAGGAGAGCAAAAGAATATTACAAATAAAACTAAAATTCATAATGAATCTAGAGCAAAATATATTCATATATCTAGAATAGCAATATGAGTTTTGCTTCTAGAACAGCTAGTAACACTTACTTTGCTTAGCACTTGAAACATTGCATTCTCAGAAATCACCAGTTAAACATGCCTTTTCTTAACTTGATGAGAAAGGGGGTTCTAAGCATTATCATTGTAGCAAACTGATTTGGATTTAATAAGTTGAATTACTGCCTTTTTCTCAATTTAATCTCAATAACAGTAATGCATTATAAAGATTTTTTTATTCTTGCAGACAGTAGGGCAAGACTGGTTGCTGGGTCATTTAAGGGATATACAGGACATGTGGATGGGAAACCAAATGAAGCTCGTTTTAATCATCCTAAAGGTTTAACCATGGATGATAAAGGGAATGTGTATATTGCTGATACCTTAAATCTTGCCATCAGAAAGATTGGAGATGCTGGTAAGTAGAGTTTGTGTCAGACATTAACAATTGAATGTAATTTTTTCTCAGCCAATCCTTTTATCCCAAATTATTAAGCAAAACTATCACATGTAAACTGCATATCTTTGAGATGTGAAAACATCTCGAGAATTTATAACCATGTCCTACTGTTGTATTAGGGTCTCTGGAACCTTTTTTTTCGTTAAGTCTTTGGAACTAGAAACTTGAAAATCTTCAATATTTAGTCAAGAGAATATGTTGAATATGAAAATTTTTTGCAGGAGTGACAACCATTGCTGGTGGGAAATCAAATGTTGCTGGATACAGGGACGGACCCAGTGAGGATGCAAAGTTCTCAATTGATTTTGATGTGGTGTTTGTTCACTCAACATGCTCTCTATTAGTTGTTGATAGAGGAAATGCTGCTCTTCGACAAATCTCTCTTAACCAAGAAGATTGTGATTATCAGTCCAGTTCAATTACTCCTTCAGGTTTGATCCCAATCATCTTTTTTATTCATATGAATTTGTGACAAATAACTTAAATTGTATTTAGATCATAGATCTATGCAAATACCAATTTTCTCAGAAATAGGGCACTTTTTATTTCTCATAATTTCCACGACTATATGATTCCACATTTAGTATGCTACCTCATGGATATGTTTATTGGGGAGATATCTCCTCATTTCTACATTCAACAGTATTTATCCCTTGGTGAGAGATAGAGACAACTGGTATTGAAGTTGAGGGGATCGCATAAGAAATATCACAAATTGATATCAAGGCAAGTGACCATGTGCAAAACCATTAAAAGAAAGCATCAATAGAATATTGTAAAAATTAAGGACTCCTTCCTGTCTGCTGTTGTTTGGATCGTGTGTCTCATAAACTGGTGATGTTGCTTTTTTGTTATTGTTTGAGGTGATATATATGACAATTGGAGGAAAAGGCAGCCATCATTTGATCATTCTTAACAAATTGAGGGCTATTATTGGCTAGAGAACCTGACATTGCGCTTGTATCAATATTTAAGTACCCAGATCCATAACCACATGCTACAATTCACATTCCACATGCTTATGCGTGTCAATGCTTTTTCAAAGATCCTGCTACAAATGATTATTTTGTAAAATAGAGAAATGAAAGTTCAACTAATTTCCTAACTGTTAGTAATATTAAACATTTAAATAAAAACAATTGCATGCTCATGCATATTTTTTCAATTATTTTTGCAATTTTGATAAATTACCTGAAATTCTTGCATTTTGATATCTTGTAATTTTGAAATAAAAGATATGAATGAGCAATCTTTATGTAATTTTCCATGTTTGGTAGATTTATGAATCATGATGCTAATGTTTTCAAGGGTGAATCTGCGACATATACTAAAAAGGTGTAATTTCTGATACAACCCTCTGTAATTTGTTAAACATGTTTTTCTTATTATCTTTTATGAGTTTAGTTCAAATTCAATGACTAGAATTTCAATTCAAATCTTACATTTGTGAATCTCAATTGAAACATATCTGAATGTTTTAGCCTTCTGAATATATCCTTGGGGTTACCACTTATTATGTAAGGATATACACAGATTTGACATGATTTTCCATTTCAAATAACAAAAGTAAATAGGTGGGGGAAAAATGATGATGTAGGGACATCAAGTTCCAAGAGTTACGATATCTAAGGGTTAATTATTGAGATAGTGTGCCCACTTAGCTGTAAAAACTTGTTCTTTCATGCTGTTTGTAACTTTTAACCATTATCTCCCATAGTTTTTTTTACCTCTTTTTACTGTCGGTATTTGTACTGCAGATAATTGAAGAAATATTATATTAATACTAATTTTCTTCCAGAAGCAAATCCCAGTCCAGCTGAACATGATCTTGTCCAAGCATTTTGCCTTTTGTGATCGATTGAGATGCACTTCAGCTGTGTAATTTCTCTTGGATTTCAAATATAAGACAAAATGGCTTTTTTTTCCTCTGTTCAAGAACATAAATAAGATAGCACAGAGATCAGCTTTCTAGGTCCAGTGTGCTTTAGCATCCACATGACCTCACCCTCTCAACCAAAACACACTGAAAAAAGAGGAAGTCGGAGAAAAAATAAACTTATTATCTGCTATCAATTAGGTCTTGAATTCCATCTAAGATTATCTATTTTTGATGGACATACTTCTTGGACCTTTTTGGCAGATCTCCTTATGGTTGGTGCTGTCTTGGCTGGATATTTTACATAAATGCTTCAGCAGGGATTTTGTAATATAGAGAAATGAAAGTTCAACTAGTCTTCTAACTGTTATTAATAATTAACATTAGGATAAGAACAATTGCATGCTCATGCATATTTTTTCAAATCTTTTTGCAATTTTGATAAATTACCTGAAATTCTTGCATTTTGATATATAGCAATTTTGAAATAAAAGACATGAATGAGCAATCTTTATGTAATTTTCCATGTTTGGTAGATTTATGAATTGAGATTTATGAATCATGATGCTACTGTTTTCAAGGGTGAATCTGAGATATATACTAAAAAGGTGTAATTTCAAACTATGTTATTCGGACACTTCAAAAATGAAGTTCCCCTGTCAGATGCTTACGACATGGATATGGTATGAGATCCTTACTGGATCCTTCACTTTAAGATTGGGTACTTCCCGGTATAAAAGCATGTTGCTTGAACGTTAAAAATGAACCATTACTAGTTAATTTAATGCTAATTTGTTTAATTTTTTAAATTATGTGATATCATTTTATTGTTTGTCTTTATTGGTTGGACTTTGGACTTTTAAGTTTGCAATCTGAAATATTTTATCTTAAAGTGAAATGAAATATTGCAATTTTATTTTATTTAGCAATCTAAATAATATAATTTGATCTATCTTTTAACTTAAATGATTGTATATAAAAATTAAAATATTTACGTTTTTATATATATAGACGTATCATTGTACTCGTATCATAATTTTTGGTACTTTTTAGCCATACTCATGTATCCTAAATTAAAAAAAAAAAATAAAGTCAGACTTTTAAATATGTATCTATGTCGGATATCCATACCCGAATTCATGCAACATAGATTTCAGATACAACCCTCTGTAATTTGTGTAACATGTTTTTCTTATTATCTTTTATGAGTTTAGTTCAAATTCAATGACTAAAAACTTCAATTCAAATCATACATTTGTGAATCTCAATTGAAACACATCTGAATGTTTTAGCCTTCTGAATATATCCTTGGAGTTACCACTTATTATGTAAGGATAAACTCAGTTTTGACATGATTTTCCATTTCAAATAACAAAAGGAAATAGATGGAGAAAAAATGATGATGTAGGGACATCAAGTTCCAGAGTTACGATATCTAAGGGTTAATTATGTAGATAGTGTGCCCACTTAGCTGTGAAAACTTGTTCTTTCATGCTGTTTGTAACTTTTAACCATTATCTGCCCATAGTTTTTTTTTACCTCTTTTTACTGTCGGTATTTGTACTGCGAACAATTGAAGAAATATTATATTAATACTAATTTTCTTCCATTAGCAAATCCCAGTCCAGCTGAGCATGACCTTGTCCAAACATTTTGCCTTCAGTTGTGTCATTTCTTTTGGATTTCAAATATAAGACAAAATGGTTTTTTCTTCCTCTGTTCAATAACTTAAATAAGATAGCACAGGGATCAGCTTTCTAGGTCCAGCGTACTTTAGCATCCACATGACCTCACCCTCTCAACCAAAACAGCCACCTCTGCCTGGCACACTGAAAAAAGAGGAAGTCGGAGAAAAAGAACTTATTATCTGCTATCAATTAGGTCTGTAATTCCATCTAAGATTATTTATTTTTGATGGACGTACTTCTTGGACCTTTTTGGCAGATCTCCTTATGGTTGTTGGTGCTGTCTTGGCTGGATATGTTACATGCATGCTTCAGCAGGGATTTGGACCTTCTTTATTCTCAAGAACGGTACAGTTATCACCTTGGAATTTACTTGTGGTTTTTATTACATGCGTGCTTTGGTAGGGATTTGGACCTTATGTCTTCTCTAGAACAGTACAATTCTCACTTTGGACCTCACTTGTTATTTTTATTCTATTTAATAAACAGAAGAACTAGATTTGATGCTTTTGCCCGATGCCCATAAACGCTATCAATGTATAATATACTTCTCTCTCTTTCCATCGGATAAATATGTTTGCAATTATTTCCTGTAATTTAACTGTAGACTTCCATAAATCCATCACTTTTAAGGAGAATTTACTTTTAAAAGTTATAAATTTACTATATTTTTGCACTTTGCAATGTGCATGCCTTTTTCTTTTGTTCTTTTAATTTGCCATGTTTTTGTTCTTCCTTTTGGTGGAATGATTTTGGTCAGTAATTGGCTTCATTGCCTGTTCTGTACTTGTAGTATTCACAAAGCTGGTCTAGGAAGGTCAAAGTGTCATCTATATTTCTATCTCTATGAAATATGCTTTTTTAGTTAATTGATTTCTTTCATGATATGTTTATGTTTATGACTTGTCACTAATGCAGCAACAATACTTGGAGAGCGAATTTAAAGAGCAGCCAAGTTCTGAGAAACTGACTTCTTTCTCAGAGAGCATGAAAGATGAACCTAGGTGGCCATCTTTTGGACAGCTTTTGATTGATCTGTGTAAAGTTGCACTTGAGGCATTGACTAGTATATTTCTCTACTTCGTTCCTTCATGGTTCAGATTAAATGAACCCAAGAGAGGCCTTACACCACTGAAAGATTCCCTTAGGATGCCTGAAGATGAAGTTGAGCCCCCATCGGTTCAGAAGCAGAGTGTTCCCATTGCTTTATCAGAAACGTGGCAGGTCCACACTCCTAGTGCTAGCAATAAATATTCAGAAATGAGGCCACCAAAGATCAAGTCAGCCAGTTTTAAGGATTCCTCATTGTCAAGTAAACATCAATCCTCGAAACGACAAGAATATGCAGAACTATACGGAGCAGGTGAGGTGCCTTCCTCTGGTAGATCCAAGAGCCACAAAGAGAAAACAAGGCATCGCCAACGGGATAAGAGTGGAGAAGTAGCGTTCGGAGCAACTGGGGCTGAGCCAAAACCGGTTGATATGAAGCCTGTGGATTATAATAGTCCAAAATTTGACTATTACAATATGAGAAGCAAATATGGATCTGACAAATCCTACCAATTTTAGTCTTCTGCTACTCTTAGTTGTTGATCCATGTACGTTTTATCAATTTGCTTCTATTTTTGTGCCCTTCTGTCTCATATTCAGATTACATTCAAGAATACAATTAATGATTTGTTTGTTAGATATAGGTATAAGGGTAGCTCCCACTAATTCTTGCTCTACATTCATCATGTATAGGAAATATATCCAACTCACGTTAAAACCCAAAATATAAAGAACAATTTAACATCTAGGCTATATTTCACAAAATTAAAGGAATTTATTAATAATTTTTTATTGTAGTCTAGAATTAATGAAATTCACACTTACTATTCCTATTCAAATATGAATGCAAAAAAAAAAAAAAATTAGACATACGTTATTTTTTATATCAAAATTTTAAAACTTACAGATAAACTCTGCTAATTATGTTAAATTCATTTGCAATAATTACCATGGAAAAATAAAATAAAATGAGAATCCAAAGTGTGCAAATAATGATATCCTCTCCACATGAAACATGTCCAACAATAAAGCCTTTTTCCAAATCCACCAGCTAGGCCCCCACCAAAGAACTGGGGAGTAACCAAAGGGTATGGTTCAACTTCAATAAGCTCATGAATACTTCACATCAACTTCAAGAAAGCCCAATAATATCTTACATGCCAAGAGTAGTGAACATGTTCATTATCTCCTTATATTTGTTGAAAAATAAAATAAAATAAAATCTCCTGTCAACTTAAATTTCATTTAGACTTGTCTCTTATTACCTTGGTGATTCAGCTTTTGAAAGTCAGTGATTGGTTTAACTTAGTTCTTTTTATCTACTCATTCATTACTCATGTTTAACCAAATAGTCTCATAATCTCATAAAAATTAATTACAAAATCTCCATGCAATATTCATATTCTTGCAATTTCAAAGAAATACTATGAATTTAACTCTTTTAAATGCACTTCTAAAGTGAGTGGATAACACAAAAATCTTATTGCAAAATTGTTTTTCAGAGGATAATGGTTGATAGCACTTGAAAATGCATTATTTTTCCTTCTGAATTTGCACCATTTCAAGTGTTTTTAATTATGTTTTATTTGGTTCTTTTATGATCAAAGCTTTTGAATAGAAACAGTACTGGGTCTTGATGTGGGCTTTGGCTTTGGAGTGGGATTTGGGCCAAGATTGAGATCTGCATTAATTTTCTGTGAAACAATTCTGAAGCCGAAGTATTTTTGGACTCAAATAGAGTCAAATGAACCAAATTTGCATTAATTTCTTAGTCCAAACAAAGAGAGGAGTCAAAAGAGGACAAAAATTTTGAAAAAATCTTCAAAGGTCTGACATGGGTACTCACATGAGCATAGGAGTCTAAGTATGGGAAGAGTGAGCGTAGTTGCAAAATTGAGAAAGAGAATGACACAAATTACTATATGGGCATGTCACCACCCACGTGAGCTCTCGTGATTGATTTTTTTTTTTCAAGTTTCAAGTTCCAAAAGCTAACACAGCAGTGTAAACAAACTTCCAAAACATTAGCTTTTAGCTTCTTTTTAACTTAGAACTACCCGAAAATATTTAAAATTTTTCCTCCCCAAAGCATTTGAAAGGATCATAATGTAGGGCATCAACATAGAGATTAGAGCCCCCAATGGAGTATAAATGTCATATTTTTCCCAATTTGAGAGAGAGCCCACATACCCACCTAACTCATTCTCTCAAACACTCATTAATTTTCCACTTTCTTGCAATTAATCCTTTTAAAATCATCAATTTGGGCAAGAAAGGAACTTCATTTAAGCATGAGGTAGAGCTTGGAAGAGAGAACTTGCCTACATAAGAGAGCTTGAAGGCTATTTTAGCTTAATTAAAAGCTTTTTAGTTTGCATTTTTTTCTTCTTTTTGTCCTTTACTCTGTTTTTGCAATATTCTTTATTGCTTGTTTGGTGAAGTATTTAATTGTAGCTAAAACTTTTATTGGGGGAAACTTTAATCCCCAAAAATAGTCAATGATATTCTTTATTGCTTTTCAATGATATTTATGATATGGATGTCTATAGATGTTAATTCATGTAATTAGGCATTATACGGTAATATCAAACTAAATTATAACATAATTTGACCATAGTTTGACCAGTATTTTATGTTTGGTAAAATAATTTATTTGAAAAAAAAACTAGATTATAATATTTAAAATAAAATACTAGTAAAATTAGTTTTTTTATAAGTTAATATATTATGATTTTTTTACTTTTTTTTTATCATTTTATAATAATTATTAAATTATAAATTTATACATAATATAATTATAAAATCATTTAATATGCACAACAATAATAATAATAATAATAATAATAATAATAATAATAATAATGGAATGTTATATGATAAAAATAGATGTATTTATTATATTGAAATGAGATATTTAATATAATTTTTATATTATTTAATGTGCATATATATTATATAATTTTTTTATATTATATATTTAAACAGATTTTATATAATATTTTTGAACAATATAAACATATATTTTTGTATCATTTTATATTTTTCAGTTATCTTTTGAACTAGTTTTGCCAAATACTTTTAATTGAATTAACTAAATTATTAGCTACCAAATTTTCAGCTATTATATTACCAACTTAAAACTAGATTATCAGCTAATTTCATCAAACAGAACCTTAACATTTTTTTATTAGGTCGTGTATTTATTAAAACCTTAATGATGATCTAGAAAAATAAGTTAGGGTTTGAATCAATAATATTTTGATGAATGACTATTATATTGATTGCATAAAGCTATGGAGAAAGATGAAATCGAGAGGGACTCTTGAACCATAGAGTAGTTTTTAGGACTAAAACCGAAAGAGATGTTTGCATCAAAGAGCGACTAGTTTTATACTTATTAATTTTAGACTTAATTGAGAGAGAACCGAAATTAGTGAGTATGAATCTTAACAAGATTGCTCAACTTTGATAATTTCGCTACCATCATTTATTTTAAGAAACAATGATGGTAGTGAAATTATCATTTACAAGCAGATTCACTGCTGGGATTAGAGTAGTACCCAACTTACATCCTTTTGTGTTTTTTTTTGTGTGTGAATTGATTATTAATCTACTTAGTTTAGTTTTTAGCTACTAACTTGTTAATTTAGTGTTAATTATCTTCATTTTCAATTTTCTTGATTTGCTCACACTTAATTTACTTATTCCCATAATTATACATGCAATCTCCATGGGACAATATTCGATTTGCTATTTGCACAAATCAGTGCAATGTAACATAATCTAAAATAGTATACACATATCGTAATAGTAACAATTCAATTATATTATAATTTTAAACCTTAGAGTTTCTTTTATAAAATTCATATTTATTAAATCTATGTATTTTCACTTTTATCTATAACCATTTCATAATAGATGCCTAAATTAAATTAGTCTCAATAGATAAAACCTTGAAATCTTGATTTATGTTCTTCTATTAATTTTATATTTGAAATAATTATCTGTACTTAGATCTGTCATTTAATTATTCATTTGCAGTCTAGTTTGTAAATTGCTTTTAACTATTTTGAAAAAGACACAAATTAAAAAAGAGGGAAAACAGGCTTGGAGTAATAACAAATAACAATAGGAAGAAAGAGACCCTGAAGTCGAGATTATAAAGATAAATGGAAAAATAAAAATTTAGACAAAAAGCAACGTGACACCCAACTACTCCTTCCCCTTTCTCTCCAAAATTTTCCTTTTTCTACTTTTAAATAATTGAGCAATCATCCTCCATTATCATTTAACTATACAATGTATCATTTTCACTATCTCATTATTATTATTATTATTATTGGTATTTTTCTTTCTTACTTTTCCATAATGTTAATAAATTTAAAAAAACATTCATAATTATTAAAATATAATTTATTTTATGAAAATATTTTTGATCTATTATTATTATTATTATTATTATTATTATTTCATTTCGAAAGTAACCCCATGCAAATCTAACTATGGCTGAAAAAATGAATGAAAAAATCGAATACACATGGCCATAATTCGATCCAATAGATTTGTTCTTTTTATTTAAAATCTCAGGCTTTTATTTTATTTTATATGGTTATTAATATAAAAAAAATAAAATAACTGAACTAAATACATTTAATAAAAATGAATAAAATCAAAATATTTCGAGTTGTTATAATTTAATTTTATATCAGTTCGATTTATTTGATTTTAAATATTTAAATATCAAGTCAAATCAAATCGATTGATTGATCACCCAATTAAAATATATATATATATATATATATATATATATATATATATATATATATATATATATATATTACTAAAGTAACTAAACCATCTCAGTATCTAACCGAATAAAGAAAGAAAAGGAAGATTAATAGAACCTCCTTTGATATTCTGTGCAGGAACTAGGAAGCAGAGAGAGTTCATTTTGACTTTGCCCTCTTCAACTAGAATGAAGCTTCTTTCTCTCTAGAATTGCTTTCTTTCTTTCTTTCATTTCGAATATCAGTAATGGGTTATACTGGATCGTCACCGGCCAAAGGAGACGGTGAGGTCGCTTTTCTTTTCTTTTTCTTTTTATTCTTTCTTCGATTGGTTTCCGAGAATTCTCAGAAAATTTAGTCTTGATTATTGTGCTTTTATTATATTAGATTATGTTATGATAATTATGACAAAGGATGATTTTAAATAGACTTAAGACTGAATTCAAGTGATTGAATGTTATGCATGTGACCATTACAATGTGCGTGTTAATTTGTTAAGAGTTTTTGTGACCGTAATCCAGTGTCTGTTGCCTTGTAATTGCTAATTTGTTTTCAGATTATTACTTCAAGATTGAAGAATGATCTACTTTTTTCGCTGAAATGGTTATTTTCTGTTAATTTAGGAAATCTCAAATATGCATGATGTCAAGTTAGAAAATGAACTATTGAACATTTGAAAATTTTGATGCATTTATTAATTAAATTGCATTGTTTGTTTCCTTACAGGAAAGAGAATAATTTTTACTTCAAAATATTTTTTGAAGACCATCTTTTTGTGGCTTTTTAAATGTGAGTTTTTGATATGTATTAACCAACTCAAAAAAGCCAGCAATATTGCCTAAATTGGTGAATTGGTTCTTGTACTAGTTACTCTTGCCAAAGTAATTGGTGCAAGAGCCATGGTAGAAATAGATTTCACTGGAAGTGCTGTGGACTATTGTTCTGATAATGTGTTATTTAATGTTGCATCATCTAGTAAGCCTAGTATTATGCAAGAGATTTGTATATTAAATGGTACTTTATTTTGACTAGTACAAAACTAAATGGTACTATTGGCCTTCTATGCTCAAGCTTGATGTCAGTTAAACTACCAAATAATTTATAGTATGTATCAGTAAGCAAACTTAAAATTCCAATCCAACTCTTTCCCAGTTTCATCGTGTGCATAAATGAAACAATTCTAGTTAACTTTTCAGTTCAAAGTGGGATTGCTATTAATAAAACATGTAATGTAAATATTTCAATAGGCATATAAGTGCCGGATATAACTCATGGTTGTAATTACAACTGCGAATTTCCTTCCTTTTCTGTTTTATTCTTGTAATTACATGGTGGATCTCTCTCATTCTCTGAAGCTTACATAGACTTTTTCCATCTAAAAACAAACGTAAATTCTCTGTATTGCTTATTTTTAATATTTTAATCCTGTTGTGGACCACTTTTTCTTTTTCTGATGCATACATCATTTTGTTGATTAGACTGGAAGGAAAATTAATGAAAACTGAGCGGCAAATAGGAATTTTGTCTATTTATTTCTGTTGGCATGGTTCATTATCATCTTTCTACTTTCAAAATTAATCAGCAATTCTACAAAAAGCTTTAATGTTCATTTTTTTATTATCAGCAATGTAATTCATGCTGTAGATATGATCCATAACATACATGTTATTCTTAACATTACCCTCAATCCCAACAAGGTAAATGTTAACTGAGGATCAGGGTATCTATTTGAATTATTGCAGGGGCTGTAAAGAAGATACGGAAGCCAAAACCATGGAAGCATCCTCAGCCTATAACTAAGTCTCAGCTTACACAGATGCGTGATGAGTTTTGGGATACTGCTCCTCATTATGGTGGAAGGAAAGGTAGTGTTCCCTTGGAATCTTTTAGCTCTTAGGACTAGTTGTAGAATGCTTTAAGAGCATCAAAGGGCTAGCTTGTGTAGTATGCTGTTATAATGTGATAATGAAAATGGGTTACTTTTTATGAATGAGAACCAATAACAGATAACCTTTTCCAAATATGAAAACTTCCCTATCTTTTGTATCAAAAGTGAAACTTTGAGTGATAAGTGATAACTGATATTGCAATACAGAACAACAGAGATAAAAACGCTCCATATACAATTATATGGAGAAATGCAGGTCCAGAATATACTGGGTTTGATTTTTCTTCCTTGTTACGTTTTAAATAGAGAATAATAGGATATACTGCCATATTACGTTTTATTTCTCTGTTCTTATATATCATTTCCTAAACTGAATGTTTAGGATTGAACATAAAGGAGCCAATGGCAAACTACTTTTAAAAGTTCTCCTTATGTTAAAAATCAAATTTGAATTGGATTTCTTTCTTATTATTTCATCATATGTTGATGCCATATTGTCTGCAATGTTAAATTTTATAATCTCCAGCGCTTGAGTATTGTGAATCCTCTGGCCTCTGTGAAGTTTGATTAGTGGAAACTATTGGAAAAATCATGAAAGATCTCTCTTTACCATTTGTACATGCCTTTTATTTCCATCTTTGTGAAACCTGATAGGAAAAATTTTGTGAAATCCTCCAATGAATAGTTTTTAATAATCTCCATAGGAGTTTTTGCATATATCAAAAGAATGCTATTTGAAATTCTCAGAAATGCAAAATTGTCCCTGATAATATTACTCTTGAGCTTGTGTGTAGACAACAGGGTGCGTGCCTTTTTAAATTTGCAGAGCTTTTTGGTGCTTCTTTTGGGTAGCTGTCAATAGTATGGTGCAGCTGGTGAATCCAGTGGTGAAAAGGTAAAAATTCTTTTAGAATTTGTGGATTGTCTAAGTAATGGTGGAAAAAGGTGGATGAGATGGAAAAGAAAAATAGCATTATATATCTGGAAGGGCAAGTTTACCACTGGATATTAATGTAAATTGATCAGATCTGTTAGTCCCTCTTTGTTGATTTTGGCTTGCAATTTTTGTAATTGAAATGCAATATATAAGGCTGGTAGTTAATGGTGTTGTGACTCACTCGAGCACACTGAGTTTGTTTAGATTAGGGCTAGAAAACTTGAAAAATCATAAGATGGGTCTCAAGATAAATTTGGTGAGAACCTGAAGAAGATACTCGAAAGAGTGGGGATTGTGGTTGAAAAGTATGTGGATGTACCAAAAATTGAAGATATATAAGAGAGTAAGAACTAGGGTGGCTGAGAATCCTCTTCTGACCAGCGGCAGTCAGCATATACTGAAAGATCATGCAGTTCATTGCTCTCTGAGATTTTATGAAGTGATGTAATGTTTGGTTTGTGGTTATGAGGTGATCCAAATACAAAACTGATGATTTTTGGAGGTAGTAAATGCTTTGACAAAGGACTGTTAGTGAAACATCATTAGTGCAAGTCCAGCAGCATATTAGTAGGCTTTATCAAGTACTACACTCAAAATTTCATTTTTTAGACTTCTCTCTGGTGGTGCAATCACTAATCACTACCCCTCAGACAAATATTAATCAGTGTATGAACGTGAATAATATGTGAATGGACAGAACTTTGTACTACCCTCCTCTGAATTATCTGTTTTGGCACAAGATACTGAGAGAAAAAGAGAAAATACTAGTCATGTTGATACCTTTACTTCTTGGGTGCAGTATTTGATATGGAAAAGATAAGCACAAATCCGTATTTGGAGCTTGAATTGGGTTTTCCAATGCCTTTTTCTGCACTATCTATTGTAGATAGTTCACTTTTGGATCGTCAATTAAAAGCCATGACATTCTTCTTTTCTTCAATGTGTCAGGTTTAACAACTATTAAAAAATTTTGGTCAGTGATTAGGCCAAAAATGCACATCTAATTTTGAGCTTTTGCTTTCTGCAATAATCATATGGTAAATCATCTATTGCTTGCTTTAGTTCCTATCTTAAAGCTTAATCATTTATGGGACGGAGCAATGGGATGGCATTTAGTTGGATAAGACTCTGTAGAGTCTTTGTAAGAATGTGATGTGACTGCAAATTAAATAAAATAAATTCATTAAGATATCTAGAAATGTGTGGTCAAAAGAGAAATGGATTTCAGTTTATGAGAATTAATCTTTTGGAGTCTATTGATGAAAACTCTCTGTAATTATCCAAGATAATTGGTTATTATATATGTGGATGTCTTTGAGACAATTCTGGTCTTGTATTCTAATAGAATTGTGGAATCTGAAAGCCTATGTTGTCTGATGCAAGTGTACGTCTGATTTTATACTCTTCAGACTGCATTGTTTTAGGGATGAGAATGAGAGAGGAAGTGATTTTGCAGATTATATTATATAACAAGGGAAAGTGAGGCTGCACGAAATGGATGTTTTAGCAAAGAGCTGAGTTCTGAATTGGACTGATTATGTGTGTGGACTGAGCGATCAAAGAGGCATTGTTATTAAATGTTAATGGGACAGATGGACCACTACTCTTTCACGACATTTGACTGACAAATTATTGCAAAATCAATGATTATGCCTCTGGAGTACTTACTACTTCATACAATGAAGTCCGCAATATATCAGTTGAATGCTCAAATGCTTCTGGCTGTACAAATACATTGAAAATGAGCTCATTGATAAATGGTGTGTGCATAGTATAGTTAACCGACAGATAGTTGTATGAAAAAATTGACAAGAACAGGACTTCATAAATTTTCCAACAATAATAAATGGCTGGAATAATGCAAGTTATTTTATATTGATGTGGATGGTACAAATACTGTTAGGTGTTTTGAGTTGAATTTGGGTTCACTTGGATTAAAGTTTTACGCCATTGAGCCCTGAATATATAAGAGGCTCATAACTAATTCCCCAAACTTACAGTGGAAAAATATGGAGATGGGAACTGCTCTATAGTTGAACTTTGCCAAGGAAATGCTTCAATTTAACTCTTTTATCAAGATTTCATTGTAGCATTTTTTTTCATCACTTTACTCTCTCTCTCTCTCTCTCTTCCCCCATCCTTTTTTATTTTTTTGGGGTTCCGTCTCATGTTGATATCCATAAGAGATATAGATTCATCATATAATTGACTACACACCCACATGCATGGGCATTATAAAGAAAATATTTTCAATTCTGCATATTTAATTCTATAGAATTTCTCATACTGAGAACTAATTCCTTCAAAATTAATAGAATTAGTGAATAAATTGGGACTCTCTGTCTTGTTACTGTTTTCTGTTGCTCTTTCCTCCCTCTCTTTGTGTCTTTTCTATGTTTTCCCATTGTTCGAATATGAAGTATTGAAAGATTAGGCCCTAAAAGTAGCGTGCTTTATTAGAATTTATTTTGGAATTCACAGGCCTTTTTTATATGGTAAAATTTATTTGAAATTTGAATGATTACATGTTCAATCTGTTCCAAACAACTATTAGTTCTACTTATTAGTGTCATTTCTAAACAATTAGTTTTACAGACAGATTCCATGTGAAGTAAAGATGTAGGAGACTTGAATCTTCCTGTTGATAGCAAGTGATTTGCTGTCTTAACATTTCTATGACGTGTAGAATATGCTTTCAAACTTTTTAATGCATTTATATCCACAATACACATAAAATTTCTTGTGTGGCAGAGATTTGGGATGCACTTCGAGCTGCTGCCGAAGCTGACCTCTCCCTTGCGCATGCTATTGTGGAAGGTGCCAGTGTCATTGCTCAAAGTACTGATTTGACAGTATGCTATGATGAAAGAGGTACTTAATTCCTGTTAATTTCTTAGCTATGAATGTTATTATTAACTATGTTTTTCTTAACTAAATCCTGGCATCCCCAAGAAAATTCTGTAGTTTGCTCGGTAATTTCTTTTAACCTTTAAAATTCTGGAATAGCTTGAAGAATTCTGATATGCTTTGCTAACATTATGCTGGGGTTTCCTGTGTCAGTGGATCTCATGTCATATTGTCTATTGCATTATATATATATATAGTATACTTTCTCTTTGTCGTGTTCATATAGTATTAAAATGCGCTTGCAGGTGCCAAATATGAACTGCCTAAATATGTTTTGAGTGAGCCAACCAACTTAATCCGAGACACTTGAAAGCAGCGAATATCATGCACAGATTGGAATGTAAATCGTTTATATTATTTCCAATGATACCTTCTGCAAAGACGGGTTATTTCATGCCATAGCATTTGCATTGACTTTTTCTGTTCGGCTGTAAAATTCTGCTGTCAACTGAACAAGAGGCAACAATTGTTTGGATTAGTGTAAAGATCTTAGTTTTCATATAGAACTTTCACACTCGGAGGTGTTGATGGCTGCACCCATTGGTGGCGGTGTTATTTTTGTGATCATATTCTTGAAGCATATCTGCAGTTTTAATCGTGGGGAACTTATAGCGAAAATTTTGATCATTTGTTGTATAGGATGAAATATTTTACTTTTTTAAAGCCAATTGTTCATAACTATTTTAACAAATTCAAGACTCCCACAGTTGGAACATACTTTATATTGATCTTATTATCCAATCCCTCCTATTTGTAATGGTAATTTTTTAAAACATGGGATTAATTTTTTAGGGAAAAAAAATCAATTTGCTTGCTGGTGAACTTTTGGCTCTTGAGCTATTATAATTTTTCTACTTGGCACTTAAATATTTATTGTGTTTTATTTCTCCCTCCGTCTCAATGAGGGATACAGCTGACCAAAGCAATGAATCGGGTTCAGATACCTTTATGTAGCGGATGAAACAAATTTGTTCAAATTTGTTAAAAAGTTTATTAATGAGATAACCAAATTGTTGTTCAGCTACTTTTGCAATGAGACGAGCAAATGCGAAATGGAACGTCACATCGATTTTTCATTGACAAAAAAGTTGAGATAAACGAGTTATGTAATCCACCAATTGTCCCAACCTTCCACCCAAATGACCAAAGATAGAAGAGCAAAAGTTACAGGCATACAATATTAAGAAGTGGGTAATATGGAATATGGTACATTCCCATTTTCAAGAGTTGGATTTCTCTCTTCTCTTTTTTTTTTTTTTTTAAAAAAAAAGTTTCTAATCTAATTTTCAAGAGTTAAGTTCAAACCCTCTTGAAGAAGGATAGAATATTCCCTTGTTTAGGGTCCTTAGTCGACCCCTTTTTGTTCCCTACTTTGCCTCCCGGATTTGGTGGAGCTGTATTTCCTAAAGCTGGAGATTTCTTAGCTGCAGGTGCCCTGAAATTTTCAATTCATCAATTCAGTCGGTAAGTACAAGCTAAAATAATACCAAGTACAACTGACTAAAAGAATCAAGAAGCCAATACAAAAATATAGTAAGCCAATATAAAAGAATCAAGGAGCCAATACAATACCCTGCCCTAGGTAGGCAAACTGATTTAGTTAAAATTCCCAAATAAGATGGTAAAATATACCGACCATACAGAATGAAATGGGATGTAAGAATAAGCATACATTATATCAGTGCCGAGTACTAATCATGTGCTTAAACAACCATATGGATAATTCTGACAAAAGAAATGACAATAGTTCTAGGTTTGAAGTTGTTTTAAATTATCAAAAATTATAGGCCACACAGCTCAAAAGTCATGGCCTTGTTCCATTGCAGTTTTTTCATTTAATTCCATCTACATCGCAAGTGACACCTTCCAAATTTTTTGCAAATTTAAAGTTCTCAATATAAATTTGAAGGAGTTCTCTGGAGCATTGAGTTGAAAAAGATGGAAAAAGAATTCAGTCGTCATAGAAGAGCAGCCTGTTTGAGCATTTGTTTTCATCATTATTTCAGTTTTAATGAAAATAAAATTTCTACAAGGCTTCTTCCCTTTATTTATTTATTTATTATTTTTCTGTGCCTTAACTTGCGCCCAAATGCATTGAGCATTCTAGTCTCTAGATGTACCATCTGTTTTAGTATATTATTATCAAATTTAAAAGGATTATTGTAAATATGAGAAACCATGGAGTGACCCAATTTCTGCATAAATGCTCCAAGCTATTGCAGAAAGAGTTAATATTTCTAACCTGTTGTTAGTGACTGCATTACTTTCAGCTTTCTTCATAGCAACATTCTCTGCTTCTTTTGTAACATTACTGTCAGCTTTCTTTGTTTCTGTCTCCTCTCCCTCCCAGACTACCTCGTTTACTGCAGCAGGGAAAAGAAATTTATCAATGTAAAATGGAAAGGAAAACAAGAAAAATTATGGTCAATAAAAGATACCGTAACAAAAAGAAGGGTGCCTTGATTAGAAACTTCAGCTTATTTTCTTAGAATGCATAAGTTATAGGATAGTTTCTTAGGATATTAAATTTATACCATCAAGAAAAATCATTCATCCTTGAACATTCATAAAATAACACATCCTTCGGACTTCAACAGGAGTTACTAATAAATAGCAATAGTTTTATTAGATGACAAAATCATGGTAATGAAATAAAAAAATGATAGCCAATACAGATTCAGTGAATGATCACCAATATTATACCCAGGAAAGAGGGGAAAAATCCAAACCAAGTCATTTACATCAAGAACTTCCTAGAAGTTGAGAAAAAAAAATTATGGGCATACCTTCTCGACCACGATCGTCAATGTGGGTTTTTAATACTTTTCTCCTTTTGGGTGAATTTGGAGCAGCATTAGTGACTATATCTGCTTCAACGTCACCTCCAGTAATATGGTTATTTATCTTCTCTTTAGAGGAGTCCTTCAAGTTAATACTCTTGCCAGCAACTGAAGAATTTCCCTTTGATGCTTCATTAAATGCTCTATCTGTTGACTTTTCTTCATTGACTTTCGTTTTATCTTCTGTTCGTTCATTGACATTGAGTTTTTCAGAAAGTGATGATTTACTGATTTTCCCCTTTGGAAGATCTGGGGATGCTAGGCTGACAGCATCTTCACACTCATCATCTGAGTAATCAAGTACTACCCTCCTTTTTCTACCACCACCACCATTAGAGGCTCGCCTAAAATTGACACCCTGAACCTCATCATCACTACTCTGATCCTCTATTGCTTCCAGAGCAGAAATTTGAGCTTCTGCACTGGCTAATAACATCAACAAACCAACGCAATTGGATTTAAAAGAATCAGCCAAGAATAAGTTTTATACTGTCAAGCAGAAGTTTGTCTCAAATAATGCATATAAAAATCATAGTTCTGAAAAAAAATGTAAGAGGAGAACCAACCAGTAGGATTTGAAGAGAGACTATTGTCCTCAGCAGGTGGAGAAGTGAGTTTAGACTTTGTTGATGCACGATCCCACAAACTTGCTAATGAACCTCCATTACCCATGGAACTTGTATTACCCATACCTTTCTTTTCATTAACTGGCAAAAGAGGAACTTTTTCTCTATCTGCGGGTGGATTCAATGCCAGATTATGAACTCCTATTCCGTGATTTTGAGTTTTTACATCTTTTCTGGAATTCATAGATTGCAGAACCTCTGGGCCTGATTGCTCAACTTTAATTTTCTGATCCACTGCAATATTTTCAAGAGCGAAGTTACTTCTCGATGGCCCAGAGATTTCCACACTTTTGGGCTGTGGTGCTGCATTGCTGACAGAAGCTCTATCAACATTGCGTTTAACAAAGGGGTTAAGAATTCCACAGAACCTGACCAAAAAAAAATGAAAAATGAAAAGAAAAAACCAGGCACCTTATCAGTTACAATGTGTCATTACCACGTACTTTTTACACCCACACCTAGACAACCAAATCAAATGGCCTATAGATGGACGGAGCACGCGTACAATTTAACCTGCAAAAGATGCATGCTTTCTTGGATGCAAAACTACATAAATAAACCAAGAAAAGGTCAAACAATGGGAAAATTATTCGTTTAGTGTAATTTGAAAAACATATTACAAGTTTAGGGTATAAAAAAATAATTCTAGCTTTAGGGTAGTTGTAAAACTTTTTTTGGTTTTAGAGTGGTTTTAGCTGATGTCACAGGTCAAGAGTTAGTGCGCCACTTCAATTGGCACACAAAAGTTGAGTGCCACTTGAAATGACTCACAAATTGTTTGTGCGCTACTTCAAGTGACGGACAGACTTGTTCAACATTTGAAATGACACACAGAACCTTTTTTTTTTAAAGATATTTTTCTTTTTAAGATACATATAAATTATATTTATTGTTAAATAACATAAATTTAATACTTTTATAAATAATTAATTAATATTTTTTATTTTTTTTTATAATTTATAATTTATAATATAATTAATTAATTAATAATTTGTTAGCTACCATTTTATTTTTTTTATAATTTATAATAATTAATAATTTGATGACATATTTTAGCTCATTTGAAATATTAGCTACTTTTTTAGATATAATCTATTGTTTATAATTATAGTTTTATATATAAATATATTTTTTTCTATTCGGTGATTAAACAAATAAAATGTATTGTAAAAAAATAACTAAAAATATACAGATATAAAAAAAAACAAATAAATTAAGTCCCACAATGCCTATTTCTCCAAATTTGTAATCTGAATTCTCTTTGTTGTCTAGCACTCGTATCCATAAAACTAGAATCTCGTGTCTAACTAACATCATCATCAGCACAACTGCCATATTATCATCACAGGTAGTAGGAGCAAGACCATAGACAGAAAGAAACTCTGCTGAAAATTTTCACTAAAGGTTCCTGAAATGGATCATGGAAAGTAAGCTCCCTGTGTAGTAACAAAGTCTGAAAACGAGGGTCGAAAGATGGACTGACCCATCAAATTGAGTGGCGTCTGAAGTGTTTGAGAATACATGCACTCAAAAGACTGTAAAAGGGGAGGCACGAGTGTGGACGCAAACATGGATTGTGTGAAGAGGTAGTTCATGGTGTAAATGGACTAAAAGATTTTCACTAAAGGTTGTCTCCACATCGACTAAAATCAGAATAAGTTTTACGACTACCCTAAAACTAGAATTATTTTTATTTATACCATAATGGTTTTCATATTACACTAAACTAATCATTTTCTTGAGAGTTAATTGCATTTTAATCCCTAAAAATACTTTTTATCAATATTAGTGCAAGGACTAAGTTTATAAAAGCTTGTAATAGCAAGAAGTCAACTGTTTCTAAGGTCAAACCTCATGGGATTATTTGTCACTAAACATTTATTGACTTGGTTTAGCTGATTAAGATATAATGCTCTCATTTGGTCCATATCTGTAATGCAAAGAAACCAGCTAAACACATTCGTCATAGCAACAACTACATATTTCTTTAACAAAAAAATCATATTTGTTGATTTTGCAGCCTCAACAAGGCAAGTTTCTTCCAAGTTAACGAGAAATAACAATATTAGCACTTGGAAGACTAATACAAAAGCCTAGGGAGAAATAATGACATTACAAAACAGAGAAGCAGTATACCTGTTATCTCTCAAGCAATTATCAACAGCTAATGGCTGCTTGAAGAACTGTTCTGCTTGTACAAATTCATCATTCCAAAGTGCAGCTGGATCATTTGGAATTGCAACTTGCACGCTATAGACATGAATTGAGCAATTGCCATCAAATTCTTGTTTAGCTTCTGGAAAAATTTTCAGGAGTTTGATGTCAACTCAGTTTTCTTGCTTTAGTTACATTATAACATGCATTTAACAGTGCAATGCAATACTTCACACACCTATCAGCAATACCAGTTAAGCAATAGCATCAATCAAAAATACAATTAGTTAAGCTGAGAAACTTGGAAGAAGTCGGACAAAAAACTACTTATGTCTTAGATAATCGTTTAGCACACTCTAGCTGTTTCTATGCTTCCTCATTTAGAATATGGTAACAAATTTTTTTGGCATAATATCAACCAGATTTCAGAAGCTTCATTCAAGCAAAAAAAAACTTGTAATTCTAATAGCTCTAAAAAGGAGAGATGTTGATCCGCGATGCATTATGCCTTTTGTGCATTAGGAAATTACCTATATACTAGAGTCCGATCAATGAGGTTTGACTAAAAGCCCACTCCACCAACATGGTATGGAGAAAGAGAGAGAAAGGAAATATGAAGAGGGGTGGACTGGGTTGAGAATTAAATGTGACAGGAAAAGAAGACAGGATATTCTCTCAAAGGACTTCCCTCATGATGCTACATGTACTTTTTAACAGATTTGTGTTTGGAGCGCAGCAAAAGTTAATAATTCACAAAACTTAATTACAGAAAAAAAAATCATCCAATCTTTAGGATGAACTAGCTATCGGTTATGATAAATAATGGTCTTTGGAATCTTAGAACTCTCTCTCCCTCTCTCTTCCTTCCACCATAACCAATGATTACCATATTCATAATAAAATCATATGAAACTCTAATCATGATCTGACCTTCAAGTTTGAGACCAGTAACAAGCTTTATATGGTAACCCTGAGGATTGTTCTTCAACCACCCGGAGAGAGCATAAACTACTTCCAAACCATTTCTATGTTTGTCAACAAAATCTTGAAGCAACCTACGGACAGAACAACCTTCTGTTGGAAACAGAATTGGAAAAGGACAAAAAGAAGCGCCATCAGCATAATCATGACCAGAAAAAAATTACCTCTTAGCAGCATTAGATGACACCAAAAAATTGCGACTCAGCCACTTGTAGGAAACCTGAAAGTTAATGTAACTTAGATTCAAGGTTTACTACAATGCTTGCAGCTTTACTTTTAGAATGCAAAGATATTACAAATGGATGTAAGTTAAATGAAACTTGACATTATATGCAAGAAGCAATAATTTAGGTATTAAACTCACTTAATTGACAAGAGACATGGAGAAGCTTTACTTGATGTTTGGAGCTTGAGCACGCATGTTTGATCAAAACTCAAAACAAGTGCAAATTTTCAATTTTATGTCAAAATTATTTATGGAATCTGGAAGTGTCTGTCCAAATACTTCATATGCCGCATTGATAGAGAATTGTAAAATATAAAGATTGTTTATGCAAATCATGGTTTCAAGTCAAATTACAAAAGGGCATTAAAAAAAAAAAAGTGAGTCTTTAATATGTATGAGAATCTGACATTAAAGAATTGAAAAAAATACATAATTAATCAAAATTCAGGTCTCTCCTAAAATCGGCATTTCCCTCTATAACGTTATCAAATCAAAATGATTAATATTGAAACTAAAAGTCAAAAAAAAAAAATAGAAAAAAAAATACAGGACTAAGCTAAAAGCAAAGGTCAAATATTAGCAACTCCCAATTCCGAAAACCCATAAATAAATTCAACAATATCAAAAAAAATCATTTCAAAAAAATTACAACAGATTTACTGAAACTACCCAAAATTAGCACGATCAACACTGATAGAGCTGCTAAATACAATAAAAAAAAAAAAGAAGAAGAAAAAAAAAAGCAAATTAACAGTGACAAATATATGGAACAGGCGAGAACGATATAGAAGTAAAAGAAATAAATTTACAGCAACAGAAAGGGAAAAAAAAGTTTGAAGTTACCACTTGAAGTTGATCAGAGACGAGAGTTTGGATTTGATCAAGTATGGGTAGGGTTTCCATTTGGGGTATTATTTGGAAATCAAAAGAAAGGGATGATTGAAGATGGGAACAGAGAAGAAATATGTGAAAATAACACTCTTAAGCCTAAAGGCTCAATCTGCTTTTCCCGCCATATTCTCTCTCTCCCCCTGCCCTGCGCCTTTTGGTCGCAGTGAGATTAGTTTTTGGCGTTTATCTGATGCGGTGATGGTTTCAATCATCATCACGTGAGTTTCATGTGAATGCTTTAGACGTATTCGTATAATATTAATCGAATTGCTTCCATGGGCCGAATTTTTTTTAAATAAAAATAAAAGAAAATCTCTTATTATTTGTCACAATATGTCCTTTTTAAATAATTTTAAATGTTTAATAGATTATCTGAAATATTTAAAATATTAAATGACATTTTAATACAAATTTAAATGTTATTGAAATTGCACAACATCGAAATGGTTATTTATTTATTTTATTTGATTCTGAAAGAAATCAAAATCAAATTATTTGAAACCATTTGAATCAATAAGAAAATATATATGCTAAATATATTTTTTTTAGTTCACCAATTTTCCTTGATTCTGGTAATTTTAATTTCATAATCTTATAAATTTTATATAACTTATAATCTTAAAATAATTTTAACCAACTTGATGCCCGATAATGAAAAATAAATATCAAATTTACATTATTTTCAAAAATAAAAAAAGACATCATATTTTCTAAATTTTTTCTTGTGTAAAACAATATTCCTCAAGTTGTGAAAAATTAATTCAGATATTATTTTTTAAAAATAGTGTATGCAAAATAAAATAAATAAATTGTTTTGTTAATGAAATAACTACACGTTTTGTTTTGATTCCAGCCTGGAATTAGATCTGATTAATTAATTCAGAAAAAATTTATTTGAGGAATACCTCCGAATCACACTCCCTAAACGCCAACTTAAATATCAATCCATACCAAAGCCCCAAATAAACTATAATCACACGCCGACATAAAGAGGTGTTCAGGATTAGCAGCTTTCGAATTTTACGGTATCAAAGCTTTTTCTGAATGTGCTTAAATTTTAATAAGTAATTTTATTAAAATTTGGAAATAAATTTTGATATTAATATTCAAATTTACTTAGGATTTGAGACTCGAATATCAACTATCCAAATCCAATTATATATAATATATAAATATATATTATTTTAATATCATTTTTAACAATTTGATAAATTATTTTTTAATTTAAATATATTAAATTAGATTTTATATTTCATTTTATTTTATTTAATTTTATAGTAATTTATGATAGATTACTAAAACATTTTTAATTGCTTAATTAATTTAAATTTTATTTTAAATTTTTTAATGATAAACAAATTATAAATGTTCAAATATTGATCAGATAATACTAATTGATTTTGGAATAGATATAAGTATGTTCAAAATAGATTCAAAAGGATATATATAATCATGTTCAAAAACAAATTTAACACTTTTCACGAATACCTTACTTGTTGACACTGTCATTTGAAATTACTGTTGGATATTAAAAAAAATCTGAAAAAACATTTATTTATATCATTCTCTTAAACCAGTTTTCAAAAATCAAAATAATTAAAAAAATATTTTTTCCAAAAAACATTTTTTCTAACCACAATACATCCATAACAATTCAATAGCAACAGTTGATGCGAGACAAATTCCCTATTTACTAATACATCCAAATATCACTTAAAAAGTACTGATGTTCTAATGCAATACTGAGAAGAAACGTCTGCAATGACAAAGTGGTCTCAACATGAGGAAGGTAGGTATTCCCACTAGTTTGATTGATAGTTCAACCACATCCCTTCTTTCATTATTGGCTTATCTTAAAATTTACATTTCATTTTCAAGTCTTGCAATTTACAATCGGATTAGACGACTGCATAAATTTTAGAGTTTACTGTTCTGCTGTTCTGTGAAGATGTAAACCTCATCATATCCCTTCCTGCAATTATACCAAAATGATGAAATTCAGTACCTTCAAGTGCCAACTTCGAAAAAATTGCAGCCTTTCTATCATAAAATGCAAGGGGA
Organism: Triadica sebifera; assembly: GCA_023653625.1. Lineage (NCBI taxonomy): Eukaryota > Viridiplantae > Streptophyta > Magnoliopsida > Malpighiales > Euphorbiaceae > Triadica > Triadica sebifera. The sequence goes on from CM042902.1 coordinate 30,063,397, forward strand.
TCAGCCTTACCCAGCCTTCCCGCAGTATGTGGGACTATAATTGTAAATGAGATTATCTAGCACTTTTCGACCAGGTGGCCTGTTCAAAGACTTCCTAGCTTCACTGCAACACAAATATGCAGGATCAATATCAGTCCTTTTTATTCCTCATCCTGTTTTCCATTAATAGTGATAGTAATAACAATAATAATGATAATTGTAGTAGTAATAATGAATAATTTGATGCACATATTAAGTAAATCCATAACGAAAATCAAATACTTACCTGACTAAAAAGTTTGCAACGTGTTGAGTCACTTGAATGGCATCCTCTGAGTGCGGAATCATGGATAAACCCCATTCAAAAGCATTTTTCTGCAATGCATAAACAGAGCCAATGATGACTGCATTAATTTAATTCTAGTGATTACATGAAAAGGCTAAGAAAATCAGATAGAAATGAGAATAGCACGTGCAAAAACCGTTAAAAAATAAGGATCAAACATTCAATGTAATTTTATTTCAAAGAGACAAAAAAAATCATCATTTCAGCTCCCCCCCTCCCTCCCTCTGGCCAAGCCTCAAGTTCGAAACAAACTCTTGCTAACTGTAAGTGGCCTACAGACCCAGCTACAACTTCTCCACACAGAAGTAAAACAAACCCTACATCAAGCTCTATGAAGCAAATAAATTACATTAGAAATCATCAATACTAATCTTGGCTGTTTGAGCTGCTAGAAGAACCAAACAACAAGAAATAATATAATTTTATGCTATCCACCATGAATGCAAGTATAATATGCATTTGAGATAGATTTGCAAATTTAATTTTAGAGAAGAACAGATTCCAATACAGGAAGCATTCTATAGACTTTTATCATGCACACTCATTGTTCACTCATCACTTTTTCTCTACATCGCATATACCATTTTCGATTCTATGATTGAAGAAAATATAAGCCAACATGAACATATCGATTACACTCATTCGATCTCTCCCACATCAATCCAGGGACTGAGATTAGCAAAACAAAATTTATACCTTTGAGATAATTTGTACCACGAAAACTTTACTGATCAATTTCTCAATAAATAACAAACAGCTGGGTTAAGACATAACTAATTTGATATGTAATTCATCCATACAAAAATCCAAGAGGTAATGTCTGCTATCCTATAAATAGACGCATTTCTCTGATGTTCTGCATATGAAGATTTAATTAGAGAAAAATGAATTTAATAGGAAGAGATAGTCCCTAATTTCAAAAATCTACTCATACCACACCATGGTTCCAATCCTCAAAACCAGTGGTAAGAAACCTATTTGTTAGGGTAATCCTCCTATTCATCTTTTCCCAAATGATCTGCACGCTCATTTCTCAAACAATCTGCAATTTTTCAGGTTACTGCAATATCTCTTAACTATATAATTGAGATGTATCCAGAATCAAACTGAAGAGGGAATTAACATTCAAAGACCAAAATCATGCAATGGGATAATTGGAAGCAAATAGCAGTTGTACCTCTGGATGCCATTGGAAAGCAGTCACAGGATAGCTGTGTGCTTGCACTGTGGAGACATAAACCTGAAATGAATGTTAGCAAAAGAATTAGAATTCTTCTAGTGGATGGATGATATAACAACAAAATTTACTAGGCTGAAGGTGCAATTTGCCCCCTGAACTTTTTTGCAATGGTCAATTTGCCCCAAAAGTTCATTTTACTGTATTTCATCTTAAAAAGCACTTTTTTTCTTTGTTCTATTTTTTTGCATAATTTACTATAGAATTGCGATAAAAATTCATGGTTGAAAGGATTTGCAGGCAAAAAGTTGAAAAAAAAAGGTGTTTTTGGAGATGAATGGGGCACAATGGTAGTAACTTGAAAGTCACATTCTAATTTGGCCCAAATTTTGACTTTGGGGTTGGGAACAATTGACCATCGTAAAAAAAATCTAGAGGCTGAATTGATACTTCATCCAAATTTATAATGTCCATTACTTTGTTATCTGCATCAGCAGAAGTGGTCAAGATCTTGAAGAAACTAGATAGATCCTGGTTCTCTCGAAGCCGCTCTAGTGAGATGCCGTACTATTGCATTAGAAATCAGAAAAATAAGTCCGTCAAGACATTAGGATCTTTAAAAATTTGACTTAAGAAAAATAATCAAACGAAGCATTGATGATAAGGGAATTGTTGAAGAACAAGAAGAAACAAACTCAGTCCACTTTATATTATCATTTCATCAAATCCAGACCATACTTTTGAAAATATAAAGGGGGGAAAATGAATTTGGACCAAATCAGCTCAAAATTTCCACTTAATGATAATCAGCCCCTTGTGGTTTTTCGTAACAACCTAATTCACACAAAAAATTAAGACTTGAAGAAACTCTGTTAAATATTCACACGTAACCCCAACCCATGCAAAACACAAGTGACACCTCTTAACTCTTTGCCTTTGTTAATACATAAATTATAAACCACATGAATCACATTTTAAGGTTGATTGCAAGCCATCTTAATAATCAAAAAATGAAAAGAATGAACACCCTCCATCAAAGAAATATTTTAAAAAAAGTTGTTCAGATCTGGACATATATATTTTTGAACATATAACTGACTGATGTTATTCGTCCTTAAGCACTTATCCCAACCCATTCTGTGCATGCCCAGATTAACTAATGATTAATCATCCAATAGATAAAGATTTGAAAATGTAGCATAATAAAGAGGGGGAGTTAACAAAGTGTGGTTTAGCCACTCAACCAAAATAAAAATGAGATGCCCCTATAAACCATGGGAGAGATGACTTCAACCATCAAACTCAACATTGAGATGCAAACTTGCAAAGTTTAAAGTTGACATGTGCCATTATATTTTACCAAAGATACCACCAAAATTATAGAACTCACATGATGGTTTTGCATGACAAGACAATCTGTGCTCAATTTTTTAAGCAAGTCCGGAGGAAATCTGCAAAAATGTATTACTTAGTATCACTGCTTGGACAAAGAGACATTATAGGTTTTTGGTGACAATGAATCATTACACAAGTTTCTGTACTAACATTAACCTTTATTATAGACGAATCATTATGCAAGATTTTATACCAATGATAAACCTCATGACAAAGGACAATCAAATTAAGCAATGCTATATGGCTGATATTGATCCATTCCATCCCACAAAGACAGCATCATGTATGTGTGTGCTTGTAAAAATACTAAAATAGGAGTTAGGAAAGGCCATATTTAGAACAAGAAAATGGAAGTAGAATTGCAAATGAATTGAGCTGAGTGGAGTTTTGCTAGCTTAGGCTCGACTCGATTAATAAATTAGTGCTAAACCCAAGCTTGAGTGTGGCTTTGATTTGAGTATCGTATGTAACATTCCTGTGGGAAACAAGAGCCTTAACAAGCTCCAATTGAGAAAATCATTTTATAAATAAATTCAAGCAATAAAAAAAAACTCACAAAATGGTTAGATATCAAAATATTTATTTACAACTTGAATTACTTGATAGCGTTGATGTTCTTTGGTAGTGTGCACAACAATATGCTTAGTAAAATGAGGATTTTGACTATGCTTATGGTTTTCTATAAGAAATTGTATTTTGGTAAACTAATCAATGGGACAAAAAAGAAGTATTTAAAAAAAATCTATACCTCTGAAATACAGTTCCCTCTATATTTATATTTTTTATAAATTGAAGTGTAGAAGCCTGATCTGCTGCATTAAATGATTCCAGAATGCTTTTGTCCTATTATCAAGGAAAACAATTGTCACAATATAGCATTAAAAAAGCAGAGAAAAATTACAGAGAATAAAGAATTGGAAAAGAATGTTTATAAGCTTAAAGAAATTCCAACTAAAATAATTTTCACAACAGGACTTTGGTCAAATGAAGAATGATGAAGAGCATGCAGGTAGAATATTGCTGCATGCTTATTGAAGTTAACAAAGATATTAAAAAAAAAAAATCTACAGTTTTACCATAGCATTAACCTACCATCAAGTCTTATAAAGTACATGTGCAAGTCTATGCACAGAATCCTAAAACAACAACAGAGACTAAACTTTACCACCCTCCTATTTCAAATAGTTAGAAGTACCAATACAAGGAAACAAGAATAACCACCTTAAACAACAGTATTGGCTTTGGGTACAAATTTTACTACAACTCAGTGAAAGGCAGATTACCTTGCTAATGATCATCGTCAAAAGTTCAAAACCTAAGCAGATGGCATACAATGGAAAATGACATCCTGCATCATTCTTGGCCAAAACTTTCTGCAAGTGACATAAGATAGAATTGCTCACAGTCAGTGGAAAAGAAAAACAGTACAGTTTACCACGGTTTGCATAATATGTTTCACATATGCAGAAGTATATATCAGATAATTGTCCCACAAAATGGATTTCAAATGAAATTAATTTATCCTGTATTTCAGAAATTAAAGGTAAGTTAGTTCATTCAATTTAAGGATATGGTAAAATTAGAAGGAAAAAAAAAGATCACTCCAAGTCAGACACAATATAAAAAACCTCTTAAAATCAGAAACCTGAGTCTATTTAAAACTTTATGAAGGATTAAGATATTTATAATTGTATACTAAAAATCATCTCAACAAGCAACAAGCAAATAATTTTTCAAAGTCTAAATTCTTTCGATGTTTCTAGCACACAAAACCAAAGCAGAATACCAGTAGAAGGGCAATGAAGAAACTATCCCTGTAAAAACCAAAAGGAGAACATGTTGAGGAATGTAATATGTTGAAACAAAATATATAACTGCCTAGAAACTGCAGGCTATATCAAACAGTCATCTGCTCAAACTTATTTTATAGTCCTACCTTTTTAAAGCAAAGAAGCGGAACAAGGACTGATATAATGATAAATCAATCCAGATTTTAAAAAGTTGACAGGTTTCACATGTCGAAGTTTTTCAAAATGAATATGCAGATGTGAAAACTTTCCATATCATATCATCCTGTCCGGGCAACGAGGAAAAATTATCTCCAGCAATTTGACTGGGAATTAATTTGGAGCTAAGAAAACATTAAAAATTAAATGAACTTAAAAGGATCACAATTTCTTTTTCTTGTTTCTTACAAGAAGTTTAAAGAATAATGCTGTTTAAGAAGCTTAATTTTGGTTTATCTAAACTTACATAAAACATACTCAAGCCCATATCATCTGGCATCTACAGCAAATGACTGGCCATGCTTGAACAAAACCCTCTCAGAATCCCAATTGACCAAACAACAGAGAGATATGTGAAAAGGCTCCATTATATCCTATGATGTCCATATTCGTATCTGTATGAATATGAAAAAGCCCTTGGCTAGAATTTTAACAACATTTGAAGCCAACTGCAATCTATGTCTCAAATTCAAACATGAGATAAGAAACCTAGTTGGCAAAAAACCATGTGGCTATCTGCTAGACATATTTATTGATTAAAGGAGGTCCACATCTTAATTATCTTGGAATTACTCAATGAGTCATCTACAATGATGTAATGACATAAGCATTTAGATGATACAGATTTAGCAAATGCCCCAAAGAACACCATGTCAGCATAGATGGTTTCCATCACTCAATTATGCAACTGACTCATTTATTTCAACAACAGTGCTGCTCACTGATCCCAGGAAGCAAGCATTCAACATATGCTGATAACTCCAGATAGATAAACAATTAGAACTATTTAATACTGTAACAGATATGCGATCATACACTTTGATCTTCCAAAGGCAGCCACTTCGATGAATGGGCTTACCTTTTTCTGCCACAAGATTGAAGCCAAATCCCTTTAGGCTCCTAAGGGCTGCGAAATCTACTTGTGTATGTGCAGAAATTTGTCAGAGTATTGGACACTATAAGTACACTATACATTTAAATTATACCATTAAGTATCACCCACCTTAAAAATTGCCTTCACAGTGTCATAGTATAAACCAGTTTTAGCCCAACCCCCAGTAAAGAGCACTCCATTGACCAGCTCAAGCTTCTGCAACACAACAGAGGATAATAAATAGTTAATGACAACTTTAAAGACAGTAGGGTATTAAAATTGTTAATAGCAATCATTAAACGGCTGTCGTCATGAAAAATGCATCAATAAAGCATAAGGTTGCTAGCCACTCAAAGCCTACCCACAGAAAAATTTAAGACAATGTGGATAGGAAACAGAACCAAGCTGACACGCGTGGCCTACCCATAGAAAAATCTAAAACAAAAAAGACCTTAAAGTACCTTGGATTGTAATCTTCATGCAGATGGGGAGTACAAGAACCAAAATACACCCAAAAAATAATACTACAGTAGAACAAAAAGTCTTCTAGCAAATTTCTGCACGTATAACTATAAAAAGAAAGTTCAACGTATCCAGACATATTAGACTACATTACAAGAGATTTTTCAAGTACAGCCTTATTCACCATTCTTTTGAGAGCCCCATAAACATACACATCAACGTCTAAAAAACTGAAGAAATAAGCAAAAAGAATATCTTAGAATATCAAATCGTATTTATAAATGGCACTTATAGTCACTCTTACAGTACACCATCTTCAGGAATTATATTTATATGGAAACTCTATGGCAGTTCATGTGAGGTAATGAAATATTGGTGAAACCTTATTACTAACATGACGTGTAAAACCCAATTTCATCAGCAACAGCAACTTTAGTTCTTACTCATGAGATGACAAATAAACACATGCTTGAGCTGAAAACCTCAAATCCAGTAACAAACAATAAGCTAGTTTCAAGAATATCAGTTGGCAAGCATTGCAATTTTTACGACCATACTTAATATCAGGCATCATACATGACGGTTGATACTCTTTCTGACGACGAAGAAGGAAAACAATAACATGTGTAATCATAAATGGACAAGAAAATCAAATACAACTTAAAATTCAATTGGAATTGTACAAACAAAACTCAATTTCCTCGAATTTACTGATAAAGTATAGAAATAAGCATATATCGAAATAGCCAATGCTTGATTGACAATTATATGAGATTATGCGAAAAAAAAAAATTTAAGTTTCTTTATTTGCATTACTGTGCATTTAAAAGAAAATGTTTTAATATAATCATCGAAATTCAACTCCTTGCTTTTTTCCGTTTGGATAAAGTACAATCCCTTATCCTTGTCTGTATTAGTTTTTCCATATATCTATAAACCGAGTAACTATTACTGTATCAGTTCACTTCATAAGCTTCAAGTCACTTTTTTTTGTATGTATATATAATCAATTTTGCAACAAGGCGACTACCTCGGAAAGATTCTCCGGTGGCTCGTTATAGATGAGAGGAATGACGCGAGCACCGGCCGATTCAACGAATTTCACATAAGACGCAGCGATATAAGACGCGTTTGAGGCGTTATTGAGCCTCCCGGAGGCACCGTCACCAGGATGACTGAGGATTCCGATCACCGGCCTATAATTGAGCTTAAGGTCCGGCGAAGGACAGCTGGGCGCAGATAACGATGGGTCATGGTCGAGCTGAGTCGGAAGAAGAATGTTGGATTGAGCAGCTTTAACCAAGGTGAGTTCTTTAGAAAGAGAAATGAGAACAGGAATCCAGAGGTAATTCCACATATCTGGATGAGTGGAGGAGGAAGAGGAGGTAGATGGGAGAGAAACGGCGTCGTTCGGAAGATCGGAGGAGGGAGCTGAGGGGGTAGGAGAGGAATTAGACAGGAAGTGGGAGGGCATTTTGGAGAATTCCGATTATTGAAGAAGAAGAAGAAGAAGGAAGACTGAAGAGAGGGGAGGTAATTGACATTGAAAGAGATAGGGAGAGGGCCTGCTCAGCTGGGTTAATTTGCCGAACTGAAGGGGTGGGGAATTAAGTACGGCAATTGGGACAAAAAGAAAGGAACGGTCGGCGAGTTATTACGCAAGAATGACGGTGTGATAGGACCATTGGATTGTTGATGGTGAGGACATTGGAAACTGACTAGTGCCCATCAATCATCACCACACTATTTAGAAAAATAAATAAATAAACCATTTAATTTTAGCTTAATTATGTTTTACGATTTAAACACTTTTATTCAGCTGGCCTCCTCATTTTTTTTTAGAGTATGAATGTCACTTATGCTAAGCTTGCACACTAACAAAAATATCCAATGAAGCAATGATGAGTCGGAAAAATAAAAATTATCTATATTTTTTTCATTTTAATCGAAAACGAAATTTGATTTTATTCTTTTTTTTTAATTTTTTTTCAAAAATATCATTTTATGTTATTTATGTATTATGTACAATATTATCAACTCTAACTTTTCACTTTTTTTTGTGTTTTAACTTACTATTTTTTCTGTTTTTCTTCCTATTTTCATCATTTATGACTTATCGGTTTCAGTTTAAATTACAGTTTTATTTTTTTTATTTTATTATTTGTTTGTGTTTATATAATTTCATGATTAAGACTACATTAAAAAGAGTTAGAAAGTCATCCAAACATATTATTAATAAAATGAGAAAATCGATCAGTGCGGTGAAGGGGATGGTTTTGTTCATGCAAAGAAGAAAAAAGTTAGCTCGAAGAAGTATATATTTAATATGGAAAAATTTGGTACGAAAAAGGTGAGGGGTGATGATGTGACTTTAGTTCAGAGTTAGGTTGGTTCTAATGTAAGTTATCATCTTAGATTTATTTTGACATTGTTTTTTTTTTCTATTTTTGAGTGATTTATATTGATTTTTTTTTTGTGAAAGAATTTTTAGCAAACATTTACCTTATGTTTAATGAATATTCCTATGTTATTTAGGGTTTAGGGTTTTAGTATGTGATATATCATGTTACTAAATATTTATCAAATATTTACACAAAATTTACTTAAAAATTATTAAATATGTTTATATTTATTAGGGTTTATGGTGTAGAGTTTGTTATATAATATTTTTATAATTTTACCTAATATTTATCTAGGATTTACTTGCAATTTATCCAAATCTTTTCTTAATATTATTGTATTGTTTAGGGTTTAGGTAAAGTGTTTGGGATATAACATGTTAATAAATATTTTTACAGTATTTAACTAATATTTACCCAAAATTTATTGAATATGTTGTATTTGTTAAGGTTTAGGTTGCAGTGTTTGTGGTATAACATTTAGTCAATATTTATCTAAAATTTAGCCAATGTTTACCAAATATGACTGTATTGCTTTAGAATTTTAGGGTTTAGTGTATGTGTTATAATAGTTAGTGAACATTTACTCAATATGTATCCAACATTTATTCAATATTTATTCAAAGTTTATTGTATGTTATATAAGATGTTATTGAACATTTATCCAACATTTATCCAAAGTTACCAAAAGTTTATATGATATCTTCCCTACATTTAGCCAAAATTTATCCAAAGTTTATTGATTATGATTGTATTTTAGGGTTTATTGTTTAGTGTTTGTGATGTGACATGCTAGTGAATATTTACCCAATATTTAACCAAAATTTACTGTTTGTTATATAAAATGTTAGTGAACTTTAATCTTATATTTGTCCAATATTTGACCAACATCTACCTAACATTTATTGTTTTATTATATATGTTATATTATTTAAGTTTGATATTACATTGACCTCACATATATTGATTGTTTATTATTTATTCTTTTTATAGTACCCTCTAGTCTAACCAAAATTAGTTCAACTAAACGAGCTAGTGCCACACAACTTGTATGGCGAAAAACTTATAAAAGTTTAAAACTTTTTATTTGCACCATAGTCATGATGATTTGCATAAAACATAAGTAAAGATAATGTTTCACTTAACATACAATTTCATAAAAATATGGCTAACTCTTGTCCAGAGGTTTATAAAAATGTCTTTGACATATATTACATATTTCTTTCATTTACAAGTATATATACAAGTACATAATCCATTCACTATGACATGTACAAAAAAAATACAAAAGTGTGACATGTGATATCACCGATTTTCGTAGGGTTTGATCTGCTGTCTCTAATGTTGGGCTAGTCTTTATCTATTAGGCTCCAACCTACATAGAAAAAACACACACACGCTAAGTTACTGAAAGTTTAGTGATATATATAGGCATAAAAATTCAACATACAATTCAAATGTCATGCATAATCATAGCATAATATAAAATATCATGGCATGACAGTGAATACATCAAATCATATGAAATACCTTACCTTATGAGATTAAATAATGTCATTAGACATATTACAATAACCATGGCGTATAAATTTTAACAATGTAATCATGTATACTTGAGTCTTTGAACCTTTTTTTCACTTAATTTTATCTCTTAATCACTTAAATATAATTGATATCATTGCCCAACACGGACTATTCAGATATGGATTGTGAACAATTATGCTTTCCAAGCTTAAACCACTTTTTCACTGTCTATAATTATGTGTGTCAATCCATGTTCCTCAAGTCAATGACGCTTTCTGAACTTAAGCCACATGACTGAGTAAACATATATCTTTTGCATGTAATATAGGATTAATGACGCTTTCTGAGCTTAAGTCACATTGTCCTTAAGAATCTTTGCGGATCATATACCTACGATACTATAAACCCCCTTAATGGCATGACATATATCATACTTCTAGTCTTAGTATTGAATCTGGGCTTTACTTGTTCATGTGTCTTCTTTATATACTTCAATATAGCATTCATATCATATAACATATATACTTTGTTCCTGTGGAAATTCATCATGTAATATTCTTATGCTGAAAATCATAAAAGCATACTTTAAACATATTATTATGGAATATGTGCATAGTCATTGCATTATAACCATTTAAGAAAAACAACGTATATCATTTAAAACAGGTTTTATAGGCATGAATTATGTATTCACGACCGTGAATACCTCATTCACAGGGAACCTTACCCGTGAACCATACTGTAAACTGAGTCGTGAAAGCTATTGCCATTTTTTGCACTTACTTTATGGGCGTGAAGAAAAAGTCATAGGCATAATCTTATTATTGCGATGAGATTCACAGTCGTCAGCACCTAGTCATGGGTAATACCTAGTCATGGGTAACACCTGGTCACACTTGTGACTAGGTGCTCACGACTGTGAATCTGAATTTTCCAGCATCTAACAGCATTAAAGACAAATATTTATCATAAGTCACATGTAAAGTTCTAAGGATTGTCCTATGACTACCTGTTTCTATCAATATATTCATCACATTATTCATTTAACCATGTTAAAAACATCATTTAAATGCATAATCATTCCATTTACTCTTTTTGTTCTCATAAGTCATCTTATCAAACATTTATATTACATATACATTTAACCATTTCTTACTTACCTCTTTCACCCATTAGGGCATTATTGCCCAGATATTGAACCAAAAAGGGGGGTTGAATTGGATATTAAAAATTTTAACTTTTAAGTGCGGAATGAAAAGTTAAGTTGAGTAGGGATAGGAAAATTTCACACCGGAATTTTTATAGAGGTTTAGGTATTAGCAAACCCTACACCTCTCCCCAATCTCAATTAAGAGTTTCACTAATACACTAGCTGTTACAATGGAGTTTTACAAGCTCACTCCCAACTATGGTGTTTCTAACAATGGATCACATCTAACCTAGAAATCATTTGTGTTTTAATGGCTCACACAATAAACCGATTCCTTATGTTTTAAAGGCTCACACAAATAACCCTTATAAGTGTTCTACTCTTAACCCAAAATACCTAAACTTACTTGAGTAGAAGATTACAAAGAGAAATACTTACAAATCTGTAATGCTCAAAGAATGATGAGCAAAAAGATTTCAAAGAGAATAAATATTTGTTTTGAAAATATCAAATGCACAAATGGCTTACAACAAGATTTTGATTCGAAGTGTTAGCTATTCTCTTTTTCTGGATTCATAAATGACTTGCATTTATACTTCCATGGAAAATTATAGTCGTTTGATTGCATTTAATGCGGAAATAGCCATTGCACCAACTCTTATTTTCGTGTCTGACATGTTTCTCTTTCCTTTTTCACGGTCATGAGTATGAGTATCACGGTCGTGACTGTTCTTTCAAGTCGTGACTTAAGTGGTGACTTTGGCCGTGAAACATTCTGGAAGAATTTGAAGTGTTTGATTATAGGCGTGAACATCCTTCATAACCGTGGTCCAAATAGTGACTCTGGTCGTGAAGCTCTTTGGAATAATTTGTCATGTCTTCTCACGGGCATGACTTTTTTTCACGGTCGTGACTGATATGATCATTCACGGTTGCTATCATTCTTCATGTCAGTGAACTTTAAATGTTGGATAGTTGGTACTAAACTTTATCACGGGCGTGACATATAGGGTCACGAGCATGAACATGTTATTTCTTCATTTTTTTGTCTTTTTAAGATTAGTCTTTCATTCTTCATTCTTGCTATCATGTTCCATACTCTGTTCAATAAACTTTGAAAACAAGTATGTTAAATACATTATTGCTATTTTATTTGTTAGCATCAAAATGACGGAAATACCCTTCAAGGTTCAACAATCTCCCCTTTTTTGATAGTGACAAATAATCTAGCAATATGTACTTTTGAGAAGTCTCCCCCTCAAAAGATGCTTAAAATAAAAAATTACTGAAGTGCAAGAATTGTAAAGAATGATGAAGTGTAACATCAAAATATGCTTCCTAGTTTTAGGTATATGCAAGGTATATCCAATGTATACCAAATTTTTTCCTTAAAACAAGTTAAGTATATGTAAAGTATATTTAAGGTATATTCAGAATATATCAAATGCATATTCATTCATGTAACTTGCATCAAGGTATATGCAAAGTATATTTAAGGTATATTCAAAGTATATTATCTCATTTGCATACTTTCATTGCATAAATATAATATATTGCTAGGTTCTCCCCCTTTTGTCATCAACAAAAAGAATAACAAAAAGATAAATCATAATGGAAAATAAAAGCAATTATATTAATAAAAAAAGACAAATACAAAGATTTTGAATAGAAATTGAAAGTCCTACAACAAACAAGCTAAAAAAAACATAGTTAACATCTAGTCTAGCTAGATTTTGAGCTAGACATCCCATCTCTAAGGCGAGCTACTTTCACTTCGAGGCTCTCCATGCGAGACTCCATGAAATCTTTGAGGTTCTCTAACCTCTCATCCATCAAAGGTTGCAGTTGCTCAAACCGTGGTGCCAAGAGATCAACCACTTGCTGAGCCAAGTTTGGTGTGGAGGCAGAGGATTGTCCAATTTCCTGCTCAACCTCTGGAGGTGTCATCTCAACTCGAACTCTCTTCCTCTGCTGGATTCCTTGGAGGCCAGCTTTGAAGTCATCTAAGTCATTGTCCTCCCAAATAATCTCACCAGTAGTGTTGGTGAAGCGGTAGTAGATGTTATTCTTATGAACTATACAAACAGCCACTCCTATTTTGATAAATGACTCAACGTCTAATCGGTCTCGAGGATGTGCTGGTATAAGGTTGAAGTGGTGCTCCTTTAGCTTTAAATATCCCATCTTGATGGCAAGGTGAGTCACATACCCACCAATCAGAATATCTCCGAAGGGCTTGGTGGCAATTGACATAAGATGGTTTGCAAACCATCAAGATAAAGCCACTGTTAGGCCTCTTTGGGCCATCTCCAGGAGAAATAGCTCAAACTTCCAAATCAATCCATTGTTGTCTCCTCTGGCAAAAATGCTATAGGTAGAAACCTATGCAAGTACTTATGCAATGGGGATCGAAGGTGGGTGTTTTCATCTTTTTCAGCTGCAGTCAAGCCCGAAGTGAGTCCATGCCTAAATAGCATAGAACTCCACCTTACTCTCATTCAGGATACTGTCAGAGGGAAGGTTGAACATGTCTCCAAACTCTGTGGCATTGAGAGTGTTCGGATGCTTGCAAAGTTGGAATTTTACTGTGCTAGTAGGAGAGATTCGCAGGGTACTCAGGAATTCTAAAATTGGTTCCCTCAGTGTCAGTTGATGGATATCAACGAAATCTTTCAGATGATAAGCTTGGAGTTGTTCTGTCGTGCTTGTCTCGATATTGAGTGTTCTGATGGTTTGCCACTCAAATGATCGAGAGGAAAGGAGTGGCCTTTGTTTGAGAATCGAGTATCTAGGATGACAGTGCTCCAGAATAATGTTTAGAAGGTAGTCCATGTACCTTCTTGGAGCATGAGATTTCTTTCTGGTACATTTGGAGAAGTCGGTTTCCATTTTTGATTGAGAAATGAACTTTTGAAGAGTGAAAAATTGGATGGAAATTTTGGAGTAGAACCTAAGGTGTTTTCATTTCTGATGATGGAGAAAGTTTTTAAAGATATTTATAGATGGAATGAGTTGCTAGGGGGCCGAAATCTTCAAAATGGTATTCAATGGTGATAAATGAGAGAAGTTGAGAGAAGTTGGAGAGTTTGAAATGAGAGAAATAACGGCAGAAATGTTACCCGTGAAGAGAGAGGTGAAACTATCCACATCTTCACGGGCGTAAAAACTAAGTCACGGGCGTGAAATGTCGTATTCACGGTTTGCTGAAGAGACGCTCTACCCGTGAAGAGATAAGTGAAACTATTCACAGTCGTGAAAATTAAAGGTAACAGGAATGAATGATGAACTATCACGGTGGTGACAAATGAGTCACGGACGTGAAGTATAATCTTCACTACTTGTGATCGTGAAACAGAGTGTGACACAAAGCGTGAATGCTTCTGTAAGTTTTTGGTAGAAATGTTCACGGTCGTGAATAAGTATCACAGGCATGAACATAGGGTTTCACGAGGGTGATAGAAAAAGGTTATGGGCGTGAAATATAGTCTTCACTACCTTCAGCCGTGAAGCATGTCGTGAAGCAAGTGGTGAAAGCTACTAGAGCTTTTGGTAATTTTGATCATGACTGTGAATATATGTCACGGACGTGAATTGCCTAAAATCCCTATTAAATAAAATTAAGTCTAAAAAAGACTAAAATATTTCTAAGGAGCTTTTATCCCCTATAACATATATTTCCATCAAATTAGCTACCTCATATCTAAAAGATGAGACAAAAAAAAAACACAAGATTATCAATTAAGGTTCGATAAGGCAATCATAAAAGTTAATCCATCAATCATACTAAGCTCTCTTCTTATGAAATTAAATCTTTCCTCATTTAGAGACTTAGTGAAGATATCTGTCAATTGATTGTCTATGCTTATAAATTCCAATACAACATCTCCATATTGAACACGATCTCTAATAAAATGATGTCTTATCTCAATATGCTTACTTCTATAGTGTTGAATGAGATTCTTAGATAGATTTATAGCACTAGTATTGTCACATCCAATAGGTATATGGTCCATACTATGACCATAATCCTTAAGTTGTTGTTTCATCCAAATGATTTGTATACAACAATATCCTACTGTCTCATACTCCACTTCAGCAGTAGAAAAAGCAACTGAAACTTGTTTTTTGACCAAGAAACTAAGCATTCTCTAATAAAGTGACAAGTACCTGAAGTACTTTTTCTATCTAAAAGACTTCCAGCGAAATCAACATCTGAATATCCTATAATGTGAAAGGATGAATTTCTAGGATACCATAAACCTAAATGCAATGAGCCATGTAAATATTTTAAAATTCTTTTTACTGCATTTAAATGAGACTCTTTAGGACATGATTGAAAGCGAGCACATAAGCATACATTATGTCGGGTCTAGAGGCAGTAAGATATAAAAGTGATCCAATCATACATATATAGAGCTTTTCATTAATGCTCTTACCCTTTTAATCCTTGTCCAATTTTGTTAACTTGCTTATTGGAGTCTTGACATTCTTGCATCATTCCATTCCAAATTTCTTAAGTAAGTCTATTGCATATTTGGATTGGTTGATGAATATGTCATTATTGCCTTGTTTTATATGTAAACCGAGAAAGAATTTTAGCTCACCCATTATGCTCATTTTGAATTCCCTAGTCATACACTTAGCAAATTCTTGGCAAAGCAATTCATTAGTAGACCCAAATACGATATCATCAACATAAATTTGAACAATTAGAGTACATGCTTATGCTTTTTAATGAATAATGTAGTGTCGACATTCCCCTTTGTAAAGTTATTTTCTAAGAGAAAAGAACTTAGTCTTTCATACCAAGCTCTTGGGGCTTGTTTCAAACCATATAAAACTTTTGAAAGTTTAAATACATGGTTAGGAAAATCCTAGCTTTCAAAACCTGGTGGTTGTTCTACATAAACTTCTTCTTCTATAAAACTATTTAAAAAGGCACTTTTTACATCCATTTGAACAAGTTTGAAATTCATATGGCATGCATATGCTAAAAGTATTCTTATGGCTTCTAATCTAGCTATAGGAGCATAGGTCTCATCATAATCTATTCCTTCTTCCTAATTACATCATTTTGCAACCAACCTAGCCTTATTCCTAGTTATTGGACCTTGTTCATCTAGTTTATTTCTAAATACCCATTTGTTTTCTATGATTTGATGCTCCTTGGGTCTAGGTACTAAGGTCCATACCTTACCTCTCTCAAATTGGTTGAGTTCCTATTGCATGATAATCACCCAACTTTCATCATTAAGAGCCTCATCAATATTTTTAGGCTCAATTTGAGAAAAAAAAAAGCAAGGTTAGAAACTAAATGTTTGATATGAGATCTAGTATTTACTCCCCTTGTAAGATCACCAATGATTTGCTCTTTGGAGTTATCTTTTGTTAATCTCCATTTCTTTGGGAGCTCTTGCCTGTTTTCCTCTTGAGCTGGAGGTAGAGAAACATATTGATGTGAATTTTCTTAATCATTTTCTTCTCTTCCATTTTCAAGATGAAGTCTTTCCATGGTACCTACAACATCATCAAGAACACTACCTTTCACAAGATCAGGTCTACTAGATTCATCAAAAACAACATGCATAAATTATTCAACAGTTAATGACTTTTTATTAAATACTCTATATGCTTTGCTAGTTGTAGAGTATCCTAAAAAGATACCCTCATCAGATTTAGAGGCAAATTTTCCAAGGTTGTCATTGGTATTCAATATGAAACACTTGCATCCAAATACTCTAAAGTATGATATCAATGGCTTTCTTCCATTCCATAGCTCAAATGAAGTTTGTTTAAGAGAGGTATATTGAAAACTCGATTTGAAATATAACATGCAGTATTAATGGATTTAGCTCAGAAGTAAGTTGGTAAACTATACTCATTGAACATTGTTCAAGTCATTTCAATTAAAGTTCAATTTTTCCTTTCGACTGCCCCATTTTGTTGAGGTGTCCTAGGAGATGAAAATTTTTGTGAAATGTCATGTTCAAGACAAAAGCTTTCAAAGTTTTCATTTTCAAATTCTTTGCCATGGTCAATTCTTATTTTTGAAATACAATATCCTTTTTCATTTTGAACTCTTTTAGCAAAATTTCTGAAAGTTCCAAAGACATCACTCTTTTGAGCTAAGAAAATTACCCAAGTAAACCTAGAGTAATCATCTACGATGACAAAGGCACAGTGTTTACCTCCTAAGCTTGCAATTCTAGTAGGTTCAAATAAATCTAGATGCAGGAGTTGTAGAGGTTTTGAGATACTTACAATGTTTTTGGATTTGAAGGATAACTTGTGTTGTTTTCCTCTCTGTCAAGGTTTACATGTCTTGTCTTTTTCAAATTTGACTTTTGGCAATCCCTTTATTATCTCTCTTATGCTGAGGCTTTGAATTAAATCCATGCTTGCATGACCAAGCCTTTTATACTACAGCCAAGATTCATCACTAGTAGTTACAAGACACTTAGAGGAATGGTTAGATATTTTGTGTAAGTCTATTTTGTAGGTATTGACATCTCTATTTCTTTTAAATATCTCTTGGCCATTAAAAGAGGTTACAAGACATTCGTTGGAAGTAAAGATTACTTTATTTCCTTTATCACATAATTGACTTACACTTAACAAGTTATGCTTCAAGCCATCAACAAGCATGACATCTTTAATAAAATTAGTACCATTAATACCAATAAAGCCAATGTCAATTACTTTACCCTTAGCATTGAAAAGTTCTTTGTCTCCTATCATATGCCTTGAGCATCCACTATCTACTAGCCAAGAATTTTTGTTTATTGTGGCATACCTAAAGAATCACAATTCAAATATGGTTTTTAGGTACCCAAATGAGCTTGGGTCCTTGGGGGTTAGCACATGAAGGTTCCCAATGAGCCTTCCTTATCCAGCAATGTTTATTTATGTGACCAAATTTCATACAATAATTACATTGTTTAGGTCTAAATATGCTTTTTGGTCTTACAATGCTTTTGAATGCCATATTTCTATTATACTGAGTTTCAGAGCAATGACATGCACAATCATGATGAATTGGTGCTTTTCTAGGTGCATGCTTCTTATAGTGCATGATTAGCCTTTTGAAATTTCTTTCTTAGGTCTACCAATCCTTGATCATCCCTCTTATGGATAGAAGATTTAGTGTATTTTGTGCATTTAGCCCTTGGGGCTGTTACAGCAAATGTGGAAATGTGAGGTTCACTTGGCTTAACAAAAGTAGTCTTGTGAGAAGATGATGATGTACCCTTAAATCCTAAACCATGTCTAATTAAGGGTGGTCTTTGAGACACAATGAGAGTATCTAAACTCTCATTTTCCTTGTGAAATTTTGAAATGGAGTTTCTAAGTTCCTTAACTTCATTTTTCAAAGTATTGTTTTCTTTAAGTAGGGATTTAGTTGAGGGTCTTGAAGAGTATTCATCTAATAATTTTTGAAGAGATTCATTAGATGATTTAAGCTTAAAGTTCTCCTTTTCTAAAGCATCCATTTTGATTTTCAATTCAGAAAGTTATTCTTATGAGTATTGAATTTACTTCTATATTTCTCTAGTTCTAGATTCAATACTTCTATTAGGCTTTTCTCATCATCATCATCTTCACTATTACTATCATTATCACTACTATCATTATTGAAAGAGTATAAGTGAAGTGATCTTACCTTATCCGAGATGTGATCCTCTATAGCCATGAAGCATAGGTTGACCTCTTCACTTTCATTGTCATCTTTTTCACTTGAAGAGCTTTCATCATCCTATGTGGCTTTGTGACCTTTCTCTCCATTGTCTCTTTGGTATTTGCTCTTGTGCTTCTTGAGCCTTGGACATTCCGGTTTAATATGCCCTTTCTTCCCACATTCATAGCACTTTACCTCCTATTTACTTCTTTGTGCATCATTAGAAGTCTGTTTGAGGTTTATTTGCCTGAATTTTCTAGAGTTGCTCGTTCTCTTCTCAATAATTCTTTTTAGCCTTCTTGAGAGCATAACAATGTCCTTATTTGCATTATCACTCTTTTCTTCATCATCTTTAACTTCCTCTTGAGATTTTTAAGTAGAGGCTTTTAGTGCTAGAGGCTTTCTTTTTTCTGGCTCTGCTTCAAGCTCTCTATCTCTTTTCATTGTCATTTCATGTGTAAGAAGTTTGCCAATAAGCACAACAGTATTCATGATGCTCATGTCTTCATTTTCCTCTTCTATACCGACAACTCTTGAACCGTAATCTTTGAGAGAAAGACTTCTCAGGATTTTGTTATTAACATCTTCCAAGCTCAGGTGTTTCCCAAGTGTTCTCATGTCATTTATGATGGCTAGAAGACGTTGGTCATGTCAGTAATTGACTCATTGGATTTCATCTTAAAGAGCACATACTCTGAAGTAAGAAGTTGAATCTTCTTGGATTTAACTTGCTTTGTTCCTTCATGATAGTTTTCCACATGCTGTAAAAGTTGGGCAGTGTTGTATTCTATCACATTCTTCAATGGATAATGAGCTTGAGAGAATTGTCATTGTCTTTTTATTTTTGAAGTTTGCTCTTCTTTGAGGCTCTGTCCAATCATCTCTTGACAGGATTTCTTTTTCACCATCAACTCCTCTTCTAGTTGGTGGTGTCCATTCTTTTCGAACATTATCCCAGACTTCAATTCCTTCACTATCTAGATATGTCTCCATCTGAAACTTCCAATGAGCATAATTTGCTCCATCAAAGTAAGGCTTGAGACTTTGGAATTCTTCATTGACCATATATTGATCTTTGCTAGCGTTGTTTAGGCTTCGATGCTAGACTTAGCTCTGATACCAATTGTTGCCTAGATATTGAACTAAGAAGGGGGGTTAAATTGGATATTAAAAATTTTAACTTTTAACTGCGGAATGAAAAGTTAAGTTGAGTAGGGATAGGAAGATTTCACATAGGAATTTTATAAAGGTTTAGGTGTTAACAAATCCTACTCCTTTCCCCAATCTCAATTGGGAGTTTCACTAACACACTAGGTGTTACAATGGAGTTTTACAAGCTCACTCCCAACTATGGTGTTTCTAACAATGGATCACACCTAACCCAGAAATCCTTTATGTTTTAATGGCTCACACAATAAACCAATTCCTTGTGTTGTAAAGGCTCACACAAATAACCCTTATAAGTGTTATACTCTTAACCCAAAATACCCAAACTCACTTGAGTAGAAGATTACAAAGAGAAACACTTACAAATCTGTAATGCTCAGAGAATGATGAGCAAAAAGATTTTCAAAGAGAATAAATGTTTGTTTTGAAAATATCAAATGCACAAATGGCTTACAACAAGATTTTGATCTGAAGTATTAGATATTCTCTTCTTCTAGATTCATAAATGACTTGCATTTATACTTCCATAGCGAATTATAGCCGTTGCACCAACTCTTATTTTCACACCTGATATGTTTCTCTTTCCTCTTTCATTATCGTGAGTATGAGTATCATGGTCGTGACTGTCCTTCTAAGCCGTAACTTGAGTGGTGACTTTGGTCGTGAAATATTCTGGAAGGCTTTGAAGTGTTTGATCACGGGCGTGAACATTAAATACATTATTTCTATTTTATTTGTTAGCATCAAAATGACGGAAATACCTCTCAAGGTTCAACAGGCATCATCATTCATTACTCTATTTAATACATCTTAGGCTCATTTATTACATATACACAAAAAGCAATATCAATACTCATTCAAGGCATACTTGCATTTATGACACTTCTTATTCAATATCATATCTCATGGCATTAATTACATCATTTTAACTTTATACTTGGCATATAAAGCATACAATTCAATTATCACCTAATTAATACACAACATGTCATATTTTGGAAATTTGAATACATATATGTACATACCTCTAATGGAGCCTCAAAAACCAAGCTTCTCTTAAGCGTGCTTATCTCTTTGATGGGTTTCACCACCTCTTTTTTCAACTCCTATTACATATAACATATTTATTTCAAAATATATAACCTTTAAACTTAGTTTTCAAGCCATAAAAATGAAAACCTTAACTTTAACCCTTTTAACAACCTTAATCTCATATAACTCATTACTAACACATACCATAACTTTTAAATAACTTAAAGATGGATTTTTAACCATAAACTCTCAAGATCAAGCCATAACCTAACCCATTTCGAAATAGGTCTCAACTATAAATGAACTAGGCTTGATTAAAGCTATGAAAGCTTGTAAAAAAAAAGTGATTCCTTACCTCAATCGAAGGAAACACAATTGAAATAGAAGATTCAACTTTTTTCTCCCTTTTTAGGTTCGGACTTCTCTAGTACACCGCTTCTTAATACTTATGTTTTCCAAGAACTTGTTTAAATTTTGATCTTTTCTTTGACGTAGGTGTTTAGGGCTAGGAATAAAAAAAAAAAGAAATTAGTGTCTGGTATGAGAAAACTTTGAATTATAAGGTTCACTTTTGATTTTAGGTCATGAGAGAAAGAAAGAACAACTGTTGGGATTTTATATCAGACGATGTCCATGGGCATGATAACTACTATCATGGCCGTGAATCTGCTTAAATCTAGAATGTCATCGTATGATGATTAACGATTGTGAAAGTATTGTCACCGACATGAACCCTGTGACACTTCACTTTTTCAACTTTTCATAACACTTTCCTTATTCAAAACTCTTAAACATACTTATCATTCATTAATTCGTCTTATATACTAGGCCTTAATTACAAGCATTACACTTTTTTTGTTTTAGGTTTGGTGAATTGTTGTTGTTGCCCAGATATTAGACCAAGAATGGGGGTTGAATTGGAGTTTCAAAAAAAATTAAGCTTTAAAGTGCGGAAATAAAATTGTTAATTTTAAAAAGGATAGAGAAAATCAGACATAAAGATTTATAGAGGTTCGGGTATTAACAAACCCTACTCCTCTCCCCAATCACAATTGGGAGTTTCACTAACACACTGAGTGTTACAATGGAGTTTTACAAGCTCACTCCCAACTATGGTGTTTCTCACAATGGCTCACACCTAACCCAGAAATCTCTTGTATTTTAATGGCTCACACAATAACCAATTCCTTTGTGTTTTACAGACTCACACAAATAACCTACACTTTGTGTTTTACAGGCTCACACAAACAACCTATACTTTGTGTTTTACAGGCTCACACAAACAACCTTTTAATTTGTGTTTTGGAGGTTCACACAACTAACCCTTACAAGTGTTCTTCTCTTAACCCAGAACTACCCAATGCTCACTTGAGTAAAGATTACAGAGAGAACCACTTATAAATCTTTATTGCTCAAATATGAGGAGCAATAAGATTTTTACAGAGAATAGATTTGTTCTCAAAGTATAAAAGTACAAGATAGCTTGTGATTTGAAGTATATGCTAATCTTTTGTTTTTCTTCTCATTCTCTTGTTTCTTAATGCATAAATGACTTTCATTTATACTTTCATGGCTGAATATAGCCGTTGGGGTGCAATAAATAAGAAACTAGCCGTTGTACCAACCAAAAAATCGTGCCTGACATTTTTCTATTTCATTGGTCACGGGCGTGAATATGCTTGTCACGGGGGTGACGATTCTTCCCAAGCCGTGACTGAAGTGGTGACCTTGGTCGTGAAGTTCTCTGGTATGTTTTGACATATAGAGTCACGGGCGTGACATTAATCAGTCACGGGCGTGACACTCTTCCCAGCTGTGAGACAAATGGTGACTCTGGTCATGAAGCTCTCTGGATGAAATTGAATGAAGCCTTCACGGGGGTACACCTTCATTCACGGGGGTGACAATTTTCCCAGCCGTGACCCAAGTGGTGACTCTGGTCGTGAAGCTCTCTGGATGAAATTACATGACTCTTCACGGGGGTGACACCTTCAGTCACGGGAGTGATTGAAATGCTTACTTCACAGTTTGTTTTTCCTTCATGGTCGTGAACTTCAAATGTTGGTTTTGGTAACGGTTAGCTTTCTTCACGGGAGTGGCTCCTAGAGTCACGGCAGTGAACATGCTACTTCTTGCTTTTTGTTTCTCAAGGATTATCCTTCTAATTCTCTATTCTTGCGATTTTAATTCATGTCCTGTATAATATACTTACAAAAACAAGTATGTTAAATACAATATTGCTATATTATTTATTATCATCAAAATGACGGAAATACCCCTTAAGGTTAACAATCTCCCACTTTTTGATGGTGACAAATAATCTAGCAATATGTGATTTTGAGAAGTCTCCCCCTCAAAATATACTTAGAATAAAAAATTATAATGTGCAAGAATAATAAATAGAGATGTAGCATTAAACTAGATTTTAAGTATATGCAAGTTATATGAGAAGTATATCCAATACATACCATAATTCCTTTTCAAGACATAAAGTATATGTAAGGTATATTTAAGATATATCATGGCATGTTTTTATTTGTAACTTGCTTTTAAGGTGTATGAAAAGTATACTTAGGGTATATTTAAAGTATATAAAAGCTCAGTTTTTCAATTATCTACTTTGCATCTGAAAAGTTGAATCAAGAATTTTAAATCAATTCAAAGTCTGTTCACTTTTTGATTCACAATTCTTGTATTGCTAGTTTGATACTTCTTTCCCTTATCATATATTACCTATCATATATTGCTAGTTTTCTCCCCCTTTTGTCATCAATCAAAAAGAATATGTAGATTGAAGTGAACAAAAGCAAATATATATTATAAAGGAAAGGATACAAACTGAGAAAGGAAATTTAAGATTTCCTATATAAGCAAACATAACAAACAACAACAAAAATGATCAAACATAACAAATATAGACTACACTCTAGCCTATATCCTAGTCAGACATCCTATCACGAAGCCTAGCTACTTCAGTCTTAAGGCTGTCTATCCGAGACTCCATGAAGTCCTTGAGGTTTTCCAACCTCTCATCCATAGAAGTCTGCAGCTACTCGAAACGTGGTGCCAAGAGGTCGACCACCTGCTGCGCTAAAGATGGTGTGGAGGCTGAGGACTGTCCAATGTCCTGCTCGATGGCTGGAGTTGCTTCCTCAATCCGAGCCCTCTTTTTCTGCTGGACTCCCTGGAGGCCTGCTTTAAAATCCTCGGTGTCATGATCTTCCCAGATAATCTCTCCAGCAGTATCAGTGAAGCGGTAGAAGATATCGTTCTGAAAAATGATTCTGACAGCTGCTCCCATCTTGATGAATGACTCTACATCCAGCCTATCTCGTGGGTGTGCAGGAATGATGTTGAAGTGATGGTTATCCAGCTTCAAGTAATTGAGCTTTACTGCCATATGAGTGACATATGCCCCAATCAAGATATCTCTTGTGTGCTTGGTGGTGATGGAGAGAAGATGGTTTGCAAACCATCTGGAACTCCCCGGCGAGCCATCTCGAATAGGAAGAGTTCTGACTTCCTAATAGTTCCATTGCTTTCTCCCTGAGCAAAAATGCTATAGGTTAGAAACCTATGCAAATATCTGTGGACTGGGGTCCTGAGATGTGTGCTCTTAGTTTTCTTGACATCCCAGCTGCAATCCGTGCCAAAATGTGTCCAAGCTGCAGGGGTAGAGAATTCTACCTCAGTCTCATTCAGAACGCCATCGGATGGTAGGTTGAACAATTCTCCAAATGCGATGGCGCTGAGGGTGTTTGCATTGTTGCAGAGAAATTCCAGCGTTGGCTCCCGTAGAGTTGGCAGAAGAATTTCAACAAATTCTTTTAGATGACAGGCTTGAAGTTGCTCTGTCATAGCCATCTCAAGCCCGAGATTACGGACTGTCTGCCATTCGAAGGACCTTGATGATAAAATAGGTCTCTTCTTCAAAGTTGCATATCGAGGATGGCAACTTTCTGGAATGATGTTCATGAGGTAATCTGAATACCTCTTCGGTGCATGAGACTTCTTTCTCTTCCCTTTTGATAAAGTAGACTCCATATTTGAAGAATTTTAGTTGTTGATAGAGTTGAAGAAGATTTTTGACAGATAAATATGATGAAAGACCCTAAAAATGTTTGTTTTCTGCTGAAGATTCGAACTTTTGATGGTATTTATAGTAAAATATCAAGGCTTTGGGGTCGAAATCTTCAATGTCTCAATGAATGAGAGTAAATGAGAGCGGTTTTGGGAGATGGATAGTTGAAATGAAGATTGTAACCGACTATTTTCTTATATATTCGATACATTCACGGGCGTGACTTAGGGTTTCACGGGCGTGCATAGTCGTGTTCACGGTTTGCTGAAGCAGTGTTCCACCCGTGAATGAAAGTGTGAATGCGTTCACATCGATGAACATCACGGGCGTGAATGATCATAGGTCACAGGGGTGAATATAATGTCACGGGCGTGAACTATTGAATTTCACTACTTATACCCGTGAAGCAAGCCGTGACACAAGGCGTGAAAGCTTCTATGAGTTTTGGGTGTAATTATTCATGGGCGTAAAACTTTGTCACAGGCGTGAAGGTTCTTATCCACGGGCGTGACTCAAGCCGTGAAAGTTTCACCACTTGAAGCCGTGAAACATGCCATGACCCAAAGCGTGAAAGCTTCTGTGAGTTTTTGAGGCGTAATTGTTCACGAGAGTGAAAAAGTGTCACAGGCATGAATGTTCTCATCCACGGGCGTGACTCAAGCCGTGAAACTATGTTTCACCACTTGAAGCCGTGAAGCATGTCGTGAACCAAAGTCGTGAACGACACTGCCTCTTTGGGCCACTTAAGTCACGGGCATGAGTATAAGTCACGGGCGTGACTCCCCTATAATTTTCATCAGATTGAAATTAAGTTCTGCAACAAGACTAAATTAAATCATTTCAACAAAGATTTTACTTCATAAAGCATGAATTCTCATCAAAAATTTTTATCTTATAACTTGTGATATGTTTTAAGATCAACAATTAAAATTTCATAATCTTGTAATCACAAGGTTAATCCATCAATCATACCTAGTTCTCTTCTAATGAAATTAAATCTTTCCTCATTTAGAGACTTAGTGAAAATATCTACTAATTGTTTTTCTGTGCATACAAATTCTAATTCAATATCTCCATATTGAACATGATCTTTAATAAAGTGATGTCTAATGTCAATATGTTTACTTTTAGAGTGTTGAATAAGATTCTTTGAAAGATTTATAGCGCTGGTGTTGTCACATTTTATAGGTATATGGTTCATCTCATGACCATAATCCTTGAGTTGTTGTTTTATCCAAAGAATTTGTATACAACAACATCCAATTGCTACATATTCAGCTTCAGCAGTTGAGAGAGCAACTGAAACTTGTTTCTTGCTAAACCAAGAAACCAAACATTCTCCAATGAAGTGACAAGTACCTGAAGTACTTTTTCTATCTAAAAGACTACTAGCATAGTCTGCATCTGAATATCCTATAATATAAAAAGATAAATTCTTAGGATACCATAAACCTAGATGCAAAGTTCCATGTAAATATCTTAAAATCCTTTTTACAGCATTTAGATGAGATTCTTTAGGACATGATTGAAATCGCGCACATAAGCAAACACTATACATAATATCGGGTCTAGAAGCAGTGAGATATAAAAGAGATCCGATCATACCTCTATAAAGCTTTTCATTAATGCTCTTACCTTTTTCATCTTTGTCCAATTTTGTTGATGTACTTATAGGAGTCTTGGCATTTTTGCATCCTTCCATACCAAATTTTTTGATTAAGTCTTTGGCATATTTGGATTAGTTGATGAATATGCCCTCATTACTTTGTTTGATTTGTAGACCAAGAAAATACTTAAGTTCTCCCATCATGCTCATTTCAAATTCCCTAGTCATGCACTTAGCAAATTCTTGACAATGCAGCTCATTAGTAGAACCAAATATTATATCATCAACATAAATTTGAACAATTAGTATCTCATGCTTATGCTTTTTGATGAACAGTGTAGTGTCAACATTTCCCTTTGTGAAGCTATTTTCTAGTAAAAAAGAACTTAATCTCTCATACCAAGCTCTTGGAGCTTGTTTTAAACCATACAAAGTTTTTGAAAGTTTAAAAACATGATTTGACAATTCATAACTTTCAAAACCTGATGGTTGTTCTACATACACTTCTTCATCTATATAACCATTTAGAAATGCACTTTTCACATCCATTTAAAAAAGTTTGAAATTCATGTGACATGCATATGCTAAGAGTATTCTTATAGCTTCTAATCTAGCTACAAGTGCATATGTTTCATCATAGTCTATACCTTCTTCTTGATTATATCCTTTTGCGACTAGTCTTGCTTTATTCCTAGTTATTAACCCTTGTTCATCTAACTTATTTCTAAATACCCATTTGCTGCCTATGATTGGATGATTCTTGGGTCTTGGTACTAGGTTCCATACCTTATTTCTCTCAAATTGGTTGAGTTCCTCTTGCATCGCAATTACCCAGCTTTCATCATTAAGAGCTTCATCAATGTTTTTAGGTTCAATTTGTGAAATAAAAGCAATATCAGTGACTAAATGCTTGAAATGAGATCTAATACTTACTCCTCTTGATAGATCACCAATTATTTGCTCTTTTGGATGATTTATGTTCATTCTCCATTCTTTTGGAAGTTCTTGTTCCATTTGTTCTTGATTTTGAGGTAGTAGATTTTCTTAATCGTTTTCTTCTTTTCCATTTTCAATGACAAGTTTTTCCACATTATCTACAACATCATCAAGAGCACTACCTTTCATAAGATCAAGTCTACTAGATTCATTAAAAACAACATGCATGGATTCTTCCACTGTTAATGATCTTTTATTAAATATTCTATATGCTTTGCTGGTTATAGAGTATCCTAAAAAGATACCATAATCAGACTTAGAGGCAGATTTTCTAAGATTGTCCTTGGTGTTCAATATAAAACACTTGCATCCAAATACTCTAAAGTATGATACCAAGGGCTTTCTTCCATTCCATAGCTCAAATGAGGTTTTGTTTAAAAGAGGTCTTTTGAAAACTCGATTTGAAATATAACATGCAGTGTTTGTGGCTTCTGCCCAAAAATAAGTTGGTAATTCATATTCATTAAACATTGTTCTTGCCATTTCAATTAATGTTCGATTTTTCCTTTCAACTACTCCATTTTGTTGAGGTGTTCTAGGAGATGAGAAATTATGTGAAATGCCATGTTCAAGACAAAAACTTTCAAAGTTTTCATTTTCAAATTATTTCCTATGATCACTTCTTATTTTTGAAATGCAGTACCCTTTTTCATTTTGAACTCTTTTAGCAAAGTTTTTGAAATTTTCAAAAGCATCACTCTTTTGAGCTAAGAAAATTACCCAAGTAAATCTAGAGTAGTCATCTACGATGACAAATGCATAATATTTTCCTCCTAAGCTAGCAACCCTAGTAGGTCCAAATAAGTCTAAATGTAGGAGTTGAAGAGGTTTTGAAGTACTTACTATGTTTTTGGCTTTGAAAGATGACTTGTGTTGCTTTCCTCTTTGACAAGGATCACATGTCTTGCCTTTTTCATATTTAACTCTTGGTAATCCTTTTACTAGCTCTCCTGTGCTGAGACTTTGTATTAAGTCCATATTAGTATGACCAAGTCTTCTATGTCACAACCAAGATTCATCACTAATAGTCACAAGACACTTAGAGGAATGGTTATATAGTTCATGTAAGTTTATTATGTACGTATTGATATCTCTATTTCCTTTAAATATTTCTTGACCATCAATTTTTATTTATATGACCCATTTTATTAAGTCCATATTAGTATGACCAAGTCTTCCTTATCCAGCAATTTTTATTTATATGACCCATTTTCATACAGTAATTACATTGTTTAGGTGTAAACTTGCTTTTTGGTCTTACAATGTATTTGAATGCCATAATTTGATTAGACTGATTTTGAAAACAATGACATGCACAATCATGATTAATTTGCATTTTTCTAGATACATTCTTCCTATATATAAAGGCATGATTCTTTTTCGGTATAGAGGTTTTAACATTCTTATTTCTTAGTGCAATTCTAACAGGTGTGGAGATGTTATGTTCTTTAGACTTAACAAATACTGTTTTGTTAGAAGATGATGATGTGTCCTTAAACCCTAGACCATGTCTAACTAAATGTGGTCTTTGAGACACAATGAGAGTATCTAAGCTCTCTTTACCCTTGTAAAATTTAGAAATGGAATTTCTAAGTTCTTCAACTTCATTTTTCAAAGTATTATTTTCTTTTAATAGTGAAGCTGTTAAGGGTCTTGATGAGTATTCATCTAATGACTTTTGAAGAGATTCATTAGATGATTTAAGCTTTATGTTCTCCTTTTCTAAGCCATCTATCTTATTTTTCAAATTAGAGATATTATTTCTATAGATACTAAATTTAGTTCTATATTTCTCTAATTCTATATTTAATTCTTCTATTAGGCTTTGCTCATCATCATCATTATCACTATCATTATCACTACTATCATTATTGAAAGAGTATGAGTGTAGTGATCTTACTTTGTCAGAGACGTGATCCTCAATAGCTATGAAACATAGGTTGACCTCTTCACTTTCATTATCATCTTTTTCACTTGAAGTGCTTTCGTCATCCCATGTGGCTTTGTGACCTTTCTCCCCATTGTCTCTTTGGTATTTGCTCTTATGCTTCTTGAGCCTTGGACATTCTGGTTTGATATGTCATTTCTTTCCACATTCATAGCATTTTACCTTTTCCTTACTTCTGTGTGTATCATTTGAAGTTTGTTTGAGGTTTCTTTGCCTGAATTTTCTAGAATTGCTCATTTTCTTCTCAATGATTCTTTTTAATCTCCTTGAAAGCATTGCGATTTCTTCATTTTCATCATCACTCATCTCTTCATCATCTTCACTTTCTTCTTGAGATTTTGAAGTAGAGGCTTTGAGTGCTAGTGGTTTTCGTTTCTCTGGCTCTGCTTCAAGCTCTCTATCTCTCTTTACTACCATCTCATGTGTGAGAAACTTGCCAATCAGCACATCAGTGTTCAAGTCTTCCTTTAAATATTTCTTGACCATCAATTTTTAAATTACTGTATGAAAATGGGTCATATAAATAAAAATTGAATGAGGCCTTCACGGGGGTGACACCTTCATGCACGGGGGTGACAAGTTTCCCAGCCGTGACCCAAGTGGTGACTCTGGTCGTGAAGCTCTCTGGATGAAATTACATGACTCTTCACAGGGGTGACACCTTCAGTCACGGGGGTGATTGAAATGCTTATTTCACGGTTTATTTTTCCTTCATGGCCGTGAACTTCAAATGTTGGTTTTGGTAACGGTTAGCTTTCTTCACGGGAGTGACTCCTAGAGTCACGACAGTGAACATGCTACTTCTTTCTTTTTGTTTCTCAAGGATTAACCTTCCAATTCTCTATTCTTGCTATTTTAATTCATGTCCTGTATAATATACTTACAAAAATAAGTATGTTAAATACAATATTGCTATATTATTTATTATCATCAAAATGATGGAAATACCCCTTAAGGTTAATAGTTTTTTAATGTTAAGGATCATTTTATGTTGAAGTTGAACTATCGTATGGTTAGAGATATTATGAAGGATAAGTGGCTTAAATATTTAAGCAGTGAACAAATTTAGTTATTTTGTAAAACCTATTTTGGTGTTTATTTGGATTTTTCTAATCTAAAGTTACAGAACCAACTGGTTCATTGTATTTTGTTGTGGGAGATTAGCCAATCTAATGTCGATGAGTTATGGTTTTTGATTGGTGGTGTCCGTATTACTTCTTCTCTCATTGAGTTTGCTCTGATCACTAATTTGAAGTGCACTTATAATGAAAATATGTTAGAGTATAAAAGTGTGAGCAACAGTCTTGTAAATAAGTGTTTTCATGGTAGCGATAATGTGAGTAAGTAGGTTGTTAAAGAAATGTTTTATTTTTGTAAGTGGAATAGTGACAAAGATGAGGCAAATATTGTTATTCTTTATTTTCTTGAGGCATTTTTGTTGGCTTTTCCACTAGAGAAGTTGGTTCCAATTAAGCATTTCAATATTGTTGAGAGTGAAGATTACAATAAGTACCTTTGGGGTAAAACTATTTTTTTAGACAATTAATTCATTGAAGGGGAAGGTTCGGGGTAAGAAGAGAAAGGGTACAAAATCATTGGATTCTCATTGGCTCTGTAAGTTTGGTTTTATGAGGTTATTGGTGCAACTAGTGGTAACATTGTCATTCACGTTACTAATTTTGTGCCTCACATTCTGAATTGGTCATGTTTTGGTTTTATTACTCCAATATTTAAAGTGTTTTAAAGTTCATATTTTTAATGAAAGGCTAATCTGGTTTTTTTTTTCTCTTTTAATTTTTGTTGTTGTTTCACTCAATATTTTTGTTTTATCATTTGGTTGATTATGTGTTTGTTTGTATTTTAAATAAGTTCAAAGACTATAGTACCTGTTAATGCTTAAAGGGAGGCACTAGATATATCTAAATTGTTTGTAACGAAAGTTGATGCTGATGATGAAGTTGCTCCATCAGGATGTGATTTTTTGGATACATCTAATATGATTCCAACTTTTTTTTCACATTAATTTGATCAAAGAATGTATAAAATGGTTAAAGATGTGTGTCATAGGCAAGGGAAGATCGAGAAGAAATTGGTTTATTTAAAATCATTCTTTTAGGAGGAAATTGAAACCAAGCACTCATATGAAGTATCTTTTTATTAATAAGTTTGGTTCAATAGAAGAGACTAAAGGGGATGAATCAAATGAAGCATTGCCCATTTTTTGTCCTTTCAACAATAGGTTTGATCAATGACCTACCTCTAGTGATCATTTAGCTTTTAATGATTGGGTTGAGAAAGGACTTTTAAAGCATAGATTGTAATTTTCTATAACTTTTTTTTTAATATTTTTTTATATTTATAGTGTTTTTTTGTGTTTTTTTAATTGTTTGTAATTTTTGTAGTGAATATAAATTATATAGAGCTAGAGAAAATTAGTTCAAGCCTTCATTGGATTTGGGCATTTTTATTGTTGATGAGAAGAGTTAGTTTTATTTGTGGAACTATTGTAATAGTTTCTTGCATGATACTGTAAATGTTTTTCACTCAATGTTTACCGAACATCTACTAAACTTTTATCTTACATTTATCCAATGTTTACTCATGGTTTACCTAACAATTACTGAGCTTTTACCTAACATTTAATCAATATTTCCCTAACAAATAGTCTTTTATTTTTTTGAAGCACGTGTATGTCATTTTGAACTACTTTAGGAAAAAGGAGCAAATACACTAGTGAGTGTCCTATTAATTTTATTTCCAACCGAATTTTTCGCATGGATAGTATAAAGATGATGTCGATAAAGGAAATGATGCTTCGATAGTATCTGTTGATGATGCTATAATTGGTGATTATATATTAGGCCACCACTTACAAACAAATACACCATGGTTGATGTTGATCATGTGTTGTTTCTTGTTCATATGAAAGAGAAAGATCATTGGGTGTGCTTACTAGACTGAGCTTTGAGGACATGTGCATTTACCTCTATAATTCCTTGACGAGTGCTTAGCAAAATGAGGCTATTGTTGATGCATTTAGCCCTTATTATGGATTGCTTCTATTTTTCATGTCTAAACTTTATACTTTTGAAGGAAAAAGTGATGAATATATGCAATCTGAAGTTTATGTCAACAAGTCACTTATAGATTTGTTTGTTTTTCGTAACTGTTAAAAATCTTCCAAAACAAGTCCTTACATTAGTATTCAATCTTGTTGCTTTGTTTTTGATATTTTTGTGTTACTTTTTGTAGTGATTGTGTTGTATTTATTTGTTGTTTTGTTGAGCATTTCATGTTGGGAAATAAGATTTGTCGCACTATTGATATTGAGTTGCACTGATCAAAAGTAGTTGTGTCATTGTGGAAATATGGCATGTCTAAGTTAGATAGTTTATTGAAAGCGATGGTAAATAATCTCATAGATTATTGAAGATGTTGATGCAACACCTCATTCCCCCAGCACACGTGCCTTTACACACATGCTAAAATAAGGGAGTGTTATGCTAACTTCATCGTTTAAAATCTTGTTTATAATGAAATTCACAAGTACATTAGCACAATAATATTTCTCTTAAGAGAGAAAACAAACCGCATTTTTATTTACCAACTATTTAATATACAAAATACACATTGGTCTAATAAAACTATAAAACCAAAATATAAGGTAAGTGACCAATTGTATATGAGTTTGTTGTTGTACCCGACCAGATCACCATTTTTCTCATCTAACTAGCTTTGGTTACTTTTCTCTATATATGCACGAGAGAAAACTCACATGCTAAGTTTATAGTTTAGTGGTGCATATAAAAAAAGGCTAGGTGTTCTAGGTTTACTTTTGTTATTATAAAATTTTTAATTCTTTAATTAACACATTTCATGGATTTAATGATAATTAATCACATAAATATTCAATAAAAATATAATTTTCACAATATAACATGATCCACATCATTTTATATATTAAATTCTTCAATTCATTTTATGTCCTATTACTGGTAGATTTCATATTATATCATTTATATCAATTTAGGTCTTATTATAGTTCGAAATTAAATTAAATGATCTTCTAAAGATTTATAGCCCCAAATCTTAGATTTACTATGAAATTTGAATTACTTAATTTGTATTTCTGTAGCAAAAGTTATACTTGATTGAACATTGACTGTTCAATTAAATATTTGTTCAAAATTTTGACAAGATTTTAGATCAAATATTCATGTCAATTTTTCACATAGTTACCATTAAAAATGTGTAACACCCCCTCACCCTAGTTTGAAATATCTAGATAAGTGAGTGCTATAAAGACTTCTTTGTTTTTCAAAGACGTACATTTGTTTTTCAAAGCTCAAATATATAAAAGAAATAATGTATATTTTATTTAAATAAAATAATATTTACAAGACTTCAGGTTAATTAGAAAACCACATAAGATAATTTATACATCCAAAATAAAAAAATATAATACAAAATACAAAAGTGTTGTGACCCACAATTTTCTCTGTCGACTGCCTTACTGGATTAGGCTACAACTAGCTCTATTTACAAGCTTCAGCTATCTTTCTAAATTTGCACGGAAGGAAACTCTCACGCTAAGATATAAGCTGAGTGGTGCATAAAGATAAAAACAATATACTATATCATGTTATTCATAATATATAAATATTCATGCAATATGTTTTATCATGCTTTTATAGTGAACATTTTTCATACAATTTATTTTCTCATTATTCACACACACACACACACACACACACACACACACACACACACACACACACACACACATATATATATATATATATATATATATATATATATATATATATATAAATTCAAATATTATTCTTATATTCACTTTTCTTTATTATAAATTCTTTTAATTTTATTAACTCATTTATGCTCATAACACCTATGAACTACTACCAAGGATAACGTGGTTGTCATCTAGGTATTTATGAGTGTCACTCGGGTATTTATGGTATGCACATGCAAGTGTCACCACTGGCATTTATATATATATATATAGGTGTCATCACTAGCATTAATAATAATGTTATTACTAACTTTAATTATAGTGTCATCACCAGCTTCATTAATCGTGTCATTATATACATTAATAATTCCCCAGATTGACAAGTCAAACTATCCAAAATTCTAGTTCTACGTTAGCTGTTATAGGGCTTAATTAATATCATTAAAATCCATAACTATAAGAGAATAAAAGTATTTATTTATTTATTTATTTTATCTCAATCACAAAATACTCAACTATGATTTTGTTTGCACATCATTTTTATGAGTCTAATAACTCATTTGATTTCTCATATACCTCATTTGGGTAAAATTCACATTATAACAATTAACCTAATATAATTTAAATATTTAAATTTTATTTTTTCCAATTTGCCCTATTTCAGACAGAATTCAAATTCTATTTTTAACCTCAATTTTTGTCCTATTACACTCTGAATTAAATTATCGAGTGTTCTTATGAATTTTAAACTTGAATTTTAGATTTAATATACAACTTGAATCACTAAATTTAGAGTTCTATAGAAAAATATATGATTAATTGAACATTGACTATTCACTAACAATTTTGCCCAAAATATTTTTGATAGATTATAGGTCCAAAATATATATATATTTTTCTGGACAAATACAGACCTATTTAGATTTTGTGTCTGAATAAAAGTTAAAATTCTATGTCTTAACTTTAATATGCAACTTAAATCACTAAATTTGGAGTTCTTTAGAAAAAGATATGATTAATTGAATAATTACTGTTCACTAATAATTCTGCCATAAATTTCTGGACAGATTCTAGATCTAAAATATATATATTTTCTAGAAACATATAGACATATTTAGATTTTATGGTCTGGATAAAAGTTAAAGACCTATGTCTTAGCTTTCAAACCCAACCAAGAACACATTAATCCAAATTATATAGCTCAAGTTATAGCAATATATATGCTTATTGCTCCATAAATTCCAGCATTATACACACACACCTAATTTAATTTTTACCAAATATACTTATAAGTCTAACAAACATGCACACTCAGAATTTATCACAATATAATGTTAATTTACACGTCAAATTCTCAAATTGTACAACTTGAAAATAAAACATAGGCTATTGCTTTAATTTTTACACAAATCTCTTATTAATCTCTTTCACTTTCTCACGGTAGCTTTCTCTTTTTCTTTGTTTCCTTGAGCACCTAAAACACACAAAATCATCATCAAAATCTTACCTTATCAAAAATCTCATGAAACCATAAACTCTCTCTTTCTACATAATCAAGCTCTAAATGAGCTCAAAACCATGTTTTCCTTTGATGAAAGTTGAAAATGAGAAGGAGAGGTTCTTACCTATACTTTTTTCTCTTGTTGATTAACACTTGAAGGTTTTATTTCTCCTCTTCTCTTCCTCTTTTTCCTCCATTCTTCCATTCCTTAACTTCTTCAAGGCTTGTTGTGCATGAAAATGGCTTTGACTTGTTTTTTTCCCTATCTTCTCTTTCTTTCTCTCTCTAGATTAAGCTCTAGCTATGGTGGAAAGGAGGGGCTGGCATGGAGGCTGTTTCTTGAGTAGAAAAATAACTTAAGAAGAAGAGATAAGGAAGAAGAAAGAAGAATTAAGAGAATGGCAAAAAGCCTCATATGGGTCCCACCATTTTTTGACCAAAATATTGACATTAGGCTTAATTAACCTTAATCTCATTCTTTTCCTTATTGAGTGGTCGACCAACCTATTTAAAATTTCTAAAAATTAATATGTTAATTAGCAAATAATCTCATTAATCTTCCAAATTTTGGTAAATTGCAATTTGATCCCAAAGCTTATCAAATTTTGCAATTTAGTCATTTATCGTAAATCAATTTTTTAAAGCTTTATAAACACTTAATTAGTCATATATCAACATTATTTAATCATTACTTAATTAATTTTGGTAAAAATCTGAATTTAAACTCTGATCGGTCAAACACGTCAACTTCGCGACACGTGTAATTCAGGGCTTACATTAGCGGATATGACAAACTGGATCTCATATTCTTCATAAAAGCTTTAGATCTATATCTTAAATTCCAAACCTAATAAAGATCATAATAATTAGAGTTTTATATCTTAAGTTATAGCAATATAGGTGCTGACTGGACCATAGAATTCATCACATAACACATAATTCAATTTTTACCAAATATAATATTAAGTATAGGAAACATGTATCTCTAGAATTGTTATCACAAAATAATACTAATTAACAATCATTTACATGCCAAATACTCATATCATATAATTTTATGATAAAATATAAGCTATTGCTTTTAGTTATGCACTTATATCTTTCTTTGCTCCTTCACTTTTTAAGTATCCTTTCCTTTATCTTTGTTCCCTTTAGATCATTCTTTGTCACCTTGAAATCCTATAACATCATAAAATGATAATCAAAATCTTGTTTCATCAAAGTTCTCTAAAACCTGTCTCCTATCTGTAAAAATCCTAAACTCTCTCTCTTGAAAATATATCATAAACTACCTCATTCTTTAGAAAGAATCATAGAAGAGAAGTAGAGCTTTTTAATTTTATCTTTTTCTCTTGCTAAGCCACACTTTGGAGATTTCACTCTCCTCTCCTCTTGCTTTTCTCTATTTCTTTTTGCTCCCACTAGCTTTTTTAAGCTTTGTTATGCATGAATATGTTTTTTCCTTTCTACTTCTTCCCTTGTTCTACCTTGGACCAAGCTTAACTATGAAGCTTCAATGGGGAATGGTGGAGCTGGTTTGGAGGGTGTAGAAAACTTGTGAGATAAAAGGTAATAAAGGGAAGAACCATAGAAAAAGAAAGAAGAACCAAAATTCTTAATATGGGTCCCACCATTTTTGACTTAAAAACTTTGTATTTATGCTTAATTATCATCTTAATCTTCTTCTTCATGGGGTGGCTGGCCAACATGTGTTTAAGTGACCAAAAATCATATTTAAATGAAAAATTTCTTATATATTCCTCAAATTTTTGGTAAATCCCAAATTGACCCCCAAACATATTAAATTTTGCAATTTATTCTTTTGCCATAAATCAACTTCTTTAAGAATTATAAACACTTTATTAGGAATATTTCATATTTATTAACTATTTAATCTTAAGGGGTATTTCTGTCATTTTGATGCTAACAAATAAAATAGCAATAATGTATTTAACAATACTTGTGTTCTAAGTTTATTGAACAATGTATGGAATATGATGCAAGAATGGAAGACTAACTTTGAAAGTCAAAAAATGAAGAAATAACATGTTTATGCCCGTGACTGTTTATGTCACGCCCGTGATGTAGCTCAGCACCAACTCTCCAACATTTAAAGTTCACGGCCATGAAGAATCATAGCAACCGTGAATAGTCATATCAGTCATGCCCATGAAAGATAGTCACGCCCTTGAGATAACATGTCAAATGCCTTCAAAGAGCTTTACGGTCAGAGTCACCACTTAGACCATGGCTTGGAAGGATATTCATGCCCGTGAAAGAATAAAGTCACGCCTGTGATCAAACATTTCAATTCCTTCCAGAATACTTCACGGTCAGAGTCACCACTTGGACCACGGCTTAGAAGAACTTTCACGACCGTGACACAGATATTCAAGACCAGGAATGAGGAAAGAGAAACATGTCAGGCGCAAAATTAAGAGTTGGTGCAACAGCTATTTTCGCATTAAATGAATCCAAATGGCTATAATTCTCTAAGGAAGTATAAATGCAAGTCATTTATGAATCCAGAACAAAAGAATAGCAATTACTTCGAATCAAAATCTTGCTGTAGCCATTTGTACATTAATTATTTGAACAAAACTCTTATTATCTGTTAAAATCTATTTGCTCATAATTTCTGAACATTATAGATTGGTGGGTGTTTCTCTTTGTAATCTACTACTAAAGTGAGTTTCGGTATATTGGGTTAAAAGTATAACACTTGTAAGGGTTATTTGTGTGAGCCATAAAACACAAGGAATTGGTTTATTGCGTGAGCCATTAAAACACAAGGGATTTTTGGGTTAGGTGTTAGCCATTGATAGAAACACCATAGTTGGGAGTAAGCTTGTAAAACTCCATTATAACACTAAGTGTGTTAGTGAAACTCTCAATTGAGATTGGGGAAAGGAGTAGAGTTTGTTAATACTCGAATCTCTATAAATTTCTTGTGTGATAACTTCTTATCCCTACTATATTTAACTTTTTTTTCTACACTTAAAAATTAAGAATTTTTAATATCCAATTCAACCCCCCTTTTTAATTCATTATCTAGGCAACAATTTGGTATCAGAGGCACTAGCAAAGATCAAGAAATGGCCAATAAAGGATTCCAAAGTCTCAAGCCTCACTTTGATGGAGAAAATTACGCTCATTGGAAGTTCCGGATGGAGACATATCTCGATAGTGAGGGAATTGAAGTCTGGGATAGCGTTCGGAAAGAATGGAGACCACCAACCAGAAAAGGAGTTGATGGTAAAGAAGAAATCCTGTTAAGAGATGATTGGACAGAGCCTCAACAAAGAGCAAATTTCAAAAATAAAAAGACAATGACAATTCTCTCAAGCTCATTATCCATTGAAGAATATGACATAATACAACATTTCCCAACAACATATAGTATGTGAAAAATATTGGAAAATTATCATGAAGGAACAAAGCAAGTTAAATCTAAGAAGATTCAACTTCTTACTTCAGAGTATGAACTCTTCAAGATGAAATCCAATGAGTCAATCACCGATATGACAAACCGTCTTCTAGCCATCATAAATGGTTTGAGAAAGCTTGGAAAATACTTGAGCTTGGAAGATGTAAACAACAAAATTATGAGAAGTCTTCATCTCAAAGATTACGGTTCAAGAGTTGCTGGTATAGAAGAAGCCAACGAAGACATGAGCGTCATGAATATCGATGTGCTTATTGGCAAACTTCTAACACATGAAATGGCAGTAAAAAGAGATAGAGAGCTTGAAGTCAAGCCAGAAAAAAAGAAAGCCTCTAGCACTAAGAGCCTCTACTTCAAAATCTCAAGAAGAAGTTAAAGAAGATGAAGAAAAGAACGATGATGCAAATAAGGATGAAAAGAATAATTAAAAAGAGAATGGGAACTCTCAAAAATTCAAGCAAAGAAATCTCAAACACTCCTCAAATGACTCTCAAAGGAATAAATAAGAGGTAAAGTGCTATGAGTGTGGGAAGAAGGGTCTTATTAAACCAGAATGTCCAAGGCTCAAGAAACATAAGAGCAAATACCAAAAAGACAATGGGGAGGAAGGTCACAAAGCCCCATAGGATGATGAAAGCTCTTCAAGCGAAAAAGATGACAATGAAAGTGAAGAGGTCAACCTATGCTTCAGGGCTATAGAGGATCACATCTCGGATAAGGTATGATCCCTTTACTCATACTCATTCAATAATGATAGTACTGATAAGGATAGTGATAGTGATAGTGAAGATGATGATGAGCAAAGCTTAATAGAAGTATTGAATCTAGAACTAGAAAAATATAGAAGTAAATTCATTACTTATAAAATAACATTTATAGTTTGAAAAACAAAATGGAAGTTTTAGAAAAGGAGAATCTTGAGCTTAAATCTTCTAATGAATCTTTTCAAAAATTATTAGATGAGTACTACTCAAGACCCTCAACTAAATTCTTACTTAAAGAAAATAATATTTTGAAAAATGAAATTGAGGAACTTAGAATCTCCATTTCAAAATTTCACAAGGGCAATGAGAGTTTAGATACTCTCATTGTGTGTCAGAGACCACCTTTAATAAGACATATTCTAGGATTTAAGGGAACATCATCTTCATCTCACAAGACCACTTTTGTTAAGTCAAGTGAACCCCACATCTCCACACTAAAAGTAACAGCCCCAAGGGCTAAGTGCACAACATACACCAAATTTTCTATGCATAAAAGGAATGATCAAGGGTCGGTAAGCCTAAGAAGGAAACCTCAAAAGGCCAATCATGCTTTTATGTATAAGAAGCATACACCTAGGCAAACACCAAGTCATCATGCATGTGAATGTCGTTGCTCACAAACTTTACCTAATTGGACAATGGTAGTTAAAAGCATAGTAAGACCAAAAAGCATATTTAGAGCTAAACAATGTAATTATTGTATGAAATTTAGTCTTATAAATAAACATTGCTGGATAAGGAGGGCTCATTGGGAACCTTCATGTGCTAACCCCCAAGGACCCAAGTTCATTTGGGTACCTAAAAACAATACTTGAATTGTGATCTTATAGGTATGCCTCAAGTCCACAATGAATAAAAATGCATGGGTAGTAGAGTGGATGCTTAAGGCATATGACTGGAGACAATGAACTATTCAATGACATCAAGAGTATTGATGAAGGTAAAGTAACCTTTGGAAACAATGCTAAGGGTAGGGTAATTGGCATTGGCTCTATTGGTATTAATGGTACTACTTTCATTGAAGATGTCTTACTTGTTGATGGTTTGAAACATAATTTGTTAAGTATAAGTCAATTATGTGATAAGGGAAACTAAGTAATCTTTACTTCTAACGAATGTCTTGTAACCTCTATTAATGGCCAAGAGATATTTAAAGGAAGTAGAGATGTCAATACCTACATAATAGACTTATACAAAATATCTAACCTTTCCTCCAAGTGTCTTGTGACTACTAGTGATAAATCTTGGTTGTGGCATAGAAGGCTTGGTCATGCAAGCATGAATTTAATTCAAAGCCTCAGCAAAGGAGAGCTGGCAAAGAGACTACCAAAAGTCAAATTAAAAAAGACAAGACATGTGAACCTTACCAAAGAAGAAAACAATACAAGTCATCCTTCAAATCCAAAAACATTGTAAGTACTTCAAAACCTCTACAACTTTTGTATTTAGATCTTTTTGGACCTACTAGAGTTGCAAGCTTAGGAGGTAAACACTATGCCTTTGTCATCATCGATGACTACTCTAGACTCACTTGGATAATTTTTTTAGCTCAAAAGAGTGATGCTTTTGAATCTTTGAAAAACTTTGATAAGAGAGTTCAAAATGAAAAAGGATATTGTATTTAAAAAATAAGAAGTGTTCATGGAAAATAATTTGAAAATGAAAACTTTGAAAATTTTTGTCTAGAACATGACATTTCACAAAAATTTTCATCTCCTATGACACCTCAACAAAATGGATGGTCGAAAGAAAAAATCGAACTTTAATTGAAATGGCTTGAACAATGCTAAATGAGTATAGATTACCAACTTACTTTTGGGCCGAAGCCACAAATACTGCATATTATATTTCAAATTGAGTTTTCAAAAGACCTCTCTTAAAAAAAACTTTTTTTGAGTTATGGAATGGAAGAAAGCCCATGATATCATACTTTAGAGTATTTGGATGCAAGTGTTTCATATTGAATTCCAAGGAAAATCTTGGAAATTTTGCCTCTAAATCTGAAGAGGGTATATTTTTAGGATACTCCACCACTAGCAAAGCTTATAGAGTCTTTAATAAAAAGTCATTAGCTACTGAAAAATCTATGCATGTTGTTTTTGATGAATCTAGTAAGCTTGATCTTGTAGTGTTCTTGATAATGTTATAGGTACAATGGAAAAACTTGATCTTGAAAAAGAAAAAGGAGAAAATGATCATGAAAGTTCACATTAAGATGAATCTCTACCTCCAGCTCAAGAGGAAAACAAACAAGAGCTCACAAAGGAATGGAGATTGACAAAAAATCACCCCAATGAGCAAATCATTGGTGATCCTACAGAGAGAGTAAGTACTAGATCTCATCTCAAACCTTTAGATTCTAATCTTGCCTTTGTCTTTCAAATTGAGCTTAAAAATATTGATGAGGCTCTTAATGATGAAAGTTGGGTGATTGCTATGCAAAAGTAACTCAACCAATTTGAGAGAAGTAAGGTATGAACCTTAGTTCCTAGACCCAATGAGCATCAAATCATTGGAAGCAAATGGGTATTTAGAAATAAAGTAGATGAACAAGGTTCAATAACTAGGAATAAGGCTAGGTTAGTTGCAAAGGGATATAATCAGGAAGAAGGAATAGATCATGATGAGGCCTATGCTTCAGTAGCTAGATTAGAAGCCATAAGGATACTTTTAGCATATGCATACAATATGAATTTCAAACTCTTTCAAATGGATGTCAAAAGTGCTTTCTTAAATGGTTTTATAGAAGAAGAAGTTTATGTAGAACAACCAACAGGTTTTGAAAGCCATAACTTGCCTAACCATGTATTTAAACTTTCAAAAGCTTTATATGGTTTGAAACAAGCCCCAAGAGCTTGGTATGAAAGACTAAATTTTTTTTTAAATAATTTTATAAAAGGAAATGTAGACACTACTTTATTTATTAAAAAGCATAAGCATGATATTCTAATTATTCAAATTTATGTTGATGACATCATATTTGGGTCTATTAATGAATTGCTTTGCCAAGAATTTGCTAAGTGTATGACTAGAGAATTTGAAATGAGCATGATGGATGAGCTCAAGTTCTTCCTCGATCTACAAATAAAACAAGGCAATGAGGGCATATTCATCAACCAATTCAAATATGCCAAAGACTTAATTAAGAAATTTGGAATGAAATGATGCAAAAATGTCAAGACTCCAATGAGCACATCAATAAAATTAGACAAAGATGAAAAGGATTAAAGCATTAATGAAAACCTCTATAGAGGTATGATCGAATCATTCTTATATCTTACTGCCTTTAGACCCGATATAATGTATAATGTATGTTTATGTGCTCGCTTTCAATCATGTCCTAAAGAATCACATTTGAATGCTGTGAAAAGAATTTTAAAATATTTACATGGCTCATTTCATCTTGGTTTATGGTATCCTAGAAATTCATCCTTTCATATTATAGGATATTCAGATGCTGATTTCGCTGGAAGTCACTTGGATAGAAAAAGTACTTCAGACACTTATCACTTTATTGGTGAATGCTTA
Organism: Triadica sebifera; assembly: GCA_023653625.1. Taxonomy (NCBI): domain Eukaryota; kingdom Viridiplantae; phylum Streptophyta; class Magnoliopsida; order Malpighiales; family Euphorbiaceae; genus Triadica; species Triadica sebifera. The sequence goes on from CM042902.1 coordinate 30,107,205, forward strand.
GTTTCTTGGTTTAACAAGAAACAAGTTTCAATTGCTCTTTCTACCGCTGAAACAGAGTATGTGGCAGCAGGATGTTGTTATACTCAAATCCTTTTGATGAAACAACAACTTAAGGATTATGGTCATAGTTTGGACCATATACCTATCAGATGTGACAATACAAGTGCTATAAATCTATCTAAGAATCTCATTCAACACTCTAGAAGTAAGCTTATTCATATAAGACATCATTTTCTTAGAGGTCATGTTCAATATGGAGATGTTGTATTGGAATTTATCAATACAGGCAATCAATTGGCAGATATTTTCACTATGTCTCTAAATGAAGAAAGATTTAACTTCATAAGAAGAGAGCTTGGTATGATTGATAGAATAACTTTATAATTGCCAAATTTGTCGAACCTTGAATGTTAATCTTATGTTATTGTCTCATCTTTTAAGGTATGAAGTGGCAAAACTTGATGAAAATATGTTATAAGGGATATAAGCACCTTAGAAATCCTTTAGTCTTATTTTAAACTTAGTTTAATTTAATGAGGATTTTAGGCAATTCACGTCTGTTACATATATTCACGGTCGTGATTGTAATCGCCAAAAGCTCTAGTAGTTTTAACACTTTGCTTCACAACATGCTTCACGGTTGAAGGTAGTGAAGACTATGTTTCATGCCCATAACCTTTTTTGTCATTCCCATGAAACTCTTTGTTCATGACCGTGACACTTCTTCATGACTATGAACATTACCACCAAATAATTATAGAAGCATTCACACATTGTTTCACGCTTTGTTTCACGGTCGCAAGTAGTGAAGATTGTACTTCACAGTCGTGACTCATTTTGTCACCATCGTGAAAATTAACCATTCACCCCCGTGACTATTAAATGTCATGACCGTGAATCGTTTCATATTCTTCATCATGGGTAGAGCACCTCTTCAGCAAACTGTGAATACGATAATTCATGCCCATGACGATATCGGCTATAAAACATTTTTAGTCGTTTTTCTCTTTTTTCTAACTCTACAAATTCTCTCATTTATCACCACATTCAATACCTCTCACAGATTCCTGCCCCCTAACAACCTTTTTCATCTATAAATACCTTCAAAAACTCTTTATTTCATCAGAAATCACAACATCACAAGGTATTTTTCAAAATCCATATCAGAAAATTTCTCTTCAAAAACTCTCTCTCAACTCAAAAATGGAATTCGGCTCCTCAAAAAGCACAAGAAGGAAATCTCATGCTCCAAGAAGGTACACGAACTACCTTCTCAACATCATTCTGGAGCACTGTCATCCGAGATATGCGGTTCTCAAGAAAAGACCACTGCTTTCTTCTCGATCCTTTGAATGGCATGTTGTCAGGACCCTCAGTCTTGAGACAAACATGAAGAAACAACTACATACTTATCATCTAAAGGGTTTGTCGATATCCACCAACCAATGCTAAGGGAACTAACTCTCGAGTTCCTTAGCACCCTGCAAGTCTCTCCCACTGGCATGGTGAAATTTTCACTTTGCAAGCATCCGAACACCCTCACAGCAATAGAGTTTGGTGACATCTTCAAACTTCCCTCTGATGGTATCCTCAATGAGAGTGAGGTGGAGTTCTATGCCAATCCGGCATTGACTTATTTCGGATAAGATTGTAGCTGGGACATCAAGAAGACGAAGAGCACCCACCTAGCTCTTTCTCCTGGAAAATTGCCCGAAGAGGTCTAATAGTGGCCCTATCTCGATGGTTTGCAAACCATCTACTCTCAATTGCAACGAAGCTAGCATAAGATATCTTGATTGGTGGGTACGTGAATTACCTTGCTATTAAGCTTGGATATCTGAAGCTAGAAGAGCACAACTTCAATCTCATACCAGCATATCCTAGAGACCGGCTAGACGTCGAGTCTTTTATCAAAATGGGAGCAACGATTTGCATAATTCATGAGAATAACATCTACTACTGCTTCACCACTCTAACTGGTAAAATTATTTGAAAAGACGACAATTCGAACGACTTCAAAGCTGGTCTCCAAGGAATCCAACAAAGAAAAAAGTTCGAGTCGAGACGGCGTCCCCAGAGGTTGAGCAGGAGATTGGTCAATCCTCGACCTCCACACTGAACTTGGCTCAGCAGGTGGCTGATCTTTTAGCACCTCGCTTTGACCAACTGTAGGCTTTGATCAATGAGAGGTTGGAAAACCTCAAAGATTTTATGGAGTCTCGCATGGATAGCCTCGAGGTGGAAGTAACACACCTTAGAGATGGGTTGTCCGGCTCCAAGTCTAGCTAGAGCTTTAGTTTTTTATTTCATTTTGTTTACTAGTTTCTAGTATTGTAGATGTAGGATTTAAATTTACTTTTCAAACTTTTGTACTTTTACATTTGGTATTAATATAATTGCATTGGTTTTTCTCTTATGATTTATCTTTTATGTTCTTTTTATTGATGACAAAAGGGGGAAAACCTAGCAATATAAATGAATTAAATTAATATGCAAGTACATGAATGCAAATGTGTTGATTTTTTGAATATAGTATTGAGATATACTTTGCATATACTTAACTAGTTAAAAGCAAACAACTTGATATACTTTGAATATACTTTGCATATACTTAACTAGTTAAAAGCAAACAATTTGATATACTTTGAATATACATTGCATATACCTAAACCAGCAAGCAAACATCCATGCTATACTTCCTCAATTCTTAAAGATTCTTGCACTCTATTAATTTTTGTCTTAAGCATCTTTTGAGGGGAAGACTTCTCAAAAGCACATATTGCTAGATTATTTGTCACCATCAAAAAAGGGAAGATTGTTGAACCTTGAGGGGTATTTCCGTCATTTTCATGCTAACAAATAAAATAACAATAATGAATTTAACAATACTTGTGTTCTAAGTTTATTGAACAGGGTATGAAATATGATGCAAGAATTGGAAGATTAACTTTAAAAGTCAAAAAATGAAGCAATAGTATGTTCACGCCTATGACTGTTTATGTCATGCCCGTGATATAGCTTAGGGCCAACTCTCCAACATTTAAAATTCACGGACATGAAGAATCATAACAGCTGTGAATGATCATATCAGTCACGCCAGTGAAATATAGTCATGCCCTTGAGATAACATGTCAAATTCCTCCATAGAGCTTCACGGCCAAAGTCACCACTTAGACCACAGCTTGGAAGGATATTCATGCCTGTGAAAGAATAAAGTCACGCCCGTGATCAAACACTTCAATTCCTTCTAGAATGCTTCATGGTTAGAGTCACCACTTGGACCATGGCTTAGAAGAACATTCACGACTGTGACACACATATTCACGACCATGAATGAGGAAAGAGAAACATGTCAGACGCAAAATTAAGAGTTAGTGCAATGACTATTTTCATATTAAATGCATCCAAACGACTATAATTCGCTAAGGAAGTATAAATGCAGGTCATTTATGACTCCAGAATAAGAGAATAACAATTATTTCGAATCAAAATCTTGTTGTAGCCATTTGTGCATTAATTATTTTGAACAAAACTCTTATTCTCTGTTAAAATCTATTTGCTCATAATTTCTGAGCATTATAGATTGGTGAGTGTTTCTCTTTGTAATCTACTACTCAAGTGAGTCTGGGTATATTGGGTTAAGAGTAGAACACTTGTAAGGGTTATTTGTGTAAGCCATAAAATACAAAGAATTAGTTTATTGTGTGAGCCATTAAAACACAAGGGATTTCTGGGTTAGGTGTTAGTCATTGATAGAAACACCATAGTTAGGAGTGAGCTTCTAAAACTATATTGTAACACTAAGTGTGTTAGTGAAACTCCCAATTGAGATTGGGAAGAGGAGTAGGGTTTGTTAATACCCGGACCTCTATAAATTTCTTGTGTGATATCTTCCTATCCCTACTCTATTTAACATTTTATTCCGCACTTATAAGTTAAGAATTTTTAATATCCAATTCAACTCCCCTTCTTGGTTCATTATCTGGTCAATATTAACCATTATTTCGATTAATTTTGATCAAAATCCTAATTTAAACTCGGTTGATCCGACATGTCACTTTCGAGACATGCGCGACTCCGTACCTAAGTTAACAGATATGATATTTTCTCTTCCTTAAAAGAAATTTTGTTCTTAAGGTTTTACCTGTTCATACAACATTAAACAACTGGGGATATTGTCTTTTCATCACCTTATCTCTTTCCTAAGTAGCTTCTTCAACTGCATGATTATGCCACAAAACCTTTACCAGAGGAACTCTTTTGTTCTGAAGAACCTTATCTTTACGTGCTGATATAACAACTGGTTTCTCTTCATTTATCAAATTTGTTTGAACTTCAATTTGTTTAGTCATGAGAACATGAGTCGAGTCCAAGCAATATCTTTTCAGCATCAAAACATGGAAAATATTGTGAATCTTTTCTAATTTTGGTGGAAGTGTTAAACAATACGCTACGGGCCTAATTCTTTCTAGAATCTCATAGGGACCAATGAACATTAGGCTTAAATTCCCTTTCCTGTTGAACCTCCAAACTTTCTTCCATGATGAAACTCTAAAAACACTTTATCACCCACATTATACTCAATGTCTCACCTTTTTAGGCCAATATAGGATTTTCTGTCGATCTTGTGTCGTCTTTAACCTTCCCTTAATAACTTTAACATTCTCCTTTGTCAGTTGAACTATCTCTGGCCCTATCAATTTTTTTTCACTTAACTTGGTCCAACACATTGGTGTTCAACACTTTTTTCCATATAATACTTCATACGAAACTATGTCTATTGTTATCATAGGCAAACTCCATAAGAGATAGATATCAATCCCCAACTATCTTGAAATTCGAGCACACAACTTCTCATCATATCTTCTAGCAGTTGGATGACTCGCTCCGACTGTCCATCTGTCCACGATGGAATGTTATGCTAAAATGAAGTCGAATGCCTAACGCATGCTATAAACTCTTCCAAAATTGTGATGTAAATTTGGGATCCCTGTCAGAGATAATAGATATTAGGACTCCACGTAGTCTCACAACCTTATCCACATATAGTTTTGCTAACTTGTTCAAGGGATAATCCATTCGGACTAGTAGAAAATAAGTTAACTTTGTCAATTGATCTACTATCACCCACACGACGTCATGTCTCTTCTGTGTCATTGGCCTTCTGGAGACAAAGTTTATAGTGTTGAGTTTTGAAGAATGAATCATATTCATAAATGCAGCGAAAAATAAAATTTTTCAAAACCCAAAACAAAAGATCATACTTGTACCATTAAAACTAATGAATAATAATTCAAAATGTTAAAAATTATACCTTGTAATTTTTATTTGTTCTTCAAATTTTCACTTTGTTGGGTTGTAGCAAACCACAACAACCCACACTAGGATATCTCTAATGATAATCCAAGCAAAGAATGAAGAAGAAACTATCAAGAGAAAATGATTTGAATAAATTCAAAGTACTAGCTTTGAAAGTGTTCTTGAAAGAATTTTTATTGTCTTAAAAATATTTTTTTTCACAAAAAAAATTTCATGTCTATTTTCTGTCATTTGATTTCTTTTCAATTTGAATCAAATTCAAAAATAAGATGAAAAGTCAAAAATAGAGAAAATGACAACTAATGAATAGTAATTGGCCATAATTGGCCTAATTATGGCCAATTACAGCCGTTGGCCAACAGATGCAAGCTGCAAGCACGCTGGGCCTGCTGCGGGCTGCTGCTGGACAGCCTGCCTAGCCCAGGCAGGCCCGTGATACTTCCGAATGATTTTTTCGTGCGATCTCATCGCGATCCATCCTAAAATAATTCTCTCATATTTTGGATCTTATCTAAGACCATTTTACTCATTCTCCATATCTTCAATGCGTGTGACCCATTAGGTTCCCGGTTATGTTAGTCACTTAAATTAACAATTAATTTAAGCAGGTCATGAGCGTTATCTAGCAACACATCATGACCCTTAATTGACTGGAAAGTCAGTGGTTTGACTAGAAACCTTTCCATAGATAATTTCTGTGCAATTATTCCTTTCACCATTCTATACTCCACTTGGTTTAGAGTATGGACATGTGTCAACTCCCACTAGACTAACTACATCATGTCTAGTCCAAGTAATGTTAGTTCTTGTCCTTGAGGCTCATTACTCTATTGGATATGTCATTAAAGACTATCTTTATGATATTTCCACTCCGACCAGAGATTCCTGAGTAATGACCACGACAAGAGGCCATGGGTATACACTCCTTCTATCAAGAGTGGTGAATCTTTTGTTGGTTACCCAATTATCTTCGAATACCTCAAGTTGTATCCAATCACCACCCTATGAGCTACCTCTCTGAGGCAACAAGGAATAGTGTCAAAATACAGAATCAATATTCAAGATATCCTTGAGTACCTCAAGTCTAAGGATACTTGCACCATTGCTATGATGCGACTATCATGGACATTTGAATAGATTATCCATATGATTATCTCATAGTTGGTCATCCAATGTACTTCGCTACACTTAACAAGCATGCACATGTTAACTCTAAACATCTCATGTTTATAGATTATGAGATCTACTACTCGATCCAATCAAGGAGTGTAACATGTGTTGGTTTGTCTGGATTAATAATGTCCCGTCTCATTAATCCTATGACTAGGGATAATTTTGATACTAACATAATTACACATGATAAGAATCTCAATATCATGATCTCATCATGATTTCCTTCCTGCTATGTTATGTATTAAGGACTTCATTAATTGATTTAAGATCACTTATCAATTCATATATCAAATGAACATCAAATTAATGAAAAAACCTTTTATTAATCAAATATATTTGTACAATAAGTGCTAAAGGTGATTGCCTTTAGAGCACTCCTCTAACATATAGTAATTCTTTCTCATTTCCATTTAAGAATTGCGATTGGTTGCAATAAACCTATGGATAACTGATGTTTGATTTTCACCTACTGATAAGTCAAACACTTAGCCACATACTCCATGATATCTCTCTTCATTCCTGGCCACCAGTATTGTGCTTTCAAATCTTAGTACATTTTGTTCCCACTTAGATGCATAGTGTACTTTATCTTATGAGCTTCTCTCAAAATCTCTGATTTTAACTCCTTTTCACTTGGCACACAAATTTTAGTTTCGTGATATACCGTGCCATCTTCTTTTACAAAATATTTAGACTTTTCCTTTTATTTTTTACAGTTTTTGCCATCTTCGTTAATCTTTCATCTTGTTTATGAACCTCCTTGATCTTTTGCATCAAAGTAGACTCCATCACTTCTCAGCTATCATCTTTCTACTTAAGGCATTTGTGGCCATATTGGCTTTTCTTGGCTGGTAGTCAATCACACAATCATAATCTTTAATCAAATCCAACTACCTTCGTTGTCTTAAGTTCAACTCTTTTTGTGAAGGCAAATACTTGAGACTCTTATAATTTGTGTAAATATAACATTTTTCTCTATACATTTCTAAGTCGTGTGTCGAGTAATTAAGCTCATGTGGCTTTAAGCTGTCTAGATGCATATGAAATCACCTTTTCTTCTTGCATTATAACACAACCCAAACCATTATGACTAGCTCACTATATACCACGAGATCGTTCTCCAAAGTAGGCTGAGTCAATAATGGCACTTCAATCAACATCGCCTTAAGTCTTTGAAACTAGCCTGACACTTATCTGTCCATTCGAATTGGATGTCTTCCACAACAATTGGGTCAAATGAGTCACTATAGATGAAAATTCCTTCATGAACCTCCTATAATATCCGGCTAATATAAGGAAATTCCTCACTTCTTTCATATTACAAAGCGGTTTCTAATTAAGAATAGCCTCAATCTTACTAGGACCAACTCGAATGCCTTCTGTTGACACCATATGACCCATAAAACTAACTATTTTCAAAACTCACACTTAGATAACTTTGCATACAATTGTTTCTCCTTCAAGGTCTGTAGCACAGTTCTAAGATGTTGATCATGCTACTTTCAATCTCTAGAATACACCAGGATATCATGATAAACACAACTACAAACTGATTAAGATATGGTATGAATACTCAGTTAATCAAATTCATAAATGTTGCTTCTGCATTCGTCAAACCAAAAAGCATTACTAGGAATTTGTAATGCTCATAGCGAGTCGTGAATGTCATCTTCGGTACATCTGACTCATTAACCTTCAGCTGGTGATACCCAATTGAATATCTATCTTAAAGAATACATATGCTCATCTCTTCTAGTCAAAAAGGTCATCAATCCTAGATAACGAGTACTTATTCTTGATAGTCACTCAATTAATTGCTTATAATCAATGCAAAAATGTAGAGTACTATCTTTCTTCTTCACAAACAACACTGGAGCACCCATGATGACACACTAGGTCAAATGAAACCTCTATCCAACAAATTTTGTAACTGCATTTTCAACTCTTTTAGCTCTGCATGTGCCATCATATATGGTGTAATTGAAATAGGAGCAGTGCTAGGTACCAAATCTATAGCAAATTCCACCTCTCAATCCGGTGGTAATCCTGGAAACTCTTCTGAAAACACATCGGGAAACTCACACATAGTAGGAATGTCAGTCAACTTCCGGCTACTTTTTTTTGTATCAATCACATACGCTATATAGGTTTTGCATCCCTTATTGATGAGTTTTTGAGCCTTCAACATTGATATCACCTTATCAGAATATCTTCTATTCTCACCCATCATCATTATCTCTTTGTGATTTGGAATTTTGATGATCATCTGTCTCTTCCCACAATCGACTACCATACCGTGACGAACTAACTAATCCATTCCCAAAATCACATCAAATTCCTAGAATGGTAATTCCATTAAGTCTGCTGGGAATTGTCTATCTCGTATCTCAATCGGGCAACTCTTGAACACATTGCTAACTCTTACACTATGTCCTAACGAGTTAGTCATAAGGATCTCAAATTCTAAAACCTTTGGTGCTAAACCCTATCGACCCAATGGTGGTGTGCATAAGTAAGAATGTGTCGACCTAAGGTCTATCAATGCATGAATATCAAAACCAAAGAGAATGAATTTACCAACAATAACATTGGGTGCATCCTACTCATCTCGACCTCGTATAGCATATGCTCTTGATGGAGTAGCTCTATTGCTTTTCAGCCTCTTTATCATCTCAGATCTGAACTGATTAGGCCCTGTTCAGCCTCTTCTGCCTTGTCCTCTACCTCGGCCTCTACCCTATCCTTAAATATATATTTGTACTTGCTTAGTGTTTCCCGAGCCTCTACCAAATTGCAACAATGAACAATCTCTTCACAGGTGGTCCTTAGAACCACACCTCAAACAATCTCATGTCATCCATCAACACTCTCCTGGATGAGGATGATAACAATTGACACACCAATCAAGGTATAGATCTGTGTGATGCCTATGTCGGTGCGCTAGCTGCAGAAGATGAGGATCTCGTGGGCTGCCTCCATATAAAGGAAAAAACCCTATTGGAACCTTTGACTTGAAATCGGTCACTGAAAGATCTTGCCCTCTTTCCACTTAATGGTCCCCCACTTGGCTGCGAGATGGGTTTTCTATACTCTCTCTATTGTGTCAGCTACTATGTTGCCAGAACTCTTTCAACGATTTTAAATAATGCTAGTAAACTAAGGAATTTCATCAAAATTAGAGCTGAGACCTGCAGCTTAATCAAATCCCTTAACCCATCCTCAAAACTTTGGCACTTATCTACTTCAGTGGATATAATGCCTCCAGCATACTTACAAAGATGTGTGAAATATTTCTCGTATTTAGATACTGACAGATTCCCCTGCTTCAACATCAAGAATTCTTTTTTCTTATCATCGGTGTAAATAGGAGGAATATATTGCTTCTTAAACTTCTCCAAAATTAACTCCTATGTCATAGGGTTGGGTGCTTTCAAGCTCTATGACTCTGACCGCCACCAATCATAAACATGTTCTTATAGCAAAGATACTGCATACTTATATCTCTGCTCATCTATGTAATGCAGCTGATATAAAACCATTTTGGCTCGCTCCAACCAGAACTCTATCATGGAAGGGTCATCCTCTTTCTTTCCATAAAAATTAGGTGCCCCTAACTTCCTCGTAGCACCAATGAGGCTGATTGTGTTGCCCTATGTAACAGATCTACCATATTTCTCATTAACTCTATTTGTGTTGTATTAGCAGCTAACTGCCCACGTGATGAGCTGACACTAAATGTTGATGCAACACCCCCGCGATGACTTGGTCTCGATGAGGTGTCTCTCTCAGTAAGCTCATTACTCTCAGCCTCCTCAGCCACAATTTGTCATGATCTCGAAGTCATAACCTACCTATATCAAAAAGATAACAATACTAATCAGTAAGCAGCAACTCATATTCTCAATTATGGGTACACAATTATCATAAATTTTCTCAAAAAAAATTTTCTTTAAAAATCCAAAACCGCCCAAATCGGGCTCTAATACTAGAAACTCACTACCACTCCTTTCCCCAACACACCTGCCTTGACATATGTGTTAAGATAAGGGAGTGCTACACTAACTTCATCATTTAAAATCTTGTTCAAAATGAAATTCACAAGTACATTAGCATAATAATATTTTTTTAAGAGAGAAAATAAAACATACTCTTATTTACAAAATATTTAATATACAAAACATGCATCAATCTAATAAAACCATAAAACCAAAATATAAGGTAAGTGACCCACTCTATCTAGGGGTATTAAATCGGATTGGTGTCTCGTGTTTGTATCGTGTTGACTCACTCTGGTGACACAATTAGGGTTAAGAGTAACATGACCAATTTATTAATCGGATTGATATGAATACAACACGAAAATTAAATGGGTTACACATCTAATACATTTAACATGAATATGATACAATTATGTTTTTTTGGGTCATTCGACACGACATGATTATGCCTTTTAGATTAATTGACACGATACAACAGGATCAATATGACCCAAAAATAATATTTTAATATTTATTTTTTGTAAAATGACACTATAAATCTTCATATTTTAACAAATTTACATGTGTTATAAATGGGTTGGGTCAGGTTGACTTGACACGTAAAAATTAAATGCATTGTAACGGGTTTGCGTGTCAATCAATGACACAACCCACTTTTAACTGTATCATAAATAGGTCGACCTATTGATGACACAAACTCATTTATGCTCAAAACTAACACGCTGATTTTGCACATTATGCGTGTCGGATTTGCATGTCATAACCCATTTTGGCACCCCTAACTGTATCTGAGTTTGTTGTTGTACCTGACCGGATCACCGTTCTTCTTACTTTTCTCTATATCTGCGTGAGAGAAAACTCTCATGCTAAGCTTATAGCTTAGTGGTGCATATAGATAAGACGATAAACTATACTCATGCAATATACAACAATGTGTTACACATATATGTCAAGTTATGCAATCTTTTTTAATTTTTTCATTTGCTCTTACATTTTCTTTATACACACACACACATATACACACACAAGCATTTCATAATCATCTTATACAAATAAATTATTCTTTTATATTCATATTTATGAACCAATTCACATATAAAATTCTTTATATCAAGTTAACCTATTTATGTCTATAACACCTAGGAACCAATAATCAAGATAATGAGATTGGCTATCCGGACATAATAAATTTGTCACATGTGTATAGTGGTATATGCATACAAGTATCCTCACTGACATTAATATGAGTATCATCACCGGTATTATAGATCATTGATTGAAATGCCAAACTATACAAGACTCTAGTTCTAAACTTACTTTTGTCATTATAAAATTCTTAACTCTTTAATTAATATATTTTATGGGTTTAATGACTTAATTAATAAATAAATATTCAATAAAAATATAATTTGCTCAATATAACAATATCCACATTATTTTATATATTAAATTCTTAAATTCATATTCTAACCTATTACTGACATATTTTATATTTTGTTTTTTTATCTCAATTTTGGTCTTGTTACAGTTTGAATTAAATTAAGTGTCTTCTAGAGATTTATATCCCCAAATCTTAGATTTAATATGAAATTTGAATTACTTAATTTGGATTTATGTAGCCAAAGTTATAGCTGATTGAATATTGATTGTTCAATTCAAATTCTACCTAGAATTTCGGGACAGAATTTAGGTCCAATATTCATGCCAATGTTTAATATAGTTACCATCAAAATTAGGTCTCATATTCTCATAAAACGTTTTAGATCTATGTATTAACTTCTAACTCAATAAAGAATACAATAATTAGAGTTTTGTATCTTAAGTTATAGGAATATAGGTACTGATTAGTCCATAGAATTCATCACATAACATATAATTCAATTTTTCCAAATATAATCCTAAGTCTAGCAAACATGCATTTTTAGAATTTTTATCACAAAATAATACTAATTAACAATCATTTATATGACAAATACTTATATAATGCAACTTTATGATAAAATATAGGCTATTGCTTTAAGTTATGCACTTACCTATTTCTTTGCTCCTTCACTCCTTAAGTCTCTTTTCTTTTATCTTTGCTCATTTGAGTTATTTTTTTGTAACCTTGAATTCCTATAACATCATAAAAATATAATAAAAACCTTGTTTCATCAAAGCTCTTTAAACCCTATATTCTCTCTCTATAAATCCTAAACTCTCTTTTGAAAATATGTCCTAAACAAGCTCTAAACTACGTTCTCCTTTAGAAAGAATTGTAAAAGAGAAGTAAACCTTCTTACTTTCATCTTTTTCTCCTCCTAATCCACACTTTAGAGCTTTGAATCTCCTCTCCTCTTGCTTTTCTCCCTTTCTTTTTGCTCCCACTAGCTTTTCTAAGTTTTATTATGCATAAATATGTTTTTCCCTTTCTACTTCCTCTCTTATTCTACCTTGGACCAAGCTTGACTATGGAGCTTCAATAAGGAATGGTGGAGCTGATTTGGAAGGTGCAGAAAACTTGTGAGAGAAAAGGTAATAAAGGAGAATAAGAAAAGAAAATGAAAGAAGAACTAAAATTATTAACAAGAGTCCCACCAGTTTTTACCCAAAAACTTTGTATTTATGCTTAATTATCATCTTAATCTTCTTTTTCATGGGGTGGCTGGCCAACATGCATTTAGGTAACTAAAAATCATGTTTGAATGATAAATTTTTTATATTGTCCTTAAATTTTTGATAAATTGCAAATTGACTCCAAAACTTATCAAATTTTGCAATTTAATCACTTACCATAAAATCAACTTATTTAAGCATTCTAAACATTTTATTAGGCATATTTCATTATTAATCATTATTTTGATTAATTTCAATCAAAATTTAAATTTAGATTTCGGTTGATCTGACGCGTCATCTCAACGACACGCGCGACTCGGTATCTAAATTAGCAGATACGATGGTCGAGGAGAGGGTGATATATTATTTTTTGAGATTTTACAATGAACATTTTAATTGACTTTAACCGTATATAATGAACATAACTAGTGTAATATTGTTTAGCTGGTTTTTCTATATGTAATATGTACTTTTATTTTTCAAATATAATATAAATATCATTCAATTAATGTTTGTCAGAATTTTAATTAATGTTTACCTTTGACATGTTTGTTTTATATAGAAATGTGAAGTAAAAGTTTGGTTAATGTTAGTAAATAATGTGTAATTGTTTGATAGACTTTGAGTAATTGTTGGTAATTATGCTTTAAATTTTTGGTATATGTTATTGCCAAATTTAGATAAACTTTGGGTTATAGTTAGGTAAATTAATTGGAAATTTTGGTAGATGTTCATAAACTTTTATTAAATATTGAGTAGATTTTATGTTAACGTTGATAAAATATGACAAAATGTTTGATATCTTTAACTATAGCCCAATATTATGTAAATGTTAGGTAAAATTTAGATAAATATTGTGTTTTCATTGAGTAAACTTTTAGTTAACTTTTTGGTAATTCTTACTAAACATTGTGTAAATCTCTAGTAATATATAGCAACTTTAGCCTAACATTAACCTAAAATTTACCCAATGTTTACATTACATTCACTATCATTTACTTTATTTTTTTGTTATCATTAGTGAGCAATATAACATATGACATATGTTTTGTATTATTTTTATTAATATTTTTCCAAACATGTAGTCAATATTTACTAAAATTTATCATTTTATATGAACAACACTATATTTATTTAGCTATGTTTCTACCCACATTTGCTACACTTGTTTTATTTTTTCTCTCTTATGTTAATTGTATTCTTCTTTCATTTGGCCTCCTAACTTTGACTTTTCCTTTTGGTGGTTTTATTTATATATCTTCCACTTCTTTTGGTATTTTCCAATTTAATTGTCTGCCAAGTGGTTGTACAGTTGCTTTATATGCGCTAACAGAGTTTCTTTTGTGTAGAAATTTGAGCAGTATGCGTATGGATCTTGGTTCATTTTGTTGAATGTTGCTATTACATATGGACATGGCATGTCATCATTTTGAAATCCTCTAGAAGTGCATGTTCTCTGGATCAAATCTACTGTGAAATATTTTTCACTTTCATAGATGTTGAATAATTTATTATTTAAAGGTTTTGTTTGTATTGAAAGAAAATGTTTTGAATTGTTAAAATGATTTAAAATTTAAAATGGTAGTCAAGCTTGTGTTGATGTTTACATAAAATTTACTAAATATTTACCTAACTTTTACTAGATGTTAAAGAATGTAGAGAAATTTACCTTCATTTTCAAAGTCTAGATGAAATTTTCTCTTAACATTTGTTCAAGCTTTGCCGCTAGCTTTGTGAATGTTGCTCTTGCATTGTTTATATTCTTATAGGTTTAATCTTGTACTAAAGCATGTAGGTACTCTAGTAATATTGTAACTGGTAATTCCCTTATTGCTTTGTTTACTGCATTCATTGGTTCAACAATATTGCATATCATGAATAAGTATCTATTATTTATTGAGTAAGCTTTAGCCCATTTGTTATAACCAATGTTGGTTAAATATGGTCTAAGCCATATTTATATGTTGTCCAATGCTTTTATGTAACATTCACAATCTTCAATAGTGTATGCATTTGTTGCTTTTAGGAGCGGCTCTTTAATGTTTTTTGAGTATTTTATGAAGTTTATTTTGAGGTTATTCAACAAGTGGTATGTACATATGCCACGTGTAGCTTCAGGGAATATATTTCTAGTTATTTTTTCTATGCTTTCATGTCTATTTGAAATGATGCACATTCCTTGTGGACAACCAAATGCTTCTCTTACTTTTATGAAAAACAATTCCCATGATGCATCATTTTCAGAGTCACACAATTAAGAACGCATGGGGAAAGATGTCGGTGCTATGAGCATTGTGCCACCATATTTTGATTTCAAAAAAGTGTCATCAATTACAATAATTGGTCCACAATGTCTCCACCCTTTTATTGATGCATCAATTGTCATAAATGCATATAGGAATGTGCTGTCATCTTTATTTTTGAGGTCCACTGGATTTTTTTGTATCTAGTGTATACAAGAATTTTGGAAATGGGGCATAAGATTCATTTGGTTTACCCTTTATAATCTCTAGTGTTTTTTCCTTTGGTCTCCAAGATTTAATATAGTTGAGCTTGATGTCATGTTCATCATTCATGCCTTTGATTATATCTTCTGGTGCATATGCTATTTTTTCATTTGCATATTTTGATTTTATGCAGTCAACAACTATAGATGAAGTTGTTTGTCTTTGGTTTGCTAATCAAACTTCTCTAGAACATGTATGGTTGTTGTTGAATTTTTTGACTTTTATCATTTTTGTTTTTCCTGTAATTATATAAATTGAATATATATAGTCAGTTATAACATTTACCAAACATTTAATAGATATTTATATGACATTTTTGCAATAATGTTCATCACATTTACTTAATATTTATCCAACATTTACTGTGTTTTTATCCAAGTAACATATGGTTAATATTTATCTAATAATTATACAATATTTACTCAATATTTGGATAATGTTTAGCTAATATTTACTAGACATTAAAGCAGGGTTTACCCTACATTTACTTGACTTATACCCAACATTTACTGTATATTTATCCAATTAATAGATAGATAGTATTTACATAATATTTATCCAATATTTGTCAAACATTTATAGAATATTTGCCAAATATTTTCTAGAGATTTACCCGAAGTTTGGTCTATATTTACTTAGCTTTAATTCAATATTTATCCAACATATACTATATATTTACCAAACTAATATATAGCTTATATTTTCTCAGTAATTACTTGATATTTAGTTATTACATATTGTTGCAGCTCTTATGTACTAGCTGTATTTTTTGTCTATGCATGTTGCAATGTACGTCTTGTTGCATAACTTTTGGACTTTTTAACTGGAAGTGTTTGTTTATTGCATAGAAACTCAACATTTTCATGAATGTTTCTTTGTCTATATGTGTTTGATTTACTTCAATTTCAGTCGTTGTTGTGTTATATATAAGTGTCGATTTTATGCTCTCAAACTCTGTGTTTATTTTTAAGATATATTTGGATATTGCATTTGCATAGTCTATAGATTATGTTACCTGATTGTGTTCTTCTGTATTTATTGAGTAATTTTCTAATGCTAAAATTGAAGATTTAGTTTTGATTCAATTCTTATATATTTTCTATTTGGCCAATAAAGGCAGCTTTCTTCAATATATTTTTGATGTACAGTTATGCAGAGTGACAACTTTGTAAAATCTATTTAATTTTTCTTGAGTTCTAAATAGCAAAAAAAAAGACTTATGTTTTCTTCAGTTTCTATAAGTGTGTAGTTGTCTTTAATCTTCTACTATATATCAATGATGTTTTGGTTTTTGTTCATGTGTAGCTATTCATAAAAAATGCCCTAAGAGATTTTTAAAGTTGCAATTATTAGAAAGTAGTATGTCATATACTTTGAAGTCCATGTAATTTATTTTTACATCCTACTTTCCATTGTAATGTATGAGTATTGGAATATTCTCCATTGGTCTTGTAATTTTGAAAATTGAGAATGAACATAGTAAGTATTATATAGGAAGTAGTATTTAATCTTTGTTATATTAGAGTAAATGATACATAAATTTAACTACTTTTTAGACAATATTTACCTAATATGGATTTTAGTTTGACATACAATTATAAATAATTAACATTTATCCAATATTCGCTTAATATTTATTGAACTTTTACTAATATTTACCCTATATTTACCAAATGTTACTATTTTTGACATTAGAACATCTACCAAACATGTATCCAATGTTTTTTGTTTGTTTACATTTATGTAACATTTACTTTATATTTACCCAATATATACTAAATATATACCCAATATTTACCTGACATATACCTATTATTCATCCAATATTTATTTTTTTATCAACATTTATGCAATAAAGTAAATAATACAAAACATGAACTAAATATTTTATCTATTGCTTGTATATGTTTTATTGGTGAGATGTTTTTTCATGAACATGATACTGATTTTACAAATTGCTTCATATCTACGTTGCATATTCAAAGTTAGATTTGTTCTGTAGTGATCTAAAATATGTATAATTGTTTGTTTTTTCCAGTTTCAAATTGATTTGTAATGCTAATTTAATATGATAATTGATAATTATGTTACATACTTGGTTCTATTTTTTTGGGTGATTTGTTGTAGATTATGTAAATATAAAAGAAGATGATTGAAGATTGAAGGCCTTTATTGCTACAAGTTGATAATGATGATGTATGTAGAAAATTTATCAAAGAAAACAATAACTGCAAAAGACGTTTATTTTTTAGTGTTCAAAGAATACAGAAGAAGAAAATATTTTGATTATTATAAATGATTCTAAAAGGATTATAAAAGAGAAGCACTACAATTTTGGATATGTATGGAGAAGATTAAGCGAGAATTAATTGAGAGAAATTATTGCACGAGATTTTATTTCGATCGATTTGAAATTTTGAAAATAGTTTTTGTAATGTTCAAAGAAGTTTCTGAGTGTAGGTATTTTTGTAATTATTTTAGCGTGTTTTTTCATCTTTATCCCAATAAACAAAACATTGAAATAAAGTTCATTCCTTCTTTACCATTCTATCTCATACGATTACAACATCTTCAAACTTGAAGATAAAGTACACAAGAAATATTTTGTTTGAGTTTTGATGAAAACGAGATGAAGATAAACAATGTTGTTATATTTGGGATGGAGTTCCAGAATAAGCTTATAATTAATTTTTTCCAAAAGGTGTGGATGTGGTTGTAAAGGTTCTAGTGGAAGAAATTGGCAGACCTAATGCATTAAATGTGGTCTACAAACCATTGGATGTAAATTCAATCATTTTAATTTAAATGATGACGATGAATTGAATCAAGTTGATAAGTTGACTGCCTTTGAAAGAGACATTTTTTTAGATGGGTCAGATTTGGCAATTTGTCATGAGTTTGCTAACAAAAAGAAGATCAAGAGAAAGCTAAGAGGTGTTTCTCTCCAAAGGAACTTTTGAGACAAAAATTGTCAAATGTGAAAAGGATAAATATGTCTTAAAATGTAAGAACATGACATGTAAGTGGAAGGTGTGAGCGTCACTAATTAAGAACTCAATATGCTTTCAAATCCGAACATATAATAATTTCACACTTGTTCAAATGGTAGTCAGAAGAAACAACATAACCAAGCAACAATGAGGTATGTCGGAGAGGTGGTGTTATCATAATTAGGTGGTCAAAGAGACCTAATAAGGCCTAAAACAATAATGACCTTATTGCAGAATAAAAGTATTCCTATATCGTACTGCAAGACTTGGTTATGAAAAGATATGCCTGTGAAAATTGCATCGGATCTCCAGAGTAAATTATAATCTCCTACCGGTATACCTGTGGATGGTGCATAAGGCGAACACTAGCAAAGTTACTATAGGTTTGGAAGCAGACAATGAGGGAAGATTTAAATACATATTCATGGCATAGCAAGCATATATTAATATATTAAAGGATTTATCGCACTAAGAAAGGTAATTGTGGTTGATGGAACCTTTTTATAGGGGAAAAAGAGTTTTACTCATTCGATGGCCTAAGATGCCGACTTCCATCAATATTCATTAGCTTGAGTTGCAGTGGACTCAAAGAATAACAATTCTTGGGGTTGGTTCTTTGGGAATATGATAGAGCTCATACCGAACAAAGACAATTTGATTTTTATTTCAGGTAGACACCAAAACATCGCCAATGGGCTCAAGAATCACTATAGGGTAGCTGATCATGGATACTGTAGGTGGCATATTTTTCAAAATGCGAAAGCAAATGTGAGGAAGAGATACAAGGTTCAAATTTTTAAAGAAGTTGCAAATGCTTACAAAATTTCAGAATTCAACCGTCTTTACAATGAACTTGGGGCAAGATTTGAACGAACCATTAAATATATTGAAAAAGCGAGAATGGACATAAGTCAATGGATGAGAGCTCATTTTCACAGTACTCGATGCAATATCATGACTACTAATAGGATTGAATCTATAAACTCTGCTTTGAGGGAACAAAAAGGGTATCTCATAGTTTCATTGTTGTAAGTCATACAAGTGAAAATATTCGAATATAGTAATAAAAGTACAAAAGAATCACTTAATTTACAGACCCTGAGGGATAACTCATTGACTCTTAAGGCTAAAGCTATTATTAGAAAATGATACCAATGCACTCGATTCAGCTCAACAGGTTTGAATTTGATGTGAAAAGGAAAGAAAATGAAGTCACGGTTAATTTAGAAAACAAAGCATGCTCATGTCAAGTATTTGACCTGAATAAATTTCCTTGTGTGCATACTTTGGCATGTTGTCAATGTTCTAGAATTAATTTGTATTACTTGTGCAATAACCTATATTCAGTAGATAATATGTTTATTGCATATACAAAAACTATCTATCTAGTGCCACCACAAGAAGAATGGGACTTTGAATGCTTAGAACTGGTGGAAGTTTTTTTTCCGAATTTTGAGAGGAAAAGAAGAAGACCTAGGACAAAAAGAATTCATTCAATGGAAGAAGTAGAAAAATGGAAAATTACTTGCTCAATTTTGTGGGAAGCATGACCACTAAAAAAGAACATGTTGCAAACATTCAACCGACACAACATCAAGACAAAATTAATTAGTCTCAATTTTTTATATATCCGTATTTTAATGTATTTATATTTAAACTTTCATTATATGTGTGATTCGAATTTCCAATAAAAATTAATGTGGGCAGTACAAATTTGAATTCCTAGAAATTCATCTCCACCTTACTTGACCCATATGATATCCTCGACTTTTAGAATATATTCAATAGTCGAAAGTAGATGCAAATATGATGTGGCTAATAGACTGCCCATATCTATAAATTTTGGTATTGGTTATCCTCAATTTTGGTGAAAATAAGATGTTTTGTGTAGTCAATTTATAAAATGTACGTTATAGGTACAAGAACCCCAAACTTGGGTTTGAATTATTGTCTTGTTTGAATTATGAATTTAAATTGAAATTCATTTTATTTTATTAGATTTTATATAATATATTTTATGTGATCAATTTTAAAAAATTTAGATTAATTGGTATAAGAACCCCAATTTCAAGACTAAAAACCCTAATATAGTATGCCATAAACAATTACTTGGGAGCGCAAGTCGGGATAGGCCATAAGACGATTGACCATGATTGAGACGAGGGATTCATGTGATACTATTTTAGCCAATATTCGGGTGCATATATTCAATGATCAGATAATATCATTAAACTGTAAAGATTGTAGCAACTGTTAATATGTTAGATAAATACATATAGGTAACACTCAAAAACCATAAAAAATTGCATTTATTTTATAAAAAATATATATTTTTCAACTAAATATTTGTTCCCTGAGCCTCTTTTAGACATATTTTTTATTTCAATTACACATGAAAAACATGCACATGATTTTGGTGTTGTTCCAATTAATACTGATTATTCCAAGGGCAAGGCTCCAAAGTATCAGAATGAATCCCGCAAATTGTTGGATTAGAAACTTCAAAAGGATTTGTGGATTTATATATCAGTTTTAACAACATCCGCCTTGAATGCATCAATGTATGTCCACCATTTGCATCCCATGCAAATCCAGACCTCTTCAATCATTCGTCTATACTATTCAATGTAATTAAAACAATGCCAGAGATATAGGCTAATAATGCACATCCTTAATTTGCTGCTTTCTGGAAGAAATGGAGATTCTTATTATCAGTATAAAAGAATGTTAAACACCCAAAATATATAAGAAAATATTTATTTTCTACCTGTAAACAACATGCCATAAATCTAAGGGATGCAAGTAATGGATCCCATGGTAAATTCCAAAAAACTCTTATGAAATCAACATTTTTTAGCAGAACATAGTCCTTAGCAGCCAAACTAAAGTACTAGTAGCATAAATTGAAACTGTTAATTATATCTACATCATTTTGGCAATGGCAAAGGATCTTAAATATTTCTCTTAATATGCAAAATGGGAAGTTTCATGATATCAATCATTGCTATTCAGAAAGAAAGAAAGAAAGAAAATAAGGAGAAATAATAATAAAGTTAGAACAATCATTAATATAAGTAAATGGAAAGTTGAGACTGTTAATATGTAATCTCTTTAATGTACATAACTTTCCAATATATTTGGTTAGTCTCATTAATTAATTATAAGTTTTAATAGTTCCAGTAAGAACTAATTAATACGAAAATTGAAAGAAAATAAATAGGTTCATATTAATATAAAAAAATGAAGATTGAAAGAAAATATATAATTTATTATAATATTAATATGTACATGATATAATGAATACATTCAAATTAATTGGATATTTTAAAACTCTTTAGAGATCTATGGGTTTCTTTTTCTCAACAAGGTAACTAAATTTGGTCACTAAAAAGTGAATAAACAAATCCTTTTCCAATTTTTCAACCAAGGCATCACCAGAGCTGATTCAAGATGAAAACACCACTTCCTTCATCTCAGCCACAACACTATCTAGAGCTCTCTTTTCAAAAAAAAAAAATTATATCTTCATTATCTTATTGTGATACCCTATGAAATTAGAAATTTTGGAGAATTATTTTAAACAATGAGGATAGGAAGAATATATGTATTATAATTTTAATTGTTGAAAATATCACTTTATATATTTATAGGCAAAATAAATAAATACTTTTAGAGTTTGGAGGATATTAATGTAAGTGGTTGTATTAAATGAATCAAACTAAAATCAAATCAATATGCATTAGTTTCATATAAGAATAAATTAAATGATACATATTATACAAAACACAAGTAGAATTTGTTCTTATGAAATAAATAGGTGAAACAAATGTGAATTAAAAAAGGAACAATGGTCGAGTAAATGAATTCTAATGATCAAGCCACTAAAGAACTATAGTTGTAAAGTTAAACCAACAGTCGGAATAATGATGTCGATGGATAACAAAGAAACTTACTATGGTCGGGTCGGGATCATAAAATACAAAGTAATTGTTTGTCGAATATTTTCTCAAATAGTACTAAATTAGCATCAATAATAGATAAAATAAGATTTTTGGCGAATTCAATTCCTAAAAATTCAAGTTTTATGTCCAAAAACTCTAATTTGGGGCACTATAAACTCTAATTCAATATGATAAAATCAACATTTACCTTGCATGAATCTTAAATTCAAATTGACCTTAATTATATTCAATTGATAATAAAATTAGATATTTTGTGGGATCAATTTTGAAAAATGCATTTTTTTAGGACAAAAAAACCCTAAATAGGGCACTATAAACCCCAATTCAATATGATAAGATCAACTTTTGCTTTGTATGAATCATGAATTCAAATTTGCCTTGATTATATTCAATTGAGAATACATTAGATGATTTGTGGGTTGAATTCCGAAAAATGCAAGTTCTAACTCAAAAAATCCCAATTTCGCAAAACTAAATTCTTACATACTAAATGAAACGTAAATGTTATGGTACCAAATTTTGGACTACATATTTAGAGACCATCAATTGGAATGGTAATCTCTAAATATGTTCAAAGTAATATGTTCTATGTAAAACCATCCCATTCTCTTGAAACAAAATCCCTGATGAATGTAATAAAGGAATAATGGTCGAGTTAATGTATTCCCACGACTGAGCCACTGAAGAACTATAGATAGAAAGTTAAACTGATAGCAGGATAATAATGTCGATGGTTGGCAAAGAGACTCACTATGATCGGGTCGGGATCAAAATATACAAATTCCTTAAATAGTACTAAATTAGCATCAATAAGAGTTAAAATAAGATTTTTTGCAAGTTCGATTCCGAAAAATTTAAAACCTATGTCCAAAAACCCTAATTTCATACACTATAAACCCTAGTTCAATATGATAAGATCAATTTTTGCCTTGTGTCACAAGTTCAAATTGGCCTTGATTATATTCAATTGATGATAAAATTATATGCTTTGGTGGGTTCAATTCTGAAAAATGCAAGTTCTAACTCTAAAAACTCCAATTTTATAAAACTAAATTACTACATACTAAGTGAAATGTAAATATTATGCCATAAATTCTTGAACTACATATTTAGAGACTGTAAATTAGAATGATAATCTCTAAATATATTCAAAATAATATGTTATATGTAAAACCATCTCATTTTCTTAAAATAAAATCCCTAACAAACTTTGGTAGCAAAGAAAGTCAGGTAAATGTATTCTGATGATCGGGCCACTGAAGAACTACATTTGGGAAGTTAAATAGACAATCGGGATAATGATGTTAATGGTCGGCAAAGAGACTTACTACAGTTGGGTCGAGATCAAAAAATACGAAGTAATTGTTTATTGAAGATTTTATCAAATAGTACTAAATTAGCATCATTAAGGATTAAAATAAGATTTTTTTTGGATTCAATTCCGAAAAGTTCGAGTTATATGTCCAAAAATTCCAATTTTGGGCACTATAAACCCTAATTCAATATGATAATATCAAATTTTGTGTTGCATGAATCATGAATTTAAATTGGCCTTACTATATTCAATTGATGATAAAATTGGATATTTTGTGAGATCATTTTTGAAAAATGCATTTTATAGGTCCAAAACCCCCAAATCGGGCACTATAAACCCTAATTCAATATGATAAGATCAACATTTATTTTGTGCTAATTACGAATTTGAATTGATCTTAATTATATTCAATTTATAATAAAATTAGATGTTTTGTAGGGTCAATTTTGAAAAATGCATGTTTTTTGTCCTAAAAATCCCATTTCATAAAACTATATCATTTTCTTGTAACAAAATCCCAAATAAACTTTAATAACAAATGATTGACATTTGGCTCTTTGTAATCCGATTATTGGAATATAGTATAAATGCTATCGGGATATGAAACCGACGGTGGGAGTAATGATGCTAGTAGTCGATAAACAATCTCATTATAGTCGGAAAGTGTGCAAAAATACTAAAATAATTTTTTTTCTAAGATATCCTCAAGTAGGAATTAATTAGCAAGTACAAAAAATATGTCAACAAATAAATAATCATTAAATTAGAATCCCCAAATAAATAATCAATAAATTATAATCCCTAAGTAAATAATTAGTAAATTATATTAACAAGAAGATTGAAGTTCATATGATATTAACAACAAGATAGAAGAAATGACGAAAATAATACCTAAAGTGGTTAAATAGTGTGTGACTATTGAAGGTGTGGAAGATGAAGACTGATTTGATGAAGACATTCTACAAAGGGTATATGCTGGAAGATTATAAATGACTTATTGCTTTTGGATGAAGGCAACTTGTGAATGGTATTTGGATAGGAGAAATTAGAGGCAACTAGGTTGAAAGTGCATTTTTCTTTAGTAGATTGTTAAACTTGGGGTCTTCACATATATAGAGGGTCATATTCTACCTTATTTTCCTCATTCCTTCTCTTTTTAGATCCTTTAGCTTAGCAAACTCCAATGGACAAATGTCCATCTCTATGAACTTTATTGCGAACACCCCATAATCACCATCCGTCTATTATGATGTAACGTCCATAATTAGGACTTTGTAATTACTACGAATTAAAGACATATAAGCATATGATTAAAGACTATGGAAAAATAGTTGAAAAGAGACAATAAAGTGAAATATCACAGGGTTCACAACCATGACAATACTTTCACGACTGTGAACTATCACAAGATGGAATTTTGGGTTTAAACAGATTCATGACCGTGAGAGTAGTTGTCATGCCCATAAACACCGTTAGATATAAAATTTCATCAGTTGTTCTTTCTTTTTTTTAAGACCTAAAATCAAAAATGAACCTTAGAATTCGAAGTTTTCTCACACCAAATACCAAATTCTTATATTTTTCTTTGTTTCCCAATCCTAAACACATAAGCTAAATTAAAATAACAAAGTTTAAACAAGTTAGAGTGAGAGAGAAGCATAAGGAAGTGGTATTATTAAGGATGACGAGCCTAAGAAGGAATAAAGAAGTCAAATCTTCCATTTCAACTGTATTTCCTCTAATTGAAATAAGGAATCATGTTTCTCTTTTGTTTTTACAAGATTTCATTGCTTTAATCATGTTCAATTCGTTCATGGTAGAGACCAAATTCCAAATGGGTTAGATTATGGCTTGATTTTGAGAGATTATAGTTAAAGATCCCTATTTAAATTGTTTATATGTTATGGTATGTGTTAGTAAGGGGTTATATGAGATTAAGGTTGTTAAAAGGGTTAAAGTTAGCGTTTCATCTTTATGACTTTAAAAGCCAAGTTTAAAGGTTATAGATTTTGATATAAATATGTTATATGTGATAGGAGTTGAAATAGGAGGTGGTGAAACCCACCAAAGAGATAAGCAAGCTTTAAAAAAGCTTAATTTTTGAGGCTTCATTAGAGGTATATATATATATATGCATTCAAGTTCCTAAAATATGACACATTGTGTGTTAATTAGGTGATAATTGAATTGTATGCTTTTATATGGTAAGTGCAAAGTTTCAAATGATCTAATTAATGCCATGAGATATGATATCGAATAAGAAATGTCATAAATACAAGTATGTATTGAATGAGCATTGATGATGCTTGTTATGTATATGTAATAAATGTGCCTAAAATGCATTAGATGAAGTAATGAATGATGATGCCCTGATGGTGAAAAAGGTAAGTAAAAAATGGTTAAATGTATATGGAATATAAATGCTTGACAAGATGGCTTATGAGAACAAAAGGAGCAAATGGAATGAATATGTGTTTAAATGAATCTTTAACATGTTTTAATGCATGACGTGATGTGAAAATTCATAAAAAAATGTTATCATGGGACAATCCTTAAAGTTTTGCATGTGACTTGTAATGAATGTTTGTTTTTAATATTATTAACTGTTGGAAAATCCAAATTCATGCATGTGACTAGGTATTCACGATCGTGAATCTCATTAGAATAACAAGGTCACACCTATGGCTCTTTCTTCATGTCTGTGAAGTAAGTGCACAAAACGGACATAAGTTTTCATGACTTAGTTTACAGTTTGGCTCATGGGTAGAGTTACCCATGATTAAGGCATTCACTGTCATGAACACGTAGTTCACATCCCTGAAAATCTGTTTTAAATGAGATATGTTGTTTTTCTTAAATGGTTATAATGTTATGGCTATGCACATGCATTCATGATGAAATGTTTAAAGTATGCTTCAATGCATGTTAACACATGAATATTGCATGATGAATTTCCACATGAACAAAGTATATATATTATAAGATATAAATATCTTGATAAAGTATAATAAAAAAATATGAACAAGTAAAACCCAAACTCAATATTAAAACTAGAAATAAGATAGTGACATGCCATTAAGGGGGTTTATAATGTCGTAGTTTTATAATACACATAAATTATTAAAGACAAGGTGGCTTAAACTCGAATGAGCACCCTTGATCCTATATTGCATGCAACAGTTATATGTTTACTCAGTCAATGTGGGTTAAGATTAGAGAGCGTCATTGACTTGAGGAATCTGGATTGACACACATGATTATAGATAGTGGTATGGTGGCTTAAGCTCTTATGAGCACCCCTATTCACAATCCATATCTGAATAGTATGTGTTAGAGTTATTGGGCAATGAATTTAAAATGATTAATGAATAAAATGAAATGGAAAAAGATATTCAAAATCATAAGTATGATGATTACATCTTTAAAATTTATACGCTATGGTTATTGTATTATGTCTAATGACGTTATCCAATCTCATAAGGTAAGGTATTTCATATGATTTATTGTATTCACTGCCATGCCATGATAGGTTATATGATGCGATAATTATGTATGACATTTGAATTGCATGTTGAATTTTTATGCCTATATGTACCACTAAACCTTCAGTAGCTTAGCGTGCATGTATTTTTCCATGCAGGTCGGAGCCCAATAGATAAAGATAAAAGTTGATAAAGAGAAACTACCCTAACATCAGAGATAATAAATTAGACCATACGAAGGTCAGTGATATCACATGTCACACTTTTGCATTTTTTGTACATGTCATGGTAAGAGGGTTATTTACTTATATAAATGTTTGTAAATGAATGAATTTTGTAATCTATGTCAAAGACATTTATTTTTATAAACCTTTGGATAAGGATTAGTCATATTTTTATGAAATTGTTATTTTAAATGTTAAGTCAAAGATTATCATTACTTTATATTTTATTGCTAGTCATCATGGCCATAGTGCAAAAAAAAGTTTTAAATTTTTACAGGTTTTTCGCATGTAAGTTGTTGACACTCGTTTGTTTAGCAGACTAATCGTGGTTAGGTGCGATGGCATTATAAGTGGAACAATAGATGACCTCTCGATATCCCATACTGGTTTGGCTTGACAATAATAGGGACTAAGATTTTTAATTCCTGCAAAAATTGGGAAAGTCTTATGAAGAGGTTGCATATCTTTGGCCTAGGCTTCATCCGTGATAAGATTCCTCATGGAATCAAAGACCACTAGACATCCGATATCAAAATCAACTCTCACCTCTACCCAATGTTTTATTTTCTATGTTATGCAATAAGTACACACACTTGATGTTCTTCCACTATCTTTCATATGAGTGTTCACTGCCCTTACTGATGTAATTCAAGAGGCTATCACTGATATTGTGAGAGTCTTCATGGAAGTTGTATGCCACAAATTGACTGAAGTTTCATTCAATATCAAAGCATCTTGGCTCTTAATGAAGCCTTCTTAATAGATGCGAGTATTCTTCAAAATGTTATAAAAACAAAAATAACAAGTCAATTTTATTATTATATATTGCAAAAAGATAATAACAAACTTAAATTTATGAAAACAGTTTTGACTTACCTTAGTCTCCAGCTAATTACTGAGCGTCAATAAATTTATCCAAAATTTTTTTGCTCCTTCAACCCTTTCACATATGTTGGTCTTGATTGGCAACTGAGCTTTGACCCTGTCTTTGATGAACTTGTCGACGATTTTCAATTCGAATGCATAGGATACTTTCAATATGCTACAACCTTATTTATCATCAATTTTGATTTTCTTCTTCAGTAGCTCGTGCTTTTGAGTCCAATGTGAGCCCATAAATTTATTGACATATCTTTTTCTCTCACATCAACATACAAGTTTCTCACCCTCTATGATTCTAGCAGAAGTGTCCTTAAGACAATCTTTCAAGTTATCATCTATAGGGTCAATTGGATCTACATTCTTCTCAGCCCCAACAATCTGCTTATCTTATTCAGTCCCATCTTGAGCCCTATCGTCATTTTTAGGCTCTTCATTATTCTCATCCACCTCTTCTTCCATAGCCTTTTCAACAATATCAGGCAACTTTTTCTTAGTCTCATCCTCTTCCGTAGCCTTTTCAACAGACTCAGGCCAATTCTTCTCAATCCTATTATCCTCCTTTTTGGTATCCACATTTTCTCCATCATTGGCCCTGTTACCAATTACCATGCCACCAACCGATTAAGCTAAAAAAAAAGAATGCATTAAACAATTTTCATTATAGTGTAGAATAAAAATATTAAATATTTTAAATATCAAATTCAGTAGTAGAGGTTAGATAAAGTATATACTAGTAATTGCCAATCATTACTCTCAGTCCCAGCATCTTCCTCAGTTTTTTCTTCACCATCCAACTCAATATTCTCATCTAGATTAAGCTAAAAAAATGAAAAAAATATTTATTAATAGTAAATGAAAAATATTAAGCAAACTAAGTTTAAGCAATTATAAAGATCAATCAATGAAAAAATTATTCTCATAAAGTCGGTTTTAGTAATGAATCTCAACCATCTCAACCCTTTTTAAGGTCAAGATGAACATTATTCTACCATCTACAGTCAAGACATACAATCTCATATTAAAAATTAATGTAAGATGGATAAATTTCAATAAAGTGTACCATGTAATCCAAAACAAGGTCATGCAAGTGCTGGAAATGATACTTTGATTTTTTTGACTGAGGACCAAAGAATGTACCTCCCAAATAAGTTGGTTAAGTGATGCAATCTGATGACTCAACTCTACAGTTTGTCTTATCACAATATGCTCTACACAATTTTCAATAAGTACTCTAATTTTTTTATTCGAGCCTTTATCTATTACATGCACTTTGATACTCTTTATTGGTGGAGACCCTGTAACACATGTCTCATCATAATCTTTTTCTACATGTGGAGGGATGTGTCCTATTGCAACACCATTCATCTTCAAATTTGGGAGGACTTTAACTCCATTTTAAACATTTTTCTTTAAAGGCAGGCTTCGCTTTTCGCTCTCTTTACAACCAACATCCTCTCAATTAATGGAATACCCGACCTCTAACTTACTGATGTAACCACCTCGTTTTCATTTGGTATCAATATACTTTTCACCATCTGTAAAGGTATTTAAAAGATATCATCAAATGATTATTTAAAAAAAAAGAATACAATTCATGATTATAAATTAAAATTATGTGATACACTTATTTTGGCCCCTTCAAAGACCTCAAAAATCTCATGATGTTTCAAGCCTTTCTTGACAAACCTTGTCCTTCATCTACAAAAGTGAAAAATTGGTTGGTCATAAGAAATAATCTTCTTTTGTGCATACCGCTCAACCATTGCCAGTTTGCATTTGTATACTAGAATTTGTAGAATTGTAAGAACAAAAGGCTAATTTACAACATTTGGAGATGCATGATGTTAACTAATATTTACAAAGTATGGATTCATCGATAAAGAAAAGAATGAAACCTGCATAAGTATATGTTTTAGATCTCTATGAATCTACCTTTAACTCCTTTATCTTATTATTTAGATTCTTCCAGAGTTGCCTCATTGAATATTAGAAGGACCATGTAACCCAATAAAAGACTTCAAAAGATTCAGAGTCCTACACAATTCCAAAAATCCATTCCGGAATAACGCATTTTCTATTGTCCGTTGCATGCCATCTCAATAAAAAATATTTACACCAACTTAATAATTACTTCTCTTTTGGAGTTAACATGCACTTTCATCTTCTTATTGTGCTTAATTTTTGACATTGTCTCCTTAGCCTTTTTCCTTTCTTGTTGTTGCTTCTTGCATAACTCCTTAAACCTTTCTATCACCATAGCAATGGTAATTGTCTATCTCTTCCAATGCAGGAAAGTTTTTCTTTTGGGAGTCCTTAGCTGCATCCTTGTTGTATATGGATAATCATTCCAATTCTCAGCCAAGTGCAAGCACCACAGTCCCGTGATGATAGCAAACTCTTTGGGGGAGTATCTGATAGGAAGACTATTAATACTGATCAACATGTCCCATTACCTATTAAAAGAAGTCTCGCTGAAAAACAGCTGCCATATGATAGTAGAGGAGTGATGAAAATCAGTTATATCGAAGTATGCTCCAAATATACATTTCTTCAAATCCTCCAAGGTGTCATGGTCCTTAATCAACCTTTCTTTCATCAGATATTAAAAATCCTCCAAGGTAGACCTTATTGTAAGCTCTAAGGGCCATGGAATCTTTTTTTAGGACTATTGTTTGCAATATTGGAATCTCATTGACCTCAAACAAAGATAAACAAAATCATTAGTCAGTAGAAAGAAAAAATATCAATCATAAGATCAACGATCTCAACTATCTCTACTCCATAAAGGTCGGGAAGAAAAACTCCATCCATTTATGGCTGGGATTAACATTAACAAAATAAAAATAAAAATTCAAAAGTTATTCTCGAAAAGTATTCGTAAAATGTCATGAAATAATTGACATTAAAGATCAATCAAGGATAAACATATAGATGTCAATATGCATTTTCATAAGATCTTTAAGCTCGACCATCTCTACATCTCACTGTTAGACTGAACATTTCTATAGTCGGGATTGACATTGTCAAACAAAAAATAAATATCCTAAGAAAATTCTAGAAAAACATTCATAAAATATCATGCAATAATTTATATTAAAGATCAATCAAACATAACTATGTACTTATTAATGTGCATTTTTCATTTGCCTAAGCTCGACCATCTTTGCCCCTCCACGGTCAGACTAAATATTTTCTAAACTTTTTTAAGGTCGGGCTGACATTCTCAAATAAAAAATGGATATCCTATTGTAATTATTGAAAATTATTCATAAAATAACATGCATTAATTCACATTTTAAATCAATGAATCATAAAATATCAGACAATACTTTACATTAAAAATACTAATTGATGTTCATTATGAGGTCGGGATTAACAATACATCAAAACCTAATCCTAATATACATCAAACCTAAATTGCTAAATGATAAATAAATTTTACTCTATCTACAATTTAGATTAGAATGATGTAAGATAATATTTCATTAAGATGTATCAAATTCTAATTTAATCTACTAAAATCTATTGTACTAAACTCTATTGTCGAGAAGTTTTCAATATGTATCTTGATCACATTTTTATTTTTGATTGAAAAAAAATTAACCAAATATACTTTTTTATCCATGAAAGTGTAAGACGAAAATAATTTTCGAGAGTTAGATTTTTTTTTGGAAAAAAGCGATATTGGTTTTCATCTTCTCCATTGCCATAGTTGTCGTAGGTTAGTATTATGTCAACAACTGTTGTTTTTGGAAATATCTTGCAATAAGAAAAACTGAAAAAACTTACGAAAGTTATACAAACTAAGATGGTGAAAAAGTTGAAGAGTAAGGCATTTTGAAATGTACAAGTTATCGAGTAAAGACATTTAATATTAAATGACGTGGTTTTGATTTTTTTAAAAGTCTTCTTATGATAAATGACGTCGTTTTAGCTCATCGTCTTTATATTTATTTTTAAAATATAAAAAAGCTGCATTTATAATTGAAAAGTTTTCAGGGGGGTTCTAATTTTTCCTCGTCACTCACTGGCTTTATCGACACACACCATCGTTTCCCTCCAACTAAAAAAAATAAGCTAACAGTTCCAAATTTCGATTGACAGAAACGCTCTCTGATTGAGTGGGTATATCTTTAATGGAGTTGGACCCTGACGACATATTCAAGGACGACGAAGATGATCCCGATTCTGAGTTCTTTCAGGTCCTCTCTCCTATGCCTTTATCAGCAACACTAAGAACACCAAATATGTTTTTCTCTTTTTCTTGGAACTCCTCAGTCTCAGTTTTTCTGTCTATTAATTAGATTAAGAACAATTTTACTTACTGCTTACACTAGTTTCCTGCATTTTGTTTTTCAGCAAAGGGAGTTCTCTAAAGAATTCGTGGTTTATCTCGTCGATGCTTCTCCCAAAATGTTCAATACTACTTGCCCTAGCGTCAGTCTCACTCCTTATCTCTTCATATTTTGATGAAGACTTCCTTTTTCCTTTTTCGTAATTTATCGGTTCTTTTCTCTCTTTATTTTTAATCACGTCTGGAAGATTCAATTAGCTAATTTACTGAAATTGGGATGATATTTGCGTTCTGACTTTAGCTAATTAATTAAAATTGGTTGTCAGAATCTACTGTCTGTAAAGTAGGGATATTCCTAATTGCAATTATTTGCATAAGAATTGTTACTGATTTTTTATTTTATTTTTGGACTTATGCATTTCTTGATGTGAACTGTTGGTGCACTGCAATGACAGTTTTGGCCTTTAGGATATGACTTGTTTGACTCTTTCTGGGTTTAAATGTCTACAGGAAGATGACAAGGATGAAACTCATTTCGACATTGCTGTTAGTTGTATCACACAATCACTGAAGGCTCAAATTATTAATAGATCATATGATGAAGTTGCAATCTGCTTCTTCAACACAGTAAGATGTTTTCTTGATGGCTGAAATAGTTAAAAAAAAGCCTTTTTGGATAATTTTATCTCAACTAGTCATTTGAGTATTTGTTAAAGAAACTCTTCTCTGAATTTTTGTACATTTGGATTGAACGTTTTGATTAATACTTAATCTGGTATCTAAGTGCTAACTTACTTCAGATTTAATTTATACTTGTTTTGTGAATGATTTCAGAGAGAAAAGAGGAATTTACAGGACCTTAATGGTGTTTTTGTATTTAATGTTGCTGAACGAGAGTATCTAGACAGGCCAACTGCGAGGCTTATAAAAGATTTTGATTGCATAGAGGGTATGGGTCTCTTTATCTCCCTATCTCTTCATTTTCTTTTTTGATTGAGGCACACATGAGAAATCTTGAGTTTCTTATTTCATTGAAATATATGGTACTAAGTTGCTTTAGTGCAATGAACTGTACATTGTTTTGGCATTTGCTGAATATTATTTCTAATGGAATTTGGAATTTGGAAATTGAAACTTCTTTTTCTTTTTTTTGATTATATTAGCATGCTATTACCATATCTTCTAAGTGTTGGAAAGGTAATTTGTAGGGATGTTTTGATGCATAGTCTCTTAAAGTAACAGTTGATAGTAGGGGTGTTCAAATATGGTTTGATGGGTTATAGATGGATTTTGGCCAACTCAGTTATCATATAGATGGATGATGCATGCAATGAATATTTGTACTCATTTTTTGAGATTTGGGCATGAATAATCATGAGTTTTTTTTTTATGTGATATGCTCTTATTTTTAATAGAATGTTGAATAATATCAGACGTATAGCTCAGCTGTTATTTCTTACAATTCTGCCTTCTTTATGTTCTGAAAAAATGGCTCATTATTTTCAGCAGATTTAGTTTCTGTAAATTTCTCCACATGAGGGCTCCATCTAATTCATTGTCATCTTGTGTAGGGTAATGTTTGAGTTTGATCAGTTCTAATTGTTTCTTATTTTGTCACGAGCAAAGCTGTTAAGTTTATCAGAAGGAATTTGAGGATCTGTACATTCAATGGAAATACTTATAAGAGTTATTTATTTTACACATTTTCATGTGACAATAGTTATTTTTGAGTAACTATCATGTATAGCACCTTATCTTTCAAGGAAAAAAGGTCCATTTCCTTAAATCATATTAATGGACTTTGATCAGATGACTCTTTAATGAATGGATATTTTTTTTCAGTCATAACTTCTAATAAAGGATTTTAATTTTGATTCGATCTGTCTATTTGATGAATGGATATATATTTTGAATGTCGACTTATTTTTCAACTAGTTTACTTGCAGAATCATTCATGAAAGATATTGGCAGCCAGTATGGAATTGTGTCTGGGTCTCGGGAGAATTCCCTCTACAATGCTCTTTGGGTAGCACAAGCACTTTTGCGTAAAGGGTAACATTTGAATTGCGAGTTTCTCTTCTTAACAGGAGTGATTTTATTTTTCTTCTTCTTCTCCCTCCTCAGTAAATCTCTATGTGTGTTGTTGTGTATAGTAAGTGATAAGACTATTGCAGATCTGCTAAAACTGCTGATAAAAGGATATTGTTGTTCACAAATGAAGATGACCCTTTCGGAAGTATGAAGGGTGCAGCAAAAACAGATATGATGAGAACCACAGTACAGCGTGCTAAAGTAGGAACAGCCATTTAATATTTCTCTTGAATGCCTTATGTTTCAAATGCCTTTGTGAGATCACACTTTTCCTTGGAGAGATTTCATTTTTTTTGAAAAGCTTTGGTGCTATTTTTCAGGATGCACAAGATCTTGGTATTTCAATTGAACTTCTCCCCTTGAGTCGACCTGATGAGGAGTTCAACATTTCACTTTTCTATGCTGTATGGCTATAACTAAACCATTTGATCTGTCTATGATCCTTTCGTATTCCTTAATTGAATTAAATGGATTTAAGTTCAAAACATTTGATGCAAATGTGAATGCATTTCAGGAATTGATTGGATTGAAAGGTGACGATGCTGTTCAGTTTATGCCCTTGGTCGGACAAAAGTATGATGTTTTTTTTTTCTTTTTTTGAAATTTATTTTACTATTGCTTGCAATTGCAATGACAATTACATTATTTTATCTGACATTAATGTTTTGACTTTTGAGCTTTACAATTTTTTTGGTGAAATTGAGATTTGGATTACAAGAATCTACAGTAATTATAAAGCCATAGGGTGTGATATTGTATAAGCAGAAATTTTCAGCCATGAAGCAAATTTCTAGTCATGGCTGTTCACAAACATGGAAATCAGAATAGGACTGAACATGTTAGTTTGCTAAATTTTAAATTTTGAAGCCATGGTTGTTATCTAAACATGGATAAATTGACTCAAAAATTTAATTTCATAAAAAAGGTTTTTTCATGGCAACGTCAGACTCTTCCTTGAACTTGCATCTTTGTGAATGTAGGAAAAAAGAAATGGGATGTCTATGCGCTTTGCACTAATATTTTTATCTATTAATTTATTTTGGGGAGTTGAGGCAATCATAATTTTTTATTTTGATAATTCTGAATGCTCAATTTTTTTTTCACTTGGAATATTTAATCTTATTCAACTACAATGATTTCCCATCAGATATATTGAAACATCGATGCTGAAATATCTGTTGCATGCTCACAAACTTCCTTTTCATGTGAATTTCTATAATCAAATTTCAGATTGGAGGATATGAAGGATCAACTGAGGAAACGCATGTTCACAAAGCGTATAGTTAGAAGAATCACATTCTTAATTGCAAGTGGTTTGTCAATTGAATTGAATACATATGCTTTGATACGTCCAACTACACCAGGTACAAGGATGTGTATTTTCTTACTACTGTTTTTCTCTCTTTCTTTCTTTCAATTTTTTTTGGAATGATTCTGCATATCATATCTTGTAAAAATTGAAAGTAATAAAAATTTGTTTCCATGCTATAGGGGCAATTACATGGCTTGATTCTGTTACCAATCGTCCTATAAAGGTAATGCAAATGTTAATCTATCTATCTATCTCTTATATATTATATATTACTCATTAATGCATATTAATAAATATATTCGTGAACAAATTATGTTTTATCATTATTTAATATTTTGGAGATTTAAATAAGTGTTTTAATTATAATAAGATTAGTTTGTCAATATTATATTATGTGTGTGTGTGTAAGCTGTATTTTATTTCTGTCCTTATAATGAATATATGATATATGTACTCGTTAATGCATATTGAATATATTTATTCATCAATAACATATTCTTTTTTATAATATTTGATATTCTATAGTTTTTAATTAAATAAGATTAGTATTTAGTATAATTAGTAATAGTCATGTGTATCAGTAGACAGTAATATAAGAAAATTATATTTCGATCGTGTACATGTATTAATCTAAAAGTCTAATACTATGTTATATTATTTGATTTGAAATAATCAAATACTAAATATAATATATCTGAAATTATAAAAAAAAAATTATAATTTAACATGTTGGAATTACAAGTTGAATAGTCTAAATTTGTAAATTGAATAATTTTCAACATGTTAATTTGTGTCATGGTTGTGATAGTTAATACTATAATCTAATATGTTTAATATATGCATACATAAGATTTACGTGATTTGACATACTTAAAATAGAATTAGGACATACATGATTTAAGTACTTATGGAATAGAACAAGAATCATAAACTATGAGTAATGTTAGGATTTTAATCATAATATTAATGAGATTTGCTTATAGAATTAAAATATGATTAAAATTATTCTTAGACCCAATTTATAATTAAATAATCATACACTTTAAGTATTTCATATGTAAATATCGTAAAAACTTAAGGACACTTTTTCCTGTTCATGTTCCTTCCATCCCCTTTTGCATGTGTGCATACACACATACACACACGTATCAAAGTCGTGCAAAAGTGACACTTCCAGCAAGATGCCACAAGGGGTTTTACATGTAAGGGGAATTATTATTGGCATTCTCAAAGAATAATGGTGGCACTTCGTTTTATACTGCAATATAATTATTAGATAGAGTTTCAACAGAAATGTATATATATTTTATAAAATAATAGGTTTATGTTAATATTTTCTTAATGAGGATTAGGCTTGATATGGTTTTCACTTTTTATTCTAAATTCATCCATAAGTGCTTCTTCCTTAGTTAAGCCTTCTTCCTCTATTCTATGCAATTTAATTTGTGGCTGTTTATGGAGCAAATAGAGCTAAAACTATGTGGTAGATTATGAAAAAACTTATGACCCAGTTGCACAAATGAATACCATTAGAACATGTTGTCATGTACAACTAACCTTGATTGGGATGTACAACAATGTGATGATAAATGCTTTAATATGTGGAGGTTTGGAAGAAGAGTATATCTCAAGAATGCTTATGGAGATTTGATGTTGAGAAGACTAAATGACTATGAAAAGACATCATATGAGTGCATGGTTCGATATGTTTAATAAAGCCATGACCTCATTTATATATCGTCAAAATAATGTTGATTACACTGTGTTGAAACAGTGGTATGGAAATATCACATTACTTAATTGTTTGTATTGATGATATAGTTGTAATGGGGAACAATATTGAGGAGATTAACGAGTTAATTTTTTTTTTTTTAATACAAGTTCAATATTTAAGTATTTTGGCAGTTTGAGATATTTCTTTGAAACAAAGGTTGCCAAATCAGATAAAGGAATCTTTATTTGTCATAAGGAAAATATTTAGTCCTTGAAGAAACTAGTGTGATAGGGTGTAAATTTGCAGATTCTATTGAAGCCTATCATAAATTACAAGTAGGTGTTGGTAAGCTAGTCGATATAGGCAGATGTCAAATATTGGTTGGGAGATTGATAATGCCAAGCCAAATATCAACTCATTCTACTAGTGAGCCAAGACATAATATTTATGATATCCTAGATTCCCATCTAGAAGCTATGTTATGTGTTTTAAGGTATATAAAAACATGCATAGAGAAAGAGACTACTCTTTTCTATGCGCAGTCATATAAAAATTTTATGGATGCATATTTTGGGGGGGGGGGGGAATCTGTCAATTATAGGAGGTGTACATTTGCTTATTGCACATTTATAGGTGGGAATTTGGTTAATTGGATAAGCAAATAACAAACTGTTGTGGCAGGAAGACTCAGAATATAGAGATATGGCAAGGGTGTTTAATATGGATTTCAAGGGGGGGAGGGGGAATCTGTCAATTATAGGAGGTGTACATTTGCTTATTGTACATTTATAGGTGGGAATTTGGTTAATTGGATAAGCAAATAACAAACTGTTGTGGCAGGAAGACTCAGAATATAGAGATATGGCAAGGGTGTTTAATATGGATTTCAAAATTGATGAAAGAATTGCAATTTTTTGAAGGGGAATACTGTACTTAGTTTTTGATAAGAAGGTTGCCAGTAGGATAGCTTGCATCTGGATCAACACAATCAGTCAAAACCTATAGAGATTGATCAACATGCCATGAAAGAGAAAATAATAGATGACATTTTGGATTCTTTTCATGTGATCTCGGAATACCAATTAGCCTTTTTCTTTTTCACTAAGAGACTTGGCAGCGTACCTTCCCATGTTTGTATTGCAAGTTGGGCAGGTGCAATATTTATGCATCACCTTGAATGGGACTTTTGACCACAATTTGATAGTGTAATTATATTGTATCATTTGCTTTACTAGTGCCTATTTATTAGGGCCTTATTTCTAGCTCTTTATTCTTGTGAGATAATTTGCTATTCTAATTTCTAGAGTTATCAAGTACATATATAGATTGTATAGGCTGTAACACTAATAAATTGAATCTATAAAAATCATCTCTTGTTTCTTACCAACAACAATCTCTAATGATAAGGTATCACCAAATGTCGAATTTTTATTCATGACATCCATTATGATATCTTAATCTAAATAGGTAGTATCTCAGACAATAGTAAAAC
This sequence comes from Triadica sebifera, assembly GCA_023653625.1. NCBI lineage: Eukaryota > Viridiplantae > Streptophyta > Magnoliopsida > Malpighiales > Euphorbiaceae > Triadica > Triadica sebifera. The sequence goes on from CM042902.1 coordinate 30,146,555, forward strand.
AAGAAATAGTCAATGGTGAGATTGAGTTGCATAAAAGAAAAAAAATCATGTTCATTAAATGGATATTAGAGGGTTTCCCAGCTTGTAGAATTATAATTTTCTCTTGTAATATTTTATTATTTAATTGCAAATTTACATGGTGGGATTAGATTTTGATTAGATTATCTATGTTAACTCTTTGCAGACAGAACGCTCTTTTATTTGTGCGGATACAGGTGCATTGATGCATGAACCTACAAAGCTTTCTCAGCCTTACAAAAAGTAAGTTGTTAGTCTTTTGTAAATCATTTTATTTATGATGTGATATCAATCTTTCCCTCTCTATCTTTCTATTAGTGCATGCTCGAACATCTGTATTAAAAATTACCTATTACTTTTGATGTTTTATTTTTACGTAATTTGTTGCTCTTATAATGTTTTTGGTTTGTAAAAACTAGAGAGAATAATGAGAATAATTATTATTTCTCCCTTCTGAATTAGAATTGATACATAACACCTATAAATAGGTAATACAAAGAATAGAAAAGAGCTAATTAAGGCATAATTACAACTATTTTTCTTTGACTAAACTATTATAGCTAATTTACAACTATTATATCCTTACATATCTTTGATTAAACTACCATAATTATAGCTAATTTACAGCTATCATATCCCTAAAAATTAGCACACAGATATTGACTTCTGAATTAGTACACAAATCGTGACTTTTGAATGACTATTTCCAACACTCCCTTCAAGCTGGCTTTAAAATATCTTTAATTGTCAGTTTGCTCATTAAATGATCAAATTGCTGTTTGTGCAGACCTTTTGTAAGTATATCTACAATTTGCTCAGTGGTTGCTAGGTATGACATACAGATCAATCATTTTTCAAAATTCTCTTTGATAAAATGCTTGTCAATTTCTACATGTTTTGTTCGGTCATGAAGAACAGGATTGAGTTATTGCAATTGCAACTTTATTGTCACAATACACTTTCATCAGTAAAGTGCATGGAATTCTCAAGTCTTCTAACAGCCGCTTAATCCACATCAGTTCACAAATCCCATGAGCAATTGTTTTAAATTCAGCTTCAGCACTACTTCTAGCTACTACGTTTGTTTCTTGCTTTACTAAGTAACTAAATTTCCTTCGAAAAAGGTATAGCAGCCTAATGTAGATTTTCGATCTATGACACTTCATGTCCAGTCTGTATCAATATAGACTTCAACTAGAAGGTGTCATTGTTTTCTAAACAATAGTCCTTTACCAATTGTTCCCTTTAGGTATCTCTAGATTTTGTTTACTGCTTCAAAATGGTTGTCCCAGTTAATGCCTGAATTGACTTACTCTATTTACAGTAAATGCTATGTCAGGTCTTGTATGAGATAAATAAATTAGTCTTCCAACAAGCCTTTGGAACTTTTCTACATTTGTCGCATCTTTAACTTTAACATGCTGTAATTTCAGATTTGGTTCAGTTGGAGTTTCAGCTGCTCTGCACCTGAGTAAACCTGTTTCATTGAGTATGTCAAGTATGTATTTGCGTTGAGTAACAAAAATACCTTCTTTCGACCTTGCAAACTCCATGCCAAAGAAGTATTTTAGTGGCCTCAAGTCTCTGATTTCAAAGTCTTCAGCAAGCCCTTTCTTTAATCTTTCTAGTTCAGTATAGTTATCACCTGTCAAAATTATATCATCCACATAAACAATCAAGATGACTAATTTCCCTTCTTTTGAATGGTTATAGAATATAGTATGATCAGCTTGACTTTGGCAATAATCGTGGCTTTTTACTACCTTCCCAAAGCGTTTAAACCAAGCTCTTGGGGATTGCTTGAGACTATACAATGATTTTTTTTTATTTGCAAACTTTATTTTCACATTTTCAAAACCTGGAGGTATGCTTATATATACTTTCTCTTCTAAGTCCCCATTTAAGAAGACATTTTTTACATCTAATTGGTGTAAATGCCAGTTTTAACTTACAACCAAGGATAACAAAACTTGAATTGAGTTTAGTTTGGCAACAGGTGCAAAGATTTCTTGATAGTCAATCCTGAATGTTTATGTAAACTCTTTTGCAACGAGTCTTGCCTTGTATCTTTCTATGCTGATATCAACATTGCACTTCACCGTAAATACCCATTTGACAATCTCCCATATGCCATTCCTTTTTAAAGCATTTATCTCCTTCATAACTTCTAACTTCCAATTTGGGTCACCTATAGCTTCCTCAATGGTTCTTGGAATAAACAAGTTAGATACATTAGAAACAAATGCTCTATGACTATTGGAAAGTTTGTGGTAGGATAAATATTTGGCAATGGGATGTTGAGTGTATGTGTGAGTTCCTTTTCTAATTGCTATAGGAATATCAAGGTTTGTTTGTGTAGTGCTAGGTAGAGTTATAGGAAAAGAACTATGAGAGACAAGATCAAGATTAGGATTACCTCAACCACTTAAAGGACCTTCATTCAGAGATTCTAATTGATTTTATGGTTGAATGGTATGTAGGTCTTTACTATTTTGTGGAATTGTTTCCTAGAATAAACCAAGAGATCAAGTTCAGGACAATTTTTTTCCTTTTGTAGTATTTTCCCCCCTGTTTGTGATTCATCTAAATGTGTCACCTTTTGACTAGAATCTTCTTTGTTTCAAAAATTTTGAACAGTTTGTTATCAAGTTTCAAAAACAAAAGGATCAAAGATGATAGGATTTGGTAACAAGACCTTCCCAAAATTGTCTTCTTCTCCTCTCTCTTTCTCCCCCTGAAGATAATTTTTTTCAAAATATGATTGATTTTCAAAAAAAATGACATCCATACTTACACACATTTTTTTTGTTTGTAGATTAAAACATTTATACCCTTTTTTATTAGGAGCATATCCTATTAAAACACATTTCTCCACTCTTGGATCAAGTTTAGATTGAAATTTGTTAGGAATATAAACAAAAACAGAACAACAAAAAACCTTTAATGACAAATCTGAATAAATTCTATTTTTAGGAATTTTTTTGAAGTAATCTAGAGGTGTGACATATTTTAAAACTCCAGTAGGCATCCTATTAATTAGATAAGATGCTGTTAAAACCGCATTTACCCATAGATATTGTGGAACATGCATAGAAAACATTAATGCTTTAGCTACTTTAAGTAGGTGTCTATTTTTTTTTTTTGCAATTCCATTTTGTTGAGGGGTATCACAACAAGTAGACTGATGTAAAATTCCTTTTTCTTTCAAAAACTTTCCCAAGTGTTCATTAAAATATTCAGTTCCATTATCCGATCAGAGTATGCTGATTTTTTATTGAAATTGGTTTTTGATCATTTTGAAAAAGTCTTGAAACAATTTTTTCATTTAAGATTTTTCATACATTAAATAAACCCAACATAGTCGAGTGTGATCATCTATAAAAGTCAAACCATTTTTTTCAAGACATGGTAACCTTGGAGGGTCCCTAAACATCACTATTAATCAAATAAAATGGTTTTGATGTATGGTATAGTTTTGTGAAATAAATTGCACGATGACTTTTAGACAAATGACAACTTTTACACTGAAAAAAAAACAATCCAAGTTTTTAAAGAGCTCAGGAAACATATGTTTAAGATAGGAAAAATTAGGATGCCACAATATTATTTGTTCACGAACAAAAAATGAACTAATACTACTTAAGTCTTGAACTATTTTACTATTGGATAAATTTGCATCAAAATAGTAAAGACCATTGATCGACCTAACACTGTCAATCATCTTTCTCGATTTCTGGTCTTGAAACTCACAATGAGTGTCAAAGAAAATACTTTGATAGTTAGAATCTTTGGATAGTTTGCTTACATATAATAAATTGCAGGTGAGTTTAGGAATATGTAAAACTAATTCAAGGTTTATATTTTCTGAAATTTTTATTTTATCCTTTCCTGCAATAGGTGAGAAACTACCACCGGCAATCCTAACTTTTTCACTCTTAGAACAAGGTGAATATGTATTAAACAAATAAGATAATGATGTCATATGATCAGAGGCTCCATAATCAATGATCCAAGAAGCAGAATTTAGACTACAAGATAGAGCATTAGAAATACTATCTATATAAACCAAAGAACCATTAGGAGTACCAGATGAGGAATTGAATGTCAGCAATTTGAGAAGATGCTCCATCCGTTCTTTGCTAAAATGACTATTTTCAACTTCATTTGCCGATGGAGTTGTACGTTTAGATTTGTCACCCGAATTTCGGCTTTTCCAATTTGCTGGTTTCCCATGAATCTACCAACATGTTTTTGAGTATGATGTGGTTTTTTGCAGTGATCACACCATACTTTAGAATTTTCAGTGAGTGCTTTGTTTGCAGTAGCACTAGCATCAGATGTAATCAAAGCTGAATTTTCAACAGATGCAGTAGTTTCCTTTTTTCCAAGTATAACATTCTTGCGACTTTCTTCTTTTATATCCTCGGCAAATACCTCACCAGTAGGAGACAGGGGGTTGTCAGCCAATAATTCCCCCTTCATCAAATTCTACATTTAATCCATTAAGAAATTTATAGATTCGATGATTTTCAATCATCTTTTTGTTGTGATTGCAATCTTTTGGTGATTTCCATTCGTAGTCATTGAACATTTCTAGATCTTGCCATAACCGCTTTAGAGAATTGAAGTACTTGGTAATGCTGTCCTTAACGAAATTCACCAAGTTTTATTCTCAACTCATATGTTTGGGATTGATTTCCCCTATTAGAATACATCTGGTTGATATTATCCCAAAGCTCTTTAGTTGTAGAATAACACATGCAGTTGGAGCTAATGTCTTCCTCCATGGAATTTACAAGTAATGTCATGACTTATGTTGCTTGGACTCGGGTATGGGTACCCGACACGAGTATATATTTAGAAGTCCGGTTTCTTATTTTTTAAATTTTAGGATATGTAGGTATGGCTAAAAAGTACCGAAAACTAGGGTACGATTACAAGAATATGTCTATATATATATGTAAATATTTTGATTTTTATATATAATTATTTAAGTTAAAAGATAGATCAATTTATAATATTAAATTGCTAAATAAAATAAAATTGGATAAAATATTTTAAATTACAAACTTAAAGTTTTAAATTCAGACCACAAACAAACAATAAAATGATAATTTTAAGTTCATTTAAATTTTAAATCAGCCAAAGTTTGCTATATAATTTATATTAATTTTTGTTACCACCACAAATCATAGTCTTCAATTGTGGGTTCTTAAGAGATAATTATTATAAATTTACAAACTCTTCCAAGCTCATTTGATCTGCACTTGTAATTTAAATGAAACCAAAATTATTAGTATCCACTTTTAAAGTGAAGGATCCAGTAAGAATTTCATGCCCATACCAATGTCATACCTATGATGAAACAAGAATAGAGAGAAAAATTATATATTCACTTGTGAGGAATGATACATATATATATATATTTGTAGAAATGAAAAAAGGAAGAAAATCAATACTAATTCCTAAAATAAAGATATTCCTAATTAGGCTATATATATATATTCCTAATTATGATAACACTCCCCCTCAAGCTGGAGCATAGATATCAATCATGCCCAGCTTGTTACACATATGAGAAACCCGAGCTACATTAAGAGCTTTTGTAAAGATTTCTCCTAACTGCTTTCCAGTCTTCACATAAACTGTAGAAATCAAGTTTTGTTGAATTTTTTCACGAACAAAATGACAATCTATCTCAATATGTTTAGTTCGCTCATGAAAAATGGATTCGAGGCAATATGAATAGCAACTTAGTTATCACACCATAGTTTCGCAGGAACTAAGCTTTTAATATCTATCTCAATTAAGAGTTGGGAAATCCATATAATCTCACACGAAGCTTGTTCCATAGCTCTATACTCAGATTCTGCACTTGACTGTGATACCACATTTTGCTTTTTACTCTTTTATGAAATCAAATTACCACCAACAAAAACACAATAACCTGTTGTAGACCTTCAATCAATTTTAGAACTTGCCCAGTCCGCATCAGAGAAACACTCAATATGAGTATGACCATTATTCCTATACAACAAGCCTCGTTCAGGAGCTCATTTCAAATAGCACAAAACTTGTTCTAGAGCAGTCCAATGATGAACTGTTGGAGCAGACATAAATTGACTCAAAATGCTAACTGCATAAGCTATGTCTGGACGAGTTACTGTAAGATAATTCAATTTTCCAACTAGTCTCCTGTATCTTTCTGGCTCTGCAAATGGATTTCCATCCTTTGTGAGTTGAAGGTTAGGAATTATCGGAGTACTACATGGCTTGGCTCCTAGCTTTCCTGTTTATCATAGATCACAGCTAGAGGAGAGACGGTCGGAATAAAACTGACCGAAGAAGAAAACAATGGCTCACGCGCCGGCGCGTGAAGATTGACTGGAAACTTCAAGTGGCGCGTGAGATACACTTGCCGGGAATAAGATGACTGGACTTTCCAGAATGGCCGATTGGAGGGAGGGGCTCCAGTTGGTAGGGGTGGTGAGATAAAAAATTCACTCGAACAAAGTGACCTGGACAGGCAACGGGTCTGCTCTCTAGGGCTGAACCAAAATCAAAATTAACAAAATACAGAGGCTGGAAATCTTTACATCAGCTCTGATACCATGTGATGAAACAAGAATGGAGAGAAAAATTATATATTCATTTGTGAGGAATGATACATATATATATATAGAGATTTGTAGAATGAAAAAAGGAAGAAAATCAATACTAATTCATAAAATAAAGATATTCCTAATTAGGCTATAACATATATTCCTAATTATGATAACATATATTCCTAATTATGATAACAATACCCAAAGGGTACGAGTACTTATTCAAAAATGAAGTGTCGGAGTAACATAACTCATGACCATGGAGTTTTCAGCATCCCAAACAACATATGAGGAATCTTTCTCTCCTGGTGCCTTTTTCTCTCCTGTCAGATAACAAATTTTTCATCTCCTTAGAATATACATATGGACAGAGTGTGACCAATGCAATAAGTTATCTCCATTCAATCGAATATTGGTAATTTGGATAGAGTATGAATCAGGGCTGGATGTATTGGTTGTAAGATTTTTAGATTGGGGAGTGAGATTAGATGAAATTTCTAACATGGTGAAGGGTGGTTGAAAAAAAAGGATTTTGTATGATTTAAAGATTAAATTCTTGTTCTGATAACATAAAAACTAGAGAGAATAATGAGAATAATTATTATTTCTTACTTTTGAATTAGAATTGATACACAACACCTATAAATAGGTAATATAAAGAATAGAAAAAAGCTAATTAAGGCATAATTACAACTAAGTTTTTTTGACTAAATTACCATAATTATAGCTAATTTACAGCTATCATATCCTTACATATCTTTAACTAAACTACTATAATTATAGCTAATTTATAGTTATCATATCCCTAAGAATTAGTACACAAATCTTGACTTTTGAATTACTATATAGTTTGTGATTAAGACTTTTCAATTATCTGAATTCATTTTTGTATATCGATGATTACTTGTTCTTTTATTCAATTTTTCAAAATAAGAGTGTAAAATCTTATTAAAGTTCCCATGTAGTGTTATTTGTCAAATCATATTTTTACGAATATTTCCAACGTAATTGTTTAAATTATTCTTTAGTGAGAATATCAAGTTCTCAGTGGAGGAGCTTTTGGAATTAAAAAGAGTTTCAACTGGACATCTTCGTCTTATTGGATTCAAGCCACTAAGTTGCTTGAAAGATTATCACAATTTGAGGCCTTCAACATTTCTTTTCCCTAGTGACAAGGTTTTTCATTTATTTATTTTTTCCTTATCTTTGTACAGTGCTGTAGATATCTAATTGCTGATAGTTTATCTGTGCTTTAATGGATTACAATTGTTTATAATGGCACAATGTGATCAAGATTGTTCTTAATGGTAATTTTATGCTTGTTGCTTTATATGTTACCCTATAATGGTACAATTTGATGAAACAAAAATTGAGTTTTAACTCTACTTACAAGTCTATAGTTTTGTATAATCTCAATTACAAACTTGAATTTTAACATTAATATATTTTGAAAGTGAATTCTCAACATTATATTTCATTTAAATTGTATTCTGAAATTTTGGTACATACTATGATTCCTATTAACTATCCATGCATAAAGGATATCAATAAAAGTGCATTTAACCTATGTATTCCAAAATTTGGTATTTGTATTAGGCAAACTTTATTTGTTTCGTATTTGCTGTGTTGCTTGAACTCGGGTATGAGTATCCGACATGAGTATATATCTAGAAGTCCGATTTTTTGTTTTTTAAAATTTAAGATATGTGGATATGATTAAAAAATATCCAAAATTAGGATACGTGTACGAAAATACGTCTATATATATAAAAATATAAATATCTTAATTTATATATATATATATATATATATAATTTAAGTTAAAAGATAGATCAAATTATAGGATGTGTTTAGTTGTTGAAAATAATACTAGTTTTCTAGAAAATTACTCTAAGAAAACTAGAAAATAAAATTTATTGTTGTGTTATTTTCTAATTTGGAAAATTAGAAATGTTTTTTAAGTTATAAGCAGGAGGTGAAAAACTCAAAAAAAAATGTTTTTTTTTCCTATTTCTATTTATAAAAGTAAGTGTGTTTTCCAAAGAAACAGAAACTGGAAGAGTGCCTAGTTTGCATGTTTTATGTGCCTTCAGGGAGACAATTGGCGGATATTTTAACTAAAGGATTTAAGAATCTGATTTTCATGAGATTATTTCCAAGCTGGAAATGGAAGATACCTATTCTCTAGCTTGAGGATGAGTGTTGAATTATGAGTTATAAACATATTTTAGAGTTGGTCATAGTTTAGCTTCCTATATTTATTCTAGGAAGTTTCCTGATTTTAGTTATTTAGTTTCCTCTTTTTTGAATAATAGAACTGTGTATAAATTACTACGTAATATTCAATTAGAAATAAGGAAAAAAGTTATAATTCTCTCTTCTCTAGTGTGTTGACTACACCATCTGTTTTCTCTCAATAACCACATCTCTGGTCATATTGAATCTACCCTAACCACATTTTGTTGTGCAACCATTGTTACTTTGTCGTATTTTTTTTAATTATATATTCATGCATATAGTTTCTATTCAGTTCATCTAGATTGGAAATAATTACTGGAACCATTGAATATTTAGTTGAGAAGTAAGGAGGTGCAAAGTACTGTTTGGTTTTGCTTTAAATAACTATACTCTTTTATAATTTTAAATTACAATCTTCATAGAAAATTGTTAGTGATATTCCCCACCTCAGCATAACACATAGATTTGCCATTTGTCCTAATTGAGGAATTAAGATGACTATGGTTGACACAGTCACCTCAAACTTAAGTCTTTAACAAACAAATTGAAAAGTGGGGCTAAAACTAACACAGGTATTAAAATTTTGATTTTTATAGTATTTAGCCATAACAAGTTGAATTTCAAACACTGTTTCTAGCTTTATAGTCATGCTTGTGTAGTTTATCTTTCTCATTTTTCTTGAATATTGAAAATGACATGAAATTTGCTGTGTTTGGAAACCAAACTGTATAAACATGGTTTGTGAAGCATATTACCACCAACTTGTAGCATGTGCTAATATGCTTAGAAACTAGTATTTATGATAAAACTTGTTGGGTTAATAGTATTGTGTGAAATATTCTCATAAATGTATGCATTTACTTCTGAAAACATCTTATGAAATATTCTTTTGCTTGTTATCGGCTGCAGGAGGTGATTGGTAGCACTTGCATTTTCATTGCGTTGCATAGATCCATGTTGCGGCTTAACCGGTTGGTTTCTTTTGTGCACTTGCCTCTGGCTTTATTGCTTAATTATAATATGCACATGATGTGATTCTAAGCGTACAACATTTGTTTCATCTTTTATAAGCCTTAGTCATTGCACTCCTATCCTCAAGTGCAATAGGTCTATTTTACAGTTCATTCCGTCCTCTCTTCCTTTGATATGTATGGATGGACTGTGCCTTGTAACGGTAGCAATGGTTGTTGAAGCACTAGATGGCTTGAGTTGTAAGAATTTGTATTTAATGCAGCAAGTTTGTAGTTTTGATATCATTTAGAAAGCTAGTCATGCCAAAGCATGGAGTAATTATCAAAATTTCCATCTTTTGCACATTAAAGTTTAGAAGAAAAATGATTATACACGAGGGGCTGGCACTTTACCTATCTCAGAATTATCCTGGCACTTAACCTATGTCAGAACTATCATTTATTTTCTTTACTCCTGATTATTATGATGTTTGCATGTGTGGTTCTGAATTCTCGCTGTGGCCTTTGTGCGGGTTGTGAAGTTGGGAAAAATGCATCACTATTTTTTTAGTAGGAGTGGCCATGACATTTTTTTAATGACCAATCAATTGTATCTAATACAGATGCATGAAATTTGATTAGAAGGTTATAATGTTAAAATTTCTAAGGAATATTGGTTATCTTCATTTAAAGTGAGTAAATTTACCTTTTTTCTTTTCATTAAGCAGGGTTTGAGGGCCTTTAGGGCTGTTATAACTTATATGACAATTGGTCAATAGCAGCCTGAACAGTTGTTTTTAAGAGTGGGGTGCAATTTGATGGTCTTTGATGTAATGTTCTCCTCTTTTCTTCTTATTAGAAATCTATGTTGATCTGTACTGCTTTTTCTTTGACGTGCACATGCTCACATACACAAACTCTATTTTGCTTTCTCTATTCTCTCTAGATTATGCTTGTTAAAAGTTACTAAGAAATTTTAGCGCTTGGGTTTGCTTTGAGTCATGAGAAATTACTGGAGCTTAGCAATCTTACAGGTGTAGAAATACAAGTATTTGAAGTACAATCTACCTTGTTACCTCTCTCTCTCTCTCTCTCTACTCTTGTAGCAAAACCGTGGTTCTGATTGCTAATGTTTGCCTTTGTCTGGCGATGATTGCAGCAGCAGTCCAACAAATTGTTGTGAGTATTTGTATTTATTGTGGCTATGAACTGTTCGCCTTAAGACTGAACACAATTTTCTTATGTCTTTAGCCTTGGACTAGGCTGGTTTTGACCATATTTCGTGGCAGTTGACTGATGACATGTTATACTTGTGTGGCGGGGATGAGCCAGAAACTCAAAGAAACCTGGCAATGATTCTGAAGAGATCGAAAATTTAGTATCTATCACAAGAAGTTTTAATTTCTGAAAATTAAACGTTCAAGCTGTAATAAGAGAGTATTGTCTCTGATGTTTTCTGGGTATTTTTTTTTCTTTCTTGAAATTGCCATGCTTCAAATAGTAGTATGCTTGTACTATGCAATATTTTTTGTTTATTTTATATTATTTTACTGTATTATTTTATGAATGTTGAATGGCATTTGAAGGCAGATTTATTCAATGGCATTTGCTGTACATAGTAGTATAGTTTCTGACTGTTTTATTTATTCATCTAATGTTTTGCAGTTTTGCTGTTGCATTTTATGGCGGCTCATCTAATCCTCGATTAGTTGCCCTTGTCGCACAAGTAAGATTGGCTTAGATATGAATAAGCTTGTACTGTCTTTCATGTATGAAACTATGAATAGTTAATATTGCTGGAGTTGTCAGATCTGTTTCCCACATAAATATGCCACTGGTCGTATATTCATTATTTGAGCAGACTCTCCTGGATACATCCTTTTAAATATTCTTTCCTGTCTTCCCTTTCCTTGAATATGTTCTGCTTAATTTATTCTTCTTAACAACGACCACTGTATGGTTGGGGGTCCTTGCAAAGAAAAAGATCTCAAACTGAATATGATCAGCAGGGCTCATGATTGGAATCAATTATATTATAAATGTCTGAGATCCTGTAATGTGCTCTACTCCGAAGTGAGTGACCTTTAACACAAATTCATTGTTCGAAGGAAACAGTGGGAAATACTCTGTAGCATTACAGAAGTGGTAAAGAACGTAGGAAAAAAATTGAATATACTGGTTTTACATTGCAATGAGGAAGTGTGGATTTTGTTGAATGGCTTTTTACTCTCTCACACTATACACATATTTATAAACACGTGATTGAACACTAAAATAAACAAAGTGCATTTGAGTTTTCTTTTGATAGGATCGCCTTTGTTTAACGCATGCTTGTTCACATGAGAGTTCAAGATCCTCTAAAACTCGATTTTATGTGTTGCAGATTTATTTTTTCAGAAAAATTTTCTTTGGTTTTGCTATTATATGTGCTGGAATTTATAGAATGTTTATGTCAAATCACTTGTCTCTTTGGAACTTTACAGGATGAGATTATTAGTGCTGGTGGTCAGGTTGAGCCACCAGGAATGCACATGTTATATCTTCCATACTCGGATGATGTCAGACATATTGAAGAGGTAAAGAGTAATTTTAGAATCAAGTTAAAATGTGTGATATAATAAAGTTATTACCAATGACATGACAACTTATGGCAGCTTCATTCAGACTCAAACGTTGGGGCCCCTCGTGCAACTGACGACCAAATTAAAAAGGCTGCTGCTTTAATTAAACGTATTGACTTGAAAGATTTTTCTGTATGTCAATTTGCTAACCCTGGTGAGTTACCTCATTTTACTCGTTTTCTTGGAGAATCCTTATGTCAAAAATATATGCATAAACAATTTTTCGAAGACCTTATCAATGACATAAATTCAAGCAAATATTTTTATTTAGTTGGACATTGAAAAATTATTATACGATGATAAAGCTTTTGTGTTTCTGAGACCATCAAAATACTAATGGCTGTTAACCTGCATGGCATTATGTCTCCTGTTAATTTTTATCTTAAGAAAAATTAATAAAAAAGACTATTTTAGCAGTCTCTCTCCTTAAGAATTGCCAAGAACTGTGCTTTTGTTACAACCGGAAGCCTTGTGTTTTTGCATTGTTGGCTGCCACCTGTCATTTCACAAGACAGTGATCCTTAAATTCTCGCTGCAAGAAGAGCTATGAAGTACAGTTAAGGTTGGTAGAAATTAAAAAGAATTTTAGAATGCTGCAGTGCTAGTTTGTGTTAGCATCCACAATTTTCAAATATGGATTTTAACATGTTTCCATAATATTAAGTTGGTACAATCGCTTCTGTAAAAGTTTTCTTATAATATTACTATTATATGATGCAGATATGAATATGACTAAATGTTAGTTTTAGGAAGTAAGAATTTGATTATGATGTCTATAGTTTTCAAGATATTTATTGGATTCAGTTGGCATGCCTGTTGTCCAAGGATGTTGCTTCTGCGGGGGACTATTACAGCATAGCTTCTCTGTCTCACTGAATTTAACAAAACAATTTCTTGCAGCTTTGCAGGGACACTATGCAGTGTTGCAGGCACTAGCCCTAGAAGAAGATGAGATGCCAGAAAGCAAAGATGAAACTCTTCCTGATGAAGAAGGCTTGGCTAGGTAAGTAAAAGGCCTCCACGTTCTCATCCCAGTGTGTTATCTAAAATTCTCACTGTTCTGTTTCTTTTTAAGTGGGTATTTAAAATTTTGTTGATATGATAACTAATTTGTTGATTGCATTACTGCAGACCGGGAGTAGTTAAGGCAATTGAGGAATTCAAGCTTGCCGTTTATGGTGACAAGTATGATGAGGAAATTCTTGTTGGCAATGGAAAAGAAAATGAGACATCCAGAAAAAGGAAAGCAGCTGCTGAGAATGCTGCTCATGAGTCTGCCAACTATAACTGGGCTGGCCTTGCTGATAATGGACAGGTGACATTTAACGTTTATACTTCTGTTATTTTAGAGATGTTCTTGTTTTGGAAGATGAAGTTTTGGCATATTTCATGCAAATGATGCATATTCAGCAAAATTTCATACTTGCGGCTACAAGTTAATTAATTTACAAGCCGTTATTTATGTGTTGCAGTTGAAGGACTTGACTGTAGCAGAGTTGAAGTATTACTTGACAGCACACGGCCTTCCTGTCGCTGGGAAGAAGGAAGCTTTGATCAGCAGAATATTGACACATATGGGGAAGTGAGAAGGGTGAGTCCAACACTGAAAAAATACATGAGAGAAAAGTACAACCTTCATTTTGTTCCATGCTTACATGAGTCAACAGATTAATTACTGGCTAAATGCTGAAAAGTTCCAGAACTTTTCTAATTATATGGATTGTAGTCATGAATGCCATTCTGCTGTGTTGAAATGGAGGATTTAAAATCTTTTTGTACATGAATAAACAGGGTAAGGTGCAAAATTATAATGTCCCTCAACCTTTTTCGAAATAAGCCACATTTTTAATGGTTATTAATTGAAACATAATAAATAATGGCAAGTTTATAATATGTTGTACCCCACAATTATAAGGGACATGGTAGTACTAATTCGTAAGAATTAACTCAATGATATTGAGGCTTAACAAACGAAGATTATAATTGCATTAAATAGGGAAACAAAACATTGTATTTGATTTATTATTGAATACAATAAGATACAAAAACAGTGGAGGTGAAGAAGCTGATTGTACTGAAAAATGGATAAATTGGAGTCACGAGATGTTCCGTCATGTATTACTTCTGAGTCATTTAAATTGCAGCTTATCATTTTTCTGTTTTATGGATTAGTTGTCAAATCCAAGTTGTTGATAGTAGACTCAAGGTAATGTAATCTCTTGTAGACGTATAAAGTTATATAATATGCACCCAAGAGATATTTGGCATAAGAGAAACGCTAGCAACACTTATTTTTCAATAATTTATTTGACATTTGCTCTATAATTGATTTATCTTATCAAAATATTGCTAGTATTTCTCTGCAGGAAAATACAACACAAATTTTCAAAAATTGGGTGACTGATCCATTCTATTTTAGTGAAAACCAATTTAAGTATTTGGAGAATTTTAGCCACGCTTTTTAGCATGATAAAACAATAAAAAGTGTCGCTAGATTTATTATGATGAATTTTTTCATAATCTCAATCCTTAAATTTTAAAATTTTGAATTTATAACAAAAAAATGACTAAAAAAATGAGAAAAATAACCCATTATTATAACAAAAAGATTTTAAATTTTTTTTTTATTATTAATAACTAAAACTTATATTTATATGATTAATTATGATAAAATAATACCACGAGAGTGTGGATAAGATGACGTTAGTTTTTTTCAACTTAACCAGGGGTCTCGAGTTTGAGTTCTAGGTATGTAATTACCTTAAAACTTATAAAAGAGTGTTTTGCCTCCCTTGAGGTCTTATTCGGCACGAGCAGAGTTAAACTTAGTGTGTGTTCCTAATTTAGTAGCTGAGAATAATTGTGGTCTAACCAAAAAAATATAATAAAATAAAATGAATTATTTAATATGAAATTATTTATTACTGTTATGATATTAATTTTATTGTAGTTATTATTATTTTGAACATTATTATATTAATGTGATTATTGTTGAAAATTTAAATTTAATAAAATATTATTATTTGATATAAGTTTTTAGGTTGATATTTAATGATAATATGAGTTTTATAAATGCATTTTTACATTTTTTCTATTGTTGTACTATAATTTTTTTTGGAAATAATTATTTATTTTTTCAAAAATAAATAAATTTAGTTAAATCAGATTGAACTAATTAAATCATAACTCTCAGTCTTCATTTTGGTTAAATGTTTGATCTGGTTTCGAAAACACTGGTTTTTCATCTTCCATAATCAAAGATATGGTTTCTTATAGATTTCATTATTCGGAAATCTTTGGTCAAGGTGGATATGTCTTGAAGAAAGTTTTCAAGGATATATTTGATCAGGGTAATGAGTCTCATAAACAAGAATTAATGTCATTTAGATTATATGTGACGTATTCAGTTTAGTGGAAGTTGACATACAGACTATACTCTGAGCCAAATGAGGTATAGTTTTCTACAAGGATAAATTGCATGATAATTGTCTATGAAAGAGTTTATAGTCAGACCACTGGTTTTTCGGTCAATTAGGAGTCATGATATATTGCTAGATACTGCTCATGATCTGTTTGAAATCATGTGATGATTTGAGTTGCTAATATAACTGGAAATCTAATGGGTCACACGTATATAATGAGCGAAAGAAATATGAAATGAGCCTTGGATTGAATCCAAGATATGAGAGAAACAATTTGGCCATGAACCATATGTCACAGCCGTGACAAAGGTTGTCGCAGCTGTGACTCCCTTTTATCATAGGCCTATTCACGGCCTATTTCGAATGAAACTCCTATGCATGAGTTATGTATGTCCAACTCTAATATGATTATATGACCTATAAATAACCCATTTAAGGGCCAAATTCGTGGCTGTAACCTTGAGAAATAAAAATTATTTTCTCTTTTTCTCTTTCAAGTTGAAATACAATAGCTAGCACTTTGGTGCTTCGACACCACATTCCCTATTGAGGTTGTTTCTTCCGTTCCTTCGCATGGATTACTGTTAGAGATAATTCAACTTTAGATTATTGTGGTTTGGAATAACACAACTTGAAGAAAAAACTTACAAACTTGGAGGAAAGACTCATAAACTTGGAGGATTGAAAACAAACAAATAAGGTAATCAATTTCTTTCATATTGATGGTATGATCTGATTTTAATGTTCATAGGACGTTCCATGATTTTTTAGGTTCAATTAATTTTAATTTTTCATTGTGCCATGTATGTAATGCATATTAAGAATCCAACAGTTACATCATCATTCAATTACATATTCCTTTGATTTTTTTTAATTCTGTAATAGGAGAACTATATATTTCTTCAACCAGTGCTACAAAAATTTATACAAATTTAGAAATCAAAGAAAGCTCATCAATGATTGACAAGTAAGTTGATTAACTAAGTACTAATTAATATACTAATAAGTTATCAACACTATTTCATGTACTTTCATGATGAAATATGTTTACCTGCATTGTATATATTAAATTCTATCATGAACAGATATTCATCAAGTTCTGTTCAAATACAAAGTTGCAATCACAGCATCCAATTCAAGTTCCAGTTGAAGAGCAAATGTTTCATAATAGAAAAAATTTAAAAGATATTCTAAAATAAAATGGAAATCAGATGATCAAGTATGAACTATGAATTCTTTTAAATTTACTCATTACTAAATATCTTTTTCTGCAACTAACATTGTAATAATTATGTTTATTTAGGAACGTACGTGATTTCACGGTCAAAGCTAAAATCACAGATATTGACAATACTTT
The DNA here is from genome assembly GCA_023653625.1 of Triadica sebifera. Taxonomy (NCBI): domain Eukaryota; kingdom Viridiplantae; phylum Streptophyta; class Magnoliopsida; order Malpighiales; family Euphorbiaceae; genus Triadica; species Triadica sebifera. The sequence goes on from CM042902.1 coordinate 30,163,766, forward strand.
TGGATGGAATTATATAGCAAGTCACATTTGCAAGCATAAAATCTCTGCTGTTGATGGGAAATATATTGCAACAAGGAGTGCTAATTCCCAATTATCAGGTAAATATAAATAATAAATAAATGTAAATATGCATAATTAAAAATACAGCAATTATAATTATTAATTTTTAATTAGTTGTATCATTTCTATTGTACAAATATAAAGATACATGCCATAGTTATGGATTCTACAGGAGAGACAACATTTGTTCTATTCAATAAAGAAGCAGAAAAGCTCCTCGATACATCATCTGCAAAATTAGTTAATAGACAAGATCCAACCAAACCTCGATACATCAGCTGCAAAATACAAAATAAAGTGTTTGTCTTCAAGATCAGATTGAACAATTTCAACTTGAAGGAAGGTAGTAATATATCAACAACAACATGCTAAATGAAAAACTAGGGGGCTGAATATATAACGAATAAGCAACAAGGGGCATGTTAATCTTTTGGAATAAAACAAAATTATATAAATTTAAATGTAATATATCAACAACAACATTGTTATATATGTATATACAGTAAATAACTTTGAAGTATATTTTTCTTAATATCAGGTTGTGGATAAAGATGAGGAAAATGTGGAGTCCAATACTGCAAAAACAGTAATAAATAAGGTATATTTTTTTAAACATTGATAAAATTGAATTATAAATATAGCAACACAATTTCAATAGCCATGGAATTATTTTTAAAGAAAAATTATATTTTGTAGGGAAAAGAAAAAATAAATGATCAATCTGCTGATACACAGGAATTAAAGGTAGATTCAAGAACTGTCATTTTTCAATATGACAAATTTATTAACCTATGAAAATATGGAATCTAATAAAACATTTAATTATTTATAGGTTTTCTAACATAAAATTACATTGCTTGAAAACTTGGATCAATAAAAAATGAAATACCTTGAAGCAGAAGGAACAATTGAAAACCTTCAAGATACTAAAAAGAACTGAAGCACAAGAAAGAATAGAAAAATTATCTACTTAGATTGATATGAAATAAATGAAGAACTTCATATTATAGTATTATTTTATTATTCACCGTTCTTTCAGATTTTGTTAACTACAAAAAAGAAAAATTCTTTAGATTTGTATTAAAACTTCGGGTACAGCATTTATCTTCTCAATTTCTTAATTTCCTGCCTTTGTCTTTATGTTAATGGATGCATGATCAACATTGATGATGATGACGACGATGGTGATGATGATTATTATTATTATTAATGCAATAAAAATATATCAATTTTAAAAACTTATTATGATAATGAAGATTAACATTATTATACAGATTATATATACCCGGGCAACGCCGCAGGCATTGGCCTCCTTATATTCAAAGACCGCGTTTATACCATTTAAAATATTCTTGGTCAAAATTAAATTATTTCTTTAATGTTTTAAAACACGTGTTTGCAAAATAATAAGCATTTCCTCCATTTTATAAAAACGCATTTATTTTTATTTTTAGATAGAATAAAAATATTAAATTAAAATGATGAAAAATTATATTTTTTAATATATTCTTACATTGATTAGAGATATATATTTTAAAAATTAAGAAATTATATTACATTAATTAGATATATATAGGTAATGTTTTTAGGATAACAGTTCTATTGAATACTATTTTTTCAAATGTTAGATAAAAAATCTAATTGTCCTAATAAGTTCTATAATAATTATGAGTGAGTACTTAATACCATAATATTTAATATTAAGGATTATGATAGTTACTTATAAAACCGTAACCATTGAAAAAGTCATATATATATATGAGAGTTTTTAATAGTTTGGGTAACTATTATAAAACTTAGTGTAAATATTAGTTGATTAGGTATATTAATTAAATATCAAATAATATTAAATTGTCATAGCTAATTAAAACCACTAGAGGTTTATTTGACATTGTATTTGAAAAAAATATTTTTGGAAAAAAATTTTATTTTTTATTTTTTTGGAGTTTTGAAAACTACTTTTGGATATAAGCAGGTAAATAAATACTTTTTCCAAAAATATATTAAAAAAACAATTTATAAAAAATTAAAAAAATTAGTTAATTAAATAAAAAAAATTCTAAACTTGATTTTTGGATATTCAACAATAATCTCAAACATCACCTAGATCTTGGTCCAACCGTTCAAATAGTAGGATCTATTGATAAATATATAAAATAAAAGATGATGCACTTAGTAAAATTAGTAGGTTGTCCAAAAACTTCAATAGTCAAATTTATAGCAGATTAATTCCTCCAATTGAAAAAGAAAAGTAAACCATAACTATAGAAGTTGTCACTAGAACTAGTGAACCCTTTTGATGGAGTCAAAAAAAGTCACAGTTACCTCGCAAGAGTAAATTTTGTTACATATATTTTATATATTTCACTTGATGTATTTAAAGGTATACAAGTTATTTTGCATAGACATGTATTATAAATTAAGACCATGGTATAAGAATAGTGTGAGAATACAAATTTATCTTATTTTTTAATATAATATATTATTATATTTAATTTTATTCATGCCAATATATATATATATATATATATATATATATATTAGCTTTAATAATATATTATTTTAAATAAATATTCCACAACATTCATTGTATACTAGTATATATGGGTAGATAAGAGATATTACAAAAATCAAAATTTGAAAATTATATACTCAACAATTAAGATACAATGAAAAACTCAATTAAAAACTGAATTAAATATTCGCATAAAAAATGAATCAAATGTAAAATAAAATCAAAATCGATATTTTAATAATTCTACTCCATTATTGAAGTAATTAAAAGTGGTCTTATTGAGAATAAAGAAAAACTAAATTATATTCACCTTCATCATAATCTCAAATGGCATAATCAAAATCAATATTTTTATAAATAAATAAATTTAATTGTTTGATTTTTTATTTTTACATACAACATTTTTAAAAACTTCAATAGCAATATTATTGGTAAAATCAATGAAATTTTTAATTATTATTAATAATAATTTATTTAAAATATTTAATGATAAAAAATATTTTCATAATATTTTAATATTTAATAAGGAAAAGTCAAATTTTGAAATAAGTTTGAGATATATTATTATTATTATATAATAAATGAGTAAATGGGTAAGTTCATATCAATTAGGGTTAAATGGGTATGAATACCTATATAATAATTAAATGGGTAATAAATGGATAAATGGATGACATGCAATCCAATTCATTTAGACCCAACCCATACCCACTCAAATCCACTCATTCGCCACACCTAGTTTTTAATAGTGACAGATTTATGGATAACCAAACTTATTGTAAGTATTAGTTGATTAGGTATATTAATTAAAATATCAAATAACATTAAATTGTCATAACTAATTAGATTTTGGTCAAACGGTTTAAAGAGTAGCATCTATGGATAATGAGGCACATTAGTAGGTTGTCCAAAAACTTCAATAGTCAAATTTATAGCAGTGGGACTAATTCCTCCAATTGAAAAAGAAAAGTAAACCGTAACCATGTGAGAATACGAACGTACAATAGGGTGACTTGGTCATTGAACTTGGCTCTTATATAAATGTAGGATTTTAGCTCCATAACTCACAAAAACTCATGACTCTGCAATTTCAAGAGCCCTTTTTTTTTTTGCTTCACAAACAGATAGAAAAAAAGAGAAAAAATTTCTGTGATGGCTTTTGTGGGTGCTAATAGCAGCAACATCTTCATACCAAAGAGTATGCCAAATTTGCCTAATACAAAACCTCTTGTCATGTAAGTTTAATTACTGGTTAAGTTAATTAATGATTAAAATTTTCATATGGGGTGATTAAAATTATTAATTTATGATATACTTAGCAGCTAATTAATCTGACTCTTCATTTGTGTAATTTGTTCAGAAAATCAGCAGGTGGAAGAGAACGGCCAAAACCCATCTCTGGAGGAGGTGCACAAATTAATAGCATAAGAAGCACTGAATTTAGAGCAAAAAGGATAGCTCCTACAACTACAACTACATCATCAAACATCAGTTTTGTTGAAAATAATAACAAAACTCATCAATTATCAGATAGTACGGATGTTACTCTTCTCAATACTCTTAACTCTACTCACAATTACAATAGTTAGATTATGCATCCGATTTTGTTTAAATATCAAATTAATTCAGAGCTCATAGATTTTGTTTAGATAATGATATGGGTCAAATCTCATTCATTGTTTTATGTAAATGAATAGTGTTTTTATTGTTAAATTGTTATTAAGTTTGTTTATTTATTTATTTATTTATCTTTTTACTTTATAAAAGATTTTATAAATGCAACGTTTGGAGAGTAAGACAAAGAAGTTGAGAAAAAATATCTGCATTAGATGAGGGAGATCAAGAGGGAGATCCCTCCTTTTGAATATTGATCACAAAGGGGGTTCTTAAAGTAATTATGGAAAGAAAGATTGTTTTGCAAAATAATATTCTTGAAGTAATCGGATCAAATCAAAGACTTCGGTTTGTTTTCTTTTATTTGGTTTTTTATATTATATAAAACAATATAATATTCATTAAAAATTGAAAGTATTTCCATCAACAACTCAAGAATGATTTAATTTTGTTATTTAAAAATGATTCGATTCAATTGTCTGAAAATAATTCAAACCGATCTAATTATAAAAGATTGACATGATAATTCATTTGACTCACTTGATTCAAATGTACTTAAAAAATGGCTCAGGAAAATTCAAAATCGAAAAGGTTCCATCTCTGAAATTATCAAAGTCAAGTTATATTAACTTGTAAAGTGATTCTAAGTCCTCTCACCAATACTAACTCGGAATAATAATTCAAAATGGAGCATTAAATAGTCAAAATATACAAAATATCAAAATCAGAAGTATATATTATAGAGAGTGTGTGTGTTAATAGCAAAGTGTGGCTGTAGATATTATGAAATCAATTAAATTTTGGGCATATTACTATATTAATTTAAAATTTTATTTAATTTATATAAAATAAAATATTTTATATTAATTGTGAAACTTGTCCTCTTATATAATGTTCACAATTTATTTTTTCTTTTCATCAAATTAAGTTTCTACAAATTATTCTCCATAAAAACAACAAAAGCCTTTTTTATTACTAATTTATCATCAAAGTCTGATAAATAATAATAATATTCAAAATAAGAGCTAGAAAGCTAAACATAAAAGTTTTAAAGCTTAATATAAGAAAAATCACAAAGTATATAAATGGGGTAAGTGGAAGTTTGACCCATTTTTCAATTTAATCTCTTTGATGTTCTTTCATATTAATTAAGCTTATAATGTATCATCTCGTCAATTTAGACGCAGATCGTAAGCTTACTTTGGTGTCGCAATCATAATTATTAGAGTCTAAATTTGGGTTAAAAATATTAATTGAACATTTAAGTGAAGAATAAAAGTATTACATATAATTTAAAGAAAAGAAAAGTTAATTAAAGGTATCATTGGGTTAAATACAATTATAATGATACAATTGTAATATTTTACAAGTACAATATTTTAATATATTAAATGAACCAAGCCCCTTATGTGATTTGTTTTTGCATGCGGTTAAGGAGAAATTTTAGATAGACTCGGTCTATCACATCATTTGTAGAGTAATTCAACCACATAGTAACATGTATGTATATTTATTAATTGTTGTATTTATATCAACAAAATGTGTATCACTGTATAATTGAATTAGTTTATAGATTATGTGGTACACTGAGTCTACTTAAGAATTTTTCGCGGTTGAAATTAAAGATAGATATGGTTTTATGTGAACCCTTAGATAGAGGGAGTAAAATGACTATTAAAGAGGGATTAAAAAGCATTTTTGATACATGAGTATAAAACTCATTTTTTCTCTCACTCTTCTTCTTCTTCATGTGAAGGGAGTGTTTTCTACAACTTCATATTTTCTTTTCTTCTTCTTCGTCTTCATTCTAGAGCTTGAAACCCATATTTTTACCAAGCTAGACACTTAAAACTAGCTGCAAAACGAAGGGGGAAGTGAGAGAAGGGATTTCGGCCAAAGCTTGAAGATTGTAAGGAAGAAAAGAAGGTAGAGTTGCGTCTTGAAGGAATCCGACCAAGCCAAAGAAAAAATCATTTTGGGTAACCAAAAATGTCTCTTTTTCTTTTCTCGTTTTTTTTCTTGCCCTTTTCATTTATGGTAGAAACTCATTTCAAATGGGTTAGAGTTTAGTTCAAACTATAATTTCAAGAGTTAAAACTCTACCTTTAAGCTTGTAGATGCGTAAAAATAAAACCTTGAAGAGGTTTAGACTATAAAAAGGGGACCTTGATGAGTTGAGTTTAAGTTTTAGTTTAATAGGTTGATTTTATGATAATAAGTGATAAAATAATTAAAAAGGGTATTTTGATGTTATAAGAGACCCTCAAGACAACCCCAAGGGGGAGAACATGATTGAATCAAACTTGAAGAGATTAAATGAGACTCATTGGTAAAGATTAGTACATATGTGCATTCAAACCCCATTATATGCTATTAGTGTATTGTGTGATGTTTTTATATCTTAAAAATGCATACTCGATTTTATAAATGTATAGTTGGTGGATGAATTTAAGGATTTATGCAATAAATGTCCTTTTTTTATATAATTAATGAGTTTGGATGTGAAATGACATTATTTGAGACCTCAGAAATATTGAAATTAGTATATAAACGTGAAAATGATGTTATAGGTTCATTTGTGTGTGATAGGAGTGCTGGTATTGACCAATTTCGAATGGCATATGAAAAATAAGAAATGTTATGTTATTTCACATTTTTTTAGAATTCTATTCATATTCAAACTCGTAAAAGGGAATTCACAACTACAAAAAGTATGATTTACAGTTGTGAATCCTATTTCATGGCTGTAAATCATAACATCTGTAAAAGTAGAAATTGGATAGATCCATTCACGATTCATTTCTCAAGTACAAGCTGTGAATCTATGCTTTATGCCTATAAAGAACTTATTTACGCTTATGAACCACATGACTCATAATCTTGTCCAAATTTCATGATTGTGAATAATTTGCCTATGTATTTGAGTTGGACAGAAGTCTTCGCGGTCAGAGTTATCATTTGGTTCACAGATATCATCTTGCGAAGGCCACATTCACGATCATGAATCAGAGTACATAGAAGATAATAATTAAGTCGAATTACATGCTTTTAATTCGGTTTGATTTATGATATTCCATGATGCTTACCATAATAAAAAGTATGCTATGAGTAAGAATATACATGAATAAATATATGTCGATGATTATATGGATTGATGACCATGTACTCGTGTCATATTATGATGATACAAGTTGTGTTGAACATGATGACACGATGTTAATCGGTGTATACAATATGGAATATAGATATCATAATGAGAATATAAGTCAGTTGCTCTAACTTAGGATTAGAATGACATTGATGGGTAATATTATACTGTAGGATATGGATAACAAATGAAAGGATTATGATTTAAGGACAAATGGTCTTAAATGTGTGAGCGCCTTTGATTCGTGTAAGCATATATATATATATATATATATATATATATATATATATATATATATATATATATATATATATATATATATATATATATATATATGTATATATATATACTCAGTTATGGGGTCATAAGCTTCTGTGAGTACTCCTAACCTAAGAAGCTCATTTGAACATAAACAAAAAGTGAACAGGGGGTTAATCTTGTGTGAAAGTTTTTGATCCTTAACCCTAAACCAAATAGTCTGGTTTAAAATATTTTGGTCGAAAATAACCAAATTTAATGATTATGGGATCAATGATTATTAAATATAGTTATAAGTTTGTTCCTATTCATGAATATTATATGATCGTGAAGTGATATATGTCTGTCAATGTGGATGGTTTTGCAATGATTAAGAATATTTATGTACATACACAAATATATAAAGAACTAAGCATGCCATAGAATGAAAATGGTACATTATATCATATTGTATGAATGATGTTTTAGTTTGCATATACATATGTACCATTAAGTATTATATTGTTTAGTGTGTAAGTATTTTTTTACACACACGTTCAGAACTCTTGTAGAGAAAGTTGACAGAAGAAAGACCTTATCAAAGTGTCAAAGATCAAATCTGACACTTAATGAGTTGGTGATACACACATGACATTTTTTTAATTTTGTATATATTATAGGTTGGGGAGTGAAACTTGATTTTGTATATATATGTTGGGGATATATAATTCATATTATCAGCATATTTTTTTAGTAAACCTCGGGCAACTGGAAGTCCAAACCTCAATAAAGTTTATTTCTTTTGTATCGTCTTTAAATTTTCTAGAAGTTTTTAAATAGACATTATGATCATGGTGCAATAATAAAGTTATTAAAAAGTTTTTAATGTAACCAATTTTTAACATGTGGCATAGTAATATTTGCTTATACAGTTGGAACAATCCAATTATATAAGAGAGTATTACATATGTAGTTGTCACTGTTATGAAATTAAATAAAATGAAATAATAATAAAAGGATGATAATAATAAGGATGAAATTTTATTTATTTTTCTTTTTCACACACTTGTATTGAATTGCAAGAGTCCTATTTATATACTCTTAATCATATATACATATAAGTTATCATTTGCAAAAATATAAATAAGAGAGTTAATATATAAGTTATCATTTGCAAAAATATAAATAAGAGAGTTAATCTCTTTGGAGTTATAAAATTTATACCCCTTAATTACAATATTACTTATGGGGGTTATATGGATATCCACAAAGTCATATTAGAACACTCCCTCTTGGATGTCCATAACAAATAATGTACCTCGTAAAAACCTTATTAAGAAAAATATTACAGGATAAAAATCAAGTGAATCAACGAGTATATATTAATTATGATACACATGCTAAGCTGTCACATTAAAAATCTTTCCGGGGAAATCTAGTGGAACAAAATCTTAGTCATAAGAAAAAGAGTGCAATATGTATTTTACTGCCTTGGATCATCCTTGAATCTGTACATTCCAATGATGTATCTTAGCTTTTTAAATGTCGCAATTGGTAATGCTTTGGCATTTTCAGTAAAATTCATACTTGTGGCTATAAGTTAGATGTTGCTGCTATTATCTCCTCCTTTTTCTTTTTTTTTTTGAAAAAAAAAAAACAAAGCAGCTACTGAGGTCAACATAGTCCAGTAGAAGACAAAGTCGAATTCCTTGTGGCTGACCAGCAAGCTTGTTAGACATATTATATTCAAGACCGCGTTTATACCATTTATAATATTCTTGGTTTAAAATTTAATTATTTCTTTCATATTCTATAAACACACACGTATTTGAAAAATAATATGCATTTCCTTCATTTGATCCATATATTTATCTCAAAAAATGACATTCGACCATTTCTTATTTTATTTTTTCATATAGATTTGACCAATCTGATTCTATTTTAAAACATTTAGTCATTTGTTTTTCTTATTTTTATTGGTTGAAACATGATTTTGAAAATAATTTTAATTTAGCAGAATCTGAAATGATTCGATAAATTCACATCATCTAATCTCCTTCACTAGATATAATTTAAATTGTAAGTTTATAAACTATATATATATATATATATATATATATATATATATATATATATATATATATATATATATATATCATCTTGTTTTTCTTTTATTCTCCTTTTCTACAATCAGCACACACACACACACACACACATATATATATATATATATATATATATATATATATATATATATATATATATAAAATAAAAGATGAGGCACATAGTAAAATTAGTAGGAGGTTGTCCAAAAATTTCAATATTCAAATTTATAGCAGTTGGATTAATTCCTCCAATTGAAAAAGAAAAGTAAACCATGCGAGAAAGCAAATGTTGACATTTATATATAGGAAGTCAATTATGAGAATAAGAAAGTACAATAGGGTGACTTGGTCCTTCAATTTGGCTCTTATATAAATGTAGGATTTTAGCTCCATAACTCACAAAAATTCATTACTCTGCAATTTCAAGAGCCTTTTTTTTGTTTTCTTTTTTTGTTCACAAACAGATTTAGAAAAAAAGTTTCTTTGATGGCTTTTGTGGGTGCTAATAGCAGCAACATCTTCATGCCAAAGACTATGCCAAATTCGCCTAATAGAAAACCTCTTGTCATGTAAGTTTAATTACTGGCTAAGTTAATTAATGATTGAAATTTTCATATGGGATGATTAAAATTATTAATTTAAGATATACTTAGCAGCTAATTAATCTGACTCTTCATTTGTGTACGTAATTTGTTCAGAAAATCAGCTGGTAGAAGAGAACGGCCAAAACCCATCTCTGGAGGAGGTGCACAAATTAATAGTATAAGAAGCACTGAATTTAGAGCAAAAAGGATAGCTCCTACAACTACAACTACAACAACAAACATCAGTTTTGTTGAAGATAATAGCACAACTCATCAATTATCAGATAGTACTGATGTAACTCTTCTCAATAATCTTGACTCTACTCACAATTACAATGGTTAGATTATGCATCAGATTTTGTTTAAATATCAAATTAATTCCGAGCTCATAGATTTTGTTTAAATAATGATATGGGTCAAATCTCATTCATTAATTGTTTCATGTAAATGAAGTTTTTATTGTTAAATTGTTATTAAGTTTAATTTATTTTTATCTTTTTTTTAAAAAAAAAAAGATTTGATAAAAGCCAACGTTGGGAGAGGAAGACAAAGAGGCTGAGAAGAAAATATTTGCATTAGGTGAGGGAGAAGAGGGACATCCCTCCTTTTGAAATTAACACAAAGGGGATTCTCAAAGTAATTATGGAAAGAAAGGTTGTTGTGCAAAATAATATTCTTGAAGTAATCGGTGTTAGGATAAATGAGTTTTATCTCTTTATCTCTTTCTCTCTTCTTATCTTCATCACCTCATCATGAAAACACTCATCATTAAGTTTGTTGTATAGTTATTCAGGTTTCCTATCCTTATCATATATACCTTACAATGTATTATAAATATCATGTATTATATGCATAATAAAAACACAAGTCAATATACCTTTTTTTACAAAACTCACATGGTATCAGAGCTTACACTCAAATTTTAATCATGGCCAATCAGCTTATACCTCATAATCAGCCTCCTTTGACCCCAACTCCCACTACCCACCATAGCTTTACCATCAAATTAAATCAAAAAAATTTCCTAGCATGGAAAACTCAATTTATGCCTTTACTAAATTATCACAATATGACTGTCTTCATTGATGGTACTAGTCCAGCCCCACCCACTACAATTCCTTCACCCGATGATCCTATTCAACAAATCCCAAATCCAAATTATTCTAACTGGTTTCAAAAGGATCAACTCTTACTATCTTGGCTTTTATCTTCTCTTAGTGAAGAAGTTTTTCTATATATTATTGGTCTTACTACTTCCTGGGATGTTTGGAATTCGTTAACCAATGCATTTGGATCTATTTCTCAAAATCATCAATTATAACTTCACATTGAATTACAGGAACTCAAACGGAATGATATGTCTGTTTCTACTTATCTTTACAAAGCAAAATGCCTCGTTGATGAATAGGCAGCCGCTGGGAGACTTATTTCAACAATGGAGTTTAATGCTATCATTTACCGCAATATTGGGAGTGAATTTCATTCCATAATTTCGGCACTCAATCTTAAATCTGAATCAGTAATATTTCATGAGCTCCATAGTCAATTGTTGGCACACGAAATTCTTCTTCATAGCATGACCGATCTTCCTCAAGCCAACATCACCACCCGCCAACCAAATCAGAGTGTCCAACCTTTCAATATGCACCTAGCTTTAGTACCTCAACATCCAAACTTTCGTCGTACTAAAGTTGCTTGTCAGATTTGTGGTTTTTACAACCACACTGCTGATCGTTTTCGACGTTAAAGACTTCAGTTTGTTTTCATTTATTTGATTTTTTATATTATATAAAACTATTTAATATTCAATAAAAATTGAAAGTATTCCATAAATAACTCAACAATGATTTAATTTCGTTATTTAAAAATGATTCAATTCAATTTTCTAAAAATAATTAAAACCAATCTAATTATAAAAGATTGACTTGATAATTCATTTGACTCACTTGATTCGTAATTGAAAAATGTACTTCAAAAATGGCTCAGAATAATTCAAAATCGAAAAAATTCGATCTCTAAAATTATCAAAGTCAAGTTATATTAACTCGTAAAGTGATTGTAAATCCTCTCACCCATACTAACTCGGAATAATAATTCAAAATGGTGCATTAAATGATAAAAATATACAAAATATCAAAATCAGAAGTATATATTATAGTGTGTGTTAATAGTAAAGTGAGGCTGTAGATAGTATGAGATTACTTAAATTTTATAAGGAAATATTACTATATTATAATTTATAGGTTAATGTTGTTTTAAAACAAAATTTTTGAATGTAAAATTATATTTTTTTAAATGTAAATACAATTAATTTAAAATTATATTTATATTATATAAAATAAAAATATTAAATATTAATTGTGAAACTTGTCCTCTTATATAATGTTCACAATTTATTTTTTATTTTTATCGAATTAAGTTTCAACAAATTATCTCCTTAAAAACAACAAAAGCCTTTTTTGTTACTAATTTATCATCAAAGTCTATTAAATAATAATAATATTCAAAATAAGTGTTAGAAAGCTAAGTATAAAAATTTTAAAGCTTATATAAAAACAGTTGCAAAGTATATAAATGGGGTAAGTGGAAGTTTGATCCATTTTTCAATTTAATCTCTTTGATGTTCTTTCATATTAATTAGGCTTATAATGTAACATTTGTCATTTTTGACCCGGATTGTGAGCATATCTTAGCTTTGCAATGGCAATTATCAGTGTCTAATTTCGGATTAAAAATATTAATAGGACATTTAAGTGAATAATAGAAGCATTGGATATTATTTTAAGAAGAAAAGAGTTAATTAAATGTATTATTGAGTTAAGTGTAAGTACATTGATATAATTGTAATATTTTATAAGTGCAGTATTTTAATATATTAAGTGAACCAAGACCCTTATGTGATTTGTGGTTTTTCATGTAGTTGATGAGAAATTATTAGATAATTTAGTCTATCACATCATTTGTAGATTAATTTAATCATACATTAATATGTATACAAATTTAATAATTGTTATATTCACATCAACCAATGTGAATAAAAGTAATAAATATATGTCACTCTAATATTAAATTAATTTACAAATTATATGATAGACTGAGTATATTTAAAATTTTTTGTAGTTGATATTAAAAATATATGTGGCTTTAAGTGAACCTTTAGATAAGGTGAGTAAAATGGTTATTAAATAGGGATTAAAGAAAATTTTGACACATTGAGTATAAAAATTTATTTTTTTTCTCATTCTTCTCCTTCTTTATGTGTTTTCTATAACTTCATAATTTCTTTTCTTCTTCTTCGTCTTCATTCTTGAGCTTGAAACCTATATTTCTATCAAGCTAGACACCTAAACTAGCAAGAAAATGAAGGGAAAAGTGAAGAGAAAGGATTTCACCAAAGCTAAAGGATTGTAAGAAAGAAAAGAAGAAGGTAGAGTTGGGTCTTGAAGGAATTTGACCAAGCCATGGGAGAAATCATTTTGGGTAACCAACAATCTCTCTTTTCCTTTTCTTCTCCTTCTTTACTTGGCATTTTCGTTTATGGTAGAAATCCATTTCAAATGGGTTAGGGTTTAGTTCAAGCTATGATTTCAAGAGCTAAGACTTTACCTTTAAGCTTGTAAATGGATAAAAATAGAATCTTGAAGAGGTTTAGACTATAAAAGGGGGACCTTAATGAGTTAAGTTCTGGCTTTAGTTTAATAAGTTGATTTTGTGTTAATAAGCAAGAAAATAATTAAAAAGGATATTATGATATTATAAGAGACCCTAGAGAGAGTGGACGGCAACCCCAAGGGGAAGAACAAGATTGAATAAAACTTGAAGAAATTAAAAGAGACTCATTGGTAAATGTTAGTACATATGTGTATTCAAACCTTATTATATGCTATTTATGTGTTGTGTGATGTTTTTATGTCTTAAAAATGCATGCTTGATTTTATAAATGCATAGTTGGTGGTTGAATTTAATGATTTATGCAATAAATATCCTTTTTTGTGATTAATGAGTTTGGATGTGAAATGACATAATTTGAGACCTTAGAAATGTTGAAATCAGTATATAAACATGAAAGTGATATTATAGGTTCATTTGTGTGTGATAGGAGTGTTTGTTTTGACCCATTTAGAGTTGTATGTGAAAAATAAAGAGTATCATATTATTTTATCTTTTTTGCTTAGAATTCTATCCAAATTCATGTTTGTGAAAGGGAATTCACAGATGCAAAAGTATGATTCATATGGTTATGAATCCTATTTCATGGCCATAAATCATAACACCTCTAAAAGTAGAAATTGGACAGACCCATTTACGATTTGTTTCAGAACATAAGCTGTGAAGATATGTTTCACGCATGTGAAGGACCTATTTACGCTTGTAAATCACATGTGTCATAATCTTGCCCAAATTTCACAACTGTGAAAGATTTGCCTATATGTTTGAGTTGGATAAAAGCCTTCGCGTGCAGAGTTGCCACTTGGTTCACATATATCATCCTACAAAGGCCACATTCATGACTATGAATTAGAGTACATATAAGATAATAATTAAATCGAATTACACGCTTTTAATTCGGTTTGATTTATGATATTCCATGATGCTTACCATAATAAAAAGTATGCTATGAGTAAGAATATACATGAATGAATATATGTTGATGATTATATGGATTGATGACCATGTACTAGTGTCATATTATGATGATACAAGTTGTGTTGAACATGATGATACGATGTTAATCAGTGTATACAATATGGATATCATAATGAGAATATAAGTCAGTTGCTCTAACTTAGGACTAGAATGACATTGATGGGTAATATTATATTGTAGGATAAGGATAACAAATGAAAGGATTATGATTTAAGGACAAATGGTCTTAAATGTGTGAGCGCCTTTGATTCGTGTAAGCATACAATATATATATATATATATATATATATACTCAGTTAGGGGGTCTTAAGCTTGTGTAAGTACTCCTGACTTGAGAAGCTCATTTGAACATAAACAGAAAGTTAAGCTTGTGTGAAAGTTTTTGATCCTTAATCCTAAACCAAATAGTCTGGTTTAGAGTATTTTGGTAGAAAATAACCAAATTTAATTATTATGGGATCAATGATTATTAAATATAGTTATAAGTCTATGCCTATTCATGAATATTATCTGATATTGAAGTGATATATGCCTGTCAATGTGGATGATTTTGCAATGATTAATACTATTTATGTACATACACAAATATATAAAGAACTAAGCATGCCATAGAACGAAAATAGTACATTATATCATATTGTATGAATGATGTTTTAGTTTGCATATACATATATACCACTAAGTATTACATTGTTTAGTGTGTAAATATTTTTTTTACACGTACGTTCGGAGCTCTTGTAGAGAGTGAACAGAAGAAAGACCTCATCAAAGAGTCAAAGGTCAAACCTCACACTTGATGAGTTGGTGATACATACATGACATTTTTTTAATTTTTTTATATATTATAGGTTAGGGAGTGAAGCTTGATTTTGTATACATATGTTGGGGGATATGTAATTCATATTATCAACATATTTTTTTAGTAAACCTCGGGCCGGTGGATGTCCGAACCTCAATAAAGTTTATTTCTTTTGCATCGTCTTTAAATTTTCTAGAAGTTTTAAAATAGACATAATAATCATGGTGCAATAATAAAGTTATTAAAAAGTTTTTAATGTAACCAATTTTTAATAAAGTTGTTAAAAAATTTATTTCATTTGCTGATATAGTTGGAACAATCCGATTATATAAGAGGGTATTACATATGCAGTTGTCCCTATTATGAAATTAAACAAAATGAAATAAGAATAAAAGGACGATAATAATAAGGAATAAATTTTATTTATCTTTCTTTTTCACACTTGTATTGACTTGCAAGAGTCCTATTTATATACTCTTAATCATATATACATATAAGTTATCATTTGCGAAAATATAAATAAGAGAGTCAATTTGTTTGGAGTTATAAAATTTATACCCCTTAATTAAAATATTACTTATGGGGGTTATGTGGATATCCACAAAGTCATAATATTTATAACACTCCCTCTTGGATGTCCATAACAAATAATGTACCTCGTAAAAGCCTTATTAGGAAAAATATTACAGGATAAAAATCAAGTGAATGAAAAAGAGTATATATTAATTATAATACACATACTAAGCTGTCTCATTAAAAATATTTCCAGAGAAACCTAGTGGAACAAAATCTTAGTCATGAGAAAAAGAGTACAATCTGCATTTTACTCCCTCGGATCATCCTTGAAACTGTACATTCCAATGTTGTGTCTTAGCTTTTTAAATGTCGCAATTGGTATTCAGCAAAATTTTCATAATTTACAGGCCGTTATTTATGTGTTGCTGTCGAAGGACTTGACTGTAGCAGATTTGAAGTCTTGCTTGACGGCACACGACCTTCCTGTCGCTGGGAAGAAGGAAGCTCTGATCAGCAGAATATTGACACATATTGGGGAAGCGAGAAGGGTGAGTCTGAACACTGAAAAAAATACCTGAAAGTAAAGTACAACATTCATTTTGTTCCATGCTTACATTAGGCCATGGATAAATTAGAAGCTAAATGCTGAAAATTTCCATAACTTTTCTCATGAATGCCATTCTGCTGTGTTGAAATGGAGGATTAAAATCATTTTGTACATAAATAAATGGGATAAGCAATCAATATATGTTAATTGCAGCCTTTTTTTTCTGTTGTATGGATTACTTATCAAATCTAAGTTGTTGATAGTTTTATTTCACTTAAGACTCAAGTTAGACAGTATTAATAATATTATAGGAAGCATTAAATTTAGTGTAGAAAGGATAGCTCTATAACTATGAGCTTCAATTTTGTTGCAAATAATGATAATAAAACGCAGTTGTCAGATACTTATACCACTCTTTTGAATAATGTTGACTCTACTCATAATTCCAACATTTGGATTATAAATTAAAATTTTATGTACCTTTTCTTTTTCTTTTATGAATCAAATTCTAAAAAGCTCTTAATTTTGTAAAGAATGATCTAATATAGTGTGTTTGGGTCGAATCTCATTCAAATCTTCTAGTAAATGAATATTGTATGTATTATTACGATTTTTTTCTTTGAAAGATTGTAATCACTTAATTTAACCTAAATCAGATAAGACTGGGCGGTCAGATAGATTAATTTGCGGCAGACGATTAATACAGTTTATTTTAATGAAAACTAATTTGAGCAGTCGGAGTACTTTAGCCATGCTTTTTTAGCTTGATAAAACAGTAAAATGTGTCGCTAAATATAATATGATGATTTCTTTTTTTTCCAATTTGAAATTTAAAAATTTATAATTTTAACATTTTGAATTTATAATAAAAAATGACTGGAAATATGAGAAAAATAACCCATTTTTATAACAAAAAGATTTTAAAAAATTTATTATTAAAGTAGCATTTTTCAATAACTAAAACATTTATATAAATAATTATATTATAAAAATAATAAAAATTATTTATTTTAAAGTTAATATGAAATTATTACTATTATGGTATTAATTTTATTGTACTAGACTTTTATATATTTATTATTATTTTGAACATTATTATATTAATATGATTATTGTTGAAAATTTAAATTATATAAAATACCATTATTTGATATAAGTTTTTAAGTTGATATTTAATCATAATATGAGATTTATAAATTCATTTTTACATTTTTTTCAGTCATTTTCTTTTTTAAATTATTATTTTATTTTTAAAAAGAAAATAGTTCTTTTAAATCTAATTGAATCAATTAGACCTTGACTCAGTCTTCATTTTGGTTAAACGTCTGATCCTGTTTCGAAAACCCTGGTTTTCATCTTCCATAATCAAAGGAATACTATAAAAACTATTAAATTTACTATTTGAACCCATTAATTATATCTTGCTTTATTTTTTCTTCTTTTTTTTTTTAATTATAAGCATTAAAGTATTCAATTTTTCATGGATAAATCTCAATTAGTATATATATATATATATATATATATATATATATATATATATATATATATATATATATATATATATATATATATATATATATTTCTTTCTATTATCTCCTTTTTTAAAAAAAAAAAAATCCAAATCAGCTACTGAGGTCAACAGAGTCGAGTAGAAGACAAAGTCGATCTCATTGTGGCTGACCAGAAACCTTGTTAGACATATTATATTCAAGACCGCGTTTATACCAATTATAATATTCTTGGTCAAATTTTAATTATTTCTTTCATATTTTATAAACACACATATTTGAAAAATAATATGCATTTCCTTAATTTGATCCATATATTTATCTCAAAAAATGACATTCGACCATTTCTTATTTTATTTTATTTTATTTTTCATATAGATTTGGCCAATCTGATTCTATTGAAAAACATTTAGTCATTTTTTTCTTATTTTTATTGGTTGAAACATGATTTTGAAAATAATTTTAATTTAGCAGAATATGAAATGATTCGATAAATCCATCTCACCTAATCTCGTTCACTAGATATAATTTAAATTGTAAGTTTATGAACTATATAATTTTATCATCTTGTTTTTCTTTTATTCTCCTTTTCTACAATCGGCATATATATATATATATATATATATATATAATATGAGACGTTTTTAGGGTTACGGTTCCATTTAATACTATTTTTTTAAGCGTTAAAAAAAATCTAAATGTTCTAATAAATTTTACAATAATTAGGAGTTTTTAATACTAATATATATATATATATATATATATATATATATATAAAAGAATTTTTAATGGTTACGGTTCTATGATAACTATGATAAAATTTATTGAAAGTATTAGTTGGTTAGGTATATTAATTAAAATATCAAATAACATTAAATTTTCATAACTAATTAGAAACATTAATTTTTATTCCTACGGTTCCAAGAGTAACATCTATGGATGAATATATGAAATAAAAGATGAGGCACATAGTAAAATTAGCAGGTTGCCCAAAAACATCAATAGTCAAATTTATAGCGGTGGGACCAATTCCTCCAATTGAAAAAGAAAAGTAAACCATAACCACGCGAGAAAGCAAATGTTGACATTTATATATAGGAAGTCAATTATGAGAATAAGAAAGTACAATAGGGTGACTTGGTCCTTCCATTTGGCTCTTATATAAATGTAGGATTTTAGCTCCATAACTCACAAAAACTCATTACTCTGCAATTTCAAGAGCCCTTTTTTTCATTTTTTGGGTTCACAAACAGATTTAGAAAAAAAGTTTCTTTGATGGCTTTTGTGGGTGCTAATAGCAGCAACATCTTCATGCCAAAGACTATGCCAAATTTGCCTAATACAAAACCTCTTGTCGTGTAAGTTTAATTACTGGTTAAGTTAATTAATGATTGAAATTTTCATATGGGATGATTAAAATTATTAATTTAAGATATACTTAGCAGCTAATTAATCTGACTCTTCATTTGTGTACGTAATTTGTTCAGAAAATCAGCTGGTGGAAGAGAACGGCCAAAACCCATCTCTGGAGGAGGTGCACAAATTAATAGCATAAGAAGCACTGAATTCAGAGCAAAAAGGATAGCTCCTACAACTACAACTACAACAACAAACATCAGTTTTGTCGAAGATAATAACACAACTCGTCAATTATCAGATAGTACTGATGTTACTCTTCTCAATAATCTTGACTCTACTCACAATTACAATGGTTAGATTATGTATCAGATTTTGTTTAAATATCAAATTAATTCAGAGCTCATAGATTTAGTTTAGATAATGATATGGGTCAAATCTCATTCATTGTTTTATGTAAATGAATAGTGTTTTTATTGTTAAATTGTTATTAAGTTTATTTATTTATCTTTTTTTTTTTTTATAAAAGATTTTATAAATGCAACGTTGGGAGAGTAAGACAAAGAAGTTGAGAAAAAATATCTGCATTAGATGAGGGAGATCAAGAGGGAGATCCCACCTTTTGAATATTGATCACAAAGGGGGTTCTTAAAGTAATTATGGAAAGAAAGATTGTTTTGCAAAATAATATTCTTGAAGTAATCGGATCAAATCAAAGACTTCGGTTTGTTTTCTTTTATTTGGTTTTTTATATTATATAAAACTATATAATATTCATTAAAAATTGAAAGTATTTCCATAAACAGCTCAAAAATGATTTAATTTTGTGAATTAAAAATGATTCGGTTCAATTGTCTGAAAATAATTCAAACCGATCTAATTATAAAAGATTGACATGATAATTCATTTGACTCACTTGATTCAAGTGTACTTAAAAAATGACTCTGGAAAATTCAAAATCGAAAAGGTTCCATCTCTGAAATTATCAAAGTCAAGTTATATTAACTTGTAAAGTGATTCTATGTCCTCTCACCAATACTAACTCGGAATAATAATTCAAAATGGAGCATTAAATAGTCAAAATATACAAAATATCAAAATCAGAAGTATATATTATAGAGAGTGTGTGTGTTAATAGCAAAGTGTGGCTGTAGATAGTATGAAATCGATTAAATTTTGGGCATATTACTATATTAAATTAAAATTTTATTTAATTTATATAAAATAAAATATTTTATATTAATTGTGAAACTTGTCCTCTTATATAATGTTCACAATTTATTTTTTCTTTTCATCAAATTAAGTTTCTACAAATTATTCTCCATAAAAACAACAAAAGCCTTTTTTATTACTAATTTATCATCAAAGTCTGTTAAATAATAATAATATTCAAAATAAGAGTTAGAAAGCTAAACATAAAAATTTTAAAGCTTAATATAAGAAAAATCACAAAGTATATAAATGGGGTAAGTGGAATTTTTCAATTTAATCTCTTTGATGTTCTTTCATATTAATTAAGCTTATAATGTATCATCTCGTCAATTTAGACTTGGATCGTGAGCTTACTTTGGTGTCGCAATCATAATTATTAGAGTCTAAATTTAGGTTAAAAATATTAATTGAACATTTAAGTGAAGAATAAAAGTATTAGATATAATTTAAAGAAAAGAAAAGTTAATTAAAGGTATCATTGAGTTAAATACAATTACAATGATATAATTGTAATATTTTACAAATACAATATTTTAATATATTAAATGAACCAAGCCCCTTATGTGATTTGTTTTTGCATGCGGTTAAGGAGAAATTTTAGGTAGACTCGGTCTATCACATCATTTGTAGAGTAATCCAATCACATAGTAACATGTATGTATATTTATTAATTGTTGTATTTATATCAATAAAATGCGTATCACTGTATAATTGAATTAATTTATAAATTATGTGGTACACTGAATCTACTTAAGAATTTTTCGTGGTTGAAATTAAAGATATATATGGTTTTATGTGAACCCTTAGATAAGGGGAGTAAAATGGCTATTAAAGAGGGATTAAAAAGCATTTTTGATACATGAGTATAAAACTCATTTTTTCTCTCTTCTTCTTCTTCTTCTTCTTCATGTGAAGGGAGTGCTTTCTACAACTTCATATTTTCTTTTCTTCTTCTTCGTCTTCATTCTAAAGCTTGAAACCTATATTTTTACCAAGCTAGACACCTAAACTAGCTGCAAAACGAAGGGGGAAGTGAGAGAAGGGATTTCGGCCAAAGCTTGAAGATTGTAAGGAAGAAAAGAAGGTAGAGTTGTGTCTTGAAGGAATTTGACCAAGCCAAAGAAAAAATCATTTTGGGTAACCAAAAATGTCTCTTTTTCTTTTCTTCTCATTTTTTTCTTGTCCTTTTCATTTATGGTAGAAACTCATTTCAAATGGGTTAGAGTTTAGTTCAAGCTATAATTTCGAAAGTTAAAACTCTACCTTTAAGCTTGTAGATGGGTAAAGATATAACCTTGAAGAGGTTTAGACTATAAAAGGGGGACCTTGATGAGTTGATTTCAGGTTTTAGTTTAATAAGTTGATTTTATGATAATAAGTGATAAAATAATTAAAAAGGGTATTTTGATGTTATAAGAGACCCTCAAGACAACCCCAAGGGGGAAAACATGATTGAATCAAACTTGAAGAGATTAAAGGAGACTCATTGGTAAAGATTAGTACATATGTGCATTCAAACCCCACTATATGCTATTAGTGTGTTGTGTGATGTTTTTATATCTTAAAAATGCATACTCGATTTTATAAATGTATAATTGGTGGATGAATTTAAGGATTTATGCAACAAATGTCCTTTTTTATATAATTAATGTGTTTGGATGTGAAATGACATTATGTGAGACCTCAGAAATATTGAAATTGGCATATAAACGTGAAAGTGATGTTATAGGTTCATTTTGTGTGTGATAGGAGTGTTGGTATTGACCAATTTCGAATGGTATGTGAAAAATAAGAAATGTTATGTTATTTCACATTTTTTTAGAATTCTATTCATATTCAAACTCGTAAAAGGGAATTCGCAACTGCGAAAGTATGATTTACAGTTGTGAATCCTATTTCATGGCTGTAAATCATAACACTTGTAAAAGTAGAAATTGGATAGACCATTCACGATTCGTTTCACAAGTACAAGTTGTGAATCTATGCTTCATGCCTATAAAGAACTTATTTACGCTTATGAATCACATGGCTCATAATCTTATCCAAATTTCACGATTGTGAATAATTTGCCTATGTATTTGAGTTGGACAGAAGTCTTCACAGTTAGAGTTATCGCTTGGTTCACAGATATCATCCTGCGAAGGTCACATTCACGACCGTGAATCAGAGTACATAGAAGATAATAATTAATTCGAATTACATGCTTTTATTTCGGTTTGAATTATGATATTCCATGATGCTTACCATAATATAAAAGTATGCTATGAGTAATATTATACTGCAGGATATGGATGGGTAATATATTGATGGGTAATATTATACTGTAGGATATGGATAACAAATGAAAGGATTATGTTTTAAGGACAAATGGTCTTAAATGTGCGAGTGCCTTTGATTCGTGTAAGCATACAATATTATATATATATATATAAGACAAAGTCGATCTCATTGTGGCTGACCAGAAACCTTGTTAGACATATTATATTCAACACCGCGTTTATACCAATTATAATATTCTTGGTCAAATTTTAATTATTTCTTTCATATTTTATAAACACACATATTTGAAAAATAATATGCATTTCCTTCATTTGATCCATATATTTATCTCAAAAAATGACATTCGACCATTTCTTATTTATTTTATTTTTTCATATAGATTTGACCAATCTGATTCTATTGAAAAACATTTAGTCATTTTTTTCTTATTTTTATTGGTTGAAACATGATTTTAAAAATAATTTTAATTTAGCAGAATATGAAATGATTCGATAAATCCATCTCATCTAATCTCGTTCACTAGATATAATTTAAATTGTAAGTTTATAAACTATATAATTTTATCCTCTTGTTTTTCTTTTATTCTCCTTTTCTACAATCGGCATATGAGATGTTTTTAGGGTTACGATTCCATTTAATACTATTTTTTTAAGCGTTAGAAAAAGAAATCTAAATGTCCTAATAAATTTTACAATAATTATGAGTTTTTAATACTATAACATTTAATATTTTTTAATATTAAGAATTATAATAGTTATCTATAAAACTGTAATCTTTGAAAAATCTCATATATATATATATATATATATATATAAGAGTTTTTAACGGTTACGGTTCTATAAATAACTATGATAAAATTTATTGAAAGTATTAGTTGATTAGGTATATTAATTAAAATATCAAATAACATGTCATAACTAATTAGAACCATTAATTTTTATTCCTACGGTTCCAAGAGTAACATCTATCGATGAATATATAAAATAAAAGATGAGGCACATAGTAAAATTAGTAGGAGGTTGTCCAAAAATTAAGAAACTAATACTATATTGTAGTTTAGAGAAAGTGATTCAAAGAAACATGAAATATTTAAAACGTGTTTTTACTCCATATAAAGTTGAAACTCATTTTCAATTTCCACAGTACACGGAAGCTAGTGAAAAGTAACATTTACAATGCCACATTCTCCATGTTATGTTAACAGAAGAAGACCAAAAACTAAGATTGGTTTAAAAAATAAAAAGTTTAAAATAAAGAAGATGTGAAAGTGTGGCAGTGAAAACAGGGTAGCATATAAATGTGTATGCAGAAACAAATAAATGCGATCTCATTTTCATCTTTGAACAAGTCAATACAAGGGACTATGAACAAAACAGTAATATAATACTTTCAGGAAATTGCATATATCTTTCCCTAGGCTCAATCCTGTTCTTTCTTTAAGGCAGTCACAATCATTCTGCACCTTATCTTACTCCAAGGGGAGCCCATATCAATTTCATTTATTCTGTAAAGTTACGCCTATGAAGTTTTTCTTTTTTGATGCCCTATCTCAACTTCTTTCCATTGGTGATGACTCTTTCCATTGGTGATAACTCAAGTGAGGTCATTCACTTTCTCTCTCCTAAAATTCAGAACCCACAACTAAATTTTTAAAGGAGAAAAAACTAGGGCTGACAATTCGTGTCGTGTATAATCGTATCGTGTCTTAATCGGATATGACACGATTAGGCACGACACGATTAACTAATCGTGTCAAAAATTTGAAACACGGACACGATACGGTTAAAATCCGTGTAAACACGACACGACACGATTAGATACGATTAATTTAATGAGTATAAATTATACGACATGACACGATTAGACACGATCTACTTAATGTGTCTAAACTTATACATTTTATACGACACGACACGATACGATTATACACGATTTTACTTAACACAACACGATACGACACGATTATACACGAATATTAAATTAAAAATTTAATTTAATTAATTGAATCTCAATTTAATCAATTTATATTTAATTAATAATTTTAATTTAATTAATTAAGTTTTAATTTAATTAATTAAACTCCAATTAAATATATATAAATTCAATTGAATCAATTTAATTCATTCATACATATATAAATATGTATTATATATATTTATAATATTATAATATATATTTGAATTTTGAGTAAGACTAAAATAATTAGTCATATCTTTATAATTAATAAAATAACATATTTTTAATCGTGTCTAATCGTGTTTTAAAGGTTAGACCGGTAAAATCTGTTTATGACATGATTGTTTTCGTGTCGCAATCGTGTTGATACGGTTATGATCCATATTTGTTTAGCTCATATCCATATACGGTTAAGTCCGTATCGTTTAATCGCGTCGTGTCCAAAATTATCAGCTCTTCAGGGAAAACCTTTGAGATTTTTTAAATAATACTCCTAGTTTTAAATCAATGTATATTAACAAAAATAATATGGTAATTTTCATCTTTGAACAAGTCAATACAAGGGACTATGAACAAAACAGTAAAATAATACTTTCAGTAAATTGCATATATCTTTCCCTAGGCTCAATCCTGTTCTTTCTTTAAGGCAGTCACAATCATTCTGCACCTTATCTTACTCCAAGGGGAGCCCATATCAATTTCATTTATTCTATAAAGTTACGCCTATGAAGTTTTTCTTTTTTGATGCCCTATCTTAACTTCTTTGAGGACTGATAACTCTTTCCATTGGTGATAACTCAAGTGAGGTCATTCACTTTCTCTCTCCTAAAATTCAGAACCCACAACTAAATTTTTAAGGGCGGGAAAACTAGGGCTAATAAGTGTCGTGTCTTAATCGGATATTACATGATTAGACACGACACGATTAACTAATCGTGTCAAAAATTTGAAACACGGACACAATACGATTAAAATCAGTGTAAACACGATTAATTTAATGTGTATAAATTATACGAAATGATACGATTAGACATGATCTACTTAATCTGATGCGGGCAAGTTGTCCAAAAACATCAAGTGGGACCAATTCCTCCAATTGAAAAAGAAAAGTAAACCATAACCACGCGAGAAAGTAAATGTTGAAAGATTGACATTTGTAGGCAGTCAATTAGGGGAATAAGAAAGTACAATAGGGTGACTTGGTCATTGAACTTGGCTCTTATATAAATGCAGGATTTTAGCTTCATAACTCACAAAAACTCATTACTCTGCAATTTCAACAGCCCTTCTTTTTTATTTTTTTTTTGTTCACAGACGGATTTAGAAAAAAAGAGAACAATTTCTGTGATGGCTTTTGTGGGTGCTAATAGCAGCAACATCTTCATGCCAAAGACTGTGAAAAATTTGCCTAATAGAAAATCTCTTGTCATGTAAGTTTAATTACTGGTTAAGTTAATTAATGATTAAAATTTTCATATGGGGTGATTAAAATTATTAATTTATGATATAGTTAGTAGCTAATTAATCTGACTCTTCATTTGTGTAATTTGTTCAGAAGATCAGCTGGCGGAAGAGAACGGCCAAAACCCATCTCTGGAGGAGGTGCACAAATTAATAGCATAAGAAGCACTGAATTTAGAGCAACAAGGATAGCTCCTACTACTACAACTACAACAACAAACATCAGTTTTGTCGAAGATAATAACACAACTCATCAATTATCAGATAGTACTGATGTTACTCTTCTCAATAATCTTGACTCTACTCACAATTACAATGGTTAGATTATGCATCAGATTTCGTTTAAATATCAAATTAATTCAGAGCTCATAGATTTTGTTTAAATAATGATATGGGTCAAATCTCATTGATTGTTTCATGTAAATGAATAGTGTTTTTATTGTTAAATTGTTATTAAGTTTTATTTTTTTTTATCTTTTTTTTTATAAAAGATTTTATAAATGCAACTTTGGGAGAGCAAGACAAAGAAGTTGAGAAAAAATATTTGCATTAATGGATTATGGAAAGAAAGATTGTTGTGCAAAATAATATTCTTAAAGTAATCAGATCAAATTAAAGACTTCGGTTTGTTTTCATTTATTTGATTTTTTATATTATAGAAAACTATATTATATTCATTAAAAATTGAAAGTATTCCATAAACAACTCAAGAATGATTTAATTCCGTTATTTAAAAATGATTTGATTCAATTGTTTGAAAATAATTCAAACCGATCTAATTATAAAATATTGACTTGATAATTCATTTGACTCACTTGATTCAAATGTACTTAAAAAACGATTCATAATCATTCAAAATCGAAAAGATTCAATCTCTAAAATTATCAAGGTCAAGTTATATTATCCCGTAAAGTGATTCTAAGTCCTCTCACCTATACTAACTCGGAATAATAATTCAAAATGGTGCATTAAGTATAGATAAAATATCCAAAATATCAATATATATATTTGTGTGTTAATAGGAAAGTATGGTTGTAGATAGTGTGAAATCAATTAAATTTTATAATGGCATATTACTATATTATAATTTATAGATTATTGCTATTTTAGAATAAAATTTTTGAATATTAAATTATATTATTTTTTATATGTAAATGTAATTAATTTAAAATTTTAAAATTTTATAAGAAAAGAATAAAAGGATGATGATAATAAGGAAGAAATTTTATTTATAATTCTTTTTCACGCACTTGTATCTCACAACTTGATGAGTCCTATTTATAGACTTTTGATCATAAGTACATATAAGTTATAATTTATAAAAATATAAATAAGAGAGTTAATCTTTTTGG
This sequence comes from Triadica sebifera, assembly GCA_023653625.1. Classification (NCBI taxonomy): domain Eukaryota; kingdom Viridiplantae; phylum Streptophyta; class Magnoliopsida; order Malpighiales; family Euphorbiaceae; genus Triadica; species Triadica sebifera. The sequence continues at coordinate 30,191,663 of CM042902.1, forward strand.
GAAGTATAAAATTTATGCCCCTTAATTGTAATGCAACTCATGAAGGTTATGGACGTCCACAAAGTCACAATATTCATAACACTCTCTCTTAGATGTCCATAACAAATAATGTATCTCATTAAAGCTTTATTAGAAAAAAAATCATGTGAAATAAAAACCTTGTGAAGAAAAAAGAGTATAAATTATTTTTTAATACACATGTTAAGTTGTCTCATTAAATTACCTTACTAGGGAAACCTAGTGGGACAAAAACATGGTCAAGATAATCTAATTATTAGATTAAAAAAAGAGTAAACATATCTAGATGAATTGTTTTAATTGTATAATCTAGAAATTGTGCTCTTAATCTAATTATTAGAGTAAACAATCTCACAAACGGGCAGTTGCGAGTTGATAATATGTACACAAGTGACCATTTTGTATTTCCTATTTGGATTGTATTTCCTAATCCTTTTTATCATCCTGATGAATATCAACATCAAACACTCATGATAAAATAATTCTTACATATAATGTCAAGAGCTACAAACTTGTGGAGCGTAGATCGTGCGTTTTTAATACTTTAGGCTGAAGTCAAATTACTAGAACCTGACTCAATTCTACAATATGAATGTTTTGATTCTCTTGTAATTGAATGAAGATGAAAAAAATTATTTTTTCAAGAATTTCTAAATTTTAGAGAAAATTTTTTGATGAAAAATTACATTTTGTAACTTATGAGAAAAGTTATATCATTCCCCAAAAGTTATATTTTTTCATAACTTTATATATAAAATAATATGGGTCTGAGCTGGATTAAGCCCATATGGACGGCCCAATACCACAAAATCCAACAAAAACACATTTCTTAACTTATACAAAAGTTGTAATATATAAATATTTAATATTTTTTGGATTCTCAATCTCAATATGATATCCATTGCAATAGATATTTTTAAATCTTAATAATTTTTTTTTCTGAGACTTGGTAAAAAATAATGCATTTATAATGAGTTTTGTTTCTCCTGGTAGTAATATAGTAGCTCTTTCGAAGTTTTCAATTAATTTTATTATATTGATATTGTATTAATATTGACATTTTTTAATACTAAATGATGAAAATATTTTTTATCTTTAAGAAAAGTATATGTTATGACACTTTCTACAATGACATGTATCTCCTTTAGATTCAACCAAAAAATGAGAAATATTCATATCTTTCATTTAAAATAAGAGAAATAGAGTACATAAGATTTTATAAATAAAATTGAAGACATACTAGAAATAAAAACTCACATTTACAATAATAGGAAAATAAAAATAAAACTTATAACAACTATGTCAAATATTATCTTCATAAAAATTGTTGTATCCAAAATGTATAATATCATCAAGGCCCTCAAAATTATCATCTTTGTATGCCAAATGTGCTTTAACATCATTATTTTGGTAAACAAAAATTGTCTTTACATTTTTCCCTTTCTTTTGATGGAGGCTTTATAGAGTTTGAGTTGTAAGATAGGTACATGACCAAAATTTTTTTCTATGATGTATTTTTTATTACTTCTGAATGGTTACTTTGACCACATTTTTTCTTTTTATGCATTATTTTTCCACTTTTGGAAGGCAAAAAAAAAATATTTGTTTTACCATAGTAATTATGACATTCCCATTCATGACTAACCGCGACTGTGACCACGATTATATGTTATTACATTCACTTTAGAGAATAAAGCAAATTCAGTAAGAAATATTTCATGATATTTTAATAAAAAATTCATAATTTTGTTCAGCCACAAGAAGACATGAAATCGATTCTGAATATTTTTTAAAACTTTTTTCATGATATTGATGTTGTATGAGTACATTGGAAGCATGAAAGGTTGAAAAAGCTTTCTTTAATAAGTCATCATCAATAATATATTCTCTACATAACTTTAATTGAGAACTAATTTTTAAAATAACAGAATTATACTCACTTATAATTTTAATATTTTGAAACCGTAGATGCATACAATTATAACGAGCTTTAGGAAGAATTAATTTATTGGTGATCATACCTTTCTTTCAAATTATTTCATTGCTCGAGCAGGTTATTCATACAAATGATGATGAAGAAAAATCAATGTTTTTGCCTTGCTTTTGATTAGATACCTTATTTCCTATTTGGATTGTATTTCCTAATCCTTTTTATCATCCTGATGAATATCAACATCAAACACTCATGATAAAATAATTCTTACATATAATGTCAAGAGCTACAAACTCAAGTTTGATTAGATTTGACATATTGTAAAATTAAAATAAGAAAAGAAAATAAACTTTAATTTAAACTTGGAATTTTAGAACAAAACTCGCGTTGATATCGTGTTATAAAATTAAAGAAAATGAAGCAAAGGAATTTTATTTATCTCTCTTTTTTCACACACTTGTATCTCATGACTTGCAAATAGGCTATTGATCATGAATACATATAAATTATAATTTATAAAAATATAAATATAAATATACAAGAGGGGAATTTTTTGGGAGTTATAAAATTTATGTCTATTAATTATAATGTAAATCGTGGGCATAATATTTATAACAGTCATTAAAACTCCAATTAGGCTTTTTCTTTAATTTTTCCATTCAAAACTAATAGCTTTCAGTTTGGAACAAAATTTGCTATCCTAAATCCATCCCTATTATTTATTATTAAATAATACAATTTTACTTTAAGCATTATTTTTAATTTAATATAATATTATTTGCTATTTATTTTGATAATATATTTTTAATTTATTATAGCAGTAATTTATAAATTAATATTTCTAGTTATACTTTTAATTTTATATATTAATAGTTGTAGAATTTTAAAACCACAACTTGGTCAATATCAATAGCGTTTATGCTATTGTCAGCAGATATGATAAAAAAATTCAAGCAAATATGAAACTATAATAAATTATTATTTGGAATTATAATGAATTTATTCAATTATGATTTAATGATAATAAATAAAAAAATGTAGGAATAAAAATCAAAAAAATCAGATAAGAAGTTACAATTAAAAATAAAAAATATATTCTTAAAATTATAAATAAATAACTACAAATTTACAATAAAATATTTTAAAATTTTTGAACATAAGAATTAATGGAAAATTTAATTAAATTTTTTTTAAAAAGTTATAAATCTAATTGCTTAAAAAATATTAAATTGATAAAAACATATACTACACTTTGCTTTTAGCCAAAAATAAATTGAAAAATGGATCAATCAGAAAAAAAAAATTTATATATAATTATTACATGAAAAAAAAAAGTGCTATTCGTTTTCCTTTATATTATTATTATAATCAAATAACTGCAATAGCAAAGAAACAGAAAAGCATTCAGTTTTTCAAGTTTTGGTTTGTTGGCCTAATTCCCAATACCCAAATGACCAGACTATCCTCTTCCCCGCTGTCCCGGATCAGCAATTTCGTCTGCCCATCCCCCTAATCACGCCCTCCACCACCGCCTCCAGTGGCAGCCGATCGCCTCGTTTCTAGCCTTTTCCGATATTACTGCTGATACGGTATCAATCTATTCTACTTTTCATATTTTCTTCAAATCTTAACCGCTGCTGAATCTGATCATGTGTTTTCAAGCACGGCAAATGTGTTAGTGTTATATATGCATTTCATTGGCTAATTCTACACAAGATTTGACTTCTGATAAATTTTTGTTGTTGGCTATATATATGCATTATGGCTTCTTCTTTATTCTTCTTCCATCTTCTCTCTCCGGCCTTTATGTATTTAATTTTTAAATAATTGCTGAGATGCTAATAAAGTTTAACACTAAGTTGTCCCATTCTGAGTTTGGATAGGATTTGATTATGATTCCTGGTCTGTTGAGGCAGTTCTTGGTAAATTTATAATTGGGTAAATTTACCCAATATTATAAAATCATAATATTCTTTGATAAAAAATTCCTGGTCTGTTAGAATTTTATAATGTTTTGAATGATTTTGTAATTTCAAGTTAGCAACACAAAACATGAAAGTTGAAACCCACTATAAAATAGATAATTCTCTGCTATATAGGAGAGCAAAGGATAAGATAAAAATCATACCTTGCTTCTCTTAAAAGCAAATGCTGAGTTTCTGGAAATTAAATAGGTAATCAAGTCTTCAAAGTTTTTATCAGTCTTTTTTGTGGTGGGCTTATAATGCAAATCCCTTTTTTGTTTTATTTTGTTGCTATTTACACTTTGGGAAGAGTTGTAAATGAATTAAGTAGTTCGCAAGCTATTCAGGATTTGGTTTTGGAAAAAACTAGTTTGAGATCATTTGTTAATCTTAACGAGTTGAAATCGAACTCAAATCTAAGGTCGAAAACATTTTTGAGCTCGAGTATACTGTTTGATTTGTTAAGTTTGTGACAGATCTAAATGAACTGAGCTCTAACTCATTAATATTTGGCTTGACTCGGTTTGAATACAGCCCTAACTTTGGGGAAGGAATGGGGCAGTGGAAAAGCTCCCAGATAATAGTTCAAGAGCAGGTGTTTGGACATTCACAACATAGGCTGGTTTAGTAAATGGTCAAGTAGCTTGGAGTTAAGTATCTCCTTCTTTCAAAATTAAAAGTGCATTCAGTTGATGATAATTTGTGGATTCAATTGCATTCGTATGTTTCTTTAGCTTTATCTCTTAATTGGTGCCTAATAAGTTTTTACATCTAAAAAAAACTTACTGTTGGTGTCTTTCAGCATGGATCTTCCCACAACCAATGTGGAACTTGTCCCCGAAAAAGAGAAAATTGAAAATGGAAAAGAGGGAGGCCCTGCATTCCATTGTGATCTTTATGACACAGAAGTAGTTCACAAGGTAGCTCAAGTTTTTCTCCCTGGATTAGCAGCTGCTTGTGTTGACAACACAACAGGTGGTGTATTTAGGTCCCCTGCTTCAGTGGCTGTCAATATGAGAAAAGAAATGATTGAATATCTCACCCAGAGAAGTGAAAGTTTTGTTGCTGAGTCAGTCATTTTGGAAGGTGATTCAAGTACTGACGTATCAGACCATCCTTATGATATTATTTCTGATCTTGTTGATGATTTTGCAAGTTCAAAGAGGAATTTCTTTAGTCGGGTTTCAGGATGGCTACTGAGTGAGAAGAGAGAAGACAATATAGATGACTTTGTACAAGAGATGGAAACAAATGGATTTTGGTCTACAGATAGAAGAGAAACAATTGCCCAAACTTTGGTTAAGAATGTTGACTTCAAAAACATTTGTCACTGTGACAAAAAGTTCAACACTGCTGAAGAGCTGGCTGAGCATGTTGTCAACTGTGACTTTAGGTCATTGAATTGTCCAAATGAGGGGTGTACTGCTGTATATTGTGCAAGCCATATGGAGAAGCATGATTCAGTTTGTCCTTTTAAAATAATCCCATGTGAACAGAAGTGTTTGGATAACATCATGAGACGTGAAATGGACAGACACTGTATAACTGTCTGTCCAATGAAGCTTATAAACTGTCCTTTCTATGGTGTGGGCTGCCAGTCCACAGTTCCACGGTCGATGATTCAGCAACATTGTTCAGATGAACTTCAGTTGCACTTGATGTATGCCCTTAAAAATGTTTACAAGGGAGCTTCTGAGGAGGATCTGAAGAAACGTGTGAATCAGATGGTGCAGGTGAGGCGTATGTGGTTACATTTGGGCCTATATGATTCTTGAACACATGCAATAGTTGATATAGTACACAAAAGTCACATATTTTACTATTGCAGCATGCTTAAAGTAATTTTTATTTTCCATGTTTCTCAAATTCTGGGAACAATTATGTGTAGTAGCATTGGTCTTCATATTTTTTTTATTATTCTAAAATTTGTGCTGTGATTAGGCAGAATCCACTTCTTTGTCTCTTATAATACACTGTGATCTCATTTACTAGTAAGTACTAAGCTTTTCTTAAATGCAACATGTTAGTGGGCTACCCTTTACTCTTTTGATGCAGTGGGGGAAAATCACCCATAAATGTTATCTCCACTTCATATCTATTGTAGCATCACTCCCTTGATCGTGGACTAAACACTGAAAAAAATTAAAAAAAAGGAAATCTCCAATTGTTGGATGTCTAATAGTGTGATATTATACTGAGTATTCATGGGACTTTTAAATGGGTCCTAACTAATCTGTCCCTCCATTGTTAGGTGCCTATTAGCCATGTAGGGAGTATAATAGTTTTAGGAAAACTATATTCACTACATCATTTTTGCTTAGATTAGATGAAGTGAGAGAGATCAGTTATTCACATTTTTCCTATATTTATTTTGATCCTTTTGTGCATGTGTGGGTTCCATGAGGTGTAGGGAGGAGAATGTGGGAGTTGGGATTTATGAAATCTGTCTATTTGATCATTTTTCTAATTATGTGGAAGCTTTTCCCACTTAGTGAGATTCTAAACTACAGGCACGAGGATTCAGTGCAATAGAATGGTGTCCTTCCATGGAGCAAAACAGTCTGTCCAACTAGGATCGCAAATTAAAACAGAGACAAATAACTTCTGCATTTCCGGATTAAAATAATTTATCATGTAGGCTCAAGTATAAACATTTCTTATCCAATGGAAAATTTTAGTTGTTGATGTGCAAATTTATGGTATAAGGAATTCTGTGAAACAACACAACAAAATTCCTCAATGACACATGTACACATACAAGTGTGTTGATAGGCACATACTCGTGGGAAAGGCACCTTGTGTGCCATTCATTACGTTAACACCTCAATTCTTCAAGATTGAGGTTTTTCAGAAATGGTTGTCCTTTTTGTTTTTATTTTGTTTCTGCTTTTGGTGAAGCTCCATTATATACTGTGTTATTCTTAGTGGTTTTTCAATTAGATAGTTTTTCCATTATATATGATTCACTTATTTGTCATTCACTGTGCACATGCTGTTCAACGTATCCTGTTTATATATTGGCTTATGAATTGCTTCAAATACCTAACCAGAGGTGAACTTTTGATTTTCCATAACAGTCATCTTCCGGTGAGCTAGAGGCAACTAGAGGCGCAAGATCTTTAACTCTCAGAGTCAGGGAGCTTGATGCAAAGCTCGGACCATTTGAAGATAATACTGCTAGAAAGGTTACTGAAGAATCCACTGAAGCTTTGAATGACAGTACTGACAAATCTACAGATGCATCTGAGCACAAAAATTGTCAATCTCAAAATCCTGCAAATGCCGCAGACAAGGTTGGTGAAGAGTCGACTGAGACTTCAAATTCAACCGCTGAAGGTTCGGAGGAAGCTAAGATCCAAGTATCAACATAAATTACTTCTAGTATATGGGTGAGTAACAGAAATCTCATCCAGAATAACACACCCAACTTCTCAAATGGCCGAACAGCAGTTCTTCTACACAACTTTTTACTCTTTAAAAACACGGGTACCCTTTATTCTTTTGTTCTTTTGAATTCTTTTCTGACGAATATTACTTCTTATCATACAGCTCCTCAAAGTGTCCAGCTGCTAAAATAAATTATGAAATGATTAGTGAATATTAACTTAAAATACCTGTTTTTAGGTTCTTTCTTCCACAATACTTGGTGTTTAGTTTGAGGAAACGTTTTCAATTTTCTTTTTCCGATTTTCATTAGTTTTCTTATTTTCTATTTTTCAAATAGAAAACTGAAAAATATTTTAAAATAGTTGTAGAAAATTTTATATTTTTTAAATGTAAAAAAAACGTGTTTACTTTTATAAATAAAAATTGAAAAATATATATTTTTTGAATTTTCTATCTGCTGTTTATAACTTAAAAAAAAATTTGAAATCATGTTTCTAATTTTTCAAATTAGAAAATAATAAAAATAAACAATAAATTTTATTTTCCAGTTATAATAAAGTAATATTCTAAAAAACTGATATTATTTTTTACAATTAAACAAATAAGGCTTACTTGTTGCTCTATCGCGCAGCTCCCTCGGAAATCTATAGATGCAGAAGTACAATGCTCACTGGACCAACCAATAGAGATTTTCCAAAAGAAAAAAATTTTATTTTTAAATTTTTTGAATTTTGAAAATAAATATTTTTTCTAAAAAAAATTTAAAAAAAACAGTTTATAAAAAATTTAAAAAAAATTAAACATACTATTTGGACAGTAATCCTGTGCTTCTTAAAATCATGTGCAACTGCTCAATTATAAGATTAACCATGACACAATTAACAAATACTTATACACTTAATTATTAATAAATTGATTAGGAATAAATTGGATTTGCATAAAATAAAGTAATTAATGAGGAATAAATTTATTTGCTTACAGAATAATTCTCACTCATTACTAGAGCGTACACTGACACTGACTTAAACGAGTACAAATTAGTTCACAATTTATAAATATATTTTCTCAATCAAACATATCTTATAATTTTTTTTAAAAAATTCATTTATTTAGACGCTTATAATTTTATGTTTAACACAGTCATGAGACATGGTTGATTGTGAATATATTTAGTACTTTTCTCTAATGAACAATGGGAAAAAAAAAAAGTAAACAGTTGAATATTAGATTGAAGATAATCACAATTATCATATTTAATTTATGATTAATTTAATGAGCAATAAATGTTGTTAGGTTGGCAAATATTTTTAGAGAATAAAAAGAAAATTCAGAAAAAAAAAATTTTAAGGAAATAATTTAAGAAGGAAAAAAGTAAAGGAAAATAAATTCTTTCTTCTCTTTATTCTTTCCACAATTAAAATTTTGATCTTTTTCTATCAAACCTGTTTTTACTCGGTAAAATTTTATATACATAAAGTCTGTAAAATTAAATTTTAAACTTGTAAATATTATGCACATTAATACTATAAATACATTTATTAGAATATATTTTTATTGTCCTAAATTTATTTAATTATATCTTGTTTATTATTTTTTTTTAAGTACTTGATTTGAAATTTGCATTTAACAATATAGTTTGCGTGTTTTTTTTTCTTTTTGATAGTCTTTATTTTATTGTGTGCTGTACGAGTATGTATATGAATTTATTTTGAATTTTTTTAAATATATTTATCTTTTGAGGGAAAATAAATAAACAAATATTTAAGTGGATATCTGGTAGTATATAGATAGTACTAATAGAGTTTGAAAAGAAAATGGATAATATAAAAAAATATTTTTAAACAGATTTAAGATGAATATGGATATTTTATTTCTAAAAGAATTCAGACATTTTTTACGGATATCCTATCCAGTGTTTGTAAAACAAGACCAGACCAACTAGTCAGACTGAATTTACACAGAATCGACCGCTATTCCGGTCCGATTTGCTAGAAAACACAGAGCACTCCCCCTTTTACAAGTGTGCAGAATCTTGAAATTAAAAAGCATAATATCCAGTCGATTTTGATTGAACAGGTTAAACCAAAAATCGTTCATTAATCAAGTTCACTGTCTGGTTCGGCTTTAAAATGCTGGTTGTAACCAATTAGGCAGCATTGGCAACTTTTATGAATCAATGAAATTCTCTGTAGAGTTTTCACATTAAAATAATTAACAGCCAAATATGCTATTCAGTTTGCTTGATAGTATAAATAAAGCCAACACTGAAAATGCAAGCTTATTCAAGGGACTATGTTGTGAAGAATTCTTGCTGGGAATTCTAAACATTCATCATTATAAATATGCTTTATCAGTCCAAACTAGCTAATTGAACAATTTGAATTATGCTAATATAGATGTATTGCAGTGAAAAAAATCCAAACATGAAATCATCAAGAAAAGGGATATTAAAATTTGAAATACTGAACTCACATCTGGATCAATGATGAGTAGCCTTGTGAAATCGTTCGGCTCAACTTCGCAACTTCCTTTAACAGCTGGCTAACAGAAGCCTTTATCTCCTCCGGGACAGACAAGTCTGGGTGCCATTCCTCCAATGCATATAAGGTGATTACCCTCATTACAACAGCCAAATTCAAGGTCTTGTAATCACCTTTCCATACACTTTGATTCACAAACTTACATGAATTTTTTAACACACATTTGCTGCATACCTGATAAAAGCATATAAATGGACAACAGAATAAAGTTATGATCTTTATCCAGGAGTACTGACATAAAGATAGTGTCAACAGAATAACTGGATGATGGCTTACAGTGTGCTCTTGAATTTCGAAATATTGGCGCAATCTTTTAGCAGAAAAAACATTCTTTCTCGTGAGGGAGGGACAACCAAAGAGGGCAACCTTTTTCAAGTCACTCCCTGACAACCATCTGTAAAACAAGGTTTCAGCTTGCAATATTGAACTGAAGACAAGCACAAGGGAGAGAGAAAATATTTATGGACTAATACAAAAGTGTGCAAAATCAAACAGATGGAGATAATAACCTAGAAGGATTAGGGCATTTCCATAGGCCATGAAGAGAGTGAAAGAATTAGGTCAAGAACTGATTTCCATTGATCATAAACATGATATCTATACAAGGAAACAAGTATATCAGAATAGGAAAGCAAGACTAAAAATGATACAAATACCCTATATACACGTGGTTGGCTATTTAGAATAGAATTCCCTAGTTAGAGAGTTATCCAACAATATCCAACTTCGAAATGCATACGAAATTGAAAGTTACCCATTTTCTTCCCAACTGTTTGCATTGTATTTCAGTCATTATTTCAATCCTAGTTCCATGATTGCAGTTTCAGTAACTTGTTGGTGAAAATAATTCAAAGCAGATATTCCATAACAGCTTCTGCAGATGTTGATGTGTTTTTCTAATGGAAAGTTGCATCAACTGCATAGATTTGGAATATTTGATAAGAGTTTTATAGATGGAACTAATATATGATATGACAATAGAAGTGACCTTGCCATTTCGATACCGAAAAAGTTTTACGATCCAACAGTAATATGACACGGCCGCTCATGCAACAGAGTTCCAAACCATCTTACTTAATGGTGTACATTTAATTATGTAAAACCTATTGTTTAATTCCATTATTCCAAAGACTTCTATATCTGCACCCGATTATGTGCAACAGACTTTGAAAAGCTCTCATATAGAAAATTCATGGATCATAAAACACAATCAACATAAACATACTGGTGGAACCAAAGTCTCAAGGAGACCTAGCAGGATATTGATAAACCACAATTATTGTTCAACTATGCTAGGTGTCAAAGCAGGGGACTAATCCTTCTAAATAGGGTCCAGGTGGTTGGTTAGTTTTGTGGTCCAGCCTTGGCTGGGCTGGCATCATTCTATTTCTGTTTACGTCTTTTTCGGTGTACCTGGTATTCTATATGAGGGAAACATCTAGACAGCAGGGGCATGAAAAATCTGTTGTAAACTCAAGCTTGGGAGATTTTGCTGAGTCAAGAATATCAGCTCTTGTAATCCTCTGTTATGAATAAGAATTTATTCAAATTTCCTCATTCTTATCAGAGCGGTCGCATTTTGGCGAGGAAGAAGAAACAACCAGCTTCTGCATACATTTGGATCGATCAAATGGAGGAGTTTGGGGAAAAAAAATACTCCTTTGGCATTGATGTAAATTTAGGGAGTTGCATGTTTTAATGGCACATGAAGAAGAAATGGTGAAAGAAGGAAACAGTGATAGTGAGGAGATAAATACTGAACCCAAGGAAGATAAGAAAGAACAGATTGAATTGTCATTGAACTCCATGGTGGGGTTAACGACCAAGAGAACAATGAGATTGAAGGGTGAGAGCTGGTTAGGAAGTGATTGTGTTTGGTGGATTGTGGTGCAACAAACAATTCATCTCAAAGAAATTGGTCAAGCAGCTGGAGATACCTTTGGAGGAAACTAGAGGGTTTTGGGTGTTGACAGGGAATGGCCAGGTCATGTCTAGCAGCGGGAAGTGTAAGGGCTTATTGTTGGGGATACAAGATATGCATATAATTGAGGATTTCTTACTGTTTGAGTTGGGCAGCTCGAATGTCGTGTTGGGGTACAAATGGTTGGAGTCATTAGAGGAGACAAGGGTAAATTGGAAGTTGCACACCTTATGTTTCAAGGTAGGAACTCAGTGGGTTACCCTCAAGGGAGATCCTAGTTTGGTGAAATCACAAATTTTCTTAAATTCCATGATCAAAACCATTTTTAAAATCGGCCAGGGAGTATTGTTAGAGTTTTCCAGCTCGTTCGAAGTCAAGGATGAAGAGGCTGAAGAAATAGACCCACGGTTACAAGCCCTCTTACAGCAGTTCCAAGTTGTTTTCCAAATGCTAGTGGGCTTATCGCCAAGGACAAGTAGGGAGCACACCATCACCTTGAAAGAGGGTATCTCTCCAATCAATGTTTGTCCATACTGATACCCCTACATACAAAAGAATGAAATTGAATGTTTAGTCAAGGAAATGTTACACGTTGAGATAATTAGACCTAGCATCAATCCCTTCTCAAGTCCTGTATTGCTAGTACGGAAGAAAGAAGGAAGATGAAGGTTCCGTATTGATTATCATGCACTGAATAAGGCCATGGTACCTGATAGGTTTCCAATACAAGTCACAGATGAGTTGCTCAATGAATTACATGGCGCCACTATTTTTTTCAAGCTTCATTTAAAATCAAATTATCTTCAAATCTGCACAAGGGCTGAGGACATTTCTAAAATTGCTTTCCGAACTCATGAAGGGCATTATGAGTTCCTGGTAATGCTCTTTGGTCTCACTAATGCATCGACTACATTCCAGTCAATCATGAATGACCTCTTCTGTGACTATTTGAGAAAGTTTGTGCTGGTATTTTTTGATGACATATTAGTATACAACCATACTTTGGAAGAACACTTGCACTTAGTACTTCAATTGCTCCATCAACATTAGTTTTATGTCAACCAAAAGAAATGCAGATTTGGCCAGCGCCAAGTAGAATACCTTGGCCACATAATTTCAGAGCAAAGAGCAGTTGCAAACAAGGCTAAGGTGGCAGCTGTGCTTATATGGCCAGAACCGAAGAATATCACGAAGCTGAAGAGTTTTTTTGGGTCTAATAGGATACTGCCGACTTTTTGTTCAAGGATACGATAGCATCTCTTGGCTCTTGACTCAATTGTTAAAGAAAGACAACTTCGAATGGACAATCTAAGCCTTTGAAGCATTTCAGCAACTAAAGGCAACTATGACTTCAGTGCCGGTATTAGCTCTTCCTGACACTACAAAAACACTTATGGTGGAAGTGGACACTTCAAGATTTGGAGTAGGAGTAGTTCTCATGCAGAGTGAAGCATCCTTTTACAGCCAAGGGAATTGCTTAACTATTCCTGAAATAAGTTGTAAGACTCCATGGATTTTTGGAGTCCATTATTTCAGACCGAGACAAGATATTCTCGAGCAATTTTTGGGTTGCTTTATTTGCTTTGCAGAGCACTCATTTGAAGAAGAGCTCTGCTTACCACCCCCAAATAGATGGGCAATCGAAGGTGGTTAATAGGTGTTTGGAAACGTACCTCCACTATTTCACTAGTGACAAACCAAAATCATGGGCAAAGTGATTGGCATGGGTAGAATATTGGTAGAATACCTCATATCATTCAGCTAGTGAAATGACCCTATTCAAGGCACTTTATGGTTGTGATCTCCCTCCTCTACTTTGTTACAATAGCGGCAGAACTATTAATGCTTCAGTGGATTAGTTACTGAAGGAAAAATATGCTATTTTAGATAAGATGAAGGCTAATCTCTTAAAAGCTCAGCAACATATGAAGGTTGTGGCCGACGGAAAGTGAAGAGATGTTTAGTTCCAGGTTGGGGATAAGGATTATTTGAAGCTAAGGCCACACAAACTCAAGCTTTGGTTGTGCATCATAATGAGAAGTTGGTGCCTCGCTATTTTGGTCCTTATACGGTGCTGGAACGTATTGGAGCTGTTGCGTATAAACTAGCATTGCCATCCATTGCCAGCATCCATCCAGTGTTCCATGTTTCTCAGCTTAAGAGAGTTGTGGGTACTTAGGCCACTGTCCAGCCTCTACCAATGACTCTTCCTACCGCTATGGAGTGGAATGTCGAGCCTTCTGAAGTACTGGGCATTGGAGCAGCTAAAACCTCTGCTGGACTTGAAGTATTGATTGCCTTAAAAGACCTGCCCACCTTTGAAGCCAATTGGGAACCGTTCGATTTGCTTCACCAGCAATTTCCTGAGTTATCTTGAGGACAAGGTGAAAGTTTTGGCAGGTATTGATAAACCACCAGTATTGTTCAAGTATGCTAGGCGTCCAAAGCAGGGGAGTAATTCTTCTAAATAGGGTCCAGGTGGTTAGTTAGTTTTGTGATTGAGCCTTGGCTGAGCTGGCATCATTCTATTTCTGTTTACGTCTTTTTCGATGTACCTGATATTCTATATGAGGGTGAGATCTAGAGGGCAGGGGCATAAAAAATCTGTTGTAAGTCTGTTGTAAGCTTAGGCTTGAGAAATTTTGCTGATTCTCGGATATCAGCTCTTGTAATCCTCTGTTATCAATAAGAATTGAATCAGATTTCCTGATTCTTATCAGATATTTTAGGCTTGAGTATGTCAATTAATTTTTAATTGATTTTATCTCCTGATGGTTCTCACTTCTACATTTCATAATTTCATATAAACTGGAATCTTAAGGAGAGTTTCTAGGCCATACGGAACTTTAAAAGCTAAGAAAAAAGAAATAGAAACAAACTTGTACAGTTGGTCTGTGAAAATAAAGAACATAGCACACATTATTATATCCACTTTTTCCCCTTTCTGATACCATTATTCTGTTTCAAAAAGGATTTCTGCCAACACCAACATCATATACATACAATAGAATGTTGGACAATACCACACACATTGCTCCTAGGCCAATTAAAGTAGCAAACAGCCCAACATGTCTGATTTTAAAGTAGAAACCTATCTTGCACACAATAATTGTCATACAATCACATTGTAAAATGAAATTTCAAGAAAGCATTCTTGAAACAAAGTAATAAATTCACTATGAACGTGCAAAACCACCTTGCAACAATGGTCAGAAAAACCAAGAAAGAAGTAGCGAAAGATTATATGCTAATCATGGCAGAACTTGGATGCTAAAAGCACATCTCATCTACCAGCATACTAAACCACAGCATATTTAGCAAACTATGATTCTAAATAACACATGGGGATGGTGCAGTTCTAAAAAGTTTAAGGACTCCTTTATAAAAGAAAGATACCCAAAAACAAAATATCAAAAAAAAAATCAACTTACTTAGCAATATCTTGTTTATCCTTGCCGAACTTCTCAGCAGCAAACTTGATAAAACCTCTACCATAATGATTATCAAAGCAACTAAAATCCAGCTTACCCTGCCTCAGAAAATTAACATTATTAAAATAACTCTCCTTGTACAAATGACTCAGAAACATTCTCATATCCTCTGATAACTCCTTAAAAACCATTAATTCCTCCTCTTCCTTTTTCTCAATTTGCAATTTCTCTGCACATTTATCTCCTCTAAACAGTCCATGAAGACTCTTGGACGTCTCTGAATCCTTGCTTTTTACATTTTGATTACCTTTGTCATTATTTGAGTTCTCTGCAACTTTCTTTCCTGCAAACAATTCGTAAAGACTCTTGCTTTTTACTCTGGACTCTGCTTCTTTCAAATCCCTCACTTCTTTCTCTAATTCCCATAGTTTTTTCTTCACTTCATTGTTTTGAGTTTCAAAATGGATGTCTATTACGGTTTCTTGAGATAAACCAACAGCTTCTTGGAAGAGAAGGTTAAGGGGCTTCTTGTTTTGGTTTGTGTGAGTTTGGGCAGAGGAGGAAGTAAGAGTTCTATAGATGGAAAATTTGCAGAGAGGGCTTTGGATTTTGAGAAGAGGGGTTCTTGAGAAAGACATCGATTCGAATCCTCACACAGTCGGTCAGAAGTTGCAGGGTTTTGAGGGTTTGCAATTATTCGGTTCAAACACAATAATCGAACCCAATCAATTTAATTCGGTATTTTCAATTCAAATCTCAATTTTTTTTATCAATTTGAGCCCTAAAATTTTCAATTACTTTTAATTTGATTCTTTTATCTGTTCCATCCAATTCATAGAGAGAACTTCAAGGTATAGCATTGCGATTGAGATTGGAATTACAAGCTCTAATTGATAGAACCAAAACATTTGAGGTTTAAATAATTTTGTACATACTTTCTTTAAAATTAAAAAAATGGAAAAAAAAAAAAAGCTTCACATGGAGAAAGTTTGATGGGAGGTTTGAATTGAAAGCTCCAGAATATATTAGGGGTCAAATTTGATAAGAAAAAAATTAAGATTCGATTTGAATTCATAATTTCATAAAACTTAGATAGAATTGATTCAATCTGATCGGTTAGATTTTAAAAAAATCAGTTATAACTGAACCGAACTGATATGTTGCATTCATTTGCTAAAGTCTGAGGCCCTTGTGCAAAAATTCATTTTATAATAATTTTTTATGAGAAAGTACACGGTCATCTCATTTCATATCTAATTTGACATTTTTATTTAAAAAATAATTTTTTTCTTCACATTTATACGTTTTTTTTTTCTTTTCAAAATAGTTGGTAAAAAAGATAAAGTTAAAAATTGAAAAAAAAAAAGTAAATTTATCAAACAAAAAAAATAAGTAAAAATGTATTTTTTATAAAAAAAAAAAAAGATATAGGATGTAACTTTTTTTTTTTTTTAGCAGGTGGCTAGGTGTACTTTTATGCAGTTCTATAGTATTCAGGGTCTTAACTTTTATTTTAATTGTCATTAAGTCTTTTGTAATAAATTTAACATATACAACATTACATTTATAATTTTCTGATAAAAAAAAATTCATGTGAGAAAAAAGAAGAAAGTAAATTTTGAATTAAATAAATAATATTTATATTGGTAATTTTATATTTAATATCAACAAATTAATTATTTTTACAAAACAACAATTATCAATTTATTATCAGTCATCAGCTATTAACTAATGGTGGTCATTAACTATTATATACAGGTAAACCAAATAAGCTTTAAATAAATTAATTTCTTTGCATTGCAAAAAAAAATACTTGAAATGGGACGAATGGAGTACTACTTTTGATCCACGCCATTTGTCTTTTAAAGGTGGTATTGTGACACAAAAATTGAAAAAAGAAAAAAGAAAATCTAAATTCTAGATAAAATATGTATAATTGACTAACTTACATTTAATCTCTAATAATTATTCGAGAAAAGGTTATAAAAGATGAGAGAAACATAAAATTGTGATTGAATTTATGACAATTATAATACAACAATAAAAATAAAAAATAATCATAAATGCATCATTAATTTTGTTAAAATGAAGGTCTGTAAACTACAAATTGAAAAAAAAAATGGTAGCAACTCATAAACCAAAAAATACCCTGATTTAAACAAGAAAAATGGAGATTTTGAAATGTAAAATTGAGAGAGATTTCAAATTGTAGAACATAATATACATTACTCTTGACTTTTATTAAATATATATATATATGTGCAAGATATAAAATATCTAATCATTTCAATATAGAAAATCAACTGCTAATAGCCATACAGACAACTACCTAAGACATATATTTTGATTATTTTTTTCAAGATAAATCTCCTTGATTTAAGATAGTACAATCAACTTTGATTTTTTTTTAATAAATGCTAGATAAAATAACATCAAATAAACATCATATGGGTTGTAGTAAATCATCCAAAAAATCAGCCTCATTACTGAATATTCAGCTACAATTACTGTTCAATTTCAGTTGCACCATGCATGAACTTTCAGCTTCATTATCCAAGATAAATCTCATGAGTTCTAACACTCTTGATTGCCTAATTTAAATTCCGAATTGCATATATCACTAAATTGATACATTTAACTGATTGAAGTTTGAATTTAAATTTTAACTAGAGAAAAATTAAAATAAAGATAAATAATTATGAAAAAAGCCTAATAAAGTATTTAAAAGATGTTAAAAATAATAAAAGACTAAACTATAAAATTTGACAAGTTTTGAAATCAATTTGTAATTTACCAAAAATTGAGCAATTTAATGAGATATTGTTAATTAAACGTAAGTGTTGGACATTTATATATGTATGTTGCCGATTATTAGAAAAGAAGTGAAGAGTTAACATGTTAATTGTTCTGTATATTAAAGTATATGGTCAAATTTAGTGGGTTCCACACGAGGATTTTTGTTTTTCTTCTTCTTTCTTCTTTTTGTTTTTCTTCTCCTCTTTATTTCTTTTCTTCTTTCTTTTCTACTCAAGAACCAGCCTCCACACCACCCTTACCATCCTCCATAATCAAGAGCTTATGCCTGAGAGAAAAAAGAGAGAGAAAGACAAAGTAAATTGATTTTCATGCACAACAAGACCTAAGGAAGTTAAGGAGAACAAAAAGAAAGAAAAATAAGCAAGTTCTGAGAAGAGATAAATCTTCATAGTTGTAATCAAGTAAAAGAAAGAGTATAGGTAAGAAGCTCATCTTCTCCTTTATAATATTTTCTTAAGAAAGTTGGGGCTTTGAACTCATTTAGAGCTTGTGGTTGAAAAGAGAAAGTTTAGGGTTTCATGAGAGAGTTTAAGATTTTGAGAGTTCAGGATATAAAAGGTTTTGATGATGGTTTTATGATGTTGTATGAGTTCCTAATGACAAGGAACAAGCTCAAAGAAATAAAAGCAAAGAGAAAATTATCTAGAGAAAGTGAAAGAGAGATATAAAAAAAAAAGATTTATGCATAACTTATGACAATAGCCTATTTTTATCCTCAAGTTGCATAATTTGAGTATTTGATAAGTAAATTATTGTAAATTAATAGTATTTTATGATAAAATTTTGAGAATGCATGTTTGCTAGATTTATGAATATATTTAGTAAAAATTGAATTAGATGATGTGTTTTTTGCTGGAATTTATGAAGCAGTGTGTATATAAACTTTTATAATTTCAGTTATAGAATTTATATTTGTATGTTTTTAGTTGAGTTTGAAAGGTAAAACATAGAGTTTTAACTTTTATTTAGACTATAAAATCTAAATATATAACATTCTCTCATATAATTAGGAATAATCTCAATTATATAGGAAAATGTCACTTGTCTATTATCTTAAAATTCGATTGAATTAAAATTTCTTCCATTTTAGTTATTATATTTTCATATGTTATTTAGTTATTTATTTTTACATGATAGCAATATGTCATTCAATTAATAAATATATTTTATATGCGGAATTAACAAATCATGTCCATATTTTCAAATATAAGTTTAGGCTTTAATTATCTAAATGTTTACAAAATACATATGATCCAAATAAAATTACATATTCTCATCATAAAAGAGATATGTAAAACTTTTGAAAAGCATAATTATACTCATCACCCATGACATATGGAGAAGAACAAAATGTATGTCATGTAAAGTATCAACCTTCTGACGTGAATTTACTTTATTTAACTATGTATGAGCTTGCTTTTCTTTCTGTCAACTTCTCTCTATAAGCTCTGAACTTGCGTATGGAAAAATACCCGCATGCTAAGTAATCTAATAATTAGTGGTACATATGTACATAAATATTCATACATACACTTATGATATGTCATAAAAATTTTATGTTCATATTATCCAATTTTGCATATAAATAATCATAAATAATAATTCATAAGTTAAAAATATGGGATGTTTAGAGTTAATACGTTGATGCTTGCTAAAGTAGTTAAGTATATTGGATGACCTATTATGAGACAATCACATGAATATCTATTTAATGTCAGTGATAGTATTATCATAATAATGATGCAAATATCCTTAAACTTAAGATATTCAAGGTTATCTTGAATACTGAATTTTATATTTTGATTTTATTTCTTATTGTCTTTCAGAGGTCACTCATGAGATGGTGATTGGATATAACATGAGGTATTCAAAAGTATACAATTGAGTAATCAATAAATGATTAACCACTCTTGATAGAATGAAAGTATATATATGATCTCTTATATAAATCATTACTTAGAAATCCTTGGCTGAGATGGACAAGTTTTGAAGAAAATTTTCAAAGACATGTCTAATAGAGTAATGAGTTTCATAGATAAGAATTAATATCATTTAGACTAGATGTAACGTAGTCAGTCTAGTAGAAGTTGATACACAGTTTATACTCTGAATCAAATGAGATATAATATGGTAAAAAGTCAAATTGCATAGTAATTATCTATGAAAAGTTTACAGTTAGACCACTAAATTTCTGGTTATTTAGATAGTCATGATGTATTGTTAGATACCGCTTATGATATATTTGAAATCATACGATGATTTGAGCTAACAACAAAATTGAAAAATTAATGGGTCACACGTATAAAATGATTGAAGGAATTTGAATCCAAAATTCATTTCAATTTCCTTCAATCATTTTATACGTGTGACCCATTAATTTTTCGATTTTATTGTTAGCTCAAATCATCGTATGATCAAGAGAGATAAAATTTGGGCTAGACTCATTCATGGTCACGATAAGTGTATCGCAATTGCGGATATGTTATTTGCGATGGAGTTTGTGGTTACTAATGAGTTTGCTAACTATTATGCTATTTTGTGTCGTGGATTGTCATGGGCATGACAAGTTATTTACAGCTGTGAATATTGTGATATTAGCACAATTCGCGGTAGCGAAGGGTGTTATGCAGTTATGAATCAAGTTGGTTCAACAATTCTATTTTGAATAATAAGCCTAAACCTAGGATTTGGAAAATTCTACTTTAATACAGATTAGAGAATATATAAATTGTCTCATTAAAGGTTAATTTTGGTGCTGCCAACTTAGAGAAATAAAAGTTATCCATCTCCCATCTCTCTCACAAGATAATTCATTTTAGCTAGCACTTAAATTGATTGTCACATCATCTCTATTGTGGTTTTCATTTTCAATCATTCGCGTGAATTTCTGTTAGAGACAATCTAATTTTTTGATTATTGTAGTTTGCTACAACCCAATAAAAATAGAAAGACACACAACTTGGAATATCAAGAGTTACAAATAATAGTAATCAATTTATCTTATTGAATGATTCAACATGATTTTAAATTATATAGAGCATTCTATAGGTTTAGGATTTAATTAAATTTTAAATTTTCACTTCTATATGTATAAGATGCATGTTTAAAACACAACAGTTCTAACAAAATTTTAAAAATGACAATTGAAGTATATCACATTTTTCCCAAAAAAAACATTGAAAGTGAACTGGAGATAATATCATACATGTATAGTGATCAATTTCAGGCAAGCAACATATAATAATTATCAGTTATAGAGCAAAAAGAGTTTTTTGCTTCAGTCTGCTCATCCACTGTATGTTATAATTTAGTTAGTTAAATTTTTTTAGCCTTTTATTACAATAGCTTCGTAATTGTTATTCGCCAATAAAAAAAATTCTGAACATTTAATATGTGAAGATAAAATTAAGGTTTTTAGAACTAATTCAGCTATTGAATTATAAAAAAAATAAAGGGTAAAAATGGAAGGTTCAGTCGTAGTTGTATTAAAGTTGAACCAGTTTAAGTAAAATTTTTTCAAATATAATATTTAACATGTTTCATGTATAGTAAAATATATGAAAAATATTTGTACTAAATATTTTCCACGCACAATTGCATATTCAGAATATTAATATTCATAATTTAGATTAATACATAACGACATTTAAAAATATTTTCAAATATGGAATTATTTTTAAATCCTTACATTATAATATGTCTTACAACTTAACCCATAGTGAATTTTATAATATGTCTTACAACTTAACCCATAGTGAATTTTCATATTCATGGTTTCATAGTCAATTTTGGCGTATTTTGAATTGCTATTGGGTATCAAAAAAATAAATATATAATTTTTATTATTTAAATAACTGATTTTTAAAATTTTTTAAACTGTGTTTTATAAATCTATTTCTGACAAAAAATATATGTTTACCTATTTTTCTTCAAAAACAATTTTTAAAACTCAAAAAAATTAAAAATAAAAAAAATATATTTTCCAAGAGCCTTTTTTCTAAATATAATGTCAAACAGGTTCATATTAATCTCAAATCTTCACTTAGGGAAAAAGTTGATTAAAGACTTACATGGTGGAGGTTTAGTCGGTAGTTTGGGTCATGATATGATTCTAACTGTTGATACTGAGCGCTACTATTGGCCTCGCTTGGGAATTAATGTAACAGTGTATATGTTAAAGATGTTATGTTTGCGAAATGGCGAAGGATCATTCTCAAAACCATTGCCTGTTCCTAACAATATTTGAACGGAGTTGTCTATGGATTTTATCCTTGGTTTGCCTCAATTCTGTTTTTGTTATGGATAACATGTTTTCTAAGATCTTACAAGAAATCATCTGATGCCTCTGGCTAGTAAGGAGGTTGTTTGTTTGCACGACTTCAAATCAGGACAACAAGTTCCTTGATCATTTTTGGAGAACTTTGTGGCATGTGTTTGACTCTTCATTGAACTATAACACTGCTCATCCTCAAAGGGATGGATAAACGAAAGTGGTCAATAGATCCTTGGCCAATTTAATTCTTTGTATTTGTGGAGATAGGTCGAAGCAATGGGATTTTCCACTAGCACAACTGAGTTTGCTTACAATAGTGTTGTTCATAATTCTGAATTTGTGAGCCATAATTGATGCTTTCTAGCATATGGAAGGGTTAATTGGTAAGTTGGTGCAGGATTGTGGGGAATTGGCCAAGTTTATGATGTGGGTTGGCCGAGAGTAACTCGGCCTAATCCATCAGCATCTCCATGCGCAAGTTGTGTTTACAAAACCTGTAGACTAAGGAAATGCAGAATTTGACGTAAGTAGTTCCACTTTGAGTATTTAAATTTTAAAACTGGATATTCATTCAAATATAAATATATATATATATATATATATAACATGCAACAAGTTAAGAGCAAAGTTGGGTGGCTTTTTAATTAGATTGTGAAATTGGTTTACAAAACCTGCAAATTAACGAAATGTGATCTCTTAACTCTTCTTATTAAGGTTCATAATAAATTTGTATTTTAATGTTTTGGTTTTGTTTATTTTAGCTAATTTCTTGACCTTCGTAATTTTGGCAAATTTAAATTTTTGATATGGGAGAGAGTTGTTTTTCCATATACTTTAGGTGGAGTGAGGTTTCAAAATCAAGACCATCCGCCAAAGACAAACAATGCAATTTTATTTTCATCATAAAAATTGAATTAAGGAATTAATTTATTTAAACTATATATAAAAGATTTCGACCTAGAATATAGCTCCAAAATAACTTTATCCATTTTAAAACTGATGGATTTTTATCTCAACACTCATACGATTTCTAATTTTATAACCAAATAGAAAATGGGAATTAATTATATAACTTGATCTAAAACAATGATAAAAATAATTGATAATATATATATATATATATTGAAAGAGAAGATATTATCGATAAATCAAAATTGTTATACGATATCTATAATAAAAATTTAATTTGATAACAAGATGTTGAGATTTGACAATAGAAAATAAATTAAAAATATAAAATGATTACATATAACCTCATCTACATGACTTCTAAAGAGTTTTAATATCTTAATATATTTTAAAAACAGAACTCTCATAAATATTAGTTGAATCCATTCAGAAACTGTTTTTATCTTGTATTATAGATTAAGAATAACTTGAATTAACTTATACTAATTTATAAGAAAAATTTTACAAAAACTAACAAAAAGATCTCATTAAAGAAATAAGCACCGCAAAAAGAAGAGTCATTTGCTTTATTATAAATTTATTACCATATTTTTTTATATATTTAAATATTAAGAAAATAACCACCACAAAAAAATAATAGTCAAATTGTTTTGTAAGGAGGTTGTTTGTTTGCTTAGCTTCAAATCAGGACAAGAAGTTACTTGGTCATTTTGGAGAACTTTGTGGCATGTGTTTCACTCTTCACATTTGAAGATATATTTCTCTTCATATTTGAACATACGGTTCATGCATAGTAAAAAAAAAAATTGCAAGCCTTAATTAAAACCTGAAGACGAAATTTTTTTTTCTTTGTCCTTTTAAAATTTTTGTTTAATGATTAATACTGTAAAAAAGGAAAATTTTTGTTTAATAATAATAATAATAAATGAATAATTTTTTTAAAAATATATATGATATAAGAGTAACTAAATAAAAATAAATTCAAAATTCATTACTTCTTTATATATAAGAATAAATTAGTGTAACACTAATTTAATGTTTGTATTCAAAAAAAAGCTTTAGTTGTTTTTTAAAAAAACTATAATATAGAGTTTTTCAATTAACAGTCATTTGATACTCTAAACACTTATCGGTTGTTGTTTAGAAAAACTTATGAAACACTTATAAATTAACTGTTAGGCAAAAAAAATTATTAATTATCTCAAACAATTAAATCAAAGACCCCTTTAATTTTTTTTTACTTTTTCTTTATTTATTGAACTCCACTACATTAATATGCGTTCTATTATTATTTTCGTTTTAAAAATGAAAAGTCATTTTCCAAAGTTTATAAGATATAAAGAAAAAAATATCATTTCACTTTTTTTATTTTTTTAGTGTTACAGTAAAACATAAAAAAATTATATTTTTCTAGAAATTATTTTTCGAAAATAAATAGTCTTAAATTTGAGTGAAATGTGGCTTGAATTTTGGATTATTTTGTGGTCTGAATTATGATGTTGAAAAGTCTGCTGTTGGCATGTAACTGAATATTTTGTAAGGTCTATATTGATAGCATAGACACAGGCCAACATAGGCATATATAAATATTGTATACTTTACCTGCTTTTAGATAAGGTTAAATTGTTAAGCATAATAGGATTAGGGATTTAAATTTATAATTGTATCCATTTCATCATAATGGAATGTTGGGTTAATATTGCCCGTAGGCATAGAATTTACAGCCAAAACCACACACACAAAAAAAAGTTTATTTTTACCCTTTCTATATTATGTAGAATATAATCTATTTGTGGATGTTTGTGCGTGCTTGTTACAATAATGTTCAAGACTATCGATTCGTATCTTTCATAGCGATCCGATTAATATTTTTATTGAATTTTTTCAACGTGCATTCAACTTATTTATTATTATGTCGTCAATGGGTTGATTCGTTTAGTTAAATTGCATATAATAATATTGTTTTAACTATTTATCATTTTTATACTTTTAAATTATAGCATGTATTGTTTAATTATTGTTAAAAAAATCTAATTGTTAAACCATTATGAGGTTATTTGGAATTGTTGTTAGGTATTAAAAAAACAGATTTAAAATTTTTTTAATTTAATTGACTGATTTTTTTAATTTTTTATAAACTGTTTTTCTCAAATCTGCTTCTGGAAAAAAACATCTATTTATCTGTTTCTTTCCAAAAGCAGTTTTCAAAACTTAAAAAATTTAAAAATAAAATTTTTTTCTCCAAAAGTGTTTTTTGCAAACGTAATGTCAAACGGACCCTATAAGAATATATATATATATATATATATATATATATATATATATATATATATATATATATATATATATATATAACTTATATTTTATATTAAGGTAATTGTACAAAAAACTACTAAAATATCATTTTAAATATTAAACGGATTGTAATCATGTCATCTTGTGTTAAGGAGTTCAATCAACACTCAATTTATTTATTAATCGTGTCACTTAAATAGATGGTGTTATCATGTCGTGTTAAATTTTGACAACCCTAGCTATATTAGATCTAAATTAGCAAAATGAATTTGAAAATGAGTTGGATTTCCATCTTTCTTTCAATGCATTCATGGGAATGAAGAAAATAGAAGAAACTATTAAAGAAAGTTAATAATGAAATATACCAACCTCAGTTGAAAGAAAACAAAAAATCGAATTTAGTAGCATTAGCTAAGGATCGTCATCCCTTTGAGCTTTGACAAGCATGGAGCTGTATTAGCAGTATATTGAAGTGTGTGTCTTACTGAAACTTATCCTGATACCAAAAACAATTACATTGGTTAATGCACCAATCTCACAAATCTTTTCAATTCCCAAGAAAATATATAACATATATAATAGTTTCTAGTAGATATATAGGTCATTGTTCGGTTGACACTTTGATTCACAAAAGTCCCCTTTGTTCCTTCCTAAAATATTTGCAATGGACAAGTCTAAACATCAAGAAAATGATGACAATGTGTACACTAGAATTGGCTGCAAAGCTGATAATATGGAATCACCAAGTGTATGTGATGCTCTAAAATTTTGCCTTCTCAAGTATGCCATGCATGGAGTTGACAAAGTGTTCAATGATAGAAAAAGGTTGAAAAAGAATCCTCTTGTTACATCTAAAGCTGCCCATCAGGCTTTTGAGAAGAGAAAAGGTAAAAAAGAAGTCACATTGCAAGAAAATAAATGGGTAAATGGAACAAAGGAGGATTTTAGTAGTGATCAATGGAACAGTAATAATAGGCATGCTGGTGTGTCACAGGTAGTGAATTCTCCTTCAGAAGGCTATAATCAAATTTATTTTAACTTTGCTGCATTCTTTTCAGTATTACTGATGAAATTTCTGGGTTTTCAATTCAATCTTTTAGTCAGTTTTTTCGCATTTTCGATTTGGTTACCCCAATTTTCTTGGGGTTTTCTGATGTATCCTTTTGAGACAGTAAAACATATTAGAGGGTATTTCATGAAGACACTGTGGAGATTTTTGGGTATTTATAGTAAAAAAGTTAGTGAAAAGGCTCAAAAATCAATAAGAAAAATAGCATTCAGATTGGGATATGGAATTTTCTGGTCAAGCTATGTGTTTGTGATGCTTTCAGGATTACTAGCATTTGGGTTTGCATGTAGTGGGTTAATAATGAGAAACATAGTAGAGATACCTGTTGAGACAAGAGAAATCCTCAACTTCGATTACACAAAAATCAGTCCAGTTGCTTACGTGCCAATGGGCCTAATTTCCAATGATTATAAGGAAGCAGGAGCTCGAGTTATTCCTTACAAACACAAATTGCAGCTTACTGTTTCATTGACTATGCCGGAGTCCGAGTATAATAGGCAACTTGGCATCTTTCAGGTATTTATCCAATTCGGTGAATTTTACGAAAATATGTTTTTATGTTTACTAGCACTAATATCATTTATCATGTGTGTAACTAATAAGCATGAAGAATATTAACTTAAATTAAATAAATAATATGATTATGAATTCATCAAACATGCAGAAAGTTAATCAGTTCTTTTATTTTTGAAATTAAGGTGAGGGTGGAGTTGATGACAGCAAACGGCAAAGCGACGGGAAGCTCAAGTAAACCTTGTTTATTACAAATCAAAAGCTCAGCAATCCGCACTGTTGAAACGGTGATCAAGAGTGTTGCTGTTATTTCTGGGTTTGGATCAGAATCTCAGACTCTCAACATAAAAATGGTGGAATTAACAGAAGGAATTGAACCGACTGAATACCTCAAGGTGACGATGGAATCACGAGCAGAACACAGATCAATTGGGGGCAGTGGCATCCCTGAAATATATGGAGCATCACTATCACTACAATCTGATATTCCACTATTGAAGAGATTCATATGGAAGTGGAGGAGAACCATTTTTGTATGGACAAGCATTTTCTTGTTTTTCATTGAGTTAATCTTTATTTTACTCTTCTTTAGACCTTTACTTATCCCCGGAGGAAGGCCAAGAACAAAACTCCTAGTCTACAAATAGTTCATCATCATCATCATTTAAGATGAATTAATTAGTGAGTGTTCGCATAAATGAATATGAATCTCTAAGTTTGCATTTTAGTTTCAGGAATTAAGATTTTCTTACCATGGAGACCAACAGTAAACCTTGGAATAAGTTGCCATTTATTAATTGTTGCCTTTTTTTTAAAAATTCTTTGAATGGAATACCATGTTAGTTTTTCCGACTTCTCTCCATAAATTGTTTTTTTTTATTATTATTAGTATTATTATTATTATCTACTACTACTACTACTACTACTAGTATTATTATTATTATTATTATTATTATTATTATTATTATTATTATTATTATTATAAGTTTAATCCAATTAAGTGGAATTAGAGTTATAATAGATAGGATTTACTTCAAAAACCTTGATCTATTATAAATCTCATTGTGAAAATGGCAAAGCGGCAGTCTTTCCTCAAGTGCTTCTCCAACCTTCTTGGGTGAAAACTAAAAGATTTAAGGCCAAAATGCTCACTACAAGAAAATCACAAATATGAGGTTTATCACCTAAACCCATATGCCATTTATCCTCCAAGTGCTAAAAATGAAACTTATCACTAACATTTCTTCACTTTTTAGAACTACCATTTTCTACCACGGCCGGTTTGTGTCACCCTCCTAGCCTTACATACAAAATATCGTCTATTCCATGCAAAAGGTCCACTGATGAGCGAAGTATAATACAGCATATATTCCAAGTAAATGATGCTTATTTTCTAAGTTGCTTCTCAGATTTGTAAACCTGCTAAAGAACATCAAACCATTTCAGAACTCGACATATTTACTAAAATTTGAGCCTTAGCTTGTACAAAATTTAATAGATGGAACGAAGATTGTTTCATTTACATGCTCCAAGAACACAGTATCAGGCTATCTATCCAATCAATGTAAATATTCTGAAGCAAGAAAGGTAAAAAAAAATATTCCAGTCCAGTTCAGAATTTACAATTTGCCCCAACCTGCCAGTTGCTTTTAGAAATTTAAAAAGAGAAAACTAAGATAACAACAAAAACACTCAATCACAGAAAAAGACTGTTCATATATAATTAATACCAGACAAATATTCACATGTGAGTTACGGTCAAATGGTCAGAGACTATTTACACTTCAAGACATTCAAAACTCAATGCCACTATTTATCTGAACAGAGAAGGCTGGTTGCCCAACATCCGAGAGTGGGCTATCAACTCTTACAACAATCCCCGAGCTCCCAACATTACCATTCCACTTAGAACGGCCAAACTGGATAAAGGGTAGAGAATATAGATTAACTCACATAAATTAAACAAAACAATAATAACAATAACAATGATGATAATCTACAATGGCATTTCTTTTTGCAAGGCAAAATCAATGTAACTTTACAAGTAACATTCGTTGTACTTTCTACAGTCTACGCAAGTTCAGCAATTTGATGACAAGCTTTAGCAAAAAATTTTAACACTGGACCCAAATTATTACATCCTTGCGCAAATAAAATGGAAAAAGGAACTGGAGAAAATTTGACCAGACATTTCCATATAGTAATGCAATATGCATAGTTACATTAATTCCTTTTGCATCTATAGGAAGAATGTAGTGTCAGCACAAATCCAGTTAATATTAAAGCTTCTGCAAGGCTATTTAACATTAGAAAAGCTAAGTTGCCTACATCATGAGTATTAACAAATAAGGGATGCCAAGTTAATTAAATGATGTTTCAAATGGTGCTGCTATTAGCAAAGGAGCAGAGAAATGGATACATGCTAGACCATACAGGTGTACATATTTTTGGTAAGACTTATTGTTTAAAATTTGTGAAATTCATTTTAATCATCTTGTTTAAAATTGGGGGAAATGAAAAGACAAGCACTGAAAAGCATTTCATTATTATTAATGGATAATTTAGACCATTGTCACTACGCAGTCCTCTCAAATCTGTAAGTGTTGGCGGGCCTAGAGGGAGACTCTACCATCATTTTCCTCTCCTCTATATATTTATCATAGATCTAAAGCAACCGAAATTTTTGAACAGTTGAAAAAAGTCAAGGTAACATAACATGTAGATAACAGTAAAGCAACTTACAGACAGTGATGCAAATATGGAAGGGTGTGTCGTGAATGCACAGCCACAGATCAGATTCAGTTGCTCATTCACTGAATGAATAAGTTCTGCCCGCAACCCTGGATTGCTTCCACCAAAAGTGGGGCACAAGCTGACAGCATATAATTGAGAACAGAGTTAATCACATGGTGATCTGAAAGGACAAGCAACAAGAAAGAAAAAAAATAGATGCAATAAATAACCTCTAGATCCTCATGCTTCATTAAACAATATAACTGGGGGGTAAAACACACACACAGACACACAGAACAAAGTTGAAAATACAGCAGATGAATTCAAGACAAGCCTAAACAATATTGCATACTCTTCACTCGTCTTCATTCTTACAATCCCATGTCACTCACATATTTACCCCCATTTTAGTATAAAGTTATCCATAAGGCTAGTTCCAACTCCCACAGCAAGTAAGAAAAAAGCAGAAGAATCTGTTACAGCCCCACGAAACAACTTGGTTTTCCATATGTCAATTAATCATACAACAAAACATTCTTGATTAAATTGAGCTAAAATTTGACAGCAAGGAATAAGGTTACAAATAAAAAAAAGGAAAAGAAGAAAGGAGACCAGATGCAACAATGTAAAGGCTACAAGATTCAGAAGGACCTTGATGAGGCTAAACTATGTGAACTATCACAAAACTCTTCACTTCAATGGTGACATCTGTTGCAATTACAAGATACACCTAATAATAATATTCCCAACAAGATGTGGATTTTTGCCTACAGATCAAGATTGTCTAGTGCTAAATCACAGAATCTCTCTCTCTCTCTCTCTCTACAGATCAAGATTGTCTAGTGCTACAGAGAGAGAGAGAGATTCTGTGATTTAGCACTAGTGACTAGACAATCTTGATCTGTAGGCAAAAATCCGCATCTTGTTGGGAATATTATCATTAGGTGTATCTTGTAATTGCAACAGATTTCACCATTGAAGTGAAAAGTTTTGTGATAGTTCACATAGTTTAGCCTCATCAAGGTCCTTCTGAATCTTGTAGCCTTTACATTGTTCTCTCTCTCTCTCTCACTCTCTCTATTCCTTGCTGTCAAGAATCTCTCTCTCTCTCTCTCACTCTCTCTATTCCTTGCTGTCAGGAATCTCTCTCTCTCTCTCTCTCACTCTCTCTCTCTCTCTCTCTCTCTCTCTCTCTCTCTGCGCATTGAAAAGCATTCAGTTAAAGTCTACAGAAGATACACTCATGGATACCTCTCTATGGTCAAGTCTATAAGAGATACTCAAGGATGTGCTCACTCTGCATGTGATGTGTTTGTTGAAAGTGATTCAGTCAAGGGGTCTACAAGGAATGGTCAATCTATAGGATATGCACTCCTGGATACTCTTTCCCCCTCTCTCTCCATCTGTTGGATAGATAGATAGGAAAAAGTTTACAAAAATACCACATGGTTTCACAGTTAAATACATAAACAGCTGAGGATGCCTTTTTTTCAGTTTCTTTTTGTGAGTGTGTCTTGGATTGGTACCCTATGGTTTCTGCTTAAAAGTACCTAACACATTTAGTGAATTGAAACCATAGGGTACCACTTTGACACACAAGGGACAGAAGTTTTATGCGTCCAAGTATAGTACCATGTGATTCAATCTTTTAAAGAGTCCCCAACACTCTTAACAAGAATCGGATGTGGCATTAAAAAAAAGAGTTTTATTAAATTTTTATAAAAAAATTAATAACATTTGAAAAAACAAAAATTAAAATTTTTCTCCCTCCTTTGCCTCCACCTCTTCACATTCTCCAAAGCACCATCTCCTCCACCCTACTATTTCCTATTCAAGTCCCAGTACAAAACCCCAACATTCAAGCTCTGAGAATCTTTGAGAATTCAAATCTAACTCCTTTCAATTCAAGCCTTCATACAAAACCCACTACTTCCCCAGGACCAATTTTACAAAATCCAAAAATCAGCATGAAAAGAAATCCAATTATCAATCAGAAAGTGAGAAAGGAAGAGAGAAGTAAAAATTATTTTTAAATGTTACATCAAATTCTCAGTAATGATGTTAGTGACTTCTTAAGGAAATGATACCATATGGTACCACTTCGACCAACAAAAACAAAAACACTCTGTCTCTTATGATTCAAGATGATACCCTGTGACTTTAATAGTGGTGTTAAAGACTGTTTAACAGAATGAAAGCACATAAAATCACTTTGACCAAAAATAGAAACTTTGTCCCTTATATATCAATGCATGAAACCATATAGAACTTTTTTGAACTTTTCCCTTTTGTTTAAATCAGTTCAGTTTCTTGTAATCCCATTGTTGCTATAAACTTGGGATCCATTTCCTTGTTTATAGCAGTAAGTAATTTTGTGTAAGTATGTTTTTTATTTAAAGTTGGAACTAAATGAAGAATGCAAGTATTTTTCCCCTTTAGGTTTGAGTTCCTAAAACTCAGACATCTTAATATTCTCTCTGGCAAGCCTTCCTCTTTAAAGTCCAAAATAGGTCACAAAAGGTACACGGTCTCATAAACACTAGCAACTAGCAGTCTCAAACTTAATTTCAACGTAAATCACCCTTTAACTCAATCTCATGACTGGAACATAACACCCCTAAATCCTCACAACACTGGTCTAGAATTGGATACATGTCTGTAAAAGGTAAAAAGACATCTCTAAACGGAGAACAAAAGATGGGGTATTTAGACCATTCAAGATGTTACAGCAACGAATGGTAATGCCATTTTCACAAACCATATATTTTCAATTTATTATTGAACCTCAAAAGCCAAAAGTCAATGTGATATTCCTTCTTATATCATTATCATCCACACTTGTGACATTTTGAGGCAAGCATGACATTTTTTCTCCATAAAAGGAGACAAGTATAGCATTTTGATTTTATGAATATTAATGCAACATGAAAAATTACCTGAACTGAACTGTAGGCCTCAACATCAGACCAGATCTCTGCCATGCTAAGGCTTGTGCAAAACCTAATGTAAATGATTTGTCAGGCCATTGTATCATTGGAGTGATGCGTGTGCCCCACTTATTCTGGCAAGACGGTCAAGCAGTGGATTTTATTTCAAGTAAAAGAAACCATAGACTTTAGAAGATTTAGCAATTAAAATTCATTCCTATCTAAACACCTACAAGATCCATTATGATTAGCTAAAATCATCAAGTAACAGCCTCATTTACAACAGACCTTATGAGAGAAGCTAAATCTCATTTCCCCTGGATATTGACCCTGAGCTTGGAGAAGGCCCCCGCAAAGAGGTAGAAAAGCACTTGTAGTAAGCCCCTCGCCTGACACATAGGTAAACTGACCATTTGGAAACTGCAAATCCACAAATGACTGCATGTAGAAAGCAGCAGTAGCAAGGAAGAAAAATAAGACAATTAGAAATCCACATCAAGAAACTTACAATTGTAAAGATTTTTGACATGAAAGGAAAACACTATTATACTGACCATCGTCATACATCCATCAACATGTTAACTTCTCATAAAGATGGAAATAGACTTTCCATAAAAAGATGAAACAGTTATTCTTAGATTTATTTAACAAAATGACTAAGTGAATTAGTGATCCCCCTTGTTTATTAACCAGTAAACTACATCCAGCAGTTAATCTATTTTTGTTATTTCAATTTATGCAATTATGAATTTTTGCAATTTCTATATATCAAATAAATGTATCCCATTTTTCTGTACCATATATCTCTCCCATTTAAAGGCATTCATATAATGTGAAGGAGGACTCAGGTTTGTAGCTATAGAAGAGTTACATCTTTGATAATAATGCTTTCCCTAATTGTTTAGCATGAGCAAATCACTCAACTAAGCCTCAGCAGATAAACTACTGCAACAGTTTCAAACAAGTAGACACTGTAAAGTCTCATATTTTAGACCAAGAATTTACTTACACAGGCTAAAGGATTGAGACAGAGCATTGACATTAGCAGCCACCTTCTATGCTTTGACCATACAGCTGGACAAAGAGAATGCAAGCCATTCTGACAAAAAAAAATAGGTGCATAAAGTCCACTAAAGAACACAGCAACAAGCAAGAAACATCCATCTACAAATTTTTGTCTTAGTATAGCGCAAACTGCTGCTTGGTAAAGAATAGAAAAAGACATCTTAAAAGTAAAAATATCAATGCCAATGTCAGGATAACAGAGAATGCACCATTCTGCATCTAGTATAAATTAAAAAGGCAGATATGGAAAAAAAAAAGTAAGTAAATTTGAATTATCAATAAAATGCTTAGCATGTAAGATATTGACACAAACAGAAAAATAATTAGGTAAGTAAGCAATTACAGTTACTTAAGACCTTTTCTTCAGGGGCCAATTCTTATTGTCTTTCAAAAAGGATACAAGGTTCAGGAGAATGACAACTTATTTAAGCAAGCTGATAAGAGGATATCCACACACTTTGCATCTTTTGCCATTCTCAATACCAAACATATCAAATTTTATTCAATTAATTTGACTATAAATTGGACATACCTTCCTATCATAGCCATACCAAAGCAAGTGTTTCTTGGACAGATGAACAGGCAGAAGAAGTGTTGAGTCACGAACAAATAATACTGGTCCAAGCTGGATGAGAAAGAGAGATGAATTGTCATTTCCAGATGTCAAACTGCCATTTGATGCCTCGACTCTCCATAGATCTCCCCTTGCAACCAAAGAACTCTCTATGTTGTGGGTTCTACTGTCATATGTTGATGTGATATTCATGATGCCCTGCAACAGAAGAAAATGAACCATTAAAATAACTCAAAGAATTGAATATACTAGAAAACAAATTGATTTTTGATAGGATCCAATGACAATGATAATGAGAATGACAACATAAAACTTAAAAGTATAAAACTACTACAAAGAAACGTTTTCTTGTCATATAGATGTAAACAAAGTTAGATATTTTCATACTTGAAGCATCTTTCGATTTGCCTATGCAAATTACTAGAGACAATAGGAGCGGACTAGTTTAGACTGTTATGTTTCCCGGATTTGATCACTGGCAATCAGATACGTCAAAGGAAAACAGAACCTTAGGACTCATTAGAGAGAGACCCAAATCTAATTTCATGAAATTTCTGACTTGACTTATTTTTATTATTGCTGTAAACTGTCTCTTTAAAGAGAGATTGCAAGAAAAGAAGATAGAAAGTCTAGAGATTACAATAAAATAGGAAAGCTATGATTTAGAGAATCCTAAGAAAAATAGGAAAGTAGAAAATATGGAAATACCAATAATTCTGCCTTAATAGAATAAACTACTAATTCTACTGTAATTAAATTACGATTAGTCCTATTAAAATTAAACTACTGCAATAACCCTAACCCTAGAATCCTAGAACCGTAACATAGACATTTGCTGATCGCTAGCCAATGAACTGCATAAGTTTGTCATGCATCAAACAGGCCCAAGAGGAAGGGAGAGTAGTGGAACTTAAAAAGGATAAGATTCAACTTGATCAAGTTGAAACAAACCAAACTAGTCTGTTATTTTCACTTAAAAGGGGTAAGATTCAACTTGCTCTATTGAAACAAACCAAATTAGCATGTTACTTTCAGTTCTACTTTACCTCTGGCCACTTTCTGACCTAGTCATGCTGCACCTATAATTTGAATCAATCACCCATCTTCAGCTCGATCAACTTCATTGCATCAAATAACTGCTTTATCTTCTCATTACAAATAAACTTTTAATCCATCCATTAAAGATTTGCATTCTTATCATCTCCCGAGAAGCTACAAGTGAATTTTGGAAATAACAGCATTAAAGAAAATTAGACAGAAGATTTTTCCTAATATCTAGAATGAAAACTGGATTGACCAATTTGATCTTAATGAGAATCAAATTGAACAACTTAGGCCTTGTTTGTTGGTCTTATTGTTATACCAAACATGACCTCATTAGAGAACCATATCTAATAGGTGTTTCTATGTTCATGATCAACCAAATAATCCTAGGAAAAATAGTTAGTTAGACTGCACAAATAGCATAAAGTGGTCATTCTATTTAGAAAGCCTACTAAAACATCCAAAACATTAGCTTAAGCATCTAATCCAAGGCCAAGTAAAATCGCAATTCTATTTGCATTAGAGTCCAAGGCTCAATATAAACTCATTGTTTATTTCCCATCGTGTCCAAGAACAAGTGAACTCTGTAAATTTATTTCCCTAGGCAAAATGCTAATTTATTCAATTTAAGTCTGTACATTTCAAACTGCTTGCTAGAATATTGCTTGAATCAAGGTTGCAAATAACTCAGCTTTTAAATTTGTCTATTCCAGTAATTCCTATCATTACAATTTACAAGTCCTCTAAGATCTACATTACAAACTTCTATACACTCAGATAGCAAAACCAAAACAGATCGAGCAACCCCAATGTCAATGAAATCTAATAACTCAGCTTTTAAATTTGTCTATTCCAGTAATTCCTATCATTACAATTTACAAGTCCTTTAAGATCTACATTACAAAACTTCTATACACTCAGATAGCAAAACCAAAACAGATCGAGCAACCCCAATGTCAATGAAATCTAATATATATATATATATAGACAGCTCATCCCCCCAATAATTCCCGTTAATCAAAACTTCCATTGGTTGGCGTCATGAAATCTAACCATCTGCATAATATTCAATACTAGAAACTATAATAAAAAAAAAATTAGAGAAAAAAAATCATTAATTATGTGCTAAAGGACCACTCCAATGCACAAAATCATTAACGATAATTACCTGTGGTTTACCAAGATGTCCCACAGACCTCAAATCAAAACCACCAGTTTCTTCATCCGATGAACCATCTAGCCGACCACTACCACCACCACCGCCATTATCTACAAATCCAAAATCCTTCAACCTCTCACTCACCAACCCCAACTCCCCCTCCACACTCAATCCCACATCACCCCTTTTACTATCCACCCTCACCTCCATCCCAACAGCCTCCTCTTGTCTAAACGGCAGTGGCAACCTCCTAAAGAACTGCTGCACCAACCCATTCAGGCACGCCCCAAAATCTGCACCAGCTTGACCAATTCTGTTCCCAATATCAAAAATCGCAGAAACCCCATCTATCCCAGTAGTATCTGTTATAACTCCGAAATCACTCCGACTGAAATTGTGACTTGGGAATTCCAAATCAAAAAGCTTCGATTTCTGAGGGTGAGGCCAGGCAAATGCTGGTGGGTGAGTCATGTGGGATTGGATAAGGCCTGTAAACCCCTGCGCTATCCGATCCGCAAGGTCCTGGCCATGCCGCTGCACCTCCTCCCATGCTTCGAAGGACCTCTCCACCGACATTTGGCAATATTATTCAACAAACATGAGATTTGACATGAGAAGTTTCCACAAACCGACAAGAAAGAGGCAGAGAATTCAAATATTGAGACAAATATAAGTCCTTTTTTCTGGGCTTTGAGCTGTTAAGCTTATTGGGTATCAATGCTACTTGTCAAACTCGTCCACACAGAGAGGAACTCCAAAAATGTTTGAATATTTTGGGAAAGATAAAACCGCAAGGAAAGGTATTAATTTTCTAAGGCTATCAAATAACCAAAATCGAACGGAAAAAAAATAACAGCAGAACTGAACCAAAAAGTGAGGAATTAGATAATCAATTTCGGCAATCAGAAAACTGCAGACAAACCCCCAGCCTCAGAAATACGCATTCAATAGCAGCAAAACTTCAAAGCAACAAACTGTACAAGGAATTTATCGAAAACGAACAAATTTCAAAGAGAGACAAGGTGAGGAGATCAATTTTTAAAACTGGAAAAAGAGAGAGAAAAGCGAGGTTAGGGTATTAGAGTGAAGAAGAGAACCAGTGAATAATTCGGGGATTGAAGGTTAGATGGATGGAAGCGATTTTTTGAGAGAGATAGAGAGGAAAAATAGGCGTAGGATAGAAAGCTGAAGGCGTGAAAGTGCGCAGGGTGTGTAATGCGCATACAGAATGCTGTGCCGCCACGTTTATGACATACCTGTGGGTGAATAAATGGATTAGAGATTTTAATTTGCGGAACAGTGAGACAGAGACGGAGGATTGAAATGTACGTGACTATGAAATTTGGGTCCAAAAAACAGAACAAATTACATAAAAATTTTATATAAAAAAATTTTAAAAAACTATAAATTTTAAATATTATGGTATAATATATCATATAATTTTCTATATTTAAAATAATTTATATGAATTTTTTAAAATTTTATATACATTCTAATAATATTTCATAGTAATTTAAAATTTTTATACATTATCAACTATTATAATTATAGAACAATCAGTACATTTAAGTTACTATCTTATTAATTATTATCTCAAACAATAATTTTTATTATATAATAAATGAATAAACTGTAAATTTTTTAAAAATTTATTTTTTATTATAATTTGTTAAATTTCAGTTTTTTTTGTAGTAATATGTTTAAATAAAGAGAGAAAATATCTATGTTTTACTTTGTTTATAATTGAACACTTATTTTTTGTCAATTATATATCTAAAATTTAATTTTTTTTCCATTAAACACCTCCTTTCATTTTTTCATCCAAAATTTAATATTTAAGAATGTAAAAATATTTTGCTACGAAAATTAGTAAAAAAATTAATAAATTTTCTCTTTTAACTACTCAAGTGCATATCATTTAATATTAATATATATTTTATTTTTACATTAATTTGTTCCTATGTTGATTAATTTTTTAAATTACAAGATTTCTTATATTAATTTATTTACATGTTCATTTTTATAAATTAGTTTGCTAATAAATGATGTAAGAAAATTTAGTAATTTAAAAAAAATTAACAATTTTTTAAGTTATATGTTGCCTGACTTGAGTTAAGAATAAAGCCTCTTAATTTTTCAAAATTATTGAATTTTTATTGAAAGATTTTCTTTGAAAAAATTTTCGTAAAAATTTTAAATTATTAACTGATAGATTTAAAATGGAAAAATGAATAGAAATACACAAGTGAAAAAATTTCAAAATAAAATAAAATAAAATAGATCGATAACCAATTAAAAACAAAGTGAAACGTTAAATGTTTTTTTAAACTTTTTCCTTAAATAAAACTAAAAGTACGTATATTTTACAAGTTAAATACAATATTTTAATATATTATATAATTGAAATATTTAAATCCTTAAGCTATGCTGATAAATATATGGAATTAATATTATCTTGGGAAACATAAGATGAAAATCTTGAACAAATTTGGTAAATAATGGATGAAAGATTAAGAGGACTGTACAAATAGGTGAACCAAAATTAATGATAAATAAAAGCAATTTCAATATTTGCAAGCTTGATTTATGAAATTGAGTTAATTTAGTGTAAGAATTCAGATAATTGATGGATTTGCCATCTATTAATCAAAAATTCCGTTGGTATAAATTAATGACTGATTGCCGATGGAAATTGATTTTTATTGAATGGATTATCTATAAAACAATTTATAATTTATCCCTCCAAAATTTTAATAAATTACAATAAAAATAAATGACATTTTAAAAGAGTTTAGAGTTTTTTTTATTACCAACAACTATAATTACATAGCAATCAGTACATTCAAGTATCATTTTTTTAATTGTTATTTCAAAAATTTATTTATAATTGTAATTTGATAAAATTTTATGTGATAAACTGTAATTTGTTTTTATCTATAAATTTTACGGAAATAATTTCCATTGATAAAAGGAAAAAAAAAGCCATTTATTACAGTGTTAAAATTAAGTTTTTGATAATTTAATTAAATTAAATTGTAGAGTGATGGAATTTTCATTATAATCCAAGGAAAATTTTACATATAGTCTCTCAATGTAGCACTGTTGCATAGTTATATTCTTCAATTTTAATTTGTTATAATAATTATTTAAATCATGTAGCAATTTTTTTTATCTATTTTTACAACTTTATAGATTGTCCTTAATGATTATATACTACATCACCGCTTACATGAAATATATTTGATAATTATACGTTATATCACTAAATATACTCAATAAAATACATAATTTCTTAAAAAATTGTGTTTGAACGATTTTTTTTATTTTTTATATTTCAGTGATTTTAATAAGATAATATTATGATATTCATACAGTACAATCAATTTAAAAAAAATATCTAAACATAATTTTATGAGTGCAAAAAAATCAATCTAAACACAATTCTTTTTTAAAAAAATTATGTATTTCATATAAGTAGATGCCTAGCCATCAAGTATATTCCATATAAATGATGATATGATGCCTTGATTACATATAAACTAATAAAAGATATATTTTTGTTATATGAATTAAAGTTAAAAAATATTAGTATTACAAATTAAATATGAGAGACATTACTATTCATTAGTAATGGATAATATGTGAAGTTTACCCTTTTAATCCATAAACAGCTTTTCAATAATTTTAAAAGATAAAAAAATATTTATTGTTGGATATATTAATTGTCTCAAGTCATACAACCTAAACCAAATTAACTTAAAAAATTTATTTCAAAATTTGAGATAGGATCGACACCTACATATGACTAAATTAACATATAAATGTAATTAAACTCCTTAGAGTTCTTAGGATCCGTTTGGTTTAAAGATGAGAATATAAATGAGAATAATTAATT
The DNA here is from genome assembly GCA_023653625.1 of Triadica sebifera. Lineage (NCBI taxonomy): Eukaryota > Viridiplantae > Streptophyta > Magnoliopsida > Malpighiales > Euphorbiaceae > Triadica > Triadica sebifera. Next base: position 30,232,130 of record CM042902.1, read on the forward strand.
TTAACATATTGTTTTATTTATGTTTATTTATTAAAGAATGAGGATAAAATTTCACTTGTATATGTTTTATTAAACATTAAAATGAGAACGAGAATTGATTTCATGTTTTATATTTATTTTTAATATATATACTTTTAAAAATTATAATAATTGGAAAAAATATAATTTATTAAAAAATAATTACAAATATGAAATTATCATTATTAATTCATTTTACATGTATTAAGAATTAAAAATTAAAAACTACAATTAAAATAATAACAAAAAAATACATTTTTTATCTTTTTTTTGGAAAATTCTTGTCTAATAATCTATATTTTTATTGCAATTTAATAGTAAATTATATGTTCGGTTCATATTTAAAATAAAAGCAAAAATAAATACAAAAAAAGTATTTATAAAGATAAAATAAGGTAATTTATTTGTAAATAAAAGTTGAATTTCAAATATATTAAAAAATATATGTGTTTATGTACATAACATATGATTTATAGAAAAAATAGAAAGTTTTATAATTTTTTAGCTAGGTTGACTTAATTTTTATGAAAATGAAATATTCATTCCTAAAGGAGGGAGGGGGTTGAATGATTCCCATTAATAGAAAAATTTCATTCCCATTACATTGTATTTTTCTTGCTAACTAAACATTAATAATATGAATCAATCATTCTCGTTTTTATTCTTACCTCATTTTTTTATGAAACACCCCTTAAATTTAATTAAGCATATAAATAAATTATGTTGCAAAATGTATAAATTATAACTATCTTAATACAATTAATCAAATTAAATAAGGATAGTTCATTAAAATTAATATCCATAGAAATGGTCATTGTCTTATTGACTCACATGTTATCAGAATAACATCGTACAAATGCAAAAGAAAATTTATATAAATAAGTTGTTAATATTCCACATCCATTGGACTTATGAGCAAAGTGTACATACTTTATAACGACTAGGACAATTATCGCCTCACTTTTTAACTTTTTATAGTTAAACCTAAAAGTGCATTTTAACATGATATTCAAAGCCATTAGTAAATTGATATTACACACCATTCCTTATAATGATTAGGACAATTTAAGCTAACTTTTAGAACTAAGTTCAATACATTTCAATATAATATCAAGTCACAACTAATATTGAATCACCATCAAATATATAGTCTTGCAAACTTCACATTTTAGATATCTAGTTTTGAATATTCTACATTGAGTAAAGTGCATTAAAATGTCGCATCAACTAATTTTATGAGTAAAGTGATATCTAGCTTCCATTTAAGATTCTACAAGGGTTGAGTTTATGTGTTAATTTTTATAGTTGGAGTTAGATATGCTACACTTCAATGTAAACATTCTTAAAACTAGAGCTAACAATTTTTTACACGACTTGATTAAACGATATAGATTTAAGTATATATGAGTTTGAGCTAAACAGATGAGTCATAACTATGTTAATACGATTACGATACAAAAAAAATTGTCATAAACGAATTTTAACTGTCTAATTTATTAAGACAATTAAAAATATATAAAAAATTTAATTATTTTAGTGTTATTCAAAGTTCAAATTCGATAAAGTGTTCAAATATATATTATAACTTTTTAAATATCTATAATATATATTTATATATGAATAAATTTATAATATATTTTGTTAAAATTAATTATATTAGCGTATTGTATATATAAATAAATATTAATAAATTAATTTTATAGCTATTATTTTTATATTATATTAATATTATACTAATTTATGTTAGATGAGAATAGAAATATTGTATATTTATGAAATTATTTAGATGAATTAAAATATAATTGATTGTATAGCAATTATTATATGCAGTAGAAATAGAAATTATGTGTGGAATTTTTGTTTTTGCAAATTTTGTTGTATTTTTAATTTAATATTTGTATATCATATCTTATCGTATAATATATATATATATATATATACACACATTTAATTGATCTATCTAATCGTGTTGTGTTATAATATTTTAACCATGTCATGCACATATTTTAATTTTTGGCACAATTAATTAATTGTGTCATGTTTATATTTAATATAATTATGTCATGCACGATACATAATATGACACAACACGAATTGTCATCTCTACTTAAAAATGGTTGTTATTTGATCATTTACAGCACTTGAAAAAAATTCCTACTTCATCTCTTGTAATAATTTAATTTTTGCAATTCTTTACGATATCATGAGATTGAACTAGTAATTAAGTAGTTGTTGTGTACCCCGAGTCTCAAAAAATAGCAATAACATAAAATTGAAAATTCATAATCAACTTGCATTGAATAAATTTTTGCAAGCTATTCTTGAATTGTAAATCTTGTTTGCTAGAATGGCTCTGTTAATTCCATTTTCTGTTTGTGAAAGAAGTTGAGTCACCTTCTAGTTTTTGTTGTGCAATTTTGTTCATATAATTTGAAGAATTTGCACTATTAGCTAAACAAGCCAAAAAGAAAACAAAATGTTAAACATAAAAACAAACATAGAGAAATGGAATGAATAAACATCTTAATTAGAACCTTCACCAATCTGGGTTCCTAATTGTAAAATGACATTATCTCTTAGAAGAAAAAGAAGAAGAAAGAATAACAAACAGGAGCGTATATACAAAAGGAAGATCAAAAGATATATAAAGGCAAGGCATTGGCCAATGGTTGCCATTAAAGCTTTGTGTGGTGCATATAAGTACCTAATAGTGAATGCGTAGTCTTGTTCTTGAAAAATTAGATGCATGACGAAAGTCAAATATTTATATATAAATGATCAAGCAAGAAGAAAGTGTCCATTTACATTTTGGAAAAATTATTTAATAAATCGATTTTTTTTTAAATTGGATTCATGCATTTATTATTTGTTCATCACTGAAAGATGAATTCCAATACAAATTATACTCTGAGAAAGTGGGTCCTAGATCTGCTTGTACAAAATCAGTTTTATATTACCCATTAAATATGACCTAGTTAATAAGATAGTTTAGACAAGTCATAATTGTGTTTAAGGGAATAAAGTTAAAAAAATGAGAAAAGTGATGTATTATGCGTTAACACCCATGACTTTAATATCACAGTCGTGCATGAAGTTTTGAGATGATTAGGCCCGTAACTAGTCGGTCATGCCCGTGAATATCATTAGACATAAAATGTGAACAATCATTTTTTTTCTCTCCTATGCCCTAAAATAAAAAAAGAACATTAGAACTCGAAGTTCTTTCACACTAGAGATCAATGCATTTGTTTTTCCTTGATTTTTGAACCTAAAACACATAAACCAAAGCTAAGATCAAAGTTTCATCAAGTTTGAGAGAAGAATAAGCTTAAAAAAATGAGTTTTTTTAGGAAACCAATCCAAAGAAGAAGACAGGAGTTTGAGTCTTTCATCTCAAATATGTTTTCTTCAATCTTGGTAAGGAATCATGTTTCTCCTTCTTCTTTACAAGTTTTTATAGCCTTTATAGTGTTAAACTAGTTTTTTTTTAAAATTTATTTCCAAATGGGTTAGATTTTGGCTCAAACTTGAGTTTTATGGTTAAATACCCCTTTTTAAGTTGATTAAATGTTATAGTATATTTTAGAAAGGGTTTAATTGGGATTAAGGTTATAAAAAGGTTGAAAGTTAGGGTTTCTATCTTTTATGGCTTTAAAGGTTAAGTTTATGGTTAGAAAAGTTGATATAGTTGTGTTATATGTTATAGGAGTTGGAAGAAAAAATGGTGAAACCCACTAAATGGATAAGAAAACATAAGAGAAGCTTGATTTTTTAAAGCTCATTAGAGGCATATACATATATGCATTAAAGTTTTCAAGTTTGTGACATGTTGTGTGTCAAATGCTTATGAATGCTATAGATGTTAATATTTGGTTATGATGAACATGAAAGTAGTAATTAAGGCCATGAGAACTTAAGAATTAATTATATGAGTATAAATACTAATTAGACATGAATTGCATTGATGAGAATGCTTGGAAAAAACCTTGTATTAAATGAGGCCAAATGTGCATTTAATGGAATGTTGAATAATGGTAGTTAAAAAAGTTGAAAGAGGTACTAATAAAGTTATAAAATGGTTGTTGAACCATAAATGCACGATATGGTATTTAATGAGTTTAGAAAGGTAAGTTGAGATGATTATGTGTTATTATGTGTTAATTGATGTTAGAGCATGATAAATGCATGTTTGATGAGAATGTTGATAGGAAAAGATTGTCATAGGACAATCATTTAGAGCTCATGTATATATATTATATTAAATGTCTTGTTTTATGGTTGATATGCTAGAAAATCCAAATTCATATATATGACATAGGGTTCACGGTCATGAATCATCAAACTATAACTATCCAATTCAGGCAGGAGGGTTTCATGTTTAAGTCACCACATGACTCACGAATATGAATCACATAAGTCACACCTTGTTACCATTTCTGCATGCCAGTGAAGATTGGTACAATTTATGGACAGAAACTATTATGACCTAGTTCATGGTTTGGTTCACGAATAGGGGTACCTGTGAATCATGTTTAAAATGTTATATGTTGCTTTCTTTTATGATTTCAGTATGATGGCTATTCATATTTTTCTATAATTTTATAATATGAATAGAAAACATATGATTATATGAATGTTCATGCATATATGATGCTTGATGAAATTTCACATGCTTCAAAGGTTTGTGCTTTAAGATAAAAGTCTTATATATAAGTATAACAAAGAGTATCTAAACAAGTAAAACTCATACTTGATATTAGAACTAAAAGTAGGATAAGTGACATGTCATTAAGGTGGTTTACAGTATCGTAGTGATATTTTACAGTTATTCTTTAAAGGACAATGTGGCTTAAGCTACAAAAGCGCCCTTAATCCTATATTACATGCAAATACTTTATGTTTTACTTAGTCAAGATGTCTTAATGTCATGCACCGAAAGGTTCATACGGGATTTCCCGCAAATCTACACTTTCCCACATATATGTAATATTCTAGAAGGCTATTGTAAACCATTAGATTAAATGGATCGTGGTCGTCCATTTCGGTAGGTAAGAATTAATCCTAGCCCTCCATTTGGTAGGTGAGAATCAATCCTAGCCATCTATTTTGGTAGGTGGGAGTTGATCTTGACCATCCATTTGGTAGGTGAGAATCAATCATAGTGATTCATTTGGTAGGTGGGAGTTAATCCTAACCATCCATCTGGTAGGTGGGAATTGATTTCGGTCATCCATTGAGGAGGTGGAGGCCTAAATATACCTTATGTAAATTCATTTGTAATCATTCAAGTAATTCAAGCAATCAAGCATTTTCAAGTAATACAAAGCTTTTCTCTCAAACTCTCTTGTGTTCTTGTTTTGCTCTTGAATCTTCTTAATCTCTAAGTTCCGTTCTATTCTCTTTGGAGTGCTTTTATCGGTTTGGAAGGCAGGCTTAGTGCAACGGACCGTGCTAAGTGCCGCACGATTGCTAGTTGAACTCTAGGGTCGTGACATTAAGCTTTAAAAGCGCTTTTAACTTGAGGAGCTCGAACAAGCACACATAATTTAGATAGTGACAGGGTGGCTTAAGCTCAAGGAGCACCTCTGTTCATAACCCGTATCCAAATATTTATGTAGAAAGTTATTAGGCAATTATATTTAAAGTAATTAAAGAACACAATACAATGAAATGGATTCAAAGGTACAATAATACAAAGATACACAATTAATACATTATATGGTATAAATGTTGTTGTGTTCATTTACGCATGGTTCATATGTATAATGTCTATCGGTTCATAAGAAAAGGTATGATACATGATTTAATAATTTATTTTTCATGCCTCGATGTTTAAATATGATGCAATGAGTATGAATGACATGATGTATATTGTTTGATTACATGTTAAATTTTTATGTTATATGTACCACTAAAGTTTCAGTAGCTTAGTGCACATGTATTTTTCTTATGTAGGTCGGAGTCTAGTAGAAAGAAATAAAAGTTCAGCCAAAGAAGCCATCCCAATTCAGAGACATTAGAGTAGAATCAATAAGAGTCAATGATATTATTCATGTCATATTTTGCTTTTTGTACATGACTTAGAGTTTGAGTTATTTACTTGTATATATGTCTGTATTTTAAAGAATTATGTATAATTTTGCTTAAGACATGTATTTTTGTAAATATCGGGTCAGATGAGCCCAAACATGATAGTTTATATATGATAATGGATCTTTGGATCAATGTTTTCTTTATGATGTATTGTATATGATGGGTTTATGGTTCAATAGTAATATTTTACATTTATTCTTTAAAGGACAAGATGACTTAAGCTATAAGGGTGTCCTTAATCTTATATTACATGTAAATACTATATATTTTACTCATTCAAGGTGTCTTAAGCTCTAAAAATGCTTTTGTCTTGAAGAGCTTGGACGAGCACATATGATTTAGATAGTGGCAGGGTGACTTAAGCTTAAGGAGTACCCCTGTTCACAACTCGTATCCAAATAGTTCATGTAAAGAGTTATTAGGTGATTATATTAAAATGATTAAAAAACACAATACAATGAAATTGATTCAAAGGCGGAAGAATAAAAAGATACACAATTAATATGTTATATGGTATACATGTGGGTGTGTTCACTTACACATGGTTCATATGTATAATATCTATTAGTTCCATAAGGTAAGGTATGATACATGATTTAATAATTTTTTTTGTCATGCCTCGATGTTTAAATATGATGCAATGAGTATGAATGATATTATGTATATTGTTTGATTACAAATTAAATTTTTATATCTATATATACCACTAAGTTTTCAGTAGTTTAATGTGCGAGTATTTTCCTCATATAGATCAAAGTCTAGTAGATAGAAATATAAGTTCATCCAGAAAAGTCAATCTAGTTCAAAGATATTATAATAGACCCAATAAGAGCCATTGATATTATTTATGTCATATTTTGCATTTTGTACATGACATAGGATTTGGGTTGTTTACTTATATATATACCCGTATTTTAAAGAATTATGTAATCTTTTTGCTTAAGACATATATTTTTGTAAACATCGGATCGAATGAGCCCAAATATGATAGTTTATATATGATGATGGATCTTTGGATCAATTTTTTCTTTATAAATGTATTGAATATGATTGGTTAATAGGTTTTACATGCAAATGAGTTTTTATGTCAAAAAAGGTTTTCTAAGAAAATGAAAAGTTTTAAATTTTTATAAGTTTTCCACAATAGATATATATGACATTTGCTCATTTAGTTGGATTAATCATAATTAGATGAGAGGACACTACAAGTTTTATATAATCAACTGACCATGGTTGGCTTTAACGGGCAAGAAAATCGCAGTTCTATGTTTGGGCCTTGAGAAAGGAACCATCAACAAAGTGAAAGCAGATTGAAACAACAATAGGTGGCAATCACTTAAAGAAATAAAATGATAAAAAGATGAACAATAAATCACAAAATGAAAATAATTGAAAAATAAAATGCAGAAAATATATGTAACTTCACTTATAACTTTAAATGACTATAAACAAAATAAATGCTAAAATTAAAGTGGAAAAAAGTTCTCTTATTAATAAATGTTGCTCTAATTATAGTGCATATGGGCTACACATGTAACCAATAATAATGTTTTACGACTCTTCTAATTAATCAAAATTATGGTCCAATATAATATTTGTATAAGTAATGTTATTTACTATGTTTATATGAGGGGTGGGTTTATCATTATGAGATCAATCTTTGTTAAGATTACACCAGCCAGCTGCCATGAATTCACAACTGACTATTTTGGTGTGGCCTTGTTTAGCTCCATCCAATTTGTACAATTAAACCGCTTCATTCTACATGATTTTCTTGATTTTATAGGGGTCAGCCTAGGTCATTCCCCACTTACCTTTTTTCAAGGTTACTAGTAGGATCACCTTCCATACCAATTTTCGTCGTGCAAAACTTTTATCCTTAACCCTTTTATTATAGGTCATTTCTACCCTTCATTTTTGAACTTCGTTATAGTCTAAGGACTACAATCTAGCTCCATCAAGCTTATTTAATTCCATAAACATTGTCTGTTCAATGTCAATAGATGTAGGGTCACTTTCCACTTTCCTTCTTAAAGAGTTGGCAACCAACTCAATTTAAATCATAGCCTAATGATCATATACCAACCCATATGGTGATATTTCTATGGTAAATCATTTATTGATTCTGTTAGCTTATAATACCTTTTCTAAGATTTCATGCCAATTCCTTAGAATGTCACCTACAACCTTTTTGATACTGTTGACTAGAATTTTATTGGTTATCTCAACTTGTCATTTAGATTTAAGGATAATATAGAGTTGACTTTGACAATTTAATTCCAAAAGAATCGACAAACTTTGTTATTTTAGCTTTAGTGAACATAGTTCCTTAGTCTATCATAATAAGTTTAGGCAACCCATGTTTGAATATGATCTTTTCTTTAATGAACTTGATCCTGACCTATTAAGTCACATTATTGAAAGCAATCACTTCTACTCACTTAGTAAAATAATATGTTGCCACTAAAATAAATTGTGCCCCTAGATGAATCCCCATACGACATCCACTGCCCAAGCTTTGAAAGGTCATCTCCTCACTATGGAGTACAACTTTCACTAGGATCCGCTAAAATGAGTTATGCTTTTGGCACTACCTACACCCTTTAATATATTAATGACAATCTTTTTCAAAAGTTGGCCCATATAGGCTATATCTAATTACTTGACACTTCATGGTTGGGCCCGATTGATGTGCACCAGCTAACCCTTCATGAATTTTTTTCATTACTAATACATCTTCCTTTGTTGACACACATCTAACCAATTCACCATCTGGTCATCTTCTACACAACTCTTTTGTAAATAAAAAATATTTAAAAGTCATCATTCTTAATGACTATAAGGCGTTTGAATCCTAATTGTTAATGTAATCCAAACCTAGGTTTAAAATGCCTATATCCAAACCTCATAATCCTCTGGTTATTAACACACTAGTCAGTTTATGAATAACTGCCATTTGACCTTAGTCTTTGTATTCTGAAGCGGTATGGGCAAACTCATTAGCTAGTGCATTATTGTCTTGGTACGTCAACTTGATTTATGCTCTCTCAAATCCCCACATCAAGTGTTGTGTTTTGCATACATAAGATTCAAGCATGACATTCTTACACTTATACACTCATGCTACCTAATTCATGACTAAAAAGTAATCCTCAATTGAGTTGACTTTTTTCATCCCATTTATGAAAAGATCTCCATTCCAATGATTAATACCTTATACTCTGCGTAATTGTTAGTATACAAAAAATATAAAGCAAATTTCAATCTTGTGGTCATTTTCTTTAGAAAAGGATCACTAATCCAACACTTGCCCTTGGTTTGCTCTCAAATTATTAAGCTACATTTTCCAAACTACTTCTTATATGCAACCAACCTCTAGAGTCTCAGTTGTTCCTTTAATCTAAATGGTGGGATGGGTTCACTAAAAAATCTGCCCAAGTATGTCATTGGATGACCTTTTATGGTACCTATTATAAGGTAAATAAACATATATATGCACTGATTGGTCTTGGGCATCTGAAAAAAGTCTTACTCATATCAACTTCTACTATTAGAATTTGATTTTACATAGAATGGTCACCTATAAAACTAAGAATCAAGTTACTTGTGGCCACATCAATGAACATATCTATGATTGACATTTGGTACTCATTTTTGGGTGTTGCTGCATTTAGATTCCCAATGTCAATGCACACATTGATTTTGCCATTTTTCTTCTTAATTGGAATAAAGTTCGAATGTTATCCTACATAAATGACTATTCTTATGAAATTGGCCCCTTCCAAATGGTTAATTTCCTGAGCGATCATTTTTTGTACCTCATTTTACATCATTCAAATGGGTCATTTTTACGGCCTATACCCATTCCTTAATAAAAAGTTTATGCTCAACTATTTCATAATCCAAGCTTGACATCTCACTATATTCCCATGCAAAGCTATCTTTGTATTCTTTTAACAAATTCACCAATTTTTCTTCAAAACTGGTATTCAATTTGGCACTTACAAATATTGGTTTCGATAATTCTTTTGACTATAAATTTATCTCCTTTAAGGGTGTTGCACCTCTGTTAGGGTATCATCAAGTTTGGTTGGTGCCAACTTAAGGTCTCATCCTCCGTTAGCTGGGTTGGTTCTTCATCATCTTCTAATATGCACTCAACCATTGTCATGTTGTGTTGTTCAATAAAGGCTCTGACCCTTCCAACTTAACCATAATAATTGACATCTTCGACAACTACACTGTCTTTTTTCTATAAGAGTAACTTATCTATTCTTAATGCATGTCACATCTGCTCCATTCTACCTTTTCTGCCTCATTCATGCATGTTTTTAGGTCATAAAGCACAACATCTTCTTCATGTAAGTTATCCTTGAATAAGTTAGGTTTTGCATGGACTATCTCCATTATGTTATCATCTCTCCACAAGGTAAGATTTTAGTGCATAGATGAAGGAATGCATTTGTTGGAGTGTATCTAATCATAACCTAAGAGTAAATTGTATGAATTCCTAACATCTATAATAAATAAACACTCATTCCTTGTAACTCGACCAATATGGACATCAATCATTAATGTCCCCATGGTGGAGGTCTTCCCTCTTACAAAATCAATCATGTATATATCATTTGGAGTGAGATTCTATGTTGGAATGCCTAATATTCTCAACATTCTTAGTGGTTGGATGTTTGTCCGTACTTCATTATCAATCAACACTATGTTAATTGGCATTCCATTTACCACATCCTTTAAGTACAATAGTCAAATATGTTTCATTATGGCCTAAGTATACACCTTTGAAGTTATGTTCACAGTGCCATCCTTTTCAGGCTCAATCATATCTCTAACATAAGTAACTGCCTGTTCTAAGGCATAAATCACTCTGGTAGTGTGATTGTGCTGATCATTAATCTCAACAAAGCAATAGTCTCCACATAAATGCCTCTACCTTTATCAGCAGCTTCCAAGTCTTGGGCTTTAGCCTTGCCTTTGCTTTTGCTTTTATTGCCTCTAGTCATGGGCAGTAATTCATTTTCCACTTGTTCTCTAGCTTTGTTTTCCTTTATGCTCAATTAAGGATGTTTCCTTGGCTAATCAAACCCTTAGCATTTTATTTTCAGCATTAATTTCTAATTTTAAATCTTAGCTCTTCTTGGCTGATGACTTTTCCTGGCAAGCCTGACCTTTCTCAATTTTCTTCAATTGTCACTACTTTTGCAATCGGTGTTTTTGGATCTTGGTTAAAAGCCCTTCAACCCCTTTTATTCTATACACTTTTTTTTTTTAGCTTTGGACGGCTTCCCAACCTGGCAAAAATGCCATTTTGGGACTTTGCCTCTCTCATCTCTCAATTTTTTAGGTCAGTTAGTGTGATTAGCATTGGACAATCACTTAGAAAGATGACTATCAGTAGCATTATTCGAAGGCAAAAATATAGAATGTCCTTCGTAATTCAACTTAACCACCTTATAGCTAAATCACAAACATGAAACCAATTAAGACAAATTGTGGTAGAATAAATGGGGTCAAATTTTCTACATAATATTCTTCTAATCAAAGAATGAGATTGTAAAGAATTTCATTCCAAGTATCAGGGACACCAGCAAGACACCAGTGGCTGCAGTCCATAGCAGTTGGGCCACCAAGGCCATATTTTGAAGGATGCCCATCTTTACGTAGCAGAGAGAGGAGTGTTATGTCAAGCAATTTCACTGGCATTTTCATCTGTCTCAGTACACTCTTTAGCACATCCACCGCTGGTGGCATTCCTCCTGGATATATTGATCCTCCTACTGGTTTATCTTCTCCCACACAGCTCTTTGCATTTGGCTCATTCCACAAAGTGCCACTAACAAATACAAAATTAAATATGATTAGAAAGAATTCGTAGCATATAAATTTTGATCCCTCCCGAATCTATTCGAAAAGTACTTTCTAGTTTTAAAAATATTATTATTCATTTATTCATTAGTAATAATAATAATAATAATAATAATAATAATAATAATAATAATAAATGACATAGATTTCATATATGCCTACACTTAAAACACAAAATGAATGATCCAACTCAAAATTGATGATCTAATAATGACTTGACTCGTTAACAATTCTAACTCAAAATCTGTACAAACTCACCAATTTCACAATAATAATAATAATAATAATAATACTTACTTACTTATAATGAGATGGAGAAATTCCTTGAAAGAAAACCATTGTTTTTGTAGAGTCAATATTGGAATCCACCCAAGCAGCCCATGTAGTGAGTCCCTCCTTGAAAGCAAGCAGACGATCCATGTCTTCTTTGATCTCATTTCCTATTTGAATATAATCCCATCTGCAAAAAATAAAAATAAAAAAATAAAAAACCATTGTTGAATTAATGAAAAATAACCTTAGCTATTTAGAATCAGAAAAATTAAATTAAAATAATAATATGAGAGACTTGCGGTTGAGAAGGTCCTCTGCGGTTCCACCAATGCCAGGTATTGAAGATGAGCATATCAATTCCTTTCCATACCTTTCCACCTTCGATTGATTGAAGTTTTAAAACTCTACCAATTTTTTCACGTACAATATCTACTAAGTATACGTTGCGGTCCAGCATCACTTTCACTCCATAATCCTGCAATGCATTTAATTAATATAAATACTATGTGTTGATTCCATCAATTTTGGGAAAAATAAAGATTAAAGTCGACTGATTTGGACGGTTTTTCATAGTTGCTAGTTCAATCGACCATGAAAGAGTCACGATAAAGGAGAGAGATGATGGGTTCAATACTCATCCCTTTCAAAAATGATATATCAAGAAAAAAATGTAATATCTTATTAGAAAAAATTTACGAAAAATGCATTCATTTGTTTGGCTCCTGAACTTTTTGAAATTGTTCTATTAATTAAACTCCTCAACTGAATTTTTATTGTATTGAGATTATGTACTTCTACTTTTAATCTATTAAGCTCATTAACTTTCAATTTTGTTTCTACTAGGTACTGATTTTTTTATTTTTGAGCAAAGGTTTGACTAAGAGATTAAAAAATTCTTTAAGAAATACATATTTCAACTATTGAACTTTTTGGGTTGTTTTATTAAACCGCTTAATTTATAACATGAATTAAAAAAATAGGGATTTGATGGGAAAAAATAAAAATTTAGAGGCTTAATATAACAATTTGAACAAATTCAAAAGTTAGAATATACAATTTTTTATTTATTAATCTAGCTATAATAATAATAATATATTGCAAATCAGGGTATTATATCAATTTCACATCAACATTAGATAGAGCAAGAAAATGGCACGTTTGGTGAGCATTTTTAGGAAACCCACATGCAAAGAACAGTTTTGAGACAATTGCTGATGTTTGTAAGATGATTTCCAAGATTGCAAATTGAGTTGTAAATAAATCAAACTGTTTGCAAATTATTCGGATCTCGATTTAAAAAAAAAAATTGTTCAAATTATTTGTTACTGTTAATGAGCTGAGGTCGAGTTCAAATCCGAATTCAAAAATTTTATTGAATTCAAGTTAAAGCTTCAAGCTCAATAATATTTAGTTTGTTAGTTCGCAAATATTTTCGTTTAAAAATTTGTGAATATGTTCGTTTAAAAGTTCGAAAACGTGTTTATTTAAAAGTTCGAAAACGTGTTTATTTAAAAGTTCGAGAATATGTTCATTTAAAAACTTACGAACGTATTCATTTAAAGTTCATTTATATTATATTTTATTATCGAATTTAAATTTTTATTATTATTAGTTCATGAGTACAATTCGAGTTTAGTTTGTTAAATATAATAAACGAGTTTTTTACAAGCCGAGATTGAGCCGTTCGCAAATTAATAATTTTAAAACGAGTTAAATTCAAACTCAAGTATAAAAATTTGAATCAAACTCGGCAATAAACGGTTCAGTTTGACTCGTCTGCGGCCATAACAATAAAAGTTCTACAAGTAAGACTAGATTGTTATTAAAAAAAGAGAGTTCAAAAGATTTTATTTTTCAAAAAACCTCTTTTAAAAATTATCTAAATAAAAAAGAAATTAATTCTAAATAATGATTAAAATTCTTTTCTCTGTTTATCTGCATTGCATAAGTTTCATAAGAAAAAAATAAAAATAAAAATTGACAAAGAAAATTAAGGAATAAATGATAAGTGCATACCGTGAATGTAAAAGTAGAAACATCTCCTTGTCTAGCGATAGTAAACTTGGCATCGGGCACTGAAGAGTGAAGCATGCAAGTTAATGATTGCCATTGATTTCTGCTTAGTGAATCTCCAACAAACATTATACTTTTCCCCCTTAATCTTTCCAAGAAAGTGGTACCCTCAAATCTACAAAACCCACAAATTTTTGCCTTTCAATACTTCTTTTTCTTTTTCAGCCTCTTAAAGAATAATAAAAAATTCTTAAACTTTATATATTTTTCATTTTAATTTTTTTAATTTTTTTAATTTATTCAATTATCACTTAATCTACAACATTTGTTATAATTTTAGCTAATATATATAGCGAGTTATAACTAAAATATACATGTAAAAACTTACAAAATTAAGTATGAGAGTGACACTTAATTTTATTATATATTTCAACTTATCACATAAATATTTATTTGTCTTTTTTTTTCAATAATACTTAATCAATCATAGACAACATAAAGAAAACATGTAAATTCGACTGTCTCCCACTCGAGCCCCGCTTTTGAATAGATTTAGTAATTAATTTTAGTGTTTTCTGAAAATAAAATGAAAGTAGACTGCTCACCAAACAAAAAGTACATACTAACTATAAATTTAAAAGAATTAATTTTAAGAAAGATTAACATTTGCAATAAAATTGGAAAATGAAATACATTGTTGGATTTAAAAGGAAACTAAAAGGTTTAATACATTTATAGATTTTTTGTACTTGAAAAAAAAGTTTTTTTAATTTTTTAATTTTTTTTAAAAATTACAGAAACAACTATATTTGACCATTTTATTATGCCTTCTTATTATAATTACAAAAGTACTAGCTACATTCTCTTTTTTTTTTTTTCATTTTTTTGAGTATTATATATCTCTATTCCTACATTGAAAAAGAAATATGTGCCAATCAGAAAATGGATAAAACAAAAGAGCAAATAATGTAGAGATAATTAACATTTCTTTTGAAAATAATAAAATAGACAAATTTAACTAGGGGGAATATGCAATTTTGTTCCTAAACTTTATCTAAAGCTCAATTTTATCCTTTATGCTTTCTTAGACCAATTCTCTCGTCAAACTAAAATCCATTTAAAAAAATAAAAAGAATAAAATTGAGTCAATTTCAAAGGTTGAGAGACACATTAATTAAAAAAAATAAAAAGTAAAATTGGGCATTTAAAATAAAATTTAAAGGCAAAATAGCAACTTAATTCTCTCTATTTTAATAGAGCTAATTATTATTTATTTCATGAAATTTAATATAATATCCTAGTACTTCTCTAAGGTTTTAAAATTATATTATTTGTCATCTCAATTTTATTTCAATCAGACTAAATAGTCATTTTATTAATTTTAATTGTTTTATCGTTAATAAAAGAGTTAAATAATTAAAAAATCTTAAAACTATTCTTAATTTCATGAGATAAATAATATAAATTTTAAATTTTTAAGAAAATACTAGTGTAATATATCAAATATCAAGATTAAATAACAAATTTCTTTTATTAGGTAAAAACTATAAAATAATTTTTTTTATCATTTTATAATAATTTAATATTTTTTCAATAAAAAATTTAATAATAAAAATTTATTAGTATAATATGATAATATAAATGGAATAAATAATATAATTTTAGAAACTCAAATGGTTTTTGATAAATCTCTCAAATGAACTCATTTTAATATTAGGCAAAAAGAAAGAACATACCACCGCAGGTCCCGTGATCTTGACGAGAATAAACATTTAATAGGGTTTCTAGTTTCTAGTCCCATAATGTTAGAACAGAATCTGTGTGTCCCCACCACCTCAAAACAGAAAAAAGCTCATAGCCAATCACATGCCTAAGTACTAACTCTTTCTGTCTTTTATTTTTTATTTATTTCTTTTTTATCATTGGCTCATTGGATTCCATTCTCAAATAAATATTGATGAAGCTTTTTTATTCAATATGTGAACCCAATTAATGATTAAAAATTCATGTGCCATAAATAATAATATATAGACTAAATTATTAGAAAATAAATATTACATAGTATATCCATATTTATTTTCTAATAAAATTATAAAAATCACACTAAAAATGCCATGATATATATATATATATAAGAAAAAATATGCATTTTATTGTGCTTAAAATATAAATATTTTATAAGGCAATTTTAGAAATAATTTTTATTTTTATTTGGAAATCAAAAAGATTTACCTCTCTTTTTAAAGGATTTTAAAGTAATTGCATAGGAATCAAGAAAATAATTAAATAAACTGAATTCAATAAATAAACCTATAATTAATTAAATTATTTTTAAAAAAAATAGAGAAAAATGGTAAAGAATATATAAATACAATTAAAATAACAAAACATGAGTAAAATTGAAAAAAGAAAATGCCTCCTTAATTTTTTTTAAAAGACAATCAAAAGGAACAATTTCTTTTTAAAAGGAAAAAGAGATTTGAAAGGGACAAATAATACTTTTTCCGTTTTTCAGTTCCCCTTTTTCCCTTCTCCCATAGATAGATGCAGAGTTACACAGCATGGACCAATGGTCGGTACCCGGCGGAATAATGAAATTGTATCCCACCATTGGTGACTTTATCACCCAATGATCAGACGACAGTACCAGACTAGACTGAATAATAACTCAAACAAATTGCAGGAGGCAGCTTAATTAAACAGAACATCAGTAATAATACAGACATGATATTAAAATGACGGAAGAAAAAACCATACCTCTGCAAATCACAGCCCAATGGCTGCCATCTGTATTTGGTATACAAGAAATCCGGACGGCCATTCTTCTGGCAGCCAAACTCTCTCTCAATGAAGGGGCAAACAAAGGAAGCATTGTAGAGAGGATATTCATCTTCAGTAACCCAAGTTCCAGTGAAGAAATCGCAGTTTTCATTAATCCCATTTGATTTGTAAGCACTAATTACAATCAAAACTAAACTGAAAATCAAATGATTAGACAAACCCATTCCTCAATCTCCTCCTCAAATCAAACCCCCAAAGAAAAGATGAAAAGTTTATTTGGAGAATACTGGAGATTGCAGAAAATAAATAGGAGCAGCTGCCTCACTCTCTCTCTCTCTCTCTGCACACTTGTGACTTGTGTTTTATCTTTCCATATATAAGGATTTAGAGAGAGAAAATGGAACAGTTATGAAAAGTTTGTAAAGGGGAATTGATAATTTTTTAATATCTTTTTATATACGCATCTCCAATCCAAAATATCACGAAGTATCTATAATAAATTTATTTTCATCCATAATATTATATATATATATATATATATATATATTCTTTTTTATTAAATTAATACCATTTAATTATTTTGTGAAATAAATCCTAATATTTTTAACATATTCATCCAACACAATCAATTTTATTATTTAATAATATTACAAAAATAAAAATTCATTTTAATATCACATGTCATAAAACTTATTAATTATTTAAATATTAAGCAAAACACAATTTTATTAAAAATATAACAAAAAAATCATATTCCACGTCTAGTGAGTTTGACGATTATTTTAATAATATTAGTGGATTACAAACTAGGGTGAGCAAATCCGAACCGAAATTGAAGATCGAACGGAATCAAATTTGGTCTATTCAATTTGGTTTGTTCGGTTTTTAGTTTATTCTGTTCATTTTTTTCTAATACTTCTGTTTATTCGATTCGGTTTTTAAATATAAAAAAATGATTGAACTAAACTGTTCAAAATTTTATTTATATATATATTAAATATATTTTATAGTGATTTATTCTAATTTGTAGTTTAAAAAATTATAGTTTATGATAATTTATTTTAATTTATGGTAGAAAATTGTAATTAATTGTGAAATTTTATTATAATTTATGTTAACTAATTTAAATTTAGAGTAATAAATAAAGTTATAATAATTGATTTTAATTTATACTAATTTATAAAATTGTGATAATTGAATTTTATTGATAGTAATTTATAAAATTATATTAATTGATTATAACTTATATATTTATAATTATTAAAGTTATGATAATTGGTTTTTGTAATCTAGTATAATTGAAAAAATATATTAATAATTATTATAATTTATATAAATTAATTAATTAATAAAACTAATTAAATCAAATTGAACTAAAATATTTCGGTTTGGTTATATTTGATTTTTATTATTATTCGGTTTGATTTTTCAAAATAATAATTGATTTGGTTTTTTAAAATTCAGTTTGGTTCGGTTTTGAACCGAACCAACCGATACTTACCTCTATTAGAAACTGATCTATTAGAATATTAAATTATTAGATAATAAAATATTGCACTTTGTTTGTTTTATATTAAATATTTTAAATTTTTGTCACTAATTTATTTTTAATATTATGTAATATTAATATATATGTACATTATTTTTAAATTATAATATATATATATATATATATATATATATATATATATTCTAGTTATATATTTTTTATTCTATATTTAATTTTTTTTGTTAAATTATATTCAATTAAGTAGAAAAATAAAATTTAGAATGTATTTAATTAATAGAAATTAATTAGTTATGGACTTAAAATTAAAAAAATTAAAATTAGAATGCAATTTAATTGGAAAAAAGAAAAAAATTAAATTGAAATTTTATATTACATATAGAAAGACCACAAAAATCAAGAGGGAATGAATTGGTGACTTTTTGATGAGAGTAGAAATATAAAAGTTTTTATCAAATAAAAGATTAAGAAAGAAACAACAAAAAATTTATAGAGATATAGCTCTCAAATCCTACTCATTTTCTCTATTAATATTGAGAGTTTAAATATATTAACGATCTATTTCAAGGTATAGATTAAACATTTTACAAGCTTACAAATAAGCTATCTAAGTGTTTTTATCTAAGGCTCACACTCAAACCTAATAGTAAGTATTTTAATCATAATAAAACTCACTCAATCACACTTGAGTAATTGATTGTAAATTTTGAAAGAGAGAAAGAAGATAGCTAAAAATAATGAATGCACAAATCTCTTTTAAATGAATACAAGTATTAATCATTTAATTTCAGTTTTATCTAATCCTTAGAAATCTTGAAAGAGAGCTATATATACTTTCTCAAGAAAAAGAGCATTTATAATGTATTTAATGTAAAAATAGTCGTTTAACCATTTTTTCCGTACGCGTCTGTTAGCATTGAATTTTCAGATTAGTGAGCATGACAAATAATTTACGGGCATGATATTTATGGCAAACTGTGAACTATGTTGTGAATCCTGAATGTGAATAATTTTGGAAATTGCTGGTCCTCAGTATTTACGGGCATAAATAATATTTTATAGGCATGAAAAAAGTACAGTTTGTGAAATAAATCATGAAGCAGGTCATGAATGATTTGAGAACGTTTAGTGTGCCTGACTTCAATATTCACAAGCGTAAATTACTAATCATTGGTGCAATTCATTGTCAGGTTGTGAACTAAATCGTGAAACATAGTCGTAAATGACCGATTTTAAATTTTTTCATATCAAGATTATTTCACGGACATAACTGATGATTCATTAGCATAAACAACAACTCTTTTGCAATATATATCTTTTATTGTCTTGATTTCTTTTATCAAAAAGATATTTGATGATCATTTAACATGTATAAACACTTATAACACAAAAATACAATTAAATTTCGTATTATTCAATTATTTATTAACATCTAAAGGACAAAAATACTTCTCTTTAATACATATCGATTAAACTTTTAACATAAATAATATTAATTAAATATCAGTTAAACTAATTTAAAATCAAGTAAGTTTTAATCAAATATTAATTAAAATAATTAAAATTAATAAATGTAAAATGCATGCAAATTCTTTCCTAATAAAGAACAAACTTGCATTTTCTTCCTAACAACTTCTCTTTCCTTCAACCAACGTTCAAAACTTGAGTTTTTTGAGTTCTTTTCTCTCCACATCACTTGCATTCAAAACTTTAACCATAAACACTTTTTTTTTCTCTTTAAACCCATCAAATTTTAATTGTTTCTAATTTATATATCCCATAAATGACAGATTTTAATTCCATCGTTGCTACCCTTGCTCCTTTTGCTCCAGTACTCCTTTTTTTACTTCTTTATATTGTTATGCTCGTGGATTGTAAAAAGCAAAAATAAATTTGGAGCAAATAGTGTTTTTTGTAATTTTATAAAATTAAAAAAATAAAATGATATAATTTTTAGTGCCAAAATGATATTAGTTTTGGAGATAATTGATTCTATACTATTTTTTTATAACATTTTAGTGTTGTGTTGAAGATGAGATAAGCGAGAGCCAATCATTTAAGCAAATATTTTGTTGTTATTACTCAAAGGGGAAAGATTTGGGGGTTGCTAATATATATTTTGTATCATGCATCGACATCAATGGACCCATATCATGCTGTAGTTATCAGATGATGAAATAGCAGGGTCTTTCTTGAATCTTTGATGCGCAAGGGACTAAATTCCTCGGAGATTGACATGTTTGCATTTTTTACATTCGCCTTATTCTTGGATAAATTACATTAATGGCTCGTTAACTTTTGATATTTATAATATTTTAGTTCTTGAATTTCAGGTTGTAATAATAAATTACCTGAATTTATCACAAATGTAATATAAAAAAAGTTAGAAGTAAATTTATTACCTAAAATTTATATGACAATTTTAAAACTCTTTTTATATATAACATTTTTCTAATTTAAAAAATTGTTACCCAAAATTGATATGACAATTTTAAAATATTTTCATAATAAAATCAAATTTATTAATGAATTACAATTCAATTAATGCATGAATGAAAACTAAATTCTTATCATCACAATTCAATCCAGATTCTTGAAATAATTTTGGATAGTAGAGTAAGCATAAGACTTGAGAGAGAGTGAAAATAGAGAGGATAGAGAATTTAATAAAATTTGACGCGGAGAAAAAAATTGTCATGTGAATTTCAGGTAATAATTTTACCTGTAATATGCTAATAAAAATTTTATATTATATTTATAATAAGTTCAGGACTTTATTGTTACAAACTAAAATTAGATATTCAAAATATTATAAGTACCTAATAGCCATTTATGCAATTTGCCCTTTTATTTTCTCAAATTACTTTTTTTTTTTTATTTTTTTTATTTTTTACTAAATCTCTTATTAAAACATAGTAAAATATTCACAATCACAAGCAGAAACACATAATAACTTTAAGGTCCCATTGTTTTAGCTGTTGAATACATTGATAACTTATTGATATTAATATTTAGTGAAATTTATTGAATTATTATTGTTATATTTTTAAATGATGTATTAATAAAAAAATTAATTATTTAACATAATTAAGATAATAAAAATATTAAAATATAATAAATTATGAATAAAAAATTATATATATATATATATATATAATTTATAAATAAAATCAATTAATTTAATATAATTTATGCTTAATATATTAAATAACATATATAGAAATTAAAATATATTTTCTATTTTCTAGCATTTAAAAATAAGCAATGTTACTAGTTTAACTATCATTTATAATATTTTCATATTTATAAATAATTTATTAATTAAAAAATTAATTTTGAGAAAATAAGTATTTTGTAATTATTAAAATTTATAAGGGTAATATAATTCAAATAAAAATAAAATTAAATCATGGGAAGAAGTTCTAAAAAATCAAGATTTGATTAAAATATTTTATCAAACACTAGTAATTGTCTGTTGTCAACTGCACCAAAAAATTGAGCCAAACGCCATCGAAATCTACTTCTAATTTTTCTTTATTAAAAAAGTAAAAATGATTTCTTTTATTTGAAATAATAAATGCATCCTTGTTTTCATCTTCAATTAATCATTTTATCCAATCATTATAGTTGATAAAACAAAAATTTGGATGCATCCATCAAATGTTTTTATTTTTGCAAATAAACAGTTACAAAAGTTGAAATGTGAATGAATTGAGTTAAAATTTTACCATGTCTAGTTATTAGTAATTGTAAACATGTGAAGATTTATCTTTACTTTTACAAACAGTTTTAAATAATTACAGCTTACATATTCTTATAAACTTCTATATATATATATATATATATATATATATATATATAAGTAATTAAAGCATTTCTTTTTACGAATTAATATAATATTAGACATGTAATTCTAATTGTATTAAAAAACTTAGTATAAGTGAAAACCTCTGTACTTGTTACCATTGATCATATTGTTTATATACTCATTTTTAGTACATATAGTTTTTTATATCCTTTTTTTTTTCTTTTGCTAAAATTAGTCCATATTTTTTTTTATATTCAATAAAAACATTTTTTTAGTACATATTGTTTTTTATATTCAATTTTAAATTTAATTAGCTATAGCATGCTGATGTAAATATTCAATAAATAATATGTGACATCAGTGTCAGCACCAAATTATTGAGAATAATTGTTAAAAAATAGTATAAGATGCTATATCTGCCAAAAATAAATATGAAGAGCAAAGTGACTAACCCTGACAGGTATATTAAGGAAAAAAAAAAAAGCTACATAATATATCAACCGGCTCTCGCATCATCATTTAACACTAAGAAAATATCAAAATATCAAATTTCAATATTCCTACTCATGATTTAAAAAAAAATAGAAACAAATAAATTAGTGCTAAAGAATTAATAATGAACTGAAATATTTATTCCTTTAAAAAATTGTTCTTGTATTTCTACATATATGGCTTCTATCTTTTTTTTTTTTTGGCTTTTAGGGTTAAGAGATATGCTTAATTAAACTTTCAATTTAAAGATTCTTGTATAGTTTTAAAAATAAAATAAAAAAAACGATTTAATAATTCAAGTTCTTAAAAGAAGTTAAAAGTATTAATATTATCATTAATTGATTAATGGTAATAAATTAGGAAAAGGTGCAAATTAGCCCCTGAAGCTAAATAATATCCCACCCCTCATAAATTATTTTTGGCCAGAAAATCTCTTAATATCTAATTTACTGCCAAATAAACTCATAACCGTTAATTTTCTGTAATAACGGCTAATTTGACGTAAATTTCTCACCAACTAAAACATGACATGTGGCAATCCAACTCATCTTTATATTTTAGGAAAAAACAATATGCAAATTAGCCCTAAAATTATAGCTAAATAACACATCACCCTCATAGCACAATTTTTTGCCAAATCGGCCCCTAACGTCTAATTTACAACCGAAATAAACATATAACTGTTAACCATTTTTTTCTTGTTTGATATTTTGGCATATTAATCTCTATATATTTATCCAAACAAAATTAAATAATGAAAAATGAAAACCCAGTAGTCCATGGCGACAGCATTGCTCCATCTCCTGGACCTTATCAGAATTCCTAGAGAAGAGTATTTCCACAGAACCATTCCTCATATTGTTCACCCCCCTTCAACCCCAATTAGGTGGTATTTTTCACTGTCCTGTTCCTATAGAACACTCCTTCAACCCTCCCCTTATTCACAATTCTCACCTGCACATTCAAAAATCATATTTTCAAATGCAATTAATCAATTTAAAGAAACCCATTACTCTAACATATCCAAAAATCTTGAGAAACAAGCAAATTTCATTATTCAAACTAATTTCTTTTCCATTGATTTATTATCAATTCCCATCAAAATCATGATAAATTATGTCAATTGAATTAAACACTACTTGAGAAAATCGAGGTAAATAAAAACAACTTTCAAATACAATTAATCTTGCCCAAAAAAGCAAAAACCAATATTCAAACAAATAATATTGTATTTGTGTATTTATTGCAAATTTGCTATTTCCTTCATAGGAAACGGTGGACAAAATTGAAAGAGAGAGTTTTTAAAATATAAAGTTGAGCTAAGTTGCCACACGTCGTGTTTTAATTGATGAAAAATCCACGTCAGTTTAGGCATTTATGGAATTATAGAAAGTTCAAAGTTGTGAATTTATTTGGCTCTAAATTAGAACTTAGGGACTTAATTGGCAAAAAAATTATAACATTGGGGGTGGGATGTTATTCGACAATAACTTTAAAGGCTTATTTGCATTTTTTTTTTGAAATATAAATGAGTGGTTGCCATGTATCATGTTTTGGTTGGTGAAAAATTCATGTAAGATTAATCGTTTATGGGGTTACAGAAAGTAACGATTGGGAATTTATTTGGTTGTAAATTAGAGTTTAAGGACTTATTTGGCAAAAAATATACCTTGGGGATAAAATATTATTTGACCATAATTTTAGGGGCTAATTTGCACTTTTTTGCCTAATAAAATTTGATTACTATATTAGTTAATATTTAAAAGGAAAGTATACAATTAGCAGCTTGACTAGAATATTTCTAAATTCTAATAATAATCATAATAATTGCCAAAAAAAGCATTCAAATAATAATAATAATAATAAATTTTTAGTTTCAATTAGAACTCTTATAAAAAATAAATAAAAATTCAGTCTACATATTCAAACTTCTTTAAAATTAAAATTGATAAGACAGAAAACACAACTATCAATCCAAAAAGAAATAGATGGTGACACGAAGTTAACTTGATTGCGAGGAGAAGCAAGTAGGACAAATAAAAAAAAAATTTAAAAGTGTTTGAGATGATTGTTGAATATTTAAAAAGTATGTTAATTTTTTTAATTTAATGTACTAATTCTTTTTAATTTTTTAAAACTCTATTTTATTTTTGAAAAAAAATATCAATTTATTTGTTTCTTTTTAAACATAATTTTTAAATTTTAAAAAATTAAAAATAATTTTAATTTTTTTTCTAAATGTAATACCAAATAAATCTTTAATTTTTTTTTTCAAAAATATTTTTTCGAATCACAACACTTAACAAAACTTTAATAAATGTCCATAGCAAATTCTTAGAGCTTGAAGATGCTTCAAGAACAATGGGCAGAGGAGTAAGGTTACTAAATTTGGTAAACATCATCATCGCCTTCACATTAATCCTTCATGGGCCAATTATATCTCTCTCCATGTTCTTCTTCCACCGTCTGTTTGTTTTAATGCCTGGAAGACCATGAAAATAAAAGTACTCATTTCTCTTTCCTTTTGTGGATTCAGAGTGCTTGTTGATGCTTGCACGAATGATGAGAAGCTTCGAGCTGTTCTTGCAAAAATGTATTGGGGGATTAATATTTAATTTTTAGGTTTAATATATAGTAGTTTAATAGGCTTTCGAATTTTAGTTTAGTCGTTACTTATAGGTAAATTATGTTCCAAATAGGTCATGCAAAATAGAAGAAATTAAAATAATTTTGACACTTGACAGTTGGATTTGGGCCTCATATAGGAATTTATTAAAAAGAAAATAATAAAGTACAAAATCAGGGGGTTGTCAATTAATTATATTAAAATAACTACTCTATATAGCTACCAAAAAAATACTCTATAAATAAAAATATTTTAAAAACTTTAATCTTTTTTCTTTTTCAGAATTTTAAAAAAAGTCTTCAACTTTTTCAGTTTTTTTTTAATGTTTTCATAATACTTTTTCAATTGATTTGAAGTTCTGTTTTTTTTTTTTTAATTGGCATGTGAACGCGGCTGGGAAAATGTAGGGACCGTTTGGTATTGAGTTGGTAAAAGTGATTTTATAAAAAAAATTTATTTTTAAATTTTTTGTGTTTTGAAAACTGCTTTTTAAAGAGAAGCAGATAAATAAATATTTTTCCTAGAAGCAGATTTGAGAAAAATAGTTTATAAAATATTAAAAAAATCAGTCAATTAAATTAAAAAAATTATAAATTTACTTTTTAGACACCTAACAGCAATTTCAAACACATTCTAAATGTACAAAATTCGCCTCTTCTATGACAAATTTTGTTCAACCAGAATCTGCTAAGCGAATTCTAGAACATTACAGAATGTAATTTAAAAAAAACTATTTTGATATTTTTTTAAAATTACTTTTTTTATATTATAAACCCATAAAAAAGATATCTATTATTCATTTCTATAAATTTTGTGACGCCTAAAAATGACATAATAATAGCTCACAGTCCATTTTTGTTGGCTAAATCCACTTACCTTATACAAACAAGAAAACACAAAAAAGGGCAACTAATTACTCCCTTTGTTTTGTCTCATAACTCATTCCCCTGATGGGTGATATGAGATGAGAGCAAATATATCAAAAGGAATATTCATATCTCATCACTAAGTAAATGGTATATGTATGTTACCAAATATCTTAGAACCTTCCCCGCCGACAATTTAAGCAAATTAAGAGTCTAGATTTATTACCAAAATAAAAAGCACCACTACCCCACCCACCAAAAAGAATTTTTTTTACTTCTGTATTATTAATTGTCATATAACTGTAATATTTAAAATAAAATTGGTAGGATGTGAGAGAGATTTTTGACCGAATCTAAAAATTTAAATTTAAAAGATACTAGTTTGATATGTTAGTTTCGTAAGTCCTATCAGAAATAAATAAGAAAAAAAAGAGAAGTTTATAAGTCGATGTATTAACCAATGGCGGCTTAAGGCATATACCATTAAGGTATATATCTAGAGTTAGGGTTGTTTATGGTTCAGATTAAATAAAAAATTTATAACTAATTCAATAAAATCGGTTTTTAAAAACATTAACTTTTAACTAAACTAAACAATACTAAAAATATCTAAATTCATATATTTGGATTCAATTTGAATAGTCGATTTATTCGGTTTGATAAATAAATAATTGAATAAAATTAAAAATTAAAAACTCATAAAATTCGACAAATATTAACTTAAAACCATAATCAAAATAACAATATGAATATCATTCAAAATATAAAAATTTCATACACTACTTAACATCTACAAAATTCAAAGTATAATTTGCAGATTAGTAAAATAAATTTTTGTTGAATCATAATGTTTTAAAAAAAGTTAAAGAACATAGGTAATTAAAGAATTTATAATTTTAGAAAACTAAAAAATTATTAGTATTAATGCAATATATATATATATATATATATATATATATATATATATATATATATATATATATATATAAAGATCATATATTATTAGTTTGGTTCGATTTTATTCGATTTATATTTTCTTAATTCAAAACCAAGTTATAAAAATTTCAAAACTATAATCATCCACGAAATCATATAAAAACATGATTTTTAGTTTGGATTGAATTGGATTGATTTAATTTGACCAGTTTGGTTAATTTCCGTGCAGCCCTACCTAGGGTCCTCAATTTTTGAAGAGCTCCTAATTGTTTTTCCATTAATTATATAAGTATTTTGGGGCACTAAATTAGTTATTAACTATATAAAAGAAATAAGTTTATTTATTTTATTGGATTTTGAATGAGTGACATTCAATTTAAACAGCTAATTATTTGTGATTAGCTAGTTTAAATAGCGATAATGAAAATTGACTTAATTTTGTGGGTAAATTTAGTTTTTATTGGTTAAATAACTAACTAATAGATTGATTTAAATATAATTAGTATTTGATTTTATATAATAAACTAAATCCTAAATATGTTTCCTATGTCTTTTTCTGTTCTTCTTTTCTTTAGAAAATTTTTATCTCTCAACTTGTATAGAAAAAATAAAAAAAAAATCTTTTTTTATTTTTTACACTTTTTCTTTTTAATTTTGGGTAACTCATCTACTTAACGTTAATTTATTCTCTTCTTTTTATTTTCTAAATGTACTTTGTATAATTGCAATATATGAATTTAATTTTTTCATTATTTTTAATGCATGTAATAATATTAAATTATAGAGTATTATCATAAATTGCAATCAAAACAATATAAATCAGGTGCTATAGTTTCTTGCATTTTATTTTTATTCAAGCACAATTATATTTAGGGTTTAAAACTTTCAATAATATATAATAGAAAGTATGAATCTGAATATGAAAAATGTAAGAGAAAAAGAAAATAGAATAACTAATTCAATCCTAAAAAGGTGCACGTAATAGATTTGTAATTTTGTTCATAATATCAAAAAATTTATAAATCAAGTATTATAGTTTCTTGCATTTTATTTTCATTCTAGCACAATTATATTAATGATATAAAAGTTTCAATATTCTTTCAATAATGTATGGTGGAAATTATGAATATGGATATAAAAAGCGTAAAAGAAAAAGAAAGATAGAATAACTAATTCAACCTAAAAAGATGCACTTAATAGATTTGTAATTTTATTCACAATATTAAAGGAGTCCCTAATTAACTCTCTTAGGGCCACAAAAATTCTTGAGCTGACCTGACACCAACTATTAGTAATAATCCGAATTAATAATTTTAGACAAGGTGATTTGTTATTTGCAGGTTGTTACATGATACTTGAATATGAGCTATTACAAAAATTTTCTCTACAAAAATTATTTATGTATTGTATATATATAATTAGACATCACAATCAGAGGAATTAATTTCATCGATAGTTATTATACTTTCTAATACTTGTTCAAAAATAAATTTTAATTTTTTTTCATAAAAATTACTAAACTTAATTTTTTTTTCAATAAAATAATTTCCAGTAACTCTCTCATCGAATTGTTGAGTTGTACTGTAACCTGACACCAGAATGTTGACTTGTAATGTCACATTGTCAACAACGTGCATGTCATTATCCACGTAGATATATCAACAATTTCAAAAAAATATATCATATCAGTTGTCACGTGGTAGGCCCAACTAGAGAAATGATATGTCAAGTTTTAATTTCATCAACGGTTACTAAACTTTACTTTATTTGCTGTAAAATTATTAAACCTTTTTTTGTCCAAAAAAATAACAAATTTATTTTTTTTATTTAAATAACTTTCAATCAAATGAAATAAATAAATAACTAAAAATCCAATAACTTGACAACTGAAAATATAATGATATTTGATTGATCACATGAACTTTATTATTATTATTATTATTATTATTATCTCTTGCAACTTGATTTTTCTTGATTTTTTTCGCCTGGGCAACCTGGTTGGAAGACTAGAGTAACCAATTTTGAACAAAATTCGAGTTAGACCTAGACCCAATAATTACTTTGCTAACATTTGTAGTTACGGGAGGCAAATGAGTCACAAATCCAGTATTACCAAGGAAACCCATATGTCAGAGTCACTGTAAATTTTGAGAAAGGAGACAATATATTTAAATTTTTGTCATTTTTTGTTGTATATTCATCAAATTTGGTTGGAAGTTAAAGAAAAATAAAATTTTGCTATTTTTTTGAAACGAAAAAAAAGTTTTGTAATTTTGCTGCAAAGAAAGAAAAAGTTAAGTGACTACAAGTGAAATTAACCCTAGCGTCGAACCGGATTTGTTACGTGATAATTGACGTTATACAATTTTTTTAAAATTGTTGATGTGTCATTTATTTAGATAATGAAGTGACATGATAAGTCAGGATTCTAGTGTCATATCATTGTCCATATCAATTTCTCCACTAAAATTGTCAAAAATTGATTTTATTGGAAAAAAATTAGTTTAATATTTTTTGTAAGAAAAAAATTTAATAGTTATTTTGTGGCAAGTAATCCAAAGTATAGTTGTCAATAAAATGAAAACCAATTAGAGTTGAGTTAGACTATTTTGAATTATAAAATTTAAATAATTTTCGAATTCAAATTCACTCTTTCAAATTTCATTAGAGTTAGAATCAGATTTTATTCGGGTCAACCATATATTATATCCAGGAAAAAAATATTCTGTAAATGGAACTTAGGCTTACCTTAGAAGGAGGCTCTAAGAGCAATAGTTGTTGAGGGAAATTATGAGAAATTAGAGTTTACGTCACTGTAACGAACTCAAAATGGGTCCCATATATATAAATCCTAACTTGGTAACCTCTAACTAATTAAGAACCAAATATATATATATATATATATATATATATATATATATATATATATATATATGTATATAGAAGAAGGACCACAAAATTAGTTCAAAAAGATATCACTTTTGCTTTACACAAACCTCTTCTCTATCAAACAGATCCATTTATACGTATATATCTATCACAAAACTCTATTACATTCTCTGTTTATGGGTATGGGAGAAATGAGAATGGGTTACTATGGCTTTTTTGACTTGTTAGCTTATGCAGTTATTATCATTATTTTTTGGATTGAACAATCCAATGGCTTGTTGGTATATGAAAAGTTAAGTGTATCAAAGCAGCAGCAGGAGAAGGGTGAGTGTAATATCTTCAAAGGCAGTTGGGTTTATGATAATACTTATCCTCTATACAACACTTCTGCTTGCCCTTTCATTGAGGGAGAATTTGATTGCCAGAGAAATGGACGAAAAGATCACTTTTATCTCAACTACAGATGGCAGCCTACTAATTGTGTGCTACCAAGGTTTCATCTTTATTAATTAATCACATTTTAATCATATTGTTTTTAGACAATCACAGATTAGTGTATATTAATTGAAAAATGCTATATATTTTTCTATATTACTTTTATTTATTTATTTATATCCTTTTTCATCATTCAAATGACGTATACAAAGTAAGAATTGCTTCATCTAAATAATACAGAAGACAATATAAAGAAAGTAGCTAACGCTCTTACTTGCACACAATTAAACCAAATTAAGTATTTGTGATGATAATGCAGATTTGATGGTCAAGATTTTTTGAGGAAGTTAAAAGGGAAGAAAATATTGTTCGTGGGGGATTCTCTAAGCCTTAATCAGTGGCAATCTCTTACATGCATGCTTCATGCATCAGTTCCTCAATCAAACTTCACAATACATAGAGAACAAGACCTCTCTACATTTTCTTTTCATGTAATTATTAACTTTCCACACATTAATTATTACATTTCAAAACATGCATATAGATGCCAAGCCATGGGCTAGCTGCTTATTATTATTTTTTTTTCTCACAAAGGTTCGAATAATGAAATTCGATATGTTACATCTCTGATTTTTCAGCTTATTGGTTTTATTTTAATGGTTGTACTTTTAATATTTTAATTTTTATGGGTTTGCAGGACTATAATACTTCTATTAGGCAATGCATTTTTAGTTGATTTAGTTCAAGAAAAGACGGGCAAGGTTTTAAAGCTGGATTCCATTGAAAATGGGAAAGACTGGAAAGGGTACGATGTGCTCATCTTCAACACTTGGCATTGGTGGCTCCATAAAGGAAATAAACAACCGTAAGACCAAAACCCTATATTGCTTAAAATTTATGCTTTAAAATTCACCTTTTTATATATGTTGAGTGTTTTTTTAGATGGGACTACGTTCAAAAAGGAGAAACAATACAGAAAGATATGGATCGTTTGGTTGCGTTTAAGGAAGGACTCATTACATGGTCCAAATGGGTAGACAATAATACTAATCCAAACATCACCAAAGTGTTCTTTCAAGGCATTTCTCCAACCCATTACAAGTAAGCTCCTTTCACTGCATACGAAAAACTTATTGCTATAAAAAATAACAGCACTACGTTCGGAAAAAAAAAAAGCTTTTTAGAAACGTTACTACATTTATTTTTAGTTTTAAAAACTAGAAACAGATAAATAATTTTTTTTTTCTAGAAGTAAATTTAAGGCAAACAGTTTATAAAAAAAATAAATAAATTAATCTTTAAATCAAATAAATTCTAAGCTTGAATTTTTGATATCCAACAACAATTCCAAATACCTCTTAATCATACTTATTTAAGACTGGAGGTAAAATTTTGAATTTGAACTCTAGTTGGATCTCTAATTGTTTTTTAATTTTTTTTAAAAAATACTTGATAGCTTACCTAAATTTCTTGAATTTTATGAATGTATGCAATCCTAGAATTAACTCATTTAATTGTCATTGATTAGATAATAAATATTTTATAAATAAGGACTAATTGAAAATTTACTCACTTAACTATTATTAATTAGATGGTAAATTTTTCATATAAATAAGGATTAAATTAGTACCAAATTGATAAACAAGTCAATTGAACAAATTTAATAATCAAAATATTTAATTAAACAAAGTTTCAGTTGAGAGACTTGATTGTAAAAATTTAATAAATTCAGAGACTAAAAATACATTTTCCTCCTTATTTTTTAATCTGTATATGGAGTTGGACTTGTACATAGTGAAAATGAGCACATCACAATTTATATATGATGGGTTTCATCAAAAATTGAAAATCCACTCTAATACATCAAAAGGGGAAATGATTGTAGTCATTGGTGTCTTGCCGGAGTTCCTGATACTTGGAATCAACTTTTGTATGCAATTCTTCTCACTGCCAAATAACTAAACTAAACTAAAAGTGAACTTCCTTTAATAATAACAATTACAAGGATGTATTGCTAAACCTAGATGGCTTGCTATTACTCCATTGATTGAAATGAATCATTTTATTTTCAAGTCTTTTGACAGATTTTACTATAGCAAATGTGCAGAACAATCGTATTCATGCCAGTTCAATAATCATCAACACGACACAAAGCTACAAATAATAACTTACAACCTCATTCTGCTTCTCATTTCCCTCCATAACCTACTTCCTCTTCGAAATTCTTCTATCAGGTCCCAGAAAAATATTAGCAAGATCTCATCAGGAAGCCTTAATTCACTAATACAA
Source organism: Triadica sebifera (assembly GCA_023653625.1). NCBI lineage: Eukaryota > Viridiplantae > Streptophyta > Magnoliopsida > Malpighiales > Euphorbiaceae > Triadica > Triadica sebifera. Next base: position 30,265,036 of record CM042902.1, read on the forward strand.
TATGCTTATGTAGTAATCACTCATCATAATATTCATTGTTAAAATGGTCAAAAAAGAAATGTACTCCTTTCATGGACATCAATGAATTAAATTGGTCACATACATTGTGAAGTCAGGCGAATAGATATTGAACAACAGAACCTACAAAATAAAATTTCCATCAGATCAATAAAAGTGCAACATTAGTTTGAAATACCTCTACCGGAAAATACAAACACGAAACGGGCTCAAGCATGGACAAAGCACAGCATGAAAATCATATCCACGGCACAAATATGTAAAGAAGCACCAGGGGGGAGAGAGTTTGCTGGCCAGATCTCAAGCTAGGCCTCGATGCAAATCTATCTCTGCTTTTGTATCCTCTTGTCTCTAATCGGCAGCTCGATGGGCTTCTGGGCCAGGTGTGGGTGATCGGGGCCCTTGTATACCTTAAGGTGGTTGAACAATGCTCGGCCAAGCTGCAATAAACAGCCATAATGAAAAGAAGCTAAATTGGCTAATAGCTATACCCAGATATGCAGGCAGCACAAGAATCATCTTTAGGAATCTAAACTTTTAAGAAAAAAGCGCATTCAATTTTTCAACTTTTATTTAGATGCATTGAGAATTAAGCTTCTTATTGATGGCAACTCTCAAGGTGAAATTTTTAATTATGCTTCTTCACAAATTATATTCATTAAATAATTAAGCTTCTTATTGATAAATGAAGAATTACATATTGTGCATATATGATGATGTTAAAAAAAGTATATATAATGAAATTTGACACAAACAAAATATTATACTACAGTGTAAAGTTTAGATAACAACTATTTATGCCAGTTTTCGAGATAAGAGGTATAAAAGTTTAATTGATCCTCTATCTCTGCTATACTTTTCCATATAATTGTGTGTAGATATCACACAATGATGTGGCAAGGATTGAACAGTACACAAGAATAGTTACGATAGTTTAATAAACTTAATTAAGCATATATATCCCATGATGATATGCAGCATATATGATTTCTACTATCGGTCAATAAGCAAGAGTACAAGGAATCAATAGGTCAAAATAAAGGTTAAGAGAATGGATCATCTGTCCCAGGGTTCAGGTAATTAAATGAGCTTTTCCCGAGCTTTTCCCAAGAACCTATCTGATAAAAATAGGCTGTTGAATAAGCTAATGTATCGAAACAATGTAAAGATATCTATAATAAAGCATGGGCATAAATTAGTACGAGCAGAAATCAAAAGATAGCATACGTGCATATGATTTGCTCAGAATCAAGTTTGACAATTTTCCTATAGTGCCCTTAGTTTTTCACACAGGAAGCCTAATAAAAGATGGACACAAGAAGTGAAAGAGGATAGTAAATACTGCTTCAACGCTTGAGACTCCCTAATTTCTGGACCATGGAAAAGGTTGAAGAAGCAAAGCCTTCCCCTTACGTTTCTTGAAGGCTGTTTCCAGAGTTTAAACTCATAAGACTCAGGTTAGAGTACACTACTCCACCAAGATTCATCTCTAGAAGTGGGAGAAGATATCAACTCAATAGCAGAAAACATTGTAATGTAGAAACAAGTAAATCATCACTGACATAATATTTTAAGATAATATCACGTTGACTTGGATTGCATAATATGCACGAGAAGTGCATTAAATCCAATTTTCTATTTATAAAAATTTATCATAAAGAAGTCAAATAATTCAATAACTTTGCACACAATCACTTCCCCATATAAACAATATATTAGTCAGCTCCAGTCCATTCAAAAATATGTATCTCCAAAAACTTGATGTTTTCTATAAGTATAAAAAGTCTGACACACACCAGTTGCTATATGAGCAAAATGCTAAACGTTCCACTGACTTTTTTTTTTCTCTAATGAAGGATTAGAAGTTATTGAAGGAAGGATAAGAAGATATGCTTCTCTTGCTGATACTTATTATTGAATTTTAATTATACAAAGAAAAAAATATAGGACATCCTCGAAGACAGATGAATTACTATGGAATTGAGAAGAGTAGCTATTTGTACATGACAAATAGTCATATTTTGCACATATGGTCATAGCCTTGACCAATGGTTGTTTCTGTAAATAATTCTTTCAAACCCATCAATTTATACGCACAAGTAGAGACTCTGCCCAAAATTTGTTCTCCTAGGTCACGAGTAAGCATCCAGTGACTTTTTACCTCTCCAGTTCTCACGGAACACTTTTCCTCAAGGGACTCCCACTGCACAACACTTCCAAGGTTCACTAAAATCTGATGTTTGGCCACAAAAATGAATGCTCTCTCTTAATAATGGAAGAGTATAATACTTTCCAATACATTTAAAAAAGCACTGAACTTTGCTATTCATCAGTTAGCATCTGACATTGAGGGTGTAAAGAAACAGAAATGGAGTAGGACTATAGATAAACCTTTTCGTTTTTCATCAACTTTCAATGATTAGTCTCCCTGGTAACTTGGCGTTTACTCAGCATTTACACAGTTCATAGACTTATCCAGACCACCAATACATTTCCACAGTCCTTTGCAGACACATTACTATTCAGCTTGTTATTGATAAACCCTACCATAATGCATCTGCAAGCACACACAAATACAGAAAAGCAGAAAGCACTACGACAATTCAGATATGCACTCCAAATAAAACCCACAGCTGTAAGGTATAAGCATTCTCAGCCTTAAACCAATTATTTAGTATGCTTATCATAAGCAGACACCCCTCACAACTCAAATGGCAACATCACTGATTGCATTATACTTGGCAACTTCAAAATATTCGGCAAGCTATCAAAAGTATATATGAAGACCCAATCTCTGACAGTCTGTATTTCCAAGGTTATGTCTGTCAATAAGCATTACAAAACCAGCATGATCAAGCACCAAGCTTAGTCAAGAAGAACAGAACAAAGCGAAAGCAGAAACCTTTGGCAAAAAATGTGGAATAAGCTGCTTCACAGAATGCTCATGATTGGTTGCATCCAATTTCAACAAATAAATTCATTAATTTCAGAAAGCAAGGCCTAGCTGAACAAGTGCTTCCCTTCATTGTTACATTCACTAGATGGTAACTAATTCGAACTTACACTATCTAATATAAGCAGTCACAGCCACAAATATAAAAGATGTGCACGAAAAAATCTCCATAACTAAAAATAATGGATCTGAATGACAGGACTTTTGGAAAAAAAAATCTAGACCCAGTAGAAATCGTGCAAAAACAAGACAGAAGAGAAAAACCCTTAATATACAGAGAAGCATATTGATTTAGAAATTCAGAACTTACTCTTCCTTTTGGAAGCATACCCCTTACAGCGTGTTCAATAATTCTTTCAGGAATCCTCTGTTGTAACTGATCAAATGTTTCCACTTTCATACCCCCTGGTCTTCCAGAATGCCTCCTGTATAGTTTTTGGGTCCTTTTCTTCCCAGATACAGCAACTTTCTCAGCGTTCACCTTTTGGATAAAAAGATTCAGAATTTCACAACTTTAAATTCTAAGTAATGCATGTGTGAAAGCTTGTTACAACGATCAACATTCTGTGAAAAAATAGATGTCCCACCAACCATCCACAACATTGATATGCAAACAGAACTGTGTGCAACTAACTAAAGCAGAAACATCATTTTATTAAATTTTTTAGCTAATAATGAAGAAAATACAGAAACAAGTTAAGAACAGTTTGAACCATTTTTTGAGCAAGGATGCTTTGTTGTCATAAAATTGTAACATTGTATATTTAGAATTCTAAAATAATAATTAACATCTTGAGAGTAGTCACTGATGACAGAAATTATACAGCTAATCTCGCAAGGGCCATACTCTTTACTCGAATTTGTTGAGCCTATCTAAGTGCATATTCTTCATGACATTTATCAATGTAACATATAAATGAAATTGTCCCTTGACAATATCAATTTTCTAAAAGAAACATTATCTTAGAACTAGCAACATTTAGTCTTTTCTCTTCCCAATACAACCAAGTGTAGGCTGGCATTTAACTATATCATAAATGTATAAGGGGAAAAAAGTTGAATGAATGAGAAGGTTTTTGAGCCATATATTACATCAAATCACAAGGCTAAAACTTATAACCACAAATCATAATGCACCTAGATTCTAAAACACAGCCAAAGAACATTTCAAAGAAGAGCAATAGACTCACATTAAAATCGCATATGTGATTATGCCTTGATGCTAGAACCAAGTTCGGTTGAGGCACAGTGCAATAAACTTGTAGATGATATAGCATTTTACTAACTTAATTCACACTAGTACAATCAATTGACTGAATAACCAAGAAAGTGGTTGATGAGTCAAGATCCATCTTTCCGATGCATTGGCAACAGTTAACACATCAAAAGTACAGTGTTGAATATGCAGCATATAAAAATTAGTAAAATAACAAAGACAGCATATAAGTATGACTTCACAATTACAGACTACACACCACAATCACAAACGCCCCCATATCCACACTAGGAGTATAGGTAGCCAAGTTCTTTCCACGAATATAAATGGCAATGGTGGATGCCAGTCTCCCAAGAATCTTATCAGTTGCATCAACAATATACCATGGTTTTTCAGTGTTTACATGGTCCGCCGCTTTAGGATACCAAGTGTTATTCCAAATGTCCTACAAAACAAAAACCAACTAAGATTGAGACAAGAAGAACCAGAACAACATAAACCCATTTTGGAATTAATGTCTCTAACAAAAAGATTCAAAATTCAAGAACTAAAGCAGGCTAAGGTTACTATTGAAATGGAACACAATAAATTAGAAAACCCAAAAAAAATGGAAATTACGGGGCCGTTAAGCTCGGACTCCTCAAACATCCAACGTTGATCAAGAGGTACACGAGATATGACTTTGTCATCCTTCTTCTCGGACAGAACCACCAAATTTCGGCGGCTGCTTCTAACAGGAAATGCGGGTTTCGAATTCGGCAAGGAGAACCCAACAACAAATGGACTGCTGTTAATGACATTCTTTCTCGAACAAGCGAAAAACGGTTTCGTGGTTAAGGCAGTAGACGAAGAAGAAGAAGAACGAGAAGAAGATGATGATGAAGAAGATGATGTTGTTGATGATGAGAGCATCGCAGAAGAAGGCGCACAAAGAATTGCCATTTTGTCTGTCCCCTTCGGTCTTGGGCTTCTCTGCTCCTCTCCTGTTTTAGTACTGTGTTCAATATACCGGATGAAATTTTTTTTTTTTATTATCATTTTTATTTTATATGAAGAATTAAAGTTGCGTCCATAAAATCATTATGGGCCATTGGGCTAATCTCTTATAGCCCAATTCTTTTTTTTTTCAAAATCTTTTTTAATAAAATGCTATACTTTTATTTTATTTTTTATTTAATTTTTTTTAGATTTTTAAAAAATTAGAATAATATATAATTATTTTTATACATATTCCATGCTATATTATTCCAATTATAATTAACATAATAATCATATTGGACAAAATAAAAATAATTTTATAACAATAGATTGATTTGGATGAACAACTATAGGTTGTTGGGAGCATGTATGGCATAGGGAAAAAGATACGCCGGAAAAGGAACACAAAACCTTGTAACCTAGCTTCGGAAGAACGGTTCCGACACCGAAATTAAATGTATAGTGGAAAATTCCATAAGAAGAGTTGTAGAAACATCCATCAGGAATAACATAATATAGGTAGACGAGTGTCCTGATGTTAATCTATTTTTTTTTTTGAAAAAAATCAGAAAATAATTAAATAGATAGTGAAATAATAATCCAAAGAGCTCTATGAAATAAAAATAATAATAATTCTATGAAATATAAGAACTCTTGCAACGACAGGTATCAGATGTCTTATGCAAATCGTTATGTTTGGAGTTCTTCCCCAGGTTTCCCTTTAGATGTTTTGCTTAAGGATCGTGTTCTCTCTTCTTGTACTCTTGCCAATGGTTCTTAATTTTAGGTGTATGGAGTTAGTGTTCTATCTGGCAATAACTTTGTCTTCATGTTGTTTTGCTCTTTTTGGTTCAATCATTCAATGAAGTTTTATTTCAAACATATATATAGGCAAAACCCATATTCAGTCAGAAAAATTGTCTTTGTTTATTTTTATTATTTTGCCTTATTAATCGATTTTTGGTCTAAATTGTTCTTTATATTTTGTTTTTTTAATCATTTTTAACCTTTAAAAATTCAAAATTTTGTCATACAAAAAAATAACATTCAACATGTCACATTATCATACAGTGACTTCTACCGTGTTATTATTGAAATATTAAGTGTTCATATGGACCAAAAAATGAAATATAAGGTAATTTAGACAAAAAAAAACCGATTAAGAGAGTAAAATGACTAAAATGGACAAATACAGATGATTGTGTATGTTTCATGAATATATGTATAGCTGATACATGTTGAAGATTTTATTTCTTACATTTCATCACTGCATCCTTCTATTATAACTAAACATTGACTTATATAAATATTGGATTCTCAAGTTTGTTGCCAATCACGTATGAATAGATATGATATAGTTTGTTAGTTTTAGATGCTCTCAATTTTATTTTCAATTATTACAATTAGAGTTGAATCAAAATTCAAATAAAATCCAATTAGTTTTGTAAATGATTTATTTATTTTTAATTCAAAGTCAAACCCAGTGATTTGATTATTTGGATTATCGATTCCATTTGACTCGATTTTGATATTGACTAGAACAATCCCATTTGCAACTCTGGAAAGTTCACAAATTAAGGAGTATAATACTTCCAATATACAGTATTTCATCTGTATTTGATTGATTATGTGTTTACATGTTCACCTTAATTACTCCTTTTCAGTATTCAATTGGGTAGCCAGCCCTCCCTTAGACTCCTTCAGAATGAGCTTCAAAAGCCTTTCATACATTCCAATTGCAGAATCAAGCATGTTAATGGCTTTTCTCTTATCATTAGCTGCCACATTCAATACATTCTCTATATCTACTACATCTTTTATGGGTCTTGAGCTAACTTCTTTGCTTGATAACCCACTATAATATTCATTCATTTGATTACCCATTCCACCAATTCCTTTGGCCAATGCTACATCACTAATCCCCTCCATGTTATGATGATCACCAACAACCATAATCACTTCCCCTCTCTCTATTTCCCATATATACACACTCCCATCTTCTGCTGCTGATATTAAATTCTTCCTCTCATTGGCCAACACCACTGATACCACTGCTCCCCCATGTTTTTCCCACAATGCCACCAATTGGTTTTCTTCCTTTTTGCTTCTAACCTTAAATGATCCTTTGTATATCAACCCATCTGATCCTGCTGCATAAAATTTTGCTTCTGTTTGATCCAATTCGATCCCTGAAATCGCACAAGGGAATGCAACTGTATGCAGATTTCTCCCATCTAAAAGGCTCCATAGCTTACAGGTGCAATCTGTGGAGCAAGAAACTATAGTAGGATGGTGTAAGGTACAAGAAGTGATGGCTGTGACTGGACCATTGTGGGCAAGAAAGCTCTGCAACATCAAATTGCTTGAATCTGAATTCTCATCTATGGCTGCTTGTACAAGTAGAAAGATCGGCATGACAACAATGGTACCATCATCGCCTCCCGAGATCAGGAGCGAGCAGTCACTGCTGATTGTTAGAGAAGATACAGACTTTTTATGAGCAGGAATTGATTTGGCAATGTTTCCTGATGGGACTGAGAGAGCATACACATTCCCCGACAGGCCACCGGCGAACAAATACGAGCCGTCGGGAGTTGCGACAAGTGGAGCCACCGGTTCAGGGACTGAGAGATAGTGCAAGGCTGACGGAGACCACCAGTTGTAGAGGTGAATTGAGCCGCAGGCGGTGGCTGAAGATATGTGAGAGGCTGCAATGTAAACCTTTCCGAGGAGGGCAAGGCCGTGGCGAGGTGAGCGGCTGCCGGTGAAGCGAGCCAGGACGTTGCCGGAGATGGCGTCGTAGACGGTGATAAGGCCATTGGGGGAACTAGTAAGGAAAATTTCATGTGAAGGAGAAGACATTTTTGGTTTTATTGTGTTGAAATGGACAGCAAGAAATGGATATTATAAAGGGATTTAATTTTTGTTTTGGGCGTTGAAAACAATGTGCTTGTAACTAACACATTTGTCTGCTTTGCATCTTATATGGAAAGTGTGTTGCAATCACTAAACCTTTTGTTTTTTTTTTTTTTCCAAAACATTACCATATCGTGTTGTGTTTTTTTATTTTTAAATTTAATTGTTGCACTTTTATTCGATAAATTGAGTTTTTTCGTACTTGTTGAATACTTTTAAATAATATTAAAAATAGTTATGAAATATGTTCTAGTAAATTCATTCATAATTATTTAGTGGTTTTAAAAAATAAAATTAATAAATTTTTAACAATTTAAGAAACAAAAAATTTACTATTAATACTAGAGTATCGAAATACCTAGAAGTTTTCAAATAGTTCACTTAACTTTATAAAAAATATATATATTTTTATAATTTAACTTGATTTTTAACTCTTTTTCTCTCTTTGATATGGTGTAATTTTTAATTATATTTTCTTAATGATTTGATAGTTGATATACATTATAGAGATGTTATTTGGATTTATAAATTATGAAAATTTTGGATCAACTCAGGTTTTAAAAAGTGATTTTCAAATAATTTTCGAGTTTAAATTGATTTTAGATTGACCCATTTGGATTTTATCGAATTTTAAATTGTTTCGAGCCAAAAATTATTAAGTCTCTTTTTATCTAAAACTGTCAATTTTTAACATGATACGATTAAATAATATGAAACAAATCATATATAAGTTTAAGCTAAATGGATATGAGTTATAATCATGTCAATACATTACGACACAAGATCACACTCTTGCCCTAACTTGTTAAGACACAATTAAAAATAAATTATTTTATCAATTATGAAGAGATACTAAATTATTTTAGTGTTATTTAAAATTCAAACTATATAAAAAAATTCAAATATATATTTATATATAAATCAATTTATAATATATGATATTAGTATATGCAAATAAATATTAATAAATTAATTATATAGCTATTATTGTTATATTATATTAATTTATATATTTATTAGATGAATTAATATATATTAAACAAATAATTATTTTACACATAATTTAAAAAAATTAACAATAAAAAATTTTAGAGTGTAAATAGAAAGAAATGATATAATTTTTTAATGTAATATTCATGTATAATCATATCGTGTCAGTTGTACACATTTAGATGTGTTAAGTAAATTGTGTATGATTATATCGTATTGTGTCAATATAATATCATTCGATATAATTAAGAGTAATCTCAACTATATCAAAAGATGTTACGATGCATATGAATTTAAAACATCATAATTTAAAATTTTCATGCATCATGGTCTGATAACTTAAATAAAATAATTATTAAAAAATTTGGTTTAAATTAAAGTTAAATACATTAATCAAACAAGCAACACTAGCCCAAAGTTATGCAAAACAACCAAAAATACAATAGTATATCTCTCACTCCAAATGTATATCATTGGCTCTAATCACTAGGCGTCATCCTCTATCACTCTGTTCCTAAGATCCAAACATGCGCATGAAAAGCTCATACGGTAAGCAACTTGTGTCTAGTGGTACATAATAACATACAAGCACACCATACTACAAATATATAATATGCATGATATATTTACCGAGCTAATATAATAACTTACTTCGAAGTTTGCATATGCACTAGCTTATATACTACATGACATACCATAAGGATCTTATATATATAATGCACACCATGAATATGGTATATCGAATAATCACTCAGTATCATATAAGTGCATACCACACACAATATAATTAATTATCTTACATTTACCCACCTTACAGCTCTCGCTAAAGCCAGTATATAACCCATCGAGGAAGCTTTTGTTGCTTATCTTTGGACCTTTAAATATAACCCATCAAGAAAGCTCTCATTGCTTACCTCTGGGCCTTCAAATGTCTTAGCATAAATTAACTGAAGAGAAATGAGAGCACAAAACAGCTACAAGGGAAACCCACCTAGCTAGGTCCTGAGCTTTCAAAATATCTCATTACTTTTCAAAATATTTCAATCGTGACCAATATATGTCACCCGGTATCGATCTCTCCCCTTAATGACATGTCATCTATCCTAGCTGCAGTCCTAATCAAAGTATTAGACTTATAATTTCACAATATGTACCACATATATTTCCATATTATCTGTTGCCTAGATATGAAGCCAAGAAGGGAGGTTGAATTGGAGTTTTAAAAATTTAATTTTAAAGTGCGAAAATAAAAATTAATTTTAGGAGGGATAGAGAAATTTGACACAAGGATTTTTATAGAGGTTCGGGTGTTAACAAACTCTACTCATTTTTCCAATCGCAATTGGGAGTTTCACTAACACAATGGAGTTTTACAAGCTCAATCCCAACTATGGTGTTTCTCACAATGGCTCACACCTAACCCAGAAATCCCTTGTATTTTAATGGCTCACACAATAACCAATTCCTTGTGTTTTACAGGCTCACACAAACAACCTTTATCTTGTGTTTTACAGGCTCACACAAACAACCTTTACTTTGTGTTTTTACAGGCTCACACAAACAACCTTTACTTTGTGTTTTTATAGGCTTGCACAAACAACCTTTTTTTGTGTTTTAAAGGCTTACACAACTAACCCTTACAAGTATTATACTCTTAACCCAGAAATACCCAAAACTCACTTGAGTAATAAATGATTACAGAGAGAAACACTTACAAATCTTTATTGCTCAATAAATGATGAACAAAAAGATTTTCACAGAGAATAGATATTGGTTATGAAAGTATTAAATGTACAAATAGCTTGTAATAAGATTTTGATTCAAAGTATTTGCTATTCTCTAGTATTGAATGCATAAATGACTTGCATTTATACTCTCATGGCTAATTATAGCCGTTAGAGTGCATTTAATACGAAACTAGTCATTGCACCAATCCAAATAATCGCGCTTGATATTTTTCTCTTTCATCTTTCACGGGCGTGACTATGTTTGTCACGGGCGTGACTGTTCTTCCAAGCCGTGACTGAAGTGGTGACCTTGGTCGTGAAGTATTCTGGAAGGTTTTGAAATATTGGGTCACGGGCATGACATATATCTTCACGGACGTGACAAACTTCTCAGCCATGATTGAAGTGGTGGCTTTGGTCGTGAAGCTCTCTGGATGAAATTGTCATGAAGGTTCACGGGCGTGACATTTAATTCACGGGCGTGACTTAAATGTACATTTCACGGTTTGTTGTCTTCCTTCATGGCCGTAAACTTCAAATGTTGGTTTTGGAGACGGTTAGCTTTTTCACGGGCGTGACACATAGGGTCACGGGCGTGAACATGCTACTTCCTTAACTTTACCTTTCAAGGATTAATCTTTCATTCTCCATTCTTGCTATTTTATTCCATACCATGTTTAATATACTTAGAAAACAAGTATGTTAAATACAATATTGCTATTTCATTTGTTATCATCAAAATAACGGAAATACCCCTCAAGGTTTAACATTATCCATTTTTTATATTTTACAAATATACCATAACTCCCACAATCATTTCCACATGTATTTTATTATCATGCTATAAGCATATAAACGAGACCTACCACCTCACAATGAATCAATCTTGATTCTTAAGAAAACGCTCAAGTTTTTCAATATAAACAATTTTACGCTTGTGAACAACCTTTCATGGCTATGAATAAATCATTCATGGGCATTTACCCGTGAATTAAACTGTGATTCAGCAATAGACTTCACGACCATGATCAACTTTTATGGGCGTGAATCTAAGCCGTGAATCAACATTTGAATTAGCTCACAATAGAGCCTGTTTCATCAACAATCATCAATGCGACCTTCATACTCGTGAACAACCAGTTCACGGCTGTGAAGCTAGAAAATTTTTATGAAACAAAATATCTCAACTTTATACCATTCTAACATGCAATATTCTTTACGGTTGATCAATGTCAGTCACTCTATCAACATTTTAACATGCATTTAAGCCATCTATCACAAATATATACTTTCTATACTTTCTAACCATCAATCTTAACTGGAACATATCCCAATCTAACAATATTCATAAAAATTTCCATCACACATATCAACCCCACATTTTATTATTTAATTACTCATTGATTATTTACATCATGTATTTAAAGCAAATAATAAATAAACATAAAATAATTGTCTTAAGTGTTATTATGCATAAACCTTATACCTAGGATGGAGTGAGCCAAGAATCTAACCCTTCAAGCTAGTCCTCCCCCTTAAGATGGACTTCTAGCTCTACCTCCAGATCCTAGAAAGAAAGAAAAACATTTCCTTAGCTTTTGGAACTCGACTAAGATCCAAAAATCTTCAAAATTGAGCTCTCACACACATAAGCTTGCAACTCTCCTCTCACTCATCTCTCTCACTTTACCCTCACAAAACTTAACCTTCAAAGCTTCACCAATGGTGGAAATTATTTCTAATGGTAAGATGTGACATGTTAGGTCAGTTATAGGGGTATGAGAGCAAATTTAAAAGAATAGTAGGAAAAAAAATGTGACTACCTCACCTGATCTGTCTGCCTAAGCTTCATGGTTGTGACTCATCTTTAATGTTCATGAACCTTTCATTAACGATCATGAATAAACTCTTCATAGTAGTGAAGCACCTCAACGCAGCTTCTAACTAAAATTCAATATTCACAGCCGTGACACCCATTGTCACAGGCATGAAACATATAATTTTAGCAACACTCAACTTTCAAAATTTTACTTAACCCCCAACTTTCATTAACCAAGAATCTTAACTTATAGACCCTAATTACCGACATTATATTTCTCTCCCCTTTAGGATGTTTTGTCCCTAACATTACCTGTCATGATGTCCTATAACAATTGAGGATATTGTGCCCTCATCTCTTCCTCACTTTTATAGGTGGCTTCTTCAACGGTATGACTCTTTCATAAAACTTTCACTAGTGGAACTCGTTTGTTCCTGAGCTCATTTACTTCACGAGCTAAGATCTCAAATGATTCCTTTTCAAAAGTTAATTCTCATCTCAACTTTATGCTCTCAGCTGTAATGATGTGAGAAGAATATGACTGATACATTCTCAACATGGATACATGGAAGACATTATGTATCCTACTCAACTTTGGTGGCAAAGCAAGTTTGTACGCAACTGGTCCAATCCTCTCTAGGATCTCATAAGGTCCAACGAACCTAGGGCTCAACTTGCTTTTTTTTTTTGTAACCCTGAGAACCTTCTTCCACGAAGATACCTTGAGAAACAATTTGTCTCCCATTAGGTATTCACCATCCTTTCTTTTGATGTCTGCATAGGATTTATGTCTATCAGAAGCTACTTTTAATTGATCTCTAATGATTTTCACTTTTTCTTCCATCTCTTGTACCAGATATGGTCCTGCTAGCTTTCTCTCATTAAGCTCGGTCCAACACAATGGTATTCAACACTTTCTACCATAAGTGCCTCATATAGAGCCATCTGAATACTTGATTGATAATTGTTGTTTTAGGCGAACTCTATCAACTGTAAATATTTATCACAACTTCCCTCAAACTCAATCACAAAACATCTCATCACGTCTTCCAAGATATGAATAACTCTCTTTGATTGACCATCTGTCTGAGGATGGAAAGTCGTGCTGAAGTTGAGCTTGGTACCCAAAGCTCACTATAGACTATCCCAAAATTGAGATGTAAACTGCGAATCTCAATACGAAATTATAGAGACTGGAATTCTATGAAGACATACTATCTCATTCACGTATAACTCTGTCAATCGGTTCAAAAGACAGTCTCTCCGAATAAATATGAAGTGAGTCGACTTCATTAACCTATCCACAATCACCCATACGACATCATACTTTCTTAACATCAACGACTATCTAATCACAAAATCCATAATGATTCTCTCCCATTTCCATTCTGGAATCGTGATTGGTTGCAACAAACCTGAAGGTACCTGATATTTGGCCTTTACCTATTGATATGTAAGACATCTAGTTGTGAACTATGTGATATCTTTTTTTCATCCCTAATCACCAATATACATTTTTCAAGTTCTAATACATCTTGTTACTTTTGGGGTGCATTGCAAATCCCCAACCACCAATCTGTTGCATGATGCATCACTGTAAATAACATATTCCTTATCCGGAATCAGTTGTATCAACACTGAAGCTTTTGTCAAAAATACTCTTAAGCTGATCAAAAATGTTGTAGCACTTGTTGTAGGGTTTTGAAGAATGAATTATATTCATAAACGCAGCAAACAATAAAATTTTTCAAAACCCAAAACAAAAGATCATACTTGTACTGTTAAAATTAATTTATATAAATGTAAATGTTAAAAATTATATTTTGTAATTTCTTATTTGTTCTTCAAATCTTCACTTTGTTGGGTTGTAGCAAACCACAAAAATCCACATTAGGATGCCTCTAATGATAATCCAGGCGAAGAATGAAGAAAAAAATATCAAGAGAAATGGTTTGAACAAATTCAAAGTGCTAGCTTTGAAAGTGTTTTTGAGAAAATTTTTGTTGTGTCTTGAAAATATTTTTTTCACAAAAAATATTTTTATGTCTATTTTCTACCATTTGATGTCTTTTCTATTTGAATCAAATTCAAAAATAAGATAAAAAATCAAAAATTGAGAAAATGGAAACAAATAAATAGTAATTGGCCATAATTGGCCTAATTAAGGCCAAAAATTGTCGTTGGCCAACAGATGGGAGGCAGCAGGCGTGCTGGCCCTGCTGCGGGCTGCTGCTAGGCATCCCAGATGGCCGGCAAGGCGGGCCAACAGCCTGCCTAACCTGCACGGGCCCGTGACATTCCCATATAATTTTTCCGTGTGATCTTATCGCGATCCATCTTAAAATAATTCTCTCATATTTTGGATCCTATCCAAGACCATTTTACTCATTCTCCATATTTTCAATGTGTGTGACCCATTAGGTTCCCAGTTATATTGGCCACTTAAATTAACAATTAATTTAAGCAGGTCATGAGCGGTATCTAGCAACACATCATGACCTCAATTGACCGGAAAGTCAATGTTTTGACTATGAACATTTCCATAGATAATTTTTGTACAATTATTTCTTTCACCATTCTATACCCCACTTGGTTCAGAGTATGGATATGTGACAACTCCCATTAGACTGACTACATCACGTCTAGTCTAAGTAATGTTAGTTCTTATCCTTGAGGCTCATTACTCTATTAGATATGTCATTGAAGACTATCTTTATGACATTTCCACTCCGGCCAGAGATTCCTGAGTAATGACCACGACAAGAGGCCATGAGTATACACTCATTCTATCAAGAGTGGTGAATCTTTTGTTGGTTACCCAATTACCTTCGAATACCTCAAGCTGTATCCAATCACCACCCTATGAGCTACCTCTCTGAGGCAATAAGGAATAGTATCAAAATACAGAATTAATATTCAAGATATCCTTAAGTACCTCAAGTCTAAGGATACTTGTATCATTGCTATGATGAGACTATCATTGACATTTGAATATATTATCCATATGATTGTTTCATAGTTGGTCATCCAATGTACTTAGCTACACTTAGCAAACATCCACATGTTAACTCTAAATATCTCATGTTTATAGATTATTAGATCTACTACTCGATCCAATCAAGAAGTGTAACATGTGCTAGTCTAACTGGATTAATAATGTTCCATCTCATTAATTCTATGACTAAGGATAATTTTGATACTAACATAATTTACACATAATAAGAATCTCAATATCATCATCTCATCATGATTTCCTTCATGCTATGTTATGTATCAAAGACTTCATTAATTGATTTAAGATCACTTATCAATTCATATATCAAATGAACATCAAATTAATGAAAAAGCCTTTTATTAATCAAATAAATTTATACAATAAGTGCTAAAGGTGATTGCCTTTAGAGCACTCCTCTAACACTTGTCTATCCATTCAAACTTAACATCTTTCTGCAACAACCTAATCAACGGAGAAGTAATCATAGAAGAGCCCTTGATGAAGCTCTTGTAGTATCCTGTTAAGCCGAAAAAACTCTTGGTTTTGGTGACATTCAGTGAGGGTTTTCCAATCCAAGATCACCTCTGCCTTTTCTGAATTCACTCTAATCCCGTCAGTCGATATCACATGTCTAAGAAAAGACAATCTAGTCTAGCCAAAACTCACACTTAAAGAGCTTAGAATATAGCTTCTGCTCCCTAAAAGTATCAAAACTGTTCTCAAATGTTGCTCATGTTCATTCTTGTTTCTCGAATACACTAAATATTAGAGAGGTACCCTAAAGGCAATCACTTTAGGCACTTGTTGTACTTATTGATTATTAATAAAAGACATTTTTATTATATTGGTGTTCATACATATATGAATTGATATAAATCTTAAACTATTTAATGAAGTCCTTAGTATGTAACACAACATGAAAGAATTCATGATGAGATCATGATGAAAAGATTCATATCATGTATAATTGTGTTTATACCTAAATTATCCCTAGTCATAGGATTAATAAGATGAGACATTATTAATCCGAATAGACTAGCATATGTTATACTCCTTGACTAGGTCAAACAATTGATCTCATAAACTGAAAGCATGAGATATTTTGAGTTAACATATGGATGCTTGCAAAGAGTAACAAGTACATTGGATGACCTATTATGAGACAATCACATGTATATCTATTCAATGTAAGTGATAATCTCATCATAGCAATGGTGGAAGTATCCTTAGACTTGAGATGCTCAAGATTGTTTTGGATATTGAATCCTATACTTTGACTCCATTTCTTGTTGCCTCTAAAAAGGTCGCTCATAGGGTGGTGATTGAGTATAGCATGAGGTATTCGAGGATAGTTGAGTAGTCAATAAAGGATTCACCACTATGATAGAAGAAAGGTATACCTATAGCCTTCTGTAGAGATCATTACTCGAAAATCCTTGGCCAAGGTGGACATATCCTAAAGAAAGTCTTCAACAACATATCTAATCAGAGTAATGAGTCTCATAGACAAGAACTAATATCATTTGGACTATATGTGATGTATTCAATCTAGTGGAAGTTGACATAGTCCATGCTCTGAACCAAATGAGGTATAGTTTGGTGAAAGGATGAATTACACAGTAATTGTCTATGGAACGGTTAAAAGTCAAACCACTAACTTTCTGGTTAATTGGGTGGTCATGATGTATTGCTAGATACCGCTCATGATCTGCTAAGTCATGAAAAATTGATTAGAAATTCATTATGGGTCAAAAGTGTTTGACTTATAGAATTCTAATTGGATCAAGATTCCTTCCGAGACATGAGCTACCAACATAACCAGAAAACCTATTAGGTCACACACATAGAGAGAATGAAGAAAATATAAAATGGATTTTGGATAAGATCCAAATGAGAAAGAAAGAGAACTGACCCTTTTATAAGAGTTATAAAAATAGGTCAAATCCAAATTAGATTAGGATTGTTGACTTGGTCAATATTGGGCCCTATACCTTAGGGAAATGGGCCCATTGGGGCTTTTCCTTTTCTAACCCTAAAAGGGATTAGAAAGTGTATAAATACTCCTTTTACAGAGTCAATTTCATGGCTGCTCCATTAATAAAAATAAGATTTATCTTTCTTCCCTCATTTTTCTCTCTTATAAGACAATTTTTTATAGCTAGCACTTTGGATCTTTGTCACTCCATCTCCTTGGAGGTTTTCTTATTCTTCCTTCTTGTGGATACTCTTAGAGAAAATCCTAGCTTTGGATTGTTGTGGTTTTTTAAAACCCAATAAAGAAGGAAAAACTCACAACTTGGAAGATCAAGAGTTGCAAACAAAGGTAATCAACTTCTCCTATATTGATGGTATGATATGATTTTGATGTTCATAAGGCGTTCTATGAGTTTTGGATTCAATTAATTTTAATTTTTCACTGTGGCGTGTATGTGATGCATGTTAAGAACCCAACTATGGTATCAGAGCCACCCTGTGTAAATTAAATTCTAATTTAATTGAAGTATCAATGAGATTGATTGAAAATGAACAACTTGGATTCCTTCCTTTTGTTAAAAACGAATTTGATTCTATTTTCTCTCAAATTTTAATTTTAATTCAATGACATATTAATATGATAATATTAGATATTGTTGATGATAATTAAAAGATAAAATTTGATTTAAACAAGAAATTCAAAGTTATATATAATTATTGAATTTCTAGAGTTTATGAAACCTAGTTCTACCAATTGAGTTGTTTGAGGGGCTGTTCGAATTTGGTTTATTAATTTGATTAATCAAATATATTTATGATATATTTAGAATGTGTTTTAACTTATGGACAACACCTATAATGATACAAAAATCGTTTTTGATTATGGAACAAATAAAATATGTAACTAGGTTGAGAACCTTACAATGTAATGAGGTTGTTTTGTGTTGTTTAATTTAATAACATATAACTTGATGATTAGAACTTTAATTCATGTTTATGAGATATTCATGATATTATTTTGAAGTCAATTGCATGTTGGAGTTAAATTAAATTCGTGGTTAAATTCCTAAGGAATTCTAATTCATGTATGATTCAATTTAAGCAATTTTTATGTAATTGGTTTGCTAATTGAATGTTGAATGAATTAGATTGTCTAATGAATGAATTTAATAGTTTAAGCTGATTATAAGTTGCTTATAATGATGAGAATGAATTCTGAAAATTTTGAAATTTTTTAAATAGAATTTGATTTAAATTAAAAAACGGTTTTCAAAATCCTAATTTGACTAGAATTCTAGTATGCAATTGTAACTAGAATTGTTTAATCCTATTTGGCATCAAACTAATAATTAATTAAGATAATTTAATTATAAATTAGTTAATGTTTATATTTTCATTTAAGATTAAATGAGATTTAATTATTAAATTTGGATTTAATTATTGCATGCATTAAATTGGTAATAACCTAGTTGGAAAAGTAGACAATTTTAGAAAACTTTTTGATATGATCAAATGTATATTTGCATAATTTTCTTTTAGAAAATATTTCTAAATGTTCATATGATTATTTAATAAGATTAAATAATGAATATATGATGAATTTCACTAAAAACCAAACAATCGAAATAATGTTTCAAACGTTGAATTAAAAGGAACCCAGATTGTTACTTTAATAGATTACATTTATTTATGCATTAGAGAATGCATGCTAGGGGTATATGGAATGACATGATGGTATGATTATGGAATTGACCAATGTGATTCATCATGCGTGAAATTTTTTTTTTAGTAAATATGATTTGCGAGTCTTTTCTTATCTTTTCTCTCTATTATATTTCTCTTCTCATTTTACTCTCGTCAAATGTAACTTGAGATTTTTTTATGAAGAATTTATATAATTAGATTATATAGGATTATAATAGAATTGAAATGCAAAGGAGTAAGAAGCCAAAGAGATGACGCCAAAAACAAAGGAGCATTAAAATAAGAAATTGTTTTCTATTTTGGTGTTGTAATTTCATGCATCTACCTAGGTGAGACCTAGTCAATCCTTTCATAGTTTGAAGGATTGATGTTACATTATGTCTATAATCATAACCATATAATTCGTGTAATTATCTTATATATCTATCTGTGATGAATGGATATATTATGGGTGCCAAATTGCCATGATGAGACCTAAAATTAAAGAAATCTCTCATTAATAATAATAAGGCCAATGTCTCTCATTTATATGGCAAGAACTAGAGTTATTTTAGAGTCTGAGTTGTTGGGAAAATCCAAACCCACTCTACTCGAATATATTCAAACCATAAAAATATGATTTTATGATTAATTAATTAGTTACATTGGCTTATTGGGAAAATCCAATGTCAATGTGAATTATAGACAAAGTTGGGTAAGTGTACATGAGTTGATAAGTGAATTATAGACAAAGTTGGGTAAGTGTACAAAGTTGGGTAATTATAGACAATGTGAATTATAGACAAAGTTGAGATGTGCACATATTAAGAGTTGATAGTCGAATGATTCAGCAGTTGTATAGAGGATGCAATTGGTATGAGATACCTACCAATTGACCTAAGATGACTTCTTGGGCAAACCCAATGTCATTCTTAGTGATGTTGGATACTGACCCACCAGAAGAGCTTCTGATGGGTTCTTTCGAATTCATAGTGAGGGCTATGAGTTCACAATAAAATAGTAGGAATTATAATGTTTGTTTATTAAATACGTAATATTCATGCATTTAGTACATTTTCTAAATATGATCTTTCTTTATATCTATGTTGATAGAATCATGTCATCAAACGTGAACTTACACTCAATTCTCGAATCCAATAAATTGACTGGCCTGAACTTCGATGATTGGCTAAGAAATTTGAGAATAGTTTTCAAAATTTAAAAAATAGTTTATGTCTTGGAAGAGCCGCTTCCCTTCTCTCCTGCTATTGATGCATCTATTGATGAATAGTTGGTTTATAAGAAGCAAGTGGATGATAGTGAGTTGGCGGGTTGCATTATGTTCACCTCTATGTCTCTCGAGCTTCGAAAGTAGCATGAGACTATGGATGCAAATACCATTGTGTATCATCTAAAGGAGCTTTTTGATAAGCAAGCTCGAACTAAGTGATATGAGATATCTAAATTGCTCTTTAGCTCCAATATGGTAAAGGGATATCTCCAATGCAACGTACATTGATGATGAGGAAGAAAGGCATAAAGATGACATAAAAAATGACTTACTTCCATTATGGCAAGAGTTGCTAATGTAAGATAAACTACAAGGTCTATCTAGAGTCTTTAAAGAAGAAAAAGGATAAAACATTGGATGCACATTCTATTTCAAGTATTTATGTTATTGAGATTAATATTGTTTCTATTAATAACACATGGGTATTGGATACCAGATGTGGGTCTCACATATGTACAAATATGAAAGGCCTAAAAAACAGTAGACAACTCAAGAAAGGTGAATTTGATTTATGTGTTGACAATAGAGAGTTGTTGCATTAGCTTTAAAAACTAATGTATTGACAATCTGAATCAAATCAATTTAATATAAAAGAATCAAAATAAATTGAAACATTTCCATTTATTTTGATTTGATTTATTTCATTTTGAACTCAATTTAAAAATTATTAAATGATCTATTTTTATAGGAGGGAGATATGGAATATTACTTTGCAATGATACTATAAAATAATGTTAAATACTTTTTTTTAATTATTTTTTCAACTTTTGAGTGATATTAGCATCACTATTATTGTTGTGAGATCTCCTTGGAAAGAAATCAAGAGTATATATCATTCAAAAATGGAAGCATACAATAGAAAAAAAAATAATGAGGAGAAAATACTTTAAAATACAAATGAACAGTATTTCAATGGAAAAAAGAATGAAGAATCATAGAATGGACATTGAAATAATTGTTCCCCATTTGATCCTCATATGTTGGAAATCCAGGTAGAATTTGAAAGCTCAAAGTACCTCAATGCTCTCTCTTCCATTACAACGGAAAACAGCTGAGATTGGTTTTTCTTGCTCAGGACAGCACCCCATGACCTGCTACGTGTCCAACAACATTCATGGCCCCAAAAAAATCTCACTTCATTAGTATTAAAAGCCGATTTCTTAAAAAAAAAAAAGAAGATTATAGAGAGAATATAGATGGAGGCCGAGATAGAGCGAGAATCTCCCCATGTCTCTGAGGAAGATCAAGCAACGAAAAAGGTCAAACTGAGAGAAGATGAAGCCCCGACAAAAGATTATAGAGAGATGCTCATAACGGGAACCCTTATGGAGGCCTCAATAGAGGATGTAGTGGATTCCCGTAATGTCTCAGTTTCTCCGGAAGATGTCAAAATTGATAAATTAGGGAAAACCCCAATTGTCTCCTTATCTGCGGAATTGAAGAACAGATTGGGGAGCACATTGGAAAGGGCTGTGGTTATGAATCTCTCGGGTAAAGGCATTGGTTATAAGGCTCTCAGTAATAGGATGAGGAGTTTGTGGGATGTTTCGGATGCTAAAATATTGGACATTGGGAGGGGTTATTTTTTGATCCAGTTTTCTAATGAAAGGGACTATCAGCGAGCACTGCCGGGAGGTCCTTGGGTGGTCAATGGTTCCTACCTGATGTTACAAAAATGGAAATCAGAGTTTCGTGTATCTAATAAGAGAACGAGTATGTATTAGACTACCTGAACTACCCCTTCAGTTTTATCCAAAAAATGTTCTCTAGGCTATATCTTAATGTTGGAAATAAAATACTCACACAAACAACTTTTTTTCAAACTCAAGCAAATATTACAAAAACACTCTCACTCAACAAACAAGAAACTACAACTCTCTCTTATAAAATTTTGCTTCATCACTCACTTAGAAGCTTTTAATTTTTCTTGATGTCTAAAACTAAAATGGGGAGGGGTATTTATACTACTTAAGAACAATTCTACACCACACAAATAAAATAATCCAAAATTATAATAACCATACACCTCATTCTTCTCCATCCTTCTCCATTCTTCTAATAATATTTTAAGTTACCAAATGATTCACATGCATAATTAATACACTCTAGAAAATTCTAGGTAGATGACTTGCAATTTTGGACTTTTATTGTGGACTTGGACTCCAATATGATTGAGTTTGGGTTTGGGCACCCATAATGGATCAAGTTTATGATCCAACACCCCCCCTTAAACTTGATCTTGTGACCCCTAGTAAATTTCTTAATCTTATGAAGTCTTCACTTGTCAGTGGCTTGGTAAAAATATCGGCAACTTGATCTTGTGACTTCACATATTCAACTTGCACATCCTTTCTTGCAACACACTCTCTTATATAGTGGTAGCGAATATCAATGTGTTTGCTTCGATTATGAAATACTGGATTCTTGGATAAGGCAATGGCTGACTTGTTGTCGACACAAACCTTGGTCGGCTCTTCTTGTATTAAACCTATCTCCTTCAGTAGATTTCTAAGCCAAATTGCATGACAAACGCATGAGGTAGCAGCAACATATTCTGCTTCACAAGTGGATAGTGTGACAATGGATTGTTTCTTTGACATCCATGTGAAAGCAGTATCTCCCATGAAAAATACGAATCCAGTAGTACTCCTTCGATCATCTATGTCTCCACCCCAATCACTATCGCTATATCCAACAAGATTATAATTATTAGAAACTGAATAGAACAAGCCAAAATCAATTGTACCCTTCAGATAGCGAAGAATTCTCTTTGCAGCTTTAAAATGGGTGGTTGTTGGAGATTCCATGTAGCGACTAACCAATCCAACTGCATGAAGAATATCAGGCCTCGTACAAGTTAGATAGCGTAGACTTCCCACCAAACTTTTGAAGAATGTTGGATCTACACTTTCGCCTTTTTCATGTTTGGACATCTTGATTCCATATTCCGTTGGTGTGCTTATCGGCTTACAGTTCTCCATCTTGAACTTCTTCAGGATCTCTTTTGCATAGCTTTCTTGTGAAATGAAAATTCCATCCTTTTGTTGCTTAACTTCAATACCGAGGTAGTACGCCATAAGCCCCATGTCTGTCATCTCGAATTCTTTCATCATCACTTCCTTGAATTCATTGAACATGCTTGGGTTGTTTCCGGTGAATATCAAATCGTCCACGTAGAGGCACACAATCAAAATATCTCCATCTTTGATCTTGATATATAGAGCGTGCTCGTAGGGACATTTGTTGAAGCCATTCTCTTGGAAGTACTTGTCGATTCGGCTATTCCAAGCCCTTGGTGCTTGTTTTAGCCCGTAAAGAGCCTTCTTCAACTTTAACACTTTGTCTTCGTGACCTTTGACTTCATAGCCTGATGGTTGTTGAATGTAGACTTCCTCTTCAAGAACTCCATTTAAGAAGGCAGACTTTACATCCATTTGATGTATCTTCCACTTGTTTTGAGCTGCCAAAGAAATGATTAGTCTAATAGTTTCCAATCGAGCAACAGGAGCAAATACCTCATCATAGTCAATTCCAGCCTTTTGACTATATCCTTTAGCAACTAGCCTCGCCTTGTGCCTTTCAATCTCTCTTTTAGCGTTTTGCTTTGTTTTGTACACCCATTTGACACCTATCGCCTTATGTCCCTTGGGAAGGGAAGTGAGTTCCCACGTGTCATTCTTTTCGATGGCCTTGATTTCTTCGTCCATCGCATCTCTCCACTTCTTCTCTTGTACTGCTTCTTGAAAGCTCACTGGTTCACAATCAGCAAACAGACAAAATAATGTAAGGTTATCTTGTTGTTCGGTTACCTCATAGAGATCTCTAAGACTTCGTGTGCGTGACACAACTCTTTCACTTGATGATGACGAAGGTGATGAGTCTCCTTGAGTGGTTGGTGAAATGGGTGGAGTTGTTGTCTCTTGTTGGGCTTCTCCATGTTGTTCTATTGGTGTTAGCTCATCTTCTTCAAATTGAGGAAAGAAATTGAAGTCATCTGTATGAGAGCTAAAATCCCATTCTCCTTCTTCATTGAATACCACATCTCGACTAATCACAATTTTCTTATTGTCTGGATTGTATAGCTTGTAGCCTTTCGAATTAGCATCATAGCCAATGAAGATAAAACTCTCGCTTTTATCATCAAGCTTCGTTCTTCTCTCATCTGGTACATGAACATGGGCTATACTTCCAAAGATTCTCAGGTGGGAAATGCCAGGCTTTCTTCCACTCCATGCCTCTTGTGGTGTCTTTCCCCATACATTTCTTGTTGGAGATCGGTTTAACAAGTAAACTGCACACGCCACTGCTTCTGCCCAAAATTCCTTGGGTAATTTCTTGCTTTTGAGCATGCTTCGTGTCATGTCGAGGATTGTTCTGTTCTTTCTTTCTGCCACGCCATTTTGCTGGGGGGATCTAGGAACTGTCATTGGTCGCCGAATTCCATTTGCTTCACAGAACTCTTGAAACTCCCTGGAAGTAAATTCTCCACCTCGGTCGGATCTCATGGCTTTGATTTTTCTACCGCTTTCTCTCTCCACTGCAGCTTTGAACTTCTTGAAAACTTCAAAAACTTCTGACTTCTGTTTCAAGAAATAGACCCAGGTTTTTCTTGAAAAATCATCAATGAAAAGAAGAAAATAGCTACTGTTACCGAGAGAGCTTGGCTTGATTGGACCACACACATCAGTATGGATGAGCTCGAGTGGCTTTTTGGCTCTTGACTCTGACTCCTTTGGAAAACTTTTCCTGAATTGCTTCCCGACTAGACACCCTTCACAAAGCTGGTCAGGATGGTTGATGCGAGGTAGTCCCTTTACCATCTCCTTCTTAGATAGCAGCTCCAAACCTCCAAAATTTAGATGCCCAAATCGAAGATGCCAAAGCCATGATACATCTTTGTAGCAAGCTTTCAGGCACTTTGCAACATCGTTTTGTATGTTGATCAAGAACATTCTATTCTTTGACATCGGCACTTTAGTAATGAAGTTATTTTTATCATCTTTTATAGAAAGATTATAATCTTTCATATGAATATCATAACCTTTCTCTAACAGTTGTCCTAAACTCAAGATGTTACTTTTCATATTGGGCACATAGTAGACATTGGAAATAAACTGATGTCTCCCATCTTTTAAACGGATAAGGATGTTACCTCTCCCTTTCACTGCTATTGTGGAATCATCTCCAAATGAAACATTTCCGTTTACTGACTCGTCTAGCTCCACGAACATGTCTTTCCTTCCACACATATGATTGCTTGCACCACTGTCAAGATACCAGGAATTTGCTTGGCCACCATCAGTTTCCTTTCGTGCTAAAAGAAGAGTTTCTTTATCATCTGTCTTCTCCTCCACGTAGTTGGCCTTCTCCTCAATTTTGTTGTTGGGAGCTCTACATTCTGAAGCATAATGCCCAAACTTCTGACAATTATAGCATCGAACTTGAGATTTGTCATACCTTGAGTTCGGATTGATTCTCCCACGGCCTCGTGTTGAGCTTTCTCCTTTCTCATAGTTGTTGTTGGAATTGTTGTTGTGGTAATTCCAACCTCGTCCACGACCGTGACTTCCACCTCGTCCATGGCCTCTACCTCTACCTCGGCCACGTTGGTTTCTATCATTGCCTTGACTTTCATGCATATCCTTGAGTTGCAGCTTGAAGAGTTGCTCAGTAAATCCTTGCTTTTTCTTATGCTTCTCTTCGTATGCTTGCAATGATCCTTGGAGTTGCTCGATTGTCATTTCTTCCAAGTCTTTAGTTTCTTCAATCGTCACGACGATGTGCTCAAATTTGGGATCCAACGAACGAAGTATCTTCTCTATTATCCTCACATCTTCTAACTTTTCACCATTTCTTTTTAGTTGATTAGAAACAGCTACTACTCTTGAGAAATAATCTGAAATAGACTCAGATACTTTCATATGTAAGGATTCAAATTCACCTCTTAATGTTTGGAGACGGACCTTCTTCACTTGCTCGGATCCTTTGTAAGAGGTTTGCAGCTTCTCCCACGCTTCCTTAGCAGAGCTTGCACTTGAAATCTTTTCAAATCCATCATCATCTAAAGCTTGATAGATGAGGTAGAGAGCCTTCTTGTCTCTCTTTCTTGAATCCTTCAAAGTAGCCTTTTGATCTGGTGTAAGAGTAGCAAAAGCAGTATCATCTGCAGGCTCGTTGTAGCCTTTCTCTATGATATCCCACACGTCTTGTGATCCAAGAAGTGCCTTCATTTTGATACTCCAATTGTCGTAGTTGTTGTTGTTGAGTGTCGGGACTTGGAATGGTGTCATACCATTTGCCATATCTCTCAATATAATAAGAATTTGTAAGATCTGATTGTGCGGATGAATCCGGAACGTCGAAAAACTTTGGAAAGGACAGCTCGGTCCACTCGGCTCAACTTTGTGAGTCAACTCAGTTTTCTGGTAGCACTATTCCAGCGGCACGTTTGAACTCCGATCGGGGCAATTCTGACGGTGTCGAATTCCTCTTGTCGAGACTTCCGATTTGATATGCAATAGTATAGATTTTCCAACTAGCTCTGATACCACTTTGTTGGAAATAAAATACTCACACAAACAACTTTTATTCAAACTCAAGCAAATATTACAAAAACACTCTCACTCAACAAACAAGAAACTACAACTCTCTCTTATAAAATTTTGCTTCCTCACTCACTTAGAAGCTTTTAATTTTTCTTGATGTCTAAAACTAAAATGGGGAGGGGTATTTATACTACTTAAGAACAATTCTACACCACACAAATAAAATAATCCAAAATTATAATAACCATACACCTCATTCTTCTCCATCCTTCTCCATTCTTCTAATAATATTTTAAGTTACCAAATGATTCACATGCATAATTAATACACTCTAGAAAATTCTAGGTAGATGACTTGCAATTTTGGACTTTTATTGTGGAATTGGACTCCAATATGATTGAGTTTGGGTTTGGGCACCCATAATGAATCAAGTTTATGATCCAACACTTAAGCTGTTAGAAAGGTAGTGAAAAATGACTACAATACCAGCGATTTACAACGTGGACGTTTTGCTAGAGTTGCTGTCGTGGTAGATTTGGTGAAGCCTCTAGTTTCACAATTTTTGTTAGATGGAGAAATTCAAAGGGTTGAATATGAAAATCTTCCTGACATCTGTTTTCATTGCGATTGCTATTGACATGTGGATTCATTTTGTCCTCAGAAAAATCCCGCCTGCTGAGCAGGAGAATGATAAGGCTGATCGGCAAACGGCGGAGACGGATGAGAGGCAAGAAACCTACGGCCCTTGATGGTGATGCCGAGTAGAAAAATGAATAATCGAAAAATCCCTGGAATTTCGGAACAAAAAGCTAATCTTATTGGAGAAAAATCAAGGTTTAATATTCTTGATTCTGATGGGGCAAAACTTTAGTGGATAATGAGGAAGAAACCCATCTTGATGATGTGACGAGATCCCCTGCTAAGGTGATTAATTCCTCAAGAAATAATGAAGCAATAGGAGCCCACAAATTTGATTTTTCTTCTAAAAAAGGAATAGAGGCACGTGGGAAAAAGAAATCATTGGTGACAGAACGGGGTGAATCATCAGGCTCAATTAAAAATAAAAAAACCACTATATATATATGAGACTTTTTTGAGTTTATTAATAAACAACCCATGACTGAGAACATTGTGCATTTGCCAACTTCTTTGGATCCTTAAGAGACATTCAGTTGTGGGGAAAGAGAGTGTCCCTGTTAAAGATTCTCCGATGAATGTTGAAAATATGAAGACAAATAAATCAATCCCCAGCAACAGGAATTTATCTGTTCAAATGAAGGAACAACACAGTAGTCGTCATTCGATGGCCTCCAGACCCGTATAATCAACAGAGTAATGATGATGAAAATTCAATGGATTATCACTCTCTCATTAGAGCTTCTAATGGAGATAAGGATGGCTATGTGTCAGTGGATGAGGAAGGAGATGACCAGGTGGATTTACACCTTAGAGACTAATTTGTTTTTGCTGTGTTTCAGGTTTACCAGTATCTTTTTCAAGTTTTCTTTATGTCAGTGCTTTCATGGAATTGCCAGTGTGCCAGGAGTGCCAACTTCCTTAGAATGTTGAAGCTTCATTTGCAAAATAATAAACCTGATGTGATTATTCTTCTAGAACCTCGCATTAGTGGTATTGCGGCTGATACTTTAATCACAATGATTGGGTATTCTAATTCTCATAGAGTGGAGGCCATGGGTTTTTCGGGCGGTATTTGGCTTCGTTGGAGTGACACAGTGCAGATAAATATTATTGAAAATAATTTTCAATTCGTGCACGTCATTGTTTCATGCAAGAATCATGCTTAGTATCTTCTTACTGCAGTCTACGGCCATCCTAATCCTTTTAAACGAAGATATTTGTGGAATAATCCTCAGAGGCTGGAAAATGCTGCTTCTGGCCATGGGTGGCAATAGGGGATTTCAATGCCATTCGTTCAGTTGAGGAAAGAAAGGTTGGCTCTACCAGACGAACTGGTGTTTGCAAAAAGTTCGTTCAGTTGTTCTCTAACTCTAATGAGCTGGACTTGGATTTTAAAGGTTCGAAGTTTTCTTGGAGGCGGGGATCTTGGTATGAACGTCTCGATAGGGCAGTCTGTAACTCTGATTGGAGACTCACTTTTCCAGATGCGACTTTATTTCATTTGCCTCGAGTGCAGTCTGACCATAGCCCTATTTTCCTGAATATTAATGGATTGGCAGTTAACAGAGACAAGACTCTGTTCAGATTTTTATGGCTTACTCATGACCAATTCAGGCCCTTTGTTGCTCTGGCATGGGACATGCATAATAACGTTATAAATTCCCTATGGAAACCCATGTTTTTCTTTCTCCTCCTTCAGGAGGCTGGCTAAGAAATGATCTTGCACGGGTTACTCATATTCGGTAGTTTTATTCTTTAATTGCACCTCTTTGTAAAAAAAAAAAAAAAAACCGATTTATTACACTAAAAGGTGGTATGTACGAGTTAGTGCGAAACTTTTCTAATCTAATCATATGTTTCAAAATTGAATTTTAAGTATGTAATTACTTTAAATAGTATTTTGCTGTCATTCGAGATTCTATCTGACATAACCTCAATAGTTCAACTAATTCGGAATATAAAAAAAAAACTGATTTCTTCTCTTCAACCCTTATCTCCGTGTTTTTTGCTTTTTTACACAGTGGCGAGTTAATTTAATTAATATGGTCGGAATGCTACATTCCGCCTAATTGAGAAAGAAAAATAAAGTGAGTATTTTCTTTTGAAAGGGAAGAAATACATTCTTATGAAGTATTTCTCTCCCTCCGATCGAACATTTGCTTCCTCGCCACTTTTGCAACCGACTGCCTCCCCTGAACCATCCTCAACCACCCAACTCCACTCGTCAAAGTCGTAGCAGCACCAAGCCCCCATCTGCCGAGCTCCCATCCGCCCACCATTCTTTCCATCTCACTGACCAAGCTCATACTCATGTAGCCACGGTTCCCAACAACCCTATCCTCTAATGGAATGAAGATCCAGAAAATAACCAAGTTAAGAGTCAATTGAAAGTTTCCATTAATCAAAGACGTGAAAAATCATGAAATACAAGCTAAAACCAGGACATCAACCCAAAAAAAATGCAGTTGAAAATCATATAGGGCAATGAATTTCCACAATAAGCATAAAAAAGTTTTAATTTAAGGTTATATTTAATATATTTTATAGAAGTTTTGAAATTTATCTTTAAGAATTAAAAAAAAAAATTAATGAACCAGTTAATCGATCCATTATACTTTAAAGATATTTGGTATAAATGTTATTAATTTACAAAAAAAAAAAAGTTTCCTAACAGTATAGGAACATTTTCAACTCAAACTATAATTTTTTTTTATGTCAATTCCGAACATAATGTTTTTGGAGTTTTTAATTCTAACTCCATCAAATTTTCATCCATTTAGAATGTTTTTAGTTTCAAAATAGATTCCAACACATGGAAATATTTCAAATCAAATCTTATTTTTATTTTATTTTATCAATTTAAATTCTATTTTTATAGAAAATTATATTTCAGCCCACAATTATAATACTAGAATGGAGTTTAGTCCATGAGTTTGAATATATATATATATATATAAAAGGATGATTTAAATTGAAATTGATCAAAATCAAATATATGTTGGAAAAGATAAAAAGTCAAATTTAAAACTGTTTGAGCGACTCCTAAATTATTCACGTGTCAAATATTTATTTTTATTTTTAATTTTTTTCCACCCTCATTCCAAACGAATCATTGGTGGCCATCTAAGCTTCATTTTATAACTGAGTGAAAATTTTCTTCAGCAGACAAATATTTTTTCAGTAATGCTACTTGCCCCAATTAATTTTGTATCTATTAGTTTCAACTACATTAAAATATTAATATTTTAATACAAGTTGAGCAACATAAATAGAAGAGTTAAAGTATAAATACTTTTAATGCATATTGGATAAGAGTTGATATAAAAATAGTTCACCCAAATAACTTTTTTCATATTTTTTAGGGTAAATTATTCCGACCTTCTGAAATTTAGTTGAATATATTAATTTATTCATTAATTTTTGAAAATATATTATAAAATCCTTCGGTTTTAGTTCGATCAACTAAAAAAAATCTTCGTTAATTTTAAATGAAATATTTTGTCATTCAACAAAATTATTGTTGAAAAAGTCAAAATTAAATTTGAAGAAAACTAAAAATATTTTTATTTTTTTTGAAATTTCATTAACTTAAAAAATACGTTTAAAAAGGATAAATTTGATATTTTGGTATCAAGTTAACAACATTAAAAAAATGGTATTTTTTAAAATATAAAAAAAGAGCAAATTTGACATTTTATAGTATGTAACGATAAAAATAAACGGTATGATTAAATAATATATTAAAGTAAATATAAAAAATTTTATAATATATTTTAAAAATAGATGGACAAACTAATGTAAAATTCAAGAGGATTGTAATAATTTACCTATTTTTTATCTGTCAAAAAAAAAATACAGATAATTTTTAACTCCCAAACCCACCGCTACTCTCTAACAAACATAAAAGAAAATTAATGAATATAATTCTAATAAATGAATAAACCTGTGAGGGTATTATTGTCTTTCCATAAATTTCTGATTCCTTTTAACTACCTGGTATTTTAATGGTGAGCACACGTAAGCATACATACATTGTATATATATTGACACTCTTAGCTCTACCATAAGTCCCTCCAACTATTCCTGTTTTTCCTCCCTCTTTCCGAATTCTTGTGCTTTCTTTCTTCACCGTTTCCTCGTCTTAGTCTCTCTCTCTCTTTATTCAATTTGAATTCTCTATCTGTGTTTGCTTGATCTTGACCTAAATTGGATTTGTAAGTCAATCCTTCATTTCTTTGCTTTTATTTGTTTTTCCCTGGTGTTCTCATCACGTGTGACGGTGATTTGTGTTAGGTTGGATCTTGGGCTTTTCTTATTGTTTAACTTGTTTTATGATCTAACTGTTTCGTGTTTGTGTTAGATCTGTTGTTAAAGGTGATCAATTTTGTCTCCTGCCTTGTTATTTAGCTTTGATTGATCTACATTTGTTGCTTAATTGAATCTGGATCTCTGGTAGAACTAGGGACATTATTTTAATTGTTGTTGGTTTCAGTGTCGTTGATGTGGCTGGGATTGGTCCTGCGTTTGTTAGTTTTTTGTGGATATGTTGTGTAATATTTATTGGATCTGTTAATTGACGGCTGATCTTGATCTTATTGTGTCAAATTGAGAACCGTTGCTCATGTTTTTTCGTGGAATTTGTCGAGATTTTTTTATCAGGTTGAGAAGTGAAGAAGCAAAGCTGAAAATTGAAGCCTTTCTTATTAGGCTGTTTTTGTTTTCAAGAAATGATCAGCTCATTTATATCATTTAAGTAATTGGGGTTGGATTCATTTCATTTTCTCACAAATTGTTCATCTTATTGAAACAAAGGAGGATCAGAAAGATTTTCCTAATTCTCTTAGATTTTTCAACAACCGACCAACAGCAATTTTTTGTTTCCTGTGAAGAGAGTATTATATAAATAATTTATGAAGTGGAATGTGCTACCTCCCTATATGCAGTGTGATCTATTCTTTATTTTATTCCTTAGTAAAATAGCCCGCGTAGAAAGACAGCTGTACCATTTTCCCAATTATTTTTCTCTTTGAGTTGTGGATTCTCATTTAGTTTATTATGGCCTGTTATTGTTTTATGTTTGGTTTGATGCATATCTACTTGCTTGTTGATTTGGGATTTGATTTTTGCATTGTTTTCTTGTAGAAATTGTTTTGGCATGGCTTCTTATAGCCCTAAGAACATTCTTATCACTGGGGCTGCTGGGTTTATTGCATCCCATGTTTGCAATCGGCTTATCCTGAATTACCCTGATTACAAAATTGTTGTCCTTGACAAGCTTGATTACTGTTCAAACCTGAAAAACCTCCTTCCATCTAAATCATCCCCCAACTTTAAGTTCGTCAAGGGGGACATTGGCAGTGCTGATCTTGTCAACTTCCTTCTCATCACCGAATCCATTGACACTATTATGCACTTTGCTGCCCAGACTCATGTTGACAACTCCTTTGGTAACAGCTTTGAGTTTACCAAGAACAATATATATGGTACCCATGTTCTTTTAGAAGCCTGCAAGGTCACTGGCCAGATTAGGAGGTTTATCCATGTGAGCACAGACGAAGTGTATGGGGAGACAGATGAGGATGCTGTTGTAGGAAACCATGAGGCTTCTCAACTCCTCCCAACGAACCCATACTCTGCAACAAAAGCTGGTGCAGAAATGCTTGTTATGGCATATGGTAGGTCCTATGGGTTACCTGTGATAACAACCCGTGGGAACAATGTTTATGGTCCTAATCAGTTTCCTGAAAAATTAATTCCCAAGTTCATTCTCTTGGCCATGCAAGGGAAGCCTCTTCCAATTCATGGGGATGGTTCTAATGTGAGGAGTTATTTATATTGTGAGGATGTTGCTGAGGCTTTTGAAGTCATCCTTCACAAGGGAGAGGTAGGACATGTTTATAATATTGGGACAAAGAAGGAAAGAAGAGTCATAGATGTGGCTAAAGATATATGCAAGCTTTTCTCAGTGGACCCTGAGATGAGCATAAAGTTTGTGGAGAACAGGCCTTTCAATGATCAGAGGTACTTTCTTGATGATCAGAGGCTAAAGAACCTAGGGTGGGCAGAACACACTACTTGGGAGGAGGGACTGAAAAAGACTATGGACTGGTACATTCAAAATCCTGATTGGTGGGGTGATGTAACTGGAGCCTTGCTCCCTCATCCAAGAATGTTGATGATGCCAGGTGGGAGGCACTTTGATGGGTCTGAAGAGAGCAAATCTGCATCATATATCTCGAATAATTCAAACCAGAACAGAATGGTCATTCCAGTTTCCAGAAGCATCAGCAGCATCTCTCCTCGAAAATCCTCTCTTAAGTTCTTGATCTATGGCAGGACTGGATGGATTGGAGGTCTGCTTGGGCAGTTGTGTGAGAAACAGGGGATTCCCTTTGAATATGGAAGGGGGCGCTTGGAAGATTGTTCATCACTTTTGGCAGATATTCAGAATGTTAAACCAACCCATGTTTTTAATGCTGCTGGTGTTACTGGCAGACCTAATGTCGATTGGTGTGAGTCTCACAAGGCAGAAACCATTCGCACCAACGTTGCTGGAACTTTAACATTAGCAGATGTTTGCAGAGAGCATAACATCTTGATGATGAATTTCGCTACTGGCTGTATATTTGAGTATGATGCTGCACATCCAGAGGGTTCTGGCATTGGGTTTACCGAGGAAGACGAACCAAATTTCACTGGCTCCTTTTATTCAAAGACCAAGGCCATGGTAATCTTTTATCGAAATCTCTAATAGTATATTTATTTTTATCACAATGTACTTTGATTTTTATCGTGTGTTTTCTGAAATTGTAACCAGGTCGAGGAGCTCTTGAAGGAATATGACAATGTATGTATCCTCAGAGTTAGAATGCCAATATCATCAGATCTTAAGAATCCAAGGAACTTCATTACAAAGATTTCTCGATATAACAAAGTTGTTAACATCCCAAATAGCATGACAATCTTGGATGAACTTCTACCTATTTCACTTGAGATGGCTAAGCGGAACTTGAGGGGTATTTGGAACTTCACAAATCCTGGTGTGGTGAGCCATAATGAGATTTTGGAGATGTACAAGAGTTATGTTGACCCCAACTTTAAATGGGTCAATTTCACCCTAGAGGAGCAAGCAAAGGTAATAGTTGCTCCGCGAAGCAACAATGAGATGGACGCATCGAAGTTGAAGAAAGAGTTCCCTGAGTTGCTGTCAATCAAGGAGTCCCTGATCAAGTATGTCTTTGAACCCAACAAGAGAACCTAAATAATAGCAACAGTCATGAATTCTATTTTGGATACAAGTTGCTACGATATGCTAGCTATTTACAATTCTAGTAGTTATTTACTGTATTATATTCTCATTGCTTTTACCATATTAGAAAGTGAAGCTGATCATATTAGGCATGCCTCTATCATTCTCTATTATTTCTTTTTCCTTAGTTGTATCTTAGTTTGCCTATTGTTCTTTTCCACTGAACTTCAGAAAGTAGGTTCTTGATATTTGTGGTCACCTGCAAGCTTTGTAGGAGGCCGAGTGCTGCCGTCCACTAGATTTATGTTGTTTCAATTCTCTATTACTTAGCTTTGTTAATTTATACATGTCTTGTAGCCCTTCTCCCATATGAATAAAAGAATTGATATTATTCATCGTCCAATTCTTCAATTCCTATCATTCTCTTGGTGGCTTTTAATACCATTGATGGTGTAATTTCCAATTTGCAGCACCCAAAATTCGGATAAAATAGCAAGAGAATTCCAATTTTTTTTTAAATTTTTCTATTACTTTTTCCATCGTTTGAGTGATATATACCACACTTTTAATGTTATGGAATTCATATGAGAAAATATAGAAGGTATGTGTCACTTAAAAGATAAGGAAGTAATAGAAAAGGTAATATAGAGAAGGTAATAAATATTCCTCAGATAGTAATTGCAAATATATTTCTTTAGAAAGTGCAAAATAGAGCTTATTTTCTTGTACGTTCTTCATGTTATTCACCAGGGTTCTCAAACCTGGTCGCGTTAATGAATCGGTGAAGGGGTTAGAGAAAGATGAATAAAGTGGCTATTTGACCATCCATTAAAAATCACCTATTCGGGTTTCATGTTTAGGTTTATGTTTTTATATAGAATTTGTTAAACATTATGACATTTATATAGTATCCATAGTATAATCCTGCATTACGATTTTTCGTTTTTTTTTTTTTAAAAAAAGAGAATTGTTATTTTATTTTCAAAGTGAAATATACACACCGTAAAAATTTCAGTGATATTACATTATTATTATTCAATGAGGTTTTAATTAAATGATTACCTTTTGTTTTCATATATATATATATATATATATATATATATATATATATATATATATATATATATATATATATAGTAGAATCATTAGAAAAATTAAGAATACTATTAAAAAATTATAAAGAGTAGTAAATATAGAATAATGAAATAAACTTCAAAAATACACTTAATATTTTATTTTGTTTTTAATTAGAACTATAATGTTTTTTTTTCAAGTGCACACAATAAGTTATCTATTTCTTCCATTGGACCATTCTGTCTATTGTTTTTTTCATTATTGGCGGAATGCTAATGTGGCTATGAGTCCCACCAAAGTCAATATGGCAAATAAGCACTATTATTAAATGTTTTAAAATTTTTGCAATAAATTTATCGTCATTAATAATTTTTTTTAAAAAAAATTGACTACGTTTTTGTAAGTATTTGAATAATTTAATAAATAAATTTTGCTCAATAAAAATCAGAAATAAATTTATTTAAAAAAAAGCTAACAAAATTACAAACTATATAAATTTTGACAGAAGAATGATTCTTGCAATAATTGCAAAAAAATACAATTAAATGGTTGTAAAAAAAATCAATTTATTTTATATTAGACCGTCATATTAGTATTCGGTCAATAAATAATGAAAAATTGGATAAAATGGTTTATTAATAAATAAATGTTGTCCACATTCTTTACGAAGCTTGTTAATCCAGTTAGGAATAAAGAAAATGGAAATGGAAAAGGCAAGTCGAGACAAATAAGGAAAAGGAAAACAAAAAAAGGATGAAAAATCATCAAATAAATATGGGAAGAAACGAAATTAGAAATAAGAAAGTGAAAATGGAAAAGGCAACCCACCGAAAAGGAATGAGATGAGAGTCAAATATAAGGAAAAGAAAAAGTAGATGATAAATTATTTATGAATATGAGAAAGCGGAAACCGAGCAAGAAAAACAATAAGAGCAGAAAATCGTTTGAACCCATGAAACTATGATTGGTTGCATTAATATACACATAGAAGTTTTGTCTGGATAATTATTAAAAAAATAACTTATTCGACATCAAAAGCAATAGTTGAATTAATAAAAAAAAACTCGTTTTTAAGTCCCTACTAATTATTTGACTCAGTCTCAAACATTTTTATTACATTTAATTAAATTCTTAATCTATTATTTTTATTTAATTTATTTTTTAAATATTTATTTATTTTATTTTTAAATCCAATTTAAATGCAGGAATAAAAAATTAATATTTTTAATAAAATGTGTTTAAAATAATAATATTTTATTTAAAAACTATTTAATCAAATATCATCCTTAATGGCACCAATGAGTCTTATTTCATCTGCGATTTTTTGTAGCTATTGTGTAGTCAATATTTCAAAAACAGATTTTGATTTTTGCAATACAGCTAACTCAATTTCTCTCAATAGTACTCCACCAAATAAAATCATTTTCACTACTAGTGAGTATTATTATGCTTGCGTCATTACTATTTATTGCTTAGTCCGTCAAAACCTAGTTATTAATGTTGTCTACACCATGTCACCAAGTATTTCCCTATCTTTTCCATCTATGACCATTCATTCCCCATCTTGCTCAAGCTTCACCACCCCTCCACAAAGGTACTAGTAAGAGGTTCAAGATATTTTACTTTATTCTACCATAAAAATAGGAGGTTTTTGGAATTTGCAATTTGTTAGGTACCATTGTTTGTGAAGGATAATGATTAAGCAAATTAAGCAACTCATTAGTTTCGACCTAATTTCATGATTTTGGCAAGGATCGAGTGAGAATGATGTTTGGTAGGATTGGAGTTAAAAGTGACTTTAGATTTTTAAAAATTATTAATTTTTTTACCTTTAATTTTTTATTTTTAATAAATAAAATAATTTATGTATTAAAAATTAT
This sequence comes from Triadica sebifera, assembly GCA_023653625.1. Taxonomy (NCBI): domain Eukaryota; kingdom Viridiplantae; phylum Streptophyta; class Magnoliopsida; order Malpighiales; family Euphorbiaceae; genus Triadica; species Triadica sebifera. The sequence continues at coordinate 30,302,983 of CM042902.1, forward strand.
TAAATTAGAATATGAATGTACGGATTGACAATGCGTGTGTATTATTGTAGTCTATCTCGTTATAATTTGACCTAAAACTAATGTATATAAATGTCTAAGAATATATTTAAATAAAATGATAGTTTAAAAATCCAATTAAATACAATATAAAAGTTAAATATTGAATCAAATAACTTGTTATAATTTAGGAACTTTGAAATGAATTTTTCTATTTATTGATTATTTTGGGCTTAGTCTAATATAAATTTTTTTTTAATTTATTTGACATTCATGAATCTTCTGATATGATTAAAGGGATTGATTCACTTGGTGAAGTATTAACGTTAATCTTTGTTAAAAAAAAAAAATTATTAGAATTAATATTATTTTTGTTAATTTATCTTTTTCCCCTTCCCCGTCTCTATCATGCTATTTTGGTTGTTGATCGGTTGATGCCAAAATCCTCACTCGAGTGTGTGGGTCGGTTGAGAAAATGGGGGGTGTGGTTTTAAGGAGGTTGTTAGGATTTTGAGGCTTAATAGGTGTGTAAAACCTAAAGAAAATATTGATAATAATTATTATTTCTCACTTCTAAATTAGAATTGATACATAACACCTATAAATATGCAATACAAAGAATATAAAAAAAAGTAAATTAAAGCATAATTATACCTATTTTTCTTTGACTAAACTATCATAATTATAGCTAATTTACACTATCATATCCTTATATATATTTGACTAAACTATCATAATTATAGTTAATTTACAACTATCGTATCCCTAAAAATTAGCATACAAATATTGACTTTCGAATTACTATTTCCAACACTTTCTTTCAAGCTGGCTTGAAAATATATTCTATGGTTAATGTGCTCATTAATCGATCAAATTATTTTTTGTGCAGTCCTTTTATAAGTATATCAGCAATCTACTCAGTGGTTGGTAAGTATGACATACAAATCAATATTTTTTCAAGCTTCTCTTTGATAAAATGCTTGTCAATTTTCACATATTTTATTCGATCATGAAGAACAAGATTGTAAGTTATTGCAATTGCAGCTTTATTACACTTTGATCAGTAAAGTGCATAGAATTCTCAAGTCTTTTAACAACCGTTTAATCCACATCACTTCACAAAATCACATGAGCAACTGCTCTGAATTCAACTTCAGCACTACTTCTAGCTACCACGTTTTATTTCTTGTTTCACCAAATATAGACTTCAATTAAAAGGTGCCCCTATTTTCTAAACAATAGTCTTTTACCAAGTGTTCCCTTTAGGTATATAAAGATTTTGTTTACTGCTTCAAAATGGTGTTGTCTCAGTGACTGTATGAATTGACTTACTCCATTTACAATGAATACTAGTCTTCCAACTAGCCTTTGAAACTTTTCTACATTTATCATATCTTCATATTTAGTATGTTGTAATTTCCATTCAGTTCAACTGGAGTTTCAGCTACTCTACATCTGAGTAAACTTATTTCATTGAGTAAGTCAAGTATATATTTGTGTTGAGTAACAACAAAATTATTTCATCGATCTTGCAAACTCCATGTCAATGAAGTATTTTAGTGGCTTCAAGTCTTTGATTTCAAAGCCTTTAACAAGTCCATTGTTTAAACTTTTTAATTTAGAATAGTCAGCATCTGTCAAAATTATATCATCCATATAAACAATCAAGATAGCTAATTTATCTTCTTTTGAATGCTTATAGAATATAATATGATCAGTTTGACTTGGCAATAATTTGTCCTTTTACTACATTCCAAAAGTGTTCAAACCAAACTCTTAGGGATTGTTTGAGAAAATAAAACGATTTTTTCAACCTATAAACTTTATTTTCACCAACATTTTTTCAAAATCTAAAAGTATGCTCATATATACTTCATCTTCTAAGTCTTCATTTAAGAAGACATTTTTTTATATCTAACTGGTGTAAAGGCTAATTGTAACTTACAGCCAAGGATAACAAAACTCTAATTGATTTTTGTTTTGCAATAGCTACAAAGGTTTCATGATAGTTAATTTCAAATGTTTGTGGAAACACTTTTGTGACGAGTCTTGCTTTGTATCTTTATATATTGCCATCAGCATTGCACTTCATCGTAAATACCCAATTGCACTTTACTATCTTTTTATCTTTTGGTAAATTGACAACCTCTCAAGTACCATTCCATTTTAAAGTATTCATTTCCTCCATAACTACTAACTTCCAATTCGGGTCACCTATAGTTTTCTCAATGGTTCTTGGAATAAACAAATTAGTCACATTAGAAACAAATGCTTTATGACTATTGGAAAGTTTATGGTAGAATAAATATTTGGCAATGGGAAGTTTAGTGCATATACGAGTTCCTTTTCTAATTGCTATAGGAATACCAAGGTTTATTTGTGTAGTGCTAGGGAGAGTTATAGGAAAAGAACTATGAGAGACAAGATCAAGATTAGGATTACATGAAACAACTGAAGGACTTTTATTCAGAGATTCTGATTGATTTTGTGGCTGAATGATGGATAAGTCTTTACCATTTTGTGAATCTTTTTTTGAGAATAAACCAAAAACTCATGTTCAAGACTTTTTTTTTCTTTGGTAGATTTCTCTTTTTGTTTGTGATCCATCTAAGTGTGACACTTTTTTATTAGAATCTTCTTTGTTTCCGAAATTTTATACAGTTTATTTTCGAGTTTCAAAAACAAAAGAATCATATATGATGCATTTTGGTAAGAATACCTCCCAAAAATTATCTTTTTTTCTCTCTTTCTCCCCTAAAGATAATTTTTATTGAAATATGATCAATTTTCAAGAAAAATGAAATCATACTTGCACACATTTTTTTTGTTTGCAGATTAAAACACTTATACTCTTTTTTATTAGGATAATATCCTATGAAAACATATTTTTTCTCTCTTGGATCAAGTTTATATTGAAATTTGTTAGGTATATGAACAAAAATAGAACAACTAAAAACTTTTAATTGCAAATCTGAATTAATTTTACATTTAGAATTTTTTTTTGAAGTAATCTAGAGGTGTGACATATTTTAAAACTCAATTAGGCATCCTATTAATTAGATAAGATGTTAAAATTGCATCTCCCTATAGATATTATGGAACGTGCATAGAAAATATTAATGCATGAGCTACTTCAAGTATGTGTCTATTTTTTCTTTATGCAATTCTATTTTGTTGAGAGGCATCACGATAAGTAGACTGGTGTAAAATATCTTTTTTTCAAAAAAAATTCCAGATATTTATTAAAATATTTGGTTTCATTATTCGAGTGGAGTATGCTGATTTCAATTGAAATTGGTTTTTGATCATTTTGTAAAAATCTCAAAACAATTTTTTCACTTTCGATTTTTCGTACATCAAAGAAATCTAATATAATTGAGTGTGATCATCTATAAAAGTCACTAACCATTTTTTTCTAAACATGGTGGTGACCTTAGAAGGTCCCCAAAGATCACTATAAAGCAAATAAAATAGTTTTGATGCATAGTATGGTTCTGTAAAATAACTTGTACAATGACTTTTAGACATATGACAACTTTCATATTAAAAAGAAAAACAATCCAAGTTTTTGAAAAGATCAGGAAACAAATGTTTAAGATAGGGAAAAACTAGGATGTCATAGTCTATGATGTCACAACATTATTTGTTCATGAACATAAATTGAACTAATATTACAAAAGCCTTGAGCTATTTTACTGTTGGATAAATTTATATCAAAATAATAAAAATCATTGATCATCCTAGCATTACCAATCATCCTTCCTAATTTCCGGTCCTGAAACTCATAATGGGTGTCAAATAAAATAATTTGATAGTTAGAATCTTTGTGTAGTTTGATTACAGATAATAAATTGCAAGTCAGTTTAGAAACATATAAAACTGAGTCAAGGCTTATATTTTCTGAAATTTTTATTTTACCATTTTCTACAATAGGTGAGAAACTATCATTAGCAATCATAACTTTTTCACTCCCAAAACAAGGTGAATATGTATTAAACAAATGAGATAATGGGGTTATATTATTAGATGTTCTAGAATCAATTATCTAAGGAGTAGAATTTAGACTACAAGATAGAGCATTATAAATACTACCTGTATAAACTAAAGAACCATTAGGAGTACCAGATGAGGAATTGGATGTTAGCAATTTGAGAATATGCTTATTCTGTTTCTTTCTAAAAAGACTATTTTCAGCTTTCTTTGTCGATGGCGTTGTATACCTGAATTAGTTACCTGACTTTTGACTTTCCCAATTTATTGGTTTTCCATGAATTTGCCAATATATTTTCCGAGTATCATGTGATCTTTTGCAGTGATCACACCATACTTGAGAATTTTCAGTAAGTACTTTGTTTGCAGTAGCATTAGTATCAGATGTAATCAAAACTGAATTTCCAAGCATAACATTCATCTATTTCTTCTCTTCTAACCTCAGCAAATACCTCACCAATAAGAGGCAGAGGTTGTTGGCCAATAATTCTCCCCCTTACCTTATCAAACTCTACATTTAGTCCAGCATAACATTCATCTATTTCTTATCTTCTAACCTCAACAAATACCTCACCAATAAGAGGTAGGGATTGTTGGCCAATAATTCTCCCCCTTACCTTATCAAACTCTACATTTAGTCCAACAAGGAATTTGTAGATTTGATGATCTTCAATTATCTTGTTGTTGTGATTGCAATTTTCTAGTGATTTTCATTTGTAGTCATTAAATATGCCTAGATCTTATCACAACCATTTTAAAGAATTGAAGTAATTGATAATGCTATCATCTTCTTGACGAAGCTCAACAAGTTTTATTATCAACTTATATATTTGGGATTGATTTCCCATATTAGAATACATATGTTTGACATTATCCCAAAACTCTTTAGCTGTAGAATAACCATGTAGTTAGAGCTAATGTGTTCCTCCATATTTTTTACAAGTCATGTCATAATCATGGAGTTTTTAGCATTTTAAATAGCATATGAGGAATCTTCCCCTATAGGTGCCTTCTTCTCTCTTGTTAGATAAAAAATTTTCCTTACCCCCGAATATACATATAGACAGATTGTGACTAATGCAAGAAGTTATCTCCATTCAATCGAATACTGGTGATTTGGATAGAATGTGAATTAGGGCAGGATGTATTGGTTATGGATTTTTAGACTGGACAGTGAAATTGAATGAAATTTCCGATATGGTGAAGGATGTCTAGAAAAAAAAAGGGTTTTATATGATTCAGAGATTAAATATTTGCTCTAATATCATAAAAACTAGAGAGAATATTGAGAATACTTACTATTTCTCACTTCTAAATTAGAATTGATACACAACACCTATAATAGATAATACAAAAAATATAAAATAGCAAATTAAATCATAATTACAACTATTTTTTTTACTAAACTATTATAATTATAACTAATTTACAGCTATCATATCCTTAGGAATTAGCACACATATCTTGACTTCTAAATTGTTATTTTCAACAGTATGTTTAAATGGTTAGGGACAAAGATTTGGTTTGAGAATTGGAATTTAATTGATATTTGACTTTAAGAGAACCAAGATTTTTTATTTATTTTTATTTTTAATAAGTTACAAGAATTTCAAATTTTACCATTAAAACTATATATAATGCCAATGTAAGATGATTTAGTTAGAAATTCATTCCATTTGTTAGTTGTGATAAAATATCGAATCATTTTTTTCACATAAGAACAACTCCAATATAAAATAAAAAAAAAACTAAAAATCTCTCATATAATAATCTTTCACATAAATTTTAACTAATATTTAATTTTATTTTAAGTAATATAAAAAAAAGAATAATAAATTTAGATATCAGATTAACAAATTTAAAGATTTGCTAAAAGTAAAAAAATAATAAAAGATAGTAACATAAGACTACCGATTAACATTAAAACAAGAAAAGAAAAAGATAATGAAAGCGAGAATGGTTGACCAGGATTTTCTTCCACTATAATCCACCCGGCGGGCGAATTTTCCATCTCCAAGGAAAACCGCTCTGATCTCCTATCCTATCGTTTTCGATTACAAAAATTAGATATTCCGAATTATGGCACGAATTCTATCTCTATGAATATCGATATAGGAAAAAATAATAAAAAAAGATTGAGAGGGTGAAGACCCATTATTATAGTCCAAAAGAGAATGATTTGAGTTAGGCTTACTGCAGCTAAAGATAAGCCCACTATCTTTGAAACACAATGACATTTTGGTAAATAGCAATTTTTATATATAGGTCATTGATAGTGGAATTTTTGACTAACTTTTGACTAACTTTTCATTTTTGTTCTTGTTGTTTGAAAGCCTTTAATTTATATAAGTTAAGTTTTTATTTTTATTTTTACAATATTTATTTTCTATTATTTATATTCATTATTTATTATTTTTGTCCATTTAATATTTATTTCTTTCAATCAGTCGTCTATCGCGACCACGATCCGCTATGTCAAGTGTCCCACTCTCATCATACTCAGATATGTGACCACAACTGCCAAACCCGTTGGAAATAATCCAGGCCAGTCGCTCCTTTAGGAAAGACCTCATTCAGGCAGATCTAGGAGCCACTTTTTTAGAGAGAATTTTCAATCGGCCTTCATCGTCTTATAGTGAACAAATTTTGTAACCAAGAGTTAGATTGTATGCTTGTGCGTACGAGATTATAAAAGAAGAATGATAAAAACATGGACAAAAATGTAGTTGAAACTGTCCAAGTGAATGAAGCTAACAACACAAATTAGCTAGTGTAGGGATCATTATTAATAATAATGTCATGTTTAAACCATTTTTTCTCTCTAAATATAATAAACTTGGTCACCTTTCATAGATTGTCTCAATATTTTAATTTCAAAAACAAATAAATAAAAAAGTATCATATAATTAAAAAATAGTTTTTGTTTTATAAATATGTAATTTATTATAAATATTACCATAATTTATTATTAATTTATTTATGAATTCATGAATTCCTTGTGGGGAAGCATTTCCATAAAGACAATGGTTTTCATAAAAAATGTTATATCAATCAATAGGGGCGAATCCATAATTTTTGCACAATAGGGTTCATATACATTAAGAGAGGGAACAAATAACTACGATATGGAGATAAAAAGAATGGAAGACTGTGAAGATGGTTGTATAGAGGAAAGGCCAAAGAAAAAAAAAAAAAAAAAAGAAAAACAACTACAATGCATATAGGAAAAGAACGGATGATTATAATGCAGAGAAGAGATGAATAGAGGGCTTTGATGATGACTGTAGACTACAACGCAGAAAGGAAAGGCTAGAGAAGAGAAAAAAATAAATGGATGGATAATTGTGATGCAATCATTCAGAGATGAGTCAAAAGAGGAATGGAAGACTACAAGGCGATGAGGGGAGAAGAGCTGAAAAAAGAAATTTTTTTATTCAGGAATATTTTCTAAATTAAAAAGTTAATTTTTTTAAGTTATTATGGGGTCACTATATTAAATTAATGAGGTCTACTTAATTTTTAACATAAATATAATATATTTTTTTTAAAAAAAATGTATATTAGAAAGAAATTTATTTTTTAAAAAATGGGGTCCATGGACCCCATTTTTCATAATGTAGATCCACCCTTTTCAATTAAGAATTGATCCCCTCACTTTGCAAGGGAAAAAAATCTTTACTAATGGAGATAATCAAATATGAGATTTCATTTAGTATTATATCATTAGTCTAAGTTCTAGAGACACATATTGCATAGGAGACATAGAAGCGAAATGCACCCTTTTGCAATCTAAGAGAGAGAAAGCTTCTCCCACTAATGCGAAGTGAAATAGACCTCAAACTTTCTTGCTTGATGCCTTATTAAGAATTGGGAAAAAAGAACATATGAATTCAGAAATTTAGAATAAAAATATAAGACAAGTACATAATCAATAGCAACTTATTTTATAAATCCTCAAACTACAACCATATGAAAGAAACTCAAAGTTAACTTGAATAAAGCTTGATAAAATCCTCATTTCTAAAATGAACAAAATTTAGAATTTAGCATTAGCAAACCCAAAAATGCAGGCAAAGCCACCATTGCCATATCTGACAATGACCTTACTTGCCTATTATCTCTTTTTTTGTGTTTTCTTCTTCCATCTCACTTCCTTCCTTTCTTCTATTGTTACAAAGCCTTTCCATTCAATGCCCTTTGATTAAAACTTTACTAAAACTTGCTTATTATCGTAATTAGATTTTACTCTTCATTGTCTTTGATCTTCTGATTATAATGTATATAACTTAATTACCAATTCATTTCTATGGCAAGAACATGTTGTTTCTGTCTACCTCCAAGACATAAACTTAATTGAATGTTTGCTTCCTTGCATGTTATTTAATTTATATAAATAAAACACTCACTTCTGTCTCTTAAAGATTGTACTACACATAAGAACATAATGCCATTTTGTCATTTTTATTAACAAAATTGTGAATTACAACATCTGAATCATTTATGGGAAGAATCCATACAACATCATTTAGTCAAAATCTATTGCCTAACAATCACCAAGAAAATAGATGAATTTGTGACTAACTAAATTTTTTTTGGTAAGGCAATAACAAAGAAATGATAGAAAGATAAAAAAAAAAAACATATGAGAGACACAAGATTTATAGAGGTTTGAGTGTTAATGAACCCTACATCCTCCCTCCAGTCGTAATTGAGTATTTTACTAACTCAAATGAGTTATAATGGAGTTTTATCTAACTCATTCCTAACTATAGTATTTTTCATTCTTGGCTAACATTTAACCCAAAACTTTTGTATTTTAATGGCTAACATAACAACTAAATCCTTATGTTTTGATGAATCATACAAAAACTCTTACAAAGTACCTAGAAAACTCAATAACTCTTGAGCTTTAATGGCTTACAACAAAAATCAGATGAGAGAGAAAAATAATAGTTGAAGCTAATGAATACACAAGACTCTAGAGATTAAATACAAAGATTGATCATTTTTTTCTATTATCTAAACTTTGGAAGGCATAAATGTGAAGTACTTTCTCTGTGAAATAAAGTCGTTTAGGACGCACTTTATTGTGGAAATAGTTGTTCCACTTATTTTCCATTCGTGCCTGACAATTTTAATTTTCCATATTCATAAATGTGATTATCGCTTCACAGGCATAACTAAGCTGTGAAGCTAGTCGTGAATGATTCTGAAAGTTATCTGAATTTTGGCGTGTGATATTCATAGGCGTGAAATGTGGAGTCATGAACATGAAACTTGATGTTGATTGTGAACCAGGTTGTCAAGCAAGCTGTGAATGAATATGAGACTTTTGGCATTCTTGGGGCTCGACTTTTACAAACGTGATTGATTCTTTACGGGCATGACTGGAAATCTTTATGAGCATGATTCTCTTTTTCAAGTTGTGAATGGTTGGACTTTGAATGTTTTGGTGCCACAAAGACTTCATGAGTGTGACACTTCTTTTCATGGGTTTTACATGTCACATGAGTGAACTACCTATATTTTTCAAACTTTGGACTTCAATTGAGTTTATTTGATTGACTTTGATAGTTCAATTGTCATTTAACCTATTTAAACACTTAAAACACAAAGTTTGATTAAATTTTCTATTGCTCAATTATTTGTTATGATCAAAATAACGAAAATAATCTTCAAGGTTTAACAATCTCTCCATTTTTATGGTGACAAATAATTATGCAATATGTGGCTAAGAAGAAATTATTTTCTCCCCCTTAATAAATGTTTAAATTTAAAGAACACAAGCATGCCACAATCTCAAGCCAAAAACATAGAATCAATTGAGGTCAACTAATACCAATTAGCCCAATGAAGATAATGTGTCATGCCATAAGCAATTGACAAGCCAATACATGCAAACCATCTTTATTTTCAAGCATACATGTCAAAGCTCAATTATATGACAAACGATTATCACTGATACCCTAATTGTTACAAATTGATCAACCAGGTAAATTTTGAGTATGAAATTTCTTAAGAAGGAGATAAATGTAGCATCCGTCAAGTTAGGCTCCTAATAACGAACAAATTTTAAAGGCGCAATTGTGCTTATTAGAGCCTAAATTCATATTAAAATAGTAATTTATATGTTTAAGAGAGTAATTAAATTATCGAACATCATTAATTAACAAGTAGAGATTTAATTAAAGACAATTTTGGAATAATCATATGAGTAGTGGCATTATTGTAAATATTAAAGTGCATGAATTTTATATTAATTGTTTGACTTAGACTAAGATGTAATTCGTAGATGGTTTTTATGGTGGAGAATTGAGGGGTGATGTGTTTTAATATGAACCTTGGATTATAAGATAACAAAAAGGTAATTATACATAGAGTAAAATGGTAATTGCATGGGAAGTATAAAAGGGTCATTTTCTCTTCTTCTTCCTTATATTTCCTGCACAACCACTCTCTCTCCCACCTCTATTTTAAAAGCATCAAGTTCTTCCTCCCCTCTTTCTCCTTTTTCTTCACTTTAAACACCTACACAATCAAAAATAAAGAAAATCACAATTCCATGACTGAAAAATTAAAGAGAAAAAAGAAAAATAGGTATATTAAAGTTAGATGATGAATTTTGGGAAGAAAAAACAAGAGAAAATGAGCTATCAAAGAGACCCACGCCCAAATTTTTGGGTCTTTTGATAAGCAAGAGTTATTATCTTCATTTTCTTCTTTTTTTCCTCTCACTTTCATTTTTGGGAAAATCCATTTGAGTTGAGTTGAAGTTTTAGGTCAAGTTAGGGTTTTTTAGTAAAGAAAGCCCAATAAAGCCTTGTGGTTGATAAAAGGAAGACCTTATTGGGGTTTAAGACATAAAATATGAATCTTGACTTTGGTTCAACTTAACCCTAATTTTCTCTAGGATTTTCGAACACCTTAGAAACATATTTAAAGGATTATGTAAACTGGAAAAAAATGTTTTTTTGTCTTAAGTTTAATATGAAACAAATATAATAGAATTTTGATTTGTAATTGGGGAGATATGCCCCCACCTTTGCACACTGCTCTGTGTAGTGACGAACCATATGTGAGAAAATTATTTGCTATATTTGACCAATATATAATGGGAATCTTGGGATGTCTAGACATAAAAATGTAGGTAAATATTCCCCCTAGGTTGCTTAAAATTTTTAGAATGAAATATTTAGAGAATTAAGAGTTATGGACAAAACTTGAGGCGGGGTATTATTCATTACGATTTTACCTACAGTAAGTTGTGTGACTTTTTCAATCCACATATGATAAGAATTCAAAGATAGTTAAAACATGAAAAATGTGGGTAAATGAATTCTTTAGATAGAGGAATTGAGAGATATGGGTCATTGTATAGAGCTAGAAAAATGCATTTACAATTAGGTTGATAAATTCTATCATTTAGCAATTTGTGATGTATATATGTTATCATTTTAGGTGCACCAAAAACTGAGAGGAGCGCAAACTAGTGACCCAAGTGCATCCTAAGGATGAAATACCCTTTTTAAAATGAGTAATTTGTGCTGACATGTAAATAGTTGTTAATTTATACATATGTACACTTTGGAATTCTAAACATTTTGTTGTGATTTCATATGTTTTGGTATATTGGTAATGTTTAAAAATGTTATCTTGATGCTTGAAAATATGAATGTTGAGTTTGTTGATATAGGTTGGCAAAATGCATGATTTCAATGTAATATGGCCTTATGAGAGGTTTTTAAGTGTGGTAGATGAGTTAAGATTATTTTTTGTGCATAATAATGTGATCGTGAATGATTTGAGATGGTTAGATATCTTGAATATGTTGATTATAAGTATGAGGCATAAAAATTATAGTTGAAAATAACCATATTACATGAATGTTAGGCACACATGAATAATTAAATTATGTGATGCCATGTTCAATAAATCGTTTCGGAACTATGTTATATGCTTGAATATATGTGAAACTATGATATAATATTATATAAGAAAATGATATGATGAGAACCATAATGACATAAAGCGTGCAATACATACACAATGCCTAAGTAAATGATTGTGAGACAAATGACAATGATGATGATATGATGGGGTATCACAAACCAATTCTAGGGCCACTATGACATGAAAGATATGTAATTATGATGTTATGATCTATGATATCATGATATGTAATGTACATGAATATTATGAATTATGTAATGTGTATGTAAAATAATTAGTGCAAAGAATGCATGAAATTTTGCAATTTATGAAAAAAAATAAATGTGATACGAGCATGCAATATTTGAAATATTGATTTCAATATCAGCTTGTGTAAGCAAATAAGAATGTGATGATGATGATGATAACATGAGATATGGAATAAGTTTTGTAACAGATAAGTCCATTACTCTAACCCATGACTAGAGTTAGGATAAATGGTATACCACTAAAGGGGCAAATGGTACCGTAAAATATGAATTATATACTTAGTTAGGGTGACTTAAGCTTTGGAAGTGTTTCTGAATTGAAAAATTTGGTTGAGTATATATAGATAGAAGACAAGCTGACTTAAACTCTAGGAGCGTTCTTGATCCAAAAATGTCTGCATACAAAACTCAATCAAGATGAATTAAGCTTTAGAAGCACATTTAACTTGAGAAACACAGTTGAGCACAGATAATGAATAGGTTTGCTTAAGCTCTAGAAGCACTCCTGATCCATAACACATATCCAGTTTTGTCCATTTTGAGTGATATCGGCAAATTAGTTAAATCAAAGTAAATTGATAATACATATTAAATATTATTATTAATAAAGTATGAGCATAATTGTGATTCAACATGAGACATTTATTATGATGGATAATTTACATGAATGCTTTGATGTAACATGTTTTATACTATTATAGTAATATAAAAATATTATGACTAAACATATATGATGTGATATCATTATCATATTAGTACGACACATAACTCATATCCAGTTTAGAGGAATATGGACGAACCAATTAAATCAAAGTAAATCTATAATACATATTAATTATTATTATTATTATTATTAAAGTATGAGCATAATTTTGATTCAACATATTTGATGAGACATATTTACTATGATGGTCAATTTGCATGATTGCTTTGATATAACATGCTTTATACTATTATAGTATTATGAGAATGTTATGACTAAACATATATAATGTGATATCATTGTCATATTAGTATGATAGATGAAGATCGAATTATGAATGAACAAGGAAGAGGTACATTCTATATTTTGATTATGATGTTTAAAACACAACAATTTATTGAGTCAATGTATGTTATCGAACTGACACAAATTCAGTATGTCACATAAATTTTATCATTAATATTATTGTTGATTAAGATTTATATGCTAATTAGTATTTATGCATGTAAAGATCTCATGACACTACTTAATAAATGCCTTAAGTGAATAATGTGGGCATGTAGTAAATATAAACAAGAGATAGATTGTATGCTTTAAACCTAAGATCTTTAACATGACATGAGTGCGGATGATGCTATAACATAATTATGGACTTTTTTTATTAATGAGTGATTTAATAGGAATAAAGGGATATAAATATGGCAATGTCGAATTAAGGGGATGTACATATTATATAATTTATGTAAAAATTAAACTGGACAAATATATTGGTAAATGTCTTGACTAAGGAAGCAAACATCTGACCATTCAGATTGAGGAAACGAATAAGGTCGGTTTTGTGGAAGCTGTAGAATGAGAAATGTGGTTTGATGGGTCAAGAGCGAACTAGGGGGCGGGTGCTGGGTTGGTGATTACTTCCCTAGAAAAATGACAACAAGATTGGTGTTCGCGTTTCAACTTCTCATGTATAAATAATTAAGCAAAATATGAGGTGTTAATCATTGGCTTGGAAATCCTTGGGAAAATGGGAGTCAGAAGAATTAAGATATATGGGGATTCCTTACAGGTCGTGAATTAGGTAATAAGGGAATACAAGTGTGAAAATGCCATGCTTGAATCTTACGTGCAAAAGGCACAACATTTGATGAGAGGGTTCGAAAATGCAAAAATAAAATTCACGACCAAAGCCAATAACGCTCTAGCCAATGAGTTGGCCAAAGCTATTTGAAAAATATAGAAAACGTGGGTAGGTGGTAGTTATACATAGACCAATCAGTGTGCTAGTTACTAGAGGGATCAAGCAAGAAAAGAAAGAGATTCTGAACCTAAGTGGGAATTTTCAAAAGGATTGGCGAGAAGAAATCAAACAGCACATCAACAACCCAGATCCTAATCCACCACAATCACTTAAGAAGACAGCATACAAGTACTGCTTAGTAGCAAATGTGTTGCACAAGAGATCATCGGATGATGAATTGCTCATATGTGTGTCGACAAGGAAGTTGTATTGGTGATTGCCGAAATACATGAAGGGCTAACTAGCATACATCACTCATGCCCGGCCATGAAATGGCAGGATATTAGACACAGCTTGTATTGGCCAACCTTTGTGAAGGATTGTCACCGATATGCTAAGGGTTGTCAAGAATGCTATAAACACAACCCAGTCCAATGGGTCCCAACAGAAGGACTACACTCAGTAGTAAGGTCGTGGCCTTTTAGAGCCTGAATGATTGATGTAATAGGAAAAATTCATTTGGTGTTGTCAAGATCAACGCCTTATTATCCTCAGTCAAACGGTCAAGCAGAGGCGACCAACAAAGTGTTAATCAATAATACCAAAAAGGTCGTAAGTGACAACCCAAGGCATTGGCATGAGGTCTTGGAGGAGATGTTATGGGCCAATAAGATCAGCAAACGATCTGCTACTAGGACCTCACCTTATGAGATGGCATACGGGCATCAGGCCATGATCGCAGCAGAGCTAGCAGCTAATTCATTAAGGAGAAAAGTGCAAAGCGACCTAGTATCTCGTGAGTATGAACAAGCTATGTTCAGGGAGTTAAACAAGCTATGTTCAGGGAGTTAAACAAACTGGATGGAGCCAGATTGGAAGCCCTTAATTACGTAGAGGACCAACGAAGGATAAATAAGGCTTACAACAAGAAGGTCATGGAGAAAAGCTTTGTGCAAGGGGATTTGGTGGGTAAAGTCCTACCAATGATGACCTTGAACGTTGGAAAGTAGGGGCCAACCTAAGATGGACCATATAAGATTGAAAAGATTGTGTAGAATGGAGCAGTCCAGTTTTGTAATCTAGATGGGACAAGACATGATAGTCTCATTAATGTTAAGCTTCTCCAGCACTATTTCTCTTCAGTATGGGAAATGATTGATATGTCGTGTTGTACATAAACGGTCGTGCGATTTAAAAGAAAAAAGCAAAGGCGTGTTGTAAGACAGCGGCTAAGTAAAATACTTGGTGTTTTAATCATGAATACTAAAGCCATGTTCATTTGCCAATGCTCAATTAAAATACTTGATGTATCTATGAAATCCTAGGTTGTATCCTTTTGCAAACTGTTGAATAAAATGAGTAGAAAATTATGCTAAATGTTACCTGAGTTATGTGCAGGACTAAATGATCGGTACTTGAGATATTATTAGACATAGGTAGGCCGCGCTAAAACTAATTAATACTTCTACAAATCTGTTGTAAATTTGCTTATGTGCACTCAAATTTTTAGCAAAACTAAGATAAATGAAAATCGGCTAAAAGTATATGCAGACCGTGGAAGAAGAAAGAGTTGTAAAAACTTGTCATTTTACTTACAAATATAAAAATACACAAGTTTGCATTAAAAAAAAAAAAAAACTATTGAAGCGAAAGGAGAATGCAAAAGAAAGTGCCCACAGGCTATATAGAGTTCAATAAATTCTAAAAATCTGAAAGGAAATCTTCAACGGCCTTTGTTGCACTATCCTAGCCACAATAATCTGAGCATGGGTGCGAGTGTGTTGATTAAGGCCTTCTTAGAGGACTTACACTGGCGGCTAAGGGTAGCGCAGCAATCCTGAATGGCCTTTAGTTGGGATAACCTTTGGCCTTTCTCATCCCATTTTGTTTTCAATGAAGTTTACACCTCAACCAAGTCAGCCTGAAGCTTAGTAATCTTAATCTGCAGTGTCGCTTCCCTGCCTTCCAAACAGTTTATCTCTAGGGATTCCATTTTGCCATAACGATAACTGACTCAAGCTCATTGCTAGCCTAGGTGATGATTGATGACGAGTATCGTGAGCAGAAACCACTAGAGCAGCTTCTAAGTAGGCAGATTGGTACTTATCCAATAATGGATAAAACCCAAAGCTAAATGGAGCATTAAGTGGGGAATGAGGCCTACACTTTTAGTCAAGCTCTTAATCATCATTTTAAAACTCTCGTAGTTTGGGGAAGCTAGTGTTGGCACACGTAGTAAAATAATATAAATAATACGGAATAAAATAATCAGTAAAAGCTAATACCAGCAATTTAATGTGATTCACTCTTTAAATTTGGGTTAGTCCTTGAGACAAATTCTGAATATTTTTTTCACTAATAAAAATTAATTGATACAAAAAAATAGTATTTTCTAGATTCAGACTAGAGGTAATACAACAATTTGAGATAAACCCAAAAATAGTGGCACACAAATGTTTTCCAAAAACATCCTAAAAATATTTTTCTCAATATTTTTGTCACTTCCCAATTTTTGAAAAAATTTTAAGGAAAAATTTTTCTCTGAATTTTTTTCTCTTGCTCCCTTTCTCAAATGAATTTATAGTACATGAAATGAGAAGCATTTCTGCCTATTTATAGGCAAATTTGAGGTATAAAAAGGTCAAAAAACGTTGGCTGGGCATAACAAACTTCAAGTTTGCTTTTGGTGGAAATTTTGTCAACTTCTGCTGCAATAACAATTTCAAATGAAAATTTTCTTCTTTTTTTTAATATGTGGTAGGTCCCACATATGGAGGAACTCACACCAAATTTTCATTATTTGCGGCTGTCAACACAACAAATCTCCCCCTCCCAATAATATGGGGGTTCCATCATTCCAGCAACTAAACAACAGAACTCAAAGTATGATTTTGGTATAATCTTCGTCAACATATCTGATCCATTTTCCTCTGTATAGATTTTCTCAAACTGTAATAGCTTATTTTACATTACATCTCTGATCTAATGATACCTCACATTAATATGTTTTGATCTCGAGTGAAATGAGGTATTCTTTTCAAGATGAATAGCACTTTGGCTATCACAGAACAACTGATATTTATCTTGATGCAACCTAAGTTTTTTCAAGAACTTCTTCATCCATAGCAACTCTTTACATGCTTCTGTTGCTACAATAAACTCTGATTCAGTAGTAGACAATGCAACACACTTCTGTAATTTTGACTATCATGACACAGCTCCCCCTGCAAAAGTGATCAAGTATCCTGATATAAACTTTCTTGAGTCAACATCACTAGTCATATCTGCATCTGTGTATCCAATCAACACAGGTTCGGTATCTCCAAAACATAAACATATTTTGGAATTACCCTGAAGATACCTGAAAATCCACTTTACTACAACTCAATGTTCCTTTCCAAGATTTGAAAGGAATCTGCTCACTACTCCAACTACATGAGTGATATCTGGTCGTGTGCACACCATAACATACATCAAACTTCCAACTGCTAAAGCATATTGAAACTTGTTTATCTCATCATTTTTCTCATCTGTAGAAGGGTTCTATTTGGAACCTAGCTTAAAGTGATTAGCAAGAAAACAACTAACCTCTTTAGCTTGATCCATTTTAAATCTCTAAAGTACTTTCTTAATGTATTTCTTTTGTGACAATCATAATTTCTTGACATCCCTATCTCTGGTAATCTTTATGCCAAGAATCTGCTTTGTTGGCCCTAAGTCTTTCATGACAAAAGATTTACTCAACTGTTTTTTCAAGTTGTTAATTCTGAAAATATTCTGGCCAACAATTAGTATGTCATCCACATAGAGCAAAAGAATGATGAAATCTTCATTAGAGAATTTTTGCACAAAAACACAATAGTCTTAAGTAGTCTTCTCATAGCCTTGCTCCCCCATAACAGACTCAAACTTCTTATACCATTGTCTTGGTGCTTGCTTCAAGCCATAGAGGATTTTATTCAATTTGCAAACATATTCCTCTTTTCCCTTATGCTCAAAACCCTTTGGTTGCTCCATGTATATCTCCTCTTCCAAGTCACCAAGTAGGAAGGCAATTTTGATACCCATTTGTTTAACCTTCAGGTTAAGACCTGCTGCTAACCCCAGCACTATATGGATAAATGTCATTTTTATAACTGGTGAGAAAATCTCATCAAAATCAATCCCTTTCCTTTGACTGAACTCCATGACAACCAGTCTGGCTTTGAATTTTAGATGGGAACTGTTCTCTTCATGTTTAATTCTGAACACCTATTTATTCATCAAAGCTCTTTTTCCTTTTAGCAGGTTCAATAGTTTAAAAGTTTTATTCTCATGCAAGGACTTCATTTCATCTTGTATGGCTTCTACCCATTTCTGTTTGTGTTCATCTGCCATAGCTTCTTCAAAGCTTTCTGGTTCTCCCCCGTCAGTGAGTAACATATACTCATTTTTTGGATACCTTGTAAAAGGTTGTCTTTCTCTACTACTTCTTCCCAAAGAAACTAGGGAGGGCACAAGTGATGGTTGATGATGAACATCATCATTTTCAACACCATCCTCAGGGTTATTGATGGGAGCATCATTTACTTCAGTGGATCATAAAATTTGTAACCAATCTGATCTTTGTCATAGCCAATAAAAACACACTATCGTGTTTTAACATCTAGCTTGGACCTTTCATCCTTAGGGATATGTACAAAATCCTTACAATCGAACACCCCCAAATGATTATAAGAAACATCTTTTTCTAACCATGCTTTCTCTGGAACATCTAGCATTAGAGGGATACAGGGTGAAAGATTTAACACGTATATAGCCGTAAGTAAAGCTTCACCCCAAAATATTTTAGGCAACTTTGCATGTGAGAGCAAACATATGACTCTCTCCATTAAAATTTTGTTCATCCTCTCTTCTAAGTCATTCAATTGCGGTATTTTTGGAGGTGTTGTCTGATGTCGAATATTGTGTTCTTTGCAATAGGCATCAAATGGTCCAATGTATTCTCCATCGTTGTCTGTTCAGATGTATTTCAACTTCTTTCCAATCTGTCTTAGCTGAGGCATGGAATTCTTTAAAGACATTTAACACCTTTTCTTTTGTCTTTAAAGTATACACATATATTTTCCTTGAATGATCATCAATAAAAGTCACAAAGTACTAAGCACCACCCAGTGACTTTGGCATTGGCCTACATAAATCTGAATGAACCAGATCTAATACATTTGTCATTATGGAATGAGGAGAACTTTTGAAAGCAATTTTGTTTTGTTTCCTGAAAAACAGTCAACACATTTCTCCAAATTTACTTCATCCATTCCGGGCAACATCATCTTCCAAACAAAGGTAGTCATCTTTTTCTTACTCATGTGACCGAGTCTCCTGTACCATAATTCAACAATACTATCCCTTTCCACAGTACTCACAGTGTTGTTGAATAGCTTTGCATACATCACATGCAAGGTAGCATGTCCTGTGCATCTAGCCACCACTAGGGAACATTTGGTAAGCTTCCACTGATTATTGAAGAAAGTACTGCAAAAACCTGCATCATCAAGTCTTCATGCAGAGATCAAATTCAGGCGAATATCTGGAATATGTCTGACATCTCTTAGGACTAATCTGGTACCAATCATAATCTCTAAACACACATCTCCTATGCCAATAACTTTTGACAGTTTATTATTTCTCATATTCACAACGCTAAAGTCTACTGTTGTGTAGGATGAAAAAAATTTCTTCCGAGATGTGGCATGAATGGTAGCACCACTATCAATTACCCAACTAGTCTCGTGGGATGTGAAATTGATAGTATCATCACAAACGATATTGAATTCATTTATGGTATTTGTTATGTCATCATCATTATTTTCATCTCGATTCACTTCCTTGTTTTTCTGTTCCTTCTTGAACTTTCCGCAATATTTCTTAATATGACCTTTCTTTTTACAGTAATAGCATTCAATATTATCATATTTGTTTGACTTACCTCTGCACTTTCCTCTAGACATCTGTTGTCTAGACTAACTCCTTTCTCTAGAATCTGTAACCATAACATCTAGTTGTGATGAAGAAGTTGAGTTCTGAGATCTTCTCATTTCTTCATTTAGAATACTTCATATTGACTACACTATTAGGTGCAATGTTAGTGATTAAAATTTTCAAAGTCTCCCATCACTCTAGCAGATAGCCCAATACTAGCAGACCAAAAACTTCGTCATCCAGCTTTATACTCATTTTGGATAGCTATTCCATAATCTCTTGCATCTCATTCAGATGATCTTTTATGAAAGTCCCTTCTTTGTATTTTGACTGTGTCAAAATACTGTCAAATAAAATAATTTATTATTGTCAGTCTTTGATGCGTAAAGTTGTTCAAGCTTGTTCCATAGCGTTCGAGCATGAGTCTCATTGCAGATTTGGTTGTGCACATTATCTTCGATAAACTATCAGATGTAACCGCACATCTGCTCGTGCTCAAACTCCCACTTTTCATTTGTCTTACCTTCGGGTTTAGTTATAGTAAACACCACCAAATGCATTTTTATCACAAATTGAAGATCCTTCATTTTTCTTCTCCATATGTGATAATTTGTGTCATTTAAACTGATCATCTTAGTGGCCTTTGTCTCCATTTTAAAAAAAATTGGATCTCATTCAACTGACAGTAATCAAATAAAATCTTTTCTGATGTGAAAGATCAGTCAATACTGTCACCATAAAGCATACTAAGAATTTTATAGGACTGACAGACTGACTCTGATACCACTTGTTGGGCACATGTAGTAAAATAACACAAATAATGCGGAATAAAATAATCAGCAAAAAATAACACTAGCAATTTAACGAATTTACCATTTAATTTAGGCTAGTCCGCGGGAAAAATTCTGAATATTTTTCTTCTACTAATAAAAATTAATAGGTACAAAGAAAGAGTTTTTCTAGACACAGACTAGAGATAATACAATAATTTGAAATAAACCCAAAAATAGTGACACACAAGTGTTTCCCAAAAACACTCTAAAAATATTTTTGTCACTTCTTAATTTTTGGAAAATTTTCCAAAAGCCTACTCTCTCACATAGGAAAATTTTGTCTCCAATCTTTTTTTCTCTCACTCCCTTTCTAAATGAATTTACAGTACATGAAATGAGAAACACTTTTGCCTATTTCTAGGCAAAATTAAGGTATAAAAAAGTCAAAAAAATGTTGGTTGGGCATAGCAAACTTTAAGTTTGCTTTCGATGAAACTTTTGTCAACTTTGGCTGCAGTAACATTTTCAAATGAAAATTTTCTTTTTTTTTAATATGTGGTAGGCCCCACATATGGAGGGACCCACACTACATGTTTAATATTGGCGATTGTTGACACAACAGCTTGCACTAATGTCGCTTAGGTAATAAACCCTTTCATAGCCATTAAGGCATTTTGTACATCTTCATTCACAACTTGATCGTGGTGACCAAGAAAAAGTTTTTCCTCATGTTGCTCCTCTTGAGTCAAAATACCTTAAGAAGTATGAAATGACACCTAACAATGCAACCTCATTGAAATGTGAGGTTGCTTGCCCAAGGCCGATCGAGGCAAAAAAAATAGGGCCCTGACTGGAAGAAGGCACTGAAATGGATGGACTAGGGTCACTATTGTCTCGATGATGATAAAGGTCATGATCATTGGAGTTTTAGCAACTGAAGTCATAGCAAGGTCAACCTCCTTCCCAGTAGCAGAGATAGTCCCATCATGTCTAGATCCGTCTAGCCCATCATCAATTGTTATCCTAATAGTAAGTTGAGGGGAAGTCGTTTCCTCAACCCTATGGTCGGTTCATCTTCAATTTCTAAAATTCAAGAAAAAATAACTAAGTCACTAAACTATCCAGACAAAGGAAAATCAAAAGAAAAAAGTAGGAATGCTACTGTGAACTTACCAAGATCCAAAATGAATTCATCTTCTTGACCAAGGAAGTCACCCTTTGGCATGGACACGAATACGGATACTAAGAAACGACATATATAAAAAGTATAGATCATGGATACAAAGAGAAAACGTGCAAATATTATTTTACAAATAATTAAATTCAAGAAATATAATTACAAATTATTATTTTATATAAAATTAAACAAAAATAGCATTCAATCAAATATATTGAGCAATTATTGGTTCACACAAAAGTTTTAGATTTTTTAATAGGAAAAATATGTTTTTAATTTAAAGAAATGTGTTCTAATTTTTAGAAAATTACAAAATGTATCCAAGACGTTTCGTGTTGGTGTCCTGTGAGGATCAGTGTCGAAAACGCAGCACGCTATATAGTTGGAGTGTTCATGCTTCATAGCCTATAGGTTGTGCCTCAGCTCGAGGGTATTCAATATGCAGCAGTTGATTAGTGAAATCATGAATTGTAAAATCAACTTGACTAGGAGATTTTAGATGGGACTCAGCACTATCAGGACTATCTGAGATAATTTAAACCTTTGATTGCTTGGTGTGGATCATGATACATCCTCCTAGGACCTGAGAAAGGAAATGAACAAAGTTATGACAAGACAGTTATATAATAGAGGGCTAGGTAAATGAAACCTTGTAAAGAATGGTATAAGGGACTCTAGTCTTGGCACTAGCATCGATGGTCGCACCCTAAACATGTGAAAGTAGTGGAGAAGTTGTATGTTCATTTTTAAGTTAAATGATGAATAGATGTTAGCCATAAAGACACAAAAACAAGGGTATCTTTGGTGTAGGAGATCATGGTCAGTGGAATGTTGTTTATTTCATCTTCCTCTTCTATCTTTTCTATCTCATCAGCCACAACTTGCTCTTCTTCTCCATCCACACCTTGAAAGCACAGTATGGTTAGAAAAGGGAAATAAAGTTAAAATAGAAAGAATGTAATCTTACATCTCCCTACTCGACTGAGGGTATTTGAAAAATGACTCCAACAAGCATTTTGCCCTTCCCCTTTTTCATTCTTCTTAAAATCTTAGTCACAAGCCTAGGGGTAGTAATCCTAATGCCTACTACAGTCGCAAAAGAAACATAGTTAATTAAAAGAAAATATACAAGTAGCAGACTTTAAAAGAGACCAAGTAGTACCTCTAAAAGAATGACTTATCGTAGGATTGTTAGG
Organism: Triadica sebifera; assembly: GCA_023653625.1. Taxonomy (NCBI): domain Eukaryota; kingdom Viridiplantae; phylum Streptophyta; class Magnoliopsida; order Malpighiales; family Euphorbiaceae; genus Triadica; species Triadica sebifera. The sequence goes on from CM042902.1 coordinate 30,326,215, forward strand.
TTATGTAGGTTGAATCAGTGTTGGTAGAAGGGTTTCTACCACCATTTTCATTTGTTAAAACATTTTATTTAAAGGAACCAAAGAGCTTCAACTAGTTAAGGTAGTGATGATGGGATAGGCATCCTAAACCCTTATGTTGTTAAGTCATCTCCAACTAACGCAAAAATGGAAAAAGGACAAAAATGGAATGATCTCTCTCAATTCCAATCGGACACCATTTTAGTTTCAAAATTAGCGTTAACTACAGTACCGCATCATATTTGGCATGACATTTTAGCAACATCATTTTAGAGAAAAAAGAAAAGACTAAGTGTTGGGGAGAAGTTGAGGAAGAAAGGGGAAAGAAGAAGGAATAAGAAGATAAGGAAAGGAAACATTTTGTTTTGCTGTGTTTTTTTTTTGTTAAATATTTTTATTTATATTTAAAAATAAAAAAATTTTAATTAGTAAATTTTAATTAGTTAAATATTTTTTAGTTAATCGGATACCAATTTTTTTCAATTAAATATTTTTAATTAGTAAATTGATATTTAATTTATATTAAAGTATGTTTAATTAAATAAAATTATTAATAATAATTGAATAATTGAATAAAAATAATATTAGTAAATTGAAATTTAATTAATAGTAAATTGAAATTTAATTAATAGTAAATTGATGTTTAAATTGATCTTTTTTCTTCTTTTTCGCAATTCAATTGCAATCTAATTAAATTGTATCATTCAATTAAATTATATTCTAATATTTTTAATATTATGTAATTTTAAGTCCATAACATTTTAATTTCTAACAATTAAATACATCCTAATTTTAATTAATCTTCTAAATTGAATATAATTGAACAAAAAAATTAAATAAAATGTAAAAAATAAATGACTATAAAATGCATATATTATAATTTAAAACCATAATACATTTATTACTAACACATAATAATATTACAAAATATTAAAAGTAACAGAAATTTAAAAGGTCTAACATAAAACAAATAAAATGCAATCATTAATTATTTAATTATTTAATAATTTAATAAATCAGTTCCAGATCCGTCAATATGATTAAAATAATCATCAAACTCATTAGATGCATAAAGTGGTTGTACTTGATCCTATTGAGATCATTTTTTTAAAATTTGTATTTGTTTAGTTTCGATATATGTATGAATTTTTGGATCGCTAATAGTATTTAAGTCTTGCATCAAAATTTTATTTTTTCTTTCAATTCTTTTAATGCCAAATTTTCTACTTTGTATTTCTAGTTGTTGTTGGTCTGAACTGGTCTTCTTCAATATCTCTAAAAGTAGTCGATTTTTCTCTTTGAAACTATTAATGACATATGACATTTGTTCATCTTTTTTTCTCTTCAATTTGACATTTTTCACCCCAATTGGTCGTTCTGATGACGAACAACCAATATCATCATCTAAATTAAGAGAAAATTATGACAGTCTGGGATATGCTGATATTGGAGACTCATGAGAGGGATTATCTGACTCTAATAAAATATAATTTAGATTTTGCTTTCGAGTTGCTTTTCTTGATGTGCTGACATTATCTTTAAAGTTTTCAAAATTTTCACTATATTCCACACATAATCAAATTTGAATCTTTTTTTGTAAATGTCATCTTGCACCAATAATATTTTAGCTCGATTTATCTGCAAATAATTTAAACTATAAAGTTTTAGTTTTCTAGAGATACAGAAAAAAATTGCAAAAAAATACTCACAATATCTTTATTTGATGAACTACTAGGATGCACATTTTTAACTTATCGAATACAAGAATTCAATTTTCAAACAGTTTTCTCTATAGTTTGAATTCAATATTGCACAAATCTTTTATTGTGATAATCTCAATGTCCAATTCTTGTGTTGTTATATGCATATTTCATATGAGACCAAAATTGATTTGAAGACTAGTTAACAATCATAATAGGATCTTGAGGAATATCCATATAAATTTGACACAATAGTGCATCTTCATCAACATTGTAAAAAGAACACCTAATAAACATCTTTGGTGCTTTTGAAGTTTAGTGTTTGAAGTAAAGTTTAAAGTATAGTAATGGAATACAAAATATAAGTTAGACAAATAATATGAAATGTACACACATATATATAGCATGGGATATAGATAAAGTATAGATAATGAATATCTAATCAATAATTATTATCCATCGAATGAATTTTATAATAATTTTGGTCATTGGATGGATTTCATCCTTATCTGCATCTTATCATTATCTCCACCTTCGAATGAATTTCATACTTATGCCAATCGTTCAATGGATTTCTTCATAATCTAAGTTATTAAATGGATTTCATCATTATCTTAGCCACCGGTTTAATTTCATCTTTATCTAAATTTTATCATGATTGTGGTTATAAATCCAACCGTCAGATGGATTTTATCATAATTTTAGTTGTCAGATGGATTTCATCGTAATCTTAGTCATTAGATTAATTTCATTCTTATTTAAATCTTATCATGATTGTTGTCATAAATCCAACCGTCAGATGGATTTATCCTCATGTCAACCATTCGATGGATTTCATCATAATCTTAACCGTCGGATTAATTTCATCATTATGTAAATCTTATCATGATTGCTGTCATAAATCCAACCATCGGATATATTTCATCATCATCTTAGTCATCGGATTAATTTCTTCCTTATCTAAATCTTATCATTATTGCTATCATAAATCCAACAATCGGATGGATTTCATCCTCACATCAATCGTTCAATGGATTTCATTATCTTAGCCGTCGGATTAATTTCATCATTATCTGCATCTTATCCTTATCTCAATTGTTTGATGGATTTCATCATCAACTTAGCCATCATATTACATTTTTTAACCTTATCATATTATTCATACTGATTATTATTTAGATATCAAATATTTGTATTCATATTCTCCAAATTACTAACATGATAATCTTTAAAAATGAATTTCAATATTAGAGATCCATCAAATGTGCAATTTAAAAATTCATCTTCATTTTTGAATGACAATGAAATATATCAGCAATGAGTAATTTTATTGTTGAAGAAAAAACAATATCTTGCAATTCACAATAACAACACAATCACAGAGTATTACCTCAGTCAATAAATAAATCAGAGTACTCATGGTGGCTCCATTCCAAGTCATATTATAATCAATTGTGATCATGAAGCTGCAGGTCATAATTTATTTAATGGTTATTTTTCTGATCGGCCACAATACAATAAACATATATTTCATCGCCGATATTGTATGTCTCGAAGTTTATTCTTACATATGTTAATGCAATTAAAGATTATGATAACTACTTTCATCAACGAAGAGATGGATTGGGTAGAGTTGGATTATCAACTTTACTAAAAGTAACAATGGTGTTTCAAATGTTAGTGTATGGTTTACCAACAGATGCTACCGATGAATATGTTAAAATTGGTGAGTCCACTGCAATTGAAAACTTAAAGATATTGTATCGTACTATCATAGAAATTTTTGTAGAGAGATATCTAAGATCACCAACGCTAATGACATCACTAAGCTAATCTATGTTGGTCATCAATGTGATTTTCTAGAAATATTAGGCAGCCTTAATTGTATGCATTGAAAGTGAAAAAAATTGTCTAACAACATGGGTTAGACAATATACAGGTCGAAGTGAATCACCAAAAATTATTCTTGAAATTGTAGTGGATTATGATATATGGATTTGACATATATATTTTAGTATGTTGGCACAAATAATGACATTAATATCTTGAAATCATCACATTTATTTTTTAATCTTGCTCCAGGTATTGCTCCTCTCGCTCATTATGTTATTCAAGGAAAAAAATATAATAGAGGTTATTATTTGCCGATAATATATATCCAAAATGGTCCACCATTGTGTAAACAATTCATGAATCGCACAGTCCGAAGAAAATATATTTTGCAATGAGACATGAGTCTTATAGAAAAGATGTTGAGCATACGTTTGGAGTTTTACAATCACATTTTGTAATTATTGCAGGGCCAACAAAATTTTGGAGAAAATAAGTGTTACATGATATAATAACTGCATGCATTATCATGCACAATATGATAATTGAGGATGAACATGATCTAAATGCACTAATTAATGAAACAATAAATGCACTCAATCCTATAGTTGAAATGACAATAGATAAAAAAATTTTATTTCAACAATTTATTGTTCGGCATAGACAAATCAAAAATAAAGATACCCACATTGCGCTTTGTAATGCATTAATAGAACACTTGTGGGATTAATATATTAATTCAGATTATTGAATCAATAGTAATATTATTTTGCTATTGTAATTTTATATTATTAATTATCCAATATCAATTTTTTATTGCGTTTTTAATAAATGTGTGATTTATTTAATATTTATTTAATTAACAAGTTGTTATAATATGTGATATGAAATTGAATTTTTATTTTTATAATATTATTAAATAATAAAATTTATAATGTTAGATGAATATGTAAAAAAAATATTTATTTTGTAAAATAATTAAATAATATGAAAATAATAAAAAAATATAAAATAAAGCAAAAAAATAAAATATATATACAATATTTAAAAAAAAATAGTGTAATCGATTGAAAATAATGTAATAACGCCAGATGTAATGAATTGAAAATTGTCCTCATCCGCCACATTTACCCAATTGAAATAACTATATTTTACTCGGGAGTGGGGAGGTTGTTCATGGACCATGTCAGAGGCAAAATGCAATCTTGAGATAAATCAAACTGACGAGCAGCAAAATGGGGGCAATATTGCTTGACATCGGTCTTATTGTTCGGACTATAATAGGTGCCAAACTGTAGGTCATGGGCTCCAAGATAGACTTGCTAATTGAGCATTGTATCTTGCTTCCATCCTCTCCAGCCATGACATGTACCCATCATGAATAGTATGCCAATTCATCAACTTGTTCCTAAAGAATTCTAAACTAATGGGCCTACGAAATAAAAGAGTCTCCAAAGTGGACAACAAGAAGGAACGTGGCAAAACTTTCAAAGTCGACCCTAAGCTAACGAAGCAAGGGGCGCCCAATCCCAATGAATTCTGAGCTTTGAAAGTTGCTGTCTCTCCCATTTCTTGAGTAAGATCAAGCTCATACTGCCTTACTGGAGTAGTTGGCGGTGATAGCCTGATGGTATCAAGATTCTATAAGTAAGAGGGAATAATCCATGCTCGAAGAATGAAAGGAAATAGAAGCTCAAACAAAGAAAGAGATGATTGTGAAAAGAGAAAGGTAAAGGGCAGCAAGAGAATAGAGAAACTGGAAATGAAAAGAGGAAGATCAATGATGGGTCCTTATACCCTAGGTAAAGTGGTAACCACCTCAAGGGAGATTAGTGGGTGCTTGGAAAGAGGAATTAGCCACTAGTTGCATAAATTATCCATTAGGTAATGATAATATTGCGAGATTCTAGGAAAAATAATAAGATATGCATTAAATGCATAACTAATCAAAATAAGGTGGCATTTTGGTAAATAGTAATTTTTATAATTAGTTTACTGTATAATTATTTTGATTAGTTAAGAGAGTCGTCTAAAATTTTTATCTGTTACGTATGCTGCCTATGCGACAGTATAAATAAGATAGCATTTATTGATATATAATCTTCTTATCACTTTTAGCTTACTTTTAATTCTTTGTTCTTTTTGTATGTAAACCTTTAATTTATACAAGTTAAATTTCTTATTTCTACAGCATTTTTTTGTCATTTACTGCTTTTATCTCTTTAGTATTTATTTCTTTAAATTAAGTAATAGTCGTCTATCGCGACCGTATGTAATAGACTGTGATGGACTTGACTATATTTTCAACATGTTAAAACCCCTAACAAACCTTATAAATAAGAAATATATTCCCTTTACTAGAATACAAAAAAAATCCAGATAATTTATTAGTTTTTTAACAATTTTAGGGTGATTAATTAGACCAATTAGGAGATCATTTTATAAAAACTCTAACATAAATTTGAGTCGATTACCTTTGTAACAAGCTGGACATAATTAATATTTATATTCCAACTTGAGAGAGAGTATTACAGACTGTATATGTGCCTATCGTATAATTGCCTTTTTTGTATATCATACTCTTAGGATACTAATCAGGGAGCTGATTTGTAGGACTTCAATGATTATTTCCTTGCTGTAGCTTATGTAACTTGTATACATTCCTATGATCTGTATTGAATAAACACAAAAATTATTGTCCATATTTTCTGTCAATTTACTTTTGTTTAGTATTTTTCATATTTTCTGTCAATTTACACTTGTTTTTTTTTTTTCTATGTACTACAAAATGCTAGCAATTTATATACGTATATCTATATTCTTAGTGATGAACTCTTTGCCGTCCTTGTTGCTTGTGGCTTGCACTATAGTATAGAAAGATGGTGAGACAAATCTTTCTTGATATCTTCTTTAAGAACATGTTAGTTATTTGACTTCTCAACGAAATTATGAAAAATGTTGGGTTACATTACAGTGATTTTCCATGAGAAAAAAAAATGATTTTCCATGAGAAAAAAAAGTCCTCAGGAAAAAAAAAAAAAAAAAAAAAAAAAAAAAAGAAGAAAACCCATAGGATGTTTTAGTTTCTAGGCATCATCAGGAGCCAACCTGTACAGTATGCGATTAGTTCTTTAGAACAATACTAGTGAGAGCAGTTTCGATATATACAGTTAACTATGCAGTTTAATTCTCGTTTGAGTTTTCAAACACCATCTCAATAAAACATATTTATCTTGAATAACTACAAGCCGACCTCATAACTAAGCATTTCTTCTGATTGAATCAAACTGAGTTCACCAAGGTAGCATTCGGAGAACATGCCATTTGATTACTTCAACATTAACAGAAAAAAAAAATAGTAATACGTAAATTAGTTGAAATTTTCATTCTGTTCAAATGGTCATAAAGTAACTGGAGCTAAAACTCTTGGGATCTTTTGAGAGCATCACTGTTGTTTGTTGTTGGTCTCTTTCATCAATTCAAATCTCAATTTCATTCTTGCCGTTTAGTGACATCATCGCAGGCCTATAATGTTCTAAACCAATTAGCAATGCTATAACATTCACATCTAAAATGGCACTCTTGCTGTTGTCTTAATATGCCTTCAAAATTCAGAGTATGGTTCCTGGAACTTTCGTATTCTGAATTGAAAGGAAGCATCATAGAATGCAGGAGAAAACCATCTTGCAACTTCTCAATTATGAGTTCGAAGATGCATTGGCAAGTTTCCTTAGGAAGGTGACAACATCATCAGGTGAATGTAGTAGATAACGAGCATTTGTTCGGGTTCGCCCAACGGTGCAGGAGAAATAATTATCTCCCTTGAGATCAAGGACATTCCATGAAATCTTTTCTGGTGACTGTCGTCTCCCACTCCCACAATTGTTGTTAAATTTCTTCTCAGTATTTGGAAAAGATCGCTGAGTCTTACCTTGAGACGATTTTGACCCACCTTTACTAGCTGGAAGCTTCAATGAGGGTCGCCTTTCCCCAGGTGACTTCAATCCATCAGTTTGCTTGGTTCTTGTAATACCTATGCCATCGGTAGGTAGCTCTGGCTCAAAGAATGTGTATACATCTTCATCCTGAAACAATCAAGATAATAATCTGATTAGGAGCATGACAAGGTAAAATCCCTTAGCTTATAGCACGAACTCATCAATAGTTATTTCTATTTCTCCTCCCAAGTCTCCAATTCATTATGTAACAACTCGACCAACATATAAATGAAAAAAATTTTATGCTTCTTCAAGACCTCAAAAGGACAATAACCAATTATGGTAATGGTTGGGGCTAAGGAGAACATTGAGATATCTTTCCATTTGGTAATGTTGCATTAAAGCTGCTACTACAACCTGAACGCACACATTGCATGCCCTAAGAGGTTCACTACAAGGTGGCAGTTCAAATTTATATTTCATTAAAAGGATCAACAAAGTGCACAGAAACAATAGCAAGAATGCAGGCCGCAACAATTGTATTTGTCTGGAATCCTCTGAAGGGTTCATGATGTAGTTAATTGAGACTTCTTAGCATTTCACTTTTCCACAGATCCACAGCAGCCCATAGGAGCTCATAAAAACTAATTTAACTAAACCCAATAAGCAACACTACACTCAGTTTGATCAAGAAATATCAATCTATATCAATTCAGCATGACACTTTGAGCTCACCAGGATTGCAGTTACCATGAACAACATGCCATGTCACAGAAGTTATTCAAATTACCTTTGCTAGAAAATGCCCAATACAGAGAACATAATCAATGGGTGTTGTCATGGCTTTACTGTGAACGATCTCTCCGAGTATTCGATCAATAGCAGCACCCTTGATGGACACAAAAGAATCAAAAACAGAAATAAACAATTCCAATACTAATGAAATATATGAAAAATGCTAGGTTATCTCAAAAATCATATCTAAAGTAAATCTGAATTATACCTTTGTAACTCCAACTGCTCTAACCTCAACTGATCGGCTACCTTGGACTACATCGACAGAAGCATTAGAAATTGGGCCTGTCCAAAGATGCTGCAACATATCCCTAGCTTGAAGTCTTCCAAACTCTACATCTACAGCCATATTAAAATGAATTTGAACATTGAGAGAGGAAATATGAATACAGAACTCTTTAAAAGATCAGCCTAATCCAATATCCAAAATAAGCCTTACCTGCATACTTATAATTCCACACTAGTGATGTGTCACGAAGTTCAAAATCTGATCGTGGTGTTCGATCTCTGAAGTACTCAAAAACATGCTGAAAACAAGTCAAAAGTCATAATTGTTGGAGACAAGGATGTGCAGCTGAAAATAAATGCAATTTCAATATAAGAACCTTCACACTGTCAACCCATTCCATGTTTAAGTGTTCTGGCATTGTTGTCATCCATTCTCCCTTGGTACAGCGTAGAAACATTCCATGTTCTGCTGCCAACCACATGTCAAACTCCCTGAAGTTCTGAGGATGCAAGAGAAAACTAGGTTAAACACTACACAACAGAATTAGGAAAGAAGATATAGATGAAACTAGGAAAAATACATTATCTAAGACCCTTCTGTGACTCCCACTTAGGACAACAATAGTTGTCTTAGGATCACTGCATAGTTCTGTCAATGTTTCTTTCATCTCTGGGTGCAACTTAAGTTCCATTTCTTTAATTTGATCACCTCGTCTCCCAGGAGTGTCTACAGGTTCAGATAATGTTGAATTGAATCCCTGTAAAGCAAGTATAGATAATTTATTTACTATTTGTCTGAAATAATCAGATGAAACCATCAATTATATAAGCTGCTAAAGAGACAATAGTTCTCTTTGCCTCTCAACTCAAACATAAAATGTGGTAACTTCAGATTTTCCAGAGTTATTGGCACAATGAAAAATTTAAAAGAACAGACATCCGGAGCAAGTACGTAATCAAGTTTAATACATTCTAAGATCATGCTTTCATTTGGAAAAATAGCCGAAAAAATTGAGCACAAAGTACTCTTAATCTTCTCAAGGAATTGATGACTTTGAACATAAATGTTGATGCAGTTTCACATTTTGGATTGGTATGTTAAATCAAACACCGATTTAGAGCCATGGACTTCAAAGCATGGAATTAGATAGCAGATGGAAACATATGAATTCTGCTATTCTTAAAGGCGAGGCAGAACATTCTCTATATAAAGAAAAAAAAAAGCACCTTTACCTGATTTAAAACTTTTATTTAATTGCATTCATCTCTAAAAAGATGAAAAAATATCTTGGGATACATTATTGAACTCTTTAAGAAAGCTGACAGAGTTTCCAATAACCAAGGTAAAGATAGATATATAACCATAGAGAACTGTCTACTTTAATGGCAACAAAAATTCAAAAATCAACAAAGGATTGCCTGTTCTCAGGCCAGTAACATTTCCTGTAAGTAGGAAATAGAACAGAGAATACCAGTATGAGCAACCGATTATTAGACTGTAAATATCGTTTAGTTGCATCTTCTTCAGGAAGCATAGGTGGAACTTGCCTGGTCCTTAACTGGGCCTCAATAACAGTATCATTTAGTTCACTGTCATGCAATTAAAGAAAATTTGTATGTTACAAGTCAGTAAATGATAATAAGTACATGCATGAGTTAAACTGCTCATATTTCATCATAGCACTCATACAAGTTGAATGCTAGCAACCAATAGAATGGAGAAAACTTTCTTTTGCATGTATAAGTTGCATAACTTTTACAGAGCCCCATATATCTGTTCATGCAGATCAAGAACGTCAATTCATATCCATGGGCCATCAATTTCTTTATTCACATTAAGAATTAAATTCAAGCTAATAATATAATGCAAAGTCAGATTCGCACTTCAAGTTTATAATATACTGTGATTCTGCGAATCAGATTCTCACATTGATGATTCACATATTGATATCTGGTAGACTTGAATGAACAATATTGATATCAGATAAATACATGTCTGAGTGGATTATTTCTACCCCAGGTAATGAAACATTTACTATAATATTATATTCTCACAAAGTATGTCAAATATTAAGACAGTTGAACTTTAAAAGTAGTTGAACAAAATAAACTGCCAACTGAAGTCAAAAGTATCTCAAAGAAAATATATATTGACATAGCTGCTCCAGAATATGCATTAGTATGGTTGATAATATCCTGATGAGCAAAATTACTACAATTTTAAAATGAACATAGTTGAACCAGACCTTTCTTTCTCTTCCCGTCTATGATGCTAATAGCTTGTTAGCAAACTAATAATATGAACCAAACAGGAAGGTTGGAAATTACTAGAAAACACATCCCCATGACTTCACAAGATCAAATATATAAAGGAATATTAGAGGTGAGTCTATTCTCTGACATGTTACCTTGCAAAAGACAACTGCATTTCAAAGGTTTCCATTCTAAAATGACATAGTTGTGATACAAGTTCAAAGAAATATATAGCTGCAAACCAATGGTTAACCGCAAGCACTCTCATTTTAAAAGACTACTTTAGGTATACCTCACAAAAGTCTCAGCCCATTCTTGAGCGGTGTGACTAGTGACATGCCCAAAGTTATGCCGATGTCGTTTCTCTCTTTCTTCACGTGGCATGGTCAAAGCTTGGCGTATTGAATCAGCAACTTCAGTAATATTCCATGGGTTAACAAGGATTGCTCCAGCACCCAGAGACTGTGCTGCTCCAGCAAACTACAGACAATAAACAAATTAAAAAGGGGAAGAAAGATTTTAATATTGTGCTCTCATTTCTAAAACTTTCAGCACCATTTGCTGACTAGGAGAGTATGTCCAATTTTCCTTTTGTTCTTGATGAAAGGGCTTGAGCATCAAACTCAAGATCACACACCTGAAATTGCCCTTACACTTCTTCATTTGGCAGAGGGGAAGTGAAGGTTGCTAGAGTTCAGCAAACATCCTACTAGTTTGGAAGTGGGTGGGTAATCATAGGTCATATGTTTGGGAAGTTTAGTCCTAAAGCTTGAAAACCCTCCAAAAACCCCAACTTTCTCTCCACCAACTCAGTGGGTTGAGAAGAATGATTGACCTAGAATATTAACACTAACCTATCATTTACATTCTTCCAAAGTGAGAGAAGGTTAAATAATTTGCTTTACTTTCTTTACCCTTTCCTTGCCTCAAACAAACCTAACCATACCTTATCGTCAGTCCCCCAGACAAGGTGGTGAACCCACTAGATTAACCATACTAGAAAAGAATGTCAGTTATAACATACCAAGAAACATCAAATAGTCATCACTACAAAACTACCATGACATAAATTATAACTGGTTTCAGAAAACATAGGATGGAGGATTCAACAACACAATATACAACGTCCAGACCTTATATTATCCCATCAGTAACTTTAACTCCAAATGTTTCTACAGTCTATTTAATTCCAGAAAAAAAAAATTGATTTTAATTTATATTTTACTAAAAAGTAAAAGGGAAATTGTAATTTGTAAGAGCAAAATCCCATACAAATCAAATCATTAACTATACTCAAAAAGCACCACACTTAGCAACTTCTGAATTTCTGTTTCTCATGGTGTAAGTTCCAATTTTGTAATTAAAAAAAGTCCCATGCCTCTAAATGTCCAAAGTTTTTCGAAAGAAATAAAAAGGAAAATCTTCCATTTTTTTCAGATATAGCTAATCATGGTAAGGAACACCAAAAAAATTGTAATGTATTGTCAAAGTTGAATTTTACTGTCCATTTATCTAGTCTGAAGAGAAAAACGCCAAGGTATGCAACATCTTTAAATAGAATGGACAGGTGGGCAGAAAACCAAAATTAACATATCCAGAAGACTGCTAGCATGTTGTCCACACAAGCATATGCAATGTATATGTACCAAATGCAGTGGCTAAAATATTATCTGTTTCATGCACAGCACCAAATGGAAAAAACCCATAATCATACATTTTAAGTAACTCGCTGTTACCTCGCTAAGGATGAGAACACCTTTCTTTGAATCTTGGCACGCCACAAACTCATAGCTAACAAGATTCATTCCATCCCTCAAGGAAGTTACAAGTGCAACATCTACAGAAGGCAAAACAAGAAAATAAAGGAAAGACAAATATAGGCAAAAAAACATTATGAGATTTCACATGAGATGCCATTATCACTAAGCAGATTCTATGAGAATGCTCATAAATAAAATTGATATTTGATCTAAATTTTGGTTAACAATATCAATATTCAGACAGTGTCCCTGTCCTAAGTTCATGTGAAGACTGAAACACATACTTAGTAACAACTTATTTTACTGTAAAAATGGGTGAAATTTACTATCTCTCAGAATATTTCTGAAGCCATTAACTACGTTAATTACTGCAAAGATTAACTATTTTGGAAAGGAAAATGCAGCCGTCAAATATTAGATATTAAACTAAAACACCTAGTTAGCAATGTACCATTTCAGATTTAAACAAACAAAAGCAAAGACAAAAGAGGAACTATAGATAAACACATTGACAATGGATAAAAGTACAATACAATATTGGTGCATTGGTAGAGCAATTCTTGAACGAGAAGGATACACAGAAATGTTTACACCAGTACGAAGTACCATGAACTGGTTTAATTTTCTATAGTTGCATAAAACATCATAAATTAAAACATATTGCCCTCCCCATGATGTTGCTATTGTCACCTGCCTTGCTAGTGTTTAAATATATGCAGAAGCACAAAAGAAATGCTAGAATGCATATGACCACTTGATTCTAAAGCATGCAAGCTATACAGCAATTTGGATAAGCATTGGTTCAAACAACCATATTTATTTTATGGCTTATATGGAGCAATTTGAATAACTAACTTCAGATGTCAACTCTAGTATCATTGTTAATATTTCATCATTAAGAATTTAATCCAAAGAGCTTCTGGAAAACAAAGTAAACATTCTACTTGGAAAAACAAAAGAGAAGTACATGTACAACGCAAATTAAGTATTATAAGCTACTTGAGCATATAAAAGACTCCAATAATGCTGAAATAATGAAAAAAAATTCAATAGAAAATTATCTGAGATGGAAATAAAGAACTAATATGCATGCAATAAAAAATAGAAAGAGGTTATCCTAAAAACAATTTAGACAAAATTTTTGCTTTACAAGATCAAATAGTTGGAGCATGTCGAATAGTACCTGTAACAGCATATAGTGCACATAAGGCATGAAAGTCGAGAGAACGATCCTGTAAACCCAAAAAGAAAAGGCTTTTAGGAAAAATTCATTTCATTTGTAGTAATATCAAGACCAATAATCAAAGAGGCAATTGCATTTGTTCAGCTTCTCAGATACAATATAATGCTAAACTGTAACCAATATTCACTAAATAGACATTTTATAGGAAAAAGAAATTCAAAAAAATTTAAACTATTTCAAAATAACTGTTAAAAAGTACCAAAAGTAGTTGTCATTAACATTTTTGTTATTAATAATATTTGAAAATATTCATGCAATATGCATATGACTAGAATTCAATTCTTTTTACCTCATTTATTAGTTTTTTATTATTTTAGGCTAAATTAGTGTTATGTGCATGACCTATTTTATTCAGGAAAACTACACAATAATAGTAAGTTCAATTCTCAAATGACGGTAGACTTTCATAGAAAATCATATTATTAGAATGATTAAGGAGCCTTGGCCTGATAGGATGAGTGCAGAACTCATTGAAAATCCATCTCTCAACCCTTCTTTCAAGAAAGTCCATCAAGTTGGATAATATATTCTATGGAGTTACAGCATAACCATGCCATTCAAATTAGCATTTCATGAAGTTAATGGTTAATGTACAATGAGTAATCCATAATTTTTTTTAAAAAAGTAGTAGAGCATTCAAAAACATACCAAGTGATGTATTGGAACAGCAGTTAAAGTTCCAAATCTACCATTAATGCGCCCAACAATTTCATGAACCTGACTAGTAAGTTTTTGATCTGCAAGTAGGATGACAAGAACATAAATTGATGCATAAATTTCTTGAAAGACATGAAACCCACATCTAAACAATTAATGCAAAGTTAAGAAGGATCGAATGGGCTTCTTTGTTGGGGTAATGAAAATTTTCAACTTTTAAGAAGAATGGCGGAATTGCATATCAACATTTTATCCCATTGCAACTCAGACCAAACTCATATATAAAGAAAAAAATGTCAGAGCTTAAATGAACTATATCTAAATGAAACTATCACAAAAATAGCAATGCTCAAGAGTAAAGATCAATGCTTATGGATCTAACCCTCAAGACTTAAATTTAAGTCTCATAAACTATTGATGTATGCCTGAAGAAATACCTTGTTGTTTGAGAGTTTCTCGCTTTGACTCTAGTTATTGTTTGCTTTTCAGTCTACTACTAGCAGTTTTCATCCACTATGAATTTAGGACTTTTTTGTCAATCTTCTTAAGATCAAAGTTATATGACACAAGATAACAATTACATTCAAGAATTATTTTTGTAGCATTTGCAAAATTACAGCCACAATTATAGAAGTTTTTTTAATGAAAAAATCCATACATAACTCTTATTTTGCTAGGCTTATATAATTCAGCTGGGTTCATAAAATGAGTTAATTTATGGAACACCAATAGTCTGTATACAATTCTAATGATATCGATCTAAATAGATGTTAGAGAAAAATCAATCTTACTAAAATGATACAACAAAAAACCCACTTCATTATGTGAAAAAGCACTTATTTACAATGTATACTTCAGAATGTCTTGCACAGAAAAAAGGTTAAGCCATTAAACAAAAAAAGGATCACTTGTATCATCTATAAGAAGAAAGTTCAACAAATTGACGGACAGTGGATGGGGGATCGTTCTTCAGAAATCTCCTTTCCCAATTTAAGGCATGGCTTCAACTACTGACCTAATCTTTAACGAAAATTTTTTAGATAATTGCAAATAAATTTCACTATTTGTTACCATTTGCATGAAGTTCCAACAATCAAAAACAAGAACAATAGAGTATTAAAAATTATTCTTTTTTTTTTTGGTGGGAGGGGGGTGCTGGAACATGGATATCATAATAGAAAGGAGACTTTTAAAAAGAAGATGATGATGGATTAACTTAGGGCTCTCTTACAAAGTGACAAGATATGGCCACCAACAAGGATACTTAAAATCTATGATCCTCAGTTTGTGCTAACTAGATGATTTACACTGGCTTTCATAGAATGGTTTTAGAGAAGGGAACTACTTATTGAAATGTCTCAGCCAGCTTTACCATGGAATTTAATCAAGCAAAATAGATCAAATATATGGTTTAACACTAGAAACTCAAGGGAACTCAATCTGAATAGCTTTTATAAGCTCTTAAGAAGCATCTATACTAATATCCAATATGGGTTGAAAGCCTGGTTCGCCATAAGATGCCAAGACTTGGGTATAAATATATATAGATAAATATGAATTCAAGACCATCAATTGTTCAGACCAAAAAAGCTAATGAACTCAACCCATTATTATGAAAGTAATACAACTCAACACTCACAAGTCCACTTAACCAATGAACTCATTCAAGACCACTCAACATGGCATAACCTACCTAGCACACACAAAAAGGTTTTCTCTTCTGCATTAATCTTTATCTTCTTGGATTTAGTTTGTATTTTCTGAAAGTAAGAATGTAAGTCTCAATGTTTTTTGAAGATTAAATCAAATATAGAAATTTGATAAGTGTAAATGATTATAAACAGCATTTGATTCTTTTTATTCTCCATTTTGGTAGAACATTTTACTTTTATAGTTAACTAAGCATGTCAATGCACAATAATTTCTCTCTGACCTGACCCAATGCAAATTTCATGTCAAAAATGAAGCTGACACAAATATGGTTAAGGCAAACACAAATCCTCTTGTGTAGGTTCATTGATGTTCAAATGTCACCCTCAAACAAAAAGGATCACTCTAATTTCAAAAGTGTAATGCTTTTCTACCATGACCAACTAACAGAGAGAACTTTTTTGTGCACAATCCCTGATGCTCAGCTTCTAATAGTTTAGGCAAGTTAAATCTCAAGCTTCATAAACAAAATTAAAACAAAGGAAAAACTGATACATGATAAACAACATAATAACAGCACTGCTCAAGGAGACATTTTAGAAAACGTACACTCAGGAACATCAGTACGTGTTGGAACAGCAATCTGCAGAAGAACAACTTTATCACGCCAGTTAGGGTTCTCCTCGAGAAATTTTTCAAATGCAAGTATCTTCTGTGGAATCCCCTTAATCATATCAAGGCGATCGACACCTAACATTACCTGTTAATTCAAGGAAATATTGGTAATAAAGAGCATGCAGAAAAGAACCATAACATCTAGTCGGAGAACTCCACAGGTAGTACACTTTTGGAGCTTTAGAGTTAGGAAACAATAGTGGCAAAGAATTATAAAAGGCTTTGGTATATGAATGTGTGGGCCCTTTAATTCCTTACAACTTCTTAAGTAATCATTAAATCATAAGCAGCACTATTTATTCATCACATCACACAGAAAGTCTCTGGAGAAAAAAAAAACTATCGCACGTGTAACCTTTTTGGTTTATCCTTGCAATAGAATGAAAAGATTTATCTTGTTAAATTCTTCTATATTATTCAGTATACAGGAAATCAAAAAAAAATTTTAAGATATATTTGTACCTCATTCACCTCAATTAAGATAAATACAAAATTCATTTCTCAATATAATTTTCAAAAATAACTTTAGGTCCTCTTTTCTTTCCACTAGAATGAAACTGGAATGTGCCTCCAAAAATGGGCTGCCTTGTGACAATCATTTCCATTCCTTTTCCATTTTCAGAATGAACTAAACTGGTCCCAAAAGGCAACATAATCATTCTAAGGGAAAGGAAGTAATTGGACAAAATCCTACCAACTTCACAAACTTAAACAATCTTATCCATTTCTTTTCTATTAGCATTCGGAAAGTCAGAAATTCTTAGTCAAGCAAAATAAATACCAGGGAGGCTCCAAAAGCATACCACCTTCTGAACCCAACCACACACATCCCCCAGAACCTTCACAGCTGTTGTTTTATCCACAAACGGAGTCATAAAATTCATGTTAATGGATGGAGTTGGCAGTCAAAGATGATCAGTGTTGGTCAACAGATTTATGGCCTGCGCCATGTATTTTACTTGTAGGCTTCTTCACCTTTTATGACATTGTAATGGTTCGAAAATGAATTCCTCTGTAGAATAAAAAAATGACTAGCTTCCCTTTCACTAGGAAAAAAGTTTCCATCGAACGATTTTCAAGGTGTTCCAAACAATGGGAAGGCAGAAATCCCTTCCACAAAACAAATGGAGTTTACTTTCATATTCCATCCAGACAGCAGAAAATAATTCATTTCTCAGCAAATGCTTTCCTCACAAACATGGCATTTTTCTCAAATTAAATCATATCTTACTCAAATTTCAAGCAATAGGCCTGTACTATGACTGCAGTTAAAATATCAACTCAGTCACACATGAAATAACTAACAATGTCACCCTCAAATTGTGCAAATGAAGCAACATTATAACATAAAGAACATATCTACCTTTCGGCCAGCAAATCTTTCTTTCAACTCCTTGATGTGTTCCTGGACTTGAGGAACTTCTAGTGCTCTAATGAAACGATCAGAGTCTATCCCAATAGGAAACTAACATTGCAAAAGAAAAGGGACCATAGTTAGTGTAACAAAGATAATGTATTTCTTCGATGTGAACTTGTTGAGCATGGTGGAATAACAAAAACTAACTAGTGATGGAGATACAAGTAATGGCAATAATAGTTGTACTAAGACATACAGCAGCAACTCGAGTCAGCCTCCCTTGATCTTCCACTCCTTCAGGAGTCCCCTCAAGTCCAAGAATACGTGTACAAGCACTCACAAAGTGCCTTGCATAGTCATAGGTATGGAATCTGGAGAAAAGAATGAAACTAATTGAAGCATTGAACATACATATAATGATACAAGGGTTCACAAGTACAGAAAGAATAAGTGTGATCATTGAAATGATGAACCAACAAACAACAAAAATTTAAACCCGAGTTCCATCTTCCAATTCCATCAAATTTAAGGAACAGTGCTCTGAGTATTCATATGCTCTAGGACTGATATCTATAATCAATTTAAGAAAATATCTTCACTATATTCTGCATTCTTTATTGTTGATGTGAAACAAATGAGCTAGCCCCAAATAAATTATGATTTATATAAACAAAAGAAAAATGTTAAAAGGAGCAAGTTGTGCAAATCGAAACATAAAAAAACAGAGCCAGAGCAAAAAGATACCCAAAAATCACAATTTTTAAACAGAGTAAGTTGTGAAAATTGAGACAAAAAAAACAGAGCCACAACAGAAAATGAAGCTGAAAGAGCAATAAAAAAAGATATCATTAACTAGAGACTGTAAGATTAATAAAAAAAAAATACAACAATAATCTATAAAAATGCAGAAAGCAGTAATGAACATGATCTGGTTGTCTAAGCAGAATCCTTAAAAAGCAGGAAATTGTGCATGTCAACAATGTCTCACCTTGAGAGTAAGTCCAGCACCTCGGAGGTGCTGGGGTGCATGGATCCTGGATTAAAATGTAATAAAGAAAAAAGAAAAAAAGTGTATAAATAAAATGATATATACATACATAAACTAAGACTTATTCATTAACTGCTAAATGATACTTTGGCACCTTCAGTTCCTCAAATGTAGTGTCTATATAACTGGACACAACTAATTTTATTAAGTCTACAACGACCAAAGTTTCTGCAACGTTCATATCTACCAAAAATATCTGGAAATGCAAAACATTTCATTCCTTAAATGCATTGAAAAAAATTGTCATTTTATTTGAGAAGCTGGCAGATTTAGGTTGCCAACAAGATAATTATGATTTCTTGTGAATTGCTAAAAACAACATACAAGTGGTTCTATTTTTTCGTACTTCTGAGAATATGCTACTCCCAATTTAACACATTACAACAGGGTGACTCAAATAATATCCTGATTAACTATAATAAATTTCCAATGAAAGCAACTAACGCACTGATGAAATAACTCAATGAATCCAATCACTTATAATATCAACATAACCTGCAAAAATATTGATATATCCCAATACAGTAAAATATAGCAGGAGGCTTCATATGACCATGATCAGATATATGGATTTCTAAGTTTTAGTCAGCTGAGAACTACATCTACATAGAGGTCAGGTGCTAATAATCCTTCACTACTTATCCCAGAGTTATCCTAGAACTACCCCTCATCTTCTGCACTCATGTAATATGGACGTGCTAAACTTTCAGTGTAAGAACATAATCCACAGAAAAATGTAAAATCAGTCCAAAAATCAAAAGAAAAACCAACAATCCAGCATTTCTGCTGAAAAGTGATTAAACTGATAAACCATGTGCATCCACGAAGAAACTATCCATGATTTCCAATGGAATGGGTGTTCAATAAGAGGTTATGTCACAAATCATTTTACATGTCATTTTACAATTTTTGAGATATGTGTAGGTACGAAAATAGCTAAGTTTTACTGTTGGTGCCAAAATAAATGGTGCCAAAATTCTAAACTCTTGTATCAAAATCTTCAGGATAGCATGAACTAGGCTTCATCATGCATCAATCTTTTGCGCCAATTATTAACTTCCTGTTAAGTTCCTTAAGCAACAGCAAAAATTGCTAAGATGAGGTTCGATAAGAAATTTTCACACTTAACAAGGCAGCAATGTACATCATTATGTAAACTGCATAGAACCTGCTATATCCCATACAATTCATAATGCAACTCATGTCCATGTCCACAGACTATAGATAGACAGGCAGAAATAAGATAAAACCAGCCTAGTCAATGACAAAAAGATATCTGTATCAACCAAGGCATAGACAAGAACTACTCTATCAACTATGGAGATATGCATAACAAGTGAAGCTTACCCAACTAAATCTGCAGCAAGAACTGAACGCAGTAGCTCAGATCGGGAAGGCAGTGTCCTATGGATTTCAGAAGAAGGAAAGGGTGTGTGGAGAAACCAACCAACTTTCATACTACTATTGTAATCTTTTAGACATTTTGGAAGGAACATTAAATGGTAATCATGGCACCAAACAACATCACCCTCTTCATAGTGCTTATTAACCACATCAGCAAACATTTGATTAGCCTTCTTATAAGCAGCAAACTGAGACTGGAAACTTCTAGTTGTGGCAAGACGATCTTCTTGGGGAAGTCCAAGGTAATGAAAAAGAGGCCATAGTATATTGTTGCAATAGCCATTATAATATTGATGGACGATCTCTTCATCAAGGAATACTGGTATGCACCTCTGCAATAATGAAGAAAATAGCAGTTCAGCAGGTTAAAATATGAAATTACACCTCGAGACATCATGCACAGATAATGTAAAATATAACAAGACAGTTTCAAAAAGTCCTTAGATGAATAAACTCATACTTTTTCAGCCAAAGCTTTAGTAAGTGCCTTCTGGCCAATCTCGTCTGGCACGTTCACACCAGCCCAGCCAATCCATCTTGCCTCAAATTCCTTCACACCTTACATGACATCCAAAATGCATGAGGTTCATCATAGTAAGAAAAACAAGCAAATACAATCCAGTAAAAAATATTAGAATAATTAATCAGAACACAAAACAGATAAGATACAAATACATAATCAAACAAAAACTTGATTTAATTCATCCATGAATTCAACAAGTTAGGGTCAACCACATGGATTCTTCTTCCTCCATTCTTTTCTTCTAGAGCCTTACTCTCTGCAGAATGTACAATGCATAAAGAAGACTGGAACCACTTACCTAGAAGAGCACTAACGAGGCCTCCAGCACTTATCTCCAAAGACCATGAGTCTTCACCTCTTCTAACTGCAGAGACAGGCAGCCTATTGGCCACCACCAACAGCCGTTGCCTTAAAGGCTTGTCATCCAGCTTTTCATGATCCTCAGCAAGACTCCTGCTAGCTGCAATAGCCTCTTCCAGGTATTGCTCAATATAGGAATTGTTCGAGTTGTAACCTTCTCTCAACCGCAAATCATGTTCACATAGTTCAGTCCCCCTATGATTATCAGTCACCTCATTTGAATGGGAAACTTTGCTGCTTTTCTTTACTTTCAGCTCTCTTTCTCTCAAGAGCCGTTGCACACGACCTGGGTAAGGGGTTGAGTTACCGTTGTACTGGTTTCCAGGCATACGCTCGCTCTAGAAACCAACCTCCAGCAACCAATAATATGAGGACCAGTTGTTTTTAAAAGCAATTGTATGTCCTACATTTCATTAAAACTTAAACTAAATTCAAGTATTCAATAAAACTATAAACCACATAAAAGATTTTAATCTTCACAGTTTGGTATTAAAAGTACAGAATATTTGGACTGCGGTATAAAACTTAAGTCATCAGTAATTTAAAACGTATAAGCAGCATCTTTAGTATATTCATCAAACAAGACAGCAACAAAATGACATAATGACCAAAGAGAAAGAGATAGCAAAGAGAATGGGATCCACAGAATTGCACAGAGGCAACAAAATGGGGTCTACTTAAAACTGCTGGTTATCTAAGGCCAAAATTTAACATACCAAACATTCAGAAAAAATACTCAGACAAGGAAAAAGCACCACCACCAACCACCCTTAGCCATTCCATCGAAAACAAGATAAAAAATACAAATTGGCAGAGAACATCAGTTTCTCCCAACCCAGGTGACAAGGGCCATAAAACAGAAAAAATAAATTGCCTGAACTAAAATTAACTTGGAAAACATAAATAACTATATTAATAAAAAAAATAAAGGAAGTAAATTCAAAGGAGCATCAATGGCGCACATACCGAAGGCGTAAGAAAACACAGATTGCGAACAGACCCTTGAAGCAAAAAGCAGAATTCTGGCCAAAAGTGTAAACTTTTCGGCTGATTTTGCACAAATCTTATTGAAATAAATAGAATTAAGTAGAGGAAGAGAGTGAGAAAAAAGGAAAAAAAGGGGAGAAGCGAGAAACTCGTGTAAGCTTTGTAGGGTACACAAATCCTCAAAGCCATGCAGGTGACACCGAAAGATATTGTTTGGGAAAGAGAGAATCATATTTTTACCATCAAAAGGAAAAGGAAACAAAATCAAATTGGTGGATCTTAATTCCAAAACAAATTATTTGATTTGGGTCTAATTTCATAATCCCACGCAAATGCTAAGTACCTTAATATTCTTAGAACATCATTAGCTTCCAAATTCGTAATTTTTTAGGAGTATTTAATAGGAATAAAACTATTAGGTTATCATTTTTATTTTACTTTTTTTTTTTTTAAGGACGCAAATTTTCGAGAAGAATTCAAGGCCCTTCTCTGGAAAAGAAAAGATTTTCTTTTTCTGCAGCCACACCTTTCTCCCAAACACTTTGATGCTAAAAAAAAAAAAGGAAGGTTCAGCCGTAACTTTCACACGCAAATGCAATACAGCTAGATATTGCAATTGGGTCGGACTCGCAGAGTTCGACTCAAGTCATTTTACGCTGGCGTATTGAATTAATTAAACGAATCATCGAGTCAATTAATTTTTTATACTCTAATAATTTGAAAATAATTTATAAATTTTGACTTTATTTAAATTCAAATAAAAATTTTAAGGGATTAAAATTAAATTTTAGAATTTAATCAAAAAATTTTCATCCCTAAATACAAATATATATGTAATTTAGCATATTACAGCTAGATCTTGCAATTGGGTTGGGTCCGTAGAGTTCGAGTCAATTCATGTTATCTTAGAATCATTATTAGATTTCATATTGAATTAATGAAATAGATCATCAAATCAATCTATTTTTTTCTGGTAATCTAACAATTTTAAAATGATTTAAAAATGTTGACTTCATTTTGATTCGAATCAAAATTTTCACATGAGTTCGAATTAAATTTTAGAATCTAATAAAAAAAATTGTCATATATATAATATAATATAATATCTATATTTAATATTTGAACATATTTTTATAATTTTGCATAATACATTTTCTATTTCTATTATTATAGAGTTAAACAGTAAACACTATAATGGTTATACTGCCATCACTAAGAAAATTACAGCTACATAAAGTTTTAGATTTCAATAATTAAGATTTTGGAATAAATGTTTGCAATATATTATTATCTCAACAGCTAAATTACTAAATCAAAAAACTCTATAATATATATAGATAACTTTTTCAATTTAAATCTCTAATTTTTCTTCTATCCATTCCAACTCTGATTTTTGTTAGAACTTGCAATTTGATCCCAATCACAATGCTGGCATAGACTTCTTACCCATTCATATAGCCAAAATAAAATTATATTCACAAATTATTTAGAAGACAAACAGACCATTTGAATGGAAAGTAATCAAAAAAATGTTAGAATTCAAATTCACAAGAAAAACTATTAGAATTTGAAATGAAATATTCCAATAAATTAATGTTTTCTTCCCTACTACTACTACTATTACAATTATTATTATTATAGGGTTTTTAGATTTTTAGTGTGTTTAGAGTTTAGTTGCAGAAAATAAGAGTAATTTTCTAGAAAATTACTATAAGAAAACTATAAAATAGAATTTACCATTTAGTTGTATTATTTTATAATTTGAAAAATTAGAAAATTTGTTTCCAAAATTTTTTAAATTATAAGCAATTAGCAGAAAATTCAAAAAAATGATTATTTCCTATTTTTATTTATAATAATAAGTGTATTTTCTAATTTAAAAAATACAGAATTTTTTACAACTATTTTAAAGTATTTTTCAGTTTTCTATTTAAATAAAACAAAAATTTAAAAAGAAAACAGCAAAATAGGGTGTGTTTAGTTGTAAAATAATACCAATTTTGTAGAAAATTACTCTAAGAAAACTATAAAATATAATTTATTATTTAGTTGTGTTATTTTCTAATTTGGAAACTTACAAACACATTTCCATAATTTTTTAAGTTATAAGCAATAGGTGAAAAAGTCAAAAAAATATTTTTCTATTTCTATCTATAAAAGTAAGTGTGTTTTCCAATTTGAAAAACATTAAATTTTCTACAATTATTAATTAGTTTTGTATTTAAAAAATAAAAAATAAGAAAATTAATAAAAATTAAAAAAAAAAACAAAAAATATTTTCTCAAACTAAACATACCCTATATTTTTCTCGTATTTGCACAACTCAACTATTAATCAATTTTCTCTGTATTGTGTAATTGGAAATAAGAAAAGTAAAAAAAAAATCTACTAATAATTTAGAGGACTAGCACTTCAAACATTGTAATTTGATTTCTCTCAAAGAAAATATTGTAATTTGATTTTCATCAAATCAGTATCATGTAATTTTATTTTATAAGAATGCCCTTTTTCTTTTTACTGAATCTAACTGCCCAACATAAATTGTGAATCTATACATATATCTTAATTCTATAATTTCACTCAACAGAATTATAAGATAATAATTAAGTTCATACAAATAGAATCACAAAATTTAAAAGTGCAAACACTAATTTTTTCATTTTATATACATTTTCCTTTCCTTGAAAAAAATCAACTAGGGCAAAAAAATAATAATTCCAAGAAGAAAAATTTCAAAAAAAAAATTAATTAAATACATTGTAAAAATGCAATTGCTATTGCATTGAATGAAAAAAAATTCCTTCATTAACGAATGGATTGTGAAACGTGAAGAACCTTAAACTAGAATTAATGATCGGATTGAATTATTTTTAGATAATTATTTTTTAATTAGTTCTAAATTTCAGAATTAGTTAATCAGGCTGATCGTTAAATTGATTTATCATTCAAAGATTTTCGAATTAATTTCAAATTTACTCATTCAAAATTTATAATCAAATGGACAGACCTAACTTAAACAATTGACAGACACAGCTTAAACTTTAAATTTAATTGCCCATCAAATCATGAGCGGACGATGGACCTACAAAAAGGCATTGAAAATGAAAGTCATATTCTATTGTTTAAAGGAAATTCATGTAAATGCCATTGTGCGCAAAGTTACAATATTTATCTAACTTTAATATATATAATAAATTTAGAGAAAAAAACTATTTATTTTCTGACTTTTAATCTATTATACTAATATTAATATTTATAATGTTCAGAAATGATATAATTGGTCTCTTTTCTTTTATCATATTTTACTAATATTTTATTCCGTTGGATTTTATTTTTGAAATACATTAGAATATTAAATTTTAAGAGTTACTGTTACAGTAAGTCAAATCTCATATAGTAAGTAATGTCTTTCTAATATAAAATATAATATAGTTACATTTTAGTATAATATAATAAAATAAAGAAAAATTAACCCATAATTTTTGAACCTCAAAAATACTAATTCAATAGATCAAAACTGATGATTAATAGTAATTTTCTCCTACTGAATTATAGGTTTATAAAAAAATTATTATTATTTTTCATATATAATATATTATGATTGAAGTGATCTATTTATTTATTTATGAATCTATTTTTTTAAAATAAAAATCATACAAAAACCTTGGCACCAGAAAAGAAAAAGAAACAAAAATAATTATTAACTAGACGGTGACAGTCAAAGGAAATTGAAATAAAAAAATAATAATTATGGTAAATAATTATTAACGAGACGGTGACAGTCAAAGGAAGTTGAAATAAAAAGAAATAATTATTATGGTATGTTTTTTTTCTGACTACTAACACCCAACTCATCCAATCGCGTAATAACCCATTAGACTTGTGAAGTTTTAAAATATCTTAACTTGCATTCTCAGCTTTTATAAGAAAAAAAGAGAGGTAGGATATTTTAAAAAAACAGTAAATATATTTATTATACTTATAACATTTATTAACAAACCAGGTTTTTATTTAGACTCCATTGATTTTCAGAAACTAATTTATCTTTAAAAAATATTTATCAGAAAAATATAATATTTTTTTATATTTGACTAAAAAAATAAAAAAAAAAAAGGATTTTTTATATTTGATAAATTTTGAAAAATAATTTTTTATTTTTAAAATTAAAAGTTATTTTTCTTTATTTTTAAAATATTTTCTATTGATTTGAAAAATATTTTTTTAATTTATTTTTTAAAAATAAATTAAGCATTAGAAGATAAAGGAACAATATTTTGTGAAAGAATATTTTTCCATAAACATACGGAAACTTAATATGGTTGGTTATTTTTCTTGCAACCTAAGAAGATAGTGAAGGGTCAGTATAGAATGCTTTTTCAAGTGGGGACTAAATGTCCAGAAATTTGATCAGAAATGACCCCTACCACCCATCCTAATCAAACAGCTAATATTACCTTTTCAATTGATCTGACCCATATCGAATCAAAAATTGAATTCCATAAATGATTTTAATTTTTCAGGTTTTGAGTAAGAATATCTTGATTAATTTCTCCTATACATGTATAAACCGAATCAAGTCGAATCAAAATATTGCAGTTTAGTGTTTTTTTTTATATAAAAATCGATTTAATTCCATTTCACTTGTGGAAATTTTGATTTATTTATTTGTGATTGATTCACAAGAGCTACACTAAATAAAGCCATGTGGGTAGAGAACTGGCACGTGCTGGTCAACACAAATAGCTTTATTTGGCTTGGAAACCTAGAAAACTGCCTTAAAGGGTGGGAAGAAAATGAGTATGGGCAAGTTAAACATGCCATGAATTAATAATCCAGCAAATAATAAGTTCAATGAAAGCAATGTACGTACCTAAAGCTGTTTAGAGAGTATGAACCTTCATTGACATGTGGAAGCAGAGAACACAAATTAAACCACAATTAGCAATGAAGAAAGAGAGACAACCCTCCTCTTTGTCTCTCCACCACCATTATATAAGCTTTGGAACAATGGGAATTTTTTTTTTTAATGGATAAATTGATTATAAGAACAGAAGAAATGCAACAAAAACCAGATATTGGAAGAAAGAGTTTGTTGTTATGTCTGGTAGAGCAATGCAAGTGGTGGAGTTTTTTAGGCATTATTAGTTGGTGGGATATTTGGAGAGTGGGATGCCCGTGAATGGTAAGACAAAAGGTGGTCAGGAATTTCCAGTACTACGACCTAAATTTGTCATACATGCAATAAGGATTTGTTTCTCAAGTTTTACATTTTCTGTGGGTCTCTCAATTGGTAATGACATTGTTGGTTCCCCCCCCCCCCCGGTAATCACCTTCTAAGGACAACTGCTTGGTAGTCAGATAGAGAAGAACTTATAAACTATTTTTCTTAAACTTATTTTGAAAAATTTTAATTAATTTTTTTATTTTTTATAAACTATTTTTCTTAAACTTATTTTGAAAAATTTTAAACCATACCTGATTTTAAATTTTAAATTTTTTTAATTTTTTATAATCTTTTCAAAAAAACAGATTTATCTACTTTTTTCCAAAATCAGCTTTGAGAAGTCAAAAAAATTTAAAATAAATTTTTTTTTCAAAAAATAGATATTTTTCTAAATCATACCCATTTATGATATTTTAAAATTGGAAAAACACAAGTGTTAGGGATTTGAGTTTGCGCCTCAAATTCTCCTAACAACATTTTATTTCTAAAACTTTTTTTAATACTTATTTTAGTATTATTAAATTTAATTTTTTAAATAAATTAGCAAATTTAATAATTAGATGGTGATAATATTCAGATTCCTAGTTGATATTGTTAATTTAAATGCAGTTCTAAAGATTTTAGATTAGGTGTAATTAGAAATCCTGCTGGCCGGAGTTAGATTCGGATCCTTCAATCTGTTAGCTTGTTGGTCTGTTTCTTTGATTTTAATATATCTATGTTCAAAAAAAAAAACTAGCTGGTGATAAAGTTTCCAACTTTTGGACTCCTATATGGCTCGAAAAAACTATTTTTAAAAAATTAAATTTATTTTAAAAAAATAGATAAATAGATAATTTTTAAAAATAAAATTAATCAATTAAAAATTTATAAATTTATTTTTTTTACACTTGTCATGTTGTGCTAACAATTTTATTACACAACATTCTTTATTAAAAGTCATCAAGAAACATAAACGTTCGAATTTACCTTAATCTTTTCCTTCAGTGCTTATTCTGCAAGTTCATCTGCGAAAATTATGATTGTCAGGAGCACCCTGGGCCACATATGCCTGTGAGAGAAAAATGAATTAAAGTTTGTGAATTTTAAGTCATATTAGTGTAATTCACCTAAAAGTATTTAGAAATAATAAAAATAAATGAATTTAGATATTTATATGATTTTTTTAAAAAAATAAATATCTAAATGTTTTTTTTCTTTTTCTTTTGTCAATTATTGATATCATCGAATGTATTAAATTAATTCTTTAATATCTAATAGGACTGGTTACTTATATTCAAGGACGTAGTTGCAGCATAGTAAGTGGGGTATAGATTGACCCATTTAATTTAAGAAAAAATAAAAAATCACTATATGGATTTTGTAATTTTTTTTTCAAATTGACCATTAAACTTTTTTAATTAATCCCACTAAATAAAAAAATAGCAAATAATATTTTTTTGAATTCATTAAATATGGCACAATATTTTGTAGAGAATAATTGTTAAATTCTAAACATTTTTGTATATATTATGACCAATTTTAAATAATTTTTTTATTATTTTGATGTGAGTAAATTTTTATTTGATTTTAGTAAATTTTGACCTACTGAATAAAAATTCTAGACTACCTTCCCACTTATATTTTATATTTTATATATTAATGCCCAAAATTTATGCATACTTAATTTGCAAATGAATTGATTATATGAAGTTGAATATAAAAATTATGAATGGATTTAGAATATATACCAAATAAATACCACACATGGTAAAAAATAATATATATATATATATATATATATTAAATAAAACTTATGAGATCTAAAACATATTAATTATATAACTTTGGACAAACTTTAAATAAAACTTATGAGATCTAAAACATATTAATTATATAACTTTGGACAAACTTAATGTATTATATAATTAAATTAGAAACAATTTCTTGGTGATATCCAAATGTGTTGCACATGGATTTTCTTCAAAAAAAAAAGAATTATCTTGTGAAAAAAATTACAAATAAACAAATTAGTCAAATTGAATATTGGTGGTAGGGTCCATCATTGAGTCCATTCTGCATCCACCCACCCACCCCGACCCTTTTTCTACACTCTATAGCTTACCATGCAGATTTTAACTCTGAAGTTACATCACCATTCCACATGACATTTTCCTAACATCTTTAATTTACTAGACTATAAATTATTGAATAATTCAAATAAAAAAAATATATGTATAAAAAGACTCTCATGTCAAATTAAAAAAAAATTACATAGATATATTTCAATTTGTTTTAGAAAAACTATATCTATATTTAAATTTAACTGATTTGTTTTTTAAAATATTTTTAAGTGATTTGAACATTATTATTATTATAATTCACGTATCCCACTATGTTAATGCCATATCAATATTATTTTAGTTAAGTATATGAGTCTATAAATATATTAAACTTAAACCTCTTTTGCCTAGTGATTAACTTAATCCAGTCTAATTCAACTATTATATTTATTGAACTTTTAAAACCCATAAGCGATAAATGAAGTGTTACATTTTAGTTTAATTATTCAATTTTTTTAAGATAAATCTAAATTTTTAAAAATATGTTATTTTTTTATATTATTTTGCAATAGCCAAATTAACATATAGCCGAAAAATATAATTTTTGCTAAAACATTAACCCAACTAAATATGAATGTGAAATTAATGCTTTGAGTAGAAGTTACTACATTTTATTAGTTTGATTTGATTATGAGGTTGCAATCAAATAGTGAATTACCCTCCTAACTCCTTTCCACCTAATCTACTCTCAATATAATGACTAAATAAATAAATAAATAATATTCACTATACATATTTATATATTTAGACTGAATTAATAATTTATATACATACTAAGAAAAATACTTTTTAATTCTTAGAAGATGGAAAATAGACAATATTTCTTTCTATATATTAAAAAATTGACTAAATAAATTTGTATGCATTTGTACAAACACATGGTGTTATTTTCAAAAATAAAAGCTCATTGTGTCTCTTTAGATTATTTTCCATCCCACTAAAAATAAGATGAAGCCTTTTGTTTTTGTTTTGTTTTTTTGCTATTTCTATAATTCTATCACTCTACCTCTCTCTTTGTTTTGTAAAAATGTGTAACTCAATTGGCAATTCCCAACTTAGCAAAAAGAATTCCTGGAATCTATGATAACCTTGTTGAAAGGATTTTTTTTTTTTTAATTTTTGAATGTAAGACTTTTCAAATTTATTTTATGGAGTCTCTCAATTTTTATTTTTTTATTTTTTATAAAGAATTCATTTTCAATTATATTCCATTAAGGCCCTTATTTTTTTATTTTTTTCTCATATTAATCTCTTTTTTTTAAGAAAACTGTTAGCGTATTTTTAACAATTGCTAATTAAGACCATATAAAAGAAAAATAAATAAAACACAATTAAAGAACGGGTACTCAATAGGAGAAAAACTAGAAGTTGAGGGGCTCAATAAAATACAATTTAAGAATAAATACTCAATTAAAAAAACCCGAAAAGTTTAAGGATCAAACATGAATTTAGCCTTGTTGAAATACTAGATGCCAACTAAAAGAAATTAAAATATTTATTTTTACAAAAAAAAATATAAACAAGTTAAAATAAAAATTAAATACAAAAATCTTCACAAAAATAAATAAATAAAAAGAGAAAAAAGAAAGAACTAACCTTGAAGTGATGCATATATAGATGAATCTCTATGTGAAATTTGTTAAGATCAGTGAGCTCTGCTTTCAACGATGTAGAGAGAGAAACAGAGTGGAAGAGAAAGCAGAATTTCGCATACAGAAAGAAAGAGAGTGGAAAATTGATATGGAAAAGAATATTGTTAAAGAGACTTTGGGGCTTATAAATATGTATACAGAGAGAAAAGAAGAGAAAGTGAATTGAATTGGAAGAAAATGGTTTGCTTTTTTGGCGCGTAAAACAGAGTGAGAAAAATGAGAATGGCTCTTCCCCTAATTTCGCCTTTGGTTGGTTTCGGTTTTGCCCAATCATTTGGATCGGAATTTGGTCCTCTTCCATTTACATTTCTATTTTCTAATTTTTTTTTTCTTTCTACATGGAAAAGGGCAGTCCCTCAATTCGATTCGTTTTCACCTTTTGCTTTCTTTCTTCTTTTTTTTTCTGAAAAAAAAAAAATAAAGAGTATGTTTATCAAGTCCAAAATTAATTTTTGTATTGAAATAATCGGTTCTGATTTTAATCAATCCGAACTAAAATTTAAACCCTTTAAAGAGCTTCTGATAAGGTTTTAATTCTGGTTTGATAATGTTTTGGAGCCAGAAGCAATTAACTTTTTCATATTTATTTAATTTATATTTATGGCACGTGTTGTACACTAAAATAATAATAAATAAAATCCTGCTAATAAATTAATATTTTACAATTCTAATATTTTTTTTTCATATGCTCATATAATATGAATTGAAATTTTATTTTTATATTTGAACTAATTTTATTGAAAGTATTTTTAGAAATATAAAATATTTTAAATATAAATAAATTTGAAATATTATAAATTTTTATACATAAATCAGAATATTACTCTCAAATATTTCCGTTCAATACTTATTAAATTGAAATTTTGAATGAGAATCGTATTCTTATTTCAAGATGAATCGTACCAAATATTCCCTTAGGGTTTTGTAGCATGAGTATACATCAGTATTAAAGAAGAGTTCAGAACTTGAGAAAATGGATAATTGAGATTGAAAGAATTGAGATATAGGGAAATCAGTGAACTCTAGTGTGAATTGTGAAAACACATATGAAAAGAAGTTATTTATAGTTTCAAAAGATTTTTTTTTCCAAAATTTTATTTCTCAACTCGCTATTATATTTGCTATAAATAATAAAGATGAGTTTTTTTATGTTAATTATTGAAACATTAAAAGAATTATTTTATTAAATTAAATATATAAAATAAAAGAATTTAAGTGGGTAAAGAATGATTGCTAATGAATGCAGGAAAAATAGAATATATGATAAGTGCAGAATGGCAGAGAGAAGTAATAGTTTTTTTTTTTTTGATGATTATGAAATAAATTTAATTGAGATGAAGCACGAGAGAATAAAAATCTTCAACTCTTAATATGTGAAATAAATGCTAGCTTCCACATGACTAATTTGATGCAATTCATTTAGATATAGTGACGGAATCAATGTCGCAGTTTACTAATTCATGAAATATAATTTATACAAAATGTTACATTCAAAGATGTTAAATATAAATTGACTTCATGTGTGCCTTTCATATCTCACTTTCACTCGTTCCAAAAATTAAGAATTGATAAAAAGTGAATGTGTTTTTTCTAATTCCTTTCGTGATGTCTATAGTTGTGCCCAATCGAACCGAATTAAACTAATTTCGGTCTATTCAGTTCAGTTTTTAATCTATTTGGTTCGGTTATTTACAGAAATTTTGGTTTGTTATGTTCAATTCAGTTAAAAATATTGAAAAACCGATTAAACTGAACCAACCGAATTTCTTATTATATATATATTTATTAAATTTTATAGTAATTATTTATAATTTTTAGATAAAAAATTATAGTTTATAATAATTAATTTTGATATATAATAATTTATAGAATCATGAAATAAAACCATTTATTTTAATTTTTATTAAATAAATTTAATTCATGGTAATTAATAAATTTATGATAATTTTTATACTGATTTTATTTATGGTAATTTATAAGATTAAGTTAATTGATTTAAATTTATGTTAATTGATAAAGTTTATTATGATTTATTTTAATTTTTATAATTGATAAATATGGTAATAATTATAGTTTATGGTCATTAATAAATTAATTTACAAAACCGATTAAACCAAACCGAAATATTTTAGTTCGGTTCTAAATATACTTCGGTTCAATTCAATTTTGCTATAAATGAATTTATTCGGTTATGTTCATTAAAATTCGGTTTAATTTTGAATCGAACTGAACCAATGCTCACCCCTAATAATATCCAACATCGTTTAATTTACAACATGTGGAGTGAATTACAATAGTTAATAAGTCTTCATAAAATTGTTATGGTTTTTATAATGAATTGTATTCCTTTCATATCTCACTTTCACTCTATTCCAAAAAATAAGAATTGATAGAAAAGTGAGCATGTTTTTTTTTTTTTGTAGATTCTTCTCGTGATATTTCACATTGCTTAATTTACAATACGAAGAGTGGATTATAACAATTAATATGCCTTCACAAAATTTATCATGATTTTGTGATAAAATGTATTCCTTTCGTGCCATACTTTTACTCCTATTGATTGATTAAGAGACATTAATATTTCGATAGACCATATTAATGCAATGAGAATAATAAATAAATTAAGGTATAAGAATGAAAGTGTATACAATTAAAAAGGTTTATATAGTTGAGGTGTCTAGTCGTGGGAGCAAAGGAGATCCTCTTACATATATCTTAACCATACATGCATGGTGACGAGGCCAACACGATTATTATCAACTTTATGCCTTTGTTTGGGTGTCACATGAGCACACATCTCGAAAGCACCCACTTTGTCTTTCTTCCTTTTTCTTGTCTGCAATTGCAAGTATTGTTTTCTTGCCTTTGCTCAAAAGCATGTCTCCTTACTTTTTCCCAGATTCCAATTCTGATTCGTTACATTTTTAAATAATGATAAATGTTCCCCCTTCTCCTAAGTATTGCCATTCAAGTAGATAAACATTTTTTATTCCCACTCCAAAACTCAATCCAAATTCAATTCAATTTTTAATAAAATTGAATTCAAAAATCATTTCAGTTTAGTCATTAAAAGATGAATTGATCCTATAATCTACTTTATTAATTCCATCTGAAATATAAAAATTGATTGAAATATAATGACTCAAAAAATGACCTGATATAAATTTGTTTGGCCTACTTTAAAATCAATTCATCTTTTAAATGCAATTTTAAAGTTATTTTAAGAAATTAAATAATTTTGCATAGATGCGGTGGATAATTATTTCTCTAATTTCTATAAATATCTTATTTTAAAATGAAAAGAAAGAGTGAAATTTAATGTGATGTTTTATTTATATTAGGGCACATGATACATGCATTGCACATGATTTTGTTATTATTTTTAATTTTTAAAAATTTTATATTTATATGAGTTAGTATAATTAATAGTTTAATTTTTTTAAATTTAATAATTATTAAAATTAAAAAAATATTTTATTAATTAGAAAGTAAGATCCAAGGACATTACTATATATTAATATTAAGTTGATGGACTGTTAAATTTACCTCTTAAAGCAATGGAAATTATATAATGGATCAGTATTCATGATACATTGTGTGTCGTTTATTTAAATGATAAAAGATTTTATTTTTTGAAATATATATAAAAAATCAAAACATTCTTACACTTATAAAAGATGTTTGATCTATAATGCAATATGAATGTGAATCTATAATATAAGAATTGTAAAAACAAGATGCGAACTCAAACTCATGTAAATTTATTCATATGTAAACTTGGGGTTATATTCATTGGGCTTAAGTAATTGTTATTATAATTAATTTCTAAATTCATCCAAACCTAATCATAAATAGGGTCCAACTGCGCTTAGATAGAATTATAGGATGTATCAAAATATATATGTATTTCAACCAATCAAATTGTATTATTTCAAAATGCTAATTTTTTAGAATTTTAAATTATTAAAATATAAAAAATTAACTATAACAAAATCAGAAATTCTAATTTTCTAAAATTGTTGAGTTCTAATAAAATATTGTTATATTATTATTAGTATCTTTTTACCTCAATAAATATTTATAATACAATTCTAATCCTTAAATGATTTACATATATATTGTCTAGATAAAAAATTAATACTAAACATTACAATATCAACTATAATTAGAATATATATAAACACTATATATACACTTAACAATAAAAATATAATGTTAGTCCATCACATAGTTTTCTTTGTTTTTCATTTTTCTAGGTTATTAGATTTTTGAAGCAGATTCAAAAATGAAGTTAATAATTTTTTTTTCTTAATATGTTTTTAACATTTTATTTTTATTTTCAATATGTAATGTGATGTCCGCCAATTTAGATCCCGAATCGAGCACAAGTATTGTGATCGGAAGTGCCGGATTGACTAGAGTTTAAAATCAAAAAAAATAATAAAAATAAATAAAAATAAAAAATTTATAAATAAAAAGACCCAACTTTAAAGTGGTTACGATGCATCATAATGGAGTGGCCTTTGCAAATTAAGGAGAAAAAAATATCTTAGAGAATTAAGTTAAACTTTATAATGAAAATTTCTTGAAAATGGACACAAGAGATAAATTTAGGAAATATTTTATTGTATAATGAGTTAATGAGACAAGGCATAAGTCTCAACAGTAATTCGTAAAAAGTAGTGATGAGAGCGATTTCAGTGGCAAGTCTGTGTATGCTTCTTGGCAATTAATTTTTATTTTAAATTTCACGTATTGTGTTAATTTTGTTGCATAAATAAGTAATTGTGTTTAAAATATAATGAAATTTATATTTTTACTAAGAGTTTGGCTTGATACTTAAAATTATATATATATATATATATATATATATATATATATATATATATATATATGAGTTTGATAACCATATTTACTAATGTTGTAAGGAAAAACAAAACAAAAGTGGTAAATTGGATAAATAAAAAAAATATTAAGCTCGTATTATACCTGGTATAGAACAACTAGGTTAGACAAGTTAGTATGTCAATTAGAGAATTGTAAGGCATTGCAACATTGATATTTTATAGGCACAAATGTGTCAAACTAACTATTCAATAGATGCACAACATCGATATATTATCATTATGTAAGCACTAAGTTATTCACTGAAAGACTATAATAGCAGTCGAGGCTGCAAAAACGATTGAATCCATTGTATCTTTCTAGTTGTGGTCTAAGGTATTATGAGTTATATGAGTTAATCTCTTAACACTTTACTGTTAAATATATGATAATTTTTTTTCTAATAAATTTTATCATGAATCTATTATTTATTTACAACTTTCTTACTCTATATTTCAATTTTTATTATTCAATTATTATATGTTGAAGTTATTTTTTTGCATTTTTTTATTATAAAATTATATTGCCGAAAAGCATACACTACTAAGTTATATGCTTAGTGCGTGAGTTTTCTTGTCTCACGCATAAGTAATGAGTTGAAAGAGTGAGAAGATTGTAGATAGTTTTTGGAGCTTGTAGATAAAGCTTGTGAGATAGTATCGTGAATCCTGCCATAAAGGAATAGCAGCAACTTGGACATTTTGTTTTGGCCAGTTTTGTTTTTTGTCTTTTCTTTAATTTTTGCATCTCATTTTGTGAGTAAATATTTCCAGCTTTGTATATATTTGAAAAAAATATTAAAAGTTATTATTATCTATAAACTGATCTATAAAACTTAGGCATAAGCTTAAGATATATATCAACTTAAACTTTTACTTATGTCGTAAAATGCAGAAGTTTTAAAGAAGCACAAGTAAAAGCCCTTTTGAAATATGTTTTAATTACATTAGTAAATCAACTAAGTGATACAAGTCATGGATGACTTGAAATGATTTTGAGAATAGGTGTGATTGAAATTAAATATTGAAAATATGTTTTGTCAACAGGTTTTCTGAATAGACATTTTGGAAAATTCTTTAAAATAGACAACACCATGCCAAATTTTAAATTAATTTTACAATTACAAATCAATAAGAGAAAGTAACAAAAACTAAATTAAATGGTGAAATACTCATAAATTACCTAAAAAATCCTAATATAAACATTGATTTAGTTACAATAAATTGGAATAGGACATGTAGCATCATCTGACCTTGTTGTTACACGATAGAGTGAGGTGGCATTACATTTAATGTTATCATAGCATGATTTAAATATTATTAGGCTAGAAAAGTGTATGACATGAACTGTTTGTTGCATTCATATGCATTAAATGTATGTTGCTATCCTTTGACATGGACTACCACTTTTGATAATATAGGTTAATATGGATTATAGACTTCGACAGACTTCTAAAGAAAAGGCTGAGAGCAATACTCTTGTTGACACACAATTGCTATCATAACCTCCCAATGCTAGCACAACAAACCCAGTCTTTCACATTCCTAACAATGTCTTACTGCAGACATAGGACCATTATAAATTTATTTTAAGAAATTAAATAACTTTACATAGATGCCGTCAATAATTATCTCTCCAATTTCTATAAATTTCTTATTTTAAAATGAAAAGAAAGAGTGAAATTTAATGTAATGTTTCATTTATATTAGGGCACATGATACATGCATTGCATATTATTTTGTTATTATTTTAATTTTTAAATATTTTCTATTTATATGAGTTAGTATAATTAATAATTTAATTTTTTAAATTTAATACTTATTAAATTTAAAAAAAATATTTGTTTTAATTAGAAAGTAAGATCCAAGGACATTACTATATATTAATATTAAGTTGATGGACTGTTAAATTTACCCCTAAAAGCAATGGAAATTATATAATGGATCAGTGTTCATGATATATTGTATGCCATTTATTTAAATGATAAAAGATTTTATTTTTTGAAATATATATAAAAAATCAAAACATTCTTACACTTATAAAAGATGTTTGATCTATAATGCGATATGAATGTGAATCTATAATATAAGAATTGTAAAACCAAGATGCGAACTCAAACTCATGTAAATTTATTCATATGTAAACTTGGGGTTATATTCATTGGGCTTAAGTAATTGTTATTATAATTAATTTCTAAATTCATCCAAACCTAATCATAAATAGGGTCCAACTGTGCTTAGATAGAATTATAGGATGTATCAAAATATATATGTATTTCAACCAATCAAATTGTATTATTTCAAAATGCTAATTTTTTAAAATTTTAAATTATTAAAATATAAAAAATTAACTATAACAAAATCAGAAATTCTAATTTTCTAAAATTGTTGAGTTCTAATAAAATATTGTTATATTATTATTAGTATCTTTTTACCTCAATAAATATTTATAATACAATTCTAATCCTTAAATGATTTACATATATATTGTCTAGATAAAAAATTAATACTAAACATTACAATATCAACTATAATTAGAATATATATAAACACTATATATACACTTAACAATAAAAATATAATGTTAGTCCATCAAATAGTTTTCTTTGTTTTTCATTTTTCTAGGTTATTAGATTTTTGAAGCAGATTCAAAAATGAAGTTAAGAATTTTTTTTTCTTAATATGTTTTTAACATTTTATTTTTATTTTCAATATGTAATGTGATGTCCGCCAATTTAGATCCCGAATCGAGCACAAGTATTGTGATCGGAAGTGCCGGATTGACTAGAGTTTAAAATCAAAAAAATAATAAAAATAAATAAAAATAAAAAATTTATAAATAAAAAGACCCAACTTTGAAGTGGTTACGATGCATCATAATGGAGTGGCCTTTGCAAATTAAGGAGAAAAAAATATCTTAGAGAATTAAGTTAAACTTTATAATGAAAATTTCTTGAAAATGGACACAAGAGATAAATTTAGGAAATATTTTATTGTATAATGAGTTAATGAGACATTGATATGCTAGGTACACCTCCAGCTAGAGAGGCAACTGCTGGAGAGCAAGACAAGGCATAAGTCTCGACAGTAATTCGTAAAAAGTAGTGATGAGAACGATTTCAGTGGCAAGTCTGTATATGCTTCTTGGCAATTAATTTTTATTTTAAAGTTCACGTATTGTGTTAATTTTGTTGTATAAATAAGTAATTGATGGCTAGCTAAATTACTCAATATTTAATTGTGTTTAA
Organism: Triadica sebifera; assembly: GCA_023653625.1. Taxonomy (NCBI): domain Eukaryota; kingdom Viridiplantae; phylum Streptophyta; class Magnoliopsida; order Malpighiales; family Euphorbiaceae; genus Triadica; species Triadica sebifera. The sequence goes on from CM042902.1 coordinate 30,365,750, forward strand.
AATATAATGAAATTTGTATTTTTACTAAGAGTTTGGCTCGATACTTAGAATTATATATATATATATATATATATATATATATATATATATATATATATGAGTTTGATAACCATATTTACTAATGTTGTAAGGAAAAATAAAACAAAAGTGGTAAATTGGATAAATAAAAAAAACATTAAGCTCGTATTATACCTAGTATATGACGACTAGGTTAGACAAGTTAGTATGTCAATTAGAGAATTGTTAGGCATTGCAACATTGATATTTTATAGGCACAAATATGTCGGACTAGCTATTCAATAAACGCACAACATCGATATATTATCATTATGTAGGCACTAAGCTATTCATTGAAAGACTACAATAGCACAGTTGAGGCTGCAAAAACGGTTGAATCCATTGTATCTTTCTAGTTTTGGTCTAAGGTATTATGAGCAGTATATTAAATCAAAATTAATATGAGTTAATCTCTGAACACTTTACTGTTTAATATATGATAATTGTTTTTGCTAATAAATTTTATCTTGAATCTACTATTTATTTACAACTTTCTTACTCCATATGTCAGTTTTTATTATTGAATTATTATATGTTGAAGTTATTTTTCTACATTTTTTTATTATAAAATTATATTACCGAAAAGCATACACTATTAAGTTATATGCTTAGTGCATGAGTTTTCTTGTCTCACGCATAAGTAATGAGCTGAAAGAGTGAGAAGATTGTAGATAGTTTTTGGAGCTTGTAGATAAAGCTTGTGAGATAGTATCGTGAATCCTACCATAAAGGAATAGCAGCAACTTGTACATTTTGTTTTGGCTGGTTTTGTTTTCTATCCTTTCTTTAATTTTTGCATCTCATTTTGTGAGTAAATATTTCCAGCTTTGTATATATTTGAAAAAAATATTAAAAGTTATTATTATCTATAAACTGATCTGTAAAACTTAGGCATAAGCTTAAGATAGATATCAACTTAAACTTTTACTTATGTCGTAATATGCAGAAGTTTTAAAGAAGCACAAGTAAAAGCCCTTTTGAAATATGTTTTAATTACATTAGTAAATCAACTAAGTGATACAAGTTATGGATGGCTTGAAATGATTTTAAGAATAGGTATGATTGAAATTAAATATTGAAAATATATTTTGTCAATAGGTTTTTTGAATAGACATTTTGGAAAATTCTTTAAAATAGACAACACCATGCCAAATTTTAAATTAATTTTACAATTACAAATCAATAAGAGAAAGTAACAAAAACTAAATTAAATGGTGAAATACTCATAAATTACCTAGAAAATCCTAATATAACCATTGATTTAGTTACAATAAATTGGAATAGGACATGTAGCATCATCTGACCTTGTTGTTACATGATAGGGTGAGGTGGCATTACATTTAGTGTTATTAGAGCATGATTTAAATAGTCTTAGGCTAGAAAAGTGTATGACATGAATTGTTTGTTGCATTCATATGCATTAAATGTATGTTGTTATCCTTTGATATGGACTACCACTTTTGATAATATAGGTTAATATGGATTATAGACTTCGACAGACTTATAAGAAGGAGGCTGAGAGCAATACTCTTACTGACACATAATTGTTATCACAACCTCCTAATGCTAGCACAACAAACCCAGTCTTTCACATTCCTAACAATGTCTTACTGCAGACATAAGACCATCATAGCTCTTGTAGAATATGGCTGAGCTATTACAGCGAAAAGCTCGAGCAGCATCACCTTAGTTACAGTTTGTAGTATGGTGCTATAGACTTTTATGGTTGTAGTGAAGATGACCCAATGACTACAAAGTATTGAGAGAGTTTATAACAAAAAGAGAGAATTTCTAGGATTTATAAGGACAACAAAAAGAGAGAATTTCTTTATTTGAAGCAGTGGGGATGACAATTACTGAGTATGAGCGAGAGTTCATCCATCTTAGCCGATATGCTGGAGGAATTATTACAAATGAGGCAGATTGGTGTAGACATTTCTATGATGGAATGAATGATTTTGTTAGACTCTTAGTTGCAACATTACAGACAAATGAATTTCCTAGATTGGTGGTTGCAACTCGGAGTATTGAGAGAGTTAGGTCTGAGGAGCAGGCTAAGAGGGATAGTAGTTTAAGAAGACCTTAGTCTAGTGTAGTTCCATCCTCTAGTAAGAGGACCAGGATAGGTATATGGAAATTTCAGGCCTGAACTTTTGGACAGACTTATTCATCTAGGCAGGGCTAGCCTACAAGATCAATGACCTCAATAGCTAGTACCCCAATGCAAACATTGGTTAGATGATCAACTCCTCCCACCTGTCAATATTGTGGTATAGCTCATACAAGATAATGTTGGCTACTAACAGGGGCTTGCCTGAGATGTGGAGCTACAAATCGCATTGTGAGATATTGCCTGAGGGATAGAGTTACTTATAGCCTAGCGCCAATTCAAACAGAGGGAAGGACACAAACCAGTGGTAGAGGTCAGATAGTCAGACTTGATATGAGACTGTTAAATGGCTCGAAGGAAGCAGAGCTCTAGCCAGGACATATGCGATGAGGGCCAGGGAGGATTTGAATGCACCTAAAGTGATAGTTGGTAAATTTTATTTATTTGACACTGATTTATATGTTTTAATTGACTTTGATTTTACACATTCGTATATATGGACAAAAACACATAAACATGAAAAATATGACACATGAGACCCTATAATATGATATTTTTGTAACAAATTCTTTAGGGCATAGTATAGTGGTGAATAAGGTATAAAGATATGGTCCAATAGTAATCTAAAATAGAGAATTCCCGATAGACTTAATTGAATCACCCTTTCATAAACTTGATGTCATCTTGGGTATGGATTGGTTGACAAAACATGAAGCAGCAGTTTACCGTCAACTAGAAGAGTTACATTCAGAGTACCCGGACATGATGCCATTATTGTTTAGGTGAGAGACAAATGCATTCGACCAATGTTATTTCTATTATGAAAGCCTAAAAACTCATTAAAAATGGATGCAAAATATATTTAGCTCATGTGATAGACACCCGAAAAGGGCAGTGTAGAACTCAAGGATATACCCACTGTGTGTGAATTCTCCGATATCTTCCCTAATGATTTACCAGGTTTTCCACTAGACAAGAAAATAGAGTTTTCTATTGATATGATCCCTAGTACAGCTCCCATATTTATTACCCCTTATAGAATGACACTAATAGAGTTGAAGGAATTGAAAGTACAGTTGCAAGAATTGTTTGACAAATGGTTTATTTGACCCAGTGTATCACCTTGGGTTGCTCTAGTTCTGTTTGTGAAAAAGAAAGATGACACCCTATGGTTGTATATTGATTACTGCCAACTGAATAAGGTGATAATAAAAAAATAAATATCCACTACCTAGAATTGATGATTTATTTGATCAACTGAAAGGAGCATGAGTATTCTAAAATTGATCTCAGATCAGGAAATTATCAATTAAAAATTATAGAATTTGATGTGCCCAAAACTTCTTTAAGGACTTGGTATGGTCACTATAAGTTCTTAGTTATACCATTTGGCTTAACTAATACATCTATAACCTTTTTGTGGATATGATGAATCAAGTTTTTAGACTAGTTTGTTGTGATATTCATTGATGATATTTTGTTGTACTCTAAAAACATAGAAGAATATGATCAACACCTTCAATTAGTACTTCAGACTTTAAGATAACAACAATTATATGCTAACTATATAAATGTGAGTTTTGGCTGCAAGAGGTAGCATTTCTGGGTTATATAATATCTACTAAGGGTATTAAGGTGGATCCTAGCAAAGTAGAGGTGATTATCAATTGGAAACCACCTCAAAATATTACAGAAATACGAAGTTTTCTCGGTTTGGTAGGCTATTATATGAGATTTGTAAAGAGATTCTCCACTATAGTTGCACCATTAACAAAACTACTCAGAAAAAAGAAACTAAATTTGAGTGAATAGATTGATGTCATACTATTTTTGATAAACTGAAAAATATGTTGATTGAGGCCCCAATGTTGACCCAACTGACCCTAGGGAAGGGCTTTATAGTGTACAGTGATGCTTCATACAATGAGTTTGGTTGTGTACTGATGCAAGAAGGGAAAATAATTGTTTATATTTCCAGATAACTGAAACCACATGAGATAAATTACCCTTCATATGACTTAGAGATGGTAACAATAGTATTCATCTTGAAAATAAGGCGACACTACTTGTATGATGAAAAATGTTACATATATACAGACCACAAGAGTCTCAAATACCTACCATCTTAGAAAGAACTAAATGTGAGGCAAAGGCACTGGCTAGAATTAATTAAATATTATGATTGTATAATCGACTACCAACCAAACAAGGCAAATATTGTGGTCGACGCCCTTAGTAGAAAGACCTTAAAAGGTAAATTGAAAACTCGATTTTTTTTTTATATAATACCATAAACTTTATTTGTTTGATCTAGTAAGGGGGGTGTTAGAAATAAGCCACCGCCCGACGAAACAGCGGTTTACAACAGAGCGACCCGGGACATCGAGCGAAGAGCTCCAATGCGCGTATTCGGAGCTACGCGGATGCCGTAGTCGCAGAAGCCGGATCAACATTATGACACACGACCTACAGGCTACACCGGCGAGACCTGGGAAGGCAACCCGATTGGGAGTCAGAGGATCCATAGTACCTGCAGCCCCACAGACTTCCTATTCATCATTTTTGAAAGCGGGGGGAAGGGATCTCTTTTCTGCAATGGAAAAAAACGGAGCAGATTTGACTCGACACAACCTAGCAATCACCTCGAAGAGAAGTACTAAAGGCCACCTATCAGTGGCCGACTTCAAATCGAACGAGAAAGCTACCTTGCTACCAACTAACCTGTCAAGAGGCTTGGTTTGAGCAAATGTACCATCCATGGGTATCATTTGCAAAACCTCATTCAACCACTGATGGATTGGATGAAGTAAGCGCTGATTGACATAGTTGCCTATAGCAAATATGCGTCTCTTGCCCCCACCTTCTATCAACTGACCGAGACGACTATCTTGCTCTAGAAGAGAGATGAAACGAAAGATAGTGAGACTAATGGTGCTCGGGATGCACCGTGGACTGAGATTGTAACTAAACCGACTCAAAGAACGAATACTTAATGATGAATATATATATATATATATATATATATATATATATTATGACGACAAAGTTACGGGTTCAACCCACCCTGAATCACCGAATAATAGAAGCTAAAAAACAAGATCAAAAATTGACAATAATAGCCGAGACATGGAATAAGGGGGAGAAACTCAAATTTTCAGTGGGTACTTATGGAAGTATAAATTATAAAGGCAGGTTATATGTGCTAGATGTTAGTGAATTGAAGCAAGACATTATGAAAAAGTCGCACAATACAACTTATTCAATGCACCCTTAAAGTAATAAAATGTATTAGGATCTAAAAGTACATTATTGGTGACTAGGAATGAAAAAAGATATTACTGGATATACAACAAGTTGCCTAATGTGTCAATAGGTGAAAGCATAATATCAGTTGCAATATGAATTGTTATAGCCTTTCACTATTCTAGAGTAGAAATAGGAGAGGGTTACGACAAATTTTGTATATGGTTTACCATCGACACAGAGAAAGCATGACGTTGTATGGATAATTATAGATAGGCTCATCAAATCAACTCACTTTTTACAAGTTAGAATGAATTATCCACTGAATTGATTGACATAATTGTATGTAAATGAGAAAGTCTGACTCCATGGAATGTTAGTTTTCATTATTTCTAATCGAGACCCTCAATTTATATTCCAATTTTGGAAGATTTTACAACATGCTTTGGGTACTCAACTTAATTTCAGTACAATATTCCACTCTTAGACAAATGAACAATTAGAGCGGGTCATACAAATATTGGAGGATATGCTCATAAGTTGTATAATAGAATTTGAAGGTAGTTGGGATAAACACTTACTACTGATGGAATTTGTCTATAATAATAGCTATCATACCAGTATTGGTATGATTCCATATGAGGCACTGTGTGGAAGAAAGTGCAGGACATAAAACTTAGTGAAAAGAAATTGATAGGTCCAAAATTGAGAAAAAAAGGTGAAAATAATAAAGAATAGATTGAAAGCTGCTATTGACAGACAAAAATCATAGGCTGATCTTAAAAGAAAAGGATATAGAGTATGATGTTGGCAATAAAGTATTTATGAAAGTGTCACATTGGAAGAAAATACTTCGAATTGGTAGAAAATGAAAATTGAGCCCTAGGTTTATCGACCCATATGAAGTACTTAAATTGGTGGGTTCGATGGCCTATAGATTAGCCTTACTATGGAGTTAGACAAAATCCATAATATTTTCCATGTTTCCATAATTAGAAGGTACCAATCAGATCTATCACATATCATACCATTTGAGTCTATTGAGGTGCAACCAAATCTAACTTATGAAGAGGAATCAATGACAATTTTAGCAAGAAAAGGTTAAGAGTTACGGAAAAAGAAAGTATCAATGGTCAAAGTCCTCTAGCATAACCATTCAACTAAAGACGCTACTTGGGAAAATGAAGAGTTAATGAGGAACTAATATCCCTAGCTATTCAAAACTGACATTTTCAAGTAAATTTTGAAGAATAAATTTTTTTAAGGGAGAGAGAATTGTGACGTCCGCCAATTTAGACTACGAGTCGCTCACACGCACTATAATCAAAGGTGTCGGACTGATCGAAGTCTAAATTTAATAATAATAATAATAATAATAATAATAATAATAATAATAATAATAATAATAATAATTTTATAAGTAAAAAGACCTAACTTAAAAGTGGTTACGATGCACCGTAATGGAGTGACCTTTATAAATTAAGGAGAAAAAAGTATCTTAAAGTATTAAGTTAAACTTTGTAATAAAAATTTCTTAAAAATGGACACAAGAGGTAAGTTTAGGTTAGCAGAAAATCGATATCAGAAAAAAATGACTTAATATGGTTTACCATTAAGCTTAGACAAACAGAAGGAAAATGAGTCCCGATAGTTAGAATTTTGAATTAGGAAATACTTTATTGTATGATGAGTTAATGAGATAATGATATGATAGGTACACCTCTAGCTAGGGAGGCAACTGTTGGTGAGCGAAGAATGACAGAAGTCTCTATATTAATTTATAAAGAGTAGTGACGAGAGCAATTTCGACGACTGGTCTATGTATGCATCTTGGCAATTAATTTTTATTTTAAATTTTATGTGTTGTGTTAATTTAGTTGCATGAATAAGTAATTGATGGTTGACTAAATTACTTAATATTTAATTGTATTTAAAATATAATAAAATTTATTTTTTTACTGAAAGTTTGGCTTGATACTTGGAATTAGAAAAAAAAGGTTTAATAACTATATTTACTAATGTTGTAAGGAAAAATGAAACAAAAGTGGTAAATTGGATAAATGAGGAAATATTAAGCCGTATTATACATGATCTAGAACTAGTGTGTTAGACAGATTGACATGCTAATTAGGAAATTATAAGGCATGAACTACATCATAACATTGGTATTTAATAGGCACAAATGTGTTAGATTAACTATTCAATAAACACACAACGTCGATATATTATCATTATGTAGACGTCAAACTATTTATTAGAAGACTGCAATAACAGTTGAGGCTGTAAAGACAGTCGAATCCTTTATGTCTTCCTATTTCTAGTCTAAGGTATTATGAGCAGTATATTAAATCAAAATTAATATGAGTTAATATTTGAACACTTGACTATTGAATATATGATAATTGTTTTTGCTTATAAATTTTATCTTGAATATATTATTTGTTAATAACTTTGTTACTCCATATTTCAATTTTTATTATTGAATTATTATATGTTGAAGTTATTTTTCTGTATTTTATTATTATAACCGCTAAATTATATGCTTAGCACGTGAGTTTTCTTGTCTCACGCATGGGTAAGGAGTTGAAAGAGTGAGAAGATTGTAAATAGTTTTTGGAGCTTAGAGATAAAGCTTGTCAGAAGTGTCGTGGATCCCGCCATAGAGGAATAGCAGTAGTTTGTACATTTTCTTTTGGTCGGTGTTGTTTTTTGTCATTTCTTTAATTTTTGCATTTTATTTTGTGTAAATATTTTATGTTTTGTATATATTTGAAAAAAATTATTAAAGTTATTATTATTATTATTATTATCCATAGACTGATATGTAAAACTTAGGCATAAGATTAAGATAGATATCAGTTTAAACTTTTACTTATGTCGTAATAGGCAGAAGTTTTAAAAAAATATAGGTGAAACCCCTTTTGAGGTAAGTTTTAACAATATTAGTAAACCAACCAAATGATACAAGTCATATATGACTTGAAATGATTTTGAAAATTAATGTGATTGAGATTACATATAGAAAATATATTTTGTCGGTAGATTTTATGAATATATATTTCGGAAAAATTTTTCAAATAGACAATATCATGTCAAATTTTAAGTTAATTTGACAATTACTTAACAACAAGAGAAAGAAATAAAAACTAAATTAAATGTTGAAATACTCATAAATCACCTAGAAAATCCTAATATAACCATTTATTTAGTTACAGTACATTGGAATATAACACATAACATGACCTTGAGGTTGTGGAGGACATCATCTCGTAAAAAATTAGGCATTTGAATTTAAAAATTAAAAACATTCAATCAACCTTATATTTTGTTTTTCAAAAAAATTAAAATTTAAAAAATTAGTGAAAAACATGCATTATGCGGGGCTATGTCTAGTATATAATGATAACTCACACTAACTTATATAATTTATAACAAATAAATACTATATAATAATCAATAGGATATAATAATTATTAGTTTTATAATTAATATATGTCCTATATTTATAATTAAATTAATTATATATCGTACAATAATTTTTTTTATGAAATATGTTAGATTATTATGGTTAATAAAATATAAATTTTTTTTAGTAAGTACATATTTAGGAGAGGAGATGGTAGGATTTAAACATAAATTATTTGGAATATTTAAGAAATTATTAATCTAACCCACAAGTAATTTTAAAATATTTATATACACATGAATTTGTATGGAGTTTCACATAATATTTTCAATTCCGTCCGTGGAAATTGGAATCTTATATTAACGGTGAAATTGAGTAAAAAGAGAAGGATGAAAAAGCCAAGGAACCTAAACAAATTGGACCCAAGAGGGGACATAACGTGAACTACAATTGATTTTTGGAGATCATAAAGATCCTATGGGATCATTTTGATTCCTTATCCGTAGAAAAAGACTGCCTGTTATTGATGAGACGTTTCACTCTATTAATTATCTTCATCTTTATCAATTTATATTTCAAAAAATATTATATATTTTTCATTTTTTATTTTTTTAAATGTCATATATCTTTATTTATTTTTAATGTTATGAGATTAAATATGAAAAGAAATTAAGAGTGCTTAAAACCATATCAACATTTTATCATGCTTTTAATTAGGACAATAACATTTTTTTTTTCAATCAAACATAAAATGTTTCCATTATTTATCAGTTGGGCACATTCGAGAATTAGTAATGGAATACTGGCATGTAAAATGAGACCCTCATCCTGCAACTTAGCAATCCACATGTCAGTAACTATCTCTTTCCTTTTCAATCCCTAAATTATCTCTCCTCCTCTTAATGTCTCTCTCTTTTTCTTTCTAATCCCTAAATTATCCCCCCCCCCCTCTATTACTTAAAAAAGATTAATTTGCACAAATTTTTTTTTGTTCTTCTTCTTCTTATAAATATACAATATCATACATAAGTTTTCTTTAGTTTATTAAAGGCTCAGTTGGTTTTGGACTACACAATCTGAGATAATATCACTTTTCACTCACTATAAAGATGTTAAATTTCTATCAATATTAGTAGATGGTAGTGAAAAGATTCGAACTCGAGACATCTCTTAATTCTCATAAATGAGTGTATGAATCAACTCATTTTATTCATTTGGCTATGATTTAATATTATTTTTTTATAAAAATATTTATCATTCTAAATTCAGCTTTATTAATCAATTAGTAACTCATCATGTGAAAGTGTCACTATATAAAAAGCCCATAAGAGCACCAACACACAAATCCTACCAATCCAGCTCCCTTTGATAAAAAAAATTGAAACAAAAAAGTCAACAAATCAAAGAACGATTAAAATCCATTAGAAAACCAGTAAGTCAACTACAAGCTTCAAAACCCATCTCTCGCCATATTGAAATATCCATTACGAACTCAGGATTTCCAGGAACAACTATGATGATATTGCGACTATGAGATGCGATTTGTATCTGGGCAATTGTGCATAGAATAAGAAGTCATTGATTTGGGTAGTGAGGGTTGCGATTCTCCTATAATGTATGAGACGTTACTTCAAATTCTCATAGGGAGATGAAATTCATGGTTTGATGAAAATTGGGTGTGATGAAATCAGGAAAATAGATGTAGAAGCATGCAATTAAACATTAGCGATTTAGCGATTGTAGGGGAGAGAGTTTGGAGAAATTAGGTGTAATATCTCTAGGTAAATCCCCATAAAAAAAATATGGGAGAGATTTTGAAATAAATACGAAAACTTAAATTTGAAAATTTGCCAACTTGATATGCTAACTTTTAATCTCACATAAAAAATGAATGAGAAATGAATATATATTTGTATACTTATGATCTAACTACTAGTAATAAATTGATTAACCACTTTAGACCGCGTGTTTAACCATTTACAAGTTGTTACATGACAATTAAGTATGAGCCATTACAGTTTGGTATTAAAGTCATTATGTATTCAATTTTGGGCGATAGTTAGACAAACCTTAGTAAGGACGTTGAGTCCAATATAGAGAGATAAATTATAACAACACTAGACAAATTTCATATCGATAAAATACATGAGAGGTTTTGAGGAATGAAAAATAAAGAGATATTTATAAGCTCACGATCCAATTACCAGTAATAATATGAGTTAATCGTTGTAGGCTGCATGATTTAACTATTTGGCAAATTATTATAGAACAATTGGACATGATATGCTACATTAAGAATTTTATTTTATAATTTATAAAATGGATTGTGAAAAGAGAAAAATAAAATGTCAGGAGAAAAATATGGGAAAAGAGAAATTTGTAGAGAAAAATGGATTCTATATGCCACATAAGCATTTGCAGGACCCTTTTTGCACGTCACATTAGCATTCCATTACAGAAAATTTGAGAGAGGGGCCAATTTTTTTAAAAAAATGGAAACGTTTTGTGTCTAATTGAAAAAACAATTTGTTACTATCCTAATTGAAAACACGGTAAAATATTAGGAGTATTTTCAAAGTTATCCTAAAATAAAAAATACTTATCATTCCAAAAAAAAAACAAAAGTATATATCGACACCACTCAGTATCTTTTAACAAATCCACAAAATAAAATTCGAAGTGCCTTATCCTATAGATTACAGTAGCTATGAGATTCTTTTTTTCTAGAGCCCATCCTTTTTAATCTTAATAATGATGGATAGCAACATGTTGGCATGACTTTGCTACCATTTTCCTTTTTTTTTTTTTTCTCCTCTTATCTTACTCCTTTTTTTTCTTCTCTTAATTCTATATTCATTACCATCGTCAATTAATTTTTTTTTTTTTTTTATCATTAAGACCCCATTTGGTTATACTAGTTGGTGTTAGTAACTCATAACTAATAGTGGATCTTTATTTAATATTTGATAAAATAATTAAGTTGTTATTGTTATAATATAAAGGATAAATTACTCTGACTTTTGAAATTTGATTGAAATATATTATAAAGTCTTTTAAATTAAGTTTAATGTATTATTTAGTCATTCTGTCATTATAGATAAACAAAATATTAAATTTATCCTTCTTTTTTTTTGTTTTAAAAAATAAAATACAAAAAAAATTTAATATCATTATCTTGTTGCCAAAATGTTAAGTTTGTCATTTTTTAATATATTTTTCAAATTAACAAAATATCAAAAAATAAATAAGGATATTTTTTGTATTTAAAAGGTTAATTTTAATTATTTTAATAAGATTTTAATTGACTAACATAATATTTCATCCAAAAGTAATAGATAATCTTTCTAGTTAATGGAACCAAACCTGATGAACTTTGTAATGTATTTCAAAAAATGTAATAACAAATTAGTGTATTCAATTAAATCTTATGAGGGTCGAAGTAATTTACCCTAATATAAAATTATTAGTAGGTACATAATTTGTTTAATTTAAAATATAATTTTTTTATAATAAATAAATAAATGAAAATTATAATAAAGTACTCATTTGATATAATTATTTATTTTAATAAATTAAAATGATGAACATAATATTTAAATATTAATCATTAAATAAAAAAATTTCAAGAATGTTTATAATTTACAAATACAGTTTACTAGTGCATAATGCTAGAGTAAGTAATAAAATAAATAGTAGAATCAAAATCCATTATGTTTTCATATATGAGGATAATTTAGTACTTATATTTAAAAAAAAACTCTAATTATTTTATAAAAGTTTTAAAATTATAATTTTTTAATCTGCAGATGATTGATATTCCAAACAACTATCAGCTATTAAATTGAAAACTTAACAAACACTTATGAATAAGTTGTTAGAAATGAATAAACAATCGGCTGCTCCAATTAGTTCAATCAAACACTCTTTAAGTTAGTAATTTAACTGTAAAATCTTTATCTCGTAATTCAAAAAATTAAGAATTTAAATATTAATGTTCTTCAAATAGCCAACAAAAATATATATTATAGGTTTCTTGGATTGAATAAAGATTTATAATTTTCCAAGAATTGAACATTATCACATTCTTTTCAAATTTGTCGGTTAATTCGTCATAATTAAAGATTTAGAATTTTTGTTTTTATGTTTGAATGGAATAGAATCAAAATCAAAATGGTTATTCATTTTTTTCTATTTGATTAAGTACAAATTTGATATTTGAAACTCTTTGGATTATAGATATTTTGTAATTGGAATCATTATCAATTTTTAAAATTATTATGCTATAAAAATATAAGGAACAAATTACAACAAGAAACAATAATAAGATATATATAAATTGATAGTTAATACTTCTTATTACTTAATAATGAGATTAAATAAATTAATTTTTAAATATAAAAATTAATTTCAAACTAAATGCAATAAAAATTTAAAAAGTCGAGTCAATCAGATTGATCTGTCCGGTTTACTTTTGGGTTGATTCCATATTGATCCTACAAATTTTGAATTGATCCATTCTGATTATAAAAAAATTTAACTTAGGTTCGGATTGTGTCAGAAATTGCCAAGTTTATTATTAACAAAATAATATATTTTTTAAAAATTTTCTTTTTTAAAAAAGTTTTTCTAATTGTGAAAAATAAATTCAGATAATTTTTTAAAAAGGCTATAATAAAAAATATTTTTTAAGAAATAGAATACAAAATAAAATAAAGAAATTATTTTGTCACAAAAAGACTATGTATGAATTTTATTTTGCTCAGAAACTAAATCTGATTAACTAGGAATTTCTATGCCTGAGTAATGTTTTTTAATCAGCCAAATACGGAGATAGAAATCACACAATAATTAAATTTCATTATTGTTGCAAATAAATATTTTTTTTTTAAAAAGTCGAACTATAACATTTAATCAATATAGAAGTAGCAATTAAGTCGGATTGAGCGAGTCCGGGTCATTTTCAATTAATCAATTTTGAGTTTTGAATTTGATTAATCGAGCGGATTTTCAAGCCAATCCATCTTTTAAAAACTAAAATCAAATAAATTTTCGAATTTCAAATTGATTTCCATTGATCCATTTAGTTTCGTCAAATTTTTGAATGGAATTTTTAGATAGCTAAAGATATCTAAGTTGAGATATGTATTGTCATATATTCAAAAGTATGATATTGAAATCAAATCCCTTGAACTAAGGAGCAATGTCCCTCTAAATAAACCCAGATAGGCTGAGTAGATTATCACTCTTGAGATTCTAGTCCTAGCTAGCTTTTGTATTGTATTCCCTCAATCAAAAAACATGAATAAACAACTTGTCAAAACAAGGCAAAAGAAATCAAACAATTTCATTGCTTTTTCTGGACATTACCATTTGCCAAAACGAATTATGAAAGGCACCAATGTCATCTTTTTACATAAGAATGTTTTGGCCCTCATCCAATACTGTGGCAGTGGCAGTGGCAGTGGCTTCCTTTCCACACAGACAAGAAACAACTTCATTGTGTAGGGTCGACAATTTTCGTACTATACTCTAGGGTTGGACATAGATCAATTAACCAGTCCAACAATAAAATTTTGAAAAAAATTGTTTTAAAAAAAACTAATATTTTATTATTTTTTCAATCAAACACCTATTGTTTCCTATTAATTGTATATCTAACGTTTGAAGTTTTTTCAATTAAATATTTCTATCCATTTTGCAATCCATTTTTCATAATGGTTAATCATTTCAAAAATTTTGCAATGAATTTTTCTGATGAAATTCGTCGGTAAGAATTTCAATAATTTTAAAAAATTTAATAATTTTTTTTCTAACTCCTAAAATTTATGCTGTTTGCTTATTGTAATATTAATATGTATTTTTATTTATACATTAATTAATTTCTTAAAATTACTTAACCCTGATCATAGTTCCGAAACTATGGATTCCACATTTTTGGAAATTAGGGACTGACCCATAACTATCCAAAGGAGGCTGGATTGAGACTCATCGAGCCTATTCATAAACCGATAGTTCAGCCGATTCCAATAATTAATTTATTTTTTAAAATTTAATATATTAAAATTTTAATTCTATTCATAAAAATGATACAACTAAAAAAATAAAAAAATGTAATTACAATTATAAAAGTTCACTTATAATTTTTTATTCGTAGAAAATGAACTTAAATATAAATAAATTTGAATATAAAAATTATTTTTCCTTAATAATTTGTTTTATAAAGTAAGAAAAAAAATATTAAGATAGAAAGAAAGTGAGGAATTTGTGTAATAAGTTAGAAAGAAAGTAAGAAATTTGAGAAAAAAATATTAACTTATCAAATATTAAATTATGTGATAAGTTGGAAAGAAAGTGAAAATTTTGTATAATAAGTTAGAAAATAGAAAGAAAGTGAGAATTTTGAGAAATTATAAGTTATAATTTAGAAAAAATATTTTTATTTTTATTTTATAAAGCTTATGGTTCTATTTGGTAAAATTAGGTGATAATCTAGTTGTAGTTGAAAATCTGGTAGCTGATAATCTAGTTGATTCAATTAAAAGTGTTCGATAAGACTATTTGAAAATTGTAAAATGATATAAAAGCATATATTTATATTATTCAAAAAATATTATATAAAATCGAATTTAAATATATAATACAAATGAATTATATAATATATTTGCATATTAAATAATATAAAAATTATGTTAAATATCTCATTCTAATATAAGAAATACGTCCATTATTATCATATAACATTTCATTGTTGTTGTTGTTGTTATTATTATTATTATTATTATTATTATTATTATACATAATTTAATAATTTTATTATTATTATATAATTTAATATTTACATTGTTACTATAAAATGATAAAAAAATAAGAGTAAAAAAGAAAAAAAAATCATAATTTACTAGTTTATAAAAAAAAAACTAGTTCTACTAGTTTTTTAATTTGAAAATTATAATTTGGTTTTTTTCCAAATAAATTTCTTTATCAAATACAAATTATTGGTTAAACTAGATTATTTTTATGATTAAACTAGATTATAATCTAGTTTGTTATTACTAAGTGCCTATAAGTTAAAATATAGAAAGAAGTATTTTTATTTTAAAAATTATAATTGGGTTTGAACTTATTTTTTTGCCATTATTTAAGTTGATTACATATTTTTTTTAGGATTTGAAAGAATCAAAACTCATGTAATTTTCTTATTTTTTAGTTATTGACCATTTTTAATTTTTTTTTTATTTTATTTTAATTAGAACTGTCGGATATGTGAACCATTTTTTCAATGGTGAAGTCATATATGTCCTCATTTCATTCTTTGTCAATTTGTTGTAGCCTTAATTTTATTTTAGTTCAATCATCAATATATGTTTGAGCTTCTAATGATTTAGAAGTTAAGTTATATTGCTTTACAAAATTTTTTGAGACTAAGGAGAAATTGAGAATTAAAGGATTTAAGAGAAATTTTAAATTGAGATTATGTAGTGACTGTAATTGGAGAGAAAAATTAACTAAGAGTGTAATTAGAGAAAAATTGAGATTGTGTAAGAAGTGTAAAAAAATTTGAGTAAGATTTGGTAATTATAAAGAAAAGAAGAAAAAAATTGAAATTTCTAAAAATATTCTTGAAATATAGTTGTTATGTTTTATTGTAAGAGACAATTTTGTCTTTTTATTTGTATTTATATTTTAATAATTTTAAATTTATAAAATTAATTAAAAGAAAAAATGGAATGTAGTCGTTAGGGTAGCAGTAAATTTTTAAAATTTGAATTTTTAATTTTTTGAAGGGTTAGAACCTCAAACCACTAGTTTATGGTCCCGCGGGGAAGGGATTGAACATAACTCTTCTCCTAGGGTTGGGCCCGAAACCGACTTCGGCTGTATCCAATCAGGGTTTAATAGGCTGGTCCGTGGATAGGTCTAAGATTGCTAAAATTTCTTACATTAATTTAATCATACATTTAATTTTTTGAATTTAAATTATATATATATATATGAGATTTTTTTAATGGTTTCAGTTCTGTTTGGTAACCATCATAATTATTAGTGTTAAATAATATTAAATACTTATAATTATTATAGAATTAATTAGAACTATTAAAGTTTTGATTCAACAGTTGAAAAATTAATATCAATTGGAACTGTAACCATTAATATATATATATATATATATCCAACCACATGTATTTGTCTAGTTTTATCATTTGGTCCCTTTAATCTTTATTTTGTTTAAGTTGCCATTTATATTTCATTTTTAGTCCATTTTATCCATTAAAAAAATTAAAATTTCATCAGAATATGTCCTTATCGTACAAAAAAATAGCGCATGTATTACATTCGCGGAAAAGTATTTTTGACACTTCATATCATCATATAGTAGTGGATTAATTTCATTGACAGTCACTAGACTTTTCATCTCTTATTGCAAAATAATTATTAAATTTTGTTTCACAAAAATAACTAAAATATTTTTTTTTCCAAAAAAATCAATGTCACCCACTTTTGCTAACTTTATAGCTAGAAAAGCTAATATAATATCGGATCTTTGGCACACCATGCCATGCCAGATGACATATAAACACAAATCTTAATTTTGATTGTCATATTAGATTTCCATGTGACAATGACATGTGGATAAAGTTAATTTTATATGTAATAACTGAACTATACCTTGATTGCATTTAAGTCATAAAAAAATTCATTTTTAATTTCTCTTCATTTTACTTAAAATGTTCAAATATTATTTCATTTAATATTCATTTGAAGAGGAATTGAAAAACATATCTTAAAATTTTGAGTATAACGAAAATGAATTGAAAAAATAATTATTTTTTTTTGCAAAATACATATCCATTCATCTGTATTTTTTCATTTTTGTCATTTTGTCCCATTGATCTATTTTTGGTCGAAGTTGTCCATTATATTTCGTTTTTGGTTCATTTTGCCTCTTAAAAATTCAATTTTTTGTCATAATATGCTATGTCATACTAAAGAATAAATTATGTATTTTACATGCCAATAAGATTTTTCGATATACGACGTCATCAAATGATGGTAAGGTCTATCATATTTTTGAAATATGAAGTGACAGTGGATCAAAAATGAAATATAAGAAGCAATTTGAACCAAAAATTAATTAAAAGGGAAAAATGATAAAAATGGACAAAGATAAGTATTTGAGTATGTCTGATGTTTTTTTTATAACTAAAATATAATTAGAGTAAAAGTTTAATAATCGCATATAAAAATAACTTTGTCCAAGCGACACTGACACATGAATATTTGACATAACAATCGAAATTATAATTTGTACTTACATGTCATCTGATGTGGCGTGACAAAAATCTAGTATCATGTCAACAACCACATCAACTTTCTAATTACTGAGTGAGTGAAAGTGATTGATAACGATTTTCTTGAAAAAAAAATAATTTAGTTATTTTTGTAAGATAAAAAATTTAATAGTCATTTTAAGTTAAGTAATAAAAAGCTCAGTCACCGTCGATGAAATTAACTTGTTGTTGTGCTTTTGAATTATTAAGTGGCAAAATGGATTAAAAAAAAAATATAAGAAGTAACTTAGACCAAAAACCTATAAAGGGAGCAAAATGATAAAATTGAATAAATACATGTGGCAGGATATACCATATGTCATATATATATATATATATATATATATATATATATATATATATATATATATATATATATTATTGTGCTTTGAAATTATTAAGTGATAAAATGGACAAAAAAAATAAAAATAAAAAGCAACTTGGAGCAAAAACTGATAAATAAGAAAAAATGACAAAACTGAATAAATACAAATGGCTGGATATATATATATATATATATATATATATATATATATATATATATATTCCTACAGTACGTAAATAACATGCATTGATGAGTTAAAAGAACAAAATTTAATGATTTTTCTTGGAAAAATCCATTGCAAAATTTTTTAAATTGTTAATCGTTGGATTTTATATGGAAAATGGATAGAAATGTTCAATTGAAAAATTATCACACATAAAGTATACAATTAATAAAAAAAATAAAAATCCAATTGAAAAAGCAAGAAAACGTTTAGTCAACTTCTCCCTAAAATTTTTAAGCTGAATCCATTAAATACAATCAGTCCCATCTCCAATAAATTAACTACTCTGTTCGGTTGGATTAGACATTAATTTTCGATTTTTAACCATTAAAAAAAAACTATATTATCATTTTTTTTTTCAAATTACAGTCTTTTGAGATCTATTTTTATTACCATATTTCATTTTCCCACAGCTAACAGTTTGATATTTAGTCAAAATTACTAATGTGATCCTACAAGCTTTTGGTCATTTTGATGAAAAGATTCTACATAAGACTAAAGATGGGGTAAGATAAAATTCCCAATTCTACCTTGACTGCACAAGAGCTAAATCACCCGCATACAAGTACATTCATCATCAATGTTCACAAAATTTGAACGTCTTTTACTCTTGGATATTTACACTTCCAGCTATATGTGATGTGCATGCATTTTATGATAGCCTATGGTGAGGCAAGAAAACTTTCAAAGCTGGAGCCTTGGAAGATATTTGGAGAATATCCCCATATTGTAGAGAATGACATACATGTGAACCATCAATAAATATTGCACCTTTTTCAGAGAACCATCTGATCTCCATTGACTGATCTGATTTAATTATCCCATGCATTAGACTAGAAATAGGTGCTGCTGGGGCAACTGGCTCTCTTACCATATACTGGAGATCCTCAGATAAAATGGGCATCACAAATCCACCAGCTGAGCACATTGCGGCAGTTGATCCAGTAGCAGTTGAGACTCTAAGACCACTTGACCGACAATTTGCTAACGGGGTACATGATTGGCTATCCTTCTGAATTCTGCCACAAAAAGGCAGAACAGATCATACCAAAATACTAACAAACCTCGAATTAACTCAAATACAATAATGAATCTCTTACTTGAATGAGAACCGTGAAACTGTTGCAGGACATGGATGAGCTATCAATATGTCGTTAAGAGCAGATGTTGACAGCGATTGTGAATTTACACTTACTGAAATCCTAGATAAATTAGAGGGAATTTTTTGATCCCCAAGGATGTCATCTAGTACCTGAAACCAAATATCCATGATAAAGTAATCACACTAGAGAGTTACTCTATTTGATTGCAGTTACAGTGCTTTCTATTGAAGACAATAACAAATACCACCTAAAACAATAGTAATCTAGCCAAATCACATTTTTTTATGGGAAAAATGGTTAAATGACACAGTAAATTTAGCAGAAAACTCCAAGTGACTCCTTATAATTTTTAATCAACTGAAGTGCCAGTTCATACAACACACATTTAATAATTACTAGCTTTTGTACTTATAAAATGTACTTATAACACGCATGCTGTTTCTAAACACACGAATTTCCTTGCTCACTCTAAATAATAACATTACCTTTTCAAAGTTTTTGACAGTGGCTGCGCACAGATGACCAGTACTTCTAGTAGCATCAAAAGCACTAGCAAATTCCTCCACCTGCACTAGAACAACATACAAAATCATGGCTAGTTTATATATATTAACAGCAACATAAGCTGCATATGATAGAAAAAATTATTCTGGTTCAGAGCACATAGCTGTCTGAAAAGTAAACTAACCTCCTCAACTTGTGTGGGGTCTGAGTTCACCCCCAGAACTGGAATCGAGTCGTCCATAAAATGACTTGCTTGCAAAAGCGTGCCATCACCACCAACAGTAACAACTATATCAAAATTATGAATCGGTCTGGTTAAATTGGTGCGTAAAAGGGGTTCCCAATCAACCGATTTCTTCCGCAAAATGTCTTGACAAAAATTTATAGCATCCTTGTGAACCTTACGCCTGTTATCCAGATACTGGATCACCTGCAAAACATCCAAATGAGGTCAAATTGGAGATACAAGACAATAGCTTGATTAGTTTTGCACATAAAAAACGACAGAAAAGGATAATTATATAGAAACTAGAACCAAATTACATTTTGCATATATCTTGATCAAAAGAATAGCTCTTGGGACAAAGCCTGAAAATCTTAGTATTAATAGCGATAATTTGAGGATTATATAATATTGCTTAAGATGGTTTACAGCATAAACGCATGTTAAATAGCATTTTAAACCGCCCTCCAGGCACAGCAGCGCAGTTTGTTCATGATGGTGCCAATTGTACCAACTATTAGAAAGCATGACTGGATTCCATAGTTTCAAACTACGGTCGCACTCATTATCCCATGTAATATGCTCAGGGATGCCAGATATCTAACATAACATTCATGGCTGTCAGTAGCTCAAGTCTTTTCCTTTTATTATTATTATTTTTTTCTATCTGAAAACAGCAAATGACAAGTTGATGTTTCAAATGAATTTTTATAATCATCGCGCAAAGTAAGGAAATAACTTATCAGAAAAAATGAGCCTTTATATAAGCGTTACTCAAAGGATCATTGGTTTTAAAGTTGTCTCTCGGGCTGCAAGTTAAAACCCCAGTAAAAGTCATGCAAACAAAAATTGGAAAATGAAGAAAAATAGAAAAGAAACCCATTACTTTGACCTTATATGATTGAAATTCATTTTCTTGGTTACCCAAAATGGTCCTTAAGATGACTTTGTAAGGCGCGTTATGTGTGACTAATTAACTTGATACTATCTTAAAACAACATTTTGTAGTTGTTTATAAATATAAACTGCTAGGCGTAACTGCTGAAAACCAACAAAGGGGATAAAACATAGTCTGATCGTAATTTGAAATTGAGAGCATCACATCTGTTCCTTCTTCGTTTTGTTATGAGACAAAAGAACATGAGTGAATACAAGATTCTTGGCATCAGAAAAACTTGAAAAAAGAAGAAACATGGGGATCGTAATTCCAAACTCATCAAACCAACAGCAGCTGTTAGTTTGAAAACCAAAAAACACCAAAAAGGAGTAAAATTCGAATACTTATTTCATTCTTAGCAACTAATATATATATATATATATTAAAAAATTTAAAAAGAAGAAGAAAAATCAACACTACCGTTTGCGACATTTTATCGAACAGCTACAAGTTTAACAGAAAGAAAAGGTTTGCTTGTCTTATTAATAAGAAATAGCAGGCGAGAAGGAAAACCAACAAACAAATGCACTAGTTAAAATAAAAAGTAACATTGCTGAAGTTGTTTACCTGAGGATTATTGATGTGAGAGAGGCTGTTACATTGGCCAACTGGGTATGTGTCGAATGGTTTCAATAGCAACAGCAACCTCCGTTTCGCCATATCTCTAAGTGTCTCGATCAGGGAAAGAAGGAAGCGTTGGGTTGGGTTTGGTTTGGTTGGTTCTGTCCTTGGGAAGGTTGGGTTCACGATTACTAGCTCGCCGAGCCAAACACGATATGATCTCACTTTATTTTTTCATTGTAACGGATATGGTCTCACTTTATTTTTTTCATTTCAACATCTCTCTCTTTTGGACCGAAAAAATAGACTGCAAACCTAATGCTACGAATGTTATGAATTCAAATGTAACAAAACTTACATTAAAGATTTAATCGAAAAATGGATCAAACATTATAGTATTATTTATAGTTATTCCAAAAATAAATAAAATTTGAACAAATGACAAATAACAATCGACATACCCACCTAACCCATAACGGACCCAGAGATTCAAAATAAGAAATGGTCCAATTTTACCCATTTTTCTTTAGTGTATTCGAATTTGAACGGAACCAAACCGAACATCCAAAAACCAGGCGTTGACCCACACCCAACTGGATCTTATCTTATCGGATCTTCACCCATTTTTCCCATCCAACAAACCCATATCGGATCCTATCTTTCCCTTTCTTTTCTCAATTCAACTGTAACCTTCCCGGATCCTCTGATCGGACTCTGTGGATTCTGGGGTTCTAACAGCCAATTTCCAAGCTTCTGCTTCAATCCATGTATGCCCACTTCCAATCATCATCATCCATTCCTTAAGTTTTCAATTTAATTTTTTTTTAATCTTTTTAGCGTTCATGATAAATCTTGACTTTGGTATCTGTTCGTATGATTTGGTGTATTTTGGGCCTATTCTATTATGACTTAATTGGTTTAAGTCTTATTTTCTAAATCTTTTGTTCCTTCGTCATGAGAATTACGCAGCCTTTCCGTTTAATTTTAGGGCAAGTATTCACTTGGGTGATCGGAGATGTTTAAATTTTTAGGTTATTCATGAATTTAATTATGGTATATGTGTTCAATTAATAGCTACAAAGGTTTTTGAAGCTGTTTCTTTTATTATTTATTTTGTGAATTATGGAGTTCTGTTTCTTTTCTTTTAAAGTTAAATCCAAGAATCAGGAATTCCACCTGGAATTACCTCAATGCAGTACCTTTTTACTGGGGGACATTTTTTTTTCTCTTTTTCCTTTTTCAAACATAATTTTTGAGTGTAAACTTATTGGTGGATTAGTCTCTAAGAAGCTTTGGCTCATCAGAATAGTCTCTGATTTTTTTGGTTTAAAGGCATGCTTGTTCTCTGTATTGAATAGATACTATGCTTCATTATTCCTCATTGGGATTTGAGGAACCAGAATATAAAATTTATGACTTGTTTCTAAATTCATTGAGCCTTGCTGCCTGTGGTTTCTTTGGTAAATGTTATACATGAGTTTAAAAATACAATTAATCCTGTTGAATTTGAAAAATTAACTTGCTCTTCTTTCAGGCTCAATAGTATTTTAGTTTTTGTTTAGTATTTATGCTGTTTATCTCCTCTGGGAATTGCCTCAGTTTTCAATTTCCTTTTTTTTTTATTAAAAAAAAAATTCTCCTGTCTCATAATCAGTTAAATGACCATAATTAATCAGCTGAAGGCTTTTGCAGTCTTACTGAATTTCACAATGTTCCTTGACATGGTCTGATGAATTCTTTGTTCTGTCTTTTGAATATTCTGTTATTTTCAAATTTTACTGATGTTATTATTGACCTGGATATGAAATGGTAATAGATTTGAGGTCCGGAACATGACTTTTTTCTTTCTGGATATGTTGCCCCATGTTTGGTTATCATCGATTATGTTTTCATTTATTCATGTGACATGCAGACTGCCTGATTGAACTTTATGCAATGGAAGTGTCAAATGAGTCATCCATTAAGAAACCGAAGAGGTTAACTTCTGTTGTGTGGAATCACTTTGAAAGGATTAGGAAGGCTGACATATGTTATGCTGTTTGTGTACATTGTAACAAGTAACTCAGTGGATCAAGTAATAGTGGAACTACACATCTGAGAAATCACTTGATGCGATGCTTGAAAAGATCTAATTTTGATGTGTCCCAACTACTTGCAAAGAGAAGGAAAAAGGAAACTACCTTTAGCCTCCCAAATGTTAATTATGATGATGGGCAGAGAAAAGATGAATGTATTAAGCCCACAATTGTGAAGTATGGCCAGGAGCACAGAAAAGATGAAGTTATTAGCCTTGGAAGTAGCAGGTTTGATCAAGAGCGAAGCCAGCTTGATCTTGCTCGTATGATTATATTGCATGGCTATCCATTGACTATGGTTGAGCATGTTGGATTCAAAATTTTTGTCAAAAATCTCCAGCCTTTGTTTGAGGTTGTGCCAAATGCCTCCATTGAGCTGTACTCTGTGGAAATTTATGCAAGAGAGAAACAGAAAGTGTATGACATGATAAATAGGTTTCAGGGTAGAATTAACCTTTCCATTGAAATGTGGTCTGCTCCGGAAAACACAGAGTACTTGTGCTTGACAGCTCATTATATTAATGAGGATTGGAAATTAGAAAAAAAAGTGCTAAATTTTGTAACGCTTGATTCTTCTCATACTGAAGATATGCTTTCAGAAGTTATTATGAAGTGTCTTGTGGAGTGGGACATTGAATGCAAGTTGTTTGCCATGACTTTTGATGATTGTTCCACTGATGATGATATTGTCTTCAGGATTAAGGACCGCATCTCTCAAAACAGGCCTCTTTTGAGTAATGGTCAGTTATTTGATGTACGTTCTGCTGCACATGCTCTGAATTTGATTGTTCAAGATGCATTAGAAGCATTCCAAGAAGTGATCCATAAGATTCGAGGAGGTGTTAAGCATGTTAAAACCTCACAAGCCACACAAGGGAAGTTCAATGAGATATGCCAGCAACTAGGAATAAGCAGTCAGAAGAACTTAGTTCTTGATTCCCCAGTTAGGTGGAACTCAACATATCTAATGCTAGAAACAGCCTTAGAGTACAAAGGTGCCTTCTCTCTGTTACAAGAGCGTGACCCAGGGTATTCATCTGCTTTAACTGACGCAGAGTGGCAGTGGACAAGTATGATCACTAGTTATCTGAAACTCTTTGTTGAAATCACCAATATCTTTTCTGGAAATAAAAGTCCAACAGCAAATATGTATTTCCCTGAAATTTGTGATGTTCACATCCAATTAATTGAATGGTGCAAAAGCACAGATGGTTTCCTTAGCTCCATAGCATCAAAGATGAAAACCAAGTTTGATAAATATTGGAGCAAGTGTAGTTTGGCTTTGGCTGTTGCAGCCATCTTAGATCCGCGATTCAAGATGAAGTTGGTGGAATATTACTATTCTCAGATATATGGTAGTACTGCCCTGGATCGAATCAAAGAAGTTTCTGATGGTATTAAAGAACTTTTTAATGCGTACTCTATCTGTTCAACCTTGGTTGACCAAGGATCAGCTTTGCCAGGCAGCAGTTTACCTAGTACAAGTACTGACAGTAGGGATAGATTAAAGGGCTTTGATAAGTTCTTGCACGAGACTTCTCAAAATCAGAGTGTAGCATCTGATTTGGACAAATATTTAGAGGAACCAGTCTTCCCTCGTAATTGTGATTTTAGCATACTGAACTGGTGGAAAGTTCACACGCCAAGGTATCCCATCTTGTCCATGATGGCACGTGATGTTTTAGGGACTCCCATGTCAACTGTTGCACCTGAGTCAGCATTTAGCACTGGGGGTAGGCTGCTTGATAGTCATAGAAGTTCACTGAATTCAGACACTCGACAGGCTCTGATATGTGCGAGGGATTGGTTGCGAGGAGAATCAGAAGGTCTGTTTTCAATCTCTCTTTCTAATCTTTGATTGTTGATAGCAGGGTAATTAAGTACGTGCAAAATCTAATTTCCAGTTTTCCAATTTTCAATTGCATCAGAGCACAACCCATCCTCTGCTATAGCTCTTTACGTTGAAGGAAATTAATTTCAAGGTTGATGGATCGTGAGCTGTATGGTGTCTCATTGGTTCTCAACGTGCATTTGCATTTGGTGATCTGTAGTTAAGTTTATTCTCTGTGTCCATAGTTTAAATTGTCATTAGATTAGCTAATTGAATAGAGTTGCTTCATTAAGAAGCTTAGATGTACAGTTGAGGTCATTGACCCAATGTTTTTACATTTGATGCTTTAGACTGAAGTAACCATACTTTTTCATGGGCATCCGCATCCTCTCCTCCGCATTCCAGGATATGGACATTTGTTGGGCAGAGCTCAGGTTCATAATTTTTTATACCTAGATGAAGCTAAAAATTAGATAGAGGCCAGTTTGCTGTAATTGTCTTTTCATACTTTTTATTTTAATGATTTTATTCTCGTTTAATTTTATTTTTTATTTTTTACTTGCAGCAAGCTTCCTAAATATTTTTGGATAATTGAAATGCAATTTATCACAGGTTCGAGCTTGATTTGTTTTGAAATTATTAAATTCATGAGTAGGTCGAGCTTGAGTAATAAAAAAAACTCGTTTATTATGCTTAATAAGCTTAGTTTGAATTTGACTCGTTAATTAATAATAGTAAAAATTCAAATTCGTTTCGTTAACTAATAATGACAAAAAATTGAGTTCGATAACAAAATATAACATAAACGAACTTGAAATGAATACGTTCGCGGACTTTTAAATGAATATGTTCACGAACTTTTAAATGAATACATTCGCGAACTTTTAAATTAATATGTTTGTGAACTTTTAAATGAACGTATTCGGAAGCTTTTAAACGAATATGTTCGCGAACTCATAAACGAATATATTCATGAACTAATAAATGAATATGTTCGTGAACTAACGAACCAAACAATATTAAACTTGAGTTAGCTTGTTAATAGTAATAAATGATTTTAAATGAGTTTTTTTTTTCCAAATCGAGACTCGAATAGCTTATGAGTGGTTTGATTCATCTATAACCCCAAGTGTCCCATATCTATGGATTTTGAATTGAGAACCCTGTGGTTGGTGATTATTATTGCATGGGAAAAGAATTTCCTTTTTTCTTTATATATATATATATATATATATATATATATATATATATATATAAAAGTTTTTCAATGGTTATGGCTTAATAGATAGCTATCATAAATTTTAGTATTAAATAACATTAAATTATTATAATTATTGTAAAATTAATTAGAACCATTAGATTTTTGATCTAACGATTGAAAAATAATATCAATGGATGAGTAAATAATGTAGTAACAATTAAAATGTTATATATATATATATATATATATATATATATATATATATATATATATATATATATATATATATATATATAACTAATGTTCAAGAAGTTAAAAATTTTGGATTGATTAACCAAAATGACTATTTAATTTTGCAAATGACTTATTTGGTGACACTAATTCCACTATTAACAAGTGCCTCATCATTGGGAGTAATATGAGTTTGAGTAGCCCTCCCACGAATATAGAAATTTTAAAGGGAAAAGTAAGAAAATTTTAATTAGATCTCTAATTTTGTTTTTGTCAATTGAAAATCTAATGTTATGTTTTTTTTTTAATTGGATCGGTCTATTCAATTTACTATATAACGAATGGGACATTGATGTAGTGAAGGTTCTTATTGAAATTAATTGTTATTTGAGAAAACAATTAAAGAATGGATTATTGAAACTAATTTATACACATAATGAAAAGCTGAATTGTAATAGAAGAAAAATACTCCTATGATAAAACGGCTACAAGGATAAAACAGTTTCTAATATTTATGAGTTGGTAGAATTTCTCAAAGTAAATTATCCTTATTCAGACATAATTCCTATGTATCTATCACAGTATTAAGATTCCTATTCATGTACCCTTAATTTAAGACAATAATCCCTTGAAATCTTTCATTGTTGAAGTCCCCTGTTAAGTGAACAGTTTAAACTAATCACTCAATATTCATAAGACCCCTATTCTTAATCCTTCTGAAAAACAATTAATTGAATAAAACATTCATCCATCATAATTTTTCTCTCTTCAAATCTTTACTACAATAACTCAATGAATTGCTCAATCAAAAGCATTAACCATAAGTCATGCATACTCTCATAAATAAAAGAAATATTGAATTTATACTAACAAATTATTATGAGTTGGATCCATCCTTTACCTAACAAAAGCAATCTTCTCTATAGAGTTGATAATCAAGAACAAAGAAAGAGAAGAAATATCATTTTAAATAACAAAAAAAGAAAATCAAAATGTTCACAATTTTTCCATTCTTGCTCTTCTTTCTCCAAGCTGGTTTTTTTCCTTTCAAGCATCCAAGTCTTCAAAACTCCCTCAATTTGTAGTTTATAAATCGGTTATTTATAGCTCCTTGAACCTTAGAAATTCTTCCCAATAGGTTGAATACATGATATTAGAGTCAAAAAGTATTTCTTGGTAACCACTACTTTAAATCATGACTTCTGATGATTTCCATGGCTATCCACGCGGATGTGTGAATGCCTGTATAATTTTTTAGCCAATTTTCAGACACTTTTTTCATATGCAGAACATCACACCGCTTGTCACACGAAGCTGTGATTGCCCATATATTTAAAGAATTTCATCCTGCCCAACCGCCATTATTTAATGATGGGGCATTCCTGAGCGGATACATGAATCTTCTTCGTCCATTTCATCTTCAAGATACTTATGGAGAGAGATATTTTGGCAATTAATCATGGAATTAACAAGTTATGCGATCGCTGGATCTATGCATTTTTATGCTTGGGCTTCCAAACATGCAAATGTAGGGGGAAAAAAAGGTTGTTATGAAACAAATGAAATGAAGTAAAACTGTTCTAACAAGATACCTGTTGGAAAAAAAGAAAAAGAAAAAGAAAAAGAAAAAGAGAATGAAGAAAGAAAGAAAAGAAAAGGAAATTATATTTTAGTGAAATCCTAGAATATTATTTTTTACCAGCTTCTTTCGTTTAACTATCTGATGGCATTAGAGCATAATAAGCCATCCTGCTTAACCATCCAACACAAAGTAATCTCCATATAGCCCAGGTCTATGGGGTAACATCACTGTTTTTCTTTCTTGTTTTTTGTCTTTTCTTCTATATATATATATATATAAGCCGGGAGAAAGAAAAGGAGAGGAAGTAAAAGGAATTCTTACTACTATGATCCATCATTATTGGTTCCAGCAAACTGCAAAACATAGACTTCAAGCATGCAAAACTAAGTTACGGCCACTTAAGTGAACAGTTGAGGGCGGGTACGAGAGAGCTGCTGTCGCTTTATTGGGGAGAGAATCAAGTTCCTTATGGTCGTTGATGTGTTGCCAGGTCCACCTCCAAAACCATGGTGAAAACTACCCCTTCTGTTTCCAGCATCAACTGGAATAGCTGCTTTGTTTTGCTGCTGAACCACGGGGATACCAAAAGGACCACCGCAGGAATTAGAACTGTTCTGCCTTGCTAGCCATACATCCTCCCTAGGCTCTGGAGTCGAAGGAGAGAACACTGACCAATCTGCACAAAGCAAGTCAATTTGATTTGGAGTGTATAAAAGTGAAAAGTGATTTGCTTGTAAAGGTAGTATGTCATAAAACCAAAAGTTTTACATGTTTTAAAAGGCTTTTAGAAAAATTGTTTCCTCTCTTTGAACATTAAAGAGGAATCTAAACATTTTGCGATCACAAGTGAAAAATATTACCTTTACGAACAGGGTCTCTGTTATCCAACGTGGTAGTTGCTGGGCTTGGAAAAAAATCAGATTCATTTCTCGAGAAGAAATTGTTGGCTGGTTGGATGGCTAATCTTTTCATTGACTCGTACTCAATCCTCAATTGATCATACATTTCATCAAGCTTTCTCTTCTGCCTGAAATTCTAGGGTACATGGTTCCGTCAGGTCCTTACATCACCATATTGTTCATAACAGATGAACAACATTAATGATATAGACTGATCTGAACTTCTCAGAAAATTTTTCTTGGAGCTCTTGCTTATCCTTTGACAAACTCTCCATCTCCTGTTCCATCATCTGATACCTCTTGGCCATTTTTTGATATGCAGTAAATAAGAAAATTATGTATCTGTGTATAGTCTCCTTAACAATTTAATAGGCACTGAAGATGCCAGCATGATCCTTAGTAATGATGCAGCATGCCCAATATGTGATCAAGTGCTTTCAATGAGGTGAGTATTTCAAATGGCAATACGCAGACTTTGGTTGTTTTTAATTGCCGCTGTCTCCATATCAAGCGAAACGGGGTTGTTTAATCCCACCGCATTGCAATGCTGAGATGATTGTAGAGCTCATAGCCAATTTAGGATTTAATTCCTATTTGTAGGATTGCAATACTGAGATGATTGTAGAGGTCATAGCCAATCTAGGATTTAATTCCTATTTGCACTCTGTTGTCTGGCTTTAAAGGCATGATATGATCATCACATGTGTACATACATTATCACACTTGTCATAGAACAAAATATACATGGAGTTCAGTTGCAACTTTTTCTTATGTTTCTTTCTGCATAGTTTCAGCTTTAACTTACTTCGGTTTTCCCTGGATCACTTAGGATCCGCTTTTAGAAAAAAAAAATTTACATTTAATTTTTTTTTAATTTTGAAAACTGTTTTTGGAGAGAAACAGATAAATAGATGATTTTTACAAAAACAAATTTGAAAAAAATGGTTTATAAAAAATTAAAAAAATTATAAACCTGCTTTTTGGACATCCAATAGCAATTCCAAACACTCCGTTAGAGTATTATAACAGTTTACTTATTAAGTCCACATACTTTATCTTGCCTATTCCTTCATAGCACGATGCTGAGCTTTTTATTTTCTAATTGCTTTATTGCTTTTTGTTTCAGATGGCCATGGCAGGGATTTGTCCACAAATACGTATCTTTAACAATTAGTGAATTTTTTTTTTTTTGCTTATTTTTACTTTTTCCTTTTTAAAGAGACAAGGTTTTCTGTCAAATTCCCAGAAAATTTTGCAGAGAGGACATCAAAAACAACCTTAATGAACCAAGTAATGAAAAGTGCATACAGGAGTGTGATTGACATACTTAAACATACTTAAATTATATATTATTGACATTCTTATATATTATTGACACTGTGCCGTGCACTTGTGCAAGCTAAACATACTTAAATTATTGGGAAATTATTAAAAAAAATGAGGAAATAGTTTTTAAGTAAACCCATCCAATTTGTTTTAGGCTCAAATATAATTAGTTAAGTGGCTCTCACGATATTTTATATTACATAATATTAACTTAGGTAGCAGGTTGATAAATTTTCAACTATTATTGATAAAAATCCAGGTTCATCTATGTACTAGGTACGCTGTAGTAAAAGCTTAATTTATATGGAAAAACCAAATAAATAATAAAAATATAAATAATCAATTGAACTTAAAATTTACTCTCTAATGTTTTAAAATACTATTCATTATAAAAGAAACGCTCTAACAAAGGTAATTCAACAAGTTTATTGAATGGGTTTCCTTACAAATTTATATAATTTATGTACAATTGTTTTCCATAATTTTTTTTCTATTTAATCTAAACAAACAATATTCGGTGCATAATTTTATTTAGTGGAATTACTCTCTCCATAAGTATAATCAAAAAAATAAAATCAAAAAAGGAAAAAAAGGAAAAAAATGAGAAAAATAAAAGATGAAATTTAGGAGTGAAGTTAACAGAAAAAACATTAAATAAGTATTGGAGCAAACATAGCAATATAACTTCCTTTTGGTTTTAAAATAAAGAGGCAAAAAACCTCCACTAGCTCTCTACATCCATAGCTGCACCATTCCACCTACCTGTCTCCTCTTTGTCTCGAAATGGCTCAAAAAGAGGTTGAATTAAGTTTTTAAGATATTTCTAATTTTGAAAACTGACTCACGTTTTGAGCATGGTAAAAGTAATATAATATGGGCAATGAATGTTTTTAAATATGAAATAATTTTTTTTTTTCTGAAAACACAAAATCAAGACCGGGAAAAATAATTTATCTCAAGAAATATTTTTTGTTAAATAAATCACTACTTTTGTTTAAGACAAAAACTACAAATTCATTTTAAACACTCATGAGTTTATGCTAATATATTTTCACACTCTAAAAACAGACTTGAGTTATTTCAATTAAAAGATACTGAAATTTAAGATGAGAAAGAGAAGATAGGTTTGACACAAGATGATTTTTTTGTCTACTAGTGATTTTTTTAAGAGTAATAATTAAACCAAATACAACCACGAACAAATTTGTTATAAGCTCTCACACTCAAACTCAAATTTTTTACAAAGTAAAACTTGAAAGAAACACTTGAATATCTTTTAACCTGGGTGCTAAACTTTCTACAATAAGTTTTGAAGTTGAACTTACAAACTGAGATACAACCATAATTTTTTCAAGCTCAAATGGAGAGATTTACAAAAGAATCTAGAATAAATTTGAAGATCATCTAAAGAGTGAAGCTCAAATGAAAAAACTTTTCTAAGGAAGGAATAGTAATTCTCTTTTAATGATTCTTTGTTTCTCTAACATTTGAAATATTTTTTCAACAAATATTTATAGTTTTGAGGAAAAAACGAACCAGAAGAGAAAAATTTTCATTTCCAAAGAGTAATCGTTATTTTATCTTATAGTAAAAAAACTGTCAATTGTGAAATTAACAAACTGAATTAGAATACTAGGTCTCTGACTATTGTAACACACTTTCTGTTTTCTATCTTAAAACATAATACTAATTTTCTGACTATTGAAAAACACTTTTTATCTTAAACCTTTTATATACTTTTGAGTTTCATTTTTGATTAACTCATATTGACTTTACAAATTTTATCATAAGATTATTCTTTGTTGTACTTGCATTTCACTTCTTCAATGTTGTCACACATTTACCATTTTGTACTTGTAAATCGGAAAAAGACACAATAAAGAAATAAATTCTAAAATATAAACCCTTGTTTAATGATCATTAAAATTTTGAAATATAAAACATGTATCCTTTTAGCCAACACCTCCCTTATCTTGCCTTCATCGCACACAAACCCTAAGCACGTCTTTTCTTCTCTCAGAGAATTTCTCAATTTGATTTTAATTTTTTATCCTTTGAATAAAAGCAATATATAGATCACAACATTATACTGGTTTGTGGCTTTGCGTATTAATTAAATATTGAATGCTTCCTCTGCTTTTTAATTTAATTATTAATTTCTTTCATGTGCTTTATAGGTAATTATTTTTTCACTCAGGAATGACAATAAGGTGGGTTCAGGATGAAATTCTCCGTCCTCGATCTCGTTAGAGAAAATTTTACTGTCCCATCCCCTCATTACATGGAGACGGGGATTCCCCGTCCTACCCCGTTCCCTTGATTTTTATTAAAAATTTTATTTTATTTTAATATTAAAAATATTTTTTTTATTTTAATTAATTAGTTAAATATATAATTATTTAAGTAAAAAAAATATTTTTTTAAATGAGTGTTATATTTTTATTTTATTATTTTAAAAAAATATTAATTATATTAAAATATAAATAATTATATATATATATATATATATATATATATATATATAAAATCAAATTTTCATCCCTATTTCCACTACCATTTTGAGAATTATTTTTGTTTCGTTTTAAATGTTCAATTCAAAAATTAAAAGAGTATTTACAATACATATTTTTATTTTACTTTTATTTATTGAAATTACATACTTTATAATGTTAGAGACTTAAAAAAAGAATATTGAGGTAAATTGTAATAAAAAAATTAATAGAATTACTAATGATTAATTACTTTCTTAGTATGGGTAAAAAAGCTATATAGATATTTGAAATGAAATGAAGGAAATTATTAACCTGATTGCATGATGAGCTAGCAATTAATTAGCCAGGATAGAAAATTGCAGAAATAATATTGTAGGCAGCTAAAGATTTGAAATTGGAGTGAAGGTTGCATGGAGCACATTCATACATATTTTTGATGATATTTATCGAGCACCTTAGCTTTTAAATGAAACTTTACACCAATTACAAGAAATATAATAAACTATAATATTTTTAAGTGCTCTTCCAAAAAAAATCTTGTGGGCTGATTTTTTAAGAGAATACAATTGCAATAATATTATCATCTTTATTATCTTTAAAAATATTTGTTGAACTTTAAGAGCTATTTCCATTATTTTGCTTGTCACAAATAATTAGATAATAAGGAATTTAACTATATTTTGTATTCTAAGTGTATTAGACAAGTTATATATTCCTAATACTATAAAGCAAGGTGATTGAAGTTATTTGAAGTTCAAAAGAATGAAAATCAGCAAAGGTTTACGCTCGTGGAACAAATATTCATACTAGTGAACATTGTCACGCCCGTGGTGAAAAATCGTCACAACTGTAAAAAGTGAACTTCATGCCTGTTACTAATGGATAACACCCGTGAATGAGTTAGTACTAAGACTGTTCTTTCAAATGTTCATGATAATAAAACATATGACCACCTGCGAAGCATGACTAAATTACACTCGTGAATAAATGTATTATGCTCATGAAATACTTCATATTTATGTTCAGAACCATTCACAACCATCTCCACTATTTTAGTAGTTATGAAGAACAGTCATGCCCGTAAAAATTATGGCATGTCTGTGAATCTGGAAAGAGAAAATTATCAAGCGCAAATGAAAAAGTTATTAAACGAGTCTTTTTCTATTAAATGTATTTCAAACGACTATTTTTATTAGGGAAAATATAAATATAACATATTTATGACTTCCAAAGATTATAAAAACAAGTTAAAATATTCATTAAATATTCTAATTTTGTATAACTTTGAGCATTTAATTCATTTACCCATTTTTATTGCAAGAATCATGCTCAGAATTATTGAGTTTTTTGGTTGGTAAGTGTTTTATTTTTGTATTCAATTACTCAAAAGTGAGTTTGAGCGAGTTAGGTTGTGAGTGAAATATTTGTAAGAATTTTTGTATAAGCCATCAAAATACAAAGATTTACTTATTGTGTTAACTATTAAAATACAAGGATTTTTCTTGGTTAGGTATTAGCTAAGAGAGAAATACCATAGTTAGAGTGAGCTAAGCAAAACTCCATTTATAACACTTTGTGTATTGGTGAAATACCCAATTGAGATTGGAGAGAGGAGTAGAGTTTGTTAATACCCGAACCTTTATAAATCTTATGTGCCAAATTTGTTTTCTCTCTCACAAATTTTTCTTTGGTAAAATTGTTTCAAGCAAAATTTTTAATTATCAACCAATTCAATCCTCATTTTTGATTATTATTTTGGCCAACAATATTTTTTCATTTTAGGTTTATATATATATATATTTCAAAAAAAAAGCTTTAATTTATTTTATAGGAGACCTGGTGAGTTAGTGGGTTCCACAATAGGAGTTGTCATGCCGTGCACTTACTATAAATGTATTAAACTTCCACAAATATTTATGAATAATGATGAAAAAGCTCGAACTCGATGTCTCTCTCAATTCTCATAAGTGAGAATACCAAAATTTAAAATACTCAATATGTAATATTATATTATATTGATTTAGTGATGAAATAGTTATCTACAACTAAGGGTGTAAATGAGTCAAATTACTTGTGAGCTACTTGAGTTTGACTCGTAAAATATTTAAATTCGGGAGTTAAGTCATCCCTTAATTGGTTTGATTTAGTTTACTTTAGTAATTTTCAGTTTTGAAGATTGAAATACTCAATATGTAATATTATATTATATTGATTTAGTGATGAAATAGTTATCTACAACTAGAGGTGTAAATGAGTTAAATTACTCGTGAGCTACTTGAGTTCGACTCGTAAAATATTTGAATTCGGGAGTTAATTTAGTCGAATTCAAGTATTAAAATACTCGACTTGTAAAACTCGTAAATTTAATCAAATAGTTTTTTTATTATTTATTAAATTACTTTTATATACTCAATGTTTAAATATATTAGACCTTACTCGACTCGATTTGAGTATACAATTAATTAAATTTTTTAGTTGATTCGAATTTTATTGAATTGAGTTTGAGTAGGTCAAATTTTTTTTCAAATCGAGTTCAAACAACTAAAAAAAAAGTTCGATTGAGTTCAATTTTTTTAATTGAGTCAAGTTCAAGTTTCACACTATATCAACTCAACTCAACTCAATGACACCCCAATCTACATCTATCCCTTTTGTGTTGTGATTTTTTTTTATGACGAAGAATGTAAACGTTAGCATTAAATTGTAACTATGTAATACCAAAATATATTGATTAAGCATTTATAACGGAATCTGATAAAATTCCAAATTTTTAATAAGCAATGTTACAACTGTGGATTCTATATTGGTATGAGCCAATTATTTCTAGTAATGGATTAAATTTCTATTATTTGTGTCCTATTGTGCATGTAAATCCATGTGCTGCTTATCTATTCTATATTATATTTATAGTTTATCATAATGACAAAGCTATGCTACTTATATATATATATAACCAACATTAGCTAACATGACTTTGACATCTAATAATAAATTTATACAAAATTCAGTCACAAATTTATATATCATATTTATTATTGAAATATTTTAGTTAGTAAATTTTTACTAAGCGCTTAAAATTTTTTCCTTATCAATTAATTATTAGCAATTGATATTGACTACTCTCTTGATTTCAAAATGTTAATCCCTTTCAGAAAAAAAAAATTGTCTCGAAAAATTGTTTATTTTGTGAAAACAATGTAACTTTTCAATTAATTTTCATCTATACTTTTGTTTTAATAAATATTTCACCAATAATTATAAGTGAGACATTTTAATTAAAGTAAATGTTATTAATGATTTCTTTAATTTAAGTGCAACATAAAAAAGGACAAAGTATTTGAGAGGGAGTGAATATCATATATGGCAACTTCACAAAGGATAGTTGACTAAACAGAGCTTTATTAGAAAATAAATTATCTAGAAGAATGTATTAATTAATTGCTATTGAAATCATACTAAGTAAAAAAAAAATCCTGCTCTTATGCTTTTGTCTTAGATTTTGAAAGATAAAATAATAAATAAACTCAATAATCTAGTAATTAAAAAAATGATAGATTGCATTAATATATAATGTTAGTTGGTCAATGATTAGAAACCGTTATGTTAGTTGTAAAATGTCAAACCAAGAAAACTATTGTCACTACAAAAAAATAACAAAATAGCGACCACAATTAGTGACCACATAAATATGGTCACCAAATAGAGACCAATTTACGACCACACTGTGACAAAAAAGACCAATATTAATTTATTAAAATAAAGACCATACAGTGACCATTTTACTACCACATTGCGACCATATAAAGTGACCATGAATTTTGGTCGCTATGCATGGCGCCACCAGTTGGCGCCAAATTTTACGATAGATAATTCAGCGACCACAAATAATATGGTCTCTATTTAGTAACCACAATTATTTGTGGTCACTGTTTAGTGACCATATTTATTTGTGGTCTCTGTTTAGTGACCATATTTATTTGTGGTCGCTATTTAGTGACTACATTGATTTGTGGTCGCTATTTAGTGACCATATTTATTTGTGGTCTCTAAAGTTGCGACCACATTATTCGTGGTCACTATTTTTTGATTGTTCATAGATTCAGCGACCACATATTATGTGGTAACTATTTAGTGACCACATATTTGAGCGGTCTCTATTTAGTGACCATTTTTTTTTGTGGTCACAATTTAGTGACCAAATTTATTTGTGGTCTCTAAATTAAGACTTTCTCTACCATTGTATTAATAAAATAATTAATGTATCAAATTTAATATATTAAAATTCAATTAAAGTTTTAAATTAATATTGAACTATTAAAAATATAAATAAAAATTATAATATTCTTATATCATAAATGTGTTATTTATCAGCAAAAAGTATGAAATTTTAGTTGTAAGTTAGTATAATGGTGGTGTCTCAATCACTTTGCAGATAAACTATTCTATTATTTTGGTCGAATGTGGCAGCTAAAAGCACTCAATTATGATGATTGCTTAGTTTGGATTTTTTTTAAAATTATTGTGTATTTTATTAATTTGACCCATTTGTTATAATTAATTATTAATCTCACACAATATTCACTGATCATTTTTATTCTTAATATTTTTATGCAAACAATGTATAGATTAGATACTAAATTATAGGTCCTGTTAATTAGCAATTTTAATCACCTTTTTAATTGTAATCAATAACCAAACTCTTTCTTCTTGTGTTGAAATTTTTTAAAAAAATTAAATTTCTTAATGAAAAGCAATAGCATAAAAGGGATTAGGGGTTAATCGATTGAATTGATAAAAAGTTAATAAATCAATCTATATATAGTTAATTTGATTTGATTATCAGTTTGAAGCGATTCAATTAATTTAGCAAAAGAAACTGAAAAAATTGAATTGATTTAATTTTCTTCATTTAAATTCATTTTATGTTTTTAATTTTCATTTCTAATTTTTTTTCATTTAAATTATTTTATTTTTGTTTTTCAACTTCCTTCTTTAAATTTTTTCCACTTGACTCGTTTTCTTTATTTGTTTTTCTGTTTATTCTATTAAATTGCTTTCATTTTTTTTCAATTACCTTCTTTAATTAATTTTATTAAGTAATTTTTTTAATTTCTTCTTTAATATATTTTTAATTAACTCTCTTTCTTTTCTTTTAAACTTCAATCTTTAATCTTTTCTTTTTTTAATTTAGTATTTTTAATTAAATTTCTTTTCAATTTTCAATTTTCCTCTTTAATTTATCTTTAGCTAAATTCCTTTTTTTTTCAATTTTTTCAATTAAATCCCTTTCCTTTATTTTTCAATTAATCTTCTCCTATAATTAAAAATTGAACCAATTAAATTAAACCAATTTTTTTCAATTTAATCAGTTTGATTGACATATAAGATCAGTTACAGTGTAAGTCTTTTTTTTACTAATTTTATTTTTCAATTTTGGTGTGAGTTTTTGTTTAAGCTAAAAAGACTAATTAAAAATTTAGTGAGATCAATTTATAAGTATATTTACAAATCATTATAATTTAAAATTATAAATTCCAATATAGATATTCTTCTTATGCAAAAATTGAAGTTTCTATGAAAAATCATATAATATTAAAACAAAAAAGTGATATTTTAAATATGATTTAAATGTAAAATGAAAAATTTTCATAGAAACTTCATCTAACTTTTTTTTTTTTGTCTCTTTTAATCTTCCTAGTTTCTTCAAAAGAAAAGAAGATTAATTTTTAGGTTTTATTAGAATCCAAGTTGTAATTTAGAAGGAAAGAAATACGAAGTTGATTTTTTTTTTTCCTTGCTCTCCTTCATTCTATATTTTTGTGGAACACTTTATTTCTTTTCTTTCTTTAATGGAGAGATGGAAGACTTACTTCTTGTTTTTCTATTGGCTCGTGGGATTTAAAAAATTCTGAGCTGTTTCCAGGCAGTACCATTTAGTTTAATTTTTAAATAAATTTAGTCCCAACTAATCTAATCACAATATATATAGTATTTATATTAATTATAAATAAAATAATTAAATGTATCATTGTTTGATTAGATTGGCAGACTGAATCTAACCAAGAATATATATAACAAATTACAAATTTTTTTTTGAAATTATAGTCATAAATAAATTTTAAATATCTAACAATTTATCTCCTACCATTTGAAATAATACTCATTTATTTGATGCAATATAAATTTCAAATATTGCAGTATAATATATCACATAATTTTTTTATATTTAAAATGCTTTTATGTGAATTTTTTAAAGTTTTATATACAATCTAATGATATTTTATAAGAGTTTAGAATTTTTCTTGTTACCAATGCCCAAGTCTTCCTAATTATTATCTCAAACAACATTTTCAATAAATGATAAAAAAAAATTGTTAATTTTTTAAAAGTTTATTTTTAACTATAATTTGTTTAGAGGAATTTTTTGCAATTTGTTTTATATATATATATAGACACACACTTAGGTTGTCAAAGATAAAAAGGAAAAGAAAAAATATATTTTGGTTTTTGGACTTTTTAGGTTTCGGCAATTACATTACTTTTATCGTAATTATCAATTTTAAAATAATTTAATTTTTTAATTCAAATTTATTTAAATAATTATCATTAATTAAATAATAAATATTTTATACATAAGAATTATCTAAGTAAAAATCAATTATCAAAAAAATTAATTAAACAAATTTCAACTAAATTGAGAAATTTAATAACATAAATTTAAATTTAGTGACCAAATATACTATTTCGAAGAAAGAAAAAAATAAAGAAAATTATTTGTATCACATAAAAGGCAAAACACAATTTTTTGTATTTATTGACTCAAATGATTTTATTTCTTCCAACTTCTAAATGTTTAATTTTTCTTATAGAGTTTTTATTTAACAGAAAAAAATAAATTAAAATTTATTATAAGTATAGCAAAATAAAATATTCAAAAACTAAAAAGAATTGCTTATTTCAACCACCAAAATTTATTAAAGTCTTAAAATTTTAATTTAATTCAATTTAACTTTTCAAAAAAATAAATTCTCGATGAAATAAAAATTCAAATTTAAAGATTCAACTAAACAAAAATTTAATTTAGTATTAAATTTCCAATTTCCCACCCGAAGCTTTATTGAAAAATGCATTTATGATGTGATGGAAATAACCCACCGGTACATCTCTGGATGGACAGCCTAACAAGGCTACTATGTTTGATATTAAAAATGAGGTGATCAGGTAGGGTGTTCCTTGCTCATTTTTTATAACCCACCGGTACATCATCTCTCCTTCATTCATTTCCCACTTAGAAACAACTCAGAAAATTTTTATAGAAACTTTCTCACATTGCTTCACCTCTCACATTGCTCAAAAAAATTTTCCCTTGCCGCACAGTGTCCCATCTTTGCAGTGCCTACACCCAGATCTAGCCATTCGTCGGTCGGCTCCACTGCTCCTCCGGTCTGTCCCGTCCTCCTGCCGGTCGCGTGTTCCTTGCTTTCGCTGTTCGTGTCTCCCGTTCCTCCACTGTTCGCATCTACTCTCCTTTGCTGCTTCCCGCTCCACTGCTCCGGTCGTCCCTTGTTTTTCCTCTCCTTCCTGTCGGCTGTCCTTTCTTCTCCTCTACGCCGATCGTCTCTGTTCTTCCGCACCACAATTTGTACTCCGGTGAAGGTGAGCTTTTTTTTTGAATTGTTTACAGATTTTTTTTGCTATGAATATTTTTTTTTGAATTGTTTACAGTTTTTTTTTGCTATGAATATTTTTTTTTTTAATTGTTCACAGTTTTTTTTTGCTATGTATATATCAAAAAAAAATTGAAAATATGAAAGTTTGAATTTTCAGAAAATATGAAAATGTCTAAGTTTGGATTAAGAAAATTTACCATTTGAAACCCAAATATGTCCAATTCTCCATCTCTCGAAATGATAGTCAACTATTTTTTTTTTGTTAATAATTATGAAGGCTTAATTTTTTTTTCTTTTTCATTTTCAAATTGACTTTTATGATTGCAGAAGCCATTATTAGATGATACTTGATAACCATTTGGCTTCCAAATAATTGAAGTATATTAGTTGTATTCCAATTTCTTAATAAAGCAAGTGCGTGTAATTGTTTACTATTTGAAGGTTTGTGTCAACTTGATATTTGATATAATTGGGGGAGAATCCATAATTAAGATGTCTAGGTTTGGGCTTTAATTAAAATATTATTATCAGTAATTATTAAATAGTATATTAGCTTAATGTGGATATTGGAATTTTGTGTTTGGCTTGATATATTGTAACTATTGCTGTTATAAGTGAATGGTTTTGTTGGAAATTCATGAACATTTTTTTCATGTATAAAAACTATGAATGACTTTTTAAATTTTCACTCCATATAGATAATAACTTGTTTTTGCCAATTCTTATGATATTATTACTATTATGTGAAACCTATTTAACGGTGATTTGTTAACCATCTTATTACGAGTTCAATATTTGATGACGATGATGTCACATTTCGTGGAATTGGTGCAATGGTATGTGGGGATATGAAAGAAGGGAATTGCCCTAAAATGCATTTGGACTATGTTGGTTGAATCAATGAACAAACTACATTAATTTAAGATGATTTCGTAGAGGTTAATGTTGACAGAATTTTGGTCTTATTTAGGCAACTGATCTAAATGTGTACATGTGTGTGTGTGTTTTTTATTGAAAGAAAAAAATTTTATTTCTCCGATGAACACATCCAAAATATAATTAGATGTCAAAGTTTGATCTTGAAATTACTGAGGATATTTGGCTTTAATAATTTCATTATATTTGTTTCATTCTTTGATACGTTTTTGGAATATCAGATGTGAACTATACAATTAATGTTATTATTTCGTAAGTTATTCATCAATATGATTGAAGGCATTTTCACATTGCATATTTATACCCTTCTCAAATTCTTGTAAAGAAATATTCAACCCTTCTCATTTTTGTTTAACATAATTAAATTTTATTTAGAAATTGAGATTCTTAAACTATGATTTTCCTTTATAATCCAAATAATATGCTAACCACCTAGCTTAAATTATTCATAATATATTTTTTATGAATTAAAAATAAGTCTTTAACCAAATGAAGTAAAAAAGTATAAGTATCAGAATTAATGTGGCTGTCTGCAAATTTTCACTTGAAAATATAAGTGTATATTATAAGTATGCAGTTGTATTATGTCCCTAATGTTATGAGTCATTATTACAGTTGTCAATAATGACTGAGGATAGAAAATGGATGTACCAAAGATTGATAGATGGTCTTCTTAATCCGGAGTTTGTTTCTGGAGTTGATAAGTTCATAGAATTTGCGAGTGGTTATCCAGAATGGCTGGACGGAGAAAAAATAAAGTGTCCTTGTCCTAGAAACAAGTGTCAGAATCGTCAGTTCCTTGATGTAGAGACAGTAAAATACCATCTGCTAAGATATGGTTTCAAACCGGGATATTTTGTGTGGAATAGGCATGGGGAAATAGATCAAGTAATACATGAGCAACATGGTATGAATTCAGTGGGTCCTTCCAATGCAGTGAATGATTACCATACAATGGTTATGGATGCCTCTCGTCCTTACTCCGATCAAAATTTTGATTATGAGGAGAATCCTAATCCAACGGCCAAACAATTTTATAATATCTTAGATGCTGCTAATAATTCGTTGTGGCTTGGATGTGAAAATCATTCACAGTTATCGCTGGTTGCTAGAATGTTGAATATTAAGGCCGAGCACCATCTATCTGAGCGTGCATTCGATGCAATTGCTCAACTGATCAAAGAGGTTGTGCCGAAAAAAAATCTTGTTGCTGAAAGCTTTTATGAAACAAAATATCTGGTCCGGAGTTTGGGTTTACCTGTTGATAAAATACATTGTTGTCCTAAAGGATGCATGATTTTTTGGGGAGAAGATATGAACATAACTTTGTGTAAGTTTTGTAACCATCCACGTTACAAGAGAAGTTGCAATACTGATGGAAGAGGGAGAAGAAAAAGCAATGTTCCTTTCAAGAAAATGTATTACTTCCCATTGACGCCGCGTCTCCTCCGATTATATGCATCTAAAGCCACTGCTAATGATATGAGGTGGCATGCAGAACATGAGGCTGATGATGGTGTAATGCAGCATCCTTCTGATTCAATAGCTTGGAAGCATTTCAATGATGTTCACCCTGATTTTGCAATGGAAATTAGAAATGTTCGTCTCGGCCTATGCACGGATGGTTTTCAACCTTTCGGTCAGTCTGGACAACAATACTCTTGTTGGCCGGTTATTGTGACTGTGTATAATCTACCCCCCTGGATTTGTATGAAAGAGACATCCATGTTCTTAACTGTCATTGTTCCAGGGCCTCGAAATCCTAAAAACAAGCTAGATGTGTACTTGCAGCCGTTGATACATGAGTTGAAGCTATTGTGGGATTATGGGGTTGAAGCATATGACATATCTCTCAATCAAAATTTTCAGCTACGAGCAGCATTAATGTGGACTATCAATGACTTCCCTGCTTATGCAATGTTATCTAGATGGTCAACAGCAGGACGATTGGCTTGTCCTTATTGCATGGATGACTCTGATGCCTTCAGACTAAGTAGGAGCGGTAAACAATCCTGGTTTGACAATCATAGAAAGTTTTTAGAGCCTGATCATCCATTTAGACGTAACCAGAATGCATTTTTGAAAAACAAAATTGTAACAGATGACGCACCTCCAAGTAGATCAGGTTCAGAGATATTAAGCATAATTGAACATTTGGGTTTGAAAAAAGTAACAGAAGTCAATGCTGCTGAGATTAACGAAATGGTTAGTCAATCAAGTGGGTGGAGAAAACGCAGCATATTCTGGGATTTGCCTTATTGGAGCTCTAATCTGATTCGACACAACCTCGATGTCATGCACATTGAGAAAAATGTATTCGATAATTTATTCAATACGGTGTTGAATATCCCTGGCAAAACAAAGGACACTTTTAAGTCAAGGCAAGAGCTCAATGCATATTGTCGGAGGCCAGAACTTGATAAGTTGGATTCAACTGATAAATACCCAAAGGCTTGTTACACCTTAGACAGTAGGGCTAAGAAAGTGTTATTTGAATGGGTATCAAATTTGAAATTTCCTGATGGGTACGTGTCAAATATGGGCAGATGTGTGGATAAACAGAGATTGAGGCTATTTGGCATGAAAAGTCACGACTGTCATGTCTTCATGCAGAGATTGATGCCTATTGCA
Organism: Triadica sebifera; assembly: GCA_023653625.1. Taxonomy (NCBI): domain Eukaryota; kingdom Viridiplantae; phylum Streptophyta; class Magnoliopsida; order Malpighiales; family Euphorbiaceae; genus Triadica; species Triadica sebifera. Next base: position 30,410,645 of record CM042902.1, read on the forward strand.
TTTCGGGAACTACTACCTACTAATGTGTGGAAGGCTATCACCGAGCTGAGCTTATTCTTTAAAAGTCTAACTGCAACAGTAATTACAAATGAAGACATGGCCAGACTTGAATCAGACATCCCAATTATTTTATGTAAGTTGGAGAGAATATTTCCTCCAAGTTTTTTCGATTCTATGGAACATCTTCCAGTCCACTTGCCTCATGAGGCACGCATTGCTGGGCCGGTACAGTTCCGATGGATGTATCCATTTGAAAGGTTAGTAAAATCTACCTTCTAAGTCATCATTTGAAGTCATAACATTTCATTAGTGCATATATCTTATTCAGCCTATCATTATAAAGGTATCTTCGAAAATTGAAGCTTAATGTCAAGAACAAGGCACATGTAGAAAGCTCAATATGCAATGCATATCTAGTTGAGGAAGCATCAACATTTTGTTCATACTATTTTGAGGATCACGTGCAAACAAAAATAAGGACCGTGCCTCGAAATTATGAAGGTGGTGGGGATTATATTCCCTCGGAAAATCCTTTAAACCTATCCATTTTCAAATACAGTGGTAGGCCACTTGGTCGTTCCAAAAATAGACATATGACTTCTAAAGAATACAAGGCTGCTCATTCCTATGTTTTGCTTAACTGTCAAGAAGTTGAACCATATGTAAGGTTAGTATTCTTCTGAGTCAAATGTCTCCTCTATATGATACTATTAACAACTCAATATATTATATATTAATTAGTTTATTCACAACTCGATGAAATGGTAGGATTTACACTGATATGTTGCAAAACCTCAATCCAAATATTACTAACGCAGAAGTCGATGTTAAACTTGAGGTGGACTTTGCTATATGGTTCAAAGCCTATGTGAGCCTTTCTTTCTCATACTTGTCACTTAATATTCATATTTTTAAAATGTGTAAACACAATATGATATTGTTTCAGGCACATGATCCAAATTCCGGTATTCACAATGACTTCCTCAAAGATCTCGCAAAAGGTCCATTGGAAACTGTTACAACATACAATGGCTATTTTGTCAACGGATATAAGTTTCACACAGTCGAGCGTGGTACAAGCACAATGTCAATGAACAGTGGGGTTTGCATAAAGGGTCAGAACTATAGCCATAATGCGAATGATTGGTACGGTCAGTTAAGAGAAGTAGTGCAACTAGAATATCCTAACTGGCCAATTAAGCTAACAGTTTTATTCATGTGTGATTGGTTTGATCCAACTCCTGATGTGGGTACCAAGGTTCATGAGCATTACAACATTATTGAGGTCAACCATAGAAGACGATACGACAAGTATGAACCTTTTGTCTTAGCAATGCAAGCAGCTCAAGTGTATTATTGTTCATATCCAAGCTTACGAAGGGACAAAAGTGATTGGTGGGTCATTTCAAAAATCAAACCAAGAGGAGTTGTTGAGATGCCAAAAAGCTATTCCCAAAGTACACGTATCCAAGAACCTCCTCCATTTCAAGAGGAGACAATTGACATCCATAATGTTGAAATTATTGAAGAGGATCAACACAGGACATTGAATGATCCAATAGGTGACCCAGAATATATTGTTGATGATGATGATGATGAAGAAAAAGATGAATATGAAGAACCAGAATTATTAACAGAAAGTTCATCTAATTTAGATGATGATGACATAAATGATATGACAGAAAATGATAGTGAATAGAGGTTGTTCTAGTTGAGTAAATTGTGGTATATCTGTTAACTATCATTAACATAATTTAACTTTTTGTTTTAATTTAGTATATGAGGGGTCGAGGTCGTGTTGGAGATGGCCCTACAAGGGGGGGTCGAGGACGAGCCACTGCTAGAGGTCATATTTCATCCACATTTGCTGCTTCTACATCATCACCATCCGGAGCCACCTCTGCAATAGCTGGCATAGAGACATTTGGCACCTCCACATTAGTTGGCACAGACCCATTCATATCAGCTAGCACAGACCCATCCACATCAGCTGACCCACATTCATCAGGTCCATCTAGCTCTCGGGTACCATCCACAGGGGTACCTCATACATCTTCGCGAGCAGGGATTGAGTCGCAGCCACATACCTCTAACACACCCGGTTCAGATACCATTGTAGAGAGTAGTTACCTGGGCATTCGTAAGAGACTACGATTACATGATGGGAGGTGCGACATTTCATACTTGTTTGTTTTATATGTTAATTGCGCTTTGTGTTGGTCTCTAATACTTGTGCATTTATATAACTACAGGTTTGTTGAGTCCCATGATATGTCTGCTCGGATCTCTCGCATCTTTCAGGAGAGACTAGATCCAGAGGGATACAGGTGGAAAGCGGTGCCACGGGATGTGCAAAATCTGTATTGGGGTGAATTTCAGGTAAATAAATATAAAGGTTGATGAAATTTTTATTTTTAAAGTTGTAAAAGTTCAATTAAAAGTGAAATTGCATCATAATTGTATTTAAAACTGCTTGAATGTTGATATGATTGAAAATGAGAGACAATTTCAAATTAATGTTTGGAAAATGCTTTGTAAGTTGTACAAATTGAGAATTTTCAAATAATATGACTGTGAGTTGATGTAAATTAGTATAATTAATTGAGAATTGTGAATGCATATTGAAATGTATTACAGGAAATTTTTGGATTATCCAATTTTTAGGGGGGACTCCGTCGAATTTTTTTAAAATTTTTTATATATTTTCACTAACTTTTATTGTCTACATATTTTATTTTTTTTATAGAAATACTATGAATGGGAGGATGGTTGGAATAGAGTGGTTAAGGCGTTATGGGAGCAACTCGCAGGTAAGAGATACTCAGATATGCTCTACCGCTGGAGAGTTAGAGGAAAACCACCATTTGTGTCAGATGAAGTGTGGCATAGTTGGCAACATAAGTGGACTGATGCCTCATTCCAGTTGATGAGAGAGCGTCAATCAAGAAATCGTCAGAGTGAGACTGGAGGTATCGGATCGGGGCCATCACGACACACATGTGGGTCTATATCGATAGCTGAGCACGCTAGACGAATTGTAAGGATCCTTATTTTTTATGTTTAATAAATTATCACAATTTCTGCATATCCAATATATAATTTGTTAATTTCAGGAGATGAAAGAGGGTGCCCCACCTAGTAAGGTTCGACTCTTCAATGAAACCCATATGAGAAGAGCTCCAGACGGTTCGAAGGAGTACGTTGATCAGCGTGCAAGACAAGTTGGGGTAAGTTATTGAAAAACCTAACTTATGTTTTTAATTAAGATAACTGCTTATTTGATATGACTTTTGTTTCAGGAGCGAATTCAGGAGCTCATTTCTACAGCATCCCAGGATGAATCTGGAAATCAAATTGATCTGACACAAGACGATGAGGATCGAATATTCTTAGAAGCGATTGAGGCTTCATCGCAGAGCAGATACATGTATGGAACAGGTCGAAATAAATCATCCAGCTCTACATCCGAAGCCTCTACATCCTCTGCACCCCTCCTTGAAGCAGCTCATCAACGTATTAGGGAACTTGAGGAATCACACTCTCAGTTACAAGATGAGGTACATGATCTACGTAGTACTGTTCATAGCTCTAATGAGATGATGCGCCGCATGGCAATGCAGATACAGATGTTAGAGGAGAGAGAGAAGATTCGCGACAATCGGCCGCAACCAGATGGTCCTAGCGGGGATTGCACTCAGCCACCACCAAATCCTCATTCTTGAGATTCTATTTCATGTTTATTACTTTTATGACAGACATACATATAATATATTTTAAATATTTCATTGTATTTGCACTTTTAATATTTTAATGTATTGTAGATTTTACATTTAAATAATAATTATAAATTTGTTATTTACTAATTTAAATTAATAATAATAATAATAATAATAATAATAATAATAATAATAATAATAATAATAATAATAATAATAATAATAATAATAATAATAATAATAAATTAATAATTATTATCATCATTAATAATAATAATAATAATAATAATATTATTATTATTATTATTATTATTATAATTAATTAATTAAATAGTGACCACTTTGTGACCACATATAATAATTGGTCGCTATTTAGAGACCACATAAAGTGGTCGCTACATTGTGATCACTGATGTGGTCGCTAATTTGTGACTGCATTAGTGGTCTCTATTTTACGATTCCTTAATCTGTGACCATAATAGTGGTCTCTAAATTATGACCACAATAGTGGTCGCTAAATTGTGACCGCAAATAGTAGTCTCTATTGCGAGTTTCTAATCTGTGACCACAAGTGTGGTCACCAAACTATGACCACAAGAAGTGGTCTCTAAACTGCGACCACAGAAGTGGTCATTAAACTGTGACTACAATAAGAGGTCTTTAAATTGTGACCATATTAGTGACCACTATTTAGAAACCACATTAAGTGGTCACTAAGTGGTCGTTATTTTGTCCACTATGGTTTTTTCTTTTTACTATTACCGACCACAAGAAGAGAATTTTATGACCAATAATGTGGTCACAAAATAGAGACTGCAGTTGTGGTAGCTAATTTTAGCGACCACAATATATTGTGGTCGCAATTTGTGACCACACCTTTAATGTGGTCGCTAAAATAGGTTAGCGACGAGGTTTTTTGAGACCATATTTTGTGGTTGCTAAGTGGTCACTAAACTGTTTTAGTGACCACTTAGTGACCACATTTGATGGTCGCTATTTTCGTATTTTTTTGTAGTGTGTTCACATGATGAGTAACATGGTTTCCACCTCAAATCTGCTTCAAAATGAAATGTAAGCACATGAAATGATTCTTTTAATCATATATAAATACTTACACACACAACCAAGAGTGTCCTTAATTAATTACTCTCAATATCCCTAATTAAGCCATGTTTTCAAGTGGGCACTTGCTCTTCTTTCTCTTCATTTCTACTGCTTATCTACTGCATTTGTCATCATCAACATCAGAAATTGAGCAATTTTTAATCCCACATAACATTGAAAGAGCAAAGCTACGCCTTCCTCCTCTCCGATGGAGCAAGAAGCTCGCCGATGGAGCGTCATGGTGAGCTCACCAACGCCTAGCAGACTGTGCCTTGATTCATTCCCACACCAACTACGGCGAAAACCTGTTTTGGGGCAGCGGAAAGGAGTGGAAACCGGCGGATGCCGTGGCAGAATGGGTGGCGGAGAAGTCTTATTACAATCATGTTACAAATAGTTGTAGTCAGCAAAAGGATTGCCTTCATTATACACAGATTGTTTGGAAGCAAAGCTTGAAGGTTGGATGTGCAAGGGTTATTTGCAATAGTGGAGATACATTCATCACATGTAATTATGATCCTCATGGTAATGTGATCGGCCAAAAGCCTTTTTAGTAAATTTCGGTTCAAGTTGTACTATTAATTCCTAATTATTAAATTTGGTTTTATGGTATATATATAATATTATATTAAATGCTAATTTCATATGTTGTTTAATGTTGTTGGTGTTGTGTATTAATTTTCTCATTGTGTATCAATTTAAATTGAGGTTATAAATATTATTTTTGGATAAAAGTACATTCACGTAAAATAATTCAAAAAATAACTATAAAAAAGCAACCCTCTATTAAATAAAAAAAATTATCACGGCATGAATTCTATAGAAAAATAATAAACAATTAATGTACCAATGAGAATAATAAACACTCTCCATCAGCCACAATGGGTTTAGAAAAAAAAAAAAAGGTTCAGAAATCAATATCGAAGAAGAAATCACCATCGACTTCTTCTTCTTCTTTTTGCTGTGTAAATTCCTAATTTGCCTATAAATAATTTATTTCTCAATCTACGGCTGCTTCTTCGTTTTTATTCCTCCTAAAAAAAACCCGAATCTTCTTTTCTACAGCTCGAGACAAGTAGTGGAATCATAGTTTCCTCCTGGCCTTTGGCTTGCTGACCTCGCAAGCCTAACACATCCTCACTGCCGATGGGGTCTGTAAAATATATCAACGATTGGTTGTATAATAATAAATGTCATTTAGGAAAATTGGGGATTTTTTTTAGAAGAAATGAAATTAGGTGAGGATAGGAATGATAATTGGATCCGTCCCTACGGTGCCCTAATTTAAATCCACTCCGAATGAGACAATTTTTTTTTTTTTATCATTTTTATGTCTTGCCCCAAATTCAAGTCTCTTGTGGCAGGGACGGGATGGGGCTATGATGGTATGTATATGCTCCGCCCTATTCTCCACTCCGATATATATATATATATATATATATATATATATATATATATATATATATATATATATATATATATATATATATATATATATATATGCTTATTTATATTTTTGACATAATTAATAATTATGAAAATAATCAAATATAATATATTACTTATTTAAAAATAAAAATAGTTTTAATATTAAAATAAAAGAAAACCTTTAATTATATCAGAGATTGGGTCGAAGTCGGAAAACTCCATTTCCATATGCTGCAGGGCATGGACCAATAGTTTTTTCTCTTAGAGAACGAAGCAGGGTCGGAGATGAAGTAAAAGTTTCGAAGCAGGGAATGAAGATGATAAAATTCACTCCGAACTCGTCTCATTGCTACACCTAGGTGAGGAGAGAGATTTTGGGGAGGAAGGGTTCTATTTATGGGACTTGTGCATTCATGCCATATAGGTATTTTGTGGAGCTTACATGTTATGTCCAAATCAATTTCCAGTGTCTATTGGATGGAAAATATAATATAATGGTCGAATTGATAAAATTAGAAATTTGTTGAGTTCAATTGGAAAAAATATTAAGTGTAACACCCACAAATATAATTAGTATTAAACCAATTATATAAAAGAATGTTACAAAACCTTTTTTTTGAAATTTGATAAAAATTAAATTTTCCGTTAAAACATTATGTTTGCATCATGTTCATGATGACTATTTTAAAATTCATATAAATAATTGTAAAAGATAAATAAAAATGATTGTTTCATTACATCAAAATATTGTATAGACTTTACATAACCTTAGGTTTACAAATAATACCCCTGCAGGGAAATACAAAACTATTATTTATACATGAAGATTTAAAACCCAAAACATCCCAGTGTATCACCCATCCAACTGTCTTGTCCTGTGATTTTTCCATCGAGCTCTCAATTTTTGTTAGCAACCCTCTAACCGACGACAACATGTGCATGAGAAACACTCACATTGTATTATATCACTCTGGCTCATGTAAATCTAAAACATGCATACTATATGCTCACACTTGTATTCATATTATTTAACTTGTTTTTATGCATAGGAACTTATATTCTAAATTTGCATATTTAACATTTATTACATGTCTTTGTTCATATTCATAGTCATATCATAATAATCATGCATAAAAATGTATACACACCGTGATCATTACCTTTATGTACGTGTTCACATGCATAGATTTCAAATTGGCTCACATAACATTATAAACAATCATAACCAAAAGTCCTTATATCGCATATCATTTTAATATAACAAAGTTAATAGTCAATTCATCATATTCTATTTTTATTTGTATCCATGTACTAGTTTTCTTATCTTTTTTTATCTTATTTTGTCCAAAACTCTAAACCAAACTATCTATATGCGAGTTGTAGAATAAAGATGCTCAAAGAGCTTCAACCACTCTGTCCATTAACTGTAAATGTGATCATCCGAGTTCCTCAAGTCAAGGACATTCCAAATGCTTGAACCACCTTGATTGAGTATCAAATAGGATCAAGGGTGCTCTAAAAACTTCAGCCACCTTGTCCAATAATCACATGAAACCAAGAAACAAGAGCTCTCTAACCTAAACTTTAGCCATATTGTTCTCAAAATCATGTATTCTATGATATTGTAACCCCTTCAATGACATGCCATATATCCTAGGTCATGTCTTAGACTAGAGAAAAAGGCATTTAAGAACATATCACTTTTCCTTTTTGTTTTTGTTATTCAGTCCATGCTTTTAAGTATTTAAAATTCATGAAACCTCATATTGTATCCCATGTCATTTTCCATTTCAATATGTTATTCACATAATAAGTTTCATACATACTCATATCATATACCATCTTTTTTTGCATCAACTTTTCATTTTGTGTTCATATATAGCCATTACATAAAATCATATCATGTATTAACATTTATAGAATTATATGTTTCATACTTGTGGTATCTCATTTAACATATATGTGCATAACTTTCACATTATATTGTTAAAGCAAACATCATGCATCATTTAACAGGTTTCATGGGCGTGAACTTCATGTTCACAATTGTGAAGGTTTCATTCACGGGTACCCTTATCTGTGAACCAAACCATGAATGTGATAGTGAGTGTTTCTATCCAATTAAGTGCACATTCTTCATACGCGTGAAGAACAAGTTACAAGCGTGACTCTATGATAGGGCATGAATCAAGTAGTGACTCAAGCCATGAAAAGATATGTTCTTCATGAACTTCATTTTTGGGCATGATTTACAGCCATGAAACCCCTGTCATAGGTGTAAATCTAGATTTTCCAGCACTAAAATAGAGCAATATCACAAAATGCATGCAATGACTCTAAGATTGATCAATGTCGATCACTCATATTAATATTCAACAACATTTGCATGCCAAAAATATGTCATTGCATAAAAGAAAGCATTTAACAACAAATCATGCCAAAACCATTCTAAACTCTACCCATACCTAATATTTATGACTTTCTAACATATTACCATTTTATCTTACAAATCAAAGGCATATAACATAAATATCACTCAAATCAAACACTAAACATGTTTCAAGAAACATAAAACTAGATTTATATATAATATGCACTAACCTTAACCTAAGGATATTCCATAAACTTTTCAAGATTCATCATAGCTTATACTCCCCTATCTGTGCTTATTATTCTTCAACTCTAACATCTCTAAGTCCACAAAAATCCAAAGACCGATATTCTTTTCTAGCTTAGCTCTCATTTTCCTCCTATCAAGAACACTCTCATCAAGAACACTTTCTTAAGAACACTCCACTTTTTTCTTTATTTTTTAGCTAAAATTCACACTTGATCTATGAAACTTCCATGGTAAAGGAAGGAGAGAAGGGAGAAGAATGTGAAAGAGAAAATGGTGGTGTGTTTGGAAGGATAAGGGGTAGTAAGGAGTAGGTAAGAGCAGAAAAAGTGGCATAGGAAAGAGAAAATTGTGGCAGTGATCACACTTGATCTACTTTGCTAACTACTGTTCATAGGTATGAAGGATTCTTCACGGGTGTGAACACCTCCTATCACAGTCGTGACCGTGATACCTTATGCTTAGGCGATAATCCTTTTAAAACTCTGCCATTTTGAAAACTCACGACTTTCATGAGTGTGAATATCCATTCATGGTCATTAAAGCATTTTTTTTCCACTTTTTCCATCCTTTTAAACCTTAGTCTACCCACACTCTCTCTTCAAACACCAACATATCTTATAAGACCTAATTACTGGGCATTACATTAAGTATCTGTCCAATAATAAGATAAAATATTAGAGATATTTTTGAAGTTATATCAAAGTTTTATATAATTCACCTTACTTAATTACTTTATGTTGGTTGTAATGCTCGTAAAATAAGGTCTATAATCTATGTTGGTGGTTTGTGAGAGTTAGAAGTTGAGTAAGGTTTTAAATAAAGTTAAAATATAGAAAAGTTAGTGTTTTCACACCTATGATAGGGATTATTACGGCCATGAATGTTGAATTTTTAGTTCACAAATTGTGAAAGTTTATCACGACCATGAATTGGGAGTTCACATTCATGATTGGTGAGTCTTGGTCGTGAATCCTGGACGGTCAAGAGCAGGTGAGGCAGACACGATTTTCTCTCTTCCATTCCTTAAAATTCGCTTTCCACTCTTTGAAAACCAACCAAATACACCACATTTGTCCGTTATCATCTTCAGAAACCTATTCTTCACCATTTCCACCCAAAAAGATCTAAGTTGTTGTTGAGGAACGTAAAGAGACGAGGAAGAAAGTGTTCTTAAGTTGTGAGTGAGTGAAGCTTGGGTTGGGGCGTCTTGATGTTCTTTTCATGTTCTAGAAATTAAAAGAATCATTTTTATATTTCTAAGAACTGGAAATGAGTCTGGAAGTCCAACTTAAAAGAGATGACAAGTTTGAAAAGTTAGAGTTTTGGTTAGGCTTCATCCTAGGTGAAAGGTATATACATAACCACATTCAAAGACTTGAGTTAAATGAATATATTTTATTTGCCTTTGATGCATGCTGTGATGGGTCAATAATGTGATAAATGGTATGATTTCAGGTTGATATGCATATTAGGGGTTTATTATGCTATTATGTGAAAATTATAGTTTTAAATGATAAATGTAATATTATTTTATATGTTGATGTTTAGAAAGGTTAATGGAATTTTAGTTGGCTTGAGTGCATGCTGAAATATTGATAGGGTGGTTGAAATTGGTCAATCTTAGAGAGATTTTGCATGTGAAGCTTTGATGCTCTATTTTTATTTTGAAATTTGCAAAATTTCCAAATTCATGGCCACAAACTGGTTGTTCATGAGCATGAATATCGTGATATGGTGTTTTTAGTTGAAACAAACATGTTCACAAACAGTTTCACATTGGGGTTCATGGTTTGGTTCACTTCCGTGAAAGGGTGGTCACAACTGTGAAACCCATAGCCAATTCAGAGGCTGAATCATGGTTGATTCACGATTAAACTACTTGTGAAAGTATTTCATAGTCATAAAAAGTAGTTCCCGAGTGTGAAGTTATTAACTTGTGTTTGTCTTATATTTTTAGCATGTGAGTCAATGGTTGATTTGGTTTAAAGTGGTCTAGCTCTGCTATTTTGATTATTTTATGGTATAAAATGAACATGTGGTATATTTATGGAATACAAAAATTATAGTAATTAAATAATACAAATATGGTAAGTGTTGTGAAACAATTTATGCCCAATACTCTAACTAGGGCTTGGATGAGAGCCTTACTTATTCATGTATCCAATTTAATCTAGTTAAGAGTAAAGCGAGCAATAAGATGGTTTTAAATAATTTTCGAAATGTAGTATATACTTGTGTGATTGATGGTTAATTGTATGATTAATCCATGTTCAAACTTAAGCAATATGTATGAAAACACTATAGAATGACATCATTCGTAAACAATTATTATATGTGTGGACTCTGAGGTATGTATCATGCATGTTGTATATGTATGTTGTGCTTTGTATGTTATTATGTGTCACTAAGTATTAGTTTGCTCAGTGTATGAGTGTTCACATATGTAGGTTCAGTTGTAACTATTCATTTTTGTATAACTTTTTGGCTAGTGATTGCTTGTATATTTATTGTATTTGAATTTCATTACATTATCAAGTTATTTTAATTATATTTGATGTTGTAAGATTTTTATATAAGTCATCATAGTCATAGTACATCAAAGTTTTAATTTAATAAATTATATATATTGTAATATTCTTTAATATAATTGGATTTATTCTTGATTATATTGAAGGGTGTTATATTGGTAGTTAGATAATCCTTTTAGGTTTTATTTCTCATGATTTAGTAAAGTATAATATGGTTTCTATCTTATATTTATTTGGGAAATTAACAAAAAAAATCATGAACTTTATAAAATTTTACAATTATATCTAATTCTAAATTTTTTATTTAAATTATATGAACTTTCATTTCTGAGACAAATCTAACTTTAGTAGGGCGTTGATGTGGATTGACTTAAAATTTAACCAAATGAAGTAGCTGATACTGATGTAGACAAAATATGCCACATAATACAAAAGATAAAATGATGTCGTTTAGAATGTGGCAATAAATGTTCTCCCACCACTAAAACGATGTCAATTTGGATGTGGGAATCATCATCTTCTTCTTTTGATCTTAATCCTAACTTAAACCTTCTCCCCTCTAGTTAAAGCTCTATCGTTTCATTCTTTTCTAATACAAGCCCAACCTCTACCTCTGTCGCCCTTTCCTTCTCCCCTTCCATTGCTCAAGCAAAAGGTGCATAAGTCCTCCTCTTTATGCTGCCCAAATTTTTGGCACCTATATCATCCTCTAACCGCGAACCCCTCTTGAAATGCATATGTCGAACAAGATAACCTTTTGGCCCAAAACTCTATCATATGCTCCTCTATCAATTGCAATTAGCTCCCTTATTTCTTTTTTAGGCCTTACCTAGGATTGGTAAGACCTCAATTGCTAGAGCTATCGTCATTTCCACTCCCCAAGCTCATGCCTTTTCTTCTTCTTATCGAATTGTTTCTTTATCAACTGTGACCTGTGGGGTTAAGGATGTGAGGGATGCCATTGAATATGAGAGGAAGGTGAAGTTAAAGTGTGGGAAAAGGGAATAAAATGGTGAATCTAAAGTTGGTAATGGAAGAGACGAAGGTCAGACAAAATTGGAAACAAAATGACGTCGTTCTAGATGAGGGTGGGGTTAAAATTTTCCTCAAACCAAAAACAAATATCATTTTAGTGGTGGAAAAGTATTTATTCTCACATCCAAATCGGTATCATTTTATACTTTGTATTATATGGCACATTTTGTCCATGTTAGCGCTAATTAGGTTTGAAGACTAGTTTTATGCTACCAAAACTAAATTTGTTTCAAAAATGAAAGTTCATATAATTTAAAGAAAAATTTTAGCAATGGATTTAATTGTGAAATTTTGCAAAGTTCAAATTTTTTTTTATTTTCCCTATTTATTTCCAGTTCCACATGATAGGTATGATTTAGGCATGTTTCTCATAGTTTTCTCATGGTTTAATAACCATAAATTTTAGCCACTTGTTTTTAAAGGCAAAATCCAATTTCTAATTCTCTAACTACAACAAGTTTTTTGACTTAGTCTCGAATCTTTTTTTGTGTTTAATTAGATCTTTGAACTATCATTTTTATTTAAATATCCTTAGACATTTATTTACATTAGCTCTAGATCAAATTATAACAAGACAAATGATAAAGACACATACAAGTTATCAATCTGTACATTCGTTGTCACGTCCGCTAATTTAGGTTCCATGTAGTGCATGTCGCTAAGTCGACACATCGGACCAACCAAAGTCTAAATTCAGATTTTGATTGGAGAATAATTAAAATAATGATAAATAATTATGAAAATATTCTAATAAAGTGTTTAAATAAGTTAAATTATAGTAAAAGACTAAAATACAAAATTTGAAAAATTTTAGAGTAGATTTACAATTTACAAAAAATTGGAGGATCAAATGAGTTATTTACCAATTAAATACATATTATGGACATGTTTTTTTTTAAGTTGGCCGACGACCACAATTAAAAGAGAGATTAGCATGCTAATTTGTCAAAATATCTAAGTAATAACTCTTATGGCAAGACCCATTGAAGACTTTCATCTCTTTCTCTTTTCTTCTTCTTTCCTTATTCCTTATCTTCCATTTTCACTTACTTTTTTGCACTTCACAACCAGCTCCTCGTTCTCTATGTTCTTTCATAGCCAACGCTTGGTTCTAGAGAGAGAAAGAGAGAAAGTTGAGAGATAAAAAAAGATAAGACCATTTTCTTGTACAATGAAGCTTGAGGAAGCTTAAGGGAGCAAAAAGGAAGTGGAAAAGAGCAAGAAAATAAGAGAGATAAAGCTTGGCCATGGAAGCAAAAAGTGAAGGAAAGTTGATTTTTCTTCTCTTCCATGTTTTTCTCTAAAGAAAGGTAGTGTTTAAAGCTCATTTGGAGCTTGTTTTTTAGGAGAGAGAGTTTAGGGTTGGAGAGAGAGACAATAGGATTTGGAGACATGTGATGAAAGAGAGATTTTTGATAATATTTCTATGTGTTTTAGGAGCTCAACTGGACAAGAAATAAGCTCAAATGAGCAATGAAAAAGAGAGAGAGAGAGAGAAGTGAAGATAAAGGAAAAAGTATAAAGCTTTACGTAAGTACATAACTTAAAGCAATACCTATAAATTTTTATGTGTTTACATGATTTAAATGTTTGAAATATTAGTTGTAATTAGAATGGATTTGGCTTTGTGATTTTTGTATGAATTTGTTAAAAATTGAATTATGTTAATTGTGTGTTATTGTTGAATTTATAAGGAGTAATCTATGTATAAATTGCTGTAACTTAAGTTTTGGAACTTAGATTGATATGTTATTTATTGGATTTAAAATTTAAGACATATGGTTAAAATTTTTATGAAGAGTACAAAATTTGATATTGATCATAGCTATGTTAAATTTGGGAATTAATGTGTGATCTGAAATCTGTCTTGAAAAATTTTATGAAGAATTCAAGTGAGTAGTTAGTGTTAAAATGCTTATAATTTTTTTATAGAGCTTATAGTTAAGTGATTAAAATTGCATATTAAAACTAATATCCAAGGATAAAAGTCTTCAAAAGACCTTATAATTTAATTTTAATGGTAAGAGATTCAAAATTGAGATTTAAAATAGAGTATAAAATTTGTCAATAACATTACAAAATATGAATTAAGGAATTTAATATGTAAAATAATGTGGATCTTGTTATATTATACAAATGATATTTTTATTGAATAATTATGTGATTAATTGAGCCATTACACCTATAAAATATGTGAAGTAAAAGAGTTATGAATTTTATAATAACATTAATTAAGCCCTAGAACTAGAGTTTTTAATAATTTGGCATGTCAATCTGGGGTCTATTAATACCAGTGATGATACACATATTAATGTTAGTTATGACACATATCTTATACCTGTGATGACACTCATATTAATGTCGGTGATGACACTTGCATGAGCATACCATTATTCCCGGATGACAACTTTATTATACCTTGATGACCAACTCCGTTATCATGATTATTGATTCCTAGGTGTTATAAGCGTGAATAAGTTAACATTGGTATAAATATTTTTTTTATGTGAATTGCTTGTTCTTATATAGGAGCATGAAAAGATAATGTATTTGCATAAGATGATCATGTGATTTATGCATATGCAAGAATATATATATATATATATATATATATATATTGCTTGTTCTTATATAGGAGCATGAAAAGATAATGTATTTGCATAAGATGATCATGTGATTTATGCATATGCAAGAATATATATATATATAGGGAAAAAGAAAGAAAATAAATAACTTGGCACATATGTATGATGACATATAGTTGAATATTCCATAAGTATAGTTTATTGTCTTATTTATATATACTACTAAGTTTGAAGGTTAACATGAGAGTTTCTCTCGCACAAATATAGTGAAGATATAACAAGGGACTGTGGATAAAGCTCGTGGAAACCTGATCCAGTAAAACATCATGTTTCGAACACTGTCAGTCATACAACTTTTTTATTTTTATTTTGAATTTTCTTTTATAGTGTTCATAAAATACCTTTATATTTTGTATAAGTGCAAATGTTTTATAAATGATCATATAACAAAAAATGTGTCGCTTTCCATTGTTATTAAATAACAATTCTAACTTAAGATAGTTAGCATCATTTTATCCGGGCACATATTGTTGGGGTGATGAGGTGTTACATTCATCTTCTAATTTAATAATTTTTTAATATCTAAAATATTTATTTATTAGTTAAAAAAATTAAAATTCCTTAAAAATATTAAAATCACTTTAACCCTAATCCACATTCTCTATCATCAAACATGATGCCTTATTTAATCCTTACCGAAAGCATAAAGCTTTGGTTGAAGAGCTTTTTAATTGCTTAATCTCTATCCATCACCAAACATGGTATGTTAGACCCATCAATTTAGGTCCTGGATTGTGAACACACCTTAGGGTGGTGATTGCAATAATCAAAGTCTAAATTCAAGTTAAAAATAATAATTAGATAATTAAGAGAATATTAAAAATATTGGTTATGATTTTAAGAAGGGGAACATAATTGAAGGCATTTTTTAGGCAAAAAGTGTACGAACAATGGTTATATACTATAAGTACAATATTTTAATTATTAAGTGGACCAAGATTTCCATGTGACTGATTGATTTATAATATGTGGTTATGACTAAAGAATATATGAAGTTTTTTATAGACCCTTAGATGGAGGGACATAGATGGATATTATGAAGGGACCAAAGTGGTATTTTTGCCAAACGGGTATAAAAGTTCTTCTCATCTCCCTTTCTCTTCATTGTTAGCTCCATTCTCCCTTTCCCTTCTCCAAAAATGTAAACAACCCTCTCCCTTTCCCTCCCCACTTCATCTTCTTCTTCACCTTTTTCTCCCTCAAAACCCTAAATCAATAAAAAAATCTAAGGAAGAATCATAGCAATGGCTAGAACTTAAGGGAGAAAGAAAAAAAAAGGTTATTTGGAGAATGAGAGGAGTAGATTTGCTAAAGAAAAAAAAGAGGAGCTAAAATACCCATTCCCATGCCCCACATTAGAGTATGCTTAGTAAAAAAAGTTTATTCCTATTGGTAAAAGAAGTTTATTCTTATCTTTTTCATCATCTTCTTCTTCTCCTTCTATTATTTTCATTTACGATGAAGACCCATTTCAAATGGGACAAGTTTGGATTCAAGCTAAGATTTTTAAGAGTTAAAACTCTACCTTTAAACATGTAGATGGATAAAAGTAGAACCTTGAAGAGGCTTAAGTCATAAAGTGAGATCTTGATAAGAGAACATAAGGTTTATGTATAAAAAAAAAAACTAATATTATGTTTAACTACTGATAAGGAAGTTGAAAGCTAGTGTTTTGATGTATTAGGAGACCTTCGAAAGGGTGGAGATCAACCTGAGAGGGAAAATGAGCTTGAATCAAGCTTGAATACGTTAAATGAGAATCCTTGATTAAAGTTAGTGAATATATGTATCCTAATAAAATTATATGTTAATATTGTGTTATTTGGTGCTCTTGTGATATGAAATGCATACTTATTGGCTATTAATGTTTGATTGATAAAAAATGGGTATTAGAAAGGTTAAGAGAACAAAAGGATGAGTTCTAAAAACAAGCTTGATTATTTGTTACGTTGGCATGATTGGAAGTTCTAAATGTTTTAAAAATGACATAATGGCATCAAATTATGTTATATATGCATTTGTGTACTGATAGGAATGATTTACATTGGCCAACCTAGTGTTGATTGTGTGGAATGCAAAAATAAACTATTTTAGCATGATTTATTTGCATTGAAATTTTCAAATTCACATCTATGACTATTGATTCACTGTTGTGAATCATGATGCATAAAGTTGTAATTTTGGGCAAATCTTTTCACACCTAAAGTAATGACCAAAAGGCTATGAAACACAACTTTCACACCTGTGAACCTAGTTGTTCACAATTTGATTAAATTTTTCATAATCGTGAATGAGTTAGTGTACGTCATAGTTTAAGCCTTCACAACATGATTCACCTGTACCAAGCCATGAAGTAAGATGAAAAAAGGGTGAAGTATATGATGAAGTTACATATTTTGAAATGATTTCAAATATGACACACCAAAAAACCATTATGTCTAGAAGCATGCTATGAGAAAGAAATGCACATGAACTAACATATGTTGAAGAGTTATGGAATGATGATCATGTATGCATATTATTATACAAAGAATAGAATTGGATATAATGAGAACTATAGTGACAAAAAGCATTTTATATGTATGTTTAGCCATAAATGTATGTTATAGTATGATGATGTGGGTGATGCATGAATTTAAGGTATAACTTCTATATGAAGCATGAAATTCATGTAATGTTGAATTGTTACTAAGCTAGGGTGAGCATGCAAAAGTCATAATTGTGATTGGCAGGAAAGAATTATGAGGATGTCAACTATAAACAACTTATATTAGCAACTCTATATGTATTTATATAGAATGATGTTGACATGAGATAAATTGCAAATATTGAAATTTGAAAAAGACCATGACTCTAATCTAGAACTGAAGATAGGATAAATGACATGTCATTAAGGGGGTTAACGATATTGTAAAATAAGAAATCGACTTAAACCATATGCGACCCTTATAATTTGAACATTTTTTACATATTGCCCTCTTGATAAGTTTTTGGTCATATTTATTCTCTGAACATTGTTTCTGGACCATTGCCACCTCAAAATTTTGAAAAATAACATACCGCACCACATTTTGCTAACATGGTAGTCGAATCATGAATTAACATAAATTAATGCCAAGTCAGCAAATTGTGGTGTGGTATGTCATTTTTCAAATTTTAGAGGTGGCAATCTGGTCCAAAAACAACATTCAAAGGGCAAATATGATAAAAAAATAGTCAAGATGGCAATTTGAGAGAAATAAATAAATTAGAGGGATCACATATGGTTTATGCCTACGAATTCAAATAGAGTTTAATTGATAAGGATAATGTCGCTTAAGCTTGGGTGCGAGTGCTCTTAACTCGAAAAGCTCAATTGAGCATACATAGATAGTGGACATGATGACATAAGATCAGGTTCGAGTGTTCTTGATCCATAACTCGTATCTAGATGGTCCGATTTAGAGTTTTGGGCGAAATAAAAAGAATTTGATAAATTGGTTTATGGATGTTACTATGAAAGTGGATTGTATGAATGTAATAATTTATTTGATTGAATAAGACTATGATTATTGGCATGTTATTATGTGAATGTTGATATAATATATGACATGTCTATATGGGGAATGAGCGATGCCATGACTTTGTATATCCATGCATAAGTATGACTAAGGATGTGTATTTATTTATTTATACAAAACAATACATCAACATTTCATACGTTTAAGTATGCCCATGGAAAAGTAATGATCTAACATGGGATAGAAGGTATGTCCACATGGAAATTTTATTGTATATATGGTTGTTTTGATTTATATACACATATATGCAACACTAGTTGTTTAGCATGTGAGTATTTCTAACACACAACCTTGGATTTTGGTGACAGAGAATAAAAGCCTGAATGAAGAGTCACAGGATGAACTAAATTGAAGGTGGGTGTAACACTATCCGATATAATTAGGATTAACCCAACTATACCAAAAAATATTAAAATGTACATGATTTAAACCACATTAACACAGTTTGTAATACCATAGAAATCAAATACAATAATATATATGGGCAATCACTTATCCAAAAATTTTACAAGAATAGCTAGTTATAAAACTACATATCTTTTAAATACAAAGCATGTACAACTATAACTACCCAATTTCCAAATGAATAACCAAAAATCAAAAAGTAAAAAGATGTATCACCAACCCCTTAAGCTTATCCTCGAACTATGAACTAGGCGTCCTTTTCTATCAATCTAACTTATAGGCTCTAAACCTACACATTGGAAACAATCGCATGCTAAACAACCTAATGCTTAATGGAACATAACAACATGCAAAGTGTACAAGCACACATATAACATGCATGAAAATCTTATTGTCATACCTTTATGCCTTACCTCATTTGTCCACATATACAATACTCATTTTACAAATGATGTCATGCTCTAAAATATTTATATATGATACATAACTTTGAACATGGCATAACAATAAATCAACCAATAAGCAAACAAGTATATACCACACTTAAATAATCACAGAACCATTTTCCTTGTTTACTCTTAATTAGACTACATTGGATACGAGAATAAAAACAAAGCTCTCACCCGAGCCCCTCTAGACCCCTATCTGAGTCTCTTAGAACACCTAAGTGAGGTAAGAGAAGTATGTGCATATATCAAAACTAAGGGAGCTCACTTGAGCATTTAAGCCCTTATCCTTCGAGATAATCCTTATTGACCAACCTAGGTCATCTGATACCGATCTCCCCTTAATGACATGTCATCTATCCTTGCTTTAGTTCTAGTTAGAGTATTGAGCATAATCGTGTTCACAATACTTACCATAATCATTCCATATATCATTTCATACGATAACTTAACCATTATCACTCCTTACATTCATTTTCATACCATGAAATAATAAGAAAACAAAGATATACAACCTTAAATGGAATCAACCTTGATTCATGCATCAAAATAGAAGAAAACCCAAAATCAATAGTTTTACGCCTGTGAACCACCTTTCACGACTGTGAATAAATCTTTCAAGGGTAGTAGTTACCTATGATTCAACCCGAGGTTTCACAGTCATGACTAAACCTACACGTGCTTGAACCTGGCCATGAAACAACCCGTGAAGCTTTCCGTGAATAGGTCTTCTTCACTAAAATAACTATAACACAATATTTATGCCCATGAACTATAAGTTCATGGCCGTGAATCTAGAAAAATTTTCAGAAAAACAAGTTAAAACAGAGCATACTACTTCACATACAATTTTTCTTTAAGATTGACCAATATTAATCACTCTATCAACATTCCAAAATAGTTTTCCATAATCTAACATGTCATTAACCATTTTTAGCATCAATAATAAGCATTTTAAAACCTTTACCAAATCAAAATCTACCAATTACCATGACTAAGCATTTAAACCCTAACATGCATTTTTGACCCAAAAATCATGCATTTTCACCAGTCAATAGTCAATTCAACATACATTTAAGGCATACCAACATCCAGATGCAAAATTTAAAATTTTGAATGTAGTTATGTACATACCTTACACCAAAATGGAGCCTTAACTAATACTTTAAGCTGTATAAGCTATCGTCCCCCTTGGGATGGTCCTTTAAGCTCCTTTCTAGATCCTAGTAATGCCAACAACCTCCTTTTAAACCGCAAAAATGGAAAAAAAATATAAAACACTTATAAACCATGCTTCTTCCTCTAAACTCTCAAGAACACCTTATTTTTCTCTTATCTTAAACCTTTTCCTTCAGTTTAAATCTTAGAATTTGCATGAAAAAGGTGAAGAAAGTTTGCAAGAGGTGATGAAGGTTAATGGTGGCATGTTAGGTTGGATTTCAGAGAGTGGGGAGTAGATTTTTGAGGTATGACAGAGAAAAATTATTTCTGTCGCACCTGCTGTAACACTTGCCAATATTGCTAGAAAGATCCCAACTACATAGGAGGATGCTACGAAACCTTTTTCTAAAAATTCATTTAAATTAAAACTTTTTCATATTTAAAAACTAATTTAGTATAAACATGCAATTTAAAATAAAAGACAACCATGTATCTTAAAACTCGATCCAACCGATTGATAATATATAACAAAACCAATTTGGGCTTACATCATCCAAATGTTACAAAAGTATATCAAAATATCGATTATATGCTCTTAACATAAAAGGCATGTACAAAACTATTTCATACCCCATGACATGTACAAAATGAATAAAAGAATGTCATGTATGTTCACTTATCCTCATATGTGAGTTTGTTCTGACTGATTTCTATATGAGTTTGCTACTCTTTAGTTAACTTTTTTCTATCAGCTCCAAACCTGCATGCAAAAAAATACTCACACTTTAAGCAACCTAATGCTTAGTGGTACATATATGCATAAAAATTCTACATATTATCATGTCATGTCATACCATTACTATGCCATGTTTATATCATTTAATTTGTGATCAAGCCTGGGAATATACATTCCAGATGTTTCATTCCTTTTTGTCTTATTAACATACCTACTTATACCATAGACATAACAGATATAAACATGAATTCATAATCATTTCCATAATCAATATGATAAACCACATATAACCAAATCATATACATATGATTATCAACCATTTCCTTATTATCAATTACCATACCCATTTTACTTTGCTTGTCCAAAACTCTAAGCCTGATTATTCGAATACGGGTTGTAAAACAAACGTACTCATAACCCAAGCTTAAATCATCATGCTCATTATCTTTATATATTCATCTAAGTCTCTCAAGTCAAAATCTAAGCTTAAGCCACATTGTCTTTATATCAATATATCATATGTTATCATGAGCCCCTCAATGATATGTCATCTATCTTATGTTAAGTCGTAGATTAGAGAATTGGACATTTAGATCATAACTTTTATCTTTTAATTCCATTATCATAAACATGTTATCCCGCATTTAACCCCATTTATGCATCATCATAATACCAATAAATAAATGTCATATTACATCACTCACATGCCATTATCTATGTATATATACATCTCATAACATGTGCTTAAACAAAATCCACATATAACATCATTAATTAAAAAAATGCATATTATGCATTAACTATACTTCATAGGTGTGAATACCCATTCACGGCTGTAATGGTATCTTTCACAAGTGTCTTACCCGTGAATCAACACTTGAAAACTACTGCATATAGAACACACAATGTTTACAGATGTGAACCTATGTATTCACAGCTTCCTTAGTCGTGAAGCAAGGCATGAAAGCTACTGCCCGTTCTGAACTCACATTTCAAGACCGTGACTCCTTTGTCATATGCATGAAACTAAAGCTGATAATTTATATTTTACACATGTAATCATGTTGTATCACTATTTGTATAAATTTAAACATATCGTTTTGTGTCGTGTAATCGTGTAACACATTTATAAATAATTATATACACACATATATAATTACAAATAACTAAAGTTAATATTTCATAAGTAGATATTAATTTTCATAATTAATTAATAATTTGGTATGGTATAACATATATATAAATGTATATAAGCATACATGTATGTGCGCAAAATAAAATTTAAGTATTTAATTATCTATACAATTACTATTAATACAAATTATAGATAATTTGTTAATTTTTATTCACATATATTAAAATAATTAATTATAATATAATATATTGTAAATTTATTCATATATAAACTTATACATATGTTTAAAAATATTAATGCATAATTCAATAATTTAATTATTATATATTTTACATATTTTTAAATATATCTAATCATGTCATAAACAGGTTAGGCATATATGTATTGTGTTGTGAAAAGTTCATGTAGTGTCATGTTCAAAATTGTTAGCTTTACGTGAAAGCTTGTTTTGTTCATGTGTTCACAACCGTGAATCCTGTGTTACGGGCATTAATCTGAAAATTTTAATGGCAATATAGGATTAAAAAATAGAGTAACTCAAATGCACGCTAACAACA
Organism: Triadica sebifera; assembly: GCA_023653625.1. Taxonomy (NCBI): domain Eukaryota; kingdom Viridiplantae; phylum Streptophyta; class Magnoliopsida; order Malpighiales; family Euphorbiaceae; genus Triadica; species Triadica sebifera. Next base: position 30,433,721 of record CM042902.1, read on the forward strand.
TGCTTGAACAACTTAAAATCTCATTTAAACAACATTTAAGCTAACAATCACCCCTTTTAGGTCATTAATACCACAACATAACATATTATGTCATTCAAGCACACAATCTCATACAACCAAGTCATTACCACTATTATTAAGCCATTATATCATCCTTACACATATAAATCTCATAACTAAAGACATATGCATAACTTATGTCATGTTTTTAACTCATTTCAATGCATAAAATATGCCAAGGATGCAAAGGTTTAAATTAAAATGTCATATATGCTAATTTAGATCTCGAGTCAAGACTGTTACAAAATTGACACATCGGTCCGATCAAGTCTAAATTCGTATTTTGACCAAAAAAAATTTAAATAATGATAAATAATTGAAAAAAATGCTCAATAAAACATATAAAAGGTGTAAAGTTGTTGATGTTAAATTACAGTGAAGAACCTAAATGCAAATTTGAAAAGTTTTGGAATAAATTTGTAATTTATCAAAAATTTGAAGATTAAATGTGATATTTACCATTTAAATATATTTTTGGACATAAAAATATCATTTTCTCTACCCACTTTAAGTAAGAGGAGATTAAAGTGTTAATTATGCAAAAATATCAAGGTTTATGGTCAAAAGTGGGCTTGGCTCTACTTTAGGACTTTTCAGTTTTCTTCTTCCTTTATCACCTTATTTTACTTCATTTTTCTACATTTCAAAACCAGCCCCAAGTTCCTTACATCCAACATAGCCAAAAACTTTATTCTAGAGAGAGAAAGAGAAAAAAATGGAAAAAGGTGTTTTCAAGCACAATGGACATAGGAGAAGCTAAAGGGAGTAAAAAGAAGCTTGAAAGAGGAGAGAGAAACCCTTAATGGTTTGGCCATGGAAGGTGAAAAGTGAAAGTGAGATCTTTTCTTCTCTTTTACAACTTTCTCTAAACAAAAATGTAGTTTTAAACTCATTTGGAGTTTGGTTTGAAGAAAAGAAGGATTTATAGAGAGAGAAAATAGGGGTTAGAAATATATGATAGAATAAAGGTTTTTATGAGTTTCTTGCATATTTTAGGTGCTCAAAAAGAGAGAAAAAGGTAAGGGAAAGGAGAATGAGATATAAATTACCAAAGAAATAAAAGAAAAATAAGGTATGTGCATGCCCTAAGGTAATAGCCTATAAAATTATTATATGTTTGCATGATTTAAATATTTGGCATGTTAGTTTATAATTAGAATGGATTTGGCTCTGTAGCTTTGCATGAACTTAGAATTTGAACATGGTTAAATGAGTTATATTGTTCGTATACTTTGCTAGAAATTATTATAGAGCAATCTATATAAATTATGTTATAACTCAAGTTATGGAATTCGGATTGGTGCATTCTTTGTTAAGTTTGAAACTTAAATATAGGAATAAAACTTTCGTGAAAAATATGAAATCTAATTTTGATCGTAGCTATATTTAATTTACTCATAAATGTTTGACCTGAAATCTATCTTAGAAATTTTGGATAAAAATTTCAGTGAGCAGTTGGTGTTCAAATAATTATAAATTTTGCTACAGAGTTTAGAATCAAGTGATTGAAATTGCATATTAAAGTTATAATCTTGACTATAATTTTTTAGAAGACCATTTAATTTAATTTAGATGGGATCGTACCCAAAATTCATATCCAAAACAGAGCATGAAAATTATTAGTAGTAGGACATATTATAAATTGGAAATTTTAACATGCAAATTAAATTGAACCTTATTATATAATGTGAATTATATTTATATTGAGTAATTATGTATTAAATTGACTCAATAAACTTTAAAATTAACGAGGAAAAAAATTATGAATTAATTATAGCAATGGTAAAGTCTTAAAACACCAAGCTTAGAACTAGAGTAGAGAATAGTTTTATATGCCAATCAAGAGAATAAAGACACTCGGTGATAAAATATGAAAGCCGACAATGGAAAAAATGTGCTCAATGTGATATTTTGAAAGTCGGTAAGGGCACAAATGCAATTGGTGCGATATTATAAAAGCAAGTAATGGCACAAATACGTTCGACACAATATTATAAATGTCGGTAATGATACTATTATAAATGTGTTTGATGCAATATTATAAAAAGTCGGTAATGACAACCATGTTATTCCTAATAGTGAGTTTAGTCATAGATGTTATGGGCACAAAGAAAATAATTTAAACAAAAAAAATATTGTGTGTAGATTATGCATGTTAACGGATGTAAGTAATGATGATATTTATATGAAATAAGTAAATAATAAATGTAGATAAAGAAAAAAATGATTTTTTGGCATAAAAAAAGATATTAGATTGCATATTGTTGTTTAATGCATATTTTATAGTATATTATCTTTCTGTATACAACACTAAGCCTAGTGCTTAGTGTGAGAGTTTTTTTTCAAACAGATACAATGAACTGAAACTTGTAGATAGTAGTTGATAAAGTCTATAGAATCCTCTATTGGTGAAGCATCAGTGTTAGTATATAGTGGGTTTCATAATTTTGACCTTTTGTTAATTTATATTTGCATTTTGTTATATCTTTGTGCATATCAATGTATATAGTTTTCTTCTATTACAGTATTATGATGATTTAAAATTATTATATTTGGAAATATGTTTTGAAAAATATAATAATAATAATAATAATAATAATAATAATAATAATAATAATAATAATAATAATAATAATAATAATAATATTTGTGCTCTAATTTTTAATATTGAATAACTATTTATGAGATGAGGTAATGTAGCATCCCATTATCTGACCTCCTAGTGGGTAAAATGATGAGGTATTACATAAAATGTCAATATGTACGTACCTCTATAAAAATAGAGTCTTATCTACTCTTCAAGATTTTTAAGCTTGTCTATCCCTTTGTGATGTATTTTCTTACTCACTAGCAACACTTTACATCACAAAAACATTCTCATAAGACCCTTATAATAGTAAACACACTAAAACCAACCTAAAAATGATTTTCTATTACCACCTTTCAACACTATTGATAAAACCTTTAATTTTCAAGCTTCATAAGCTTTCAATGAGGAGATTTAGCCTAAAAAGAGGGTGAAAAAGATAGAGCAGAAATCATTAGCATGTCAGATATGGAACAAATGAGAGAGAAAAGTGTGACTGCCCACTTGTAGAACCAACTTGTGTTCACAGTCGTGAAACGCCATTCACGACCATGAATAACCTTTTCACAAGCGTGAATATCCTTTTCACTCTAAAAACAACCCACCACATTTAAATTCTATCGTGTTGAACTTTAGCACGACTTTCATAGACATGAAAGAACTCACATCACAAAAATGTATCATTTTCAAAACACCATCTACTTATCATCTCTCTCTAAACCAATATAATTTATAGGCACTAATAACTGGGTGTTACATATGCTCCCAACTTACCATTATTCATGGTCATGACTCATCATTCATAGACGTGACTCATTATTCATGGTCATGAAAAATCAACTTCATAGGCATGAACTCTAAAACCATGTTATTCACAGTCGCGATTACCAATCATGAGAGTGAATCTAAATCCACAACATTCACGACTATGACAACCTAGTTCACGTGCATGAATACCATCAAAACTCCACCGTTTTGAACCATAACATTTCACAAGTGTGAAAGCACTAACATCACTATACTCATTCCTTATCCCAAAATCTATCATTCTCAAACCCTTTCAAGCAAGCCACATGCCCTAATTAGTGAGTTTTATATTTCTTTTTCCCTTAAGAAATTTCATCCTTGAAATTCCTAATATGTCTACTCGAAACAACTAAGGGTACCATAATCACTTTCTTGCTTTCCCACATGACCTCTTCTGCAGCATGATTCTTTCATAGGACCTTAACTAGTGGTACTCACTTATTCCTAACCTCTCCAGCTAATATCTCAACTAATTCCTCTTTGTAAGACAAGTATGGTCTCACCTCTATGCTCTTGGTTGGAATGATATGAGAGGGATTCGATTTATACCTTCTCAACATGGATACATGAAAGACATTATTTATCCTATTTAACTATAGTGGCAAGGCAAGTCTACAAGTAACTGATTTGATCCTCTCTAAGATCTTGTAAGGTTCGATGAACCTAGGGCTTAACTTGTCATTCTTCCCAAATTTGAGAACTTTCTTATATTGAGAAACTTTGAGAAACATTTTTTCTCCCACTTGATATTGTACATCCCTCCTCTTAATATCGACATAGAACTTCTATCTGTAAAAATCTACCTTTAACCAATCTTGAATAATTCTCACTTTCTCCTCTATCTCATGTACTAATTATGGCCACATTAACTTCTTTCTACTGAGCTCGGTCCAACACAATAGTATCCAACATTTTCTACTACAAAGTACCTCATAGAAGGTCATCTAAATGATGGATTGATAGATATTATTATAAGCAAACTCCATCAACAGTAAATATTTGTCTCAGCTTTCTTTGAACTCTATCACACATCTTATTATATCCTTTAAGATCTGAATTACTTTCTTGGATTGACCCTCTATCTAAAGATGAAATTCATGCTGAAGTTTAGCTTGATGCCCAAAACTCATTGTAAACTACCTCAAAACTGAGATGTGAACTGTTGATCTCGATATGAAATGATGGAGATTGGAACCCCATGTAGCCATATTATCTCATTCATATACAACTCTGTTAATCTGCTAAACGAATAACCTCACCTAATAGATAAGAAGTGTTTTGACTATGCTAAATGAATCGTGATTGGCTGTAACACCCCTAAAGGTACTTAATGTTCTATCTTGATCAATTGACAAGTAAGGCATCTCGTAGTGAGTCTTTCTTCATTTCTAACTACCAATACTTCCCCTTTAAGTATTTGTACATCTTCTTACTTTCTGAGTGCATTGCATATCTCGTCTTAAACTTTTTGAATATCCTACGTTCAGATCTACAATATTAGGCATGTCACGATCACCGATTTAGGCCTATCTAGTGGGTGCACTCCATGACCGGTATAGTTAAGTCAATAAGGGCTGAGTGATATAGGGGCATTATTATTTGGGTTAAATATAGTCGTATAGGCATAAAAATTTTAATTTAAGATGATAGTGTAATATGAGGCATGAAGACTAATGAATAAGGGCACATTATTGCAATTTCGTACTTTGGCACGTAAATCGATGTGATATATCAGAAGAAAAAATATAGAGTTTTTTTGGTGAAAAAATGTTGATTTAAGCACACCGGAGTGTGGAGAATAATATTTTAAGGCCATAGGTAAAGTAAGATAGAAAAACTATGAAAATAAAAGCTCTGAAATTGCAAAGATACGATCGGTGGTGCAAATTTACTGTCCAATTTTTAGACCAGAAGTTAGAGATATGCATTCTCGATTGCAATAGTACTGATGTAATTACAATTAGATTCTAAGATTTTTGAACTTGAGAATTTGGAAATCGAATATCGAGTGAATTTTTACAGGCCTCATTAAGAAAAATTATTAAACTATAAAAATACAATTTTTGCATTGGATGTCGTTTTGCAAAATCGAAGATACCATTTCAGAGATAAAATTATTTTATAATTTTTGATATATTTAATTTCATGGAATTAATATTTTTTAGAAGTAAGATTTTGGAGAATTAAATTGAATTATGAATTAATTTGGAGAAAATTTGTGATTGGTAGAAAATTTAATTAAGTCAAAATTAACTAAGCTATGATTGGGTCATTTGCCAACCTAATAGATTAATTAAATTGTAATTGGCCAATAAGAAGGGAGATTAAACTTAATAAAGATTAATTAGCCATTATAAATCTACTATATAAAGTCAAAAAGAGATAACTATCCAATTAATTCTAGAAAATTCATGAAAAATTGAGAGAAAAAATAAAGTCTTCTTCTTCCCCACCTTGGCCGACTACCATGGCTCCAATTCTCCATGGTTTTCTCATTTTTATTTCATAAATTCTCCTCATTCAAGCTTAAGGGAGCAAGTTGGAGTTGAAGAAAAAAATATTGTTGGGTGAAATTCTAAGTCCGAAAATTACAAGTATGAAAGAGGTGAGATTTCTTCATTTTATTCTCAAAATTTATTTGATTTAAGTTAGTGTAAATTTCTTCTTTTGGTTGTTTTTGGAGTTTGATGATGATTTGGGTTGAATCTGCTGAAGAAAATGAGTTAGGATTTTATAGAAAAAAATTATAAAAAAAATGGGAAAGAAAGAAATATTATTAGGGAATAAGTGGTCGCACCATAATATATGTCGGGCGACTGAGAATAGTAATTTACGCGTTAATTAAACATAATATGATAAACCAATATAGAATTTTAATAAATGTGGAAGCCAAAAAATTTTGTTAGGAGATTTAATTTTTAAAGAAATATTAATATTTATTGATGGAAATAAGTAATTAGGAATTCAATTATTGTCAGACATAGCAGTAAAGCCAAAGACGAGAGTAGATAAAGGCAAGAACTAGGTAAACCAGAGAGGGGCATAAACAGATTTGTACAAACTTTATAGTAATAGCCATAGTGGTAATAATAATAACAGTAATAATTGATAACATATGGAATATAATATGACTTTTATTAAATAATAATAATAATTAATATAGTTATATAAATACTAATTTAGTGGTGAATTAATTTTAAAATATGAAATTATTTGTTTTATGGATATTATAATTATGCTTGACGTGATGAGTATGTTTTATATAAATGCTACATGGTACATGAGCATATAATATGGTGGGTATATATAAGGTATATGGTGGGTATACATAAGGTATTTGATTATATATATGTTGTATGTAATAATTATGATTAGGTTGACTATAATGTGTTTTATGATGTGTTAATTGGAAATTAGTTTATAATATGGAATTTTTGTTATTATGTTGAATTCGAAAAAAAATTAGCTATACGCTATGTGTACAAACATGAATTTTTAATACGGTATCTATGACAATTAAGAACGGAATTGATAAGGAGTATAATATAACATTCAGGCATAAACATAATATAAGGTTGAATGTTCATTATGCTATTATGTATGAATTAATATGTACAATTGGATATTATGTTAGCCCATAAATGAACTTGGACTAGAATAGGGTAGACTTGTTGGCATGTCAATAGGGTTATACGAATTATTTTGCTCGATTGAAATATATGGTTACATCCGACTCAGTCAGAATATATGATTATACAGATGTTTGACATCTACATATAGATAGGTGTTTTATACATATGGATACCCATTATGTCTCCCTAGTACTAAGTCTATGTGGTTAATTTATGGGTACAACAGGTAAGAAATTAGAAATATCTTGTATAATAATGTTATATTAACATGTTACTATGATGATTATGAATGTGACATCCGAAAATATGTTGGGAATTATCTTGGTTATTATAATTTATGATTTTGATTAAGGATAAAGTAATTTCGTGATTTAAATATATAAAAATATCTTATGATTAAATTTGATAGAACACATTTAACGTATAATATGTTTATAATTGATTAAAAAAACATATTAGGATAATTTGAATGATATATATATATATATATATATATATATATATATATATATATATATATATATATATATATATATATATATATAAGATTATTGTTATAAATCTTGTACTACTGAGTGTTATACTCAGCGTGAGAGTATTTTTCTCTCGCGTAAGTTGTAGATAGAAGGTTGCAAAGCGGTAAGAGTTGTAAATAGCACTGCAAAACCAATAGAGCCCACATCAAAGCAAAATAGCAATAACTTGGATATTCACATTTTATTTTTTTTAAATGGCTCATGTTGTATTTTATAAAAATAAAAAAAATAAAAATGTTCAGTGATAACATTGTATAACTTTTTTGAAAGATAAAAATTTTATGTATGCATGTTTATTTAGTATAAGCATATATTGATACATGGTTGTAAGTTCTACGCAAACGCATCAGTGAATAAGTAAAAAATACCACTTGATCTGATAGGGATTATGTTAGATTAAGGGGTGTTACAAGGCACACATAATCTACCTTCATAGCGCAAACCACCCTCTAGCTTAACTATGTACTCAAGTCTCTGTCATATCTTCTAGTTTAGATTTTGACTGATACTTGTAGTTTCGTTACAGGATACACCGAATCAATTGAAAACCAAATGTGTTCGCAACCGAAAAAAAAGTGATACGATTAGAGTTTAAATTTGGAACATATATAAGTAAGAAAACTAGTTACAAACTTGTGATGCTGAATTTTGTACAAGAACTGAGGAAAATGACTAAACTGTAAATTTTGCAATTTTTACTGCGTGAACGAGTCTCGAATTAATAGTATCGAGACATAGGATATAGAAAAATGAGTATATCGGTATATTTATAGGTTAAAACTTTCAAGTTTAGGAGCCGAAATCAAAAAATATAATCTAGGGTTCAGTTTTTTAGGAATAATGGAAAATATGATTTTATCGTTTTGACGCATGAATTACGAAACTGAAAATGTCAATACGCAGAACAAATTATAATGAGAATTTTAGTGTATTTAATTGTAGAAAATTAATTAATTTAGAATTTGAAATTGAAGAAATTAAAATTAAGTTGTGACAAGAGAATTTTATTCCAATACAAAATTAGTGCAATTAAATTAACTGGTAGATATAGTAATTAATGGAGAAATTTATAAAATATGTTATTGGTGAAAATTATTTAATTTGGAGTTCAAATTGGAAAAAAATATTATTATTTTATGGGCTAAATTGGAGGAAATGGAAGTTTAAGGATTAAATGAGAATTTGGAAAAAATAAAATAAAATAATGAATCAATTAATTTAATTAAACTTTATTAGTGTCAATTGTTGGGTGCGTGGCAGCCGGGTGTCCCCACCACAATGTAATCCTGCATTTGATTGATATAAAAAAGATAAATAAATAATAAAAACACAAATGTTGGCCATTCCTTTCATCCCACCGAAAAGAAAGAAAACACAAGTTCATGTCACTCATACCCACATCCACCATACCCACATCCACCATGGCAGCTTCGGCCAAGTATGATTGAATGATAAAAATTCCGATTTGCATGCGAAAGATGATTAAGGAGGGATCAAAACAAAAATTAAAGGCCAAAGGTAGGAGAAAATTTCATGAAAAGTGAAAGGAAGTTAAGGAACAAATCACGACCAGTCTTGAAGAAATTTGGGAGGTGAGTAAAATTTTTTTTTTTTTTTTTTTTTTGTGGATATAGTGTAGCTGCGAAAAAGAATAATTTTTTCGCTCTCCTTAACGTTTAAAACTTGTGCTCAATTGTACCAAAAGTGAAGTTAGGACTGGATGGTTATGGAGAAAATTCATGGATTGTGTAAAAGAGATAATTGATGATGAAATTGATCAACAATCTAATTAATTAATTAATTAATTAAAAAGAAAATCTAGATGGCTTGGCCACCCACCAGCTCGTGCCCCAACTTTTTTCCCTTTCTCTCTTAAACTCTTGAAAGGGCTGAGCTAAAATTGATGAACGGACATGGAACAATGTTATAATAGTGGAGCAAAGGTTAAGAAATGTTGAAAAGGCTGTGGAGTTAAAGAAAACACATAGTAATAGTAGTAGTAGTAATAATAATAATAATAATAATAATAATAATAATAATTATTATTATTATTATTATTATTATTATTATGACAAAAGAAATTTGAACAGCTTACTTGGGCATGTGGATCCGTGGGCTATTGGTGTTAATTTCTTAAATTTTACTCCATGCAAAATAAATAAAGTTGAATTGATGATTAAAACTTAAGGTGGAGGAAATTGGGGAAAATTTAATGTTGGTAAAACTTTGAAATAGGTCTGAAGCATGATTGTGGAATGGATGGAGTTTTGATGAAAGTAGATTAAAAAAAAAAGAATGTCTGGACAGCCCCATCTTATGATATAATCCGAAACTATTGTAGGGAAAATTATAGTTACATCACACAAATCAATGACAACAAAACACGAACAAATTAAAGGACACAACTGAGTTTTAGCTATGATTTTCATAAAGAAAATTTAGGGAAAGTAAGATAAAGTTATAAAATTATTAGATGGTAATCAGCTAAATTTTGATAAAATAATTGATAGAAGTTATTGAAAATAAAGAGAGGTACAATGTTGGTTGATATTTCAGAAAATTATGTTAGGAACACTACAGTCGAGGAACCTGATCGTGGGAAAGGCAAAAATCAGGTTGGTGACGTTAGCACCATACAGAGGTTTGTGCATACTTTATGGAAATAAACATAAATAAATAATAAAATTAAATAGTAATCGTGCTTTTGTCACTTATGTTTGCCTATTGTGATATTTAAAATACTAGATTGTTATTAATTATATGAAATTGAGTTAGTACCTATAAATAAGATATAAAATGACATAGATTAGTATGAGATCTAAAATTGATACAATAGAATACAGTGAATTAGCATTTTTGAAGTGAAACCATGAATAAGAGATATTAAGATAGAAAAGCGTTGGTGAACTGAATTAAATAATTAGTGTGTCTTCTATATATTTGTGATTTATTTGGTATGCTAAATATATGATTGATATGAATGTGATTATGCATATGTCTTCTATATATTTGTGATTTATGCATATGCATGATATTGTTGTTTGTGACATGGTAAATTTATAGTTGATAACAGGAGATTTGTGACTATATGACTATTGTATTGCGACAATGGACATAATTGCAATAGAATGATAATGAAATGCATATGAAGAGTATGAGACATATGATAACAAATACAATAATATTGTTGTGAAGATTCGAGCATGAAATCCTATGGCATGTTATATATGAATATAACTGGTATGTAATTGATATATGTTTAGTATATATTTTGCATATGTGTGGCATATGTGTGAATGGTGGTTCATATAGTTCTTGTAGTAAGGAGGATAAATAATTATATGCACGAAATAAATTATATATATGCTTATAATTTAAGCCCAATAATGAGTCATAACTTGTTGGCATGTCAATAGGATCATACGGTTTCGGCCGAGACATATAGTTTTTAGCGGGATATACGGCTACAACTAGGACATCCAGTTTTGACCGGAATATATCGCTTCAGCCAGAACATTCAGCGTTTCAGCTAAGATATATATATATATATACCTTTTTCATACGACCTCCATGTCGGGATATGTCTTTGCATTTTCCTATGGTCTAGTCTACATAATTTAATTTACGGGTATAACAGGTAAAATTGACAATTATAAATTTAATTTTTGATGCATTTTTTAATGTGACAATTTGAAATGACATGTTATATGGTTATGATTGAACAACAGTAAAAAGGTTATGATATGCAATATTGTATTAATGTTTTTAAATGTTATTTGCTTTAGAGGCATTATTTTCTTTTATATATTTTATGTTCTGATATTAGAAATGCATGACTTCAGTTATCTATGTTATGATGGATATTAAAAATGGTATGCTAAATTGATATATGAATTTTTTTTTAAGGAAAAATTTGATTGTTTCTATAAAATTTACACCACTAAGTTAAAACTTAGCATGAGAGTTATTTTTCTCTCACACAGGTTTAGTTCTTGGGACAAAAGTGGAATATAGGTAGATAAGAGTCCACAAATCTAGTGATTCCACTAGAGAAGAGCAGCAGTGGCAGTAATAGTGGTAGCAAACCAATTAGAGTCAACATACACATGTAGTCATGCCATGCGCACATTGCAAATTTTTAATGCATAATGTATATTTTGAAAATGTATGTTTGTAAATAAAATCATGTACAAGTTTATGGACTATGAAAAATACAATTCATATATGTTTATAATGTATATTTATTCTTATCACGAGTTTTGAATTAGTTTATGTATACTATATGTAATGTTTATAATTAGGGCATATAAGTTATGTTTGTGATTAGTGAGAGTTGGGATTTTAAAAGGAGTTTTAAGAGTTTTATGTTGCTGAAATCAATTGTTTCATGCCCATGACAATGGGTATCACAACCGTGAATATCGAATTTTAGTTAGCACCTATGATGAGATTTTTCACTACCGTTCACAATCGTGAAGGGGTGGTTCACGCCCGTGAAAGAGGAGTCACGACTTTGAAGCCTGGACAGTATGAAAAGGTGAGGTAACCACATTATTCTTCCTGTCATTCCTTTAAATCCATTCACCACTCCCTGTTAACCAACCTAACGTGTCATTTTGCATCTTCTTCTTCCTCCAAACTCCATCTTCCTCCATTATGGAAGCTTTGAAGATCAATTTTTGTGAGGGTAAAGTGAGAGGAGAAGTTGTGAACTTGTATGTGAGAGTACGATTTTGGTGTTTTCTGGGTTTGATTCAAGTTCTAGAGGCTAAAAGGACATTTTTGATCTTACTATAATAGGGTAGAGAAGCTGGGAGTCCATCTCAAAAGAGAGGACAAGCTTGAAGAGCTCAAGTTTTATCCAATCTCCATCCTAGGTGTAAGGTTTTTACATAACAACTTTTTAAGCTTTAATCTTGCATTTATATGTTGGTGTGACTTGAATGCATCTCATTATGATTGTTGGTTAATGAAATTTATGATATTTAGGGTTGAAATGCATGATGGGAGTTTTTTTTTTGTTAAATGATTGTTTTAAGAAGTTAGAGAAATCATTTTGGTTAATATAAATGATTAGAAAATATATGGTTATGATAAATGGTTAAAATGCATGCTAGAGTGTTGATAGGATGTGTGACATTGATCAACCGTAGAAATATTGCATGTGAGAACGGTATGAAAATGGTTGTGCTCTGCTTTGCTATGAAATCTGGAAAATTTCCATATTCACAGTCGTGAACAAATGAGGGTTGACAAGCGTGAAGGTCATGAAAATAAGTTTGTATGCTGAAGCAGATCCATTCATAGGTAGCTTCACGATTGAATTCATGATTTGGTTCATACCCGTAAAGGGATGATCACGGCTGTGAACATATGCTGAATCACGGTTTGGTTCACGGGAAAACTACCCGTGAAGTAGTGTTTCATAACCGTGAAAGGTTATTCATGGGCGTAAAGCTGCTTAACTTGAAAATATATTATGTTTACATGTGAATCAAAGTTGATTTATTTTGAGACGGAGTACCTCTATTGTATGTTATAACATAGTATGATAATACATGTGGTTGTGATTTATGAGAAATCATGGTTGATGAACAATATGAAATATATGTGGTACGTGTTGTGAAATTGTAAACCCAATAATTTGACTAGGACTAGAGCTAGGATAAATAGCATGCCATTGAGGGGAGAAATCAGTTCCATGTGACATATATTGGTCATGATTAAGACACTTTGAAGGCCTAGGGGTAAGCAATGAGAGCTTCCTCAATAGGGTTATATTGAAGGCCTAGGGGTAAGCTATGAGAGCTTCCTCGGTTGGGTTATATTAAAGGCCCAGGAGTAAGCAATAAGAGTTTCCTCGGTTGAGATATATTAAAGGCCTATGGGTAAGCAATAAGAGCTTCCTTGGTTAGGTTATATTGAAAGTCCAAAGGTATGCAATGAGAGCTTTTTCTGTTGGGTTATATATACGAGATGTTTTGAAGGCTCAGGGCCTAGCCAGGTGGGCTTCCCTTGTAGCCACTTTGTACTCTCGTTTTCCTCATACAGGTTTTCTGGGAAGCTTAGACAGGTATCTTGAGAGCTCTCATGAGAGCTGAAGAGTATATGTATCTATTTTAGTCTAGTTATGAGTATAGCGGGCAGCAAAATGGTAAGTAAATACTTCTAAGTGTGGTGTACACTTGTATGATTCTAGTTGGTTATTTGATATATCATGTTCGATGTATGTTATATATATATATATATATATGAGATCTTTATGGTATGTCATGTATGTGAGCTAGTGCATGTGCAGACTTCGAGGTAAGTTGTTGTAGTAGCTCAGTGAGTATATCATGTATATATATATATATATATATATATATCATATGTGTGTGTGCTTTGCATGTTGTTATGTACCACTAGGCACGAATTGCTTAGCTCATGGACTTTCAATGCATAGGTTTGGAGCATAAAGGAGGATCGACAAAGGAGGACACCTAGTGATCAGAGCCTTGGATATACACTTAGGGTGGGTGATACACGGTTGTACTTTTTGGTTATTTTGTGGGTTGAGTAGATATAGTTTTACATGTTGTATTTTATAGACATATAGTTTTATAACTACTCATTTTGTATAAACTTTAGGCTAGTGTTGCTCGTTTAATTTATGTATTTAACTTTATTTTATCAAGATTTTTAATGATGATTTATTTTATTTAAGTCATCATGGTCATGATGGATGAAAGTTTTAAATTATGACATTTTAACTCATGTGCATCGTAGAATCTTTTGCTATAATCAGGATTATTCTTAATTATATCGACGGGTGTTACATTGTATGTCTACAAGTCCTATGCAGGCACATATATTAATCAGTCATAAACACTACCTTACTTGTCTGAGGTATAAAAGGGTAAGGGGATGTTACAGTATCTCCCCCTTAGAGATCAACTCAATTAACTTAGCTAGTTTGGCATTCTACTTCTGTGTATCCTTGATCTCTTTGTTCAAGGTCAATCGGATGTGTAACTCTGCTAAGGTCTTCTTACTTAGTGCATCAGCCACAACATTAGCCTTTCCTAGATGACAATCAATGACACAATCGTAATCATTTATCAATTCTAACCATCTCCTCTGCCTTAAGTTCAAACTTTTGCGGTTGATGAAAATGTAATACTTTTTTTGTACAAATAATGACGTCATATATTCAAGGAAAAAATAATGGTTGTCAATTCTAGATCATGTATCGAGTAATTCTTCTTATGGGGCTTCAATTGTCTAGAGGCATAGACAAATAATCTTCCTCTCTTGCATCAAGACATAACCCAATCTGTTATGAAAAGCATCGTTATAAATGACATACTCATTGTCAGAAACTAGTTGTGTCAGTAATGGAGCTTTTGTTAACAAACTCTTAAGATGATCAAAAGTTTACTAGCACCTATTTATCCACTCAAACTTGATGTCTTTCTTTAGCAATTTGGTCAACGGAGAAGCAATCATTAAGAACCCCTTAACAACTTCATGTAGTACCTTGTCAAGCCTAGAAAACTCATGATCTTAGTAACATTTCGAGGAGGCTTCCAATTCAAGATCGCCTTGACTTTGTCAGGATCTACTCTAATCCCATTTTTCTCCTAGAGTACGCTAAAATATCATCTATAAAAACCACCACAAACTGGTTTAGAAATAGCTTGAAGATCTGGTTCATCATATCTATGAAAGTAGCTAGAGCGTTGGTCAACCTGAAAGGCATAACCAAAAACTCATATTAAATATATCTAATTCATAAAATTGTCTTCGTTATATCATTTATCTTGATCCTCAACTGATGATACTCTAACCTGAAATCAATCTTAAAGAATACTTTTGCACCTTTTAACTAATTGAAAAGATCATCAATTTGTGGCAACGAATGCTTGTTCTTAATGGTCACATTGCTCAATTGTCTCTAGTCTATGTATAACCTCATAGACTCATCTTTCTTATTAATAAACAACATCAGTGCACCCCATGAAGATACACTTGGTCTGATAAAGTCCTTATCCAATAGTTTTTATAATTGTGCTTTTAACTATTTCAACTCTAATGGTGTCATTTTATACAATGCTACTAATATATGAGCTATACTTAGAGTAAGCTCAATTGAGAATTTTATCTTTCTATCTAGAGGTAGCCCTGGCAGATCGTCAGGAAACACATCTGAAAACTCTTCCATTGTCGGAATATCCCTAAGATCAGGACTTCCCTTTCTAGTCTCAATCATATGAGCCAAGTAGGCCTCATACCCTTTCTTGATCATTTTTTGAGCCTTCATCATGGAGATGACTATCAACTATTGTGAAGATCTCTCACCCTAAACAATCATTGTCTCTCTTTTTGAAGTTTTCATCTCAACTGTTTTCACCCTGCAATCCATCATTGCATTCTGCTAAGAAAGTCAATCCATATCGAGGATAGCATCATACTCATGGAAGGGCAATTCAATCAAGTCCGCTAGAAACTCTTTTTTTGGCTAACTCTAACTCTAACCCTATCATTTGGACTAGAAATGCCCAGAACTAATACAAGCCTTTTTACTCAAAATCTATACAACACTGAAAAAGGGTTTTTTGAAGTCTCATCTAGATGACTCCTCTAATCTTTTTAGCTTCATTATCTTCTCTACACTGATTGTAGAAGATACCATCTTCAAATTGTCTTCATGCTAAAGTGAAATTAATTGAAATCCAATCTTATCTCTTAGACCATCTTTAAACCAGTAGCATTTGTCTGCCCCATCTCTGATAACACTGGTTGCATACCTACTTAGTCTGGTAAACTCTCTTTCATATTATGTCACAATCATGTTTTCCTACCTTAACTTCAAAATTTTTTTTTTCTTCTCATCAAAATAAAACTTTGACACATATTACTTTTTGAACTCTACCGCAAACAAATCCCAAGTAGGTCGTTATGGAGTATGAGGCTTTTGAAGAACAAACTTCCACTATTCGTCTAAAGAAGCAAAATGACATATCTAGCCTTATGTTCCTCAGAATAATCAATTTCTTCAAAGACCCTCTCGGTCTTCTCCAACCAATATTTTACAGTAGTTGGGTCGTTGTCTTTCTTGCATGTGAAATTTATAGCCCCTTCTTTCCTCAACCTATCTATCTACATTCTAGGCCTTGGTGGTGGAGAAGGTGGATGTGGCGATGGCACAACATGTGCTAACCGATGTAGAAGAGTTGCCAAGTTTTGCATCATAAGATCATAGGCTTGATTCGTTTGACTAATCATCGGCTGCTGTAAATGAAGGCTAGCATCTGGCCCCTAGATTACTAGTTTGGCTATATTGGTTTTGACCCTTTATATTTTATGGGTTGTTACTCTCAACCACATCATAAGATTCGATCCGTGAAGCAAGGGAAGTGCCTGAGGTACTCTTTCTATCCAAAAGAGTACCGACATAATCTGCATCAGAATATCCTATGATATGGAAAAATGAATTTCTAGGATACCATAAGTTTAGATGCAATGTGCCATTTAAGTATTTTAAAATCCTTTTTACAACATTCAAATATGATTCTTTAGAACAAGATTGAAATCTAGTACATAAGCATACATTATACATTATATCGGGTCTAGAGGCAATAAGGTATAAAAGTGATCCGATCATACCTCTATAAAGCTTTTCATTTATGCTTTTTCCCTTCTCATCTTTGGCCAATTTTGTTAATGTGCTCATAGAAGTCTTAGTATTTTTGCATCATTCCATTCCAAATTTTTTAATTAACTCTTTGGTGTACTTGGATTGGTTGATGAATATGTCCTCATTGCTTTGCTTGATTTGTAGACTAAGGAAGAACTTAAGTTCGCCTATCATGCTCATTTCAAATTCCCTAGCCATACACTTAGCAAATTCTTGGCAAAACAATTCATTAGTAGACCCAAATATGATATCATCAACATAAATTTGAACAATTAAAATGTCATGCTTATACTTTTTAATAAATAAGGTTGTATCAATATGTCCTTTTGAAAAATTATTTTCTAAAAGAAAAGAACTTGGTCTTTCATACCAAGCTTTTAGAGCTTATTTTAATCCATACAAGGCTTTTGAAAGTTTAAAAACATGATTAGGCAAGTTATGACTTTCAAAACCCGGAGGTTGTTCTACAAATACTTCCTTTTCTATAAAACCATTTAAGAATACACTTTTGACATCTATTTGAAAAAGTTTAAAATTCATATGGCATGCAAGTGTTAAAAGTATTCTTATGGCTTATAATCTAGCTACCGAAGCATAGGTTTAATCATAGTTTATACTTTCTTCTTAATTATAACCTTTGGCAACTAACTTAGCTTTATTCCTAGTTATTGAACCTTGTTCATCTAACTTATTTCTAAACACTCATTTACTACAATTGATTTGATGGTCTTTGGGTTTAGGAACTAAAATCCATACCTTACTTTTCTCAAATTGGTTGAGTTCCTCTTGCATAGCAATCACCTAACTTTCATCATTAAGAGCCTCATCAAGATTTTTAGGCTCAATTTGAGAGACAAAAATAAGGTTATAATCTAAGAGTTTGAGATGAGATCTAGTACTTACACCTTTAGTAGGATCACCAATAATTTGTTCCTTGAGGTGATTCTTTATCATTTTCCATTCCTTTGGAAGCTCTTGGTTGTCTTATTCTTGAGCTTGAGGTAGAGAGACATCTTGTTGTTGTTTCTCTTGATCATCATCTTTCTCATGATCAAGATCAAGCTTCTCCATTGTTCATACAATATCATCAAGAACACTACATTTCACAAGATCAAGCTTACTAGATTTATCAAAAACAACATGCATAGACTCTTCAACAAATAAAGACCTTTTATTAAAGACTTTATAAGCTTTGCTAGTTGTAGAGTATCCTAAGAAGATACCTTCATCAGATTTAAAGGCAAAATTTCTAAGGTTGTCTTTGGTGTTTAATATAAAACACTTGCATCCAAATACTCTAAAGTAAGATATCATGGGTTTTCTTTCATTTCACAGCTCAAAAGAAGTTTTGTTTAAAAGTGGTCTTTTTAAAACTTGATTTGAAATATAACACATAGTACTAGTGGCTTCGGCCCAAAAGTAGGTTGGTAAACCATACTCATTAAGCATTATTCGAGTCATTTCAATTAAGGTTCGATTTTTCCTTTCTACTACCCCATTTTGTTGAGATCTCCCAGAAGTTGAAAAATCGTGTGAAATTCCATATTCTAAACAAAAGTTTTCAAAATTTTCATTTTCAAATTCTTTGCTATGATCGCTTCTTATTTTGGAAATAAAATAGCATTTTTCATTTTGAACTATTTTAGCAAAATTTTTGAAAGATTCAAAAGCATCACTCTATTGAGCTAAGAAAATTACCCAAGTAAATCTAGAGTAATCATCAACAATGACAAAATCATAGTATTTACCTCCTAAACTAGCAACTCTAGTAGGTCCAAAAAGATCTAAATGCAAAAGTTGTAGAGGTTTAAATGTACTTACTACATTTTTGGATTTGAATGATGACTTTTGTTGTTTTCCTCTTTAGTAAGGTTTACATATTTTATCTTTTTCAAATTTCACTTTTGGAAGTCCACTCACTAGATCTCCTTTACTAAGGCTTTGAATTAATTACATGCTTACATGACCAAACATTCTACGCCATAGCCAAGATTCATCACTAATAGATATAAGACACTTAGAGGAAAAGTTAGATATTTTGTGTAAGTCTATTATGTAAATATTGACATCTCTATCTCCTTTGAATATCTCTTGGCCACTTAAAGAGGTTACAAGACATTCATTTGAGGTAAATATAACTTGGTTTCCCTTATCACATAATTGACTTACATTTAACAAATTATGTTTCAAACCATCAATAAGCAAAACATCTTCAATAAAAGTTGTATGATTAATACCAATAGAGCTAATGTCAATTATCTTACCCTTAGCATTGTTCCCAAAGGTTACCTTATCACCATTAATTCTTTTAATGTGATTGAAGAGTTATTTGTTTCCGGTCATATGCCTAGAGCATCCACTATCCATAAGCCAAATATTTTCCTTTATAGTGGACTTGAGGCATACCTATAAAACCACAATTCAAGATTGGTTTTTAGGTACCCAAACAAACTTGGGTCCTTAGGGGTTAGCACTTGAAGGTTCCCAATGAGCCTTCCTTGTCCAACAATGCTTGTTGATATGACCAAATTTCATGCAATAATTCCATTATTTAGCTCTATGTATGTTTTTTGGTTTTGACATACTTTTAGGTCTTAACATCCTTTTAGAATGAGTTTGTGTGCAATGACATACACATGCATGATGAATCGGTGTTTTCCTAGGTGTATGCCTTTTATACATAAAAGTATGATTGATCTTTTGAGGTTTCCCTCTTAAGCCAAGTGACCCTTAACTATTCTTCTTTTGAATAGAGGGTTTTGTGTGTGCTATACTCTTAGCTCTTGGGACTATTACCTCAATTGTGGAGGTTTGTGTTGCACTAGACTTAACAAATATAGTCTTGTGAGATGAAGATGATGTTTCATTAAAGCCTAGACCATGTCTTATTAAAGGTGATCTTTGAGAGACCATGAAAGTATCTAAACTCTCTTTTCTTTGAGAGACTATGAGAGTATCTAAACTCTCTTTCCCTTTATGAAACTTTGAAATTGAGTTTCTAAGTTCCTCAACTTCATTTTTCAAAATATTGTTTTCTTTAAGCAAAGATTTAGTTGAGGGTCTACAGGAATACTCATCTGAAGATTTTTGAAGAGTTTCATTAGAAGTCTTAAAATCAGAATTCTCTTTTTGTAAAACTTCCATTTTATTTTTCAAATCTAAAATATTATTTTTATAAGTTTTAAATCTACTTTTATATTTTTCTAATTTTAGGTTCGACACTTCTATTAAACTTTGCTCATCATCATCATCATCTTCACTATCATTATTATTATCACTGCTATTATCATTAAAAGAGTATGAGTAAGAAAGTCTACTTCATCCGTGAAGTGATCCTCTAAAACCATGAAACTTAGGTTGACCTCTTCTCCTTCATTATCATCTTTTTTGCTTAAAGAGCTTTCGTCATCCCATATGGCTTTGTGACCTTTCTCCCCATCATCTTTATGAAATATTTTCTTGTGTTTCTTTAGCTTTGGATATTTTGGATTGACATGTCATTTATTCCCGCATTCATAATACTTTACCTCCTCTTTATTTCTTTGAGAGTCATTTGAGGAGTGTTTGAAGTTTCTTTGTTTGAAGTTTAGAGAATTGCCAAGTCTCTTTTCAATCATTTTTTTATTCTTCTTCGGAGCATGGCAATGTCCTCATTCTCATCATCACTCTTCTCTTCATCATCTTCAATTACCTCTTGAGATTTTGAAGTAGTGGCTTTGAGTACTAGAGGCTTTCTCTTTTCTGGTTCAGTTTCAAGTTCTTTATCTCTTTTACTGTCATCCCTTGCGTTAAAATTTTTCCAGTAAGCACATTAATAGGCATGATGCTCATGTCTTCCTTGGCCTCTTCTATACCTGTAACTCTTGAACCATAGTCTTTGAGAGGAAGGTTTCTTAGAATTTTGTTTTTCACATCTTCCAAGCTCAAGTATTTTCCAAGCTTTCTCATTCCATTGATGATGGCTAGAAGATGGTTCGTCATGTCAGTGATGGATTCATTAGATTTCATTTTGAAGAGGTCATATTCTGAAGTAAGAAGTTGAATCTTCTTGGATTTAACTTGCTTGGTTCTTTCATTATAATTCTCCAATGTTTGCCACATGTTATATGCGGTAGGATAATGTTGGATTCTACCACATTATTCAATAGATAAAGAGCTTGCAAGGATTGTCATTGCCTTTTTGTTTTTGAAATTAGCTCTTCATTGAAGCTCCATCCAATCATCTCTTAAAAGAATTTCTTCTTCACCATCAACTCCTTTCTTGGTTAGGGGTGTCCATTCTTTTCGAACACTATCCCAAACTTCAATTCCTTCACTATCGAGATATGTCTCCATCCAGAATTTTCAATGAGTGTAGTTCGCTCCATTGGCCATTTCTTGTTCCTTGCTAGCGCTTATTAGGCTTTATTGCTAGACAAGCTCTAATACCAATTGTTGCCCAAACAATGAACCAAGAAAGGGTTGAATTGATTAGCAAATAAAAATTTGCTTAATTGAAATTGCGGAATAAATAAAATAAAGGAAGGAATGAGAGATATCTCACACAAGATTTATAGAGGTTCGGGTATTAACAAACCCTCATCCTCTCCCAAATCTCGATTTGGTGTTTCACTAACATACAAAGTGTTACAATGGAGTTTTTCAAGCTCACTCCCAATTACAGTTTTTCTCTCAATGGCTAACACCTAACCTAGATATTCCCTTGTGTTTTTCAATGGCTCACATAAAAACCAATTCCTTGTATTTTATGGCTCACACAATAAACCCTTAAAAGTGTTTCACTCTTAACCCAATATACCCAAACTCACTTTTGAGTAATTGATTACAATAAAAAATATTCACCAACCTACAATGCTGAGAAGTTATAAGCAATTACGTTTTGACAAAAAAATAGAGGATTGTTGAAAAATAATTTATGCATAAGGCTACAACAAGATTAAAGATGAAAAATAATTGTTGTTATTCTTTTGGGATTCATAAAATGACTTGCATTTGTACTCTCTTTGTGAATTATAGCTGTTTGGGTGCATTTAATGCAAAAATAGCCGTTGAACCAACTCTTAATTCGCACCATACATGTTTCTCTGTCCTACTTCACGGGCATGACTATATGTGTCACGGGTGTGAATGTTCTTCCAAGCCATGCTCCAAATGGTGACTCTGGTCGTGACACTCTTTGGAAGAATTGGAAATGTTTGGTCACGGGAGTGACACTTTGCTATTTCTTTGATTTTTATCTTCAAAAGTTGTCTTTCAATCTTGTTTTATGTTCTAATCAAAATATATCCTGTTTAACACACTTAGAATACAAACATTGCTAAATACATTATTACTATTTTATTTGTTATCATCAAAATGATGGAAACACCCCTCAAGGTTCAATATTCACCAAAATTACTATCACACAACATTCAAGTCCATGAAATGTCAGTTCATGACCATGAATCTAGTAAAATTTCCAAAAAAATCAAGTTAAAACAAAGCATACCACTTTACATGCAATATTTCTTTAAGATTGACCAATATCAATCGCCCTATCAACATTCTAGAATAGTTTTGCATCATCTGACATTCCATTAACCTTTTATAGAATCAATAATGAGCATTTCAACACATTTACCAAATCAAAATCTACTAATTACCATAACTTAGCATTTAAACCTAAACATGCATTTTTAACTTGAAAATTGTGCATTTTTACCAATCAACAACCAACCCAACACACATTTAAGGCATACCAACATAAAATTTAAAATTTAAAACTTTGAAAATAGTTATGTACATATCTTTCACCAAAATGGAGCCTTAACTAATACTCTAAGCTTTTCAAGTTGTTTTTCCCCTTGGGATGGTCCTTCAAGCTCCTTTCTAGATCCTATCAATGCCAGTTGAATCTTCTTAGATCACAAAAACGAAAAACAAACATAAAACACCCTTAAACCATGTTTCTCCCTCTAAACTCTCGAGAACTCTTTTTTTTCTCTCTTCTCTCAAATCTTTCCCCTTAGTTTAAATCTTAGAATTTGTGTGAAAAAAAGGAGAAGATAGGTTATAGGAGGTGATAAAGGTTAATGGTGACGTGTTAGACGGGATTTCAAAGAGTGGGGAGTAGATTTTTGAGGTATGGCAGAGAAAAAAATCGTGTCTATCTCATCTGCTCCTAACTGACTAGCATTCATAGCTATGACTCATCTTTTACGGGTGTAACTCATCATTCATAGGTGTGACAAATTAACTTCACGAGCGTGAACACCAAAATCATGTTATTCACTGTCGTGACTACTAATCATGAGAGTGAACCTTATGACATTTACAGTCGTGACAACCAAGTTCATGAGTGTGAATACCATCACAACTCTGTTGTTTTGAACCATAACACTTTCATAGGCATGAATCATCATTCTCTGGCATGAAAGTACTAACATCACTATACTCAATCCTTTACTCAAAATCTACCATTCACAAACCCTCTTAAACAACCTGCATAACTTATAGACCCTACTTAACAAGTGTTATAGGGTAATACACCAAGTTTTCATTTAATACATGATTGAAAGACATGTAATCTATTTTGGAATGTATTTTATAAACCTTGTAGCTAGATGAAGCCCAAACTACTATTTTTAATGTTATGAAAGCTTTTATAATTGCATTCTCTCTTCATAATTCTTATACAGATTTTAAAATAGTCATCTTGGCTATGATGCAACTAAAATGATCTTAAAAAGTTTCAAGTTTTATCATATTTTTATACATATGGCATTGTAATACTCACTTACATAGTTGGAGTTATTATAATTATATAATAGAATGTTACATGGTAACCAATGACTTGTAAATCCTATAAGTCTCTCATTTTTCTAGCTAGTTGAAGTAGAATATCTTAAATCTCCCACTAATTTCTAGTGGAGGGATAGTGAAACTTAAGCAATATGGGGAAGAAAGGATGGTCGAAGATGGAAAAGATGGGAACGTGTCGGGTTGTATGGTAAATTCGGCATTAATGGCTAACTTTTGACCAACTGAGCAATATTAGTAGTGAGAATACAACATTGATTGTCTCCAACTATGTAACTAGTGTTAATGAGGTAGAAAAAATTGGTGTAGATGGAGTAATAGAAACCACAACTACTTATGGGCCAAAAAAAGATATAAGAATGGTGGGATAAGAAGTTAGAATAGAAGAAAGTTGAGGTGCGGGAGAAAAAGGCTGAGGAGCTGAAGTTGAAGTTGTCACACTAACATTGACTATCAATTTTTTACTAATAATACAATGACTAAAAAAACCGCAAATGAAATAATGCTCATTAGTGTCATTAATAAAGATATTTTCAAAGTTGGATTAAATATTTTTTAAATAAAATATTATTATTTTTAACACATTTTATTGAAATATTACTATTTATTCTTACCATTAAAATTGGACTTAAAGATGAAGTAAATAAATATGTAAAGATAAAATTAAATAAACATGATAGTTTACGAATTTAATTAAATACAATAAAAAGTTAGAGACTAAATCAAATACCTCATTATAATTTAGGGACTTTAAAATAGATTTTTCCCTTTTGTAAATCACTATTCCATGGTTTCAATTAATTTATACTTATTTTACCCTTATAAAAATAATAGTCTATATTGTCCCTCTAATATAAAATATAATTCTTTCATTTCATGTTCAAAACGCAACAACCTTTTTTATTAGCAGATCTTTCTCTAACACTAGCTAACTGATAAGATAGCAAACCATACAATATCATATCATTTTTTAAATAGGAACCATATCATATCATATATATGTTATACTATAATCATAATTGGAAATTTAGAGTTGGAGTAGCGTTTTGTCAAAAGTGAAAGGCTTCAAGAAAGATTAAAGAGTAAATGATTTTTCAAATATCATTTTTTACCTCTAAGATGTGCGATAAGATAGTAAGGATCTTTTCTACCTTAACCAGATGTCTCGAATTTGAGGCTTATGTATGAATCATCTTTAAAACTTTGGAAGGAGCGCTTTACCTCTTTAACGAGTCTATCTAGCGTGAATCCAGATGATTGGATAATTGAAACAAAAAAAATATCATTTTTTTTAGTCTTAGTCATCCAATATCCTACAATCTAAAGATTGCAAACTAGTCTGAATTTATATCGGACAAACCCATTAAAGATTAAGTTTTAAAGGTATTTCATACTCGAATTCGAGACCTTTAGTTAATGGATAAGAGATTTCTATCATCTCATCTCACCTCTTAAGAGTCAAATGTCATTATTTTTCACTTATCTTTCCTATTTTTATTAGGGCAATTTTCATTAAAAAAAATACATATATTTTCACTTTTGTATCAAAATAATCTTTTTTTAACTTTTAAATATGAATACTTTTAATTTCATATCAAATGTAGTCTTATAAAGAATTTAATTTGGTTTGACAGTAACGTAGAACTTCAAACCTATTTTTTTTAAAAAAACTATCACTACTGACATGTATTAATATGTATCTTGCATTTTTATATATATAAAAATAGGTTTGCGCTAATTTAGTTATGTAAATGGCTATCATACTAAAACTACGTTTGTGCTTATCTAGTAGATATTTATGATAATATTTTTTAACCTTTGTCAATTTCTGCTATAACTTAATAATTTTTTATTTTCTATAATTATAAAAATTTTAAAAATCAATTAAACATAGTTGATTGATAGTTCTTATTTTAATCTTATAGTCGAATCTAATCAATAATATTTAGAAAAAAATATTATTTACTCTATGAAATTTAATGTAACATCCTCGACTTTTCTCCCACATACATTTCTATATGCATCTCACTTGAACATGTTTATTTTGCATAGAATTCACTTGAACACATGCATAATATGCATTTTTGTTTGAATAAGTTCATGACATATACTTAACATGTATTCAAATATTTTACAACTGTTCCGAGTTGCATGTATTTATTTAAATTATCTAGATGTAGATGATAAAAATTTAAGAATAAAATGAACTAAGAAACTAGATTGAATTAATAAAATTTGATATAATTTGTTAATTACATTGAAGTAGAAGATTACATTGTATTTTTAGTATTGACTAGTAGGACTAGATATATATAATTATATAGAAATAATAATAATAATAATAATAATAATAATAATAATAATAATAATAATAATAATAATAATAATAATAATAATAATAATAATAAAAGAAGGAAAATAAAATAAAGGAAGAAATAAAATGGGAAAATGACAAAAGTGAGGAGGTGGGAGGTTGACCTTATCTTCCTCCTCACCATTTTGTCTCCCTCATTCCAATTTTATTTTTTCTCCTTCTTCTACCATTTCATCCTTCTTTTCTTTCTTATTTCACTTATATTTTGTAACAAATTGATCCCTTTCAAGTTTGTTCTTGATAAATAACATTTTCTCCGTTGTTCTAGTGTTGTTTGACCTGTTAGGGTTAAGTTGAATCAGTCTTTTGCACCCTAATTTTTATGTCAATAGAAACTGATTTTGGAAAAGTTCAAAATATAAAACTTTTATATCTATGTCTCATATATATGTATCTAAAACATTTTTGAAAGACCTGATGTATTTTAAGAGAAATCATTATTTCAGTAAAACTAGTTCTAGTTTAATTTTTTTCAAACTATCCTATAATTTTTGTCTATTTTGACCATCTTAGAGACATAATTTGATGAAACATAAAGCATAAAATTTTTATATACATGTGTTATCTATCTGTATCCCAAATTTAAAGTTTATATATCATGTGGATTTTGAGTTATAATAAATAGAACTATAACTGCTCCATAGTTGCTTAGTGCCCTGTACAGGTTTAGAAATTTGTTTAATTATTTTGAGCTCTTTATAGACAGAATATGTAATTTGTCAAAATATAAAAGTTATAGAATTATCTCTTAGATAAATATTGGTAAAAATTTTACCTTAATATGATATGTGTAGAGTGATATATAACCTTCACGAGTCATACTGGTCTAGAAGTCAACTTTGTTCTGGACCAGTAAAATATATCTTATAATTTGAGGACCTTAGAAATAGAATTGATAAAATTTATAAACATGAAAAATGTTTCGTATTTATCTGTCTAAGTTTCTATAAATTTTCACTATAATATGATTTACGTATTGTAAGATATGAATTATCAAAATTGGTATCCTAAAACTGCTTAAGGAAAAAAAACAGGGCAGAAAACATAACACAATTAGAAATTCTATAAAAAATTATACAATACTCCAATTGCTCTGAAATTTTAATATATTATGTAATTATATGTTAAATTTTATTAGAATCAGAATCAGATTAATTTGTCAAGTATAGAAAAAGTTATGGACTAATCATTCTCATAAAGTCACACTGTCTCATAAAAAAATACTAACTAATGATATGAACTAGGCATATTAATTTATTTATGACACATTAAGTTTATCTAGTCATGAGTTAATCAATTATATTTTAATATTAGTCTCATAAAAAATTGGAGAACTACAAAGAGAGGTTAGACAATAAGTTAAGGGTCGGAATCAAAAGAAAAATGTGAGTTTAATTTTCAAGTGATTTCTTTAATACACATAAACATTGTTTGCTATGTGATGTGATGTGTGAAGTGATTTATAATTATGTAATTCATATGATTGCCCTGATTTGATCTTGATGATGAGATTATGAATATTTGTGACATACATGGTATATATATAGTATATGTTAGGTATATGTATAGTATATGTGGTATATATGAGGTATATGTAATAAGGACATAATGGATGATGAATGCTTAGTTAAAATCCATATGCATAATGACTTAAAAGGCGTTGTGACTAGTTAATCAACATTGTAAGGCAAAAGAAGATATCTATGGCACAACAAATGAGCAAATGATCAAGCTAGCTAGCAAATGCAAATGTTCACATGACAAATATTCACATGGAAACCTAGGGCAATATTTGTTTAATCTGGTCACAATAAAATAAAATGAATAAGCATAAGCATAAGCATAAATAAAGAGCAATTATTCAATATTTGATTTTATTTATATTTATATGTTATTGACGGATGAAATGGAATATAAAGCATATACTAAGTATACTCGTTATTTGCTATTATGGAATGCTTGGTACTTTAGAGCTCATTTGATAGTTATTCTCACTGAGTCACAACTCACCAAATTGCGTCATTTTTCAAGTAGAAAAGAGTATTAATTCAAATTGAGGTGCATATAAAAATCATTGATCAAAGGTCATCGGTCGAACCTCCTCACTCTCTCTTCTTGCATTCCACACAAGCATAAGAGCATATCATTTATATTTAGAGGTTGAATATTTGCATATGTATAATTACAATGAATATGTACTAGGATATATAAACGAATTCAACTGTAAATTTACTAACTTTTAAACGTATTGTTTAAGTTATTAATATATATGATGTTATAGGCTATGATTAAAGCATCTGTATTGATTATGGAATTGTTGATGATAATATAAGATGAGTTTTTAAAAAAAATTTACTCTCGCTATAAACATGAATTTTATTTTATTCTTGTTCCATAAGTGATAACTTAATATATAAATATAAATGTGGTATATAAAATTATAAGGTGTTAGGCGTTACATTTGACCTATTGTATTAGTAGTTCTGAGTTTCAAATTTTATACAATCAATCTTTTCGTTTTATCATATTCTATTAATATATCATTTTGTTAAATTTTTTATTATAATAACATTACATTCTAGTAAAATGACAAAGTAAAAATTATTATTTATCCCATAAGATTTGATATATCACTGAACAAAATAAAAAAAATTTTACTAACGGTAAATGTCTTAAAATTTAATAGAATGACTGCATAGTTTAATAGAGGTAAAACAAAAAAAGTCGATCGTATAATTTTTTAACTTTAGAAGTGTACTAATATAATAGATCAAATATCATATGATAAATAATAAATTTTTTTAATATTTAATAATAATTAGACATGTTAATTTTTGACGCAACTTAAAAATTCAACTCGAATTTTGATATAAAATTTGAGGAATATAAATGAATTAACTCAAAAATTATTTAAATTTAATTTTTTTAATTGATTTCATAATTTATCTAATTAATTTGATATAAAATTTAAAAATAATTTAAACGTGAAATACTATGCCAAATAATATTATTATTTGAACCGGTGAACCTGACCCAGGCCTAATAATATGCCAAATCAGAAAAGATGAAATGGATGAGAGTGATTACGTGGATGATAAGAGTCTCCACTCCAATCAAATGTAATTTTGAAAACGTGGTCAACTAATTTACCGACAATAAAAACACATGCTAGAGAGAGAGAGAAAGAAAAGACAGTACCATACAAAACAGGGCAGATTTTCTTCGAAAATTTTAGCTGATAAATTTTGAGTAAAAAAATGATTACATTTTGGATTATTTTTCATTGTAAAGGATTTGAAGCTATTCAAGGATTGATGATTGATTCTATTTCAAATTCTGCCTTTACACCTTGGAAGGATGCAGCAGGAATTGCAGGTACTCTCTCTCTCTCTCTATGATTGATACTCTTCTTCTTCTTTTTTATTTTCCTTGTTTAAATGAAAAAAAAAATCCCTAATTAGCTTCTTGGTTCTCGGAAAATGAGGTCGTGATTGTATTAGGACTCTGAGTTAATTGTATAAGCAGCAAGTTTTGATTTTATTTTTCAAAAAAAAAAAAAAAAAGAAGTTTTACTGAATGAGGAACCCATAAATCCCATCACCCTGTTCTTTTTTATTTCTTTTTCTTTGCTTTATAAGAAAAGAATCTTAGTGATTACTGGGTTTAGTTCAGTTGTTAATTGTTATTTGAAGTAGAAGTAAGTATTGATTAAATGCACTGTTATATAAGGTTGATTTTCTTTTGTTTTCTAGAGTGCCCAGATTCCACCATGAAATTTAGCCATGCTTTAATATGAAGAGTAATTATGCATTGGAGAAATTTTTGGGTAGACTTAGACTACCATGTCATCTGTATACTAATCAATCAAATAGTGACATATATATATTTTCATAAATTATTAACGTGAATAAAATAATTAAATACGTTTGTGTGATTGGATTAGTTTATAAATGACATGTTAAACTGAGTCTATCTAAGAATTTTTTTATGCATTGAGGATGACTACTGCTTAAAAATTCTTACAAACAATGGCTGCAGCTGACTGCTTGTTGCCTAAATACTTCAGAAATAATTGCTCATTGGAATGAATTTAGGCACAAAAGAAACAAATTCTAATGAATCAAAGAATGGGATGTAACAACTAAGTTATGCATAGATTTCTAATTGTTATTTATTATCACATATTTTAGCAAATGTTGGATCATTGTTGAAGTATCAAACTCTGTGGTATAAAATAATGTGCGCTTGGGATTTTATTGCTATATAAGAGAACTGTAGTTGGGCAATCATATTTGGTTCTTTTTTCTTTTTTTCTGTTTCTGATGCCAATGCTTGTTCATCTTGCAGGAAACATCTTTGCTTTTGGGTTGTTCTTGTCGCCCATGTAAGTATTCCTCCGGAATATTTTATACAATAAGGCATTATAACAACAGAATAGGGAGTTAATAATATAATTCATCACATAACTAGCTTTTCTGTTTCTTCCTCAAAACTTTTAGGTCCACATTCAGGAGAATCATTAGAAACCAATCGACAGAACAATTCTCAGGATTGCCATATATATATTCGTTCTTGAACTGTTTGATCTGCATGTGGTATGGCACACCCCTTGTATCCACCAATAATGTAATGGTTATGACAGTCAATTCATTTGGTGCAGCTTTTCAGTTGGTGTACATAATTCTCTTCATAGTATATGCTGAAAAAGCCATGAAGGTCAGCTGTCCCTTTATTCTAATTTGCTGACCAGTTTATATGAACTTTTTATGTTGTATGTTGTCATTCATTTTGATCATTCAATACAGATAAGGATGTTTGGATTGCTGCTGGCAGTTTTTGGCCTATTTGCAATCATACTTGTGGGGAGCTTGCAAATTACTGATACAAAGATACGGTGGATGTCTGTTGGCTTTTTGAGCTGTGCATCTCTCATATCAATGTTTGCTTCCCCGTTGTTTGTAATTGTATGTCAATTTAATGCTTTTGACATTTTGTTATATTCTTGGGACATATATAATGCTTCTGTAAATTACATAAATTCTAATGTCTTTTCATTAATCTTTATATGTACTTTCAGAATTTGGTGATCCGAACAGCAAGTGTCGAGTTCATGCCTTTTTATCTCTCTCTTTCCACTTTCTTGATGAGCACATCATTCTTTTTCTATGGAATCCTGAACGTTGACGCCTTTGTATATGTAAGCTTCCTCTGACGCAACTGCTCATAAC
Organism: Triadica sebifera; assembly: GCA_023653625.1. Lineage (NCBI taxonomy): Eukaryota > Viridiplantae > Streptophyta > Magnoliopsida > Malpighiales > Euphorbiaceae > Triadica > Triadica sebifera. Next base: position 30,465,422 of record CM042902.1, read on the forward strand.
CCTTTTTGCTAATTTGCTTAAACTCAATTTGTTGATGTGCACATGCATACTGTTATGATGACCCTTGCTATATGGAAACCGACATGAGATTAGTTGAATTTCCATTTGCATGTGCTTGAATTATTGGACAGATAAATCGTCACTTGACCTAAAATATTATAGACAGCAACCTGATGAAACAATAAAAGAATCCAATGACTTCTAATTCCGTGGTAACATATGTGTTTATTGTGCTTTTGAACTCTACTTTTCTATTTTATGTTTGCATATATGCATATTTACCCACATGAAAATATGATATTCTTGTTGGAATATCAGGTCCCAAATGGCATAGGATCTATTTTGGGAATCACTCAGCTGGGATTATACTTCTACTATAAAAATAAATCAATAGACGAATTCAGAGAGCCCATGATAGAGCACATGCCTATATAGACATGCAGAGCAGCAAAAGGAGGTACTTTTGAAACGTGATGTGTTATAATGCTTTATCATAAACAGAGTGAAAATCTATATTCTGGAATCCGGCAGAGTGCTTAGACGGGCAGGATGGTTCAAAGATGCCCTATTATTCGTTTCAACATTCAAAAACTTAGATCAAAATAAATTGTTATTTTACTTGCAAAGCACTTGGTTCAATGATTTATACACAGATTCTTTCATCTGAATTTCTAATTACAGGTTTGGTAATGTTTTGAAACTATCTGTCAATAATTTTCTCCACCCATTAGACGTAAGAACACTAAATTTTCTTCATGAATAATTTTCTTGTGGGGTGGCTAACATTTGTTGCTTATACATATAGGCATATATTATTCAAATAGGTAAGCATATGAGAATCTATTCTAATTCCTTGCTTGTGTTTATATTGTTAATTTTATACAATATTTCCATTTTAGAGGTTGATACTTAGACAGAGTCAATAATTTTATTTGGGAAAAATAGGCAGAGGAAAGTGAAAAAGACATTTGATGTGAAATACAATTATATTCAAATTATAGCTGAAAAAGACGATACAAATAACTAACATATCCTTAAGATGGTGACTGATTTTTTTTTTTTTTTAATTAAGGGACTTAGTTAAAAATGGGACAAAATCTCACCTACCATATGTATTGATGTGATGAAATAAGATGAATTAATTTGTCAAGCAATAGTACCTAGCAAGGGGGGTTGCAAGAGGCAAATATATCATTAATTCATAGAGACTTCTCATCATCAGACAGTATTTTGCTACCTACTAATTATACCTACTCATAATGATGATAAGTGTCAAGAAGAAAATGCTAATTGAAGAATCAAAAGGTTAAGCAAGCTATCATTCACATGGGGGTTCTTATCACAGATAAAGATGGAAAAATATTTGTTTGCTGAAAACAGCATTCTCTTAATAAACTACATTAAAGCAAATCCTTCAGTGTGGTTCTCATAACAGTGGCTGGTTTTTCCTGCAAGAAGCACATAATTAAGAACATGCACTAAATAAGTAAGGAAAAAAAGCACCAAAAGCTACTTGGGAATTTGAAAACTGATTTAGCATTTTATAACTGCATGTCTCAATTTTTTTTCTTTTTTTTTTCCAATTCAGCTTCTGAAAATAACTAAAAAATTCTTTAAAAAAAAAAGAAAAACAAAAAGTAACGCTTAAAAATGAGTAATAAATCACCTGGTGAATGTTTTGCTTCGGTAATGATAAGAGAGAGTGATCAAGTGACCTGCCTGTTTCATCATAGAGAATAAGACCACTGAACCTTGGGAGCTCACATTTCACACCCATAAGTATAGGCCTCTGCCAGACAGGAGATGAAGAGCTATGAGTTTCAAATCCAAGTAGAGGTGGTGATGGCAGTGGTGGTGGTGATGGTGGTGGTGGAGGAAAATCTTTTGTGCACCCACTTGTTTGCATCAACAATCTCCTAAGTCTGTCCCAGGACCACCACCCATGACCAGCACAATCACCTGCCTGGTGGTCTTCTTGATCCACCATTTCCATTTGTTTTCTTTGTTGTCGAGCTTTCCTTTTAAGTACAGTTGCAGTGCATACACCAATTACAGCAAACACAGAGCATACAACTAAGAGTAATGCATCTTGTGTGGTTAACTTCAATTTGTCCTCTATTTTCCATATAGCTTCCATGGCTTGCCTTGTCACTGAACACTGGTAAAATATTTGTGTATTGCTATACATATACAAAAATAGATTCACGTGGGATCCACCGGTTGTTGGAGTTGCTATTCCGTACAGATTTCTTGTGTTTTTAACCGTTGTGAGCATATCACCGATTCAAAACCATAATAAAAGCCTCTCACGAGGGATCTCAAGTTGCCATAATTTTTCTCGTCACTCTAAAATAACTACAACTCTCACTATACACACACACACTCTCTCTCTACACTAACACATATGATATCTAAATTAAGTGGTGCACTCCAAAGAATTGCAACACAAATTTATTACTAAAAAGCCCAACTGCTAAATGGTAAGCGTACAGATGACCAATATAGCAACACACTACCAATCGAGCTTTAGCTCAGAGATGTTATCGTTGTTCCAAGCCTGTGAAGCAAGCTCAAACTTTGTTGGAAAGACATTGCTAATACAACCCAAAAAAATTGCAGCATGACATTCGAAATAATCTAATTCAATCACATCCCAATCAGTGAACATGCAGATAAGCTAACTTGCAGGTAGAGAAGTAAATCAGGGCAAGCAGGCCAAATTCTGACGAGCAAAGGTACTTCCTAGTGCACGAGTAAAACAAATCCTGGTGACAGATGGAACGAGTAATTTTTGCACAACAGCTTTCTTGCTTTATTTTCAAGTAACAAGATGTTCTATATCCTTACACTGAAAAATTCTCACTCATTTAGTATTTTGGCAAAACAGCTCATTGATTCAAATATGCCCAGTCTATATTTTACAACCACCTCAATGCCTGTTAAAAAAATTTGAATCAAACAGAAACAATAACGAACAGTATTAGCTCCATCTTTTACTCCATTATGCCAGGACCAGCATTTTCCACATCAACATCTCCCAACCCTGTATCTTCTTCTTCTTCACTATCTTCATCCCCACTAACTTCCTCATTGTCATTTCGTAGCTTAGCCATGTGCTCAGCAAGTAATTTATCATCACGTTCACTCACCTAGATCAACTTACCAAGTCAGATGGGTACCAAATGAAATCACATTGTTCATAACCAAGAAACTAAATTATTAGCTGACAATACTTCCGTGATGCTGATGCTCATGCAATAACCAAAGTTCCTCTAGGAATTCAAAAAATAATAGAAATTCAGTGCATAAAAGAGGAAATCGACACTCACAGCTCTTGGAGGCTCCTTCACAATAAGCTTTCCCTTTTGCTGCTCTATGGCTTCAGTGCAAGCAGCGATTGCCTTGGTGAGAACTGATATACCTTGCTCCTAAGTTAGGAATTAGAAATTAAAACACATAGTTAGCCATGTTTCCAGGGCCTATACTGAACAGCAACATCCCATAATTGCCTCCAGGAAAGAAAAATGCACAGCTCACAGCCTCAACAATTCAAGAGTGCATACTATATGTATTAAAAAAGGATCATGTGAGATACATAAATCTGACATCATTAAATGGCCCAGTTAACAGCTGCACTTAATGAAGAGATGTAAGATATAATGTACAGTTCATATCTTGTAACAGAGACAGAATCATCTTGTTCTTGCCCAGAACAAATTTAGCATAAAGGACTTCAATTTACTACACAGCAACTATCTCATGACCTAGACAAATTTGGAAAACGAAATACATATAGCATGAACTTTGGCAGTCCTTGACGACCCTCCCATACTGCCATCAGAAGATGCTCCGAATTTAAGAGAATAAAAAGGGATAAAATGCACAGAATACTGTCATAGACTCCAAGGAAAAGGGAGAAAGTAAAAAAAAAAAAAATTAAAGGAACACCTAGCAGTTGCAAACATGCTTGCCATATATATACATATATATAGAACTCCTGCAAGTTTGGTTATGTGTGTTTTAGGATGTGATATTTAGACCTAAAGCATTTCATAGCATTCCCTCTTTGAAGAAAAAGAAGTAGAGTCCTAACAAATAATAGGACACTGATACGATTTATCATTTCTACAATTATGTAAGGATTATGCATATTCAATGGATCTATGCCTACTAATAATAATAAATAATAAAAAAACACTCAATATTTACTGAGAACATCAATTTCTACATTTTTCTGCAGAGATAAGTCTAACCTTGTCTAGTGTTTGCGTGGTAAGAACATAAAGTGGAGGAGCAACAAGTTTAATTTTCACAGGACAGTCTTTATTGCCTGCAGCCTCAGCTTTCCTCATGGCGTCCTGTCAAGTAAATATATAAATAGAGTTTGTAAAACACCATTGAGCTCATCAAGTAGATAATATATCCACAATACAAATAATCCAACAGTCAATTACATTTATAGAAACAAGCAAAAGAAATAAATTAAAGGCAAATAAAAAGGAAAAACAGAAAGAAAGTAAATTTGACCTTAATGTGAAGAACCCCATCAAACTGGAAACATTTCATTTCAATATCAGCTCGAATCTTCAATGGTTGGGGGGTCATTCTCCTCCTAATATTCTTTACCAAAGCTTCTTTGACTTCCTCTGACACAGCAGGTACCACCTTAGTTACCTGTACAGCAAGATTGATCCATGGTGGTCAAAATACAAAAAATAAATAAATAAAGGTCAAGAAAGAGTTTAGTAAATAAAGTTTACCTCCTGTCCATCAGGGCCTATTTCCTTGACTTCACGGGTGAGTGAATTCAAAACTGAATCAGGATCAGTCACAATGATTTTGAATGCCTGCACATCGATCACTTCATGTCCACAATGAACTATTAAAGAAGATTTACAAAAGCTCATGATAGAACAGTGCAAGACCTCACCTCAAAAGCATGGCCATATTTCCGGTACAGAGGCCAGCCAATATGGATGTATAATTCCTGTGATAAGTATTAAGTTGGTTAAACATGCAATAATTAAGGGATTCAAATGCTTGGTCAGGAGAAACAGACCTCCCCAATCTTGATAAGATGCTCATGAACATGGAATAAGCAAACATGAGTTCATACAAAAAGACTACATCATATATGCAAAAGCAGCATATATGAACAAATTAGAAGCTTCAATAAGAACAAAGCTACAGTGATAATAAAAAATACCTCCAAGTCTATACCCATAGTCTCAGCAACATGCCTCATGATAGAGTGAACAAGCTTGCTCTTATTGTACCTCTCCTCACAGGCTTGAATATCCTCTTCACTAACTCTTCTCTTACTCAAATCAATATAACCTTTCTCCTTATCAACACGAAGAACCATAACGGGTTCTATGCGGCCAACCTTAATCAAGCTACTAACACTACGAATCCTACGGCGGGAGAGCTCAGAGAACAAGATCATGCCCTCAATATTGTTGTATTCGAGTAGAGAAACGTAGGCACCCATGTCAGCAATGTTCTTGACCTGAATCATCACCGCCATGTCCACCTCCGGGTACTTGGCTTCGTACATCCGGCACTCGAGATTCGGCGTATTCGTTCCCATGATTTTATCTTCTCGCTGTGCTTCTTGATTATGGAATTAGGGATTTTCACAGGAAAATTATATTTCGAGTGGGCGAAAAAATCTGGGATTGTGAGTTAGGGTTTTAATATCGAATGCAAGGAGAGTGGCAATCTGATGGATCATGGAAATGAGAAAGAGACAGGGATTTGGGCCTCAGCAATTTATTTGGCCCACTGCATCCTTAAAAGTAAAACTCAGCAATTTATATACCCTCTTTTTTAGAAATTTCCAATAATACCCTCATTTTTTATTTTTGACAAAACTATATTTTCCACCCTTTTTTCCACGTTTACCAATTTGATGAAATTGAAACAAACTCAAGGAAACGAAAGAGAAACTTCATCTTGAAGGGTGGTGTTTGCTATGGGTAGCTTTAGAATTGACGGAAGCAATGGATTGACTGGAAGAAATGTAGCAGTGGAGTTTAACGGTAGAGGTGAGGTGAGAACAGAGAAGCAACAGGACTGCTCTCAGCCAAGCCTTCAGATTTGTTTCACAAAATCGCCAACTTTAGCTTCACATTGATCTCCAGGAATTCAAAGGACATGACATGTTGGTTTCTCAATATTTCCAACAAGCAAAAACATTAGTAGATGAACTCAGTGCAGCTAGTTGCCCTCTTGACACAATTGAATTCAACGCTATTATCTACCAGAATATTGCCAACAAATTTCATCTGATCTTTACAGTGTTAAATCTTCACACCGAACTTGTGCCATTTCATGAACTTCATAGACAGTTAGTCGCGCATGAAATGTTACTAAAAAGTGTTCATGAACTTCCTCAAGCCAATATGACCATCAATAACTCACAACCATCCTCTCACCCTTATCAAGCATTACGCCAAAGCAATCAGAACAAATTTTCACTCTGATCTCGATGTCAGATATGCTGTCTTAGAAACCACACAACTAACAAATGTCAAAAAAGGTATCAATGACCCACTAGTAACCACACTCATCACGTTCATCTTTGGACCACCTTTTGGCTCATCGGGTTATGGCAACTTTTCAACTCCTTATGCTTTTTGGTACCCCGATACTGGTGCAACGCACCATATGACCCCTGACATCTCCAATCTCTCCATCACTCACGAGTTTAAGGGAGTAGACCAAGTTCATACTGCCAAGGACCAAATTTGCCAATATTACATGCTAGTTTTACTTCTATTCCCTCCTCTCATAAAACTTTTCACTTAAAAATTGTTTTACATTTCCCCAAGTTAAATAAACCTTTACTTTCAATTCATCAAATTACAAAGATAACTCTTGTTATTTTGAGTTCCATCCTAACCATTTCTCTGTCAAAGATCAGGTAACCAAGAAATTTTTGATTCAAGGATTGAGTAGAAAAAGGCTATACACAATAGATTGGCCTCCATCTACCTTTCAAATTGAAGTTCCTTCACTTTTACAATGGCATGCTCATTTTGGGCATCTTCAAATAAAAATATTGTCAAAAATAATTCATAATTTTCAGTTGCCTTGTCAAAAAATGTAAAAATATTTCTAGTTTGGATTGTGTCATTGTCTAGGAAAATTAACAAAATTTCCTTTACAACAATTTCATCATAAAAGTCAAGTTCCATTTGAAATAATATATTCAAATGTATGGGGTCTAATACCCATGACTTCTTCAAATGGATTTCATCATTTTACCATTTTTGTTAATGAATAGACTCATTTTTGTTGGTTTTTTCCCTTAAACAGCGAAATGATTTATACCAAAACTTTATCAAATTTAATGCATTTGTAAAATGACAATTTAACACCAAAATTAAAGTTTTACGTAGTGATTGGGGTGGTGAATATCATAAATTGAACCACTTTCTGAACTCACACAAGGAATTATACACAAAATTGCTTGTCTTTTCTCCCATAAATAAAATGGAACAGTTGAACGAAAAATCAGACACATAGTTGATACTAGCCTTACTTTACTTGTCCACTCTAAAGTTCCATTAGAATATTGGTCTTTTGCCTTTGATCATGTTATTTTGTTGATCAACTCCATACAAAGTTCAGTCTTACATAATCAGTCCCCACATTATAAACTTTATGGCTATCACCCGAAATACCAAGATTTCAAAACTTTTGGTTGCATGGTATATGTAACACCCTTCGATATAATTAAAAATAAATTAAATTATATCAAAGAATATTACTATGCAAATGATTTAAAATACTATAAAGAAAACTTTGATGCACCATAAATATGATGACTTGTTAAAATTAAAAGATTTAAATACAATATTTATACAGGTATATATAAATTCAAGATTTCACAAAACGGTAGTTATAAAATTATGTCTCTAAAAATAAAAATATGTCCATTTATAACTACTCAAACCCAATAAAAATAACAAAATACAATAGTTATATCATCCACTCTAAGTATGTATCATTGACTCTGATCTTTGGACGTCCTCCTCTCTTGCTCATCTCCTAAGCTCCCAACTTATGCATGGAAAGCTCACACACTAAACAAACTAATATTTAGTGGTACATAACAATATGCAAAGTACAACACACAACATAAATAACATGTGTAATATTTTTACCAACTTACCGTACGACTTACCACAAAATTAGTGTATTAACCCATATACTATATGAAATACTATAATGATCTCATATATTAAAACACACGTCGAACATGTTATATCAAAACATTCAATATTAATCATACAAGTGTATATCATACTTAGCAAATTATTTAAATCAATCAATTGTTCGTTTTATTTATAACTAGATTAAATTGGATACAAATAATATACGACTCTCATCTGAGCCCTTAGGATACCCATTTAAACTTTCTAGAATACATGTTTGAGAAAAAAGAGTATACACATATCAATCACCGAATGAAGCATACTTAACTTAATCATGAACTTCAAAGAATCTCGAACATGACCTACCTATGTCATTTGGTATGGGTCTCCTCTCAATGACATGTCATCTATCTTAACTTTAGTTCTAATTAGAGTATTAACTTTAACCGTTTATCACACACTTACCATTTCGTATAGCAAATAAATTCATATTCTATGATTCTTATAAATCATAATCATAACATGCATTCTCATATCATGTTATAACCATACGCCAGAGGTATACCATCTCAAAACAAATCAATCTTGATTCATATGCAAAAACACAAAAAAAAAAATGCAACTTCATAGCTTCATGCTCATAAACTCATTTTCACGAGTTTTTTTTCATATGCAGTTTACCCGTGAATCACATCATGATTTAACCTCTGAATCACCTATGGTTTCATGGCCGTAATCACCTTTTCACAGGCATGAACCAAACCTTGAAGCTACTTGAAAAAAGGTTTACTTCAACACAAAACTGCAATTCACGATATTCACACATGTAAACCACCAATTCACAATTGTGAATTTAGAAATTTTTTCAAAAAACAAAGCAAGACATTTCATAATGTTTTCACATGCAATAATCTCTACGGTTGACCAATGTCAGTCACCCTATCAATACTCTAGCATGTATATAAGTCATATATCATGCTAATAACATTTATTTACATCAATAGGCAACAATTTATTATCTCAAATATACCATAGCATAAAAACACTCATTATGCATATCAACCCAAAAACATGATATTTAACATCTTAGTGACCATTAACAATATGCATTTAAGATAAATAACACATATTCATGCAACTCAAATATTTGAATATGGTTATGTAGAAACCTTATACCTACGAAAGAGCTTAGCCAATACTTGAACTCTTCAAGCTTGTCATCTCCCTTGAAAATGACTTTTAGTGCTCAACCAACTCATAGACACGCACAAAACATCCTCTTATACTTTTGAAACTCGGACGAAATCCAAAAAATATAAAATTGAGCTTTTCACTCATAAGCTCACAAGCTTCATTTTTCACTTTTCTTTCTCACTTTCCCTAGATAGAACTTGACTCTTGAAGCTCCAACAATGGAGAAAAAGGTTTCTAGAGGTAGAAGTAAGTTAAAACGGCGTGTTTGGTTGGTTAACAGGGAGTGGAGAGCGAATTTAAAGGAAATGATAGAGAAAATATCACGGTGTCTCGACTGCCCTGTCTGTCCAGGATTCACGGCCATGACTCATCCTTCATGGGTGTGAACTACTCATTCACAATCATGATTAATCTTCATAATTTTTTCACTGAAGATCTGATATTCACAACCGTGATACCATTTGTTACAGGCATGAAACAACAAAATTCACAACTTTAAAACCTTTTAATATTTTTCATAACTTCTAACTCTCACCAACTATTAATACAACTTATAGACTCTATTTATAGGCATTACAGTATATCCTTTGTTACACCCCTATCACAGTCACAAATTTAATTTTCGTTCCAAACAATGCATTAATTTAGGATTAGCTAAAAATCACCATGGATATAATTGCCTTGACCCAAATTCTGGTCGGATATATGTTGCACGATTTGTTCATTTTAATGATAAAATATTTCCATATCATTTGTTTCCAAGTTCCGCAGATTCCACTCAATGTGTAATATCCGTTAATTTAAGCCCCGAGTCGCACATGTCGCGAAATTGACGCGTTTGACTGATCGGAGTCTAAATTCGGATTTTTGCAAAAATTGATCAAGTAATGGTTAAATTAAATGATATAAGCCTAATTAAGTGTTTATAGAATTTGAAGAAGTTGATTTACGGTAAAGGACTAAATTGCAAATTTTGATAAGTTTTGGGGTCAAATTGCAATTTACCAAAAATTTGAGGATTTATGAGATTAATTACTAATCAACATATTAATTTTGGGGACATTTTAATAGGTTTGGCCGGCCACTCAATGAGGAAGAATGAGATTAATGGGTTTATTAAACTTAATGTCAAGAAATGGTCAAAATGGTGGGTCTCACATGAAAACTTATGGGTACCCTATTTAATGCCTTTTTTTCTTCTTCTTCTTCTTCTTTTCATTTTTTGCCTTCTTCTCTCTCTTCTCTACCAGTCACGCCATCCATTTCTTTTCCTCCATAGCCCATTTTGATTTCTAAAGAGAGAAAGGAAAGGAAGAGAAGGGAAAGAGCAAGACAAGATCACATGAAGACTTATGGGTACCTTATTTAATGCCTTCTTTTCTTCTTCTTCTTCTTCTTTTCATTTTTTTCCTTCTTCTCTCTCTTCTCTACCAGTCACGCCATCCATTTCTTTTCCTCCATAGCCCATTTTGATTTCTAAAGAGAGAAAGGAAAGGAAGAGAAGGGAAAGAGCAAGACAAGATGATCTTCATGGTCCATAACTCCTAAGGAAGCTGGAAGGGGCAAGAAAGAGGAAGAAAAAAATAAAGTTTGGTAGAGAGAGAAAATCTCCAAAATGGTGATTTAGTGAAGAAAAGAGTAAGGTAAGAAGTGATTCTTCTTCTTCATCATCTTTTCTTAAAGAAGTTTGAATTTTGAGCTCATCGAAGACTCATGTGGAAAGAGAGAGAAATTAGGATTTTGAGAGAGAAAAAAAGAGCTAGGGTCTTGAGAAAATCAGATGATAATAATGATTTATGATGTTGTAGGAGTTCCAAGTGACAAGGAACAAACACTAAAGAGCAAAGAAAAAGAGAAAGCTACCTAGAAGAGTGAAAGAGAAAGATTAAGGTTTGTGCATAATTTAAGGAAATAGCCTATTTTTGTTTGAAATAATGCATGCTGAATATGATTTTAGATAAATGAATTTCAAAAATGATGATTATGGCATGAAACCATAGGTTTAGATATGTATGAATGAGATCCTTTTCAGACATTGAATTAATAATGCATGTTAGAAAATCTTATATGATAAAGACATTTACATGTATTAGAAAGTAATAAGTTGAATAAAGAACCTTGGAAATGCATGAAATAGAGATTTGGTATGATTTGGATGATATAAGAATGAATGAAAAGTGAATATGCAGATTTCCTGCTGAAAGTCATAGGCGTGACTATCTAGTCACGGGCGTGAACTTGAGGGTTCACGGTGGTGACTGATTGTATCACGGTTGTGACTTCTGCGTGGAAATTGTACTATTCATTCCAGAAGCGTTCACAGGTTGGAATCATAAACGTAAACTCATTCACGGGCGTGAATGAGTAATCACGACCGTGAATGTTTTTAGGCGATTCATTCCAGTAGCGTTCACGACTTTGAATTACGGGCGTGAACTAATTCACGAGCGTGAATTAGTAATCACGGCCGTGAATGGTCTGTATTAGTAATTATGAATGCGGTTATCAAATGAAAAATTTAGGTAAGTAAATGAAAATCATTGTCTATCCAGTGAAATAAGAATGGTTATATATATATATATATATATATATATATATATTGATGTGAGAACGTGTTATGTTGTGATATAAAAAAAATGAATGTTGATACGGATGATATATGAAATATGATATGGATGAAATACGTAAACTAATACTGATAATAAACATGAATATTGATATGGTTGTGATTGGAAGTAAATAGAGATATATGAATTATATGATATTGAATAAGCCCTAGAACAACTACCTAGAACTATTCTAAGGATAGTTTGACATGCCAAGCAGGGAGGAGTATGATGAAAATCATTAATGGAACGATTTTCTACACCGGTAATGACACGGATTATGAATATTACGCCAGTAATGGCACAGATTATGAATACTACGCCAGTAATGGCACGGATTATGAATACTACGCCGGTAATGACAAGGATTATGAATACTACGCCGGTAATTGCATGATTTTTCTACGCCGGTAATGACACTTATATGTGCACATCATATTGTCGTGTAACACTCCTAAGTGCCTAGATGGCAACTCCGTTATCCTAGACGGGAGTTCATAGATGTTGTGGGCTAATAATATATATATATATATATATATATATATATATATATATATATATATTATTAGCCCACAAATATAAATACATGATTGATGATATAAAGAGATATTTATTAATGGAAATGAAAATGATATTTTTCATGTATGCATGGAGTCATAATTGTGTCAGATAGGATCATAAGGAATAGAATTTATGGAAGAACATTAATATGAAAAATGATACATGCTATTGTTTGTTGCATGATATAGTATATTGTCTTAATTATATGCACCACTAAGCTTAGAGCTTAGCGTGGGAGTTTCCTTCCGCGCAGATATAGAATGGTAACTGAAGGTGTTAGATAAAGCAAGCAGTGATCCTATTCAAGTAAAGCAGCCGAACCTTGAGAAAGTAGGTTACAAGCTTTGAATTTTTGTATTTGGCTTTTTTTTATATTAAAGAGTTTTAGAGTTTGTAAAACTTACTTTTAGAGTTTGTAAAACTTACTTTTAAAGTTTGTCAAGAATTAATTTGATGTTTAAAATTTATATCTTATGTAAATAAATTGTACCCTAGTTTTATATATATATATATATATATATATATATATATATATATATATATATATATATATATATATATATATATATATATATATACATGAGTATTGAGAAAATAAAGGTGTAATAATAATAATAGCGATTTGAGGAAGTAGATAGACATGCAGTAGCGCCCCCGCATCCGGGCATGTGTTGATCGGGTGAAAGGGTATCACACAATGGGTCTCATAACTCCATGGCTCTTTATTGTGTCTAATACTCCTCTTGGACCAAGCACAACTAGGTACAATTACTTGCTCACCTACTCCCACTCAAACTCTATTTCTCTCTCCGTCACTTTCTTCCAATTTAAATTCAACTCCTCTTCCTACACACTCTACCCTTCCCCATCAAATCATTATAATCCAAGTCCTACCTCTACTAACCCATTTTAACTGAAATTCCTCCCATTAATTTAATAGTTGACTTAGATCAATAAACAACCAAAAATTCAAAATCTAATGATCCTCCACTAGCTCTTCCATGAGTTCACCCTATGCAAATTTGACCCACTACTCTCCAATGTCGCTAAGCTAACACGACAACCAAATATCCCATTTCTATCACCCAAACCAATTACCTATAAATAGAATCAATAATATATTTTCAAGCCAAACATTATTCATAGTGGCAGGAAGCAATGCAATAAGAAATCAATGTTTTGCTTAGCAATCACACTTGATCTTTGGTGCCATATCCATCCCATAAAAATATCATTGGCAACAAGTGGGTTTTCTAAATCAAAGGCAAACCAAACATGACCATTAATCATTATAAGGCTTGTCTTGTAGCTAAGGGGTACAATAAATAACATGGCCTTGATTATTCAGATACATACAACCCTATCATTCATGCAACAACAATTAGAGTCATTTTGGCCATTGTAGTATCTCATGGCTGGTCTTTACACTAATTTGATGAATCAAATGCTTGTTTACATGGACATTTAATAGAGAAGTTTATATAGTTTAACCTCCTAGATTTGTAGACAAGGATTAACCAAATCATGTATGTAATTATAGAGATCCCTTCATGGCTTAAAACAAGCCCCATGGGCTTGGTATAATCACTTGGAAACATTTCTTCATGGCTTGGGTTTTCAACATTGCAAATTTGATAGCTTCTTAGTTATCAAAATGGATAGTGCTAACAAATTTTTTATTTTAGTGTATATTGATGACATTATTATTATAGGATCCAATTCTTCATATGTTAATGGTGTCTCCAATACACTCCATTACTTTCTTGGAATTCCCTATTAAAGATATGGGGCCTCTACATTACTTTTTTGGAATTGAAGTGGTGCAGTAATCCAATGGCATTCTCCTTTCATAACAAAGTATGTTCTTGATTTATTAGAGAAAATGAAAACGACAAGCGCAAAGCCATGCAATACACTCATGTCTTCCTCTCTAACTCTTTCAAAAAATTTGGGTACCTTTATCTACAATGGTAAAACTTATTGACAAACTGTGGGAGCATTACAATATATCACCATTACACGTCTAGACATAGCATACACTATCAACAAATTATGTCAATACATGCATTGCCCAACAGACATACATTGGCAAGCGGTAAAATATGTGCTTCGCTACCTCGAGCACACAGTGAGTTTCTCTTTATCTTTCTTGTTGTCTGCTGCCATAAATTTAAAATGTTATACTAACAGTGATAAGGGAGGATGTGTGGATGATCGATGCTTTACTAGTGGGTATACTATTTGTCTTGGCAAAAACTCAGTGTCTTGGTGGCAAATAAACAACCAACCATAGCTCGTTCGTCTATATAAAGTGAGTATAAGGCAATCGCCAATGCCATTATTGAACTCATGTGGCTTCGGTCTCTTTTGACAAAATTGCGTGTTTCTTTACTCACGATCCCAATGTTGTGATATGATGATGTTAGAGCAATATACCTTTCTTCCAATTCAATTTTTCATGTGCACATAAAATATATAGAACTTGATTACTATATTTTGTGTGTGGACAAGTTGCTGCCAACAAACTCCAAATTTAGCTCCCCACTACGGTTAATCAAATAGCTCATAAATTCATCAAGCCGTTGTCCACGCATCATTTTCTCAAGCATCGTGACAAGATTCGTTTGATCTTTTGACAACACGGGGGTGTTAACGGATAAGAATCCTTTTGATTTTATTTTCTTTATTTGTTGTGATAAGATGTTATTTGTACAATCCTTGAATATTTGTTTCCTAATTATACCAATTTTATAGCTATATATGTCGTTGTACAGCTACTAATGAATACATATAGAAAAATATTCTTTTTCATTCCAAGTGAAGCTTTTATAATTTTCAGCCACAAATAGTACAGTTGTTTGGCACTTTGTTAAGGTTAATGGTTCATATATTTGATTACATCCTAGCTTTAATAGATTCACAATCTCCATCTCTTACCATACAACAAAGCACATTTGTATACACTCAAACATAGACTAAGAATTTCCTTGGATACACTTCTTCTTTTTTTCTCTTCTTAATGGTGATTGTATATGAAAAACATAGTATAATTTATTTGTAGTGACCTCAGATTCTAAGAAATTTACAAAATTCCCAGTTCCTATATTATTGATGCATTAATAACACTCAAATACATGTCCTTCTCAAAGTTTATGAAATTCAAGTATTTCTTTTTTAAAGTAATTATGATTTTAAAAGTTTAATATACTTGATAAAAAAAACAGGAAAAATACTTTAAAATAATGGTAAAAAGTTCCAATACTAACATTTAATAGAAATTCCAATGTTGAACTCTAATGAAGTGTGTTTGATTCATTACGAAAATATAATTAAGGGGTTTATGTTAAGTTAATTATAAATTATGCATTTATGCCATTGTTGTTTGAATTGATCTTGAAAATCCAGAATTGGAGCAACTTCATGGTGCAACTACTAGGTGTGCTTTGGTTGTGATTTTTATGTAAGTATGACTGCATGAGTTTGTCTTTGATAATGACAATGTAGACTATAATAGTGTCTTAAAGAAGATTAGAATGAATAATTATATGGTCGAGCCATGACCAAGAATCTTGAGCAATATACTGCTAAAGATTTAACCTATTAAAGTGTTGAATAAAATAATATTTAGGAAGTTGTACTGCAAAAATGGAAAGACTAATGTCAAATATTGTTAAAGCATATAAGTGATGAATGTTTATTTCCAAGGAGCGATATTTTAATTTTGGAGAAGGTGGATCACATGAAGAATTTTGTTGGTTGAATTGCTCCAGGAAAATTTTATCAATTTGTTGCAACAAGTATAATTCCTCTTCTAAAAAATAGCTGTATAGATTTTTTTTTATAATTTTAAAATAAAAATAGTTAATAAAATATTTTTCTAACAATAAAGATGATCTTTTTTATTAAATTTTAAATTTTCAATAAAACATTAAAATATGCTATTTACTATCTAAGGTTTTTATTCCGACGCAGTGAGAGCTACCAACTAGTGTTAGACATTTGAAGTTGTTTCTTTCATAAGATAAATCATGGGTCAATATTGCAATGTTGCATGTTTTAACCAATAGAATTGTGCATGTCCATGAATCCATTTTATGTGTTAGTTATCTCTATGAATCCATTTTATAACATTAGTGGAGGAAGAATTTAAGAAAGGGAACAGAAAAACAATCACTTATTAAAAATACTTGGAAATGTATTTTGGAGGGATCGAAAGAGAAAACAAGATTCAATTAAAAAATAAATTTAATGCCCTTAGATGTTTATGGAAGGATTTCAATTAGATTCTCAAAGAAACAAGAGTGGAGTACAACTCGTTAACAGACTAAGCGACTGCTAGTGATCTTGTCTGGAAAAAGTTTATGTAGGTATAATTATAAATTTATTAATAATTTAGTTATAAGTGATATTGTATAAATATAAGACATAATAGGAATTTATTGACTTTTACTTTTGTTTTTTAACTTAGGTGAACAAGCATGCTAGAAGTTTAAAAAGAAAGGATGCAAAGAATATGAAAAATTGTGCTTGATTTATGGTGATTCAACTGCTAGTGGAATTCATACTCATATTATAAGGATGAAGGGAGCAATGGTGAAGCTCCCAATGACTCAAATGAGAAAAATAATGTTGACCTAAAAAATAAATAATTGAATAACCAGCAGATCGAGAAAACAATTTCAAAATACAATTGCTGAAGTATTGACTATAATAGGAGAAAATTCTAAGAAAAAATTAGAACTAATGGAGCAAAGGATAAATCTTGGAAGCTTCAACTAGTGGATTTCAATCAAGCCCAGATTAGTAATCTATGTTGAATTGCATCAATTCACTTGATGCACTTGAAGGAATTAATGATTTATCTTACACAAAGGCTATTAAACTATTAATTACATGATGATCCGTCATGAAAAATTCCATTTTTAGCTCTATCAGATGAAAGGAAAAAAGATTGGGTGCTTAAGTAGATGTTGAGTTTTTATTTAGAATGGACTTGATATTTTTACTTTTTATTTTCAAATTTTGAAAGTGCATGAAGTTAAATAAAATTATGAATTTCTTTATTTTCTTATCTTATAAATGCAATTTTCATTTTTTTCTATTATTTGTTTGATGAAATTATTGTAAATATTTTGTTGTTTTTGTTTAATAAAAGTTAGTTAAGCATATAATCTCATTTGTTCTTGTTGTTAGGTTTTGAATTTTGTGAGGATCTAATATGGATTAGAATAAGTCTTTTAAAAATATGATGAAGAAATTGAATAGGCATTCATAATTTAGTTTAATACTAAATGCAATTCAATATGCAATCATGAGAAACCACGACTATAAAAGGATAATCCAAATTAACGAGTCGTTAGTGGGTTATTGACGTATTGAATGGTCATCTTGATACATGCTTATGTCTTATTTTCAATGAATCAATATATTTTTATTAGTTTATGTGAAGAATTGAAAGGAATATAATTTTTTTTTAAAAAAAAAAATTGAAGTTTCTTTTAGTTCAAGAACAAGTGGTCATATCTCTCAATATTATTGGTCAAAATGAATGACATTGATTTGTTGAAGATAAATTTTAACATTCAATACAAAACCACCTATGAATATTTTCAATAAAGTTTTATATGGTATTTGTTCACTCGCAAAAGCATATAATTGTTTTCCCATATCATTTGATGATACTCCATCAAAGATAAAGTTCAAGAAGAGATATTTTCCATATTTTAAGGAAAATTTTTTTTTATTGTAATTAAATATTTATTATTTATTACTATATTAATGAAAGTTAACCATAAATTATTATTTTGCTTATTATTTTATTTTTTATTAATATTAGGGTCGTGCGGAAACTATTGGTGGCAGTAGGGATGAGCATCGGTTCGGTTCGGTTTAGAACCAAATCTAATTTATAAAAATTGAACTGATATTTATTTATGAAAACCGAACCTAAATAATATTTAGAACCGAACTGAAATATTTCGATTCGATTTAATCGGTTTTATAAATTAATTTATTAATTATTATAAACTATAATTATTACCATATTTATCAATTATAAAAATTAAATTCAATTATGATAACTTTATCAATTAACATAAATTAAAATCAATTATCATAATCTTATAAATTACCATAACTAAAATCAAAACTTTGTAAATTAGTATAAAAATTATCATAAATTTATTAATTACCATAAAATTAAATTTAGTTAATAAAAATTAAAATAAATTGTTATAGTTCATGATTTTATCAACTATCATATATCAAAATTAATTATCATAAACTATAAATTTTTTATTTAAAAATTATAATTAATTACTATTAAATTAATAAAAATATATATATAATAAGAAATTCAGTTGGTTCGGTCTAATCGGTTTTTCAATATTTCCAACCGAACGAACTAAAATTTTCTATAAATAACAGAACTGAATAAATTGAACCAAATAGACTGAAATTAATTTGGTTCGATTTTGCACACTCCCTATTTCTACACATATTCCAACTAATGAACAAATTCCATGTTTGTGGCAAAAAGATTGCATAAAAGCAAAATATAATGTGTGCTTCCACATTTGATATGTGATTTTCTTTCGTTGTGACTAGTTGGGAGCAGGGGTGAATCCGGTAAATAATTTCAATGGAGTTAAAGTGTGGTTTCTACTTCTACATCAGTAAAATTTTATTTCAAATACATTTTATATATGCAACTGAAATCAATTTTTAATTTGTGAGACTCAATTAATATTGTAATATATTATATTCATTATTAACAATTAAAAAGTTAGTAATTATATGATAATACATAGGAAATAATATATAACTATCATCAATTATATGAGAAATATAATAAAAATCATAAAATTATAAACAATTATATGATTATTATAAAATATGACATATAATTACTAATGATTATATAAAGAAATATAGCAAAAACTGTATAATTGCTAACAATTATATGGAAAAATATAAAAATAATATATAACTGTCAGAAATTATATGAAAATTATAGTAAAAACTATATAAGTAATTATATAATTATATATGGAATATGATAAATAACTGATAGTGATTATATGAAATAATATAACAAAAATCGTACAGTTATCAACAATTATATGAATGAACATAAAAATAATATATAATTGTCAACAATTATATGAGTAATATAATAAAAACTATATAATTAATTATATAAATTTAATTTTATATTTATATTAATATATAAACTTAATAAATTAATTACACATTAATTAGTTAATTGAAGAAAATATTTGATACATAAAATATGTAGGGACAAAGATAAATTTGAGTGGAGTTAAGAAAAATTATATATATAATATATATAGCAGGCACAGATGCCCCATTACCCCCACATCAATCCGCCCGTGAATACTAAAATTTTTATGGAGACACCTGAAAATAGGTTTTCAATGTCCCGCGGAGGTAAATATTATTCAGTTGACTCGGGAGAAATACTAATATACCTTGATTTCTTTCGCTATATCGTGGAGAATTTTATTATTTACATGATTATAAAGAGGGACAAAATCCAAAAGGCACTGAAGAGTTATTCAATTACTTGCATTCCTCTGCACGTGAAAGTGTTAGTGTTAACTCGAGTCAACTTTATCAAATGAATAATGTTCGTGAGCAAATAACAAAACATTTGTAGCAACATTATAATAAACAATATATTTTTCTGAAGTGATTTTAATTTTTTTAAGAATAAATAATTCATCCTACTTGATCCATTATTTGTTTTCTTATATCAATAATTCATTTATTTATTTATCTATTTATTATTATTATTATTAGACATATATATATCAAAATGATTTCCAAAAAAGCAAAATTAACAAATAGGCTCTTAATTAATATTTTTAATTATGATTAAATTTTTAGATATAAGTCTTAGAGGCTTACAATTATAACTATAATTAATTATGAAATTTACAACCATTTTCTAATAGAAATTTTTAATGACAATCATTATAATGAAAATTTTCTTCAATTTAACTATTTTCTTACGATTAAAAAGGGTTAACATAAAAAAATATATTAAAAACAAAACAAAATAAATAAATAATTAAAATAAACAAAATTTCAGTTAAAATCAAAAAATATTCTCTAAAATGATAAATAATATAGCAACTGATTTGGGAGAAGAAAAAAAATCCAATGCAACCGAAAACCGTTAATTTTTAACAAAATTATTAAATTGAAATATTTCATAATGTTTGAAGTAAAACCGTTATAAATAAATGGTTGATAAAATTTAGATCCAAACTTAATAATTTTTTTAATAATTTCTTATAAGTTTTTCACTTTGTTTTAATTTTTTTTATTAATTCAAATAGTTTTAAGAAATTTTGATAAAAATTCTGTTTTAAATCAAATAGGAAAAATAAATAATCAATGGAGTAATGCACAAAAAATTTTTAAAAAAAAAAGGTTAGGGACATAAATCTCAAATTAGCACTAAGATTTCCTTTTTACCTCTAAAATTAAACTCTTCCAAAAATAACTTTTTCTCACGTTCACTTTCCATTTTTAGCCCTCTGCACATTCTCTTTGGAAATAATAACATTATAAATTAAAGGAAGGTTGACGGTCACGAGGAAGCACGTGGTATTTTCCGGTGGCCGGAGTTAGCATTCGACCCAGTTGCTTTAGCCACTGGATTGAATTTGTTACTTTTGACTTTTGTTTCATCTGTTATAATTATCTTATTATATATAAGATTATTTTAGATTTTTATTGTTTTCTTCTAATTTTTATAATATTATTATATTATTTTAAATTATGACACCTATTATATTATTTATTCTTTAATGGTCTATTTTATGTTTTTATAATATATTATAAATTTTTGCATTTAGTTAATTTTTAAGTATCTAGCTGGGTCTTTCATTTTAAGCTTCCTTAAATTCAAAAATAAAATAAAAACAACATTTTTATATGTTTGAAACAAAAAAAAATGGAAAAACCAAACTGAAATTAAAGTAAAAAGGAACACTTTGTCTCCTTAACTGATTTATTAGGAAATTTCGAAAAAAACTACAGTTAAATATACAGTAAAAAAGCTAGATGGTTTGGGCAAAAAAAAAGGAATAATTTTAAAAATTAGAAAATAATGATTATAATAAAATTTATAATTAGCTGATTTTAACGAACTAAATAGATTTTTTTTATTTTTCTTTTGCACAATATAAAAATTTAATAGTAAATTTAGAAGTCATGAGATTATTAAATATATGAAGTTGGTGACATACACATAAATCCTACAAGAAGCACAACATTTAAATTAGGAATTTTGTGGTGCAAGTGACCGTTTGATTCAATCTTTACTGGCTATTGCTACACTTTGGTAATAATAATAATAATAATAAGTTTCATCTCTTTTCCATTTCCATTCAAGAGTTTTTATGCGTTTCCATACCCCATTGAGACCCCAAAAAATGAACAAATTCTGGAAAAATTATACGCTTTTATGAAACCATGCGAATAAATGGCTGATACTACTGGAAGAGTTGAAGGAGTAGGTATTGTGGGTGCAGAGTAAGCAATAAATTGGGATCATTCCTTTCTTCAAACGGAACGAACAAAGATAGAATCAGACCACGTGGAAACGTAAGTTTTCGACGAGATCTTTAATATTGTCCTAAAATAATTCATGATTTATTCGAGACTTATTCGATCCAATCGTACCACGTAATCTTTTAAAAAGCCAGATCATTGATAGAAATAATATCCAAATACTAAATTCAGCCGCTCTCCTAGGATTATCTCATCTGGGATCTCTAGGAAGTGCATCAAGCTGTAATAATAATAATAATAATATAGTATGTACAACCCTCTGTTACAATACCTTTTAAACAAAATGAAATATCAATCCAACGATTGCTATCCATTCACGCACAAATCCATAAGATCAATCTATGATAGTTCAATATTTAATACAATATATATTATGTATATTTTAATACAGTATATGATATGTGTTTTTATTACAATAAATGTTATATGTAGATTATATGCTCAAAGGTACACTTATTTTTATAATGTATATATATACCTGGTAACGAGGTAGGGCGATGGTGGGAGATTGATCTCCATTCCCATCTCCGTTCCTACAGTAATAGAAAATCTCCATCTCCGTTCCTATTTACACTAACAGGATAGAATTACCCCAATTCTTGTCTCTACAGGGATCTTTATTCTCTGCGATTATTTTTTTAATTTAAAAAATAATATATAAAAAATAATTAAATTAATTATATAATTAATCGGAAAAAAATAAAGTTTGATCGATTTATTTATCAACTAAACGATTTTAAAACATGTCAATACGATTGAATATTATTAAATATGATTAATTATCTAATTAGTCTGATTAATTTAATTATCAATAAATCTAACTGATTTATTCATCAACCAATCAAATTATTTATAGTTAAATAGTTGAAAAAATTATCAATCAATCTAACCAATTTATTATTAAATCAGTTAACCAATCAAGATTTAATTTTATTGAATTCATTAATTAATATTATATAAAAAGTTTTGGGATCATTTAATTTTAACATATATATATATATTATAAAATATTTTAATATTTAAAATAATTATTGGGGCAGGACGAAGAGTATTATTTCCATCCTCATTCCACCCCACCCCGTTCAATGGAGGAAAAAATTATCCATCTTCATCCCCACGAGAAGTTCAATCGGGGAATCTCCTTTCTGTTCGGAGCAAATTTTCGTGGGGAATGGAGATTCGCCACCCTGTTGTCAAGCCTATGTGGATACAACTTATATATGAGATGATAGAGGGTTAATAATATAAATAGTATCAAATTTTATCATTTTGTTATAAATTGATATAAAAATTTTAAATTGTTGTAAATTTGTACCAAAAATTATAAAAATATTATAATTTGGTACCTAAAACTAATTTTCAGTTAGAAAATATAGATAATCAGTCAGCATGCCAATCACTAAAAGTTGTATTTTTCTACTACCACATAAATTTTTTTGACCGAAATTTGACTTTAGGTACTATATGTTGCAATATTTTTAAAAATTTGGATACTAATTTGCAACAATTAAAAGATTTAGAACCAAATTATAATAAAATGATAAATTTTGGTATCATTTATATTATTAATCCGAATTTTACATAAAAGATAATATATTATTATTAAAAAAGGATGGAAAAAGTATATATACTACTCATGCAAATTAATTTCATTAAATCTATATAAACCTCATAAAATATATTTTTTCAAATCAAATAGATATATCTAGAATTAGTGGGCATGTATCATTTACTGTACCAGAAAACAAAAGTTCATTCCTTTATTAGAAAATTCTAATTTAATGTCATTCTTTGAATTTAAAGTTTAAACCTTCCGATAAATGTTTTTTGCAATTTAAATTTAAATTTAATTTTTTTAATTTTAATTTTAAATATATAATTCACATATACTTTTATCTTTTATTCTAATTGTTTCGTATACCTCAAATATATTGAACATATATTATTCTGGCGTACAGTATGTCTATTTTTAGTTTGAATTATTAGCAATTCTAATTGTAAGAAGATATTCATTTACTCAAATCTTAAGGGAAGATGTAAAAATAACAGTATTATACTTAGAATTATTAAACATACAATAAAAAGTATATGACACTTATATAAATAGTATATACTTTATATATTTGTGTAATATAATTTTTAATAAATATAAATATCATAATTCTGATTTTTTTTAACAAATAGAATTTTTCTTACAAAATCTACAATTTTTAATTAATTGTTTTGATAAAAAAATTTATCATGATTGTTGTTTATTATTTGGAGCTTGGCTGACACTCGCATTTCAAGATCATATGTGCCGGAGCAATTTAAAATTGTACGTATTTGTGATTGAAACTACATTGATGCAATTTGAATTTAAATTTAAATCTAAAAAAATGAATAAAATGAAAATGAGAAATTAAAATATGATTATAAATGTTGAATTAATTATTAGAAAGCGTGAAATCCAGAATAAATCTGATAAATGCCAATTTTATGTCGGTTCTCCTAATATCTCTCAAAGTCTCTCGGCCATCACCACACTTGAAAAGAAAGAAAAAAAAAAGAAGCACAAAGAGAAAGGCTTGAGCATCTCACAGTCACACCTTGAAATTTGGAAGGAAGTAGAGAAAAGCCCTTGAGGATCTCGACCAAGAGTAGATATAAGGTAAAACAAAAACAAAATGGATTTTTCATTTCTTTTTCTTTTCCCTACTTACCTTGAGAATTATTGAAGCAAATTTGTCTATGAGTTGTGAATCCAAGTAGTTGCCAGGAGCTTGATGGAGGAGTTTGAGCTGTCCTTTGCATAAAATGGAGTGGAATGGAATTGATGAAGAACTAAGTTAATTGAGTTATAATTGGGTTTAATTTGCAACTAATTGAAAAATTATCTAATTAAATTGCTAATTAACCTTCATTAACTTTAATTGAGTGAAAATGATATTAAATGGATAATTGGTTTTGAACCAATGGATTAAGATGGATGAGAGAGGGCTGTTCAAAAAAAATGATAGAGATGGTGAAGAGATGCATAACCGCAGCTGCTTGGAAAGAAGAAGTGAAGCCTATCACATATGAATATACTTTTCAGAAAGGGAAGAAAAAAGCCAAGTCAGAAGCAATTGATCTTTGATAAACCAATTATAATATTCTGGGTTGGGATCATGTTTGTAGGAATAGAGGGGTTCGGTATTTCTTTTGGTAGAGCTAGTTGGATACCATATCCAAAATCCATGAGATTTTGGTAATTAAGCAAATGTAGCTCTTATAATATGGCTTATCTCTTCCTTTTCTTAAGTAGAGAAGGTTCTAATCACAAAAGGATCCTGTGTAGTATATGCATTGA
The DNA here is from genome assembly GCA_023653625.1 of Triadica sebifera. Taxonomy (NCBI): domain Eukaryota; kingdom Viridiplantae; phylum Streptophyta; class Magnoliopsida; order Malpighiales; family Euphorbiaceae; genus Triadica; species Triadica sebifera. Next base: position 30,490,879 of record CM042902.1, read on the forward strand.
AACCTAAATTCTGCCAATTATGAATTGATCAAACTTAACATGTGGCACAAACTACTTTTTTCTCATTTTCTTTGCAATTTACCTTCACTCGTATAATAAAAGGATGAACAATAGTAATGAACTTACATGAACACCAAGTCCTTAATCAAATTACACAGATTGTCCTACTTCAAGCTTAATTAGAGTATATTTGGTTGCCGTGAAAAGAACCCAAATCAATTGCACATATGTTGTAAAAATTAGAAAAGATACATGAATATAAAGGACTTTTGAATTAATTAAAGCGAAATTAACCCAACAAAAGTTAAAATTTCGTTCAAATCTTTAGAAGAGGAAATTTAAGTAGCAAAATTAGGGAGAATTAGTTCACATTGGAAGCTTTTAAGCAGTGCAGTCAATCATAACCAACTTTTACATCATTTTCAAGAACCAACTAAAGCATAAGTTGCAAGAAATTAATTATGAAATATAAAGGTTACTACATCTTCCTTCACTTTTCTAGAGTCAACTAGTTAAGAAACACCTAATTCCTAAAAATTCACTGAAAATTTCACATTTATGTAATCTCAATCCAGCATAACAAAAAAAAAAAAAAAGAAATCAAGCATTTACCATTCAAAACCATCAATCTCCTTCTACTTTTCTCACTTAATTTATTGTGCGAGCAAACAAAATCTATAAACTAAAAACACAAAAAGAAACATCCTACCTAAAAATGCAATTAAGGTCTATCTTGCAACCTTTTGAATTCAATAGGTCTCTCGAAGTACTTCTCTATCTCATCTGAGAACCAATCAATATCCTCCATCATACATCTCAAATCTTTTATAACTAAAGCTCCTGTATAGGATCTTCCTCACATTCTTACATATCGCTAAGTCAGAGCTCAAGTTATCTTGTTTTTCTCTCTTTCCTTTTTCATGGTTTAGAAAGAGACAAAAAAAAACTAAAAAAATACCATTTTGACACTTTTCTCCCTTTTTTCTGGTTTAGAACGAAAAAAAAAAAACAAAAACTAAGAAACACATATTTGATAATGGAGGATAAAAATTAAGTGCAAACTTGAGAGAAAGTGGTGAAGAGATGAAAAGAAAAGGGTTTCCTTTTTTTCGGATTAGAGAGAAAAAAAACTAAAAACACATATCTAATACTTTTCTTCCTTTCCTTTTTTCTATTCTAGAGAGGGAAAAACAGAAACTACAAAACATATTTGATAATGGAGGAGGAGAAAAAATGAAGTATAAATTTACCTTTGTTGCTGCTAGTTTAGATTGAAAAAGAGGTAGTTCGAGGGTAGTAGGAGAGAATTGTGGCTAGGAGGGAGCAGGAGGAGAGATCTGTGTAAAGACCGAAATAACTAGCATAGAGTAAACTAAAAAATGATTTCGTTTTGTAAATTTTTTTTTTGTTTTGGGAAGTACAATGTTATTTAAACAGTAGATATGTTATGGATTTTAATGTATTTAAATAGATGTTTTATACATTATAAAATACTAAAAGCAGTTTGAGTCAAATTTTCACGCACTTTCAAACATATGTTACATGAAACCAAAAATTCAACCCAGCAACATAAAATGTGATAAGTTACTAGTGGGCATTGGAGCTGTAGGAATGAACTACTAAATGATCTTCATTGTGTTGGTAGGCAGCAGGAAGTTTTGAAAAATTTGGTATGCATCCCTCTACATATGGATCCCACTACATATAAAATAAAAAATAAAAAGTTGCGGCAATTTAAATTAGAATTAAATTCCTTCAGTCAATATTTTTTATTTTTTTAATTTGTGTTCACACTGAATATTTTACCTATAAATAGTCAGATTTCCTTTCATTTAAATTACAATAATCTCAATTCATTTGAAAGAATTTGAGAGTTAGATTTTTGAAATATTTCCAAAAATTAGGAAATGACAAAAATAGTGAAAAAAATATTTTGGGAGTGTTTTTAGGAAACACTTGAGTGTCACTATTTTTGGGTTTATCTCAAAATTGTTGTATTACCTCTAGTCTGTGTCTAGGAAAAACTCTCTTCTTGTACCCATTAATTTTTATTAGTAGAAGAAAAATATTCGGGATGTTGTTCGTGGACGTAGCCCAAATTAAAGGGTGAACCACATTAAATTGTCAGTGTTATTTTTTGCTGATTATTTTATTTCACATTTATTTGTGTTATTTCATCCGTTGTGCTCGACAAGTGGTATCAGAGTCAGTCTGTCAGTTTATAAAATTCTTAGTATGCTCTGTGGTTGCAGTATTGACTAATCTTTCACATCAGAAAAAATTTTATTAGTTTACTGTCAGCTGAAAGAGTTTCATTTTTTTTAAAATGGAGACAAATGGCACCAAGATGATCATCTTAAATGGTACAAATTACCACATATGGAGAAGCAAAATGAAGGATCTCCTATTTGTGATGAAAATGCATATACCGGTGTTTACTATAACTAAATCCGAAGGCAAAACAGATGAGAAGTGGGAATTTGAGCACGAGCAGGTGTGCGGCTACATCCGACAATTTATCGAAGACAACGTGTACAACCACATTTGCAATGAGACTCATGCTCGGACGCTATGAAACAAGCTTGAACAGTTTTACGCGTCAAAGACATGTAACAATAAATTATTTTATTTGACAAAGTTGACACAGTCGAAATACAAGGAAGGAACTTCCATAACAGATCATTTGTTTGAGATGCAAGGGATCATGAACCAACTATTCAGAATGAGCATCAAATTGGATGATGAAGTATTTGCTCTGCTAATATTGGGCTCTCTTCCAGAGTCATGGGAGACTTTGAAGATTTCAATAACCAACACTGCACTTAACGGTGTAGTCAATATGGAGTCTGTAAAAAGCAGTATCCTGAATGAAGAAATGAGAAGAAAATTACAAAACTCATCTTTTTCATCACAATCAGATGTTTTGGTTACTGACTACAAAGGAAGGAGTCAATGTAGACAACAAATATCTAGAGGAAAGAGCAGAGGCAAATCAAACAAATATGACAATATTGAATGTCATTACTGCAAAAAGAAGGATCATATCAAGAAATACTGCCGAAAGTTCAAAAAAGACTAGAAAAGCAAGAAAGTAAAACGAGATGACAGCATTGATGATGACATAACAAATACCATGAACGAATTCAATATCATTTGTGATGATACTATCAATTTCACATCCTATGAGACCAGTTGGATAATTTTTATTAGTAGAAGAAAAATATTCGGGATGTTGTTCGTGGACGTAGCCCAAATTAAAGGGTGAACCACATTAAATTGTCAGTGTTATTTTTTGCTGATTATTTTATTTCACATTTATTTGTGTTATTTCATCCGTTGTGCTCGACAAGTGGTATCAGAGTCAGTCTGTCAATCTTATAAAATTCTTAGTATGCTCTGTGGTTGCAGTATTGACTAATCTTTCACATCAGAAAAAATTTTATTAGTTTACTGTCAGCTGAAAGAGTCTCATTTTTTTTAAAATGGAGACAAATGGCACCAAGATGATCATCTTAAATGGTACAAATTACCACATATGGAGAAGCAAAATGAAGAATCTCCTATTTGTGATGAAAATGCATATACCGGTGTTTACTATAACTAAATCCGAAGGAAAAACAGATGAGAAGTGGGAATTTGAGCATGAGCAGGTGTGCGGTTACATCCGACAATTTATCGAAGACAACGTGTACAACCACATTTGCAATGAGACTCATGCTCGGACGCTATGGAACAAGCTTGAACAGTTTTACGCGTCAAAGACAGGTAACAATAAATTATTTTATTTGACAAAGTTGACGCAGTCGAAATACAAGGAAGGAACTTCCATAACAGATCATTTGACTGAGATGCAAGGGATCATGAACCAACTATTCAGAATGAGTATCAAATTGGATGATGAAGTATTTGCTCTGCTAATATTGGGCTCTCTTCCAGAGTCATGGGAGACTTTGAAGATTTCAATAACCAACACTGCACTTAACGGTGTAGTCAATATGGAGTCTGTAAAAAGCAGTATCCTGAATGAATAAATGAGAAGGAAATCACAAAACTCATCTTTTTCATCACAATCAGATGTTTTGGTTACTGACTACAAAGGAATGAGCCAATGTAGACAACAAATATCTAGAGGAAAGAGCAGAGGCAAATCAAACAAATATGACAATATTGAATGTCATTACTGCAAAAAGAATGATCATATCAAGAAATACTGCTGAAAGTTCAAAAAAGACTAGAAAAATAAGAAAGTAAAACGAGATGACAGCATTGATGATGACATAACAAATACCATGAACGAATTCAATATCATTTGTGATGATACTATCAATTTCACATCCTATGAGACCAGTTGGATAATTGATAGTAGCGCTACCATTCATGTCACGTCTCAGAAGAAATTATTCTCATTCTATATAGCATAAGATTTTGGCGCTGTGAAGATGAGAAATAATAATCTATCAAAAGTTGTTAGCAAAAGAGATGTTTGTCTGGAGACTGTGAATGGTACCAGATTAGTCCTGAGAGATGTCAGACATATTTCAGATATTCGTCTGAATTTGATCTCTCCAGGAAAACTCGATGATGCAGATTTCTGCAGTACCTTCTCAAATAACCAATGGAAGCTTACCAAAGGTTTTATGGTGGTGGCTAGAGACACAAGGCATACTACCTTATATGTGATGCATGCAAAGCTCTCCAATGACACTGTGAGTGTTATAGAGAAAGACAATGTTATTGAATTATGACACAGATGACTCGGCCACATGAGTGAAAAAGACATGACTACCCTTGTTAGAAGGAAGATGTTGCCCGGAATGAATGGAATGCATTTGGAAAAATATGCTGACTGTTTAGCAGGAAAACAAAACAAAGTTGCTTTCAAGAGTTCCCTTCCTTCTAGAATGAAGAATGTGTTAGATCTGGTCAATTCAAATTTATGTGGACCAATGGCAAAGTCACTGGGTGGTGCTCAGTACTTTGTGACTTTCATTGATGATCATTCGATGATGACATGAATGTATACTTTAAAGACAAAATATCATGTGTTAAATGTCTTTAAAGAATTTCATGCTTCAATTGAGAGACATATTGGAAAGAAGTTGAAATGCATCCAGACAGACAACGGTGGAGAATACATTGGACCGTTTGATGCCTATTGCAAAAAACATGGTATTTGGCATCAGATAATGCCTCCAAAAACACCGCAGTTGAATGGCCTGGCTGAGAGGATGAATAGAACTTTGATGGAGAGAGTCAGATGTTTGCTCTCACATGCAAAGTTAGCTAAAATATTTTGGGGTGAAGCTTTACTCACGACTGTGTATGTATTAAATCTTTCACCTTGTATCCCTCTAAAGTTAGATGTTCCAGAGAAAGTATGGTCAGGAAAGGATGTTTCCTATGATCATTTGCTGGTATTTGGTTGCAAAGCCTTTGTACATATTCCAAAAGATGAGACGTCCAAGCTCGATGTTAAAATACGACAGTGTATTTTTATTGGTTATGACAAAGATCAGTTTGACTACAAATTTTATGATCCTATGGAGAAGAAACTTGTCAGAAGTCGTGATGTTGTTTTCATTGAAAAGGAGATCATTGAAGATTTAGAATTGATTCCTCAAATATTGGTGCCAATACAAGTTGAGGATGAAGATCATGTTAATATGTCTGAAGAAAATAATGCTCCCATCGACAATCCAGAATATGATGCTAAAGATGATAATGTTCATCATCAACCATCACCTGTGCACTCCCCAATTCCTGTGAGAATGAGCAATAGAGCAAGACAACCGTCTTCGAGATATCTAGAAAATGAGTATGTGTTACTCACTGATGGGGGAGAACCAAAAAGTTTTGAGGAAGTAATGACTGATGAGTATAGACAGAAATGGATTGAAGTCATGCAAGATGAAATGAAATTCTTGCATGAGAACAATACTTTTGAATTGGTGAAGCTGCCAAAAGGCAAAAGAGTTTTGAAAAATAAATAGGTGTTCAGAATCAAGCATGAAGAGAACAGTTCCCATTCGAGATTCAAAGTCAGATTGATCGTCAAAGGATTCAGTCAAAGAAAAAGAATTGACTTTGATGAAATTTTCTCACCAGTTGTGAAAATGACATCCATCCGTACAGTACTGGGGTTAGCGACAAGTCTTAACCTGGAAGTTGAGCAAATGGATGTTAAAATTGTCTTCCTACATGGTGATTTGGAAGATGAGATATACATGGAACAACCAGAGAGTTTCGAACATAAGGGAAAAGAGGAATATGTTTGCAAATTGAAGAAAAACCTCTACGGCTTGAAGCAGACATTGAGACAATGGTACAAGAAGTTTGAGTCTATTATGGGGGAGCAAGGATACCATAAGACTACTTTAGACCATTGTGTTTTTGTACAAAAATTCTCTGATGAAGATTTCATCGTTCTTCTGCTCTATGTGGATGACATGCTGATTGTTGGCCGAAATATTTCCAGAATTAACAACTTGAAAAAACAGTTGAGCAAGTCTTTTGCTATGAAAGACTTGGGGCCAGTAAGGCAGATTCTTAGCATGAAGATTATCAGAGATAGGGATGCTAAGAAAATTATGGCTATCACAAGAGAAGTACATTGAGAAAGTACTTCAGAGATTTCAAATAAACCAAGTTAAAATGATTAGTTGTCCTTTTGTTAATCACTTTAAGCTGAGTTTCAAACAAAGCCCTTCTACAAATGAAGGGAATGGTGAAATGGATAAGATTTCATATGCTTCAGCAGTTGAAAGTTTGATGTATGTCATGATGTGCACACGACCTGATATCGCTCATGCAGTTGGAGTAGTAAGCAAATTTCTTTCAAATCCTAGAAATGAACATTAGACTGCAGTAAAGTAGATTTTCAGGTATCTTCAAAGTACTTCGAAAATATATTTATATTTTTGAGATACCAAACCTGTGTTGGTTGGATACACAGATGCAGATATGGCTGACGATGTTGACTCTAGAAAGTCAATGTCAAGTTATTTGATCACTTTTGTAAGGGGAGTTGTGTTATGGCAATCGAAGTTACAAAAGTGTGTTGCACTATCTACAACTAAAACAGAGTTTATTGCAGCAATAAAAGCATGTAAAGAGTTGCTATGAATGAAAAAGTTCTTGAAATAACTTGGATTGCAGTAAGAGAGATATCAATTATTTTGTGATAGTCAGAGTGTTATCCATCTTGGAAAGAATGCCTCATTTCACTCAAGATCAAAACATATTGATGTGAGATATCACTGGATCAGAAATGTGACGGAGAAGAAGCTACTACATCTTGATAAGATTAATACAGAAGAAAATGGATTAGACATATTAACGAAAATTCTACTAAGATCGTATTTTGAATATTGTCGATTAGCTGCTGGAATGGTGGAGCCTCCACATTGTCGAGAGGGGGAGATTTATTGGTAGGCAGCAGAAAGTTTTGAAAAATTTGGTGTGGGTCCCTCCACATGTGAGTCTCACCCCATATAAAATAAAAAAAAAAAGTAAAAAGTTGTGGTAATTCAATTTTGAATTGAATTCCTCCGGTCAATATTTTTGACTTTTTTTATTTGTATTCACATTGAATATTTTGCCTATAAATAGTCAGATCTCCTTTCATTTGAATTACAATAATCTCAATTTATTTGAAAGAATTTGAAAGAGAGTTAGATTTTTAGAATTTCCAAAAATTAGGGAGTGTCAAAAATAGTGAGAAAAATATTTTGGAGGTATTTTTAGGAAACACTTGAGTGTCACTATTTTTGAGTTTATCTCAAAATTGTTATAGTACCTCTAGCCTATGTCTAGAGAAGACTCTCTTCTTATACCTATTAATTTTTAGGAGCGGAAGAAAAATATTTGGGGTGTTGTCTGTGGACGTAACCCAAATGAAAAGTTGAATCACGTTAAATTTTCAGTATTATTTTTTACTGATTATTTTATTTTATATTTATTTGTATTATTTTATCCGCTGTGCCCAATACATTAGACGTGAGGCTGATGTCGCTGCTAGAGAGGCACATAAGCTGCCAATGGTTATTTGCTGGAAAGGAAAAAAAAAGGGCGATGAGTTGTTATACAGGTCTCTGTTGGTGGGCTAACGTAGCTTCTAGAGAATGATGCATGCTAAATTTAGTATAATTATAATAAATTTATAAATTATAAATTTATGATCATAAATTAAAAGATATATTAGAAAATAAAATATTTAATTAAATAAAAAACTAAATAATAAAATTACAGTTAAAATAAAATAAAAAAAATCTAAAATCATAAGTAATTATGGTGGCAATTTTGGGAGGAAAACCTTTGTCACAATTGAAAACCGTTAGTTTTTTGGCAGAATTATTAATAGAAAAGTTAAATTGTAAGGTTTTGTAACGTTGTAGGGAATAATGCTGATTTGAAAATTTGGGTCAAACTTTAAGGATTTTTTTTTTTTTGTAGTTGCTACAAAAATTTATAATTTGTTTTTTGGTCCAATGATTAAAAAAATTAAATTTACATATTTTTAAAATATTTTTAATTTGATTTTAGTAAATTTTAATTTAATTCATAACCTTATAAAGTTTAATATGATTTATTAATAATTTTAATCAGTTTAATGGGTAATATTGACATAGTAAATTTATATTCTTTGAATAAATAAAAAATAATTGATAACAAAATATATTTTTTGACTTTCCTTGATAAAAAGTTATTTCTTTATTTGTGAAAGATTAATACAAATATTTTTTGCTTTAAAAACTGATTTTAAGTGTCTTATGAATTGATTTTTGGATCAATCGTGCCGTGAAATTCTCGGGTTATTAATAGCTACTCGTTTCTCTCTCTCTCTTTTGTTTTTTTTTGCTACGAGAACCATGTTTTATGCTTATCGAGTTATTGGAAGTTCTCATCCTATATATATAAATATAATGCTTGGTTTGATGATTTTGTTTTGTCTAATATCATTGCTTATGCTAATGGATCATAGGTTAAGCATATGAAATTAACCTGTTGGTACGAGTGTATGAAATTAACCAATTTTTTTGGTTTTTGTTTGTTTGCTAATGAAGTTTCTAATTATATATATATATATATATATATATATATATATATATATATATATATAATACATTTTTCTATTTGTATGACAAAAAATTCCATTTTTGAAACAAAAACACTTTATTAAGTGAAAAAACAAATCATATCATATAAATAATATAAAATAGAGAGAGATTTTTTTTTTTCACAATGTTGATATGTCGCTCTCTATTAATTGAAAATAACATTTTCTTAAAGAATTTTGAGGTTTTTTAAATTTTCTTAATCTTTAATTTTTTATACTAGTAATGATAATTAACATTTGATATTATCTTCTTAATATATTAAAATTTTAGTTCTACTAAGCTACTATATTAATTACTATGATTTATTTAGTTAGTAATTGTATATAAAATTGAGACATACGGGGAGATTTTCCCACAATGTTGATATGGTCCTCTCTACGACTATAAATTTTTTAGTTAAAGTAGATACATAATAACAATTATTCAAATTTAATATAAGCTTATTAGGGAGGGTTAATATATAAATTCTTATATCTAATGCAACAACTCTTGCTCAATTTTCAACGTGCAGATCTAACTCTCCCTCATTGAGCTGTAAACTGCTCTTTAGGTCCTGCATATTAGTGTATATGTGTGAGTCACAACCGGTATCTAATACATATATATTATTATCGGAAACAATATTAATTTAAATGACAAAAATACTTGAAGTAGATGAGATATCGAATGTTTTCTTTTTCAAAGACTTTAAGTAAGTTTTGTAATTTCTCTTCCAATGGTCATCATTACCACAATGGAAGAATGTCCTTTTTGGAGCAGTCTCTTTGACCTTATTCTTGGCCACACATCCCTTAGGTTTCATGAACTTCTTCTTCTTCTTAAAGTTCTTCTTAGAACCATAAGAATTCACCAACGTCACACCCTTATTGTCTTTTTTAACAGATGACTCAGTTGTCATGAGCATGTTGATCAACTCAAGAATAGCGGTGGAAATTTGGTTCATCTTATAGTTATGCACAAAAATATGAAAAACCATAAAACAAACCAATTGGAATTAAAGTCAATACTTAATTAATGGTTCATCACAAATTCTAATGTGGTCAACCTCTGAGTATAACTATTCATGTTTAGTTCATATTGAAATTGCTTTTTTTGAATAAAATTTTGAGATTTTTTTTTTAAATTTTGTAATATCTAAATCTTATATTAGTAAGGATAATTGATAGTATCTTCTATCAATATATTAAAAAATTCAGTTCTACTAAAATATTATATTATTTATCGTGATTTATGTAATTAGTAATTTAGCTTTAATAAAATACTATATCTCTATTTATTTATAAACTATAAGAAGAGGATTAAAATGCCAAACTTACAACATCCGCTAAAAACTGTACCACTTATTCATGGCACTTCCTCATATTTGGACATATATCTAACATAAAAGATATAATTGGTAACTTGTGTGTATATTGAATTTATCAGTTATTAACATCAATTAATATATATTTATGTTCATTATGTAAATTAATTATAAAAAAATTAGTGATTTTTGTTGAGAGGGTTAGCTTAATATTAAGTTGGGCTTACCGTACGTCTTTTATTTACAAGAATTGTTAATGTCCTTTAATATTATTCACTTTATCTTCATTAATTTGAAATTATTTTAGTTAAAAATTGATTAATTAATAATTAGAGGATAATTATTTTAATCGGATGTTTAATTATTGAATTTTATTTATTTATAAACACAATTAATGAAATGCATATAATTTTTTTTAATGATTATTCATCTCACTTCATAAAAAAATGTTTTTCTTTTCATGCACTTTTATTTATATAATAAAATTATTTTAATGATTTAAATTTTTTTAATACTTTAACTTAAAGGAGACTTTTATTCCAAAAAAAAACAAATATATTTTTCTTTCCAGGTGTAAAGTGCCTGGTTACAAATATTTTTGTATCTTTTATAAAATATTTCTTGTTATTGTTTCTTTATTATTATTTTTTGAACATATTCTGTTTATTATTATTTTTTATGGAACACTAATTTAAAAATTAATATGGATTCCAATTTCAACTTATATAATTATAATTTAAATCGCTGTTGTTAAATTTTGATGCAACAATCTCCTAGAAGGTGTGCAGTTAGTGTACAAGTGAAAGAAAATGACATTGAGCAAAGAGAAAATATATTCCATTCTAAATATTTGATTAAGGGAAAATTTTGTAATCTTATAATTGATGGGATGAGTATTCTTCAAGTGGGAGGTGTGATTTCCATTAATATATCAATTATTACTTTTACTTGTCAGGTTAGTAACTAATTTGTGGTATGAATCCAATTTTTTCTTCATACAATTTGCTATCAATTTCTTGTTATTTTAGGGGTGAATAGTCTAATTTTACAATTAATTAAAATTTAAGATTTGTATCAAATTGATTTGAAGATCGTTTAAACTTAGATTTTATGCAATCCAAGGCAATGGAGAGAATCTTGCACGTCATGGAGGTGGTGGATTGGTAAAGTCATTTGGTATAATCACAAAATCAAGCATAAACAAACTCAAAGCAGATTGCAAATATATATTCAAAATCTGATGACAAAAGACATGAAGAAAGAGACTTTGATCAAACTTGAAGAGATAGAGTCTAATATCGACCTAAAGCATACGACACTCATTTGAGTGTGTGAGGGTGAAGCCAACTAGTTTAATGGGCTTCTTCTACAAGGATATTCACCATTTGAAATTGTGTATGATTTTAATCAATTAACCTTTTGTATTTGTTGCCTATATATTTGAATGATATTTTCTAACTTATATACGTAGAAGAAGGCGAATTTGATTAAGTCCATACATGAGAAAACAAAATAACACATTAAGTTGAAAAACAAAAGTTATGCATAAAAAAATCAATCAAATGCGTAAAGTTATGAAATTTAAGCCTGAAAATTGGGTTTGAGTATATTTTAGGAAGGAGTGATTTCGTAAATAAAATGACAATATGTATGATTTTTTTATATCATCAAATCAACTAAAAAAATACTCAAAACTTTTAAGGAAGTGTTTGAAATTGCTATTAGGTATTCAAAAAACATATTTATAATTTTTTTAATTTTATTGACTGATTTTTTTAATTTTTTATAAACTGTTTTTCTCAAATCTGTTTATGGAAAAAAATATCTATTTACCTGTTTTATGGAAAAAATATCTATTTACCTGCTTATGGAAAAAATATCTATTACCTGTTTTTTTTCAAAAATAGTTTTCAAAATTTAAAATAAAATTTTTTTCTATAAAAATACTTTTGCACAAAATATAGCAAAAACTATGGGCAGATTCAACCACTACTATGTAAACTCTCTAACTCAACATAGTGGTGCAATTCAATCTTATTAAATTTGAACTAGCTTGATTGGTTAGATCGGTTTAATCAGGAATTGGTCTCAAGACTAGTCTGATTTTACCACCCATCATAACTAAAAACTGGTGAAAAAAATATTGATTAACCGGAAGGTGTGGGATTCAAACACATGACAAGAGAGTTTCCATTTCACTGCTTGCCAATAAATTACATGAGTTCTTGTGTTTTAACTTCACAAAATTCATATATAATATTAGAATATTTCATAAATTAATTTTCTAACACATTTATTATTCAACAACTATATTTTTAACTTCACAATATCTTTTATATAATATTTTACTATTGACAAATTATTATTCTAGCAGATATATTATTCAAGATATATATATTTGATAAATTTAAATTTGATTATTTATATTTTTATTATTAAAAATTATTTTAGTTTTTATAAAAATATTATTTTAACTAGAAAATGAATACTATAATGTATTTTCTAAAATATTAGTATCTATTTTTTAAAGTTAAAAATATATAAATATATAAAATCTATTATTTATTAAAATAATAAATAAATATATACATTATTATATATTAATTTGAATTATGAATATTAATATTATTTTAAATATATTTATTCTAGATAAAAAATATATAATCTAATTACTTTATATTCTATGTATGAATATATTGAATGTTATATTTTGAAAGAATTTCACTCTAAACCGATTCAACTTCGATCTATGACCATATTTTCCCATTCATTGGCGGAATGAGTTTGATAATATTGATTTAAAATCCGTTTGACGTTGTATTTAGAAAAATTGATTTTAGAGAAAATTTTATTATTTTTGATTTTTTAAAATTTTTAAAATTGCTTTTAAAAAAAATTAGGTAAATAAATATATTTTCTAAAAATATATTTAAGAAAAAAAATTTATAAAAAATTTAAAAATTTAAATAATTAAATTAAAATTTTTTTAAATATTGTTGTATCTCACAATAATTCTAAACACTGTATGGGCTGATTTCCTATCGAGCCAAGATTAGCCGATAAAAAGAAGCAAATAAGAGGAATTAAAAATCATTCTCATTTTGATTTTATTTCAATTCCGATTCCAATTTCAAAACTCCCAACTAAACTAGCCCTAAGTTGCTTTCAAAAATAAAATAAGCATACAATATTATATATATATAGTGTTAGGGTTTTAATTTAGTTAATTGATTTTATAACATTATCAGTTTATCCCAATTGCCTTCCTGCCGATTCCACGATGATTATTGTCTCTCTGTAGAGGTGTCTGTTAGTTAAACTTCCTCGATCATCATTGCCTTGTTGAGATTATTCGTTGCTCAAAGGTCCGGTATATGCATAATACTATCAATTATTTTGTTTTATATTTTACATCTATTTTTTTTTGTTTGTCTTTTATGTCCTACTTTGTTTCCGATTGCTACTTATCTCAGGGATTTTAGCGTTTGAGTTTTTGGGGATTGTTATTCATTTACTATTTTGTTGTAGATCAAATAGAGGAATTTGTAATGTCTGTCTGAAGGGCATAGACGTTCAATTTAGTCGAGAACTGAATTGGTTTGCTATGCTAATTTCGGTTCAAAGAAATTACTTTTATCTTTTATTTTGACCAGAATATTTCAACAAATAACACGGATGTTATTAGCCAATATAAATTTCTGTATTTATTTGGCTATCTTTGTGGGCGTTGTGATATTCTATATGTCCGGATGGGTCTGTGATCTGTATGCGCATTTCATACTGCTTAGCTTAGTTTTTCAATTTCACTTACTCAATGTCGATTTGATTTTCATGAATGTAGGTTGGTCTGAAAGTTATCTGAATTGGCTCTTAAAGAACTGAACTTTCACATCCTTCAATTTAAAGAAGAAGAATGTCCAGCAGAAATCGTGGGCCTCCTCTTCCTATGAAAGGCATGCCTCATGCTGGGCTACCACCTCCTGTAATTCATGAATCACCCTTTAGCAGAGGGCTTGGACCAATGCCGCCTCATCCAGCCCTACTAGAAGATATGAGGGAAACCCAATTTGGGATAGATCCTAGAAGGCTTCCTCCTCATCCTGCAATAATGGAGGAGCGTCTTGCTGTCCAACACCAGGACATTCAAGGTCTGTTGGCTGACAACCAGAGGCTAGCTGCAACTCATGTTGCTCTTAAGCAGGAATTGGAAGCTGCCCATCATGAGTTGCAACGGATGGCACACTTTGCAGATTCATTTCATGTGGAGAAGGATGTGCAGATGAGGGAGTTGCATGAGAAGTCTCTTAGGTTGGAGGTGGATCTTCGAGAAATGGAGGCTATGCAGGGCGAACTTCATCATGTTCGTGCGGATATTAAGGAACTTAGTGATGTGAGGCAAGAACTTACAGGTCGTGTACAAGCAATGACACAAGATTTGGCAAGGTATAATGCAGATTTACAGCAAGTGCCAGCTATGAAGGCAGAAATTGAGAGTATGAAGCAGGAATTGCAGCGTGCAAGGTATATGCTTAAGTGATTGTTACTGTTTAGCGGATGGGAAAGTAATAGAAGCTTGCATTTGAAGCCTGGTTTTTTGTTGTGGTCAATTGGTTTCTGTTTGTTTGCAGAGCTGCCATTGAGTTTGAGAAGAAAGGCTATGCAGAGAATTATGAGCATGGTCAGGTGATGGAGAAGAAATTGATTGCAATGGCACGTGAGTTGGAAAAGCTTCGAGCGGAGATTGCTAATGCAGAGAAGAGAGCTCGTGCTGCTGCTGCTGTAGGGAATCCAGGTAGATTACGACTTTATTAGTTCTGACTTAGTGTTTTTTAGGTATAAGAAACATGTAATAAATGTGAATATTGAGGAATGGCATGTAAAAAAAAGAGAGAAGAAAAACCTTGAAAAGTGTGTGAACTTTCTCTTTCTGTGGAATGCAAATGTTATTAAGAAAGAGTAAATACATCACTATAAGGGGATGAGGTTCCTGCTGGATAAGTGATTAAGAAATGAAAAACAGCAAAGCCATAAAACAAGAAAGCTCTCTGCTTTATATTAGCTCTTGAATTTCCATGGGCAATCAAAGTGGAATGCTTTAGGTTTTAACGTGCATTGTTGTCAAATTGTACCATAAAAGAAACTTTCAAGTGAAAATGTCCAAAAAAAAACTTTTCCACTCTGTTTGGGAAATAAAATGGTTCGACACAAAATAAAGAGAGGAAAAGTGTAGGAAAAGAAAGTTTTATAAGAGAATGCTAACTTCTTCTTTATTGTTTGGATGAGAGGAAAATGATAACAGAGGGATAAAAGGTGAAACAGCAATTTGGCTAATACAGTGAACACAGTGAAAGGAAAGAAAATTGTGAATTTGAATTGACAAAATGGATAATAGTGTTGTGTTTACTAAAGTTAAATTACTGAGGACGCCTATACATGTGTGTAATGATTTGACAAGTCTTTTACTCTCCCATTTCTCTCATTTTTCTCTCCAAATTGGGGACAATCTAATTGTTTGCTATGTTTGGAAAATGGAAGATGATTTTGTTTTCCTACTCTGTTTTCCTTTCATTCCTAAACACGGGATACACTCCATTTTCCCTGCTTCTTTCCACTGAATTGTTTTCCTGTTTGCTTTTCACCTCTCTGAACAGTGTGTTAGGCATGTAGGTAGCTCATTTTCTTTTCAACTGCATCTTGCATAAACTGTGGGAAGGAAGCTAACCCATTCTTGATTCACCCTTTGCTTTTCAACTTGATCACACATTGCTTGACTTTAGTCTTATATGATTTGCTGAGTTGTACTGATTATTCATTTCCTTAAATTTGTTCCCCCATATTGGAGCATTTTTAGGTGTGATATCTGCATGTTTATTTTGGTCTCAGCTTTATTGTCAAAGGGAATCAAATTGACTTAATTTGCTTTTGGTTGAGGTTCGCCTAGTCAATATATGCTTTCTACATGTAAATGTGAGGGACATATCACTTGAATCTGCCGTATGGAAACTTTTTTTTATCTAGTTTGGGGCTCAAGGGATTGTGTTAAGAAATGGCAAAGCTCAATCATGAAATGGAATAATCTATGGCTGGAAACAAAGAAAAATAAGCAAGAAACAAAGAATAAATGAAAGAAAACTCTATGTGCAGAAACACAGAGCCCAGGGACTCACTCCCCTTCTTCTTGCCCAAGGCTTGAAGACCCAAAGATTCCTAATACCAAAAACCTACCTATTTCCTTTGCTCCACTACCTATTTAATATTTATAACAAAATTCCAAAACCTCAACCCTTCCATGTGTCCTCTATCTTTGTTTCTAGAATATTCTTTAACTATTATCTAGCAGATTGTTTAAATGAGTTCATCCAGTGTTTCAAATTTTAAGTTCCTGATATTTTTTTCGCAATGTGTGACACAATTATTTAGGATCTTATCCTTTTTCACTTTTGGCTTTTATCTGTGATCCTCTCATATTTTTCAGAATTTTTTTACAATGATGAAATGGAATAATCTAAGGCTGGAAACAAAGAAAAATAAGCAAGAACACAAACAAGAAATGAAAGAAAACTCTCTGTGCAGAAACACAGAGCCCAGGGACTCACTACCCTTCTTCTTGCCCAAGGCTTCGAGACCCAAAGATTCCTAATACCAAAAACCTACCTATTTCCTTTGCTCCACTACTTATTTAATATTTATAACAGAATTCCAAAACCTCAACCCTTCTGTGTGTCCTTTTATTTCTAGAATATTCTTTAACTATTCTCTATCAGATTGTTTAAATGAGTTCATCCAGTTTTTTGAATTTTAAGTTCCTGATATTTTTTCGCAAAGTGTGACACAATTATTTAGGATCTTATCCTTTTTCACTTTTGGCTTTTATCTGTGATCCTCTCATATTTTTCAGAATTTTTTAACAATGATGAAATGGAATAATCTAAGGCTGGAAACAAAGAAAAATAAGCAAGAAACAAACAAGAAATGAAAGAAAACTCTCTTTGCAGAAACACAGAGCCCAGGGACTCACTACCCTTCTTCTTGCCCAAGGCTTGAAGACCCAAAGATTCCTAATACCAAAAACCTACCTATTTCCTTTGCTCCACTACCTATTTAATATTTATAACAGAATTCCAAAACCTCAACCCTTCCGTGTGTCCTTTTATTTCTAGAATATTCTTTAACTATTCTCTATCAGATTGTTTAAATGAGTTCATCCAGTTTTTCAAATTTTAAGTTCCTGATATTTTTTCGCAAAGTGTGACACAATTATTTAGGATCTTATCCTTTTTCACTTTTGGCTTTTATCTGTGATCCTCTCACATTTTTCAGAATTTTTTTTAATCTCCAGGTGCAGCTTATAATGCAAATTATGGAAATCCTGAAGCAGGTTATGCAGGAAATCCATATCCTGTTGGCTATGGCATGAATCCTGTAAGCTTATTATCTCAATGCATATGCATATTAATATGTGATTAGATGTTCACATATGTGAATTCATGTTTCTATGTCTGTTTGCAAATTTAAGCTGCATTTTCATGTGAGGGTGCATGCATTACTTTTTTTTTTTGGTTAATCAATTGGACACCATTATTTATGTGCAAATTTCAGATGCAAGCTAATGCTGAAAGCTATCCTCAATATGGAGTTGGACCTGGTTCATGGGGTGCATATGATATGCAACGAGCTCAAGGACACCGATAGACTTGTTTCCCAGCAGCTTATACGGGTGTGAAATGGTATCTTGGGTTGCAACTTATTAGATAATTAAGTTTTAATTTGAACTGTTTTTCATGATAGTTCTTTAGGGGGAATTGTTCATCTATTTGGTTTGATGATGTTGTACCTGAATATAAGGACAGCTCATGTTGTTTCAGGTGCAGTATGCTGTTGATATTTTGGAACCTTCTAATGCAAACATTAGCTTAAACTCTGCTATCTTTTCTTTGAATTTTTATTTTTCATCCTGAAGTACATAAATTCTTGTCCTGCCAGATAAAAGATCAAAAGCCTATGTTTTGTGCTTTAATTTTTTGAATTATGCTTTCTAGAAGTGAGCTATTTAGTTGTGGGATTGGTTACTGTGAAGAATTTGAAAAGTTTTCAGATATATATGGTATATTTTTTTGTATTTTGAATAATGCTTCTTACTGATGTATTTTGTTGTAAGATTGGCTACTTTGAATTTATTCTGCTTGTTATAGTGAATTGGCTACTTTATGGCTTGTAAGCAACATTGAGTTTACATTTAGTTCTTAGCTTTTCATTGTCTACCTCCTTTTTTTTGTTGATTTTTAAGTGAGGGTTGTTTCCTTATATATATATATAACATTTTAGAGCAAGTAGCAGTGAAGGTGTAAACCACTTTATCTCTGTGGCACCTAGGGAATTTGTTTCAAGGACTTGTAATCAAATTACATATCCATTTTGTATTTTTATCTGCATGTTTGTAATTGAAGATTATTAAATTAGCTAATCTTTGTAAAGTTAAAGTGGATCCTGTTGGGTGGCAGGTTCATCTATTCAGAAGTTAACTGTTTATATATAGTTTTACTGTGGTAAATCCTAAGAATTATTTTACTATTTCTTAATTATTGGTTTAGAGCTAAAACTTGGAATTCTTTGCTTAAGGTTTTCAATGGCAATACATGAGTTTAAAGGCTTATCATATGATTGGGTTTTCAGTTGGTTGAGGTTATAGAATAGGAATCTCTCTGTGGAGTTATTAATTTAGTTGCTATGTTATCTGGAGAAGTGAAGCTAAGGTGTTAAAAGGGATCAATTTCAGGTGATAATTGGTAGTTAAATCTTTGGAAACTATCAAATTTCAGGCTTCCAAAGAGAAGAAAGATCTGAGAAGGGGGCTGTTTTAGGTCAATGAAATAAATCTTCTGCATGTGGCTTTCAGGGTTTTGAAAATCAAAATACCACTTTTCGAGAATTATTTAGAGTTTAGACATGCAGAAAATAAGAAGATAGAAGAAACTATTGCTTTGCATAAAAAAATTGTACTTCTTATACCATTAATGCATAAAAATTACAATTCTGTCGGCTATTCACTTTAGTTTCTTTGGGCTTATATTTCGAAAATGAAGCCGCCTAATAAGTATGGATGTGGCAAGGAAAGAAACTCATTATGTTATGAACTCTGGATTGTGTCACTGGCGATCGGGTTTGTCGAAGGGAATCCAGACCTGTGGATTCATCAAAGGGAACCCAAACCTTATAACTTGTTAGAGAGAGACTCGAATCTCTTGATTTTCTGAAATTTCTGATTTATTTTATTAACGAGAAAATTACCTCTCTTATATATAGGTTTACATTGCTAAACTAGGAAATATTAAAATAAGAAAAAAACTAAGAAATACTAAAACATAGGAAACTTAGCCTGTGTTTAGTTGTGGAAAATAATACCAGTTTTCTAGAAAATTACTCTAAGAAAACTAGAAAATAGAATTTATTGTTTAGCTGTGTTATTTTCTAATTTGAAAAATTAGAAACACATTTCCAAAATTTTTTTAAGTTATAAACAGGAGGTGGAAAACTCGAAAAAAATGTTTTTCTATTTCTATTTATAAAAGTAAGCGTGTTTTCCAATTTGGAAAACACAGAATTTTCGACAACTATTAATTAGTTTTCTATTTGGAAAATAAAAAATAAGAAAACTAATGGAAAAAAATAAAAATTGGAAAAGAAAAACCAAAAATGTTTTCTCAAACTAAACAGGCCCTTAGTTTCTTTAGGATTAAAATAACCAATTTCTAGGGATCCTTATTTAGAGTAGGAAATAACCTATAACTAGGAAATAACTTATTTAAAATAGGAAATTATGATCTGATATGTCTAAGCCTATAAATCCATAACACATTACTTATAGAAACTTCCTTAATGACTCTGGATTCAAATGAATTTGAGGACACCCCCTTGGTGCACTAGGTTTAATTTATTCTATCAATTCTTCATCATGATACATATGAATACATATTGTTGGCATATTATATTGTATATGTGGATGATTGATTGACTCTCCTAACTCATAATCAAAACACCCCATTATTGAACTATTAATCTTACTGGTCAGGACAATTCTACTGCAGATTTTTAGTCCTAGAGTAGTTGGCTTCTGCAACATGAATCAATATCTCCATCTGTTCATTTTGGACCAGAACTTTTGTGCTATAACCTTTTTCTTTTCTGGTGGTTTATGTATGATGTATAGGGCTGTCCTTTGGTTAATGTGGCTTTTAGGTGAAATTTGTCTTTACCCAAGGAACAGCTCAGTGTCTCTGGTCTTTTCCTTAAAATCCTATTGCAGATTATGCCTTGTGGCAAAATTTAAGGTTCTAATATCTGTTGCTGTGGGTAAAAGTTCTATTTCTTACAGTCTCTTTCCACCTGTTCTCTCTCTCTCTCTCTCTCTCTCAGAGTCAAGGCACACCTTCAGTATGCCCATAGACACATATTTTGCATGCAGCTGGTGTAAGACGAGATCTGTACCCTTGCCTTTTGTTGATTTTTCATTCATATCTGTGTAGTATGTCCAGTTCAGTTTCTTCTCTATGTGCTATATTTTGATTGATGCAAGATGCAAGCAGTGAAAAAATAGAACTAAACATTTAAAGTCAGAATTTTTTCAAACAGTAGCAAGTTTTCTCCTCTATTGGTTTCTTTTTGAAGTTGCTTTGAGAAGCATCAATCTTGGCTCTTCTGAAAAGGGTTTTCCCATTTATCATTATTAGAAGACTTTTAGCACTTGAATGGTAGTACATTTTCTCTTGTAATGGTTTATTTGGTGGGACTGGCTTTGAGGAGCATCATTCTGTTTTCCTAACTAAAGGGACTGTCTTCATTTATCATCCTGTAAGAATGGCAGCCAACTAATGGGAGAAGCTTAATAATTGGTTCTAATTTTTTGAAGTGGGATGTTCAACAACGAAGCTGCTTATTTCATTTAATGGTCAAGTAAGTGATGTGATTCTCTGCAATTAAACACTTTTTTATTTGAATTTTCTTCTGCATTTTCACTTCTTTCATATTGGCCCCAAATAAGCTTTTTCTTCTTATATTGTTGCGGATTCAGGGAGCCTCCTCTGTAGTCAGTGGTTGAGAGTCTTCAAAATCAAGAAAGTAGATTATATGAGCTTTCCTCTGGCTGCAACATTTGAAACAATATTTATTATGTTCCTTGCAGATTCATGTTTTTGATTTTGTATTTACAGCTGTGAGTCTTAATTGGATATTTCTGATTGATGGAAGCAAAAAGTGGCTGAGACCTGATTTGAGAAATGATTCCATGCAGGATATTTGATGATAATTTTGATGTTAGCTTTAACCTGTGATGATATATTGCATGAGTAACGCCTGCTCTAGGCAGTGATAACCTGAAATCTGTTGCATTGCTGTGGGAAAAAAGCTAGAAAATGTGCTGTTATGCTGAGCTTCTTGTGCTGTATTGCTTGCATATGCTAATAAGCGGCGATTTTTTTTTGTTTTGAAAAATTTTGACGTCCTAACCAAGTCAAAATCATTTAGAAAACCTGAGCTTCCCATTGGAGAGAATGATCAAATCATTATCGTAGCCATAGTGATAAAACTAGAAGTGTGTTGTTATGTTGAGCTGTTTATATGCTAATAAGTGGTGAGTTATATTTTTGAAAGTTTTGACATCTTGACAAAGACAAAGCATTTAGAAAAGCTGAGGTTTTTATTGGAGAGAATTATCATCCCATTGTCTTTAGCTATGGTGAATTAGTAATACTTCCAACCGTGGATTTGCATATGCTTTTTAAGTATTACTGAAGTGACGACATGATTTAGAGTTACTTTATATGTTCTGAAACAGCAGGCAGTTGTTAGTGCATTTTGTCTAGAAGTGTATGCTCCACTTCTCCATTATGTCTGTCTTTCCAGGCCCAATGAAATCATCTCTATTTTGATGAAGGCTGGTCAATGTTTTTAAATGATTGGTTACTTTGTTTGCACAATGTCTTTGATGTTATCTTTTCCTGGTCTGCTTGCTATGTCAGGTTGGTATTCTTTCAATCTTTTTTTGGGGTGAATTCTTGGAATTCTTTGAATCTTTCAACTTTCAGATTCAATTAGCTGTGCAAGAGGTGTAAGATTCTTATTTTATGTGCAGGGCGATATTATATGCTTAATTTGCGTACATTGAATATAGAACTCTTTATGTTTCTATCCATTAAGCTCTTTGCTTTTCCCTCTTTTTTTTCCCCTTCTATTAGTGGCACAGTCAAGGTCACTATTATATTTTATCTTTATTTAGTTGTCTGAGGTGAGTAAATTTTACCCATGAATTCTGATTTGTCAAGAATATTCTTCATCTTCCCAAGCATTAAGGATGAGCTTGCCTTGTCCATGGTCCATTGGCACGTGTGCTTAACATTTATTATGTTGTCTATTTTGGCAATATATTATGTTCTCATTTTGTCGTTTTCATGCTTTTGTTTTTAGACTTGTGAACTTCAAGCCTCTTAACTACTCTCTGCCTTGGCTAAGCGATTTTCTTGAGGTATTTATTGCCCCCTCTCTCTCTCTCCCGCTCGCTGTTGTTTTGTCTTTATATGTTTACTTTTCTTTGATCATGAAATTTAACTTCAATCTTTTCTAAATTAGGTTTTATATTTTGTTAAATTAAAGTTCATATCTATCAACTGCCGCTGTGTTTCTTACAGATTCATTAGTATTTCTGCTTAGATAATGTGTAACTTGGATACTTTCCATCTAATTGATGACAACATTAGGAAACTAAAATGGAAAAAAGAGAGGATTTTGGGTCGAATTTTTCTATAATATGCTTTTTAGCAAACTAATATCAGCTTAGCTGTTATTATCAAACTTCATGACTTGACTTAAGACTGAGAAGAAATTGCCGATCATGGATTCTGGAACTCTTAAACTGAATCATAAAAAACTGAAGAAAAAGATTAAGAATCAAACTGTACCATTGACTTATTTATTAGATTCGGATTGAACTATATCGTTGACTTTAATTTAGTGTGGTTTTGGATCTTAGGCTATCCCTTGATAGAGAATTGAACTGAAAGAACTAATTTTTAAATGTTTACTCAATTGAATTTTAGTTGATTACATTTATATTTAATTAAATTATTTTAGATTAACGTTAAAAATTTATTATAAAAAAATACACTAAAATTACAAATAAAATATATGCTTACAAAATGTAAATGATAGTACATGATATACTATTATATTCTCTTAAACTCATGGAAAAAACTTTATAAGTCTAATTGTATTTATGTATTGCTTACTACTGACACATTCCTGTATTGAGTTAATATCCTAATGTTAATAATATTTCCTTTAAAGGAATAATTACTATTATTTTGTTAGTATTGAGTATCATACTTTGTTTAATTGTTGTATTTGCATTTTATAATTAATAGCAATATATGAAAGGAAAAGCTGAATAAAGGCTATCATTGTAACCAAATAAATATAGATCATAAAAATCTTTATGTATATTATAATATATTTATGATATATATCGCATTTGACATTAAATATAAGTTGATCCTTAGACTGGGATATGCTGTTTGTTTGACATGTGGCTGAGTTATGCATTTCCGTTTTCCTCACATGTGTAGCTTTTCCCAATTCTTTCCTCCTTTTCCCTTTTTCTCCCCCTAACATTATTTTGCAAAAAGGCACTTGATAATTGTTACATCCTGAAAATATCCATCACGTTGCTTTGAAAGGAATTGTTCAAACTAAAATATAATTCCACGAACTGATAAGTTTTCTCTCTCTCTCTCAGTTTCTTTCCTTCGTCTCGATTCCTCCCAAAAATTTTCACTTACTTCCTTTTGCTATTTCCTTCCTTTTTCTCTTTATGATGCTCTCCTCATTCAACCTTCCTCTTTATCTCTTCTGTGCCTATGTCAAATTGCTAGGTTTTTGTTTTGTTTTTTCAGTCAGCTTTCCCGGGAGACATCTTTTTTTGCATTTTCACCTGTGATGCGTCCTGTGTGATACTTCTAAGTCCACTAGTTGTACAGGTAATATAGTATAGCAGGCCTGATATTGGTCCCACAAAATTGAGGAATTTGCAAGAAACAATAAATTAAAAACAACAAATGTAGCTTTAGATTAAACCAATTTAATAAAAGCATTAAGTACACGGTCCACCCACCCCACCCTAGCCAGTGTGGATGTTAAACTATATACCAAATTCAGTTTATAACTTGATTGGTTTCTTTATAGGCAATTAAACTGTTAAGGAAATAATATTCAGTTTAATTTTAGACTCTTACTCGGAAATTGAATCCTTACTTTATGTCTCCCGCTCGCTCCCTTTTCTTTCATGCTCACTCTGGCTCACTTCTTTCTCTCTTGTTATCATCCCTGCCTCACTGAGAGAAGGCTTATTGGTTGTTTGTCTAGACTGGGTTGAACCCAACAATGCTGGCTTGGCCATGATGGCTGACTGTCCTTTTCCTTCTGTTGGCTTCACACGTGATTTCTCTCATTCTGTTTCTCTGCCATTCAAAGAGAATGATGCAGCTGGCTGCTTTTCTATTCTTCTCCAATTGTTAAATTCATCAAAACCCAGGTTTGTTCTTTTTCGTTCTTTGTTTCTTTTTTCTTTTTTTAACGTTATTTCTTCATTAAACACAATTGTGGGATTTCTTTCAGTTTTTTGGTTTCAGTGGAATTGTTTTAGGTTCCAATTTATGTTTCCTTAAATTGATTTAGTTTTTGTGATGAATTTAAAGTGTTTGAGTTGGTTTCACTTGCTGCTTTTAAATCAAAACCCCAAATCTCCAAACTAAAATTTCCCAAAAATTTTGTTATGGAGATTTTTAGCCACAATATGATTTTGGTTCCCTCCATTTTGTAATCTTCAATTTTCAATTTGGTTCCGGAGAGCCTGAATTGTGCTCAGCCTTAGTACTGTTGAATTGGTTGGTGATGCTGGAAAAGTATGGATCTTAGGACTATATATTTTAGCAAGAAATTTCTAAGCTATATATGAAAATATGGATGTTGGGGAAATTTTTCTAGATTACAATGCCTTTAAAGATTTATTTTTTTATGGCTAAATTAAAGTTTTATTTATTTATGTCTAAAAGTCCATTGTTTATTTTTAAGGAAGTAAATAGAATAAAATAGGAAGAAAGGTTATTATAAAATCATTAATGTAATAGGAGAGGAATAAAAAAATAAAATAGGGAGAAAAATTATTCTTAGTGACTAAATAGAAAAAAAATATAAAATAGAATAAATAAGTTACTAATATTAAAGAGGAACGATAATTCAGATTTTCAAATATATAATATCTAGATATTATAAATAGTAAATTATCATTACAAATACCACTAGAATTCAAGAGTAATTTCAACATCTAATAAAAAAAAATTCTAAAACTGGCAAGGTTTCAGTCTCATCCTTTTGAATAATAATATTCTTATAAATGTAATAAGAAAATTATTTATTATTTTATTCCTGAAAATATTCATCCATGTTTTTTTTTATATATATTTGTGCCTTTGACATAAATATATGTAATTTAAATGAGATTTTTTGATATATTCTTAAAATATTTGTATGTTATATTTGATTTTTTATAGCAACATGATTTTTTAAAAATAATATTGTTAAATATTGTATTTAAATAATATAGAAAATACTTATTTAATTATAGAAAAATATGTTTAAATTAAAAAATAATTTATCTCATGCAATAGTTAGAGTTTTCTATTTGTAATTTCTTTCATTCTATTTTAGTTTGACATTGATTTGTGATTAGTAACCTATACTATGAATTTTAATTTTGACAAATATCTTGCGTGAAGTGATTAATTATTTTTTGATGGAGAGTTTTTGATATAATGCTGAATCTTTTACATCTAGAACTTTTGAACTCCTCATTTGCAAGTATTCATGGGAACTAATAAAAATTTGATTAAGACTTCCTTGATCTGAATTTGAATAAAAATTTTAATTATGAGGTTTCAAATGGTAGTGTTTCAGCTTTTTAGGTATTAAAACTGACCTTAATTAGGCTTTATTTTATAATTCTCCAAATAATTCTTTTGGGTATTTTGCTTTATAATTAGGATTAGGGTTATTCTTATGGGCTTTCGTAATTTGGTCATTTTTCGTTGATAGATAATATAGCGAGATTTGGATTATTAGCTTTTGCTATTTGTATTTATGTTTTTGTGTGTTCAAAATTCAGTTATTTTGTGGCGAGAAACATTGTTAGGTTCATGGACTGCTGTTTATTTCTTTGCTTATTATCCTGTGTTATGAACTAGAATTGAAAGATTAAACATATTTATCTAATTATAACTTTCGACAGCTTGATCTACTTAAGTTTTGACCTAGAGGATGCTAATCTAAAGCTAAGGCTTTAGCAGAACATAATCGAAGCCCTTACAGTTAGGGGTGTGTATCTGTCTCAACCGAATTGAACTTTTCAAGAAAATAATAACCGAACAGAACCAAAATTTAAATGGTTTGGCTCTGTTTTGGTCGTTCAGTTTGACAATAACAAAGGACTTCCATTGACAGGACTGAAGCGAAATTGTGCTATTAGCTCCCTTTAAAAAATTAACTGAACCAAACTATAGTTGGTTTGGTTTGGCTTGGCATGCCCCTACTTTCTATTGCTGCCTGAATTCTTAATGGAAAAATTTTATGATGTCCAAGTGATGAATTTGTGACAAATAATGTTATTATGTTTACTTTTTGTACAGTTCTTTTCAAGTTTTTTTTTTGAATTTCTACCACTTAACTTTGTTTAAAAAGGTGAATTTCATTTTGCAGGTTCTGATGTCTGTACGGTTGCAAAAACTAAAATTTAAAACAAATCCCCAGTTTCGAAGTTTAAGCAAGAAACTTTCTGGGATTTTGGGTGCTTAAAGTGCTGCCTGCATGAAATTAGCTATTCATCTGAGGAAACTGGGGCAGCCTTATCTATTGGCTTAAGTTCCCACTTAGCTTTTATTTTGTATCTTATTATTCGATGAAGGAAGAGTTATAGAAGGTGCATCTCATGACTCGTTTGAAAAATGCCAATGGAATAGATATTTCAATAAGTTTGCTTTCAATTTTAATTCTTGAGCCGCCTGATATTTTACCATTTCAAGGATAACCATTATTCTGTCGATTTGTCACTCATTAAAATCTTTAATTTTTTATTTACTCTTAAAAAAAAGGGAAAGGCTTCGCAGCAAAATTATGTAAGAAACTAACGCTGGACATTCCTGAGCAGAGGCAACGATAAATTAAAAGATTCGGCATAACATGGAACAAAGGGAAGGGTAACAAATCATGAAGGGAAATATTAGTCAATAAATCACCTACTTCTTTTGTTGGGTTTATCATTATACTGTATAATGTAAAATAAAAAAGTATTTTATAGATTAGTGTTTTTTTTTAAATATTTATACACTGTAATATGGTTTTTTGTGCACAAAAATCTGCCAAACTGTATGTCAATTTTGTTGCATTAAATTCGGACCCTTGAGGGCAGATTCTATGAAAATTTTTCACCCCCAGAACGAAGGTGTCATGTGATTGTCTTTTTTTAAAAAAAAGTTTCATGAGCTTAATCACCCTAATAATAAGGCAGATTCGGCGATGTGTCATGTCAACCACAGAAGGTAGAGATTCTCTGCTACACAAATCTAAATCCACCAAACCATAAAGTGGATTTGGTGAAAGTGGCACAAACTCAATGATGTGTCATGTCAGCCTATAGAAGGCTGAAATTCTTTGCCGTGCAAACCATAAAGTGAATTTGGCGAAGGTGGCACATATTCAACATAGGATGTTTGGGATTGGGATTGGGATTAAATGTCTGAAAATCATGTTTAAATTTTTTTGATTTAATTGACTGATTTTTTTAATTTTGTATAAATTAATTTTTTCAAATCTGCTTCTGGAAAAAACATCTATTTACCTGTTTATCTGCAAAAGCAGATTTCAAAACTCAAAAAACTTAAAAATAAAAATTTTTCTTCAAAAATGCTTTTGACAAACTCAATGTCAAATGAACTCATAATGATTCCACCACGCTAAAAATCTACTTTTATCCACAATCTACAGATTCAAGTGGCGGATTCAAGAGAGTTTAGGAATCAACATGATTTTATCTACTGTTTTGAAGACACTGAATCCGCCCTTTCAGTGAGTTTATTTTTTAAAATAAATCATTTTTTAATTCAACTACATTACAATGTATAAATATTAAAAAAATAGTTTGTGAATATTTTTTTTATTCACATTATTCTAACAATAAACTCTCTTTTGTTTCAAAGAAGACATGAATCATCTTAGCAGCCCTAATCTTCTCAAGAAGATTCTTAATTTGGAGGAGAATTCTAAATTGGCTGTGAAGCCTCTTTGGTGACGATTTGGAATATAATTGTTAGCCAAAAAATTTCTAAATGCTCGGTAATGATTTATTATTAGTTTTCTATTCACGTCAAATGATAGTTAAAAATATAATTTATTTTAAAATTATTTTCATACATATGTGTATACGTTATTTTTTACTTTTTTTTAAGTATGTGTCTAAATTGAGGAAATAGTGACATCCGAACTTTAATAGTTTGAGAGATTTTTAAAGTTTTTAACCAACTACACAAAAGGTAATTGTTGCTCCACTTGTGAAATTGTTAAGATCATTGATGCACAATTAAACAAATACTTTTGGAGCAATCTTCATAAAGGTGCATATTTTTTGAATAAGACTCTTTTATAGTCCAAAATTCTCTAGGAAGTATTATGACCTTATGAGCTTACCTAAAAATAAAGCTATAAACCCAATTAGAGTGATAACGATCAAAGAGATAAAAATTTACCAAGATTGGATTGGGAGTTTTAGCCGAAACTAGTCGTTACAACTCAACAATTTTAACTAAGTAAAAGAAAATCGATTCTTGTTTCATAATATTGTTTTAGATAGATTTTCAATTTTCTACTTGTAAAGAATGTTATAATTGTTTTAGATAGATTTTCAATGAAAGATTTAATGATCTTATATATATGAATTACAATTTAAGATCGAAGAACATTGTATGTATCTATAATCATTTGTATTTTTTGGTACTTATTACATTTTATTTAAACTAGAAATAATCTTAATTTTTTTTAACTATCATTGTTTAGTTTTCACAAGAAGAAATGAAACTATGATCCTATTGATTATGAGTGCATTGATAAAACTAAATTTTAGATTGAGAAAGATAATACACCTGTTGAGTTGGATGTTGAGGAAATAGAAGTTGTTCTTCATGAAAAGTATGCGAATTCAGTTTTTGGAAAAGGTACTCAAGATTAGTTTTCTACACTTATTTTATGATTTCAAATTATTTATTTATTAAATCTTATATTGACATTGTGAAATTTAATATATACAAAAGAAGTAGATGATTTAGGACATCAAGATTTGGATGGTGTTAATATAGATTCATTGGTTCTATTGGTGAAAACAATTCTCCTCAATGAATGTGCATGAAAATAGAACTTTAAATCAATTTTTTCAGAGATGAAACTAATGATGATGAGACACACCATAGATTGTGAATTTTTAATATTGATTTTATTTTATATTTTATTATATATAAGATATGTTATATTTTTAAACAATTTTATAAAATTCAGTTCAATCTTAATTCTACCCAATGGAATCTTTGTGACACTCTTATAACATTATATACGTACATTACGTGGATAAATACGATTATAGCCGATGTATGCCAATTTTTTTTATCTTAATTTAATGACTATAATATTATCAACACTTAATTAATCCTATTTAATTTTCCAAAAATTTCAGCGCATAACGGCTATAAACTAACTAATCCACCTGCAAAGCAAATAATCTATAACCCAGTTTTGGACACAACAACACACATATAATACAAAATATTTTACATTCATCCACTAATTATCATTTCATTTTTCACACATATAATAATTTACAAATACCATTTATTATAATATGTACAAGATTCATTCTTACAACTTCATATTTATACATATATATACATGTCATTATTAGTAATATCATATTACTATTTTATTCTTCCGTTTGCTCCCAAAATTTGTATACTTACTCCTGCTTTTTTCGCTACTACCTGCATATAGTCAAATAACTATGTGTTGAACATTAATACAGTGATGATTACTAATCTACAAATTTCCACTAACTATATTTTCATGCAATTATATTTTTAATATACTATTCAAATTTTCTCTTTAATATATAATTCATTTTATTAATACTTTATTTTTAATTACTATTAATTCACTATTTAATCTCTTAATTAGTTTTGTCAATTTTTTTTCAAATAAATCTTTTTTTTTGAACTTTCAAAATTTTTCAATTTAATTCTTCTTTTCTTTCTTCTTTTCAATTTTTCATTTAATTAGCTACAAATTTCACATTAATTCTTAAATTTTTATTTATTTACAATTATGTCACTAACTATATATTATTTATATTTTTACCACTAATATTTTTATTTTTCATTTATTTATTTATTTTTACTTTTTTATTTATTTTTATTTTTTATACAATTTAATATTTATCTTCACTTATTATTCATTTTTTATTCACATTTTTCACATTTATCATTTTCATTATATTTTTCACATTTATTATTTTTTCTCATATTTTCACTTTTATCATTTTATTCACATTTGTCACTTCTATTATTATTTCTACTTTTTATTCACATTTGCCCCCAGTTTCCATACGATGAAATTTTTTAGGACCAAATACATGGGACGTAGACCGAAAAGTCCACTACATTAAAAAGTAATCCCGAATGATTACTCAAACACTGCACGGTACACTGTTCACTGAATCATTATCACTGTAGTAAACCAACATTGACCTATATAAGCGACTCGTCATGACCCATACCAGGGTAATGGTGTCTCTTTGGCTAGCCAGTTATATCATGCACTAGATTTAACTATCAGAAAAATAACTAAGGGTATTATTTTATTTATTTAATTCAATTTCCATTAAATTCATAAATTTCATCATTTTTTACATTATTAATCAATTAATATTTTATTCTTTCATAACAATTTTATCACTACCAAAATTTTCACATTTTCCATTCTGATATTTCAATATTTCATTATGGATAATCAATTAAGTTATAAACTCACTAAATACATTTTATTCATTATTTTTTATTTCATACATAATATCATCAATAAATAGAAAAATATTCAATATTTAATTTAAAATTTTTTAATAAATTTCTACACACTTAAAATCATATTTTCTTGCATTTCATTACTAAATTTTCATTCAATTAGCAAAAAAAATATTAATTTCTCATTCTTCATATTTCTACCTATATTTAAATTTCAGCATTAATTTTTTTTCACTTTCTAATTATTGATTTCTCTAATTAATACATTCATTATTCCATATGTATCATAATATTACACTAAAATATATTTATTCCTTAATATTCATTTTTTACATAATAAGGTCATATTTTACAATTTTCACTAATTATTTTTTAAATTGAAATTAATCATTCTAATTCACTTTTCATAATCCATCAATCATGTTTTAAGCATTAATTAGCAATTACATGCAAAACACACAATCTTCTAAATTTTCATAACCCTACATCATGCTTAATTAATGAAAATAATTAGATTTTGGAATCACTAACTTTAATTTCTTGTTTATACCTTCCTAATATTCATTTTCTTTATCATTTTTTTTGGAAGCACCTTCACCTTACTTTGAACCTTCCATGGCCAAAATCTTCCATTCATTAATCCACCAATATTTTACTTCCTTAACTCAAATAAATTTCATATTTATCATCTATATCTATTAAACTAACTATTTGAACCATTAAATTAATTTTAAACTATAAATTTCACTTGCCTCAAATTTGAATTCTAAATTTTCTCCTTTGATTTCCTATTACTTTAACCTTTCAAATGAAAATTAAAAACTTCTATTAGCTATTATAGAAATTGAAATTAATTTTGGTTGGTTGATTTTGGTGTGAGAATTGAAGAAAAATGAAAAAATTTGAATGAGAAAGAGGGAGAGAGTGGCTTGGCCAAGAAGGAGGGGAAAAGGAAGAAAATTAAACAGAATTCTCTAGAGAATTTTGATAATTTGGGTCTTATATAGTGGGTTAATTTGGGTGGACTTGGGTCAAACAAAGCCTAACCCAATTATGCCTAATTATGTACTATAAATTATTTTTCTTACTTTCCAAACTCAATTTTATCCAAAATTGATTTCATAATTCTTCAAATATTTTTATATGTATACACAAAAATTTTCAATTTAATCAGAGTCTATTTTCTGTCCAGCTCCTTCAAACTGGATTGATAATTTAATTTTCGGTGTTACCATAAAATTCTTTTTTCACTATCAAATAATCCTAAATATTATTTAGAGTCTATCTATGACTAAAATAAATTTTTAGATAGTCATAACATATATTTTCATATGATCAAATAAAATATTTTTCACTAATGAGTGTATTTTTTACCACTAGGTATATTGATCAATTTTGAAAACTACAGTTTATAACTAACTCCAGCCCCATCTCTTATCAGGTAATCCCCTTTCGCCTCTTGATCTTAACATTGAGAGTAAACCCCCTTTCGATAAAAAATGTAAATCATATAACTTTGATAACGAATGCCCACCTCCCACTTGCGCTAACACGTTAGAAGAAATGCCCCAACTACTAAAAAAGGAGGAAATCCCATTTCTCAAGGAAGATGTTAGCGATCCTGTAGAAACAGAAGATGTTGACAGATGGCGATCCAACAGATCCGATAGTCTTCTGTGATGGGTGTGATCTAATGGTTCACACTACTTGCTATGGGAATCCATTGATAAAGGGGGTTCCTGATAGCGATTGGTTTTGTACTCAATGTTTGGTTTCTCAAACTGAAAAGCCAAACAAGGCTTATTCTTGTTGCCTATGTCCAACAAAAAGTGGTGCTTTGAAACCGACCAAAGATGGCTTGTGGACGCATATTGTGTGTGCTGTTTTGGTTCCTGAAGTTTTCTTTGGGGATCCAGATGGCCGTGAAGGAATTAATTGCTCTAAGGTTCCTAAGAGGCGATGGGAACATAAATGTTATGTATGCAAGACTAGAAAAGGATGTGTTATTCACTTCTCTGAGCTTAAGTGTCCTTTAGCATTTCATATAACTTGTGGGTTAAATCAAGATCTCTGTATTGAATATAAACAAGGAAGAAAAATGGAGGAAGCAATTGTTGCTGGGTTCTGCGAAACCCACACTGAATTGTGGAAAAAAGTAATAATTTATGCTAATTTTCTTTGTTTGTGTTAGCTCATTGTTTTTGATTGGGCTTATTGAAGTGAACGGTAGGTGCTTTTTTTTTTTTTTTGTTTCAACAACAGACGGGAAAGTTCAAGATTGTTGCCAGAGAAAAGCAGAGCAAATAGTTTGATTGTGAATGCTAACGGCTTCTGTGGTATGCTGGTTAATGAAAATTTCATTGAGATCTTTTTTCAAAATGGTTAGCTCCAATGTGGAAATTTCAGATTATGTTGAAACAGTAGACTTGTCATTTCGTTTCTTTTGGATTGGTATTAAGAAATTTAATTATATAGTGTAGGTTTGTTTCAATGCTGAAATTGCTCTAGTTATCTCATGTGCATTTTATCAAATACTGTAGTGATTAGCCACCTAATTTTGGATTTGCCTGTCTCAAATTAACGAATGCCATTAAAATTGATAACTTGATTGTACTGGGTTTTTCAATTGTACTTTATTTGAGGAAAAAGGCATGCATTGCTATAAATTTTTGCAACTGAATATTTTAATTGAAAATTTGTTCAATTGATATTTTTAATTATTACTTTTTATTCAATTGATTTGTTTAATTTTGAATATTGTATTTGTTTGATGGACTTTTGTAATTATTAATTTTGAATTAATTTATTTTTTATTGATGAAATATTTAACATTTAATTAATAATAGTCAATTAAATAAATTTTTATGTAAAAAATTATAGTTATTATTATTATTGTTATAAAATTAGACAAAATAAACTATGTAATATAGAATAGAATAGAGAATAGAAATGATGAAGAGAGTAGAGAGTAGAGAAAATATATTCACTTCTTTATTCTTTCACCAAGCCTCTATTTATAGGCTTATGCTTACATGTAAGTTTTTAAGAGACATGAGTTATAAGTAATATTGTGAAAATAAATTATAATTGAAATTGATAATTAAGCTACAAAAAAAGTTATGCAATTGAGAATTATAGACATTCAAAAGGCATAAATATTCATAACAATTACTACTATTATTTTTATTCTTTTTTTTTTGTGAATATGATAATTATTATTAATTTTCTTTTGCGCCGTTAATAGTCAGTTTTGCTATTACAAATCACAAACATGGGATGGATGCTTATAATAAATAATTGAAATAAAGCAATCAAATTGGGGAAGTTGGCCATCTACCCTACCCATCAATCCTTGATCTTATTGAAATGTGTGGTGTGGGAATAGTCTTGATAATGGGATGGAGAATTTTTGTGCCTTGCGGGAATTTGTCTCAAAAGAGATGGAAATTTTCCCATTGACCTCATAGGAATGGAAATGGGGGAATTTATCTCCCATTGAGTAGAGTGGAATGGGACAGAAATGGAGAGGATATTCTTAGCTTCGATAATTATTTTAAATATTAAATTTTTTATAATATATATATATATATAATATAATATAATATAAGTTTATATACGAATAACTTTACAATATATTATGATAATATTAATTATATTATTTGTGAATAAATATTAATAATTAGTTGTAAAATTAACAAATAGAATAAATTACAATCAGAAATTTTTAAAAAACTACTAAATTTTCTTTTATTTGATATTGTATGAATTTTAAACATTGCAATGCAATATATTGCATGATTTTTTTTTTTATATTTGAGATATTTTTGTGTAAATTTTTTAGAGTTTCATATGCAATCTAATGACTTTTTATTTTTTTGTATTATTCAAACTATATAAATAAATTAGTTGTGCAGTTTTATATTATATTAATATTAGACTAATATATTATATTATATTAATATTATACTATATTATAAACACAATTTATTCTTATAATTATATATTATTTTTTTTAAAATTGTGATCATTTATGATTTAAGAGTGTAACAGTCTCAAATTATTAAATAAATTACTTTTATAAATACATTCATAATTTAAAAAAGGATTTTTAGATTATTAATATTGATAAAATATATAAATAAAAAAGAAAATGACGATATAAAATAATTGTGACTTGTGAGTAAGTGCAGATGACAAGTACTATTTCAAAGTGTGTATTATGCCTATTTGCTTTGCAACAATCAATCTCATTCATTTCACATTGGTAGATATAAGACACTTACAAACTAAGCCATGCTATAAAAGAACAATTGTGAGATTGTTAGACTTTATAAATCTAACCACACTAGTTAAAATCAGTCAATTATAAATAAATTTATTGATTTGAAATGCACCATTTAGACGATTAATTTTAATATCGATTAATTATGACTAGTTTAATTGATCATATTTGATTGGTTTAATTATATAGTTGGTCAATTTTGGTTGTTAATTTTACTATTGGTTTATTATATAGTTGATTTAATTAATCATGTTTGCTCAGTTTAATTATATGGTTAGCTTATTTAATTAAACAAAATTTAATTAATTATATCATATTGTATAAATACAGATTTTAATCGTGTTGTATCCATTTTTTGATTTTGGTCCGATTAATTAATTGTATCGTATTTAGTTTAATTATGCTGTTGCCCAGATAATGAACCAAGAAGAAATGTTGAATTGGATATTAAAAATTATTAACTTTTAAGTGCAGAAAGAAAAGTTAAGTAGAGTAGGGATATGAAGATATCACACAAGAAATTTATAGAGGTTCAGGTGTTAACAAACCCTACTCATCTCCCCAATCTCAATTGAGAGTTTCACTAATACACTAAGTGTTACAATGGAGTTTTACAAGCTCACTTCCAACTATGGTGTTTCTATCAATATATCACACATAACCC
The DNA here is from genome assembly GCA_023653625.1 of Triadica sebifera. Classification (NCBI taxonomy): domain Eukaryota; kingdom Viridiplantae; phylum Streptophyta; class Magnoliopsida; order Malpighiales; family Euphorbiaceae; genus Triadica; species Triadica sebifera. The sequence goes on from CM042902.1 coordinate 30,527,396, forward strand.
AAAAATTCCTTGTGTTTTAATGGCTCAGATAATAAACCAATTTTTTGTATTTAATGGCTCACACAAATAACCCTTACAAGTGTTCTACTCTTAACCCAATGTACCCAAACTCACTTGAGTAGTAGATTACAAAGAGAAACACTCACAAATCTATAATGTTCAGAAATTTTGAGCAAAATTTTTTTTACAGAGAATTAATATTTGTTTGAAAAAATTAATCACAAATGGCTGCAACAAGATTTTGATTCGAAGTAATTGCTATCCTCTTGTTCTGGATTCATAAATGACTTACGTTTATACTTCCATGACGAATTATAGCCGTTTAGATGCATTTAATGCGAAAATAACCGTTGCACCAACTCTTAATTTCATGCTTGACATGTTTCTTTTTCCTCTTTCACGGTCGTGAATGTTCTTCCAGGTCATGAATGTTCTTCCAATTCGTGACTCAAGTGGTGACTCTGACTGTGAAGCATTTTGGAAGGAATTGAAGTGTTTGATCAAGGGCGTGACATTATTCATTCACGGGCGTGAATATCCTTCTAAGTTGTGGTCCAAGTGGTGACTCTGTCCGTGAAGCTCTCTGGAGGAATTTGACATATTTTCTCACAGGCGTGACTGATATGATCATTCACGGTTGCTATGATCCTTCATGGTCATGAACTTTAAATGTTGGGTAGTTGGCACTAAGCTATATCATGGACGTGACATAAACAGTTACGGGTGTGAACATGCTATTTCTTCAATTTTTGACTTTTAAAGTTAGTCTTCCATTCTTGCATCATATTTCATACCCTGTTCAATAAACTTAGAAAACAAGTATGTTAAATATATTATTGCTATTTTATTTGTTAGCATCAAAATGATAGAAATACCCCTCAAGGTTCAACAATCTCCCCCTTTTTAATGGTGACAAATAATCTAGCAATATGTATTTTTGAGAAGTCTCCTCCTCAAAAGATGCTTAAGATAAAAAATTACTAAAGTGCAAGAATTTTTAAGAATGATGAAGTGTAGCATGGATGCTTGCTTCCTAGTTTAGGTATATGCAAAGTATATCCAATGTATACCAAATTTTTACTTATAACTAGTTAAATATATGCAAAGTATATTCAAAGTATCAACACATTTGCATTCATGTAACTTGCATATTTAATTCAATTATATTGCTAGGTTCTCCTCCTTTTGTCATCAACAAAAAGAACATAAAAAATAAATCATAAGGGAAAACTAATGCAATTATATTAATACCAAATGGAAAAGTACAAAGGTTTGAAAGGTAAATTAAAGTCCTATATTTACAATACTAGAAACTAATAAGCAGAATGAAATAAATAAAAAAAAAACTAAAGCTCTAGCTAGATTTGGAGTCGGACATCCCATCTCTAAGGCAAACTACTTCCACCTCGAGGCTCTCCATGCGAGACTCCATGAAATCTTTGAGGTTCTCCAACCTCTCATCAATTAAAGCCTGCAATTGGTAAAAACAAGGTGCCAAAAGGTCAGCCACCTGCTGAGCCAAATTTGGTGTGGAGATTGAGGATTGTCCAACTTCCTGCTCAACCTCTAGGGTGGCTGTCTCGACTCGGACTCTTTTTCTTTGCTGGATTCCTTGGAGGCCAGCTTTGAATTTTTCCGAATTGTTGTCTTCCCAAATAATCTCACCACCTATATTGGTGAAGTGGTAGTAGATGTTATTCTTATGAACTATACGAACTGCCATTCCCATCTTAATAAAAAACTCGATGTCTGGCTGGTCTTTAGGATGTGCTGGTAAGAGATTGAAGTTGTGCTCTTCTAGCTTCAGATAACCAAGCTTTATAGCAAGGTGAGTCACGTACTCACCGATCAAAATGTCTTTTGAGAGCTTCGTGGCAATTGATAGTAGATGGTTTGCAAACCATCGAGATAGAGCCACTGTTAGGCCTTTTCGGGCCATCTCTAGGAGAAAAAGTTTAGATTTCCGAATTGAACCGTTGCTGTTCCTTCTAGCAAAGATGCTATAGGTCAGAAACCTATGCAAGTACTTGTGCACTGGTGATCGAAGGTGGGTGCTCTTCGTCTTCTTGATGTCCCAGCTGCAGTTGAGTCCGAAATGAGTCCATCCCTGAGTGGCATAGAACTCCACCTCACTTTCATTGAGTATACCGTCAGAGGGAAGGTTGAACATGTCACCAAACTCTGTTGCAGTGAGGGTGTTCAGATGTTTACAGAGTTAAAATTTCATGGTGCCAGTGGGAGAGACTTGCAGGGTGCTAAGGAACTCGAGGGTAGATTCCCTTAGCGTTGGTTGATGTATATCAACAAAATCTTTTATATGACAAGCCTGAAGTTGTTTCGTCATGCTTGTCTTGAGACCAAGGGTCTTGACAGCGTGCCATTTAACTGATCGAGAGAAAATGAGTGGACTTTTCTTGAGAATCGAGTACCTCGGATGACAGTGCTCCAGAATGATATTGAGAAGGTAGTCCATGTACCTTCTTAGAGCATAAGACTTCTTTCTAGTGCCTTTGGAGGAGCCGGATTCCATTTTTGGTTTTGAAATTGATTCTTGAAGAGGAAAAAATCTGATAGGATGTTTGAAGAGTACCTAGTGATTTTTGATTTATGATGATTGAAATAGTTTTTGAAGGTATTTATAGATGGAGAATGTTGCTAGGAGGCCCAAATCTATGAAATGGTATTGAATGGTGATAAATGAGAGAAGTTGGAGAGTTAGAAATGAGAGAAATAACGACAGAAAATGTTTTATAGCCAACATCTTCACGGGCATGAAAGCTAAGTCACGGGCGTGAAATGTCGTGTTCACGGTTTGCTGAAGAGGCGCTCTACCCGTGATGAAGAATATGAAACGACTCACGGTGGTGATATTTAATGGTCACGGGCATGAATGATGAAATTTCACAGTGGTGACAAATGAGTCACAGTCGTGAAGTACAATCTTCACTACTTGTGTCCGTGAGACAAAGCGTGAACGCTTCTGTAAGTATTTGGTGGAAATATTCACGGTCGTGAATAAGTGTCACAGTCATGAACAAAGAGTTTCACAGGAGTGACATAAAAGATTATGGGCGTGAAACATAGTTTTCACTACCTTTAACCGTGAAGCATGTCGTGAAGCAAGACGTGAAAGCTTCTGGAGCTTTTGGCATTTTTGATCACGACCGTGAATATATGTCACGGGCGTGAACTGCCTAAAATCCTTATAAATAAAACTAAGTCTAAAACAAGACCAAATGATTTATAAGGTGCTTCTATCCCCTATAACATATATTTCTATCAAGTTAGCCACTTCATACCTTAAAAGATGAGACAATAACACAAGATTAACAATCAAGGTTCGACAAATTTGGCAATCATAAAGTTAATCCATCAATCATACCAAACTCTCTTCTTATGAAGTTATATCCTTCTTCATTTAGAGAATTAGTAAAGATATATGCCAATTAATTGTTTGTGTTTATAAATTCCAATACAACATCTCCATATTGAACATGATCTCTAATAAAATGATGTCTTATGTCAATATGCTTACCTCTAGAGTGTTGAATGAGTTTCTTAGATAGGTTTATAACACTTGTATTGTCACATCTGATAGGTATATGGTCCATACTATGACCATAATCCTTAAGTTGTTTCATCCAAAGGATTTGTGTACAACAATATCCTACAGCCACATACTCCGCTTCAGCAGTAGAAAGAGCAACTGAAACATGTTTCTTGTTAAACCAAGAAAGTAAGCATTCACTAATAAAATGACAAGTGCCTGAAGTACTCTTTCTATCTAAGAGACTTCCAGTATAATCAACATCTGAATATCTTATAATGTGAAAAGATGAATTTCTAGGATACCATAAACCTATATGCAATGAGCTAGGTAAATATTTTAAAATTCTTTTCACAACATTCAAATGAGATTCTTTAGGACATGATTGAAAGCGAGCACATAAGCATACACTATACATTATATCGGGTCTAGAGGCAGTAAGATATAAGAGTGATCCGATCATACCTCTATAAAGATTTTCATTAATGCTCTTACCCTTTTCATCCTTATCCAATTTTGTTAATGTGCTCATTGGAGTCTTGACATTTTTGCATCATTCCATTCCAAATTTATTAAGTCTTTGGCATATTTGGATTGGTTGATGAATATGCCCTCATTGCCTTGTTTTATTTGTAGACCGAGGAAGAACTTGAGCTCGCCCATCATGCTCATTTCGAATACCCTAGTCATACACTTAGCAAATTCTTGGCAAAATAATTCATTAGTAGACCCAAATATGATGTCATCAATATAAATTTGAACAATTAGAATATCATGCTTATGCTTTTTAATAAATAAGTAGTGTCAACATTCCCCTTTGTAAAATTATTTTATAAAAGAAAAAAACTTAGTTTTTTCATACCAAACTCATAGGGCTTGTTTCAAACCATATAAAGCTTTTGAAAGTTTAAATACATGGTTAGCCAAATTATGGCTTTCAAAACCTAGTTGTTATTCTACATAAACTTCTTCTTCTATAAACCATTTAAAAAAGCACTTTTGACATCCATTTGAAAGAGTTTGAAATTCATATGGCATGCATATGCTAAAAGTATTCTTATGGCTTCTAATCTAGCTACAGGAGCATAGGTCGCATCATAATCTATTCATTCTTCCTGATTATATCCTTTTGCAACTAACCTAGCCTTATTCCTAGTTATTGAACCTTGTTCATCTAGTTTATTTCTAAATACCCATTTATTTCCAATGATTTGATGTTGCTTGGGTCTAGGAACTAAGGTCCATACCTTACTTCTCTCAAATTGGTTGAGTTCCTCTTGCATAACAATCACCCAATTTTCATCATTAAAAGCCTCATCAATATTTTTAGGCTCAATTTGAGAGACAAAGGCAAGATTAGAATCAAAAGGTTTGAGATGAAATCTAGTACTTACTCCCTTTGTAGGATCACCAATGATTTGCTCATTGGGGGTGATCTTTTGTCAATCTCCATTCCTTTGGGAGCTCTTGCTTGTTTTCTTCTTGAGCTGGAGGTAGAGAGTCATCTTGATGTGAATTTTCTTGATCATTTTCTTCTCTTTCTTTTTCAAGATCAAGTCTTTCCATTGTACCTACAACATCATCAAGAACACTACCTTTCATAAGATCAAGCTTACTAGATTCATAAAAAACAACATGCATAGATTCTTCAACAGCTAATGACTTTTTATTAAAGACTCTATAAGCTTTTCTTGTGGTGGAGTATCCTAAAAATATACCCTTATCAGATTTAGAGGCAAATTTTCCAAGGTTGTCATTGATATTCAATATGAAACACTTGCATCCAAATACTCTAAAATATGATATCATAGGCTTTCTTCCATTTCATAACTCAAATGAAGTTTTGTTTAAAAGATGTTGAAATATAACATGCAGTATTTGTGGCTTCGGCCTAAAAGTAAGTTGGTAAACCATACTCATTGAGCATTGTTTGAGCCATTTCAATTAAAGTTCGATTTTTCTTTTCGACCACCCCATTTTGTTGAGGTGTTCTAGGAGATGAGAAATTCTGTGAAATGCCATGTTCCAAACAAAAATTTTCAAAGTTTTCATTTTCAAATTCTTTGTCATGATCACTTCTTATTTTTGAAATACAATATCCTTTTTCATTTTGAACTCTTTTAGCAAAGTTTTTGAAAGTTTCAAAAGGATCACTCTTTTGAGCTAAGAAAATTACCCAAGTAAATCTAGAGTAGTCATCGACGATGACAAAAGCATATTGTTTACCTTCTAAGCTAGCAATTCTAGTAGGTCCAAATAGATCTAGATGCAGGAGTTGTAGAGGTTTTGAGGTACTTATAATGTTTTTGGATTTGAAGGATGACTTGTGTTGTTTTCCTCTTTGGCAAGGTTCATATGTCTTGTCTTTTTCAAATTTGAATTTTGGTAGTCCCTTTACCAGCTCTCCTTTGCTGAGGCTTTGAATCAAATCCATGCTTGCATGACCAAGCCTTCTATGCCACAACCAAGATTCATCACTAGTAGTCACAAGACACTTAGAGGAAATGTTAGATATTTTGTGTAAGTCTATGATGTAGGTATTGACATCTCTATTTCCTTTAAATATCTCTTGGCCATTAAAAGAGGTTACAAGACATTCGTTGGAAGTAAAGATTACTTTGTTTCCTTTATCACATAATTGACTTACACTTAACAAATTATGTTTTAAGCCGTCAATAAGTAAGACATCTTTAATAAAAGTAGTACCATGAATACCAATAGAATCAATGCCAATTACCTTACCCTTAGCATTGTTTCCAATGGTAACTTTACCTCCATCAATACTTTTGATTTCATTGAAAAGTTCTTTGTCTCCTATCATATGCCTTGAGCATCCACTATCTACCAGCCAAATATTTTTGTTTATTGTGGAATTGAGGCATACCTATAGAATCACAATTCAAGTATTGTTTTTAGGTACCCAAATGAGCTTGGGTCATTGGGGGTTAGCACATGAAGGTTCCCAATGAGCCTTCCTTATCCAACAATGTTTATTTATATGACAAAAATTTATACAATAGTTACATTGTTTAGCTCTAAATATGCTTTTTGGTCTTACTATGCTTTTGAATGCCATTTTTCTATTAGGTAGAGTTTGTGAGCAATGGCATGCATAAGCATGATGACTTGGTGCTTTTATAGGTGCATGCTTCTTATACATAAAAGCATGATTAGTCTTTTGAGGTTTCCTTCTAAGGCTTACCAACCCTTGATCATTCCTCTTATGTATAAAATGTTTAGTGTATATTGTGCACTTAGCCCTTGGGGCTGTTACTGCTAATGTGGAGATGTGAGGTCCACTTGACTTAATAAAAGTAGTCTTGTGAGATGAAGATGATGTACCCTTAAATCCTAGACCATGTCTAATTAAGGGTGGTCTTTGAGATACAATGAGAGTATCTAAACTCTCATTTCCCTTGTGAAATTTTGAAATGGAGTTTCTAAGTTCCTCAACTTCATTTTTCAAAATATTGTTTTCTTTAAGCAATGATTTAGTTGAGGGTCTTGAAGAGTACTCATCTAATGATTTTTGAAGAGATTCATTAGATGATTTAAGCTCAAGGTTCTCCTTTTCTAAAACATCCATTTTGATTTCCAAACTAGAAATGTTATTTTTATAAGTATTGAATTTACTTCTATATTTTTCTAGTTCTACATTCAATACTTCTATTAAGCTTTGCTCATCATCATCTTCACTATCACTATCATAATCACTACTATCATTATTGAACGAGTATGAGTGAAGTGATCCTACCTTATTCGAGACATGATCCTCTATAGCTATGAAGCATAGGTTGATCTCTTAACCTTCATTGTCTTCTTTTTTGCTTGAAGAGTTTTCGTCATCCCATGTGGCTTTGTGGCTTTTCTCCCCATTTTCTCTTTGGTATTTGCTTTTGTGCTTCTTGAGCCTTGAACATTCCGGTTTAATGTCATTTCTTCCCACATTTATAACACTTTACCTCATCTTTACTCTTTTGAGAGTCATTTGAGGCCTGTTTGAGATTTCTTTACTTGAATTTTCTAGAGTTGCCCATTCTCTTTTCAATTATTCTTTTCAGCCTTCTTGAGAGCATATCAATGTCTTCATTTGCATCATCACTCTTTTCTTCATCATCTTCAAGTTCTTCTTGAGATTTTGAAGTAGAGGCTTTTAGTACTAGAAGCTTTCTTTTTTTCTGACTCGACTTCAAGCTCTCTATCTCTTTTCACTGCCTTTTCATGTGTTAGAAGTTTGACAATAAGCACATCGGTATTCATGACACTCATGTCTTCATTGGCCTCTTCTATACCAACAACTCTTGAACCGTAATCTTTGAGAGGAAGAATTCTCAGAATTTTATTATTTACATCTTCCAAGCTCAGGTGTTTCCCAAGATTTCTCATGCCATTTATGATGGCTAGAAGACGGTTTGTCATATCAGTGATTGACTCATTGGATTTCATCTTGAAGAGTTCATACTCTGAAGTAAGAAGTTGAATCTTTTTGGATTTAACTTGCTTTGTTCCTTCATGATAGTTTTCCAATGTTTTCCACATGCTATATGCAGTTGGGCAATGCTGTTTTTTCCACATTCTTCAATGGATAATGAGTTTGAGAGAATTGTCATTGCCTTCTTATTTTTGAAATTTGCTCTTTTTTGAGGCTTTATCCAATCATCTCTTGACAGGATTTCTTCTTCACCATCAACTCCTCTTCAAGTTGGTGGTGTCCATTCTTTCCGAACACTATCCCATACTTCAATTCATTCACTATCTAGATATGTCTCCATCTGGAACTTCCAATGAGTATAATTTGCTCCATCAAAGTAAGGCTTGAGACTTTGTAATCATTCACTGGCCATTTCTTGATCTTTGCTATTGTTGTTCATGCTTTCATGCTAGACTAAGCTCTGATACCAACTGTTGCCCAGATAATGAACCAAGAAGAGGGGTTGAATTGGATATTAAAAATTCTTAACTTTTAAGTGTGGAAAGAAAAGTTAAGTAGAGTAGGGGTTGAACCAACTGTGGTGTTTCTATCAATGGATCACAACTATGGTATTTCTTGGTGGTGGCTAGAGGCACAAGGCATGCTAACTTATATATGATGTATGCGAAGCTCTCCAACGACACTATGAGTGTTGTGGAGAAAAACAATGTTATTGAATTATGACACATAAGACTCAGTCACATGAATGAGAAATGAATGATTACCCTTGTCAAAAGGAAGATGTTACCTGAAATGGAAGAAGTGCATTTGGAGAAATGTGCTGACTATTTAGCAGGAAAGCAAAACAGAGTTGTACTGCAAAGAACACGGTATTCAACATCAGACAATGCCTCCAAAAATACTGTAGTTGAATGGCCTGACTGTGAGAATGAATAGAACTTTGATGAAGAGAGTCAGATGTTTGCTCTCACATGCAAAGTTACCTAAAATATTTTGGGGTGAAGCTTTACTTATGGTTGTGTACGTCTTAAATCTTTCACCTTGTATCCCTCTAAAGCTAGATGCTCCAGAGAAAGCATGGTCAGGAAATGATGTTTCCTATGATCATCTGCGGGTATTTGGTTGCAAAGCCTTTATGCATATTCCAAAAGATGAGAGATCTAAACTCGATGTTAAAACATGACAATGTGTTTTTATTAGCTATGAAAAAGATCAGGTTGACTACAGATTTTATTATCCAGTGGATAAGAAACTTGTCAGAAGTCGTGATGTTGTTTTCGTTGAGAATGAGACCATTAAAGATATTGTCAGGACAAAGAAAGATGTTCCTGATTCTGATGGAGACTCAATAGATTTTGAATTAATTCCTCCAATACCGGTGCTGATACAAGTTGGGGATGAAGATCATGTTGATCTGCCTGAAGAAAATAATGCTCCCATCGACAATCCAGAAGATGATGCTGAAGATAATGATGTTCATCATCAACCATCACCTGTGCACTTTCCAGTTCCTGTGAGAATGAGCAATAGAGCAAGACAACATTCTTCAAGGTATCTAGAAAATGAGTATGTGTTATTCATTGATGGGGGAGAACTAGAAAGCTTTAAAGAAGCTATGATTGATGAGCATAGATAGAAATGGGTTGAAGCCATACAAGATGAAATGAAATCCTTGCATGAGGACAAGACTTTTGAACTGGTGAAGCTGCCAAAAGGCAAAAGAGCTTTGAAAAATAAATGAGTGTTTAGAATCAAGCATGAATAAAACATTTCCCATCCGATATTGAAAACCAAATTAGTCGTTAAAGGATTCAGTCAAAGAAAAGTGATTGACTTTGATGAAATTTTCTCATCAATTGTCAAAATGACATCCATTCGTATAGTGCTACGGTTAGCAGCAAGTCTTAACCTAGAGGTTGAGCAAATGGATGTCAAAACTGCCTTCCTACATGGTGATTTGGAAGAGAAAATATACATGGAGCAACCAGAGGGTTGCGAACATAAGGGCAAAGAGGAATATATTTGCAGATAATCCTCTATGGCTTGAAGCAGGCACCGAGACAATGGTACAAGAAGTTTGAGTCTGTTATGGAGGAGCAAGGCTACCAGAAGACTACTTCAGACCATTGCATTTTGGTACAAAAATTCTCTGATGAAGATTTCATAATTCTTTTACTTTATGTGGATGACATGCTGATTGTTAGCCGAAATATTTCTAGAATTAACAATTTGAAAGAACAGTTAGCAAGTCTTTTGCCATGAAAAACTTAGGGCCAACAAAGCAGATTCTTTGCATGAAGATTATCAGAGGTAGGGGCGTCAAGAAATTATGGCTGTCATAGGAGAAGTACATTGGGAAAGTACTTCAGAGATTTTAAATGGACCAAGCTAAAATGGTTAGTTGTCCTCTTGCTAATCACTTTAAGCTAAGTTTCAAACAGAGCCATTCTATAGGCAAAGAGAAGGATGAGATGAACAAGATTCCATATGCTTCAGTAATTGGAAGTTTGATGTATGCCATGGTGTGCACAAGACCTGATATCACTCATACAGTTGGATTAGTGAGCAGATTCCTTTCAAATCCTGGAAAATAACATTGGACTGCAGTAAAGTGGATTTTCAGGTATCTTTGAGGTACTTCAAAAATATGTTTATGTTTTAGAGATATCAAACCTATGTTAGTTGGATACATAGATGCAGATATGGATGGCGATGTTGACTACAGAAAGTCAACATCGGTTTACCAGATCATTTTTGCAGGGAGAGTTGTGTCATGACAATCGAAGTTACAGAAGTGCGTTGCACTATCTGCAACTGACGCAGAGTTTATTGCAACAACAGAAGCATGAAAAGATTTGTTGTGGATGAAGAAATTTTTAAAAGAACTTAGGTTGCAACAAGACAAATATCAATTATTTTGTGATAGTCAGAGTGCTATCCATCTTGGAAAGAATGTCTCATCTCACTCAAGATCAAAACATATTGATGTGAGATATCACTAGATTAGGAATGTGATGGGAAAAAAGCTACTACAGTTGGAGAAGATCCATATAGAAGAAAATAGATCAGATACGTTGACAAAGATTATATCAAAATCATATTTCGAATACTGTCGATTAGCTGCTAGAATATGGAGCCCCCATGTTGTCGGGAGAGGGAGATTTGTTGAATTATCGATAGAAGAAGTTGGAATGGGTCCCTCCAACATATGGGACCCACCACATATAATTAAAAAAAGAAAAGAAAAGGAAAAGTCAAAAGCTGCTGCACCTACCTATCGCCCGCCCGTAATTCATTTTTGAATTAAATTTCTCTAGCCAATATTTTTGACTTTATTTTATTTGTGTTCACACTGGATATTTTACCTATAAATACGCATACATCATTTCATTTGAATTACAACAATCTCAATTCATTTGAGAGAATTTGAGAGAGAGTTAGACTTTTGAAACATTTTCAAAAAAATAGGCACTGACAAAAATAGTGAGAAAAATATTTTGGGAGTGTTTTTGAAAAACATTTATGTGCCACTATTTTTGGATTTATCTAAAAATTGTTGTGTTACCTCTAGCCTGTGTTTAGGGAAAACTTTCTCTTTGTACCTATTAATTTTTATTAGTAGAAGAAAAATATTCGGAGTGTTGTTCGTAGACGTAGCCCAAATTAAAAGGGTGAACCATGTTAAATTGTTGGTGTTATTTTTTGCTGATTATTTTTATTCACATTTATTTGTATTATTTTACCGCTGTACCCAACACTATAATGTGCAGGAGTGGTACATAAGTTATGGTTCCGATTGTCCATTTTGCAACGTGTTTACCCTATCTTATGGCTTTTTAGTTTTTATGTAGCTAGGTTGAATGTCCAATTTTTTGTCTTCATTGTTGCTTTCAAGTTTTATCTTTGTATGCCTATGGTGAAACCCAATAACAGAGGTGCTAACTTATGATTTGGTTTGTCATTTTAATTTGTATGCATTATATGGAGCTGCCATCAGGAGTTAAACAGAGTTCTTTAAGCATAAATGAAGTTTGTAAATTAAAGAAATCATTGTATGGGCTTACGTAGTCACCTGAAGTGCGGTTTGGGAGGTTTTTTGCTGCAATGAAAGCATTTGGTTATAAGCAAAGTAATTCAGATCATACATTGTTTATAAAACACAAAGGGAAGGTAACGACTTTGATTGTGTATGTTGATGATATGGTATCAACAAGAAATTATTCTTGCAAAATGAAGTTGTTACAAAAATATTTAGTTGTTGAATTTGAGATGAAGGATCTAGGATAATTTAAATATTTCTTAGGGATTGAAATAGCCAAATCAAAACAACGAAATTTCCTTTCACTTTGAAAATATGATCTAGATCTCTTGATTGAGATTGGAATGCTTGACTGCAAACCAACATATACACTCATATAAATGAATCATAAGCTTGAAATTATTCCAAATCAAGTTCCAATATATATGGGACATTATTAGCAATTGGTTGGTAGATTAATTATTTGGGCACACACAAGGCTAAATATAGCCTACGTTGTAAGTGTCGTCAGCCAATTCATATATGCACCAAACAAAGAACATATGATTGCAGTAAATAGAATCTTAAGATATTTGAAGGTTGCTCTTGGCAAATGTTTATTATTCTCAAAAAATGGTGTGTCAAAAATTGAATGATACATAGAAACTGACTGGGCAAGCTACTTTCATGGAAGGTAACTTGGTTACTTGGAAAAGCAAGAAGCAAAAATTTATGACAAAATCAAGTACTAAAGTCGAATTTCGAGGTGTGACTCATGGTGTATGTGAATTGCTATGAATTAAAAGTATTTTAGAAGGTTTAGAAATTGAATATGAAAAACCCACAAGTCTTTATTGTGATAAATAATTGTCATTGAGATTGCACAAAAACCCTGTACAACATGCTTGTAGCAAACATGTTAAGGTTGATCTTTACTTTATTAAGGAAAAGTTAGTTAAAAAGATTATACATTTTCCTTTTATCAAATCCAAAAGCCACTGTAACACCCTCTCATATAGTTAGGAATAATCCCAACTATATAGGAGAATGTGACCTGCCTATTACCTTAAAATTTGATTGAATTAAAATTTCTTCCATTTTAGTTATTATATTTTCATATGTTAATTATTTATATATATATATATATTTATTTTTTCATGATAGCAATATATCATTCAATTAATGAATCTATTTTATATGTGAAATTAACAAACCATGACCATATCTTCAAACATAAGTTTGGATTTTTACTGTCCCGATGTTTACAAAATACTTATGATCCAAACAAAATTACATATTCCCATCATAAAAAGACATGTAAAAATTTTGAAAAACCATAATTATACTCATCACACATGACATGAGGACAAGAATAAAATGCATATCATGTAAAACACCAACCCTCTGACGTGGATTTATTTTATTTGACTCTGTATGAGTTTGCTTCTCTTCCTGTCAACTTCTCTCTATATGCTCCGAACCTGCGTATGGGAAAACACCCACACGCTAAGCAACCTAAAGTTTAATGGTACATATGTGCATAAATATTTACACATACACTTATGATATATCATAAAAATTTCATGTTCATATTATCCAATTTTGCATATAAATAATCATAAATAATAATTCATACATCACAATCCTTTTTATAGAAATATATATATATAAATATATAAAAGAAATCAATTTATCATATATTAATATGAAATATTGCATACCTGGTTTACTGGTTTAACACATATACATGTCATAATTTATAAAGGTAAATTCATATTCATTCCTCATTTATAAATTCTATTTCATTGTTTCATTTACTTGATAACTGATTTTTTTCATATTTCTTTTTTTTTAAAATATTTTATATTTTATAGCCCCAAAACTCTAAATCCGGACTATTTGGATGCGGGTTGTGAAATATGAGCGCTCTCACCCGAGCTTAAGCCACCCTGCTCACTATCTGTATCTGTCTGTATAAGTGCTTAACCGAGCTTCTCAAGTCAAGAGCTCTCTCACCCGAGCTTAAGCCATCTTGACTGAGTAAAATAAATAATTACATGCATTTAGGATCAAGGGCGCTATCATCCGAGCTTAAGCCACCTTATCCATATAATGAAAATTTTCATATCATCATAATTTCTAGGGTACCGTAAACTCCTCAATAACATGCCATCTATCCTATTTTTAGTTCTAAATTAGAGAATTAGATTTAATTGATGTTATCATCTTATTGTTTACATAAATCATCAAAATTCACATATTCATAATAATTTTTGGTTTACATGCCCTATACATATAAAAATTTCTCAATTTCATATGAAATCTCAAATCACAACACATTATATTAATTTAGTCAATACACAATAAGAATTTTAAATATAACTATTATCATATTATTTAAAATTAAAACACACACACACACACACACACACACACACACACACACACACACACACACACACACACACATATATATATATATATATATATATATATATATATGTCACCCATTATTTAAAATACCAAATTACTAAATTTTTATTTCTGGACAAATTCCTGCCCTGATTTTGGATTGCACCTTTCACCTATTTTTGATTCCAATTTGACCTTATGATATTCTATGAATTTTTAGATTAATGTTTTATCTTTCATATACAAAACAATCATATAAATCTGAATTTTTAGCTAAAGTTATGTCCAAATAACCGTATAGTGCTCAGTAAAAATATGTCAAGTATTTTTCAAAATATTCGTAGGTCCGAGATTTTGTATCAAATTTTAGATCCAATATAAATCATAACTAGCATTTATACTCTTCATAAATTTTTTGTATTTACGTGTCTACTTTCATTTCCAACTAGTTTCATCTTGATCTAAGTTCCAAAACAAAAGATATAACCAAAATACCATACAATGTTCAGAAAATAACTATCTAGAATTTTCTGGGTACTTTTAAATCCGAGAATTTGTAGAAATTTTTAAACCAACTTAGAATCAAATATAGCATTTACACTATTTATAAAAGTTTTAGGTCTATGTGTCTAGTTTTATTTTCATTTGATTTCATCTTGATCCAAGTTACAGAACAAAAGATATAATCAAAATATTATAACATGTTCAGAAAATAAATACCCAGAATTTTATGGATACTTTTAAATCCGAGAAATTGTAGAAATTTTTGGACCAACTTAGAGTCAGATATAACATTTATACTTTGTATAAACGTTTTAGATCTATGTGTCTAGTTTCATTTCCAATTGATTTCATCCCGATCCAAGTTTCAGAACAAAAGATATAATCAAAATACCATAGAATGTTTCGAAAATAACTACCCAGAATTTTCTAGGTACTTTTAAATCCGAGAATTTGTAAAAATTTTTAGACAAACTTAGAATCAGATATAGTATTTACACTCTTCATAAAAGTTTTAGTTCTATGTATCTATTTTCATTTTCAACTAATTTCTTCCCGATCTAAGTTCCAGAACAAAAGATATGGTCTAATATATCAAGACTATTTCAGACGAATTTTAACAAAACCAACAAACACAACAAGTTATTTGTTCACTATTTCTTCAACATCAAACATCATTGTAATGCAAATAAAATGCACAAAGGAATAAATATATTCATATGTACAAACCTTGATACAATGAAGTCTTAACCTCTTCAAACCTTAAGCTATTATAGTTGTTTCAAGTTTTTGAAGAGATGAAGAGGAATGAGAGGAAGAAGAAAATGAGTGAAAGAAGAGAGAATTTTTGTATGGAAGAGTGGGAGGAAGATTAGGGTTCTGAAATTTGGAAGAAGAATAAAAAAATAACATTTTTATACTCATGGTAAATACCCTATTAGGTCCCCCTTGTTTTTGCCAAATATCCACTTAAATCCTTGGTTTTTATCTTATTATTATTAACTTATCCAACCTTTCTATTTATTTTATTTAACACACACAACTTAATAAAAATTCACTTATAAATATTTTTATTATATTTTATTTCCAAATTTAGTCTCAAATAATTTTAATTATGATAATTAAATATGTTAATTATCCAAGCCTAAATTGACGGACGTTACAGCCACGTAGTGGATATACTTACAAACATAGTTTTTGGAAAAGAAAAATTCATAATATGATAAACAAATTAGTCATGATAAATATTTATTGTTTTACTGTAACGATTCATGTTCAACTGTTCTGTAATAATCTGTAAACAGCTTAACCATGTGACTTAAAATAATTAATCCAAATTATTACTAGTAATTAGTGTATAGACTTATAAACCTTTCATCCTAATGCATAAACTTATAGATCTCTCATTTTTCTTTATCTCTTTGGAATATGGGATTCAGAATATAGTACATTAAGCTTGTAACTGAAGCTAGCACCTCAAACAAACATATCTCGAAATTTAACTACATTCGACTCCAGAATTTCTCATGTGTTTTTCTAATGTAGAATTTACCTAGAAATATTTCATTAACAATCATTTTAGATTTTGATCCAATTTGAGTCGGATGATGGGTCGTCCACCCTTAAAAAAACAATTATTTTTTAAAATATAGAGTTTATAAATTTATCTAAATGTGATGTGAATTTATAATACTTTTAGTTTTATTTAATCAATCTATTTTCAACTCGCAAAGAGATATTTACTTTATACATGAATTTGCATACACTATTCAGATTTTAAAAAAAAAATTCACAGAATAAGTATTTAACATAATGATCCAGTAGCCTCCTTCATGCTCGTGTAAAATCAAAATTTCATGTCTATGAATGTTAGCCGACTAAAATTTACTTTTTCCGTCAGTTTTGTTTCTTACTCCGTGGCAATAATAATCAACAGACATTATCCTTGTTTTTGTTATTTTAGAGTTGGGTATATTTGTTGAAAATAGGGCTTTGGAGAAAAATAATTTTTATCTCCTTTGACACATAGTCAAGTTAAGCAAAAAAACAAAAAAATAAAAAAATAAAAATAAAAAGAAAGAAAAAGAGAGAATGAGTCATACGTAACTCGACTTATAAATTTGTGGGTCACTTTGAATTTAGTCTAGATTTGGATCATGTTAAAATTTATTATTACCTCTACTTTTTCTTTTACTTTTTTTTTTAATTATTTGAATGATATATGTTTTTATTTTTAATATTACATGATGTGCATACAAAAAAAAAGATATCATTCATAAAATTAAAAGATAAAAGAGATGATAGCTATACCCTGTAATTTATAATTAATTTGCAGCAGTTGAATTCTATTTCAGCTATTTATCAAAGTCAATGGAATTTAATTTATTAAGTGGAAAACTTTTGGTGTCTTTTTTTCAATGAGACTTTTTGAAAATGTTGAAAAAAATATTTATAGGAATATGTTTTCAATTTGCTGATTGAGAAAATATCATTTGTCAAACTGTGTACAACATAGACTCTCTTCCTCAGTTTTTAATAAAATTCATAACAAAAGATGCAGCTGACATTTTATTTTGTGCACATTTCCTCATTTTCCTTTTTTACCCCAAAAAAAAAAAAATCTTTGAAAGGTATTCTTGTTTGACACTTCAATTTCATTGTGATCCTTTGATTTTTTTTTTTCTCTTTTTCTTTGACTTTTTTTTTTCTAAAAAATATGAAACTACTAAAATAAATTTCATTAGTACTTATTAAAGAGGGTTTGTTTTGAACTCCGCTTTTATTAAATTTTTGAGTCTGGAAAGTTGGCATAATATTTTTGATATGGTTTTTTCTACTGGCGACTACCCTAATTTTTGAGAAAAAAAAATGCTAGAAAATTAATTGATGGTAAGTCATGCTATCAATATGAAAGAGGAGAGATTTCTGGAATTGGCATTGAAA
Organism: Triadica sebifera; assembly: GCA_023653625.1. Taxonomy (NCBI): domain Eukaryota; kingdom Viridiplantae; phylum Streptophyta; class Magnoliopsida; order Malpighiales; family Euphorbiaceae; genus Triadica; species Triadica sebifera. The sequence goes on from CM042902.1 coordinate 30,545,249, forward strand.
ATGAAATCTCTCTTTTTCTTTGGCAGATTTCAACTAATTAAACAACTCATTTGGTAATTAATGTTTTGACTTGTAGCCAATACATTTCTAGAAGAAAAATGTCAATTATTTTGACAAATTTCATTTTGAACTTTAAAATAATTTAATAATTGATTCATTTCCAGATATGTATGACATATCAACCGGATATGTCAAATTTATTAATTGATTTACTTCCAAATATGACAAATTTATTAATATTTCTGTTTAAACTCAATCTATATATGAATTAATTTATCGTTAATGCTTCTGGTGAAATCTAAGATTTGATCAAAGGATTCATGGTTTGGTAATGAAAATGTATTTGTAAACCGAACTGATTGGGAGGCAGAGTATGAAGGAGCTACTATTCTAGCCGGTGATCTACTCTTCTCTGCAATCAAATTACAGCTGATAGGAAGTGCATATTAATCTTCATGCACATGCCAACACCCTGCTTAATCTCTAGCTACATAATGGTTACTTAGAATAGTTAGCAGTCAAATCAGTTGGTTATTAGGGTTATCAAGTAGCAGTTACTTAGTTCATGAGAGACTAATTGCACTTAAAGTGTAAACTCCCTTTAAGCTTTCGAATATAGCAATTGAGAATTCATAATATAGTATTAGAGCTTCTTTATTTTCTTGTAGCAATTTCTTCTTTCTCAGTTAAGCTATCTTTCTAGATCTCTTGGTATATTCTTTAATCCTTGATCATGGCAAATGCTATACACTGATGATTCATTTAGCAATCCTTATTTTTTACATTCCAATGAGAATCCTCCAATAGTTATTGTTTCTATTCTACTCAATGGCAGTAATTATCGTTCTTAGAGTCGCTCCATGAAAATGGCACTAAAATCTTAAAACAAAATGAAGTTTGTTGACGGCTTAATTTGGACTTCTCTAAAGAATGATCCCCTAGCAGCATGTGCTTAGATAAGGAAGCGTTACACCAAGTTCTTCAATCTTTAACTTATTTATTAAACACAGTTCATATTAATATATATTTTTTTAATAATATAAAAAGAAATGTAACGGACATTTTTTTCATAGGATAATGTTTACAAACATTAAGTTAATTTTATAAAATCATAAAAGATATTACATAAATCCAAATGCAAAATATAAAATATAATATATAAAAGTTTGTGACTCACGATTTCTAAAGAACAAATGTTTTACTCCACTAAGATCACTGTTGTTTTTATCTACAAACTTGAACTACCTCTCTAAAATTTGTGCAGAAGGAAACTCTCAATTTAAGGTCGAAGCTTAGTGATACATATAAATAAGAAAATATACTATTTTACGCAATATGCATTGTCATGTATATCACTACAAGAAAAATATGTTTTAGCGATGGACAAATCCGTCAATAAAATTAAAAATTTTGTCGCTAATCTAATTTAGCGACAACATTGCGACGGATTAAATCCGTCGCAGAAAATATTCTCGCAAGTCTAATAGCGACAGATTATTATTCTGTCGCTAACTTTAGCGACGGAATTAGTGACAAAATATGTGTCACTAATTCTATTGCAGGAATTGTAATGACGACAGAAAATACCTCGCTATTTAGTGACAAACATTGTACGTCGCTATTTTGCTACGGACAGCGTGCGTCGCTAGTTGCTACGGAAAGAGTCCGTCGCTATTTTGCTACGGACAGCGTCCGTCGCTAAGGTTTGTTGGACATTTACTCTATATATTAAATTTTGTAATTTAAATATTTTTGCAATTTAAAAATCCAATTAAATAAAAACCGAAAATTTTTTTTTAGCTGAATTCATTAAATAAATATTAAAATTTTGTAGTCCAACATGAAAAATATTCAATAATTGAAAATACTACAATATATATATAGTCCTACATCCTGTCAGATTGTGGTAGATCACTATATGGAGCTGATGAAATGTTGATAGAATTAGTCATCTCTGCACGCATATCGTCTCGAAGCTCAATTCAAAGTTCTTCGCCCATCTGTTCTCGCATTTGCTGCTTTTGTGACTCCAACATAGTCTGAACCTCCTGCTGCATATCTTGCATAATATTAGCACGCAGCTGCTCTGTACTAATATCTCGTGATATGGCAGTAGAGTGAAATGAGGAGGTACCAGTGTAAAAATGTGCTGCCTTTGTGCTCATTCCATATACACACCGTTTTTTCTGGCCACCAGCAGCCTCTAAAAATAACTGCCTCAAATCTGATTCACAAGGCTCGTTAGATCCCTCAATTGGTTAGAAGCAGTCTTTCTAAGGGCTTGTACCCGATTCTTCAATATAAATTTTTAGAAGAAAAAATATAAATTCCATGAGATTAATAGAAAAATAAGCAAATAAAATTTTAAATATGCACAATTAATGAGTTTGGTAAATACATACTGCAACAACTTTAGACCGCTGATCTACATACTGAATTCCTGATGAAGTTTTTCTAGTGTGTGTTGCCTCAAAGAGTTCTATAGGATTTGGTTCACGTCCTAATTCTTTTGCCTGATCGTAAGAATAAAATAAAATTAAAAACACATTAACTACAAAATTACAAGTATAATACATAAGCAAATAAAAACAAAGACATTAAGAAATATTTTACAACCTAAATATATAAATGAATAATAAATTCAAATTAAGTTATCATTATCAATTTACCATCCGCATGTTACGCTCAACCATAGATATAGAACCCCCAGTATGTCGTGAGGGACCTGAACCTAAGCCGCTCATCTCAGTAAGTCTGTTTTTAGAGGCAATGGTAGATTTTTTCTTGAACTCAGTAGTGGACCATTCTTTATGCCAAATATTCCAAACTTGCTCTGGAACACGTGGTGATTTACTACCAGAAGATCTCCACTTGCTCAAAGTATCACTATAATGTGTAGCAGCCTGTTGTAACCATTTACGCTTGACTATCATCTCAAGTTCTGGATCCCAAGTAAATTTCTTCTAAAATATAAATAGAAAAATAACATATAAGACAAATTTTTTTCTTGCAACAACCAATTAAGATGAATATATATATATATATATATATCAAAATAAAAATTTTGGCAGAGTACAATGTCTTAAGCAACCAATGAAGCATAAAAGACATTAAATATTCAATTTCTAATTGAAATTTTGACAGAGTTTCATCTAAAACACAAGTAATCTGACCTAAATTACATGGCCTCTAACATATTCTTTAAGAACAAAAGATATTAAATAAAATTTTGGCAGAGTTTCGTCTATAACATAAGCAACCTGACCTGAAGTAAATGTCTCAATCAACTAATTAAGCACAAAAGACATTAAATATTCAAGTTCAAACTGAAATTTTGGCAGAGTTTTGCCTATATCATAAGTAACTTGACTTGAAGTCCAAAGTCTTTAACAACCAATCAATCACAAGAAATACATTTTTAACAAAGTCATTCACCCAATCACAATGTTTACTTAAAGAAATGTTTTTTTACCTAAAACTCAAGCCAATAGAAGTCTCTGACATCATCAGGTACAGTCTTCCATACATGTCCTCTATCACTCAAACGGAGTAAAAAACTACGGGTGATAGCCGCAGAAACTACATGAGACTGAAGAAAACTCCCACTATGCAAAAATTACAAACAAACTATCCATCAAAAACAAACAATTATGAAACATGAATGAAAAGATTTCAAGAAATAATAATAGTAATATTACCTTATAGGATCGAGATTGAGTTGTCATCTATTATTGGTTGACTCAACGACTGATACTTCAGATTGTAAATGTAAGGCTGAAGCAGTTGGAGGAGATGATGAAGTAGGTTGTGATATATGAGATGCTGATGTAGAACCTCATAAGATGGACATAGTTGCTGATGGATGAGCTGATGATAATGGTTGTGGTGGTGGTGTTGATTATTGTGGTTGTGCCAATGATTGTAGCAATGATTGTGATGGTGTTGATGAATGTGGCGATAGTTGCGATGGTGTAGATGATTGTGGTGATGGTGGTACACGTAGTGGTGGAATTGGTGGTCGATTTGAGAAATTACTCTGATCTTTCGACCTCTCTCCTCGTTTTGTAGGCCATCTGCCTCTACCATGTAATATATCTTCAGATGATGTGGGACCCATCTGCATATTAGTCACTCCATAACAGTAAAAAATATCAAAAGCACCAATGAACACAAATATCAATTGCTACTTAAAAAGAAGAATAATAATAAAAATAATACAAATGTAACAATTTACAAACATATCTCTAATGATTAAATATTTATGAATAGTACATAATATCAAAAAGATAAGAACATCTTTCGTTTAGCAATTACACCTAATCACTATCATGATCGTTAGAATCCCACTCATCCACATCAGTTTCTTCGTCATCATCATGTGATTCATTTTCAAGATCAGACTCTTCTTTTCCTTCATTATCCTTTTCGATATCTATAAATGCACCTGTTGAACAAACTAAATTATCACTTTCATCATTTTCAATATCTATAAAATGAATATCAATGTCATCTTCTTGGAATGCTGTTGATACATTGGAAAGTTGACTGTTTGATGTTGCTTGTGGAATTTCAAATTTAGCACTTGCTTTAATTTTGCAAACAGCCAACCACTCACTTCTTTCACGTTTGATAGTTGGATATGTGATATAATTCACTTGACAAGCTTGAACCGCCATAACAAATGGCTCGTACTTGTTAAATCTACATTTTTTATTCACTTCGACCAACTTATAATGTGGATGCACTTTTGTACCCAAATTTGTCGTTGGATCAAACCAATCATACTTAAATAGCACAGTTCTCTTAATTGGTAATGCAGGGTACTCCAGCTGAACAACTTCAATCAAACGACCATAATAGTCACATTCATTTGCACTATAATTTGAGCCTTTTATGCATACACCACTGTTTATTGTAGATTTACCAGATCCATGCACTTCAGTGTGAAATTTATATCCATTCACATAGTAGCCCGAGTAAGACATAATTTTAGGTAATGGACCTTTTGCTAAGTCCTTTATGAACTGATTGGATATATTGTTTAATGGATTGTGTGCCTAAAACAAATGTCATCAATTGTATAAGCTAACATAGCTAAGTAGAATTCTTATTAATTGTAAATAAAAAAATGTTTGAAAGAAAAATAGTACTCACATGTTTATTAAACCAAATTGGGAATATTGTATGGAGTCACAATGACTGGCCAAGAAAAATATTGTTGTTCAGATTGTCCAAATGGTCGAAAACCATCAGTGGAAAGACCTAATCGAATATTTCGAGTCTCTGATGTGAATTCTGGATGGGTATCATTAAAATGTTGTCATGCAGGGGAATCAGATGGGTGGATCATAACCCCATTTTCAATTTCATGCTCAGCATGCCACCTCATTTTTGCTGCTGTGACATTGGATGCAAACAATCTTTGCAATCTAGGAGTGAGGGAAAAGTAATACATCTTCTTTTCAGGAGTAACTGTTCTGCTACCATGACGTTGCCTTTTGTATCGAGGATGACCACAAAACTTAGAACTAGTCAAAATATTATCTTCACTCTAGTATATCATGCAACCATTTTCACAACAGTCAATTTTTTTAACTGGAAGACCCATTCCTTGTACTAACTGCTTTGTTCTATAGAAGTTTTCAGGTACCAGACTTCCTTCAAGAGTAATCTCTTTCATTAATAGAACCATGTCATCAAAATTACGTTCAGACATATGGTGTTCGGACTTCATGTGCATTAATTGAGCAACTAATGATAACTGTGAATGACTTCTACATCCAGGGTACAAATCCTTATCTGCAGCCCTAAGCATATCATAAAACTTTTGGGAATTTGGATTCGGTGTTTCTTCCATGTAATTTTCATTGAATGCTTGACCAATAACATCCATAACCATGGAATGGTACCGATTGGATGATTCTGCATAATCAAATGCAGCAGAACTTTCACTCATATTTGTGACATTGCTATTTAAGTTACTTACAACTGCTTGTTCCCCGTGCAAAGTCCAATAATAATAATCCGGTACAAAACCGTTTCTATACAAATGTAACTTAACTGTATCCACGTTATGAAACATGCGATTCTGACACTTGCGATGAAAACATGGACATCTTATCCTATCACTATCCATCATTTCCGGGTGACTGCATGCAAATTCTATGAATTATCTCATATCAGTCATGAACTATGGGTTCAAAAGTCCATCTTTCAACCGTTTATACATTCATTCATGATCTGATCTCATTTTTTATTACCTCTATTAAATCAAGGAAAACATTCAAATCAATTTGAAGTATGAAATTGTAATTGATAAATCATAATGAAATAAAACTATAAAATAGTTTAATATTATAACTATTGCTATTAACTTTCATAAAGATTTCAAGTTATACTAATCTAGCTTTAGAGCAACTTAGCTATTCTTTCAACCGAACGATAATTTTAATTTTAATCAAACTAATAGCTAAATAGCTTTTTTATTAACCTTAGTAATGAAATTATTTTATTAAACTTAGTAATTAAATTATTTTATTAAACTTATTTTATTAAACTTAGTAATTAAATTATTTTATTTAACTTAGTAATTAAAGTATTTTATTAAACTTATTTTATTAAACTTAGTAATTAAAGTATTTTATTAAACTTATTCTATTAAACTTAGTAATTAAATTTAGCTATTTTATAATTTTTAATCAAACTCATTAGCTAATAGCTATTTTATTAAACTTATTAATTAATTTTAGCTATTTTATAATTTTAATCAAACTTAATAGCTAAATAGGTATTTTATTAAACTTAGTAATTAAATTTAGCCATTTTATAATTTTTTGCCTAAATTATCTATATTATGTCCTAGCATTATATTATTTTTATAAATATGTATGTAACTTATTCATATAATTAATTAATAATATGTTATATAATATGAATGAAATATGTATGTAAATTACTAAGTATAAAAAATAATATACTTAAATTAAAAAATAATATGTCATATAATTGATTAATGATATGTTATATAATATGTTCTAACATTACAAAATAAAAACATACAAACAAGTAAAATAAAAAAATTTGCATAAAAAAAAACACAGCAGCAACTGACCGGGACCGGGACCGGGAGCAGAGGAGGGAGAAGACTGAAGCTTGAGCCGATCGGGGCTGGGAGCAGAGGAGGAGCACGACCGGAGTAGAGGAGCGCTGCCGGAGGAGAGGAAGTTGCTGTCGACGGTGGGAGTGGGAGTTTGGGAGAGAAGAACGAAGCCGGCTGGGAAGGGTGGGAAAAAGCACGCAGGGGGGAAATTTTTTGGGTTTCAGGGTTATAACTAACCCAAACAAAACGACGCCGTTTCATATTAAATAAACGGCGTCGCTTCTTTAATTTTTAGCAACGGAAAAATTCCGTCGCTAACTTTCGTCACCAACGTAAGGTTCCTGTCCGTCGTTAAATATCAGCGACAAACAATTCCGTCGCTAAATTGTTGACAGTATTTTTTACCTTTAGCGACGAAAATTACCGTCGCTATACTAGAGACAGAAAGACGTCGTCGCTAATATTAGCGACGAAAAATAACCGTCGCTAATATTAGCGATGATAAATTTTCGTCGCTAAATATTTATGTAACTATCATTTGATTTAGCGACGATATTTCCGTAGCAACTTTGTGACAAATATAATTCTGTTACTATTTTATCAATTTTGTGATAGTTTTATATTCGTCGCTAATTTGCTGTCGCAAATTCGTCGTTAATCTGTCACAAATTTTTAGTGTCATATAATCCCTCCATATTAGCTACAACATTTAACTACGGTCATAATCTGTAGCAAATTTTCTTCGCTAATCTGTCGCTATTTTTATTAATTTTTTTAATTTCCGTCGCTGATCCGAAACTAACTGCTACGGATGTCAATCTATCGCTAAATTTCGTCGCTATTCTATTCATTTCTTGTAGTGTATTATGTATCATATTATTATTTTTTATACAATTTCTTATCTTATTACATTATAGCATGCAAAGACATCAAGTCATCTATTTATATTTCATATTCATTCGACTTTTTTATATTATTATACATAATCAACCATTTCACATATCATACGTTTTTATTTTATTAACTCATTTATTTTAATAACACTTATGAACTATCAACTAGGATAACGAGGTTACTATCCAAGTATTTAGGAGTACCACCTGAGCATTTATGGTATGCACATATAAGTATCAGCACTTATATTTTTATATATATATAGGTGTCATCACCGACATTAATACTAATGTCATTACTAGCTTTAATTATAGTATCATCACTAGCTTCATTAATCATGTCATCATAGATATTAATAATCCCCCTGATTGACATACCAAACTATCCAAAATTATAGTTATAAACTAGGTGTTCAAGGGCTTAATTCCATGTTAATGTCTCACATATTCTTGTTTCTTCCATATCATTCACATAATTCCATTATTTCTTTGATTCCATTATTTCCATGATTACACACTCATTTCATATCATATAATTCATGACATATCTCATTAGATAAGCAATATCTCTTACCTTAATTTCTCATTGTTTAATATATACATATTTATTAAAAACAGAGCATTCATAGCTGTGATTCATTATTCACGCCCAAGAACAAAACAAGACACATTCCTTTACGGTCATGGTCAAGATGTTCACGCCCATTACCCATACTGTTACTTAAGCCATGAACAAATCTAGATGAAAAATTTTATTTTCATGCATAAAGTAACGCTCGTGAGTAATTATTCACCCCCGTTAATTTAGACATTCACACTCATGAACAATTCTTTACACCCGTGACTAACTACAAAAAATATGCACTTTCACTTCTCTAATTCATTTCAAGCTTCTCCAAGCTATTTTAACATTGCCAACATCTTCATACTTTTATCGAGTTCAAATCTTAACTTATGATCACAAATACAATCATGCATTCCATAACATCATTTTCATATAATTAGATAGGTTTCATGCAATTTTTCATGATTAAATACATTTCAGACTTATTAAACATACAAATCATGCAATTTGTATTAGAGAATAAGCTATTGCTTTAAATTATACACTAACCTTTATTATTTGTTTTCCATCCATATCCTAGGTGGCTTTCTCCTTTCCTTTGCTTGCTTGTCCTTGATCTTTCTCACTTTGAACTCTTATAACATCATAAAACCATAATCAAAACATTGCTTCATCATATCTCTTCATAAACCCTATCTTCTCTCTCCTAAACCTTAAACTTTCTCTCTACCTAAACAAGTTCTAAAAGAGCTTTAAGCTATGTTTTCCTTTAATGAAAAATAAAGAGAAGAATAAGAGCTTTTTACTTATGTTATTTTTCCTTCTTGATAATCGCTTTGGAGATTTCTCTCTCCTATTCTCTTGTTCTTTTTCCTTTTGTTTTCCTTTCCTTAGTTTCTTTAAGCCTTGTGCATGAAAATGGCTTCACCTTGCCCTTTTCTCTCTTTTCTCTTCCTTTCTCTTTCTAAAAAGAAGCTTTAGCTATGGTGGAAGGTGAGAGTGGCATGAGACTGATTCTATGAGCAGAAAATGAAGGTAAATGAGATAAGGGAGAAGAAGAAAAAGGAAATAAAATAAAAGAAAAGAAAAGAAAGGAAAAAACAAAAATTTCCACATGTGGGTCCCACTATTTTGACCATAAATTGATGTTTTTGTTTTAACTAACCCTTAATTCTCCCCTCTTCTTATATGGAAAACATGCATTTTGATGTCCCAGACCATTCTTTTAATTAACAAATATTTCACTTAATCCTCACATTTTGGGTAAATTGCAAATTAACCCCAAATCTTTTCAAATTTTGCAATTTAGTCTTTAATTGTAGTTCAGCTTCTTTAAGCATGTCAAACACTTTCTTAGGCATATTTCATATTTATTAACTATTATTTTGATTAATTTTGATTAAAATCCGAATTTAAATTATAGTTAATTCGACGCATCACTTCCGTAACACGTGCGACTCGGTACCTAAATTAGCGGATATGATAGACAACTTATGAAATATGGAAAAATCTATAAGATAGGTTTGCTCAAAAAATTCTTTAAGAATCTTTGACTTTCAACAAAAATAACAAATTTCTCACAAAAGGAAAGGTCTATAACAAATTATTTTACATATTTGAAGGTTCTGTATGATGAGTTTGTTAGTTTGAGGCCTATCCATGGGTGTGTGTGTGTACACCAACTTATAGGTTAATTTCACAGAAGGTCTCTGAATTATTGCTAAGTTTTAGTAAAATCAACAAATAATTTTTTGTCACACTATGGTCATTAAAACTCTTTTTCCCTAGTAAAATCACTATTGGCGTCTGACCATGACACATTTACCTGAAAGCTAACTTGGAAGAGTACATGGCATCAATTTTTGCTGACATAATGCCAATTGAGCTTAACAATGACATGTAAGACGACAACTCAGTGACATGTCAACACACGTGAAATGGTTGCCATGTAAGCAATCCACGTGTCATGTTGACTTGGATAATAGGACAAAAATTACAATTGTAGCCTTTGTTCTATAAATCAGATTAATAAATTTACCCATTAGGGTTCTTCATCATTGTTACTCATCATCTTTTTTATTCCACTTTACATTTTACACTTCAGGGTTATTCATTCTCTGCATTTCCTATAACTAGAATCCATTTTAGTCGAGCTTCGGATTTAAGGAAATGCATTTTACACTTCAGGGTTGTTCATTTTAGTTGAGCTTCCTATAACAAAAAATAAATAATTTTTGCATTTCAATCAATACCATTCTTTCTTGCCATATCTAAAACATACAAACAAGTGTACTTGTTGTTTAATATCATTGAAGCCAAAAAAACAATAGTAGTGTTCACTGCCACAACATAAAATAACAAAAAATATGCAGTGTTCACATACATCAAATATTTACATAAAATATAATGCACTAGCGGTAGTAAGAATACATTAGATATGTCCCAAAAAATAAAAAATAGTTGTTCATTAATTTTCTTGACATAACATTGGAGGAATTTCCAATTCCTTTTGCATTTATAGTGCTTTTGTTTTTCAGAATGTTCATGAATCTTGATTTAATTACTCTCCCTCTTTTGGATGCATGTGGTTGAGTTTTTTCATGGTATTCAATTTGTCTTTTCCGGCTGTATGATTTGGGAATTTCCTGGTTTACACTTTCTTGGGTTTGTGGATAGTGATGAAATTCCCCAGTAACTCCATCATAAGCAGCAACATCAATCCATTCCCCACCAATTCCATAATTTTCATCTTGAATATTAAGTCCCTACAACAATTGCAATCATAAAATGTTCATATAAATGCAAATAGCCTCAATACAGTAATGGCAAATAACTTCTAGCATCATAAAATTCTTCCATAGACATTACACCTTTAATATTCACAACCCTCCACATTGCTTTAAAACTAAAACATTAGATAGGATCAATTCTCAATTCAAATTTTAAGAATTGTAAAATATTATGAATCAATGCTTAATGAAGACAATTAGTCACAATTTTCCAAGCTAATGCGTCAAAGCTTAATTACCTCAATTGGCATTTCAGATGTGTTCACATGAACTGTGTTATTGACCTCATTATGCTTTTCACTTGTACTATTTCTAGTTGCAACATTCCTCAAGGAACTAACATATGTTTATGCTATAGACTAATGGCCAGAAATGAATTTGTTGTTGCCTCTACCATTGTGCCCTATGACTACTAATTTTGTATGTAATTGTGATGAAATTCTTCTTGGAACTATTTGTGTAGCTTTTTCAGCTACAATTCTACGTGTTTCCCTCTCTCTTCCTTGTTCAATTTCCTTTGCTTGCTTTCTTCTTGCCATTGGCTTTCTCCCTCTTTTCTTCTTCATAGGATTGGCAAGAATGAGCAAACCATCATTAGTGATCTCTGGCCACATATCTTGTGGATTTGTTGGGTTCATATAATATGAATGAACCTTAGCATAATTTGATACATTATGTAATTATGAAATGTAACCTTCAACCATTTCATTGTTGTTGACAATAGAGCATATCATGTGGGTATAAGGAATTCATGTTATCTCCCACCTCTTACAAGTACACGTATGGGCCATCATGTATACTATGAATGGACCACTTAAGTAATCTAGTTGAAAATGTGTAGCATCCTCAGTTAACTTATGTAATTTCTTCAAAACCTTATAACACAACTTCCCATTCTATTTCTTCAACAACTGATTTTTTAGGTATAACTTTCTCATTATTTTGCCTTTTATCATCTCAAGCATGGTGATGATTGGTTTATCCCTTTCATCTAGAATAAACTACTTTTATGTATTACCTGTTAAAACATTCACATAGGCTATTTAACATCATATCACATTAGTATGTGTGCTAAACATTGATCTAGTCCAAGTATTGAAAGGCCTATCAAGGTGATCAAACCACTTCCTAAATTATGTATCATACTTTTTAATTTCATTGATCCAATACTTAAATCTTAAATCATTTGTAGACCTTACAACATTCCATAGTAAGTCCTCAAGAATTTTTCTCTTGTGCTTTTCTTTGAAATTTTGATACATGTGCCTCCCATAGTTTCTATGCTCATAATAAGGGAAAATATCTTTAATAGCACCAATCAATCCCTAAAAATATTAACATATGTCATGATATGATTTTACATTGACATAAAACAAGTGATAAGAATAAAAAAACTAGGATGTGAAAATTATACCTTATGTCTGTTTGACATAAATGATAAGTTATGACTATTCTTTATTTCTAAGTCATCTCCTATGTTCAAAAGAAACCAACTCCATGTCTCCCAACTTTTATTTCCCATCACTATTGCATAAACAATAAGGAAAATGCATTCATTGGGGTTTATGCTAACAGCAGTATACAAATGTCCCCCAAATGTCCATTTCAACCAACAAGCATCAATACTTATGATTGGCATGCACTCGACCTCCATGCATTCTTAAGTGGGCTTAAGCAAACATAAAAACCCAGAAATCTTCCTTCATCCCTCCATATGTGCACACTAGATCATGGATTTGATGATATCAACTTAACTCTATATGATAACAAGTTACTATATTGAGACATTTCATCACTAAATACCCACAACAAAGCTATATTTTTAGCTCTCTATGCTTTCATTCTCTTAATTGTATACCTAATATCATAACAATTGTTATTGTTCCATCCAATGTCCAAGATGGATCCTTCTTAAATCTATTAAAGTATCTGTTTGCAATCCATTGAGATGTCATGTGAAAGTTGGAAAAAACTTTAAGGCAATTATTATTGAAATTAGATGATTTTAGCCGCTTTGTGGGGTTATCCTTACTTATCCTACTTGCATATAGCCTAAAAGGACAAGCATCATACTTACACTTGCAAATGACCCTCAATTTGTCATTGGTTGGAAAATAGAGTTGGAACATATTTTTTAATCCCTTAATTTCTACAAGCTTGTTTAAATTGCTTTAAATCTCTAAACTTCATTCCATGCACTAAAACAGGGTTTTCCATATGCTTCTCTTCATTATAGTCAGTATACCTAACCTTGCCACCACCATTTGAATCTTCTTCTTCTGAATCAAAATTATCAAATTCACTATAATCACTCCTATCACCCACTTCATCAATTGGATTACTAGTTTGTATATGGGTAGTCTGCCTATGTGTAATTTGTTTAGGCCCTCTTTTTTTGCGACCACACTTGTTTCTTGTAATTGTGTCTCTGTAATCCTCATCACCTTTTGCCATGTTATGATTGAGATCCACAAAAACTTCTCTAGCTTGTTGATTTAAATTCTCTTCTATTTCAGTATTTTGATATGCCTCATTATCCTTATTATTATCATTTGTCACATTTTCATTTGACTCACCATTCTGATATGCCTCATTATGCTCATTATTATCATTTGTAATATTGCCATACGTCGCATCATTATGATATGCCTCGTTACCTTCTCAATCACTCTCATTTCTTTCATTCTCTTTACTATCATACCCACTTTGGGATGAATCAAAACTAGCTTGAGGGTTTGTTTCAATCACATTGCCTATGATTGAACTTGTTGCATTATGGGATGATACTTCTACCATAATTTTCATAAAGTCATCAAGCATTTGATGTCTTTTTGCAGCTTCATTTGTCCTACAACCCAGCATGTTTTTGTTTGTTTTTTCCTGATTTCATCGTTGATCTCAATATTTTTTTTCAAAATTTTAAACTACTCACGCCTATCCTCATTACTTCCATTTGATATGATGTTCGTAGAGTCTTCTTATCTAATTAGGATTAAACAACTAAATGAGAGAGTGACACATGTATCTATTGTGGAAAATTTGTAAAAATTTAAAACTTTTTTTTTTCTTTGGAAAACCCATTTTTCCATATAAACTTATAACATATAAAACCATGACATGTACCTTTAGAACTTTTCGATCCATAAGAAACATCATATATATATATATATATATATATATATATATATATATATTAACTTTAGGTTCCAATGACCCAATGTTTACAAAAATATATGCCTTAAAGTAAAAATTATATATACTTTAAAATACAAGACATGCATGAAGGTAAATAACCCATAAACCCATATGTCATGTACAAAATGCAAAATATGACATATCATTGACCTTTGTCAGGTCTGCCCTGTTGTCTATAGACATAGACTGGCTTCTCTAGATTAACCTCTATCTTTATCTACTAGGCATCGACCTATGGAGAAAAACATTCGTATACTAAGTTATTGAAAACTTAGTGATACATATAGGCATATAAATTCAACATGCAATCACAAGACATATCAACATACTTCATATTTATGGCATCGTATTAAAACATCAAGCATGACAATGAGATCATAGTATCATGTAATATACTTTACCTTTATATCATGTTTAAATAAGCACTTACCAGTGGTCATAACATATAACATATTAAGCATTTGCCAATGTATACATGTGCCATTAAACCCTTTTTTTCATTATAATATATTCATTTATTTCTTTAGCATCTTAGTCTAATAACTCTCAATCTGGACTATTTTGATATAGATTGTGAACAGTGGCACTCTCCGAGCTTAACCCACCCTGCTTGTAACGCCCATTAATTAGAGTAAGTATGTGAGATAAATAGAAAAAACATGATAGATAATAGAGATTAAAATAGATGAAATAAATAATTAAATTAGAAATTAAAATAAATTAAATCGATTGACATGATAAATTTGATTAAATTAGACCACATAATTAAATTGTACTTTTGGTAAAAAAAAATTAAAGGTACTAGATATAAGTAAATATGTGAAGATGATGATAATAATAATAATAATAATAATAATAATAATAATAATAATAATAATAATAATAATAATAATAAAATAAAATAAAAGAGGAAAAAAATAAAAAAACAGAAAAGTGAACAGTAAAAAAAAAAAGAAAAGGGCAAAAAAGAAAAAAAAAAAGAGAAAAGAAGATTAAAACTGGAGAAGGGAGGGGGAGGGGAAAGTCAATTAAGACTTTACCCCATTTTATCCTAACTTTTACACTCTTCTTCTTATCATCATCATCCATTTCCTTCTTCCCAAATGACAGCCTCAATTCTTCATGATCTCACTCAAGATTTGGATCAAAATCACTTCAAATAAATATATTCTTGGTAAGTAATCTCTTTCCCATTGTTATTGTGTTATTAGTACTTTTTGGGTTATTTTACTGCAGTATATTTCACTATATTTTTTATTACTTTATGAACTGAATTTGGAGAAGTGTCAAATATAAAAGTTGTTCATTTATAGCATTTGTATCTGTTTGCCAAATTTTATTGAATGATTTTGAGTATATGAAGAGAAATGGTCATTTGAGTGAGACTGGTCCCTGGAATAGTCAATAGGATACTCCACAGTTTTTGCTTAATTTGATTATCTTAAGCATTGAATCTAAGGTGACTTAAAATATAAAAGTTGTATCCCTATTTGTGGTCTAGGTTTACCAAATTTTGTATAAACATCTCTTGTGTAGGTTGAGTTATAGTGAAATGAACTATAGTTGTTCCTTAATTGAGTTGGTTTCACATACCTGTATAGCTCCAGTAATTTCGTCCTCATATTTGACCTATTTTTAGATCGAATTAGCCAAAGTTCAATACATAAAAGTTTTAGTTCTATATCTTATCTAAGTTACTGTAAAAGTTTTATTTTAAAATATTATTTATTTTATGAGTTATGACCTTAACAAATGAACTGGTCAGGTTATCATTCTATTCTAAACTAGTTATAGATCCTCTAGTATTTGAGATATTTAGAGGCCGAATCTAGAAATAAGGTAAACATAAAAAAATGTTCCAAATTAACTTATATAATTTTATAAAAATGTTCATAATAATTGAATATACACGGTAAAAGATATAAAATTTTAAATATAGTACCACAAAACTACATAAGGGTAGAAAATAGAGTAACATTTAAAATTATACTAAAAATTGTGTAATGGTTCAAAATTTTGAAATTTTAGTATGTTATAGTATTACATGTTAAATTTAATTAGAAATAAGAATCATATATATTGGATAAATGTAGAAAAATTTATAGATCCAATAGTTCTAAGAGGTCATGTTCCAACTTAAAAGAAATTGTAGTTATTTATTTAAACTATATTAAAAATAAGTATTTTATCAATGTATTAATTATTTATATTTTCGAATTAGGATCTCAACAAAAGGAATAAAAACAAAAGTAAACAAGCTTTGAGTTTAGATTTGGAAAAGAAAAAGCTATTAAGGTTTGTACATATATATATTATGGTTTGCCCCGATGCATGTTTGTATGTGCATGATATAAATTATGTGTCATCATGATAAAATAATATATTATTTCATTCTTTTAAATTATGAAAATGTTATTAATTAGTAATTTAATGTTATGGTAATATTTGATGGAATATCATGTTATTATATGGGTTTGAAATAAATTGTGAACTTGTAATTATGTTGATACGAAATGAGAGTTGATTATGGCAAGTAATGACATGATAAAAACAATTAATTAATAGTTTTAATTGCCCATTTCTCTACCTAAGGACTAATATAGGATAGATGGTACACCATTAAGGGAGAATTATGATACCAATATTGATATGATTCAAGGACAGGGTGGCTATAGCTCCGACAGCGCCTTTGATCCTAATTACACACATAGAACATAATTATATTAGGTCAAGGTGTCTAAAGCTCCGCGAGCGCCCTTGACATGAGATTTTAGTGAGTAGGGTGGCTTAAGCTTCGCAAGAGCCCCTATTTCACACCCCATATCCGGACAATCCAGGAACGAGATTTTGGGATAATAAACCATATAATGAAATATGAAAATTTATTAATTGATGTAAGTAACAAAGTATGAAATGCTTATATGAGATGGTGCGAATTTAATTATTGAATAAGATTATTATGTTTATTCTTTTCTGTTATGTATTTACTTATTTTATATGATAAATATGTAATAAAATTTAATGTGCCATGATTTTATCTGAGACATGCATTTGTGTGACTGCCTGGGGATGACTTTAATGCTTATATGTACCACTAAGCTAGAGTTAGCTTAGCATGAGTTCTTCTCACGCAGTGGAGTTGTAGATAGTAGATAGTGAAGTTAGTCAAGAAGAAATCCAAGCTCATATCAGCGGAAATACAAAAGACGTAGTTAGAAGGTTGGTTACTTATCATGTTTTTTGAGTTTGACTATGCATATGGATTGTGGTAGACATGTCTCATATGTTAATATTGTATATATAAATAACTATGTAATGTAATCGGACGCCATATATGTATACAACATGATGATAAATATATATATTGTTAATTAGAATGACTTGCCTAAACCAATATAAATAAATGATTATTACTGTCTATAATCATGTATGTTCTTTTGGGCTCCTCAAGTCAAAAGCTCTCTCTAAGCTTAAGCCACATTGATTGAGTAAAATATATATTTTTTACATGCAACATAGGATCAATGACACTTTTTGAGGTTAAACCACCTTGTCCTTAAAAGAAAACACAATGTAACATATAACTATGATACCATATGCCCCTTTAATGGTATTCATTTATTTTATTTCTAGTCTTAGTATTGAGCATGGACTTTACTTTTTCCAATATTCTTTGCTATACTTTTATATAAATTTTTATCTTATAACATAATATTGGAACATATGAATTTCACCATGTATCATATATGCATAAATAATCATATATTCATGTATTCTCTATTTATATCATACCATAATGGAAACATGTGCATATCCATATATTGTAGTCATTGAAGAAACAATATATAACATATTAAATAGGATTCATGAACGTTAACTATGTGTTCACTGTCGTGAAGGTTTATTCACAAACACCCATACTCGTGAACCAAAATGTGAACAAAGTTGTGAACGTCTCTATCCAAAACTATACATTTCTTCACAGACATGAAGAATTAGTCAATGGTGTGACTTCCGTGATTCACGGTCGTGAGTCAAGTGATGACTCAAATCGTGAAGCCTTCTGCCTGATATGAGCAGTTCTGAGTTGGTAATTCATGACCGTGAACCTTATGTCATAGGCATAAATATGAGTTTTCTAGAAAAATCACCATAAAACAAGTCATTCATGGCAATCCACATGCAAGGACAACCTTTTCCTATCAACATTCTCATCAAACATGCATTATCATACTAAATCATTAATTAAACTTAAAGAACATATAATTAATCAATTCCCCCTTTTCAAGCTCATTATATATATTAACAATCATTTATAATTCCATATGCATTAATACGTTAGTAATTACTTCTTTCAACCATTAAATCCATCATCGTTCATTATACTCATAAATGCACATTTAGCACATTTATTACAATCCACAACACGACATCATTAATAACTCTTATCAAGCATACTTAACATTCAATTCTTGTAACATCATGACCATTAATTACCTCTTTTAAACTCATATAAACAAGAACTAGCATTTATTCCATTATTATTCATTACTCGTATACTCATGGCATTAAATACATCATTTACTTTCATAACAATCAACTATTAGCCTTTAACACACAAATTGTTACATTTTGGGAATTTAAATGTATATATGTACATACCTCTAATGGAGCTTCAAAACCAAGGTTCTTTCAAGTTTGTTTGTCCTCTTAGTGGGTTTTACTAGCTTCTCTTACAACTTCTATCACATATAACATATATCTATCAACTTCTATACACAATATACTTAACTTTCAAAGCCATAAAAGATCAAACCCTAACCTTAAATCTCTTGTATAACCTTAAACTCACATAACCTCTCATTAAAGCATTTTATAAATTTAATCAAGATTAAAGAGGGGTTTTAAAATATAAAAACTCATGATAAAACCAAAATCTAACCCATTTAGAAATGAGTCTTTACAAAAAATGGGATATACATAAAATATATATATATATATATATATATAAAAGCTCATAAAGATGAAGGAGAAATATGATTCCTTACTAAGATTGAAGCAAACATAGTTGGAAACAAAGATTCAGGCTCTTTTGTTCTTATTTGGTTCGGCCTTTTCAAGAACACCACATTTCTTAGGCTTTTATCTCCCAAAAACTTGTTAAACTTTGATCTTTGATGTTGATTTAGGTGTTTTGATTTAGAAATCAAAGTAAAACATAAGATTTGGTCTCTGGTATGTAGAATTTTGAGTTTTATGATTTTTTTGAGTTTAGGTCGTGAGAGAAAGAAAGAACAATTGTTTGCATTTTATACTTGACAGCCTTCACAGATGTGAAACGTCTCCAAAATATCATTCACGATCGTATCATTGAACATGACTGTGAGCAAATAACTTTTCACTTTTCTCATCTTTTCTTCACTTTTTCCCTTAACCAAACCCTTAAACATATTTATAACATCTCTAAACCAACTTATTAACTAGGCTTTAGTTAATGGACGTTACATGAACAATCTCTATGAAGCACTTGACCACATCAAGTAAGTTGTGTTGGTACTCCACAACAAAATCAGATAGTTAGAAAAAAACACCAACATATCTTCAATGTAGTTAGATCTCTTTTGTTTCAAAGCCATTTATCAGAACAATTGTGGAGTTTTGCTTTACATGCCATATATCTTATGAATAGGATTCCTACACCTTTATTGCATAATAAATCTTTTTATCATGTTCTTCATAATGTAAAACCTAATTTTAGTAACTTGAGAGTTTTTTAATGCTTATGTTTTGCATATACATTGGCACATAACATATCAAAACTTCAACGTAAAGCTACAAAATGTGTTTTTCTAGGATATCATCCAGGTATAAATGATTATAAGTTGCTGGCCATAGATTCTCATCAAATATTAGTTTCAAGAAATGTTTATTTTTATGAATCCATCTTTCCTTATGCAAAGGACAATCCTCTATAATAGATTTTGTGTTTCCTAAAGTTGTTACCTTACCATCCATTGACACAAATTCTACACAGGTTTCTCCTATAGATTATATGAATCATCATACAAATCCTATTTCAACTTAACAACAAATACACCAAGCATTAGAAACTAGACATTTTACCAGTTGTAGAAAACAACCAAATTATCTTCAAGATTATCATTATTATCTTGCATCTTGTATTTCATCTGAGGCCAATCCTTCTCTGCCATTTAATACTAAAGGTGATAAAATTAAATCACTCTATCCTATTTCTGATTATGTTTCATTTTCACATATGTCTAGCACTCATAAGGCTTTTACTATTAACATTTCTTGTGAATTTGAGAAAAAAACATACAAACAGGCATTTAATGATCCAAAGTGGTAAAAGGTTATGCATGAAGAGCTTAGTGCACTTGAAGCCAACAAAACTTGGTCATTCATTAAATTACTAGTAGGGAAGAAACCAATAGGTTGGAAATGGGTTTAAAAGATTAAATATAAACCTGATGACAACATCAAAAGTTATAAGAACAGATTAATAGCCAAAGGTTACACTCAAAAAGAGGGTGTGGATTACATGGACACCTTTTCACCAATAGCCAAAATGACACCCATCTAGCTTCTTCTAAAGGATTGTTACTATAACAACTAGATAAAAATAATGCATTTTTACACATGGACTTAGCAGCAAAAGTATAAATGTTGCCACCACCTGTACTTAATTGCAATAACAAAATATGTAAATTGGAGAAATCTCTTTATGGCTTAAAATAAGTAACACCCCTTCTACCTAATAATAATCTTAACAGAGATAGAGATATTATTACAACAATTCACTATTTGTGGTGTTTTCGTAGACTTATTGACCAAAAACTAATCAATGCACAAAATATGAAAGCAAATAAACATACATGCATAAAACTTATTTATAAAATCACAATTTTTAAAACCATTTACAATAAGTTCTAAATCAAAATTTTAAATTATTTTAAAATACAATAACAATATCTTTTACTTGCATGGTATGCCTTCTATAAGTACAATTGCTTCTCTATTGGTGCAACCTCTGAATCAATCACTTCATGATTCTGAACTATACTATTGTTTCCAACTCTAATACCTGTGTGAGAGAAAACACTCTCATACTAAGTTTATCAATTCAGTGGTGCAAAACTTTATAGTAACAACCATTTAAAATTAAATAAGTTTAACATCTATAATTTTTGTTTACTTAAAATAGTAACAATATCATTTACTATCCAAAATTTAAGGTAATCATGAAAATTTATCCATACACTGATTAACTAGCAATTTCTTACAACATTTTTAAGTTTTAAGTGGATTTAATTATGCCACACTAGATATTTGTAAATGCTTATTCTTTTACTTATTTATATGACTTTTGTCTATATTTATTAATAGTTCACATAATTTTTACTCTTCTAAAAAATAGTACACAAAATTGATCTCATTTTGCGTCAACTATTAATTATCACATTTGTATTATATCATTTCATTATCCAGTAACATTTTTCACTCACATGTATTAAAACACTCTACACTTACCCCTATGGATACAAGGGTTACAGTCAAATAACAGAATTCTCAGAGTCAGAGAAAATGTGCATTAGACATTTTGTAGGATACATATTTTCTTGATTTAAAGCTAGTTTCAACACCAATTGTTCCATTTAAGAAGACACAAGTCATTGATTCACCACCTCTCTTTGACATCTCATCCTATATGAGACTTATAGAGATATTACTATACCTAACAAATACAAGACCTAATATCTCATATGCCATCCAATATTTAAGTTAGTTCTTGGACATTCCTATAACGTTTCATCTCAAGTGCGCATATAGGGTCCTAAGCTAGATCAAGCTACATCCAACTTAAGGCCTTTTTTCCTTAGCATACTTCACTATTTAGTTGCAAGCCTTCTTTGATGCTGACTGAGCAACATGCCCCTTAATAAAAAAAGTCAGTTAGTGGAATGTGCATTTTCTTTGAGAACTCACTGATCTCTTAGTGTTCTAAGAAACAAACTAACATATCAAGATCCAACATCTATAGTAGCAGAGATCCAATGGCTTATCTACTTATTGGCAGAGTCAAAACAATAACATACCTTTTCAGTTTTGCTCTTTTATGGTCCTGGTGCAACATCAAGCACCAGTTTGACTTAGGGGGTGGCGATTTAGTGGCAGTAACCTATCTATAATAAACTTAGTCCACAATCCAGTTTTACATGAAAGAATAAAACATGTAGAACTATGACATCTAACCTCATCAAATTACTGCCAGTGAAGTCTACCAATCTAGTAGTAGAGTTTTTCACCAAACCTCAAGTAATTTCAACTTTCAACAACTACATTTCCAAGCTGGAAGTGTTTAACATTCACACTTCTCATCTTGAGGGGGGCAGTGAAGGAGCTACTATTCTAGCCGGTGATCTACTCTTATCTGCAATCAAATTGTAGATGATAAAAAGTGCATATTAATCTTCATGCACATTCCAACACCCTGCTCAATCTCTAGCTAAAGAATAGTTACTTAGTTAAAAAGAATAGTTGGCAGTCAAATCAATTAGTTATTAGAGTTATCAAGTAACTGTTACTTAGTTCACGAGAGACTATAAATAACACCTAAAGTGTAATCTCTCTTTAAGTTTTTGAATATAGCAATTGAGAATTCATAGTAAAGTAGGCCAACTCGACCAATTTGATAATTTTAGGGCTCAGTTTGATGTTAAGGCAAACGATGATGCTAATGCAAATCAATTAGAGCAAAATAAAACTAGAGTGACAAGCAGGTTGAGTGAATAAGCTTAACTTCAATGACTACGATGTTGATGTAAATTCAAACCACAAAACATTCATAGGCATAATGTTGAACATTGAGGGGTATTTCCATTATTTTAAGGATAACAAATAAAATGGCAATAATGTATTTAACAATGTTTGTGTTCTAAGTGTATTAAACAAGATATACTTTGATTAGAACATGAAGCAAGATTGAATGACAACATTTGAAGATAAAAATCAAAGAATTAGCAAAGTCATGCCCATGACTACTAATGTCACACCTGTGAATATAGCTTAGCGCCAATTTTCCACTATTCATAGTGCACGACCATGAAGGATCATACCAACCGTGAATGATCAAACAAGTCATGCCCGTGAAATAACATTCACGCCTATGAACAAACACTCCTAATTCTTCTAAAGAGCTTCACGGCCAAAGTCACCACTTGGACTACGGCTTGGAAGAACATTCAAGCTCGTGACACATATATTCATGTCCGTGAATGAGTACAGAAAAACATGTCAAATGTGAATTAAAGAGTTGGTTCAACGACTATTTTAGCAATAAATACACACAAACGACTATAATTCATAGAGGGAGTATAAATGCAAGTCATTTATGAATCCTAACAAGAAGAATAACAAGAGGAAACAAAAACAAGAAACAAAAACAACAATTATTTTTTATCTTTAATCTTGTTGTAGCCTCGTGTATTAATTATTTCTCAACAAACCTCTATTCTTTGTGAAAACCTAATTGCTCATAATTTCTGAGCATTATACGTTAGTGAGTGTTTTCATTGTAATCAATTACTCAAAAGTGAGTTTGAGAATATTGGGTTAAGAGTGAAATACTTGTAAGGGTTTATTGTGTGAGCCATAAAACACAAGAAATTGGTTTTTATGTGAGCCATTGAAAAAACAGAAGGGAATTTCTGGGTTAGGTGTTAGCCATTGAGAGAAACACCATAGTTAGAAGTGAGCTTGAAAAACTCTATTGTAACATTTAGTGTGTTAGTGAAACACCCAATCGAGATTAGGGAGAGTAGGGTTTGTTAATACTCGAACCTCTATAAATCTTATGTGTGATATCTCTCATTCTTTACTCTATTTTATTTATTTCGTACTTTCAATTAAGCAATTTTTTATTTGCTAGCCAATTCAACCCTCTTCTTGGTTCATTGTCTGGGCAACAATTGGTATCAGATCTTGTCTAGCAACAAAGCCTAATAAGCACTAGCAAAGATCAAGAAATGGCCAGTAAAGGATTTCAAAGTCTCAAGTCTTACTTTGATAAAGCGAACTATGCTCATTGGAAATTCCGGATGGAAACATATCTCAATAATGAAAAAATTGAAATTTGGGATAGTGTTCGGAAAGAATGGACACCACCAACTAAGAGAGGAGTTAATGGTGAAGAAGAAATTTTTTCAAAAGATGATTGGACGGAGCCTCAACGAAAAGCTAATTTCAAAAATAAAAAGGTAATGAAAATCCTTGCAAGCTCTTTATCTATTGAAGACTGTGGGAGAATCCAACATTGTCCTACCACATATAGCATGTGAAAAACATTGGAGAATTATCATGAAGAAACCAAGCAAGTAAAATGCAAGAAGATTCAACTTCTTACTTTGGAATATGAACTCTTCAAAATGAAATCCAATGAATCCATCACCGACATGACGAACTATCTTCTAGCCATCATCAATGGAATGAGAAAGCTTAAAAAGCACTTGAGTTTGGAAGATATGAACAAAAAAATTTTAAGAAGCCTTCTTCTCAAAGACTGTGGTTCAAGAGTTGCAAGTATAGAAGAGGCCAATGAAGACATGAGCATCATGCCTACTGATGTGCTTATTGGCAAACTTCTAACGTACAAGATAATAGTAAAAAGAGATAGAGAACTTGAAGTCGAACCAGAAAAGAGAAAGCCTTTAGCACTCAAAGCCTTTACTTCAAAATATCAAGAGGTAATTGAAGATGATGAAGAGAAGTGTGATGATGTAAATGAGGACATTGCCATAATCTCAAGAAGAATAAAAAGAATAATTGAAAAATGACTTGACAATTCTTGAAACTCTAAATAAATAACCTTCAAACACTCATCAAATGACTCTAAAAGAAATAAAGAGAAGGTAAAATATTACAAATACATGAAGAAATGACATATCAAACCAGAATATCCAAAGCTCAAGAAACACAAGAAAATATTTCAAAAAGATGATGGGGAGAAAGGTCACAAAGCCACATGGGATGACAAAAGCTCTTTAAGTGAAAAATATGATAATGAAGGTGAAGAGGTCAATCTATGCTTCATGGCTTTAGAGGGTCACTTCACGGATGAGGTAGGTCCTTTTTACTCATACTCTTTTAATGATAATAGTAGTGATAATAATAGTGACAGTGAAGATGATGATGATGAGCAAAGTTTATTAGAAGTGTTGAACCTAGAATTGAAAAAATATAGAAGTAGACTTAAAACTTATAAAAATAATATTTTAGGTTTGAAAAATAAAATTGAAGTTTTACAAAAAGAGAATTTTGATTTTAAGACTTCTAATGAAACTCTTCAAAAATCTTTAGATGAGTATTCCTCTAGACCCTCAACTAAATTTTTTCTTAAAAAAAACAATATTTTGAAAAATAAAGTTGAGGAACTTAGAAATTCAATTTTAAGGTTTCATAAAGGGAAAGAAAGTTTAGATACTCTCATAGTCTCTCAAAGACCACCTTTAATAAGACATGATCTAGAATTTAATGAAACATTATTTTTTATCTCACAAGACTACATTTGTTAAGTCTAGTGCACCACAAACCTCCACAATTGAGAAAATAGCCCCAAGGGCTAAGTTCATAGCACACACAAAACCCTCTATTCAAAAGAAGAATAGTCAGGGGTCACTTGGTTTAAGAGGGAAACCTCAAAAAGCCAATCATGCTTTTATGTATAAAAGGCATACACCCAGGAAAACACATATTCATCATGCATGTGTATGTCATTGGAAACAAACTCCTTCTAAAAGGATGTTAAGACCTAAAAGCATGCCAAAACCGAAAAACATATATAGAGCTAAACAATGTAATTATTGCATAAAAATTGGTCATATCAATAAGCATTGTTGGATAAGGAAGGCTCATTGGGAACCTTAAAGTGCTAACCCCTAAGGACCCAAGTTCATTTGGGTACCTAAAAACCAAACATGAATTGTGGTTTTATAAGTATGCCTCAAGTCCACTATAAAGGAAAATGGTTGGCTTGTGGATAGGGGATCTCAAGACATATGACCGGAAACAAAGAACTCTTCAATCACATCAAAAGAATTGATGGTGGTAAGGTAACATTTGGGAACAATGCTATGGGTAAAGCAATTGACATTGGCTCTATTGGTATTAATAATACAACTTTTATTGAAGATATTTTGCTTATTGATGGTTTGAAACATAATTTGTTAAGTGTAAGTCAATTATGTGATAAGGAAAACCAAGTTATCTTTACCTCAAATGAATGTCTTTAACCTCTTTAAGTGGCCAAGAGATATTCAAAGGAGATAAAGATGTCAATACTTACATAATAGAATTACACAAAATATCTAACCTTTCCTCTAAGTGTCTTATAACTATTAGTGATGAATCTTGGCTATGATATAGAAGGTTTGATCATGCAAGAATGAAATTAATTCAAAGTCTTAGCAAAAAAGAGCTAGTAAGTGGACTTCCAAAAGTCAAATTTAAAAAAGATAAAACATGTGAATCTTGCCAAAAAGGAAAACAACGTAAGTCATCATTCAAATCCAAAAATATTGTAAATACCTTTAAACCCCTACAACTTTTGCATTTAGATCTTTTTAGGCCTACTAGAGTTACTAGTTTAGAAGGTAAATACTATGCTTTTGTAATTGATGATGATTACACTAGATTCACTTGGGTAATATTCTTAGTTCAAAAGAGTGATGTTTTTGAATTTTTCAAAAATTTTGCTAAAAGAGTTCAAAATGAAAAATGCTATTTTATTTCCAAAATAAGAAGAGATCATGAGAAAGAATTTGAAAATAAAAATTTTGAAAACTTTTCTTTAGAATATGGCATTTCACATGATTTTTCAACTCCTGGGAGACCTCAACAAAATGGGGTAGTAGAAAGGACAAATCGAACCTTAATTGAAATGGCTCGAATAATGCTTAATGAGTATGGTTTACCAACCTACTTTTGGGTCGAAGCCACTAATACTGTGTGTTATATTTCAAATCTAGTTTTCAAAAGACCACTCTTAAACAAAACTTCTTTTGATCTATGGAATGGAAGAAAACCCATGATATATTACTTTAGAGTATTTGGATGAAAGTGTTTTATATTAAACACCAAAGATAACCTTGGAAAATTTGCCTCTAAATCTGATGAAGGTATCTTCTTAGGATACTCTACAACTAGCAAAGCTTATAAAGTCTTTAATAAAAGGTCTTTATTTGTTGAAGAGTCTATGCATGTTGTTTTTGATGAATCTAGTAAGCTTGATCTTATGAAAGGTAGTGTTTTTGATGATATTGTAGGTACGATGGAGAAACTTGATCTTGATCATGAGAAAGATGATAATGATCAAGAGAAACAACAATAAGATGTCTCTCTACCTCAACTCACGAGCAAGACAACCAAGAGCTTCCAAAGGAATGGAAAAT
The DNA here is from genome assembly GCA_023653625.1 of Triadica sebifera. NCBI lineage: Eukaryota > Viridiplantae > Streptophyta > Magnoliopsida > Malpighiales > Euphorbiaceae > Triadica > Triadica sebifera. Next base: position 30,573,256 of record CM042902.1, read on the forward strand.
GATAAAGAATCACCCCAAAGAAGAAATCATTGGTGATCCTACTAAGGGTGTAAGTACTAGATCTCATCTCAAAATCTTAGATTCTAACCTTGCTTTTGTCTCTCAAATTGAGCCTAAAAATATTGATAAGGCTGTTAATGATGAAAATTGGGTGATTGCTATGCAAAAGGAACTCAACCAATTTGAGAGAAATAAGGTATAGACCTTAGTTCCTAGACCCAAAGACCATCAAATCATTTATAGTAAATGGGTGTTTAGAAATAAGTTAGATGAACAAGGTTCAATAACTAGGAATAAAGCTAGGTTAGTTGCCAAGGGTTATGATCAAGAATAAAGTATAGACTATAATGAAACCTATGCTCTGATAGCTATATTAGAAGTCATAAGAATACTTTTAGCATTTGCATGCCATATGAATTTTAAACTTTTTCAAATGGATGTCAAAAGTGCATTCTTAAATGGTTTTATAGAAGATGAAGTATATGTAGAACAACCTCTGAGTTTTGAAAGCTATAACTTGCATAATCATATTTTTAAACTTTCAAAAGCCTTGTATGGATTAAAACAAGCTCCAAGAGCTTGGTATGAAATACTAAGTTCTTTTTTTTAGAAAATGATTTTTCAAAATAACATGTTGATACAACCTTGTTTATTAAAAAGTATAAGCATGGCATTTTAATTGTTCAAATTTATGTTGATGATATCATTTTTGGGTCTACTAATGAATTGCTTTGCCAAGAATTTGCTAAGTGTATGACTAGAGAATTTGAAATGAGCATGATGAGCGAACTTAAGTTCTTCTCTGGTCTACAAATCAAGCAAAGCAATGAGTGCATATTCATCAACCAATCCAAGTACACCAAAGAGTTAATAAAGAAATATGGAATGGAATGATGCAAAAATGCTAAGACTCCTATGAGTACATCAACAAAATTGGACAAAGATAAGAAGGAGAAGAGCATAAATGAAAAGCTCTATAAAGGTATGATCATATCACTTTTATACCTTACTGCCTCTAGGCCCGATATAATGTATAGTGTATGCCTATATGCTATATTTCAATCTTGTCTTAAGGAATCACATCTGAATGCTGTAAAAAGAATTTTAAAATACTTAAATGGCACATTGCATCTAGGCTTATGTTATCCTAGAAATTCATCTTTCCATATCATAGGATATTCATATGTAGATTATGTTGGTAGTCTTTTGGATAGAAGAGTACCTCAGACACTTATCACTTTATTGGTGAAATATCCTGTTTCTTAGTTTAGCAAGAAACAAGTTTCATTTGTCTTATCTATCGCTGTAGCGGAATATGTGGCTGCAAGGTGTTGTTGCATTCAAATCCTATGGATGAGACAACAACTTAAGGATTATAGTCATAGTTTGGACCATATACCCATCAAATGTGACAATACTAGTGCCATCAACCTATTTAAGAATCTCATTCAACACTCTAGAAGTAAGCATATTGACATTAGACATCACTTTCTTAGAGATCATGTTCAATATGGAGATGTTGTGTTAGAATTCATTAGTACAAATAATTAATTGACAAACGTTTTTACCAAACCTCTTAATGAAAAAAGTTTTTGTTTTATAAGAAGAGAGCTTGGTATGCTTGATAGATCAACATTGTCTTAATTAATTTTTTTTATGCCAATTGTATGTTTTGTGAACCTTGAATGTTAATTCCTTCATATGATGCATTTTACTTGACTGATTTAAGGTATGAAGTGGTTAACATGATATAAATATGTATCTTAAAGTATATAACCTTTTTAGAAATCTTCTAGTCATGTTTTAGACTTAGTTTTATTTTTTGAAGATTTGAGGTGGTTCACGCCTATGACATATATTCACGGCCATGAACATATATAGCAAAAAGCTACAGTAGCTTTTATGTTTAGCTTCACGACTTGCTTCACGGGTAGAAGTGGTGAAAACTAAGTTTCATGACCGTAACAATATTTGTCACACCCGTGAAAAGCTTTCTTCACTCCTGTCACATATATTCATGGCTGTGAACAAAAATAGCCAAAAATTCCAGAACCGTTCACATTTTGTTTCACAACTTGCTTCACAGGTAGAAGTAGTAAAAACTAAGCTTCATACTGGTGACATTATTTGTCACACCCGTGAAAAGCATTCTTCACGCCCGTTACTGTTTAATGTCACGACCCTAACTCGTTTTATCTTTTTTTTCATAGCTAAAGTGCCCCTTCAGCAAACTGTGACCCCGATGATTCACACCTGTGACTGGGTATTCACGGCCATGAAGTTATCGACTATAAAATGAAATTTTCTATCTTTTATCATTTCCATCTCCACAAATTCTCTCATTCAACACTTTCATTCAATATTTTTCACAAATTTCGGCCTCATCACTTACTTTTCCCTCTATAGAACCCTTTTTTCTTTAAAGAATCACAAGTTTCTCACGAGTTTCAACCTTTATTTTGGAAATTTCTTCTCTTCTTTTATTCAAAGCTATCAAAATGGAATATGGTTCTTCCAAGGGCACTAGGAATAAATCACATGCTCCGAAATGCTTCATCAATTATCTACTCAATGTCATTTCGGACCATTACCATCCGCGTTATGTCGTTCTCAAGAAACGACCTCTACTCTCATCATGATCTTTTGAATGGAGTTGTATCAAGACATTTGGTCTTGAAACGAGCATGATTGAATAATTACAGGCATGTCACCTTAGAGAGTTCATGCACATACATCGTCCAAGGCTAAAGGAACCCACTTTCGAGTTCCTGAGCACATTGTAGGTCTCACCCACTGGAACTGTCAAATTCCAGCCATGCAAACATGCTAGCACTCTCACTGCAGTGGAATTTGGCACCAATTTTCAAGCTTCCTTCTAATGGCATCCTTAATGAAAGCGAAGTCGAATTCTATGTTCTTCCATCTTGGACACATTTTGGCTCGGAATGCAGTTGGGATGTGAAAAAAACAAAGAGCACCCAACTTCGGTCTCCTGTGCATAAGTATATACATAGGTTTCTCATCTATAGTATATTTGCTCGAGGAGATAGCAATAAGGCTATCAGAAATATGGAGCTTTTTTTGTTGGAAATGGAACGAAGAGTACTGTCCGTAGCCTTGTCACAATGGTTCGCAAATCACCTCATTTCCATCGCAACTAAGCCATCGAGAGATATTTTGATTGGCGGTTATGTGACTCACCTTACCATTGAGCTAGGTTATTTAAAACTATATGAACACATCTACACTCTCATTCCAATACATCCACGAGACTGACTCGATCTCGAGTCCTTTATAAATATTGGAGTGGTTATCTGTATCATTCATGAAGGGAATGTCTACTATCGTTTCACCACTCCAACTGGTGAAATTGATTGGGAGGATAATGACTCTGACGCCTTCAAAGCTGGTGTCCAGTCTATCCAGCAACTAAAGCGAGCCTGTAATGAGACATCGATACTGGCGGTAGCTGAGGATGTTGGTCAGTCATCGACCTTTACCACATCCACTTTGGCATAACAGGTTGCTGATCTTATAACACCTCGTCTTGATATGATGTAGGCTTCCATCGATGAGAGGTTGGAAAACCTCAAAGAATTTATGGAGTCTCGTATGGACAGCCTCGATGCGGAGGTAGCATGCCTTAAGGATGATTTGTTAGGCTTGAAGCCTACTTAGAGTCCTAGTTGTAGTAGCTTTACTTTTACTGTTATAGGACTTTATCTTTATGCATTCTAATTTCAATGTAATTCTTCTCATTTAATTTTAATACAACCATCTTATTGATATTTCAATCTTCTTGTTGGTGACAAAGGGGAAGAAACAAACATATATGTGTTGAATTTATTGGAGAAACAAATATATATGTGTTCAATATGCAATGTGTGGTTATATATGTGTTCTATGCAAACTTTATTTTAATTGATGATATGCATAAGCTATACCACACATCAACCTCACATATACCATGCAACTTGAACTCATTTTATTTAATGCAAAAGATATACTTAACATATATCTCACATATACTTTGAATACACTTGGTTATACATGTTTTATTTGATGAGATATACTTTAGATATACCTTGCATATACCTTTTTAGTTTGCAAATATCTTTGCTATATTTCTTTTAAATCTTGCACTTTATTTTTTTTCTTAAGCACCTTTTGAGGGGGAGACTTCTCAAAAGTATATATTGCTAGATTATTTGTCACCATGAAAAAAGGAGAGATTGCTGAACCTTGATGGACATTTCTATCATTTTGATGATAACAAATAAAATGACAATAATGTATTTAAGAATGTTTATGTTCTAAGTGTGTTAAACAAGATATACTTTGATTAGAACATGAAACAAGATTGAAGGATAACATTTGAAGATAAAAATCAAAGAATTAGCAAAGTTACGCCCGTGACTACTAATGTCACACCCATGAATATAGCTTAGCACCAATTTTTCACCATTCAAAGTTCACGGCCATGAAGGATCATACCAATCATGAATGATCAAATAAGTCACGCTCGTGAAATAACATTCACGCCTGTGAACAAACACTTTCAATTCTTCAAGAGAGATTCACAGTTAGAGTCACCACTTGAACCATGGCTTGGAAGAATATTCAAGCCTGTGACACATATATTCACGCCCGTGAACAATGATAGAGAAACATATCAGATGCGAATTAAAGATTTAGTTCAATGACTATAGTTCATAGAGAGAGTATAAATGCAAGTCGTTTATGAATCCTAACAAGAAGGATAACACGATGAAACAAAAACAAGAAATAAGAACAAAAATTATTTTTTATCTTTAATCTTATTGTACCCTTGTGCATTAATTATTTCTCAACAAACCTCTATTCTTTATGAAAACCTAATTGCTCATAATTTTTGAGCATTGTAGGTTAGTGAGTGTTTTTATTATAATCAATTACTCAAAAATGAGTTCGGATATATTGGGTTAAACATGAAACACTTGTAATGATTTATTGTGTGAGCCATAAAACACAAAAAATTGATTTTCGTGTGAGCCATTGAAAAAATACAAGGAAATTTCTGGATTATATGTTAGTCATTGAGAGAAACATTATAATTAGGAGTGAACTTAAAAAACTATATTGTAACACTTAGTGTGTTGGTGAAACACCTAATTGAGATTGGAGAGAGGAGTAGAGTTTGTTAATACTCGAACCTCTATAAATCTTGTGTGTGATATCTCTCATTCTTTACTTTATTTTATTTATTCCGCACTTTCAAATAAACAATTTTTTATTTGCTAACCAATTCAACTCTCTTCTTGATTCATTGTTTGGGCAACACATAGTCTAAGTGCTAAGGCAAGCAAGGATGTTGATGCAAATTGACTGGAGTGAAGTAATAACTTGAAAATATCTTAGTCGTGTCTGAATACTTTGATGAGCAAGAATGACTAACCACAACTATTACAAGTAAAATGATGCTCAAATTAGAATACACCTTTAGATTTTAAAGTTTCAAAAAACGGACAATAAAATGAATGTTTGACATTGCATTTGAAAAAAATACTTTTAAAAAAATAATTTATTTTATTTTGAATTTTGTAAATTATTTTTAGAGAAAAACAGAAAAATAAATTTTTTTGTCAAAAAGTAGGTTTAACAAAAATATTTTATAAAAAAATTAAAAAATCAATGAATTAAATCAAAGAATTATAAATCTATTTTTTAATTTTCTATCGCAATCCCAAACACTAAACAATAAAAGAAAAAAAAACTAAATAACAAAAAAAAAATGATGTAAAAAAGTGATAAATTATGTACCAAAAAAAAAAAGTGGTCCTTAACTCATTAAATGTCAGACGGACCAATCCACATAGCATAATTTGCCTTTTGCCATTTTCCCTTCTTTTTTTCTTGTTTCACACTCGGTTTAAAGGCTCTCTATTATTGGTTCTTTTATAGATTAGTGTCCATTGAATTTTGGTGTCAACATATATATATATATATATATATATATATATATATATATATATATATATGAGAATTTAAATTAATAATATGTGCCACATCAAGAGAATTAATGATATTGGTTAATTTGCACTCATATGAATACTAATGATAATGACATAATTCATAGAAAACTAAGTTATATGAATGTTAAATAACGAAATCGTGTATATATATATATATATATATATATATATATATATATATATATATATATATATATTGACAGAAATAATATATATTTTTTATTTTTTTAAAGTTACATATCTGAAGAATTAATAATGGAAAGACAATTACTTTTAGGCGATTCAATATAGGATGGATGGATATTCGGTGGCAGATCACTAGGCAAATTTGGCTTTCACCCAAGTGGATCGTTTTGTTTGGTTTGATAAAAAAATAATAATAATAAAAATAAAAATAAAATAAAAAAGAATATGGATACTCGAAAGAGAAAGAAAAAGTTTGAAAACTTCTTTAAAATATTTTTTGTCAAAAGATTATCATCATGTCATCATGATTATTAAAAAACTGTAATCGCTCATCTCAATAATCACAACGTAAAATAAATAAATAATAAAAAAAGTTCGGTTCTATAGCATTACAGTACAGCCCATGGTAATGCAGAAAATTCTGAATTTGAAGATAAATTTTAAGTATATATTATCACATGCTCCGTAAAGAGTTAAATATGCAAGTGTTCTCTATCATTGAATATATGTATTTTATGAATTTATGCAAATAGATCTCACAAACTAAAAATTTGTTCAATTAATTCACTTAATCATCACTTTAAAACAAATTTAGTACACCGATTACAAATTTATTCATTATGTAAACTATCATTGAATAGATGCTAAATGTTTCATAAATTAGAACTAATTGAAAATTTATTTAATTGAATTCTTTTATTAAAATTAATTAATAGTCAATAAATTCAAATAATTCAAAATTGATATATAGTTAAAGAAGTTAATTGAACAAATTTGATTGCTGAGAGAGTCAATTGAAAAAACTAATAATTATGAGACTGAATTGAATAAATTTAAATTAAAAGATTTAATTACATAAATTTATAAAATTCAGAGACCTATGTATTCTTTAATTTTCTTTGGAAAAAAAAATTATCTATTGGCAGGATGTCAAAACCAATGAAAAAGAAAAGTGTGAAATGGACTGTGATTGGAAAATTCTAACCATTTTGACATTTTTTTAGTGTAAATAATGAAGGGTCCATATCATATATATCAGAAATTGCAGTTCAACCCAAAGTTAAATAATAATAATATAAATTGCGGTTTCTAGAAAGGCATTATTTCCTGATTATAATATATGGTAAAGACATATATAAATATTGGTGCCTAGCTAACAACATTACCTACCAATTAAGAGCTCACAAGAAAGAAAAATTTCTTGAGAAAAACAGATTAAAGAATGGAGAGGAAAGTAGTGAATCTTGGAAGTTCTTTACTTGTGCCTTGTGTTAAAGAAATTGCTAATAAGGTGAATAAAGATGATGAAATTCCATCAAGATATATTAGGTCACATGAAGATGATCAACTAATTATCCTACAAAATTTTGTGGAGGAGGAAGTTCCTATTGTTGATATGCAACAACTCAGGCATTCTGATTTGGAATTGGCCAAGCTTCACTCTGCTTGCAAAAATTGGGGTTTCTTCCAGGTATATCTTTTCATAATTAAGGCTTAATTTGTTTGGATTGAAAAGAATAATAACTAATCTTTATATATATATATATATATATATATGTATGTATGTATATCTTGAAATATCTGCAGCTGGTGAACCATGGAGTGAAGGAATCTCTTGTGGAGAAGGTACAGATGGAGGTGAAAGAATTTTTCAACCTTCCAGTGGAAGAGAAGAAAAAGTATTGGCAATATCCTGGAGAAGTTGAGGGTTTTGGTCAAGCATTTGTTGTTTCTGAAGAACAAAAGCTTGATTGGGGTGACCTTTTCTTCATGGTTACTCAGCCAATGCATGCCAGGAAGCCCCATTTACTTCCAAACCTTCCACTTCCACTCAGGTTCTTCTTCTCTCTTGCTTTTCACTATTACATAAATTGGGTTTATATAACAGGTTATTAACTGGAAATATAAATTTGTTATTTCATTAACTATATGTCAATAATTGGCAACAGATTAACAACAGTTTCAAATTCTAACTATTCCAAAAACTATTGTCAATAATCTACTACAGTATTGTTATGAACTAATGACAACAATTTTAGGACATATTTATAATAAATTTGTGTGAATGCCATATATTATTTTCATGGTAGTATTTCTTTTCTTCCGATTCAAATACTTATGAGATCATTTTTGTTGTCATATTTATATATAGAGAGAGCTTGGATAGCTACTCAACAGAACTGAAAAATTTAGCCATGGATATCCTATCAAATATGGCTAAAGCACTAAAGGTGGAGGAAGAAGAAATAACAGGAATATTTGAAGATGGGCATCAATCAATGAGGATGAATTATTATCCTCCATGTCCACAGCCTGACAAAGTTATTGGTCTTACTCCACATTCCGATGGTTCAGGCCTCACAATTCTCCTCCAACTCAATCAAGTAGAAGGTCTTCAAATTAAAAAGGATGGCAAATGGGTTTCCATTAACCCCCTTCCTAATGCCTTCGTAATCAACATTGGAGACATTTTGGAGGTATTATATTTTACCTCTTTCTATCTTTTTTCCTTTCAAAAACAGCAAAAAGGACTAAATATTAAGTTCATTTGTTCCCCTGCTATTATTTACATACATAAATTTACATTTTCTTGATATTAAACTTGCCAATTGGTTTAGATCAAATCATTTCTGGGTTGGTCATTAGATTGGATAACCATTTTCAAGTCAAGTTCATAATATGATATGTATATTATGTCAAGTTATTTCGAGACCAAATATAGATTGATCCACAGATTAATCCTTATCCGATTTGAAAACTTTTGAATTGAATTTCCATTAATTAATTTTCTAGACAGATAATTTTTTTTAGATCTATTTACTATTTATATAATTATAGCTACTTGTGTGGAACAAAATGGGCAGATTATGACGAATGGGACATACCGTAGCATTGAGCACAGGGCAACAGTGAACTCAGACAAGGAAAGAATGTCAATTGCAACATTTTATGGACCAAGATATGAAGCAGAAATAGGGCCAGCACCCAGCTTGATCAACAAACAAAATCCAGCTTTGTTCAAAGGAATTGGAGTTGAAGAATATTTCAAAGGCCTATTTGCTCGAGAGCTTCATAGTAAATCTTATCTCCACACCCTTAGAATATGACTCCCAATTTCATACCCTATGCTTAATTTCTCAACCATCAGTATCATTAGCTACTCTATATTTCATGTTAATAATTAAATAATGATCTGAAGAGACATATCACATCTCACATATATCCCTTGATCTATATATTACAACTTAATTACTTATATAATAATGTTATTATAAATGGATATCATCTGACATCTCTCATGTTATATTTTTGAATTTAGATTAAATAAATATTGTTTAAATAATGAAGACAAGGTGGGATTATATATATATATATGATGTTGAAAAAGTTGTTTAAAATTATCTTTAGTTATTATTATCCAACAATTACAAATCAAGCAGAAGGACACTGATTACCATCATCAAAATTAAATTAAGCTAATCAAAATTTATTAGTGTGGCGCACACACACAAAAAAAAAATCATATTTAAGAAAGAAAAAGATTAGAGCTCAAGTTTAAGTTTTTTTTCTTTTCTAATTTTATAAATATTTTTCCTGAATCTTTTTCAATTTTATAATCTCGATATGAAAAGTTCTGACAATAATAGTAATAATAACAATTAATTTGTATAATAATAAAAAATGGAAAAAGATGTAACTAATTTTTATGCTAACAACGACTTCTAAAATAAAATCTATTAATTGTTGGTGACTAGTTGGCTAACTTAACATGACACTTCCACAAATAATAAATAATAAATTAGTATTTTAAAATATTCTACACTAAATTATACACCTCGTTACCATGTTCCTTAATTTAATTTAATTTATTTTTCTTCTTCCTTTTTTAAAAAATAATTTTTTTACCAAATATTCAAAAAAGTATTTATTTAATTAATTGAACTTAGCAATATCATCAACGGAGTCGGTGCCTCAATAGTTGATTGAAAACTAATGATTAAGATGTCAACTAAATCCAAAAGGAAACAGCAAAAAGAGTTATCAGAAACTTCACTCAGTCATGAGCTTTTGAAAATGTAATATTTCTTTTTCACATTCTACAAGTAATAGCCTTCATGGAATATCTCTCTTCTCTTCAACACTTTGATTATTATCCCTAATTAACTTCCGAAAATTAGGTCAAACATATACCTAATAAATTGATACATATATACTATTATATATTAAAACTCATTTAACTTACCCCTTAACTTATCCCTTATCCATCAACATCAACGTCAACAAAACAAACATCGTTCCTACCCCTCTATTACCCTTCGGCATTTTTCAAAACGATACCGTTTCCCTAACCTCAAACACAACCCTAACCCTTATCTTTTTCGCTTCTCTCTCTGACTTTCTTCCTCCAACTGCCTCCCTCCTTCCTTCTCCTTTCTCTCTCCACTGTTTTGCCCCCCTTCTTCTCTTCCTTTCTTTTTCCAACCGTCCAAATTGTTGATAAATGCTAACTGATCCCCTGCAACTATTTACTCTTCACATCTTCTTCCTCTATATCTCTCGCTCTCTGTCTCTTTTTCAACGATACAATCCAATTGTTGAAACTATTTGTTAGATCAGAGAGAGCACAACCTCCTTTAGCATCATACCAGGTGGCGAAAAGATGGATCAGAGAGAGCACAACCTCTTTTAGCATCATACCGGACGATGACAAGATGTTTGAAACCAAGCGGAGCTCTTCCTTTAAGCATCCTCTCCCTTCCTCTCCTCCTCATTCATCGAAAAGATCCAAGGTCATCATTTATTTTTGTTAATTTTTTTTATATGTGGGGGCCTCGTTGTTGTTGCATGTGTTTTGATGTTTTTGGAACTCTAGGCTAAAACAGCGGCGGAGGCTTTATCATCGACCAACGATGCTGCAGTGGTGATGGCGGTCGAAACATTGGGGTTGAGCTCTTTTTTTTCAAATCAATTTCTTTATTTTTTGGAAATTGATGATTCTAGTTACATTTTCCTTTGTTCATTTTTTTTTTGTTAATGCAATTTTGATCTTACCTTTTTTATCCATGTTTGTGCAAATGCATATGATAATGCATCAATCTTTATTTTTTATAATGGAGGAATTAAAGAAGAATAAGGTTTTTGAACATCATGTCAAAACAATTAGCAGCTTATAGGCCACTATTGATATATTGGAATCATTCGTGGTAAGTATATGACTACTTTGGTCTCTTCCTCATTAGATTTGCATTTTATAATAGGCTACTTATGATTGATTTTTGCTGTTCTCCTAGAAATATGCCAATAACTAAAGTCATTTTTGTTTGTGTCCTCAAGTTTCAAATGTGGCAATATCTTGATTCATGTTAGTTTGAAAGTTTTTAAGTTTTAATTTGGTTTGTTGAGTTATTTGTGCTCACAGAAGCCTTTCCAAAAAACTAGAGGTTGGATATGTTATGCAAATTGTCTTTATGTTTATATTTTGCTTTTTTGATAACCACTGAAAATGCAAATGGAAAAGTAGAGAAATTATTATAAATATGTATTATAGGAGAAGCAAGAGGAGGTTCTAAGATGATGATGTGGTGTTATTCATGTTGAGACTAATTTGCTGCATTCTAACTATTCTATTCTATATTTTTTTATGCTCATATCTTTGCATTTGTTGTGACACCCCTTCATAAATTGGATTAAATATAATATTATGAGTGAGTATTACACAACTATATTTTTTAGAAACCTTTAAAATTTTCTTTAAATTCACTTTGTTTGCATTATGACCATAACAACTATTTTAAAACCAAATGAAAACACAAGGGTAAATGGAGTAAATGTTTTATTATACTTAAAGATTAAATGGGTCATATCCATCCCTCTAATTTACAAAACATAATCCACTGGTTCTACAATACTAAAAAATTAACATGATTTACAAGTCTTTTTTCCATCCTTAATGATAATTATCATATAACTCTTTCTTTAGATTCTCGTTTTCTATCAGCAACCATTTGTCCGACTCTAACCTACGTCTAAGAAACATTCACACACTAAGCAACTCATGTTTAGTAGTATATATATATATATATATATATATATATATATATATATATATATATATATATATATATATATATATATATATCACAAATTATCGTAGTATCATAATGTTATTTCCAAATATGCAATTTATCCTAACATTCCTTCTTTTATTTTCATCAAATTTATCTAGGTCTACATGCAATGTTATTCATTTTATATCATAACTTACATTCATTTATATTCATATGTTAAGTTTTGCATACAATTTCATTCAATTTAGTACATTATAATGATTCAAAATATTAACTTTATTTACCCCATAACATCCTAAACCTAGACTGACTAGCTACTGTTTTTATTGGTTTTGAATATTATAGAACTCGTATTTTAGGAAACTTAAAATATAAAAGTTGTAGATACATGTGTTATATATGTGTATACCCAATTTCAGATTCATATGTCTTATGGATATTGAGTTATGGTGAATGAAACCATAACTGTTTCATAGTTTGAAATGCCTACTTAGTGCCCTGAGAACATCCAATAACTTGTTTGGCCATTTTGAGCTCCTTAAATATCGATTTTGTAAATTATCAAAACATGAAAGTTATAGATTTATATATAAGATAAATTCGGGTATAAATATCACCTTAATATATTATGTATAAAGTGATATAGGGTCTTCACAAGTCATATTGGTTCGGAAGCTAACTTTGGTATGGACCAGTAAAATATTTCTTATAATTTAAGGACTTTAGAGACATAAATGATAAAAGTTTTAAACATAAAAATGTTCAATTTTAATCTAAGTTTATACCAAGTTTCATTATAATGAGTTACATATTGTAAGATATGAAGGACCAAAATTGGTACTTTATAACTGTCAGAGGGTAAAAACAGGGCAGAAAAAATAATACAATTATAAATTTTCTCAAAAATTGTACAATGCTGCAATTTTTCTGAAATTTGAGTATGTTATATAATAATATGTTAATTTTTATTAGGAACAAGAATCAAATAAATTGGACAATTCTAGAAAAATTTATTGACTAATCAGTCTCATAAGATTACATTGTTCCATTGAAAAAATTCTATGTATGTATATGAACTATGCACATTAATTTGTTTAAGTCACATTAAATTTTTTTAGTTATAAATTAATTGATTATATTTCCATATTAGGTTCACAACATATTGGAAATCCACAAGTAGGGGGTAAACAATAAGTTAATAGAATCAATGGAAAAATATGAATATAGTTATCAAAAAAAAAATTTTAATGCATGTAAATGTTGTTTACTATGTGATATGCGAGATAATTTATAATTATGTGATTCATATGATTGTTATGATTTGATGATAATGAATAATTTATAGCATGTGGTATATGTATGATATATTTGAAATATATGTTTGATATACGTGATATATGTATGATATATATAATAAAGATATAATGGTTGATGAATGCTTAGTTACAAAGGTATATGTATATGGACTAAAAGGGCGTTGTGATTAGTTAATCAATATTGTAAAGCAAAATAAGAGGTTTATGACCCAACAAATGTGCAAATGAAATAAATAATTAAACTAGTTGGCAAATGCAAATGTTCACATGAAAATACGGGACAATGTCTGTTTAACTTGGTCACAATAAAATAAAAGAAGCAAATATAATTATATACTTCAATTTGATTGATATATATATGATAATGGTGAATGAAATGAAATACATAATATGCAATGGGTGGTGATTTATTACTTTAGAGCTCATTTGATAATTATTTTCACTGAACTGCAATTCATTAATTTGCATCATTTTCCGGTAAAGGAAAAATATAGCGTATTTTGAGTGACATTTAGAAGACATGGAGTACAGGTCACATGCCGAGCCTTACCACTCTTTCTCCTTGTATTCCTCACGAGCATGAAAACATGTCATCGGTATTTAGGACTTATATGTTTGAACATGTATAGTCACTCTGAATTAGTTTTAAAATGTATAAATGGAAGCATCTCGTAATCTTTCGGATGTAAAATTTAAGTTTTAATATGTGATATATTATATTATGGTGAAAATCTCAATGTTGACTTTCAAAGTCATTGAATGATATTATAGGATATAGTAAAAAAAAAAATTTGCTATCACTATTAGCAAGTTTTTATGTCTTGTTAGTATGACATATGTAATTATTTGACACAGATAAGTTTTACTGAAATGTATAAGGTATAATAATGTTACATTTTTGGTATTAAAATAGGGATAGGTTCAATGTGAATGTGAATGTGAATATGCATATGCATAAGATCATGATATCATATACACCCTATTTGTTGAACATTATCTAATAACACATTTATATGAATTTTAGGGTCATCATAGGATATGGTTCACCAAGAAGAGAGTGGTCGGCCGAAATGCATTCTTATGAGATATCACTTCATTTGCATAGAGATCAACCAGTGTCAGGAGCTAGGGCTCCAGCAAATGCATTATAGTCGTCACATGTAGAAGTACCCCATGAAAACCCATAATAGGAGGTATATTGTCCTGAAATGTACAGGGAAAGACGTTATGACAAGCTGAAGAAACAAGGTGCAACCGATTTCAATAACACAACATACCCAGTAGAAGTTGAGATATGGTTGAAAAAGATACAGAATGTACTAAATATGATGAGATGTATTGCAGATGAGAAATTTGATTATGCAGTATTTTTGTTTTAAGGTGATGCCTATGAATGGTAGGAGATAGTTCCAGATAATGATGCACAACCACTGATCCTGATGTGAAATGATTTCTTTCGGGAATTTCAAAATAATTACATGCCTAAGACATATAAAGATGAGAAGAAAAAAGAATTTCTAAATCTGAAATAGGGTAGCATGTTTATTGATGATTATGATGTGCAGTTCAACAAATTCTGCCACTATGCTATTTTTATGGTTTATACTAAAAGAGACAAATGCAAAAAGTTTGAAGAGGATCTCAAATATGAGATCAGAAATAGAATCGCAACTACTGATCTTGATAGTTATACCAGACTCAGAGCTGTATCAATTAGAGTTGAAAGATTAATGAAAGAAGCTGGAGAATAACAATTTAAAAAGGCAGCACGAGAGTTTTTTAAAGAGTCTAGTAGAAGGCAAGGAAAGAGGGAGATACATGCCAGTACAATCGAGTAACAAAGGTGGATACTCGAGCTCTAGCGGTTATGTTATGACTTCTTTTTATCCAAACAAAGGGCAGAGCCAATATGTTGAACAAAGGCCTACATGTACCCATTGTGGTAGACAACATACGAGCGAATGTAAAAGTCTCATAGGAGCATGTTATTTTTATGGGTCAATGGAGTACATGTATAGAGACTGTCCAGAAAGAGCCAAACTAACAGAGACCAGTAGAGGTAGAGGAATATCTGAGACTATGGTTGAGGTACTAATTTACCATAGTTTCAATTTTCTTTAGGTCAACCTTTATGTCCTTGCCCGATACCATATGTCCAAGAAAAACCAAATGATCTAACTAGAATTCGCATTTACTCAATTTGGCATATAATTGTTTCTCACTCAAAGTTTGTAACACAATTTTTAAATGTTCATGTTCTCCCCTATTCTTTGGATATGCCAATATGTCATCAATAAATACTATCACAAATTTATCCAGATATGGTTGAAACATTTTATTCATTATTGCCATAAATATAGCTGGAGCATTAGTCAATCCGAACATCACTAAAAATTCATAGTGTCCATACTTAGTTCGAAAGACAGTCTTTGGAATATCTGATTTGATACCTTTAACTGATAATAGTTTGATTTCAAATCAATATTAGAGAATATCTAGGCTCCCTGCAATTGGTCAAACAAATCATCTATTCTAGCCAATGGATATTTGTTCTTGACTGTCATTTTGTTTAGTTGCTTGTAGTTAATGCACAATCTTATAGTTTCATATTTCTTTTTAACAAATGATACTGGAGCTCTCTATGGCGATATACTAGGTCTGATATACCCTTTGTCAAGCAACTCTTGCAATTGAGTCTTCAATTCTTTCAAATTAACTGGGGCCATTCTGTAGGGTGACATTGATATTGGCGTTGTCCCTGGTACCAATTCAATAGAAAATTCTCTCTATCAAGTTGTAAACCAGGTAAATCATCTAGGAATACATCTAAAAATTCTCTCACTACTAGTATATTCTCAAGCAAGCTATCAGTGGTTTTAGTATCAGTCACATATGTCAAATATGTCTCACATTCTCCTTTGATCATTCGAAATGCCTTTACAGCTGAAACTAGACATGTAAGCACAAGCTTTCTTTCACTTAGAAGTACTACCCTTGTATGGTTTGGTGATTCTAAAATTACTTCTTTAGTAAAGCAATTCACTATTGCATGATGTATAGTTAACCAGTTCATTCCCAGTATCACATAAAATTCATATATTGGCAATAAAATCAGATCAGCTATTAACTTAGTTTTATCAATGCATATCAAGCAATCACGACAGACATTATTCACAACTACTATTGTTCCTAGTGGAGTACTCACATTTATGTCAATCCCCAAAGGCTCATGTTTTTGATACCATACGCAATGATATAAATGAATGAGTGGAGTCTGGGTCAATCAATGCATATGCTAACATATCATAAATGTAAATATTACTAATAACTACTTCGGGAGCATCAACTGTCTCCTGTCTAGTCATGACAAACACTTTGATCTGAGTAGGGGGCCTAAAACTTGGACCTTCAGATCTGGTCACTCCTCTACCTGTCGTACCGGTTCTGCCTCTACCTCTGACTCTGCCTTGTGTTCCACTGGTAGGGTAGACCCTCGGTGCCTCAACTGTAGTCTCAGATACTCCTCTACCTCTACTGGTCTCTGCTAATCTGGCTCTTTTTAGGCATTTCCTATACATGTGATCCAACGACCCACAGAAATAACATGCTCCTGTGAGTGTTCTACATTCACCTGTGTATTGTCTACCACAATGAGTACATGTATGCTTTTGTTTAGTATATTGGTTATGCCCTCTGCCTGCGTAAAAGGTAGTCATAGCACGACCTCTAGAGTTCGAGTATCCACCTCTATTATCAGACTGTGCTAACATAAATCTACCTTTCTTTCTCGATCTTTTGCTAGACTCACCAGAGAACTCACGTGCTGTCTTTTTAATTTGTTGTTCCACAACTTCTTTCATTAACCGTTCAGCTCTAATTGTAGCAGCTCTAAGTCTAGCATAACTATCTAGATTAGTTGTGATTCTATTTTTGATTTCATATTTGAGGCCATTCTCAAACTTCCTGCATTTGTTTCTTTCAGTAGATACCATGAAAGTGGTATAGTAGGAAAGTTTGTTGAACTGCACCTCATACTCAGCAATAGACATGTTCCCTTGTTTTAGATTCAGAAATTTCTTTCTCTTCTCATCTTTGTATGCTTCAGACATGTAATTGTTATGAAATTTACAAGGAAAATCATTTCATATTAGAACCAGTGATTGTGCATCACTTTCAGGGAATGTTTCTCATCATTCATAGGCATTGCCTTGAAGCAAAGACACTGCGTAATCAAATTTCTCCTCTCAAGTGCACCTCATCATATTAAGTACCATTTGTTTCCTTTTAAGTCATGTCTCTGCTTCAACTGGATCAGTCGAGCCATAGAAATCAAATGCACCTTGTTTTCTTAGCTTATCATAACGCCTTTGTCTATGCATTTTAGGCGATTGTACTTCTTGGCTGGGTTTTCATATGACATTTCTGCATGTGATGATTGTGATGCATGAACATGAGCTCTAACTCCTAGTGCTGGTTGATATCTATGCAAATGAGATAATGTCTCATGAGAATGCATTTCGTCGGCCCCTCTCTCATTGGTGAATCATGTCTTATGATGACTCTAAAATAAATGAAATTGTATCACTACATAATGCTCAACACATATTATGCATATGTTATCATACTTATATGCATATACATGTTCCCATGGAATCTATCCCTGCTCTGATGCTAAAAATGTAACACATCTTAAATATTTAAGTATAATCTATCTCTGTATCAAATAATCACACATAGCATGTTGGAAAGACATAATATCCTGTTAACAGTAGTAGTAATTTTTTTTCATCATATCTTGTTATATCATTTGAAAATTTTGCAAGTCAACTTTGAGACTTTCGCTAGAATATAATATATCACATATATTAAAACATAAAATTTGCACATAAATATTTATGATTTTCTTTCATTTATACATTTAAAAAAAACAATCAAGAGTAACTATACATGTTCAAACATATAAATCCAAAATACAGATAACATATTTTCATACTCATGTGGAATGCAAGGAGAGAGAGTAGTGAGGCTCGGTCGGTGAGAATAATCATAAATCGTTTGATCCATGTCTTCTATATGGCAATGGAAAAGAGCTAACACTTTTCTTTACCTGAAAAATTACGCAAACTAATGAGTTCTAAAATACCAAGCAGTTCATAGTAACAAATCATAAATCTAATGCATATATTTCATTCCATTCACCTTTTTCATATAATCACAAATAAAATTTAAAAATATAATCATTATTCTTTACTTATACTTATTTTTTGCTCATTTGATTTTGTTGTGACCAATTTAAACGGATATTGCCCCGGGTTTTCATGTGAACTTTTGTCATATGAACATTTGCATTTGCATTTGCTAGTTAGGATGATCATTTGTTTCATTTACACATTTGTTGGGCTATATTTCTCTTTTTTTGTTTTTCAATATTGATTAACTAGTCATAACATATTTTAAGTCTATATGCATATGCACTTGTATTTAAGCATTCATCAACTATTGTATTTTATCACATATACCATACATATACTGCATATAATTTATTAACTCATGATTAGAGAGATTTAATGTGGCTTAAACAAATTAATATGCATTGTTCATATCGATAGTTAAGATTTTTTCTATGAGACAGTGTGACCTCATAGGACTGTTTAGCCTATAAATTTTTCTATACTTTACTAATTAATTTGATTCTTGTTCCGAATAAAAATTAACATATAATTATGTAACATATTAAAATTTCAGACCAATTGGATCATTGTACAATTTTTTGTGGAATTTCTAAATGTGTTCTGTTTTCTGCCCTTAGTCAGTTTCAGGGTACCAACTTTGATTCATCATAACTTATACTATATAAGTTATATTTCAATGAAACTTTACAGACACTTATACTAGTTCAAATCGAACATTTTTCATGTTTACAACTTTTATCAATTATATATAAAATCTTCAAATTATAAGAAACATTTTACTGGTCTAGAAGAGAGTTGTCTTTCTGACCAGTACGACTTGTGAATGCTATAATTTACTTTACACAAAACATATTAAGCTGAAATTAGTACCAAAATTTAGATAAAATATATACCTATAGCTTTTATGTTTTGATAATTTACATATGATATTTCTAAGGAGCTCAAAATGGCTACACAAGTTGCTGGAACTGCCCAGGGTACTAATCAGTCTGCTCAATCTGTGGAACAATTATGATTCTATTCACAATAATTCAAAATCCACAAGACATAAATTTGAAATTTGGTATACAGATTTATTACACAAATATCTACGATTTTCGTGTTTTGAGATACTTCAAATAATGGCTCTATCATATTCAAAAGCAATGAACACAATAGCTAACTCAGCTAGGATTCACACTCTGACCAGTTTCAGTAGAGGATTTCTCTTTCTATACACTAAATTTTGCAAAATTGTTTACATATCCATAAATCTAAGATATAAAGGAACAATTTTCATGTTTTAAACTTTTCTAGAATCAGTTTCTATATGTATCAAAATCGGGGTGCAAGTCAGTGTACATTAGCAACTCAAATTAACTCTATAGCAATAAAAATTGATTACTTATCAAGAACGAACTTGTAAGGGATCAATTTGCTATAAAAACTAAGTGAAACAAGGAAGAAGTGAAGGTTGGACTGAGGGAAAATGAAGAAGAAAACGTGGCTAGAGTAAGGAGGTAGAATTGGGAGAAAAAAGATAAAGTCATTTTTTCCTTTGGTCCTTTTATCTTTGTTTCTTCTTCTCCTCTTTTCTCTTATTTTTTCTTTTATTTTTCTTTTGTTTCATTTTCATTTTATTTTATATATATATATATATAATTTCACTAATCCACACAATAATACAACTTAATCATTTGTCCCAATTTAACTAAATTAACAATGTAAAATGTTTACTAATTTTAATCTAGTCATTTTGCTTACTTTAATTTAGTCACTTTATTTAATTTATTTCTAATATTTTGTTATCCTCATTTAGGTTATAAGTATACACGTGCGACTCGATACAATTGCAAATACTAAAACATGTAGCTAGTGTGTGTCATAAACTTGTTCCTACGAAAATACGTATGAAATGCATGCGTTCAATTGAATTATATGCAAGATGTATATGTTGAAATGAAATGCATGTGGATATGCATGTGAGCAAGATCGAGAAAGTTACAGTAGTTGTTTTAAAGACTGCCTTTCGAACTAGGTATGGACATTATAAATTTTTAGTAATGTCATTTGGATTGACTAATGCTCTAACTGTATTTATGACATTAATGAATAAAGTGTTTCAATCATTTCTGGATAAGTTTGTGATAGTACTTATTGATGACATATTGACATACTCAAATAATAAGGGAGAACATGAACAACATTTAAAAACTGTGTTGCAAACTTTGAGGGAGAAACAACTATATGTTAAATTGAGTAAATGCGAATTTTGATTAAATCATTTGGTTTTTCTTGGACATGTGGTATCGAGCAAGGGCATAAAGGTAGACCTAAAGAAAACAGAGGTCATGGTAACTTGGGAAGCTCCTAAAAATATTTCAGAAGTGCATAGTTTTTTAGGTTTAGCTCGATACTATCATAGATTTATTGGTGAATTTTCCTTAATTGCTACCATTTTAACTAAATTACTTAGAAAGAATGTGTCTTTCAAATGGGCTTTAGAATGCCAAAGGAGTTTTGAAGAGTTAAAACAAATGTTAACTTCAACACCAGTGTTAGTTATTCCAACGAATATAGGTGGATTTACGGTATATAGTGATGCTTCTTACCAGGGCTTAGGATGTGTATTGATGCAATATGGTAAGGTGATAGTTTATGCATTCAGACAGTTGAGACCACATCAGATCTCATATCCAGTGCATGATTTAGAATTGACTGCAGTTGTATTTGCATTGAAGATTTGGAGGCATTATCTGTATGGTGAGACATTTCAAATCTTTACAGACCATAAGAGTTTCGGTTACTTGTTGACATAAAAAGAGTTAAACATGAGACAAAGGCGATGTTTAAAGCTATTAAGGGATTATGACTGCACAATTGAATATCATTCAGGGAAAGCCAATGTAGTAACTGATGCATTGAGCAGGAAGTCCAGTAGCAGTGTAGCTTATTTGCAAACATCCTCTTTTCCATATTTTATTCAATTATGATATATGAATGTTGAATTAAATATGCATGATGGAGGATCACTAATTGTTACTCCTCAAGTCAGACATATACTAAAGAAGATGATCAAAGAAGTACAAAGTAGAGATCTTCCATTATGTGAGAAAATTGAGGTGGTAAAGTAGGGAAACAATACAGAGTTTTATTTGTAGGATGATACATTGATGTTGAAGTTGCGCATGTGTGTTCTAGACACTAATAATTTGCGCTAGGAAATAATGGAAGAGACACAATGCACCCTATGTAATGCACCCAAAGATGACCAAAATGTATCACAGCTTAAGACCTCATTACTGATGGCCAAG
Organism: Triadica sebifera; assembly: GCA_023653625.1. NCBI lineage: Eukaryota > Viridiplantae > Streptophyta > Magnoliopsida > Malpighiales > Euphorbiaceae > Triadica > Triadica sebifera. Next base: position 30,595,322 of record CM042902.1, read on the forward strand.
AATGAAGAAAGACATAACATAATATATTTCTAAATGCTTGACATATTGGCAAATTAAAATTGAACATCAAGCACCAGTTGGTAAGCTACATCCAATGTCAATGCCATAATGAAAATGGGACATGATAACAATGGATTTGGTTTATGAATTGCCAAGAACTCTATTGAAAAATGATGCAATATAGGTAATTATTGATTGATTAACAAAGTCAACACATTTTCTGCCTATCAGATGAGGGTGTGTACTCGAGAGTTTTGGCAAAATTATATGTGAATGAGATAGTCAGATTACATGGTATTCCAATGTCTATTGTGTCTAATAGAGATCAATGGTTTACTTCACATTTTTTGGTGAGTATACAAGATGCACTATGAAAAAAATTGAAATTCAGTACTGCATTCCATTCACAACCTGACGGACAATCAGAAAGGACTATAAAGACCTTGGAAGAAATGCTTAGGGCATGTTCTATGGAATTCAAGGAGTTTAGGATGAATATATAACATTGATAGAATTTTTTTACAACAATCAATATCATAGCAGTATCCAGATGGCTCCATATGAGACATTGTATGACAGAAAGTGCAGAAGCTCTATCATTTGGGATGAAGAAGGAGCACATGCATTAGAAGGACCAGAAATAGTATAAGACAATGGATAAGATCAAAATTGTCAAAAATAAGCAAAAGACAACATAAGACAGACAAAAAAGTAATGTTGATCAGCATAGAAGGGAGATGAATTACGAATTAGGTGAAAAGGTATTTCTACGAGTATCTCCATGGAAAGGGGTAATTCGATTCAACAAGAGGGGTAAATTAAGCCTAAGGTACAGAAGGCCTTATTAAATTCTTGAGAAGGTTAGTCCACTGGCGTATAGGTTAGCTTTACCACTTGAGATGACTCAGATTCACAATATGTTTCATGTGAGCATGCGTAACCATTTACTAGAAGAGACAACATGAGAAACAGAATAAAATATGAAAAGATAATATCCACACCTATTTCTAGATATTTAATTTTGAGAACGAAATTTTTAAAAGGTTGAGAGAATTGTTACATATTCGACTTCTCACATCCATTTTTACATACATTTCATTTGGGTATATGCATTTGTATATATTTTACTTGAACACGTGCATTTCATATGTATTTCTATAGGGACAAGTTCATGATACGTACCAGCTATATGTCTGAGTATTTTGCAACTGAATTGAACATGTCCATTTTATAATTTAGTTGAGAATAACATGAAATTGAAATTTATGTGAATAAAAATTATTAGATTAAATTAATGAAGAAAAATGAAAAGAAAAAAAAGACAAACAAAAAGGAAGGAATAAAAACAAAAAAGAGAAAATGACAAAAGTGAGAAGGATGACCTTATCTTCCTCCTCCCTCACTTCAGATTCGTTTCTTCTTATTCTTCTTCCATTTCAGCATTCATTTTTTCCTTATTTCACTTAGCTTTTGCAGCAAATTGATCTTTTTTAAGTTCGTTTTTGGTAAGTAATATTCTCTCCATTGTTCAAGTGTTATTTGAGTTGTTATGGTTAAATTGTAGCAGTATTTTACACCTCGATTTTGATACTAATAGAAACTGATTTTAAAAAGTTTAAAATATGAAAGTTGTTCATTTATGTCTTAAATTTATGGATATATAAATAGTTTTTCAATATTTGGTATATATGAAAATATATTTGACATCTTATTGGAATTAGTCCGAATGTGAACCCTAACTCAGCTGAGTTAGCTATTGTATTTGTTGGTTTTAAATATTATAGAGCTCGTATTTTAGGAAGTTCAAAAGATGAATGTTGTAGATACATGTGTTATATATATTTATACCAAATTGCAGGTTCATATTATTATATAGCTTGAACTGCATGCTTAGTGCTCTGGGCAGATCCAGCAATTTGTTTGGCCATTTTGAGATCCTTAAAGATCGACTTTGTAAATTATCAAAACATGAACGTTATAGGTTTTTGTCTTAGATAAATTTGGGTATAAATATCACTTTAATATTTATGGATAGAGTGATATAGGGCATTCACAAGTCATACTGGTACGGATGTCAACTCTGTTATGGATCAGTGAAATATTTTTTTATAATTTGAGTACCTTAGAGACAAATGATAAAAGTTTTAAACATGAAAAATGTTCAATTTTAACCTATCTAAGTTTATACTAAGTTTCATTATAATATGAGTTACATATTATAAGATATGAAGGAGCAAAGTTGATATCGACTCACTGAGCTGAGATCGCTAACTAATAATAATTGAATACTAATAGAATAGAAAATAGAATAGCCAGATAATCCCACCGTGTTACATAGGCAAATATTGTGTAATTGTTTGATTTTCCGCAATTTTAAACCTGCCAAATGATAGAAACATGACAGAAAACAGAATACAATTAAAAATTCTCCCAAAAATGGTACAATACTTCAATTTCTCTAAAATTTGATTATGTTACATAATAATATGGATGGAAGCAAGAAAATGGTTGGGGCTGGGGCTAGCTCGTGCAATCAAAAAATCAGTCATTCGCCTTAGTAAGCTAGCTTTCTAAGCCTGGGTAGGACGTGGATCGATCATGGGAGAAGCTCACCCGAAACTAGGGTTGGAAATGCCTTATTTCTTTTCGTTCCCCTGGAAGGTGGTGTTCGGATATTGATTGCCTTCATTGGATGGGTTCAGGCTTGCTTGTTTTTAATTAGGAACTAGAATAACATAAATTGGACGATTTTTGAAAAAAGTTATTAGTTAATCAGTATCATAAGGTTGCACTGCCACATGGGAAAAATTCTAACTATGTACATTAATTTCTTTAAGTCACATTAAGTTTCTTTAGTCATAAATTAATCGATTATATTTCCATATAAGCTCACAACATATTGGAGACACACAAGAATGAGATAGATAATAAATTAAGAGTCAGAATCAAATGAGAAATGTGAGTATAGTTATCAAACGATTTCTTTAGTGCATATGAATGTTGTTTACTATGTGATATGTGAGATGATTTATGGTTGTGTGATTCATATGATTGTCTTGATTCAATCTTGATAATGAAATGATGGATAATTTGTGACATATGTGGTACATATAAGTGGTATATGTATGTCATATTTGAGATATATGTTTGGCATACGTGATATATACATAGTTTATGTATAGTATATGTGAAGTATATGCATAACATATGTTATATATGTATGATATGTGATAAAGATACAATGGTTGATGAATGTTTAGTTACAAATGCATATACATATAAACTAAAAAGGTGTTGTGACTAGTTAATCAATATTATAAAGCACAAAAAGAGTCATATGACCCAACAAATGTGCAAATAAAATAAATATTCAAACTAGTTAGCAAATGCAAATTTCACATGGAAATCCGGGGCAATATCTGTTTAACTTGATCACAATAAAATTAAATAAGCAAAGTATATGTATACGTAAAGAGTAATAATTATATGTTTTAATTTTACTGATATCTATATGATAATGGTGATTTATTATTGTGAGTTGTTTGATACTTTAGAGTTCATTTGATAATTATTCTTACTGAGCCACAACTCATTAATTTGTATCATTTTTCCGGTAAGGTAAAGTCATAGCTTATTTTGAGTGACATATATAAAACAGAGCACAGGTCACCGACCGAGCCTCGCCACTATCTCTCCTTGCATTCCACACGAGCATGGAAACATTTGATCTGTATTTTGGATTTATATGTTTGAACATGTATAGTCACTCTGGATTAATTTTAAAATGTATAAATGGAAGCAATTCGTAATCTTTCGAATGTAAAGTTTAAGTTTTAATAGATGTGATATATTATATTATGGTAAAAATCTAAATGTTAACTTGCAAAGTTATTGAATAACACTACAGGATATGATAAAAAAAAATTACTATCACTATTATTAGGATCTTATGTCTTGTTAGTATGCTATATGTGATTATTTGACACAATAATAGTGATTGAGTATGTGATTGAGTATGTATGAATTTGTTTTGTTTTATGGTAAATAAGGGTTACGTGCCTCTATCTCTTTTTCTTTCTTGTGTATTTTTCTTCTCATCTTACTCCCCTCAAATTTAAAATATGTAATTAGATTATATAAGATTAAGATATAATGAAAATCAAAGGAGCAAGAAGCAAATGAGGTGATTCCATAAACAAGTTGACTTAGAAATAGGAATTGGATTTCTATGTTGGATCGTAAACTCATGCATATACTTAAGTAAGACTTAGTCAATTTCTCTTTGGCTCAATAGATTAACTTTATTATGTCCATAATCATGTTATACAATTAATATAACTATCTTTATATTTTCATGTGATAAATGTATGATATATAAAAGTATGCGTTAATAACATGATGAGACATAAAAAAAAAATCATTCGCTAAATAAACAATCAAGTCTTATACTTTCCATTAATATGAGGAGAACTAGAGTTATTCTCGAGTTAGGATTGTTGAGTTGCTTCAAGCTCACTCTATAAGAATATGTTCAAACTGTTGAAATTAGATTTTACGATTAATAAGTTGGATTTAACCGATCATTAGCTTATTGGATTTGCGCCAAAATTAATTTGTATGGGAGGCGAAGTTAGGTTAGTGTACATGAGATATACACATATTAAGAGTTGATAGCACAAGATTCGATAGTTGCATAAATAATGCAATTGGTATGGATTAGATACCTACCAACCAAACTAATGATAGTTTGTTGAGTTGTTTAACGTTATTCTTAGCTAGTTGGATATCGACCCACTAGGGGAATTTTTATATAGGTTCTTCGAGGTCTGGATTCACAATAAAATAGTGGAAGTCATAATGTTATTATTAAAGAACTAATAAACATGTAGTTTTATGTACATTCTAACATGCTCTATTTTATATCTAGGTTGCTAGAATCATCATCATGACAACAAATATGAATTTGCGATCACTAATGGAGTCAAATAAGTTAACTGAGCCTAATTTTTTTGATTGACTAAAGAATTTGAGAATAGTTCTCAAATCCGAAAAGAATAGCTATGTCCTAGATGAGGCATTCCAGAATCCCTCTACTGGTAATGTTTCTGAAGATGTTTAAAAGGCATATCAAAAGCATCTGGATGATAGGGAGATGACAGTTGCATTATGCTTGCTATTATGTTAGCTGAGTTATAAAAGCAACATGAGGTAGTGGATGCTAATTCCATAGTCTATCATTTAAGAGACTTTTTTAATGAGCAAGCACGTTTCGAAAGATTCAAACTTCAAAGTTGCTCTTCTGCACTAAGATGGGTGAGGGGACATATCCAGTGCAATATGCACTGAAGATGAATTGCTATATTGAGAGGTTGGCCACCTTGGGATTTGTGATGGATCATGAATTAAGTGTTGACTTAATTCTAACTAGTTTGTCCGATAGTTTTTCACATTTTGTGCTTAACTATAAGATGAACCAAATCTCCACTACTATTCCTGAACTGATCAACATGCTTAAGATAGCTAAGTCATCTATCAAGAAGGATAGTAAGGCTTGATGGTGGTGGACTCTTCTGGTTCTAAGAAAAAGAACCTTAAGAAAAAAAAATAAGTCCATGAAGCCTAAGGGAGGCGTGACTAAGAAAAAGACCAAGGAGACTGTTCCAAAGGAGACATGCTTCCATTGTGGCAAGGATGACTATTGGAAGAAAAACTGCAAGGCTTATTTGGAGTCTTTGAAGAATAATGCATCTGATACCCCATCTACTTTAGGTATTTTTGTCATTAAAATTCATATTATTTCCAATAATGATATATGGGTATTAGATATCGTTTATAGCTCATACATATACATTGATATGCATGGACTAAGGAATAGTAGACAACTCAATAAGGGAAAGTCATTCCTATGCGTTGAAAATGGAGCAAGGGTTGCTACATTAGTTATAGGAACTTATGTTTTGACTCTCCCTAATGAGCTTGTGTTAAATTTGGATAATTATTATTATGTACCTACTTTAACTAAAAACATTATTTTTGTTTCAAGTTTAAATAAAGATAATATCCATTTAGCATTTAGTAACAATTATTGTTCTATTATAATGAATGGAATTCTTTATGCTAGCGGTACATTATGCAATGGAATATATATATTAAATATGTCAAATTTAATTTTAAACATCAATGATTATAAAAGGCAAAAACAAAATATATTGAAATCATCTTACTTATGACATTGTCACCTTAGTCACATAAGTGAAACGTATGGCTAAACTATACAAGAGTGGTAGTTTGGGGTCATTTGATTATAAATCACATGACATATGTGAATCTTGCTTATTAGGCAAGATGACTAAATTACCCTTTTAGGGAAATGGTGAACGTGTTAATGAGCTTTTAGACTTAATACATTCGGATGTATGTGGTTCAATGTCCATACATGCTAGAGGTGGCTTCTTCTATCTCATGTGGATCAACAGTAAAGACATCTTAAAGTAAATTGTTGTGGTTTGCAACAACCCAACAAGCTAAAAATTTGAAGAATAAATCAATAAATTACAAGGTATAATTTTTTATCTCTATATTTTGATAAATGAGTTTTAATGACACAAGCAAGATTCTTATTTTGAATTTTGAAAATTTTATTTTTTTCACTGCATTTTATGAATGAGATTCATCTTGAAAACTCAACATGATCGGCCTTCTTTGCCTTGCCCTCAACCCCAGCCTTTGCCTTGCCTAGAGGCTTGCATCTATATTGGCTCAGTGCTCCCCGAACCTCTGTCATATTGTAATAGAGGACAATTTCTTCTCATATGATTTTTAGAGCCACATCTCAAGCATGCTCTTGTTGTCTACCAACACTCTCTTGAATGAGGACAACCACAATACTGACATTCTGGTAGAGGTAGAGATCTACATGGTGTCTGTGTTGGTGCATTGGCTACCAAAAAACCAGATCTCGCAAGCTGTCCTGGCCTGAAAGAAGAAGGCCTGCTGGAACCCCCAATCTGAAATAGGCCACTGAAATATCTGGCTCTTTTGCCACTTACTGGTCGTCCACATAACTATGACATGGGTCTCCTTAACCTTGTATCTTATGATGGTGGTTGTGCTGCTAGAACTCTCTCAACTGTTTTGGCAGATGCTAACAAACTAGAAAACTCATAAGGTGTAGGGCTAAAACTTGTATCTTGATCGTGTTTCTCAATCCATCTTCAAATCATCAACATTTATCAGTTTCCGTGGATACAATGCCGCTAACATATTTGCAGATATATATGAATTCTCTTTCATATTCTGACACTGACATATCTCCCTGTTTTAAAGTCAAAAATTCCATCTTCTTGTCATTTGTGTAGATAGGGGGAATGTATTGTTCCTTGAATTTCTCTAGAAAAAACTTCCAAGTCATGGGATCAGGTGTCTCTAAACTCTATGACTCAGTCCGCCACTAGTCATATGCATGATCTTGCAATAAGGATACTGCATATTCATATTTCTACTCGTCTGTGCAATGCAACTAATTAAAGACTCTCTCTACCCATTCTAACCAAAACTCTGCCATGGAAGGGTCATCTTCCCGTTTACCATAGAAATCGGGTGTCCCTAACTTCCTCAGTCTCTCAAATTGTAACATAGATGGGGCTGGTTGTGATGCTCTTTGTAGCAAATCTATCATGTTCCTCATAAGTTTTGTTTGTCCTATACCAACAACAGACTGCCCCTGTGAGGAGCTAGCACCAGATCTTAATGCAGCAGCTCGACAACGATTGGGTCACGATGAAACTTCTGTTTAAGTAGGCTCATTACTTTCATCTCTTCAGCCATAATCTATTGTGACCCTGAAACCATATTTTACCTATATCATAAAAAAACAACCTCAATCAGTAAGTTACAACTTTTATACTTAATTGTGTGTACACACATGTCATAATTATTTTGAAAACTATTTTTAAAATTCCAAAACTACCCAAACTGGGCTTTGATACCAAAACTATAACACGCTTTCATTCCAACATGTGCCTGGATAATGGAGTGTTATTCTAACTTCATCGATTAAAATATTGTTTCATATATATATAAAGGACAATAGCTCATATATTTTTTTCTTTATTAGTTATAAAAAAATCATAATAAGGAAACAAAGTACATTTTATATAATTAAGTATTATTTACAAGACGTGCAATTATTTTACAAACACTATAAAAGAAACTTCAAAATAAAAGTACAAAAAATTGTATAACCACTGTTTCAAGAGTGAGCTACTTTACTGGATTAGGTCACCATTAGATTTCTATCTTTGAATTATTCTTCTTTATATATGTGCTAGAGAAATTCTCATGTCAAACTCTAGGCTTAGTAATGTATATAAATAAGACAATATATCATAATGCATCTTCATACATATATGTCTGATTAAATAATGTGTATATATATATATATATATATCAGACATATATGTTTGAAGATGCATTATGACATATTGTCTTATTTATATACATTACTATACAAATGTGAATTTTTCTTATGCAAGCATTACATAATTATCTTATGCAAATAAATTATTCTTTAAATTCATACTTATGAATAACTAATTCTTTATACCAAGTTAATATATTTATGTTCATAATATCTAAAAATCAATAATCAGGATAACAGGGTTGACTATCTATGCATAATAAAGTTGTCATTCGAGTAATTTAATATACGCATACAAGTGTCATCACCAGCATTAATGAGTGTCATTACCGACATTAATATATGTATGTCATTACTGACATTAATATGAGTGTCATCACTGACATTAATAGATATCTGATTATTATGTCAAACTATTCAAGACTCTAGTTTTAAACTAATAATTCAATGGCTTAATTATTATAATTTAAATTCATAATTATTAAATTCATACATTTTATGCATTTAATGACTCAGTTAATCATATAATTACTCAATAAAAATATCATTTGCATAATATAACAAGATTCACATTATTTTTTACATTAAATTCCTCAATCCATATTATGCTCATTTACTGGCAGATTTCATCTTCTGTTTTGGACATTTATTTTGGACTTGTTAATAGTATAATTAAATTACAAGATTTTTTAATAATTTTATTCCTAAATCTTAGATTTAATATGAAACTTAAATCACTAAATTTGGAGTTCTGTAGCAAAATATATGATCAAATGAATACTGATTGGTCATTAAAATCGTTACCCATAATTTTATGGACAGTTTTCTAATCCTACTTTTGTGATAAAATTAAGCATAGTTATGCTCAAAATAACATTTTGTGTTCTCCATCAAAATTTTATCCATGTGTGTCTTAACTTTCAAACTTAATAAAGAAAACATAAATTAGAATCTAAGAGCTTAAGTTATAATAAATATGTACAAACTGATCTATAGAATCCAGCAAAAAACACACAATCACCTAGTTCAATTTTTTTTACAAAATATAAAATGCCTCCTAGAATTTTTATCATAAAATACTATTACTTAACAATCATTTACATGCAAAATATTCAAATTATGGTAAAATATAGACTATTGTTTTAAGTTATATACTTCTTATTTTCTTTTTCTTTTTCTTCATTTCTCTTTCTTTTTTCCTTACTCCTTTGAGCTAATTCCTTGTCAATTTGAGTTTCTAAAATACATTTAAAAAAAATGTAGATCATTAAAACCTTTCTTTTTACTCTTTATAGTTTTTTCTTGATTAACTATGCATAAAACCTATTTTTCCATACCTTCTTCACTATTTTCATCACTTTCTCTTCCTAGAATCAAGCTTTGGCTATGGAAGATTAGGGGAAATGTGGGATGGTTTAGGAGCATGGAAAATTCTAGATAGAAAGAGATACGGAAAGAAGGAGAATTAAGAAGAAAATGACAAAATTAATTAATGATGAGCCACCTAAGTTTAAATATCTAGATATTTATGTGAGAATTAGTTTCTTAATATTTGCCACTTAGAGTGATCAGTCCACTCATGCATTTAATGTCCAATTCATGCATTTAATTGATAACCAATTAATCCTCAAATTTTTGGTAAATTGAAATTGATCCCAAAATTTTTCAAATTTTGCAATTAGGTCTTTCACTCTAAACTAACATATTTAAATACTTTAAATACTTTATTAAGTATTTTACATAATTATTTGTCATGATTTTAATTATTTTTCGGTTAAAATCTAAATTTAAACTTCGATCGAACCAACAAGTCGATTTAACAACCCGTATAACTCGGGACCTAAATTAGTGGATATGACAAAATTGCATGCAAAATTTTTTGTATCTTCATATAAGAATATGTCTCCAAATGTGTACGTCAATTTTGGTATTAGTTTACCAAGTATGAAGCAGTTATTGAATCTAAAGTTCATGATCTTCAAAACATTTATATTATTTGTTATATTTTGTATCTAAATTTTTTTCTCTCGACACAATGCTAAGACCACTTACTAGTGTGTGTATCTTTTGAGACCTTAAATTTTTTTTAAGTGTGCTTTTTAACTATTTTGCTTATGTTTTATTAATGACTTTTTGAAACTTTAAATTTTTGAAATTTATGCTTTACACCCCAAAATTTTGATTTTCTTTCAAAACAATTTTGTGCTCTCCTAAAAGTATTCCAAGGCTCTATTAGTATTAGGATGAGTTTACTTTTCCTAGGCAGAAAAAAAAAGGAATTACTTAGAAGTCTTTTACTTGTTAGTATAGTAGGATGCTAGCTTTTTGAATTTTTTTTTAATCTCCTTTAGTCTCTCATACTCATCAAAATATAGCAACAACGAGCTCAGAGGTTTTGTATTTAATTTTGAAAAAAATAATTCTCAAATTTATTATGCATAAGAGTCAATTTTTCTAAACGTTTGAGAAAATCTTCAACAAAATGATTTAGTTTTTCTAAATATTAGCTTAAAGAATCAAGACATTAACAAACTTATTAGTAATCTCATTTTAGTCTCACATTATGTTTGATAATTAGTCACTAATTTGTCATGCAATAAAGGAATTGAGATCCAAAGCTTTTTGGCTTGGTGTACAACTAAAAGGACTTCCTTTTTCTATTGAGTTATATATTTTATACAAGTAGTGCTTGTTCCAATGAGCTTAGTTGAGCATATCAGAGAATAAATTTTGAGAGAGCTCATTATATGAATTATGGATGAGCCCAGAGTGTAAAAGTGCATTCACAATGTGTTTTGTATGTGCACATTATATGAATTTTATGTCAATTTATTGGTTGATTTTATAGCTCTCTCTCATTGAATCAGAATTAATCCAACTAAATGAGCGAATGTCATATGTACCTATTGTAAAAAAAGCCTATAAAGATTTAAAACTTTTTTTTCTTGGATAACCTTTACCATAAGGACTCATTTATATATATAACTTGTTAAACCGTATTCATCACATGTATAATGAAACCTTTTAATCCATAGGAAAATATTATCATATATATAAATATTGTATTTGGCTCAATTGGCCTGACGTTTACAAAAATACGTAGCTTTAGCAAAATTACGTGTTTCTTTTAAATAAAATATATGTATAAAAGTAAAAAATCCAAATCTTAATGTGAAATATGACATTATATCACCAATCCTAGTTGGTTCTACTCAGTTGTCTCTAAATTGGGTTGACTCATCGTATTAAGTTCTATCTTTATCTACTAGGCTCCGACCTACATACAAGAATACTCATATTTTAAGTTACTGAAAGTTTAGTGGTACATATAGACATAAAAATTCAATATGCACCAAGCAATTCACATCATGTAATTCATGTTCATGGCATCATATTATATACATCATGACATGGCAATAAAAACAAACAACATATATCGTATTTTACCTAATTGAAGCTATTATAGCATTATACTCTTGAACCATGCATAAGTACACAATAATTGTATTTATAACATGTAACATATCAATTGTATGATATTGTATACTTGTGTCATTAAACCATTTTCATTGTATTATATTCATTAATTACTTTCGTCCAACAACTCTATATATGGACTATTCGGATACGAGTTGCGAACATGAGAGCTCTCCAAGCTTAAGCCACTCTGTCATTGTCTATTATCATGTGTACTCATATAAGCTCCTTAAGTCAATAGCACTCTTCGAGCTTAAACCACATTGACTGAGTAATATATATAATTTGCATGTAATATAGGATCAAGGGCATTCTCCAAAGTTAAGTCACTTTGTCCTTAAAAAATAAGTATATAACATACTACTATGTTATCGTTTGCTCACTTAATAATATGTCATTTATCCTCTTTATAATCTAGTATAGAGCCTGAACATTATTTGTTCTTTGTCATACTTCATTATAACGTTTTTATCTTATAACATATATACTTTGATCATATGAAATCTCACCAAGTAATATTCATGTGCTAACATTCATAGAATCATGCATTTCATACTTTAAACTAAGGTTGTGCACGGATCCTTGATCTTCCCGAACTAGACCGAAAAACTTAAAAAAAAATTCAGAACCGAACTGTATTGTTGACTTTTTGACTAGAACCAAACTGTATTGTACCGTTGACTATAATTTTGACAGATCTTGATCTTTTAGTAATATTTGGTTCGAGAACTGTACTGAATTGTACCGAATTGTTATATAACCGAACTGTACTAAAAGAACTGATATTTAAATATTTATAATTTTACTATATATAACAATTTATAAGAATGAAATAATTTATATATCATTATACAAATATAATATAACTTAAACTTTTAATTAAATATAGCAAGGAATTCAAATAATTGAAAATTTTAAATGCTAAAAATAATTTTATATGCTAAAATTTTTGTTATGATTGTGTAGAAAATTGAATTCATAACGTTCATGTAAGTTTAAGATAAGTTCATTATTAATCTAATCAACTATCGTTGTTATTAATATATAAATAAACAAATATTTATAATATATTGCTAGTTTCATTTTTTACTATAAATTTTTTATCACTAATTATATTTTTTAGCATTTAAAATTTATTTTAATTGTATTATATAATAAATCTATATTATATTAATTATTTGGTAAATTAATTTAAGTGAATCAATTATAAAGTAACCTAATTTATAATAAATGTACTATAATTATATGATAAATCAATATAAATTATGATTTGTCTAATTATATTATATAATTTTTTTTTCAAAATAATTATATTATTTTAAATTTAAATACTAATATATATTATATTATTAAATAAAATATATATAATGAATATATTTAATAAATTTATATGTTTATATACTTTATAATTAGTGAAAACAATTATATTATATTAAACTTATATAGTAATCTAAATTATATTAATAAATAATATATATAATTGATATTGTAACATCTTTTATCTACCGTATACACAAAATAAGATAAAATTTCATTTTTTTACTATTCTTATATCATGATTTTAATTTATATGCTAATGCAAATAACTTATATATATATATATATATATATATATATATATATATGTTAAAATACATTAAGTGAAATATATATAATACATATATAGCAAAAATCGATCCTTACGAGATCATTGTCACTGCTGCTTGACTCTATAGATGAGATCCACTGATATTAGCAACGAAGTTTATGTACATACTTGTAGCTATTTAGCTCTACTAAAAATTACGCAAGAGAAAATAAACTCATATGCTGAGTATAAAACTCAGTGGTGTAGAAACTTATAATAAAAGTTATTTTGAATGAAAATATATATTAAATCAACAAAATTCTGAAAAACAAATTTCATGTATAAAAACTATTATTAAATTATTTACTTATACATAAGAGTATATATATATATATATATATATATATATATATATTAAATAAAATTTACCAAAATCAAAATCATTAATATTAATACAACAAGTATATAATAAATGCAATATAAATTTTAATCATTCATTAAAATAAAAACTTTATCCAACTTATATATTAATAGACCATATACCTACTTTTAGGTAAACAAACGGTACTGCTAAATAATGAAAATTTTAAGATTTAAGATAATCACATGATCGATGTTAAAAATAATTACATAACTCTAAATAATATCATCTGATTCGAGATAACTACAGGACCAGTCCCGATCCAAAATAATCACATGATTGGTAATTAAATAATATGTATAATCCAAGATAACTACATTAGTCATACAATATATTTTCTAACTAATATATCCACATACCATGAAGTTTCTATCCTATTGGTATGCCAACAATTCTCTAACTTATTGTGTAGGTTAATATATGAGTTTATCAACATATATAAAATATTAAAACATTTATATTACCAAAATTTTTATAGATATAATTATTACCAATTTCTCATATAATTATTTAATAGTATAAAAATTCACCACATAGAAAAAATAAATTTATTTCATTAAAATCTCATATTGACATATTTATTTCATACTAATACATTTTTTTTACTAAAACATTTTATTTTTATCATAAAATATATTTTCACAAACTTTCTAAATATTTAATATTCTTACAAATGTTATATATAAATATTTTTCTAAAATATAAATCAAATTCATATAAAAAAAACATATAAAAATTAATTTAAATTTCAATTGGCTTATATTATAAGTTAATACACAGATTTTTATGGTAACTTGCCGGAAACTGCCGACTCATTTTCTTTTCCAATTCCTAGTAGCTACTTTGACGATGCACCAGTATAACCATTAAATTTTTAATTAATTACCGAGCCAATACAAATTACTAAATTTAAATGAAAATTAAACTACTCATTTAATTTTTTCGGCTCTCATATTTACGGATATTTTTTTACCGAACTTATTTTACGCTATACAATACTAACGCGAAATTTCCAAATTAATTAAAATTTTCTCTTATCTTCCAAATTTTTTTCAATTTATTTACTTTTTCCTTCACATTTTTATTTTCTATTTTTTCCTCCAAAAATATATTTCCAACTCAAAAAATTCTATTAATTCAATAAATGGTCTAAAAATTCCAACTAAATTTATATAATTACTATGACCCATTATCTTCCATTTTCCATCACCAATTTCACCAAAATTTCTATTAAAATTTTCTCCTATTCCAAAAATTAATTTTCACTTCCAAACACTCAATATATCTCCATTATCATCATTTTAAGACACAAATCATTCAAAATAATTTTTTAAAAAATTTGACCATAATTATGGAAAATTTCCAATAATTCCATAAAAATTTCTAAAAATTATTTCCATCAATTTTCCATCATATCCATCATCCTCAAACCTCATTTTACTTATTTTCTATTTTTATCTAATTTTATCTATCAAACCCCAATTTTATGGTTCTTTCAAATTCCACCAATTTTTCTCAAATTCTAGCCAAATCATCTAAGAATCAAACTCAACATCATGTCATGATCAAAAGAATAAGAAAATGGAGTAATTTTTTACTTTTAAATTTCCTTAGAAACTTTTGTCAAACTCCATTTTTCTCCAAATAAATTTTCTTCTCCCACAAATAAATTATTCATATTTCTAAAACTTGATTATAAAGATTTGCAAGAGAGAAATAGAATGAAAAAAAAATTAGAAGAAAGTAGCTATGGGTGGGTGGGTCAAGGAAGAAGGAGAAGATGATGATTTTTGTTTGATTTTTATATTATAAAAAATGAAAATAAATTTAACAAATTTGACTTTTATATCCCAATTAGTAACTAATTAATCTACATTAACCTTTAATCTCATACTCTATTGGCTACTTAAAATTTAATTAACTCATTAAGTTGACAAGTTGCTCAATTACATACTAATTCCATTTGACTTAAACCAATTTCCATCAATCACCAATTTTCCTCCCAAATAATTTATGATTTAATTTATTTCTCAAAATCCGACCTCAAAACAATTTAATCATGTTAAATTAAATATAAAAAATATTATAAAATAATTTTCTCTTCAAAATGATCTTTTAAATTTTATAAAATGACTTTCAGTGAGAAAATCATATTTTTAAGGTATAATACTTTTTCTTAATCAAACCCATAAAAATTCATTTACTGTCTGATTTCTAATTTATCAGTTTTAAAATTTTTTAGAATTCCATTGCGATTATATTGGTGTCATTGTGATTGTAAACTCATCTCTCTAACTCATAATTAGAAAAAATCATGTTGTAAACTTGCACTAAGAATCATATTTTTACAATTCGGGTCTTTAACCTTATAACTCCACCTATGACTTTAAAATAATATTTTTCACATTTTGATATGCGTAAATCATATTTTTATTGTCAGGAAAAATCTTCTATTTCAAGTTTAATTTGTTACCTCAATTTGCATGTCAAGTAGAAATCACAACAATTGATTAATTCAATTAAATTTTCATATTATACATTTTTATTATCATATGAAAATAGTTTTTCTTACACTTATTTATCCATATTTAAGCTTTGATTGGTACATTTTTGTACTGTAGTATATATAACTGAAATACGCATTTACGATCAGAGTCTAGATTGCAGACGTAACAGATATACTTAATAAACATATATAATTATATACTTTATAATTAATGTAAATACTAAAGTCATATACATAATTTAAATACTACAAACTTACAAACTTATATTTTATAATTAAATATTTTAATTCATAAATCTTCTATATAAGAAAATATTGCATTATTTAATTTTAATTTAATTATTTAAAAAAAATACTCTCATAAATTTTTCTTGCTTTTCAAAAATTGATCATTTATTATGAGTATTTTTATGTGATGATTGCAGATTTTTTATAATACTATTAAATACCAATTTTAGATTTTATGCACTTTTTATTTAGTTCAAAATATCCGAATACTGGATTATTTTATAATGTATTATTTAGTACCGAAAGAATCGAATAACCGTACCGAATTGTCCCAAATTTTCAAGACAATACAATACGGATATTTTTTCTTTTCAATATAATACAAGACTTAGATTTATAGATATCCGAATTTTCAAGACAATCCCGGAGATTTTTCAATTCCCGAATTGGACCGGACCGTGTACATCCCTACTTTAAACATATCATTATGAAAATATATGCATAGTCATTACAATATATTATAAAAGAAAAACAACATATGAACATATATGTTCACGGTAATAACATTTCATTTAGGGGTACCCTTACCCATGATCCAAACCGTGAACTTGGTTGTAAATACTTCTGTCTATTTTATGCACACTCTTTACGGATGTGACTGTGGTGATTCACGACTATGAGTTAGACTCAAGTCGTGAAGCATTTGCCTGAATTAGGCAGTTTCGAGTTTGATGATTCACTACCATGAACCCTCTTTCACGATCGTGAATATGTGTTTCCAATAGTTTATAGCATGAAACAATGCATTTAATACAATACAAATGCAAGGGCTCTATTGGTTGTCCAATGACAACCTCTTTCTATCAATATTTTCATCAATTCGTGTATTTAAATATGCTAGAACATCAATTAAACACATATTCGTTCAAATTTACCTTTTCATGCTCATTAATTATTCTAACAAGCATTAATAATTCCATATGCATTTATGCATCCTTACTTACCTCTTTCAACCACTATAACTTTCATCATTCACCATACTCATAATTGCACCTTTTGCATATTTATTACAAGATTTTCTTCCAAACCTTCTTATCAATACATTTCATGCCTAAGTTAGCATTTGTACATGTGTCATTCAATTCTCATGTTCTTATGGCATTAATTGCATCTATCAATTTCATTACATTAAAAAGTAGCATTTAAAACTTACAAAACATTTATCACACACAATATACCAAACTTTGGAATTTAAATACATATATGTACATATCTCTACGGAGCCTCAAAAACTATGTTTTAACTCAAGTTTGCTCATCCTCTTGGTGGATTTTACCACATTCTCTTCCAACTCCTATCACATATAACATAACTCTATCAACATCTACAAACCATAAACTTAACCTTAAAAGCCATAAAAATAAAATCATAACTTTAAAACCCTCTATATAACCTTAAACTCACTCAACTCATTTCTAAAGCACACTATAACCTTAATAAGTTAATAAGTAATAATAAAATAAGCAACTCGCCTGCATGAAGCCAGAATCGCTAATAATCTCCGGTCAACCATATGGCAGTGAATTCATTCCTGGGCCAAACTGTCATCCTATTTAATCGAATTGGGATGCCCTGGATCTGACATTTTAACAAAGAGTTTGTCACAAAAACAAAAAAAATACCTTTACTTCACCGTCAAGAAAGAAGATTTCCACTAAGCATCTATGGCTGAATGGTTAAAGTGTCCAACTCATAATTGGCGAATTCGTAGGTTCAATTCCTACTGGATGCACGCCAATGGGACCCTCCAATAAGTCTATTGGAATTGGCTCTGCATCAATGGAATCTCATCATCCATACATAACGAATTGGTGTGGTATATTTTTTTCTTTTGATTTTTCGTTAATGGGTAAATACCATGAAATAAGGTTTGATCCTATTTATGGGGATTCCATAAATATTCCATAAAAAAATAAAAAAATAAAAAAGAGAAAGTTCAAAACAATTGGGATTTTTTTTGGAGATCGGATGCAGTTCAAGCTTAAAGAAGAGTCTTTAACCATAAAACTCAAGCTTAAACTCCAACCTAACCCATTTGGAAAATGAGTCTCTACCAAAAATGAGATTTACATATAAAAGGGTATGAAATTTTGTAAAGACAAAGGGCAATTGTGATTCCTTACCAAAGATGAAGGAAACACAACTTGGATGATGAATTTCGAACTCTACTCCCCTCCTCTAGGTCTGCCTCTTGAAGAACACAAACTTCTTTCCACCTTTCTCTCTCAATAACTTGAGAAACCTTAATCTTTACTTTTGGTTTTGGTGTTTTAGGTCTAGAAATCAAATGGAACAAAAGGGATTGTCTCTATTATGAAGAAATTTCAAAAACTAGGGTTTCTTTTTGGGTATTTGGTGTGTGTGAGAGAAAAAAAATGATTGATCACATTTTATACTTGACAACACGGATGTGAATCATCTCAAAAGATCATTCATGATTGTGACATTCAAGTCACGGGCGTGAACACATAACTCTTCATTTTATCATTTTTTCTTAACTATTTTCCCTTAACAAAACCCTTAAATACACTTATAGTTTCTCTAAATCATCTTATTAACTAGGCCCTACTTAACGAGCATTACAAATTTTCTACTCTTTTTACTCATGAAAGTAGCTTTTCGCCAAACCATATAAACTTTATATGTTTTACATATTTTTTTTCTTTTCTTTTGTATATTTTGTTTGTCATATTGGCAATCAAAATAAATAATTTTGCTCTGTTACGAGTTTATTCAAGAATTGGTATCAAAAAACTAGTTCAAAATTTATTTTAAACTAGTTACAAAAATAAAAATTGAGAAATATGATCATAATATTAGTGTTACCTTTTAGTAAGTTAAGATTAAAGTCATTCTAACACGAGTTGCACTATTAGAGAACGGTCAATTATGTGTTATAAGACATCTCCAATAGACTTTTTATTTTAAAGAGTCATTCTATAAAAATGATTTCCAATAAGTTATCTATCTTTAAAATTTAGAATAAATAGTGGATTTGACGCTCTACATCTAGAGAATCAAATTTCACTATATATTCGAATTGTAATTAACACAAATCTACTTTCTATGCATAATCTATCTTTTTTTTTGTATTTCTCTAAAAATATTTTTTCTCTTTATAACTAAAATCATTTACTTTTTTTTATAAATATTAATTTGTATTGGATAAAGTAAAATGAATAGTAAAAATATAAAGAGTGCATTGAACTTGTAAAAAAAATTATTTTTTATATTTAAATATGCTCTAAGATATTTTTATCCTACCAAATATGCTTTTTAAAATAAAAAATACTATTGAAGATGTTTTAATGACCAAGCCTCTTTCGCTAAACAAGTTCAAGTATATGTGACAATAATGAACACAACACGAATCCAATACGAAATTTGCGGATTAGGATTGAGATTTATAACGTTCATGTCACAATCATATCAACCAGATAAAGATACGAAAATTATCATGTCGTATTGCGGGTTGATATGTCAACACAAAAAAAATACATTTAATTCATTAATAATTCATGACGTGTCGGGTTAATACGTTTAATCCGACACATTTATAACTCATATACTTAATAATTATATTGTATTATACTAATTCAATTCAATTTATAGATTAATCTGATTAAACGTATCGGGTTAACACATTTAACTCGATATATTTATAACTTATATACACATTAGGTAGATCGTATTATACTAATTCAATTCGATTTATAAATCAATCATGTTAAACATGTCATGTCATATTAATTCGTTTATTAAATAGATCGTGTTCTTGTTTGGATTTTAAATATGATGAATTTTTTGTCTCGCCTTCGGATTGACCTTATCGTATTTTGGATATATCAAGACATGACTTACGAATTTTCATTCCTAAGTTATATTTGTGGTTACATAAGTTTTCTTCTATGGGCCTATTTGGAGAAGGTAGAGCGGAGCCTCTAATTTGGAGTAAGAGAATTTAAGTCGGATGAAGATTTATTGGATGGAGAATTTATACTAAATCACCTAAATTTTGTATTTATATACATACATAAATTCAAATATTTGTATTTTGCTCCGAGTTTTCTCTAACGCTTCATGTAAAAATGTTGCCATAGAAGAAGAAGCCATTAATATATATTTTCACTAAAATTGTCTATAAAAAAAATTAAATTTATTGGCTTTTCCTATAAAGAACTATTGCTATGGCTAAATAAAAGTGCTACCTAAAAAGATGAATTTAAACCACTACCTTTGACAATTTAAGGAACAATTTTTTAATTGATGCAGTAAGATATTCAAATTGTTACAGTAACAATGGTAATGATAACAAATATAAAGATTAGGATTTCCTCAAGTTCACCTAGTAAACTTGATAGATTGTGTTAATTCATTTATAAAAAAAATGGATTATATTACATTTTATTAAATAATTTCTCTCTTTTAAAATTTTTATAAAATTTAATAATCTCATCAATTCATTTATGCATGAATAGTAACTATCATCTCAACATGACTTGTAAAAATGGCTATCAATCCGCTACGGAAAACCAATAACAACATTAAAATATACTGCTAACAATTTTCTACCGCTGCTGTAAGTCCATTATAAGTTAGCCGCGGTGTTTTTTTGGAATAATAATGTCAAAATCACTAACTACCCATTCTGCTACTTGACCACTACTAATGTATATTTCAGTTCCAATGTCCATTGATGGCCAATATCTCTCCGCAGGTCTAGTCCCTGGATCCTGCATATCACATATATAGCAGCAAAATTACAAACAAATTCATAAAATTGAAAAAAAAATTAAAACTTTCTGTACAAAGTTCAAGTACCTGATAAAAGTAGAGTGATTGAGACAATCTTCCAACATCGAGTTCCCAAGATCTTGGATCCCCAATCCAACCCTCACCCTGCTTATCTGGGAAGCCATATTCAGCCCAGACAGGATGAGGAAGAATTTGTAAAATCTCTTGTGCTTGAGGATTGCTATAGGGATCACATGTGTTGTGGGGTTCCTCAGGGGACATTGCATTTCCTGGTGCGCACCATAGATGGTAAGCATCATAAGGGAACCTGAACTTATCAGTTCGATGAACTTTAGTCCCATTGGGGAATGTATGATAAGGTGGGCACAATCTAATATCATCCCTTTTGCACCATGGCTCTGTTTCTGGGTTTAATATCATTTCACTGTATCGTGTTACGTCTGTAGTTACATCCCCATCACAAGCTTTTCCATTGTTCTTCCAGCAACCTCCCATGTCCATAAGGTAAAATTGCCCCTTTTTACCTCCTCCTTGCTTCACTTCTAGTCTGAACTTTACTTTGAAATTTGGTGACTTTGGAACCTATTTATTATTATATATTGTTATTATTTTAATAACTATCAATATGAAGAAAAAAAGAAATAAGAACAGAGATTGAAGCAAGAGTGTTTAAATCTGGTACGATTAAAAAGCAATTTTAATAATAAATATGAACATAAGTTCATGTCTATTTATTATTACAATTGATGTGGGTTTTCAACCCGCGTAAACTCAGACCAGATTTAGCACCCATAAATTTAAGGTAAAAAATGCTTACTATTTTTAACATCCCTCGAGTTTGGTAATGATATCCACCAGAGAATCCTTGGGTGGCATCTGATCTCAAGTACAACATCAACCATGGATAATGCTTTGATGTTTTCTAGAAATGATGAAAAACCCAACTCCCTTTACCAATCTCTTTTACCCAAGTGACATTGAAATAAGAATTTCCCATGGAACCATGTCTTGCCAAATGTACATGATTGATATTTAAATCCCACGTCCCATAAAAGCTTCCCTTTAAGGTAGTACTAGTACTTCTCCCATTATGATTTTTTTGCACACTTGTATAGTCATGGTATATAGATGGCATGTTCATGCAACCCTTTCCAAAGCATGGAAAATTAGCAGTCTGTGGGAATGGGATAGCTTTCTTGCCATTCTCAGGGCAGAGAGCTGACATAGTGTCCATATTACCACTTTTGAGCATTATCATCCAAAATTGCCATGGTCCTGGCTTATCTTGCACTTGGCATTTTTTACCCAAGTATATCTCCTTTTTTGCTGCATACAAGTCTACATTTGTTGCCTTTATTCCCCCATATGAGCCATTCCTTACTCCAAGCTTATTGTCTTTATCTACCTTGTGAATTAACTTAACTATATTCAAGAGTCACAAGTATGAAATTTTAGTCAGCATATTGAATGCATCAAATTTTGACTCGAAAATAAAATGAAAATATAAATAGTTAATTATTTGAGTTTTTAAGTAGGGACAATCTTACGGCCCATTTAAAATGTAGCTCACTGAAATTATATGGATTCAAATCCTTGAGCTTGTAGTACAATAAAACATGTATACATATATATACACCAACAAGCTTTAGTTTTTTGAGTTTTAATTTAAGTGGGGACAATTTTAAATCCCATTTGAGGATAGCTCGTTAAACCATATAAATTAAATCCTTGAGCTTCTAGTATTACAAAATATGTATAAATATCAAGAAAGATTGATTTAGTGTTACTAGTCTGAAAACTGGGCTATTGAGTTTCCAAGTTTGAATTCTAATTGAACTGAGGACTTATTGATATATTTTGTACATGTGCCAATAAGTTTTAACTTAGAGAGGTTGTGAGGTCCCAAATTCGAGATTCCATGTATATTTGATCATTTGATTGGTAGGCAATGGGCAAGAATCATAACTCAAAAAGTCATTTATGATCTACCAATTATACAATATAAAATTTTTGGAATTTAGATATGGTGATGTGCCAAAACAGAAAAGAAGAAAAAAAGAAAAGAAAAGAAAAATACCTGGGCATGTTGAATGATCAACATCAAAGCAATCAGCCATTCTAGGACTTCCAAAGCCAGGGGCTTCTTTGCCAACTTCATTGCATTGATTCCAAGCCTCAATTGCCACCCTAAGACCATCTCTTCTCATACCAGGATCACCAATGGCTGATATGTAATCTTGTTTAGCTGCTGCATAGAACTCTATTGCTGAAAACGCAAGGAGAATAAGGTTACTAAAGCTCCACTTCTCCATATATTAGTAATTATAAATTTATGGTACCCACAAAATCTAAAAAGAAAGATTGTGTAATAAAAATTTAGGGTACCACACACATTTATATGTCCATTTATCACATGGTAAATTCTTATGGTTAACTGAATTTAAGGAATGAATGTATGGAGGTAAAAATTTTAGATCCTAAGACTACGTAATCTTATCTTAGTTTGGATATGGTCTATGAATCATTTCAACTTTAGTTGGAAACAGCCTTTGTTTCTCTTCATTTGCATACTAATGGCAGAGTAATTAGTACTACTACTTTTTTTTTCCCCTTTTTCTATCCCTTTTTGGTATATATCCACTCCTTCCTTCTAACTATATATATGTTTATTGAATGTGCAACACTTGTATCTTTCTATTAAACTTCCGCTAGTTTACAGGCTTTAAAATCAGTCAAATGTTGAGCTATCCTAAACAGTTTTCTTTTGCTGTCGATATTGCCCTTGAAAATTGAAATAGTGATGAGGGTTTTAAGTTCTTTTTATTCAAAAGATTGACAGTTTCTTTTCTTGACAAATTTAAGAAATTTTTTAATGGAAAGAAAACTACCAACTTGTGATTCGAACTAGGTTTTTCTATATAAATCAATAGATGAGCCTCATAATTGCATCTTAAAGCAATTTCAAAACACACTTAGCCTATGTTGGGTTAAAATAAATATTAAAAAAATTGTGCATTTAGAAATTTCTTTTAAAATATATTGAGTATACAAATTAACATATTTTTTTTATTTTTTATTCACATCTTTAAAAAAAACGATAAATATATCAACTTTTAGACTAAATTTTAAAAAATACTTATAAATAAATTTTAATTATATTATGAGATTTATTCATACAAAATATTCTAAAGATACAAATTAGCCCCTATGGTGAGGGCTAAAATTAAAATCATATTAGTTGATCCCTTGGTCAAGTTTAGCTCAATCATTTTTGTGCAATCATTAAAATCATTTTTGTGCAATTGAACCTCTCAATATTTGATGTTGTTACCCCTTAACGTTTATGCTGAATGAATCACATGTGGCTACCAATTATAGAGAAAAGAAGGGAAATAACCTGCTCTTGGGAATGAAACTTGTCTCTCTTTCACTCTCATCCTAAACCGTGCAAATAATTTAGCGAGGAATTGTCTTTTACTTAGGGCTATAAATAAATCGAATTAAATTGAATATCGGTGATCTTGAGTTCGGCTCATTTAAATTTATTATAAATTTGAACTCGGCTCGAGTTTTTATATTTGAACTCAAGCTTTACTCGTTTGAAAATTAACCAGCTAGTGAGCAGCTCAAGCTCAGCTCGTAAAAAACTTATTTATTATGCTTAACGAGCTTAACTTGAATTCAATTCATTAACTAATAATGAGAAAAACTCGAGTTCAGCTCGTTAATTTATAATAACCAAAACTTGAATTCGATTCGTTAATTAATAATGGCAAAAGCTCGAGTTCAGCTTGTTAACTAATAATGACAAAATCTCGAGTTCAGTTCGTTAACGATAATAGATCGAACCCGATAACAACATATAACATAAAACAAGCCCTAAATGAATACGTTCACGAATTTTTAAATAAACACGTTCACGAATTTTTAAATGAACATGTTCGCAAGCTTTTAAATGAACACGTTCTCAAGCTTTTAAACGAACACGTTTACGAATATGTTCGAACTCGTAAATGAATATGTTCGCTAGCTTTTTAAAAGAACATGTTCGCGAACGTTCTCGCAAACTCGTAAATAAACATATTCACAAGCTGACGAACTAAACAGTATTAGGCTCGAGCTCGAACTCAGTAAGATTTTTGAGCTCAAGCTCGAGCTTAGTAAGATTTTCGAGCTTAGATTAAACGAACACGTTTGCAAAATTTTAAACGAACACATTTGCGAATATATTCGCTAACTCGTATTAGAATATGGTCGCGAACTTTTTAAACGAACATGTTCGCGGACGTATTCGCAAACTCGTAAACAAACATGTTCGCGAGCTGATGAACTAAACAGTATTAGGTTCGAGCTTGAGCTCAACAAGATTTTTGAACTCGAATTTGAACTCGATCTCGGCTCGTTAACAGTAATAAACGATTTTGAATAAACTTTTTCCGAATTGAGATCCGAATAGCTCATAAGTAGCTTGATTCATTTACAGTCCTACTCTTACTAACTGTAGTTCAGAAAATCACATATCCTTCTCATGACAATAGCAATATTAGTAAGGATTGTTCACCCTTCCTAATTTTGCAAGGGATATTCATCGTTATTGTTGCGAGCAAATGAGGCACCATTTTTTTGCTTCAAATTTTAGAATAAGGTTCCATATTTTAGTTGCTAAGTTTAGTGACTAATAGTTTCACTTCTCGTTATTCTCTCGCTATACATATTTTTGAGATTTATAAAATTCAAAACTTATGTGATTTTTTTACTTTTAAATTATTGATATTTTTTACCTTTTAATTTTAATCGGAACTGTTAGTCGATAATGTGTCTACCGTTCTTTCGGTTGTAAAGTCATATAAGTCCTCATCTCCTTATTTTTCAATTTCTTATTGTCTAGATTCCGTTTTAGTCTAATCATTAATATATATTTGAGCTTCTAATGATTCGGAATCTAAACTAGATAAGTTTTATCCAAAATATTTTCCTCTGCACTAAAAACTTATTTCACGATAACTGTTGAAACTAGACTTGCTAAAATTTGTTTAGTGATTTGGAAGAGGATTAGAAAAATATTTTGATGTAAACTCCACTATTCAATGATTAAAAAAATTTTACATATCTTATAATCAACAAACTCAAATGCAGTTGTTAGATAAATGTCAAATTCAGATTAACTAACGGATAATCTTAGTTTTTATATTTTTGCATCAAAATACGATCATCCCTTTAATTTTACTTGTTTCACTTTGAACTTAACTAATACCAGTGAAAATATATGCAAAAGTACAAATATTATAAAGAATACTAAACTCTATAAATAAATCGAAAATAATATTTTTACATCATTAATAATTGTATCAATACTAATTATATCATCATTATCTAAATTTAAATATGAATAATAAACATTCAAATAATCATACAAACCATCTAATTTACATCTAGAATAAAAAATATATAAGATAAAATTAATCATAGTAATTCGTTTAAAATAATTCAATCATTTTATTTTCATCAAATAAATATAATCATGTAAAACAGGATCCTTCTCATATTTTGAAAATACATCAACAATATTAACACATTCAACTATAATAAATGAGATGTATTACTTAAAATGTATGTTATATCATTAAAAAAAATTTAAAATATCTAAATTTTTTTGACAAATTTTCCAATATTGTAGATATAAATTTTTTTGTAGCATAT
This sequence comes from Triadica sebifera, assembly GCA_023653625.1. NCBI lineage: Eukaryota > Viridiplantae > Streptophyta > Magnoliopsida > Malpighiales > Euphorbiaceae > Triadica > Triadica sebifera. Next base: position 30,622,455 of record CM042902.1, read on the forward strand.
TATTAGAAATAAATATGCATAATGATTATTTATATCTATAAAACTCGTTAATTAATTGTTAAATTAAATTCCAACAAGTTAGAAAATCTCTCAAAAATCTTTTAGATTTTTTACTATTTTCTCTATAAAATCGACCCCATGAATTCATAGTTTGTGGATGTACATATAAAAGTAAAATTGTTATTTTAATTGGAGTAATAACAACATCCAATGATTTTAAATCATCTAAAATGCATAAATTTAAAATATGATATATATATCTAATATGAGAAAATTTACCGCTGATATTAGGTTGGTAAATCGATTGAAGTTTATAAATCGAAGTGGTGTTAGATGCCGCACTATAAAAAATTTGAAAATTTTTTATTAACTAAACTATATTATTTCAAAATATTTTTATCATTTTAAAAATATTATCAATGGTATGATGATTATCAAAAACTCTTTAATGCAAGTAATTTTTTTGTAATTATCATTCATTATCAATTCAATGATAAGTATATCTCATGTATGAATGAACATATCAATAATCACTTCAAATATCATTAGAAATTGCAATATGTCCATTTAAAGAAGCAAATAAGTTATGCAATGTCTTTTTATTTTTTCTATATAAATTAAATAAAGAACATTTCAAAGTATTTATAGACACATTTTGCACATGGATTTAATGCATTTTGACAATAATTAATACTAAAACTAAACGATAAGTAGTTCATACTTATTATTTTTGCTAGTTCATTTTTATTTTTTTATTATATTTTTGAAATAATTGAGATGTAGAAAAAAATATGATGTACTTGAAATTTGTATTTATTTTTTTTCTATTCCAAGTTGGGTAACATCCTTATTTTGCAAATGTCTTCTAAGTATATCATAACCACTTTTAGATTTAAATTAATTTGTGATCAATAATTGCATACTACCTAGTCATCAAGTTTTTGTATTCTTTTGAAATGAATTTGAAAAATATCAGATGTTTAAATTTTTGCTTCTGACCCCGTTTATATTAGATTTGTCATTGGTTGATCACTCCTATTTCTTTAGCTTTCTTGAATTGTAAAATCATCCTCCAAATTCTTCGTAAATTTGTTTAAATCAACAATTGTTGATTGATTTTTACTAAAAAAAAAATTTGTTTCTTCCACTATAGTTTGTCATTTTTAATAATTTAATTTTGTAAAAAATATTTGGGAAATGGTAGACAAAAAAATTATAGAGAAAGAGAGAATTAGATAAAAATTATATAAATAGAAAAATTAAATGAGAGAGATTTAAGAATTAAAGGATTAGAGAAAATAATTGATAATTAAGAGTGTAATTAGAGAGAAATTCATATTATATGCAGAGACAATTGATATTGAATTATAGAGAGATTGAGAGATGATGTAAAAAAAATTGAGAGATTTGGTATTTATAAAGAAAATTTTAAATTTTAAATACTTCTAAAATATAGTTATTATTTTTCTATTGAAAAGCTATTTTTATCTTTTTATTATATGTAAATTTCAATAATATTAAATTATTAATATTAGGGGGGAATCTGGCACGCTTAGGGGGGACTGTGCAACAATAATTATTATATATATATATATATATATATATATTATTTTCTTAAATTTGAAGGGTTGGAACTGTAAACTATCAGTTTCTATCCAGAACCGACTGTTCACAGTTTTATTGGAGAGGAATTGGTTCAGATATTTTCCTCCGAATTCAGACCGATTTAAGCCCAAAACCGATCTGGACTGGATATGGTCGGGATTTGATCAGACCTATTTAATGGGCTAATTTGACCCATGGCCTGGTCTATTTCTATCCACCTAATGTGGAACCATCCAATTCATCTATTCAACATACTTTGAGAAATACTAGTAGTACTTTTTTTCAATACATGTTTAGATATTTGTTTTATAATTACTCCACATCATCAAATTTAATTTATTAAATAAAGTAGTAAATTTTGTAAATCAAAATTTTGATGATATGAATCAATTATAAAAAAAAGTGTTGAAAAGAAAATGTTGCTAATATTTATCTCTCTTTATACTCCCTCCATTGTACAAAAATATGTATATTTTTTCTTATTTATCTCAAATTATATATTACTTTTATTTTTGCTTCTATAAATTTTTTTAATTATTTCGTAAGCTCCTATTTAATTATTTGTACTAAATATAAATTATTATCTTTTAATATAATTCTAATTTATGTGTTAATATATTAAGAAAAATATATATAATTTATATTTGCAATCTTATTAACTAAAATTTTCTAATACATATAAAAATAAAAAATAAATTTATTTTCATGGGAGGTACGAAGTATTATAACTTCTAATCTGCTCTCACTAATTACTCGTCAACCACTCCTTCCATTTACTTCAAACCTCATTATCTTCTACCATTACATAGATGTGGAACTGATCCTAGTTCAGACTTGAATATGATATTCTTACAAACTTCAAGCATAAACATAATATCATATTTCTTCTCTTTCACTTTAAATATCTATTTTAGAATCTTCATACAAATTAAAAATCAATTTTATAAGATTTTTATTACAATTTATCTCAGTATCTTGTAATTTTTTTTCTTGAGATCATAAAAAGAAAAATATATAATGTTAATAAATAAGGGTAGAGTAAGAAAATATGTATTAAATACTATTTTAATTTTTAAAATAGGCATTTGAAGTGAAAAAAAAATCTCAAAAGTGAACATTTGAAGTGAAATAGAGAGATTATATATTAGCTTTCTCCTATTCGTTTTTTGTTTTCCTTGCACTACAGTTATTCTACAATTGGATATCCCCAATGGAAAAAACAACTAAATTAAACTACAATAAACAGCAACTATACATAGCTACCTGACTCAGTTCTAGTAGTTAAGATGTTTGGGTAGGCCAGGTCACTTTTTGAAAAAAGCTGACTCAATGATCCTGCAGCAGCTGTACAAATATATTAAATTAAATAACTAATATTTAACTAAAGATATAAATAAGTGGTCTGTATTTGTGGCCAACCATCAGATTTTAGAAAGAAGTCAAAATTGGAAGATGAATTATCAAACCCCAATTTGAACTTTTAGTTTATTGGAACGCCAAAATCTGACCACCATTGCTCAACTAAATGGGCACTAACTTAAATTATTATTATTATTATTATTAAGTTGAATATTCTCTTTCGGGAAGTAAAAAAACAAGCCTCACTTTATCTATGTATTCTACTCAATTCACAGGAAGCTTGATTTCCTTTCAAAGTTTGATGTGTTGAGATATCTAATGAGAGACAGAAATTAAGGCTATTTTTTTCTGGCAATGAACAGACTTGAAAGAAAGCAAAGTGGCTAATGTGATTCCACAACAATTTATCATAATTGTTGAAGGTTTTACAACTGTTTTGCAAGATTATTTCTCAAGCATACCACAAATTAAAATGAAAGTAAAGTTAGGATGCAGCATGTTGTATTCTCAAAGTATCAAGGTAAGATTTTTCGCGAAGCTCACGAGAAAATAAACCCTTAAAGAATTCTTTAACTGTCATTCTTCTAAATATTGCTGGTGTTTGGTCAGTGATCAAGCTTGGCGCTGGTCCTATTTCACCATCATATCTCGGTGAATGGAATGATGCAATTGAGAGTCTTTCCTTATCAGAATTCACCGTTGCACGATGCATAATGCTTCGGTATGTGCCATTTGTTATGATCTGCAAATATATATACAATCAAGTCAGCGGTACTGGTCTAGTACCAGACCTGTGAGGTCTCGAGTATGATCCACATTTCAAATTATATAATTGTTGTTAATGATCAATTAATGTATGCGAAATCAAATGTTGACTACCTCTAAAATGTCTCCAATGTTGACAACAAATGCATTAGGGAGAGGCTTGATAGGAACCCATTTCCCATCTTTCATAATCTGAAGACCTTCAACTTCATTAACTTGCAGAAGAATGGTGAGACCGGTGCCATCCGAATGAGGGGTGAGTCCGACGACCTTTTCGGGCTGAGGGCATGGCGGATAATAATTCATCCTCATTGTTTGCCTTATTCCATCAGAGAACTCTCTCATTTCCTCAGCTCTCATCTTCAGAACTTTTGCCATCTGATCAAGGATACCCACAGCTAAATTTTTCACTTCTGATGAGTAATTCTCCAAGGTGTCTCTGCAAGTAATTAACAAGGCCTTCAGTTTTACAAACAGAATTCACTAAAACACCAGAAAAGAAAGAGAGAGATATATATTTACCTGAAAGGAAGAGGAAGCTTTGGAAACAAATGAGGTTTTCTCAAGTGAACAGGCTGAGTAACCATGAAAAAGAGATCGCCCCAATCAAGCTTTTGTTCTTCAGATACAACAAAGGCTTGTCCAAATCCCTCAATCTCTCCAGGATATTGCCAAAACTTTTTCTTCTCCTCCATTGGGAGATTAAAGAACTCTTGAACTTGTGTCTTCATTTTCTCCAACAATGAAGAGCTCACTCCATGGTTTACGACCTGTGACGTATATAGTTTTAACAATTGAAGCATATGTACAGTAACAAACCTAAATTCATCTAACCACATAGGCAAAACCATTGCAGAATACAGAATTCAATATTATGTATTAATAATCACAAGGTAGTTCACTATTGTTCTCATAAACTCCAGGAAAAAACGAATTAAAGAGTGAAATTGATCAAATTAAAGGTATAGGAGAATCAAATTGAATCTAGGTTTCAATTAAAATTGAAGAGTAACAACTGATCAAAGAGAAAATTATAAAGGGTTCGTAGGTTTTTTTGTGATCCTGTACCTGAAAAAAGCCCCATTCTTTGCAAGCAAAATGGAGTTTGGCCAATTCAGAATCCATGGATTGTTGATGAAGCAAACTCTGGAAATCAATAACAGGAACTTCATCATAATCTTTATAAGCAACAAGGAGATTGTCTAAATCAGGGCGAATATATCTTTGTGGGACAGAAATTAAAGGCTCCTTAGCCAATTCTTGAACACAAGGCACCAACAGAGAGCTTCCAAGGCTATTATTACTGCTCTTGATTTTTTCCTCTGATGATCCCATCCTTATTCGCTCTCTTTAAAACTCACATTCTGCTTCTGCAAATTATATAAACAAAACGCATAACCAAATTTGCGGTTATAAAGTCTAAGTCAACCTATTCAGTTTCTTTTAGTTTGAATTTGTTGTAGAATTTTACATTGGATTTTCCCTGTAATTTGCGTCATGTTGAAGATAAAGGACAGCATTAGATTAAAATATCTTCAAGTTATCCGATATAATAGGTTATATTAAGGTGATTTTAACTATTTATTTATAACTAAAATTTATAAAAAATTTTAAAAAATAAATTATTTGATAAATTTTAATTATAAATATTTATTTAAAAATGAATAGCTAAGGTTAAATCTGTCAAAATTTAACACAATATAAATACAATTCAATTAAGTGATATGACTAATAAATGGGTTGAATATGGGTTAAATCTCTTGATATGAGATAACACCATTATAAACTATTTAACACTTATTTTTGAACCATCATCTTAATTTAAAATATAATTTTTATGTATTTTTATAATGGTTTAACAATTAGATATAAATTTAAGTGTATAAAAATCATAAATAATTTAAAATAATATTATTTTATGTAAATTAATATGTGATAAATATATTAAATATATTAACACGTTTAAGATAAAATAATAAATGGATTGGATGTAAACTGAAAAAAATCAATTCAAATGCTAATTAGATTGGTATGACATGCACAAATTGACGGTCCTAATTAAGATCATTTTAACATTATGTATAATGTTTTAGTGAATTTAAAGAGATTTTAATATGATAATATTTATTCAAATTATATATAAGCCTTTAAATTATTTTTTAAAAAGTGTATTCATTCAGTTTATTAAATTAATATAATTATATAATTATACATATATAATAAATTGTAATTAAATTAATATAATAATTTAGACACTATCTAATAAAGAAGAAAAAAAATGAAATTAATAATGTTTCATGCTTTTGGAGTCATATTTGGAGGCTGTTTTTTTTTTTTTTTGGCTTGACTTTTACATCCACAGAACAATGATGGGTGGGTAATTGGTAATAAAGTGTTTCTGGAATTTCAAAATGATATTAATTCGGTCAACCTTCCAGAAGAGGAGAAGATTTTAAGAAATCCATCTACTGTTTTGGGGGCCCAAATTGATGATTTTACATAGAAAAGCAAAGGCCCAAGAAATAGAGCCTTACTCCACAACCACAAGTCAAAATCTGGATGACTTGGTTTATATTACAATTAAAATTCTTTATATTAAAAATCTAATATACTCTTATATTAAAAATTAAAAATAGTATATATTATTAAAATAAATTGTGATAATCGTTTAATAAAATATTATTATTAATAGGAAAAGTTCAAAAAATATTTTTTGATTTAACACATAATTAGGAACAGTTTTTTTTAATAAATACATTGTGCTTTAATTTTCTATAATCACTAACATCGTTAATGATTTTAAATCAAAGAGTATGGCTTTGACACAAAGGTTTCATGTGTTTCCGTATTTTGACACATAAAGAATAAGCAGAATTAAATTTTTCAAAAATCATATTACAGAAAAAAAAATTATATATATATATATATATATATATATATATATATATATATATATATATATATGTTTTTTATGTTTCAAACGGACATATTATGGCTTTAATTAAAAAAAATTACACTACAATAAAATTATATAATTAAAAATTGTGCAAGATATATGAAAATAATAAAATTACTAAAATAATAACATTGTCAATTAAAACAGTAAAAAATGGTAATATGTTATAGATAATCTGACTTTCAACAGAACACTCACTTCATTTATTGAAAAAAGATCTAAACACAAATCAATTTTTACAGGAGAAGAACAAATTCTATATGAGGAGACCGCAAACCTCCCATGCAAAGCAACAATCTTCCATAGCAATAATGTTAGCATTATCTAAAAATACAGATTTAAATATCTCTACTAGAAAAATAATAAAACACCAAAATAAATTAAAAAATGAAAAAATAATAACAAACTTGATTTTATCCGCAATAAAAAAAGCATTAAATTAAAAGCAAAAAAAAAAGATGAAAATAATGTAGGAGAAAATAGGTGGCTATAATTTTTTTTTTTAAAACCCCTGACACCTAATTAGGTATGATGTTAGTTTTTTTTGCATTATCATGGTTAATCAAGCAATTAAAAAATTTGTGGCCGTATGAATGGTGATTAGTATATTATTGAGTGACAACTAGCAAGAGCCAATGAATGAAATTGAGAGGACATGAATGAATTAATTATGAAATTATTAGGACATGTAATATGAATACATGTGTTTCAATTCAAGACTCTGCCATTAGTCAAGCTGTCTTTATTACTTATTCATCTGCCAATTCCAACCCACCTCCTTCTCCAATATTTACAATATTTTCTTTTGGATTTTTTTTTATTTTTCCTAAATAATTTATATTTTTATTATGAACATCACATTTTAATTTCTTTGATTCAATATATAAATAACACCTCATACCAAATTTATATATATAACACCATAAAACCTGCCTAAATAAGTACTGTATCACACATATATAAATCTCGTGCTACAACATAACCTATATTTAACGTTGCTTTTCTTTTTCTCTCTTTGGTTTACTCTTTCAAAATGTTGTTGAGAAAACATTTGTCAGCAACTCCATGGATAAACCACAACCTCAAGCCTTCAAAATCCAAACAAACATCTTACTCTTTTCGATACATTCTCCTCCTCTTAATCTCTCTATCAACTTGGTTTCTTTCACTTTCTTGTTTTTCATTTTCCAACACCACAAACACACAGACACAGTTGCCTCCGACCACCACATGTAGCGAAAACACTTCGGTTTATGTATATCAGTTGCCACCGGAGTTCAATGTAGGTCTACTCCGTGACTGCACCCACCTCAATGTTTACACCGACATGTGTCCCCATGTGGCCAATCAAGGCCTTGGTCAACCGCTATCCTCCTCCGGCGACTGGTTCGCCACCCATCAGTTTCTCGCCGAGATTATCTTCCACGCCCGCCTCCAAAACCACCCATGTCGCACCTTTGATCCGACTAAAGCCAATCTATTCTACGTTCCATTTTACGGTGGTCTCCACGCTTCCAGCAAGTTCCGCGAGGCTAATCACTCGGCTAGAGACGAATTAGCCGTCCGATTGGTTGACTTCATGGTCAATCAGCCTGGGTGGCAGAAGAATCAAGGTAAGGACCATTTTTTAGCCCTGGGGAGAACCGCATGGGATTTCATGAGAACTGATAGTGGACCCGATTTTGGAGCTAACTGCCTCCTAAATCTTCCACCTGTCAAAAACATGTCGGTGTTGACGGTAGAAAGACAACCTTGGCAAGGACACAATCAATACGGCATCCCTTACGCCTCCTACTTCCACCCGTCTACGGCGGTGCAGATGATGACGTGGCAACAGAAGATGATGAAATCCCGCCGTACGTACCTTTTCTCATTCATCGGAGGCCCGCGTAAGGGCGTGGAGAAAGCGGCTGTTAGGGACGAATTGATAAAGCAATGCAACGAGTCAACTCGGTGCATGCTCCTGAAATGCGACGGGGGCGGAAGCAAATGCCATGAGCCTAGGGAGGTGCTCAAAGTTATGGGTCGGTCTCAGTTTTGCTTGCAAGCTCCGGGAGACTCGTTCACACGGCGATCCACCTTCGACTCGGTTTTGGCTGGTTGCATACCGGTGTTTTTCTCGCCGCACACGGCGTACACACAGTACCGGTGGTACTTACCGGCGAATACGAGAGAATATTCGGTTTATATAGATGGGAAAGAGATTGAAAATGGAAGGAAAAACATAGAGAAGGAGCTTTTGAAGATTAAAAGCGATAGAGCAGAGAAAATGCGTAGTAAAATAATAGAGTTAATGCCAAGTGTAACATATGCCCACCCGAACCCGAAAAGCTTTGTCGGGTTTAAAGATGCCGTTGATGTTGCACTTGATGCGCTCACCAAACATGTTCATTCTCAATCTTCCGTATTAGGAATTTAAGTGCATTAGCTTTAATTACATCCTTAAATTTATTTATATTCAAGCTAATTAAAAAAATTACTTAATGTAATTACTAATTTGTTATAGTAGTAGTTTATCAATGATCAAATTCATAAATGAAGATAAATTTTAGTTGTGTTTTTTTCTTTATTTTACTTCTAACTTATTATATTAATGGTAATATTTTCTCAATTATTATTCACAATGTATGCAACAAAAGAGATAATGCATTTAATTATGAACACAAGATTCGATGGCAGCTTAAAGTTAGATTGGTCGATAATTTTTTTTTTTTTTTATGAACATATCCATTTAAACAAAACAAATCTTAATTCTTACTCTTAAATTCAAGTAGTATGCATACTTTATTTGTCCCATAAAAATAGATTTATTTATAATCTTACACAGATTAAGAAAATCTTTTTTTAATAGTTGAAACTCTATGAATTTTATTTCTATTTTTTCAAATATATCATTATATTAATTAAAGAGATGATTATTTATATTTGCCAATAATAAAACACGTTAAATAGAAATATAAGCCACCTATAAATTTCGGCTAGTAGGAAAAAAAATAAAAATATTTTTATGCAGCTAGAAGAATATTATAGAAAATGATAAGTGTAGGGCAGTCGTATGTCAAGGAGATACAAGCAACACCTCCACATCCATGCCATGTGCATTTGCATATTGACTTTTATGAAAGAATTTATTTAAATTTCAACTTAGAAACTTACCCCTTAATTAATGGAATGCTAATTAATTTGTAGAAAATTCTTTTCATGAGAAAATATGCACATTTGCACGACCTTGATTGTTTGAAAAATGCCCACATGTTATCACACAATAAGTTTCTTAAAAAAAATTATTATTATTATTATTTGAGCTTTATGTTCTATTTTTCCATAATTGCCAATAATTAGTGAATAATTTGCTGCTCTTGTCGAATCCATGGCTTATATAATTTGCTCAATTACAAATATAGATTTAGAATATATATATATATATATATATATATATATATATATTAGTTGCAGGGTGATCTTGTCTTGCTTTGTTTGGATTGGTTCAAATTAAAATCAACTTTAGAATTTTATTAATTAAAAATCAACTTCTATTTTTCTAAGAGTAATTAATTAGTTATTTATTTGAAGGTTGTTAGTTACTATTTATTTTAAATTAAATTATTCCAATTGCACAAAGCATGTTGTATACGTTAGTGAATTAGAATAGTCAAGGATTCCCCCAGTTCTCAACAATTTCAAGCCAGTAGCTTTTATAATTTTTTTTAGCTAGTTTATTTAAATTTATTCGTCACTGATGCTAAATACATTCATTAAAGATAAAAGAAACTGTTTGATTTGGTGATAACAAAATTTGTCCTCAGCATAAGAAATGGAAAATTAGAAAATAGAAAATAATTTTATGTGTGAAACCTTTTTTTCATATAAATTCTTCTTAATACCTTTTCTTTTTTTACGTACTTTGTTTATTCTTTTGATGGAAAAAAAATGAAAAAATCATTAAGAGAAAGGTAACTAGCATCTCTCTCAAAATCAAAATTTTTTTTTCTCTTGATTTTATATTGTGGTATTTTTTTCTCCTGTTAATTAGATCAATGTGTTTTAGTAATTTTTATTTTATTAAAACTTCATGTTAGAATATGAACGAGACATTCAAAAAATATTGGTGATTGCAATCAAATATTTTGCAATACAATAAATTCCACAATGCCCTAAACCCAAATATTTTGGTGATTGCAATGAATGACATTTGAGTTATGGATTAGCAGACTTTTTGTAGGGTTCTTTCATTGTGTCAATTTTATATTTCAGTATGGGATTTCAAAGAATCCATTGGTTGGATAAAGTTCATTATTTGGTTGTGCAAAAATGATAAAAAAAAAAAAAATCCATGAATTCTTCAAAATCCCCAATAGCCTCTAATCCCTTGGAATGAAACTTCGCCATGGGAGGTGGGTTTTCCTCAAATTCCTTATTTTAGTGAATAAGAGATTTTTCAAAATTTTTTTTCTTTACCTCAGGATTGCCCCTAAAATCAATGGTTTCAAGTTCGTTTAAACACATGTTTTCAAATCCAAGGATTTAAATTCAATCGGCAGATAATCGCAATGTTACCAGGAAATTTATTTTTCATTAATGAAATCAATGACATAAGATTCTACTTACACAGGGGCATCAATAAATACAAGTCGTGGGACTAAACCCGTTGAGTAAGATACCGTGTTGGCGTGTTGTCTCCCCCCTTTGATTCATTGCCGGATGCACCAACAGTTCAAGCTAAGACAATCCATACTGAACAGTTCCCACATTCCTATGAGCCGCTACAGCCACAGCAGCCGCACCGACTGCGCCAAACTGGGATTGTGCTTGCAGCAGTTTTGCATCAATAGCTAATCGTTCATTTAACGGTTCCACCTTAGCTTGTGCTTGGCAGTATGGATTGGCATTCATGTCGATGCCCATAATGGTGGTTGGCTTTGCTACCATGTTAGAATGAGGAATTTGTTGTTTGGCTTGTGAAGTATCCTTCTCAGACACAGAGATGGCTTTCTCTTGTGTCGTGTTTGTCCTGAAGATACAATGGGGAGAGGCAGTCTGCGGAGGGAGAATAGCATTTCTATAAAATACCCTTGAATCATAAGCATCTTTAATGTTTCTACCATTCTCATACGGTACAACTGATCCAACCACTCTTCCTGGCTTTGCTGTACACCAATAGAAATCGGGGCAAAAAAATAAACAGTCAGCTGACCAGTGAGGAAAGCAAGCTGGATCCCAGTGACATTCGTCAGAAATTCAGGCGATCCAAATACAGCATGGAACTATCTAAAGAACTTAGTCCCTAGTTCATTATCTCGTGAAGGACTAACCAAAAGAACTTAGTCCAACTGCTGTCGTAACAAAAAGTAAGCAAAATAAATATGGGTATACCTGTTGGTACACGGGGTAGAGGCCGAAAAACCTTCGACGCATTCCCAGAAATTGTCTCTGCGGCTATAAAATTTTTCAAAGCCTCTTCTGCAATTTGCTGGTTATCAAATGCAGTTGAACTTGACTGTGAAGTAGGAGGGATTGCAGTGGAGTGTACGGTAGACCTGCAAAAAGAGGAAATAAAAAAAGATAAAAAAAACCCAGATATAATTAAACCATAGGCAAAGCATCTAAAACATCCCAAATGCCATGACTCTATAGCTTTAGAAGTTTCAAAAACCCCTTTTTCAGTATTTCTGTAAATCACTCTTACAACAAGGGCAATATTAATGGAATTGCTATACAATATAAATGGTCATACCGTGGAAGGGAGACATGCTTCCTCTCCAGAGGAATCACTGGTGCACTTCTGCCACCATTTTCCTCAAGATACGCAAACTGCTGTCTAAATTGACTTACAGCACTGCATTAAAATATAAGCCATCAACAATGGGAAAGGAACTTGAAAATGGAATATTAATATTTAATTAAGAGAGATCAAATGGAAGTGTTTAGAACCTAGGATAAAGAAAATTAATGCCTTCATTTCCACTCATGTAGTCTTTGAGCAGCTGTGGATGGTACTCCAGTATTTCGCGGTAAAGCAACTCCCGGACATCCTCTTTAGTCACCCTTCGCCTCTCAAACTCAAATTCCAACTTTGAAATTGGCTGACAAGAAGGTTCTCTCTCAATTTTGGCCAAGCCTTTAAAGTAAGGATCAGCCAGTGCCTGTTAAATAAAAAGTCAGGGCCCTTCAGTATAGTATAGAAAAAATTCACAAACCCCTAGGTAAAGGAGGACCACAGGTAATTTCATATATTAATTAACTAGAGACATTCAAGGCCAGAGGAAAAGACAAAGCAAAGACCTCTTCAGCAGTAGGTCGATCTTTTGGATCAAATGCTAGTAGTCTTTGCAACAGACGAAGTGCTAAAGGATCTGCATTAGGAAATTTCTGTGTAAATGGCACAGGATGTTTTCTCCTCATTTCTGTCAAGTATTTTCTTGCCTTATCATTTCGAACCTGTATTTTTTAACAAATACAGAATTGCCGTCAATACTTGAAATAGAAAAATTGTAACCAACAAGGAAACGAAAAGGTTAGACAGACAAAAAAAAACAGTATCATACTCCTGAAATGGTTTCTGGTGAAGGAGTCCCAAGTAGATCGGTGATCATATCTAACTGATGAACAACGCTTTTACCCGGAAACAATGGCTTTCCAGTCAATACCTCAGCAAATATGCAGCCAGTACTCCAAATATCAATTGCTGGTGTATACTGCAAGAAAGTACCACCGCAAATCAGAAACTTCATAAAGTATCAAACTTCAGACAGCAATTGAACCACTGCAGAGAATTGGGCATAACCTGACACAGTTACCTGAAAAACAGATATTCAACTTCCAGGAGAGTTCATAGTCCTCCCTGAACAAGAATTATTTTAATCTAGGCATTATGCTTACTATAAAGCACTCAGAAGCATTTTACACAGAACTATATTGCTTCAATGTTATGTCATAGCTCAAGAATAGCACCTCACAAAATTAAGTTTCGAAGATGATCGCTCTCGTAGAAGCATCATAGGAATAGACAATACAACCAATCGACCAAGGAGGCAGAATTCAAACAGTGATGGCTTGTGTTTCTATCATTGCCCTCGTGCATCAAGAAATTCTAATGAAATACAAGTGCACCTAATTACTTCAGGTATTGCAAAAAAAAAAAAAATCTTCATAATCCACAGCCACCAAGATGTTTTTAAAATGCACCTAAATATGTAAATGAATGTATATAAACAGAAGTTGCGCAAATTTAATAAATCAACAGCTGTCTTCACCTTAATCAATTTGAAAAATAAAAAAAAAAAAGCCATATTGAATAAGTGTTCATCACCCTCAAACTAAAATCCGAACTACGGCAAATAGCTTTACTTTCACCTGTCCATTGCACAGGAAACAAGAGTACATGACAAATACACTGCTCTAACAAAATGCCCAATGGGTCATATCATGTCCACAGAACAAGGTATAGAATTAAAGTAGTTCAAAGATAAATAATAAAATAAATAGAAAACAACTTCAGTATTTAATAATTAATATAGCACAATTGAAAGCCAAAGTTGACAAAGCTGCAAAAATAAATGATGTAACACTGAAATAACTTCCATTAAAGTTACAATCTATTATAAGATTGTATACAAATAATCTGGAAACACAAATCCGAGAAGTCGAGCAGACAACATAATAACATCTAAAATAAAGAAATACTAAATGAATCCATCCAATCACAAAGACACAGGTAGGAGGCAGACAAACAACAAACTAAATGATCCATAATAGCAAATATAATGGTAAAATCAGCTTGCCATTGAGAAATAAAAAGACTACAAATGCTAGACAAGTCATACCTTTGAAAAAAAAGATCCACACAACTCTGGAGCCCTATACCATCTTGTTGCAACATAGTCCTGGAGGATACATCACCAATGAAAACATATAAAATAGGAGTACAAATCAGTACAGTGTTTATGCACACGAAATAAATAAATAACAAAAATTGCACCATAAGCACACACCGTCCAAAAAACTGTGGTTGGTGTATCACTAAATGCTACTCTAGCCAGTCCGAAGTCACAAACTTTAAGCTTGCAATTTGCATTTGCCAATATATTCTTGGGTTTGAGATCCCTGTGGTAGACGTTTGCTGCAACAAATAAAATTAAATTCAGAATAGATATACATCAAATTGTTCATCAAACTTTTGAAAAAATATAAATTCAGAGATTAGATATTTGTAGGGGGGACAATGAAAACGGAGTTTAAGCAGATATGTCGTACACAATGTATAAATGCAAGAGTCAATGAGAAAACCATTTAAATAAAACCATAGTCACCTGTATGCATGTATTTCAAGGCACGTAACATCTGATAAAGAAAGAACTGGTGGTGTTCACGGGTCAAATCATCATTTGCTTTGATGACTTGATGGAGATCTGATTCCATGAGCTCAAAAACAACAAATATGTCTTTGAACTCCCGCTTTGATGGTGGCAACATGATGCGCTTGATTTCAACAATATCAGGATGTCGTAATAGCCTAAGCAACTTGACTTCTCTCAAGATCCGAATAGCATCAGAGATGTGCTCAAAAACATCGTGGATTTTTTTTATCGCCACTTTTTCCCCAGTATGTGTGTCAATTGCAGCACAAACAACTCCATAGCTTCCCTTTCCAATAACTTCCAGAATTTTGTATCTATTGGCATCACCATACTCGGTGAAAAAGTCCATATCTTTTAAGTCCTGAAATATGAAAACAAAAAAATGTCAAGCTTGCACAGATTATCTAAAATAGGTATCTGTTTGGAAGAATCTCCAACAAACAACAACAACATATGCACAAGCAGATTCATCAAAGAGAAAAAAAAAAGTCTCTGGCAAGAATACATTAAACATGCATAGTCATTATCATTATAATGACAATAAATGTGCATTACCCCATAATATGGCATGACCTCACACATAAAAAATGATATCAACAACACTCGACGGTTAATCATTAATTCTCTAATCGAACATTATCAGGAGTCCACAACTCCATAGCATATCTATAAAAAAGAAAGATGAAACACAAACAGCTTTCACTGACCAATGAAAAATAATAACATTACCCTTCCAAGAATTAGAGTAAATAACGAACTAAAAGGAGGGGAAAGATATGGATTTATGCAAGTCATCCAGATCACAAAACAGAATCAGGTTCCAACTAGTGATCATTTGATTAATGTATAATCAAATTCAGAAACTATAATACGTAATATGTTTCAAGGGATTGCAGTACAGCACAGAAAAATTACATTTCTAAAAGGAAATACAATCTCAACAGGATCGAAATTATTACCATTGTAACAGTTCATGAAATGTAAAATGATTAACATTTAGTCAAACACAAAATGTAAACTCACAAAACACAAACAGCAGAATACATGCATAAAACGAAACAGGAATATAATTCTAGTGGTCATAATATAAAATAAGGAATACTGACAAAAAGAAATACCATTTGCCTCTGCGCACTTGAGCTAATCCAATCTCAAGGATAAAACAACCCAACAATACAACACAAGGTAATAGTTACCCCAATAAAAATACATTTATTTTTCACTCCAAAGAAACTTTTATGTTTGAAGGAAATGGAGTTGGGATAACCTATTTGGAGTGCAAAACTTTCAAATAAAGATTCCCATCCAATGAAGGATCAAAGACAGAGAATTTAAAAGCATCACTTATCCCAAACAACTAAGAATTCAAAGAGATGTTATATTTGATTCTTTACATTAACTACCAACACAAACACAAATGACAAAAATCTGATCACAAAATGTCAGCAAAATTATTCAAATTTTGAAATCTAATATTAACCAATCCGAACTAAAGAAATCACGAAAAAATTTCAGAATCACACTTGGTCAACGAAATTCTTTCAAATTCCAGCCTTCCGTTACGAAAGTTTAAGCTAGATCTCTTCAATTCTAATAAATGAAACGAGTAACACTCTTTCAGCAAACAAATGGGCCATGCCCTAAATCAGATTTGAGCCTTCTCTTGAATCGCTGCAAAAAATTTAACTTGCGAAAAGAAAATTCTACTTTCTTTCCAGTTGATCTTTATTTTACCAGAAACCAAGCAGCCCAAAATTAACCCAATTAGTACTCTTTCAAAAGTTGCACAGAAAATTAAAAACTTGCATTTTTCTTGAATATCCATTAACTAAATCCTTATAAAGGAAAGGAAGAGGAAGACTGACCTTCTTTGTGTGATCTCGCTGCATCTTTTACGAACCCACTAAAATCACAAACACAGGAAAGGCTCTTGTTTCGTTTATTTCTTTTGATCAAACCAAAACTTGTTTTGCTAACACACCTAAAAAACCATATAACTGGATCTTTTTTTTTCCTTATTTTTCTCTCTCTAAGAGAAAATCAAACCGCATTTACGAGCAGCATAATCTTTTTGGACCCAAAACCCCTTTCCTTCTCACTCTCTTCCTCAAACTCCTCTTCTGCTCATCAACTATCAAAGAAACCAATTTTGAATCAATCTTTAATCCTCTGCCAGAAAAATTAAGGAAAAAAAAAAACAAAATTGAAACCTGAAGAAATGTCGGTGAAACTTATAGAGTTGTTTTGAAGGAGATCTATGATGAGCGCCAGAGAGATAGAGGAATAAAAAAAAAAAAAGCAAATGGATCTGAAAGAAAGAGAGAATTGATTATATATGGTGAAAATCAAATTATCTTCTTCTGCATTATTTTATTATTTTATTTTATTTTAATATACAAATAAAATAATTAGCAAAACTAGCTGTTACACAGTAAAACTATAGATGTTTTTACGTGTAGAAAACTATTTCGGTTTTCTAAAAAGCTTTTCATACTTGTATTATTTTTTAAAATAGAAATAGGAAATAGTTTTCTAAATTTTCTAAATTATAACTAAATTTTAATATATTATTTTATTATTTTTATAGCATTTTTATCCGATTCCACTTTCTCTTCGATGACACAAAGATTTCTATTCAATAACTCATTGTTTTTTAAGCATCAAAAATTATAAAAATTTATGTGCAACAAAATAATTTTGTTATCTATTTATTAATCTGATGATTAAATTGTTGGTAAAATATTATATTTTAATAATGGGTTAGAAAAATCTAAGAAATAACATGAAAATGGAATGCTAATATATATATTATTTGTTTATCCATTTGAAAAGTATTATTATTTTTCTTAATTCATTTTCTTTAAGCAGTTCTCAAATTCAATTTTCTTCCATAATAGGGATAGGTTCAGCTCATTTAACAAAAAAACAAAAAGAATAATTTGATATTTTCAACTTATTATTATTATTATTATTATTATTATTATTATTATTATTATTATTATTATTATTATTATTATTATTATATTGTGGTATTAAAAGCACGCGTGTGGTCGCTCATTGGACACCTAAGTGTTGACTCTAATGCCACGGTCGGCTCTTACCAGAATGGCACATGCAGTAATGCACGCGTCTTTTTTTTCTTATAATAATTATATTTTTTCTTAATTACTATTTAATCCATCACTTAGGATGTTTCCGCAGTCAATCAAATATATAATTATAAATCTGTTGAAATTTTTTTATAGCTACTCAACTATTATTTTGATGCTCTCATATTGTAGTTTTAATAAATTTTTAGATTAAATTTTATTTTGGTTGAACTTTGTTATTCTTAAATTTTAAATTAACATTTAAGGATAAAAATTTTAGTTTAAAATTATAATGAATAAAATATTAAATATCATACGATAATGTGAAATAATATTTCAAAAAAAAAGATATTTTGATGGTCTTGCTAAAACTAGAGTTGGCATTAATAATAATAATAATAATAATAATAATAATAATAATTTTATTACAAAAATTGATCAAACAACCTTATTAGATATTGAATAAATCTAATACTTTACTTCTTTTGTTGTTGTTGTTATTGTTATTAAATTTCAAAAAATTCATAATTAGGAAGAAAAGACATCAAATATGTATATAGAAATAATAGAGATTAATTTGTTTCATTTTTGTTTCAAAAACATATGAAATTACCCTGTGATTTATAAGCATGAAATTTTAAAAATAAAGGTTTCTTTGAGTTAAAAAAATATAGGTTTCAATTAATCAGTTTATATTCCATATATTTATTCTTATTTTTTTCTTATTTTAGGCAATATTGAAAAAATAAAACTATTTACTTTCTATTGAGAATGATAAAGTTTAGTTTGTTAACAAAAAGAAATGTGTTATGACTACATTTTCTCATATTTTTGTAGAAAAACATTCTACAAGCAAATTACAATTTCAAAAAAACTTAACTCAAAATCTTAAATGAACTATTCAAATCTAAATTGACTCAATATATTTAACAAGAGAGTATATAATTAATTTCATGTATGGATACAAGTAAAATAATTGAATAATTACTATTATTTTAATAAAATAGAGATTTTAATAAATAGACTATTTTTTTATTTCACTTTCTATAATTAAATTAATTTGGCAAGATTGAAAATAGGCAAGCCAAGGATTAGGGTCACACAAATTTCATAATTTGGAACTTTTCCATGAAATGTGAATGAGCAATGATTAATTATGACATATAAACAGTAAAATGCTTAAAAAGGAATTATGGATGTTGGGTCATCATCTCAACCTTAGAGAAGTAATTTTCGGTGTGTATTCGTCAACTGATTTTAAGCCACTCTACAAATGAAATTAAAGGAAAATATTTAAGATATTCTTTTAACTCTTTATTTTTAAATTTTTTCTTTTCTTATAAATTAATTTAAATATTAAAGTGTATTTTTAAAAAAAGAATTTACTTATCATTTTTCCAAAATTAAATCATGAAAATAACATTACATCTCAAGAGGTTGAAGAATACCCATCAACTGATTAATTATTATTATTATAAAAACAATGTAATAAACATGTAGGTTAGGTGTAAAGTTAACACCTTTTTGTAGATAATTAATTAAAAACTTTGCATTTCTCATTATTCCAATTGGGGGTAGTTGGCTTGAGCCTCAGCTTCAAAGGTAGCACAAGTTTTGTACCTTTTAGACACCACCTTCCATTTTCAATAATCAATATAAATTCACTCAATATTTTTTTTAGAAAAAAAATCCCAAATATAAATATATAATTCTCATCATTTTTGCATTATTTTTCCTTTTAACAATGCAAACAACTCACTCACTTGTGAAAACTAAACAAAATTTGGGACAAAAAAATATATTCTAATAAATGAAATATTGAATTATTTAATGCAATATACTTATATTTATTAAGAAATATTTATGCTATATATCCATACTTAGAGTTTAAAATTATCTATAAATATGAATTATATAATTAATCTAAAATTTGTAAAAAAAATTAGAATTATAAACAAATAAATTTAAAATATCTATCTATTACATGTATAATCGGTTTTATAGTTAGTACCTCAAGCCCTTTATAAGTATTAAAATTAATAGTCGTACTCATCATAAACTCGTTTAAGAGCTCTTTTAACCCTAACCATTGTTCAATTCAAATGGAAATCATAATCAAATTATTCGCAATTTCAAATCAGGATTGAAATCCTCATTCTAATATTTTGTTCTGGTTCTTATATAGCAAACCAAAATTAAGACCAAAGCAACGATTTCAGTTTGATACTAAAAAAAAATGTATATACATTATATATACTTTAGGTTTACACTGACTTAACCATGGCCTCACCAGTTAAGTGCTAATCACTTTTTTAATTGCAATTTTAATGTTTATTTTAAATTAAGTTCTCTACTCCAATTTTAAATTTATTTTTCATTTTCTAAATTCTCTATTCCAATTATAATAAGTTTATTTTTTCATACTAAAAATTCTCTGCTCCAATTCTTGAATTCAAACTTTTTCTTTCATATTTCAATAATTTAATTTTTTTTTTTCAGTTCCAGTTCTTAAATTTTATTTCTTCCTACTTTTCAAAATTAATTTCTTGAAAATTGACAAGTAATGGATGTAAAGCTCAATAATCACAATTTATTAATGTTAGTATTAAAATTGAATGACAATTAAATATATATTTTTATTTATTAATGTCACAAAACTCCAAAATTAAGTTAAATAACTTTCATAACCAGAAGCTTTTAAAAACGGCATAAAAAGGTTTGCATTTTGTTTCATCGTTAATTAAATAATTTTGCTAAGCTCACCCCTACCACTTTTTGCAGGGAATCTTTTGATGGTGGCAATGGCAATGGCGACGGCAGACGGTTTGCTGCTTCTTTTTTTTTTTTTTTTTCCTTTTCCTCTTTTAAGTATTTTTCTGTTGTTTACACCTTGAAAACAAATCAATTTTTTTATTAATATAACTGTGAATAAGAAAATATATATGTTTTTTTTCAAATTTTAATATCTTAATGTTGCATTTAATGTGATTTGAAGTAAATTTTTAAGAACTCAAAAAGATAGAATAGGAAAGGCAAATTGAAGAACTCCAATACTAGAAATTGCTTTTCTACAAATTTTGTGTTTTGCTTTTGACCATATTCTGTATGGCAAATCAATATTCTAGTGGCAGACAAAACTTTTTTTTGGAATGCAAATTAAATTATCATTAATAATCAGAAAAAATAATAGATAACACGTAATAAAATTAAATAATTTTAAAGTATACAAAATGTATAAAAACAATAAAATTACTTCGAGTATAAACTTTTTCAGTGAAAATATTAGAGAATAGTAACATACGAGTACTCTGACTTTTAGTGAGACTTTCACTTCATCTATTAGTTATAAAAAAAAATGGAATAAAGTTATAAGAAAAATGACAACTCCCACATAAGGAGACAAAAAAATCTCTCATATAATAAGGATAATTTTCCATAATAAAAACTTAATTTGCATCCAATTTTATATTAATAAAATATAAAAAAATAATAAGTTTAGATCTGACAAATACAAATTTAAAGATTCATTAGAAAAAAAATAATAAATTATAAATTTAAAAGAAACTATAATATATTTGATTCTATTGGACAAAAAGCTAATAAAAGAGAATAATAAATGGCTACTGTCGGCACTAAACACCGACGGTAGCCCTAAAAGAAATTAAAACTAAAACAAAAGAAATAGAAGAAGAAAAGGGTGCAAGAAAAAATGGGTGATTAGGATTTTTTAGTGGCAAACAAAGCTCTGAATCATTTTCCACTAGTCTTTTTTTGTGTATATATATATAATTTTATTATCTAATCATATATCATACAAATAATATAAAATAAAGATATGAAGAAATTTTGTACAACACTGATGAGGCACTATCTATGAATAAAAAATTTCATCTTTCTTATTTATTATTTTATAGAATTTGAGATTTTTTATTTATTTCTAATCTCTTATATTAGTGATGTAAATTGACATTTTATATTATCTTTAATTAATATATAAAAAATTCAGTTCTACTAAAATATTAATCTAATTACAAAAACTTATTTAGCTAGTAATTAAGTTTTAATGAAATACTAAAACTTTATTTATTTTGAACTTTATTTATTGATAGTTATCAATATTATAGTTTATTATTTTATTGGATTTGAATCCCTTTTTTATATCATAAAACTATCTTAATTTTCTTTCCTTTTTTCAAATCCTTAATACTTTAACTAGGGTAAGAATTTTATCTAAAAATATTAAATTTATTTTTTATTCGCCTTCAACGTGCAAAAACATGACTAGTAATATATATAGTTTTTTAGCTAGTACTCTTTTTCATATTGCCTGATTGAAGATTTTTTTCAAAGAAAAAAGGGAATATTATTAGGTTTTGAAAAGGAAAATGAAAAAAAAAATAGAGGGAGAAATTGGCAATGCAACAACTTAGCCATAGGGGATATGGAAGTCACTCATCTATATGCTTTCGTACATATGTATTTACTTTATTAGAAAATAGACTTAGAAAAAAATAGAGGAAGTATTTTTGTAAACCTCTTGATGATGAAATCCAATAAAAATTATGCTATGAGAAAGTGAGCTTTAAGTTTGTCTATACGAGATTATGTTCAAATAAGCGATTAATCTAGGTTGATTCCAATGGATAAAGTAGTCGCAATTGTGTGTTTGAATAAATAGACGGTAGAATAATCAACTAGATAACATCATATTGTGATCCTGACAAACAACAATCATTTAAAAAAATTTAATATTAAATAACAGAATAAAATTAAATATTGAATAATATAAGAAGACTTACTTATCAAAAATAAAATAGTCATAGACAAATCTAATCAATGTATAAGCTAGATTCATAATCAAATATACCTAAATATCTATTTTTATATAATGAGGTATGTATTTTTCATTTATATGTTCAAGTTGAGAATGTGGTAAGTAGTATTGTTTCATATTATTATATTTTAAGGAAAAAAAAACATAAAAAAATTCCTTTTTTTTAAAAAAAATTATATTATTAAATTATAAGAAAAAACATATACAAAAAAATATATTTTTTAAAAAAAATTATATAATATATGAAAAAACAATTAAAAAAACACTTTTTTTTTCTATAAGTTAGTTAACACAAGTTATTGAATATGGATATATCAAACCCCCATAAATAGGTTTATTCAACTTTTTATATTATTCATATTAATCTTTATCCTTTAGTCTTACAAAATGTTTAATTGCATTTTATGTTTCTATTTCTATTAAAAAAATAAACAAAGATAAATTTAAATTGATTATTCCACAAAAAGTAATGGATAGTTAATTAAAAATGGAAATAATTAATCAACTCAAAATTAGTTATAAGAAGTATTACGTAAACTTAAAAGTAAAGGTGACCGAAAGCAAGAAGAATTTTTGGTAGACTAACGACAAAAAGCTCCCAAGACAGAAGGACACCATCTTTGAAGCAAAGTTAGCTTTCTACAACTAGAAGTAGAAAATCTTTTAATTGCTTTTGTCTCTAATGGATTTGGTTTAGTTTTGTAGTTATTATCAATTTTGATATAAATTTCTGACATTTATATATTTGGTTTATTTTGACCTTATTTAAACCACCAATTATTTTTGTAATTATATGAATGGTTGATATTTTTTTGGCAGGTAGCCATTGCCATCTAACTTACTCATTGAAAAGAATATCCCACGCATAAGATTTTTTTTTTTTTTTTTGCCTTACTTAAATAGGGACATTGAGTTCAAGCCTGACTTTGGAATATTTTTAAAATTTAGGAGAAATCGTTTTGCTCTTTTAATGAATTGACATAAATTCAAATTAATCTATAGTACAATGAGTTATATAATATTAAAAAATTAGAAAAAAAAGAAAAGAAAAGAAAAATAGTGGGAAGAAGAAGAATACTGTTGATTAGAAAAAAGAAATGGACATTTTATAATTTTTTTTTTCAATTCTTAAATATTTTCATATGGAGGCAGAAGACATAAGTAAGCTTTGTGCCAATCTCCCATTTTGTTTGTCTTTGAGGTAGCAAAAATTGTCCCAAACCCATAATTGCTAGTTATATTTAAACGGTTAATAAACATTAACCGGTCCATTATAATTAACAATTGGATTGGATGTGTACCCATTTTGGTTCATCAACTAAAATTAATGATAAAATTTGCTGATTAGACATGGATTGGTTGATTTTTCCACCATCTAAAGATATGAGAAGTGAAAATTTTAGATTTGAAATCTCTTATAATTTGCCACATGTCCGAACTGTTGTAGATTCAATTAGGTTTCTTGTGCACTTTTGGAGCTTAAGTGAGAACACCCCCTACCCTCCTCTGCCTATTTTCTTGCTTTATTTTGCATGTTTTTCTAGGGCTGTAATCTAACATGATATATAGTGAGTTTTACAAGCTTTTACCATTCGAATGTTCCCATAAAACAATATCATTTGATATTTTAGAAACATTATAATTATTTTTTAAAAATGCATAATTATCATATTAGGACCACCAAATTTATTATTGATAATAGCTATGTCATTTTTAATAACGCACACCCATCAAATTTTTCCTTTTTATTTTGTTGGAAAGAAAATGAAAATTCAATCTTTTTGGTAGGGGAAGTGCAAACCTATATATATATATATTGTCCCACATTCAATTTGTTAATGGCATTCATGTTTTGCCTACTGACAAAGGTAATCCACTGATGTCTTTGTCATTTGGCCGCTAAACTAATGTCGACCACTATTGTGAAATATGCAAATGCATCACTGTTCCATTACTTCAATGATGCTTATCTACTATAAAGATTTTTTACCACCTTTCCACACATGCATTGCCATTCAACATAGGGACAGGACAAGGATGTAATTTGGATTTTTTCTTATTAATGTTTTTTAAAAAAAAAACTCCATAACACAAAATTTGAACAAATTGATAAGCTTCCTATATATGTGGAATTTAAACAAATTACCAAATGTCCTTAAATAGGGATATTTTTATGGCTCCAAACAAATCGAATTAATTTTTTGAAAAAACAATAACTATATAGAATAAATAATTTTTTAATTTGATTTGGTTTAATTCGATTTGATAAAATAATAGAAGAAGTTTTGTTAACGGAACCGAATTGAAATTTACCATTAATCTCTTCATAAACCTGAAGCAAACAAAATAGAATTATAATTGATTTGATTCAATTTTTTAATTTTTCACGCCTCTAATTATAAATTATAATGTCCAAAACCATAACAAATATCAACTCCACCATTGTTGACGGGACTTAAATCCAAATTATTTAATTATCTAACTATTTTCTTTTAATCCTTTTATACCATGTAACAATTCGAAGAAAATATTATGTGCAATCCAATTCAAATATTTATTTTTCGTTAACAATATGTTATGATTATTACTTATTTTTAGAAAATTACCAAAAAAAAATCAAAGTTTATGTAATTATTAAATTAGAATTCTCTCTCTCTCTCTCTCTCTTTCTCTCTCTCTCTCTCTATATATATATATATATATATATATATTTTGGTTAACAATTAAATCCTTCTATTAGAATTTCATTTAAAACCGAAAAATTGCTATAAAAATAACTTATATTCTAAAGCCAGAGTCTCTCCATTTTCTTTTTCATATTTTTCTATCTTTTCACCTGTAATAGACCATAAAAATATGAATCCAACCATCATGTCCACATCAAAAATTAAATATGTAAATCAAGAAGAGAAACTTTAAAATGTATATCGTGACCACATATCCACATGATAAAAAGATAATGAAATGATTAAATTGAAAGAAATTGTGAAAATTCAAATTCAAATTATTAAAAAAAGAAAAGCATTGTAAAAGAAAAAGTAATGCAATATTTTTTTTTAAATAAAAAACCTCAACTTTGGCATAGTACGAAAAATAATAAATAATTTTCAATAAATAAAAAAAATAGTTTTCCAATTTTCAATAAGCGAAAAATATACAAGAATAACAAAGGAGGCCTAAATTTTTTCAATTTTTTTTATTTCTCTTTTTGATTGCAACAAGAAACTACCTAACAAAAAAAGCCCCCAAATATAATTCGTTTATACCTAGCTTCTTGCGTACATTAAAGATTAAAATTGAGATTCAATTAAGAATTGATTTCAAATTACTTCAAAATTGAAAATTAGATTTCAGTCAGCAAGAGATTAAAACACATAAAATAAAGAATTACTGCTTCCAACTGTAAAAAAATGACACAAAAAAAAAAATCAAAATTCACACCCATCCAATACTAAAATTTATTATGAAAAAATAGCTACATATGAGGTCATCTATCATCTGTTCCACAACTGTATGTCGACCTAACCAACCTGAATTTCCTACACAAGTGCAATGAGTCTGCAATGTCAACATGAAATCAGCAGTAAAAATTCTTTTCAACAGAGTATAGGTGAAAGAGTTTGTAGCAGGGATAGGTAATAAGAACAATAAAGTTGTTATCTGTATGGGCTCGATGATGAAGTGCCATAGTACAATAAAGAAAGCCAAGATAACTACTAATCAATCTATGCTTCAACTATCTTCTCTTTTAGCATTGCTTCCCTTCTTACAATCCTACTTTGGGCAAACCAGGTCCTCAATCTTTCCTAGGGCCGTAGTTCTCAATACCAGATTAGAAATCAAGGGTTTGGATGCTACTTTGTGATTGTTGATTTTTTTTTTGTGGT
This sequence comes from Triadica sebifera, assembly GCA_023653625.1. Classification (NCBI taxonomy): domain Eukaryota; kingdom Viridiplantae; phylum Streptophyta; class Magnoliopsida; order Malpighiales; family Euphorbiaceae; genus Triadica; species Triadica sebifera. Next base: position 30,649,307 of record CM042902.1, read on the forward strand.
TATTTATGTTTGGATTAATTATATCTAATGTATATATAAAATTGTTATCCTTTTTTGTGCCAAAAAAAATAGATTTTAGAATTTTAGAAGATATACATGCGGATATAGATGATGTCCATACGGATGTAGGTGATGTCTATGCAAATATTGGTTAATTTTGGTCATTTTTTTGTCATTTCTAGTTCATTTTCTGTCCTTTCTTTAATTCAATTCCATGGTTTACTTTATCATTTTTCACCATTTTCTCATTGAAAAAAAAGGCTTATCTCTTGCTATCATCATCGGACCCATTTATGTGTGCAAACAATTAGCATGCATATATACATTGTCAAATACAAAATAAATTTCTAAAAATTCAAACACTTTATAACCAATTTTGCATACGAGGGTTTGTCACAAGTTAGGAAATCCAAACTCAGGACAATAATAACATACAATTGTGGAAAACCGAAATTTGTATATCTTCCCACAGGGACAAACAAATTGGAAAGTTAACAAAGTTCATTGCACAGTCACAACAACTAAATCAGCCTGCAACATATATATGTATATATATATTCGAACACTTAACCAAGTTCTGAATTGGAGCATCTGTCAAGATTCAAAAACAGTTGAAATAGTAATAGAAACTGAAATAAAACAATTGAAATATAAATAGAAAAGTTGTAAAATCACATGAAACTAAAATAATTGTTTTTGGGTAATAGAAAATGCAGCAAGGGAAGAAGAAACATGAGCAGAAAATCATGATGCTATTCACATTTAGAAAGCTTTCAATTAGGATTTCATCCTTACCTCCCAAATTTGGTGAATATCTCCATTAAAATATGGTGGAGGGAATGAAGGACCAAATAACATTTTGTAAATATGTTTTCTTTCAAGAAATTTTCAATCTTACAGCTCATCAAATGTAAAAAATCCTCAGCAACTCCAACAAAAAAAAATTCTATTGAGAACCACAATCTTGGAAAACCAAGGAGAGAGGGAAAATAGTGGTATTTACTTGGTGTGCATGAAAGAGCATATTTGGGTATCTATTGATTTTGCCACAGGGCATACAATTTCAAACTTTTTTGGTTCTTTGGACATTAATAGATTCTACTACAATTAAATTAGGCTGGAATAAATCAAATATGAAATAAATTTACAAGATTTTGAACACTTAAGAAAATTTAGAATATGAGGGTTTGTTATGATTTAGGAATTTCCAACTCAGAAGCATAGTTATGTAAAATCAATATTGAAAAAATTAACTCAAAGGTATGCAAGTTCAAGCAAAAAAAATTTCTTTTTTCTTTTCTTTTTTATTTTCCTAAGCAAATTTTTATACAAATTGCTTTTCCAATCTCATCAATTTCTTGACAAACAAGGATAACAAATTTATATTTACATTAAATAGGCTTGATCAGAACATAAAGATCCACAAAAAGATTCTGAACCACAAAAAGATCAACAATCATAAAAGCTATCAAAACTCATGATTTCTAACATCATATTGAGAACTCACTAACAGTGGTGGGAAAGACTGAGGGACCTAGTTTACTAAAGTTAGGTTGTAAGAATGAAAGCTATGCTTGATGAGAAGAGATTTCAAGTATATATTAGTGGTTATCTTTGCTTTCTTTATTATACCATGATACTTCATAGTAGAATTTATGGGGTGACATCTATGTCCATCATAAAGATTTTGGAAGGTAATGTTACTGGAAGAGGCCAATGTCTGCATTTGCTACCAAGATAATGAGAGGCAATGGTATTGGTGTTGGAACTTTGAAAGCTAAGAAAGTCAAATAATTCAAATGGTATTTTTTGGTTAGAGGTACCCATTTTGTAAGTGACCTTTTTTTTTCAAAGAAATTAAAATGACGAAATGTATGTCATAAGCTTTATATAGTAAATATATTTGCTCTGAGAGAGGATCTTTTGGCACCAAATTGTCAATGTAATTTAAACTAATTTATTTTATCCATCTTAGGTAGTATTAAAATCCAATTAAGTATTTTTGTATTTTTTGTATTTTAGGAGTAGACATTCAATTTTCACACACGAAAATGGGTGTAATGATAGCCAGTGATGAGCCTTTTTTCAATGAAAAGATAGTGAAAAGTGAAAGTAACTAGTGGAATTGAACTAAAAATCCAAGAGACCAAAAATGGGCTAGAAACGATAAAAATGACCAAAATTAATTGACCAATATATGCATGGACATCTATATTTGTATGGATATCTTTTGGAATCCTAAAATCTCTTATTTTTGGCACAAAAAAATATAACAATTTTATATATACATTAGATAGAATTAATCAAAATATAAACAACCACAAAAAAAAAAATCAATAATCACAAAAGACATCAAAATCCTTGATTTATAACCTCATATTGAAAACTTGTTAGCAGTCGTAGGTAAGATTGAGGGACCTGGTTTTCCAAAACAGGGTTGTAAGAATGGAACATATACTTGACGAAAATAGAGTAAAAGCATAAATTAATGGTTTTTTTTTTGTCTTTCTTCATTATAGCATGATACTCTTGAATATAATCAGTGGGGCAGTGTCTACGTCTATTGGAAAATTTTTGGAAGGTAGTGTTATTTAAAGGGGAGCAACACCTATATTTGCTAAAAAGATAATAGAAGGCAATGTTATTAGTGTTGGAACTCTGAAAGCTAAGAAGGCCAAATATTTTAGAGGGCATTTTTTGGTTAGAGGTATCCATTATGCAAGTGATCTTCTCTCTCAAAGAAATTAAATTATTGAAATGCATGCAATAGGCTTTATACATTATATATATATATATATATATATATATATATATATATATATATATAGTGCTCAAAGAGAGGATCTTTTTGGCACCAAAATCTAATGCCCTTATAACCAATTTATTTTATCTAGTTTATGTGGTACTAAAATCCAATTAAGTATTTTTTGTATTTATAGGTGCATACATTCAATTAAATATTTTTTGGCATAAAAAAGATAACATTTTTATATATGCATTAGATAAACTTAATCAAAATATAAAGAACCACAAAAAGATTAACAATCACAAAAGACATCAAAACCCATGATTTTTAACCTCATACTGAGAACTTACTAGTGATGGTGAGAAAGATTGAGAGCCCTGATTTACCAAAGTTGGATTGTTAGAATGGAAGCTATGCTTGATGAAAAGAGTGTTATAGCATAGTTTAATGGTTATTTTGGCTTTTTTTAGTATATCATGGTACTTCATAGTTGAATCAATAGGGCACCATCTACGATTACGGGAAATGCCAAATACTTTAGAGGATATTTCTAGGTTAAAGGTACTTATTCTATAAGTGATTTTTCTCTCAAAGAAATTAAATTGTCGAAATGCATGCAATAAGCTTTATGTTGCAAATACAATGCTCTAAGAGAGTAACTTTTTGGTGTCAAACTGTTAGTGTCATTTTAACTATTTTTTTTCATCTAGCTTAGATGGTACTAAAATTCAATTGAGTTTTTTTTTGTATTTATAGGCATAGGCATTTGATTTTTGCATATGAAAGTAGGCTCGATGATGACAACCAAATATAGGCATTTCTTTGATGAGAAGATAATGAAAAATAATCAATTCAACCAAATTGACCTAAAAATATCCAAAAATATTTAAAAAAAAATGGACTAGAAATAGCCAAAATTGATTAAAATTGACCAATATCTATACGAACATCACCTGCATGAGCATGAATGTCTTATTGAATCATAAATATATATATATATATATATATATATATATATATATATATATATATATATGTATATATTCACACATTAGATTGACTTAATTAAATAAAGTACCATAAAAAGATTAACAATCGTAAAAATGCATCAAAATCCATGATTTCTAACCTCATATTAAAAACTCAACCAACGGTGATGCGAAAGATTGAGGAACCTAGTTTCCCAAAGTAAGGTTGTAAGAATGGAAGCTATGCTTGACAAGAAAAAAGTTGAAGTATTGATTAGTGGTTATCTTGGCTTTCTTTATTGTACTATGGTACTCCAAAGTGGAACTAGTGGGGTGACATCTATATCTACATGAAAGATTTTGGAAGGTAATGTTACTTGAAAAGGGACAATGTATATGTTTACCATAAACTTTGAAAGCTAAGAGGCCAAATATTTCAAAGGATATTTCATAGTTAACGATACCTATTTTGTAAGTGATCTTTCTCTCTTAAAGAAATTAAATTGTCAAAATGCATGCAATAAGTTATATACAATATATATAGTGCTCTGAGAAAGGATGTTTTTAGTGTCAAACTGTTAATGTCATTTTAAATAATATATTCCATTTATCTTAGGTGGTACTAAAATTCAATTAAGTATTTTTGGTATTTATAGGTGTTGACATTCGATTTCGCATATAGAAATAGTTTGATTATGATAGTCAAAGATAAGTATTTTATTATGAGAAGATGGTAAAAAAATAATCAAGTAATCAATCTAACTAACCTAAACAACTTGAAGAGACCAAAAATGGACTGAAATGATAAAAATTGACTAGAATTGACCAATATCTATGCGTGCATCACCTACATCTTTCAAAATTTTAAAATCTCATTATTTGGTGCAAAAAATAATCACAATTTTATATATACATTAAATTGGCTTAATCAGAACATAAAGAACCATAAAAAAATCAACAATCACAAAAGACATCAAAACTCATGATTTTTAACTCATATTGAGAACTCATTGGTGGTTGTGGGAAAGATTGAAAGTCATGGTTTGCCAAAGTTGGATTGTAAGAATGAAAGTTATACTTGACGAGAAGAGAGTTGAAGTATATATTAGTGGTTATTTTGACTTTCTTTTATTATACCATATACTCCATAATAGAATAAGTGAGGTGACGTCTACACTTACAGGAAAGATTTTGAAAGGTAATGTTACTACACAAGGCAAAATCTATGTTTGCCAAAAAGATAAAGGGAAAGCAATGGTATTGGTGTTGTAACTTTGAAAGCTAAGAAATCCAAACATTTCATATGGTATATCTTAGTTTAAACTACTCATTTTTAAGTGATCTATCTCAAAAAAATTAAATTGCGAAAATGCATGCAATAAGTTTTATACTATATACACAGTGCTCTAAATATATATATATTTTTGACACCAAACTGTAAATGTCATTTTAACTAATTTATTTTGAATAGCTTAGGTGGATCTAAAATCTAATTATTATTATTTTTTGTGGTATAAACATTTGATCATCATACATTAATGTATACAATGATGTTAGCCATAAACGAGTCTTTCTTTGATGAAAAGATGGTAAAAAATTATCAAGCAACCAACTGAATTGACCAAAACCCTAAAGAGACTAAAAATTGACTAGAAATGACCAAAATTGACCAATATTTGCACGAATATCTTCTAAAATCCTGAAGTCTCATTTTTTGGTGCAAAAAATATAATTTCATAAATACATTAGATAGACTTAATTAAAATATAAATAACCACAAAAAGATGAGCAATCATAAAAAGCATTAAAACTCATGATTTCTAACCTCATATTGAGAACTCGCTGATAGTGATGGGAAAGATTAAGGGTCCTGGTTTGCCAAAGTTAGGTTATAAGAATGAAAGTTATGCTTAACGAGAAGAGATTTGAAGCATATATTAGTAGTTATCTTGGTCTTTTTTATTATACTATGGTACTCTAAAATAGAATCAATAAAGGGAAGTCAACACGTCTATTTGAAAGATTTTGGGCAGTAATATTACTAAAAGGGTGTGACATTTACGTTTGATGAGAACATAATGGGAGGCAACGACATAGGTGATTGAAGGGTTTGGAAATAAGTAAAGAAGACATATTTTAGAGAAATGTTTGATGTAAAATGATATAAGAATATAATGAGCTTCAATTATAGAAAAAATGTGGGGACCAAACATTCCTTTGGGAAACTTTTTTTTCTTGTTTATTCTTACCCTAATTTTTGCTTAAGCTACCTTTTGTGAGTTTTCTACTTTATAGGCTTCCTTTAAATTTTGCCGGCTGCCTGTACAAGTTTTCACCCTAACAAGCTCTTTTTCTTTTCTCTTTCTCTTTCTCATTCTTCTTTTTTTCTTTTTCTTTTGATCATATGCATTGTAACTTCACATCAATAATAAAAAGTTAAAGAAAAAGATTTCTAATTAATAAATCTTTATTGTTATCAATTGGTCCTTTCAGATTTTTCAACTAAATATTTTATTTCATATTATCTCTTATTTTTGTTTAGACATATTTCCTTGAGTAGGGGTGGCCATGAGCTGGGCTGACCTTTTGAACCGGTCCAATCAAATCCAAACCGTAACTCAGAAAGGGAATGATCTAGTTCAAGCCCTTCCTTATGGAAATGAAAACCACTGGTTAAATCAAAAATTAAAAAATAATATATATATATATATATATATATATATTTAAAAACATATATACACAAACCTAAGAAAAATGGATTTATATTGAGTAACATATGCCAAATGAGTGATATCAAAAGAGATATATACACAAGTACAAGAAAAATGGGTTTATGTTAAGTAGCATATGTTACATGAGTGACATCAAAAGAGAAGTGTTCTCTCATTTTATAAAAAATGAGAATACAACTCTTTTATAATTTAAGCAATGTGGGATAAATTACATTACTTAAATTGTAAAAGAGTTGTGTCTCTTTTTTTATAAAATGAGATAACACTCATTTTTAGTGTCACTCATGTGACACATGCCACTTAATATGAATTTATTTTATTTTTGGCTTGTGTATATGAGTTAATATATATATAATTTTATTTTAAAAAAATTTGGAACCGACCGAACCACCATTTCATGAATCGTTACCAACCAGTTCAAAAAAAAATTCAGAACCAACGGCTCACGATCCATGACCCACCCTACTCTTGAGTAATCTAACATAATGTTTTTATCACTTGATATGAAATATGTTTTTTCTTCTAAAATTTGTGTTTTTAGTGTCAATGATCTTAATACGATGCATTAGTTATATTTATTTTATTATCAATCCAATTCGAATTTTCTGACTAACTGTTTTTTTTTTCAATTCTATTTTTTCTTCTCTTCTTTTCCTTTCTTTTTCTTTTCATTGGCTTTTATGAGGCAAATATTGTTCATATAGATTTATGGATTAAATGTGGCAAAAGATTTAAATAATGAACATTGTGATAGGACACTTTAGTGATTGGAGTGTTTTGGACTTTTGATGTTTGATGTATGGTATATGGTATTTTCTATGCTCTTTTTCTTTACTTTTTGAATGGGTAAAGCATTTGATGTTTTCAATTTCTTTAACAAATAATTATTTTTCTTAGATGGATCGATTTAATTGCCCCCAATTTCACTATACCTTTTCTAGAATCTATCCTGACTTTCAAAGATATACGTCATAACTATAAAAAGATTGATGCTTTTTCTTGCTTCATTTGTTGTGATTAGATCAAGATAAATGTTTTTCTTTTTATCTCATATCTCACTTCAAGGATGTTTATCAAGTAAATAGATCTTTTATGTCAATACTAAAGAAACAATAACTTCATAAAATTAATGTTTATTACAATGCATGAGATTTTGTTAGAAGCAGAAAGTAAAAACCAAATAATGAGCAAAAATCAGTCGTCATCTCTTTGTTCCATTTCTTTATCTTTCACATCAGTATTAGCCTCTTTAAGATATTCCCAAGTCTTTCGAAATTTCCCCCTCAACCTACTACACATAAAAGGAGTTGAGTTCTTGACGATCATCTAAATTTTATTTTTATCGGATGGCTTGTTGGTCATCTTTACTACTTCATCCCTTCAACAATAAAGAAACTCCACAAATGGTTCATCCTTATTTTGCTTGATGAGCTCAAGATCCCTTAGTGACACATCTAGCCCAATGTTAAAGGAATATTGGTTGATGAAAGCCTTAGAAAGTTATTTTCAGACTTTTTTCACTTGTGGATTTAAATTATGATATCTTTTGATGAGTGGGCCTTCCAATAATAATGTAAAAAACCTCAAAATTTGGGGTGTGTTCATTATTACAATATATTTCCTTAGGTGAGCTTTTGGATCAAGTGAACCATCAAACTTTTTCAACTTTAACATCTCAAAACTTTCAAGAAATTCTTCTCTATCCAATTCTTCTAGTTCCATAAAATGATCATTCTTCTCCCCTAAGAGCTAGAAGATGGCCTCCATCTTCTTTTCTAACTTTTTTAAGCTAAGGTCTTCTTACCTTTTACGGTTTTTTTTCATGGGCCTTTTGGTCTTTCCTTTTTACTATTTTTCCCATCATCTTCTTTCATCATGTTGGCCACAACATCAAGTATTTATGCTTTGAAAATGGCCATTTTCAAAGCACTTATTTCTTAAATCATCTGCCCTATCCTTTTTTCTTGATTATTTTCCATTGTTGAGCTTGTTGTCTCTTGATTAAATTAGATTAGATTAGGTTAGTCTTCTTCCTTTATGAACCCAAGAAATAGACAACAAAGGAGTATGAGGATATTATGGACAACTAGTTATGTGATTTATGTTGAATGGATGCATAATGGGCATTTATAAGAAATTGATGTATGAGATCGCTTTGGATGCTTAAACTATGACTAATATACAATGTATGAAACAAAGATGGACATATAATCTTTGATCAACACTTAGACATATGGTATGAATTCATAGATGCATGAGCTAATGATTAGTATGTGATACAAAATGAATGTGATGCATGATACTTATATACAAAGATAAATTATGGTATATATATATGACATATGATATGTATATGGTCTAATCACAATTACATACAACAAGCCTTTCAATCTTATCACTCTCATACATGAATTGGATTTTAGGTTTAGCCCGTGTTTCAATATGGAATATTCTCACAAAATAAAAGCATGCAATAACAATTTTGACCTATATCATTTAGGTAAATTTAGCCTAATTAAAATATAGGTCTAGCCCATTCAAGAATTAAAAAAAAAAGATCCAATATGTTTTGGTCATATTTCAAATGAATTGACCATTGCTTCATGATAAAGGTCAACATTACAAACATAGCAAATAAATCATTAGTGTCATACAACCTAGGGAAGTTTCTAAATGGTTACATGCGCATTTATATTTAGGGTGTAAATGCCGAGAGTCCTTACAACGTGAACTCCCCAATATGGGTCTACTTTTTCAAAAGTTGTTGCGACTAATTTCATATACCACAAGTGCCCGCTATATGCAGCTAGTACGAAACTACAAGTGATGGTTATAATTGCTAATACATGCCCAAGTCGAATGAAGTCAGGTTATGTGCTTCACAAAGTCATTGGGCAAAAATTGTAATTGAACCAACAATTAATATTAATGCATGAAATACAATGGCAAATAAAAATAAAAATAAAAGAATTAGTTAGGCAAACAAGGCACTTTTGAAATTAATTTTAGTGTTCAATAGAGTCACCATTCTAGTGAAAATCGAGTTTCTACAATAGCTCTAACAATATTAAAAATTTTAATTTTTTTCTATTATCTATTCTGAAAAACATTATCAAAAAATTAATTAGATGTGATAGGAGTCCAAATATACAACAATATTAGGAATAATATAAGAATTGGAGATGAATATGCTATATAATTCAAACATAAATCAGTAGCAAGGAAATTGCTTTATGATTGTGAATTGCTAATCTAAAGGCCATTTTGTATCACCACACAAAAATAAAAAATAAAAAAATAAATATTTTATTTTGTTGATTACATCCACTGCCTCTTCCCTTTAGATTTTTTACGTCCTTCTATTCTAATCTTAACAATTCCAACGTGAAGCATAAACTCCATTTATGCATCTCTATCAGAGATATAATATATCATGGCATTAAATCGAAACTAGAGCAATAGCATGGGACAGTAATTATTTATATATTTGATAAATTTAGTTTTAATTTTGAACATACATTTGCAAGGGCTTTTACATTTTTTTTTGTGTATTTCTGTTTCTTATAATTATTTATTTAATTAAAAAAATAAAGGCGTTATGATAATAAAAAAGAGCATAAATATTTATTTTTACTTTTTTTGAAATTAATAATTCATATGTTTCTTACAGTTATTTGTTTAATTAAAAAAATAAAGGCATTATAATAATAAAATATTTATTTTTATATTTTTGAAATTAAAAAAAATGAGGTCAGATTTTCTATAAAAAGAAAATTCTCTGCATGACTCCGAATCAATAAGCCGAAGATCTCCAACTATAAATACACTTTATATTTTAATGATTTTGGCCCTTTATTTCTTAATTTGAACCATTTGCTTGGTAAATTGATTAGTAACTTGAACCATTTACATTCAGATATTTTGATATGCAAGAATAAGTTAAAATAGCATTGCCACTTTGTCGAAGAACCTGTTGCTTTTAAGTCATGGTCATTAATTCAATGTTGAGACATTGAATTTAAGGTCTGGTTTCTTTTTTTATTTATAATTTGACTAAATTTTGAACAGAATGCATTATTAACAATCGACTATACATCAGAGTTCTTCCCTAATTCATACTTTCATTATTACTTTTTTTTTTTTTTAAATTACCAAGTTTATATCATTCTTTAGTTAGAATTCTATATTTTTGTTAACAGTTAAATATTGAAGATTTTCATTAAGAAATGAAAAATTGCTATGAAAATAACCTACACTTCAAAACCCCTCTCTCCATCTCTTTTTGTAATTTTCTCTCTTCCCATCTATAATAATAGACCATAAAATATGAATCTAACCACCATGTTCATATCAAAAATTAAACATATAAACCAAGAAGAAAAACTTTAAAATGCTACCAACACTCTTTTTTAGACACTAACTCTCCAATTGATCTTTATATTAGCAAGTGTCAATAAATTTGTTGAAACGAAAGTGATGGTAAGCATCTTTTGACTGCATATCCACGTGATATTTCTATCCAGAAATAAATAAAAAAGATAATGAAATGATTGAAATGAAAGAAATTGAGAATATCAAAATTCAAATTATTAAATAATAATAACAGGATTGTAATTGAAAAAATACCGCAGTAGTTTTTTCATTTATTTTTTTAATCTCAACTTTGGCTTAAGTACGAAAAATATTAAAGAATTTACAATAAAAAAATATATAAAATAGTTTTTTGATTTTCAATAAACAAAAAATATACAACAATAACAAACAATCCCTAAATTTTTCTGTTTTTTCTCTTTTTGATTGCAATAAGAAACTACCTAACAAAAAATACCCGCAAAAAATAATTTGTTTACGATGATTATGGTGCGTGAAAAGAGTTACAATTTTTGAAACCCTTTTCTTGAGTTTGTAATATCATATCTTGTAAACAGGCGTTATTCCAAGAAGGAAAAAGCATTTCCTCATCACCACGGCTGTTGCTTCGCACAGCAAGAGTCTGCTTGTTTCCTCGGCCGACCCAACCACCTGCTCAACTTTCCAATATTAAACTTAAACCTAACATTTGTCAACTAAGATAATTCTGTCTCTGTTTGTGTGTACGTGTGTTTGTATGTATATATATATATATAATCTAATATGGAGAATTGAACCCAAAAAAAAAAAAAAAAGAAGGGAAAAAGAAAAGAAAAGATCTTATATGGAGAAACAAGAGGGGTATGATATAATAACTAAATAGCTAGCGAATTGATATAAAAGATAAAAGAGTAAGTTGGATAGCTAACTGATGTCTGCGTCAACATTAACAAGTGTTCTGACATTAGCACAAGACATGAACAATAGTTAGACTATACCTGGCAATTGGAATAAAATTTGGAGAAGTATTCGGACAAGTTATAGAGATATTCGCACAATACATTTGGCAGGAGATTGGTGCAGGCCTCCTCAACAGTCTGACAAGTAAACGGCAAACATATTCATCAGAATTTGGCTTCTAATCTACTACTTTAAATTGCAGGCAAGATATGGATTGATTTTATCTCACGTCTTACCTCAGCAAACTGTAGCAAATGAAGCCCCAAGGCTCGCTCATCAGCATGACCCAACACCAACTGGCCCCTCTGCATCGCAGAAAACACTCATAAGAGGCAAATAAATAACATCAAAAACTTCGCCAGTCAAGATTTTATGCACCATTACTTCGGCAAAAATTCAAGTAAAATTCTCTATCACCTGACTCATTAAAAAATAGGTGTTATAAAACATATCAGAACTTTCCAGAAGAATGGAAGACAAAGTATATGGATGGAGGGAGGATATTATAAGCAAAAGAAGAAGCAAGTAGTATGGGCTTTGAAAACTCTCACACAACCACAGGTCAATGCCAACCAAGTCCATCATTCATCAATTTATATGACCATTATCACCATAGTTTAAATTAAGCTACAAGTCAGGAGAGGCTGAGACATATAATCGGACTCCACAGGTTACAACCACCAATCAAGTCAAATAAGAAACAAATGTGTTTAATACTCAAGAAACGATAGTTTCAGTGAGAGCTGCAGCTTCAACTGAGAGAACTTACTTTCTTCAACTCCTCCATGTCTTTACCAGATTTTCTGATGATTGAACATATCCGAGCATGTGCATATAGCAAATAAACTGCTGTGTTACCCTGTTGAAATGTTTTTGAAGGTAAAAAGGCCATAAATAATGGTAAGAGTTGTAGCATAAAAAATAAAAGGAGAAAAGACTAGACAGGAAGACCTTAGAAACTAGTCAATAGCATAATACCAAGTCCAAGGGAGGCACAAACCCAGTAAATTAGAAATTACCATAGTTGTTAAATCGAGATTCGTATTGAGAATCGAATTTGTCATTTTGTAAATCGTGAATCAAGAATCGAATCGAATCGTAAGATTCAGTTTAAATTGATATTTAATTATAAATAATATATATTCATTTTTAAGAACATATTTTATATTAAGAACATATCGAATCAAACGCCTAATAAAAAAAATTAATTTGAAAATTTAATGGCAATTAGAGAGAAATATTATGGGCTGCGTGTCTATCATTTTCTACTATTGGGTTTACCTATCTTAATCTTTCTCTCAAACTATACAATAAGTTTCCTTCTTCTCTTTCTCTATCCCATACCTGATCCCACCCCCTGTGCATATTAGCGAGTATCCTCTATTTATGCATCCCATCATTCCCCTTTATGACCTTTAGTTAAACCTATACACCCCAACACCCCATCATTCTCCTTTGTGGCCTTTAGTTAAACCTGCACACCCCACTATTATTCCTCTTACGAACCCTTCTTCTCATAAAATTTTTTCTTGATTTCTTATATTGATTACTATCAATCTCAAGCTCATGGAGGCTATCGCTAATTCCTCGCTTGTGATCCTCACTCAGCCCATTAACTCGCTTGACTCAGCAGATATCGCGACCGAGCTTGAAGAGTTAGTAAATTCTTTGTCTTCTCCTTCTCTATCTACAAGTTTCCTCACTCTGCTTAATATTTATTTGTTTATATGAATTGATAGAATCGGTCGATTCGATCGATTCTTGCAATTCGCTATTGATTCTTGCGATTCGCTATTGATTCATGTTAATTTCGATTCATACTATAGATTCGAATCGTTATATATAGGAATCGTATCGATTCGGAAGATTCGAATCGAGAATCGGACGATTCTAACAACAATGGAAATTACTACTTAGAACAAGTGTAGCCTCATGTGATCTCTTCTCTACATAGCAGCAAATCATATAATACCTTATCATTAAGCATCTGATCGTAATTGAATGTATAATTGGTCAATCTGTTGTTCTTCAAGTCAGAATACCTGACAAAACCAATCCGTAAACAGAAGAGTTCAGAGTAGAGTGAAAACAATTCTATATCCATAATACATGTTTGGGTAAATAAATACGTAATAAGCCAGTGCAGTTCAAGCCACGCACCGCCATCCATTTGGCTAATTAAACAATGAATTTTACTTATAAGCATCAGGGTAGAGATAATACTGCCATTAAGGGTGTTCATTGTTTGGTTTGGTCAGTTTAGATCAAAAACTAATAAAATCGGTTTTTAAACACTTCAACTTTTAATCAAACCAAACACTACTAAAAACATCTAAACCAATGTTATTTAAATTCAGTTTGGTCGGTTTGATAAATAATAAATGAATAAAATTAAAATATCATAAAAATTTGACAAATATTAATTTAAAACCATGATCAAAATAACAACATGAATATTATCTAAAATATAAAAATTCAGTACACTACTTTAATTTCTAAAAAATTCAAAATATAATTTATAAATTAGTAAACTAAATTTTTACTCAACCATGATGTTCCAAAGGAAGTTGAAAAATGAATTCGGTCCAGTTTTATTGGATTTATATTTTCTTAATCCAAAACCAAACCAAAAAAATGGTTTATAAAAATTTCAAAAGTATAATCATCTATTAAACCACCTAAATCATAATTTTCAGCTTGGATTGAATTGGATCGATTCGGTTTGGTTACTTTTTAGCCCCAACTGCCATGGACAAATCACTTTACCTCAAATTTGACAACTTCGGATTTTTCTTGTGTGCAAATCATGTGAAACATACAATGGAAGCAAGCTTTACAGCATTTAACAAGTCAAATCATTATAGCATTATAAGAATTTTAAACACTAGATTTTTTTCATGAATCATAGGTGTTTTAGAAGTAGAGGTATGACTCATTATTTCTCACTCAATGTAAATGTAATTCAAGGTAATTTAGGTAGTCTTGAAAAATCCTCCTGGAGTTTTTCTTCCTCCTAGTCCAAAAGCCAGATAATTTTCAAATCCCAAGAGAAAGAGGTTTCAACTCTCACTGAGAACCTAAACATGCTAGTTGTTTTCTAAGAACTTTTAACAGCAGGATTGCTAGTTTCTGAAAAGCCCCTTAGAGTTATCTGGCCCATAAATGTCCAATTTGAGTATTTAAAACAGACCTTAGAAAGGTAGTTACCCGATTATGGTCTTAACAGGGTCATCAGATCTTAGAAAACTTGGAAAATTGCACTTCCTGACATTGCTGAATGATATGGTTGTTCAAACCTGAAACTGTACCTTGACGCTTTGCACTGAACAGCAGCCCATATGCAAAACAAACTATAAAGCTAAACTTTCCCATTGCATGAAACTTTCAAAAACCCAAGTCAAACTTCATTATTTCTTACAAACTCCAAGCCACAAACATTAAAATCTTACTATGTTGCTTGGACTCAGGCATGGGCGCCTGACACGGGTATATATCTAGAAGTCCAATTTCTTATTTTTTTAAATTTTAGGATACGCATATATGGCTAAAAAATACCAAAATTAGAGTACAAATACAGGAATACGTCTATATATATATATATATATATATATATTAATTTTTATATATAATAATTTCAGTTAAAAAATAGATCAAATTATAACATTAAATAGCTAAATAAAATAAAATTAGATAAAATATTTTAAATTATAAACTTGAAGTCTAAAATTCAAATCACAAGCAAACAATTAAATGATAATTCTAAATCCATTTAAATTGTAAATCATCCCAACAAATCATAGTCTTCAATTGTAGGTCATTAAAAGATAGTTCTTCTAACTCTACAAAATCATTATCTTCCAAGTCCATTTGATCTGCACCTGTAATTAAAATGAAAACGGGATTACGAGTACCTACTTTTAAAATGAAGTATCCGGTAAGGATTTCATACCTATACCAATGTAATACCCAAAGGATACGGGTACTTCAAAAATAGAGTGTTGGAGTAACCTAGAATAAAGTGTTGGAGTAACCTAGCTTTCTATAGTTCCACATTATAGAATCCCTAATTTCTCGAGTCCCTAGCAAATTTTAACAGAAGTACTCAACTTATTAGAATAAGACACCACCAACTCAACTTCTTAGAACAAGATGCCACCAACTCAAAAGGTGATGATTATGAGTACAACAATTTAAACAGCTAAAAGAAAAAGTTCAAAACAAAATAGATAGCTTACTTAATAGCACCATAACCGATTGCTTCAGCAGTCTGCTCAAGCTCCTCTGCTGTCCACTCTTCAGCCTTACCTGCCCAGGAATAGACTGATGCTTACTCTACATGTTGAGAAGGAAAATCTCAAGCCACATTATCAATATTTGTATGACTTAGAATATGAAAAACACATAAGGATGGCAAAGATGTCAGGAAGATAAGCAATGACCAGACATAAATCAAAGATTATTTCAGTTAGTATACCACGTTCGATGAGTTCTGCTTTGCTACGAGTCTTAGCTTCATCTAGTAAATCAACTAACCGAACCACTTCAGTGGACCGAGTTCTAAAGCGCTTGCCATCATCTCCAAGAACAAGGCCAAATCCAACATGGCTGGCTTTAGGATACGTTCTATCAGCAGCAGGGAGCCAACCCGCACGTTTAGCAGCCTGAATAAGAAAACCAAATAATAGTGAGATCCTCAATATCCAATTCTAAATCAAGAATAGCACTAGCCCATAAATTTAATGTGTGAAGTGAATGGAAATAAATAGCAAGTTTGGCCTTTTTATATCAAAATGAAGTAAAAAGACTTGTATATGAATTATCAAAAAATACAAAGCCCGACAAGATAATACAAAATGCAGCCAAAGATACTTACTTTGAATACCATATCAAAGTGCTGCTGCTGGCCAACATCAGTAACATATATGATCCACTCTGCTCTCTCTTCATTAAGGCGATACCTATACATGAAAAACAACAATCGACATTTTCAACTCTCAACTAAAAACCCTAACTTTTTCTTCCTTAACAAATTAGATGTGAATCACAAAAACATGTCAACAAGTTCCTGTAACCAAACTACGGAGGTCTTGTACATAACAAATATGATAAAAGGTCTCCAAATAAATTTGCGCTAGTAGTGGAAAGCAATACACTTTAAAATGAGTGACAAAACAAGAACATTCTCAACACCAGATACGACTAAATTGTGAGTAATTATCTAAAATTATATCATGGAGATAATCAGCACATACAATGATACAATCAACAGCAAGGGATTCTGGCCAAATATATCCAAAATCAGATTGGCACTTGGGGACTGGACCCAGGAATCATCTAACATCATTGTATACAGAATGAAGCAAGAGGGAGAAAAAGGAAAAGTTAAAGAAACAGAAAAGAGCAGGCAACCATATAGTCAACTAATTCAAATAAGCATAATATGTTCCAAAATTTCCAGTTCAAAAAAAGAAAAAGAAAGAAAGAACATATATTTTAGAAAAGTTACCCATTATCATTCCATCAAAACTGGCATGCAGTCTTATTCCAAAGTGTTCTGTATATAAGGCTAGTTTGTTAACTCGTCTTTCCTGAGAAAATGAATTAGTTGACCATCCAGTTGTAATTATGACCATCAGAATGTTTGGACCTATGAGTTAGTGGGCTAATAAATATCTTAGAAAGGGAAAAGTGAACTAATAGATATCCGCCTATGCATCTCTCTTGAAAAATTTCCCCTTTAGTGAGATTATAGAAATTCAATCAAGTTAGTTTCTTCTTTGGAATGGCTTAATTAACACAAAAGAAAAAAGAAAAAGAAATTTTGTTAACCAGTTCTCGTGCATGTTAACAACCAATGGAAGTTCTCAAACCAAACAAAGCCTTTAAATAATAAATAGTTCTAAATGTAAACTGTCAACGTAAAAAGAAAGTGAACAATGTGGGTCATAAATTATTTGAAAGACATAAAGAAACTCATCATAAAATTTACATTCTAGACCACATAAAAATGCAGGAGAAAATTATCAAGCAAATTAAGTCTAATTATCCAAACAGCAAAATTTTCAAATTGTTTCACACAATTATACAAGTCACATCTTCATGTGTATAAACCAGAAATTGAATAAATGCAAAATAAAGGTAATTTGGGCCAAAAGATCCAGCAATACAAAAAAGAGAGCTACTAAAGCAGGAAAATAAACTCACCAAAGAGCAGCTAAATCAGTTGACGCGTAATTGTAACCCCCATCACTCTTCACAACAATAAGAGGTATATTAATTCCTTCAATAAAAATAACACGAGCCCCTTCACTTTCTTCTACTAATCCTTTTTTGTTTAGTGTCTCTATCACCCCAGGAATGTAAGGATTATAAAAGCTTTCTCCCTGTGAACATTTTTGTGAATTTGCACTTTGTCATTCAGTTATCATTTGTTTCATTCACACACACAAGAGACTAGAGCTGCGAAGTTTAGAAAGATCTAATAAGAGAAAAGAAACCATTTAGCCTTTCATGCAACTTTAACATGACATTTCTAGTTGCTGGACTACTAATTCTCAATTGAAAAGCCAAAAATAAATGCATACATATAGTTTCCATAAATAGAACATAATAAGCTAAGGAACTACTCTAAAAAATCCACGAATAATTTTACAAAGTGATAGACTTATGGTAACAATAAAGTAATGTGATAAGTTAATGCAATTTGTATGATGTCATGGCATTTGCAACATCGGAAAATGCTAAGAATGCAAGGTTGTTTCAAAAGACCCCACAGAAAAAATGGGTAAAGGAACAAACAACTTGAGACATTCTCATCACTTAACTGCTAATCAATCATTCAGATATAAATTCATTAGAGACATTCCCAATCGAAATCCAGCAATACACATCCACGCAAAAATTTAATCCCGTTATTAATTTCAATGAAATTATAGGAGAAAAAGAACACTTAGCAACAGAAAAATAAGTTGTCAAGGGTCTGTCAGTTCGGCATTGTTGTTGTTGAGAAAAGTTCCATGTACAACATATTGATCAAGCCAATCACAATGTGTTTTTAAGATAGCCTGGACCTGATTATATTTATAAATAAATAAAAAAAAAAAAAAAAGAACTCCAAAACAGCTACATAGCAGTATTAAACTTTTTGCAATGACATCTAAAAGGATGCTTTTTAAGAAAAGCACCTTTGACATCAAAGCTAAACAGACACTAATTCCCCACTGAGCCCAAGCTGTGGATTTCTTGTTAGCCTTTTAAAACATTTTTCATGTTGGTATTCAAAGTTCAAACAATCATTATATGCACAAAGCTTACTGTACCTTTTCCTCAAGCTTAACTCTAAGGTGTTGATAAACCTTATCGAACTCTTTCCTACTGATATCACATATCTGTGCCCATGCTTGCCGGTACTTGGGTTCCCCACTCTTCATCCAAAACAAAATTTCATATTCAATCTCTTTCCCAAAAAAAAAGTCATAATTACCAAAATATTGCACAATATATAAACCCAATCAGTATTTTTGTTAGAAAGGTGCATAATTTACCTGAAGGCGAACCACTGCTTTCTGTGCCCTCTCCTTAAATGCAGAATCAGCATCAAACCTCTGCTTGGCTGCCTTATAGAATGCCTTCAAAATGCATCAGACAAGTTAGAATCATTGCATCTGTAATATTTCTGAATAACACATATCTAGTGCCCAAGTAAGTGACAAACTTTCGCCCAAGAAAAATAGGGTCAGATCATCATCATTAAAGAGGAATAACAGTTATTCTGAAGCTATCACAGTTTAGACAAGTTTGCTATTTCAATTATGGTCTTCCAACTTAGTTGCATTCAATACACACTGTAAATGACAGGACAGTACAATTTCTTGGCTTACATTTGGTCCAAACCAGAGACAGAACAAGCATACCTTCTGGTACACAGGATAGGATGGTAAAGTTCATAGTTAGAAAAAAATAAAAAAATAAAAAGGAAACAGATTTTTGTGCCAACATCTTAATTTTCACCAATTAATACAACTAATCAGCTGTCACTCACCTGTAGATCCCCAATGGCTCGTTCATTAACATCTTCAAAGTTTGGGAAGTTCTCAAAGAGGTATTCAATCAACATACCAAACTGCAAACCAAATGTAAATCTTTAAGCAAGCTGTTGCTTATGTTATGGAGAAGGGGGTAAAACTAAGTATACTTTACAAGAGTTCTCATGCATTAAATAAAAGACCTACCTGTGTCCCCCAGTCACCAACATGATTTCGCCGAAGAACATCAACCTTTGAGAATTCAAGCATACGGGCAAGTGTGTCACCAATGATAGTAGATCTTAAATGGCCAACATGCATTTCTTTTGCAATATTGGGAGAGGAAAAGTCAACCACAGCCCTTTTAACTGGAAGTTTAGGCGCCCAAGAGTCAATACCATCATTCAGCATCTTTTGAATTTTCTGAAGTCATAAAATGTAATTTAAGCAATATTGCAAGGATCTACAATGAGAATAACTAAAGCACGATGACGAACAGAAATCCAATGCTAAAAGTTCTTTAAAAATACATAACGATCAAACAAGCTCGTGAGAAGAGACAGTTAGTAGGCAAACACCTCAGCCATCCAGGTCTTTGACAAAACAACATTCACAAAACCAGGACCTGCTACGGAGCATGATTCTATCACTTCAGTTGGGGGAAGATTTTTCATGATAGCCTGCCGAATGAAAATTAATGACAAAATTAAAGCTCTCAACCAACCATCCAATTGCATCAATTGGGGCATTACAAGGACAAAGATTGAAGCACGGTCAAGTACTCGTTCAAATATGAAAAATTATCCTTACCTGTCCAACAGCTGGAGGACCCTTGAATTCAGTAGTTTTTCCTTTTATCTTAGGCCAAAGGCTCATAGCATTGTTACTGCAAGAAAAATATAGTTATAAAGTTGGTAATTTAACACAATATTAGCAGAAAATAGGAGCTTGAAAACAAACTATGGCCAATTACAAGTATAATAAGAGGTAACATATCACCATTGATAATCGCCGAATTTGGCAGTGCAGGCAGCAACCAAAGGCTCGACATCGGGTTCAGTAGGAGCCGTCTCTCTAATGGCCGCTTCAAAAAGCTTTGCCAATTGCTTCTTTAAATTGCCGCCATTCTCCTCATTCTGCTTCATCACAAACGTTCAACTAATTAGCTCCAAGAGAAAATGATAAGAAAAAAAAAATAGTTAAATGAAACTCACATTCGCCATAGTCGATATCGGCTGTGTCTTCGTAGCAAAACCTAGCCTTCTAGATGTCGCTATTAACAAGTCTGTCTAGTTTCCCAATCAAAAAAGAAAAAGAGAGAGGGGAAAAATTCAGCTTTGAGCAGCAAAGAAAAAAGCAAAGAGTGAAAGAAATAGAAGTGAGAGAGGTCACCGGAGGCGGAGAGTAGAGGAGAGGAATGTAAATAAGAGAGGCGATTGAAGGAGAGCAGCGGAGGAGGAGATACCGGCGCCAGTAGAAGATGGGTTAAGGAAGAACCTATCATCCCTATTCGTTTTATATATTTTTTTTCAATTACTATTATTTTGCCCCTCGCAAACCCTTTTCAATTTTTCCTCTTTGGATTGACTGTTGCGTTGGGCACGACGGCATCTAAAATTTGCGTGTCTTCCAAGCGGGTCTCTCTATACGCCCCACTATGACTCGCCTGACAGCCTACCATCCACTAGAATTTTATCAAATTTTTGGAACAACATTTTGTTATCAATTTATTTTATGATGAAAGGAAAACAATTATAAAAGTTATACAAAAAAATGCATTTTATAGTTAGAATTCCGTTAATTCGGCTCAAAAAATAATAAAATAGAAAAGCTCACATCTTGTTTTATTACTCACTTATGGTTTAGAGTGTAGATTTGGTTTAAGAGTTTGGATTTCTTCGGATTTCTATGACTGGCGAAGGCAATTAGGAAATACAAGAAGAGGGATAAGATGGGCGTGGAAGTTAAAATCCAAAATCATTAAATTTAAAGTCAGCATCGGCTCTACCCGAAGTCCACAGGCCTGAGCTCACCTGCTGTTTCACTGAAACCAACGGGCTGTCGGGATCCATAACCCAATACCTCCAACTCATCTTCTCCTTAAATGAGGCAGGTTGTTGGGGGCAAGAGTCGAACCCTCAATCTCCTTTTAGCCTCAGTAAGAGACGCTCAGGCCTGTGGACTTCGAGTAGGGCCGATGTTGTGGCGGAGCCCAGCGGTTACATAAACATTATAATTTGATTCAAAACTGATAAAAAAAATCAAAAATTCATTTCATAATTGGTTTTTTCCATCTAATTGGTTTATGTGTATTATAGGATAAAAAAATGATTAGAAATCCTTTATTTTTTCAAGCCAATCGCTCTTTTGATTTTGGAAAAAAAAAAATCTTTATCAATATACTTTTTATTCTACACATTCATCTCCCTTTATAGTTATAGCGGAAAATAGCTAATAGTTAGGACTCATTAAAAGAAAATTGAAAATCTGCTCATAGAAAAACCTTTCCCGCGTTAGGTGCTAATTTATTTTTAATGTCCAGTTAGATCGGAGAATCATTCAAATTAAGAACGTAAGAGGTAGTCTCTTACTGAGGCTAAAGGGAGGTTGAGGGTTCGACTCTTGCTTCCAACAACCTGCCTCATTTAAGGATGAGATGAGTTGGAGGTATTGGGTCATGGACCCTAGCACCCCGTTGGTCTCAGTGGGACGGCAGGTGGGCTCAGGCCTGTGAACTTCGCGTAGAGCCGATGCTGTGGCGAAGCCCAGCCGTTACATAAACATTATAATTTGATTCGAAACTGATAAAAAAAATCAACAATTCATTTCAATTTTTTATCTTTTTACTCGGTTATTTGATTCAGTTCAACAAAAATTCATGTACAGTGTATAATCCTAATTGTGCTGGACCGGAAAAGGAAGTAACAAAAAACTTTCAAGGTATTGTGCGGGAGGAGGAGGAAAAGGAAAAAAAATCATTTAATATACAGTACGACGACCAAGATGACATTCAAATAAAAAAAATAAACCATTAAAACAATTTAAGAATTTTTTTAAGAAAATATCATAAAATAGAATAGAATGAGAATATATATATATATATATATATATATATATATATAGTTAAAAAAATATACTGATCTATATTAAATATAAGAAATATTAAAATATATACTAAATAATTAAATAATATTTCAATCTATTAACATCATTAAAAGAGAGTTAGAAAAACAATGTAGAAAATATAGTGGTCTGACAAAAATACCCCCAAGCCGAAGCAAAGTTGTTTATCTTTTTTTTTTTACTCAGTCCGACCCAAAATGACCTTGCATAACATTTCTTTTAACTGACAATTTTAGATATAACATTATTAAATGACACAAAATAATACAGACTTAATCATATATGATATAAACGGATATAGATTATAATCGTGTCTATATGATTGCGACACGAGAAAAATCGTGTTATAAACGAATTTTATATATCTAACCTGTTAAGATACGATTAAAAATATGTTATTTTATTAATTATAAAGATATGACTAATTATTTTAATGTTACTCAAAATTTAAATATATATTATAATATTATAAATATATATAATACATATTTTATATAGAAATGAATGAATTAAATTGATTCAATTGAACTTCTATATATTTAATTGAAGTTTAATTGATTAAATTAAAGTTTAATTAATTAAATTAAAATTATTAATTAAATATAAATTGATTAAATTAAATTTTTAATTTAATATTTGTGTCTATTCATGTATAATCGTGTCGTGTTAAGTAAAATCGTATATAATCGTATCGTGCCGTATAAAATGTATACATTTAAACATATTAAGTAGATTGTGTCTTGTCGTATAATTTATACACGTTAAGTTAATCGTGTCATATCGTATTAATACGGATTTTAACCGTATCGTGTTTGTGTTTCAAATTTTTGACACGATTAGTTAATTATATCGTGTTCGTGTTTGGTATAATCGTATCATATTCGATTGAGACACAACACGAATTGTCAGCCTTACTTTTAACAACTAAAAAACAAATTTTGAAATTTTAATAAATTAACTTTAAAGATAAATTTTTAAAAAATTAATAATTTATTTTTTTATTATTTAAAATAACGTTTATTCATTTAATATTGTATGAATTTTAAATATTGTTTTGCAATATATCGCACGAATTTTCTATATTTGAGATGTTTTTGTATTGATTATTTAAAGTTACATATATAATCTAATAAAATTTTATAAGAGTTTATAACTTTTGATCGTTACCAATGACTGTAATTATAAAACAATCTGTATATTCAAATTACATAATTTTTCATTATTATTTTAAATAATATTTTTATCAAATCACATAAAATAAATAGTTAATTTTTTAAAAATTAATTTTTTGTTAAATATGATGAATGTTTTTTTTCAGTAATTTACCCAAACACCACCCACGCTAAGGTTATTTTCGTATTTATTGCCTCCAAACCCTATCCGACTCCCTTACACACCCTCAACTCAAATATTTTTTTCTCAAAAAAAAAACAAAAGCATTCATGATAAACTCCATTCTCTTTGTTTTTTTTTTTCCTTTTTTTTTTTTCACTTTTATCTCCAACGCACACTGCCCACATCAAATGGTTTCCCATCAGATTCCATCACCGAAGACTCCTTTTTCCCAGTACGTGCTGCCCATTCCATGAAGTTGCGACTAGACCTAGTTGTTTATGCCTTCCCCCACCCACATTCCACAAATTAGTTGCTTTTCAATTTAATTTTTCTTCATTTACATGTCTTTTTTCTTCGTTTATGTTTTTGTATTTTCATGTTCTCATATGCTTTTTTTTTTAATTTTTTTCTCTTTTTTATTGAAGTAATTTGTTGGTTGATGGGCTTGGGTATCTCAACCTGTATTTTGGGTGCTATATTCAAAGTTTAGTTAAAAGATATTGTATGGATTGGACCGGATTTAATATGGATCTATCATTTCTGATTCACACATCTGAGCTCTAGATGGCCTTTTTAAATGCTATGTATTTTTTTTTACACCATTCAAAAGTTTAATTCAAAACATGTTGATACTCCACTCAAAAACTTAACTATGGTTTATAAACTATATAGATTGGTATTTTGGATGTGACAGGTGCCAGCTTATCTAAGGGTTTAAATTGAATGAATATGGTCAGTTTGGTATTACTTTTAAGAAAATCGATTTTTGGAAAAAAAATTTAGAGTTTCAAAAATTATTTTTGAAGAAAAACAGATAAATAGATAATTTTTTTAAAAACAGGTTTGAGAAAAACAATTTATAAAAAATTTAAAAAATCGGTCAATTAAATCAAAAAAATTATAAATCTGTTTTTTTGACATCCAAAAACAATTCCAAACATCTTTAGATTATTATCAAAAATATATGTTTTATTATCGTTTTTCTTTGTTTTTTTTTGACAAATTTTTACCAATTTGTAGACTAAATATAACCAGGATTAGAAATTTGGTTCATTTAGTTAGTGTATCATAATTCACTATCCCAATAGTTATCTTTTCTAGTCTAACTTAATCCTTTATAAATAGCAATCCCTTTGTTCTGTATTCCATAACCTTTCTATTCCATTGTTATTTCTACCTCACAAAAGGATAGACAATCTTTAGTCTAAGGTCTTAATTATACAAGATAACTAGGTAAGTAGTGACACCAATTGAAATTTTGTCTCTCCATTTTTCTTTTGATTGCATTATTTTTCATATCCTATTTACTTTTTCTTTAAAATTTGTTTATCTCGTGTTATATTATATAATATGTTGAAGTACATATACTTTAGTTTGTTTTTAAATTACTATGCTGATATTTTTGAGCTATTTTCTTAAGCTTATTGTTTTCTTTATTTATAAAATGAACTATTTTATTGTATACTTACTTGTTACTATTACTTGCATCTTCTTCATAAACTATCTGATTTTTTGTTTCCCTGCTAAGGTTTGATGTGTTTTTATTTGAAAATATGATTAGCGTGTGATTTGTTTGCATCCAATGTTATATGTTTATATATGTCGAAATATGTATCTTTCATTTTGTTTAAAAAATTAAGTTGATATTTTTTCTTAAAGTTCTCTATTCCAAAAAAAAATTCTTGACTTCGATGAATGTTGAAGGCCTTTCAAGAGAAAATGTGGCAAGTCACCTTCAGGTTGATTGATTGTAAAAATATGCCCTGAAAAGGTAAAACAATATATATATATATATATAGTGCTCATAGCAACTGATAATGATTATTTGATTCTAATGTTACAAGTTTGCTATGAATGATCACTGCTCATTTCTATTGCTATGTATCTTTATATATAAATAAAATTTATTTTTCTTTCATATTTTTTCTTCTCAAGAGAAAATTTGTCAAACATGATATAAGAGAAAGAAAAATAAGAAATTATTTTTCCTCTCTAGAGGGAAAGTTCCCAAACAAGACCTTAAGTGATAATTTCTTTTGTTTTCTTTGAACAAGTACGCTATACTAATTTATTGATTGAAATTTCTTAAATATTATTTTTTATTGGTTTCTCAAGTCTAATGACAACAATTATTAAAAAAAGAAATGGATAAAGTATTTTTATTTATTTTTTTCAAATTTTATGATAAAAAGGGAATAGGAAATCAACAAGCATCTAGACAAGTTGTAGTGCTTGGGTTGTCATCTCCATTTGGTGTAGAAATATTCAAGTTGGCTATTTTGAGAGCACTTGAACCAATTGTTCAACAAGTTGCAATTTTTGTACTGATACAATGGATAACTCTCATCCATACCCATTTCCCAATAAACACATCTAATATTTTATGATGTTATAAAATGACATGAAAAAATTTCAATTTTGATGGCCTGCCGGCACAAATGAAACTTATTGGTTTTGATTTTAGAATTTGTATAGCACTTATCAAAATGTCTAAAAGAGATATAGGCATTGTTTAGGAGTACCAAGTAAGTTTTAAATTTTTTTTATTTAATTTACCGAAATTTTTAATTTTTTATAAGTTGCTTATTTTAGATCTGTTACTGATAAAAATATCTATCAATTTTACATGTTTTCAAAATTTAAAAAATTAAAAATATATATTTTTAAAAAAACTAATTTTCCAAATGCAATACCAAATAATACCATAATCTTCTAAAATTCTTAAAAGAGATGTGATTTTCAGAGCATTTAAGCTCTTCAAGCTACTGTTATTTTTGTGAAATTCCATTTCCTAGACTATTTTTGCTGGCTGAAGGTTAAATTAGAAATCAGCTTAATGTGACTGGTTGAAGGTTAAATTGGAAATTAGGGGTAGATTGTAATTAAAAAAAATATATGTTCACTGTATTGTTTATATAAAAAGAGGCCAAATCACAAAGAGAAATACTGATAATATTTTATTTTCAATATTTTTGTAAATATTCATATAATTGGCTTATATTATTAAATTTAAATTGTTAAATAAAATAGTAAATTTAAATTTTGTTGATATAAATCAATTATACTATTAAAAAAAGTATTAAAAGTAAATTATTGTTAGTATTTCTCAAATCACCAACTCTAATAAGTACAGGCAAAAAGGAATCTAATTTACTTTTCCTTTTCTTTTTCCTCTCAATTTTCCTCCAAAGCATAGAGACTTCCCTGAACCATTTAACAGGACATCTAATGTACTTTTTATTGCCCAAAAATTCTTTGATTTTCAAATTTTCACATTAACCATCAAGAAGCAATGAAGGGTTCAGAGATGGCATCGTCTCAAACCATTAAAACCTGCCAAAGCAATGCCACTAAGCCACAAAAACCCTTCTTCAGGCCAGCCATAGATGATACTAAAGCTGCACTTCAAGATCCAGTAACCTCTCTCTCTCCTCTCTCTCTCTCTCTCTCAGTTATTCAAACAGTCATGGTTTATAATCTATTCTATGATTCTATGTTTATACTTTTTATACGGTTTCAATTTTTTCCCCCTTGAAATTATAATGAACTTTTTTAAATTGTAGATTCTTAGATCGGATCCGATAGAGACAGAGGAAGCAGTGCTGCGATTGCCTCCTTTCCCTATTATCAGATCGAAACACCAATCTTAGTGAGTTTAATTGATTGATTTGGGGTGTCGAGGTTTTAAATTTCCATTAGATCATTTGAATGTGTTCTGATTTTTCTGCTTTTTTTTTTCTTTTTTTTAATGGTTAAAGAAATTGAATCAAGAATTGATAGATTTTCATGCTAGTGGATTTGAAAGTGGATAGAATCAATTCAAATCATGAAAGTTATGATTTCCATTTTTATAAAAATTGGTCCTTTTTTTTTACTAATTATTGATGCAATATTTTTTTTATTGCTGTTTAATATTTGCATGCTGTCTGTGATTTGCTGAAGAAAGTAATCTAAGATAAATAGATTTCTCAAAATAAATTTGATATTATTATGTGGAAAATTTTTTCACAGTTATCATAAGGAATATATTTTTTACATATAAGAGATTGAAAAATAGCTACAGTGAAATTCTGATATCTTTCCACTGTGTTCAACTGATAAAAGCCAAATGTTGAAGGAAGTAAAAAGCAAAATAAAAGGCATTCTAGCACTGAAATATAGGTGGCATTATATAAGAACAATAGCATATTTGTTGAAGTCAGGTAAACTGCATCATTACTTGATAAAACTTATATATTTTATCAGTAAAAATTAATTTATTTTTCCTTTTTTTTTCTAAACTTGATCATAAAGTTCTATTTCATCGAAAATTAGTTGTCATTGCTGGATTTTGAAGTACCATGTTGAACCAATTCACTGGTTTTCAATATGAACAACAGGCCATATGTGTCCGTCTAGTTGGTTGTTATTGGTTTAATAATTTGTTTATATGCAAACTTATCTCATTTGGACTCATTTAGAAATTAGAACAAACTTTTGATGGATATCTGGGATTTCTGTAGGCAACGTCAATGGAAATTTTAGGTGCGCCCAATTCCAGTAAAAAATACAGAACATTTGCTGTTGTGATTTGATCTTTATTGATCAGAGCATAAAATCTTTCTTATATCCAGCAGTACAGTAACACCAATCTTCACTAAATTAGAAGCTAGTGTTCTTATAATCTATTGGATTGAAATAAAATAATTCAAGCACTTAAATGAAATTTATTAGGGGACTACGATCAACCACCCCCATTTACCTATATAAGGATGAGTCTGCGAGACAGTACACACATTGGAGACAAAAAAAAATTAAAAAAAAATAGAAGAAAAGCTTAGCACTAGAAATTAGGATAGAAAATAGAGAGCTATGAGGAGAGAAAGTGAGAAGAAGAAAGCTTAGTGAGGTTAATGCTAAGAATTAGTGAGAAAAATGTGATATAGAAAATTAAGGAAAAGAAAGAAAAAGAATATGTTTGTGAACACATATTCTTCTCTCTACATTTATTAATTCACTCCCTTCTTCCTTAAATAGCTACTGCCCAGATGGCTATCATCTTCAACCCAAAGAAAAGACCTTCATTGCCATTAACAGCCCAGCTCCTCTCTTCATGATCACGCCATTTCGAATTAACTCCCTCGTTTCCTTATCTCTTCATAAGATGCAGCATTATCCTTTAATCATTCTTTCAAACTCATGATCTAACAGCTCCAAATTCTTTCTTGAATGTTAATCTTATTAAAAAGAAGAAACTGATTTATAATATTTTGTGGTTTCCATGGATTGAATGGTTTGCTTATTTCTATTAATTATTCAAGTATTTGCTGCTCCTTGTTTATATATTGCTCATGAACTAACAAATTTTCATTTCATTCTCATCCTTGTTCAATCTCTATAAAAGGACCTATTTAATTGATGATCTGCGGGTTATTAACTCCTTTGTTTAGCTATGTATCTTGTTATTTTCAGTCTTTTAGTTTTCCAGTTTCACTTGTATATCTTAATTATTCCTCTCCTCTCTTTGTTATTTAATCATCAAAATAATTGTATGTTAAATATAAAACTCTGCGGAAAATTTGTTTTCTTTTGGGATTATATGTTGCCTTTCTGATGGATTCACAGCATGATTAATTCGAAATTTTAACTGTTTTTGTAATGAAGGGAGCAAATATCGAAACTTGATGTGCCTGGTTGCTGCTACTGCAGTTTGGCCTGGCTGTAGACCAATTTGATGGGGAACTGTAGAGTTAACTCTACAACTACTCCCACCAGCAGGAGTGTGCTCTTTCTTCGTGATTTCCCGCATCTCATTCTGCAAAAGCAGGAATTGGTTTTTGTTTCGATGAATATTGCTTCTTGCCGTTTTTTGTTATACTTATTGGGGATTTCGTTTTATTCTTGGGTGTATATATGCCGTTAAATCTTGTGACTGTGCTTGAAATTGTGTGGTGGAGATTTCTCGCTATAATCCAAGAGCAAATTTTGGAATCTTTTGTATTGTTGCAGGATGAACTGTTTATATCCAAGATTATCATGTCTAATGCCTTCCTCCTAGATTTGTTATGGTTGATTAAAACCCATCACAGCTATCGTTAAAATTTCATTATGTTTGATCTTGTTGGGCGGATATGAAGAGGTCGGACACATGAGAGGTCGAAGTATTAATGTATACAATATTTTTATATTTAACTAGAATGTAACCCTCACATTGCATCAAGGAGGAAAAAATTTAGATAGTTTTATTAGATTATTTGATAAAAAATAAAAAATTTATAAATTGAATTTTGTTTAACCTTTAGAACGAAAGCAAAAAAAAAACAAAAAAAAGCTGATAATGAAGAATTTATTGTTATTAATTAATATTAAAATTAATAAATTGCTATCATGAAACTTAATGAAAATTAAAGGAAGTATACAATATTTTATATATGAACAAAAATTAATTATTTGGTTCATTGAAATTAATATTTCTATGTGAATTATTAATTTTTGCTATATTATTTTATATAATTGTTTTTTTTATATAATTGTTAGTAGTTATATATGTGTATATATATATTATGTATAATTATACAATTACTAACAATTATATAACTTTTATAATATTCTTTTATATAATTGCTGACAATTACATGTTTTTTTTTATATATTTTCATATAATTATTTGACAATTATATTATTAATTATCATAACATTTATATTTATATTACTTTTTAAAATTATTTTAATTTTGTTACCTTAATAATAACAATTAATTAATATTAATTATTAAAATATTTTATTTTATTCAATTTTATTATAAAATAATATAAGTAGGATCCACTATAATTTTTTTTTCATTTGAAATTCTCTCTCCTTTTACATTTTTTTGCAAACTTGTAAATTACTCATGCAAACTTTGCAATAGACACATCAGCAATTGCAATTAGTTTTGAAATTCGATAAAGATGTTCAAGATTTTTCATAATCATATATACTTGAGATAGATTTCCAATATATATATAGAGAGAACCAAAAAACCAAACAAATAACATTTTATTCTCAATCTACAACTCAATTTAGTAAATATTTCATATTTTTAAAGAAAATAAAATTAGAGTAAATAAAATCTGTCATAAAAAATGGAGAATGAAAAAAACCAAACAAATAACTTTTTGTTCAATGCTTAACGAGATTTGTATTTTTTAAAAAAAAAAACTATTATGGTTCCTCTTTTACAGGTCTGATTACTATGTTGTTTTTTTAATGGTTGGTCATGCTTTTTTTTAATTTTTTCATCAGTTACTGGTTCTCTGCCTTTTTTAAGTCATTGTTTGCTATTTATTTTATAATTTTTTTCTAAGTACCCGTCATACTTTGCTTTGCTTTGCTTTTTTTTTTTCTCTTCCTTTTTTTTAAGCCATTGTTTGCTATTTACTATGTTGTTTTTTTTTAATTAAGAAAAAACTCAAAATCTTTAATAGTTGTCAGATACACATTGCTTATGGGGGTGCTGGGCCAGCATTTGGACTGTGCAGGACTTTTGAAGATTTGCAGCGATTTCTTAACAGGAGGGAGTCGTTTTTTATATAGAGGGTGTTTGAAATTGCTGTTAGATATATAAAAAATAAATTTAAAATTTTTTTAATTTAATTGTCTGATTTTTTTAATTTTTTATAAAATATTTTTTTCAAATATAATTCTGAAAAAATATCTATTTACATGTTTTTTTTTAAAATAATTTTCAAAATTTAAAAAAATTTTAAAATAACAATTTTTTGTATTTTTATTAAATGTAGTGCCAAACGGGTCTGTACAATTTTGGTAGGACACTTTTCTTACAACAATAATGAACTGTATCAGCCAGTCCAATTTAAATGTATTAATAGATAGATAGATATTGCTTGTAGGGATAGGATAAGATGACATAGAAAATAAGAAAGTGAGGATTAGAGAATAAAATAAATGGAAAGGAGAAGTAAATTGGTAAATTTGACTAACAACTGTCTTCATCCAAAAGTGAGTGGTGGATCACGAATCTGATTAGCCCAAATGGATAGGAATGAAAACTTTAATAAGATTAAGTAAAAGATAATTATCAAGACTTAGCTTGTGTGCACTTATTAATAAACTAGGCATCTCGCACCGCTTTGTGTGGTTATTGCTAAAAGAATTATTGAATTAAAATTTAATAAAATTTATATTTATTGAATCCATAATTTAGTATTTAATTTAATAGAAAGGGTAATAAAATGTAAAAAAAAAATTATAAATCTAAAAAAGAAAGCCAAAAAGATGAAGAATAGAATTATATATGTGGGTGATATTATTTAGTAAACTCAAATATGAAAGGAAAATTTAATAATTGTAACATATGTTTAAATTATGTTATAAATAGATTTAGTGAAATACTATAAATCATTTATTGGGATTACAATCTCTTTCTATTTTCTTCCTGCCCATCTTCACAGTTTAAACTTCTCCAATCCCACAAAGGCAGCCAATAACATTAGTTGCAATACCAATGTCACAACAATTTAAAGCATATTTAAAACTCTTTGTGACATTTAAAGAAGAAAACATTCAAAGTTGTTCGCACGAAGGACAATCAAACCTCATAAAAATGGGTTGTTGTTGATGGGTGATTCAATAATAGCAACATCCTCCAACTGGAATCCATATTTAGGAATTGCAACTGATGGATCATCCATTCTCTTAAGATTAGTATATAAATGGAAGAAAATCTTATATTTAGTCTCAATAGGCTGATAATCACGATCCCCAATGGAAATTTCAAAAAAAATTTGGTGTAATAAATAGTTCCATATTTGAATTTGCCAATATGATTGCGTCTCATAGTGGCCTTCATCATATTATTCTTATATTATGAAGAAACTAAAAATATATTTATGTACTAAAAATTTAATAGCCAGCTCTTGATATGAAAAAACTAAAAATTACAGTATTTCATTTTTTTATTACAAATTTCAAAAATTGACTGTTTTGAAATTTTCAATAGTTGGATTTTACTTTTGTTTAGTTAAATATCTAATTCAATTTTTGAGTTGTTGGACCACTAAAAACTGAACTAACTAAAATTCAGTTTAATTTTTAATTTGTTTAACTGCCAAAAACTTAGTGTAAAAGTTGAATTAGACCAACACTTATTTTTTTCTGAAAAGTTTAACTTGGAAAATGAGTTACCATATATTTATTTGAACTTCTAATTTATTAGATTACTAAAAATTAGTTGTCACTGCTCAACCGAATATATACATAAAAATAAGTAAATTTCATGCTCCATGAAAATTTTTCATTAAGATGGTACAATAATAGGACTTTTCAAGAAAAATCTAATAAATAATGAAAGAAGGCATTAATTAAGTGTGGGGTAGGGGAAATAAAAAAGAGAGAATAAAAAGAGTAGAGAGATGTGGTGTAATATTAGATTCTTTTAACTTTTTAAATTATAAAAGACAAATTTCATGTCACTAATTTATAATTAAAGAATGTCAATTTCATATAGCTCTACCATGCGGGCGAGGAGGCAGAAAATTTTTTGGGGGGGCCAAAAATAATATATTCATGAAACACTCTTCCATCCCTTCATTAGAGATATAGTAAGATCTCTCAAAAATATTCAATAAAATATGAAACATAAAAAAAATTCTCTAGAAAATAAAATATTAATTTATCTTATGTTTCTTTTAATACTCTTAGTCTATGAGATTTTAAGATAATTGCTTGAATTTTTTTTATTCGAGGAAAATTTATAAAAGAAGATGAGATAATATAAAAGATAGATTTTGAGATCTTACTTTTATGCATTGTAAAAGAACAAAACTATGAGGAAAAAAATCAATAAAATATGTTAAAAGTGCGTAAGTAGCCACTCAAAAAATTAAAAATATCAAACGAATTTTAATACGGATATATTTATAATTATGCCTTATTTTCTTTTGTTTTTCCTAAAAAAAGTAAATATATTATACCTTATTAATTAATCATAAATTTGAAATAAACCCTAAAATCCTTTGACCCATCCACAAAACATTAAAAGTTCGAACGACCGGTCTCACAAAGAAAGCTTAGAGGTTGTTTAGTTGTGAGAAACATTTTTTGTTTTCAGTTTTCAATTTGTTTTTTTTAGTTTTCAATTTTTTAAACTTTGAAAATTGAAAATAGAAAACCATGTTTATTTTGCATATGTTTTCAATGATTTTGTTTTATAGTTTTTCTATGAAATTCATTATTATTATTATTATTATTATTATTATATTTTGTAATTTTTGAGTCTAGAGACAAGGTCTATAACTCTTTGGCTTATATTGCTAATACCTTCTCTTTTGGTATTTCTCGCTGGTTTTATCTCTTTGCTTTTGGGTAGCAACCCCAATTAATAGATTTGAAATATATGGTTTTTAAGGTCTATACGTTAGATAGATTATCAGATAGATGTGGGTAGATTAAGAGGTTAAAAATATGTGGAAATGTGGTTTTCATGCCATGAGAGTGTTGTGTTTCAAAACAGTAAAGTTTTGAGGGATGCTCATGCTCGTGAATGGGATTTCACGGCCGTGAATATCATGGCTCAGGGTCACAACTATGACATGGGGTGTTCATGCTCGTAAAGATGACTTCAAGCCCATGAACTAAGGTCAGTAGAGTTGGTGAATAGAACCACATTTTTCTCTTTCTTTCATGTCTTGCACTTGCTCTTACCAACTACCCTATGCCCCTAAAATCCTTCATCACATGTCAAACTTCTCATCTCCATCTTTTTTTTTTTCTTTTCACTTAAGTTTCCATATATCTAAAGTGAGAGTTTAAGCTTAAAACAAAGGGTACAGAGTTGTGTTAGAGAGTTTGGTGTTGTTTTCTATTTCAAAGATTTCATAAGATGTTTTTCATGTGTTAAGGATCGCTAGAGACATGGGTGATGATCACCGATGGGGATAGGCAAGCTAGGAAGCTTGAAGTGTTAGGCTCCACTGTTAAAGGTTAATACATATATGTATTTAAATTTCAAATTTTGTATATTACCAGGTATTATGCCATAAGATGACTTAAAAATGTGATTAATGATATAAACGGTTTCTAAAATGTATATGCATAATGGTTGTGTGATATAAGTGCTCGAAATGTCATGAAAATGAGTTATGATATTATGTTGATTAAAGAGACCTTTGGACATGATTTGTGTTTAAAGTGATTTGTTTTTATGTTATAGCATGATAAGAGTAGGAAAATGTGATGAATGTTGATAGGAATGATTGACATTGGTCAATCTTATAAGCCCTTGCTTGGATTTCAAAGTATGATCTGTTTTGGCTTAAGTTTTTGTCTAAAAATTTCAAAAATTCATGTCTGTGATACAATAGTAATGTCATGAATATTGCACACAAGCACATTTCATGCTCGTGACAAAGGAGTCACACCCGTAAAATATCAACTCACAAAATACCTAGAATGGGTAGAAGCTTTTATGTCTTTCATCACAGTTGGAAAGATCATAAATGCATAGTTTCACGCCCGTAAATAAATAGGCTCAGTTGTGATCATCGATATCCAAACTTTCATAGTTCACCCTCAGATTTTCACAATTTGATTCACGATCAGGAATGTATAGTTTTATGCCCATGAATGAAGTGTATTTTAAAGACAACAACATTTTACAAATACATTCGTGATTTGGTTCATGAATGGGGGTACCTGTGAATATCACATTCACGACCGTGAATATGCAGTTCACATTTGTGAAACCTATTGTTATGGCACAATCTTATTTTTCTTTTATGATCTCATGAGATAATTATGCACACATATGCACCATGATAAACCATAAGTATGAATGACATAGGTACATGAAGTATACATGAATGATTTATATAATTTTGTATAAGATAACGAAAATGTAAAAATAATGTGCTATAAGAACAGAAAATGTTTTTTTGTTAATCTAGAACTTGATATAGGATAAATGGTATGCATTGAGGGAGTTATAATACCATAGGATATATTTATATAAGGACAATGTAGCTAAAGCTTAGGTTAAAGTGCACTTATTTTTCAATTTTATGCGATTGTTAAGACAAGGAGGCTGAATTTTAGGTAAGAGTGCATTTGATCCTGTTTATTATTCAGTCAAAGTGGTTGAAGCTCTTGGAGTGTATCTATTCCGTAACTCACATCTAGATAGTTCAGTTTAAATTTTTGGGCGAAAATAAACTAAAATAAAACAATAATATGATAAATGGTTTGTTGTTTAAAGTTTTGGACAAAAAAATAACAATGAAATTGGAAGTTATAAGCAAAACAAAGTGAAGTAAAGAAAGAGAAAATGATACAGTAAACCAGTTATAAGGAAATATTTGTTATATAGTTATATGACTTGTTGATGGTAATAAAATGTGATATGATATATGGGATGTGAATGTATGTTACACGGTGCTAAAAATTTTTTTTCATAGTATGATATATATATATATATATATATACACACCATTAAACTTTTAGTAGCTTAGCATATGAATTTTTTGCGCGCAGATTTGGAATTTAGAGGATAGTGAAGTTGACATGAAGAAAAAAAAACGCTCATACCGAGAATCAATATAAATCCTTATAGGGTTTGGTTTCATGTGACATTTTTTATTCTTTTGTACATGACATGAGTTTTTGGGTTTAATTTTTGTATATATATTTTTTATTTCAAAGAACATGTATTTGCTTTTAATATTGTATTTTGTAAACAGTTGAATAATTTAGGTCAAGTATAGTTTTATATGAAAGTGATATGATGAGATCAAGATTTAAGCATATTCGTATGACTTTAATGCAAAAGTTTAATACAGAAACATGATAATATAAAATAAAGTTTTACAAAAAAGGAAAATACTTTAAATTTTATAGGTTTTTATATAACAAAATCCTGTAACATCTGCTCATTTAATCGAGAGTAATCCTAATAAATTGGGAGAGTGTTATAAGATTAGCAAAATTTCAAACATATATGTGTTTCAAGTATACAACAACTAATTAAAATCACTTGGTATAACAAAATTTGAGATTAAATATCCATAAAAATGCAGGTTGTGAATCATGTCAATATAATAAAACAACGGAATAAATAAAAACTAATAGTCATTAAGTATAAATTGTACAAAAAAACTCATAAATCATTAGCTTCACTCAATCATTAGCTATAAAGTACCCAAGAGATAAATGAAAAAACCAGTCACCAATTAGAATATTCAAAAGTGAATAGTGTAACATGAAGGGCATAAGGAAATAAATAAAATAAAACCCAAAAAAAGAAAAAACCTAATCTCTAATATGAATGGAAGAAGAAGAATTGATATTAATCTATGAGAAACAAAAGCAGCCAGTTCTTCTTCACAAGGAGTCTTGGTGACAATGGAGAGAGCATGCAATCCGGAGCGCAGCTCATCGGGCGTGTGCAACATAGACCATGTGATGGCGATTTATACACAAATCCATGTTAATTTATATAGGATGATTAATTTCATTACTTCATTATTAATAGTCCCATAACATTTTAAAATGGATTGTTATGATAATAGATAGTTATTCATAACCTAATGTATTACTGAATCACCAACTAAAGTAATGGTATCTGATTGCAAGCTCAAATTCACAAGTACAAATGTAATTTTATAACTCAAGTGTAACTGGATCATCGATTAAAAAGTGTGCATAATTTCAGGTTAAAGCACCAAAGATAACATCATTCATAATTATTAGTTTTGCAGTATTGTTAAACTCCTTAATGACATATCATCTATCCTTATTCTAGACATAAGTTAGATATTATGGACTTATACATATTTAGTTTTCATTATATGAATCATACATCATTATCATTACCTTTTTATTTCACATACCATTCTCATGCTCAAAGCAATTATATAACAATATCATTTTCGTATGGAAAGTTATGCTATCACTACTAATTCATTTCATATCATCATATATCACATATTAGGTGTCTTACCATGCTTGATTCATTCAATATGCGTCACAACTCAATCCTATAAATTCTATACTTTGAAAAGCTCAAATATATATTTTCAATTTTCATATGAATATTTAAAACATTTGCCCACACGTTAGAAATTATTTCTAGGGAGAAAAAGTTGGAAAAACATCACAGAGTGGAAGTTAGAGTCTAGTGCACGTGACAGTGTGCTAGCTCGTGCACTAGTTGCATAGTGTTGTATGTGCAATACATTATTGCACATGTGAAGTGGCATACCTATAAGTCCAAGTTGCACGCAATAGGGCCTTTTTTCTATTTGCGACAAAGCTATCACTCGCGATTTGGGGCCAAAAAATTGTCACATCTCCCATATAATCTTAACCTCACATAATATTGACCAATAAAAATTAAGTCTTTGATTAAACTATCAATTAAAAATCTTGCACTTGCAAAATTACGACTATGCTCTTAATATATCACTTATTCCAAACTTGCCTTTAATTAATTTATCTCATCTTAATAATCATGTCTAAACCTTATTTACTTACTTAAATATTCATATTATTATTTTTTCTTGAATTTAAATTCCAATTAGTGTGGTTTTGCCCTTTAGGTGGAATTGTGATTTAAGCCTAAATTTGCGGACGTTGCACTTGTACTATTTGTAAAAAATAGTAAAAATCTCAATTGAGGATAGGGAGTATATGTATAGATCGTTTTGCTCGAACCACTATAAAAATTCTTGTGTTCATTTTTCTTCGACTTTCTATCTCTTTATCTTTTTATTGTCCATTGCAAAGCAATTTAAAAAAATTCTATTAGCCATAAAATTGTAAATAAACCACCAATTCATCTTCCTTCTTGGTGTACATCTTTCTAACTATTGATATCAAAGTCTAGTTTTCTCATGTAAGACTTAAGTGAGAAAGTAAACATCAAAGATGGCAACGGAAGGGAGTCACTGCCTCAATTCAATATTTGATTGTTCATACTTCACTCTTTAGAAGGTAAAAATATATGCTTATTTGGATAGTGATCTGATTGATCTATGAGATGTTATTCATAAAGAATGGAAGTCACCATCAAAGATGTAAAACTCCTTACCTAACCATATACTCTATCGTACACGGTCAAATAAGAAATGTTATGAGATATTTATTTAAAATTATACATTATTAAAACTTATATATATATTGATGCTTAAAATTTTTTTTTTGTTGTCCACTACTTGACGTAATAAATTGAATTTATTATGTATACAAATTGAAAGGGAAGTTATGATAAACCTAGAAAAAAAAAAAGAAACTAAGAATAGTAATCTTTAAGGAATGAGATCAAGAATCGTTATTATTTTGATTTTGACACAAATTATTATTTTGACATAAGAAATTGACACAAGAAAGGAATGTGGAAATTTCCTTTTATTGTGTCGAAGACTAGGAAGACAAATAAAATAAAATAAAATACCTCCTAGAATCTTTTGTTCCCCCTGCATTTAACCTTTGCTTTTCCGCTTATTATCAATTTGTGTATTCTCATTATTTTCATCCCATGATCTAAATTTGCATGCTTATACAAATAATTTATATATATATTAAAATACATCAAGTGAAATATATAAAATACATATATAGCAAAAATCCACTATAGCGAGGTGGTTACCATTACTGTTCGGCTTCATAAGTATAATCCATTGATACAAGTGACGACTTTTATGTATACATTTATTGCCACTTAGCTCTGCTAAAATCTACACGAGAGAAAATAAACTACCGTGCTGAGTATAAAACTTAGTGGTGTAAAAACTTATAATAAAAATCATTTTGAATGAAAATATACAATTTAAAATCAATAAAATTTTGAAAAAATATTTTCATATATCAAAACAATTAATAAATTATTTACTTATACATAAAAGTAGATGTAAATCATTAAACAAAATCTTCTGAAACCAAAACCATTGACATTCATACTATAAGTATATATTAAATGCAATAAAAATTTTGATCATTCATTAAAATATAAACTTTATCCAACTCATATATTAATAAACCATAAATATATCACTAGAGAAACAAAAGATACTGTCAAATGATAGAAATTTTAGAATCCAAGATAACTACATGACCAAAATTAAATATAATCACATAACCTCAAATAATATCATATGATCCAAGATAACTACATAATCAGTAATTAAATAATATGTATAGTTCAAGATAACCACAAGAGTCATATAATACATCTCATGACTAAAATAACCACAGACCATAGAGTTTCTACCATATTGGCATGCCAACAATTCTCTAGTTTACTGTCTAAGTTAATATATGAGTTTATCGACATAATGTCGAAACATTTATCTTACCAAAATTTTTATAGATATAATCGTTATCAATTTTTCATACAATTATTTAATAGTATAAAAAATTTCCACATGAAAAAAATTAATTTATTTTATTAAAATTTCATATCAACCTATTTATTTCATACCAATATAATTTCTTTACCAAAATATCTTATTTTTATCATAAAATATATTTCTAATAACTTTCTAAATATTTAATATTTTTTATAAATGTTACATATAATTATTTTCTAAAATATTATACATTTTATGTCAAAAACCATATAAAAATCAATTTAAATTGCAATTGGTCTATATTATAAGTTAATGCACAAATATTTACTGTAACTTACTGAAAACTGCCGGCTCATTTCATCTTTTTACTCATAGTTCATGTTCTGTCGGTGCACATGATTAACCATTAAATTCTTAATTGGTTACCGAACCAATAAAAATTACTAAATTTAAATGAAAATTAAACTATCCATTTAATTTTTTGGCTCTCACATTTATGGGTATTTTTCTACCGATTTTATTTCATATTACGTGCTACTAATGCGAAATTTTCAATTATTTTAAAATATTCTGAATAAAATTAAAATTTCCTATTCTCTTCTAATTTTTTTCTTCAATTTATTTAATTTTTCCTTCATAATTTTATTTTCTATTTTTTTCTCCAACAATCTATTTTCAACTTAAAAATTCCTATTAATTCAATAAATGGTCTAAAAATTTCAACTAAATTTATATAATTACTTTGACCCATTATTCTCCATTTTTCATCATCAATTTCACTAACAAATTATATTCAATAATGTTAAATATTGAGGGGTATTTCCATTATTTTGATGATAACAAATAAAATAGCAATATTGTATTTAACATACTTGTTTTCTATATTTTTTTAAAAAAATATTTTCCAAAAATAAATTATTTTCCAGAAACAAATGGAGCCTTAGTATTACAAAATCTCTTTTGATTAAAAATGATTTAGGTTTTAAGAGGGATCCATTATCTACTCTCTCATCTAGTTCCAGTCATTTTGTAAAAGTCTTTACATCTCAAATTTCTAGTATAGAGGTGATAGAAAAAGAAGCACACACGAAGGCACATACTAGACCTCACATTCCAAAAGAAATGGAAAAAACTTATAATGTTTTAAAGTCAAGCCTCAAATGACAAATCATGCATTTTGTTTATAAAAAAATATGCTCATTGGACACCCCACACACCATATGCATGCTTATGCATTCATCATAATTCGAGCAATGTGGTAAGAACCAAAACTTATGTAAAGTGGCAAGTGAAGAAGAAAATTTCTAAACAAAATTTACAATATTACTATTGCATGAAAGTAAAACATTTTTATTTTCAATGTTTTATAAGGAATATTATTTTGAACCTTCTAGCACTAACCCCCATAGACCTAAATTTAAATGGATATCAAAAGACACAATTACTTGATTTTTGTAGGTACAATATGCAATAATTGACATCCCTCAACAATCCTAAACTAATGATATCAAAACACCATAATTGATATCAAAATGAGAAAAATTATAAATTGACTTGAGGGGGAAGACTTAAAGGAGAGCAACCAAAGGAGTGTCTAACAACAAGTGACTAATTTATCACAATGGGACTCAAGAGGATACAACTGAAGGAGAGCTAGCCATGAAAGGAGGAGTAATTTTTTTCTTTATATCATTATTTTGAACCCCTATGCATCTTTCATTTTATTCTAACAATTAGTATTTGTGGCATATAAAAGTTTTTTTTTCGGTATTCCTATTTTCCCAATAATTGATATTTAAAAAAAAAATTATACCCTCTTTACATCTTTACTCTACGTTTCAAACCCTCTTTTGTCTTCACTCCAACTCTATTTTGATCTAAGCAGTGTATTAATCCTTTTTGATCTTGCCAAAAAAGTAAAAAAGTTTGATGAACAAAATATTATTTGCTAAAGGGGAGAAAATATGAGCAAGATTTTTGAAAACTTATATTTGATTAAAGGAGACTATTTATTTGAAAACATATTTGACTAAGTGGGAGAATATTTTGAAAGCAAGGGGGAAAACCAAATTTTTCAAAAAAAAATTGCTTGGCATACATTTTTAAACATTTTAATTTTTGCGGAATTTGTTTGTCAAAATCAAAAAAAGAGAGATTGTTAACCTAAGTGGTGCATTTCTATATTTTGATTTTGACAATCAAATTGAGAAGACACTAATGCATTTTGTATGAATAAATTTCAATTTATCAAACACTTGGTGCAAATAAAAAAGTATGCCAGATTTGTGATTTGTGATTGCTAAAAAGAAGTGATGCCCACAATGAAGATTTTGCAACAACACTATAGCTTTAGCTACTGTAATTGTTCTAGTGTTGAAAATGTTAAAATTCCAGAGAGGTTTGTAACTATAATAGCAACCGCAAGATTTGTAATGACAACCAACCAAAAAGAGACCAAACA
The DNA here is from genome assembly GCA_023653625.1 of Triadica sebifera. Lineage (NCBI taxonomy): Eukaryota > Viridiplantae > Streptophyta > Magnoliopsida > Malpighiales > Euphorbiaceae > Triadica > Triadica sebifera. The sequence continues at coordinate 30,692,325 of CM042902.1, forward strand.
AAGGATGTCATATGTCAAAGGGTTTGTAACACCCTCCGTTGTAGTCGAAAAAATCTCACAACTATACCGACAGGTGCTATGAGTTATTTTATAGAAAACTGATTGAATTAAAAATTTTCGTATTTAAATCATGTTTAATATAATTATGTATAAAACTATCATAATATAAAATTCGATCGAACGATTGATATAATACAAAATATAAAATATATTTTTCCGGCTTCACTAGCCCCGTATTACAAATACGTCAAAATAGAAATCATTATATGTTCTTAAAACCAAAGACATGTAAAACAAACCCAAAATCCCATGACATGATAAAAAATATAATATACCATGAACGTATACACACCCCAAATTGGGTTCACTCTGATTGATCTCTTAGGGCTTACAACTCTTTCAATTAATTTCTATCTATTGGCTCCGAATATATGTGTAGAAAATCCACATGCTAAATAAAATAATGTTTAAGGGTATATATATACATAAAAAATAAGTAGTCTGATACAATATTTGATCTCTTAGTTTTTGCCTCTATTTGATTTTTTTAATTTGACATAATCAGAGCGGATGAGTTGTGGTTAAGGGTGAAATGTCACTCGAATCTAGAGCTAGCTGGTTCTCCCCGAAATGTGTTGAGGTGCAGCAATTGACTGTTCTACATTTATATAATGTCATACAATATCATGTTATTCACCTCATAATCATTCATATATATATATATATATATATATATATATATATCAATACTATATCATGTTGCCTGATATTAATATAAATAAGGAACAATCATAAGTTTTTCCTTTTAATAATTCTATTTAGATATTCATTACTGATTTAATTTCCATGTAGTCCGATACTCTCTAATATTTTATTATTACACATGTTCCTATCTTAGAAATCTAAACTCTACTATCCGGATGCAGGACATGAGACATGAGCACTCAACAATCTGAGCTTAAGCCATATTAACTGAGAATAATATATAATGCTAGCAAATCCAGAATCAAGTGCGCTCATATACCAAACTTTAACCACTGGTATGCAAAGATCCATTGCATGATTCTAGACTCCGTAGATCATTTGATAATGCAAAGTAGCAATATCTGTGGTTGCTACGTTTTTTACTCCAGTAAACTTTACCCCATGTCGAAAGCCCAAAAGTACCATGCCTCACATATATCATTTATCCTATGTCAAGTCAAATATTAGAAAATTGAACATTTAACCCATAGCCATTTATCTTTTAATTCATTTTGTTATATGCTATTACTAATATTATATCTCATTTATACATTCTTATACCAACACATAAATGTCAAATCATATATTCCATATGTTATTTTCCATGTATACATACATTTCATAACATGTATTTAACAAACCATCAATTAAGATCATAAACCAAAATGTACATACAATACATTCATCATGTTTCATGGGCGTGAACTATTTACTCACGGCCATGAAGGTATCTTCCACAATTACTTTACCCGTAAACCATCACATGAAAAAAACAGAGCATTGACATGCATAAATTACCTATTCACGGTTGTGACACCACATCATCATGACCTCTCAACCATGACACCAAATCGTAAAATTGTGGTTTCATGCAAGTTCATTTGGTCTCAACATTTACAGCTATGACACATTTGTTCACAAGCGTGAATCATGTATTTTTAGCAATATGAAAATAGAGCATTCAAGCATTTCATACAAAATCTCTAAAGATTAACCATTGTTAGTTATTCATATCAATACTTTCATCCTTATACCATGTCTACAATGTTTCTAGATTATTTTAAGCCATAATATATTTCATATGTCATTTAACATTTAAAACCATATGACTATATTATTAATAAGCCATAATATATTATTTTATCATTCTTTCACATTTACAGAATATAGAAACACATCAAGATGCATGAAAAATGATTTAATATACCTATATGTACCTATTTTTTTTTTTTACCAAAATAGAGACTTAACTAACTTTCCAAACTTTTCAAGATTGTTTTTCCCCTTTTGATGTATTTGTTTGCTCACTAGCAGAACCTATTATCACAAAAACGCTCTAATCAGAACCTTATAACTATAAGCAAGCTAAACAAAATCCTAAAAACTGAGTTCTACCTATATCTTGGCAAAATTTTATCAAACCTCCATGTTTTCTCAAGTTTTCAAGCTTCAGCAATGGTATTTTAGGGTTAGAAAGAGTGGAGAAGATGACTAAAAAGTTTTTAGGTGTGCTAGAGGGTGATCTGAGGTAGTGAAGATGATTTAAAGTAATATATGATGCATAGGAAAGAGAAAAGTGTGACTGCTCATGGTCAACCAACCTGTGTTCTTGGGCATGACACTTACGTCACAGGCATGAAACGTCATTCATGGTTGTGAAAATTCTTCACATGTATGAATGTTCACAGGTATGAATGTTCTTTCTTCTCAAAACGATCCTGCCATATTCAAAATTCTGCCATTTTGGACTATAATATGACTTTTCACAAGTGTGAATAGCCATTCACATGCATGAAAGCTTTCCATTTCACAAATTAAAACTTAAACTTTAACACACCTTAACCCTAATTTTTTTCTCTAAATATATAGCTCATAGGCTTTACTTTATGGACATTCCAGGGTTTGGAGTTAAATGAGAATTGCAACCGCAACTTAGAGAAGTGCAATTGCAATTGTAACAATTGAAGAAATCCAAATTGGATAAAGGAATTCGATGTGAAAAGCATAACCATAAGAAGTTCCACGAAAATAAGATTGCGACCAAAGAAGAATAATAAGAAGAAGTGTGAATGCAAAATTCATACAAACTTGATCATTGGAGTCTAGAGCTAATCAAACCTAACCATGTGTATTACTTGTTTAAGAGTGCAAAAAATATCGACCACGAGAGAGGAAGTGTGACCAAGATTCTGAGTCTAACAACAAATATTAAAAGCTGCAGAAAAGATAGTTATTGGAAAGGGAACATTATACAACGACTCTTTGGAGGGTTTAAACTATAAATACATCATTTAAAAAGCCTTAGAATGAAATGAAAAAAAAACCCTTATGCCCAAGTTTTGCTAATTGAATTCTCATTCTTTCTTGTAATATTCTATTATATTTTTGAGTGATGAAATGATTTTAAGTGTTTGTCCATAAATCACTTGAGGTAAAGGTTTAGGGTAAGCCTAAGAAAACTCTAAGAAGGGTTTGAAAGTTAGTTTAAGCAAAACTCTTATTATAAAGAGTTGAGTTAGCCAAGAGAAAAATACTAAATAAGGTTAGAGTATGAGGCCGCAAAAAACACTTAAGATTGGAAGTTAGTCCCAACAAAAACTTTAGATAAGGCTATATGTGAGTCTTAGAAAGACACACTTGTACTATTTGTGAGAAATAGTAAAAATCTCAATTGAGGTTGATGAGTGGATTATTGAATCATTTTGCTCGAGCCACCATAAAAATCATTGTATTCATCTTTCTCCTACTCTCTTATCTATTTATCTTTTTATTGTCCATTACAAAGCAATTTAAAAGAATTCCGTCAGCCACAAAATTGTAAATAAATCATCGATTCATCCTTCCTTCTTAGTGCACTCTTCCCAACAAATCCTATTTGTAGCAAAATAAAATCAAATTTGTAATCAACCATGTCAAAGATAACCAACATAGATCCTAAAGAAATTGATGGAGTTAGAATAACATGAAAATTAATGGAGTTCGAATAACATGAAATGTCTAGCTCGACACTAAATTTGAATTCAACAAGTGTGTCATCCCTCTTGCCTCCTCAATCTCTAGGATTTGCTACCATCTTAACATTCTGATACTTCTTTACACTCTTCTCCGCTGTAAGACATACTCCGTCGCCTTCAATTCTTTTATAGGCGTCAATTTTACTGCTAAAATCTATATCAACCCTTTCCATTTTCAGCAGAATCACTTTTTGAATAATTTCATTTTATCAATATTAATAAAGTGTCACATGTCGGTCTCTCATATCCTAATTAAATTAAACGGGTTTGTGGATTGGGAATTTATATGTATTTGATCTAAATTTTAGAAAGTTTAGGGTTGGAATTACATTTTAAGATATAGTTTAGGACGAATTCGCCCTTTGGCTTTTTTTTTAAATTATTTCATAGATTGGTCCCACGGTGACTTTGAAACTGCGCTTCTCCAATAACAACTGATAAAATCGTATGCATCTCTTCCCCAACCTTCCTTTTTTATTTTTCAACAAACACCCAACCCTAAACCTAAATTCCAATTTATCTTCAGTTTTCCCATTTGAAATTTCCCTTCATAGATACGTCAAAGCTTAAAATCCAAGCTTGAATTCTCTGAGAATTTTTGTTTTTTTCCTTCAATTTTCGAGGCAATGGATAGCTCAATTTTACTATAATGATCAACGTAGAATTGCTTACGTTTTTCCTTTTAGGACGCCAGTTGCATGGGCTTAAGCGATGCCTGAGCTTCGAAGAGGTGTACGAAGAGGCCGCGCTGGGGTAGAGCCGCAAAGCAGGCAACAGGAAGAATTTTCTCCGCCTCAAAATTACGTCAAGACTCGTGCTGCAGTTGCTAGAGAAAGTAAGAGGCCGAGGACAAGATTGGAAACGAAGCGATTGAACCAGGAGAGACAAGGGAATAATAAGGTGATTGTAATATCGGAAAGAGAGGATAGTGCTTTTTTGAATTTGGAGAGGAAAAACAAGGGGAAGAAAATTTTGGCTGTTGCTGCTGTTGAAGTCAAGGAAGACAACGTTGACAAGGAAAAAGTTGCTGAAATGGGTGACGATAGCGGTGGCTTGAGTGCTAATAAGGCTGTTGGGCAGGAGGAGGAGGGGAACACTGCACCTTTCCCTGAAAAGGTATGGTTTTTGGACGAAGTTTTTAAAATTTTGTCCACTTTTTATTGTGTTGTTTTCCTTTTTCCCTTTTAATTTCTGGGTATAACTGGTAAGTTTCACTTGTGTCATAAATTGTATTTTATACATGTTTTCATGTCAGAGCATAACGATTTTAACTGGGCAGATTGTGGTGTTTTTGGCCAAATCGATTTTGATGTGTTTTTGGTCATTGTCCTGTTATACAGAAGGCTTTTTATATCGCAGTGGAATCTTATCTTTTACTCTCGTAGTCGTGTCTGAGTCCTTGAATGCATGATGTTTTAATTGTTTAGCTCAAGATACATATTTCTAGTGCTTTAATCAGTGAAAAATTGACAATATGGTCGCAGAGTTATTTGTGTAGCCTTTTCTTAGTTCTATTTGTGTTGCTTTGGTGTTTGTCACTACTGGATTGTTGCTCATTGCCAAAGTATCATGTGGTAGTCTGATTGTTATTATTCTGTTGAAATTTTCTTGGTTTGTATAACTTATACATCTTTGGGCCATGGGCATATGAGGGAGCCTATTGGGAATGGTTTAGCTTTCTTGTTGTTTTTGACTGGGAGAATACATCTCTGGTTAGGAGCAGGCCTTTCCATATGCATTCATATATAAATTCTTTTCATTAATGCCTCTGTTTTGATTCTTTCCACTGAGGGTTGTTCTATTATTGTATTGGTCTAGAACCATTAGGAATTTACTTTCAAAGTTGCTTATATAACAGTTTCCGCTTCTAATGTTGCATTTGTCTTTGTGGTAATTATAGAAGGTTTATAATTTTCTTTTCTAAGGTTCAAGTGGGAGGATCACCTATGTACAAAGTTGAAAGGAAATTGGGTAAAGGTGGGTTTGGTCAGGTGTTCGTCGGTCGTCGTGTTGGTGGAAATGAACGAGGTCCAGGGCCCATGGAGGTAAAATTAGCATAGTAATGTTATTATCTCGTTGTATATAAGCCTAATGATGTTATTAACTTTTTCTCCAAAATATGTTCTTTAAGGTGGCTTTGAAATTTGAGCACAGAAACAGCAAAGGTTGTAATTATGGCCCTCCATATGAATGGCAAGTTTATAAGTACGTTCTTTCTTCTTCTTCTTCTTGTTTCTTTGTGAGGCTGTTTTGAGATTTAACATCTGTATTTTTCTGATTCTAATCATTTATTGTTGTTCTATAGCACTCTTGGTGGCAGCCATGGAGTGCCCAGAGTACACTATAAAGGAAGGCAAGGAGATTACTATGTCATGGTATGATCTAGAAACTCATTGCTTTTCATCTCTCCATTTTGATTTGTTAGTTTAACTTCAAAATCGTGCATTTTCAGGTTATGGACATGCTAGGGCCTAGTCTTTGGGATGTATGGAATTCTTCTGGGCAAGCGTGAGTATTTCATGCATCTCTTGGATTAGTTTTTATGCGATTGCATGTAATTTTGTTGTTTCTTTTTCCTTTGTACTTGCTGGAATGGGGTAACAGTTTTGTGTAGGTTCTTTTCCTCCTTCCTCTTCGTATGATAATGATATATCACATTAAGCAAATCAGTAGTTCTTCTCTTCTCTTCTTGGTGCAACTATTAAACTTTAAATGTTTGCCATGTAGTTCTACTATATTTCCCTGTATTTATGTGCATTCTTTTTTCTTGTTTCTATAGAATGTCCTCAGAAATGGTGGCGTGTATTGCTGTTGAATCTCTATCAATTCTAGAGAAGATGCATTCTAGAGGGTATGTGATCTACCTGCTGTTATAGATTATGATTTTATTTTATTTTTCTCGGTCAAATGTATGAAATCAGAATTTGACATTAGAGGATAGCCATTGATTCTAGCTTTAATAATATTGTTTTATCAAACTTTGGATTCAAATACATCCTTTTTTCATTTTAGCTATGTGCATGGAGATGTAAAGCCGGAGAACTTTTTACTTGGTCAACCAGCTACATCACAAGAGAAGAAGTTATTTCTTGTTGACCTGGGATTAGGTGAGAAACTTTCTTAATCCTTTTAAGTATTTTAATTTCAATAAATTTATGTTCTTTTGATCTTATTGTTACATAATACAACAGCTACAAAGTGGAGGGATGGTGGAAGTGGGCAGCATGTCGATTACGATCAGCGACCCGATATGTTTCGGTAAGAGTTAAGGGCTTTCATGTTTCTACATGGGGTTCATGGTCAATCCAATTATCTAACTGTTTCTCATGATTCTTTTCTTTTTAATCCTCCTAGAGGAACTGTTCGATATGCTAGTGTTCATGCTCATTTGGGAAGAACTGCTAGTCGGAGGGATGATCTTGAATCTCTAGCATATACTCTTATCTTCCTGCATCGAGGCAGATTGCCATGGCAAGGGTATCAGGTACAACAATACTCACTACAAGCGTGCATGTGTATGTGCATATGTACAGTTGTATATACAAGCAAAGTGTAATATATCATTTCAGTGGGTTTCCTTGTGAGAATTATATGCTTACATTGGTCCCCTTTTTTCTTCTTTTAAATATATTGTAGGGTGATAACAAGTCCTTCCTTGTTTGCAAAAAGAAGATGGCAACATCTCCTGAAATGTTATGTTGCTTTTGTCCTCCTCCTCTCAAGCAATTTCTTGAGATTGTGGTGAATATGAAATTCGATGAGGAGCCAAATTACTCCAAGTTGGTGTCATTGTTTGAAGGCCTGATAGGACCAAATCCAGCTATAAGGCCCATTAACACCGAGGGTGCTCAAAAGGTAGTTATGCTGCCAATTGAATCTACAAGTATGTTTTGCCTTTCGATTAGCTTATTAGTTATGTATAACCATATCTCGTACATTATGTCAGATCATCTCCCAAGTTGGTCAAAAACGTGGTAGGTTGAATATTGAGGAAGAGGATGATGGGCAACCTCGGAAGAAGGTTCGTCTAGGGGTTCCTGCCACACAATGGATTTCGGTATACAATGCTAGGCTGCCGATGAAACAAAGGTAGGACCATGTTTTGATTCATAATTATCATGCTCTTTTTATCCTAAAAATGTTGGATTTACTTGCAAAATTTTATTTTTTACACGTTTCATTGAAGCTGTGACTTATGATTTAATTTAACTTTGAATTTTGATAAACTAATTTTTGGATCAATGTCTTATTTTTGTTGATAGAGCAAGTCAAATTTCTAATTACTGGGATCTATTTAGAAATTTCATTTACATCTCTTTAGAATTAATTCTAATGTGATGAAATCTGAAATATTGTGTCAGTAGGGTCTGAATTCTTATTGATAATTGACTGATTGAAATCTGACATGTGTTGTCTATGCAAATATGTAATGATCATTTTGATAAATAATCAAATTATACTCAATTATCAATAGTCGAAAATTTTGCTCAATTTGCACTTGTCGGTGCATGTATTTTCTTATATTTAATATATGTTTGCTTTTGGTGGTCAAATTACGAATTGAATTTGAATGTTTATATTTATTTGAATAGGTTATGTTATTGCTTCTTTTTTTTTTGGTAAGTCATCTTTGTTTTATTTTTTAATCCTCTCATGTTCTGATCTGCTGCTTTTTGACTGTCCTTAGCTGATATTTAATGGGTTTGGAGAGCCCCCTTTTGTTCTTATAGTTAATCTTGTTTTGTTTTTCATGGGGCATTTCTAATTTAAAAGTACATTATTCTTCATCTTCTTGGTGAATAGAATTTGCTTCTATTATAATAAAGCTTTTGTTCATTGTCCCTTAAAGCCTTTACCTGGAGAAAAGCTATATCTATATTTGGCTGTGTCAATGATGTTGATGGGTGTCTTGGTGAGGATATTTTGGCAGTCTGAGAAGCTTGTCTAGAAGGTGGCTTGCTTCTTGATTTCCATTTCATGAATGTGCTCATGGTATCTTGTCTATTTAAGTACTTATGGTAGTATTTAATTTTCCATTTGTAATGAAATATGAATTAAAAACTAATTGATGTATTTATCCCTGCTTTGTAAGAAAATGTGTCATATGGATGTGGAACACTGGTGATTTTTTTGACTTTTATTATGGAATTCTTGTTGTCATTGCTTCACTAAATGATAAGAGTTCATAGATCATAAAGAAGGGGAAACTGTTTGATGCGCTGGTTGTGATATTCCCTCTATACTGCTGGTTTGACCTACTTCTGCTGTCTACTAGGTACCATTACAATGTCGCTGATGGAAGGTTGGCTCAACATGTGGAGAGAGGAATTGCTGATGGTCTGCTTATAAGTAGTGTAGCATCTTCTTCTAATCTTTGGGCACTAATTATGGATGCTGGAACTAATTTCACAAGCCAAGTTTATGAACTGTCCCCCTTTTTCTTACACAAGGTGAATCTCTATTCTGCACATCTCAATGAATGTGCACTGCACATGTTTTTCTTTCATCTTTTCCATACAAGTAATCAAATGTAGAAACAATGAGCCAAAGTTTCTTCCAAACTAACAGGAATGGATTATGGAACAATGGGAGAAAAGCTATTATATTAGTTCTATTGCTGGTGCGAACAATGGAAGCTCTCTTGTGGTGATGTCCAAAGGTTTGTTCGCATTGTTTATAAAAGTATTTTGCTTTAATTTCTAAATTTCTCTAGAGCTTGTTAGATATTGTTTTTGATATGGTTCTTGCATTTTGTATTTGCTCTTTGCTCCTTGTGTGTAGTTCAATTGAACAAAACCTCTAGATAAAAGAGTCGATCTAGGGGATTTAATCCTCAGTATGATAACAGATGAAGTATACCCTGATAACTTGTTCTTTGAATTGAAAAAATACACACTTCTAAAATCATTAAAAATAATGATTCATAATTGGAATAAGAGGGAAAATTTGTCCATACAGAGAGAGCATTTGGAACATGTTATTTGATGGATCCTAATTGAAAAACTAATAGGACTGAAATGTTATGTCTCAAGCAAATTTTGAGGACCAAAAGTGGCAAATTTGATCAACAGGGACCAAGGTGTTCTTGAGTTGGAGCCTCTGTGGCTTTCAGTAGTTTACTCTTCCTTTATTTAGTGCCTGTTATTGCCTGGGATTTGCTTGTCTCATATTACTTGGGTCATGCTTTTTCTCCACTAGCCTGGAAATGGAGATAGAGATACTCTTCGATTTAAAAAACCTCCATTTTGATATTTCTAATGCAGGCTTGTGTTTGTATTTTAGAAGTCTTGTTAATAAAAAAATTTGTGTGTTTGGAGAAATCTTGAGTTATGAAGTTTATTGTTGGAGAAATATGAGATGTGATGGTACGCCAATATATGCAGGAACTCAATACACTCAACAGTCTTACAAGGTCAGCGACTCATTCCCCTTTAAGTGGATAAATAAGAAGTGGAGGGAAGGATTTCATGTGACTTCAATGGCAACTGCTGGAAGTCGATGGGGTGTTGTCATGTCTCGCAATGCTGGCTTCAGTGACCAGGTTGAATCTCTTATCAGTTTATTATAGCAAAGACGTTTTTCCATATTTTAATATGTTCATGGCAGCATTTATGCTGACTTATTGGACAGAGCAATTTTCTTTAGATTGATTCAGTTACACTGAAAAGCCCCTCATTCATTGTCTGCAATAGGTTGTTGAGCTTGATTTTCTATATCCAAGTGAAGGCATTCATAGACGTTGGGATAGTGGTTTTCGAATTACATCAACAGCAGCAACTTTTGATCAAGCTGCTCTTATCTTAAGTGTCCCAAGGCGCAAACCTGGGGATGAAACCCAGGAAACTCTGCGTACATCTCAATTTCCGAGCACACATGTTAAGGTAACTTCTGGAGTTACAGTATCAGTAGAGCTATTTACTGGATGTTATCTGAATTCTCAGATGGCATTAGGATCTGGATTAAATCTGTCTAAATATTAAAGCATTAGGAATCCATCTTTGCTATGAAATATTAAAATGCAATTTCCATTTTTTATCAATTAAATTGCCTTGCTGTTGACCAAGACCAACCAAATTTTAGTAATGCTTTTGTGCATTGCTAATTTGCCAGCTATAATACTTGAGTGAATACTAGATTAATTCAACACCTTAGTTAGGCACAGTGCAGCTTCATGGTTTTCTTTATTTCAAGCGTCATGTGATACCTCAATATTTGGCAATGGTTAAAAAATGTTTGCATTATAGTTTCACTGGTGATATTTCTGAGTGTTTGATTGTATCTCTTACAATTTTATTTTATTTTATTATTTCTTTTACTGTGGGGTATCTGACAAAGACAACTCATAGCATACAGCAAAATGAGTCTCCATTGTAAGTTTTTTAGGTGTGAACAGTACATATGCTGGATAATTTGTTTGATAATATTCTGACATGCGGGTGTTTGTACGCGCAGGAAAAATGGGCAAAGAATCTCTATCTTGCATGTTTGTGCTATGGACGGACTGTTTCTTGAAATATCAGTGTCTGCAGGGACCTTTTTGCGAACCAAAAATAAGAAAAGAATGAAAAAGATTTTAGTGATTCCACTCCCCTTCACACTTGCCTCCTGAGTTCATCATTTTAATTGTACAAATGAAGGAGATTTAGCTACAGCTATTGAGAAACTATACTTCGGTGTAATTTATTTTCATTTAAAGCTGTAATTTCGACATTTATACAGAAGGGTTTTATGATCTGACATGAAAATGTTTAGTATTTCGAGTTTTGTAAAGGGGAATTATTTCTGACCATTTTGCTTTGATAAATTGTTGTGCCGGTAGTGCTAGGTTAACAGGAGCACCTAAAACGGAATCAATTTGCTCTGGCATGGTGTAAAAAGCAGAGTAAGGTTTTGTTTGTTAAAAATTGGTTGATAATTTAGATTTAAACCGATAATCAGTTGTAATTGATAGTTTAGTAGCTGAAAATCTAATAGCTAATAATCTAATTAATTAAATTAAAAGTGTTTGATAAATTTAGCTGAAAAATATAAAATGATATACAGTAAAATAAGTTCAGCAGTTCCTTGGGATAGCGAACTACATCATACACTGTCAATTACAGAAAAAATATTATATAAAATTTATCTAAATATATAATACAAATGAATTATATATATATATATTAAATAATATAAAAATTATGTTAAATATTTTATTTCAATAAATGTCTATTATTATTATTATTATTATTATTATTATTACTACATTTACATATTAAATAATTTTATAATTTAATAATTATATTATTATTATAAAATAATAAAAAATAAAAGTAAAAAAATTATAAAAAAATTAATTCTACTAACTTTTTATTTTGAAAATTATAATCTAATTTTTTTTTCCAAATAAGCTATTTTACCAAACAAATTATTGGTCAAATTAAATTATTTTATGGTCAAATTATATTATAATAAAGATTATAATTTAGTTTAGTGTTATCAAATATTGCCTAAAAGATGACAGAGTTAATAAAATCCAAACTCTACTAATTTTAAAATAAGATAAAAATCTTTTGAATCTGTTACAATATCAATCAAAATTGAACATGTTTTTTAAGGGAATTTTTAGTAAACTAGGTCTTTAGAAATTTAAACTAGAATTTTAGTAATTCAAAATTCAACATTTCACAATTTTAAACTAGAACTTCAGTGATTTAAAATTCAAATAAGTATTGAAAATTGAAAACATTAACAAATGGTACAATAAAAAAAATTAAAATTGTAGAAGACATTCAAATATATAAAAGGCAAGGGGAAATATAAAAAAATCATTTGATTTTTTTTTTTAATAACAATGCTAATTTTTATTTTTGTAGTTCCTTTCAAATCAATTTTTCATTAACTTTGTATTCACATGTGGATGAAAATTTGAAGTAAATTTACTATTGGGATCCGCATTTCAAAATCTCTTTTCTCATGGACCCATAATGCACTTTCAAGCATAAACATGTTCATGTGGTTATATTTTCATGGAATGTCGCAGATGAAATCATAGAGGGGAGAAAAAGGGAAAGAGATAAAAGGTTGAAAGAGAGGAAAAGAAGAGGCAGATGAAATATTTAAAATGTGGATCCCAAACATATATTAGATGAAGAAAAGAAAAAAAAAATAAAAAAGAATTTTAATTGAACCAGTATGTTAGTTCTCTAATTCCTAGCATTTTTAGTTTTTTTTTCGGGTTAAATCGTACATATTTATTAACATCTAACAATAATTTAGTGCTTAAATGTTCATATTAGTCAAAAAAGACTCAACTGGTTAAATTTGTGCTTAATTAGATCCAAAAGGGGCATTGTGAAGCAATTGTGGAGCATTTGAGGAGCTAAGATAGAGATCTTCAAGTAACAAGGAAGAAGCATCCTAGACTGACAAGAAGGCATAGGTGGCAGTAAGGTTGGAAGTTTGGAGCCAAACATAAGAAAGTAAAAAATACATTCAGAGAGTCACAACCTCAATCCTAATTTTCACCTCAAGCTGTGATTGAAATAAAGTGTGAAATCATTTTGAGACTCTGGCGATTACAACCAGCATCCCAATCCACACCCAAATATTATTATCTCGTATACTTGCGAGCTATCACACACAAATAGGTTTTAGACTATCTAAATATTATTATTTTTTGTGCAATTCTTTTAATTGCAAAAATCATTATTCCATTATATCGCATAAATTTTTAATTTTTCCAACCATGTAAAAAATAGAATGACAACTCCTTTGCATGACATTAAGCCCTACTTAGCCTTAAGACAGTTGTTCCTTTTTACCTACTTTTATCTTTTCCTAACGGTGTTTTATCTTTATTTGGATGCCCACAAAAATACTCTCAACATCTATAATATTATCTTTGATCACTTGTTACTTGAGCATGTGCCAATTTGTATTGCAATACTTTGCATGGCATATAATAGAAATTGAGGTAAAGGGAGGCTATTTTCTTCATTTTTTTTTTATATTTCATAGGAGCTCAACTGAGATATATGATATATCTATGCAACTTGATGCAAACAACTAAAAGTACCAATGACTTAAAGAAAGCTTATTATCCTGTTGTTTGGGCAAGCTAACTACTGAAGTCTAGTAGTTGAGGGTTTAGTAGGATTTTTGTGGGTGGACACATCAATGAAGTATTTTGTCAAGTAGTCTGAGTGGTGTTCCTCCAAGACCCTAACAATGTTAATATGCTATTTGCTACGGAATTCATCAAATAAAGTAGGAAAAGGGAAAATATTCTTTTTTTTTTTATTTTTTTATCAGAAGGAAAAGAAAAAGATTTAGGGCATAAAAGTTCCTCCTAAACATGTTAGAAAATGACTACAATCTCAATTTTCATGAAGTTACCAAAATGCCTGCAATAGGATGGTCCTCATGGAACAAGGCCTTCCAACTGGAGCAGAATGTCACATATCAAACCAAAATGGTTTTTGTTCATGGGAAATACAATGCTTAAGCAGATGAATAGAACCCATCTTTCATTTGGCAAACATATGCATCTTGCACCTTTTTTTTTTCCTTTGATAATTACTTCTATTGCTCAAATCCACTCAGATAACCTAGTACTGATGCAATTCATGAGCAAGAACAAGACTGAACCTTAAGTTCTCTACCAACTGAATAAATTGGTCTGATACAGTGAACAAAATTGTGTTTCAAAAAGGGAAGAAAGGATATGGTTCACTGTCCACTGATTGGGCTGATTTCATGTATGCAGATCAAACCTTAGGTCATTTCTATGTTACTTTGATGAAGAAAAATCTACCCTTGGGTGCTGGAGATGGACTAACATTCACATCTATGAACTGCTGTTGGCTTTGATCATATTTTGGTATAATCCTTTCATCAAAACTCCATAACAGCAAAACTTCCAAAATTCTGGTTGGAGATGCCTGTCATTGTGAAACAATTGTCAATGAAGCATATATGTGAGAATTTTCAACTACTCTTTAATTTTGGAGGAATAAAACAATCACCCTTCAAATAAAATGTAATAGGAAAATAATGAAACATATGAATATTCACCGATAATAGTAAAGAAGTGAAGGACTCACTCAAGATCCAGGCAATAGCCGACCATTATACATCTTATCAAGTAATTGTCGTGCATCAGGCCTCCTAAGAAGACCTTTGTTATTTGGTAAGCCAGTACCTAAGCAAACAGGACACACAAGTTTTCCCCGACCTGCTTGCACCAAAAACTCGAAATCACTGATCATAGAAACTGAAATATCTACAATAGCATAAGTAAGATAAGATTCAAGTAAATAGAATATACCAAAAGACTATTATCAGACCATTATTCATTGACATGAGAACTTAGAATAAGTTCTGGAAAAGAAACTTGATTATTAAATCCTTTTCATATTTCAGCTTGTTCAAGCCCAGAAATCTTACATATGGTCAATAGATTCTAAGAGATCGCTTTAGCTTCTCAAGAAATTTCATCTATAGTGATGTCCTGATGCGAGCCAAGGACATGGAGGAGGTCATCTAGACTTAGATTCTAGGGGGTTGCCACATTACATCCTCTCTCTCTCCCTCACCTGGTTTACTTTGAATATCAGCCCATCACACAATCAATCAGTAAATAGTCCTAAGCAACCTCTTTTGTTTGTGACAGCACACTGCATCTTCAAAATTTTCTTGTAATGGGAAAGGAAATGCCCAAGCGCCAAAATTTTTCTAATTCTCAGAAGATTCTTCAGAGTCCATATAATTTTTATTTCCAGCACATTAAAGGTAATACAATTTAAGGAACTCATATTTGATGAGCATGATTGTTCCTCTATTACTTCAATACGATATAGCTTGTAACCCTTAGGTATACAATTTAAGCAGTCATGCATTTAGAAGATATATTTTGAATGTATTAGAATATTCAAAGGATCATACATGATGGAGAACATTGATTCCAATTGGATGCCATATTGAAAAACATTAATTATCAAAGAGCAGTGATGGGGAAACAAGTAAAAAATACAAAAAATGCCTGAATACATATATTTTCTGGTGCTAATTCTATAGAAGTTAATTGCATCATACAGAGGAAAAATAAGTACCATAACAATTAGGGCATTCTGTGAACTCATAAACATCTTTAGCACGTTTTCTGTTGAGAGCTTTCCATTTTCCTGTACCACCACACATATCACCTAAAGGCAAAATCAAAATCTAATGAAACAATTTAAAGGATGAATAAGTAAATGATGTTTCCAAAGTGAATTTGTAGAAAGATGGGACTGCCACCAATTGAAGGTGACTAGAGAGAATCATGACTGAAATTGTCTAGAAATGTATGGAGTCTATAGACAATGCACTGGAAAGATTTTTTTTATCGAACAGAACAAAGGGTTAACACATGCAAATTACAAAAGTGAAAAGGGATGAAAGGTAATTTAGTATGATTTGGAAGGTTGAAGAATTTATAGCAGTATTAAATGCTGGCCTAAATCACTGAGTAGACGAGAATGATTGATGGCTAAACCCAACTATTTTCACATTAAGCTTTAGTTAGGTTCAATAGTAGCAAAATTCTCAAGGGTTGATAATTTTTTCTAGAACTTGTTCTGCATGTAACTGTAAGGGTGAAAAAACATGCCAATGCCCAAAGGGAGAATGAAATTCCAAGATAGTGTAATGCCAAAAGCAGAGAACCTTGCAAACTCTGAGATCAGGCTACCAATATAAAATAAAAACAGTAAAGTAAGCTTACAAAGTACAGCACCACTGCCCCCACAATTCCTGCATACGGTTCTTTCTTTTCCGTCCAACTGCATTGCCTTTGGGATGGACATGGAGGTTCCAACATTACTAATTAGAGTTATACTTGAACATAGGCAAGTAATACACCAACGTCTTGATGTTGATGCTTGAGATTCCTGCAGCCAAAAATGAAACTTTATCGGGCACAACAATTACATTAATATTTGAAGCGTAGTACCCATAGCTACATATAATTCTTAGAAAGGATTTTTTTTTACCATCAAATAGATCATCTGTTAAACCGATGCCATTTCCTTATAATGTTCTTTTACTGGCAGTCTGATGCACCACAGAGTTGAATGATTTTGTTGAGTTCTAGATATAATTTCCATTTGAGCATATTGTCTAGAATTGGGAAAACGTGCCAGACTTAATTGATAGAACAACATAACTCGAACTTCAACTTTTTTGTATGAAGAAAATCAGAATCTCGAGGTTCATTCAAAGTTGAAAAACTTAGTCTGGCGGAAATGAAAAAAAAACTATTCCTGTTAAAAAAAAATTCAAAGAATAGGCATTTCTGTAGATGCAATTTCCAATACATAACAACAGCAGAAAATGCCTCACAAATTTGAGGACAGAGAATAGCTGTCAGCAGTCTATAGTCGACTGCTTATGTCTTTTTCAAATAAAGAAAATGGAATTTACCTTGTGTGTAAGGTTGACGCACAAAACTTGACAATGACTGATTCAACCTCGTTGCATGTGAGTAATGTATTTTACTTCCTAGACAAAAATCTTAATCCAATTGGTGAACAGATTATGCTAGTGGCACCATGAATAACACAATTAGAATGAGTTGCTTAGAACCATGTTAATTCTTGAATTTTGGAAATCACATCAATTGGAGGGCATACAAAGTTAACAGAAACAAGAATGCAGCTTGCTGGGCTTTTAAGATCAAGAAACTATTACTCTAAGACTGCACCCAATTAACCATAGAGCTGCATCAAAAAGAGGAATAGTTTGGGTATCTGCCGAAGTAGCAGAAGCTATTACTGAGAGGTACAGACGAAGGCTAGCTCTTGACGTCACCATACAAATAGCAAATACTAGAGAATAACAGCAGCAGCCAAAGAGAGGAAAACAATAGCATACGATATAAAGTATGCCAATCTCGGACATTCCTTGGGTTAGATTGTTCCAATTTATCATTTAACTAATACTACGTGAGAACAAAACCAGGGTGCACATTTTTTTTTAGCTAAGTTAGCATCGATCTAATAGGAATGGGTATGGTTAGAAGAAGTCTCCAATGATACTAAAGATCTTATTTCTTTGGATGTACTTTTGTGTTGATTCCTGGTTCCAGAATTTTCAACATTTGCATCAAAATCTTATTTTTGGAAAATTAAAAAAAAAGTATTGACATGAGAATTCATTTGGTAGGAGTTAGGAGACATAAAAGATACAGATAGACTACAAAAGTTGGAAAATAAAAAAAAATCCCAACAATATATCTAATAGTAAAGATAGAAGAACAGGCACACTATTATATTCCTTGTGTATAAATATTATCATTATGATTAAAACAATAAACTTGCAATATCAAACTCTAATCATCCCTCCACATACCTAAGCAGGTAAAAATATTTTTTTTCCAGATGAAATGGAATATAAAATAGGAAAAAGACTTTCTTTTTCAACAACAAGATTGGTTAGCTCAATATAGACAAGTCAAGCAGAGGATTTTCAATGAGCCTCCGTAAGGGAAGCAGGAGCCCCTTCTCATCTGAAGCAATCCAAGTAACAAAATTTAACAAATTCAATAAAAATTACAATAAATGTGGACAATTGGCATTCATCAAACCAGCAGAAAGCAAAAAGGAAAAAGGATTCAATGAAAAAAAAGCAGATAATGAAGAAAACACAAAACCTTCTCTTTAATAGGCTCCGATGAAGTAGAGCTCTCATTTTCCAAACATGATCTTACTCGAATTACCATTGATTTGGAGTTGAGAGCTAAAAAAAAAAAAATTACAGCAATCCATTAAAACAAAATTAGCACCATGAGGTAATAGAATTCAAGAAATGCAAATTTATTTATTATTCTCAGAGTGAAGAAACTCAAATCCAATTACTCACTTTGACGAGGAGAACCTATTGAAGATGAAGAGAGCCGTTGTGGGATAGCGGATATATGAGAACTAGAGGAAGCCATTCTCTCTGTAAGTCTGTAACAGTGGGAAGGAGCAAGGGAGCCTGGGCAAAGAACTTGTGGGGGAAAACAAACAGATAATACAACTTTAATAACAACTCGGATCGGGTCGGGTTGCACGGGTGCCCCGATTCATTATTATTATAATATTATAATTACATGTTGGAGAAAACTGCCCGCAGAAAATTTCAACACATTATTAAACAATGCCTAGGCATTGGTTGTACATCCTTTTGAATCGAATCCTTTTTTTTTTTTTCAAATTGAATCGAATCCAATTTTTGACTAAAAATCCTTCAGAATCAGGCGGCCCCGAGCATGAATAAGCGGCTAATTGGACGAGTGTACCTGATACAAGAGTCTTATTTTTTAATATTTATTTTATTTTTAAACAATAAATTAAAAAAAAATATTTTTTAAATCAATAAAAAATATCTTAAAAACAAACGACAATAATTTATCATTCTAAAAATAGAAAAATATTTTTTAAATTTTATCAGATATAAAAAAAAGTATTATTTCACTCAATTGAAAGACATAATCGTGATTCAAGATAACATGACTTTTATGGTCTGTCTTTTTCTAGTGATCGTCTAGTATATAATAATATCTTTTAATATTAATTAGTAATATTAATAACTTCAATTTCAATTTTAAATTATGTATAAGAAATGTCTCTCCTACTTGTTTTTATAATTTTACATGTTATATTTGATAATTATACACTATATTACCGACTATATGAAATATATTAAATGTTATATTGTCTCAACTTTTATCAATCGGACCTTATTATTATTTACTAGACCATGAGCCTAATGTCACTCAGTTCTGTTTCGTCAAACAAATTGCATGATAAATTATAATTAGAACAATTATGTATCTTCACTAGTATTGAAATCCAACTGAATCAAGTTGTATCATACTAAACTATTTTATATGACTCAAATAATATATGTTGATATTTTCCATCTTATATTAATGTCTGTCATGGTTTGATATTCTTGCAATAATAATTAGTCATCTAATATAAATGAAGGGTATAATAGAAAATATTTTCTAATATACTTTTCTTAATATGCATGAAAAAAATGAAATTATTTTTTTTTTTTGGGATGAATGAAATATTACTATTTTCTATCGTTTTTTTAAGTGCCATTTTAGGTTTTTGTATTTAAGAAAATAATTAAACAACATTAATTCTGTACAAAATATTTGTCATAATTAAATTATCCTTTAATTAATTAAGATAAAGAAAAATGATAGAAAAGATATAATAGATATAACAATATAAGGATAAAATTGAAAAAAAAAAATGATTAATGGTTCCTTAATTTTTTAAAACAACACTTAAAAAGGACAAAAAAATTTCCTAAAACGACACTTGAGAAATGACAGAAAGTATCTATATTTCAATTTTACCTTTAAGTAATAAAAAAAATTTCAAAAATAGCCCTAAATTTTTTGTTTGAGGCAATTATACTCTAAAGTTGGTCAAATTTTACTCTTTTTTAACTCCATGACACCCAGCTTAGCTAACGCCAATTACAAAAGAAAATAGAAAGATGCCAACTCACCACCTCTCTTATCTTATTTTCAGCCTTGCATGCTTGATTTACTTATCTTACCTTTAGGGATGCTAATAGTTAGGTTACACGCAAAAAATTGTCCTATTTAAATCAAATTCATTTAAAATTAAGATTGTTTTTTTTATTAATTAGGAGGTCAAGCGGACCGTGGACTACACAATAGAAATTATCATTCTCTTATACTCGCTATAAAATGTGTTAAATTTCTATTAATATCAATATACGTAGTGATGAGGTTCAAATATGAGATCTTCTCAAATTCTAACAAGTGAGAATATCAATCATTTAAGATATTTCAATCTATTTCAAGTATGTCTAAAATTACTGTTGTGTTATTCTTATCCATTCCAAATCTATTTAATATTATCTAAAATTATCTGATATCCATTTAAAAATCAGTTTATCAATAATTTTTCAAAAATAAAAACAATCCAAGCTATATGAAATTTAAATTAAATTTATATGAAATGCAATCCAATAAGCATTTTAATAAATAAATATATAATTAAAATTCATTAAAACAATAAAAAAAATTAAAATATAAAAATTTATGAAAGAATAAATGGGTAGGGAATATTACCTGAATTCAACACGTGTATCAAAATTAATATCCAAACTCGTTTATTCACTCACTACTCTAATGTCTAATCCATCCTATTAAGGGTGAGACACCCTAATATACCCTATTCGCTGTCCATCCCAACTCACCTCCATCTCTTATTTCTTCAATATCACGTTTCTCACTTCTCTAATCGATTCCTTCATATTATCAATTAATGATAATTTAATTTTCATTCTAATTGTATATATGTAGGGTTTTGTTTATCTTTTTAATTTAAGCTCTTAGTGTTAATTTCAATTAATAGAAGATATTTCTTCTGTTTCACTTCAAATCTCTATTTTTAGATTTTTTTTTTCCAATTTAAACACCCATTTCATAAATCAATATAGTATTTATGCTCTTATTTGTTCAAAATTACACATTGTGTCTTTAGAAAATCGATAAAAGAATATTAAGGTAAATCGTAATAAGAATTTTATAAAACTGATAATGATTAATCGTTTTCTTATATTATATGAAGATTCAAAATGGACATATTAATGTAAAATAAAGAAAGTAATATGTACTTCCAGTTAGCTGTAGTATTAATTATATTTTAGCTCCTAGTGTTAGCTTGGATTTTACCAATTTTCTTTGGCTCTTAGCATATGAAATGTAGTTTGAGTAATTGGATATTTGAAAAAAATGAATGATAATAATATTATCTATTTTTTGACACTCTTTAATGTTCATTTCCTGTTTGGTTGGTAAGAAAAGAGAAAAAACTAAAAACAATGAATTATTTTCTCTCTCCACCGACCAATTAGAAAATAAATATTAGAAATATCAAAAAATGAAGATTACCGTTAATGTTTCAATATTTGAAATTAAGATTATCAAGTGTAATAAATTGATTTCCCCAAACATAGTATGTGTGGATGTAATAAAATGGTATCTCCAAACATTGTATGTGAAATAAATGCGTAATAAATTGATATTTGGAGTTTATTAATAATAGAAATGTTTGCGAAGTCTGAAGAGAGAAAAATCAAATTTGCCAAAAGTCTTATATTTTATAATTAATTTCCTCATTATGGCTCAAGATATATTTCTCTTGATTAACGAGTAGTGTGGAAATCATCATATTCTACGATAGAGTCTAGATATTTAGACTAATTTAAATAATACTATAATTTTGATTTATATAATTAAGTTTTGTTCTTACAAGATCAGTAGTAATAAATTGGATCATGTATTATTATTTTTCTTAAATTTATTAGCAAAATCCAATTTAGATTATAGTCAATCTAGTCTAATTTTTGACAAATTATTAAAATTAACCTTATGGTACAATGACTAATTATTAAGGTTTCAAGATTAAAAAAAAATTATATTACTCCTCTACGTATAATTTAATATAAATTTAGTCATTTTGTCGTCAATATTTACATTGAAATTTCACAAAGTTTTAATTCAATTAATTATAAAATCATAATTAAATCTAGTATACTTTAATAATAAAATTGTGGAGTAAATTAGTATTTAGGAGATGTTTAGAATTGCTGTTAGTTATAAAAAAAATTAGTTTAAAATTTTTTTGATATAATTTATTAAATTTTTTAATTTTAGTTTTTTTATAATTTGTTTTTTATTTACTAGTTTCTTTTTAAAATCAGTTTTTAAAATTTTAAAAAAATTAAAAATAATTTTTTTGAAACGCAATTACATAGCCTTAAATCATTATGTACCAAACTTAACTTGTAACATGAGATGGCAGCTCACACACCTACCGCAGCTCACACACAAAGAAAATCTCAATGCCAACTCGTATAAGTATGATTTCTCGAAGACTCTCTTCATAGGGAAAAAGAAAAATAATTTCGTTGAATGTTTGGTAAGCAGCTGTCTCGATGTCTGGAAGAAAAGTCAATAGTCTAATAAATGAAAATCATATATGTTGATGACTTTCGACTTTTACAGTCATTTATTATATATTTGATTATATTTAGTAATTCTAATGATTTACTAAATTTATAAAATGATTTTACCTAATATCCACCTCTCTAATGTTTTTACTAATTATTTTTTAATGAAATTATTAATCTCTATATATCCTAAATTACTCTCAGTTTTTTACCTTTTTTCTCTCTCTCTAAAATATCATTTGTAAAAAAAAAAAATCTTAGTTGGTCATCCCTATTTTCACAAAATTGCTTCTCTTTATATAATTCAATTTTTTTTTAATTTATTATTGTAACAAAAAATTTTTAAAGAAAAAATAAAGCTTTTATATTTAGAATTTAACGTTTACTTTTTAATCATTTTTGTCATTTTTTTTACTTAATTAGACTAAAAAGACTCAATAAAATATCAAATTTTTCTTTTTTTTTATATGGTAAATAATCATGAAATGTATAAGTTTATATTTTTTGTCTTTTATATTTATGTAAGTTAAGATATGTGCACAAAGTCGCAAACTAAAAAATTCAAAAAAAATGTAATAATATGTAACATAAAAAAATAATATTACAAAAATAATGGTGATTCAACTCAAACTTAAAATTAGTACAAAAAATATTAAGAATACATATTGAGAACGATAAAGAAAGAAAATATAAACTCAACAGTTTTTAAATATATAACAAAGAATATTTAAATAATTTATTCTATTACTTAAATTTCATATAAATATGACGATATAAATTTGGATTAGTTAATACTAAAATTAAAATATTTTTGTAGATAACTTAATTAATCATAGTATTAACACTAATGTGAACCAAACAGACTGTTAGTATATTTACTATTAAACTTTGCAATTTTAATTTTGTGATATTAAGTATCTGAATAATTATTATTTTTTATATTAACTTTTTAAACAGTTCAATTTAGGATTAAATGTAATATGTTAATTTTTGTTAAATTGGAATGAATTTTTCCAAATTAAATCAAATTGTTTCTAATTTTTTATTGTCTTAAAAATATTATACCTAAATAAATAAAACATTAATGATTATATTTAAAAAAAATTAATATAATGCCCAACAAAGTCAAATTAAAACATTAATAAATCTAACAAAGTCTACTTAAAAAAAAACACGAGCAATCTTTATTTTTATACTTTTTCTAACATTTTCTTTTTATATATAACACAATAGTTTTTGAAAGTTTAAGTCACTTTCATAACATGGGTTTTTATTAAAAAAAAAAAGAAAAAGAAAAAGAAAGTACATATATTTAGATAAAATGTTAAAATACAAAAAAAATCTCACTTATTGGAACTATTTTTAATTGTTTGGTTAATATGTTTATAATATAAAGCAAAGATAATAAGAAATAAAAGAAAATAATAAATTGAGAATTATAAGCATTTTTTAAATGAAGTTGCGATGATTCAAAGCCCTGTATTTCTTGCCATTCTGGTTATTTTTACAATTTAATTTTAATTAAGGTGATATAATCGGATAGAACAATTATTCAATGGCTATATTTTAAATAAAAACAAATTATTGTTTACCATTCGAGATTTAACAAATTACAATCATAAAAAAACTTTTAAAAAACTAATATTTTATCTCTATGTCTTTTAATAAAAATATAGTTTAAGATAATAATTATAAAGACTAAAACTTGAATGTACTGATTGTCTGCAGTTATAGTATTTGTTAGTGAGCAAAAGTTTTAAACTCTTATAAAAGATTATTGATTACACATAAAATTCTAAATAATTCACACAATATCAAATAAATTGATATTTTATCAAATAACAGAGGAATTCACTTAAAACAGTTAATTTTTTAAAAATTTATTTATAATTATAATTTGTTAAAAACTTATAAGGTAAGTTGTAATTTATTGTTTAAATTTGAAAGAATATTAGTGATTAACACTATTTTAAGTGATTGTCCAACAATTATTATTTAATTTATTTGATAAATATATATTAAAATAATTATTTATTATTTTTATAATTTTCTTTTTCTTAATAAGCAGTCATTATCTAATAAAACGAGAAGCTCTAGACAGTTATTTATGCATGAACTTCAACAATTATTGATAAGGAGAACACTAGAACGCTTCTAATTATTTATTACATATTAAAGTTCCAAATAGGAATTCTTGGGTGGAGAATTTCATAGTTGTCTAAATTTCTATCAAATTATAACAAAAGGGCTTATAATGCTTCTGAGGTGATTTAAGTTCGAATTTTCCTACTCGCATAGATAAAAGTTTATTATTAGTGTTCAAATTTTTCTACTGAGAAAATTATTATTTATCTTATAAAATTTAATCTATTGCACTAGTATTTTATAAAATTTAAAAGTTTTACGGTCGATTTTTCTGTTTTATTATATTCTACTAATATGTTATTCGTTATATTTTCTGTTAGAAAGATATTAGAATATTGAAGTTCAAATGGGTATTATTACAATAATTAAATTTCAAAAGATAAATAGTAATTTTTTATATTCTTATAAACATATTAGTAAGAATTGTTTTATCATTTTACTATAATTTAACATATTTCTAATAGAAAATCTAATTGAATAATATATTAGTAGAATATAATAAAATAGATTGTGGTTGATTGTATAATTTTTAATAGTACAATATAACAAATCTCAAAAGAAAAATAATAATTTTTTCTATATTTATACTCCATGTTACAATATTCCTACTAGTATAGATAAAAATTTATTTACTATATTCGTGGTTCATTTTTTAAAAAAAAATCCAAAATAAACCATCTTTTTTATTATTATTATTGGTTTGAAATAAGTATGAATAATTATAATCTTAAATTTGTGGCAAGAATTGAACATTGAATCTCTATTCTCTACCCTATATCCCGCTTATCTTTTGAGTGTTAAGATCTCAGCTGCATGGTCAAAGCCCTATCTAACATTCAATGTTTCTTGCCAATATAACTTTTTGACAGGTAATTTTTCTTTTTTAATCTAAAGTTTACTTTTCACAGCTAATTACTCGACCCTTTTATTTTCTTCTTTTTTAACTGAAAATTACTCTATCTTTTACTGAACTTCACATTGTGGTTAAAAGTTATTAATTTGTTCATATGCTGTCTTTTAGATCCCTTCAATGGATTCTTGTTCTCAAAATGACATTGATATGGCTAATAAATAAATAAATGTAAAACTACGAAAATTTCCTTCTCAAATCATAAAATTCTAGACAAGCAATAATTAATTAATTGCCTTTTTGCAATTTTTTTTTCACTTTTTCCCACTAAGATGACTTTTGACCCTTTTGGACATTTTCTATAATTTTGACCATGAAGGCGTAGGAGGTATCCACTCGAAATAAAACTGTTTTTGTTGCCATCAATTTTGACAGTTTCCTGACCACCTTTTTATTTATTTATTTATTTTTCTCAACATTATCTTTGCACGAAACCCAAAAAATATTTTTTATTTTTATATATTTCCATCAAATTACTAATAACTCTTTAATTTCAACAAATTACAATCAAATATAAAAATAAAAAACTAATAATGAATATTACAGTGCAATATATATATAATTTTTTCATATTTAAGAAGTTTTTATATAAATATTTTAAAATTTTATGTATAGTCTAACGATATTTTTTAGGAATTTAAAATTTTTATTCATTACTAACAACTAGTGATGCAACAAGTACAAATTTTACATGTATCGAAATTTATCTGAACTTATTTAAACTCTAATAGATAATCTTATTAGAATTTTAGGACGAATTTGAGTAGTAATATTTAAATCAGTCACAGATTTGAATAGAGTATAGATAGAGACATTCAGATACTCGCAATCCGATAAATCGAATTATATTTAATATATATACATATTATGCAATTTATTATATTTTAATTTATTACATATAATGATATAATTAATTATTTTTTATGTATTTTTATAGATTGATGAATTATAAATGTAATAAGAGTATGAAATCTAAAATATAAATTTTCTATTATAATAAATAATATTTAATTTTATTATTTTAATGAAATTTTTGAACAATTTGATGAATTATTTTAATTTTAATGTGTTGAATTAAATTTTATGTTTTATTTGATTTTGTAGTAATTTATGGTAGATTGTTTGTATATTTTTAAAATTTTAATTATTTAATTAGTTGGAATTTTATTTTATTTTATTTTAAATTTTTTAATGATAAACCGATAATTAATTAAGTTTTGGGTATTAATCCAGTTTGGAATTGGTATGTGTATTAATATTATAATTTTAAACGAATTAAAATATATATGCATATATATAATCGAATTTGGGTTCAGATATGATAATTTTTGCGAATACTCTACCTATTGTTATCTCTACCAATAACTCTAATTATAAGATAGAATGCACATTTAATTTTCAGTTTTTATAGTTATTATCTCAAATAATATTTTTGTTAAAAAAATAAATATACTATTAATTTTTTAAAATTTTATTTATATCTATCAAAATTAAAATATAGATATCCATAATTTGTTTCCATCATTTTAATAATAGTCGAAAGAAATAGGAAACATAAAAATATAATATAAGTTAAAGAGTACTTTCTTATGTAATAAGTACCTACTAATCTTTTTATGTGATTTCATAATATTAAAAATAAGGTATATATAATCTTTTCATAGATGATAGAGGATAATAAATATATTTTTTCCCTAGAGTATAATTTTAAGTTTGAATTTTAAATATGAAATACATTTAAAATTTAAAAAATAATATTTTAATTCCATAATAAATATATCTAGACAGCTGGAAGATATTAGATATTTTTTAAATAAAAATATGCATAGAATATATATATATATATATATATATATATATATATATATATATATATATATATATATTACTTTCTTATGTAATAAGTACCTACTAATCTTTTTATGTGATTTCATAATATTAAAAATAAGGTATATATAATCTTTTCATAGATGATAGAGGATAATAAATATATTTTTTCCCTAGAGTATAATTTTAAGTTTGAATTTTAAATATGAAATACATTTAAAATTTAAAAAATAATATTTTAATTCCATAATAAATATATCTAGACAGCTGGAAGATATTAGATATTTTTTAAATAAAAATATGCATAGAATATATATATATATATATATATATATAGCATTTTTCATTCAGCAAATTCAATAATTAAAAAATTTTGAACTATAGAGCCCCCATCTGCCCCTGTATAACTTGAGGATAAACTGTTGTATCTAAATTGAAATATATGCACTAATAATTAAATAATGAGAAATATTAAATATTTTATTTTTATTATCTTATTATTTATGTTTAATGCTTTCGAATCTAAGTGAAAAAAAAAATAAAAAATAAATATTATTAAAAAATTAAAAAAATTATTAAAATATAATAAAAAGAATATATATATCACCGAAATATTTTTAAAATTTTAAAAGGTAAAAAATCAAATCGAAAAAGAAATCTAACAGAACTCAATTATATAGAGAAAGTAGCTAAACGCCAAAATGAACACAGAATAATAATTGCAAAAACAACTTCCATTTTGAATTATTTTCACTAATCTCAATTACTGAACTAATCTAATCATGTCTTTCTCTTCCTATTTCTATCGGTTATATACATTCTTTAAAATCAGCAGGCAGCTTTTCATTTTGTGGATGCAGAGATTTGAAACGGGTTGAAATTTGGATCCCAATGGAAGCTGAATCAGTTTGGAATTCAAGTCCTAAGGCTCCGCTGTTGGTAAATGAAAGAAAGCGAAGCGGCAGACTCAGTGGAGGCAACTCGGTGTACACACTCAGAAACGAGTTCTTGGCGAGATTGCCTGATAAAGTTCGCTCCGGCATCGATGTTGAATCTCCTTTTCACATTGACGTCTCTAAAACCAAAGAATTAAGCAAAGGTTTCTTGTTTTCTCTCTCGGTTTCAAATTCTGTTTGGTTGCTTGGAAAACTATGGAAAATGAAAAGCAATGAGAACATAATTTAAGAGTTGTATAATTTTCTTATATAGTGTTATGGAAGTGTTATTTTCTTCTTGATTTTGTTATTGCTAGATGAGAAGGAGTATTACGAAAGACAATTTGCGACATTGAAGTCCTTTGAAGAAGTTGATTCTCTGGAGGAAGATGGCATCATTTCTGACGAGGACGATGAAGAACAGAAACAAGCTGAGATGGCCATGAAAATCTCTAATTTTGCTAATATTCTACTTTTGGCGTTTAAGGTAATATAACACTGTACTTCTCTCGTGATTTTTTTTTTTAATTTTCTAAATATTGCTAAGAAATTGATAGTTCAGTTGCAATTATATTTTTGGCTGAAGACATAACAATTTTGCTCTATGTACAGATATATGCTACGGTAAAGAGTGGATCAATAGCCATTGCTGCCTCAACTTTAGATTCTCTACTTGATCTTATGGCCGGTGGGATACTTTGGTTCACACATCTGTCTATGAAAAGCATAAATATTTACAAATATCCTATTGGAAAACTGAGGGTTCAGCCAGTAGGCATAATCATCTTTGCTGCTGTGATGGCTACACTGGGTATACCATTCGCCTTACTCTGCTTTTCTCTTCACTTGATGTCTCTTGTGTCTTTTTAATTGGTGATGTTGTTAGTGAACTTTTTCAGTCGTAACTGAATCTTTTACCTCTTCAACCAATCTGTTTAGATTCCACATTTATGCTTGAAATAGACATATGCAGTGGAATGATGCAACGCAGATGTTCTCAGTTTAGTATTGTGCATATAATTAGCACACTTGCAGTTTCAATGTCTAATTCGCTTGTATTTTAAATGTAAGGTTCATTAAACCCCAAAATTAAAGAGGACAACGATGGATGAGTTTCTTTTTCGTTCTAATATTGTTTTAAGAAGTTTTATGGATGTTAGTCTCCCAATTAAGTAATCTAATTAGTAATAAAACCTATATCTTCTCATATGCTTAATAAAATCAGGATTGTAACGCTCCTAATTTTTTTTGGTAGTTCTGATTTGGTCAAATGCTTGTACAATTCTAGAGAATTTAAAAGGCAGTAGTCGAAATTTTGCATTTTCTTACTTTTCTTTCATCGCTGATAAATTACATGGTGAATCACTTAATTTCCTTGGTGATCAAAAGCCCCTTCAAACTATCATAAGTCTCAAGATTCAACATAAATGCACAATTCATATTGATCATGTTTTAGAACTTGTTTGATAACAAACAAAAAAAATATATATGTTTGTACATTGCACCTACATATGAATCTTTGTCAGATCCCCTGTTCGCTTTTTCAAGTCTTTTGATTTCTCATATTTAAGCATATCACCTGCTTGAAGCTACATAGAGTTATTGCTGTAAGCTAAAGTCAGAAGAATAAAGAATGCATCACATATTGCAGATTGAAACCAACCACGAGAGATTGAGTGGTTTATAGAAATGAATGTGGCATGTGTTCATGAAGAATAAAATTGTTAAAGACATTTAATTTTACAGGCTTCCAGATATTGGTCCAGGCTGTTGAAGAACTAATTAAAGATGAGCCTACAGCGAAGATGTCCTCAAATCAATTATTATGGTTATATATAATCATGATTACTGCCACTCTGGTGAAGCTGGCACTCTGGATTTACTGTAGAAGCTCGGGAAACAAGATTGTTCGCGCGTATGCAAAGGTTTTGGCTCGTTCTTGAAAATTAGCATTCTGTATTTGGATTCTTATTGTTAGTATTTTTGAAGCCCTTGACTATGCTAATTTTCAGGATCACTATTTTGATGTGATAACGAATGTAGTAGGTTTAGTTGCAGCTGTTCTTGGTGATGAGTTCTATTGGTGGATAGATCCAGTTGGTGCTATATTTCTTGCTATTTACACAATTTCAAATTGGTCTGGAACTGTTATGGAAAACGCAGGTAACCTTTTTATGCTTGTCATTCCAAAGGAACAATATCAGTACAAAGAGCTTCTCAATCATTAACATCGTGATTGGCATTTATATTTCATATATTCAACCATTTAAGACATTCCTGTCGTTGCAGTTTCACTTGTTGGACAATCAGCCCCTCCTGAAGTCCTGCAAAAATTGACTTATCTTGTCATAAGGCATCCTCAAGTTAAACGGATCGACACTGTCCGTGCTTACACTTTTGGTGTTCTTTATTTTGTAGAGGTCAGTAGTAATTTTTAATATGTATTGATAGAGCTATCTCACAATCATGATCTTGGATTCCAAGAGTTTATTGTTTTTGCTAGATAAAATCTAAAGTACTTTTAGTCTAATGCCAGAATTTAAAACTGTAAGTTGCCATACTATTTAAAATTTCTGCACCATTTTACTTGGAGTACATTAGCAAATATAATATCATGTTCTAAATTTGCCATTTTATTAAGTCATCCTCTTAATATAATTATGCAAGCAATGTTCGTGTAGGAAATGTTTATAGTTTCACTTATTTATTTATGCATATGTACTTGTAAGGCAATGTTTTTCATTGAAACAGGTTGACATTGAACTTCCAGAAGAATTGCCTTTAAAGGAAGCACACACTATTGGAGAGACTCTGCAGAACAAAATTGAGAAACTTCCAGAAGTTGAACGGGCATTTGTGCATCTCGACTTCGAGTGTGAACACAAACCGGAGCATTCTATTCTCAGCAGGCTACCCAACAGCAATTAGCCTTTATCTTTATAGCTCTTCAAGTGTAAAATGCCAGCGGGAAAGGAAAGCACTTTTTGGCCCCTGTATGTGATTTTTCTCAATTTGGTTTCTAAAATTTTTATTTTATGCATTCAGTTATCGAGTTGTTATTTTCACCCATATATAGTATCTAATATTGAGGCCATCAGAAGAAATTAATAAAAATTATTTATGTTGGAAAATGATTTGGTTAAATATAATTTGATGAAAAGAAAAAAAGTTATGAAGATTAGAAGAACTTTCATATTTAGGGTTAAAAGCCCATCAATTTGTCCTAAAAAGCAATAGAGCAAGTTCTTCTTTTGGTTTTGATTATTTGGATCATTGAAGTACTTATGGAGTTTGAATATATAAATTAGGTCTGTGCGGGTGAAAATAAGAGTTAAATGATATTGTAGAGATCAATTTAAAAAAAAAAAATCACAGAGTACATGGGTCAAATAAGGCTTTTTCATGTATATTGTCAATCATTTCCTTTTCTTTCATAGGGATTCATTGAGGGTTTGAGCTTCAAACCTTATAGCTCGAATTATCATACTATTGTCATTAAGCTGATTACGTTGAGAAAATTCAATTTTGACATGCAAAAAAGCAAACATTTTAGATATGAAAATTTGGCAAAATTTCATGAAATAATTACAAATATTTTTCTTTGTAATGCAAACTGTTTGTTTTTAATTTTGAGGATATGTTTGTTTCATAGCAAGCTGTTTTTGCATATAAAATTTGATTGGTATTATTCTTATATTAGTTTTAAAAAAATATGTATTATTCTAATTTAGTTGTAATGAGTATAATATATGCGCTTTTAAAATAATATCTATATTAATTTACCTCAATAAATTCTCTTTTTGTAAAGCCTATAAATCTGGGGTGGGCAAAAAAATTTTAAAAAATCAAAAATCATTTCCATCCAAATTAAAATTTTTGGCTAACCAATTCAATGACTTTGATTTTAGATTAAGCATTTGAAAAATCGACGGGATCAGTCTAACTGACCAATTTTTCAAAAATATATATAACCAGTTAAATAAATATATATATATATATATATATATATATATATATATATATTTTATTTTATCATTTCCTTTTCAAATTTATCATTAACCCTTAACAACTAATTATTTATGCATGAAATCCAAAACACTTACTGATGTGATGCCACAAAAACAATTAATCTCAAGTTGATAATTAGAGTTTAGACACAATAAGCAATAAGGTTCAAAACAAGAAAAAAAAAGGTCACAATTTTATTACGGCAAATGATTTTTTTGCTGATAATATTTCTTGGTACTGATTTTACAATCGTGACTTCTCTCTGTCTTCAAGACATCTACTGCCATAATAGTGTTGTCTTAATCAAATGACTGTTATTAAACTTTTTTATACGATTAGGATTGTGGGTAGATATTTTCTTAAATTTTACTCCCTCTATTCGATAAATAGATATCATTTATCAATAAATATTAATTATTTTTTACTTATTCTACCTTTATTTAATAATAGAAAAGAATAATTTTTTTCTTTGTGGAATGTACAATAATAATAATTGGTGGAAATTTAAGGATAATATAGTATTTGAGAAATACTAAAGATACTCTTTATTTTTTAATATTCTCTAACACTTATTTTCTAATGAGTTGTTGAAAGAGAACAATTTTAAAATAAGTAGAGAGAAAAAAATATATATTTTTAAAAATTTCTTTCTTTCCACTAAGTAATCAGAAAGTAAATATTGAATTTTATTATATTTTAAACATATTTCCTAATTTATAATATCTATTTAGGAAGTGACAAGATAAATTATTGGTTAATTATTAAAAACCAAAATGCAAACACGAAAACGAATAGAATGATTAATACATTTCGCTGATTATGTTTTTATATTACCAATTTTCAACTCTTCACGTACTGGTTTACAATGATTTTATCAATCCCAATAATATCTCACCAGCTCTGAAAATAAAGGAAAAAGAAATTTAATATGAAATATTTTTTTCGATATCAAGAAAAAGGCATTCACAAGAAAAGGGCATTCACCATAATGTTTGTTTTTAAGAATTATTATTTGTTTTATATGATTTATTAAGTCCTATATCAGTCAAAATACCACAACTTATCACTAAAATTGGTAAAATCTACAGTTTTGGCTTTTTTTATTTTTTTGATATGGCTTCTATATTTTTATTTTGATGATTTTAACCCCAGTATTATTATTTTATCAATAATTGAATCCTTACTTGACATTTTTTTATAAATTATATTAATATTATTAATCTACTAATATAAAATTATCTTCATATACAGTTTGGATTGAATGTAATATATATTGAACTATGTAATATGCAATCCAAGTAATAACAATCGGTAAATTATATAATTCAATACATATCATATTCAAGTTAAATTGGACATAAAATATATTAGTTATTAGTAGATTAATAGTTTTAGTATAGGACTCAGTCATTAACAAAATAGTAGCATGGGAACTTAAATCATCGAAAGAAAAATATAGGACCATATTGCAAAAAAAAAAAAAAAATAAGTACAGGGATCAAATTATGACTTTTGTCCCAAATTTTAGTATATAATAACAACTTCAACTTATGACACAGATATCATGATTATGTTTGCGTTCATGGATTCAACTCTATTTTTTATGTGCAGTCAAGCTATTTCTTTATACACAAAAAATGAACTAAAATCCAGCAATAACTTTACCTGAATTGGCAAATGATGGTGACATAAATTAAATTGTCATAAATGAAAAGACTGGAACTCCCCCTTTTTTTTCAAAAAAATAAATAAATTAGTTAAAATTTGGCCTAAGATTTAGCTAAACTGATCTTTAAAATGTAAGCAATTGATGCTCTACTTATTTACAGAGAACATGGATTTCTTGACATCCTTTTATTTTCTTAGTACAATATCTTCCAAGAAAGTTGATGACTATATATAGCTTACTGTTCTTTCCAGATACGTCCAGCAACTTTCAGCTTCAACTCCTGGTGATCACCACCAGAAAAGAAAAGAGCCATATTTCTTTGAATGATCAGTCCATCTTGGCTGTCTCGAACTTTCTTATGGCTATCGCGAATACTTCTCGGAATTCCTTGCCACGTAAGCTTTCTACCGTTCCCACCAACTTCCAAACTGTAACTAAATTGCCTTGCCTCATCTTCACTGCCCATGAATCTCAGGAATGCCATGTATACAGGTGCCATTCCTAGTTGGAACGCCTCAAAGTGCAGACAGAACTGTCGCCCGTAACAGTTAAAAACCTGCACCAAATAAGAGATAATAATGAGTAAGCTACGAGAATGCTACACGATAGCTTTTATGTGCTGCATAATTTTACTTGATCTAGTTCTTATTATAAAAAGAAAGTCTACCAATGCAGATTTCTCAGTGAAAGAAAAATGCTATAATGGGTTAGCAAGCATCGATTAAGTAATTTGGGAGCATAGAAAAATCACTTGAAATTCTCATTTGACCGACTTCTGCTCTATCAGTACTTATGATCCCAAAATTATCTAAAAAATGAGCAGCAATTTCAAAAACTGTTCCATTGTAACTTTTCAGGCTTAAAGTATGCAACAGTTGGAATTATTTAAACAAATTTGTCCGCATCATCAACGTTTCACCAAATGTTTTGTTCAATTCACCTTTGCGGATTCTTAATTGCTGTTTATGCATGTTAATGAAGGGACAGATCATGACATGAATTAGCAGAATAAATCAAACATGGATTTGTTTTCCGCAGACAGCAGAAAAGGCAAGTATAGAAATATTGCAGAAGAAATCCTCAAAAAATTCCAGCAATCACCTTGTATGAATTTATGACACGAGACAACCAAAAGGAATTTGAGAAGTTCAAAACTAATTTTACTGATAGAAAAGGGCGTGCATGGTCCAAATCTTTGAAACTCTGATCACTGAACTATAAAACTAATCATTAGAGAGAGAGAGAGATAGGAAAAATCAGATTATGTATGCTTAATGAGAATCTTACAGTTAACATCCATGTAGCATTATCAATTTCGTGGGGATTGGATTTCACATATCTGTGATTGAAGGTACACCCATCATGCATGTCAACCTTGTGATCATTCTTGAGATGCATTACAAGAAGAGGGATGTCACCAGTGACAGAACATTCAGCTCCAGCATATGGGCAGTTGTATGGACGATATTTGCAGTTCTTTTCGTGCTTTAGATTGCCGTAATATGGAAATATATCAGGACAACCTATAAACTGGTATTTGCATGGGAGTTCTAGTGACTCTGCAACTTTCTCGAGAGCCAAGCACCTTATATTTCCAAGCTCTCCGCGGCAAGTGGGACAAGAATTGTGTATCCTAGCCTTGCAGGATGAACATATAGTATGACCATTGGGACACTGACATAGAAAATTTAGAACTTTGTCATCATATAAGATCAAGGTAGAACCTTTTACGTTGTCTGCACTACGCTTATTGTGCAATGGTGGATTTAACCGAGTATATCCATTTGACAGGTGTCATGCTGCTTGTGGATAATATGGTGAAGACTATTTTACAATCGCTGTATAATTCAACAGCATCCATTTACCATTATAATAACAAATGATGATCTCTTTTCCTACACATTTTACAGGAAATCAAAAAGGAACCTTGGCCACATTTCTCTAAATATCTTTTCCTCAACTCAGTGCAGCAACTCGATGGCACTAAGTGCTGTCCTTCAAGAAACTGTGGTTTCTTTAATTCAAAAGGAAGCCTATAGATTCTTTTTAAAGGCTATATAGACCTTTGGAATTTTGTATTTTCAATAAAGAAAAGACCATACCTGGTAAATTGGAGGGTACATCAAACTCATGCAGACAGGACATTCAAGCAGGTTCTGCACATCACTAGTTGATGATGTTCCAAGATTTCCGCCCACACGACTTGTGGCTTTTCTGAAAGGGGAACCTCTTAACTCTGTGTTGGATGTTGATGTCTCATAATCTGCAAATGCAATGCGTGACTCAACCATCTCCTTGCAGATTATACCAGCAGGGGCCATTATTCCTTTATCTCAATTGTTAATTGCAAGCACTATTGACTCTATCTTCGAATCAGATCACAACCATAGTTTTATGGTATTCATAAATGGGTTTACCCTGTCCAACATAATAAGCAAGAAATCAAACCCTCTGCAAAGGTTCAATTATAAGGAGCCTTGTTTTAAATTTTCTCTCTCTCTCAGTAACTATAAGTTAAACTGTTAAGTGAACATTGTAGAAGAACTGCAAAAATTGTTTAGCATATGCCAATTACAAGCTTTTTTCTATGTAAACCTTAAAAGAACATAGTTTTAGTCCATACACGTTACAATTATAATTTTTATGTACCAAATCATTTTAGAATAGGCAAAGAAAGAATTTAATGCTACTCATTCAATTATCAAACAAAATCCCCCAATATGTCAAATATCAGAATTCATTTACTACCAGTTTAACTCTAAGCCTACAGATTATGATCAGCTTAATCAAAAGAGCTCATTTTCTGATATTTGACAAATTAGAAATGAAGGACAGTAGCCTACCATTAATGGCATCTAGTCTAAGAATTGAAGCAGTTCAAAGATTGCATAATTTCAAAATGAGCAGCTCCCAAAAAACAGTGCATACCAAAAATAACTAAAACGAGGAAATGTTACCATTCAATCAACTAGCAATATAGGAACTTCGCAGACTGAAATTGAACAATAAAGGGTTTAAACAACAAACAAAAGCGAGGAAACTGCCCCGATTCAAACTAAAGACAGAATTACCCTTTCAAACTCGAATTAATCAATTATGCAATCAACCTAAACCAACAACCAATTCAAGTATTTAAGCAAAATTATATCACTAAACAAACAATTTGAAGCAGCAAGCTATGCACTACAACGCCTAAATAACGCCTATATAAAAACAAAATAGTATGCAAAAAGAAAAAAAGAGAGAATGGAAAACAAAATCTGACCAAAAACCCAGATGAGGAATTGAGCCAATAAATTCGATCGATCACAAAAAACCCATGATCCCAAGTACCGATTACATACCCAAATAAGAAAGATAGTGATTAAAAAAACTGAAAACAGTGAATTAAGACCTAAAAAAAATCTGAAAACGGTGAATAATGAAACTTCAATAAAATATATATATATATATATATATATATATATATATATATTTTTTTTTTTTTTTTGAAGATATGAATATTCAATCAAAGTTAAGTACCCAATAATTGCATAAATTCTGGACAGTGGGCACCAAGAAAAGATTGACACGAAGCGAAAGAAAGGCAGTGACGTGGAGCAAGGAGCGTGATTGTAGGCCTCCGGGAATTGCGTGCTACACAGCCTTGGAACAACACTATCCTACACAGAGAGTCAAGAAAATTGGATCTATCTATCCATCCATTGACATCTATTGTCTTTAATCTTTAGATGGATACACTTTGCCTGTAGTGCTGTTTTTTTTTTTTAAAAAAACATTTTATTTTTGTCTCTATTATTCGTTTGTTTGATATAGTTGACAAGTGAGAGTGGGAAGCTAAAACATTAAGCTAACACTTATATAAACAATACATTAACCCCTAGTTAAAATAGGAAAATAATTCTACCCTAATAACTATTCTTCTAAATAAGAAAAAACCAATAATAATTTAAATAGGAAATGTAGATCCTAATCTAAATTCCAATATAAATGAGAATTTAAATTCCACTAGAATTAAAGAAGTCCAAATAAAAAATATTTATATAGTGAAAACGGCATACCGTATGATTGTTTTTTTGCGATTGTTTTCAAAATTAAATTTTTTTTGGTAAGAGAGATTCAACTAAAAATTCAAACTCGAGATTTATCCGTACTATTAAAGCTAAAATTTATTGCTAAAATTGAAATATTTTTTTATTTATTTTGTTTGATTCAAGTTCCAACATAAAATTATTCATTTTCATTACAGACTCTTTATCTTTATTTTCTTCAAATTAAATGTAAATTAATATGAGATGTTAATAGATTAATGTAGAGAATGTAAGAAATATTAAAAACTAAACTGATACAAAGAAATTGAATGATCAATTAGA
The DNA here is from genome assembly GCA_023653625.1 of Triadica sebifera. Taxonomy (NCBI): domain Eukaryota; kingdom Viridiplantae; phylum Streptophyta; class Magnoliopsida; order Malpighiales; family Euphorbiaceae; genus Triadica; species Triadica sebifera. The sequence continues at coordinate 30,730,958 of CM042902.1, forward strand.
AAAGAAAATCAAGTTTGAGATTTATGTGTAAATTCAAAAAAAATATACAAATTGTATTTTATATATAAAATATATTATTCTCTATTCTTAAATAGATGTTTAAGATTATTGCATAATAATTAAAAATATATATTTAATATAAACGGAAAATACTACACTTAGTTGTATATTCAAAGAATAAATAAAATTCTCTTTATTCAAATATTAAATAAGGATGTAATAGATAAAAAATAATTAATATTTATAGATATTTGTATAATATTAAATATTTTAGAATAATTTTTTTAATAATATCTATTTAGAAATAGAATGAAAATGAAATAGGAATAGAATTGTAAAATATTAAAAAAGAAAAAAGGAAAATGCATATATTTGTATTAAAGGATCATGAGCTGTCCTCTTTAATGGGGAAGGGAGGCGTTGGTGTTTTCTGGCATTGGATTTCCCAAACTGAAGCTGACATTTCCCACACGCTAACGGTTTGAATATTTGGATTTTGATCTTAGGTGGGATCACATCCATCCAGGCAGGCCCTTAAAGTTTAAAGGACCAATTGGTAATCATCATGTGAGATCAGATTTATTTTAGCACACTCCAATACTCGATATTTATTGGCTTATGATAAATCTTATGCGGCGGAGCTCATGTGGGATTTGCTGTATTGGCATTGCGATATTGAAAAAGCTGTCCGAAGGAATCCTAAGCCAAAATTTGAAAATATTTTGGTCTCGTTTAAAATGATTAATAATTATTGTATTACTTAATATGATGTTTCCAAGCAACCGTTTGTTCTCATTTTAGTTTTATCCCATTATGCTACTCTCTAAATCCTCAATTAAGCATCATTGAACTTTGTTTTGATTTAGAGTCTCTTTAGTATTGCATAAAAAAAAATATTTTTAAACTTTTTAAATTTTAAAAACTGTTTTTATAAAAAAAAAGGTAAATAGATTTTTTTTCTATAATCAGTTTTGAAAAAAATAATTTATAAAAAATTAAAAAAATCAGTTAATTAAATCAAAAAAATTCTAAACATATTTTTTAAATAACTAACAATAATTTTAAATACACCCTTAATTCTTATCTAGTTCAGTATTAGCAGTCAGTCAGTTGTGATTAGCAACAACTTAGTCCTATGACGATTAATTATTATAATTAGTTTTAAAATAAGTAATGTATATAACTATTAGTAATTATATATATATATATATATATATATATATATATATATATATATATATATATACCAACTTTTTTTTTTGTTTATAAAATATATTATATATAAAATAAAAAATAATTAGTTAAATATAAAAAATAATAGAAAATTCTTTGATCAATAAAAAATTATTATAAATTGATATAAATACAAATAAAAAATATTTTGGCTTTTAAATATTTAAACGCTAACTTTTTATATGAAAATTTGCAAAATTAAGTTTTTCATAAAAAATCAATTTTTATTATAAATTTCAAAATTAGATGTTGAAAGTTTCCAACTCATGGATTTAACTTATATTTTACCAAACATCTAACTCATTCTTTGGATTTGTTAAACCGATAAAAACTCAACTAAACATACAAAGAATTAACTTTTAGTTTATTAAATTGCTTAAAACATATTAAAAAGGACTAAACCATAGACACTTAGGCCATATCTATCGGCCTGCATGTGGAGTTGCAAATGCCTCCGTGGCATTTGTAAATGCAATTGCATGGATGTAAACTTGCAAATATAGGAAGAGAAGAGAGACTATTTCAAGTGAGTAAAATAAAAGTTATGGGCTCCACTCTTCTTAAATTACAATAAATTTAAATAAAATAAATAAATAATACACATTTTATAAATTAATATAATTAATGTATAATTCTTATAAAATTAACATACTTAATTAATAAAATTAATTTAACTATAGTTATAAAATTAACGTACTTAATATTAATATGCTTTTTTAATGTCCTTAAAATTAATATACTATTAATGTTAATTAATATAAATAATTAATGAAATTAATATACTTAGATCAATTAATTATTATATTAAAATAATTAATGAATATATTAAAATGTAAATACAATATATTAAAATATTAGAAGGATTGCACAAAATTGAAAGAATGTCAAATTCCATGGATAAAAATGGTTTAATAGAATAATTACAAATTAGTTGATGCGGCATCTGCAATTGCTTCATAAACATGCTCTTATTCTTAACTTAAATTCAACGAGATAACCTGTAATCAACTTTGAATTTTAGGAATATAAATCTTAAGTGGGTAGGTATCTCGAAAACAGAATCTATCCAGATTTGAACTAATATAAGTTAAGCAACAATAATAAAACTATGTATATCTACGAATTCCATTGGGTTGGGCTATCTCCAAAATGGTTCACCACCCATTACAAATAGCTGACACAATGATTCTCTGCAATGGTATTGCTTCTGCATAATCTGTCCTGTTACATCTCTTCTCTAGCTCTGGCACAAACCTCTGGTAAGTAGTCAGTGATCCACTATGGCTCACGTGCTCAGCTTTCTCCAACATAAAAATCACTGGAAGTTGACAAGGGTCAGAATTCATGGGTTGTGTGTTGAATGTGAATGGTCCATTACTCCAACTCCTCCATGTTTTGAATGTCTGCACTGGAATCTGCAAGTCCTTGGTAGACAATAGTGAAGGGTATATCTGAACAGTGTAACCCCATGATATGGATATCGACCATTTGCGATTGTAGTTATAACAGATCGTTTGTTGAAGAATTCGGGGAGGGTCTATTCTGTAGGCAAGTTTAAGAGACCTGAGCGAGTGGACTTGGTTCTGGTTTGGGAATAATGGATCTACACTGTCAAGGTGGTGGAGTGTTACAAGGGGTACTAGGGGATGTGCTGCGAGAAGACCATAAGCATTCCCTCTGACATCAAGCTGCAAAATTTAAAACATCGGAAATCAACAGTTGCATTGGATTAAAAGGCTCTTGGGCTTAAAACTTGTGGCAGAGAGAAGCATTTAATCAGATTGAGAGCATAACAATGTGAGGTTGTGAACCTTCTGTCTCAACAGTGTTGGCATTGGCCGAATGGATAAGCAACCATGCATTTTACGGCCATCAGTTGAGTTCATAGTTTCTTTTCGGTTGATTTATATTCCTTTCATGCTTAAAGCTTGATCCATCTAATTTAAAAGCAGAAAACAGGCCCGATCTATAGAGTCATTTACTGTTAATGACTAGATATAATCTCGCACAGTTTTAACTTTAAAATGAAATGCACTAGTTACCTGAAATTATAAGAATCTATATACAAATCGAGCTGAGTCAAATATTGGTGAACTCGAATTCAGTTCATTTAAATTTATTTTTGATTTAAACTTTTATACAACTTCAACTTGACTTGTTTGAAAATTATCAAGTTTGCGAGTGACTTGAACTCAGCTAATAAAAATATCGTTTATTATGCTTAACGAATTTAACTCGGATTTGGCTAACAAAAATTTATAAGCTAATGAAACAAATAGTATTAAACTTGAACTCGATTCTTTAACAGTAATAAATGATTTCGAATGAATTTTTTTCTAAACCAAAACCCGAATAACTCGCAATCGATTTAATTCATTTATAACCCTAAAAATCCATTCACAATGCCAGTTCATAGAGCAAATGTAATCCTTCATCTAGTATGCATATATATAATATATTTGAGGTGAATAAATTGTTAAGAAAGCCGTGAACAAGCAAATAATGCCTAACCCGCATTTGGAAAGATATTGTTTTCCTTCTTTGGAAAGTAACCAGCAAATGTTAAAAAAGGTTCAGTATAATATGTCTATGACATGCCAGGGGAAACAGACCTGATTTAGCCATACAAAGCAGAATGTTTTTCCTCCTCATTTTGCATAAGAGATGTAGTTGAGCAATTCTCTTTGTTTTTAAGCCTGTAACAAGAGCTTCTCCTTTATTCAGGCAACAAATACTCTAGTATACAAAATGAGAAACACCGAATTATGAACTTCCACAGGAAATTAGGGGAGCATTTGCAAACATTAGTGAAGCACACAATCCTGGGAGATTTGTTGGGTTCAAGAAAGACCAATAACCTTTCCAGTAGCAGTGTCAAGATCAATGTCATAAAAGCAAGGCCTTGTAGGAAGCCCTGGCATTGTACTCATTGTCCCAACCAAAGGATAAATAAAACCAGCACCAATGCTTCCCCTTACATCCCTTATTGGTAAAACAAATCCATTAGGTGCTCCCTTCTCCGCTGCATTGTGTGAAAATGAATACTGGGTTTTAGCCATGCAGATTGGTAGACCAGAGAACCCCTGCCCGCTGTACATCTCAATTTGCTTCTCAGCCTGGTTAGATAAAAAAAAAAAAAATTTAAAAAAGACAGATCATGCAATTAGTTAAAACTCGCGTTTCTTGATTTCAGGCTAATAATTTTTTAAAAAAAAAAGTTCTGTTCCTGAGTGAACAAAATACCATGGATTTTCAATAGTTTACCTAATTAAACCTCAGAGTTAACAAACAGTCTGAATAAAAGCATTCGACAACTAACTGCCAAAATGTCAAAAGATAGTTTCAGGCAAGTTATTTTTGCGGCCCTCGGAGAACACATATAGTTTCCACGCAATTCTGCTTAGGCTTAACAGCAGCTGGTCGATGAAATATTTTTACTCGAATCTCTCTTATAATTTCACAGTTACAATTGACTCCACTATCAAAAGCATCATCACCATTTAATTGACTCCACTATCAAGTTCCATAGTTCTTTTTTCACTTAATGCAATTTCTTAACACAAGTCAGCAATGAAGGTAACCTCAAAGTGCACCAATTGAGAACAGGGTGAAATTCTTGCAACAATATCCATATACCCTACAAGCCAAAATATATCCTTTAGCAAGGTTATAAAGTAATGAGTGAAATTTTACATCCCAAGTATAAAATTTCATTCAGCATTTTAAATTTTTAATCTAACTGGCTATATTTTGCTTGTGTAGTTAAGGCACTGTTAACAAATTTTACATTTTCACCTGCATCTTTAAGGTGAAAAATGACATGTTTAGACTAATTTCTAGAGCAGCATTATAATGTTAGCTCTACAACATTTGGTTTATTACAACTTCCTATTTCAAAGACCAAAAAGGTAAATATCCTTAGTAATCAATTTGGCAATTAATTCATAAATGTAAAAGTAACCTTTCAGTGAAGAAGTAAATAATGAAATCAGAAAGTTGCCAATCCAATGCAACCAGAAATAAATAGATGTGCACACTACCACATGAAATGCTGGAAAGAAAACTGGAACCAGAAACTGAAGAGTCAATATGAAAACAATATGTGAAAGGTTTTACCTGCTCTGAGTACTCAACACCACTAGCACCATATGATCTTGCTATTGCCTCAATTTTCTCTTTAATACTAATATCCAGAGGATATAAAAACCTCAAGGGTTGAGTTACATTCTCACAGGCTCTTTGAACTGCAATTCCTAGGTCCACCTGAAGATCAAGATAGAGTTAATTCATTAGTCCAGAAAAATTCAAAGTCACTCTCTAGAAATACCAACTAACTTGTGCGCTACAAATGCATCTAGAGATAGTATAAGAACCTAATGATGCAGGTTCATGCTACATCCCAACAAAAAGAGCTAGTTGGAAGGATTTTGACATCAGATGATTAATTTATTTCTCATCCAGAATGGACATTGACTTATCAGAATTCCAAAATAGTCCATAGAGTCCTCCAGAGAACGTCAGTCAAAGGAGTTGTTTAGTATTTCAATTTGATTTCCTAACTGTGGTCTTTAGACAACAATCAATAAGTTTCAATTTATTATTCCAAGTTTTGAATTTCTCAAGGGTCTATATAACACTTTCATGTGCTTTCAACAGTATTTGTTTGGAATTTATTCAAGAGTAGTCCAAGGAAGGTCACTTCTATGACCAAATTTATTCTGTTATTTATCCTAAATTTTCAGTTTTAGTCTCGCAACTGTATTAGTGAGCTAGTCATAAACATCAATGTGATAAAAAATGCTTGTTCTTTCAGGCTTGATATGATAAATGAGAAATAGCAAGAAGTGACTGACCGCCCCCTTCCCACCATGGGCATGATGAGTGCAGACAACAGCATCATAAGCACCAGCAGCCAGTGCTGCAGTTTTAACTGCATTAAGCTCTGCTTCCACATCAGTTGAGAACATGTTCACAGCAACAACAACATTCACTCCATAAGCTTTTGTGTTTGAAATATGCCTAGCCAGATTCACACACCCAGCTTCAACCAAAGCCACACTCTCAGTTGTGTAGGCACGGTCAAGAGGCTTCCCAGCAACAACTTCTGGTCCACCACCATGCATTTTCAGAGCCCTAACTGTTGCAACAATAACAGCACACTGAGGCTTCAAGCCGCTATATCGGCACTTTATATTCATGAACTTCTCAGTCCCAATATCAGCACCAAAGCCTGCTTCTGTGACCACAAACCCTCCTGGTCCTACCAGTTTCAATGCAATCTTATCAGCAATAATAGAAGAATTACCATGAGCTATGTTGGCAAAAGGACCTGCATGGACAAGAACAGGAGTTCCTTCAAGGGTTTGCATCAGTGTAGGATTAATGGCATCCTTCATTAGTACAGTCAAAGCACCTCCAACGCCAAGATCATCAGCTGTTATAGGGTCACCTGCCTTACTATTTCCTATTACCATTTTTCCAAGCCTCTCTCTCATATCAGAAAGAGATGTTGTGAGTGCCAAAACAGCCATAATCTCACTAGCAACAGAAATATCAAATCCTGTTTCTCTGAACATTCCCCTTTCTTCAGGACCTTGACCAATAGTAATCTTCCTCAAGAACCGGTCATTGACATCCATCACTCTCCTCCAAGTAATTGAATCTGGGTCAATATCAAGCCTTGCAAATTTCTTGACTTCCTCTGCTGTAAGGTCCTCTGGTTTGTCCTTGGAGATACCAAGAATCTTCAAACGCCTAAACATTACATCACTAAAGCTTCTTTTTCCTTTGATAGGTGGGCATAACCGGTTCAAAAGAGCCTTATCTGATTGAGTAGATTCATGGAATATCCGGGTATCAATTGCAGCTGCTAGGAGATTGTTTGCAGCTGTGATAGCATGAATATCTCCTGTTAGGTGAAGATTGAATTCATCCATTGGAATGACTTGACTATATCCACCACCAGCTGCACCCCCTTTAATTCCAAAAGTGGGTCCTTGTGATGGTTGACGAAGGCAAGTGACAACCTGACACCATAAACACACAAAATTTAAAAGTATTCCCACAACAGTCCAACAATAAGACTGGTAAATCAGTTGGTTAGCACATTGGAGTAAATGAGAACATTATAAAGAACGTAAATCTTTCATGCTATATATGCCAAAAAGACACAGAAGATACACGAAGGCCAACAATAAGAAAAAGGCAGATAGGTTATCTATACCTCTGCTTATGGTAAATGAATCCTGTACAAGAAACATTTCATTGATAGTAAGAATGGAGATAATTTTGTTTCTAGAATGAAAAGAGTGTGGATTTCATAACTTTGCCAACATCACTACTTGAAGCAGTCAATGTATCTTAGGCAATGTGATTGCATATATTCATGAATAATCCAAGTAACACAAATTAAGGATTTTCAATTTCTCATAACAAGCATTCAAAATCTGTGTAGGCAGCAAAAGAAGTTATGAGAAAAAGGCAATGAAGAGATAAAAACCAAATATATTACTTGGATCATATATTCCATGGGAATTTTGGAGATGAGAGCGAAACAAGTATATGAAGTTTTCAGCTAAGGAGATCCAACCACCTATCTATAAATGATTATTGGAATAGTGGAGTGCAAAACCTATCAAAAACCATTCTACAATTAGTTTCAGAAAAGTATCAATTTAGATGTTCATGACCCAGTACAAGTACAAAGTAATCTATCAATTACTTCTAGACTCTCGAGACTGTTGTCAATCATGGAAGGATCAAAACTATCAGCAACATTGATATTGTTTTTTTTTTTCTCTATTTTCCCTAATTTAATAATTCATTTATTCATAAAACCTGTAACTATGCACTTCTCCTCATACAACTTGAATTCCCATTCACAGGGATTTCAATCTAATAGAAAAGGACTGAAATTAATTAACGTATCATTAGATTCAAGAATCATCAAAAAATATTAAAAATAAGTATTCAAGAACAACAACAGGACATGGAAGAAAAGAGTACAGAACCACTCAAATGCCTATAATCCAAACATGAAAAAAAAAAAAAAGAAGAAGATGAAGAAGAAGTTACCTTTTTATCAAGGAATGCACCCAAAGCTTGACAAAGCCCAACAGTAGTAGTGGACTTGCCTTCCCCAAGTGGTGTAGGTGTAATCCCTCCAACCACCACATAATATCCATCTGCTGATCCTTCAAGCTCATCAAGCACTGGCAACAAAACCTATACAGAACAAATTTTTAAAAAAATGCCAAAATCTCAAAATAACTCCTTGAAGATAGGAACCTTTAGCTGAACAATCTTAATTTATCATAACCCAAAAAAAACACACGCACACACAATCACCTTGGCTTTGTATTTGCCATAGAGATCATAATGGTTGGGCCCAAGATTAAGTTCCTTAGCAATCTCAGAGATATGAAAAGGCTCCACTGAGTTAGCAATGTCTATATCTGCTGGTACTGGTGAAACCACCTCCAGCTTTCTCACTGTCTTTGAAGAACTCATTTTTTTTATTTGTTTTGCTTTTTTTCAAAAAAAATCGGATTTGGGTTTTCTTCTTCAGTTCCGCAGATCAATGTCGAGCAAAAAATTCGCGAAATTTTTTTGTAACTCAAATAATTCTATAAGTACATTGGATTGTGGGCTCTCCTTATCTAAGCAGAGTTGGTTGGTAACTGGGAATTGAAAGGAGAATGATAATAGTACAGTGAAATTCTAAAGCTCCGATGAAATAATGCACGCTATTTGGTGGTCATCGATGGGACCCAGATAAGGATATTGTTTAAGAATGAACTGTGACTCACTGTCCTGTGGGTTTAGAATCACTTGAGTCTGCTGACGGAGTAGACTGATTGACTAACGTAAGTAAGAAAATAATTAACATGTTGCATGACAAGAATAACTTGAAAAAATGTTAAATATCTTTTTTTTTTTTTTTTTTTTTTTTTTTTTTATTACGATGGCTACTTACACCATTCTTATCCCTTTATAATATCAAAAGCAAATTACAAATAAGTCCATAAAATTTTAATAAATTACAATGGTATAAATTGCAATACAATATATAATATAATTTTTTTATATTTAAAATATTTTATGTAAATTTTTTAGAATTTTATCTATAATTTAATAGTTTTTTTATAAAAATTTAGTATTTTTATTCGTTATAAATACTGTAACAGTAAGACAATCAGTATATTTAAATCTCAATTTTTCTAATTATTATTTTAAATAAATTTTTATCAAATAATAAAATAGTATATTGTTTGTTTTTTAAAAGTGTGTCTATCGGTCAAAATTATAATCTCAATGGATTATCACTAATTTATTCTAATATCAATTGCAATTTGCAAAAGAAATTTTATGGATGTCTTTTGGGAATAACTATATAAAAAATTAATATATTACTTATTTTATATTTTCGTCTTTAAATTTTTTTTCATTGCAATAACATTCAAATACATGTATAAAATTTACAATTAGATATTTTCATATATTTTCTTCATTAAAGATAGACGAAATTTTAACATAACATCAGCTGTGTTGCACATTAATCCAACGTAATGCTGCATCTACTCATACTATTAAAAAATTACAGTTTACAATTTAAATTTTCATATATATCGATTAAAAAAAAGTGATATATCTTTTGCAGTAAGAGCTATTTACTATGGCAAAGTTCATCTTAAACTACAATTTCAAATATGTGATTAAATGCTTCTTTGGTTGTGAGGCAGAAATAATTTTTTAGTGGTCTAATAAATCAAAAGCTTAAATAGACTTTGTTAGTCCTAAAGTAGATCAATTGAGTGTTAATTGAGCTTTTGAAATTTTTTGCCCTTATAAAAATTGTTCACGTAATTTAAATTTCTAATAATATTTTAATTTGGACAAAAATACTCAAATAAAAAAATTTTGATTTTTTTTTCACAAATCAGAGTGTAAGACCTTAAATATTAATCAATATCCTTAATTAGCTTTTATTAAATAAATCACCTATTTTATTTACAATAAAAACTCGAACAAAAGCTTTCATAAAAAAAAAAAAATCAAACAAAAGTTTTCCATTCAAAAATCATATTAAAAATCTTTTCAAGCTACCAATAGATAAAATAGAGTAAGGATTTTAAAGTGGTTTAATCCTCTTGCGCATATCCACTCTTTAAAATGCAATTTTTAGAGTTTCTTTCTACTAATAATTTTTTCCAAAGATAAAAATTAAATCAAATACAATTTTATAACTTGCCATCTTATTCACTCAACCTCAATATAAGTTTTTACAAAGTATTTACTGTCGTAGAGTGAAAAACTAGTTATAAGAAATAAATCTTGATTTTTGAAAACCAAAAATTATTTTATTTTTTAGTGAAAATTTGATAATTTATAATTATTGATAAAAAAACTATTTTTATAACTCGTATAAAATACCTTTTGCCTTGAGAACTTTTGTAATTTGAGGTTCACTCTTAAACACAAATTAATTTGGCTTTGTATTATTGTTCTAATGTATCTCTTTCATCACAAGTTGTAACATCTTTCGATATAATTAAAACTAAATCCAATTATACCAAAATATGTTACAATGCATATAAGTTAAAACTTAAAAAAAATTTTAAAATTTTCATGCACTATGAATATGATGACTTAACAAAAGAAAATATTATTAAAATCATGAAATCGATCTCACTAAATAAAAGTTTACTGCAAATTATACGACTATACATAAGCCCGAATTTTTATAAAATGAGTATATATAAAACTATATGTCTTTGAAAATACAATATGTTAAGCTATAATTATCCAACTCATAGCAAAATAACTAAAAATAAGATATAACAGTGTATTAACCACCTCGAATGAATATCATCGACTCTAATCACTGAGTGTCCTCTTCTGTCAGTCCTCCCCTAAACTCCAATTCTGCGTATAGAAAATTCATATACTAAGCAAGTCGTACCTAGTGGTACATAACGACGTGCAAGACATACAACACAACATATACATAATATGCATGATATACTCACTGAACTACTATAACGACTTACCTCGAAATCTGCACATGTACTAACTCACATACTACATGTCATGTCATTTGAATTATATATATATATATATATATATGATGCACATTACTACATGACATATCAAGTAATCTCTTAATGTCATACATGTGTTTATCACATATAACAAATTATTAATTATCTTTTATTTGTCCACCTACTCATAACTAGATTAAAATGAATATGGGTAACTCAGCCCACCGAGGTGTTATGGTCTGCTAGCTTCTAGGCCTTCAAATATATAACCCACCGAGTCGCTCTGGTCCTTCAAATATATATGACCAACATAGATCACTCGGGACCAAACTTTCCCCTTAATGACATGCTATCTATCCTAACTCTATTCTTAGTCAGAGTATTGGGCTTACAATATTATCATACTCATATTCGTATTATTCATTACCATATTTTATATAAATCTCATAATTTCTACAACCATATATTTTCATATCATGCTAATAACATGCATTACGAATCAAATCCAATTCAAAACCAAACATATCAATTTTATTAATCAAAAATAGCTTCATACCCGTGAATAACCATTCATGATCGCGAAACACCACTTCACGGGTAATCCTCTCGTAACTCAAGCAATTATTCAATATGTGAATCAGCATATGTTCACAGTAGTGATCACCCCTTCATGGACGTGAATCCAACCATGAAACTACCCGTGAACGAGTCTGCTTCAGCAACAAGAATGTATTTCATGACATTCACACCCGTTAACCCACCTTTCACAGCTATGAATTTAAAAGTTTTTTTTAGAAAAACAGAGCATCAGAAAACAAGCCAATTCTACATGCAATACTCACTATGGTTGACCAATGTCAGCCACCCTATCAACATTCCAGCATGCATTCAAGCTATTTAATATGACTATATCATTTTTAATTATCAATAATAATTAGAATTGTTTCTCAAATATATCAATTTGACATGTTTATAAGGTTTCCCATCATGCATATTAATTCCACATTTCACCATTTATCTACTCATTTATCATTTAAAATATGTCTTTAAAGTAAAGAATAGAGAAACACAAAGTAATAGCCTTAAGTATTATTATGTACACAATTTACATCTAGGATGAAGATTGACTAAAGTTTGATCTCTTTAAGTTTGTCTTCTCATTTGAGATAAACTTCTAGCACTTTCTCAAGGTCCTAACAAGATTAAAAAATATCCTTTTAGCTTCTAGAGCTCGAATCAAATCTAGAAAAGGAAAAACCAAACTTTTCCCTAAACTCTCAATCCCCCTCTTCTCACTCTTCTTTCTCAAAGAAAAAAAGAAGAAGATTCACCTGATTAATTATGTTCAGTATATGTAGAAGTCATAAATTAACTGATTAGATCCCAAACAAACCCATGATAAATAGCCCATATATATATATATATATATATATATACCAATCTCATAAAATAAATTTTAATTATTTAATTACCAAATATTTTAAAATTAATTATGTATTATTGGTGCCAATAATTGCTTCCGTTGGATTAAATGTCTTTAAAATCGATCAAAAGAAAATACAATACCGAAAAATGAGTTGAGCAAAATCAATTCTAACCGAAAAATTGATTGAACCTATTAAAAGAAAATTAAATCAACATATATATATTTCATATTTTGCATTATGTGATTGATTATCATGCCTGGAATATCACGATTCTCGACGAGTTCAGTTAATTTGCTAAAAAATTGGTTTTTAACCAAACAAACAGAATTAATAAAACTTTGTCGTTTAGTTTAGGTTAGGACAACCTTCTGCATTCGGTCTAATGAGGGTTATGTTCATTCTTCTAAACCCATAAAGAAAAGAGTGAAGTGCATCTGGTGACTCTGGTCCGCCGTTCGCTGCACGTCCACCCACGTTGCCGGCTCGCAGGATCTCCTTCTCCAGTTCTCCCAATGGTAGGTTTCTATTCTTTTATTATTTTTTGCTTCTTCTTCATAGGTTGGTGGCATTTATGAAATTCTTGGCATGGTGTTTTTTCTTGCTTTATTTTTTACCAAAAAGCCATCTGTAAGTGGAGGAATCGACTCCAGATCCTTGCAATCAACACCCACATAGCATAGGCATTGTACTTCTAGAAAATTACCCGCGACAAGTGCCTGCTAATGGATAAGTAAATTTATCTGAATCAGCTATAAAAACCTGCACCAAATAATTAACTAAAAGACATTAATTGATTTATTGAATGTAACTTTCTACGCCAAAATCCTTCTGATAAGCAATTTGCATATAAGTTTACACAAAGTATGATATAAACTACATCATTCAAGTATGAGATTAATTTCATTTATCATCACTGAACTTTGTTTTTATTGCAGTAAAATCATAAAATTTTTTTCATTTCAAAAAAATAATTAAACTATGTTTTCATTTTACTAAATTTACTTCCGATTAATTTTCCGATATGAGCAATTGACAAACTGATGTGACAATTGAAATATCATTGAAAACATAATATGATAGCTGATGTGTCATCAAAAATATGATATGTTAACTGACGTGTTACTAAAAATTGTCTGGAAGTGATTTTAGTAAATAAAAACATAGTTCAATGATAATTTTTTTTTTATAATTTTATTGCAATAAGAGTAAAGTTCAGTAATTATAGATGAAATTAACACTTCAGTATGTGAAACACTCAATGTCTTCCAAGTGTTTGCTTGGTAATTGTATTAGTTATCCTCTGATGATGATCCATGGACTTACGTGTTATAGATTAGAGAGTGTCTTATAATCTTAAAGATATAATATGTCAATGATGAACACATATTACAACAATATTTATTTCGTGGGAGTCGATTACATGGCACAAGTCCGATTACACAAATAGTTATCTTGCCTGCATAAGGATAGACACTTGTTATTATCTTTTCAGTTTGGCGGCCAGCATTAATTCGGTCATTGGTTAATTTGGTTTAACCGAACTCACCATTGCTCACCCCAAGATGGGGGTTTAGGTCTTCAAATGAAAAGCCTAGTCTCAATCTCTCTGAGTTTTTGCTCTTTCAATTTCAAAACTTGATTTCAAATTCATATTTGTAGCTACAGATTTCCAGGATAACCAACAGATGGGGAGGATAAGTTATAAGAGGTTAAAAGGCTGCCAAAACCCCCACCACCGACTGCCATTAGCTACCCTCTCCGTCACTCCAGTTCTTTTCGAAGATATTCGCGCCGACGACCCTTTGCTAGGCCTCCGCCCCCAGGAGTGTCTCCTTCCTTCGCCTACTTGAGAGGATCTCTGATGATTGCCTCGTTGAAATCAATGAAACTGGTAAACCTCACTCACGTCTTTCTATGTATTTTTAAGTTAACAAAATTCCGTGTCCTAAGGGTGGCTTTTTTATTATTATTATTTTTTATTTTTCCCATTTTATCAAATATAGGTGGCAGGAATAGCAAAGTTCAAATTCAAGCCTGGGATCGCGATGGGTGGGAAACATCATGTGCATGATTGTGGTTTGGCATGTGCATGATTGCGTTCTTGTGATAAGACTCAAAGGTTTGGCATGTGAGAAGACTCGAAGGTTTGTCAAATCAATCATAGCCTGATTGTATCAATTTCCTAAAAAATTTAAGACTTCTCTCTAATTTGCAACCATAGGCGATATTTTGGAAAGTTTAGTTGCTGGTTGCAACCACCAAGCACCTATTGCCACGATTGTATGTACGAAATAAACTTATAAATGGAAAATTTGATGTTACATTCTAATTGCCTATTGTGAATAGGTCCATCCCCTTTTTGTTAAACTAATACTTTAAATACATTTTGGTGCCACATATATAAATGGGATTTCATATAGAGTCATTAAATTTATATTTTAACAACATTTCAATAAAAAAATTTATTTTCCAATTTATTTTTATTGTACTCAAATCAAAACATTAAGATAGAGTTGACAATTTTAAATACGACATAAAATTAAATATAATGAGTTTAAATTAAATAGATACATGTTATAACGATATCAACACTTTTATAATATACAAAAAAATCGTATCATAAACGAGATTTATTTATTAAACATGTTAAAATACAATTAGATAAATTAGACACGATACGATACTAACAAATTGTCAACTCTATGTTCATATATTTTTTTTTCATTCAATATTCATTTTAAGGATGAATTAAAATAAAACTTCAAAGTTTTAAGTCCAACGAAGAAAAATTCCGACTAAAATATAATTAGAATATAAATTCAATGACTTTAGATGAAATTAATTTGTCTGCGTAACGTGACAGTCGATCATTAAATTTATATTTTAACAATATTTCAATAAAAAAATAAAAAATTATTTTTTAAATTATTTTTATTGTACTCGAAACGTTGAGATAGAGCTGACAGTTTTAAATACGATATTAAACGACACAAATTTAAACATATTGAACTAAATATATATGTGTCACAACGGTATTAACACTTTTATAACATATAAAAAAATCGTGTCATAAACAAATTTTATTTATCTAACATTTTAAGATACAACTAGACACAATACAATATGAACAAATTATCATGTATTTTTTTTCATTCAATATTTTTATTTAAGGATGAATTAAAATAAAACTTTAAAGTTTTCAGTCCAATAAAAAAAATTCCGACTAAAATGTAATTAGAATATAAATTTAATAACTTTAGAAAAAATTAACTTTGTCGGCGTGATAATGACTTTAATGAAATTTTTTTTTGTTACTATAGTGTGACAAAAAATTCAATATTAATTTTACTCTAAGTTTTCGAAAGTTTAGTGATTTTCAATAAAATTAATCTCATAATTTAGCTTTTAATTTATTAAATCAACTTTTAATATATATAAATAATTCTACTCAAAATCTAAAAATCATTTAATCCGAACCCATCTGATAGGATTATTAGACTTTATTTTAAAATGATGAAAGTTAACTCTGAATTATTTTTTTAGGAAAAACAAAAGAAAAAGAAAAAAAATAAGGGGAGATTGGCTTTGGAATTTTTTTTTTTGTTTTGAAAAATGGGCAGTCAAATATGGCCAAACACAATTAAGATAATATTATAAGTAAAATGAGATAAGTTATAACCATCCTAAAATAAAAACAATAAGTCTGTAATCATTCTATTAACAAATTTCCACATCAGAAGACAAAGCAAAATCCAGAAAAAAACTCAGAGGACCCCATTTCTTTGCTGAAAACCATCATCCCTTTAGGTCTAGGGCCAAACGCAATTTTTAAGCAATAATTAGAAAATAAAAAATATCTGACCCACAGTCACGTGATGATCTGAGATCGTCTAACGTGACCGCCAGCACAAATCTTTATGATCTACTTGTTGATCTGTCTTCGATTTTCTCAAATTTTTCTTTTTCTAATTTATTTTTAATTATTTATATTTTATACAAACATATTAAAAAAAAACTTTGATAATGACATTCCATTCGCTTAATATTATAAAGGTCCAAAAAAATATTTATTGAGAAAATTTTTTTATTTTAAATTTTTTTAAATTTTAAAAACTGTTTTAGAAAGAATTAGATAAATAAATATTTTTATAAAAAATATATTTAAAAAAAACATTTTATAAAAAATTTAAAACATTAATTAATTAAATAAAAAAATTATAAATATATTTTTTGAACGCTCAAAAGTAATTCCAAACATTTTCTAAATAAATATCCTCTATTAACCTTTTTCAAATTTCACTTTTTATAAATCTCCAAACTCTAATTTGAAGATTAGAGTTGTTATTTCTCTAATTTTCCATCATTAATTTTAAATTGATAACGATCCAATAATCTAAAAGGTATTTAAAGTTATTATTAGGTATAAAAAAATAATTTTAATTTTTTTATTTAATTTATAGAATTTTTAAAATTTTATAAATTATTTTTTCCAAACTTAAAAACAGTTTTTAAAATTAAAAAAAAATCGTAAAACTTAATTTACAATTTTTAATTTAAAAGTTTAAATAGATTACTGTCATTTTTAATTTAATAATTAAATTGACTTAATTTACTGTCATTCTTGATTGCCTAACTGTTAATATCAAATAGCAAACCGACTCTGATCAATCTACTGATAAGTGTTCAAAAAATAAGTTTAAATTTTTTTTGATTTAATTGACTGATTTTTTTAATTTTTTATAAACTGCTTTTCTCAAATCTGTTTCTGGAAAAAACATTTATTTACCTGATTCTCTCTAAAAACAGTTTTTAAAACTTAAAAAACTTTAAAATAAATTTTTTTCTACAAAAGCGATTTTTCCAAACACAATATCAAATGGGACCTTACTATATTTTTATAAATTATAAAGTGTGTTTTTTTAATAAAACTTAATTTATTTTAATAATACTTAATTTTTTAATTATTCATTATTTATTTTATTTAGAACCATTCGATACAAACACGGCAAAGACGGCCATCTATGATCTAACACCACTCAGAAATTACTATTTATTGAAAGGTTATGGACGGCGTAACAAATTGACATTAAATTATAAAATTACTAATGAAGATATATAGTTTTTATGTTAAACTTATTAATAAATTAATATGATACATATAAATTTTATTTTCTTAATTTGTCGTAAATACACATAAAAAGTTAATAAAAATTTAACTTTAAGGTAACTTTTTGAATAAATAGTTTATATATAATAAAAAAGAATTTTTAATTGTACAAAATTAATTTCATAGAATATTCGTAAAAAATTATAAATTTCTAAATTATATAGATTTACTATAATTTTTTTAATTTTTAATTATATATTAGTATAAGTGTAACTAAATAGAAAATAAAAATTAATTTGTATTACAATTATCTAAAATGTATAAACTGACTATTGATTATTAAAAGTTATGATTTTTTTTATCCTTTCGAACAAAAGAGAAAAATTTCGATTTTCAATTTTTAATAAAATAAATTGTTTCTTTTTTATTTATTTATTTATTATATAAGAGTAAAAACTCATCTAAAACCGATACTTATAATTAATATATACAAATATAAGCGATATTCTAATAGTTACTAAAAATGAAATAGTTGCTATTTTTATGAGTATTATATATATTTAAAAGTGATATTTGGATGGTTGGATTTTTTTTAATTATTAGATAAAAATTTAACAATTTTAATTAGTTTCATAATAATTATAAATATTTAATATTATTTAGTACTAAAATTTATCTAAATAACATTAACAGTAACTATTTAATATATATATATATATATAATTAATTTATAACGAATAACATTAACAGTAACTATTTAATATATATATAATTAATTTATAACGAATAATATTAACAGTAACTATTTAATATATATATATATATATATTCATAATCTCGAGTGTGGAGCTGTCGCTAATCACTGCTAGTGTTTGCTTTGCATTGCTTTATATTCATGGCTTAAGCTTGATAGTTGGAGGCTTAAATTTCGGTTTCCGGTTTTTGAGGTGAATCTGCTGCTCAGTTAGTTCTTTCTCTCTCTATATCTCTTTGATATCTGCTAAATCTTTGATAATTTCTCCCATTATTTTGTCTCATCGTTTTTCGCTACTCTAATTTCTACTTGTTTGATACTCTCTGTTTTTCATGAAAATTTTTATATTTCTGTTTGGCTTCTTAGGAAATGATTGAATCCATTTGGAAACTCAACTCTTGAGCTTCTCAACTGGTTTTCCTCTTTTTAACTGTGGCGGTATTTTTTTTCTCAGCTTTTTTTTTTTGGTTTTTGTTGCTGAAAGTTGAAGTGGTACAGTGCAAGTTTGAATACGTTTTTATCTGCTTCCTTCTTTTAAGTTCTCTGTTTGGTTGCTAAGAAAATAGGGATTTAATCCTTGAAGTTTTGTTAAGGGCATTGTACTTGTTTCTGTTTCTGTTTTGTTCTGCAGTGCATCTCTCATGGTTTTGTGGGAGTTTCTTGGCCTAAGATTTGGTTTTTGTTTTGATAAAAAGAAAATTTTGATTACCATTAGATCAGATCTGTGTTTCCTTTTTGTTTTTTCTTCCACATTTTTTCTTTTGTATATTGACATATTTAAGCGAACACTGCCTTTCTGTTTCTTCATTATGCTTGAATTTATTATTTTCCTGAGAATTATGTGCAGCTTGAGTTGAATGATGGTGAATCTGACGTTTACTGATATTTAATTGATGAACCGTAATGAGTCCTTTCAAGAGTGGTTGTGCTATTGAAGCTTATTTTTCAGGCAATTTAGAAGAAGGGTCTTCCTTTTTATTTTTTTTTAAATGAACTGTTTCTTGTTCGTTTGCTTTCTAAAAAGTCAATTTCTTTTTTGGTCTGCAATGGAGGTGAGCAGTGCCAGTGTTGCATGCGAGATCAGATCTTCGTTGTTTGATCTTCATTGCAGTTGTTTTTGCTTCTTTTAGTTTATTTTCCTTTCAAATAATACGACTTTTTGTAAATTTTATAGGCATAAAGCTCATATCTTTTTAATCCCTTTGCGCTTTTGAAGCGAAGTTGCATTTTTGGTGTACTAAGAAACTTATTATTAGTTAACCTTATTGCAACTGCGAGACTTTTTACTGAATTGAAACTATTATTATTATTATTGTTATTGTTGTTGTTGTTGTTGTTGTTGATTGCATATTCCTTATTTGGTTTTGATGTCCATTCAGCAATTTATTTTTCTAGGAATCCAATTGATTTAGTTTGCATATTCCTTATTTGGATAGTCAAGTCATTTTTGATCTTTTGCTGATAGATTTAGATTGCATATTCCTAATTTGGGTAATCCATACCAATTCCATTTCTTTCCCTAAATCATGCTTTTTCAATCTTGCGTTGGCAGAATGTTTTTTTTAATGGTACATCACACTTTTACTGTCTTTTTCACCAGCTACCTGTGCGTTTGTTTTAACTTCGACTCTTAACACTGTAACATTCAGCTAATATTATGTGTCTATACCAAATCTGTGTTCATTTGAAGGAGTGTGTATATTCTAATAAGGGATACAACTTCATCTGCAATCACTGTCCAATTTTATCCCCCAAAGCAAGAGCCTTATCTGGTTTGGCAGTAACACAATTCTCTATTTTTTTTCTGAATATAATTTTTCTCCACTTATTTTTCATTGTTTATCAAAAAGTAAGAACTAGCATAACATTTTCTTTTCTTAACAAGGAGTTGCTTTATAATAACTTTAACCTCCAAATGGACAATCTAGTTGTGTATTGGTAACTTGGATTTGTATGACTGGAAGTATGGTCCTTATTATCCTATTAAAAGTTACCGACCTATAAGATGAAACTTATCAGGTACTTGGCTTCCCATCTGCACGTTGGACATGCAATCATGTTCATTCCTTTTTACTGTTATGCTGTTGAAGGAGAAAAGCCTTTTATAGAGTTATCTCATATATGGCTAGCTTTTGTTGCTTCAACATTCTCTTAAAAAAATTGAGTGCTAATTTCTTTCCCTGCACTTTGTTGGCCGAAAATTGTATAACTACTTGTGATCTCCATATTATTTTGGATTTCGCCTTTGCCTGCCCATGAACATTAATTATTTGAACCAAGTATGCTTGTCACACATATCAGGCAATATGGTTTTAAATATTTAAATGCTGCTGAGATCTTTGGTTCATGGTCCTTTACAATGCTGGCTTCATTGCTTTAGATTCTCATATTTGTGTACTCTGCAATAAATATCATCCTACCTTATCTTTATATTGTGTGAAGCAAGTCTGTTTTGCTTATGTCCTTAAGTGGATTGCAGGTTTAAAATCTTATGTTTGTTTTTATTGTTGTTTCCCTTTTTTTTTTCTCCCTCTTCACTAAGAATATTCATTTATTTTGTATAAGTTCTGAGTACTAAACTTAAGCATTTTATTGTTTTCTGTGCATTGAAAGGGTGTATCCACTCTAGCACTATGTCAGATCTTGAAGCCCCACTGCGCCCAAAGAGGAAAAAGGTGTGGGTGGACTATTTTGTTCAGTTCCGATGGATTTTGGTTATTTTTGTTGTCCTGCCAATCTCCTTTACAATTTACTTTCTTACGTATCTTGGGGATGTTAAATCCTCAATGAAGTCCTACAAGCAACGCCAGAAGGAACATGATGAAAATGTTAAGAAAATTGTGAACCGCCTTAAGCAGAGAAACCCATCAAAGGATGGTCTTGTATGCACAGCTCGGAAACCCTGGATTGCTGTTGGAATGCGGAATGTTGACTATAAGAGGGCTCGGCACTTTGAAGTTGATTTATCAGCCTTCCGTCATATTCTTGAAATTGATAAAGAAAGAATGATTGCAAGAGTGGAGCCACTTGTCAACATGGGACAGATCACTAGGGAAACTGTCCCAATGAATCTTTCCCTTGCTGTGGTTGCTGAGCTTGATGATCTTACTGTTGGTGGCCTCATCAATGGTTATGGGATTGAAGGGAGCTCTCATATATATGGCTTGTTCTCTGATACTGTTGTAGCCTATGAGATTGTCCTGGCAGATGGTCGAGTAGTTAGAGCTACCAAAGACAATGAATATTCTGATCTTTTCTATGCCATCCCTTGGTCTCAAGGGACACTTGGACTTCTTGTCTCTGCTGAGATCAAGCTTATACCTATTAAAGAATATATGAAGCTTACTTACAAACCTTTGGTGGGAAATCTAAAAGATTTAGCACAGGCATATGCGGACTCTTTTGCCCCGAGAGATGTTGACCAGGATAACCCAGAAAAGGTTCCGGACTTTGTAGAGGGGATGATTTATACCCCTACAGAAGGTGTGATGATGACGGGGAGATATGCCTTGAAAGAAGAAGCCAAGAAGAAGGGCAATGTGATTAACAGTGTTGGTTGGTGGTTTAAACCTTGGTTCTACCAGCATGCCCAGACAGCCTTAAAGAAAGGAGAGTTTGTGGAGTACATCCCAACCAGGGAATATTATCACAGGCACACAAGGTGTTTGTACTGGGAAGGAAAGCTTATACTTCCGTTTGGAGATCAATGGTGGTTCAGGTTCCTCTTCGGTTGGTTGATGCCTCCCAAGGTTTCTCTACTCAAAGCTACCCAAGGTGAAGCAATCAGAAACTACTACCATGAGATGCATGTAATTCAGGATATGCTTGTTCCTCTTTACAAGGTTGGGGATGCCCTAGAGTGGGTCCACCATGAGATGGAGGTAACCTTTTTCCTTTCTAGTCATTAGTTTCTTAAAAATATATATTTCCAGATTTAATAATTCATAATGCTTAAGTGTTTACTCATGTAAAATTAGTTTGAACGCATATCATCATGGCATAGTTGAGGGACGAGGTGGGGATTGAAGGAAACAAATAAGTTGACATGACTACTGAAGTTTAACTGCTGTTTTACCATTATGCTTATTTTGTGGCAAGCATTAACCTGTTGACTATGGTGCAGTGAATTTTTGATGATACATATTATACCTTGAATTCTTTTGGAATATATTTCATATGTTTTAACCATATAATAGTGTGACTATGTTTCCAGGTATACCCAATTTGGCTTTGTCCACACAGATTATTTAAGCTGCCAGTCAAAACGATGGTGTATCCCGAGCCAGGATTTGAGCATGAGCGCAGACAGGGTGACACACCCTATGCTCAAATGTATACAGATGTTGGAGTGTATTATGCACCAGGACCTGTCTTGAGAGGTGAAGTGTATGATGGTGCGGAGGCAGTTCGTAGAATGGAGAACTGGTTGATTGAGAACCATGGTTTTCAACCGCAGTATGCAGTTTCTGAGCTCAATGAGAAAAATTTCTGGAGAATGTTCGATGCTGGACTGTATGAGCAATGCAGGAGAAAATATGGAGCTGTGGGAACCTTCATGAGTGTTTACTACAAGTCTAAGAAAGGAAGGAAAACTGAGAAAGAGGTGCAAGAAGCTGAGCAAGCCCACCTTGAGACTGCATATGCGGAGGTTGATCAGCCAGTGGACTGATTATGGAGGAAAAACTTGGAATGACTGGGTGAGATTTATTCCTTAGTTGCATGTTTTTGCAATTTTTATTGTGTTTGATCAATGCTTTAGCTTTCTGCATAATCTTTTGTCTTAGATTTTTGACGGATTAGATGAGATTTTGGATGATTTATCGGGCATCATGTTTGGAAGTTTAATGTCTTAGAAAGTTTAGACAGTTTGGATTTTTGTTGGATTAGATGAGACTTCGGATGATTCATCAGAAATTTGTGTTTCTAATTTTAATGTGTTTGGAGAGTTTATGGACTCTTCTTTTTCTTATTCACACAAGTTATGGCCCTTGTGCCACAGAGACTTGCTTTCATTTGTGTTAATGTGCTCATGCTTCCTTGTTTGTGTTTCAAAGTAATCTGAGCCAATTGAGCAGTTGAAGTTTATTTGACAAGAAAAACAGACAAGTTCCTTTGTAGTTGATGAAGTTAATTGGATTCCGAATTTGATATATCTGCTTGTTGATTTGTCGAGTTCACTCGACCATTGTAATTTATAGTAAAAATTTAATTTGTTATTTCATTTAATCACTAGCGAAATACCCATGCTTGGAAGGGTTTGCTACTAGTTGTATTTTTAAATGTATTTAATTTTAGTTATCAACTATTAACAATTTTTGGGAGAAGTTTAAAAGTAAAAAATCCCAACTATTCATAATTTTTTATATTATTTTTTTTTTGTGGATAAGATTTTTTTTTCTTTTATTAATTAGACACTTAATGTTTTAATTTTTTTCTTTGATTAGAATCCTATTTGAATGCTGACATGTTGAGATAATTTGGAAATGCTAATTAAAAAAAATTATAAATCATTAATGGACATGCTTGGCGTATATTTTAATCTATAGCTGCAGAATATTAAATGATTTAGAAAAAAAAAATGTTGCATACAATATTATAGGACATTAGATTTTTTTTCTTTCTAAATTTTCTTTATATTTTAGTTTTTAATTGATAAGTTAACTATTTTAGCATCCTATTAAAATTTAATTTTAATTAAAAAAATAATATAGTGATGTTTATTTTTTATTTTTATAAAATTAAAATTTTTTATATAGTACATTCAATGAAAACCAAAAATTAATATCTGAAAAAGCTTGTATCTGAAAAAGCTAAAAATTGTATCTATGTTATCTAGCTGTATACTAAATTTCAGTTTTATATATATTGTGAATATTGAAATATGGTAAATATTGAGATATGGTAAAGGAAACTATATTATTCCATAGTTTCCATAGTTTGAGTTGCATGTACCTTGCATGTCTAACAATTTATTTGATTATTTAAAGTTCATTATAGTCAAAATCTTTCATTTATCAAATATGAAAGTTATATGTTCATGTCTTAGCTAAAGTTTTGTAAAAATATCACCTTAATATGTTATGTATGGTATGAGATATGACTTTCATAAGTCAGACTAGTCTGGAGATCAACTATGTTTTGGATCAATAATATATTTCTTATAAATTGAGGACCTTAGAGACAAAATTGATAAAAATTATAAATATAAAAAATGTTCAATTTTAACCTAGCTAAGTCTTACTAAGCTTAACTATAATATGACTTACATATTATAAGATATAAAAGACCAAAATTAGTATTGTAAAACTGTTTAAGGGCAAAAAAATAGAACACAATTAGAAATCGCACAAAAAATTGTACAATGCTCCATTTGCTTTGAAATTGTAGTATGTTAGCTTTAATTAGAAATAAGAATTATACAAATTGGACTAGTATAGAAAAACTTACTAGCTGGTCAATCCCCAAAGGTCACACCACTAATAAGGAAATCACAATTAGTTATTTAAAGCATGCATATCAACTTGTTTGAACTCTAATTGATCAATTATATTTTCAATTAGTCTCACAACCAATTAAAGATCCACAAAAGTAGACAAGCTCTGTAACTTTGGATTTTGGTAAAGTTCCACAAAGGTTTGTATATATATATATATATATATATATATATATATATATATATATATATATATATATATATATATATATATATGCATTTTAGTTCACCCTAGTGTATGCTTGAATGTGTTGATTTCACAATTTGCATGTTAAAATGATAATGGGTATTATGGCATATGAATTCATGTTGAAAATAAATAAATAATTCATAGTAATAATTGCCCATTTCTCTATTTGTGGGCTAGAGTTAGGATAAATGATACACAATTAATAAGGATTATAGTACTGACCTAGGTTTGACTTT
This sequence comes from Triadica sebifera, assembly GCA_023653625.1. Classification (NCBI taxonomy): domain Eukaryota; kingdom Viridiplantae; phylum Streptophyta; class Magnoliopsida; order Malpighiales; family Euphorbiaceae; genus Triadica; species Triadica sebifera. The sequence continues at coordinate 30,756,438 of CM042902.1, forward strand.
AAGGATATGGTGGCTATAGCTCTGCGAGCGTCTCTAATGATATAATATTCAGTCAAGGTGACTTAAGATCTACTAGTGTCTTTGACATGAGATTATGGTGAGTAGGGTGACTTAAGCCTCCCGAACGCCTCTATTTCACACCTCGCATCCAGACAGTTTGGAAATAAGATTTTAGGCTAATAAACTATGAAATAGAATATGAAAATTTATTAATTGGCATAAGTAACAAGATATGAAATGCTTACATGAGGTAATGAGAATTTAATTATTGAATGAGTTTGTTATATATATATTCTTTTATGATATGTATGTGTTGATCGTATAAAATATGTCATAATATATATATATATATATATGCCTTGCACTTGTATGAATGTTTGGAAAAACTTAAATGCTTATATGTACCACTAAACTTGAAAATGGCTTAGCGTGAGTTTCTCTCATACAGGAATTAAAGCTTGTAGATAGTAGAATTTTGAAGTTGGCAAAGAGAAGATGAAGCCCATACCAAAGTAGATGGTACAAACCCGGTTTGTGGGTCGGTGGTTTCTTACTTTTGTATTTTGTTCATGATCATACATATGGGTTTTGGTAGACATATTGTGTATATAATTAAGGAACATGTCTTATATTTTGATATTGTATATGTAAACAATTATGTGTGAGGCTAATAAGCCATAAGTAATCAATTATGTAATATAATCAAATACCATAAGTGTATATAACATGGTGAAATATACACATTGATAATCATAATGACATGCCTAACCAGATATAAATAAATGGATTAAGTTATTAAATGAGAAAGTTTTAATTTGAATTGTCACATCCGCGAGTTAGACTCTGACTATATACTACTACTGCGATTGTTTATACTGCAGTATAGAGGTGTATGATCGAAGTCTAAATATGAATAAATAAATATAAAAACTTATATTAATATGATAAAATGAATATGAATTTTATCAAATGAAACAATGCAATTTCGAGTTATGCACGCAAATCGAAACGACAGTCTAGATCAGAATTTAGATTTTTCGCTCGGTAGTGAAATTATAATTTAAGCATACCAAAATATGTAAAATATTATTTTAAAGCCATAGGTGGAGTTATAAGTGAAAATTTAAAGTTAAGGGCTTGAATTGTAGAAATATGATTATCAGTGCAGGTTTATAGCTTGATTTTTCAGATCGGGAGTTAGAGAGATGTGTTCACGATCGCAATGGAGTCGATGTGATCAAAATTTAATTTTAAGATTTTTAAAACTGATAAATTAGGAATCAGACGACGGATGAATTTTTACGGGTCAAATTAAAAAAAGATTAAATTGTAAAAACACAATTTTCTCACCGATGGTCATTTTGCAAAATTGAAGAAATCGTTTCGAAGTAAAAATTATTTTATAATTTTTGGAATATTTAATTTGATGGAATTAAATTGTTTGGAGGTTGAATTTTGGAGAATTAAATTTAATTATGAATTAAAATTAAGAAAAATTTGTGATTGGTTAGAAATTTGTGAAGTAAAAAATAATTAAATTGTGATTGGGTCATGTGTGAATATTAGGGAATAATTAATTGTGCTATTAGCCAATAAAGGGATTGATTAAGAAATTAATTAAAATTAAATAAGTTAATTGGGGTATAAATAGGAATTTAATTAGAATTATCTACACATAACCATTCTTCATCTTCTTCCTTTTTCTCCACCATGGCCGAACCATTCCAAGCTCAAATCCCTTGATTCCTTCCATTTTTCTTCTTTAAATATTATTTATTCAACAATCAAAAGGATTAAGGCAGTATTGGTGTGAAGAAAAAGAGTAAAAGTGTGAAGTCTTGACAAAAAGAAAATCAAAGCTTAGCTAATACCCATTTGAAGAAGATGATAATTTTGTTCATTTCTCCATTTAATTTTTTTGGTTTGATTATTGCCATATTTATTCATTTGAGTTGTGGTGTAATATTATTGAATTTGGTTGATGGAAAGTTAGGGTTTATGGCAAAAATATTGAACAATTAGATAAAAATAGGAAATGAAAAAACAAGACTTGAGGATGATGAATATAGTGAAGAATTGATGGAAATAATTTTTAGGAATTTTTAGAGAATTTCCATAATTATGGTCAATTTTTTTTTTATTTTTTTTGAAGGGGTTTTGCCTTAAATTGAAGATAATGGAGTTAATTGGAGTGTTTAGAAGTAGAAAATAAATTTTGGAAAGGAAGAAATATTTAATAGAATTTTTGGTGAATTTTGAGATTTTTAGCCTTATTATGGAAAAATCTATTGGGGGTTATTGAATATTTATTTTGGTGAAATTGATGATGAAAAATGAAAGAAAATGAGTTAAAGTGATTATAGGAATTTATTTGGAATTTTTAGAGTATTTATTGAATTAATGAGAATTTTTGAATTGAAAATGGACTTTAGAAAAATAAAAGAAATAAATAGAGAAAAATAGTTTTAGAGGTGGAAAAATAAAGAAAATAAAATATTATAGAAGAAATTAATAATGAATTTTTGGTCGCACTGGAAAGCGTGATGACGACCAAAACCGTGATCTATGCATTAAAAACGCATAATGAAAAAAATTTTAATTATAAAATCTCAATATATGTGAGAGTAAGGAATCGTCGAAAAATTTAAATTTTGTTAAATTTTATATCATGCGAGGTTCAGTAACTAATTGAAATTGTCTATTTTTAGGCATGACGTTGGGGCAGACGCCACCGCGATATAAGGGGAAAGAGCCCGTAGATAACAACAAAATATAAAGAGGTCACTGCAATTGTTTTTGTAATATTGACTATATATATATAAGTAAGTAATTAAAGAAAATTGAAAAAGTATGCAGTAATAAAGAAATTTTTATATTCAAATGATTTATGATATTTATTTTACATTGAAAATATTATTTATCGATTTTAAGGAAAAATGAGTTGAATTACGAATATAAGAAATTTTGCTCATATGTTAGCCTAGACATGAATTAGGGTATTGTTGGCATGCCAATAGGGTAGAAAATACGGTTATGATGATTATGTACTCTTCTATTGATCATCTGATACATTTTTTCAGTTTTGTGCATTTATATAAACTGAATAATATTATATTTGGATCATGTGCATTTTTGTGGATCCTAGGTTGATATGTGATGTGATACCCTTTTAATTCCTTACGAGCAAGTTTAGGATGTTATAATATGTGGATATATGAAAAAATATCATTAAAAAATCAGAAATACATTGAATTATGAATTAAATGAATTATAGAAATATTATATTATTGCATTTATAAAAAAAGATTTAAATTTTGAATTGGTTTCACTTTAAATGTATATTTTATTTTATGACCATTATTATAAGGATTTTGCATCACTGAGTTATATACTCAGCGCGAGAGTTTATTTTCTCTCCCGTAGGTTACAAGAATAGTAAATAACGTATGAATTTTAGGTAAGAGATGCTGATTTAGGGATCCACATGATGGAGCATAGCAGTAGCAGCGGTAGCTACATCAAGCGGGTTGATTTTCTGATTGAATTTTGATACATAAACAAGGTTTTTAAAATTTCATTATGGCATGTGTGTGTGTGTGTGTGTGTATATATATATATATATATATATATATATATATATATATGTTGTTCTAATTAGGAGATGTTTGTATAATATTTTATTTTATATATTTTAAATTTCTTATATTATATATGTTCAAAATTAAATGAATATTTTTGAAAAGATTTTTATTTTCTGTAACACTTCTTTTTTATCCAGTATACAGATGAGTGTACGGAAGGGTAAACGTTGTTACACGGATAGATTTACCTAGTTAATCTTGTGGCATTCTACTTATATATGAGATCATCTCTAATATATAAGTGAGACGCCACATTTAGTAGTATCATAACTTAGACATTTCTAGACCTAAGTGGCAAAAAGGGTTTGACATGCAAGTGTCTCTCGTAACTCTGATATGAGCTACTTCTCTTTCAACTTATAGGCTTCTAGGGAGATGTCTTTAGAATATCCTAGTATGGATGAGAGCTACAATTTTTCAGACGCTAGGAATCCCCTTAAACTCAGTGCAACAAGTGTTGAGTGACCTAGTGTTGCTTCTAATCCTTCTCAGCCGATAGCAAAACAATCTGATCATGATAAAAACCTTTTTATTCAATATATGGTTAGGATATTTAAGCAAATGGTATGCGCTATTCTTCCTCTGCCTAGTCTAACACCACCCAAGCCAAAAACAATAATTGAAAAGCTTCGCAAGTTTAGTATTTCTAAATTTTATGGTAAGAAGGATGAGGATCCAGCAGTAGTTGAGTATTAGATAAAAAATATTGAAAGGATCTTTAAAGGGTTACAAGTGGAACAAGATGATAAGTCTAGATTTGCTATTTCCTTACTTCAGGAGGAAACGTATGATTGGTGAAGTAAGCCATGTGTCACTAAACTTGTCTCTTAGAATTTCTTTCTGTTTGAGTTTCGGGAGCAGTACGTTCCATTAATTTGTATTAATGAGAAGAAGAAAGAGTTTATGGAACTTAAGCAAGGTTGTATTTCAGTGACCAATTATCCGAGAGAATTTACTCGTTTGAGTAAGTATGCTTCGTACTTGATCACTAATGAGAGAGACAAATGCATAAGATTTGATAATAGTTTTAATGATGACCGAAGATATTATGACAACTCTTTAGCATAATAACTTTGTACAATTAATTTCTTCAACTTTTAGCTTAGAGAAGAGGAATAAAAGGAAATTAAAGAAGTCATCTAGGAGACCAACTGCTTTAGAGGTCCAGACTACAGGGAAAAAAAGTCATTTTTTTATGGTTTTTCATAGGGTAAAGGGCAGGGATAAAGTTTTAGCCAGTCACATGCAGGATTTGCTAAGAGGGGACAACCCTTTAAGGCTTCTTCAGTTGCAGCTAGTTCACAGCCTCAGGCAAATAGGGAAGTTGCAACAGTTTATGAGACCTGTAGGGGTGAGTGTTGGCAAGCCATGAATCCTTGTTTAAGATGCGTGTCGAAGGAACATCTGAGAAATGATTGTCCATTGTTGATAAGTAGTGAGTGCTCCTACCCAGACTGCTAGATTGATTCCGACTCGGGCTAGAGTGCCACCTAGGGGAAGACTAGGATGACCTAGACATATAAAATTTGACATTGTGAATAGATCAGGTTCTAGCAGGGCTCCAAAGGCATGTGTCATCACTGATATGTTTTCTTTATATGACTTTGATATTTGTGCACTTATAGATTCAAGTGTCACACATTCATATATTTATACAAATACACTTAGTCAGTATAATATGACCAGAGGGGATTTAGAGTATGAGATTGAGGTTATGAATCCATTAGGCCATAGTGTGAGAGTAAGCAAAATATTTAGAGATTGCCCTCTAGTAGTATATAGGAAAAAGTTTCCTACAAATTTGATTGAGTTGTCTTTCTATGAGTATAATGCCATTCTAGGCATGGATTGACTTTCACGATATGGAGCAATGGTAGATTCCAAGTATAAGTTTATGGTACTTAAAAACACCTAATCGAGAAGAAGATTTTGTGAAAGGTGAGTTATTTTCACAGCATTCGTAAGTTATATATATGATGAAAGGCAAGAGAATGATGAAAAAATGGTGTGAAGCATATTTAGCTCTTGTTATTGATTCTAGAAAGGGTGGTCTAGATCTTAAGGATATCCTTGAGGTTAATGAATTCCTAGACGTATTTCCAGATGAGTTACTAGGCTTATCACCAGAGAGAGGATGACTTTTCAATTGAGCTCACTCTTGGTACCATGCCTATATTAATGACATCGTATAGGATGGCACCGTCAAAGATGAAGGAACTTAAGGCACATTTGCAAGAGCTCATTGATAAGGATTTCATTTGACCAAGTATGTCCTCATAGGGTGCATCGATGTTGTTTGTGAGAAAGAAATATAGATTTTTGAGGTTGTCTTGATTATAGACAGATGAACAAGATGATCATTAATAACATATATCTATTACCATAGAGTGATGATTTCTTTAACCAGTTCAAGGGTGCATGAATGTTCTCTAAGATAGATCTAAGATCTGACTACCATTAGTTGAGAGTGAAGATGGAGGATATAGCCAAGTCAAAGTTCAGAATTAGATATGACAATTATGAGTTTTTGGTTTTGTTAGTTGGGCTAACCAATGCTCTAACAAGATCTTTAGGTCATATTTAGATCAATTTGTGGTCGTTTTCATTGCAGATATCGTGGTTTATTCCAAGAATCCAGAAGAGCATGACATGCATTTAAATATTGTATTGCAGACGCTTAGGGAACAAAAGTTTTATGTCAAACTTTCAAAATGTGAGTTTTAGCTAAATGAAGTGACATTTCTATGACACATTGTATCAGCTGAAGATATTAAAGTCAACTAAAAATAAAAAAATAGATTAAGTTATTAAATGAAAAAATTTTAATTCAAATAGATTTATCTAATTAATCCTGTGACATTCTTTTTATATATAGAATTATCGCTAATATATAAGTGGAATATCACCATACCAATACTGAACTAGTATGTAACACTCGCATTGCGTTAAAAATATAATATAAAATTTAATTAGTTAATTACAAAAATATATGAAAACATTAAAAAAAATCATATTTGATACAATCTAGTAAACGGTTATAGTTGTTTCAAATAAAAGATATATAATAATCATTTTAATTATTAAAAAATTGATAATAGAATGGTAATGTAATAGTTTAAATAATTATAGATATGTGATAAATTTAATTGTTATTAAAATATGTATGAAGTGGAATAAATTCTTCTAACACTTTCCAAATATACAAGTCAGAGACAAACTCATTGACTGTATAATTTATTGAAAGTTGGGCAGCAGTTAATGGGCTAAATGGAAAGCAAAGCTTGGGCTGAATGGGAAGCTGAGCAGCCGACAAAGCGCTGGATGAAATCTGGACAGCGGGTAATGGGGGCTGAATTGGAAGCTGACAAGCAGGCAATGGGTTTGATGAAAACTCGACAACGGATGCAGGGATTGGGAGGGTGTCGTTTTATGTATATGAAGCAAAAGAAAATCCAATAGGACGTCCTACCTTTTAGTGATTTGACTGAGGGGCATTATACGTATGATATTGTTCTAACTAAAGTAATAAATAGTGTTAATCACCCAGTTTTTAATGTATTTATAGATTATTAAGAATAATTATTTGGTTATTTATTTATTTATTTATTTACTAATCTTGTTTATTTGCATTAAATATGAGAATGAAGAAAATTATTTGAACAAATTAATGATTAAGGGAATGATTGAATAAACTTTCAAATTGACAAATTTATAAAAAATACATGAATCAAAATATACATTTTGTTTTTCTAATTTGAGCAATAATATTATTAAAGAAATGCTAATACACTTATTCAATAATGAGTCTACATTATTAAAATTTTAATTTATAAAAATTACTATTTTATTTAACTTAATAATATAAGTCAATTATAAAATAAATATCTAAAAAAAATATTACTAACATTTCTCGTAATATTAATTTACTAACCTATTTAAATCAATATAGGGGGAAGATGCTTCATTAATATGAATGCAGCCAAAGTCTTTACGTTGAAAAAGAAACAAAATTGATGATAAAGTTAAGTTTATAATTTGTTTTAATCACTCTGTATTTTACAAACTAGAAATTGCAAAATAATCTGAATTTGTTTGGGACAAATCTCTGAAATCAAATGCATAGAAATGGGCAACAATTAAAGCTCATATATATGATTAAGCAATGAAGTTATTATTCATAACGTTTGACACGTCAATGATGACGAATTTAACAATGTCTTTTTTGATTGAATTAGCAAAATTGTTCCCAAATTCCAACTTCCACTCCATTGGTTGTTGTATCTATTCTGACATATATAATTATAACGAAGAAATCGATTCACAAAGAAAAAAAAAAACCTATTTCGCGTTTATATTTTATGATTTTTCTTAATATAAATTTTGAAATTTTTATTTTTTTTATTCGACTGTTAAATTCTATTTTTCACACATAAAAATAGATTGTTAAATATACTTAATTTGATAACATTTAATAAAATTGATTAAAAAAAGGTCAAATTTTGCATTGATAATTTTTACCCAGAAAAGAATACAAAATAAGAAAAAAATGATAATTCAACAAATATATATTTTTAAATTTTCTATGATTTATTTATTGATATTATTTCACAATTTATTTAATCTTTTTCTGATGATTTTCTGAAACTCGTGGTCTGGAGAACTCGCTTGGAATTCTCAGGTGTGCGAGAACGGTTGCTATTTAAGTTGTAGGGTTTTCAAAACTTAGGAAGATTATCTTTTTTTGTTGATATTGATTTTATTGTTAAGTTCTATAATTTTATTTTGGACAAACAAAATAATTTTACAATTATAGACGTAAATGTTGGCTTTATGTCTCCTGCATTATACGTGAAGTCATTAGACAAGCTTTGCAATCTGATCCCAGAATTGCTGCTAGCCTCACCAGGCTTCACTTCCATGACTGCTTTGTCAATGTAAATTATCTTTTTTATTTTATTTTAAATTCCCTTATCTTTCCATTAATTAACTAGCAATTGAAATGATTATGTTACAGGGGTGTGATGGATCAATACTGTTGGACAATAGTGATAGCATGGTGAGTGAGAAAGAATCGACTGCTAATAACAACTCAGTCAGAGGCTTTGAAGTTATTGACACAATGAAGGCTAGATTGAAGAGTATTTGTCCTGCTACTGTTTCCTGTGCTGATATTCTCACTGTTGCTGCTCAACAATCTGTTTCTTTGGTAATTATTGTTTAATTACTTCTTTAATCCTATGTCAAAATACAATATGATTTTTCCTATTTTATTTTACAATTAATTAAAAAAGGCCTTTTTAATTAATGGGTTGTTCTTATATAATCTAGTCAGGAGGTCCGTCATGGACAAATCTACTAGGAAGAAGAGACAGCACAACTGCGAACATAACTCTGGCTGATCTCAATTTACCAGGTCCCTTTGCTACTCCTGATGAACTCAAATCCAATTTTACAAATGTTGGCCTCAACGATACCTCTGATCTCGTCGTGTTATCAGGTAATCCTTTTTTATTTTTTGTTTTATACATTCAGTTCTCGAACTCTTATTTTCACCCTGAAACTCATTATAGTTTATTTTTTGTTTTTTCATGATTAGGTGCTCATACATTTGGAAGAGCTCAATGTTGAACATTTAGCAACCGTTTATACAACTTTCAACAAACAAATCTTCCGGACCCAACATTAGATCCAACTTATTTGCAACAGCTTGCTCAAATTTGTCCTGAAGATGGAAATGGAAGTGTTATAACTAATCTTGATCTTTCTACACCTGATGCTTTTGATAGTAATTATTTCTCTAATCTTCAAGTTAATCAAGGCCTTCTACAGAGTGATCAAGAATTGTTTTCAACAACTGGGGCTGATACTGTTGATATCGTTAACAGCTTCAGCAGCAATCAGACTGCTTTCTTTGAAAGCTTTGTGACTTCCATGATCAGCATGGGAAATCTTAGTCCTTTAACTGGAACTGATGGGTAGATCAGGTTGAACTGCAGGGTTGTTAATGCTAATTCAACTTCAGAAAGTGGTCTTCTTTTAAGTTCAATGTGATGACTACTATATGTATATAGAAATGTGTCTTCTAGTTAAAGCTCGTGCAATAGCTAAAATAAAACATATCGTATATGAATTAATTGTAGCCGTGTGATCCTTTTTTAGGCATCTCATATATGATATGCAATATATATATATATATATAATTTTTTGATTATAAATTCCATTTTGATTGCATATAAAGTTAAAAGGCCTATTTATAATATTTTAATCCCTCTTGTTAAGGGATAGAGATAAACTCTATCTGCGTAGATAATCAATTTATCTATTTGTTATGATAAATACTCTACATTGTTAGCTGGATAAATGTTGTTGTAAATGATCTTATCATTTATCTATATGTATTTATAAATACTTTGTAATCTTTTGATAATAATAAAGTGAAAATCATTTTATTCCACTTCATTATTTTTACATATTATATACATTCTAAATTATGGCTACCAATGAAATTACTTTTGTAGTTTCCGCCCCACTCAATACCATTACCTTGTCTCTTTCTCACGCCCATCATATATTTTCCATCAAGCTGAATTTTAAAAATTTCCTAGCTTGGAAAACACAATTCCTTCCTTTACTTAGTAAACCTCCTCCACCAAAAGAAATTCCAGATCTCACAAATCCTACCGCCACCCTTCCCAATCTGGCATTCTAAGAATGGCTCACTAAAGATCAAATGTTGATGACATGGTTATTTTTTTCCATGTCTGAAGAGGTTTATTCATATTTTATTGGGCTCATTTCGTGTAATATGCTCAACTTTCTCTACATGCATTTTTACATGCATCTTATTTAAGCATGTTCATTTTGTATATAGTTCACTTGGACACATATATTCCATATGTATTTTTCACATAGGTAAGTTCATAATATATACTAGCTATTTGTTTAAGTATTTTGCAATTGTATAAAGTTGCACGGGTCCATTTTATAATTTAGTTTATGATGACATAAAATTAAAATTTAAATGAGTAAAATGACTATATTAAGATTAATAAAAATTTGATATAGTTAATTTAATTAAATTGAAAGAGATTAAATTATATATTTTTAATGGTTGTTAGTGTATGATGATGATGATAAATTAAAAGAAAAAGAATAAAAAAAAAGAAAAAGAGAAAGGGACAAAAGAAAAGGAGGAGAGAATTATTGGTCTTATCAATTTCTACACACTTTATTCATTCACAACAAATTCCATTCTTTACCTCTTACCTGTTACGTCTTTCTCACCCACCACAACAACTCTCATCGCTTCATTTTCTTGTTTCTCTTAAGAGTTCTAGCAGCAACTTTAGCTTAGCAAGACTTATTATTGTGAGTAATCATCTCTTATTGTACATAGTTAGAGTTGTTTATGTTTTATAATCAAGCAGCAAATTGAATCACGATTTGGTGATCATGGAGACTGATTTTAGAAAAGTTTAAAATATAAAACTTATAGATGCAATATTCTTTGATATAATTAAAATTAAACCCAATTGCACCAAAGAATGCTACGATGTATATAATTCAAAACACCACAATTTAAAACTTTAATGCATCATAACTATAATGACTTATTAAAAATAAAAACATCATTAAAAGATTTCAATATAATAATAAATGGGCAATCACTAGCCCTAAGTGTATACAAAATGGATAGTTATAAAATTACATGACCTTTAGAAAAATACTAAGCATATATATTTATAACTACCCAAGCCCACAAAACAATTAAAAAGTACAATAGTGTATCACCCACCCTAAGTGTATATCCTTGGCTTTGATTACTGGGTGTCCCCTTTTGTTGCTCCTCTCCTAAGCTCTAAACTTGCGCATAGGAAGCTCATACGCTAAGTAACTCGTGCTAAGTGGTACAAAACAATATGCAAACACACCACATGACAGATAAAAAAAATATGCATGAGATACTTAGTAACCCTACCATAACAACTTACCTCGAAGCCGCATATGCATTAGCCCACATTCTATATAACATGCAATTATAATCTCATGTACTATATTCACATTGAACATGACATATCAAACAATTACTAAAAATTATACAAGTGTATATCACACTTAAGTAGAGTTAATTATCTTACCTTTGCCCATTTTACTTATAAATAAACTAAAATGGATACGGATAATCTACAGCTCTCACTGAAACCCTCAAGACACCTGTCTGAGCTTTCCAGAATACATGTCTGAGGAAAAGAGTCTGCATATAAACCAACCGAAGAAGCTCTCATTGCTTGCCTCTTAGCCTTCAAAAAATCTCGATCATGACTAACCTATGTCACTCGGTACCGAACTCCTCTCAATGACATGTCATCTATCATAACTCTAGTTCTAGTCAGAGTATTGAGCTTAAACATTTATCTCAATAACCATAATTCACATTAATCATGCCATCATTTGCATTCTTATAGCTTATTAAAATTTGCGACAGAGGTATACCACCTCACGACAAATAAGCTTTGATTTACAAGCAAATATACAAGATTTTCAAGTTAAACAGCTTCATGCTCGTGAACAACATTTCACGGTCATGAAGTACTACTTCACGTGTAGTTTACTCGTGAACCAAACTGTGATTCAACCTGTGAATTATCACATGTTCATGGTCGTGATCACCCTTTCACAGGTGTAAACCATACCATGAATCTTACTGTAAAACTGTCTGTGAATGGTTCTGCTTTAACAATAAAGTTTATTTTCACGATTTTCACGCCTGTGAACCCATTATTCCCGGTTATGAATATGAAATTTTTTTCAAAAAATAGAGCATCACATTTCATACCTCTCTCATATGCAATATTCTCTATGGTTGACCAATGTCAGTCACCCTATCAACACTCCAAAATGCATTTTAACCATTTATCATAGTCATATACTCTCTAATAATTTACATTAACTAAAATAATTACTCTAACATCTCAAAATAATCATTTAACATAAAAACTCTCATCATGCATATTAACACCAAATATCATAGATTTCATTAACCAACAATCATACTGACATGCATTCAAGCCACACCAACATACAAATGCAAGATTAAAGCTTGAGAGGTTGTTATGTACAAATCTTACACCTAGGATAGAAATTAGCTAAAACTTGAGTTCTTTAAGGTTGTCATCTCTCTTGATATAGACTCTTAGCTCATCTACCAGATCTTAGCAAGATGAAAAACATACTCTTAACCTCTGGAACTTCAACCAAAATCCAAAAATATGAAAAATCGAGCTCTTTCCTCAAAGCTCACAAGCTCCATCTCTCACTATTTTCTATTGAAATAAAGTCTCTCCAAGCTTCAACAATGGAGGAAGAAGGGTTTTGGAGGAAGAACAAGATGCAAATGACATGTTAGGTTAGTTAATAGGGAGTGGAAAACGGATTTAAAGGGATGATAAAAAGAAAAATGTGGTTGTCTTATCTGCCTATATTGTCCAGACTTCACGGCTATCACTCATCTTTCACAGGCATAAACCATTTCTTCACGGTCTTAAAAAATCTTATCGCAACTACTAGTTAAAATTCGATATTCACAACCATGACACTCATTATTACAAACGTGAAACAACTGATTTCAGCAACTCTCAAACTTCTAAAACTTCACTTAACCCCCAACTCTTACTAACCAATTATGGGCATTAAAGTAGATCTATATCTTTTATATATGTCTTTGTAGCAATTTTGCAAGATTTAAAGTATTTGAAGAGAAATTGTCCTTTTACTAAAATTGGTTCTGGTTCAATTTTAAGCAACTTACCTTACAGTTTTTATTTATTTTGCCATCTTAGAAGTCTAATTTGATGAAATATAAAATATGAAAGATATAGATTTATATGTCATATATATGTTTGCAAAATCTTGTAGTAAGATTTAGTATGTATAAAGAGATATAGGTAAACTAATCATAATTATTCATTTGATTAGAGTTGTTTCCTTTATATGTTCAACTTTAGAAAGTTTATCTTAATTTTGTGCTATTTATAGACCGAATTTATGCAAGTATAGAACATAAAAGTTTTAGGGTTATATCTTAACTAATTTTTAGTGAAATTATTACCTTACTATCTTGTGTATTTTGTAAGTTATGATATTAAAAAGAAAAACTGATTTGGATGTCACCCCTGTGTAGGATCAATCACATATTTCCTATTATTCAAATATTTTAGAAGCATAATTAAAAAATATATTAAATACATATTCGTATAATGTTTCATAATAATTAAGTATATATATAATAAGATATGAATTATTGAAGTTAGTATGCATAAAACTGCCTAAGGACAAGAAAAAGTGTACACTTTGAAATTTCACTAAAAATAATTTGATGCTCCAAAAATTCTGAAATTCTAATATGTTATCGTTAAGTAGAATTAAGAATCACATAAATTAGACAAATATAAAAAAATTTATAGGCTAGTCAGTATGAAAACACTGTCATATAAAAAAAATATTAATTATTTGCTTATTTCATATTAAGATTAAATTTCTCTAGCTAAACATTGATAAATTATAATTCCAAATAGACTCAAAAAAAATTAGTAACACACAAAGAGGAAATGAACAATAAGTTAAAATTTGGATATTAAAGAAAAATATGACCATAGTTATCAAATGATTTCTTTAGTGCATATAATTGTTGTTTTTTATGTGAAATATGAAATGACTTGTAGTTACGCGAATTATATGATTGTCATGATTTGACTTTAATAATGAGATGAATAATTTGTGAATATGTTTGTGACATGATTGTATTAAATGTATTTGTTTTTTTTATATAATGTGATTGATGAATTAATATGCAAATGTAGACACAAAGGTTGATGAATATTTGGTTATAAATGCATATGTATATAGATTGAAAATGTGTTGTGACTAGTTAAACGATATTGTAAAACAAAAAAAAAATCCTAGGCCCAAACAAATGATTAAATGCAAAAGAAAAACAAAAATAGAGGCCAATAGCCCAACAAATCTGCATATGTGCAAATGAAACAAATAATCAAACTAGCCAGCAAATGCAAATATTTACATAACAAATATTTATATAAAAATCCGGGACAATGTTTGTTTACCTTGGTTATAACAATAAAAAAAATGAACAAGTATAAGTAAAAAACAATGATTGTATGCTTTAATTTTACTTGAATATAAATGATATTGGTAAATTAAGTGGAATACATAGTATGTGTTGTGTACATTTGTGATTTGTTATTAAAAAAATTATTTGGTACTTTAGAGCTCAATTGATGATTATTCTCACTGAGTCGCAACTCATCAAATTGTATCATTTTTTAGTTAGACAATAGTAGATAGCTCATTTTGAAGTTCATATATGGAACAAATGTTACCAACCTCACCTCACATCTTGCATTCCACATAAACATAAAATCATTCATCTATAAATTGGGCTTATATCTTTTTATATGTATAAATGCTCAAAAGTTGGTACTAAGATGTGTAAATGAATTCAACTCGTAAACCTTTTGACAAAGTTTAATTTTTAATATATGTGTTATATATTATGTTATGGTGAAAACCTCAATATTAATTTGTAGATTTATTAAATGATATTAAGGGATAAAAAAATTATTCTCGTTGCTGTTAATAAGATCTTATATCTTCTTTATATGTCATGTTTGATTATTTGATACAAGTATATGTGGTGTCAAAATGTATAAAGTATAAGGTGTTACATTTCATCTTTTCAGATGTGGACAACTCTAAGCCAAGCTTTTGGCTTTGTTTCATATAATTGTTGTTGGGCTTTATGGTATTGGGCCGCCCATGTGGGCTTGACCCAGCCCAGACCCATATATTCTTATATATAAAGTTATGAAAAGATATAACTTAAGAAGATAAGAATATAACGAAAAGATATAAGAAAAAGAGATAATTATTCATCAGAAGTTTTTCTCTGAAATACGAAAATTCTTGAAAAGTGAATTTCTTCATCTCCGTTCAACAACAAGAGAATAAAAGCGTTCGTACTGTGGAATTGAGTCAAGTTCTAGTAATTTGTCTCCGCCTAAAGCATTGAAAGCGCACGATTCACGCTCAACAAGTAAGTATCCGCTGCTCTAGTATTATCTTACATTGGTATCAGAGCCCCGTTTGTGCGTTTTTGTGCTTAAAATCATAATTGTGATGTTTTTTAAGAAATTTACTATGCAAATTCGAAATTTCTTCAATTTTTCGAAAATTGATTCTTCAGTTTCATAGTTCGAATTTGGTATCGTTGGAAAGCTATCATCACAAGCTTTCTAACGAGTATTTTTGCATAATTTTCTGATGAGTGGTTGAATTTCTATGATTTTTCAAAGTTTATGAGAATATTTTTTCAGAAAATTATCATTAAAACTATTCCCACTCTCAGATCGTATATGTGTTGTTCAAACACGACCAAAATGTTTTTTTAAACGGAATAAAAATGGTCCCAGTGGTTATAAAACCGTAAAAAATGTGTAAAATTTCAAAAAACGGTGAAAAATCAACCCCGAAAGACGGCGCGTGACGCGCTAGCGGTTGGCAACGGTTGCTGACGATTTTGCCACGTGTCACGCATGTGTTCATGACACGTGGCAAACGGTTTCTGACGGTTTTGCCACGTGTCACGCACGTGTACATGCCACGTGGCAAGCAGTTTCTAACGGTTTGCCACGTGTCACGCACGTATGCATGACACGTGGCAACGGTTTTCCGACGATTATGACACGTGTCGTGCCACGTGTCCGTGACACGTGGCAGTTCAGCCACGTGGCTTCCTAGGATTGGTCCACCATGATGACGTGGAGAGAACACGTGTCAGAGCGTGTGTGGCGCGTGAATGCGCGTGGAGCGCGTGGGAGGCGCGTGGGACATATTTATTCGGAGCGTGGGAGCGCGTGAAAAATTATTTTTGGTCCAAATTTTTTGTAAAATTCTCAAAATTTAATTTCCAATTTAATGGATATTTTTTTGAAAATTTTTTGTGATGGTTTTGATGAGAAATTTGGAGAAAAATATGCAAATAGGAACATAATTACATGTTAATTTGTTATTTTTGAAGATGTAATTAATGTTTATCTTGTTTTAATGCATATATATTATTATTGTTACATTGCATTATATAATCAATGTAATGTGGGAATATTAGATTGGTAGATTGATGAATCTCATCTAATATAGAATTAATTGGCGCATGTTTAAATTAAACAATGATAAATGGACTTTGTTAGTAGGAATTGATTGAACTGAATATGCAGTTTTTTTGTTTCTACTACTTATGTTAGGTTATTATTGATTAATTTAAAGCATTGTCACTTGAAATTGATAAAAGCAATAATGAATTGTGCTAATCCTAATTATAATCATAGTTTCTAAATAGTTGAAATGACTGCAACAAAAAACATTATTGCTGACTTGAATCAAGGAGATAAACTGAATGATAAAAACTATGACATTTGGTATCGTAAAATTCAGTATCTCCTGGAAGAGAAAGATATGCTAGAAACAATAACACAACCAATGGCTGAGCCTGAGCATGGAAATACTGCTCAACATAGGCGGGATATGGAAACATATCAAGCCTATAAGCGCAAGGACAGAGTTGCTCGCATATTGATGCTGAGTAGCATGAGAAATGACTTGATGCTACGCTTTGAGAAGCACCGCTCAGCCCAAGCAGTTTGGGATGCTGTTAAGGTTCAGTTTGGTGGAACCTCAACAATAAGACTGCATCAGTTAACTCTAAAGTTTGATGCATATAAGAAAAATTCTAATCAAACAATGAGGCAACACCTTACTGTCATGTCTAACATGATAAGTGAATTGAAAGGTGCTGGCCATGAGATGACTGACGAGCAACAAGTTCAAGCTGTGATTCGCTCTCTTCCAAAATCCTGGGAACACATGCGTGTCAACCTTACCCATAATGATAATATAAAAACTTTTGATTATGTTGCCCGACATGTTGAGCTAGAGGAGGATTGCCTTCTCGCTGATAAGCCTGAATGAGAGGCTTATATGACTGAGTCTAGAGGCAAAGGGGCTTCTAGCTCTGGGCAAAAGAAATGGAAAGGTAAGGGCAAATGGCAAGGAAAGGGAGGAAATGAGACAAAATTTAATGGAAATAAGCGCAAGCGTGGGAAACGCAGTGGAAAGAAAGGCAAGAACATGAATTGCTTCAATTGTGGGAAGCATGGTCACTTTGCTCGTGATTGCACTGAGCCAAAGTTATTGTATAACCAAATTAGTCCCTCAAATTTATATGTAAGTAGTTGCTTGATGTTAGCTGAAACTGTTCCTTATTGGACTGTAGATTCAGCAGCAACAGACCACATAGCGAGGGACCGATCTGCCTTTGTAGAATTTCGTCGAATTCCAAAGGGGAGTAGAAAAATATATATGGGGAATAATGCTTCGGCTGACGTGCTTGGGATCGGTTCCTGCAGGCTAGTGCTGCGGGGAGGTCGCACGCTTTATCTCCATGATGTACTTTATGCTCATGATGTTCGACGAAATTTAGTTTCTATTATTGTTTTACTTGAACTTGGTTTCAAAATAATTTTTGAAGATGGTTGTGTTAAAATACTTTTAGACAAAGTTTTTTATGGTTCTGGATATATGTTGAATGGTTTTATAGTGTTAGACACTATTTTTATGGATGTTAAGCAATCTATATTTCTTGTTGGAAATTCCAATAATGTTTCATTGATTGATGATACTAAATGGCATGCTAGATTAGGACACATTGGGCAAGATCGTTTAAAAAGATTAGCAAAAGCTGGTTTTTTAGGATCTGTTAAGAAAATAGATTTGCCTATTTGTGAGCATTGCCTAGCTGGAAAAGCAACAAGATTACCATTTGGCAAAGCTAAAAGAGCCACATTTCCTTTACAGCTTATACATTCTGACATCTGTGGCCCAATGAATGTTAGAGCAAGACATGGTGCTCACTATTTCATCACTTTCATAGATGATTTCACTAGATACAGTCATATTTATTTGATCTCCCATAAATCTGAAGCATTAGATTGCTTCATACGTTATAGTAAATTGGTTGAGAATCAATTGAATTTGAATATAAAATCATTAAGGACCGATCAAGGGCGTGAATATCTATCTGATTTATTCAAAAGTTATTGTGATGATAAGGGTATAGCTAGGCAGCTAACTATTCCTTCTACTCCGCAACAAAATGGCGTAGCAGAAAGAAGAAATAGAACCCTATTGGACATGGTTAGGTCAATGATGGAGCAAGCTAATTTACCAATTTCTTTTTGGGGAGATGCATTAATGACTGCTGCCTACATTCTAAATCGCGTACCTTCAAAATCTGTTCATTCCACCCCATATGAATTGTGGAAAAGCGAAAAGCCTGAATTAAGCCATATGCGCCCATGGGGTTGCGCATCTTATATCCACAATACTTCCCATGAATATGGAAAGCTTGGTCCGAGGGGGAAGAAATGTATCTTTATAAGATATTCAGAATTCTCCAAAGGATATGTATTCTTGGGGGAAGATACAAATGGAAGAATAATAGAAATTGAGTCACGAGATGTCATTTTCTTAGAAGAGGACTTTCCTGAAAGAGGTGAGATAAATAAGGATTTCCAATTTTATGAAATGGAAGATCCTGAGACTAGTGGGAGTGCAAAAATAATTGATTTCGCACTCACAGAGCAAGAATTTATTGCTCCTCCTGAACCAAGTGGGAGTGAAAGAATGTCAGATTTTGTTCCAATGGAGCAAGACCATGAACAATCTCAACCTCGACGTAGTAATCGTGACAAGATTCCCCGTCGTCGATTTGAGATTGAGGGGGAAGCTTTTATGATTGCTCCAGATGAAGAAGAACCTAAAACAGTTCAACAAGCTCTTTCTGGTCCTAAAGCAAAAGAATGGATTAAAGCTATGAAAGAGGAAATGGATTCGATGATATACAATCAAGTCTGGGATTTGGTTGAGAAACCGTCTAATCGTAAGACTATTGGGAACAAATGGATTCTCAAAATAAAACGTAAGGAGGATGGGACAATAGAAAGATTTAAAGCTCGATTAGTAGCTAAAGGCTACACACAAAAAGAGGGAATTGACTATGAAGATACATTCTCACCTGTAGTCAGGTTTGCATCAATTCGCCTCATTCTGGCTATAGTAGCACGAATGAACTTAGAATTATATCAAATGGACGTTAAAACTGCTTTTCTCAATGGAGAACTAGATGAAGAGATCTATATGGATCAACCTGAGGGTTTTGAACTCAAAGGACAAGAGCGCAAAGTTTGCAAGCTCAAAAGATCCATTTACGGTCTTAAGCAAGCATCAAGACAATGGAACCTCAAATTTCATCAAGCCATATTAAAGGATGGTTTTACGATGATGGAGGAAGACCATTGCTTATATGTTAAACGTTCTAACAATGGTTTTATAATTATGTCCTTGTATGTTGATGACATTTTAATAGCTGAAAATGATAAGAAGTTGATTGATACTACCAAGAAATGGTTATCATCGAACTTCAAAATGAAAGATATGGGTGAGGCTAGTTATGTACTTGGTGTTAAGATCCTAAGGGATCGCTCTAAAAGACTTCTGGGTTTGTCTCAAGAGACTTATATAAAGAAAATGTTAGAGCGTTACCATATGCATGAATGTAAGCCTATGGATACCCCTGTCGAAAGGAATCTGAGCCTTAGTCTAGATATGTGTCCTAAAACATCGGATGAAAAAGAACGAATGTCTAAAGTACCCTACTCCAATGTTGTCGGTAGTCTGATGTATGCAATGATGTGCACACGTCCAGACATTTGCTATGCCGTTGGGCTAGTAAGCAGATTTCAATCTAATACAGGTATAAAACATTGGATGGCAGTCAAGAGAATATTGAGATATCTAAAAGAAACTTCAGACTATGTTCTATGTTATCAAGGGAAGGATTTGCGCTTAATTGGTTACACTGATGCTGATTGGGGAGGTGATATAGATCAACGCAAATCGACCTCTGGATATGCGTTCTTGCTTAATGATTGCGCAATCTCATGGAGTAGCAAGAAGCAATCTTGTATAGCTTTATCGACGATGGAAGCTGAGTATGTAGCATGTTCATCGGCTATACAAGAGGCAGTTTGGTTGAAAAGATTTTTGCAGCACTTAGAGATTGTCAAGTCAGCATATGAACCTGTGACAATCTATTGTGATAGTATGGCTGCATTAGCTTATGCTAAGGATCCAAAATATCATGGAAAGACCAAACATATCCAAATTAGATATCACTATGTTAGAGACATGATTGTAGAAAAGGAAGTGATTCTGAAACACATTTCTACAAACAAAATGGTAGCAGATCCATTTACTAAACCAATAGCTAGGGATGCGTTTGTAAGGCACATAAAATCCCTAGGCTTATGTAGAATGTAATCAATATATGTTATGTCAGATCACTTGGTTTTTACAATTGATATATCATTTCAATTGATTAATGATTTTTCAATTATATGAATGTATTACAAATGTCAGTTAGCACAATTCGAATAAGTATGTCGATAGACTTAGATTGACTCACTCACATGAGTAATCGCCTCTGGCGCTATAGAGCGAGCAGAGATGAGACCATAAATGCAGAGGCATTAAGTGAATGACTAAGATGCAGTGGGAGCGGTCTTAGTTTTATTAAATTTTTATAAGGTCGCCTTGATGAGGATCAAGATGAGATTCTTAATATATATAAGAATCAACATGAATGACTTCCCCACCATTCATGTGTCTATATAGAGGAAGCTGAGTGTGAAATTTGTTATTTAACATTGTTGAATGTATAAATAAAAGTTTCAAGTTTGGCGCATTGAGAGCGACAAGACTAATACTCATATGGTGTTTATTTATTTTGAACTAAGAGCAAGACATACACTCTTTTATCTTTGATAAGAAAAGAGTAGCTCCACCATAACATGTATTTCATACTGCATGTGCTATACGACCTATTAGGAAGCGAAAGAATGGATCCCTGCTTCTTCGCTATGTGAGTCCTAGAAATCCTAAAAATGGATTTCAAACAATTTTACCCTTTGTGACTTTTGACTATATCATAATGTGATGAATTGATGCTGGCTATCTTAGGATGTATCCTATAGTCATGGAATGATTCGACTTAACGGAACACTCCTAAAAAAGCGAGTTAATTCAAAACTGATTGATATGAGGGCAAAAGAAAGAGTACTTTGCTTATGCACTCACAGCTTGTGTTCACCGGCCGGGGTTATTACGCTTGATGAAGCGAGAAGTAACTTAGAATACAAGAGATTGTAAGAATGATTTGAGTATAGATTCATGAGGGATTGAATGATACTTGAATTAAGTGTATTGAGAAAGATACTTGGGGTAATTAAGCACATTATCGAAAATAATTACAACTTTGGGTTGATGTCTCCTATATGGCATATAATTAGGTTTGTATTGGAGCTCCCACAATTTGTGTGCTTTGGGTCGCACGGTCCATTCGCTTGTATGAAAGATTCTTTGTTTAAGTTTGAGATGTGAGATGATATTTGGATTGATCCAAGCCCACTTTGGGCGAGTGGGAGATGTAGGGCTTTATGGTATTGGGCCGCCCATGTGGGCTTGACCCAGCCCAGACCCATATATTCTTATATATAAAGTTATGAAAAGATATAACTTAAGAAGATAAGAATATAACGAAAAGATATAAGAAAAAGAGATAACTATTCATCAGAAGTTTTTCTCTGAAATACGGAAATTCTTGAAAAGTGAATTTCTTCATCTCCGTTCAACAACAAGAGAATAAAAGCGTTCATACTGTGCAATTGAGTCAAGTTCTAGTAATTTGTCTCCGCCTAAAGCATTGAAAGCGCACGATTCACGCTCAACAAGTAAGTATCCGCTGCTCTAGTATTATCTTACAATTGTCAACTTCAATTACATATTAACTGTTAGGAATTCAAATGTAATGACATGTCTGTCTTCCAATATCTTCAATGAGCAAAAGCTCTTGCTGATGAACTAGGTGGCACCGGTTATTCTCTCTCCAGCTGAATTCAATGTGATCATATATCGCAATATCAGGACAAAATTTCACTATATTATTACTGATTTAAATTTACATCCTGAACATGTTCCTTTCTATGAGCTCCATGGCCATCTTTGCACACGAAATCCTCTTAAAAAGTGCTTAAGAACTTCCTTTGGCAAATCTGGTCACGTCCTCTAACCATTTTATGTAGTAGTCTTCATCATCATCTACCTCATACTATGTAGCTCCCAAAATAATTCTTCCAATCTTCTATGACGTCGATGCTGCCAAATCTATGGATATCAAAATCATACTACCAAGGAATATAAATGTCGATATCAATAATTGTACTTATCCAATAATCATCAATTTGGCTACTCATTGCAATGTAATTGATCTTTTGTTGTTGAACATGCCATTTCTCAAATTAATTGTATGCCTATTATTGTTTTCCAAGGTCTTGCTCCTTTTCAAAAAAAATTTGGCACTCCATCGCGATATCATGATTTTAAAGTATTTGGTTGTTCCATTTTTCCTCTTTTAAGACCTTACAATAAATATAAATTTGATTTTCGGTCTAAAGAGAGTTAATCTTAGCTTAGCAAATAATCGTTTTGGGTGTAATTGTTTGGATTTATCTACTAGGTGCATTTACCATGCTCGGTTTGTTCATTTTAATAAGAAAAATATTCCATGTTTTAAGCTAATTAAAAATATTCTCCGTTTCTCTGCCCTTGAGCATCATGGTAAGGTTCACCAATATCTTTTCCCATTTCCCATATCACACATAAACACTCTCTCTTTATTCCCCTTTCACAATTATAAGGCATAAACCTTGTTGTTGATCTTTAACAATATGCACCCTCATCAACACCTGACGCCTCACAATCTCACATAACAACCCCACCATGATCCCATCCTATGCAATTATGCCATCCATTCTAAATAAATGGTAAGCCAATCATGCAACTAAATGCCCACTCTAAATATTAAATCTCTAACTTATCATTTATCTCTATGTATCTATAAATACTTTGTAATCTTTTGATAACAAGATAGTGAAAATCATTTTATCCCACTTCATTGTCTTTACACCTCTAACTTCAACACTTAAAGTTAACTTTGAATTTTCTAATATCATATGCGAAAACATACTAGTAGTATCAACCTGCTATTAGTTGCTTATATTATTTATTTGAAATATTATTATTAAATGGATATTTATATAAATATTTAGTAATGTGAATAGAATTTGAGATTGAGTACCAATAATTATGTAAAAGTAATTTTAAATGAGTGAAGGACGAATTCAGATACTTTAATTAAATGTATTCGAGTCCGATATTTGTTATTACCATAACATATTGCAACAGGTTCTGCATGAACATCATCTTAGTGTTGGACCTCAACAAAAATATGTTCATGATTGTAAATTCAAAGGCCCGAAATAAAAAGGCCTTTCCGAATTTTTAATTTTATGGAGTTGAGAGTTTTTCATTTAAATTTTAACTTAAATTACGTACCTCTTTGTTAGGTCTAAAAGAGAAAGAAGGTTCAACTTTGAAGGCTCAAATCGACAAAAATCAAATTTCATTCATTCCAAATATTTGATTTCCTTTAGTTTAACTTTATTATTAAAATAGATTTGGTTTGATTGTAAAATTTATTAAAATTTGATTTTCAATTATTTTAATTCCTTTTGGTTTTCTAAATCAAACCCATACGAGCTTATTTCTAATTATAATGCAATATATATGAAAAGAAAGAAAATCATAATTTCTCCTTTATATGCATTAAAAAAAGTAAATTGTACTAAAAGTATGCTATTTAGGGTTTTCTTTTTTTGACAAAAAATAGTGTTTTCTTTTGACTATCATTACAGCAATGTATGCGGTGAATCATTTTGCTTAAATTAAAAGGGTACATTGTAACAGTGTATTATTTACCCATTTCATATCTTTGGCTGTTAGTGTGTTATTCTGCTTCAAGTAAATTTATAAACATAAAAATTTAAAAAGCGTGGAAAATTCAACAAATGAAATAAATAGGGTCGGGACAAATTCTTCTTCTTCTTCTCCTTCTTCTTCTTCTTCTTCTTCTTCTTCTTTTTCTTTCTTTTTTCTTTTTCTCAGCAGGGGGTTAGAGATTTGACACGACAGAAATGCATTATTGTCGTTTACTGGAAACATCCAGGCCAACGACAGTGATTTTTTTGGAGAAAAGTTGGATAAATTATTCTATAATTTATAAACTTCAATAATTATAACTTTAACAACTGGAATAGATATATTATTGCCCCATTTGGAGATTTTCTTTGGGATTTTCATAAAAAAAATTCTGAATTTTATAGAATTTAGTTAATATGTCGGGTGACAAAAACAGTCTTTAGTGATAGAAATTTCTATTGTTAAATTTATAGAGATTAATCCAAACATACTTTAAAAATAGTCATTTAATTTGTGATACACGTTAAGTGAAAACTCAAGTTTGTATATAAAACAACAAAAAATTAGTTCTGTTGCACACAATAAATAAAATAATAAGATAAATACTGAATAAAAATAATCAGTAAAAAATAATATTAATAATTTATCTTTTAGTTTACAGGACAAATTATGAATATATTTCTTCTACTATTAAAAAATAATAAGTATAAAGAGATAATATTCTCTAGATAGAGATTATAGGTAATACAATAATATGAGATAAATTAAAAAATAATGACACTAAAGTGTTTTCTAAAAACAATAAAAAAAAATATTTTTTTTCACTATTTTTGTCACTCACTCTTTTTATAAAAATTCTAAAAGTCTAACTTTGTCACATACTCATAAGAAAATTTTCTTTTAACTATCCAATTGCTCATCTTTTGCAATTTGCAGTGAATTGAAATGAAAATTTATTTTCCTATTTTATAGGCAGGTGAGCATATGGCAAACAAAGTGAAAATTTCCAATTTTTCTTCCATAATTGAATTTTATTTTTTTAAAAATTAATTAGTGGTGGGCTACATGTTGGAGGGACACACTCACTAAAAAACTTTAACAATTGTTGCACTGCTATTTGTTTAACAAATCTCCCACTTCTGACTATATATGGGGTTTCATCATTTCAACAGCTAATTGACAGAACTCAAAATACAATTTCGGTAGAATTTTTGTTAACATATCTAATCATTTTTCGTCTGTATGAATTTTTTTCAAGTTGAAATAACTTTTTTCTCCATTACATACCTGATCAGTGATATCTCATAACATGCTTTGATCTTGAGTGAAATGATGCATTCTTTTCAAGATCGATAATACTCTGGCTATCACAGAATAACTAATATCTGTCTTGTTGCAACCAAATTTGTTCAAAAACTTATTAATCCATAACAATTCTTTACATGTTTTTGTTGCTATAATAAACTTTACTTCAGTAGTAGACAATATAACACATTTCTATAACTTTGACTGTCATGACATATCTCCCTCGCAAAAATGATCAAGTATCCTGATGTAGACTTTATCGAGTCTATATCGTCAGCCATATCCGCATCTATGTATTCATCCAAAACATGTTTGGTATCTCTAAAATATAATTATATTTTGAAAGTACCACGAAAATACTTGAAAATTCACTTTACTGCAGCCTAATATTGCTTTTCAGGATTTAAAAGGAATATGATCACTACTCCAATTGCATGAGTGTTATCCAGTCATGTGCTCACTATAACATACTTCAAATTTCCAACTGTTAAGACATATGAAATCTTATCCATCTATTCATTCTCTTTATTTGTAGAATGACTCTGTTTTGAACTCATCTTAAAGTGATTAGGAAAAGGACTACTACCTATTTTAGCTTGATTCATATTAAATCTTTGAAGTAATCCCTTAATGTACTTCTCACGTGACCACTATAATTTCTTAGCGCTTTTATCTATGATAATCTTCATGCTAAAAATTTATTTTGTTGGCCATAAGTCTTTCATATCATAGTAAAAAACTTGTTCAACTGCTTTTTCAAGTTGTTATTCTAGAAAAAATCTGGCCAACAATCAGCATATCATCCACATATAGCAAAAGAATAATAAAATTTTCATTAGATAATTTTTGTACAAAAACACAATGATATGAAGTAGTCTTCTTGTAGTCTTGCTCCCCATAATAGACTCAAATTCTTGTACCATTGTCTTAATATATGCTTCAAGTTGTAATGACTTTTCTTTAATTTACACACATAATCAGCTTTTCCATTATGCTTGAAACCTTCTGCCTCCTCCATGTATATCTCATATTCCAAGTCACTATTTAGAAAAATAGTTTTGACATCCATTTGTTCAATCTCCAGATTAAGACTTGTTGCAATCTATAGCATTGCATGAAAGAATGTCATTTTCATAACTGGTGAGAAAATATCATCAAAGTCAATTCTTTTCTTTTGGATGAACCTTTTGGCAACCAATATAGTTTTTGAATCTC
This sequence comes from Triadica sebifera, assembly GCA_023653625.1. Taxonomy (NCBI): domain Eukaryota; kingdom Viridiplantae; phylum Streptophyta; class Magnoliopsida; order Malpighiales; family Euphorbiaceae; genus Triadica; species Triadica sebifera. Next base: position 30,783,605 of record CM042902.1, read on the forward strand.
AGATGGCAATTGTTCTATTCATGCTTGATTCTAAATGACCATTTATTTTTCAAATCTCTCTTACATTTTGGCAACTTCATTGTTCAAAAGTTTTGTTCTCATGCAAGGACTTTATTTCATCTTATATGGCTTTAACCAATTTTTGCTTATGTTCATCAGTCGTAGCTTCTTCAAAACTCTCTAGTTCTCTTCCATTAGTGAGTAACACAAACTCATTTACTGGGTACCTTGCAGAAGGTTGTCTAGCTCTATTACTCCTTCTAAAAGAAACCGAGGAATGCACAGTGTTGGTTGATGATGAACATCATCATCTTCTGGATCATCAATGAGAACATTATCTTTTTTAGGTAGATCGATATGATCTTTCCTAACTTGTCTCAGAACTAATGTTGGAGGAATCAATTCCCAATCTGTTGAGTCAACAATGGAATTAGGAGCATCATTCTTCATTATTTGTTCTCACAATATCTTAAATGGTCTCATTCTCAATGAAAATAGCATCACAACTTTTAATAAGTTTATTCTCTATTGGATCATAAAATTTGTACCCAAGCTGAAATTTTCCATAGCCAATAAAAATACATTATCTTGTTTTGACATCTAGCTTGGGCCTTTAATCTTTTAGAATTTTGACATAAGCTTTATAACTAAACACCCGTAGATAATCATAGAAAAACAACATTTTCTGACATGCTTTCTCTAGAACATCTAACTTTAACATGTACATAGTCATGTGTAAAGCTTATCCCCAAAATATCTTAGATAACTTTGCATGTATAGCAAACATATGACTCTCTCCATCAAAATCATGTTCATTCTCTTAGTCAGGCCATTCAATTGCGGTATTTTTGGAAGCGTTGTTTGATATTGAATATCGTGCTCTTTGCAGTAGATATCAAATGGTATAGTGTATTCTCCATCATTGTCTGTCTGAAAGAATTTCAATCTTTTTTCAGTTTGTCTCTCATCTATGACATGAAATTCTTTAAAGATATTTAACATATGATCTTTATCTTTAAAGCATATACCCATTTCTTTCTAGAATGATCATCAATAAAAGTTATAAACTACTGAGCACTACCAAGTGATTTTGACATTGACCCATATAAAACTGAATGAACTAGATCCAACACATTCTTCATTATGGAAGGAAGAAAACTCTTGAAAGCAAATTTGTTTTGCTTTCCCACTAAACAGTTAGTGCATTTTTCCAAAAGCACTTCATCTATTTCGAGCAACATCTTTTTCCTAACCAGGATAGTCATTCATTTCTCACTCAAGTGATTAAGTCTCATGTGTCATAATTCAACAATACTATCTTTCTCCATAACACTCACAGTGTCAATAGAGAGTTTTATACATCACATACAAGATAACATACCTAGTACCTCTGGCCACCACTAAGGAACCTTTAATGAGATTCCACTGGTTATTGAAGAAGGTATTGTGGAAACCTACATCACCCATTCTTCCTGCAGAGATTAAGTTAAGGCGAGTATCTAGAATATACTTGACATGTTTAAGACTAATCTAGTACCATTTCCAGTTTCTCGACAAACATTTCATCTACCAATAACTTTTGACATATTATCATTTTTTTATCTTTACAGTATCAAAATCTTCTGCTGTGTATGATTAAGAATTTCTTTTTGAGATATGGCATGAATGGTAACATCACTATCAAACTGATCTTGTGAGATGTAAAATTGATAGTGTCATCACAAATGACATTGAACTCGTTCATAGTATTTGTCATTTCATCATCACTGTTGTTATCTCTCTTCACTTCTTAGTCTTTCTATCCTTTTTGAACTTTCGACAGTATTTTCTAATATGATATTTCATTTTACAATAATGACATTCAACATTGACATATCTTTTTGACTTACCTTTGCTATTTTCTTTGGGCATATGTTGCCTAGACTGGTTCATTCCCTTAGAATATGTAACCAAAATATCTAGCTGTGACAAATAAGATGAATTTTGTGATCTATTTCTCATTTCTTCATTTAGAATGCTACTTTTAATAGACTCTATATTGACTACATTGTTAAGTGCAGTGTTGGTGATAAATATTTTTAAAATCTTCCGCGACTTCTGACAAAGAGCCTAATACCAATAGAGCGAACAGTTCATCATCCAAATTTATATCCATTCTAGACAATTGGTTCATGATTCCTTGCATATTATTCAGATGATATATTATGAAGGTAATTTCATTGTATTTAAGCTGCATCAATTTTATCAAATAAAACAATTTATTATTACATTTTTTTATGAGTACAACTATTCAAACTTATTTTATAGTGTTCGAGCATGAATTTTATTGCAGATGTATTTGACACATTCTTTTTAACAAACTGTTGGATATAGCTGCACACCTACTCATGCTCACACTCTCATTTTTCATCTGTCTTGTCATCAGATTTAGCTGTAGTAAACACTAACAGATGTATTTTCATCACAAATACGAGATCATTTATTTTGCTTTACCATATATGGTAACTCGTCCTATTAGCTAATTATCTTGGTGTCATTTATGTAGCGTAGCACCCCCACCCGATCAACACGTGCCCGGATAAGGGAGCGCTAATGTCTGTCTTTTTTACTTCTTCAAATTGCTATTATTATTATTATTATTATTATTATTATTTTACCTTTATTCTCTCAACACTCATGTATATATAGATATATACAAAAACTAGGGTACAATTTATTTACATAAAATAGTAATTTTAAACATCAAATTAATTCTTAACAAACTTTAAAAGTAAGTTTTACAAACTCTAACATTCTTTAATATAAAAGCCAAATACAAAATTTCAAAACTTGTAACCCACTTTCTCAAAGTTTAGCTGTTTTACTTGAATATGATCACCGCTTGCTTTATCTATCACCTTCAGCTACCTTTCTATATCTGCGCGAAAGGAAAACTCCACACTAAACTCTAAGCTTAGTGGTACATATAATTAAGGCAATATACTATGTCATGCAATAGACAATAACATGTATCATTTTCATATTAATGTTCCTCCATACAATTCTATTCCTTATGATCCTATCTCATACAAAAAGGACTCCATGCATACATGACAATTATCATTTTCATTTCCATTAATTATAAACATCTCTTTTACATCATCAATCATGTATTTATATATGTATACCACTTTCCATCGTTTCTATATATATATATTAGCCCACAACACCTATGAAATCCAGACTAGGATAATGGAGTTGCCATCTAGGCACTTAGGAGTGCCACACGACAATATGATGTGCGCATATACGTGCCATTACCGGCGTAGTATTCATAATCCGTGTCATTACCGGCGTAGTAAATCATTCCATTAATGGTTTTTCATCATACTCCCCCACTGCTTGGCATGCCAAACTATCCTTAGTATAGTTCTAGGTAGTTGTTCTAGGGCTTATTCAATATCATATAATTCATATATCATCCGTGTCAATTTACATATCTCATCCGTATCATATTTCATATATCATCCGTGTCAATTCACATATTTCATCTGTATCATATTCCATAAATCATTCGCGTCAATTCACCTATTTTATCCGTATCATATTCCATATATCATTCATGTCAACATTCATTTTCTATATCACAACATAACATGATCTCACATCAATATTTATATATACAATTATTCTTATTTCCCTGTATAGACAATGACTTTCATTTATTTACCTGAATTTCTCGTTTAATAACCACATTCGTCATTACAGATATAGAGCATTCACAGCCGTGATTACTAATTTCACGCCCGTGAATTAGTTCACGCCTGTAATCCCAAGCCGTGAACGCTACTGAAATGAATCGCCCAAAAGCATTCACGATCGTGATTACTCATTCACGCCCATGAATAAGTTCACTTCCGTGATTCCAACCCGTGAACGCTTCTGAAATGAATAGTACCATTTCCACACAGAAGTTAAAACCGTGATACAATCAGTCACAACCGTAAACCCTCAAGTTCACGCCCGTGACTCAATAGTCATGCCCGTGACTTTCAGCAGGAAATCTGCATATTCACTTTTCATTAATTCTAACATTATCCAAATCATACCAAATTTTATTTCATGCATTTCTAAGGTTCTTTACTCAACTTATTACTTTCCAATACATGTAAATGCCTTAATCATACAAGATTTTCTAACATGCATCATTAATTCAATGTCACACAAGGATCTCATTCATACATGTCTAAACTTATGGTTTCATGCCATCATCATCATCATCATTCTTGAAATGCATCTATCTAAAATCATGTTCAACATGTATTATTTCAAACAAAAATAGGCTATTGCCTTAAGTTATGCACAAACCTTAATTTTTCTCCTTCACTCTTTTAGGTAGCTTTCTCTTTTCCTTTGCTCCTTAGAGCTTGTTCCTTGTCACTTGGAACTCCTACAACATCATAAATCATTATTATCATCTGATTTCCTCAAGACCCTAAACTTTTTTTTTCTCTCTCAAAACCCTAATTTCTCTCTCTTTCCACATGAGTCTTGAATGAGCTCAAAATTCAAACTTCTTTAAGAAAAGATGAAGAAGAAGAATCACTTCTTACCTTACTCTTTTCTTCACTAAATCACCTCTTTGGAGATTTTCTCTCTCTATCAAACTTGATTTTTCTTCCTCTTTCTTGTTCTTTCCAGCTTCCTTAGGAGTTATGGATCATGAAGATCACCTTGTCCCTCTCTTTCACCTATCTTCTCTTCCTTTCTCTCTCTAGAATTCAAGATTGGCTATGGAGGAGATGGGGCTGGCGTGACTGGTATTAAAGAGAGAGAAGAAGACAGAAAATGAAGAGAAGAATAAGAAGAAAATAAGTCATTAAATAGGGTACCCAAAAAGTCTTTATAAGGGACCCACCATTTGACCATCTTCTCCCAATTTTATACTTAATCAATATTAATCCTCTTTCTTTAATGTCATGGCCGGCCAACCCAACTTTTAAGTGTCCAAATTTCCTAAGTTAATTAGCAATTAATCTCATTAATCCTCCAATTTTTGGTAAATTACAATTTGACCCCAAAACTTATCAAATTTTGCAATTTATTCCTTTACCGTAAATCAACTTCTTTAAATTTTATAATCACTTAATTAGACATTTATCATTCAATTTAGCCATTACTTGATCAATTTTTGTAAAAATCAGAATTTAAACTCCGATCGGTCAAACGAGTCAACTTCTCGACACGTGCGACTCGGGGCCTAAATGAGCGGATATCACAATTTATCTCTATTATGAGACTCTTTTAACAGAAGTAATCAAATAAATTTTTTTTGATGTGAAAGATTAGTTACTACTACAATTACAGAGTATACTAATAATTTTATTGGACTAATAAATTGGCTATGATGTCATTTATTGGGCACAACGGTTAAAACAACAAGACAAATGTGAAATAACAAAGTAAAAAAAATAATATCATCAATTTAATGTTGTTCACCTTTTTATTTTGGCTACGTTCATGTGGCAAATTTCGAATATTTTTCTTCTACTATTAAAAATTAATGGGTACAAAGAGAGTATTTCCTAAATACAAGTTAGAGGTAATACAAAAATATGAAATAAACTCAAAAAAGTGACATTCAAGTATTTTCAAAAAATACCCAAAAAAATATTTCTCTTATTATTTTTATGACTCACTCTTTTTAGAAAAAATTCTAAAAATCTATCTCCCTTACACTAATCATCAAAAGAAAATTGTTCTTTGGCTATCTGACTGCTCCTCCTTTGCACTTTACAGTTTTATAGTAAATTGAAATGAAAATTCTTTCAACAAAGTATAAATGTCCAATTTTTCTGCCACCATTGTTGAATTTTGTTTTTTTAAATTAATTTGTGGTATACCCCGCTCATTGAAAAACTTCAGCAATTTCCGCAATGTTGATTTTTTCCCCGATCAAAAGCCTTTTTTTTTTTTAATCATTTGTTTCGAAAGATCATTCATCTTTATATAGTTTTTTTTTGCTTCTATATTATGCATTTATTTAATATTATCTTGTTATCAACAAATATAAATTATTATTTTTTATTTTAATTATGTCTCTAATTATAATTAATTTATAGATATATATTAGGCACAATGTACGTTTAGAATCATATTAACTAAATTTTCTTAATTTATGCATTTTTAGAATAGATGGATTATTTATTTTCAATATATGTGATCATATTTGTATCTTTTACCAAAAAAATGACTTGTTACTCATCTAAAATAAATTCTAAAATAAAAAAATTAATTCTAGATATTTATAGAATTAATATTTGATAAAAAAATTCATTGAATCATTGGCACAAATTAAAAAAAAAAGCAGCACAAATTTCATACAAAAAAATATTAAATCTTTAAACAAATAAGAATTTTATAGCTTTTTATCTTTCATTTTATTGAAAGGTTAAAAGCATTTTTTGGAATTGTAAAAAAAAAAAAGCCATTTGTACATCACAACTAAACAAATAACACATCTAAATTTTTTTATCGGCAACACATTTGCACTAGGAATGTGGTTTTGAAGAAGTTAGTTACTTGATTTGTTCTCAATTGATAGTAGAAATCAATTATCTATTTAATAATTTTATATTCTGACATATATATCCTTGTTAACTATTTTCTTAAATTTTCTTGATAAGGTCAGATCATGATTAATAATTTTCTTGTAACTGCATGCATAAAATCAAATGCAGTCCAAAATTTGAGGCTAAAGATTGATATAAGTGTTTCTTCTGCATGCTTATATTTTTGCTGCTTAATTTATGATTTGCCTATTTTGACTGTATTTTGTTTTTGTGGATTTTTAGATGTAGAAGCTAATTGGATGCAGTAGAGTAAGGGTATAATTGATTAGCTGTTGAGTGAATTGAAGAACAATAAGTAAGAATTATGTCATTGGTTTCTAAGAACATTTTTAATAGACTATTTATTTAAATTATATTTTTTATTTTAAAGAGTTATTTTATAAAAAATATCTCCAATAAACTCTTTACTTTTAAAAGTTAAATTAGAAAGTAAGTTTGACTTTACACATTTAAAGAGTCAAACTTTACTCTTTATTCTAATTACAATTAATGTATCTCTATTTTTTATTTATGTTTTATCTTTTTTATTGGTGTGTTTTTCTAAAAATATTTTTTTCCTTATAATAAATTTTTTTTATAAATATTAATTTGTATAGGATAAAAAAAATATTGCACTAATAAAAAAATTAATTTTTATGTTCAAAATACTCTAAAATACTTTTTATTCTACTAAAGGTACTCTTTAAAATAAAGAGCATAGTTGGATAATCTTTAATAAACTCTTTATTTGAGTTATGCACTTTATTTTAACGAGTCATTTCATAAAAAAAATTTCAATAGTCTATCTATCTTTAAAATTAGAGTAAAATATTTTTTTTCCTTATAATAAATTTTTTTTATAAATATTAATTTGTATAGGATAAAAAATATTGGACTAATAAAAAAATTAATTTTTATGTTTAAAATACTCTAAGATACTTTTTATTATACTAAAGGTACTCTTTAAAATAAAGAGCATAATTGGATAATCTTTAATAAACTATTTATTTGAGTTATGCTCTTTATTTTAACAAGTCATTTCATAAAAAAATTTCCAATAGACTATCTATCTTTAAAATTAAAGTAGAAAGTGAGTTTAACTCTCTAAATCTAGAGAGTTAAACTTCATTATCCACTTTTTATGCATTTTTTATCCTTTTATTGGTGTATTCCTCTAAAAATATTTCTCTTTATTTATAATGAAATTTATTTATTTATTTGATAAATATTAATTTGTATGAGATAAAATAAAATCCAAAGTAAAAATAAAGAGAGTCTATTGGACTTCTAAAAAAAATTTTCACTTGCTATATTTGAAGATGTTCTAAGAGTATTTTCAACAATACTCTTTATTTTAAAGAGTATCTTTAGTAGAATAAACAATATCTTTAAATATAGAGAGTAATTTTTTTACAAGTTTAATGAACTCTTTATATTTTACTTTTTATATTTTACTCGCATACAAATTAATATTTAATCAAAAGAAGAAGATAAATAACTTTACTATAAAGAGAGAGAAAAATATTTTAGATAAATACATATATAAAAAGATATGATATACATTAAAAGTGGATGAAAATTAATTACAATTATAATTGAAAATGAAAATTAATTCTCTAAATGTAAAGAACTAAAATTACTATCGACTTTTAAAGATAGAGTTCATTAAAAATAATTTTTATAAAATGACTTTTTAAAATAAAGAATATATTCTAAATAAAAATTTTATTGAAATGTTATAAGATATTCTTTATTTTACTAAAAATATTTTTAAAAAATAGGTGTTGCCCTAAATTTGGAAATTAGAAAAGTCAATACAATAAAATGTAATAAGTATATATATATATATATATATATATATATATATATATATATATATATATATATATATATATATATATAAAGTTTCTGCATCATGTTGTAAATGTGGTGGAGGCATATGCAGTGTATTCATATATCAATAAACAAAGACGAAGTCAAGATGCTTCATTAATATCAATGCAGCCAAACTCTTTAAAGTTGGAAAAGTTGGAAGAGAAACAAAAGGTAATGATATCTTGGTTAGGCAAACCACCTATAAATATATGACTTTCTCAATTTTATAATCTATATGTTTGAAATTTGAAATCAAACGCGTAGAATAAGCATATATTCCCGCAAATCAAAATTACAGCTCACATATGATTGAGCCTTTAACTTTTTATATGAGAAATGTTAGCAACAATCAACTTTTGAATTTTTTTTATTGAAGATACGTTCATTCAAAAAGCAACCAAAATAAATTCAACAGAAGAATATTTGGGAAAAATCTATCCCTTTCATTCAATCTATAATCTACACCAAAAGAAAAAAAAAAACTGAAGGATTAATATAAACATAAAGATTGGAATGCCAAGAAGTTAAAGCATCTAAAATAGAAGAATGCATTTCCTCGAAATAGTCTACCCAAATAGTTTCATTAACAGGACAAGGATTAATTTTAGCCAGCTTATGAGCCACTGTGTTGCATTTTCGAGGAGCAAAACTCCATTCTCGTTCCTGTAAAGTACTGGTAATGAAGAGGCATTCTTCAAGAATGGTGCCCAAGCCAGACCTGCAATGGATCCTATGCACTAATTTATCATATATAAATTTACAATCAGTTTCAATAATTAAGCTACAAAATGAGAGATTTCTCGCCAGCTTAAGACCGAAGAGGAGATGCAACGCCAGCCAATTATGACCTATAAGATATGTTAGAAATAGAGAAATAAGTTCATGATGTGAGTAGTGATATATGAAAAAAAAAATTGAGAATAAAGAATTAAGGATATGTATGTCTCTAGGATTCATGCCTGTGAAGGACTAGTCACTCCGTGAAGTCAGCTTTCATACCTGTAAATTTTGATATCACGACTATGAAATGATGCGGCAAGATGGTTCATGCTCGTGAATGTCGGTCAATAATAAGCAAACAAGAGAATCATGCTTTTTCTTTTTTTTTTTCCACACCTTATCTTTATCATCACTTACTCCCCAGCGGCCCTTATCCTTCTAGACACACCACCATCTCCGCTTTCACATTCTTTTTCCTTCTCTCCTTCCATTTTCACAAAGATTTGAGAGAAGTGAAATTAAGAGAAGAGAGGGAGAGCTAACCTGGAAATAAGATTATTCTTCAGATTTTCATGGATTTGAGAAGTGGTAGAAATGATGAGAAACATGCAAAAAAGAGGGAGGATAAGCTTAGATAGAATTTGAAGAGGTTAAAGAGGATCCTTGATTTAAGATTAATATGTATGTATATTGAATCCAAATTATGCTTCTTGATTATGTTTATTGTTTGAATGTGATCTATGTTGCTATAACATGATTTTGGCATGTTTATAGCATGAAATATGGATTGAAATATTGATAAGAGTGATTGATATTGGTCAATTTTAGAACTCTTGTATGTATATTTGTGATATTGCTATATTTTTTATGTTAAAATCTGTCGAAAAATCGAGATTCATACTTGTGACAAGTGTTTTATGATCGTGAATCATGCCTAGAAAAAGAAGTTTATATAGAATAGACTTTTTCACGGCTTGAATCACCACTTGATTTATGCTCGTAACACTTATTTAAGCCTATGACACATTCTTCACACCTGTGAAAGTTGTGCATTTTAAAATCTATAGCCACGAGCACGATTATGGTTTGGGTCATAGGTCACCCAAGAAAGACACCCTAACATTTGATATGAAGTTTTTGATGATGATACAACATGATGGGCATGATTAATTACATATTATGATATGTATGTATATATGAATACTCACAAAATATCACTTTTGTATTTATAAAATGTGATGATGCTTAAAAATGAAATATAGTTATGTTAGGTTGAAATAAACAAGTGATAAATGAAATAATTGTGTAAATCCAAGTTAATGAACTTGTAAAAAAATATAATGAGATTAATTATGATTTGTATGACTCAACCAGTTACATAAGGCCACGAAATGATGAAAAACTAATGTGTATGACGTATGAATATAAGAATGACATGATATACAATGTGAGATTTTCATAGAATAAAGATATACAAAGATTATGGTTATAAGTGGCATATGAATTGTGGTAATGTTATATGCTTATGAGCATGGATGCAATAATGGAAATAAAATGGAAAATGGATATGATTTAAATAGTATTTTCTTTAATCTAGGACTTGATATAGGATAAATATTATGTTATTAAGAGAGTTACGATACCGTAGGATATGATATATGAACTCAATCATGATGGCTAAAACTCAGAGAATGCTCATGATTTGAGACACTTAGTGAGCATATCCAAATACAAGACAAGATGGATGAAGCTTGGAGAGTGTTCTTGATTCTATTTTATACTTAGTCAATGTGGCTAGAGCTCAAAGAGCACATTTGACTTGAGAAGTTCAGATGATCACACTCACAGTTAATGGACATGATGGCTGAATCTCGAAGAGTGTTTTTGATCCTATTTTATACTTAGTCAAGGTGGCTGAAGCTTGAAGAACACATTTGACTTGAGAAGTTTAGATGATTACACTCACAGTTAGTGAACAAGATGGCTGAAGTTCGGAGAGCTCTCCTGTTTTACAACCTAAATCTGGATAGTTCGGCTTAGAATTTTAGGCAAATTAGAGTAAAAATGTTATGTAAATGGAAACAGAGAAATTGTTGAAATACATGCATTATAGTTATGATATATCTAATATATGAAATTTGTCTATGATGGTTTATATGTGAAACAAAATAATACAGAAAATGAAAATCAGTCATAAAGGAATATGTTGGTAATGTGTTGACATGTTATAAATGTATAAATGATTGTGAAAACATGTTGTATTTTTATGTGAATTAATATTTAATGTATGCATGCGAATACATATATAAAGGTAAAAATCATAAAGAATATATGCTCCTATGCAAGATATAAACATTAAATTTATATTTTAATATGTAAAAAGGTATGTAATATTTAGGATGTGAGTTCTTATATATGAACACAAAGTAAATTATATTAGCACGGGTATTGGCACATAAAATATACATAGTTGATTATACATATTGCAAATCTATGTAAGATAATGTCTTAACATGATATGATAGTATGTACACATGAAAGTTTATGGTATACATTATGCATTATATGGTTGTTTGTATATATATACATATATACCGCTAGATACGAGTTGCTTAGTGTGCAAGTATTTTCTATACAAAAATTGTAATCGATTAGATAGTTATTTACAAAAAATGAGAGCCCGAAAAAAGAGTCACAGGATAAAATACAGTTGGGTAGTTATATACCATAATGTATGTGGCTTAAAGTTTCATGTATTAAAAAGAATTTGTATTTTCTTTTGGGGTATGTTTGTAAACTCTAAGGCTATATGAAGCCTTATACAATATATTATTGTAATGAAACAGTTATTTGATTTTCTCTTTTACTTTTCCTCATATAAGTTTTAAAATAGTTTTTATGATCATAATGCAAACAAGGTTATGACCATTACAATAATGCTTTTGCTTTGCAAATATAAGTGGTCCAAATAATAATGATAATCTTGGATGCACAAGTTAGAACTTCATCCTTAATAGTTAAGGAAAATTATCATAAAACTAACCCAGTCTTCACCAATTATACCAACATCCACATTCATTTTCATAACACCTTCTAAAAATGATTGAGCGGTTGTGACAAGTAGGTTTAGAAGCACCTCCAACTTTTTCAAAATGATTCAAAATTTCATTAAAATATCCCATAATCAACGAGAAAAGAAAAATCTCATATGCAATTAGCACATCAAATCCCATGAACATTGTTTATTTCTCCATTCAGACTATCCATATAAGAAAGTTAATTGCTAAGGATCATCATTCAAATTTCCATTGCATTTGAAATAAGTGTGATCACAAGAGGAAGAAAAAAAACTTTAGATGCACATTATTGGTAACACCCCTTTACCCTTTTGTATTTTAGTCAGGAAATGTGATATCTTTATTGACTGAGATACGAAAGGGTAAAGGGTGTTACATTATCCTTCCAAAAACAAGCCAAAGCTCCACCCCATTCACTCCTTGTACATTAAAACCATGTTGAAAACCTAGAAACACACTAACAAAATTTATTCTATCCTCAGAAACTTTAGTCTTCTTAAGAAAGAGGATGGTAGGAGTTTATGACATCACTAGTTGCCGCAACTTGCTAATTGACATAACACTCCTAAGACCTCTACAATTGTAGCTTATAATATTCATAACACTAGGAAATTGGGGACATCTCCATTGGTAGACGCTTTCACATAGTCTTAAGTACTACTTAGCTTTGTACCCTTAAATTTTTTATTATTAACTAAAACAACATCATCTAACATTATAAAATCTTGCACCATTCTTTTAAGATTTAGGTGATGCCCACCATCTTTGTTTTTTTTCCTTATCCCTAGCTAATTTCTTCAAGTTCCTATTTTTTTAATTGCTCCACCAGATACTTCAATATTTAGGGAACAATTTTCCAAACTTCTAATGGAAGAATTAGAGCTAAAGACAAACAAGTCATCATTACCAATGCTTTTATCACTCATTATCATATTAGCTTTTGGATATGCAATGGTTTCAACAATACCAGAAGAAGGAATGTGGCAGAAAGAACTTGAATTTATTTAGGTGTTGCAGTTGTTATTAATTACCCCTTTGTTGTTGCCTGTTGATTGTGTTTTTTAGCTAAAAATACCCTACACGTCTATGCAAACATGGTGCCCTAACTCCATAGTCATTATTTCCATTAACTAGTTGTGTCTCCTGCCCAATATCCCTTTTGGCTCAGAGATCTAAAATAGTGATCTCCTTTTTCTACTTGACACACTGTTACTTAAATCACTACTTGATATTTTAACCCCCTTTTCGGATATTGCATGCAATAATTTATCTTCCTTTTCTTTCTTCCTGGCATTTCATAATTGAAACTCCTTTTGCGGAGATGCCTTCAGCTAATCCCCATATTAACTACCTTCTATCCCTATTCCTTTTTCACAATTCGTATTCAAATGTCCCAAGCATATGTAATTATAACAAAATTGTGGTAGCCTCTCGTCTTATCTGTATTTCAACTAAACCCAACTTACAGTATTAGAATCAAATCTTAATAATATTCTCCTCTGCAACAACTTTGAGAAGAGGTATAAAAACCCTAAACCACAAGTAATTGGTCCAACCTAAAGGGTTCGAGTTATCAATATAAATTAGAGCCCTAAATTTCTTTACAATTGTTTTAGCTATGGAATTAGAAAGCTATAAGAATGAAATATCTTATGTTCTGACCTAAGAAGTAACATTCACAAACATAATAGTAGCTATTGAGTTAGACTTTTTCATTTATTGCAGTACCAACAATTGATCATCAATATACCATGGCTACGATTCTAATACCCTTCGTTTGTCTGCTTCAATAAAGAATTGAAAAACATAAACATTATCCCTTATTTAATGAAACGAACAACCCTTCTACAGTCTCCAACTTCTTCGCATAACGTTTTGAAGAGCAAGAACATTGAATACTTTTTTCGTTAGCGAAGTGTAAGTAAGACTTGAAGAAATACAATGGTGTAGACTTGCATTATATGCCTGATCCACCAACACATCCTCAACAACTATAAAACGTAAAGAGAGAAGATCTAAAGAGAAAACCTAGATTAATCAAAAGAGTAAGAAAACCCTACCAGAAGGGAAACAAAACCCTAATTCCAAAGGAACAAGACTTTTTACTAAAATTAACTTTTTAATTAATTTTAGTTGATGGGAAAACATAAGTAATTATTCTATCTATTTCAAAATTATAATTTCTTTTTGATCTACCACTAGAAGGAAAAAAAATAATTTAAGTAATATAATTTTTTAAAATCATGTGCTAATATTTATTCTATTATTTTTTATACAAGAGGTAAAATTAGAAAAAAAAATTTAAAAAGTTACAATATTCTTATAAAGTGGACAATTATTTTGAGTCAAAAATTCTCTAAAAAGGACTATTATTTTAAAATGGAGAAAATATATTTCTTTTGTCCGCTCACAAACCAATTTCGTAATGAGTATTTAACAATATTGCTCTTAAATTGTTAATTATCCTAGGGAATTAAGGAAGTGAAAAGCTAAATGTAATTAAGTTGAATTAATTAATTACGTTAAGTCCAAGATAACTTATTAGCTGACTGACAACAGTTTTAAATATTTTTTTGTATATTTCATATTTAACACGTCAATGATGTCACGTATATATTTAACAAAGTCGTGCGTAACCGAGCTTTCACAAAATCGATTGTTGTATCTATATTGTGAGATAATGATCAGGAAAAAATTAATCTACAAAGGGAAAAAAAATTATCTGACATTTTTACTTTTGGATTTTATAATTTGATTTTCGAAATTAATTTGCTGTGTTTTGCATTTAGCTCTTAAATTTTTATTATTACTCACTTTTAATTTTCTGTGCTTAGTCTATGTTTAAGAGGAGAGGAAATATGAGTAGAAGGAAAATAATAAGGTAAAATAATGAAATATTTTCATTTTACTTTATTTGGGATGGAAGAAAAATAAGAAAGAAAGGAAAAATAATTTTTATTTTTCACTCTCAAGTGTTTGGATAAAAAAATAAAAAAAATAAAAAAATGAGATAAAATAAGAAAATATTTTTATTTAACTCTGTTTGGAAAGAAAAGAAAAATAAAGAAGAGAGATAAAATAGTTTTTATTTTTCATTTCTCACTTTTTCTCCAAAATGAAGATAAAACATGAGAAATTGAACAAAAAATGTCACTTTACTAATAAAATTATTTTTTTTATCCGTGATTATTATAGTAAAGTATTTATTATTTTATAAAATAATGTGCAGAATAGTAAATATGTAATATTACAACTTGATTTCCTCTCACAATAAATTATCCAAATAAAAAAAATAAATCTTATTTTTTTCATATCCCTTATTATTTTGTTTATATTATTTCAACCCAAAATATGATAAAAAAATAAAAAAAGATATTTTCTCTCGTCAAGGGAAAAATTACCAAATATGATGAAAAAGAAAATAAATTTATTTTCCTTCTCCTATGTTAAATTCCCAAACATTAGTTCTTAAACATAAAGTTCTTTTAATGAAATTTATTTATATAAAAAATGAATCACTTGTGATCCGGTTAATTGAAGACTTTAAGAGTCTCCCAAGCCATCTAGTAGGGCTGTTCAGAAGTTTTAATTATCCAATCAATATATTCTACGTACTAGATATTTTTCTACATTCTAGATATTTTACGTGCTAGATATTTTTCTTCTTTATTCTACCACATATATTAAAGAAAAAAAACGATAAAAAAAATCTAAAAGAGAGAACCCATAATTAAAGCATGCAGCATAGACATAAACGTGCGAGCCAAATTATCAAAGAAGATGAAGAACGCGGCGGAGGAGAGTTAATGGGCGTCAGTGCCCATTCCCCGAGGGTTCAGATGTTAGGTTGGGTTGGTGGGAGTTGTTGAGCTGGTCGATTTTCGGTTGCCATAAATTATAATATTGAGTAAAAATATTGATTGAAAAAAAAATAATTGCAAAATTATATTTTACTATTAATTCACACCATCTGCATCCATCTATTGAAGTACGTAATGCTAAATTGAGCTAAGACATATGTTCTAGTGTCACAAGTCTCCTCCATCCAACCCTGATCTCTTGGGTTCGGGATTCAGTTGAATAAAAAAAAGAAGTTAAATTGACATGATTAAAATTAAAATCTCATATTATTCCATTAATTGTGCTATTTCTTCATTAAAACCTGTAAAATAAGTGTTTTCAGTACTATAATACATGATATTTTGAGATGGGACTCTTGATATTTTTATAGTATGCTAGCTTAATCTTTTAGAAGAAAAATCCAGCATTTTGCAAGGTAAATGAACCAACATGGCGTTTCAATCTTAATTAGCGTGTCAGCTTATTCTTTCCTTCATTTGAATGAATGAATAGAGAGAGTGCAAACTAAAAATAAAGACTTCAAATTAATAGTAAAAAAATATTAGACTTCTAAATTGCAAATTCCTCTATATTTTAAGGTTTTTCTTTATAATTTTTCCTAGAAAAAGTATTTGAGATTCCAAAATAAGATAAATTGCTAAGTAAAAATAATATTTTTGTTCTCTCCGCAAATTAAGGAAACGTTTAATACATAATTTTTACATTTTATCTTATCTATTAAAATTACACACTTTTTTTTAGTACAACATGAAGTAGAAAAGTAGTAAAATTAATGACTGTTAAATCTGACGGAAAAATTTAAAATAAATATTTGAAGTGGAATTTAGGGACGGAGAGAGTAATAGACTACTAATTGAAGAATGAGTAATTTTAAAAATATTTTCTATTTTAACACACCCTTCAACATTCACCTCTTAATTGATTATTAAAAAAATAAAAAAAAAAATTCTTATTAACTAATAAAAAAAAGGATATTGAAAATCATTAACATTCCTCTCTCTCTCTCGGGAACTAAGAGAGCTAAATGCGCATAAAAGTTAGGGTACCTTTTCTTTTGCAATTTTTCTTTGAAATAAAAAAATGGTATTGTTATCTTTCTTTTTTTCAAAACAAGGATGAATTAACTATTCAATTATTGAACGTGAAGAAATTCCTTTTTTAAAAAAAGGAAAAGGTCAGATTGGAATTCTTGTACCAAAAGTAAATAATACAATGGGAGAAAATATAATTAAAAAAAAAAAGTAAAAAGCCCATCAATAATTAAAGAAAATAGCAGGCACCGTGTTCCACCTTCCAATCCTCTTCCCCCTATAAATGGAAGCTAAAGGGAGTGTGTTAAACACACAGAAGAGTTCTATTCTTTGTGATTTAAAAGAAAAATCCTTTAGAAATGAAGAGCTCAGCATTGTTAATGGTGATAGGTTCAGCTTATGCTATAATATCAATTGGGTATGGCCAATTGAGTCCAACATTTTATGACGAAAGCTGCCCTTATGTCTCCTGCATTATTCGTGAAGTCATTAGACAAGCTTTGCAATCTGATCCCAGAATTGCTGCCAGCCTCATCAGGCTTCACTTCCATGATTGCTTTGTCAATGTAAATTATCTTTTTTTTTTTAATTTAAATACCCTTCTCTTTCAATTGCTTGTTAGGAAAATAGAATAATTTAAAGAGTTGAAATAATAATGTTGCAGGGTTGTGATGGATCAATACTGTTGGACAACAGTGACACTATAGTGAGTGAGAAAGAATCGGCTGCTAACAACAACTCAGCTAGAGGTTTTGACGTTGTTGATACAATGAAGGCTAAATTGGAGAGCATTTGTCCTGCTACTGTTTCCTGTGCTGATATTCTCACTGTTGCTGCTCAACAGTCTGTTTCTTTGGTAATTTTTATTTAATTACTTTTCTATAATCCTTTTTATTTAACCTAATTAATACCTATTAATTAATTAATAATTTTTTTTTAAAAAAATCTAAACCAGTCGGGAGGTCCATCGTGGACAAATCTACTAGGAAGAAGAGACAGCACAACTGCCAACAGAACACTAGCTGACAGCAATCTACCAGCTCCCTTCAATACTCTTGATGAACTCAAATCCAGGTTTACAAATGTTGGCCTCAACAATAACACCGATCTTGTGGCTTTATCGGGTAACTTTTTTTTTTGGTTGTATATTCGCCTCTCAAACTCTTTTTTTCACCCTGAATCTCTTTGTAGTTTATTTTTGGTTATCAATGATTAGGTGCTCATACATTTGGAAGAGCTCAATGTAGAACATTTAGCGACCGTTTATACAACTTCAACAGCACAAATCTTCCAGACCCAACATTAAATACAACTTATTTACAACAACTTCGTCAAATTTGTCCTCAAGGTGGAAATGGGAGTGTTATAACTAATCTAGATCTTACTACTCCTGATGTCTTTGATAGTAATTATTACTCCAATCTTCAAGTTAATGAAGGCCTTCTACAGAGTGATCAAGAATTGTTTTCAACAACTGGTGCTGATACTATTGATATTGTTAACAGCTTCAGCAGCAATCAGACTGCTTTCTTTGAAAGCTTTGTGACTTCCATGATCAGAATGGGAAATCTCAGCCCTTTAACCGGAACTGATGGGGAGATCAGGTTGAACTGCAGGGTTGTTAATGCTAATTCAACTCTAGGAATTGGTCTTCTTCTGAGTTCAATGTGATGATTGATATATATATATATATATATATATATATATATATATATCATGTCCTAGTTAAGCTTGTATCTCAAGCTATAATAAGACACACACACACACACACACACACATATATATATATGAATGGCTAGTAACCCTCAGATCCATTTCTGGGTATTTCATATATATATATATACGGTATGCAAATTATGTTTTTCTTGATTATAAATCTCATATGCATATAAGTTTGATGTCTTGTTCATAATGTATTAATCCTTCTAACGTTGGATTTTCGTTGACTTTGGTTTTTCTTATGTGTTAAGAAAGCTTAACATACACATGGTTATTTTATTTTATTTTGAAATTAATGGCTATTACTAAAGTGGCCTTACCTTATCAGGCAGGCTAAGGCATCAGTTAAACTAGTTTAATTCTTCTTACCTTTTTTCCCTCCTTAACTGTCTCCCTCTCAACCACTGTCAAAGTATAGAAATTAATTTAGGTGTCATTTAGATGTCAAGATTGCTAAAATTTGCCAATCAAGCTCTGTTTTTCTTATTACCCATTTCGTTCCTAAACTTAATTAATCTACCAAATCAGCTGTCAGCCCAAGTCTATCTGAAAGTGAGAAATTAAAAAAAAAAAGTAAAAGGGTTTCTGAATTGAGAAATATAAAATTATATTGATAGATTCAATCCCAATTCTACATTGTTAAATCTCTGATCTTTGATCCTTTTACCTTCCTCACTTCTTTGACTGGACCGAGACCGAAAACCTTGAAGAACCCACCTTAAAGGAGCAATAGTATTGAAATTACGGATGTGCATATCATAGGACTAATATGGAATTGCCTTGTTATCTTTATAAGTAAAGGGTGTTTTAGTGTTGAATTTTTTTTTAAATTGTATTTATGTTTTATTGTTGTTCATCAATCACTAATTAGTCACTCAAATGCAAGGTTTCACTTCATCAGTATCTATTATCTTTTCATCTGATATGTATCTCTCTCTAATTAACAAGTTAATTGGTGCATGAATATAATTTTAAACATCAATTATTTTTTAAATTCATTGAAAAAATTATTAGCTCTGAATTTATCTAGGATAAAATCTGTCACGAAAGATAAAAAAGGCTTCTAAAACTAAAATATCGTTAAATTTACTGAGGGATAAAACATTCCATTGATGAATTTTACCCAGGAATTAATGAATATAGCTTTTGAGTTAATCTAGAATTAATCTATAAGACTATAAGTGAAGCTTAAAGTAGAATTCCCATTATAATTATGAATAATTGAATATTGTATTTAATTAGTTGTTCATAACACCCCAGCAATGCAACACATTGTAAATCAAGAGGAAATAGAAAGTGATTGATGACTTCATCATCCACCACATACAACTTAGATATTAAAAAGCTAAAGAAGGTATTATTTCCTATTTATGAAATCCTCCTTAATTAATTAAAATTTTTTTATGAGTTAATAACTCTGCAATTCTTTCTAATCTCACCACTAGACCCGGTGAGAGGACTAATATTGCCCATTTTGATCATGGAATTAGCAAAGTCATCAAAGAAAAGCTTGGTGTTAGTAGAGTAACTTTGAACAAGAGCTTTGGTTGTAGAAATAGCCTCAGTGCTTGAAAATAGAATTTGATCAGAACCCAGAAGTCCCTTGTTGTTTATCAAATTCTGGAAATAATGATTGTCGAAAAGATCGGTGGAGTTTCGATCGAGGGCAGTAGTCTTGTTTCCGTCTCCATTTAGTGGACATAATTGTTGCAGATCAGATAACATACTTGAATCTAGTGTAGTATCAGGACCACTACTTCCTGAGAAGTTGAACAATCTGTTGCTGAAGGTGGCACATTTTGCTAGACCAATTGTATGACTACCTGCAATTTGAAAAGTACTGGATTAAATTCTAGGCCAAAATCATAATCAAGTTTCCATTTTTATTTATGTATTTTTTTGGTCTAAAATTTCCGCCCATAAAGAAAGAAAAACGCTACCTTCTGAATCTTAAAAATATTTTATATCCATTTCAAATTTGTTAAAGGAGAACAGACGTACACCATTCTATTTCACCTATCAATTTTTATTGATTTGATTATTGTTTCTATAAATGCATATTACTTAATATTGTATTAATTACCTGATAAGGAAACAACATCAGTAATGTTGAGGCCAACTGCAACAAACTTGTTAACGATATCATTTAGTCCATCAAATGGAGAAGGCAGTGAAAGATTTGCCAATGTCTGGTTACCCACCAATCCATCTCTTCTTCCAAGCTGAACTTTCCATGTTGGTCCTCCGCTCTAATTAACGCAAAAAACAAAATTCCCACTTAGACTTAGCTGATTGATTTGCTTTATCATAATCAATACATTTTTATTTGTTGTTGGATGATAAATTACATATGAAAGATATACTAGCAAGTATATGCAGTGAGCTAATTTTAGTTTTCATATGTAGATGTCATTCTGTATTCCAAGGAGGAATATTAGGGACAGCCACTGTTCTAAGTAATTATTCAATGCTCACCATCTTATTATTTTTAATTTTCACTCTCTTTAACCATCAATGAAATAATGAATGTTGGACAGTCAATTAATATATATTACTCCCATTTTTAAATTCCTCTTATACGTCTCTTTTTCTTTTTTACTCAAAAAAAAGGTATATAACCTCAACTGATTTCATGAATAAATTCATAAATAAATTTAATTACATTATGTCATGTATGCAAAACAGTTGTTATTTGCACACATAATATGTTACATGATTGGACTAATCTATAATTTTATTCACGAACTCAGTCTAGACCAGAAACTAACCAATAGTGTAGAATCGCGAGCAGCTATAGCGAGAATGTCAGCACAAGAAACAACTCCACTGCACTGACTTTCTACAGCAGTTTTAATTGAGTCAACAACTTCAAAACCTCTTGCTGAGTTGAGATTTGCCAATGCAAATTTCTCTCCATCACTTCCATCCAGCAGAACAGATCCATCACACCCCTAACACAAATATATTAAAAAGAAAAAACACCAAAATTAATTAAAGCTTCACATTCAGAAAAATTTGAGAAACTTTTAATTAAAATGAAACCCTTAACATGCATATATATTTGAAGCTTACATTGACAAAGCAATCATGGAAATGAAGGCGGAGTAAAGAGGCAGCCATTCGCATTTCAACTTTGACAGCATTTTGAACCTCTTTTCTAACGATTTGAAGAAGTTTAGGACATGATTTTGAGTAGAAATCAGGTGTTAATTGGGATTTTACACCAACAATTAACATTAAAATTGTCACAAGTAAGTAACAATGCTCATAGGAGTTTACCCTCTTCATGTCTTCACTAGCTATATTCTAAACTATTCAAACCTTAATGGGAATGATAATGGGATTATGGACTAAGAAAACCTTAATTATGCTTGAGCAAACTGAATTCTAACTTGGATTTATACCTATAAATTAGTAGTAACATTCGATACGATCAATACTAATTTATAATAGTGGTGGTGATGTATGGCGGCTGTGGCTATCTATAGTGCTTAGTTACTGCCTGTATTCAAAACCTAACAAATTAGCATATAAAATTGCCGACATTATTCCAGGACTAATTAAGTGGGTTTGTAGTTATCAGATTCAATGAAATTGTTTTCATGCACGTTCATGGATCAAACATTTATATATATATATATACATACATACAGATATACTTAAAGGCATGCACTAGTGATTAAATAAGAGGTGGACTTTTGAAGCCACTTAATTAAGTGCTTGATGATTGTATCATGCATGCATTAAGATTGAATGTTTACTTATTAATTATTTTAGATTATTTATTTTATCAATATTAGATATTTTTACATTTTTAAAATCCAATTGGAATTGCTGATGTAAGAAGAATTGAATTTTTGCAGATATTATAAGATTGAATTCTTTTTTTCCCCCTTCGAAAAATTAGATAAAGTTCTTGCAACTAAAAACAAAAAGCTAACAAGTGCTTGGTTGTGCATTTTGAAGAGATACAATTCTCGTAATCTATTGATAAGCTAATTTTGCAGCAAATTTTATGGCTAGTAATACTAAAAGTTTGAGTTAGAATGTCATGTTATTTTAGATTTTCTTCCAAGATATACTATTGGCTTCTTTACGACCTTTGTAGTGTTATTTATATTCATTAGATTATTTATTATATGAGCTTTGCTCACCCTTTTTTACAAAAAAAATAATAAATAAATAAAATGGTTGATTGCATTTATTGTCTATGAATTTATCACTAATTATAATACTATGGTCTTTGAATTTCAATTGTTGTAATACAAGAGTCCTTTATATATGTGTACATAATTTAAATTCACTATTCCTCATTAATTGTTAAATTGACCGGTAGATTGCTTAGTTGACATGTCAAATCTATTATTATTGGATTTAACAAAGAATGAATTAATAGGAGAGTAGATAGAATTATATAAATTGAAGTTGAGATATCAAAATAGGAAGATTGGAAGAGAAGGATTTAATTCAGATTAAATCCATAGTAAGATAGAAGAGAAGCTATTTCCATGGTAGAAAGTGAAAACGGGAATGGTGCTCTTGAGATTGGCTTGCTGAGTATGAGATGGAGATATTTGATTCTTTCTCTCTGTCTCTTTATTTTTTAAATTTTTTTTAATGGCCTTAAAAATTAATCTTTAACAACAAGGATCGGACTTTAATTTTTTCTATGCTTATTAATTATTATAAATAATAAAAAAAGAAAATTGAATTTATCTACATTTTTTTTGGGATAATAAGGGAGAGTGAAAATCCAAAAAAAACTAAATCGGCACCGTATCATCCCATATATAAAAGAGAAACGACTCTTTTAGGTGGCACTTTAAAATCTGTAAAACTCAATGTCTCATTTGCTAATAATTGGTCTACAACTTTATTTATCTATATTTGATCATTATGTTTTCATATATACTTTCACATAAAATGAAATTTATCACATAATATGTAATGTATTTTTTTTTAATTAAAAAAAATTACGTTATAAGAGGAGATAAACACATTTGCGAATTAAAAATTAAAGATGAAAGTTTCGTATATAGATAGGATTGTAGTGATAATTATAAAACTCTATAGTACCCATTATAAGGAATATACATATAGAATATTATTGTTAAATAATTATATATATATAACTATATTATTAACCTGTTTAACCTCCAAAAATTGGGCATGATAAATTAATGAATTAAAAGTCAATTCAACCACGCCCAAGAGCCGAACCGGTTGGCTAAGGAAGGTTCCAGAAGTCCTAAATATGTAGATTAGTATTGGGAATTCCACTTTGATATATATAGGACAATTACGCATGCATTTTACAGAGAAAAATAACTTTCACATTATTATTTAAGGAGAGTATACATAAAAATTGCAAAACTTACAAGAGTTAGAGATTATCAAATCAATGGACCTTAATTTCATTATATTTATTTTCCTAATTAATTAACTCATTTTCATAAACCAAGTTTTTTTTAATGAATTGCAATTCTCATTAATTCTCATGGAGAATAACATCCCATGTCTAATGGATTTTGGTTAATATTTGAAAGTATTTTTCAATTTATATAATCATCAATTCAACTTTTAATTGGTTTTATATGAGGACATCTTCAATAAAATTAAATAAAATAAAAAAATATTCATTTTATTTCAATTATAAAGTAGTTTTTTTTTTCCATAAAAATTGAGCTCAAAAATCAGAAATGCATCAGATTATCTCAACTAGATTGGTTATGGAGTGACTTGAATTCTATTAATATTTACTTTGTATAAAATTCTTAAATATAATATTTCGTTTAGATTTGTTTCTATTTATTACAATTAATTGTATATCTGTTATAAGATATTATTTATAATATTGTATTTAAATTCTACTACAATTAGAATTTATATTCTTTTATTTGATTTCATATGATTGTTTGCTTTTTTTTATATATATAATTTTTCTAGATTAAAAATATATTGTGTAAATCTTTATCATTTTTACAAATTAGAATTTAAACATAATATATCAATAAATAATTAACAAAATCATGAGTTCGAATCATGTTAATTTATTTTTTAGATAAACATACATAAATATTAAAGTAACTCCAATAATAAACATCAAAAGAAAATCATGCTCCGAAGCAGGTCCTGATTTTGTGAATGTTGTTTTGTCAAAGACCTGGATGACTGAGGTATTTGCCTACTAATGGGGTATTTGGGATTGTTGTTGGAGTCTAAAAAGCAGGTTTAAAATTTTTTTGATTTAATTAACTGATTTTTTTAATTTTTTATAAACTGATTTTCTCAAACCTGCTTCTAGAAAAAACATTTATTTACCTGTTTATCTCTAAAAGCAGTTTTCAAAACTCAAAAAATTTAAAAATAAATTTTTTTTCTCAAAAAGCGTTTTTGGCAAACGCAATGCCAAATAGACTTTAACTGTTTCTGTTTGAACTCATGAGCTTGTATATATGATCACTATAGCGTTGCACTTCGGTTTTTCCTTATCATGCTTTAGTAAACCTCATTGTAGATCCTTGCAATATTTGCTTAAATTAGATTTTTATGACTGTAGAAAATTCAAAAGATGCTGAAAGATGGTATTCACTCTTGAGCACCTAAACTTCCAGTTAAAAGGGTTGTGGTTGACTTTTCCTCTCCCAATATTGCAAAGGAAATGCATGTTGGCCATTTAGGATCTACTATTATTGGTGACACACTTACCCGTGCGATTGAATAGTCAAAGGTTGACACGTTCTTCGGCGAAATTATGTTGGTGACTGGGGGGACACAGGTAAGTCTTGGTTTCTAAGAATGTTTGTTTAATGCATGAGAACTCTTGTAAAGTATACTATAGTTTTACCCCCTTCTCCATATCATAAGCAACATCTTGCTTAAAGATTTACATTTGTTTTGCAGTTTGGTACGATTGAATACCTTTGTGGGAACTTTCCAAACTTCGAACATGGAGATGAACGAGCCATTGGGAATCTACAAGTGAGTGACAGTTGTTTAGTTGTATTAATTGGTGGCAATTAAGATGTTAAAAAAACCAATATCAAACTAAAATAATTATTAAGGGATTATATATAATCACCACCACTAATTTATTGAAAAATTAGGTACATTAGGTACATGTTGAAATATCATGGTGAGTGACAGCTGTTTAGTTGTATTAATTGGTGGCAATTAAGATGTTAAAAAAACCAATATCAAACTAAAATAATTATTAAGGGATTATATATAATCACCACCACTAATTTATTGAAAAATTAAGTACATTCACAATCACCAATTTGTTGAAAAATTAGGTATATGTTGAAATATCATGTGCACCCGCTACCACCAAAATTTCTACTAAAAAAATGTGTGGTATAAATTTAGCATTATGCTTATAAATAAGTATACTTCTAAGACTTAAATCATCAAAGAATAAATAATAAAATAATACTATAAGTTTTGAGTGTTTTATGAGAATTGAGAACTTTATTTGTAATATTTTTAATTTAATAAAGTTTTTGTTATATTTCCATTCTTTGAGTGAATTTCTTTTTTGAGATATAAAATATAGAGTTGCACATTCTAAATTTTACTTAACAATTGGGAACAAAGTCTGACTTAGATGTTAATATTTACTTATTGTATACTATATGAATGCCACTAATAAGTGGATGTTTTACATCAAAAAATAAATTAAATTATTATTTACCTTTGAAGATTGGTATCAAAGAGGGACGGTTATATATCGTTCTTAATAGAACTATCTTGAATTGTGAGGAGTTTGATGCACTGAAAGTTTGTTGATTAAGTTTGTTCGGTATAGTCGAAATTGTATTGGCACAATAGATGACCTTCAAGTAGTTAGAGGAATCAAGAAGCTCAACAATAAAAACTACAACACATGGACAACATGTATGAAGTCTTGCCTACAAGGTTAGGACATTTTGAAGGTTGTTGGTAATAGTGAAGTTATACAACCGGTGACAGAAGATGCCAATAGCACCTTGAGAAAAGGGAAGATTAAAACAGATAAATTGATGTTTATTTTAAAGATCACAATTGAAGAAGAAATATTAAAATACATTCAGGCTGCCCAAACACCAAAGGAAGAATGAGACACTTTTGTTACACTCATTTCAAAGAAAAATAATACAAGACTGCAACTTCTCAAGAATGAGTTGCTATTAATGACACAATACGACATGACGATTGCCTAATATTTTTACAAGGTGAAGCCGATATGCTTAGAAATTTCAAAATTAAATCTGACAGCTCCTATTAAGGAGACTAAGATAAAGAGAATTATTATCCATGGTTGAGACCCGAATATCGAAGGTTTATTATCGTTGTACAAGAATGGCTGACACAACCATCACTTGTTGAGTTTGAAATTTTGTTTACTAGTCAGAAAGTTATGGCTAAGAAAATATGAGAAGTTTTGCTCAATGGTGAGGAGAAAATACTTTATACTAACAAAAGCAAAGACATTTTCAAGCAGTACATTGACAATAATCTAAAAATGATGGTGACAAGGTAAAGATTCATCATGTAAAGGGTGACTCTCGTCTACGGTAATAGTAGGAAGTTCGATGGCAAGTGTTACAAATACGAAAAGATGAGTCATATGGCAAAAAATTATTGGACAAAGAAAAAGCCTATTGAAAGTAACACTGCTACTTCCAGTTTTAAGGAGAATAACAAAAATGATTGAGATGTCAAAATGTTATTCGTTATGGAGGAATAATTAGCTCTCGCAGTAACAATATTAGAACAGATTGACTGGATCATAGATTCAAGTTGCTCAAATCATATGACGGATGGAAAACAGAAGTTGATAACTCAAGGTTACTTATAGCTCACATTAATAAAATAATAGTTATGTCTTGATATAATTCTAACTATGTGTCACTTCAAAATATTTACCATGTCCCAAGAATGAAGAAAATTTGCTATATGTGACTCAATTGACATAATTTGGCCACTATATTTTGTTTGGTCCTTAAGATACAAAGGTATATCATGACCTCATTTACGTGATAAGAAAAAAATGAGACATTAGATCTATAGCACATGTGATTATGTCACGTTAGCTATTTCAAGCTAAATGTAATGATGAATAAGTCGATGCTTAAAGGGCTTTCTTAACTTGATGTCCAAATATATATAATATGTGTAGAATTTCAGTATAGTTACACCAATTTCCATATGAGGAATCAAATTTTTTTTCTGACCAATTAAGTAACCGTCAATTGGTGGTATATAGTATATGGTGACATTCATTAATAACTTCTCAAGGTATACGTAGATTTTCTTTATGAAAGAAAAATCTAATACATTTTAAAAAGTTCAAATAGTCAAATGAAGGAAAATATGGAAAGAATATTTGTTGCTTATACACGTACAACGAGGGATAATATAGCTCAAGTGAGTTTTCTCAATATCTAAGAAAACGTTGAATACATCATCAATACACTTATGCCAACACACCGCAACAAAATAGAATAGTTGAGAGAAAGAACCGACATCTTGCATAAGTTTGTTGAAGTATGCTACATGCAAAGAATATACCGAAATTTTTTTGGGTTGAAGCAATATAACACTCTCTTACCTTACTAGCACGTAGTCGGATAAAAGGATGTTATGTTACCTCCTATCAGAAAATGATTATTTAATATTAAAAATTAGAAATACATATTTATTTTATTTTTTTACAACACATTTCCAAACATCATATTACCATAATAAAGAAAAAACTATGAACATTTTATAAAAGTATTACTTTGCAAAAATTGCTCATATTTTTTTAAAAGCAAAATTAAGTTTTACATATAACATGGAAATATACATAAACAAAAGGAATAAAGCGTGAAACCCACTTCGATAATACTACTGCCGCTTTACTGGTTCAAAATTTTACTGACTTTATTTACTAATTTTATTTATAGGCTTCTCTTTACTGAATTTACACGAGAGAAACTCTCACGTTAAGCACTAGCCTTAGTAGTGCATATAGAAAAATAATAAACTATAGTATGCAACACACATTCATATGCATTATATTGTCCATTCATTTTATGTAATACACAATATTAAGTTTGTTTATCTCCATGCACAAATATTTATATATATAAGCAAACATTCAACTTTATTTTCTTCTATGTCTTATATTAAATTTCTTTGCCTTTTCTTTTACATAAAATTATTAATTTTTTTCTTACTTTTTAACCATTTTTACTATACCAAAATTTCTAGACAAGATACTAGAAGACAGTAAAGAGAAATAAATATATGAATGTCATGGGACAGTTTATATCCAAAAATATAATGGATTGTAAACTGCCTATGAGCGTTAAATGCCTATAGGCACGAAGCTTACAAGCTTTATAACCTATTATCTCTAATTGACATGTCAACCTATCTACCTATTCTAATCTAGATTAGACATATTTTATAACTCTATTCCAAATAATCATAAGTAATTTTTTCTTTTAAATTCTATTATTGTATTTTTATATTATTCAATTATTAATTCATAACAATATTTTCTCATTAATTTTATGGGTCTAATTATATAATTACTCAATGTAAGTATCATTTACATTGTATCATAAGGTCCAACTTAATTTACATATTAAACTCCTAATTTACAATTCGTCATGTTTCTGGCAGTTTTTATACTCTATTTTGGATCTTAATTTTGAATCTGATTCCATATGAATTACAATTAAATAGTCTTTTGATATATTATAGCCCAAGTTCTTAAATTTAATTTGGAATTTAAACAACTTAATTTTAAGAAGTTACACCTATTTGAATATCAACTTCTCATTAGAATTTTGTCAAAAATTTTCAGAACATATTTCAAGTCACACATTTATGTCCAAATTAAACATAGCTATGGTGAAAATCAAGTTTTGTGTTCTCATTAAAATATTATCCCTATATCTTAAGTTTCAAACCCAACCATAAAAAATACACCAAACTGAGTTTCAAAGCTTAAGTATAGAATAAATTATACAGACTGCTCTATAAAAATTTCAACAAAATATACAATCAACATAATTCATTTTACCATAATCAAATTCTAAGTTCATGCAAAGTTACAAAACTAAATCTATTCTAATTATAAACTAACATGCTAAATATTTAAATTATACAAATATATAACAATTTTATAGGCCTTAGGATATACACATACCTTTTTTTTTTTTCTAATTTATCTTAGGTTTTTTCAAGCCTCTTTTTCTTTCCTTTGTTCTTTTTCCTCCTTGTTCTTAATTTCCTTTTTCTTGAACATCTATGACATGTAAAAATACCATTAAAATCTTTCTTCCATCATTAAATTTCTAACCCCTATTTTTTCTCTTTACAAATCCTAAACTCATTTTCTCTTCAAAACTAAGCTCTAAATGAGTTTTAAACCTCACTTTCCTTTAGAGAAAGTTATAGAAGAGAAGAAAAATATATTACTTTCACCCTTTTCCTTCTATGGCCAAACCCTAAAGTTTTATCTCTCCTTTTTGCTAGCTTATTTTCCATTTTCAAGCCTTTTGCTAGCATCCTCTAACTGCCTTAAGAATGAAAATACCATTTTTCATGTATTTCTCTCTCTCTTTCACACTTTGTCTCTCTTCACAAGGTCTGGCTATGAGGGAAATGTGGTGCAAAGGGTTAAAAATAGTGAAGTGTAGAAAATTGGGTCAAAAAAGATGATAAGGAAGGAAAAAGAAAGAAAGAGAAAGAAATTAAATTAAATTTCATTGATGGGTCCCACTTTCATATAAAAATCTAGATATTTATATATTAATTTGCATATTAATGTATAATACTTGGTGTGGTTGGCCATCTCTCCTATTTTATGTCCAAAATTATATTTAAATAATAAATATCTCATTTAATCATCCAATTTTTGGTAAATTGCATATTTACTCTAAAACTTTTCAAAATTTGCATTTAAGTCTCTTACCATAATTTAGCATATTTATATGCTTTATTAAGCATTTTTCATAATTATTTATCATTATTTTAAATTTTCTCTGGTCAAAATCCGAATTTAGATTATGGTTGAATCAACGTGTCAATTTAGCAACACACGTCACTTGGAGCCTAAATTAGCGGACATAACATACAATGAGGACTCCAAAATTTGTGATCAACAGACTTTTTCAACCAAGATTAGAAATTATTTCACCCTTTAAGAAAATTGTGGAACATGAAATCTACAATTTGCTACTTTTGAATGTTTGGCTTTGTATGTTATATATTTGTTCATAATCATTTATAGAGAAAAATGTGACAAGAAAATTGTTAGATGTATTTGTTGGATACAACAGACAAAGAAATGGGTGGAAATGTTGCAATTCAACAAGTGAAAAATGTTACACTACACGAGATGTGGTGTTTTATGAAACACTTTCTTGGTGGTTTTTAGAGAATAAGGTTTTTCTAGACTCTAAGGAATTTGGAGACAAACTATAACAAAAAATGGAGGAACATGTTGTTCAACTCCAACCAAGTTCAAATGAATAAAGAGATCCAAATGAAGATGATATCAAACAAAAAGTGACTCAAAAATCTTGGTAAACTGACGCGTATCAATAACCAAATGAAAAAGATGGGCCTAATGAAACTGATGAATCAACTTTGCAATCTCAGCTTCGAAGGTCAAAAAGAATATGAAGGCCAAATTCCAAATACATTAATGCAGCCATAGTCAAAGAAGCAACTATAATAGAACCTGAGATGTTCAAAGAAGTATCACGGAGTTCTAAGTAGATGATAGCTATGAAAGAAAAGATCAATGCACTTGAGTAAAATCAGACTTAAGATATAATTTTAAAGTCAAAAGATGTGAAACCTATATTCTGTAAGTAGATTTACAAGATAAAGCATAATCCAAATTAGTCAATCGAGAGGTACAAGACACTATTGGTAGCTCATGATTTCTCTCAACAGTACGAACTAGATTATGATAAAATTTTTAGTTACAACAATACGAATCCTATTTGCACTTACAACCAACAAAGAATGAAATTTGTGGTAGATGAATGTGAAAAATATTTTTCTTCATAGAGAGCTAGATCAAGAGATCTACATGATTCAATCAATGGGTTTTCAGAGCTAATATTATCTTGAATATGTGTAAACTGTGAAAACCATTATATAGATTGAAAAAAAAAATATCTAGAGCATGGTATGGTAAGATTGTTGAATTTCTAATACAAAGTGATTATTTAGTAATACCTAAAGATTCTAACTTGTTTGTCAAAACCAATGAAGAATACTTAGCTATTGTGCTAATGTATATGGATGAATAAATCCTAATCGGTAATAATGAACATAAATTCTTCAGATGAAGGAGATTTTTATCAATATGTTTCTAGATGAAGGAACTTGGATAGTTCAAACACTTTTTGATCACGCACACAAAAATGAATATTTATTTGTCAATAAAAATATTCCAAAGATAAGTTAAAGAGGTACATGAAGAAAAAGAATTGGGAGATGTGATAATGAAGCGAAAATTGGTAGACAGTCTGATTTACTTAACATTAACTCACTCTGACATTTCTTATACAGTTAGTGTGATGAGTCGGTATATGCAAAATCTAAAAAAGTCTCATTTGAAAGCAGTTCAACGAATACTGAGATATGTGAAGAGTACAATTGACTATGGTCTTGTGTACAAGAAAGGTGAAGACTACAAGTTAATTGGTCACTGTGATACTGATTATACAGGAGATTATGACACCAAGAGATCAACAACTAGGTATATGTTTAAGCTTAGTTATGGAACAAGTTCTTGGTCTAGCAAAAGACATTTGACGAAATTATTATCAACCATTGAAGTTGAGTATCAATCAGCGACAATAACAGCTCAAAAGAATATATGATTGATACAACTAATGAATAATTTATATCAACCAGTAGACTATGTAGTTCTATTGTACTGTGATAATCAATCAACAATTCGCTTAGCAGATAATCAAGTCTTTTATGCAAGAATTAAGCATGTTAGAGTGCACTATTAATTTATCAAAGAAAAAATTCTTCAAAAAAATTGATTTTAGAATAATTTCTTGGTGTAGCAAGAGACAACCGATGATATTATTATCAATTAATGAAGTTGAGTATCGAGTAGTGATAATGACAGCTTAAAAGAGTATATGGTTGATATAGCTAATGAATAATCTATATAAACCAGTAAATTATGCAGTTATGTTGTAATATAAAATCAGTCAACAATTTGTTTAGTGGAGAATCCAATCTTTTATGTAAGAACTAAGCAATTTAAAGTGCATTATCATTTTATCAAAGAAAAAGTTTTGCAAGAAGAAATTGAGATGAAAAAGATCAAGACAGATAAACAAGTTATGGACTTGTTTACAAAAAGTCTAAGTACAAGCAAATTCGAAATGTTTTGTTAACAGCTCAACATAATATAGAGAATGAGAGCTGACAATTTAGAATCAAAGTCAAACTAAAATAATTATTAAGAGATTAGGTGCGCTCACCATTACCAATTTGTTGAAAAATTAAAGTACACTTACTACTACAAATTTTGTTGAAAAATTAAGTACATGTTGAAAATTAGATATACCAACTACCACCAATATTTTTATAAAAAATGTGTGGTATGAATTTAGTATTGTGTCTATAAATAGACACACTTCCAAAGTTTAAATCATCAAAGAGTGAAAAAAAAATAAAACTATAAGTTTTGAGTGTTTTTGTAAGAGTTGAGAAATTTCTTTATAATATTTTTAGTTTGATAAAGTTTCTATTGTTAAATTTTTGAATGAATTTCTTTTTGAAATATAAATTTAAAGTTGCATATTCTAAATTTTGCTCAACATAAGATGTTGGAGCGAAATTTTGCTTCCTTATTTTTTTTCTTAAGCTTAAATACAATGAACTTTACCATCATATCTTGTGTACCAGAAGATGACATGCTTGTCTTGTCTCAGGTTTTGACCAAATTTCAGACAAGAATATCAAATGCAACTAAGTTGCAAGACCATAATTGCAATAACAATCTTATCTAAATTGTGATAGCTTCAGAGTAACATGTATTCCTCTGTAATGAGATGACATGACTTTTTTTTGGTGAAAATTTGTCGCTTTCATGGGCAGTGGATGATGTGTTATTCAGAAATATTTATAGATGCAATGATTCTAACTTGCCTAAAGCATTTTGAAGGCATTCTATAAGGCAACTACGTAGAGGTTTAATGTTGAATATGCATTTAAGGAGAGGGCACATAAAGTAGTGGTTCACTTCCAGGTAAATTATGTACCTTTCTAACAAAATGACTGATTAGGTTCATTTGTTGTACAATATTTTGGTAATTAAGACTTTTTATTTTTTATTTTTATTTTTTTTCGAAAGAGATTGAATATGGAATTTTGTTTTGGATGCAGAGGGGAGAGCTTAATTACCAGCAAGCATGGGCACAAATATGTGATCTCAGTAGGAAGAGTTGGATAAGGTCTATCAATGCGTTGGAGTTTAGCTTTAGAAAAAGGTAGACAATAGAGGTGTAAACGAGGCAAACTATTCGAGTTTGACTTATAAAATATTTGAATTCGATTCGGAATTAATAGAGTCAAATTCGAACTCGAGTAGTTTATTGAGTCGAGTATCATAATACCCGACTCGTAAATCTCACGAGATCAATCAAAGAGTTATTTATTTATTTATTAAATTACTTTATACTCTTAGTATTTAAATATATTTGAACTTAATCAAGTTAAGTTAACTCGAGTTGATTTCGAGTTGAATCGAGTATATTATTTATTAAAATTTTTAGTTGATTCGAGTTTTATCTAGTCGAGTTCAAGTAGCTCGAATATTTTTTGAGTCAAGTTTTAAACAAGTAAAAATAAGTTTGATCGAGTTCGAGTTTTGAATTTTTTAATCGAATCGAGCTCGAACATGACACTGTATCAATTCGACTCGATTACATCCCTAGTAGACAGTAAGCTTTTTGTATATAATGATTGTTTGAATACCAACATGAAAAACTTTTTTAGGAAGCTAAATATAGAATCTTATGAACAAAAATCCACAGGTTGGGCTCAGTGGGAAATTAGTATCTGTTTAGCTTTGAAATTGTAATTTAGAGTTATTGTAGGATTGGGGTTAGGATGTGGAATTGCTGATTCCTGACGTAACCAAGTATATTATTAATTATATA
The DNA here is from genome assembly GCA_023653625.1 of Triadica sebifera. Lineage (NCBI taxonomy): Eukaryota > Viridiplantae > Streptophyta > Magnoliopsida > Malpighiales > Euphorbiaceae > Triadica > Triadica sebifera. Next base: position 30,818,659 of record CM042902.1, read on the forward strand.
CACTTAATTTCAGAATCATTGTGGGATTGTGATGTGTAATTGCTGAAGTTTTACGCTAGATTGGTTTTTATTTAGATTGTATTTAGTAATTTCAATTTTTTAGCTGTTTGTAGGAAGAAAAAGTAATAAAAATAAGTGGGAATCTCTTTTTGCTGACATGAAGGGAACGGTAGAATTTGTTATAGATGAATCTGATGTTCCTGACGGGGTATGGATGGAAATCCTTTCAAGACTTCCCTTGAAAACGAAATTTAGGCTCAAATGTTTATCCAAGAGATGGTATTCTCTTGTTTCTGATACATACATGGGAAAATTGCCTTCATGGGATGTTCTGGTAGCGTGTGATTATGATTGGTCTCCTACCAAACGCGATTGTCTTCATATATTATTCAGAGACAAGCCTGAGTTCAAGTCTCCAAATTTTTCTTTAGATTTTCTCCCTGAATCTCCCATGAAAATTTTGGAGGTAAGCAACGGGCTTCTGGTGTTGTAAAAGCCTGGCACCCCAGATTGATTACTACGTTTGCAATCCCATAACAGCACAAAGGGTTTGTCTCTCTAAGTCCTTTGGTAACTATGAGAAGGGAACGGTGAATGTTGGTTTCATTTGTGAAGCTCAAGGTTACAAGGTAGTGCGAATCAGAAAGGAAAATGTATTTTTGATGACACCAAAAATGTTCATTGTGCATATCGTCAATCCAGAGACATAAAACAAAGATCCACCTGCAGATCTTCACTTCAGATACTGGGGAGTGGAGGGACGTGGAGTTGTAGCTTTCTCATATTCCAATGGCGGTGAACCAAGATTTTGACCGTGCTGTGTTCTATAATGGGATTTTGCATTGGCTTACCGGTCCTGATGTAATCACAGCATACTATCCTAATGTAAATTAAAATCAAATTCGGTCAATCTACCTACCAATATACGAAGACTCTGGCATTGAGCAGCAACTCATTGGAGTATGCGACGGTCGGCTGCGACATCTTCGTATTGATGTCTGACACCGTATGTTTCAACTAAATTAAATTCAAACATTTTCCTAGTTATGCATTAAAGATTAGTAACTTTCAGATCCGTCTGCCAAAGTTAGCATTTGTAATCATGCTACAGACAGACAGACAGATAATTAGATTTGAGAATCCTGGCAATGGTCTTATGGGTAAGCAGGCATCTATCAAAAATACATTTGGCTGTATTGATACTGATGGTGCAAATATGACTCTTTCTTGAAATTTTTCCATTTAAACATTTCACTTCTTGACTTTTCTTGTTTATCATCTATGTGATAATATGGTAGTAATGCGATTAACGGGATAACCAAGCTCATCTGTGTTGCAAAAAATGTGATGCGCACATTTCAGGTATTCCGATGAAAATATCAGAATTACACTGCCAAAGCCATATATTATTGTGAATCCACATAAGATGGCATCAAACTCAATGGTACATTAAGGACTAACATTATATCAGACATTCTGTCAAATAATAAAATTACAATCAAGTTCAGAAGAGAAACTGTTGATTCACAAACAAATAAATGATAGAAACTGCATCAAGGCTAGGGAATTAAAATATATCCTGGAACTTATGATTGATCATTTTCAATTCCGGAGCTAACTACATTAAAAAGTGGGGGAAACTAGGCTCAGAAGGAAGTTCTAAGTACTACTGAGAAGAACCAATTGAAATTACCTTTGCTTGGCCAACCCCACTGGAAAATAGAGGAACTTAAAGGAAGACGATTCAAGCAAACATGGAGAAGTCAAGAACCTAAAGAAAAAACAACCAATAAAGCGAGACATTAATATGTGCTGTAAGAAGCATGGGCTAATTTTCCTTAAAATACCATTTGGCGAATTTCACCATACCAATGGAGATTGCAAGGCTGTTGGTACATGGGATAATGCTGCCACCTTAGCTGGCTTTCTAAACTTTACTTTTAAAGCTCCAGCCAGATAAGCCAAGTCTCGGCCATTTTGAAGAACATGTTTTTCTTGCAGAAGGAAGAAAGAGATGCAAGATGTAGTGTCAATTACAGTTGGGAAGTCATGCAACTGTAGGCCAAAAGAGACGGTTGGCATAGCCATTTCTCAAAAAGATGTGCGCGCTAGTGTTCCAAAGTAACATAAATATGTATAACAAGCAAAAAAAAATGATAAAAAAATAATATATATTCAAGTAAAACATGCAGTGCGAGATGAAGTCATTAATTTGTAGGTAAAGATTGGACAGGAATGACCCAACTCTTATGCAGATGAGAACAAATTATCAAGCCAGGCCATAAAGTACTTACATCCGCTCAATCCCTGTATCTGTGCACTCTCCATCAAGACAATGCTCAAGAGGAATAAACACTACTACCTGCTGCTTCGAAGGCCGATACATGCATGAAGAAATGGCAGCTCAACACAAAATTCTGAAAACAAGTATATCAACTATATTAAACTTGGCTTATTGTTTTAATCAAATTGTGAATTTCAGGAGCTAGTAATGCCTGTTGAAAATAGGTTTAAGTAATTACCGCATCTAGTGATGTTTTCGACCACCTATTTTATTTTCCATAAGTTGGGCTACAAACAAATCAATCCATTTCTATCAACTTGAAATACAGATCAAATTAGCTGGCTTATGATTGCTTAATGACTGACAATGGCATACACAATTTTCTAGCTCATTCAAAAACAAGCCAAATAAACTATTTAAGATTCATCTCAATAAGACTTGTGAAGTGTTTTAGGACCAGGAGTCTTATGATAGCTATTATATATAAACTCTTTATAAAAACATGTAGGCATTGGTTTTTTCTTTTTTTTTTTCCACAAAGTTCAATCTCTCGACTGAGATCAAAGTACACTTTAAAGGATTACCCTATGCAAAAGTAGTCTATTTACAACAAAAGTCTAGGCAATAAAGAATAAATGAGATTGACAAGAAGTTGTATTCAAAATTTAAACCAAGCCAAGATGGATCTAATTTGAGAGAGTTGAGTAATTTTGATACAAACTCGATAAAATTTTCTCCTACTGAGCTTAAACCTACTTCGACATTGAGTTCAAAACGCATGCAGCCTACCCTTATTTTAAGAGCCAAGCACAGGCACAACCATCAGAAGAGATGCTGTCCAATGTTGAGAGTCTCTCAACTATCATCTTACCTCTATGGTTCTAAAAATTCCATAAAACTTGATAACCAAAAAAAAAGACGATGTATGCTACACACATGCTTATTTATCTGCTTTGACAAAACTGGATACTCCAGGCTAGGTTCTACTTTATACAGCAGGCATGCTAACTCATTAAGCAAACCATTGTAAGTTATGCAGCAATCAATTGCCAGTGTCCCCCTGCAGTTATAAGTATTTTTAGAGGCCTATGGATGCAGATAAGGTTTTGAGTTAAAAGAGGGAGATATAAGGGGAGAACAGCAATGGTTTAAAATATCCAATTGCATTATTTGGAGCAATGGGAAATATCAAAGCAAAATTCTGAGCCAGGGAGAACAGCAATGGTTTGAAGGCATCCAATTGCATTATTCTGAGAAATGTGAAACATCAAAGCATGATGGATCCTCTCCTGAAATAAAGCAATGTTGCATACCTCACAGCATCTCTAAAAACAAATAGGTGACAAACCATAGTAAGTTTATAGATGTCCCAAACGAAAGTAGTAAAGTGAAAATCAACATCCATCACAAATAAGTAATATAACAAAGATTACGAATTGAGAGGTCAGTCAAACAAAATTTTCTTTTACTGTTTAGAAATGGAGGCCAACACTAATTACACAGTCCAACACTCACTATACAGGTTCCCTACCTCAATTGACATCCAAAAACCAGAAGAAAACAGTACAGCTTCACTCCAACAAATTGTATATGCAGAAGAACTGCAAAAAGCAGACCTCTCTAACAATCCAGAGTTAAACACCTTCAGTAATAATAATATCAAAGAACAGAAAGAACCTTTCAAAGGTCAAACAAATACATCATAGTTAAACTTTTAGCATAGCATACAGGTTCTATTCAAACACAAGAGAAATCAAATGCTACATACAGATTTATGCTTTTGACAGAATGAGACTTGAGACAAACTCCCTGTCCCATCTTGAAGCAACCTACTACAACTCCCCTAAAACAGCTCCGGAAAGGATAAAAAGAAAAAAAAAATCTAAAAATACTATCTCCTACGTTGTTAAGCCAAAGTAGGGGAAAAAATAAAGAAAACAGGTCAGTTCTTCTGTATTTTTTCCCTTGAACAACAAAATATAAAAATATAAATATAAATAGGAAGAAAACTAACTAAAACTACATAAAGCACCATATATCCATAAGGTAAAGAGATGAGCAAAATGCCTATTTATTCAGGGAAGAGACTTACAATAACACGAGACAATTAGATTAGTCACCACTGCCTATGCTCTTCTCTAAGTTTGTTTCTAAATCCTTGTCACCCTTCTCCGCAGCTATGTTTTCCACAACAATCTTATTCCCAGAATCATCAGCCTTTGGCAACTCCTCTTTTAAAATCACATTTTCCATTGGAACCTCATTCATCACTTGTTCATCTTGAGATTCATCCTCCTTCACTATTGCTTCATCTTTCACTTCAAAGTCACTTCCTGAATTTTTATTGTTAATTTTGTCCTTCACAGCTTCTTCACGATTTGGTGCAATATCTTCCATATGAACATCATGACTCAGCTTAACATCATTACTAGCATTTCTACTTACTACACTTCCACCTATATACTCCATCACGCCCTCATTATTGTCATCCCCAGTTGCACCAACATCAGATCCTCCATCACTTTCATTCTCATCATTCTCCGAAACATTTTCAACAACCTCCTCATTAACATATTCAACGGGCACACAGCCCCTAACCTGACCCTGCTGCCTCTCCAAGAACTGCAGTCTCCTCCTCAAATCCCCCAACTCTCTCTCCATCAAGAACAACCTCTCCTTCAAGGTCAAATTCTCTTCCTCAAGTTGTGCTATATGGCTATCCTGATCGTCTACTCTATTCTCCAAAATATTATTATAACTATAGTCACCGCCAACACCTCCATAAGTTGGGTATATCATCTCGAACCTACTTAAATCGTGGTCCAATCTCCTTTCTACCTCAACATGTTCCTCCACATCACTCTCGCTAGACCCATTTCCTTCGTCTTCTTCATCATCATCATGAACATCTGCATCATTCCCAGGTGATCTCAGTCTTATCAGACCCTTCATCGATCCATAACCATCAACACCCCATTCTTCCTTGGCCATGTCACCCAATACCTCCCTTGAGGGTGAGAATATCGGAGTAGGCAATACGGCAGGGGTCACTGGACAAGGGGACACCAAGGAAGCAATACCTCCGGCCTTTTTAGCACGAATGATGAAGGATGTTGTGTTTCGTGGTGCATAAGGAGCAAACCGATTGTTGAACTTCTTCTTCGGGTGGTAGTATTTTCGAGCTTTCATTCGATTTTGTGTTTGTAGATCGTTGAGGCTAGGGGGCTTATAGCCTCCGGCACCACTAGGACCGGCGACGGCCAAAGCGGGGTTGGTTATGTTGGATTTATTAGGTGGCAAGGGCTTTTCCATAGGCATTCTTCTCTGGTCTTTGTTGATATTTTTGCCCTTCCAGTTCTTGTTGCCTCTAGGTTTTGATGCAATAAAGTTAGTATTAATATTATTATTAAACTTCAAAGGGTTTTGCTGATTCTGAAACTTCTTGTTCGGATCCATTGAAGACTGCTGCTGTGGCGGCCATGGCTTATAGCCTCTCTGATTCATCATCATCAAAGGAGGCTGATGCTGATGCTGATGCTGCTGCTGGTTGATTCCTCCACTGTGACTCATCATCTGAGACTGAGACTGGACCGGATTAAGCACCTGCGGCAGAGGAGGCAGATTTATAGCCTGAGATTGAACCAAAATCGCCGGGTTCTGGTTCAAAATCTGTGGGCGAACCGGATTCATTACCTGAGATTGACTCATCATCTGTGGCTGATTCATCATCTGCGGCTGATCGTTCATTGTCGGCGAAACCCAAGAAACCCTAGAAATTCCTGTGAACGTTTTTCAAATAAGGAAAAAAAAAAGAAAAAGAAAAACAACAAACAAATCTACGAACAGAAACTATTAAATATTGAATCAAATTTGGATATTGTTGTTTGTTTGTGAGAGATCTGGAAATTTCTCATACTAATTGTTTAGGTTCTTTACAGAGTTAATTTTGAAAGCCAACACTAATCGTATAAAGATTTCTTATATAAGGTATAAAAGAGACGCCATCGCGGTTAGATTCCTTTTACTTACCGGCAAATGAACGTAGATAAGGACATCACACGTGTCCAATTTTGGACGTTGGATGAGTTGGTGTGGGATAAGGTGAATATTACGTATTTGGCCCTGTAATTTTTTTTTTTATACCAAGGAGAAAAAACCCACAAAAAAGAAAAAATCAATTATTACAAATAACCTCTCTCAACCAAGAAATCCCTAAGAAATATTGTCATAATATTGTACGATCATTCAACAATGAGACATTAGCTAGCTTGAATTCTCTCACGATAGACAAGATTGATTTTCTCTTTAATAGCTATGAAGAGAAGAGAGTATCCCCATTCCATCTATCTTGCCAGAAAAATGCATATCTACAATTAACTACTAGAGCATTGAATCATCTTTCCAGAATTTCCTTAGCCCAATAATACCTCTCCGGGCATTAGAGGCATTTTGCTTGTTCTTCAAATTATCTAGCACATCTCCTCTAATATATTTTCTAGATAAAACTTTAGCCCATAAACTATCATTATCAGAGATTAATCGCCAACCAAGCTTTGCCAAAAAAAAGCTTTATTCATATCATGCATAGAGCAAATTTCTAGACCCCTTCATTATTCGGTTTTGTAACAGTTTCCCAATTGACAAGTTAAATATTCCTTTTCTCATTTGAGTTGCCCCAAAGGAAACTGCGAACCACCCTTTCAATTTTATCACAAAAGCCCAACAGGAAGTAAGTTTAACTGTTTGCATAGAATATAAAGGAATGGAAGTAAGTACCGACTAGGCCAAGATTTGTTGATATGCTCAAGGAGTTCATTCTCTTCTTAAGAGCATTCCACCCTAAACTCTTCCTCGTATAATTTAGTGGAATGTCATCTGAGCAAAAGATCTCAGATTTGATGTGCATCTTTAACTGATAAAAAGATCTCAGGTTCGAATCTCCCTTTCCGTTGTAGCTCAAAAAAATAAACTTGTGAATTTATAAATTTGGAACTACAAAAGCAAAATTTTAGTTTTTAACAAAAAAGAAAAGCTTTAATTTGAGCTCAATAAAGAAAATAATTGTTTAAGAGTATATCTAATAGACTAATTACTTAACTCAAACTCTTTATTTTAAAATCATATAATAAAAAATAATTTTTTTTAAATAGAATTAATTTACCATATCATTGTAAACTAATTCAATCGCATTGTAATATGTACATAAATTTATTAATTATTGTATTCATATCTGTAAATAAAACTATTAAATGTGTGTTATTATATAATTAGATTAGTTTACAGATTTAATAAACCGAGTTTACCTAATAATTTCTATAAAAAAAAATCCAACAAATTCTTTATTTATAAATTATGGAGTAAAAAAATGAGTTTGTAAAGAATCAAATTTCACTTTTTATTTTAATTGTAGTTAGTGTGTTTCTATTTTCTATGTATATTTTCTATTTTTATTGGTATATTTCTCTTTTTTAATAATAAAGTTATTTTTTTATAAATATTAATTTATATATAATAAAATAAAATAAAAAGTTTATTATATTAAAAATACTCTTTAAAATAAAAAGTATTATTGAAAATGCTCTAATATCAGCAACAAATTACAAGTTATAGCCATTTTTTATACCACTGATTTGCTTACTGATTATTATAGCAGCTTTATAATTGACACTAACAGCTTAGTAGCAAAATCCAATTCAAGGAACTTAGATCTAATCCAGAATGCATGGATCCCCGATTTACCTTGCTAAGGCTTGCTCTTTTCCCAATTTTTTTTTTCATTCATTTGTCTGAATTTCCCCTCTGTACAATTTTATTCTGTACAATCATAACCTTTTTGTTGAAAAAAAAACTCAGGAAAAAATAAAAATAAAAAAGTTCAATAAACAGAATTTAAAAAAATAAACCTCAAATAAACTAGAAAAGCCAGAGACTTAAGTATGATTTTTGCTTTTTTCATAATTCAAATAATAATAATAATAATAATAATAATAATAATAATAATCAGGCTTTATAATTAGCAAGTTTTGTTAAAGTAGATTCTGTAACACAATAGGAGAGTTTTATATACATTAAGAGCAAGTAAGAGATTTGTCACCAAAACTTTTAATCCATACAAATAAAATTATAACTAATGGACAATAAAGGTTAACCCATGGATAGGCCGGCGATCAAAGCTGAGAATTATTAACATGGAGAAGAGGTCATCTGTCCAGCCTGGATCCTAATGTGTCCATGCCACTGTTTCACTGTGACCTAATAACCTTCAAGGGGAACAAAAAAGCCAACAAAAAAAAAAATTTGTTCTGACACTTGATAAAATGTAGAAAAGGAAAATGACAGTAAAAAGACATTCTTGCAGGGTTAATGAGACGCAAAAAAATTTTCAAACATGCAGTACAACAATCATAATGGACATGGCAAGAAATTATTGCGGACATGTTCATTATGCATTTTTGCAGCAACTGGAAATTTAGGTTAAGATTTGTAGACAGAATTGATCCTGACAAGAATACAGAGATTGAATAGAGAAAACTCGAATACAACCAAATATGGAGAGCTGAGGAAGAATTGACAGGTATCTAATTCATGTATTGGAATTTCTCCCTTTTCAGGCAAGAATGACAGATTCTTATGTGCCAGAAGAAAACTTACACATTGCTTTCACCAGGCTAATATGTAGTCATTTATAAATAAATTCCCAATAGGTTTGCATCATTAATTTCTGAAAGAGAATGAAATCTTAGCATGGGAAAAAGGCAGCAGCTACAAAGATACATACAGAGTTAGGACTTCTCTCATCATATACCAGTGTTGGCGTTGTTTCCGGCAAGAATTAGAGAAATTTCCTGTCCTCGGCTGAAGGCTTGGTTGAACATGAGCCTGGTTTGGAATGTTGATACAAATGGAAACCATGAAAATAAGGCAATTGGGATGAAGATAATCATCCCCATCCCAGCATCATAAAGTCGTGCAATTGAACGGATGGACTTCCATAATCCAAGCTTCTTCATCAAAGGCTTCCATGCAGCAGCAATCTGAAATTAAAAATATTTTAACATTATAAGGTGTTGACGGTGAGATGCACAATCAACCAGCACACCAGATACCATGGAGTGAAAAACAACGAGGCATTCAATTGTAAGAGTTCCTCTCATTATATAGAAATTGCAGAGATTTACAAGGCTAATTATAAGCCATTACATCAATTAAATCTAGGCTAATTTCTAGTAATTAGATCTATCAAAGCAAGGAAGTTACAACTAATTAGATTTATCTAAACAAGAAAGTTACAACTATACTACTAATTACAATATATTTACATTTGTAATATATAATTTATGCCTTGATATATGTTGTCAGTTTACACCCTCTAGCATGAACAATTTTCTGTTTCAAAGGCATACTCACATGACAACATATTGAAAGAAATACTTCTAAGTATAACATTCATGAGAAAAATAAGTTTGTAGAAGATAATTAGTCAAATTTTCACCGATAAAACATAAGATGGTTTAGGAACCTAGGTAGATTGTTTTTCCAGAAATGCCTCATGATCTTGAATGAGATGAACAAGGAAAAAATACACATTAGATAACAAGAACTCACAGAAATAATTCCCCATCCAGTTGGTACAAATGCTAGTATGCAAGCAAAAAAGTCTGAAACTGATAAGTTTGTGAAAACAACCGTAGCAACCAAACCCGCCAAGGCCAACAAGGAGAATCCTTGGATGAAGCGCCACAAAAGCTGAAAATTGACAAAGATCTTCTGACTACAAGTGAATACCTGTGAAATCAAAGTTTAAAAGTTCATGCATATCCAAATCATATGCAAAGCCACAACTTTGGGAGTCATATTATTGCACCTTGAAAAGAATTATCAGCATAGCCAAAACAATCCATGAAAAGCCATACACCTACAGAAAACATCAACCAGAAAATATATATGATCCCTTTGATACTCTTATACAAAGAACATAACAAAGAAGAAAAATAGAACCAGTCCAGGAAGACTAGCCAATAAAGGCAATATTTTGCTTGGTCCGTGCTTGTGGGATTAAATGAAATGCTTTCTATAGCAGAATGAAATTAAACCGAGGTAGAAAAATATATATTAAGAGACACTGGACAATCAGTGCCAACCTCACAAAAATGTAGCAAGTTATAACATCTATTCTAAAGAATGCTATTACCGATAATGATGTATCGTCCCTCTGTATATCTAGCTTGTATACAATGCCAAATTGGAAAATAAAGAATCTTAGACTCAAAATGGTCTCCATTATCCTCCCACCCGGTGTCTGAATATGCAGCTGCAAAGTAATATTTAGAACCATTAAAATGAATCAAGGTCAATAAATCATGACAACAAAAAAAAGAAAAAAAAATTAAGAAAAAACAATGGGATTGCATGGTGACTAAGGTTTAGGTTGCCCTAAAGCTTGAACATGACAACTTTAATTTGACGATCCTATAAAATATGCAAGATGAGAAATGAGATTTATGTGATCAAATAATGCTTTTCCTCAGTGTAGCTCATGCCCTAATGAGCTTTTGAAGAAGCAAGAAATGGAGGGTTGCCAAGATAAGAAGAAGCACATTTCTTATATGACATGAATTCTAGAGGGAAATAAATTTACACAAGGAACTTCCATGAAAGTAACCCAAGAAGAATGAATGGAAAATAAGTAGCTTCATAAGGATCAAGAAATTAAGGACCTTTTAGATGACTTCTTTAGAATACAACCAATTTAACCTCTTCTTTTTCCTTTTTGTTTATTTTAATTTTGGGGTAGGAGAGTGTGAATGTTTGGGAATGATAAAGAGAATTCCAAGGCTTTATTTTGTTCAGCCAACATAAATAACAACCCCGTCAAAAACATTTCCTTAAAGAAAACTAAGAAAATAATATTGAAGTAGCGTCACTTTAAGACTTTAAGACCTGCAAGCAAGTGATGTCACTAATGCACTGTTCATGGTACCTAACTCAACATCTTGCCTATGCAAAGGAGCAAAAGATAAGCATCTCATTAAGTTTAAGTTCCTTGCCATATACTAAATGAAATATAGGATTCAGTTTTCAAATCCCAAGAAATCTCACTTATATGACCTTGTTTCTATATCATATCACCTCATTCACTTTTTAACAATCTATTGGTTTGTAGAAACAAAGGATTTGGAGAAATTGATGCTCTTTATCACTTCACTAAGTTGCATAAGCTTAATAAGGAAATAAAATTCAAACCTAATTCCCAAATAAAAGGACAATCAATCTCAATATGTTTTGTTCGTTCATGAAACACTGGATTGGAGCCAGATTATTACATTATGACTTAGCTGGTATTGAAGTCTTATGACCTATTTCAATAAAAAATGATTATATAGAAAAAGTTTCACATGCAGATTGTGCCATGACCCAATATTCTGATTCTGCATTCAAATGTGAGAATATAGTGTACTTCTTGTTTTTCCATAAAACCAAATTCTTGTCTATAAAAATACAATAACCTGAAGTAGACCTTCTATCACCCTTAAAATCTGCCCAATCAGCATCGAAAAAACACTCAATCCTAGTATGATCATGATTGTCCAAGTACCATTATCTTCTAAAACATTCATTTTTTCAATCATAATCTGATGCCAGCCAGGGTGAGACAATGCTTCATGAACAGTTTAAGGAACATAAATTGAATCCAAAGAAGCAATAAAAAAACAAGATAATGGTGGCAAACAATTATAAGATACAAAAGAAGAAACAAGTGCATTGACATTTACCTTTCTGAAGCGCAATAGGAAGGTCATTTGAATTGATAGATTGAGGGGCTGGATCAAACGAGGAAGGAATGGGTGCAGCTAGGCCAGGACATGGTTTTGAGGGAGAAATTCGCTGGAAATAGACTTGTATTATAGAGGGCTTTGACCGATCAAGGACAAACTTAACATGATTAGGAATTGAAGATGTAATAGTGTAGATAAAACGATAATATTTTGCAAATTGAAATAACTCACAATCTAACGAAAAAAGATTTTGAAACTAAGAACAAAGTTTTTTTAACACAAAAAGAAAGGGATGACCGAACCTATAATGTGCTTCAAAAAGGGTGACTACTCCAATACAAACTATGGATCTCAACATCTTTGTATTAAGAATGTAGAGTTCCCTAGACTCATATCTCTTACTAGTAATCTCTTTTGTCGCAAGATTTTGAAACACACAATAATCAAGAAAGAATGAAACACAATTGTTTTAGGTTTGAGTAAGTTTGCTAACATAAATTAAATTAAAAGATAATTACAGTAAACTAAGAACAAAGGATAAAGGAAGCGACGGGGTTAAAATAATTGTGTCAGACCCAAGAATAAACGATGTGGATTCATCACTAATGCAAAATCAAACTCATGAAACCTGATTGATATTCTCAGAATCCAAAGTATGTTGAGTATGTTATTCCTTGTTTGACATCTAGCTTTGTTATTATATTGTTTTTTTTTTCCTATTCTTTATAAGATTTTTTTCCAATTCTTTAGAAGATATTATTTCCTTCTACATATCTACACATTTATTTTTACTACTAACTATAAACAAGATCAACAAGTTGGTTACCTTTTAAGTGTTTGGTTGTAAGTCATTTGTTCATATTTTTTTTTATCACAATTGAAGCAAAACTAGATCCTTGAGCTTTACCTTTATTTTCCTTGGGTATTAAACCATTCAAAAAAGGTTATATTGTTATTCCCTAGTGAATGAAAATAATTTGCACTAATAGATTTCACCTTTTATGAAAACCAGCCATTTTACCAAAAAATTAGCATTAGGAGGAAATTGGGAATGAAACTTCATTTTGGGAACTCAGATCCAGTCTTATCCTATCTCTTTTAACAGATCCACCCACATCAGATAAGCAAACACAAAAAACCACTCCCATTCCTGTCCAACTTCCAGTTGATGCAAACATGCTAGCCGAACAAAAATAAGAACCAACACAAAAAATAAATAGTCAAGCATAAACAATGACAACTGTAGAGAACTGGGAGATTTACAACAACCCGAGCTGTGTTTTTATTATCAAAAAGATGCCTCACAAAGGATAGAGAATGTTTTGGATCCAAAGGCTTGTATTGAATCAAAATCGAATTCATCGTAAGTTTGGTGATCTTGATTGTTTTATTGCATTGAGAGGAAAAGATTGTTTGTATACTTAACATCTTATTTCCAATTATATTTCCTGTCCTTTTTCCCATTCTCTTGAAGCTTTTATTAATTACGAACATTTTAGAAGAAAAGGTTCCCAGAGATGTACATAAGACTTTGGGAATCCCAAACACAGGAAGGTAGGAACAAAGGAAATATAACACCTTAGAAAGAATCAAACTTGGAATCTTGTAAAGAAACCCAAAGGGAAAGCTATGGTTCAGTGTAAATGAATATTTACTATGAAGACCTTTTGTGGAACAAATGAAAGATTCAAAATATGGATGGTCCAAAAAGGCTTCATTCATATATACGGTATTGATTATTGTTACAAGATTATGGGAGATATGAGTTGCAAATATGTAGAGATTAAATGTTGTAAATATGCCTATTAGCCTAATAAGGAATTGTTCTTGAATACAGGAATAGTTTGATTCCCTTCTTATTTTAGTATCTACAGAGTATATATGTATGTACCTTGTTTCATAATTAAAATACACGTCAATTTCTGCAATCTCTGTTCTATCAGATGACATAAGAGCTTGGGTTACAGTGAAACCCTACCAAAAAATTGATCGGAGAGTTTTACCCAAATGATAATCTCTCTGCCATAGTTGGGTCACCCTTGTGAGCAATCCATCTTTCATCACTGCCCTACCTAGAAGAATCACAACCTTCAAATAGGCCTCTTCCTGGAGTCCAATCACCGGAAACCCACTACCTGAGTGTCACGCTTAGCTGCCAAGTTTGCCCAGTTCCCAATACATGATAGCACATGTGACGTATCCATCTTAGTTGGTTTCTTCTTCGATGGTTGCCTCGGCCTAGGTGTTGCTTTGGTGGTATTTGTTTGCCCATCAAGAAAGTCTTTCTTCTCTATCCTGTTTATACAACTGATTTTTAGTACTGTTGTTTGTAATTTCTTATTGCTTGGGTGTTACTCATCTTATTTTAATGGGTATGGCTTTGCAGGTTGTTGGAAAAAAATTATTATTTTCTTGTGTTTATGATGGCAGGTGAACAAAAGAATGTGGTTATGCCTAGTGTGATTCTCATTCTGCCTAAAATCACGAAACAAAAATTAAATGATACTAATTATTTAGACTGAAGTAAGACTGTCTATTTGTATTTATGAAGTATTTTTATGGACAACCATTTAATTGAGGGCTCTCCTATTTATGAAACCTGTAGTGAATGGCTAAGAGTTGATGCTCAATTATTCTTACAAATCCATAATTCTATTGAAAATGAGTACGTTGGTTATATCTCTCATTGCAAGTTTGTAAAATAATTTATTGGAATATTTGGCTTTTTTTTTCCTCTGGTAAAGGAAATATTTCCTATATTTTTTCATGTTCACAAGGGATTTTATTGGGTTAAACAACATGATTAGTCTCTTCAGACTTACTTCATGAATTTCAAACGCACTTATGAAGAATTAAATGTTTTGTCGCCTTTCAGCACTGATATTAAAATTCAACAAACTCAACATAATTAGGATTATGAGTTTTCTAATTAGTCTTAATCCTCAATTTGATTGTGCAATCTTTACTAGAGTCCTTCGTATAGATACTAGTTCCCGTGCCCCATCTGTACAACAACCTAATGCCCTTGTCAATCAAAAGGCCGATCTCGTTCTTAGAATAGTAATAGAGGTGGTAGTAATAATGGATGTAATGCCGAAGCTCAGGACACGGGGAGAGTAATTTGTTACTTTTTTCATGAACCAGGTTACACTAAAAGTACTTGCCAGAAATTGTTAAAGAAAAATCAGAAGTCTTTTAGATCTCAATCTACTTATGTTGTAACTGCTAATGGTGCTTCCCGTCAATCTCATATTAGACCATTACAATTTCTACAGATGAATATGCAAAATTTACCCAATATCAAGAGGCATTAAAAAACAACTCTTCATCCATCACTACCCTTGCTGAAACAGGTAAAACCAATACATATCTTCTTTCTTCCTCCTCTCAGTGGATCATTGATTCTGGTGCAACAGATCAAAATAGGTAATTCTAGTCTCTTTTTTCATTTTCCAAACAAACACTTTTTCTTTTTTAGTCATCCTAACAAATGGTTCTACTTATTCTATCATTGGCTCTAGCATTGTCAATCTCACACCAACACTATGTTTGTCATCTGTAATGAGTTTACCAAAATTCTTTTAATTTTATATCCATTGAGGAGATATTTTTACAAAAGCTCTTAATAGGGTTTGAGTTTCTTATATTTGTAATAAGTTGGACATGAATGACATATATACTCCAACTTGAGGGGGAGTGTTATGAGATTACGAGAGATATGGGTTGTAAATATGTAAAGATTATAGGTTGTAAATATGCATATTAGCCTAATTAAGAATTGTTCTTGATTATAGAATAGTTTGATTTCCTTCCAATTTTAGTCTCTACAAAGTGTGTGTGTGTGTGTGTGTGTATATATATATATATATACACCTTGTTTCATAGTGGAAATACATATCAATTTCTTCAATTTCTATTCTCTCACAATTACAATGAGACTTTTGCCTCTATAGTAAATGTCATGATCTAGACAGAAGAGGAACAAAAGGCAGACAACATGGAGGAAATGAGGGGTTCAAAAACAAAGAAGGCCCAAGTAAATGAAGAAGCTTGAGAAAAGCCAACAATGGAAGCCCATAATAGTGCAAAAATGGAAACAGATATGAGAGTTCAGGAAATCCAACTCAAAGAGCTCAAATGGAAGTCTAGTTCCATGAGGATGCACAAGAAGCTTTTATGGCTATAGCTAGCATAGTTTCATTAATAGCTAACATTAATTAGCTAGATAAGGCAGTCACTACTTTGTTAAGAATTAGTTATTAACAAGTGACATATTAGTTGGAGGAATGACAACCTCTTATTGGATTGCATTAGGTATAATTTTAAGCTGTGACTCTTTATTTTCATTCTATAAATACTCAATGATGTAATAAAAATAAGCTATGCAAGAAATGAATACATGTATCATAAATTTTTACTGAATGTGACATTGGATTTATAATTTTTTTAACGTCATAAAATTCCAATCTAGTAAACTTCTAAACGAATCATCTACAAATTGATTTTTCCCTCCAAATTTCTCTCTCTTGTCTCACGCCCTCAATTCTCCTATCTTCTATCTCTTTCTTCCATGCATCTTCTTTTTCTCATTTTGTTTCTACTTCTTTGCTTCCATTCTCTCTGCTGAAATTCTTCTCTCGATTGATCTTAATTCCACGTCATTACAACTTGGTATCATAGCTCGATCGGTTAGCGTCAACTGCTAGCAGTGTGCATGACCTCTAGCAATGAAAACGAACCGTGATTCACTATAAACTGATGAGGAATAGGAAAACCACTATGACAGATACATCTAGACTTATACCTCTAGACTTAGGGCAATTGATGAGCAAATTCAGAAGCTCAACTCTTAGACAAACAACCTTCATGTGGCTCATCAAAGCAGGATGGATGAATTAGAGGCTTAATTGGAAAGGATGATGGAACAAATACTGGATCAAATGACTAGTAAGGATGGAGGTAAGGAGCCAATTGGGGTCACTCCTGCTCTAGAGACTATCTCTAGCTCAGACAAGGGAATTCTTCTTTCCCCAAAAAACGAAGATGACGAAGAGGCATAAGAGACCTTGCTGCTACGGCCAACGGTGAACTCCAATTTTGCTAGTAGCCATGGTATTGTTAATGGGATGTTGTAGCAAAGTAGCTTTATATCCTGAAGGTATTTGTAGAAATGCCACAATGAAATGCAAAGCATTAAAACTTTAAATGGGTAACAGTGGGCTTGTGTATGTTGGTGTTAATATTGATTGGAAGTTTATGGATGACGAAAAGGAGACAAAAAAGAATCACAAAAATTTATTTTTTGGATGCTATGGTTTTCTTAAGCTTGAATAGCTCAATCTTATTGCTACACTCAAAGAAATGAAGTTTGAAATGTGGAGAAGGTAAAGAAAAAGAATCTAATCGCAATAGCAATTCGCTCTTTTCTTTTTCTCCTATTATTGCACACTTTATGCAGTAGAGTTCCACAAGAATATTGTTGATTCAATTGTTCCATTGCTGGATTTTGTATCCCTCTGCTCCCAATTTTCATACCTTCACCGTGACGACAAGGTGGCTCAAAAAGGGTAGGGTATTGTCATGATCCAGACCGAGGAGGAACAAGAGGCAGGCGAAATGGAGGAATGTGGGGTTTAAAAGCAAGAAAGGCCCGAATAAATGAAGTTCGAAAGGAGCCAGCAATGGAAGCCCAAAATAATGCAGAAATGGGCGCAAATATGAGAGTTCAGGAAATCCAGCTCAGAAGCTCAAGTGGAAGCCCAACTCCAGAAGGATGCCTGAGAAGCTTCTATGGCTATAACTGGCATTGTTTCATTAACGGCTGGCATTAATTAGCTGGATAAGGCAGACACTAGTTTGTTAAGAATTAGTTAGTTATTAATAAGTGGCATATTAGTTGGAAGAATGTCAACGCCTAATTGGATTGCATGAGGTGTAATTGTGAGTTGTCAATCTATATTTTCATTCTATAAATATTCAATAATGTAACAGAAATGAGCTATGCATGAAATGAATACAAATTGATTTTTCCCTTCTAAGTTTCTCTCTCTTGTCTCACTCTCTCAATTCTCCTATCTTCTATCTCTTTCTTCTCTGCATCTTCTTCTTGTTCTCCTTCTGTTTCTGCTTCTCTGCTTCTATTTTCTCCTCTGGAATTCTTTTCTATAAATTGATCTCAATCCTAGGTCATTACAGTAAACTCAATACATTTCAAGTACTTTTATCTGTCAAAGTGAACCTAGTTTTAGATCTACAACTTGATGGAGAAGTTTACATGGATCTTTTACTAGGGTTCGACAAAGATAGGAATAATAGGATAGTATGCAAATTCACAAGGCATTCTTGGTTCAATGGGCTAACAAATGTGGTCTTACAGCAAGGATATGGGCAAGCTTATATTCATTAATATCCTTTTTCATAGACACAAAGATGGTAAGTTACAAATCTTATTGTCTATGCAGATGACATAATTTTGGCTGGAACGCAAATGTTGGGTGGAAACACTTTGTAGTTAAAATACATTAATGAAAAAAGAGAACAAAAGAAGATTTATTAAACAAGACAAGTAATACCAGTTCCTCATCCCACCAAGCTTCCCAGCTTTCTTCTCCCTTAACCCCAATTCCACCTTTGTAGAGAAGCCAATTTGTCCAATCCTTGAAGTCCTCTACTGCCCTAAAAACATAAAATGGGAGATTAGACAACAATAGGGTGCAAAATTTAACCCCAAAGACAAAAAACAGAGCTTACTTTTGCCGCTCAAATCCAGATGGATTGAACAAATAGGGAGCAAAAAGCCAAGATAGAGCCATAAACCAACTGCTAACCATAAGAAGAATGTAGGACAAAGCACCACCTTCATTATATCCATATGCAAGGTACACGATCAACAAAAGTACAACTTCTAGCCTGAATGTGAGAGAACAAATTAGACAATTACTCTAGATTAAATAATGCATGAAGAGTTACAGAGAGAGGAGTACCCTTTAACAAAATGACTGCGGGAATAGAGTCTATAGTTCTCAGAAAATTTAATATGCTGGAGTACAAAACCCCTACCAGTGGCTTGGTACTGTTGATGATAGACATTAGTTCAATGCATTTAACAAAGGAATAGAAAAGAGAGAGAGAGAGAGAAAGAGAGAGAGGAGCAGTTAAGAAGCAAGAAAAACAGCCTTACTCTTGCACCGCCATGAAGAATAGTTTGACCAAAATAATGTGTTCTTGTGCCCAATGAAAATGTAAAAAAGACAGAACAAAGTTGAAGCTGCATGGCGATGAAACTAACAATGGCCTGCAACATTCAACAAACACTTACCAAGAGAAGAAAATTGACTTCTGGAAATTGACATAAAAATCATTTACCAAAATGTGCAGCTGTGTAGAAACACATGTACTAAAGATGTGGAATGCCAGTGTACAAAAAAATCAAAGATGTCAACTATTTTCCCATAACCAATGTATATGTGTGTACGTGTGTATATAATAGTAATAGTAGTAATAGTGGAAGTAGTAAACAATGAAAAAAGTCATTTGATCGAAAAAACTTGACATTGACAAACTCTAATGTGCATCCCAAAACAAAAGATACCCAGCTTAGATATCTGTGTCACCACATTCAGAATTTTCTCAGCAAAAGGCAAAGGGAAACTGAAAAAAAAATCCTATTTGATCACTTAACAAGATCCATCATAACTCAACCACATCAGCAAACCAATTTAACAAATAGGCCCATAACTATTCATCTTCAAATTGAGCTCTCAAAGTCAATATAAATACAGATAGAGAGCACCCAATTACAGTATCTCATTTGAGAGCTAAATCTGTGTAAGTAGCTAATGAGTCACATATATGTCAAGCAAGCAGATAAATAAATTCTAGTACCATGATAAAAAAAATTAAACAAATAGTTAACCTACATATTAACAGGAATTCATTATCCCAAAGATTTGAAAGTGCTTACTAGTATGATTTACTGATCTAGCTAAACACAGTCCTAAATGAAGCATATCTAGATACATTCTAACAAGCAATACTGACAGAATAGTAGTTACTAGAGCCAACCCACCCACATGTGTCTATATATCAGCCCATGAAATACAAGAAACCAGAGACAGTACAAGACGTTATGTCTACTATACATTGGCAATATAATTTAGAGTCATTTTTCTCAAATAAAAATAAGAATGTCCGATGCTTATATGGGAAAGTCATCCAACTTGAGAATGCAAACATCACATAGCTTGGATAACTTTCATACAAGACCAAAAGAAAGGGAAAAAAAGGGAGAGAGAGAGAGAGAGAGAGAGAGAGAAGTTCATGAAGGTTTGAATTCATATGAAACAAAAGAAACTATCTTTCCATCATGCAGGTCAGGACCTAAGAAGTAAAATATGCAGATAAGATAGAAAGTTACCCTTAAAAAACCTTGCTCCAAGATGAAGCCCAAAATCATTGGAACAGCAGTGAAAACACCAATTTGAAACAGAAACTGTGCATTTAGAGCAGCACTTAGTGCATTATTCTGCAATATCTCAGATCTAGCTTGAAGTGCTTCGCCAACTCCAGATAGTGCCTGAAAAAGAACTGCATCAGATCGGCCAGAATGGTGATTGGGAACAAATAGCACAGCATGCAATGTAAAATCTATGCAAGGTCTCATTGCAAATGATGAGGAAGGGAGAAAGACAGAACAAACTAGCATCCGCTGCAATAATTGAGAATGAATGGGAAAAATAAAGTAAGAATATGACCAATTAATTGGCTGAAGTGTTGTGGAGGAATAAAGAGGAAAATATATCTATCCCAAGGACAAACACAAAAGAAAAATTATATATCTAATCTGAGATAAATGAATATCAATATCCTGAACTTACTAAAATGTGAAAAATGTATGTACAGAGTGGCAGGCTATATGACAGTATAACTTCTATGATTATGAAATTGACATGTTTGACAGTTTTGGCGTATTTTTCAATTACCATAAACTGGGTTTTAAGAAAATGCAGCAAATCACAGGAAAATTGGTAACTATGACTATTTTTACTAATGTAATGGATATATGACAGACATAAAAATATTCTTGAAAAATCAAAGCTTACCAAGTATGCCTTTCCATAAAGGAAGATGTATACAGTCAGCACTGATAACTGCAAAAGAAATTAAAGTTGTAAAAAACCATAAAGAAACGTTGCCAAATGTTCAAAAAGCATCATGCTGTTTCAACTGATTCTTTTTTCATTTCTATTACATTTCTATATTTTTTTAAATGCAGAAATTACTCGGAGTAAAAAAGTCCTCAGATTTTCAGGAAGACCATTTTGATTTCTTTAACAATATTGGCACTTGCAACAAGAGCACATAAAGGATTTATCTGATTACCAATGGTAATGAGGCAAGCTATTAAGAAGAGAACCGGAATGCAAAAGTTGTAGGCTAAAAGCATTGGCAAAAAAGCAAACCAAGATGAATTGATAAAAAAAGAAAACAGGAACGAAAATCATATGTATCAGCTCCTTACCAATTGCATGAAAACTAGCACAGGAATTAGTAACTTATGCATTTCGTGTTTTGTTACCAATCACATTGATTAATTGCAGAAAACCAACTTCAACCTCCAAATCAATCAAAATAAATTTATTATGTTCACAGTTAGAAATACAGTAGTCATATACCATTGTACAAAAATAATATCCCACAGTCGTAAAGTAAAACGACATCATTCGAAAGAAATCAGAGAGCTGCCCAAGCCTGTATATGTCCCGACTAAGCACTTGCTCGCCGTTGCCAGCAGCAACCTTCCCTTCAAATAAAGCAATCTGATTCAGCCCAACATCTCGTCCTTTGCCAACCTGTCAATATAGCCAGATTAGGAGAGAGAGAGAGAGAGAGAGAGAGAGAGAGAGTCATACCTGGATATACTCATGATGAGTAATATTCCCTTGGCGCAGAGTTGAATTGAACCCTGTATGATAGTCAAAGGTCAAAACTCTTCAGTCTTCAGACAAAGCAAAAGAAATGTTTCGGATTTTTTTCCCCTTTCCCTCCAAAGATTCCTAACTTCAAAATGACTTATTATTAATGCAGAGAAGGTAAAAGAGAAAGTCCAACCACAAGGAACAAAAGCAGTGAGAAATCAACTTGATGCATAACTTAGAGAAAGAGAAATTGAGAGAGCAATAATAGTGAAATCCTAAACACTTTCAATTAGAGAAAAGAACAAAGGATAGAGAAGTCTGTTATCCTAAACACTATATTAAATGTGTGATACAAAATGAGAAATAAGTCAAATAATTACACCAATAATAAATCAAATTTTTACAGCAATAATCATGCCTAATATTATGTCTATAATCATGCCTAAATCTAAGGCATTAATTGGTATCTAAATAAGGCATACAACTGACCATTAACTCTCCCTCTCAAGTTGGTGCATAGATATCAAACATGCCTAACTTGGATAGATGGGTATAGAATGGACATTTATAGCCCTTTAATAAGGTAGAGTAGCCTAGGAACACACATTGAAGAGCACGAGAATCTAGTCTATCCCTTTGGTTTTAGTGAACGTGCACATCATGGATTTAAATAATGCCCGTTATGAAACGTAACGACTGTTGTTTAAAGGAAAAATAGCATGCCATTACCGTTGTTGCCGTTATATAACAGTGATTTTTTTTTTTGTAGAAAAACGGTCCTAACGGCGTGAAGTAAAAAGTAATGGTGTGAGGTATCGGATTGATGTGTTAAGTAACGTTGAAAATCAAAATAAATTGTAGGTATCTAACCAAACCCTTAAAGAAAATTGACTTGGTTTTTACATGTGTAAGGAATCTAGACTTTTGAAATTACTGGAAATATTTAATAAAGTATATTCAATTAATATTTTGAACAATTAACAATTTAATTATTGATTTAAATTTACATTTTTAGGATACTTTCTCAATCATCAATTTCAATATGGAGCACACAATATTGGAAATGACAAAGAAGTCATGATTGGATTGAAAAAATTTATTCAGAAGTTAGATTCAAATTTAGATAACCAAGCAAAAGCATTGAACCAATAAGTCATTTTAATTTCTTAAAGCATATAAAATTTATTGTGTAGTATTGTCTGCTTGAATATTTAACAATTTAATGGTATGAAATTTGTATAAATTCTGATCAATTAATTCTACACATTATAAAATTGTTCGCATTTGATAGGTAATGTTTTTTCGTCATAAAATGAAAAGTTTTGGGTCAGCATTAGCATAAAGAGCCATCAAGTTTACGAATCCAGATAATAATTATATAAGTAATCATACTAAGTTTATATAATTTCATTACTAATATCGTACTCATAAGTCTTTAGCTAATCTTTTATTCTAAACACAATGTAGCTGAATGGTGGATTCAATATGGTGAAAATACTCCTGAGCTTCAAGCAACTACAATTAAAGTTTTGAGTCAAACAACTTCTGCATCAAATTATGAAAGAAATTGGAGCACATTTTCACTCATACACACAAAGACAAGAAACAGATTGAGATATCAGAAGTTACATTCTCTAGTCTTTGTGCATTACAATATGAGGCTCAAA
Organism: Triadica sebifera; assembly: GCA_023653625.1. NCBI lineage: Eukaryota > Viridiplantae > Streptophyta > Magnoliopsida > Malpighiales > Euphorbiaceae > Triadica > Triadica sebifera. The sequence continues at coordinate 30,842,303 of CM042902.1, forward strand.
ATTAGAAATGCAACTAGGAAAAGTTGAGAAAAGTTATAATCTAATTAATTTGGATTACATATTTGAAGAAGATGATCCTTTATCTCTTTGGCTGGAAGAAATAGAAAGTTTATTGCTAGATGGTCAAGACAATGCATGGTTGTCAGATAATGAAGAAATTCATGCATCTCAATCTCGAGCTCAAGGACAAGAAACTAGTATAGTTGGTAATGAAAGTCCTACTGGTGATAATGATGATGATGGTAGTAATAATGACGATGATGATAATGGTAGCAATGATCCTTCAAATATAGGTGGAGGTGGTGCTACTATTGGGTCAACTTATCATGAAAAGTTGAATTATCTTAATTAGACTGATAATCCTCCTTATCATCATTATTCAACTCATCGCACTTATCAACGCTCTCAAGGCCAAAGTAGTGGAGATAATCAATCTCACAGTGGTGTTAATGGTGATGCATTTGAAAGGGCAAAGGTATTGCACTAGCATTTTTTGAGGCATATTCTTATGATCCAAATGCATATGGTGGTTATGGTAATTGGCCTCCTGGTTTGATGTATACTCACTCACTAGTTAAAAGTAGTTCCACATCATCCACTATTAATTATGGAGTTGGCAACTCTGGATTAAATTACTATAGATCACATTCATCTTTTCCTCACATGACTACAGAAAACCTTAACTTGTGTTAATCTACGCGACAATCATTTTTTAAAATTGAGGGATGATTTTATTACTTTATCCTTATTTTTCATCATGTAAACCCAACTTACATGAGCACAATCATCAATAAAATACACAAAATATTTAGGATCAAAAGTGGAAGAAGTAGAGAAAGGATCCCAAACATTTGTAAAAATTAGGGTAAAAATAATTTTGACTTTTAAAGAGACTTATATTAAAGGATAAATGGTGATTCTTAGTATAAATACATTGTTCACATCATAGGCTTTGGAACATTTTGAAACAACTTAAAATAAGCATTCTAGATAAGGAAAAGATCGATGACCTAACCCACAATGCCATAAAATAATTTTGTCGATATTAGACATCTCTCTTGTTGGAGAATACAGTCAGATTTAGATTGCAACTCACTTGTCTTCTCCGAGTAGTAAAGACCTGTTCTCTCCTTACCAATGTCAATCATCATATTTGTGAGATTATCCTAAAACACACAATGTGCAGAATTAAAGGTTATAAAACAATTTAGATGTTTAGTAATTTTACTGATGGAAAGAAGATTATTTGAGAGATGAGATGCAAGTAAGACTGAAGACATTAAGAGTGTAGAGAAGAAACAAATATTCCTAAACCAAGAAACAAGCATAGGATCCCCAGTAACAACCTGAATAAACTTAACATTAGAAGGCACTAGAGTGTCAAGTAAAGAAGGGATACTAGTCATATGATTAGTGGTCCCTAAATCAATGATTCAATTGCTAGTAATAGTAGAAACAAAAATTGAGCATAATTAGCTTCTTGAGTAGATACACGAGAAAACAGAGAAGCAAAAGCAGTAGTAGATAAATGAGTGTGATTATGAGCAACTTGAGTTGATTTCTTGTTTTTTCTTTCATCTTGCTTTAGTTCAAACCATTCCGAATAACCATGGTTCTTCCAACAAACATCTACAATGTATTTGATGCTATTGCAATGAGTGCAAAAAAACTTTGGCTTTGTATTGTACTTTTTGGACAACCATTGTTGAAGAGTCGGGGTGATCTTCTAACCTTATAGTAGCCTGCCTTTGTGCCCCATGACAGACTTGTGAATATGATTCCTCTAGACTTGGTATAGGAGAAGTAGCCAAGACTTGAAATCTAGATTGTAATCAAGACCTACAAGAAATACATGAACATAATCCTCACTAGTACGTCTTCTAAACTTCTCAATATCAATAGGGCATTCAATATCATTGGGTCTGCGATAATCAAGTTCCAAGAATATAGAGTTTAATTCATTGTAATAATCTGCCAAAGGACGACCTCTTTACTTTAATTGGAATGATTTTTTCATCAATTCATATACTTGAGAGAGTCAGAGACATCAAGATAGCTCATCTTGCCAGCATTGCAGACCTCCTTAGCTATTCCATACTGCACAAAATGTGTCATCAACTTCTTGGTCATGGAACTTATTAGCCAAGATTTGACCAACATGTCTTCCGCCTCCTATTCATCATAGTTGGATCATTTTCTACAAGCGCAACCTTCCTTCCAATGATATATCCCTTTTTCTTCCTACAAGTAATATGCATCTCCATAATTTAAGACAAAACACGATAATTTGTATCATTCAACTTTATGAATCAAAACAAACAACTTATCTTTACAGGAAAGTTGGAGTTAATTAGTTGTGCAACACTTGTATCAAAACACATTTATCCCCCATTATAAATATTTTAAAAGAAAAGGACTAATACTGAAAGGACAAGGAAAATTGTTGAAAATGGATGCAAGGTAAAACAAAAAGCTAACCCTCTCAAGCTAAAACTAAATGAGCAAGAATCTGCTCCTTTCCATACTCCCCCTCAAACAGGGTTGTATATATTATACAATCCAAGCTTGGAGATGAATTCATCGAAGTTGGTGTGGTTAAAATATCAGCAATAAGCAACTATGCAGGGATATAACTCAATTTAACTATTTCATTATTGACCTTCTCTGATATAAAGTGTCGATCAATCTCCAAATGTTTTGTCCTATCATGGTGCATTGGATTTTTTGCAATGCTGATGGCAGCTTGACTGTCACTATACATTTTTATAGGTCATGTAGTTTTAACCCTTAATTTTTTAGCAATCTATGAAGCCACATTCCTTCACACTCCCAAGGCAAGGGCATGATATTCTGTCTCCACACTACTTCTTAAGAACATTGATTATTTCTGTCTCCTCCAAGTGACTAGATTGCCCCATACATTAGAACAATAACCAAAGCTCTATAGCCTAGCTAGTATCCGCATAGATTTATATCTCCCGGTTCTTAGATTTTCTGAAAACTAAACCCTATCCAGATGACATCTTTAAGTATCTGAGAATGTGGTATACAACTTCTAGATGGTTTTCATTTGGATTGTTCATGTGTTGACTTACTATACTGACAGAATATGCAATGTCAAGCCTAGTATGTGAGAGATAGACGAGTTTACCTACAAGTCTCTGATATTTCCTCCTATCTACTAAAACACTTTCCTCACTTCCTTTTGTTCTTTTGTTGGGATCCATAGGTATATCAACTAGCTTACACCCTAGCATGCTAGCTTCATTTAGAAGATCTTTAATTTCAAACTCTGATGCAAATAGTTTCTTTAGGTTGACTATTTCTTTTGTGTCATCTCCAATTAGAATGATATCATAAACATAAACAATGAGGATAGACAACTTACCTTTTAGTGAAGATTTCACAAATAGAGTGTGATCGCTTAACATTGACAATATCCATTTTTTTTATCACTATTTTAGAAAACCTATCAAACCATGCACAGAGACTGCTTTTATCCATATAGCGACCCCTTTAGTTTACAAACCATGTGGCTGTTGGAAATATTTTCAAGCTTAGAGGTCTTTCCATGTAAAATTCTTTTTCAAGTTCCCTATTTAAGAAAACATTTTTGACATTAAGTTGATGAAGAGGCCAATCTAGATTCACTGCAAGTGACAGTAAGACCCAAATAGTATTAAGCTTGACCACAGATGCAAATGTTTCATGGTAGTCAATCCCATATGACTGAGTGAACCCCTTAGCTACTACTTTGGTTTTGAACCTCTCAATACTTCCATCTGCTTTGTACTTAACTATGAATATCCACTTACAACCCACTGGCTTCTTTCCATGAGGTAATTCTGCGAGAATCCATGTGTCATTGCTCTCTAGTGCCTGCATTTCTTCTTCAACAACTAACTTCAAAGCTATAACTTTTAAAGCCTCTTGAATAGAATTAGGAATCTACACACAATAAAGACTTGATACAAAAGCTTTGTATGATGGAAGCAACTTCCCATAAGCCACATATTTCTCAATAGGATAGTTTTACACTCTCAAACACTCTTTCTTTGAGCAATAGGCAAGTTAGAGTTATCAACAAAAGGAGCAAGAGACTCATGAGTTGACGAATCCATACTAGTGTCAATATTTGAAGCAAGTGGAACCGGTTTAGATTCTGGGTAGTCCTAGATTTGAGCAGGCTATATGTTCTCATTAGGTCCTTTCCTCTTAGAATTGACACGAAGTTCCTTGTTTTCTATCCCAAGTTGTTGTGGAGTAGAGTTGGCAATCGGTGTTTGGGTAGTAGAATAGGGTAAGTTAGGTGACTCAGGAAGTTCGGTTTCATTTGATGGAGAATAGTAAGGTTCTGATCGATTGTCAACAAGTTTAGAGGTAGATAAAGGTGGGGGCCATGTTTGTGACACTTTGAGGTAGGAAAAACTGGGATTCAGTGTCTTGGAGAGCATCCCAAAGCTAATATTCCCTAGAAATCTCCCCCTGAATGTTACATTTGGGAAAGTAGGATTGATGCTCAAAAAATGTGACAACCATGGAGTTGTACATTATTCAGAGACTGGGGAATAACATTTGTATCCTTTTTTTTATTAGAGGAATACTCTAGGAAAATACAGTTGAGTGACTCGGGATCAAGTATAGTTCTATGTTGTTGATTAATGTGAACAAATGAAGAGCACCCAAAGAATTTAAGTGGTAAATCAACATGTCTAGTATGTTGAGCAAGTTGACAAATTTTGCATTGATAAATATTGGACCTTTTATTGATAAATAACTGAGGAAACAATTTTTCAAGGTACATAAAGTTTGGATGACCCAGGCGAAAATGTCATAACATAACTAGACTTTTAACTGACAAAGACACTGAGTTTGAAAGAGATTTAAAGAAAAAATTTGGAGAACAAACTTGTCTATTTAGAGGAGAAGTTTCTTTGAGTAGATAGAGCCCACCACACAATTTAGCACTGCCAATCACTTTCCCCAAATCCACTGCCTGAAATTCACAAAAATTAGGATAGAATTTAGCCACAGAATTCAAGTCACGTGTGAGTTTGCTAATGGAAAGCAAATTGCAATATAGTTTTGGAATAAAAAGAACATAAGAGAGAACAAGATCTTGTGTTAATTTGACTGATCCAGTTTCTGCCTCTTTTGAGAGTGAGCCATCAGCTATCCGGACAGTACAAGGACTTGAACAGGGGATGTAGTTTTGCATAACATTAATGTCTCCTGTCATATGATTCATGCTCCTGAATCGACTATCCATGGTTTTAACTTTCTTATCTGTGTAATATAGGCTAAGAAGAAAATACCTTGATGTGCTAAGAGGCTGGTATGTTCTGCAATGGATGGTGCTATTTGTAAAGGGATAGAGACCTAGTTAAGTAGACTTTGTAGTGACTCAATTTGCACCCTTGTGAATGGATTACTTTCTATATTGTTGTCTGAAGTGGCAGCAACATTTGCATGGGTTTCCCATTCATTCTTTGCACGATTGGACTTCCAATCAACTGGTTTTCCGTGTAACTTCCTACAAGTTTCCATAGTGTGGTGTGGTTTCTTGCAATGTTCACACCATGCCTTTTCTTTTCTCTGTTTGTTGTCTTGAGAAGAATTGTGAGTATATAAGGTTGACCCTTCTACAGTTTGAGTGCTTGAATTATCAGTCATCATCACTTTTCTTTTGCTCTCCTCTCTTCTAACTTCAGAAAAGGCTTCCCGAATGGAAGGTAGTGGTTTTGTACCCATGATTCTCCCCCTTACTTCATCTAGGTCTTCATTGAGGCCAAGTAAAAATTTAAAGGTCCTCTTTTCTTCTACAATCTACTTGAATAAATTAGAATCATCAGGGCATTTCCAGGAGTAAATCTCGAACATATCAAGTTGTTGCCAGTACCGTGTAAAGGCATTGAAATATTGAGTAACACTTAACTCACCTTGTCGAAGATCATAAAGTCTGGTTTCAACTTCAAATAATTCTGATGTATTCTCTGAGATGGAGTAAGTCTCACGTGCAGCATCCCAGATTTTCTCCATCTCAAGTGGTCATGGAATTTATTAGCCATGACATGACCATATGGTCTTCTATTTTCCAGGTCCAATATTTAGGGTCTGTTGCATGTGGAGCAGCAACTTCTCCTGTGAGATGTTCATCTTTCCCTCTGCCATAGATGAACATAAAAACTGATTGTGACAATTGAATGAAGTTATGGCCATTGAGCTTGTGATTTGTCACAAGAGGAGATGAATTTTCCGTAATGGAGGGAAGAGAGTTTTGCTCAGGTCTGGAATTGACTTCCAAGGAAGAGGTTCATGCTGTATTTTGTCATAATAGAACGACAATGCAAAAGGGATTAGGGTTCAGAGTTAGGCCCTTATACCATGAAGATTTTAATGAGGAGAAAAATGATTTTTCTCTTATTCAAAAAATAGGGAAATACAATTTGATATATATAGGCTAAAGTGGCTGGCATTTCAGTCCACGATCTTAGGAAAAAGATAAGGAAGGAATCCCTATAACATAGGAATCTTATCAAAATAGGAAACATAGATATAAATCCTAATCTAAAAGAAAAATAAACAATTCCTAACTAAATGAGCAAGGATCTGCTCATTTCCACAGTATCTAAATAAGAAATACAGTTGTACATTAGCTCTTTCTACTGAGAGAGGAGTTGAAGTAAACTGAATCAAAACAAGCAACTCATCTTTACAGGAAAGTTGAGTTAATTAGTTGTTTGACACTTGTATCAAAACACATTTACCCCCCATTAATTCAGTGACACAAAATACATAAATATTTTAAAAGAAAAAGGTCTAGTACCGAAAGGACAAGGAAAATTGTTGAAAATGGATGCAAGGTAAATTTAAAAGCTAGGGTACAATTAGTTCATAATTTCTAACATTTGAATGTCTAAGTTTGTTGCAGAAAACAACATTTTTCTGGTCAACTTTGCAACGAGGTTACTACTATATGTTCATGTCAGCTGTATTCAGCAGTTTTGCTTTTATACTGATAGGTTGATTCCAAAGAGGAAAAAATTCTGGGTCAAGTTTCACAGCCATTTAAACTCATTCACAAAATTAGCTACGCGACAAACCCTTTTTTTTCAAAGAAAGGTTAAACATTAAAAAGAACTATTATTAGGTTTATATGATATCATGCCATATTCGAATGGATGTCATATCCACAAGTACACCAAGTGTAATATGCTAGGCCTTGCTGGACAATAAATTCTTATTAACAAGTATTCCTTAAATAAATTTTTGTATCAGCAAAAACTAGTGAAAGGGTCATCCTTCTTCACTTCTGTTACAGCCAGCCTTGGCCAAATACCATCTGAATTTACATGCTAATTGCCAACAAAATATATGCTACAACACTTAACCGCGTTGTATTGCAGGTTTTATATTTCCAGCAAACAAATGACAGGTTAAGTTTTAAAAACAAGGAATGTCAATCCAAAATTTTTCAAAGGCAATGTTCTGCAAATTAAAAATATTTCAGAAAGCAATAAATCAGAAGTTGGATAGCCAGTCTCCTTGCAAAAGCAAACTCCAAGAACAGTAACACCGCCTTAAACAGAATTGAAGGACACAATCTCATAACCATGAATAAAATGTTAAATCCAAAAATTTGATAGTCCAGTAAAACATTTTCAGTCCATAGACAACTCAATTATAGAACAAGTCAGAAGAAAAACAACAACAAAGAAATTATATCTAGGAGAGTAACCATGCCTGCATAAATATCTTCACTAATGTTGATAACTCGAGAAGCCTTGCTAATACCACCACGTGTTATATGGAAGACTCTATCAAAGATATCTGGATGGCCATAATGCATACGGACTCTGCATGCAACAAATATGATCATCAATTAACCTGAAAATTAATTGACATGAAGCTCCCAATTTTCTTTCAATGAAAATATGGGCTTACTTCAATGGATTAGCCAGAATGCGCTGACCAAGTGTTACAAAGCTAGTTTCCTGATTTGACATAAAGGAGGCCAAAGAAGAGACACTGTACACGAGTTTAAGTCATTGATTGCACAAGGTAAAAGATAATAAAATCAAAATAAGGAAGTAATCAACATTTAAACAATAAATACCTTCCCGTAAAAACATGTTCTCTGACACCAAGAATTGTTGGAGGATGAATACCATGATCATAATGGAATTCTTCCAGCAGATTTCTCATCTTTAGGGCCTCCTCAAAATAGTTATCCTGTAGTATATACATAAGCATCATTACAAACAACAATCAGTCGTATAACAGAAAAAAAGGAAATAAAGAAAAGCCACAGACAAATATTCATTGATTCACTTGTAATTAACTGAGAAACCAAAAAATAAAGAAACACATAAAAGGTAACTAAATTGTATGAATCCCATTGCACTCAACAAGAGTTATTTAGGTTTCTTGATAATTCTGATTTTCCTGTAGGCTTCCATTTAAGAGCGCTAGGTAATTCTAACTTAGCATATTTCTATTTGGGAAATGAACCCCTTCACTCACCTCCAATTTATGAAATTTTCTTATTATCCACTTTTACTTCCAATTCAGCGATCACCAGAGTTTTCCTGTTTGGAAGTTGTAGCATTTGTTGAACAACGAAAAAGTAGCTCTCTCTTCTCCTTACGAGTAACCAATTCCATATACTGAGCACAAAATATTTGAGTATTTGGCTAGCAACTATGAATACCAAGGGTACTAATATTTCTGCCGTTTTTCAACCTTTATGATGAATTATTTTCCTTCCAACTCTTCTCAAATCGAATTTGCTAACTGCACCATGGTATCATAATTCCGTCCAACAAACCACCAATATATTTTTCCAAAAAAAAGTCCCATATCCAAGCCCAACACAATTTACAAAACTAAGCCTGATTCTCTTTAAGCTTATATCACAAAATTACTCATTTCCCCAGACAAACATATATGGGAAGATAATTTTTGAACGTGCTCTTTAGTTATATAGGGTGCTGAAGATATTTGTAATCAGATAGCACGGTTGCACGAATATGATGTACAAGTAAATATAATTATAATTAAAGTTGTTTCTCTCAAAATCTATATTCAGTTTCAAAAACACTGTAGATACTGGTGACGTTCATCTGTTTGCTTTCAGGCTATAACACTCCAAGAAGATCATCTTAACAGAGTAAGAAAGGATTTAGTTACCTGATTCATATCAATCGTCTGAACTGCATTTCCACGAGTGAATATAATTGCATGGTTTTGGTTCTCAGGTTTTCCCTGTCCAAGTTTAGGATCTCCAGGCAACTTTATAGAGTAAATTTCCTGCAAAAAATGAAAAAAATAACATTACAGAAAATGAAAATTTGAGAAATGGACTCAAAACCCTAAAGTTAGTGAATTGCAATTGATAAAGCATAGCTAACAGCCATAGCACATAACGATTCAGGTCAACTGTTACATTTGTGTTTGTGGGAGAGAGAGAGAGACAGAGAGAGCTAATCCCAATGCAATATCCAAGTATCACTTGAATCAAACCACCAATGCAGATAAAGAATTCCCAGAAAAAAAAGGATCACGGAGAAATTTAATAACCAAACACATCTTTATTAAAAGGAACATGCATGAGAAAATTAATAGATTTACTTTGTGAAGTTTCAACTTAATTTATTACTCAGGTGGTACTATTCAAGTGCAACAGAAACTATTGTGCTTTGCTTGCTTTTAGTTATAGCTAAAATCTGAATTCAAGAAAACTTCTCTTAATAGTTTTTGCTTTGAAATCATCATTCCTCCAATACTAGTACTTAAGATGCACACTACAAAGGGTGACTCCTGTGCATGGGAATCCAAACTGTATAAGACTTCCAGCTTAGCAGGAGTTAGGGTTGAAGGTTGTCTATTGTACACAGCCTTCCTCCTGCTATTCTTAGGGAGGCTGTTTTTGTGACTCTTCCTGTCAAAAACCTGGGACCTTCTAATCACAAAGAAGCAACAATATCATTGCTCCCAGGTTCACACAGCTTAATAGAGATCATAGATAATTTAGGAATCAAACAAAAACGATGACCTTATCTTTTCCGTTAATATCTGCCTTCACTAGCTTGGAGTAGAATTCATGCTGCACTTTGCCATCTTTCAGAGTTTCAACATCATCAATAAAAGCAACACGAAGAGCTTCATTTCTGACAGCATAAATAAATGTAAAATGAACAATCACGAATAGAAATTCATGAATATCTATGCCCAGCATATTAAGCGAGAGATATTTGGGGAGGCAGTAGGAGGTGGTTTGACCCACCTTTGCATGAGCAATGCAATATCAGCAGCCTCAGGTTTTTGGTCCTCTTTCTGTTTCCCATAAATTTGACATGTAACCACATATGTAAACTTCAGATCAGCCTGAGCTCGTGCTTCAGGGGACAACTCAAAGCCTCCAGTATCAGTTGCATCATTACTTGAAATTGCAGCTTCCATATCTAATATTGACAGGTATGTTAAGATCATTGGAAATGCAAGAGAGAGAAAAACAAGATTAAATTCATAGAAGCTCAAACCTCCAGCACTTGCTCTTTCCAAGTAACTTTGAAGCATAAGAGCCTTCCTATAGTACATCATCCCACGAACTGGAAATATAAAATAATAATTAAGCAAAAGCATCAAATGACACATAGAAATGTGTATGCACTTACTCAACTGAACATCGATAGAAATCCCAAAACATCTCTGCCAGAAACCCCCCCAAGATGATCATCCTTAAAGCTTTAAATTTTTTCATGCCACCCAAGAAGGACAATGAGAAAATCATTAGATATTTGTGCAACAGAACAAGAAGATGCTTCCTCCATTCTCTTCACATTCCAATTGCAATTCAACAACATTCAAATGTATGAAGAAAATTTACATGGAGATGCAAATCAGTAACATAAATATATACTGTAATTGTAATGGCCTTTTAAAAGGGATATAAGAAGGGAAAACAAAATGCAGGAGAAATGTAGGTTTGCTGGTATGTTGCTTATAGATCTACAAACATGACCTGAATAGAGTATGCACATTTAGGCAAAAACATGCAAGAATACCAAAATGTAGGTAACTCCTCAAAGTCATCTCTGGCAAAGTAATTGGAGAATAATACCTGAAATAGAAGAATAAAGTATAACTGGACACATACACAACTGATTTTAAATGGAATAGTATGATTTGTAGACAATCAATAATTTGTTCCTTGTGGAAAACAAAATGATAATATGGATTTAACCATCTTTTGTGCCTCATTATAAGAACCTCCAAGCATATAGAATAAAAAGAGAAAAAGAAGACAAATAATTCATAATTCAGGAATCACATACAGAAAGAATGTTCTCAGGAATTTAAAAGAAAATGGATTGAAAGGAATCACATCCATTTAAATATACATGCGAAAGACAGGCTGTATGTACCTGTTCTCGCTAATGTTTGACCTCTGTAAGAAGCCCAAAACCGAAGTTCAAGGATATCGTTAGCACTATCAAAGAGATCACTGACAGAAGAATTTTCATCACGGCCGATTCGAGAGAGAAAATTCTTCCACTCATCTGTGGTAGAACCAAATTATGTTCAGGCCAGAAGCAGGTGGAGAAATAAAAAAACTTGTTACGACATCAACCAGCTAAGAAGATACGGTATGCCAAATAATTAATTGCAAGAAAAGTCACAATCAAATTTCTTCTGACAGTAATATGCCCTTTTATCCATTTCAAGTAATAGCAATTAAAGCTTCATAAGTTCTTAATCAACAAATGACTTCATATTGACCTTTGCCCCTACCTCCATAGAAATATCAATAAATTTACATAGCCAACTAGTTAGGGATCAAGGATCAAAGGAAACAAATTTACAAAAGAATAAAGAAAATATGGATTCTTATGTATTGCTTCTGCAGCAGCTAAGAGACCCATTATACAAATTAGAAGAAACACACACTTTTCCAATTATTTATGTAATCACCAATCAACCACAGCCAGACAGAATGAGAATAAAGAAGACTTCAAAAATAATAAATAAATAAATAAAAACAGAAAACCATCAAAGTTTACTAAGCGCCTTTTCCTACATAGTCCCTAGATAGGCATTCAAAATAAAAAAGGCAGGCAAGCAAGCAAGCAGGTATATAAATATCTAGTGACTGCATAATTTTGAATGCATGCATAACACATCAAGGAGAAAGAACCTGGAAATATCTTCTGGAGGTAAAACAAAATTGATATTCCATCCTCATTTTTCTTCTGAAGTTCAGCCATGCTATAAAGAACAATCTCTGAATAATACGGAGTAAGCACACTGCAGACAGAAATATAAATGCATGAGAAAACTAAATGCATTAAGCATACATTTTTATTCTCCTGAAAATAAAATAAAACAATATAAGAATAATACCTGAAAGACAGCATTACACGGACTGGCTTTGCCACAGGCATATCCATGAAAAGGGAATTTGTGAAGAACTCCAGTCTACGTCTGGCTTCAAAATTTTTAGGGATATTTGAAGCAGATTTTTTGATGGTTAGAAGTGAATGCAATCTTTTGATTTGTGTTCTCTGCATATATTCTTAAGTTAATAAATCACATTGAAAACAAGAAAAAATCCTCCATTCTATGACTGAAACCAAGAAAAATCTCACATTAACATACCAACTCAGCATTTCTAGGCCACTTCAAGTCTGTAAACAAACGGCCTTCAGATCTTGCTTCTAACAGTAAATTCCAATCGTCATATTGCTCCCTGCATCACATGCTAAAATAACATACTTTAATAGAAAGAGCAACAAACAGGCTAAACTCATAAGGAATCACAAGCAAGTTGCACAGACCTCATAATGACAGAAAGGAAATCATGCTGCACAACATCATAGAGATCTTGGACAGCTTTGATAGCGCCTTTTTTCAGATCTGATGTTTCAGGCTCTTTCTAATGATGAAACATTTGAAAAACAAAAAATGGAAGCACCATCAAATGTTATAGATTTCTAAGCATAAAATGAAACATTAACCAGTAGCCAGGCTCATGGCCGGTGGTGCCTCCTGTGGCAATCTGCGACTCTGTAGATATAACTTTGTAAATCTTTTTGTGTAATGACAGCTGTTTCTTTTTCTTTTTTTTTTTTTTACGAATCTCTATTGAGTGTTTAATTTTATATTAATTAGGCAGTTTCTCAGAATAGCCTTGATTAGGTGTATATAAGATTGTAATTTATCCCTAACAATTCAATTCAATACGTAAATTATTGAGTTCAATTTCCACATGTTATAATATTCAAAAAGTAGAAATAAGACGTACCAGAATTCCCATTAGGGAAGTTACTCGATAAATGACCAGTGCAAGCTTGTTTAGCTGAAAGTCAACATGAATACTCTTCTTCTGAATACTTGTTTGAATGTCTTCATATACTCTTTCAACCCTGATGTGAGGGCATAAGCACAATTGGAAAATTTTTAATTCCTAGCACTGATATTGGTAAGAAAAAAAAAATGGAATACATAGAAAATCATTATTTTAAAGAATACTTACCACATCTTGCCTTCACCTTCCAATATTTCTGTCAGAATAAATTTAAGGGCATAGTAGCACTCTTCAACCACATACTTCATATGGTCATCTCTACAAATCCTTTCCCATAGCTCATCCTGTGGGTCTCTATTCTCCACAACAATATCCTTAGCCAAAAATATCTACATAAAACATAAGTAAAACAAATAATAAGATGCAGAACAAATAATAAGTTTAAGCTTGCATGTTTTGTCGAAACTTCATCACTCTGATTTCTAGCCAAAAAAAAAAACGAGAAAAAAGAATAAATTATAGAAGGATGAAAGAAACACCAAACTGAAAGCTATGGAGTAACCTTGCTAGCAAGAAGAAAAAGGGGCCACTGGACCAAGGGAAGATTTCCAGAGTTTTTGGGCATCAGAAGCAACTCCATTTCCCTTCAAGGACAATTGACATGACAATTATCAGTTAAATGAAGAGGAGAAAATTGTATGTGCTAGAGTTCAAATTTAACAAGGCAGCAGATAGTAAGCTCTCGTAACTAAGTTCATTCTGAAGATTCTATGGAAAAGAAGATGCATGTGCAATTATCCCATATTTTAAAGAAAGAAAACAGATTTTAAAAAGTGCAGAAAATTTGTAGAAGAAAAATAGAGTAATCCTTCTAAGCTTCTCAAAATTCAACACTTTTTACTCATATAACATCTGTAAAACATCATCATTCAAAGAAGCATGTTGAGATTAGCCATGCAGCATCAATACCACAGACATAAACATAAGGATGCCCTAAAACTAAAGAAATGGCTTACCAGAAGAAGATTGGAAGTTATTATGTTAGCAAGGAAAGCCAATAAAAAGTCATTCATTTCTTTTTTTTTTTTTTTTTTTTTACTTTAACAAATAAATAAAGTAAGTCATCTGAACTGTATTTAGTTAGTGTACAGCTTCAAAATTTTTCATTTTATTCCTTAAATAATGCCTTAGATTTAGGGTAATAATTTGTATAGCTATATGATTGATTTCATAGCTGCATAGCTGTATGGTTGGTGATTGCATAGCTGTATCTTTGACTTTCTTAGAAGTAGTTGTCCCTATGTATATAAATACTCCCTTTAAGGTAAATGAAGTAATATCTTTCAGCTTAAAATCTCTAATTTGGTATTAGAGAAGAGGTAAAAAAAAAAATCTTCTGCTGCTGTTTCTTTGTGTTTTTCAGCTAAAACCCTTGCTGCATGTTTTCTTTTCATCTCTTCTTCTACATCATGGCTGAAAAAATATATAGTACCATTCCTGACTGCAAGAAGTCATCCATGGTAACTGTTCATAAAACTTCCTTTCCACCAAAATCTGCAAAGTTGGATGGTACAAATTATTGTGTTTGGTCTCAAATTATGGAGATGCATATTGCTGGCAGGAAGAAGAAGGGATATATCAATGGAAGAAAGGTTGCACTTGCAGAAAACGATCCAAGCTAAGATGAATGAAAGGCTGAAGACACACTGGTCAAATCTTGGCTCATTAATTCCATGACCAAGAAGCTAATGACACATTTTGTGAAGAATGGAACAGCTAAGGAAGTCTGGGATGCAGTCAGGCGGAGCTACCTTGATGTCTCGGATTCTTCTCAAGTATATAAATTGATGAAAAAATCATTTCAATTAAAGCAGAGAGGTTGTCCTTTGGCAAATTATTACAATGAACTGAACTCTATATTTTTAGAACTTGATTATCGTAGACCCAATGATATAGAATGTCCAAGTGATATTGAGAAATTGAGGAAACGTATTGGTGAAAATAGTGCTTTTGGATTTCTTGCAGATCTTAACCACAGTCTAGATCAATTGAGTGCTTGAGTCATGACTATGGTCGTGAGTTTGTTAATCAAATTCTTGCAGAATTTTTCAAAGAAAATGATATCCATCACTAGAAAACTTGCTCATACACACCCCAACAAAATGACACAACAGAACATAAAAATTTCCACATTCTTGAAGTGACACGTGCTTTATGTTTAACTATGTGTGTGTCTAAAATTTTCTGGGCTAATGCTATCCTGATAGCTGTTTTTCTCATCAATCATTTGCCTACTCATGTCATTAACTACCAAACTCCTTTGCACAAGTTATCTCATTTTTACTCTAATCCTTTTGCCTTGAATCTTGGTCCTAAAGTCTTTGGTTGTGTCTATTATGTGCATGTTCACTCAAACCAAAGGGATAAACTAAATCATCGTGCTCTTAATTGTGCTTTTCTAGACTAATCTATCTCTCCTACAGGAAAATACTATGTTTCTATAGATATTCAATTATGTATATATCAATCTTTTTTTTTGTTTCTGAGAATGTGTCTCTAGTTCCTCTTCAAGGGGAGATTAGTAGTATGAAAGAGGAAAAATTATGGCTAGAAGAAAAAAAATTTTGGATTTTATGAGGTTAGGGGAGGACTCAACTAAGATTCAAAATCCTTTAAAAGTTGAGCCTGAACCCATAGAAGGAATGGAGAGATAGGATGACTTATTTTTCAAAAAACATTATACCAGGAGAAATAAGAATGTTGATGTTATGTCTCCTCGAAACTCCAATACTCATTTCAATGATACTACTATGCCACTGGATGACTCTTCTAAGACAAATCTAGAGATACATTCTTCTTCACCTTCTTTGATTTTCGAAATCCCTATCTTCAATCCTCAAGGTGAAGATCAAGTTAGGCAATATTCTCTTCGTGAATGAAAAACACCTAATAGGTTTGGTTTCTCAAATCATCATCTAATATTGTATATGCTATCATTGATTTTGTGTTGTATCATTGTCTTTCAAAGAGTAACCTTGCATTTGCTCATCAATTATCTTTTGTATCTATTCCTAATCATTTCAAGAAGCCCTTAAAGATCCTAAATGGAAATCTTCTATGATAGAATAAATGAATGCTTTCCCAACAAAATTATACTTGGGAGATGGTCAATCTTCCTGAGGATAAGAAGACAATAGGGCGCAAATGGGTGTTTTCTACAAAACTATGCTACTTGGACTTAGGTATAGGTACTCAGCACTGGTACATATCTAGAAGTCTGATTTCTTATATATAAAATTTTAAGATATGTGGATATGACTAAAAAATATCCAAAATTAAGATATCGGTACGGAGATGCATATATATATTTATTAATTTTTATACATAATAATTTAACTTAAAACATATATCAAATTATAATATTAAATTGTCAAATAAAATAAAATTCGATAAAATATTTTAAATTACAAACTTAAAGTCAGAATTTCAAAACACAAACAAACAATAAAATGATAATTTTAAGTCCATTTAAATTGTAAATCATTCTAAGTTTTCCATATAATCTATATTAATTTTTGTCACTACCACAAATCATAGTCTCCAATTATGGGTCATTAAGAGATAATTCTTCTAACTCTACAAAATTATTTTCTTCCAAGTCTATTTAATCTATACCTGCAATCTAAATGAAATCAGGATTATGAGCACCCACTTTTAAAGTGAAAGATCCAATAAAGATTTCATACTCATACCAATGTCATACTCAAAGGGTATAGATAGTTCTTCAAAAATGAAGTGTCAGCGTAACATAGCTATAATGTACAAATTAGACGAAACTATTGATAGATATAAAGTTAGATTGGTCGCCAAAAGATACACCCCCACTTATGGAATTGATTATTAAGAGACATTTGCTCCCGTGGCAAAAATAAATACTATTCGAGTTATATTATCTCTTGCAGTCAATCTAGATTGACCATTGAGAAAATTTGATGTAAAGAATGTCTTTTAACATGGTGATCATTTGGAAGATGTATATATGGATTTCCATTCTAGGTTTACATAAAAATGAGATGAAGTATGCAAATTGAAGAAGGCACTGTATGGATTGAAACAGTCTTTAAGAGCATGGTTTGACAGATTGACTACCTCTATGAAATAGTATAGATTTAAGCAAGCAAAGGTTGATCACACTCTATTTTATAAGAGAGATGGGGATGACATTACCTTGCTCATTGTTTATGTAAACAATATGATAGTCACAGGTAATAATCTCAATAAGATAGATGGATTTCAGAACTACTTGTCTAAAGAGTTTGAGATAAAGAACTTGGGAGCTTTAAAACATTTCTTGGGCATCAAAGTATCTCGATCTAAATATGGTATCTTCCACTCTCAACGCAAGTATGTGTTAAATCTCCTGGCTGAAACTGGGGACTCAGCTTGTCAACTTGTTGATTCACCTATTAAGTTGAATAATGGCTTAAGTATATATCCATATTAGATTCCAACAAAAAAGGAGAGATATCAAAGGCTGGTGGGGTTTTTATTTATCTTACTCACACTAGACCTGATTTGTCTTATGTAGTAAGCGTTGTGAGTCAATTCATGCACAACCCAAGTGATCGACACATGGGTGTAATGAATCGTATTTTAACTTATCTTAAGTCTTCTCCAGGCAAAGGTATTATGTTTACAAAAAATGATTTGAACATTGTGAGTTATACATCATGCAATGACAAAGGTCTTTTGGCGAAAGATACTTCTTAGCAAGCTTGGCTTTGGTTCAAAAAAGCCTATGACTCTCTACTATGATAACACAATAGCTATTGAAATTGCAAATAACTCAGTGCATCACAATCAAACTAAAAATATTGAGTTGGATAGGAACTACATCAAAGATAATTTAGACTCGGGAAAGATAAAGTTTCCTTTCATTAAAATAGCAGACTAGTTAGCTGATGTGATGACTCATGCAATCTCTAGTGGTCCATTCTATACGGTTTTATCCAAGTTGAGCATATGTGATATCTATGCATCAACTTGAGGGGGAGAGTTAATATATAGCTGTAAAATATTTCATTTTATTCCTTACGAAGAAGTTTCAGGAGTTACGAAGGAAACTTCAAGCTCATATTGGTTATGGGTTGAGAACAGGAACTGAATTCTATGAGATCTAATCTCCCGTTGTTCCTCAGTAGCTTAGTGGTAGAGCAGTCGGTTGTTAACTAACTGGTCGTAGGTTCGAATCCTAGTTGGGGAGATTTGATTCATTCGAAATTCTTTAATTCGGAATGAAAGGGTTCGTTTTGACTGTTAAAAGTAGGTAACCCGTTCTCTGTGTCTTTCTTTCCATTGCATTCTATCTCATCATATCACTCACCATTTTTTATTGAATTAATTGATCAACTTGTCGTCAAAGATATATTTTGAATTAGAAAATTTTGAAAAAAAAAAATCAACATTTTTTTATTATTTTTATTGTTATGAGAATACACCCCCCTGGTTGTTGATAGAGAGCTTACTGCCCCTCGGTACCGGATAAAAGAAAGAATTCATTTTTTATTGTATTGTATTTGTTTCCTTTTAAAAGTAAAGGTAGCCTTAAGAAAATAATGAAAGGGGGTCTTCCAACCAAGCAGTAAATGCAATGCTACTGATAGAATTCATCTAGCAGTTGAATTAGCTACTAGACAATCTAAAATGAGTTTGGATTTGTTAAGGAACTCTTTTATTTTATTAACTTTAATTCATGCTGAGATGGGGGAGGATGTAGATAAGGAAATAATAATGGAGTTTGTCTTCTCCTTTAACCTTGATGTTTGTCTTCTATCCCTATTCCCTCATCTTATGAACAGATAATGGAGTAAGAATGTTGACAAAATGCTATTGAAATGGAACTTCTTGCCCTTGAAGAAAACCAGACCTGGAATGTTGTTCTATGTCCCCCATCTATGAAACCTTTTGGTAATAAGTTTGTACTCTTTATTCGAGACGCCTATGACCGCCAAGTCATAACACTTCCACATATCTCCACCTCTTTGCAAATTGCAAATATCTTCACCAAATCACTAATACGTCAGCATCAATAATTTTCTTATTAGCAAATTGATGCTTACAATTTACAATTTACAATTTACCAGCATCAATTTGAAGGGGGATGTCAAAGGTAATTATAGGGATTTATTGTTGTAATATACTAATTTCTACATGTATAATTACGAGTAGATGAAGGTATATGAAGTAGGTGAGACATGTGTAATTAAAGGCATGCATGTGAGGTAGGCGAAACATGTAATTAAAGGTGGATAGGTGAAGGTAGGTAAGGTAAGTGAGAGTACGTATGATTAAGGTTGTATATAAATGAGACATATTACTATCAATAACGATCATAAAAAATTCTCTCAATTCTTTGTTCTTTACCTAAAGCAGAATCATCAAGGCATTTCCAAGAGTAGCTTTTGAACGTGTCAAGTTGTTGCCAGCACCTTGTGAGAACACTAAAATATTGGGTGACACTTAATTCCCTTTGTAGCAGATCATGAAGCTTGGTCTCTATTTCAAATAACTCATAGGTATTTTCTGAATTGGAGTAGGTTTCTCTTGCAGCATCCCAGTCTTGTAGAGTAGATAGAGTAGAAAGCTATCTCCTACTTCAATGGTCATGGAATTTATTAACCATGACATAACCATATGATACTTTGTTTTCCAAGTCCTAAAATTAGGATATCTATTTTCTAGAATGGGAACTTCACCTGTGAGAAATTCAATTTTCCCTTTGCCATAGATATACATGAAAACTGCTTGTGACCATTTGGCCATTGGGTTTGTGATTAGTGATGAGAGGAGACAAATTTTCTATGGTATTGGTTACCAGGAAAGTTTGGTCAAGTCTAGAATTGACTTCCGAGGAAGAGGTTTGTGAGTTCAAGTTATATTTGGCCATAATGAGAGAACAGCTATAAAGAATTTTATGGATAATGGTTCAGAGACCAATTTTGATACCATGAAGTTTTTCATGACAAAAAAAGTGGAGTACAACCTAACATATATACAAAAGTGGTTGGTATACCAGTCCACAAATCTAGGAGCTAAACTAGGAAAGAATCCCTCTAAATTAGGAATTCCATCTAGATAGGACACATAAAATAAAATATTATCTAAATAAAAATAAATAAATTTCTAACTTATTTACACAAGAAACGGCTCCTTTCTAGATAAGAATAGCCCCAACAATAAATATCAGTTGTTCTGTCTTTTCTTCTACTTCATATTTATATACCAAATGAGTTCCAATATCTTTGAGAATCAAACATGATTTAATGTAGTTCTTTATGCTTTATCTTGTACCCACAATTATCAAAAGACTTTCCAAAAAATAAAATTTAATGAACTCACCTGACTAGAAGAGCTCTCAAATGTCCTGGAGAAAGGAAATTATTGTCACATACAAGTTATAGAGCAAAAATAACATAAGGAAAAAAAGAACAAACTTTTTCTAATACAAGGAACACAAAAAGAAAAAAATGAAAAGCAGAAAGGATCATCACATTGGTGTTTATGGAAATAAAATCTTGCCTATTGCGAAGTGGAACATGAAGAGTATTCATAAAAGCCCCAGGAAACTTCTCAAACAGTTGGTGTACAGCTTCCAGAGACCTAATCTGAAGATATGACATAAAAGTGAGTCTTCATACAGCAACTCAAGAGAAAAAGAAATGAAAATAAAAGCCTTATAAAAATATTGACAATTGACATAAAATAAAAAGCAAACACTTGCATGCAAGCAGAAAGCAATTTGAGAATGGCAAAGGTTGATTGAAGGGGAGAAAATCAATGGAAAAAACAATGATCTCGCGACAAAATTCTAATAAAATCACTCACTTCCCCAAGACGATCTCTTGCTCCAAGTAAGAATCCCCATATGGCCGATATGACAGTGTAGAATATATGAATATCAAAAAGATAAATCTGTTGAGAAGGAGAGAAAAGGAAGAAATTTAAATTCTAAACACTAGCTAAAGTGACATATTTATCAAAATCAACAAGCTAGATAGTTGTTAATTAACCAATTCTCTGCATGATAAGGGAACAAGATCCCTTAGGAACCAATATGGTAAAAGGATTACTTTCTTTGTGTGTACATGTGTGCATCATCACAAATGGCAAATATAAAAAGTTTCTTTAAGATAATTAAATTTATTCTAAAAAAGGACAAATCCATGGATTACTAGTAAAAATACGTCCAGCTGAAAAGGGATTACCAAATCCAAATACCCTAGTATTTATTTAGCCTAATTAAGAAAAAGCATGGGAGGTTTGGCAACAAGGGGAACAAAAACTTCAGAAATTGTACCATAAAATTTATGCAGGGCATTTGCAGTGAGACAAAAGAAATGCTTTTGAGATTGCGCCACCGATGTTATAAGCTAAAATTGGACTTTCTCAGGAGTCCTCTTTTTGCTATCTGAGTTGCTTATTTCTTTTCTTTTTCTTATTTCCTATTTGTTGATTAGCATCAACTAAACATAAATTATTTCCGTTTACTTTCATTTTCCATAAGAGCTAAGGTTGTTTGTGCATGTCCTAAATACTCACAATATTGAAAACATCGGGAACTAAATTCTCCAAATTACATATTTAACCAATTAGAGGAAAAGAAAGAAAAAAAATCAACAGGTAGGCCTATGTAAGATTACAGAGATTAAACCAAAAGAAAAGGGTAAAGAAATCCTCCAGTGAACAAACAATTAGAATATGTAACACAAATGCGCATAGGCAAAAATATATCTTAGATACTACTTACAGCAATAATCGGAGCCCATAAAATCAAAACAGTCAAGGCGTTATGATTATCTGCATACACATCAAAGAGTTCAATAGCAGCTAAGCACTCAAGACAGAACAATGTCAGACTAAACAATATTTCAGAGCATACAACTAAATAATTCAGAGCAACTAAATTTCTTCGGGCCTGACCACGCTTATCCATTTAGTAAATGGATTGGCTAGTGCGTATGCATTTCACTCCTAAAACCCAAGTTGCTTCGAGTACTAAAAAAGCCCAATCCATACCACACCTAATTACATTTTATATATTTTCTATTATGAACATAATTGAAAACATATCTTTAATTGATTGTCATGACCTAAGAGGAGGACAGTGGGTTGATAGCAGGCCAGAAACAGATTAAGAATGCAGGCCAGCAACGAAACACCATTGAGAAAGAAGGAACAGAAGCTGGAGAAGGGAATATGAGAATCAGATATGAAAGAAGCCCAGCTTGAAGGAATGGCACTAGAAGCTTCTATAGTAGCTGGAATTAGTTTATTATTAGATCGCTATTAGTAACTTAGTGGATATTGCGGGCGGGAATCATAGCTGAAAAAATGACGAAATGTAATTGGATAAGTGAGGCATCAAAGTTGTAAGCTGTACCTTTTTCAAATTTCTATTGTTTTTCTGTACCTTTTTCAAATTTCTATTGTTTTTCTTTCTTCTATAAGTACATGGAGTTGTAACAGATTCTATAGGCAATGAATTAAGAGGTTAACTTTCCCTCTCAATTTCTCTCTGCTCTCTCTCGACTCATTCTGTTCCTCTCTCTCTGTCACTCTTTTCTTTCTTCTTCCTCTTCTCTCTTTCTCTCTCAAATTCTCTCTTCTTCTTCTTCTTCTTCCTCGTATTCTTCTCTTCTCAATTTCTGTTTCTGTCACTATCCTTCACTCTGCTTTATCTTTCTAAACTCGAGTTTTTGGCTGGTTATGATTCTTGGGTCATAACATTGATTAACTCAATCCCGGCCCAAGACTGATAATTTCCTTGTCATATTGCAAAAATTGGTCTAATGCCATTGCTACTCATGAGGGAAAAAATTATAGAATTGAACAGTTGAGGTTAGTATAGTAAAAAGCTTGCAATTAAACAACAGGCCAATAACAATTATCCCACATAAACCAACAAATGAGTGATTAGCATAAATCATTTTCATAACCATTGAACTTCGCACTAATTTTTATTGTGGTCATTAAACATCAATGCGTTGCATTTTGATTACTAAATTTAATTGTTACAATTAAAATACTTCGACCCAATTACAGTTGAGATTCCAACAAGAATTTCCCCAGACAAATAACATGAATTCAAATCAAGTCATTCTTAAATCAAATCTGAGGGCCAAACAAGAAACCAAACAGAGGAAAAAAATAAAAAAAGGAAAGATATCTTTTTCTTCCTTCCTCTATAAAATTTGGTCCTAAAATTAAATGTCACATTACATTTCTAGTGGGTTTGTCAATGAATTTTGACCATAAGAAAAAAGTAATGTTAAAAGTTCAATGACAATTAAAGCAATTTACCTGAGATATTAAACACCATCTGATACACTATTTATTGTTGGAATCAAGCAATCCCATATAGAGAAAAAGAAAGAAAAATGGATAATTTATAATACTAAAGGGGTCAAACCAAAATGTCTTAAGGCATTTCGGATAAAAGAACTCTCCAACAATTTTCAAGACCACAACATTCACACTCTTCACATTTGCCCATTAATTTCAACATGGTATCAGAGCCCAATTCTCTTGCGGCCCATGAATATCCAAGGATTTAAAAGTACAAACCTAAACAAAGCAAAATAAAAATCAAAGGCTTCTAAGACACAAAATGGACCTACGACCTATAAAATTCAAAGAGCTAAGCCCAAGAAAAGCAAAGATAGAGACTTGAGGCCTCTGAAACTTGATGAATACAAGCCCAGAATGTAAAAATAATGGCAAGTCACAACTAGCCCAATCCAATTGGACTTGAAAAGGAGTGTTGGCATCAAGCAATCCCACAACAAGAAAAAGAAAGAAAAATTGGCAATTTATAATACTAAAGAGGGTTAAACCAAAATGTCTTAGGATATTTTGAATAAAAGGCCTCCACAATAATTTTCAAACCCACAAAATTCACACTCTTCTCATTTGCAATAGATCAAGTCTCATCAATTTCAACATTTATTATACAATCATAATAGAGAGAAACTAAAATCAAAAGATTTTTTGGTTCAAACTATAAATTACAGTAAAATAAGAAACTCACCAAAGTGATAAAACATAAGGTTAGCCTTAAATTTTAATGACATAGTCATCATGCATGGTTAAAACAAAACAACACTTAGAATTAGTTCAGATTATAATAAGGGTAAATTATTCTGATCCCCCTAAAGTTTGGTTAAATACACTAGTTCGTTCCTCTATTTTTGGAAATACATTATAAAGTCTCTCAGATTTTGTTTAATACACTAACTAGCCTTTCCACCGTTACAGATGAACAAAATGTCAAAATTTTTCTTATTTTTTGTTTTAAAAAATACCCAAAAAAAATTTTGATGTCATTTTCTTAATGCCAAAATGACAAATTTGTAAATCTTTTTTAATGTATTTTTTAAGTTAACAAAATGTCAAAAAATAAACAAGAATATTTTTGGTATTTAAAAAGTTAATTTTGACTATTTCAGCAAGATTCTAATTGACTAACGGAATATTCCATTAAGTAACAAAGGGTTTTTAATTAATGGAACCAAATCAAGAGATTTCATAATATATTTCCAAAAATAAAGGGACGAAATAGTGTATTCAACCAAACCTCCGAGGGGTCGGAGTAATTTACCCTTATAAAAATTATAAAATAGAATGACAATAATAAGAATTATAAAATTATATGCAAACCAACTAAATTGAAAAAATTAAAATATAAAAGATGAAAAAATTATTCACATTTTCCCTTACCATGGATTCCTTCAATTCATAAAGCTTGTGAAAGATATTTTTCTGAGGAAAATGTGCAGTCCAAAAATATTTATTTCCTCTTGTTTGGTGGGAATAACGAACATCAATTAGAACTTTTTTTTTTCAAGTTTGAAATGTATCACAATCCACAAAAATATAATGTTCTTCCAGAGTTGTTTATCTATTTGCAAATAAAATTTTGATACTCATGTTAATTGTTCAATATAAAGAAAATAACAAAAAGGGATTGAGACTGTCACTAGTCAACAAGGACGATTGGAGATGATTGGTGGCAATCAGTACAACATCAAATATGGGCATAGTAATTATCTAGTAAATTCCTTTCTATCTTCTTTTTTTTTCTACTTTTTCTTTTTGGTTTACAAGTTTGTAACAGTCTCGAAAACGAATGTCAGTTTCCCTAAATTGGCTTAACTTTTCCTTTAACTAGGAAAACATGTTTGACCAACCAATTTTCGTAAGCACCACCAAAAGCAAGAAAAATTTTTTTGTATAAGTAATTGAGCCTGTTGCAGCAAAAAATGAAAGAGCTATCATTAGATTTATCCACTAATTAATAGTTGAGAATGCCACTTGACAAAATGTGGAAAGTGAATAGTTTTTGTGTATACATAGACATATATAGATACATACTTGCATGCATAAATTTTGTAAATAGCCTTACTTTTGGAAACAAAATCATGCCATGAGTATTGTATATTATTCGTCATTCTCACAATATCCCTTGTTGGTTCCACCATTGGCTTGATCTGTCAAAAACCGATCCAGAAATGATTAAGAAAACAGCACAAATATCTATAGCCAATGATGTATGGTGAGACTAACCAAGAGAAAGTACGCAAATGAGAACTTCGCACTCAAAACAAGAAACCAAAAAAGCATATACCTGCAAAATAAGGACAAAGAAAATACATCCTTAATAATAAACAAAAAGCATCTATAAATTCAAACTGTGAAAAGTGATTAAAAAGAAGTAAATACAAAAGCTAAAGCAACATTTTAAGTCAATTATGCATTTAAGAGACATTATCCACTACCCTTCGCAATGAAGAAAGAAGGTTATTACTCATCAAATCAGGTCACAGTGTCATAGTATCAGGTTGTGTCAACCAAAGTGTAACAAGATTGGCTAGAGCAGCAATGAAGTTTTAAGAAATTAATAACATAACTTAAATTCAAAATTTAACAAATTTCTAATTGAAGCAACAAGAAACAACCAACATCAACATCTGAGGTAAATATTCATTATTAAGCTAAAGTTCTCAATTTTAAAAAACAAAATTATTAGATACAAATCTTACAACATTATATATATATATATATGTATATATATATATATATATGGGGCAAAAATAATGCATGAAATCAATTATCTAGTATAAGTAATAAATTAAAACACTTAAATGAGAATTTAAATTTAAAATGATTTGAAACCAAAATCAAGCTTTACATATCATATCGCCAATTGACCACCTTTTTCAGAAAGAAATAAAAAAAAAAGAAAAAAAAAACGGAGAAAAAAAATGACTTGTCTCATCCAGACACGCCTCTCTTTCACCCTCCTCCTCCTCCTTTTCCCCCCAGTCCCTCTTATTTCCTTTTCTTCCTCTTTCATGTTGCTCCTTTTTTCATTTGCTTCCGACCAATCCATTAGTACTAGTACAAAAAATCAGCATGTGAAATCCACACAAAGGTGAATTCAGAAAAGTTGTACCGGAACAGCAAATACAATAACAAATAGCCAAAACATCCATTACATAATGGGTCATTTTTATTTTCATTAATTGAAAATTGTGGCTCCCTACAGTTCCCTGTATTATTTTTTTTCTTCCACTCCCTTCATTACATTTTTGTTCTTAATCTTTCTTTTTTTTTTCCTCTTCTAAACACACACATACACACTCTCACAGAGAGAGAAAGAGAGAAATTACTTCCGAAAGTCACTAGTCCTTTCATTTATGCCTCGCCCAACATAGTACCGTTCCTTCATACATAAGTAAAAAAACGAGCAGATAAGGTTAAACAATGCACTCAAGTAAATTAAAATATTGACATGTATGAACAAAAGCTAGAACAAATAAAGAAACAGTTGGAACAAGAAAGCAAGGCTAAATAATGAATAAAAGAATGAAAAGAAATGAAAACCTGACGCATCCACTTCAAAAAGCGGATTACAGACCAGCTATCACAGTGATAAGTCATCCAGTGACAAGCCGGTAATTGCATAAGGAAACTAATGAAAAATTGAACACCAACATAGATGCCAATAATGATCACATACAACCACAATATGACAGAACTTGGGTTTCGTTTACTCTCTTCCTGGAGTGCTTTCCTGTGTATTTAGCATAATAACCAGAATGTAACTTATCATTTACACATGATGAGCATATATTATGTTAAGAAATAAAGATGTGTCAACTGCACATACACATAAAGGAAGCATATGAAAACTGAAACACCACTAAACCAAGCAAAACGTAAGTATATCCGAAAAACAACCATCCTTCTCGATGTAGAATATGCACCATACATCATGACAAGATCTAGAACACCTGCAACAAGAAGTTCAGAACCTCAACAACTAAATCAACTCAGAAATCATATGCAATAACAGACTTTCTCATTGTTACAAATGTAAATATATATAAAGCTTATTCTTAGGGATTAGATTAGGTATTTGATTTATTCTTATTTCCTTTAAGACTATATATTTTGTATAAATACCTTTATATAGTGGTGTTGTAAGATACTAACTTGATTTGTGTAATTAAGGATAGGTGAAGGTAGGTAAGGTAGGTGAGGGTGTGTAATTAATGGTAGGTAGGCGAGGTAGATAAAGGTGTGTAATTAATGGTAAGTAGGTGAAGGTAGGTAGGTGAAGGGAGGTGTGGTAGGTGAGGGTAGGTAGGATTAAGATTGTATATTTATGTAACATCCTACAATCAATCAGATCAATCAAATTCTCTAAATTCTTTGTTCTTTACATGGTATCAAAGATGGTTTCAATATTTCTAGCGTTAGAAAATTTGTTTTAATTTTGTTTTGGTTCTGCCCTAAAGAACAGATACATTGATTTTTTGGGTCACCTTTTCCGAGTGACGTTTATGTGTCACCGCCCATACCAGTGGGTGCATCACCTCTAGATCGACTTCTCCACCAAATTCGGCCAACCCTAGTGCGTAAGCGTCACGCGCACCTACCATCTTCTGCCTAGTTCTCCACGCGCACCGACATGTGAAGACGTGTGTGGTGGACCCATCTTCACCGACAGTCACCTCTATTTGGGTGTCCCTTCGGTGGTGATTGTTTGTCTATCATGAAAGTTTTTTATTCTCTATCCTTTGTATATAGTGATTTTGGTGCTGTCATTATAATCTACAATTGTTAGTTTTAATCTATTATTGTTTGGCTGATTCTGTCACTGTTTAGGCGTTTGGGTGTGTTTGAGTGTTAAATTCTTTTCCTACCTGGTTGGGTCTACATTGGTGCAATGTGAGGCTTTTTGTGTTACAGGTATTGTTTTTCCACTCTTTTAGTATTCAAAATAATTTTGAGTGGTTAGTTTGATTGTTTTGACCAAATATGAAAAAATTTGTAATGATATATGCTGATGAATATACTATGTACTAAGATTTTATGAAATCTTAGCCTAGTCAGCCTACTCCTGTCACTACCCTTGTCGAATCAGGTAAACCTAATGCATCTCTTGTGTCTTCCTCTTCCAAATGGGTTATTGATTCTAGCGCCACAGATCACATGACACAATTATCCCCACTTCATCACTTCTTTTGTCATTAATTCTTAGTTTACCTCAGCTATCTTTCAATTTAATTTATGTTAGTAAACTTACTCGTACCTTAAACTATTATGTCTCATTTTTTCCTGATTATTGTTTGTTTCAGGATCTTGCGACGAAGCAGATTATTGGTAAAGGATATGAGTCAGGAGGCCTCTACATCCTTGATACAAAAGTGCTGAGATACATCGTTTGTTCTAGAGTAATCAACACTTTAGAAGCACATTGTAGGTTTGGTCATAAATTGTGCCCTCAGTTTCAAAAATAATCTTATTTGGATTGTGCCTCGTGTCAATTTGCAAAACATCATCGTCTTAGTTCAAGTCCAAGAGTCAATAAGCGAGCTAATGCTCATTTGGAGTTAGTGCATTCAGATGTTTGAGGTTCTTGTCCGGTTACATCCAAAACAGAATTTCAATATATTGTTACATTTGTTGTTGATTATTCTCAGATGACATGGTTGTATTTAATGAAAAATCGTTTTGAGGTGGTTTTCTAATTTTTCTGCTTTTTGTGCTAAAATTAAGACTCAGTTTCGTGTCTCTGTCCAAAGTTTAAGAAGTGATAATACTAAAGAATATTTGTCTACCAATTTTCAAAATGACATGATTCAACATGGTATTTTTTTCATCAGACTTCTTGTGTTGATACACCATCTCAAAATGGGATTGCTGAGCGGAAAATAGACACCTTCTAGAAACTAGAAGGACATTATTGTTCCAAATGAATATTCCAAAATGTTTTTGGGCAGATGTTGTCTCCACAACTTGTTTTTTTATAAATCGCATGTCAGCGTCTGTTCTTAATGGTGAGACACTTAATCATGTTTTTTTTCCAAACAAAACATTATTTCCTATTGAACCTAGGATATTTGGGTGCACTTATTTTGTTTAGGATGTTTGTCCACGTGTTACAAAATTAGACTCTAAATCTCTTAAGCGTGTTTTTTATTTTGTATTCTCGCAGCCAAAAGGGATATAGGTGTTATTGTCCTATTCTTAACAAGTATTTTATTTCAATTGATGTCACCTTTTTAGAAAATGCTTCATTTTCCACATCTACATCTTACACAATTCAAGGAGAGGAGAATGATTTGTTAATCTATACAGTTACATCTCCAGTTCCTAATCTTGTTGAGTCTATCCCAGCTTAGCCCAAACCTCCTATAGTACAAGTCTATTCTCAGCGAACTTCTCCATCAGAACCATGTCCTGTGCCAACTGCACCAACTCCTTCATCGTCAGATCCAATCCCTCAGTCTGTCAATCCAGATGACCTTATTACTCTTCGAAAAGGTAAACGTCAATGTACTTACCCTGTTTCTTCTTTTGTCTTATAATCATTTGTTTCCATCATCTTGTTCTTTTATTGTTCATCTGGATCCAATTTTTGTTCCTAAAACTATTCATAAGGCACTGTCTCACCCTGGCTAGCTTCAGGCTATAATTGAGGAAATAAATGTTTTAGATGCTAATGGTACTTGAGACTTGGTAGCTATTCCACTTGGAAAAACAACAATGGGGTGTAAATGGGTGTTTGCATTAAAATTCCATTCAGATGATTCAGTTGCACGGCTCAAAGCTCACCTTGTGGCCAAAGGCTATGCACAGAATAAGGAGTAAATTATTCTAACACATTTTCTCCTTTTGCCAAATTGACTTCCATTCACCTATTCATTTCTCTAGCAGTTACTTATGATTGGCCCCTCTTTCAGATAGATATTAAAAATGCATTCTTGCACGGTGATCTCCAAGATGAGGTATATATGGAGCAACCACCTAGATTTGATGCTCAAGAAGAGTCAAGGAAGGTCTGTGGACTTCAGAAATCTCTGTATGTCCTAAAACAAAGTTCTCGTGCATGGTTTGGTAAATTTAGTCAAACAATGGAGATATTTAGGATGCATAAGAGCAAATTTGATCATAATCATACAATCTTTTATAGACAATCTATTTTGGGATTATACTCCAAGTTTTGTATGTGAATGATATTATCATCAGTGGAAGCAATGCTTAATGAATTTCATCTCTAAAAGAATTTCTTCAATCAATTTAATACAAATGATTTGGGGGTGCTAAAGTATTTTCTGGGAATTGAGATCCCGATAAGCAAGAAAGGCATAATTTTATCTCAAAGAAAGTATGTTATGGATTTATTAACTGAGATAGGAAAATTCAATCAAGCGGTTGAGAAGTTTGGAATGAGAAAAACTAGTCCGACCACTCAATTTTCTACAGAAAGTCTGTGGATGCCATTATTCTACTAGTAGTGTATGTGGATGACATTATCATTACTGGTAGTGACATTACAGGTATCTCATCTCTTAAAATTATTTATCTATAGCCAATTTCATACTAAAAATTTGGGAATGCTGAAATACTTCTTGGGTGTTAAAGTAAATAGAAGCAAAAAAGAAAATCTTCTTATTTCAAAGGAAATATATGCTTGATCTATAGTTTGAGACAAAAAAAAAATTGGGAGCTAAATCATGTAGCACTCCACTGGTTCATAATTTACAAAACATAAAAGGAGAATTCTTAGACATATAGAAAATTGGTTGGAAAACTTAACTATTTTACTGTGACTCGTTCAAATATTGCATACTCAGTTAGTGTTGTGAGTCAATACATGTCTTTTCCAACTCTTCATCATTAAGCAGCATTGGAACAGATATTGTGTTATTTAAAAAAGCACCAAGGAAAGGCATTTTGTATGGCAATCATTGTCAAACAAAGATTAAGTGTTTTTGTGATGCTGATTGAGTAGGATTTAAGGATGACAGGAGGTCTACTTTATGTTATTGTGTTTATAGGCGGGAATTTGGGTTCGTGAAAAAGCAAAAAGCAGACTATAGCCTCACATTTGAGTACAAAATCAAAATAACAAGCCATGGCACAATCTACATGTGAAATTATATGGACATATCAGCTTCTGACTGAAATAGATCTTAAAACTTTAGTACCAGCTACGTTATGATGTGATTATCAAGTTGTCTTTCATATTACATTCAATCCAATATTTCATGAACGAACAAAGCATATTGAGATTGATTGCGAACAAAACATATTGAGATTGATTGTCACTTCGTTCTGTAAGACAGAAAAGGGAATGAATACTTTTATATGTTTATTGACAAATAGGGTTAAATATTTATACACAAGAGCTATACTCTAATTAGAAAACTATACTAATTAGGATACTACACTAATATGAGAGTTATACTCCAATCCATATAATTAAAGTCATTAAGCTTGTGTTCGGTAATTTTAGACATTACCGGAACTACATCAAAGACAGACACTGTCTTTTTGTCAGCCATTATTCGACAAACAATAGTGTAATACGGAGAATTATCCTAAAAACAAAAGCTATAGAACACAAATGGAGAAATAGCAGAAATGACAGATGAAGAAATAGGGTTTCAGGTAACAAACAAAACTTGTCTTCACTTAAGCACCCAAACCGAGAGGATATAACCTCAACCAAGCATGGAAACGTGTTGTACAAAAGGAGACAAGTCGAACGGTGGTGATCAGGGAGGACAACGACGATGAATGCACCCTCACGCTCAGACGTGAGGTTTTGACGGCAAGATCGTGTGGCAACGCGTGTGGCTCACTCGCAGTCTTGTTGGAAGTTGATTTTTGAGGGGAGACTGAACTGGTGGCCGGGCTCCTCCCTAGGTCGGTGGTGACTACAAAGGACGCCTCTAAGTGGATGACCCAACCCAAGAAAAATTGAAACCCTAATATGCAAAATTGCAGACAACCCAAATTCTGGAGAATTTCGTTTCCAAAACCAAATCCCACTCTCTAATGCTATGATACCATCTAAGATAGAAGGGAATGAATAATTTTATATGTTTATTGACAAATAGGGTTATATATTTCTATACAAGAGTGACACTATAATTAGGAAACTATACTAATTAAGGTATTAAGACATATTTACAGCAGTAACACATTCATAAAAAGATTTTGCAAGGTCTATCTCTATTGGTTAGGTTAAGATAAAACTAGGAGAGATTTTTACAAAGCCTCTGAATGGGGTTTGGGATGAGTATCTTTGTAACAAGCTGGACATGATCAATATCTATGCTCCAGTTTAAGGGGGAGTGTTGCATATGTAAATATATTAAAGCTTATTCTTATGGATTAAATTAGCAAAATTATAGGTATTTTATTTATTCTTATTTTTTTATTAAGACTATATTTTGTATAAATACCTTTATATAGTGGAATGGAAAATACACTCAATTTCTCTAACTTTTTTGTCTTCTACACTCATTTTAGTTACCCATAGCATTTTGCATCAAGAAATAATTAACTTAATCTAACACAACAAAATAACATCACTATAAGCAAAAGGGCAGCCATACTCCAAAAAAACTTCATAACCATAAATGTTGGACCAAGACTTAAAACTTCTCGCAAGGTCGTGGAATTGAAACGCTCATTATTGAAAGCAAATATGGTAAGTCCCTGGAAACAAAGAAAATATATTTGAAGCTCATAACGAAAACAATTAATCAAATAAGACGAAAACTCAGGTAGAAAACATCAAAAGGAGTAAGAAATTCTGCATCTAAAGCTAAGCATTTGCAATGTACTGAAAGTGACTCTTAATTGTAAAAAGTTTTTAAGGCGCAGAAAAGGAGGAAAATATAAGTAAACAACTATAAAAAGCCCTTTGATTGGAGAATCTAACCTGAAACATCATGACAAGAAAAATCCATAGACGGTGGAAACTATGGTAAAGATGAAGAAATGTCCGGTGTTCAACAAAATAAGTTTTCCCTCGACGCTGACTTTCAGCAGTTTTAAGCATATACTACAAAAATTAAAGAAAGCAAGACTACATCACATGAATTAAAATGTAACAAACATCAAAAGCAGCATGAACAGACAAAAGAGTAGAGCAATTGATGAAAAATAAATCCATGAATTTCCCATCATGCTTTTCAGTATCATGACCATCTTCTTCAGGCTGTTAGTGAGCATGTAAGAAGCAAACAATGTACGCATTGCACAATCAAATGTAGCCAAAATGTACAAGCATAAGTCATATAGAATAACTGCTCTGATAGGTAAACTAAAAGCTAATGTCGCATAAAGTCTGATAAACTAAGATTGTACATTGGTGAAAGAAAATTTTCTTCAAATGCATTCAGAGCTTTAACTTGAAGTTTAAATAAAAACTTGAGGCAACCTCATTAAAAGGTTAGCTAAGAAATTTTTTATCCTATGAATTCCAGCAAATTGTTGCTTCAGATATATCCAACATTCCAGCAGTTGATAAGCCAGCTCATAAGAAAAGAAAGCAATCAACCAAAAGTGATGAATAAACTAAGCTGCATTTTAGCTAATTTCACAAAATGGCATCTCAATGAATTTGACGTTCTAACATTGAAACAATGGGCCAACCTTAAAAAACTTGAACAGATGTTAACTGGTAAAGCTAAAATCCACTCTTACAGAATTTAATCTCAAGCTATATCAGACACATAATAACGAACCTGGATTAAAGTGGGGATTATAATAGGTTTATGCTCAGAACTCAGAAGGCTCTTAGTTATCAAGAAAGAAAGAACAAGCTAAACTTTGTGCTAGCCCAAATTAAAGTAATACAACACCAAATAAGTCCTACAAGTTCAACCATTTTTCAAATCAAGTCCCAAGAGTAATTTTTTCAACAATTCAATCCTAAAACTATTAAAACAAGAGTCATGCTAATGCTATCCGTTAGTTTAGAAAATTATCCACTGATCAAGGCCAAAGTTTTTTTTTTCCTTATACCTTATATTTAGGTCCAAAAACATTTTAAAAAGAATTAAATTTCTTGAATTTCTTACTTTCATTTTATTTCTTTTTCTATTTCAATGCGTAGAAGAACCTAATAGACTACCTAAATTGTATAATGTTGATGTGTATATATGCATTTATTCAGTCTTTTATGTATTTCCTATTAGTTAGCAGATTAGATAGGAAAGTTCTATGATTGGTAAACTAGGGCAGCTGTAGAATGTGCTATATGCAATATTCTCCATCAATGAGATTTGGAACATTCCATTCTCCATTGCAGCGTACTTTATGCCTTTGTCCTTCTGTTAAACTTTATGGTATCAAAAAAATTAAAGTTAACAGTAAGTTGAGAGAGGCAAATGGTCAAAACAGCCATGACAGAAACAAGCAGGGCTGAAAGCTCTGAAATTTCTTCTAGAAATTCATAGCCGTTCCCTACAATTATTCCTGCTCCTACAAATGATAACATTTCCCTGCAAATTACAACTCACCAATTGAAGAGGAAGAATTTTCTTCAATGGTCCCGCTTGGTACAAATGGAGATTAGAGGCAAAAAAAATTGGCTATCTTGATTGAACAATTGCTAGGCCTACCACTGGTTGCTATCAGAATTGGGAAGTGCAGAACTCAATTGTCATGCCCTAGTTAATTCATTCAATGGAGGAATCTATTTGTGGCACTTATCATTTTTATTCTACTGCCAAAAAAAAAAATTTGGGATGTTGTGTCTCTTGCATACTCATGTGTGTTGAGTGTATCAATTAAAGCATAAATATGAGGTTGAAAATGTTTTCAAAATTTTTCATGCTATGGTCAAGACTCAATTTCATAAAAATGTTCAAATTCTTCGCAGTGATAATGGCACTGAATTTTTCAACTCAATCCTTAGTGATTTTTTTTGAGTCAAATGGATTACTTCATCAAAGTTCTTGTATTGATACCATTCAAGAGAATGAGGTCTTTGAGAGAAAAAACCATCACTTATTGGAAGTCACTCGTTCTTTGTTATTCATGTCAAATGTGTCAAAAAGGTTTCAGGGTGATGTAATACTCATTGCTTGTTCTCTCATAAACAGATTACCCACTCGAACCTTACAGTACAAAACTCCATTAGATACACTTTATAGTTTCTTTCCAAAGTCAAAGTCATATTCACAATTAGACCTAAGAGTTTTTGGCTGCATTATGTTTGTTCACGACCAGAATCACACTCAATAAACTTGATCCACATTCACTTAAGTGTATATTTCTTGGATACTCTTCAACTCAAAAGGGATGTCAATGTTATTCATTTAACAAAAAATGATTTTTTGTGTCTTGAGATATTACGTTTTTTGAACATGAGTCCTATTTTCCGAAAAAACCATCTTCAAGAAGGGATTCTAGTGTAGATAATTTTTGAAAAAACCAAGGTCTAGAGTCTGCGTCAGTGAACATCTCAATTCTTCAGTTGTTTCCCTTCTTGAAAAACAATCATCTTTAAGTATTTTAAGATGCAATATACAACCTCCAAGTGATATTCAGTTAGTGAATGCATGTATTGACTCATTGAACTCACTACAAAGGCTATGTCTTACCTTGTGTGAGATAGATAAATTAGTCTTCGAAGAAGCCTATGGTATTGTCTTTTGTCAACCGGAACACTTTAAGTTTCAAGTCCCAATTTTTTGTTTGGATCTATTGGAGTGCCCACTAGTTTGCATTCAAGCATACCTATTTCTCAAAGTAGATCAAGAGTATACTTTCTTTGTGAGACAGAAATACCTGTCCTATTTCTTGCCACTTCCATACCTAAAAAATATTGTAAATATCACAACTCTTTGATTTGAAATTCAGCAATTAGAACATCTTTTAGATTTTCTTTTTCATCCTTATTATCTCCGATTAAGATCATATCATCCACATACATACTAAGAATAGTGATTTTACCATTAATGTGGCAATACAACGGGTGAATTACATAGATAGTACTACAAATATTTAACACGTAACAACTCAGTACTCAATTTATTATTTGTAACTATAAAATACCTGAATTATTATTTTGTAACAATAAAATATATCCATCAGATCCCGTCAATGACCTCCTCATAACTTAGTAACATCACGGTACTCCAATTAAAAATAATGTAACATTATGGCACTCCAATTAATCATTTTAACAACACGATATTCCAATAATAATTCGATTGTTTCAAAATAATAGTTAAGGTATTTTGTTGGTTTAAATAATAATTCTATTACTGAATTGTTACGTGTTAAATATTAAAGGTATCGTCGATATAATTCACCCTGATATTACAAAGTATGATCCGAGTTAGCCTGCTTATATCTAGCCTACTTATATCCCTGTTGTTTAATAACCTTGGTAAGACAACCAAACCAAGCTTTGAGCGATTGTTTGAGACTATAAAGTGACTTCCTCAAATGGCACACTTTCCCTGTTTCCTTTCCTTTGTCAAAATTTGATGGAAGGGTCATATACACTTCTTCTAAATCACCATTCAAAAATGAATTTTTTACATGCAATTGTTCAAAAGACCAGTTCAAGTTTGCTACTAATGATAGAAGTACTCTAACAATGTTTATTTTAGTAACATGTGCAAATGTCTCCTGATAATTGATATTGTACGTTTGTGTATATCTTTTCGCAACAAGTCGTATCTTATATCTCTCTACTGTTCCATTAGATTTATACTTTACTATGAATACCCTTTTGCAGTAGATAGGATTTACCCCAGTATATTTCTTGACAATCTCCCACATTCCTGTCTGTTCAAGTGTTATCATTTCTTCTTGTACAACTTTCCTCCATCTCATATCTTTCCATGCTTCCTGAATAGTTGTTGGGACACTATTGGTTGATACGTTGGACATAAAAGTTTGAATAGTATTTGACAAGTGGTTGTAGCAGACAAGTTTACTGATTGGATGTTGAGTGCATGATCTCTTTCTTTTTTTGAGAGCTATCTGGACATCAAAATTAACAAAACTCTCTTGGTTTTCAAAAATACCTGACCCTAGGAGAGATTCTTGGCAAATAGGGAATTTTTTTTATCTCAGTAGATTTGGTATCTTTTCTGCATAAGTAGGTTTGCTCAAAAGGCTGAATTAGTATTCCTTGTGTTACATCTAGTTGCATATTTTTTCGGGATTCATCCTTACCTTGTATATTTTCCATGTCAGATTCACCATATACAGGGACATGAGATTCTTTTTTTTTTTGTTATGAGGGAAAGAAGGGTGATGATTTTCCATGATTCATGGAGAGGAATAGAAAATTGAATCTTGAATTTGACTAGGAGAAATATTCAAAGTATTCTTTGGAATAGAATGGTCTAAATTTGTGTTTCGAGAGTCAACTTTCTGATTTGGTTCAAATTCAGTTGAAGATTTGGACTGGTTAGGATTTTCTCCTTCATTTCTAAATCAAAATCATTTAGATTTGTGGGAATGATTATATCTGTATCATTTGGGAAAGAATTGAAATAATTTTGATTTTGATGAGGAAATAATGGAGAAAGAGAATTTCCTTGATTTTGTGGAGGCATATCCTAAAAATACTCTCAATCTTGACCTGAACTCAATGTTTTTTGGGCCAGTTCAATAAAGGATAGAAGATCTACGTCAAGCTACTGCTCCTTTATTTAGGGCAACCTTATGATAACATGGAGGGGTAAGAAACAATCAATTGTTGCTAGAAGTAGTGTAGAAACCGAACTAAGAGCACTTACCAACGGAATTTGTGAAGTTTTGTAGCCGAAAATGCTTTTGATGAACTAAAATTTGAAGTGAATAAACCTTCCTAGGTTTATTGTGATAACAAAGCTTTCATAAGTAGCTTTCACAATCCGGTGCACCACAATCAAACCAAACATGATGAGGTTGACAGACACTTCAAGGAGAAGATTGATTGTGGCAATATCAACCTAATCTATGTTTCTACATTTGAATAAGGTCTAAGGGTTTGTATAGACCAATGTTTGAAAAGATTATAGACAAGCTTGGAACGTACAATTTGTACAGTTCAATTTAAGGAGGGGTGTTGACGTGTAAATATGCATTTATTGAGTCTTTTATGTATTTCCTATTCGTTAGTGGATTAGTAAGGAAAGATATATATTTGGTAAACTATGGCAGTTGTAGGATGTGTATAAATATAATATTTTGCATCAATGAGATTTGGAACGTTTCATTCTCCATTGCAGCGTACTTTATGCCTTTCTCCTTTTGTTAAACTTTATATAATCTCTAACTTTTACTCAGTTTGACAACTAAAACTACTTCAGAAATAATAATTCAAAATTATTTGTTCAAAACAGAAAACAAACTAAATTTGATTACAGTAAATGATTCATATTGTAAAACTAAAGTTCAAGTTAAAAAAAAAAAAGGAAATCCTAAAATAATCAATGAAAACAATGTTAAAATTATTTTAACTTGTTTTGAGAAAACAAAATTTCTTGAAAAAGTTTAGATAATTGCTGGTTGATTTGAAATTTCATCTTATATGATTTTGATAGGCTATTAGTTCCATTTTACACATTGAAATTGACTTAGAGTAAAAAAAATATAAAGTCTGAAAAGAAAATTTGAAAATTTTTAAAAGTTAAATGACTGAATTGTAAAGAAAGAACCTTTAGTGTTGAATAAAGAAATAATGCATAGAATAATGGACAGTGTTTTAAAAACTTTTAGACCCTGATTTTAAAATAGATAAATAAACGCAAGTACATGATTATAAAATGGTTAAACTTTCGGAACATTTTGATTACAAGACAGATTAGTCTCTAGGTACCATATTAATGCAATAGCACCTCTCATACTAAAAGTAAACAACAATTTACGACACCCAAAGTGAAACATTCAAGGATGTAACCATGCTACTTTCCACAATATGGTTGGCACAAAAATAAGAGATGAGAAGAACAATAAAAATTAATTAATCGCAAAACAAAGGATAATACGTTGAACTTCCTTATGGAAGATAAAATTACCAAAAATAATTCCAAAACATTTCTTTATATAAATATAATTTGGTATAATGAGGGCATCACTGTATATTTTCCAACATATCTGTTAGAAAGTGTTATAGGCTATAAATTAGTGTTACCTTAATTAGTGTAGTATCCTAATTAGTATAGTTTCCTATTTAGAGTATGATTTTGTAAATAAATTATGTAACCTTATTTGTCAATAATATATTAAAATAATTCATTCCCTTCTCTGTTATTTCATGGTATCAGAGCATTAAGAGTGGGATTTGGTTTTGGAATCAAACTTTTTCAGAATTTGGATTATCTGCAATTTGGCAGATTAGGGTTTCAATTAATATTGGGTTTGGTCATCCATTTAGAGATTTTTTTTGTAGTCACCGCCGGCCTAGGAAGGAGCGCGACCACCAGTTCAGCTTCCGCTCAGAAACCGGCGTCCAGCAGGTCTGCGCATGAGCTACACGCGCTGCCGAAGCTTTATGCAGTCAGATTCACACGCCGGCACGTGAGGGTCAATAAAAGAACCACTTTTCCATTTGAGTTAGTTCATTCTGATGTTTGGGGTCCTTGTCCAGTTCAATCCAAATCTGGATTTAAATATTTTGTAACTTTTGTTGATACTATTCTCGTATGTCATGGTTATATATAATGAAAAGTTGTTCAGAATTGCTTTCACATTTTTGTGTTTTTTGTGCTGAGGTTAAAACTCAATTTAATGTTTCTATTCACATATTGCGAAGTGATAATGTCAAAAAGTATTTATCAACCCATTTTCAGACTTATATGATTCAAAATGGCATTATTCACCAAACGTCTTGTGTTGATACATCATCCCAAAATGGCGTAGCAGAACGAAAGAATAGACATCTTGAAACATCAAAAGTCATTTTGTTCCAAATGAATGTACCTAAAACTTTTTGGGCTGATGCAATTTCAACAGCATGCTTTCTAATTAATCGCATGTCTCCTCTGTTTTTCATAGTGAGACTCCTTACAGTATCCTTTTTCCTATTAAATCAGTGTTTCCTATTGAACCTAGGATATTTGGTAGTATTTGTTTTTTTCGGGATATTCGACCACATATCACTAAATTAGATCCCAAGTCATTGAAATGTATATTTCTTGGATATTCTCATTGGCAAAAAAAGTAATAGGTGTTATTGTCCTAATCTTAATAAATATCTCGTCTAAGCTTATGTGACTTTTCTGGAAGACACACCATACTTTTCATCATCTATTCCAACACCTCAAAGAGAGGATGATGATTTATTAGCCTACACTATCACATCCTTTGAACCAGTTTCTAACTTAGCACCCACCAAACAACCCATTATTCAAATATACTCTAGACGACGACATCTTCTTGATCCATGTCCTGCACCAGCTCCTTCACCTTCAGATCCTAAATCAAGTGATGATCTTCCCATCACCTTACACAAAGGTAAACGCCAATGTACTTATCTTATTTCATCTTTTGTTTCTTATCATCATCTGTCACACTCTTCTTGTTCCTTTGTCGCATCTCTTGATTCTATCATTATTCCTAAGATTGTTCAAGAAGCTCTGTCCCATCCTGGATGGCGTAATGCAATGTTGGAGGAAATGAATGTTTTAGATAATAAAGGTACTTGGACTTTGGTTGATTTACCTTCTGATAAACAGGTTATTGGTTGCAAGTAGGTGTTCACAGTTAAAGTCAATCCTGATGGGTAAGTTGTCTGCTTAAAGGCTCGACTGGTTGCTAAAGTTTATGCTCAAACTTACGGAGTGCATTATTCTGACACTTTTTCTCTCGTTGCTAAACTAACATCTATCAAATTGTTTATTTCTATGGTAGCTACTCATAAGTGGCCTTTGTATCAGGTCGATATCAAGAATGTTTTTCTTCATGGTGACCTCCGGGAGGAAGTTTATATGGAGCAACCTTTGGGGTTTGTTGCTTAGGGGGAGTATGAGAAAGTTTGTCGTCATCACAAATCTCTATATGGCATGAAACAAAGTCCTCGAGCTTGGTTTGGCAAGTTTAGTCAGGCAGTTGAGTAGTTTAGGATGGTGAAATGCAAGTCTAATCATTTTGTCTTTTATAGACAATCTGACGTTGGGGTTATTTTGCTAGTTGTGTATGTTGATGGCATTGTTATTACTGGAAATGACATTGTTGGAATATCTTCTCTGAAGTACTTTCTTCATACTCAGTTTCACACTAAAGACTTAGGGATGTTGAAGTATTTTTTGGGTGTTGAAGTTACAAGGAGTAAAAAAGGTATTTTCCAATCTCAAAGAAATTACGTACTTGAATTATTGTCTGAAACAGAAAAATTGGGAACAAAGCCATCAAGTACTCCGATGATTCCTAATATTCAACTTACAAATGATGGTGCACTATTTGAAGATCCTAAGAAGTATAGAAGATTGGTTGTTCGGATATTGCATATTCTATTAGTATTGTGAGTCAATTTATGTCATCACAAACAGTTCACCACTGGACAACCTTGGAACAAATTTTGTGTTACTTGAAAGGGGCTCCTGGACATGGTATTTTAAATGTGAATCATGGACACACTTTTATTGGGTGTTTCTCAAATACAGAATAGGCAGGTTCAAAGGTAGATAGAAGATCTACATCAGGTTATTGTGTCTTTGTTGGAGGAAATTTGGTTTCATGGAAGAGTAAGAAGTAGAATGTTGTATCACGTTCGAGTGCAGAATCAAAATATCGGGCTATGGCACAATCTGTATGTGAGATCATTTGGATATATCAAATATTAACTGAGATGGGTCTCAAGACTACAATACAGACAAAGTTGTTGTGTGATAACCAAGTTGCCCTTCATACTGCATCTAATCTTGTTTTTCATGAACGAACAAAACATATTGAGATCGACTGCCACTTTGTTCATGAAAAACTACAAGAAGTTTTAATTGCCACAGGATATATGAAAGCAAGAGAACAATTGGGAGATCTTTTCACTAAAGCTTTAAATGGGGCTTGGGTTGATTACTTTGTAACAACCTAGGCATGATTAATATCTATGCTCCAGCTTGAGGGGAAGTGTTATAGGCTATAAATTAGTGTTACCTTAATTAGTGCAGTATCCTAATTAATATAGTTTCCTATTTAGAGTATGATTTTGTTTATAAAAATATGTAACATTATTTGTCAATGATATATTGAAATAATTCATTTCCTTCTCTGTTATTTCAGAAAGCATGAAAATGAACCAAACAAATAAATTAACCCACTTCCCAGGAAAAACAGAGTCAACTCAACACTAAAAAGAACAGGTTCTAAGTAAATAACTCCTAAACTAATACCAATAAAGCATATACGCACTATAAAAAAGAAAGGCCACGGCATTTTTTATTTCCCACATCTCTCAATCAGAAAATATGCAAAAGCCCCATAACCAACTAATGTAGTTACAAGAGTCATAATTGAGGCTTTATTTGTCTCCATTTCACTCCTGTTTACTTATTACTGCACTATTTGCACAACCACATAGCAATCAAGTTTTAATATATTCTAATTGATGTTCATAAATTATATGTAAATTTCAATTATCCAATGGTTGATCTCCAAAAAATTTATTCCCTTTTCATAACAAAACTAAAAAATTATGACTTATAAGCAACTGTAAAATTGAAATCAGATCATAAATAAATAAAGATTTACTGCTACTATGATGAACTTCTGCATCAAAAAAGAGATTTTAATTCCTGATGAGTGGCATTTCCATTAG
The DNA here is from genome assembly GCA_023653625.1 of Triadica sebifera. NCBI lineage: Eukaryota > Viridiplantae > Streptophyta > Magnoliopsida > Malpighiales > Euphorbiaceae > Triadica > Triadica sebifera. The sequence goes on from CM042902.1 coordinate 30,885,739, forward strand.
CTTTGTTTTCGAGAGATTTTATAGAAATTGAACAGAGAGAAGGAAAGAAAAAAAAGGAAAACTGAATTTAAGGAAAGCGTGACTGCCACCCTAGATCAAATGCGAAAAGGAGTTATAATCTAATGAGTTAGGAGTCACTCCTAAGCACAACATTAAATCAAATTGAATCAACTAGAAGCACAAAAGAAATGTTGAAAAATCATATGATGCAAGAGGAAATAACTTACATATCAATGGGTTCATATAGTTCCACATTCCATGGAGTGTTTGAGCGCATTGGATAGTAAAATAAATTTGTTGTTCAAAGACTTTAAGAGTAACACACCGGAAAGAAGATATCCTATGCATACACAAAACCAATGTGCATGTTTTAAACAGATAAACAAAACCATCAGCAAGAGTGCTTTCAATACCGAGCATGCACAGGGGATTAATCCATGGCCTTAAGATACAAGTTCAAGAAAGTGAAAGCAGGAAACACTACAAGATATTAACAACGAGCCAATTAAACAGTGAATACCTTTATTTAACTCCATGACACAAAAGCAGACCCAGACCAAGCACTCATTTATAAGAGAATGAACCACAGTCAAAAAAACTAGAAAATAGAGGTACAATAAATTTGTCAAGTCGGTACAATAAACAATTTACACAGAAAAATGATAGCAACTCCAGATTTCAAAAATCTACAATGGAAAAACAACTATAATTATGCATTATAACAAATTGCAAGGACTGGTGTTATCTTGGAATCACGTTGATGAAGCATAAATACCTGAGAAACTTATAAAGGGGAAAAAGCGTGTAACCAAAAGACCAAGTTTGAAGGAGAGAAACAAATGAAATGAGTAATTAAATACAGCAATTAAGCAAGTTAAAAGTAGTAAACCTTTGTCCTTGGTTTTGGTTTTTGGAAAAAGAATGAACTCTTGCGCCATGGCCAACCTAGTTCAAAGCAATTAAGTGCCCTGAAAAAGGAAAAAGAGGGATAACAAAAATAATCAGCCAAAAAATAAAAAAGCCAATTAAAAGGTGAACTATATTTAAGGTATCAATCCATTAGATTATAAATTATTTAGAATGTACATGCAATTTATTTAATTGTTAGGAAAAACAAATCGTACATTTTTCATGCATAATATAACTCTTATACTGCACATTAGCGTTGATTGTAATGGAAGGAAGGAAGGAAGGAAAAAAAAAACCATGAAAACTTTCTGAAATTTGACCATTTAAAGCACTCCAATTCTCAGTCAATTTGCACCAATAAAAACATATATTATTTTTCATGCAAATTCATCCAGATTAGACTATCAATTTATTGCAAATGAATAACTTGTCCCAAATGCAAATAGCTTAAAATGAATTCAACTCATATTTGCTCAGGCAAATTGATTGGATCCTAAAAGGGTTGTAAGAAGAGACAACTATGTATTTCTTCTTATTCTAATTCATCCAAATTAAAGTATCACCTTAGAGCACATGAATAATTCAAAACAATGTTCATTGCTAAAAATGATTGCAAATCACATTTGTTTAGGCATATTCATTGGACTAAGACTAAGTGACATGCCAATTTTAAAAAATTTTACCAAAAGTATTCGTTAAAATCATCATAGTTCCTCCAGGCAGAATGAGGTGCTTTCCCATTGTCAGTGTTTCCAGCTTCCTATGTATTGTTGCAGATAAGTCAAATAGTAAGCATATCACAATGCATATACAGGGCAGAATCACTATGCTATATTATAGTTTCTCTGAGGCACATATAAATTGTCCAAGATTACAACTAAGGAAACCATAAATTAGCATGGAAATTTATAATAAGATAAGCTTCATAAAAAGATAAGAATAACAATCAGCACAAGTTTGAACCAGATATCAAATGCCATGCCTAAGTGAATAGTGTTATCCAATTAATAACATACATGTAAAATCCAATTACAGATACTTTCAGATATCTTCTCGGAAGCAAAAGAAGCTAATAAATAACGTAAAAAGAAGAAGAAAAGGATATTTAAAACTTTTAGTTAAAAAGAGACGACAAAATAGAACTCCAATATTAAATTGCGTCTTATTTTCTCAAAACATGACAAAGAAAGCAGGGCAGGGAACAAAATAGAAAAGAATGCATCACTCACCAAAAACTACAAATAACTAAAAAGCCCATGACAGAATCTAGGCGTACTATAACTCTTAAGAATTCCAAATGACATGCAGTGAATAAAATTACGTCTACCATCAGTGCACAACATTCTTCAAATCAATACTACAATGCAAACCAACAAATCAATCCACCGCATTCATGGGCAATTAAGCAAAGAATTTAAATCCTGTATAGCGTGGCCCTTCAAGACTTTCAAATAATGCCATCTGTCACAGAAACTTGTTAATTTACCAAATATTCTATGACAAGGCTTTCATCACCAAACCTAGGACATGAAAAAGGAAGGTATAGTTACTGTAAGAAATGTCACACAGAAAAGGTTAGCCATATGCAAGGTAAAAGCTTTTCATTTTTTTTCTTTTTCCTTTTTCTTTTTCTTTTTTTTTTTCCTTTTCTTTTTTTCTCTTCCTTTTGGTTGTGGGGGAAGGAACCACGGAGGCATAAACACCTCAGCAGCATGAAAATTTTTTAATATTGTCAATGTCAAATATGACATAAATTTTGAATATCATCCGTCTCAAATATGATACTTACTGCTGCAACAACCTCATATAGAGGACTTATAACTTGATCAAGGAATGATACACCACCGTTCCCAGAATTGCAACTATTTGCAGGCTGTGCAATTTGCTGTCTCAAAATTTCATCCACTTCCCTTACCATCTACATATTAAGTTCAGAGATCAACAACATGAAAAGAGGGCAACAGTTTGAGATAATATTTTTCATTTGCTGAACTTCATAAGAAAAGTAGCAAAAAAGTGCCAAGCAGTTAATATAGTCGCATAGTAGCAGAGCATTCAGAATTTTTTCTTTTTTCTACTCCAAATATCAGAAAAATAATTTGAACAATAAAATAATGTTCAACTCAGTGTCAATGAAATCAGAGGAACTAGAAAAGAAAACAAAAGAAGAAACTACTATAGAAAACAATCCATGTGTAGTGCAAAGTCAGAAATAGAAAAGTCCAAAGAAACCCAATGATGAGTAACACTTGAGTTGACTTACATGATGAAATATATAGCACAAGCATTCTGGAAGAAATCTGATATTAGCAGCTTCTCCCCATATTAAAAAGTACAGCGAAAGAAAGAGTAATTTCTTTTCCTTGCTCACTGACTCCAAACTGCAGCCAACCATTTTGACACATTTTCTTCTATAACATCAATCATTAAGTAAAGAATTAATATTTCACCAGTGATAGAGAATAGTTTGAGTCCATACTTGCTCCAAGAAGGTGGGATAGATAAATAGTTACACCACTTAATGTCATTTTCCAACGATTTCATGAATACCCTTTGTACAGCACCCTCATCCAATATCTGCAGCAAATTAAGACAAGTAGCATTTAATGAATGATGACATTGTTTAATGAAATTAAAGCCAGACAATAGAAAATTTAAAAGGTATTAAGAAAGCCTTTGCATAAATTGAAAAACATAAGCAAACTAGCTAAATAGCAAACTGGATTATTATGTGCAACAGGAGGTTGGTGTACATTAAAAATTGTACAATCAAGTTTCTATAAGAAGAATACTAGCAAAGCAAGTGAAATGCAACAAGTAAGCATGACCAAGCTAGTCTTGGGCTTAATTCACCTGTCATTATACCTTATAACAAGACTGCTATACAACTAAAATTTGAAATCCAGAAATCCATCAAAGTTAAATTTGTGGCAACAACAATTATAGTCAGAATCCAGTGGAACCGCGACTGGAATGATGTGGCAATCACATCAAATTTTAAACAAATACAAATTAGACAATGAAAAAGAAACTTCTATAACTGATCATCTCTTCTTTCACTAAACAATAATACTCTTTCCTCTTTTTCCTCTAAAACTCTTCATTTTTCTTTTTAATGATTTCTTTTATGACAGCAAACCTCTTCTAACTTTCCTTCCCATTTTGCAAGAGCAGAAAGGATGGTTGCCCAATGAGTAATGGAATGCAATTGAATAGAAGATTCGGGAATTAGAGGAATTATTGAAGATTTTGCAAATGATTGAGTAGTAATGTATTTGAATTGGATGTATAGATAGGGGGGAAAGAAAACTGTGAGAGGGGAATGTGTGGCAGAAGAGTGAATTTGACAACAAGAAAAAATCCCATTTATAGTCCATTTTGAAATTTAAAGTACATTGACGTGACCACCACATCAGCACTCCTATTAAGATTTCAATGGACAGAGCTTTAAGTTACAAATTGAAGCTGCTTGGTGAAAACTTTATAGCAACAGTCAATTTTTATATAAATATGAATTACATAATATATTCTAGCATACTTTGCACAGGCAAGAGCATAATCCAATTATCATGTCATTTTACATCATCATAGAGAGTAATTCATCAAAATTGAAATGTATAATTGCAAACTTTTACCTATCATGCCCATAAATTTAATTGTCAAGATCAGATCCTAGGGAAACACAAGGGGTATCCCGACTCGTAGGTATATATATATATATATATCCCAACTAAAAGTTGAAAGTCCCGGCCGAAGCCGTATGTTATTGGCATGATAACAAGTTACCCTATACTAGTCTAGGCTCATTTATAGGTTCATGTCACATCACATATAGTAACATATAGAGTTTACTTAAAGCAATCCTTTTACTGTCACATATTTTCCTTAACATACATATATTTCATTTGTAAGCATTTACATAGTATGTGTGGAAAATCTTGTGCGAATCAGAATTTTTAGGAAAGAATCAAGGTCAATAATCATTCCCTAAAGTCTAGAAAATCAGTTATGTAAACTTCACTTATGTAAACTTCAGCTATGGAAATTTCCCCTTCTAGTGTACAGAATGTGTATATAAGTATGTAATATAAGCTATAAATATTAAGTAAGAAATTAATAAAATAACCAGCACTGGTTTCTTCATGGTATCAGAGCTATGCGGCTAGGGTTTCTGGGCAGATAGGGTAACTCTCGCCGGCGCCGGCCTTCATTGCTAAACCGACATTTGATTTCAACCTTGATTGCTGGTTTAGCTCTTATTTCTCTCAGCCTTCATTGCTATTTTTTTTTCTCAGCCTCCATTGTTGTTTTTCCCGTGACCTTCATTGCCATTATTTCTGATCTTCTTTATCACTTACTACTGTTTCATCAAAATCAGTCATGTCAGATTCCATCTCTTCAATTGTTGAAGGAGAACGGGTTATGCGCAACCCAATAGAATTTCAAAATATTCAACCAGCATATAGGTTGAATGGAAAAAATTATTTGAAATGGTCTCAACTTGTTCAAACCGTTCTAAAAGGAAAAGGAAAACTTAGCCATTTATAGAAATATGGACCGGAGAGAGGAACACCAAGTTTTCATGCATGGGACGAAGAAGATTCAATGATTATGTCATAGTTATGGAATTCCATGACTCCTGAAATCAGTGACACTTGTATGTTTCTTCCTACAGCAAAGACAATTTGGGATGCTCTCTATCAAATATATTCCAAAGTTCCTGATACAGCCCTTATTTATGAGATCAAGACCAAGATAACTGGAACAAAGCAGGGGACCAAAACTGTGACTGAATATGCCAATTTTCTGAAAAATCAGTGGCAAGAATTGGACTATTACCGGACAATTGATTTAAAGTGCAGTGATTGTGCAATGGCTGTCAAAAATTTATAGAAAGGGACCACGTATATGATTTTTTAGCTAGGCTAAATTCTGAGTTTGATCTTATCCGCATCCAAATTTTGTGAAAGCCGGAGGTTCCCTCCCTTAATTAAGCAGTGTCTTTGGTCCGGGCAAAGGAGAGTCGCAGAGGTATTATGTTGGAATCATCCTTGACAGACAGTTTTGTTCCTCTAAGTGTCACACCACAAGGATTAACACTTTTCATAAAACATTCAGCTTCAAGGGAAGTTACAGTATTAATTGTGTATGTAGATGATATTATTGTGACAGGCAATGATGAGAAAGAAAATGATACTTTGAAGCAGTGCCTAGCCAAAGAGTTTGGAATAAAAGATTTAGGGAGATTGAAGTACTTCCTTGGGATTGAGGTGGCTGGGTCTAAGCAATGCATTTTCATTTCTCTACAGAAATATGTTACTGATCTTCTCAAGAAAACAGGTATGATGGCTAGTAAACCAGTTGCGACTCCCATTGAACAAAATCATAGGTTAAGTGACGCACTTGGAGATAAGAAAGTTGATAGAAAAATATATTATCGACTTGTTGGAAAATTTATCTATGTTGCACATACTAGGCCAGACATAGCCTACTCAGTGAGTGTAATCAATCAATTTATGCATGATCCAAAAGAAATTCATACACAGGCAAACTACCGAGTTCTTCATTACTTGAAGGCACATCCAGGAAAGGGAATTTTATTCAAGAAAACATCTTATATTGGTTTGGCAGTATACACCGATGCAGATTTTGCAGGATCTCCACTAGACAGACGGTCAACTACAGGCTATTGTACCTTTCTTGGGCGAAATTTAGTATCCTGGAGAAGTAAGAAACAAAATGTCGTAGCACGATCAAGTGCAAAGGCAGAGTTTAGAGCTATGGTTGTAGGAGTATGTGAATTGTTATGGATCAAGATTATTTTAGAAGATTTGAAGGTCCAATGGAGTAGGCCTATGAAATTGTACTATGATAATAAATCAGTTATCAGCATTGCTCATAATCCGGTGCAACATGATCGGATGAAACACATAGAGATAGACATTTCATCAACGTGGGTCGATTTGTACTCTATATGTTCCTACAGGACATCAATTAGCAGATATGCTAACAAAAGGACTATGCAGTAACGTGTTTTATGAAAATATTAGCAAGCTAAGAATGGAAGATCTATATTCACCAGCTTGAGGGGGAGTGTGGAAAATCTTGTGTGAATCAGAATTTTTAGGAAAGAATCAGAGTCAATAATCATTCCCTAAAGTTTAGGAAATCAGTTATGGAAACTTCAGTTATAGAAATTTTCCTTTCTAGTGTACAGAATGTGTATATAAGTATGTAATATAGACTGTAAATATTAAGTAAAAAATTAATAAAACAACCAGTATTGGTTTCTCCAATATATCATAAACCCAATATATATTATCGTTATTAATACATTTTTACTTGTCACACATATATCACACATGTACAAAACATATACCAAACATATGATAGTTATATACCTTCCACATGCTAGTTATATATCATAGACGTACCTACTTATAATAGTATGATGGCTTAGCAGTTATGTTTTATCATTTGATATAAGAACAACAGCCAACAATGCGATTGACTGTGCTGAATTTTGAGTTAATTTTGTGAGAACCTAGGTGTACATATACAAACCAAGTAACAATAACCCCAAGAACGTACTAATAATGAAAGAGTCTACCCCAATCGAACTCAAATTTTATATCCACCTCTACTTATTGGTCTATCCACAGTGTCAAGACCTTGCTGGAAACTCACAGAACTCTTCTAAAACTTATTACATCTCCTTAGCCATCATCGAGCTCCTCTACCCATCCATAACACCCACTATCCAACTCAAGATTTTTCCATCATCCATCACACCATTTTGAAATCTTACTGCAAAATGTTGTATTGTTGCTCAATAGTTGCAAAAATTTCAAAGGATTACCAACCCAAAAGTCATTCAATGTTAATATCTCCATTAGCAACATCCATACACCCCAAAAATCACCAATACGGTATTTTTTCAAAGATCACAAGTTGAGTGAACTCAACCCATAAGAATTGCTAGGTCAAATTGGTTGGTATAATATTGTCATGCATAATGCGAGAAAACTTAACAGACGTCTAGAAATGTTATATCATTTCTCAATCTTAATATAATGAGTCATCAACATAGATTTTTTTTTTTCCTTCGTTATAATGACCTCATATAAATTAGCAAGAACAATGAATTTCATGAAAATTAGATAAAAATTTGTATTTGCACAATTACGTGTCAACCCAAATAAAAGTTTTAGAGTTATAGATTAATAAAAAATTAAATTTGAATGACACTTAGTATTTAGCACATCATTAATTATTTTTCATGTTTTCAGCAACTAATTATTTTAAAATATATAAATATAATAAGTTGCAGAATTTGATATCATATCTCATAACCTTGTCAAATGACTATTCTATCATCTTAGTGTCCAACCTCCTATACCATATATCATGATTTTCTTAATAGCTGAGTTTTCATGTAAATTTCTGATAAAAGAATTAAAGAAATTAATATCAGTTTATATCTAGACTTCTCAAGATGAAATATGATAAATTTAAAATATTACCAGAAATAAAGCTAAGAAATATAGCTTTAGAATATCATCACAAGATTCTCCAGAACTCAATATACAGCATAATAAATCACATGAGATGAGATCTCAAAATTAGAAGCCTCACAGGCTTCTCCATCATGACATCAGACTTCAATTGCATATAGATTTGGACTAGACAGCTACAAAATGATGAGGACTACATGGTTTTAAGGTTGCTGTAAGAGTAGAGAGAAAGATGTGGATGGGAGACGAGAGAAAGAGAGAGGGAGGAAGAGTTCTACATTCGTCTGACGAAAGGATGATATTTCAGTTCATTCAATAATAATCTTTAGCTCATTGGTCATTGAAGTGATTGCCACTATTGATACAAATATTGTGATCATATTATAAAATTAAAAGTATTGGCTAAATTTGATAACACACACAGACTTCCAGATTTCTTGTCACTTGCATATTCTTTCAACTGAACATAACAAACAAAATGATAGAATTATTTTATCTTCTCAATTATCAATACCTCATAAAACTTCTCAAGAACTAAAAGATACCAAGATCATGTTTTTAAATTTCACCTTTTCTCTTTTCACACTAAAAATTGATTAAACATGCAAGGGTACTTTTAGAACGTAAGCAGCCCCCTGCACAAGCAAATGCAACAGCAAGAAGACAAGTTTTGTTTTACTTTCTGGAACAGATGATACAGTTCAAACCATAAAATCATGACTTGTTACAGCTGATTGTTGCAGATGTTCTGCCAACAAACAGCATCATAGAACCACATATAAACACAAAAGAAGCTAGACAAATAAGCCAAATAAACTAAATGCTTAGTAAGAATTGCAAAAGATAACACAAAATGTGGGAATAATGAATATAAGTTAGACAGCAGCACAAATTCAAATAGTTTCATCAAACAAGAAGCTTCTGCACTCCTAAATACTTTATGAGACAAAATTTGAATGGGTTAAACTAAACTACGGAAGGAGAAAAAATCCAGATAATACCCTCCAAGAAAATAGACAGGAAAAAACTTCACCAATTTACAAAGAAAGAAGGGCACTCTAACAAAACAACAAGAATACTTTAACACGGAAAGAAAAGTGCAAACTTGTGAAAAGTATATGTAAGATGTACCGGTTCAGTTTCATCAGGTATACGAAGACGAGACTGCTCATTTGCAAGGAGGTGCACTATATGTTCCCGCTGGTTGGAGACATTGTCTTTCTGATAGCCATAAAGTACAAGAATTACAAGTAAAAATTTTGAGGTCAAAAAGATAAAATGCTATTGAGAATTACATAAACACGTAGGACAAATTGAATGCAACAATGTGAAGCAAGAAGATAACCATTAACTTAACAAACTAGGAAGGAGAGACATTAATTGAATTTATCGCACCAGCACTCTTGTGTACAATAGTGAATCTCTCCGTGGAGAATTATCAATGCAATGGGTTGAAAAACCATAAAAATCCTCTAAGAAGAGGCAGATAATCAACTCTAGAAGTAGAAAGTGAATAGTTTCATGTATTGGATCTTTTGACTCTCAAAGGTACCAAAGGAACAAGACTGGAGCACAAAGAGTAAGGACCAGCTTCACTTATATTGCCAACTATTCTGAAAGATGGGACATAGAGCTGATTAAAGAAGACTAGTCATCTCACTATCTAGTATAAATCTAATCATTTATCCCTTTTAGTACTTTATAATTTTCTCTTTCCATATCCACAGACACAACAACGGGAATCAAAACTCTTGGAACATGTCCTATCATCTCATGTTGCAATAATTTTGCAGCCTTCCAATCTGGAAACATCAACTTAAATTAATTTGAGCTATAATTTTCTTTTTATACAAACGCTTGCCATTTATCTATACCATTATTGCACAATAAGATTGGAGGATGGACACGTAAATCATCAGAATGCAAAATGATTGCAATCCAAATCACTACAGGAGGCCAAAAAATAGCATGCACTCTTTCTTGTTTGGATTACAGAGTGGAATCTGAGCAATAAAACTCAATACATTCAATTACAAATATTGAATCATGAACCACTGAACTTGAATTATTTTGTCTAACTGAGAAGAAATAGCCTAAATGAATGTGTTAACTAATAACAACTTAGGAAAAACAAAATATATATATATATATATATATATTGACACGGAATTAGTTGAATAATAATTTGTTGTATTAAAACAAATGACAATACATGGTTAAATCTACATTACGAAAGTTGTACCAAATCTAATCTTTGACTAGGGAAAGCTGTCCCAATTTGACTAAGGAAAGCTGCCTCAAATCTAATCCCTAAAATCAAGGAAATCATTGACTAATTACAGAAATATTACAGCAATATTTATTCAATAATTACAACAATATTTAGATATCTATATTTTCTCACACTCCCCCTCAAGCTGGTGAATGAATATCGTGCATTACAAGCTTGCTGACTAATCTCTGAAAATGTTTCCCAGATAGTCTTTTGGTAAGTATATTTGCCAGTTGATTATCAGTAGAAACAAATGGAGTGAAAATCAAGCCACTTTCAAGCTTCATTTTTATAAAGTGTTTGTCAACTTCAATGTGCTTTCGTACAATCGTGTTGAACATGGTTATGTGTGATATTCATGGGTTGATTTATTGTCACAATAAAGCATCATTGGACCTTCCCACTTGACTTTCAAATCTTCCAAAACAATTTTTAGCCATAATAACTCACAAATTTCTAGTCATTGCTCCAAACTCAGCTTATACGCTATATCTTGCCACAACATTTTGTTTTTTACTCCTCCAAGTTACAAGATTGCCTCCTAGAAATGTGCAATAGCCTGAAGTTGATCTCTTATCAACTAATGACGCAGCATAATTTTCGTCAATGTAAGCTTCAAGAGTTAGCTTCTCCCCTTTCTTAAATAGAATTCTTTTGCTTAATGTGCCTTTCAAGTAATGAAGCATTTGATACACAGCTCTAAGATGTGATTCTTTAGGATTCCACATAAACTAACTTATAACATTGACTGCATAAGCTATGTTTGGTCAAGCATGCACATAGATAAGTTGCCCTACAAGGCTCAGATAATTTCCTTTATCTACTGTCGTGTCATCTAGAGCCTCTCCAAGCTTGTGGTTGAACTCTATAGGTGTTTCTGCTGGTTTACACCCGAGTTTGTTTGTTTCCATTAACAAGTCTATCATGTATTTCTATTGAGATATAAAGATCCCTTCCCTAGAGTGTGCTACCTCAATGCTGAGAAAATATTTTAGCTTCCCAAGATCTTTGATTTCAAATTCTTCCACTAAGCACTATTTCAAACTCTCTATTCTTTCCATATCATTACCCGTCACAATAATGTCGTCTACATAGACTAATAGTGCAGTTCTTCCTCCCGAAGTTGAGTGTTTTACAAACAAGGTGTGATCACCTTGACTTTGTTTGTATCCCAAATTGAGCATTACTTTGGCAAATCTTCCAAACCAAACCCTTGGAGGTTGTTAAAATCCATACAATGCCTTCTTTAATCTGCACACTACTTGTCCTGTACTTGGACCAAATCCTGGTGGCACATCCATATAGACTTCCTCTTTAAGATCTCCATGTAAAAAGGCATTCTTAACGTCAAATTGTTGTAATTTCCAGCCCATATTAGCAGCCAATGTTAACAATACTCTCATGGTGTTCATCTTTGCAACTAGAGCAAATGTCTCAAGATAGTCTATCTCATATGTTTGAGTGTAGCCTTTAGCAACTAATCTTGCTTTGTACCTTTCTAATGACCCATCTGAATTGCATTTCACCGTGAAGATTTTTTCCTTCCGGCAATTTCACCAAGTCCCATGTTTTATTCTTCTCAAGTGCTTCCATTTCGACTTTCATCGCATTCTTCCAATTCTCATCACCTATCACCTTGGATATAGTTTTGGGAAAGGAGATTGTGTTTAGATTAGTGAGGAAGGCTTTGTGTTTATGGGACAAATTCTTGTATGACATGAACAAGTACAGAGGGTGTTTTGTACAAGCTCTGTTTCATTTTCTAATAGAAATGGGAATATCATAATCGTTCTTTTCAGTAGCATCATCTTTATTAGAAATAGATTCAGTAATTACCTCACCAATTCCAAGAGCAGGAGTTGATTTGGATGATTGAACCTGCACAGTTTGAGTGATTGGCATCTTTCTTCTTGAAAAAAACCAGCAATAGACGAGTAGTGTCTTGAATTTGAACTTGTTTTTCTTGTGATTTTGGTGTATAAGATTCAGTCTGAAGTTGTATGGATTCGGGCTGAGTGTCTGATTCCTTTTGCTAGACAGGTATAGTTGGCTGGACAATAGGGACAAATTGAGTATTTGGAATATAGGAGGACATTAATGAAAATCCAGGAGAAACAAATATTTGTCTTTATCTTTTATGAACTAAATCTCCCCCTGAAGATAAGGACGAATAAAGTAATTTGCTTCTTCCGCAAAAGTGACATTAGTAGACATAGAATTTTCTTGTGGGAGGGTGATAACATTTATATCCCTTCTGAATGGAAGAGTACCAAAGAAAAGCACATTTGATAGCCCGTGGATCAAGTTTTTCCCTATTTTGAGAATGAACATGGACAAAAGCAACACAACCAAATATTTTGGGCGCAAGATTACTTGAAGCATTGAAATCAAGAAAAAGTTTCATTAGACTTTGCATAGTACTTTGGAAATCAAAGACCTTTGTAGGCAATCTATTTACCATGTGTAGCGGTTAAGACATTCTCATCCCAATATTGTTTTGGAACATTTTTTTGAAACAATAAGGCTTTTGTGATAGCTAGAATATGATAATTTTTCCGTTCAACCACGCCATTTTATTGAGGTGTGCTAACACAGGAAAATTCATGGATTATTCTTTTCTCCTGGAAATATGATGAGAGAAACTAATTAAAATAATCATTTGCATTGTCAGACCGAAATCTTTAATTTTCATAACGAAATTGTGTTTTTACCATATTGTAAAAAATGGGAAATATAGTACTCACATCTAATTTATTTTTCATAAGAAATATCCAAGACAAACAAGTACAATAATCAATAAAGGAAACAAACCATCGAGCCCCAGAAACATTCAAATTAGTGGATGGTCCCCAAATGTCACTATGAATAAGAACATATGGAATAGATGTTTTTTTACTACTTATTGGAAATGAAGTACGTTTGTGCTTGGCAAGTTCACAAATAACACAATGAAAATTTTCAACATTCAGTCCTATGAACAATGAAGGAAACATAATTTTAAGGATTTTAAATGATGTGTGTCCAAGACGAAGGTGTTGAGCCAAATCTTGTCTTTATTTGATTTAAAGGATTCAGAAAGAAATGATAATGGTGAGAAATTTGTAACACTACCTTGACCATTGGATTCCTGAAGATAGTAGAGACCGTTTCTCTCTTTCGCATGTCCAATCATCCACTTCGTGCCCTACTCTTAAAATTCATAATGAGAGGGATAAAACACCACATTGCAGTTAGAATCTTTAGTGAATTTTTGTACTAACAAAAGATTTATAAACAGTTTTGGTACATGAAGAACATTTCTCAATGTAAGGGTTTAGCTAATAAAAACATCTCCCTGGCCAACCACTATTGTAACAGATCCATTGGCTATTGTTATTTTTTTATTACTAGGACAAGGCTTATATGAAATAAATCTTTTGAAGAATTGATCATATGGTTTGTAGCTCATGAGTAAATGACCCAAGAACTTGTCGTGAATATATCTGAGACTTTAGAAGCATGAAAATAAAAAGATATACATGAGAATGCCAAAGTGCAAGTATTCAGTTTCTCAATTTCTTCTCTTTTGAACTCAATAGGTAATTCTAAATAACTATCTTCTTCAATGGACTGTATGCTTGCAATACATGCCTGTCCTTGACCTTCTGGTTGTTCACCTTTTGTTGTCCAATTTTTGTTTGTTGTTTGTAGTTTGCCGTGAAGTTTCCAGCACTTGTCCTTAGTATGACAGGACTTTTTGCAAAAAGCGCACCACATGGAATCTTTGTTGTTTAGCCTAGACTTGTTGTCCTCACTTGATGGTTACTCCGAGCCAAATTTCTTCATGTTTGCTGTTTTTGTCACTAAAGTTGAACTATCCACTGTATTATTTTCAATCATAACTCATCTTTTTCCTTCCTCAGCACGAACAATTGCAATTGTTTCATTCAATGATGGTAGATCTTCTTTCCCCAGAATTTGGACTCTTACTGCATCAAATTCAATATTTAGTCCGACAAGAAAATCATAAATTCGGTCTTTTTCAGCAAACCTCTTTAGAAAGGTTGCGTTCTCGCTACATTTCATTTGAATACACTGATAATGATCCATCTCTTGTCATAAACTTTGCAACAGATTATAGTATTCTATGATTGATCGATTTCCTTGCTTGGTGGATGAGATCTTGGTCTTGATTTCATAAATTTGTGCAGCATCTCGAACTTTAGAGTAGGTTTGCTTCACACCTTTGCTTAATTAAGGAACATACATGTATCGCTGATTTTTGGCAACATAAAGTTCCATAACCAAGACATCACCATTGAGTCTTCTTCATCCCAAACATCAAATTTAGGATCTCCTTCTTTAGGCCTAGCACCGAGTAAGTGACTCAGTTTGCCTCTTCCCTTCAAGAATGTGTGAACCATCTAGGACCATTTCAAATAATTTTTTTCATTCAACCTGTATGATGCCTGGATGTTTTGCAATTCCCCAATAGAAGCTGAGTTGTTTCTTTCAGCAAGAGATACATCTGCGGTAGCCACAGTGTTGCTGGTTTCAATTATTTCAGACAGTTTTTTTTGGGTAAAAACAGATCACGTTCTTGAATGGTGAAAAAAAATGAATTGAAGATTGATGATAGACCAAAAAAGCAAGAAAGAAATTCCTGGCTTCAAGACTAAAGCTCTAATACCATGACACAGATTTAATTGAATAATAATCTGTTGAATTAAAACAAATGACAATACATGGTTAAATTTACATTAGGAAAGTTGTCCCAAGATCAATCTTTGACTAAGTAAAGCTGTACCAAATCTAATCTTTGACCGAGGAAAGCTGTCCCAATTTGACTAAGGAAAGCTGCCCCAAATCTAATCCCTAAAATCAAGGAAATCATTGACTAATTACAGAAATATTACAGCAATATTTATTCAAAAATTACAGCAATATTTAGATATTTGCATTTTCTCACAAATATAAATATATATATATATATATATATATATATATATATATATATATATATATATATATATATATATATATATATTATTGGTAAATTAGGAAAGATTAGATTTTAAGAATAAAATCCTATAATCAAGGATAGATTTGATTATTTCCAGATTTGATTATTTTCTTAATTGTAGAGATTCCAGATTTGATTATTTGATTATTTCCTTTATTATAAGGATTCTAAGGTTTTCCTTCTCCTATAAATATGTACCATATTTTCTGTCAATAATAAGAAAAAGTATTCCAGTAATTTCTTCTTCTTCTTACTATTTTTCTACATGCTATCAGAGCTCTAGGTTCGGCCATGGATTATAGAGCCGCTAGGCTCCAGGTCGGCATCTTCTGAAGGAAGCAGCGCCATGATGCTGCCAAAAGGAAGAGAAAACCCAGTGGTTATTTCTCTGCCTGAAAACTCCTTACAGATCACCATTCATAAGTTGAATGGCAAAAATTACCTTGAATGGTCCCAGTTCGTGAGGTTAGTAATAGACGGCAAAGGGAAATTAGGTTATTTGAATGATGAAGTAAAACCGTCATCCATGAATGATCCTAGCTATAGGCAGTGGCAGTCGGAGAACACAATGGTAACAACTTAGTTGATCAACTCTATGGAACCAACTATTGGCAAACCCTTCATGTTTCTTCCAACAGCACGCGATGTGTGGGATGCCATTAAGGAGACATATTCAGATTTGGATAATCATTCACAATTGTTTGAATTGAACACCAGAATGTGGAAAATGCAGCAGGGAGATCATGAAGTAATTGCGTATTATAATGATATGATGGTTGTCTAGCAAAAGCTGGATGTATTTGAAGAAGAGGAATGGAAAAGCCTAGGTGATAGTGCCCGGTACAAGAAGAAAATAGAGAGAAGTAGGGTGTTTGTTTTTCTGGTAGATTTGAATAAAGAACTTCATGAAGTTCGAGGACGCATATTGGGGAGGAAACCATTCCCCTCCATACGGGAAGTATTCTATGAAGTACGTAGGGAAGAAGTTCGACGACAAGTGGTGTTGAAAAATGATTGTGATGCAAAACCAAAGAGTGAAGGGTCTGCACTTGCGGCCCGAAGTGCTGATATTGAAGATAAACGTGGAGGAAAGACTAGACCATGGTGTAACCACTGTCGGAAGCCATGGCATACCCGTGAAGCCTGTTGGAAGTTACATGGCAAACCTGCAAATGGAAAGAAGAAACCAAGTAGTGATAACAAGCCCGGGGAGATGCTTGAGCATTTCAAGTGAGTAATTCAAATTCAGGGCAACAGTCATCCTCAGAGTCTCTTCCCTTCACAAAGGAACAATTAGAGCATTTATGTAAAATGTTTCAATCTAGTTCTCTGGAAAATTCTTCTATTCCATTTGTTATATTGCTCAGTCAGGTATTTCCTCCATTGCAACCATTGTTTCTTCAAAATTTCCTGGCTCCTGAATATTAGATTTAGGAGCTACTAATCATATGACCAGCACTTCGCAATTTTTTTCCACTTACTCACATTGTGCAGGAAATCAAAAAGTTAAAATTGCATATGGTTCCTTTGCCACTGTTGCAGGAAAAGGGATAGTGTCAATTTCTCCATCACTAAACCTTAAAAATGTTCTTCATGTTCCTAACTTATCGTACAATCTTTTGTCAGTCAGTAAACTACATTTGATCATAATTGTTGTATTAATTTTGTATCTTCGCACTATGCATTTCAGGATTTAACCTCGGGGGAGATAATTGGGGTTGTTAAGCAAAACGATGGTCTCTATTTTTTTTATGATGGATTAACCTTTGAAAGGCAAGATCGGAAAACTTGTTTTAACTCTATGTCTGTTTCTAGTGATGGTGAGATTTTGCTATGGCATTATCGTTTGGGACATCTTAGTTTTATATATTTAAAACATCTGTTCCCAAAGTTATTTATGAATAAAAATTAGTTTGTTTTTAAATGTGAATATTGTGAATTAGCAAAACATTATCGTGCAGTTTTTCCTTCACAACCTTATAAAAAATCAAAAACCATTTACCATGATTCATAGTGATATTTGGGATCCTTCAAGAGTGTCAACTTTGTTTGGAAAACGCTGGTTTATTATTTTTATTGATGATCATAGTAGAGTCACATGGGTTTTTTTTGCTAAAAGATAAATCTGATGCTAGAAATGTATTTAAAGATTTTTATCACATGATTCAAACACAATTTCAGACTCAGATTAAGATTTTTCGAAGCGATAATGACAAGGAATTTTTCAACAATGTATTAGGGAAATTTTTTACTGAAAAAGGAATTATTCATCAAAGCTCATATAGCAATACACCTCAACAAAATGGAGTGGCTGAAAGAAAAAACAAACATCTTCTTGAAATGGTTAGGGCTATGGTGTTTACAACTAAAGTGCCTAAATATCTTTGGATGGAAGCCATTTCAACAGCCACTTATTTGATTAACAGACTTCCTCCATGAATTTTGGATTTCAAAACACCTATCAAAGTTTTCATTGAAAGTTTTCTACACACTCGACTAATAACTGATATTCCTTTAAAAATTTTCGGTAGTGTGGCATTTGTTCATAATCACGATCCACAAAACTCAAAATTTGATCCAAGGTCTTATAAATGCATCTTTGTTGGTTATCCCACTAATCAAAAAGGTTACGAGTGTTTTCATCCATCTTCACGAAGATTGTGTCCATGGATGTCACATTTTTTAAGGAACTTCTTATTATAACTCTCATCTTCAGGGGGAGAGTAATACTAGTGAAGATGATTTTTTATATAGTTCTAATTTAACTGTTGATTTTTTCTATGATGATGGTTTTCTTGATGATGTTTCTCGTGATCAATCACAGGGTGAGATAATTCTATCTCAAAATAACACTAACAAAGTGACAGAAATAGATGGGAAACGATATAAAGGTCTTGTTTATTCAAAAGAATATCTAGCACAAAAAAGGCAGACCACAATTCCGTCGGTACACCAAAAGTCTAATCAAATATTGAATCTTGAAGTTCACAATGATTCTTTTGAAGTGCCGGAAAATATTACTTCAGGTAACTTTGAGTCTAATTCTGCTCATCCAACTGATGATCTCCCCATTGCTCATAGAAAAGGTGTAAAATCTTGCACAAAGCATCCTTTGTCCAATTTTGTGTCTTAAAACAATATTTATCCTTCTTATCATGCCTTTATTTCCCAGATATCTAGTGTTTCTATTCCTAATAATGTTCAGGAAGGTTTAAAGGTTCCCGAGTGGAGAGAAGCTATTTTTGAGGAGATGAGAGCCCTGGAGAAGAATGCTACTTGGGAGAAGGTGGATTTACCAAATGGAAAAGCAGTGGTTGGATGTAAGTGGGTGTTTACCCTAAAGTATAATGCAGACGGATCCTTGGAAAGATACAAGGCACGATTGGTAGCTAAAAGCTACACTCAGACCTATGGAGTAGACTATACGAAGATTTTTCTCCGTAGCCAAGTTGAATACAGTCTGGGTCCTCTTATCTGTTGCAACAAATCTTGAGTGGCCACTGAATCAATTTGATGTAAAAAAAATGCTTTTTTGAATGGGGACTTGGAGGAGGAGGTTTACATGGAACCTCCACCTGATTTTACTGAAGGATTTGGAGGTAAGGTGTGTCAACTGAAAAAATCTTTATATGGACTCAAACAATCCCCTAGAGCTTGGTTTGAAAGATTCACAAAGTTTGTTAAAGGGCAAGGGTATAGTCAAGGGCAATCTGATCATACTTTGTTCACAAAAAGATCTACTGAAAATAAGATCTTAGTTTTGATTGTGTATGTTGATAACATAATCTTGACTGGAGATGATTTAGAGGAATTAAAAAAATTGAAGAGATGCCTAGCAATGGAGTTTGAAATTAAGGACTTGGGTCAGCTGAAATATTTTCTTGGGATGGAGGTGGCAAGATCGAAGAAGGATATTGTAGTTTCACAAAGAAAATATATATTTGATCTTTTAACAGAGACCAGAATAAGTGAGTGTAAGCCTTCAGATACTCTATTAGAAGTCAATGTCAATGTTGGTGAATTTAAAGATGACGTCCCTCTAGATAAAGGAAGATATCAAAAATTGGTTGGAAAACTGATTTACCTATCTCACACGCGTCCTAATATTGCATTTGCAGTAAGTTTGGTAAGCCAATATATGAACTCACCATATGAAGAACACCTTGAGGCTGTATATAGAATTCTTCAATATCTTAAAGGTACACCAGGAAAAGGTCTCTTCTTCAAGAAAAATGAGAAGAGAGGAATTGAAGTGTATACGGATGCAGATTGGGCTAGTTCCAAAACTAATAGGAGGTCAACTTCAGGATACTGGATATTTTACTTTCCTATAGGGTAATCTAGTTTCTTGGAGAAGTAAAAAGCATAATGTAGTTGCAAGAAGTAGTGTCAAAACTGAGTTCAAGTCAATGGCTCAAGGAGTATGTGAAGTTTTGTGGCTAAATGGAGTTTTAGAAGAGCTTAATAGATCAGTTAACTTGCCTATGAGACTGTTTTGTGACAATAAGGCAGCTATTAGTATTGCTCACAATCCAATCCTTAATGACAGAACAAAGCATGTTGAAATTGATAGTCACTTTATAAATGAGAAACTAGAAGAAAGGATAATTTGCACTCCATTTGTTCCTACCACACAACAAGTTGCAGATATTTTGACCAAGGGATTACTAAGACAACCTTATGAAGTTCAAGTTAGCAAGTTGAGCACGATCGATATCTTTGCACCCACTTAAGGGAGAGTGTTGGTAAATTAGGAAATATTGGATTTTAAGAATGAAATCTTATAATCAAGGATAGATTTGATTATTTCCAAATATGATTATTTCCTTGATTGTAGAGATTCCATATTTGATTATTTCATTTATTATAAGGATTCTAGGGTTTTCCTTTTATAAATATGTACCCTATTTTCTGTCAATAATAAAAAAAAGTATTTCAGTAATTTCTTCTTCTTCATACTATTTTTCTATATATATATATATATATAAAGAACAAAGAGAATATATGAACCTCATAAATTGCATCATAAAAAAAGAACGAACCTGAAATCCGAAAACATACTGCAAAAAATCAAGCATATCAGCATTCCTTGTAGCAGGAATAGGAAAATCAGAGGGCAATTTTGGCAGGCCTTGGAAGTACTTTAAAGCTGACACTGCTGCTCGCACCTGCCAATATATTTCTTTGGATAAAGAACCAAAACCAGAAAACATCAATGTAACAAAAGAAAAGGAACTACAATACCTCAGGGAACCCCATAATAGCATTTGTTATAGTTGGAGCATCCAATGGAATAATGTTATAAGCAATTAGGTCCTTAGTCATAGTTGCATCTGATTCAATCACTTGTTGTAGCTGCAAAATATAGCATTTGTGTAATTACTATGCATACAAATTACCATGATTAGAATAATTACCAACAAGAAGAAGGAAAATAAGAGTAAATAGTGGGGATGTTGATACAACACAAAAAAAAAAAGCATGACAATGATCAAAACAAAGAATCATGTATGTCACATGCTTTGAGATGATGACCTGGAGGCACCACGAAAATCAGAATTATTTTCACATGCTTTAGGGATAAGAATGGATACAACAATAATCAAAACAAAGACCATCTGAATTGATCCAACAAGAGATGAATCATATCGAGGTCTGAGATGACTTGGAGGCACCAACCTCTTCTAGAGCCTGACACACATTTAAACACTCACATACTTCGGGAAGAGAAAAGCATATTTGACAGAATCTAGAATTAGCAATGACAAAAACATCATTTGGGTGGATGCAAAAAGGGGATGATACTCATCAATATAATGAGCCCTATTAATGATCTCACTCGCTCTCTCAAGCAGCAGATCCAAACTTAAGACAACCTACTAAAATGGTTTCATGACTCATATACAACATCTGAAACCATTGCAACATCTGAAACCATTGCTCTTGAAAATTTTAGAACAGAGAAGTCTTTGAATGAAAATAGGGTTATAATTTTACCCTACGCCAAAAAACTGTTTTTATAATAAAACTTGAGATACAAATAATTACAGAAAGATCCCTACTAAAAAGGAAATCCATATAATAATTAATTACAAGAATTTACATAATTAACTCCTTAAAAAGTGTCGTAAAATCATGTGTACAGCTGTCAACACTCCTCAAGGTGGTGTATAAATATCTTCCATACTCATCTTGCACACAAAAGAGTGAAATGATCTACTACATAGGCCCTTAGTAAATACATATGCTAGTTGACTCCCTGAGTTTATATAGCTAATTCTTAAGCTTTGATCATCCAATTTTCTTTGATAAAGAATCCAGAGCCTGGTTGGTGCGCTGCACACCCCAGGGTTGGGAGAGAGTAATGGCTCATCTGGCTTATGAGCCCACCTAAGCGGAAGGCGCTGCGTACCCTGATAGATCGGTCTTTTGGGGAGAGAGTAATGGCCCCGTAACAAAATGGTATCAAAGCTGACCCAGATCCGACTCCGATGTCTCACCAAGCACCCCGAGTTTGGGACAGGCAGGGGGTCCACTGTGACGAGGGCATCACAGGGTTGGGTGGGGAAGAATGTCACAGACTTCAATCCCACATCGGATAGGTGAAGGGGACGAGTCCTGGCTATAAGCGGGTAGCGCTGCACACCCCACTAGATCGGTTTTTTGATCATCCAATTTTCTCTGATAAAGAATCAATCAATTTCAATATGTTTTGTAGGATCATATTGGACTGGATTATGAGCAATGCTAATACCAGCCTTATTGTCACAACGCAGCAACAAAGACTTCACTTGGAGAAGATAATATCTTGCATTAACTTCTTAAGGCACAAAAGTTCACAAACTCCTTGTGCCATAGCTCTATATTCTACTTTAACACTTGAACTCGCAACAACACCTTGTTTTTTGCTTCTCTAAATGACCATATTTCCGTCAATAAAGGCACAATATCCAGAAGTAAATCTTCTATCATTAGGAGATCCTACCCAATCAATATCAACGTATACTTCTATCCCAAATGACCATTGTTTGAGAAGAGTAATCCTTTCCCAGGACTAGATTTGAGATATCTTACAATTCGAAAAACTGCATCAAGATGTATAGTCCGAGGGCTATGCATAACTGACTTGCTATACTTACGGCATAGGCAACGTCAGGTCGTGTATGAGAGAGATAAATCGATCTCCCAACCAATCTTTGGTATCGCTCAATGTCAACCAATTCTCCAATGTTTTCTCTTAGTCTATGATTGGCCTCAATGGGAGTATCTGCGGGTTTATATCCTTTTATGGGAAATATTGCATAAAATCAGCTCCCATTAAATTAGTTTTATTTCTTCCTTTCTTAGTTTTGTTTTCTTTCTTTCTTGTATTTTGATTTTTTCCTTATTTGTATTTCTTCCTTTTTTGTTCCTTAATTCTAGTAACATATTTTGTATTTAAACCCATGTAACCTCATTATTAGAACAAGATTGAGAGAGTATTTTTTTCTCTTTTGCTTCATTGTATCAGAGCCTAGTAAAACCTAGCTCTTTTTTTGTCAATTTTCCAGGGTTTTAATATCCGCCCATTTAGAGGGAGTTTTAACTCTCACCGCCCACACCGATGGACAGAACAGGCGCCGACCAATGTTCGGTCAGAATTACATAACCAGAAGCGGTTGCACGTGACCACACTCCCCGATCGACCTTCCTGCTCCAATCACACACGTCAGCGCGTGAGATGCTTTCCGGCCACCGTTTTGTGATTTTCTTTCTCCAGATCTCTTCTCATATTTTCGCACCTGATTGAGGTGTAACAGAAATCATTCAAGTAAGCTGATTTTTTATGAGCACTAGTCATATAATCAGAGGCTCCAAAATCTAAAATCCATGAGTCATCAGGAATAACATAAATGTTTCGAATAGTATGACTAGTATTAAGAGCTGAATACGATATACTTGAATGTGCAAGGTGAGAGGAAGGAGTGGAAGTATTAGTTGTGGTGGAAGGAGACTCAAGTCTAGCCATAAAGAATCCGAGAGTTTGCAATTCTTCATTGGACAGCCCACTGGAAGGATTGGTTTCTTTGAGCAGCCCGGTATCATGACTATCAGACATGTGGGCTTGAGGTCGTGTACCACTAATTTTTTTACCACCTCGACCACGTGTTGCACGGCCATTAGGTTTCCAGCATGTGTCCTTGGTATGTCTTGGTTTCCCACAGTAATCACATTTTATGTTATCTTGTTCTAATCCCTTCATAGACTCGCTTCTAGCTGCATCAAGTTTTGCCATTATGATAGATGAGTTAACAAGTATACCTGATCGTTCAGTAGAAATATTTGGCAGCATAGCATTACGCCTACTTTCTTCCTGCTGCACATAACTATATGCTTGCCGTGAGGAGGGAAAAGGGTCATGCCCAAGAACTTGTATTCTGATTTGATCGAATACGTCATTCAGTCCCGCTAGGAAATCACACACATGTACCTTTTGAATTAATTTATGAAAGTTTGTTGCATCAGTTGTACATGATGCTTGAAAATCCTAATAATAGTCAAGTTCTTGCCATAAGTCACTAAGTTCAGAAAAATATTGTGCAACAGTCATCTCACCTTGTTTGGTTTCATGAACCTTTTTTCGCAGTCCATTTTCCTAGGCATCATTACCTGATTGGGAGTAAGTTTGAGCAGCAGCAGCATCCCAAATTTTTTGAGCTGTATCTAGGAGAAGAAATCCTCGTGCAAGCTGTGGTTACATTGAGTTAATCAACCATATGACATGATGAGAGAATTTCATGAGTCCCATTTGCTTAGCCGAGATCAGCAACATCTGGTTTTCTTTTCCCGTATTAATATAGCCTTGCAATCCTCTAGCCTGAATAAACAAGAAGCATGATTGCGACCAAGCAAGGTAGTTTGTTCCATCAAGTTTAACTAAACTGATATGTAGAGAAGGATTGTCATATGCGGTTGAAATTTTGTTGCCACGATGTTCGACCATGGCATTTTCTTCCTTCTTTTCATCAGACATGTTTAGAGTACTACTGGAATTCTACAAAAAAAATAATATAGGTTGCGGCTGAAATATGCAAAAATGGGTTGTGGCTAGGGTTGGCAGTCCTTCAATGGGTGCAGCTAGGGTTAGCAGTCCTTCAATGGCTATGATGTTACCACTAAAAAAGATCACGCTTTGATACCATCAAGATTTTAGGAAACAGAGGACTTTGAATGAAAATAGGGCTGTAATTTTACCCTACGCCAGAAAACTTTATTTGTAATAAAACTTGAGATACATATAATTACAGAAATATACCTACTAAAAAGGAAAAAACAGCTAATAATTAATTACAGCGATTTACATAATTAACTCCTAAAAAAGTGTCCTAAAATCATGTGTACAGCTGTCAACAGCTCTTAAGAATTTCATCATTCTCCTCGCAAGATGCAAAACAAAGTACTCACCCAGTTCAATAGCTTAAGAAACTTAAAATCATGGACCAGATTTCATATCTATCTAGCTCATTTGGGATTTTTATTGGATACTAGCTAGTTTTATTAAGCCCCATACTTATAATTTCCTAAAATGATCAGCTTCTCAAAAAGGTATTGTAACTGTGATTTCTCAACTTAGGACATTGTTGTACGGAGATTTGACTTTAGGTAACTTCAAGAAAAAAAGAGAAAATCTTGCTGAAAAAAGTTCATTATGTAAAAAAAGAAAAACAAAAAAATGCAGAATAACTAAAACTGGCTTGAATTTTGAGGTTGGATTGAAAGATGTCTTAGTTGGCTTCTTGTTGATCGAATCCCCAGTAGTAGCAAGATTGCATTAGAATGGGTTGGAGGTTTATGACCCTACATGTTGGTTCCCACTGTATCCTAGTTAGTTTCGTTGAAAAAGAATAACAGAGTTGTGGGGCAAATGTCTCTCTGCTGCTAAGATTATTGGCTTGGTATTAGTAGTTTATCATTTAGCAGATAGTTCATCATTGATGTTCCGCATGTTGTAGATTTCTGGATATCAATTTTCATAATTGCAACTCCTCAATGCCCTCTAGTGATTGTCTTAAATTATCACAAAAAGCAATAAGAAAGTAAATAAAAAAGAAACTAAGTTATATCATGGTATACAGCAAAGAAAATTTTGTTTGAAAGAACCATAGACCAACCTCTTCAGGAATTTTCTTGGTCAGCTGCTCAAGTACTGACCCTAAAACCTTCAGAGTTGCAAAAACTTTTTTCCTCTTCACTGTTTTTTGTTCCAATCTAGATTGCCCAAAGAAAGCAAAACATCATGAAATAAAGAGGAAGATAAAATAACAGCATAGCTTCAGAAAGGCAAAAATCATAAATAAGTCAGTGGTTACAATTAAAATCAATATTTGCTAGAAACCTCAGGACACCAAAAGGAAAAGCTATATGAATCCATAATCCAGAGAATAAATCGACAAAGACATCCACTAGTATTGATTATACACACAAATCATATCAATCTTCCTTCGACCAAAATTCATTACAAACTCATCTCAAGAAACCACCCTATGTTCATTTATGAACAAATATCAAAGAAAAATATATTGGAATATAGAACATAACATTTATTATAAAACACAGAAGGAAAAAAGAATTGTATACATTTTCCTTTATATCCCCAGCATCCTAAGTAAGAATTAAATAATTAGATTTTTAAGTTGGCTTGAGTGATATACTATAAGTTACAAACTAAACAATCTCAGGAACAACTGCAAGTTACCTTATCACTTTTTATGAGACATGCAGAAACCAAAAGGAACAGCAAATTAACAGTTATTTGGCTCAATAAATTACAAAAAAGTAAAACATAAAGCTTGGCTCTATGATTCATGTTTAAAAAATAAACAGAAGAAAAAACAAATGCCATGTTAATTAGTACCTAAAATACAGAGATTCTTATGTTTATAAAGCAATATCACATCCACAAATTCATCTATGTATTAAAACTTTAATGAGAAAATGCTTGAAGAGTACTAGAAGAAAAGATGTAATATAGTATCCATATTACTGAATGCTCGAAGACTCTTTCTTATTACACTATTTTGTGTGCAGATAAAATATTTTTCAAATTACAGGATCAAATATATGTAAATAAGTTTTCTCTGTCCCATTTTATACTTCAAAAGGAAACCAAACATCTATGTTTAAACAAGTCAAATGGACTTTTCATGATACTGGTACGACTACTGCTTACTTAAAATAACACACTCAACACAACAATAAAGAAAATGGCTCACTTATCCAAATATAACATCGATAAATCTTAGAGGTGACCAACTAATGCATAAAACTTTGTGGCTTCACAAGGGAAAATTGACAGCAAAGAAAGATAAAACCAAATATATGACAGAAGATTGTATTTCAAAGGCAATGATAAAGTATTAAGTCACAAGTATATTATTTCCCTCTTCTGGAACATACTCATCAAGATTTCCACATAAAGTGCCAGACTCCCTCAGCTTCATTTCTTCTTCTTGAAGCTTGTCAACATTGTTCTTCTCTCTATAGAGCTTGTAGAACTCTTGCAAGCGAGCAATATCCTGACTTCTATCGATGGTTCCACCCTCTCTTTTCGCAAGATTTTGCTGAAATTTACTCAAAGGGACAAGAAAAATACATGATTTTAAGACACATATCGACAAATACACATCAGCAATTATAAATTACAAATCCATGCAACAGAAAATGCATGATACTTTATAACATCAAAAGAGTAGATAGTTTTATTTTCAAATAAAGGGTCCAACAATTGTCCAATGCCAGATGAAGGAGCTCACTCTAGAGCTTCAAATATTGCTCCTACTTCACTGAATGAAATAAATGCTCAGATTTTACTGATACAGGAGTCTGATCAAATTTCCATTGTGATACTAGTGGAATAGCTTTTATACCTATAGAAGTTGGTATACATAGTATTTCCCAATTCCATGTACTTTTCCTAAATCTCAACCTCCCAGAAATTACTTAAAAATATTTTTATTTGACTAGATTTATCTAAGATTAGCTTGATTCAAAAGCTTTCTTCAAAAACTTTTAAAAATTTTTGCTATTATTTGTTTTAACAATTATCCAGCCTATAATACTTTGAAGCTATTCCATATTTTTCTTAGATATACAAGATTATGTTGCATATGTAATGCAATTCTAATAGGCATTTTTTCTTTTTGAGTCTTTTTTTAACTTATTTAAAAAAAAGTAAGTTAAGAATAGAGACAGCTGGTACCATATTTTTTACATCCTAGCCACCTTCCCGCATCAACCAAATTCAATTTTTGGTTTCACTTGTTTGATATGCCCAGGGTGAATCACAAGATGAGAGTTTCCTATTGAAAATACAGCTAAAATTTCCTATTACCAAAAAAGAAAATAAAGTACACCATGCACACACTATGGAAAAAACTAAACACTTTGAAAGGCCATAACTATACCTTAATGACAGACACCAAACCAGTCTTGAATTGCAGAACACCTCTTCCTTCACTATTAGGATCCAGATTTTGAGCAAGTGAATAAGCATGCTCACACACTGCAAGCAACATTAAAAAAATCCACTGTCACATTGAACTCACATAATGTTACTTCAACTACAGGATTGAGGCTCAATTTTCAATTTTCATCCCACTAGAGTCATAACAGCAATGTGAAGAACCAATTCTATAATTTTGCTATGTAACTATTAGACTATCCAAAAGCAGTTACAACCAGTTCTAGCAGAAGGACAACCTCAAGCCCACAACAATGCAGCAATATATGTTATTCTAAAATGAACGTGTCAAAAGTGTAATTTTACAGTTGCTTGCATGCACGCTTTCCATTGATTTTTAGAAACTTCAAACCGAAACTCAACAATTAACTCAAAACCAGAAAAAAAAAATAAAAAATAAAGCTTTACAAAGGAACCTGTCATCCAACTGCTTCATCCAAGATTGTAAACATTTAGAAGAAAAAGCTAACAAGAGAAAATTAAATTCATACAGAAGATAATGGACAGCAACCTTGTAACAAAGGCAGAATGCATCTCCAAATTTAAATTAATTTGAACGGTTCAAGAATACTTCCAAGGAGTTCCATGGATCTTCAAATCAATGTAAAACCTTCAGTTTTTCTAATATCAATTGCATCAATTTTATTTAATTTTTTTTTGTTTTGGGTTTTCTTGTAACTCAAGTGTAGACCCTTGGTCATATTTTGCCCGCCCAAAATCTTCCCATCAATCCAGAAGTTTAAAATTTAAAAGTTTCTACAATAGTTAAGCATTGCATCTACATAAGCAAGTTTTCTAGCATTCTACAATCCGAAACACAAAAACAAGCACCTCAGCTTGATTATACAAACGCAAGGAAAACAAAAATAGAAGAAGAACAAAAAATGAAAAACACTTACGAATTCTAGAGACATTGGGATCTTCATCTTGAATTTCATCAGCAACCCTCAGAATTGCATCAATATCCCTATTATTAGCAAGTGCCGACGGAACATATCCCGCAATGCCGCTACCGCTACCACCAAAGGGCCGGATTCTTTCCCTCCTTAATGCAGCCCGTACTAACCGCTCCCACAGGTCCTCCACTCGAGACATTTTCTAGCTGAAAAATTCAAAAAAAAAAAAGAAAAAAAAAACAAAGAGCAAAGAACTAATACAATCTTCTGGGGCTAAGAAGCGGAAAATGGAAATTGGATCACAACGCCAAAACCCTACGAGACCGAGTTCAGCATCAAAGTAAGTTTAAATCTTCTCTCTCACTCGAAGAAATGGAAAAAGAGAAAAGGTTGTTTTGTTTTAAAAAGGTAGTAGCTTTTTAAAATTGAAACGAAGATAAAATAGAAAAGACGAGATGAAGAAAACTTTTACAGAGGGGATTGTAACAGGATTTACCGGTTGTTGCCAGCCGTAACACGGATTTAAGCTTGGTTTGAAGTAGTAATGTAAGCGAATCAACTAATAGTAAATTATTCGAGTTCCATTCCAATAAAATATTTGAATTTCAATAAGAATAAATTGAGTCAAGTTGAAACTCGAATAGTT
Source organism: Triadica sebifera (assembly GCA_023653625.1). Lineage (NCBI taxonomy): Eukaryota > Viridiplantae > Streptophyta > Magnoliopsida > Malpighiales > Euphorbiaceae > Triadica > Triadica sebifera. The sequence continues at coordinate 30,915,477 of CM042902.1, forward strand.
CGAATAATTTATCAAGTCGATTTCGAGTATTACAATAACTGATTTATAAGGTACCAGATTAACCGATTAAAACTTTTTATTATTAATTAAATTATTTTTAAGTCGATTTTATGTCAAATATACTATTTATTAAATTTTTAGCTGATTCAAGTTTTATTTTATCAAATTCGAATAGTTTAAATATTTTTCAATTCGAATTTTAAACAATTAAAAAAAATTTAATCGAGTTTGAATTTTAAATTTTTTAATCAAATCAAACTCGAGTCTAGTATTGAGTCCGTTATAGCCCTAATTTGAAACTCCTTAGTGGAGAAGAATATCCTTCAACTCGGCTTGTCCTAATAAGCTAAGATATTATTGTATTACATTTGGGACTTGTTTGGTTCTATGATTCCGCAAGTAGAGACCAACAGTCAATGGACTACATCAACGTAAATCAGGAATCTATCTATAAATATATTTGGGCGAGTTTCATAGTTCATTACTATGGTATGGAGAATGAACACCCTAAAATGACCCCTAGTAGCTCATAATAAAAACATCATTCCCCATTAAAGTTTCATTGTACTGTGCACACAACCATACCAGCGTCAAAACAGCAGCAAAATGCTCATTCCCATTATAGCAAAAGCTCCTCATCCAAAACGATAGTGAATTGGCCAACAATTGTTGTTTCAACAACAACAATTTCATTTGAAGCAATGTTGTCTTAAGTTAGCATAGGAGTTTTAGAGGGCGAGAAGAAGACTACAAAAAAAGAAGCGTTCACTAAAGAAGAAAGAGTTTGTGCCTTGAAATGGACAGACTAAGTACTTGTTGTGTTTAAAGAATTCAAGCTTCTGTTAAAATAGCAACTGTTGACTGTAAAATGGACTTCCAACTAACCGGTATTTTTGCAAGTGAACACATAATCGGTAATAGATCAACATTTGTCTAAATCGCATACATAGTCAGAATTACAATATCCAACTATATACTGACTAATTTTTTCATCCCGCTCAAACATTATACCAACATCTACAATATTACGAATATACCGCAAAATCCATTTCAGAGCTTGTCAATGTCCTTTACTAAGATCATGCATGTACCTGCTCATAACTCTAACTTTTTGTAAAATGTCAGATTTCGTACACACCATTACATACATCAAGCTACCAATAACATTTTCATATGGAACCTTTGACATTTTTATCACTTTTCGGAGATAAAGATGCATTGAGCTTAAAATGAGGAGCAAGTGGAGTACTAACTGGTTTTATCTTTTCATTGATCCCAAAACGCTTTAGTACCTTTCTCATATATTGTTTCTGAGTCAAACAAAGTCTTTCCAATTTTCTGTCTCTGCATATCTCCATACCGAGAATCTTTTTAGCTTTTCCTAAATCATTCATTTCAAATTCCTGATTTAGTTGAGCTTTTAACTTTTGAATCTCTCATTCATCATTTGAAGTTATCAGCATATCATCAATATAAAGAATAAGATAGATAAAGGATATATTATGTAGTTTGCGCAAATATACACAATGATCATATTTACTTCTTGTGTACTTCTGTCTTATCATAAACTAATCAAATTGTTTGTACCACTATCTTAGAGATTGCTTCAATTCATGCAACGATTTGCTCAACTTGTAGATTTCTTTTCCAGCAACTTTAAATCCTTCTAGCTGAGTCATGTAAATTTCTTCTTATAACTCTTCATCTAAAAATGCAGTTTTTACAGCCAGTTAAACTAGATCCAAATCCAATTGTGCTATCAAGAACAATAGTATTCTAATGGATGCATGTTTTACAACTGGAGAAAATATTTCATTATAATCAATTCCCTCCTTTTGAGCATAGCCTTTAGCTACCAATCTTGTCTTGTAGTCGATATTATTCTTGTTAGGAAATCTTTCTTTCTTTGCATAAATCCATTTACAGCCAATCGCTTTCTTTCTCTTTGGCAGACCTGCTAGCTTCCATGTCTGATTCTTTTCAAGGGATTGCATATATTCTTCCATAGCTTTTATCCATATTTCTTATTCTGAGCTTTGAATAATTTCACAATAAGTGGAAATAATCTCATCATCTACTGAAGATGTATAATTAGTCATATTTTTAAGTCGAACAGGTTTCTTAATATTCGTTTTTAGCTTTCATAGTGCAATTGACTCAAGTTGCTGATAAGGTTCTTGTGCTAGAACTTCAGTTTTCTCATCTAATCCATTTTCTAACATTAATTCATCTTCTGTCGTATAAGTAATTTTATCAGACTTTACAATTATTTGGTCAATAATTTTTCTTTTATCAAACTCCACCTATTTGGGAGTTTCCTCCACCTGCTATAGAGAACCATCTGTCTGCTCATCTGTTATCTTTTTTAACATGATAGACTCATCAAAAGTAATATCTCTACTAAAGATTATTTTTTTTCATCTCTGGGAACAATAAACGATATCATTTGATATCAAATGATATCCCTATAAAGATAGATTTCTTTGCCTTTGGATCTAACTTTGATTACTTAATATAATAGTATGCAGTGGAACCAAACACATGTAAGGAATTATAATCTGTAACAGGTTTTCCATACCACACTTCTAAAGGTGTTTTTCCATTGATAGCAATTGATGAAAAATGATTAATGAGATGACACGCATATGTTACAGCCTCAGCCTAAAACTGCATGTCTAATTCAGTATTAGACAACATACACTGAACTTTCTCCAGTAGCATTCGGTTCATGCGTTTAGCCACCCCATTCTATTGTGTTGTATTTCTGACAGTGAAATGTCAAACAATTTCTTCATTTCTACAAACTTTAATGAATGGATCACTTGTGTACTATCAGTCATTATTTGTTCAAAGACATTTGATCTTTCTGCCCATCTGAGTTTCCACCATCTTCTTCCAGGTGAGAAAAACTCTCAACACTTCATTTTTTGTCCTCAATGTATACACTCATACTCTTCTCAAACAATCATCAACAAAAATAATATAGTAGTGTTTACCTCCAATTAAATCAGTTTTTGAAGGATATCATACATCTAAGTGAACATAATCCAAAATACCCTTGGTATCATGGATTGTAGTGCCAAACTTCACTCTCGTCTACTTTCGTTTGATTTCATGCTCACAGAAGTCTAATTTACAGGTTCGTACTCCTTACAATAATTCTTGATTCACCATAAGTTTTAAGGATTTTTCATCTGTATGCCCCAAGTGCATATGCCACAATCTAGTTGTTTTTAGCTCCTGGTCATCACTAGAAACTGTTGTTGTTGTTGTTCCAATGACTGTATTACTTTCATAATAATATAAGTTGTTGCTCCTTTGAACTCCTTTCATCACTATAAGTGCTTCAGATATAACTTTCATTACTTCAATTTTAATGACTATAATGAAACCCTTTCTCCCAATGACTCCTATAAAAATGAGATTTTTTGTCAAACTGGGCACATATCTTACGTCTGTCAGAGTTCTGATTAATCCATCATTACTCATCAACTGGACTGAACCAATTCCAGTTATCTTGTAAGGGTTGTCATTTATTGTATAGACAACTCCATCTTTAATTTCTTTAAAATCGGAAAATCATTCTTGATTGGGACACATATGGTGGCTATAGACTGAATCCAAGATCCAAGCAATCGAACTGCTTATTGATGGCATTAATGCTAATAAAAAGTTTGAATCAACAAATTCAGCTACATTTGAATCTACAACAACTTTGTCTTTGCCAGATTTATTTCTCAACTTAGGATAATTTTTCCTCTAGTGCCCTTTTTCTCGACAAAAAACACATTTATCTTTGTCCACTCTAGACTTTTATCTGTCTTTCTTTCCCTTGTTCTTATTTTTTGAACAACCTCTTACTATCAAAGCTTTTATTCCTCCATTGGTGCTATCTTTCTTGTGTAACACCTAACATCTTATACATCTATATACTGCATATGTTGTTTTTATATTAAGTTATCACGTATAGAACAAGAATAAAATAAAATTTATGTTTACAGCGAGAGTAAATTTTTTTAAAACTCATTTCATATTATCAATAATAATTTCACAATCAATACGAATGCTTTAATCATTGCCTATAATATCATATATATTAATAACTTAAACATTATGTTTAAAAGTTAGTAAATTTACAAGTTGAATTCGTTTATATATCCTAATACATATTCAATGTAATTTTACATATGCAAGTATTCAACCCCCAAATATAAATGATATGCTCTTATGCTTGTGTGGAATGCAAGGAGAGAGAGAGTGAAGAGCCTCAGCCGGTGACCTTTGATCATTGACTTTTATATGCACCTCAATATGAACTACTACTCTTCTCTACCTGAAAAAAATGATGCAATTTGGTGAGTTGCGACTCAGTGAGAATAATCATCAAATGAGTTCTAAAGTACTAAGCATTTAATAATAGTAAATAACAAGTATACTTAATACACACTTTATATTCCATTTCATCAGTCAATAACATATAAATATAGATAAAATCAAGTATTCAATAATTGCTCTTTACTAATGCTTATGTTTATTCATTTTATTTTGTTGTGACCAGGTTAAACAGACATTGTCCCTGGTTTCTATGTGAACATTTGTCAGGTGAACATTTGCATTTGCTAGCTAGCTTGATCATTTATTTCATTTGCGCATTTGTTGGGCCATATACCTCTTCTTTTGCTTTGCAATGTCGATTAACTAGTCATAACGCCTTTTTAACTCCTTATGCATATGCCCTTATACTTAAGCATTCATAAACTATTGTATCTTATCACATATACCATACATATACCACATATATACCACATATATACCTCATATGTCACACATATATGTTGCATATACTTTACATATACCATGTATATATATAGATATATCAAACATATACCTCAAATATATCATAAATATACCACATATATGTACCACAAATGTTACAAATTATCCATCATTATATTATCAATGACAAATTATGACAATCATATGAATCACATAACAAGCAACATTCATATGCACTAAAGAATTCAGTTAATAATTAGACTCACCTTTTTCTTTTGATTCTAACCCTTAACTTATTGTCTACCCCCTTCTTGTGTATCTCCAATTTGTCTTAAGCCTAATGTTGAAATATAATTGGTTAATTTATGACTAGAGAAACTTAATGCAGCTTAAACAAATTAATATGCATTGTTCATATCAATAATTAAAATTTTTTCTATGAGGCAGTATGACCTTATGGGGCTGTTTTGTCTATAAATTTTTCTATACTTGACCAATTAATCTGATTATTATTTTTAATTAAAATTAACATATAATTATATAACATATTAAAATTTTAGATCAATTGAATCATTGTACAATTTTTGGTGGAATTTCTAAATGTGTTATATTTTCTGCCCTATTTTTTGTCCTTAGGCAATTTCAGGGTACCAACTTTGATTCATCATAACTTATAATATATAAGTTATATTTTAATAAAACTTTACAGATACTTATATGGGTTCAAATGAAACATTTTTTATGTTTTCAACTTTCATCAGTTATATATCTATGGTTCTCAAATTATAAGCAACATTTTACTGGTCTAGAACAAAGTTGGCTTCCAGACCAGTATGACTTTTAAAAGCTATAACTTACTCTATACATAACATATTAATCTAAAATTGGTACCAAAATTTAGATAAGACATATACCTATGACTTTTATGTTTTGATAATTTATAGAATCTATCTGTAAGAAGATCAAAATGATTAAATGAGTTTCTATACCTGTACAGGGCATTAAGCAATTATATAACAGTCATGGTTCTCTTCATCATAACTCAAAATCCACATGATATATGAAGCTGAAATTTGGTATACAAATAGATGACAGATGTATCTAAAAAATTTCATGTTTTATATTTTATCAAATTATTTTTCTAAGATAGTCAAAATAGATAAAAACAGTAAGGTAATCTGTTGAAAATCAAAACAGAACCGGTTTTACTCAAAAGATGATTTCTCTTAAAATACATCAAATCTTATAAAACTGTTTTAGACACAAGTATATGAGATATAGATCTACAAATGTGTGTTTTAAGATTTTCCAAATTCGATCTCTAAGAGTATCGAAATCGTGGTACAAAATACTGCCTATTAATGAACCCTAAACACCTTAATCAAGATTAATATAAAATAAATGTTTACTCATCTATAATCACCTCTGGCTAACCTTATTGCTGTAATTTTCAGAGTGAAATAGAGAATAAAAGGTGGCTGAAATTTCAAAAAAAAAAAAGCTAAAAGAATGAAGCAAAGAAGAAGAAAAAGAAGAAGAAGACTTAGCCTTATAAGTTAAAAAGGCCACCACAATTTCTTCTTCTTCTTTTTTTTTTTTCATCTCTCTTTTTCCTTTTCTTTTTTGACTTCTTTTTTTTTTACTTTTCTTTTTCTCTTTGTTGTACATTTCTTTTTTTTTTAATTTTTTATTATTATTATTATTATTATTATTATTATTATTATTATTATTATTATTATTATTATTATTATTATTATTATTATTATTATTATTATCATCATCATCATTATCATACATATACATACATCCATGTACACATATATACATTTACCCCATTTTACTAACCAATAAAAAAAAATATAATTTAATCACTTATTTTAATTTAATTAAATTAATCATGTCAAATTTTTATTAATTCAATCTAGTCTCTTTATTCACTTAAATATTAATTTCATCTCATTTTCATCTATATTATAAAACAAACATGTGCATTTCTATACAATTGTAAAATACTTGAAAATAAACTAATTGTATATCATGAATATATTTAAATAAAAATGCATATTATACATGTGTTCAAGTGATATTTATGCAAAATGTATATGCGCAAATGAGATGCTGTAGAAATACATATGAGAAAAGTCAATGATGTTACATCTTGTCTTTTCTCCACAATTCGTAGTTATATAGTGCAACATATACTTTACTAAGAAACACTTCAGTTTTTCTATGGAGTAAAGTAGTTTCTATAAACTTAAACTCCTCAGGAAGGGATCCCAACAGCATTAGGGTCATATCTTCAAATTTAAAAGTCACATCCAAATTCATTAGATCTACTACAAATTGATTGAAATTGGTGATGTAAGCGTGGTATCAGGAACATATGTGAATCTGAACAATTTTTTCTTAATATGGAGCTTATTTTGACTATTTTTTTTTCAAAAAAATTTTCTCTAATGTCTTTCACAATTTACTTGTAGAAGTTTCTTTATAAAAGACATGCTTCTACTCTTTGGACAGACACAATCAAATTGTACCACATGCCAAATGATTAATTGTTCTCCATTACTTCTCATCTGTACCTTCTGGCTTTTCTCCCTCAACGACAATGTATAAATCTTGCTGAAATAAGGTATCTAGAACTTCACCTTATTACATGCCAAAATGGCTTGTACCAACAAAAATTCCCACTTAAATGCTCATATTTGTCACAATAATTTTGTCAAAATTGATGAAGTAGAAGTTGTTGTGTCCATCATGGATTTTTGTCCATCTTTGTCATTTCTTCTTAAAAAAATATTTAATAGCTTTCAAATGCGGAATATCCAAGAATTCAAGGAAATATTTCTGATGTGGAAGATTATCTTACGCCGCAACCATAGATCATATAACTCAGTAACATTGGCTCTGATACCAGTTGTTGTGAAAATCAGGTTAGTTTCCACCAAAATGAATAATTGTGCTAAAAATTAATACTAAGAAAAATTATTCTGATAGTTGATGGAGTCACAAATTGTCTCCCTTAAAAATCAACTTCCTTACACTATTAAAGTCTTAGTGATAGAATTTTTCTCAGATAATTTAAAGCACAATATATCACCAAAATAAATTACCCGAAAATAGCTATTAAATAGACAATAAAGAAAATACCAAAGTTTTAACGAGGTTCAGTCAATTATACCTATGTCCTCGGACACTACTAAAATAATACTCCACTATTTCAAAAAAATATTATAAAGTGAAATATTATAAAAGAGAGAAAAAATACAACATTTCTTAGAAGTATGAGATTAGTGTTTGTGATGATTTGTTAAGAGGGGATGAAACCTTTTTTATAAGCTAATATTTTTCTTTCTTTCTCTCCCACTTCCGATGTGGGATTGGGAGATTGTCAAAATTCAACAAGAATTTCGTAAGTATTTGGTAGAAAAATACATAAAGGAGCCTAATTGTAAATTTTTCAAACACATTTACTGAAAAAAAAAACTATAAAATGGAAGATTGTAAACACGAGTCATTGATAGGAACCAAAATAAGATATCATCTAATCAAGGGGACACCGACCACTAATCTTCGGAGATTTGGATTTAGGTTAATTATTTACTCAATATTTTTTGTATCATATATAACCCTTTAAATATATACATGCAACATATTATATAAAATAATAAATCCCGTAAGCACAAAAGCAAATAAAAGCAAACAAGAGCTAATAATTTTCCTTTACATCCTACAAAATCCTACAACTATTTAAACTATATCATCGAAGCAATAATCCATGTAAATTCTAAACCTAAAAAACCACCAAACGTATGACCCAAACATACAAAACAAGCATCTACATGTTTAAACTAACCATTATGATGAAAACTAATAAAATTAATTGTCATTCACTCATAATTATCCATAGAAAGGGGTAGAAAAAAAGGGAGAGTTATAATGATACTAGATAATATAAAAGAAATCATGCATGATGGTAAAAACAATTATAGAACCTAATTAATTAATTATAAGATTGATTTTAAGGACATATCCATAATCATGCATATTTGATTTCAGAATTCAACATAATTATGAAGAAAGAAAACAATAAGATGCTTCATGATTTATACCTCAAAACTCACTAGATTGATGATTACAACTAGGAACTGATCTTTAAACCTTGAAAACTACTCGGGATAGCAAGCTAAAAGTTTGTAACCTTCAAACATATTGAACGAAACTCAAAAATAACACTAGAAATTGCTTCTCCAAAACCTATAATATTTAGTTGGCCAATTAGTCCAAAATGTTATTAAATTTGTGTATGATTATGCCCTATAATTGTCCCCTTCGATTTGATCTTTTGAATGAAATATTTATAGAGATAAAAGTTCTTCTCCAACTTGGAAAATAATTTCTAAAGCTTCATGAATAATTTATTTCTTTTCCACGACTCCAAAAAAATAGTTTTAGAGATTTTTAGATCCTTTAGAAATAATTCTCAATCAGAGTTAAAGACTTAAAACTGGAGAAAACTCCTAAAACAAAAGAACCTACCAAAATTGCCGAAATTATCTAATTTTTAGAAGGAATTGGACTTCCTTGATGTCCATATGGACATGCCCATTCCTTTTTTATTTTTGTACCCATTTTACTTTTTGATCTTTAAGCTTGTAACTCCATTCATTGTCCTTCTCATTTTTGAGTCTGAAAACTCATATTTGGTTTTTCTCATCTAGCAATCACATATCTAAAAACTAATCTAGGACTAGTTACATATCAAACCCATAATCCTCAGTAGCTTTTGTTATTAGTTTGATATTCATTGAACTTCAAAGTTTTAACGATGCTAGTGATTGCATATCTTGAACACACATAACCCCATTGCCACTTACGTTATACTTAACTACTTATTGCAAAATGATAATGTTTTATTTCTTATATTTTTTCATCAAAATGCATCTGCTATAAATTCCTCAAGATTCAATTGCATAAAAAAATTTAATCAAATTATGATGAATTAATGATTAGCTTAAAAATCTTTTGTTCAAAATTCAAACGAAGTTAATAGTACATTTAGGAAGCCGAAGCATAACCAATTTCCATTACCAAAAATTGCTCCCTACCTCATTCATAATTACTGCCCCTCATTCATATTTACAACAATAACGTACATTACTTTTGAGAAAGGTTACTTCTTGTTATGAGAAGAGTGATCCTTCCTTTATAATTTATTAAACACCCATTTACACCCCACAACCCTTTTTTCTTTCAGTAATTCTATAACCTCCTAAGTACCATTCTTATTCAATGCATTCATTTCATCAAATAATGCCAATTTCCAACTCAATTCATCTAATGCTTCTTGAATGTTTCTTGGCACAACATGTTTTGAAATGTTTCTGTTATATGGTTATCGGATAAATTATAGAAGATAAAGTTAACAATGGGGTGTTTGGTGCAGGTTCAGATTCTCTTTCTAACAACAACAGAAAGGTGAAGATTAAAGAATGGTTGTGTCAAAATAATTGTGTCAAGTTCTAGGCTAGATTCAGTTATAGGACTAGATTCAAGTTGATGGGGTTTTTGCTTAAATAAGTGAAAAAAATAAATAATTTACCCATATAAGCTGAAGTGAAACTTATTTCCCTATATATGTTTTTTCTTGCCACATTGATTAGTTGGAAGGTAAGATTCCAAAAAAACAAAATTCAAACTATCGATCAATGAATTGTCATATGTATTCAAAAGAATTGTATGTTCAACACTCTTAATAGCAATCATAGTACCATAGAATAATACCTACTAGTGAGAGGGGCATATTTGGGGCGCATAAGAGCTAGACAGTGGCAGACAGCAGGCTTTATGCAGATCGCTAGTAAGGCTAGCGATCAATGCATGTGCCTATGTGCCAAATCGTTAGTCATACTAGCGATATATGCACATAAATAACTCCTTTACTCACCCCCACCCCTAATTATATATCCCTTATATTTTACTCTCTCCTATGCATCATTCTTTGCATTTTGCTTCCATAAATACAGTAAAGAAATGAGAAATAAAAGGATAACAAAAGAGAGAGAGGGAGAGGGTGAAGGAAGGAAAAGTGTACAAAAATGAGAGAAATACGTAAAAAATTTGTTGAAGAGTTTTAGAAAATTATTAGTGCTTCGTGAGGTATTTTTTCCTTTTTTCTTTCATTAATTTATAATATTTCCTTTTTTGTAATTTTGTGATTTTTTTTTGTTTTAATTTGAATGCATATTGTTAGTATAAAAAAAGAGGGAAAAAAGATAAGTAAAAAAGGCTACTTGAGGTATGTAGACATTTTTATTATGTGATTATAAAATTTTGATTTGATTCTATACTATAAGTTTAATTTTTTATATTTTATTTTATGTGTATTTTATTATACATTTTGATATGTGATTGTTTGCTATGTAGTTTTTATATGTTTATTTTCATTTTATATTTAATGTATATGTATTTTTTTGTAAATTATTTTAAAAGATCATTTTCTTTATTTTAGTTTAGAATTTTAATTAAAGGAACTAAAAAATTATTTAATTTAATTATATAATTAGACACCTACACCTACAATTGTTACACGTGCACTTATTATTTTCATAATATTTGAATATATTTTATTGATATAAATAAGTGGATTATATTTCAATTTATATTAGTACTGAATTTTTTAGTTGTAAAAATATTAATAAGTACACGTGGAGTATAAAGGGCAAATATAAGAGCACATATTTTATAATACAAAAAATTTAAATCCACGTATAAAAAATAAATATGGAAAGAAAATTGATAAATAGTATTAAATAAAAGAATTGTATATGATGGAATATGTGAATTAAAGCACAAAAGGAACATAAAATGTAATGACCCAAATACCTGATTAGTCGTAAACTGTAGTTTCCGAAATTGATCAGTATACCCAGGGGTCAAAAATACACTCGTGGGTGAAAAATATTTTATTTGATCATTGGAAAATATAAGTTATGAATAGTCTGAGGGTAAAATTTGGAGTGAAAATGAGGTCAAATAAGTCATCAAAAGTCAAAATTAAGAAAAAATGGACCCGATTTAATTAAATAGTTGGTTGACCGTAATTTGACCGGATTATGAAAAATAGCAAACGATATCCAAAAATTTATTTTAAGATATATATAAACTCTAAATAATATTTAGGATTATTTGAAAGTGAAAACGGAATTTTACGGTAACACTGAAAATTTGATTATCTGTCTGATTTAAATGAGCTGAACGGAAAATGAACTCCGATTGAGTTGAAATTTTTTGTGTAGACATATAAAAATATTTTATGAATTATGGAATCAAATTTGGATAAAATTGAGCTTGGTAAGTGAGAAAAATAATTTATAATGTATAATTGAGCCTAAATGGGTTGAGCTTTGTTTGGCCCAAGCCCACCCAAACTTACCCACTATATAAGACCCAGAATTGCAGAATTCTCTAGATAGAATTTTGATTAATCTTCTTCCTCTTTCTTTCCCTTGTTTTGTCGTGTCATGCCCTCTTTTCTTTTCTTCAAAATTTCTTCATTTTCCTTCAATTCTTACACCAAATTCAACCACCCAAAATTAATTTCAACCTCTCTAATAGCTAAGAGAAGTTTTATTCTTCATTTGGGAGGCTAAAGTGGAAGAAAATCAAAGGAGAAAGTTTAGGATTTTAATTTGAGGTAAGAAAAATTTATTGTTTTAAATTAATTTAATTGTTCAAATAGGTAATTTAAGATATGTAGATAATAATTATGAAATTTATTTGAGATAAGGAAGTAACTTAATGGTGGATTAATGAAGAAAAAAATTAGTCCATGGTAGGTTCAAAGCAAGGTGAAGGATCTTCCAAAGGAAAGGAAAAGGAAAAGGAAGATTAGGAAGGCCTAAAATAAGGAATTAAGGTTAGTGATTCCTTAATTTAGTTATTTCCATTAATTAAGTATAATTTAGGGTTATGGAAATTTAGAAATTTGTGTATTTTGTATGTAATTATTAAATTAATGCTTAAAATATGATTAATGGATTGTGAAAAGTGAATTATAATGATTAATTTATATTAAAAAAATTAATTAGTGGAAATTGTAAAATGTGACCTTATTATGTGAAAAATGAATATTAATGAATAAATACATTTAGTGTAATATTATGATATATATGGAATAATGAATGTATTAATTAGTGAAATGAATAATTAGAAATTGAAAGAAAAATTTTAATGATGAAAATTAAATATAGAAAAAAAATAAAAAAATAAAAAAAATAAAAAAAATGAAATTAATATTTTCTTTGCTAAATAAATGAAAATTTAGTTATGAAATGTAAGAGAATATGATTTTAAGTATGTAGACATTTATTTAAAATTTTTAAATTAAATATTGAATATTTTTCTATTTATTGATGATATTATGTATGAAATGAAAAATAATGAATAAAATATATTTAGTGAGTTTATAACTCAATTGATATATTAGAATGAAAAATGTGAAAAAAATTTGGTAATAATAAAATTGTTATGAAAGAATAAATTATTAAGTGATTGATAATGTAAAAATAATGAAATTTATGGTTTAGTAGAAATTGAATTGAAAAAAATAATATAACGCACTTAGTTATTTTTCTGATGGTTAAATCTAGCTCAGGATATAATTGGCTAGTCATAGGGACACTATTACCGCGGTGCAGGTCATAGCAACTCGCTCATGTAGGCCAATGATGATCTACTTCAGTGATTGTAATTCAATGATCCAGTGTACAATATAGTGTTCGAGTGATCTTTCGGGATTACTTTTTAGTGTAGTGGACTCTTGGGGTCCACGTCCCATGTATCCGGTCCGAAGATTTTCTATCAGATTGAAACTAGAGGCAAGTGTGAATAAAGTGATTAAAGTGATAATTATAAATAAAATATAAGAAAAGTGATTAAAATGAAAAATAAGTGAAAAATGAAATAGGTGAAAAATATAAGAAAAATAATGAAAGTGTGAAATACAAGATAAATGAAATATATATATATATATATATATATATATATAATAAAGTTGAAAAATGAAAAATAAGTGGAAGATACATATTAAATTGTGTAGTAAAGATAAATAATCAAATAAATAAATGAAAAATAATAATATTAGTGGCAAAAGTGTAAATAATATATAGTTAATGACATAATTGTAAATAAGTGGAAATTTAGGAATTTAAGTGACATTTGTAATGAATTAAAAAAGAAAAAGAATTGAAAAGAAGAAAGAAAAGAATGATTAAAAAAATTGATAAAATTAATTAAAATATTAAATAGCGAATGAAGAGTAATTAAAAATAATAAAATGAATTATATATATTAATGAGAAAAATTGAATAGTATATTAAAAATAAAATTGCATGAAAATATAATTAGTGAAAATTTTTAGATTAGTAGTTACCACTGAGCATAATAATGCTCAGCACGTAGTTATTTGACTGCGTGCAGGTAGTAGCGGAAAAGGCAGGAGCAAGTATGCGAATTTTGGGAGCTGACAGAAGAACAAAATTGTAATAGGATATTACTAATAATGACGTGTATATGTATACATAGATATGAAGTTGTAAGAATGAAGTTTATACATATTATGACAAAATGGTATTTGTGAAGTATTATATGTGTGAAGAATGAAATGATGATTTGTGGATGAATGTAAAATATTTTTGTATTATATATGAATTGTTGTGTCCAAAAATGGGCTGTGGATTGTTTGCTTTACAGGTGGGTGTGTTAGTTTATAGCCGTTATGCTGCCGAAATTTTTTTGGAAAAATAAAAAGGATTAATTAAATAATTGATAATATTGTAATCATTAAATTAAGATAGAAATTTTTTTTTGGCATATATCGGCTATAATCGTATTTACCCACGTAACGTACGTATAAAGTAAGTGTTATAAGGGTGTTACATAAAAACAGTAAAATATAAAAGTGACAGATAATTCGAACTTTTTTATTTGAAAAATAGTCAATTATACTGGAGAATATCACTTAAAGGAACTATAAAAATTAATTTAATTAAGTACAATTTTAATATAAAAAATAAAGCGCATAAAAAAAAAGAAAGTTTAAAGAAGTAATTATATTATTAATAGATTAATTAAAAAATGCTTACTGGTTATGAAATAAATAGTATAAAATTGCATAATTATTTTAAATATTTGAATTTCATTTGTAAATAATTATTTATATATTTTATTTAATTAGTTGAAATTTTATAAATATTTTTTTGTATTATTTTTTTACCTTTGTTGATAATGTGTTGTATAACTTGAATATTAGTTATAATTTTTTTTTCTTATTTAATTTGTAGTTTATGAACATGATAAGTCACCCTGTATCGTTGTTTACTGGGCTAGAAATATAATTCAAAATCAGTTTGGTATTGATTATAAACATGATTTCTTGAAAATGATAAGGAGTAAAGATAAAATGTGTATGCAAGAACTTATAAAAAACATTAAGGAATGCAATGAGAATTGATAACACTCTCAGAACTATATTGAAAGTTATATATAGGAGTCCTAAGATAGTGATGAAAGAAAATGTTAAATTTGGTTGTATTGACATATGAAATGATTATGACATGATTGCAATGTATGAACATCATGAGATGTATGATTATTACTTGAGTTATATTGAGTTGTATATTGAAACTCAAAAAAATGAATATAAACACAAATATTGTTGTTGGACCTTCTAATGCTAATGAGAACGTGAAAATGATGAGAAAGATGCTGATGAGCTGGAAGATGATGAATGGGAGGGTTATGAGGTGGGAAGTGATAGAGTTAATACTGAGACAACTGATAATGATTCTGATATTGATGATTTTGATGAATATGAGGAGATGGAAGATGAAGATGGTGATGACGATGACGATGAAGGTTGTAACACATTAATACAGGCAACTTCCACAGGTGATTCTAGTGGTGGATATTTAAGAGGCACAAAGTGTGATCCAATCCATGTTAATCATTATGCAGAAGATAACAACATGCCAATATGAGACCCATCAAAAGAGTTCGTTAAGGGAATGATTTTTTATTCTAAAGAAGTTATCCGCGCAACAGCAAAAGAGTACTCTTTATGTCAAAATCAAGAGTATATGACTGAAGTTGTCAGACATAATACATTTGTACTGAAATGCAAAAAGAGTGAGAGTGGTTGCAATTGGATATTGCGAGCAACTAAAAAGTCAGGAGCAATATATTGCGAGATAACGAGGTATAATGGTCATCACAGTTGCATTAGTTCAGGTAGGTTTCAAGATCATAGACAAGTGGATTCACAGTTGATATGTAGCTACATTGAAGTTGTTGTCCGGGAGGTGCCATAAATTAAAATTAGTACCTTAGTGGCTAACATCCATAAGATATTCAACTATACACATTCCTATAAGAAAACATGGCTTGCTAAGTAGTTAGCCATTGGTAGGTTGTTTGGAAATTGGGATAAGTCATATCAAAAACTTCGTCAGTGGATTAGTGTTGTTATCGGTGCTAATCCTAGTTCCAATTTTGTAATTGAAGATGATGCTCATTGTATTCAAAATTATCTAGATCCAACATGTTGTGCATTCAAAATGATGTTTTGGACATTTAGACCTTGCATTGAAGGTTTTAATTTTTGTAGGTCAATACTACTTGTGGATGAAACCTTTTTATATGAAAAATTATAGAGGGTATTTATTGATTACCTATGGATTAGATGACAATAATAAGGTATTTATTTGCATTTGCCATTATTGAAAAAGAGAGTAAAGAGAATTGGAGCTGGTTTATGAATAACATTAGGTTGCATGTGACTAAGAATGAAGATCTGTGCGCAATAAGTGATCGTCATGTTGGAATAATTTATGCAATGCGACATGATTGGTGGAAAATGTGTTCTCATAGTTATTGCATTCATCATATGACAAGCAATTTTAATAAAAAAATTCAAAAATAATAAACTAAAGGAGTCGCTAAAAAAACATGTCATTTTCTTCTCATTAAATACATTATAATTTGTATATTATTGTGTCGAAGTTTAAATAAATGATTAATGTCTATTTGTGTTATGTGTATAGGGTACGAACACCAGAAGAGAAAGTTTAAAAGGGTCATGAAAAGCCTATATGAATTGGATCTTGAAACCAAAACTTGGATTGAGAGGATCCCCTTACATATGTGGACTCGCTCACATGACAAGGAAAAGCAATATGGGAGCATGACTACCAATATTTCTAAATCAGTGAATGGCATGATCAAGGAAATGCGAGGCATACATAGATTACTTCTTTAGTAAATGGGCAACTCATAAAAATGGTATATTTTTTTTGATGAAAGACAGTCAAAATATTTGAAGGATATTGTAGATAGGGCTTTGTATTATGAAGACTAACATAAGTTGTTGAATAAGAGGATGACAAGGCAAAAAAGCATTCTATGACTGCTTATGATAGAGAGAAAAAGTTTTTTTTTCTATCATTGCAGCTTATAACAATAGTAAACGTAAATGAGCAAACAAACAGGTCGTTAATTTGTTTGATCGTACATGCACATATGACAAATTTTAATCAACAAAAATACCTTGCTCCCACACAACTGCTAGTTGCTTGAGTAATGGAATCAACTATTTTCAATTTATTGTTTCATACTATATTTTGAAAAGCATATTAAAGTGTTATCAAGTCAGCTTCCAGCCTTTAGGGCACCTTGACTATTGGCCACCATATTATGAGTTGCCTTTAATTCCATATTTTAGCACAATAAGGAAAATGGGTCATCTAAGAGCATCACAAATCAGAAAAGGCATAGATACACGTGCAAATTATGCGGTCAACCTGGATATAATATTAAAACTCGTCTACATAGTAAAAGTCGTATTACTAATGCACGAAAAAATAATCATTTTTTAATTATTTTGTGTTTATATTATCATTGGTTACTAATGTGGTACATCTTTTGTTGTAATTTTTTAACTTTTCAATTATTGTATGTGAATATTGTAGGTGTAATCAAACCAAACTATAATTATAATAGGATGAGTTTCAAATAAAAGAATAAATCAAGTAGTTCAAATAATGTAGAAGTAATGGTAACATTTGACAATTGTGACAAATAATGCATACATATCTTGCATTAAATATTTTTATTCTTGAAATCTAAATTGTCGTTCACGATGCAAGCCAGCATAATTGTATATCGGTCAAGACTTAAACTGACAGATGTGATAATAATACTCTCACCGATCAGTGTACTTTTTACTCTCATAATCATTATTGAATGATGAAGGAATTATTAATACATCTTCAATTATCACATGAATGTTTGTGATTTTTACACAAATACCATTATCATATGCAAATAGTAATAATGATGTGTCATTATATGTTGTCAAATTATTTTAATATTGTGTTATCAGCTTATTGAAAAATATTAATGCATCTTCAATTATCATATGCATGCTTGTGATTTTTTTCAAGTATAGAGCCCCATAGGAGAGATGCAATATAGTATTTCCCTTCTGATCCATCATTATTGAGATTACAGTGCGTACATAGATCAGAGGTTGTTTGGTATGATCAGCTTCAGTCTCCAGCACTCATATGTTGTCAAGCATCTACATTATTACATATGGAGGAGATTGATGCTCGTATTCGAGATATGCTCCAACATACTAGATTTTTAGGAGTATCTCAATTTAGATTCTTCTAGTTGGATTGATATTTTATCACTGCACTTATCAAGTGATGAAGGCCTAAGAATTATACCTTTCACTTTCCTGAAAGAGAGATGATTATTACCTTTTAGGATGTGACTATTCATACTGGTTTACCTATTAATGGCCCACCAGTGACTGGATATAACCATTATGATTGGATGAACTTATGTGAGAGATTGTTAGGAGTCAAACCACCAAATAATGTCATTAAGGATTTGAAGTTGAACTTGAGGTGGCTCGTTGAATAGTTTCATAATCTCCCACTAGATGCAGATGATGAGACTATTCGCTTTCATACATGTGCATTCATTATGTGCATCATTGGAGGGATATTATTCGTGACAAGTCAAATTTGATATTTTTTCCTCTTATAGAAGACTTAACTATAATACATTAATACAGTTGGGGTGGAACATGTCTTGCATTGCTATATAGAGAGTTGTGTAAGGCCACATATCCTACTGCGCAACAGATTGGTGGTCCATTATTTTTGCTTCAACTTTGGGCATAAAATTGTCTACCATCAGTTGCACCTACATTGTTAGTTCAGATACCGCATGTTGGCCTACCACTAGAACTTTGGGATGTATAAACATTATTCAACTAGGATTTTGTTATATATATTTTACTAATTATTCTTTTACAGATGGAGCATTGCACGGATCACTACTGAGGTGTCCACCCATGTGTTGAAACATATAAGATACATGTTTGACTTAATCGAAAATGATGATGTATTTATTATTTTTTCTATGTCTTTCTTTAAATATATATATATATATATATATATATATATATATATATACATATATTTTTTTACTTATAGTATAATAATATTTATTAGTTCTTTACATACACTAAAATCATATGGGAGCCGTATACAAATTATATTCTATAGATTCTTCCAGCTGACTATTTGGATGGCCAACACATCTGTCGATTTGTGTCCCCTTAATATGTTATCACATTGTGGAGTGGCACCATTCAAATTGAGTGTTACGGCAGTTTGGACTTCAACAATCCATTCCAAACCATCTATTGCAAATAGATGAGATTCACTCCACTGATTTGTGATCTAGGGATGCAAATTGGCCTTGTCAACTTTTTAGATGGATTGTCATGTGGAATGCATCATTACAACGTGTTTATAATGTCAGTGCATCAGTAGAAAGACTTCATTATCATTCTCAGTATATGGAGTGGTATCGACGTGTAACGCGGTGATGGATTTCTCCAATAGGCGGTGTTCACAAAGTAGTAGCGAGTTCTTTTTTTTTGTTCAACCATATTATAATCATAAATAATATATTTGAATTATATTGAGATTAATAGTTTATTTTTTTTATTAATGTCTTTTCCAGTTGGATCATATTGAACATATTCGTTTAAGCAATGAGTTGATGAAATCCATTGAATTAATGATAGTATGTTTTGTGTTGTTGAACAATAATGTAGACTTATTTTCATGTCGGTACCCCAACCTTCGCAGTCTCAACCATCATTTTCAGATGCCGAAATTGATAAATAAGCTGATATTGGTCAACCACAGCCAGTCTGATGCAGGTTTCGATCACGAAATTTTCTTGAATATCAACATAAAGTTTCCATTATTCCTTCATCTTCTACATGTGTGCCTGTAGTATTGAACATATTCGTTTAATCAATGATATTGATGAAATCCATCGAATTAATGATATCATATTTTGTGTTATTCAACAATAATGTAGACTTATTGTCATACCGCCACCCTAACCTTCTCAATCTCAACCACCATTTTCAGATGCTGAAATTGATGAAGAAGCTTATATTGGTTAACCACAACTAGTCCGATGCAGGACTCGATCACAAAAATTTCTTGAACGTGGACATGATGTCCCATTATTCTTTCATCTTCTACATGTATGCTTGTACCATTATCTATTACCTATCATGGTCAACAACCTTACAATTATACCGGTCTACATTTAGATTTGATGTCTGGTCCATCACAAACATGTGCATCAGACACTCCTGGGCCATCCCAGGTGAGAACATCCCATTCTTCATATTAACAGCACATGACTTCAATCTTACGAGACTCATCACAATCAAATCCTTTATCTGTACCTTTTGGACATTGGTCTCACTCTTCCTCTCCATGGCTTACACTGCATACAACGGGTCCAACATTTGGAAGTATGTTGTCTGAGTCTCATACTCTGGAAGAAGAAACAAATAACACATATGAAGATGTTGGGATAAATCGATTAATTGGAACAACATTTAGAAGACAACGACTTAGACATAACAGAAGACTACCGACTTGTGGCACAGGAGGACATATTGAAAGATACTGATACTTTTTTTAGTTTTGTATATCAATTGGATCTATGCTATTTATTTTTTTAGTGTTATATATAATTTTAACAAAATTATGATATTTTGTATTGTTATATATAATTTTAACAGAAGTTGAAAAAATTAACTACAAAAACTAAGGTAATTAAAAATAAATTAAAAATAATTAATTTTTAAACATAAAATAGTTGACAATTATTGTTTATAAACTAAAAAGGATGGACTAGTGCGTAAAAACTTAATTGGTTCGGATTTGTAAGTTTTAAAAAAATATATATACAAAAGTGTTGTTCTTTGAAAATAAAAAAATAAATTGACATATTTGAAGACTAACACTTACATTGCTTTTTTTTGAAAGTTATATATATATATATATATATATATATATATATATATATATATATATATATATATATATATATATATATATATAACATAATTGAGGTGCGAGTATCATCATTTTTTGAAAAATAAAAAAAAACACAGTATGATCGACTTTATATGTGTTGATCATATTGTATGTCATACGCCGCTTGTTTGACTAGCGATCATTTGTGCGTGAAACTCAACGTGGCAAAAAAAATCATAAATAAGGAAATAAGTTTGGTTTCGGTATATATTGGTAAATTTTTTTATTTTTTTCACTTATTTAAGTAAAAACCCCAAAGTTGAGAAGGTGATAATGAAAGAATAAGAACATGGCTTGAATGTGTTTTACCTGTGTTATTTAGAGTGCGACCTTCCGAGGTTTCGTTTGACTGTGTGCTTGAGTGATCAATTGGTTTTTATTTTTTCCAATGATATTTTTTCTAGAATAAACCATAGGCTTTAGATTACTTCGATTTTTAAGCAGTCATAGTATTTATTTTTTTGACAAACCAATATTAGGAATTGATTCATTAGGCTTAATTTTTGTATTATGGGAGACATTAATATGAAGAATCATATTTGATAAAAAAATCACTAATATCCCATAAATTTGATTCCACTAATTGCTCCCCCTAAAGCAAATTTTTAGTAAAAAATTGAGTATTTTCCAAAAAAGAAATATCTATAGTTGTGTGAATTTTTTATAAGGGTAATAAAATATTTGCAAGCCTTTTTTATTATGAGTGTATATTAAGAAAACACATTTTTTCTGCTCTTGGGTCCAATTTAAATTGTGACTTTTTTGGAATATACACATATGCAGTGCAACCAAATATTTCAAAAGTATTTCAGAATCAATTTGAAAAATTGGAAAAAAAACTTTTTAAGCATTCTAACGGAGTGTTGTACGTTAAATTTTTTATGAGCATTGTGTTGATCAAATAGGAGGTAGTCCAGACAACATCTCCCCAAAGATATTTTGGAATATTCATGTAAAACATCATAGCCTTTGCTACTTCTAACATGTGCTTATTTTTTTCTTTCAGCTATTTCATTTTATTTATGAGTGTCAAAATATGAAGATTGGTATAAAATGTCATTTTCCTTTGAAAAGTTTTACATAACTTTATTAAAACACTTTGTTCCAATATCATATCTTAAAATACAAATTTTTGTTTGAAACTGATTTTCAATCATTTTGTAAAACTCATAAATTTTTTTTCCACTTCAAATTTTTCTTGTATCAAGTAAACTCAATAAGTGTGAGTATGATCACATATAAAAGTCACAAACCATCTTTTCCATAAAAATAGTGGTTACTCTTAAATGTCTCCAAACATCATTATGGAAAAGATAAAATGGTTTTGGGATTCAAAGAAAGTAACACAACAATTAAAATCCCTAGATACTTTGCTGAGGGGTAAGAGATTATAAGTAAGCTTAAGAACAAATTATCATGTTTTGACATCAAAATTAGACCTCTTATCTTTAAGAATGTTTATATAAGTTTTGCAACCAAACACTCGTAAATAATCATAGGAAATATTTTTTTTCTGACTATACTTTTTCTAGAACATCTAGCTTTAGAAGGACATAAGATGAAAGATTCAACACATATGCAACTTGTGTAAAACTTATCTCCAAAATATTTTATAAAACTTTGCATTGAGAGTAAATGTCTAACTTTCTCCATCGAAATTCTGTTAACCCTCTCAGTCAAACTATTAAACTGTGGTATTTTTGGAGCCGTTGTCTAATGCTAAAATCATGCTATTTGTAGTAGACATTAAACTATCTAGTGTATTCTTCATCATTGTCTATTTGGATGCATTTTAACTCTTTTCCATTCTCTCTTTCAACTGAGACATGAAATTATTTAAAGATATTTAACACTTGATCCTTTGTCTTTAAAGTATATACCATATCTTTTTGAATGATCATTAATAAAAGTCACAAAGTACTGAGCACCACCGAGTGACTTTGCCATTAATACATATAAATCTGAATGGATCAAATCTAACACATTATTCATTATGGAAGGAGGAGAACTCTTAAATGCAACTTTATTTTTCTTTGAGCTAGACAGTCTACACATTTCTCCAAATACACTTCATCCACTCTAGACAACTTCTTCTTCCTGACTAGGCTAGTCATTTAATTTCTCATTCAAGTTGTCAAGTCTTTTATACCATAGTTCAACTACACCATCTTTCTCTACATCATTTACTATGTCATTGTAAATTTTTGCATGCATCACATACAAGGTAGCATACCTTGTACCTCTGGTCACCACTAAAAAACTTTTGATGAGCTTCCACTAGTTATTAAAGAATATGCATCATCTAGTTTCCTTGTAAAGACCAAGTTTAGGGAAATATATGAAATATGTCTGACATATCTCAGGACTAATCTGATATCATTTCTAGTCTCCAAACAAACATATCATCTGCCAACAATTTTTGATAGATTATCATTTTCCATTAGTACAATGCCAAAATCTCCTATTGTTTAAGATAATAAGAATTATTTTTGAGACGTGACATGAATGGTTGCACCATTATCAATCACTCAGCTAGTCTTGTTGAATGTAAAATTGATAGTATCATTACAAATGATATTGAACTCATTCATAGTATTTATCTTTTCATCATCACTACTGTCATCTTTTTTCACTTCCTTGCCTTTCTTTTCCTTTTTGAACTTTTGATAATATTTCTTGATATGAGCCTTTTTTTTGTAGTGATGACATTTAACGTTGATATATTTGTTTGACTTTTCTCTGCTCTTTCCTCTAGGCTTTTGTTGCATAAACTAGTTCTTTCCTCTATAATTTATAATTAGAACATCTTATTGTGATGAATAAGATGAACTTTATGATATCTTTCTCATTTCTTCATTCATGATATTACTTTTAATAGATTCCAATTAACTATATCGTTAGGTGCAATATTAGTGATTGAAATTTTTAAAGTCTCTCATGATTCTAGTAGAGAACCCAATACCATTAGAGTAAATTCTTCATCATCCAGATTTATGATCATTCTGGACAACTTGTCTATAATCTCTTGCATCTCATTCCAATGGTCTGTTATGGAAGTCTCTTCTTTGTATCTCAACTGCGTTAATTTTATCAAATAAAACAATTTACTATTGGTTATCTTTGATACGTGCAACTGTTTAAACTTATTCCATAGCGTCTGGACATGAGTTTCATTGCAAATATGATTATACACATTTTTTTTGATGAACTATCGAATGTAGTCATACACCTGCTCGTGCTCAAACTCTCACTCCTCATCTGTCTTGCCATTGGATTTAGTTGTAGTAAACACTGATAAATGCATTTTTATTACAAATAGGATATTCTTCATCTTGGTTTTTCATATGTGGTAATCTGTGCAATTTAAGCTGATCATCTTATTGTCATTTGTCTCCATTGTGAGACTCTTTCAACTGACAATAATCTCAATAAAATCTTTTTCTAATGTGGAAGATCAATTAACACTGCAATCACAGATCATACTAAAAATTTTATGGGACTGACTTTGATACTACTTGTTGGGCATAGTGGGTAAAACATAAAAATAAATGCAAAATAAAAATAATCAGCAAAAATTAATTCCAAAAATTTAATATGATTCACCATTTTATTTGGGTTATGTCTATTAGATAAACGCCGAATAATTTTTAATCCCCTAATAAAATATTACATTGGTAGCTTATTTACTAACCGCGAAAGTTTATCGTCACTAACAAAATTAGACGAACCTGTTGCAAATGCTTGTTTTCCATCGGTAATCTCTCATTTTTACCAACAAAATATTACATGCTTTTTGTTGACAGATTTGTAAGTCAATATTGCACCATTTTCTTGTAGTGAGTGGCTGAGTGCCAAATACAAAAATGGAAAAGTATAATTTTTTTTTGTTTTTGAATTTTTCTCAATTATGTATAATATTTTCTTGTTTTAATGTATTTTTCTTATATTCACATCTTTCAAGGATTTTGTGACGAGAATTGATGTACTATCATTTAGTGGCATTTTTCTAATATACACATTGTAGCAGTTGTAGATTTTACAAGCTGTCTCACATAGGTATTAAGTATTGGAAATTTATCATTTAGTGTTATTGTAGCAACATCACATTAATTCTCATCGGTAAATATCTTTTGATGAGGCCCATATGTTCTCCAACCGATAAAACAAATTACTGACATTAATGAATTATTTCGCACTTAATTCTCATTCTTTTGAGGTGTAAAGATAATTTGGAAGTGAATCATTGGACTTGTCTGGTCTTTTGTCTTAAGAAGACAAAAAAAAAGTAAAGTAAGAATAGGATGATATCCCCGACTTATACTTAAACTGTGAGACAAACCATTTGTCTTGAACTTCTATGATTTGTAATTTTTTCTCTGAAGGATAAATTTATTTTGCATCTTAAGGCATTTAATGCCTTGTGAGCTAATGATAGATGAAATGTTTTGTACAAGTCTAGCTTGCTAGTTCCTCTCAAATTTTTGAAAAAGCTCACAAATTAATTGCATATTGAGATAAATGAGCTACGTACTTTCATTCTCAAGCTCTGCTATGTCAAAAGTAAATAAAACCTTTTTTTTATGGGAGATGTAAGAAACATTAGTTCGAAATCAATGATTATTTTTTTTTAATTTAAGAGAGTGATTGAAATTGTTGTTATATGTCAAAAAAATGAATTTATTTTTTTATTTATTTAATTGACTGATTTTATAATTTTTTATCAAATTATTTTTTCCAAATCTATTTCTAAAAAAATATCCTTATATTTATTTGTTTTTCTCCAAAAATAATCTTTAAAATTCAAAAAAATAAAAAATATTTTCTAAAAAATATTTTTTACAACCGCAATATCGAACCACGACTAAATATATCACATGTGTATATTTCAATCGCATAGATAATAAAAGTGATGTTATCATCTTTAGTATTTGGGAGATTTTTTTTGAAATAAGTATCGTGAGAGATTTTAAAATTCCATGTATGACACAAATCTATTTATCAGAAACTTTGATTAAATATATGCCATCTTAGGATATTAGCAAAGAGTAATGAATTATTCAATCTATATGAGATTTTTTGAAAATTTTTTTTTGAAAGATGTGAAAACTAAGAAAAAGGAAAGATCGATCATTATTTAAGTTGAATATTATTTATAATGAGTAATTGCTGATTAATTAATTGTGTTTTTGTATGCATGCGATAAAGCATAATTAGTAGTATATGCCACTGATTTATTATTTGAGAAGCTATATATATTTGTAATAGTTTATACCAAAAATATTTTACTAAAAACTCCATTATCTCAACTTTCTTACCTATGAATATTGTGTAATAAAAAAGAGGTGGTTGGTCCCATATGAGATTTTGAAAAATGGACATTTCACTCATGGGAATCATCTTGTT
Source organism: Triadica sebifera (assembly GCA_023653625.1). NCBI lineage: Eukaryota > Viridiplantae > Streptophyta > Magnoliopsida > Malpighiales > Euphorbiaceae > Triadica > Triadica sebifera. The sequence goes on from CM042902.1 coordinate 30,942,140, forward strand.
TTGTATTGAATTATTAAAATAGAAAAATGAAGAATATATGATAAATTGTGTAGCAGTTGCTATAATCTCGGTTGTGTTGGTAGCCAAATTTTTTGAAAATTTTGGTATGGATCCCACTACATATAAAATAAAAAAAAAAGTCAAAAGTTGCGGCAATTCAATTTCGAATTGAATTCCTCCAACCAATATTTTTTACTTTTTTGATTTGTATTCACACTGAATATTTTTTCTATAAATAGGTAGATTTTCTTTTATTTGAATCACAACAATCTCAATTCATTTGAGAGAATTTGAGAGAGAGTTAGATTTTTGGAATTTTTTCCAAAAATTAGGCAGTGACAAAAATAGTGAGAAAAATATTTTGGGGGTATTTTTAGAAAACACTTGTGTGCTACTATTTTTGGGTTTATCTTAAAATTATTGTATTACCTTTAGCCTGTGTCTAGGAAAGACTCTTTTCTTGTACCCATTAATTTTTTATTAGTGGAAAAAAAATATTCAGAGTGTTGTCCGTGGACATAGCCCAAATTAAAGGGTGAATCATGTTAAATTGTTGGTGTTATTTTTGCTTATTATTTTATTTCACATTGATTTGTGTTATTTTATCCGTTGTACCCAACAAGTGGTATCAGAGTCAGCCTGTCAATCTTATAAAATTCTTAGTATGCTATGTGGTTGCAGTATTGAATGATCTTCCACATCAGAAAATATTTTATTAGTTTACTGTCAGCTGAGGAAGTCTCATTTTGTTTTAAAATGGAGACAAATGGCACCCAGATGATCAACTTAAATGACACAAATTACCACATATGGAGAAGCAAAATGAAGGATCTCTTATTTGTGATGAATATGCATCTGTCGGTGTTTACTACAACTAAACCCGAAGGCAAGAGAGATGAGGAGTGAGAGTTTGAGCACGAGCAGGTATGCGGTTACATCCAACAATTTGTCGAAGACAACGTGTAAAACCACATTTGCAATGAGACTCATGCTCAGACGCTATGGAACAAGCTTGAACAGCTTTACGCGACAAAGACAAGTAACAATAAATTGTTTTATTTGACAAAGTTGACGCAGTCGAAATACAAGGAAGGAACTTCCATAGCAGATCATTTAAATGAGATACAAGGGATCATGGACCAGCTATCCAGAATGAGCATAAAGCTGGATGATGAAGTATTTGCTCTGCTAGTATTGGGCTCTCTGCCAGAGTCATGAGATACTTTGAAGATTTCAATAACTAACACTGCACCTAACGGTGTAGTCAATATGGAGTATGTAAAAAGGAGTATCCTGAATGAAAAATGAGATGGAGATCACAAAACTCATCTTCTTCATTACAATCAGATGTTCTGGTTACTGACTACAGAGGAAGGAGCCAGTCTAGACAACAAATGTCTAGAGGAAAGAGCAGAGGCAAATCAAATAAATATGGCAATATTGAATCCCATTACTGCAAAAAGAAGGGTCATATCAAGAAATACTCCAGAAAGTTTAAAAAGGACCAGAAAGGCAAGGAAGTAAAACGAGATGACAGCAGTGATGATGACATAACAAATACCATGAACGAATTCAATATCGTTTGTTATGATACCATCAATTTCACATCCCATGAGACCAATTGGGTAATTGATAGTGGCGCTACCATTCATGTCACGTCTCAGAAGGAATTCTTGTCACCTTATACAACAGGAGATTTTGGCGCTGCGAAGATGAAAAATGATAATCTGTCAAAAGTTATTGGCAAAGAATATGTTTGTCTGAAGACTGTGAATGGTACCAGATTAGTCCTGAGAGATGTTATACATATTCCAGACATTCGTCTGAATTTGATCTCTCCACAAAAACTCAATGATGCAGGTTTCTACAGTACCTTCTCAAAGAACCAATGGAAGCTTACCAAAGGTTCCATGGTGGTGGCTAGAGGCACAAGGCATGTTACCTTGTATGTGATGCATACGAAGCTCTCCAACGATACTGTGAGTGCTGTGGAGAAGGACAGTGCTACTAAATTATGGCATAAACGACTCGGCCATATGAGTGAGAAAGGGATGACTACCCTTGTCAGAAGGAAGATGTTGCCCAGAATGGATGAATTGCATTTGGAGAAATGTGCTGACTGTTTAGCAGGAAAGCAAAACATAGTTGCTTTCAAGAGTTTCCCTCCTTCCATAATGAAGAATGTGTTAGATTTGGTCCATTCAGATTTATTTGGGTCAATGCCAAAGTCATTGTGTGGTGCTCAATACTTTGTGACTTTCATTGATGACCATTCGAGGAAGACATGGTGTATACTTTAAAAACAAAAGATCAGGTGCTAAATGTCTTTATAGAATTTCATTCCTCAATTGAGAGACAGACTGGGAAAAAGTTAAAATGCATCCGGACAGATAACGGTAGAGAATACATCGGACCGTTTTGTTGCCTAGATATTGAGTCAAGAAGGGGGGTTGAATTGGATATTAAAAATTTAACTTTAAAATGCGGAATGGAAAGTTAAGTTTAGGAGGGATAGAAAAATTTGACACAAGGATTTTTATAGAGGTTCGGGTGTTAACAAACCCTACTCCTCTCCCCAATCTCAATTGCGAGTTTCACTAACATACTAAGTGTTACGATGGAGTTTTACAAACTTACTCCCAACTATGGTGTTTCTAACAATGGCTCACACCTAACCCAGAAATTCGTTGTGTTTTGATGACTCACACAATAACCAATTTCTTGTATTTTATAGACTCATAATAACTTTTACATTGTGTTTTACAGGCTCACACAAACAACATTTACCTTGTGTTTTACAGGCTCACACAAACAACCTTTCTTTGTGTTTTAGAGGCTCACACAACTAACCCTTACAAGTGTTCTACTCTTAACCCATAAATATCCAAAACTCACTTGAGTAAATGATTACAGAGAGAAACACTTACAAATCTTTATTGCTCAATAAATGATGAGCAAAAAGATTTTTATAGAGAATAAATATCAAATGCACAAACTGGCTTACAACAAGATTTTGATTCAAAATATTTTCAATTCTCTTGTTCTTTTGTTCTCCTTGTTCACTTTGTTGTTCTGGATGCATAAATGACTTGCATTTATACTTCCATAGCAAATTATAGCTGTTACAATGCATTTAATATGAAACTAGCCGTTGCATCAACCCTAATAATTGCGCCTGATATTTTTCTCTTTCATCTTTCACGGTCGTGACTGTTCTTCCAAGTCGTGACTTGAGTGGTGACCTTGGTCGTGAAGCATTTTGGAAGGTTTTGAAATGTTTGTTCATGGGTGTGACATTTTATCTTCACGGGCATGACAACCTTCCAAGCTGTGGTCCAAGTGATGACTTTGGTCATAAATCTCTCTAGAAGAATTTGTCATGTCTTTTCACGGGCGTGACTGAAATGTTCATTCACGGTTGCTATCTTCCTTCATGGTCGTGAACTTTAAATGTTGGTTTGTTGGCGCTAGGCTTCATCAGGGCGTAACACATGAGGTCACGGGCGTGAACATGCTACTTCTTTAATTTTATCTTTTTAAGATTTATATTCCATTCTTCGTTCTTACTATCATATTCCATACCTTGTTCAATAGACTTAGATAACAAGTATGTTAAATACATTATTGCTATTTTATTTATTAGCATCAAAATGACAGAAATACCCCTTAAGGTTCAACAATCTCCCCCTTTTTGATGGTGACAAATAATCTAGCAATATGTGCTTTTGAGAAGTCTCCCCCTCAAAAGATGCTTAGGATAAAAAATGCTGAAGTGCAAAAATTGTAAAAAAAATGATGAAGTGTAGTATCAAAATAGACTTTCTAGTTTTAAGTATATGCAAGTTATATGCAAAGTATATCCAATGTATACCAAAATTTTTTTTAAAGCATAAAGTATATGTAAGGTATATTTAGAGTATATCAAGTGCATATTTATTTATGTAACTTGCATCAAGGTATATACAAAGTATACTTAAGATATATTTTAAGGTGTATAAAGCTCATATACTTGCATATCCATTTTGAATCAAAATTTAAGTATTGCACTTAACTTAAAACTTAACTTTAAACAATATATTACTAGTTTCTCCCTTTTGATTCAAAATTAAGTATTGCTTGCACTTCACTCAATATATTGCTAGTTTCTCCCCCTTTTGTCATCAACAAAAAGAATATCAATAAAGATAAACCATAATGGAAAACAAAACAAATATATTAATTATGAAAGAGAAGTACAAACACAGAAGTAATTAAAAATCAGAAAGGAAATTAAAATTTCCTACAAACAAACAAGCATAATAGGCTAACATAAACATTTAGCCTAACATCTAATCGGATATCCTATCTCTAAGATGAGCAAATTTTGCCTCAAGGCTGTCCATCCGAGGCTCCATGAAGTCTTTGAGGTTCTCTAACCTCTCGTCCATCAAAGCCTGCAACTGCTCAAATCGTGGTGCCAGGAGGTCAACCATTTGCTGAGCCAAATTTAGTTTGGAAGCCGAGGATTGTCCGATGTCCTGCTTAACCTCAGGAGGTGCCACCTCAACTTGAGCCCTCTTCTTCTGCTGAATTCCTTGGAGGCCAACTTTGAAGTCCTCCAAGTCATTTTCTTCCCAAATGATCTCACTAGTAATGTTGATGAAACGGTAATAGATGTTGTTTTCAAAGACAATTCAAACAACCGCTCCCATCTTGATGAAGGACTCAACGTCCAATCGGTCTCGAGGATGCCCTGGGATGAGGTTGTAGTGATATGCATCCAGATTCAAATATCTGAGCTTCAAGGCAATGTGGGTCGCATACCCACCAATCAGTATGTCTCCGGAGGGCTTAGTGGCAATTGACAGGAGATGGTTCGCAAACCATCGAGATAGAGCCACTGTGAGGCCTCTTCGGGCCATCTCCAGGAGAAAAAGCTCAGACTTCCGAATTATGCCATTGCTATCTCCTCGGGCAAATATGTTATAGGTCAAAAACCTATGCAAATACTTGTGCATTGGGGATCGAAGATGAGTGCTCTTCGTCTTTTTAACATCCCAGCTGCAATCTAGACCAAAGTGAGTCCATGCCTGAGTAGCATAGAACTCCACTTCATTGTCAATCAGGATGCCATCCGAGGAAAGATTAAATAAATCTCCGAATTTTATGGCAGAGATGGTGTTAGGATTCTTGCATAATTGAAACTTCACCGTGCCAGTAGATGATACGTGCAGAGTGCTCAAAAACTCCAAGGTGGGCTCCTTCAAAGTGGGTTGATGAATGTCAACAAATTCCTTCAAACGATAGGCCTGGAGTTGCTCTGTCATTGTTGTCTCAAGACCGAGAGTACGAACTGTTTTCCACTCAAATTATCTTAAGGAAATAAGTGGCCTTTTCTTGAGCACAGAGTACCTAGGATGGCAATGCTCTGGAATGATGTTCATAAGGTAATCCATGTACCTTCTAGGAGCATGAGATTTCTTCCTAGTACCCTTAGATGAACCAGTTTTCATCTTGATTGAAAGGATGAAACTTTTGAAGAGAGAAAAAGTTTGACAGAAATTTGAGGAAAACCCTAAGGAAATATGATTTCTGATGATGGAAGAGTTTTTTGAAGGTATTTATAGATGAAATTTGTGGTTAGGCGGCCGGAATCTTCAATGTGACATTCAATGTGGATAAATGAGAGAAGTTACAAGAAGTTGTAGAGTTGAAATATGAAAAATAACGGTAGAACCATTATATAGCCGACATCTTCACGGGCGTGAAAACGTAGTCATAGGCGTGAAAAACGTAGTCACGGTTTGCTGAAAGGATACTTTACCTATGAAGAAAGGCGTGAAATTGATCACAGTCGTGACATTTGAAGGTCATGGGCATGAATGATGAACTATCACGGTGGTAAAAAATGAGTCATGGGCGCGAAGCATTGAATTTCACTACTTATGACCGTGAAACAAAGCGTGAACGCTTCTGTTAGTTTTTTTGGTGAAAAGGTTCACAGTCGTGAAAAAGCGTAACGGGTGTGAACAAAGGTTTTCACGGGGGTGAACGATGTTGTGAATATAGTCTTCACTACTTTAAGCCATGAACCATGTCATGAAGCAAGTCCTGAAAGCTACTGGTTCTATTGACAATTTAGTTCACGGTCGTGATCATATGTCACGGGCGTGAATTGCCTAAAATTCTCAATAAATAAAATTAAGTCTAAAACAAGACTAAAGCATTTCTATGAAGATTCTATCCCTTATAACATAAATTTCCATCAAATTAACTACCTTATATCTAGTAAGATGAGACAAAAACAAGATTATCAATTAAGATTTAGCAAATTGGCAATCACAAAGTTAATCCATCAATCATACCAAGCTCTTTTCTTATGAAATTAAATCTTTCCTTATTTAGAAACTTAGTGAAGATATCTGCCAATTGATTATCTGTGCTTATAAATTCCAATACAACATCTCCATATTGAATATAATCTCTAATAAAATGGTGTCTAATGTCAATATGCTTACTTCTAGAATGTTGAATGCGATTCTTAGAGAGATTTATTGCACTTGTATTGTCACATCTAATAGGTATATGGTTCATACTATGACTATAATCCTTAAGTTGCTGTTTCATCTAAAGGATTTGTGTACAACAACATCCTGCTGCTACATACTCTGCTTTAGCAGTAGAAAGAACAACCGAAACTTGTTGCTTGTTAAACCAAGAAACTAAGCATTCTCCAATAAAGTGACAAGTACCTGAAGTACTTTTTCTATCTAAAGACTACCAGCATAATCTACATCTGAATATCCTACAATGTAAAAGGATGAATTTTTAGGATACCACAAACCTAGATGCAATGAGCCATGTAAATATCTTAGAATTCTTTTTACTGCATTTAAATGAGACTCTTTTGGACATAATTGAAATCGTGCATATAAGCATACACTATACATTATGTCGGGTTTAGAAGCAGTAAGATATAAAATGATCCGATCATACCTCTATAGAGTTTTTCATTAATGCTCTTACCCTTTTCATCATTGTCCAGTTTTGTTGATGTGCTCATTGGAGTCTTAGCATTCTTGCATCCTTCCATTCCAAATTTCTTAAGTAATTCTTTGGCATATTTGGATTGATTGATGAATATGCCCTCATTGCTTTATTTTATTTGTAGACCAAGGAAATATTTAAGCTCACCCATCATGCTAATTTCGAATTCCCTAGTCATACACTTAGCAAACTCTTGACAAAGCAATTCATTAGTAGACCCAAATATGATATCATCAACATAAATTTGAACAATTAGAGTATCATGCTTACGCTTTTTAATGAATAATGTAGTGTCAACATTCCCTTTTGTAAAGTTATTTTCTAAGAGAAAAGAACTTAGTCTTTCATACCAAGCTCTTGGGGCTTGTTTCATACCATATAAGACTTTTGAAAGTTTAAAAACATGATTAGGAAAATCATAGATTTCAAAACCTGATGGTTGTTCTACATAAACTTCTTCTTCTATATAACCATTTAAAAAGACACTTTTCACATCCATTTGAAAGAGTTTAAAATTCATGTGGCATGCATATGCTAAAAGTATTCTTATGGCTTCTAATCTAGTTACATGAGCATAAGTCTCATCATAATCTATTCTTTCTTCCTGATTATATCCTTTTGCAACTAATCTAGCCTTATTCCTAGTTATTGAATCTTGTTCATCTAATTTATTTCTAAATACCCATTTGCTACCTATAATTTGATGATCCTTAGGTCTAGGTACTAAGGTCCATACCTTACTTCTCTCAAATTGGTTGAGTTCCTCTTGCATTGCAATCACCCAACTTTCATCATTAAGAGTCTCATCAACATTTTTAGGCTCAATTTGAGAAATAAAAGCAAGGTCAGAGGCTAAATGTTTGAAATGAGATCTAGTACTTACTCATATTGAAGGATCACCAATGATTTGCTCTTTAGGGTGATCTTTTGTCAATCTCCATTCCTTTGGGAGCTATTGCCTGTTTTTCTTTTGAGCTTGAGGTAGAGAGTCATCTTGATGTGAATCTTCTTGATCATTTTCTTCTTTTCCATTTTCAAGATCAAGTCTTTCCATGCTACCTACAACATCATCAAGAGCACAACCTTTCACAAGATCAAGTCTACTAGATTCATTAAAAACAACATGCATAAATTATTCAATAGTTAATGACCTTTTATTAAATTCTCTATATGTTTTGCTAGTTGTAGAGTATCTTAAAAAGATACCTTCATTAGATTTAAAGGCAAATTTTCCAAGGTTGTCCTTGGTATTCAATATGAAGCACTTGCATCCAAATACTCTAAAGTATGATATCAAGGGCTTTCTTCCATTCCATAGCTAAAATGAGTTTTTGTTTAAAAAGGTCTTTTGAAAACTCGATTCGAAATATAACAACCAGCATTTATGGCTTCTGCCCAAAAGTAAGTTGGTAGACCATACTCATTGAGCATTGTTCTATCCATTTCAATCAAGGTTCGATTTTTCCTTTCAACTACCCCATTTTGTTGAGGTGTCCTAGGAGATGAAAAATTCTGTGAAATGTCATGTTCAAGACAAAAACTTTCAAAATTTTCATTTTTAAATTCTTTTCCATGGTCACTTCTTATTTTTGAAATGCAATATCCTTTTTCATTTTGAACTCTTTTAGCAAAGTTTTTGAAATTTTCAAAAGCATCACTCTTTTGAGCTAAGAAAATTATCCAAGTAAATCTAGACTAATCATCTACGATGACAAAGGCATAATGTTTACCTCCTAAGCTTGCAATTCTAGTAGGTCCAAATAAATTTAAATGCATGAGTTGTAGAGATTTTGAGGTACTTACTATGTTTTTGGATTTGAAGGATGACTTGTGTTGCTTCCCTCTTTGGCAAGGTTTATATGTCTTGTTTTTTTCAAATTTGACCTTAGGCAGTCCCTTTACTAGTTCTCCTGTGCTTAGGCTTTGAATTAAGTCCATGTTCACATGGCCAAGCCTTCTATGCCACAGACATGATTCATCACTAGTAGCCACAAGACACTTAGAGGAATAGTTAGATATTTCGTGTAAGTTTATCATGTATGTGTTGACATCTCTATTTCCTTTAAATATCTCTTGATCATCAATAGAGGTTACAAGACATTTGTTGGAAGTAAAGGTTACTTTGTTTCCTTTATCACATAATTGACTAACACTCAACAAGTTATGTTTCAAGCCATCAACAAGTAAGTCATCTTTAATAAAAGAAATATCATTAATACCAATAGAATCAATGTCAATTACCTTACCCTTAGCATTGTTTCTAAAGGTAACTTTACCTCCATCAATACTTTTGATTTCATTGAAAAGTTCTTTATCTCCTGTCATATGCCTTGAGCATCCACTATATACTAGCCAAGCATTTTTGTTTATTGTGGACTTGAGGAATACCTATAGAATCACAATTCAAGTATGATTTTTAGGTACCCAAATGAGCTTGGGTCCTTGGGGGTTAGCACATGAAGGTTCCCAATGAGCCTTCCTTATCCAGTAGTATTTATTTATATGACCAATTTCCATACAATAATTACACTGTTTAGGTCTAACATTGCTTTTTGGTCTTACAATATTTTTGAATGCCATATTTCTATTAAACTGATTTTGAGAACAATGGCATGCACAATTATGATTAATTGGTACTTTTCTATATGCATGTTTCTTATACATAAAGGCATGATTATTCTTTTTATATATAGAAGGTTTAGTGTACTTATTCTTTGGTGTTGTTCCAGCAAGTGTGGAGATGTAAGATTCACTTGACTTAACAAAAATAGTTTTGTGAGAAGATGATGATGTGTCCTTAAATCCTAGACTGTGTCTAATTAAAAGTGGTCTTTGAGACACAATGAGAGTATCTAAACTCTCTTTTCCTTTGTAAAATTTAGAAATGAAATTTCTAAGTTCCTCAACTTCATTTTTTAAAGTATTATTTTCTTTAAGCAATGATTTAGTTAAGGGTCTTGTTGAGTATTCATCTAATGACTTTTGAAGATATTCATTAGATGATTTAAGCTTAAAGTTCTCCTTTTCTAAAGCATCCATTTTATTTTTTAAATTAGAAATATTATTCTTATAAGTACTGAATTTACTCCTATATTTTTCTAATTCTAGATTCAATTCTTCTATTAGGCTTTGTTCATCATTATCATCATCATTATCACTATTACTATCATTATCACTACTATAATTATTGAAAGAGTATGAGTGTAGTGATCTTATCTTATCCAAGACATGATCCTCTATAGCCATGAAGCATAGGTTGACCTATTCGCTTTTGTTGTCATCTTTTTCACTTGAAGAGCTTTCATCATCCCATATGGCTTTGTGACCTTTCTCCCCATTGTTTCTTTGGTATTTGCTCTTATGCTTCTTGAGCCTTGGACATTCTGGTTTAATATGCCTTTTCTTTCCACATTCATAGCATTTTACCTCTTCCTTACTTCTTTGTGCAACATTAGAAATCTGTTTGAGGTTTCTTTGCCTGAATTTTCTGGAGTTGCTCATTTTCTTCTCAATGATTCTTTTCAGCCTTCTTGAGAGCATAGTAATGTCCTAATTCTCATCATCACTCATTTCTTCATCATCTTCATCTTTATCTTGAGATTTTGAAGTAGAGGCTTTTAGTGCTAGAGGCTTTCTTTTTTCTGGCTCTGCTTCAAGCTCTCTATCTCTTTTCACTGCCATTTCATGTGTGAGAAGTTTGCCAATAAGCATATCAGTATTCATGATGCTCATGTCTTCATTTGCTTCTTCTATATTGACAACTCTTGAACCGTAATCTTTGAGAGGAAGACTTATCAGAATTTTGTTATTTACATCTTCCAAGCTCAGATACTTTCCAAGTTTCCTCATTCCATTTATGATAGCTAGAAGACGGTTGGTCATGTCAGTGATTATCTCATTGGATTTCATCTTAAAGAGCTCATATTCTGAAGTAAGAAGTTGAATCTTCTTGGATTTGACTTGCTTAGTTCCTTCATGATAATTTTCCAATGTCTTCCACATGCTGTAGGCTATTGGGCAGTGTTGTATTCTGCCACATTCTTCAATGGATAATGAGCTTGAGAGAATTGTCATTGCCTTCTTATTTTTAAAGTTTGCTCTTCTTTGAGGCTCTGTCTAATCATCTCTTGATAAGATTTCTTCTTCACCATCAGCTCCTCTTCTGGTTGGTGGTGTCCATTCTTTTCAAACACTATCCCAGACTTCAATTCCTTCACTATCCAGATATGTCTCCATCTGAAACTTCCAATGAGCATAATTTGCTCCATCAAAGTAAGGCTTGAGTCTTTAGAATCCTTCATTGGCCACATCTTGATATTTACTAGCGCTGTTTAGGCTTCGATGCTAGACTAAGCTCTGATATCAATTGTTGCCCAGATATTGAGCCAAGAAGGGGGGTTGAATTGGATATTAAAAATTTTACTTTTAAGTGCGGAATGAAAAGTTTAATTTAGGAGGGATAGAGAAATTTGACACAAGGATTTTGATAGAGGTTCGGGTGTTAACAAACCCTACTCCTCTCCCCAATCTCAATTGGGAGTTTCACTAACACACTAAGTGTTACAATGAAGTTTTACAAGCTCACTCCCAACTATGATGTTTCTAACAATGGCTCACACCTAACCCAGAAATCCCTTGTGTTTTGATGACTCATACAATAACTAATTCCTTGTATTTTATAGGCTCACACAATAATTTTTACCTTGTGTTTTACAGGCTCACACAAACAACATTTACCTTGTATTTTACAGGCTCACACAAACAAATTTTCTTTGTGTTTTAGAGGCTCACACAACTAACCCTTACAAGTGTTCTACTCTTAACCAAGAAATACCCAAAACTCACTTGAGTAAATGATTACAGAGAGAAACACTTACAAATATTTATTGCTCAATAAATGATGAGCAAAAATATTTTTACAGAGAATAAATATCAAATGCACAAAATGGCTTACAACAAGGTTTTCATTCAAAATATTTTCAATTCTCTTGTTCTTTTGTTCTCGTTGTTCACTCTATTGTTCTGGATGTATAAATGACTTGCATTTATACTTTCATAGCAAATTATAGTCGTTATAATGCATTTAATATGAAACTAGCCGTTGCACGAACCCTAATAATCGCGCCTGACATTTTTATCTTCCATCTTTCACGGTCGTGACTCTGTGTGTCAAGGTCGTGACTGTTCTTCCAAGCCGTGACTTGAGTGGTGACCTTGGCTGTGAAGCATTCTGGAAGGTTTTGAAAGTTTGTTCACGGGCGTGACATTTTATCTTCACGGGTGTGACAACCTTCCAAGCCATGGTCCAAGTGATGACTTTGGTCGTGAATCTCTCTGAAAGAATTTGTCATGTCTTTTCATGGGCGTGACTGAAATGTTCATTCACGGTTGCTATCTTCCTTCATGGCTGTGAACTTTAAATGTTGGTTTGTTGGCGCTAGGCTTCATCACCAACGTGACACATGAGGTCACGGGCATGAACATGCTACTTCTTTAATTTTATCTTTTTAAGATTTAACTTTCATTCTCCATTTTTGCTATCATATTCCTTACCCCGTTCAATAGACTTAGAAAACAAGTATGTTAAATACATTATTGCTATTTTATTTGTTAGCATCAAAATGACGGAAATATCCCTCAACGTTCAACACGTTTGATGCCTACTGCAAAGAACATGGTATTCAGCATCAGACAACGCCTCAAAAAATACCGCAGTTGAATGACCTGACTGAGAGGATGAATAGAACTTTGATGGAGAGAGTCAGATGTTTGCTCTCACATGCAAAGTTACCTAAAATATTTTGGGGTGAAGTTTTACTCACGGCTGTGTACATGTTAAATCTTTCACCTTGTATCTCTCTAAAGCTAGATGCTTTGGAGAAAGAGTGGTTAGGAAAGGATGTTTCCTATGATCATCTGCGGGTATTTGGTTGCAAAGCCTTTGTGCATATTCCAAAAGATGAGAGGTCAAAGCTCGATATTAAAACACCACAGTGTATTTTTATTGGCTATGGAAAAGATCACTTTGGCTACAGATTTTATAATCCAGTAGAGAAGAAACTTGTCAGAAGTTGTGATGCTGTTTTTGTTGAGAAGGAGACCATTGAAGATATTGTCAGGACAAAGAAAGGTATTTCTGATTCCAATGGCGACTCAACAGATTTAGAATTGATTCCTCTAATACCGGTGCCAATACAAGTTGGGGATGAAGATCATGTTGATCTGTCTGAAGAAAATAATGCTCACATCGACACTCCAGAAGATGATGCTGAAAATAATGATGTTCATCATCAACCATCACTTGTGCACTCCCCAGTTCCTGTGAGAAGGATCAATAGAGCAAGACAACTGTCTACAAGATATCCAGAAAATGAGTATGTGTTACTCACTGATGGGGGAGAACTAGAAAGCTTTAAAGAAGCAATGACTGATGAGCACATACATAAATGGATTGAAGCCATGCAAGATGAAATGAAATCCTTGCATGAGAGCAATACTTTTGAACTGGTGAAGCTGCCAAAAGTCAAGAGAGCTTTGAAAAATAAATGGATGTTCAGAATCAAACATGAAGAGAACAGTTCCCATCCGAGATTCAAAGCCAGATTGGTCGTAAAAGGATTTAGTCAAAGAAAAGGAATTGACTTTGATGAAATTTTCTCACTAGTTATGAAAATGACATCCATCTATACAGTGCTGGGGTTAGCAGCAAGTCTTAACCTGGAGGTTGAGCAAATGGATGTCAAAATTGCCTTTCTACATGGTGATTTGGAAGAGGAGATATACATAGAGCAACTAGATGGTTTCAAACATAAGGGAAAAGAGGAATATGTTTGCAAATTGAAGAAAAGTCTCTACGGCTTGAAGCAGGCACCAAAACAATGGTACAAAAAGTTTGAATCTGTGATGGGGGAGCAAGGATACCATAAGACTACTTCAGACCATTGTGTTTTTGTATAGAAATTCTCTGATGAAGATTTCATCATTCTTATGCTCTATGTGGATGACATGCTGATTGTTGGCAGGAATGTTTCTAGAATTAACAACTTGAAAAAGCAGTTGAGTAAGTCTTTTGCTATGAAAGACTTGGGGCCAACAAAGCAGATTCTTGGCATAAAGATTATCAGAGATAGAGATGCTAAGAAATTATGACTGTCACAGGAGAAGTACATTGAGAAAGTACTTCAGAGATTTCAAATGGACCAAGCTAAAATGGTTAGTTGTTCTCTTGCTAATCACTATAAGCTGAGTTCCAAATAAAGCCCTTCTACAGATGAAGAGAAGGATGAGATGGACAAGATTCCATATGCTTCAGTAGTTGAAAGTTTGATGTATGCCATGGTGTGCACACGACCTGATATCGCTAATGCAGTTGGAGTAGTGAGCAGATTCCTTTCAAATCCTGGAAAGGAACATTGGACTGTAGTAAAGTGGATTTTCAGGTATCTTCAAGGTACTTGAAAAATATGTTTGTGTTTTGGAGATACCAAACCTGTGTTGGTTGGATACACATATGCAGATATGGCTGGCGATGTTGACTCCAGAAAGTCAACGTCAGGTTACCTGATCACTTTTGCAGGAGGAGCTGTGTCATGACAATCAAAGTTACAGAAGTGCGTTGCACTATCTACAACTGAAGCAGAGTTTATTGCAGCAACAAAAGCATGTAAAAAGTTGCTATGGATAAAGAAGTTCTTGAAAGAACTTGGATTGCAGCAAGACAAATATCAAATATTTTGTGATAGTCAGAGTGTTATCCATCTTGGAAAGAATACCTCATTTCACTCAAGACCAATGCATATTGATGTGAGATATCACTGGATCAGAGATGTGATGGAGAAGAAACTACTACATCTTGAGAAGATCCATACAGAAGAAAATGAATCAGATATATTAACGAAATTTTTACCAATATCATATTTTGAATGCTGTCGATTAGCTACTGAAATGGTGGAGCCCCACATTGTCGGTTGGGAGAGATTTGTTGGTAATCGAATTTTTTGAAAATTTTGGTGTGGGTCCACCACATATAAAATAAAAAAGTTAAAAGTTGTGGCAATTCAATTTCGAATTGAATTCCTCCAGCTAATATTTTTTACTTTTTTGATTTGTGTTCACACTGAATATTTTTTCTATAAATAGACATATTTCCTTTCATTTGAATAACAACAATCTCAATTCATTTGAGAGAGAGTTAGATTTTTGGATTTTTTTCCAAAAATTAGAGAGTGACAAAAATAGTGAGAAAAATATTTTGGGATGTTTTTGGAAAACACTTGTGTGTCACTATTTTTGGATTTATATCAAAATTGTTGTATTACCTCTAGGTTGTGTCTAGGAAATATTCTTTTCTTGTGCCTATTAATTTTTTATTAGTGGAAGAAAAATATTCGAGATGTTATCCGTGGACGTAGCCCAAATTAAAGGGTGAACCACGTTAAATTGTTGGTGTTATTTTTGCTGATTATTTTATTTCACATTTATTTGTATTATTTTATCCGCTGTGCCCAACAGGTTGAACTTAAAGTAAAGATTTAATTATCATAAAAAAAATTCTCAGAATAATGAAAATTTTTTTTCCTTTGTGGATTTGCAAAAATATGTACAAAAGAATAGTGATGAAGAAAAAAATAGGTCAATTGTGGTATCACTCGTGTTTACCTTTTATAACAAAACTTTAAGTTTTCATACGAGGTCTTTAGATTGTGACTTAAACGCTTATTATTGAAATAATATGATTTTATTAAGGATGTGCATGTAATTAACGATCTTGGGTATCAATATTTCTATGTGAATTGATGTCTTTTCCAATAGTTTTTACCATATATCAATATATTTATAATAATATGATATGAATTTTTTTTTTTTATCTTTTTGGTGATATATTCATACAAATATCATTCAAAGTCAATTCAACAAACTTGTTAAATGAGAAAATAAGTATTATTGGTTTTTTTACAACTTAAAATTATATTCAAATTTTATAGGGTCAGTTCAAGAATTTATATAACTCTAGACAAGAGTTAATTATTAGGTGTCCCTTTAATATTATGAATAAAGTTTTTCAAGTACATTTAAAAAATAAAAAAGAAAGAAAAAATTAACGTTAACTCAAAATAAAAAGGAAAAAAATGTAAAAATTAAAAATAAAAAAATTATTTGTTTTTTCTATGCAAGTTGGGGGAGATAAAATTTGTTCAAAAAGAAAAAAAGAGACAAAAAATGACAGTAATATAAAAAACATTTAGGATTTAATTTATTATATAAAACAAAAGACTAACTATATTTAAATCAATCTATTAATTAGTCATTTAATCAATAAAAGTTAAAATTACTCATAAAATTAAATTAATTTTCGATTTTTCTGTTTAAGCTAACTAATCATAAATAATTAGTATTTAAATTTAATGTTGCACGTTAAAAATCTAATAACATAGAATACTTATTTTTTATATAGAATTAATTCCAAAACACTTATATAATTAATGGAAAAAAATTAGAGGAACTCAAAAATTGGGGCTGCCCCTGAAATTTTAATAATTTAGAGACAAATGAACACTCACCCGCGTATACATATATAGTAATTAAAGTTTTGGAAAGAGTATCCTCATACCATGTGCAATTAAAGTAGTACCAATTTAATATGAAAATTACAACTACGTAAGTGTTTATTTTTAATTTGGCATCTAGTTTATGCATGTTTGCATAAAAATCGAATTAGGAAAGTATTGTAGTTTTGAGTTTGCTTCTATAAACATTTCCATTTTAAATTCTTAATTATCCCTAAAAAGACAAGCATGATAATCTCACAATATTTTGCTAAGTTTTAGGCATTATTTAATTATAAAATTAAATTAGTTCTTAATATGGAAATTACAACTATGCAATGGCAACTATGCTATTGAAATATTGATAAACATGAATTAATTATAATATGTAATATTGAATCTAGAGGTTATAATTTCATAAAACTTCAAAAATAATATAAATAAAATAAATTTAGGCTTTTGAGTGTGCTCTTATGAACACTTCCATTTAAAAACACATTTAAGTCTTATAGCCATAAAAGGATATACACGATAAATCTCATAGGATATCTCAAGCATTAATTATATATGCATTTTATGGTAAGTTTTCTATACTTTTTATATTTTAAATAATTTATGTTAGATTTGATCATATCTCGAAATTCTTTAAATCATTTAAATTACTTTTTGTAATTGGCATCTCTAACATATATCATTAACGAACCCTACTCATGGATTAACCTACTAAATTTTTCTTGTTGCATGCATGACCTTTTCCTGTATATATATATATATATATATATAAGAAGTTAGATAATCCTTATGTGCTTCATCTCTCATTCCTTCCCTTTTATTTCTTTCTCTTGGTAACTTATTTCATGGCTAGAAACTCCAATTCTTCGAAAATTTACCTATTTGATTTTGGTCTTAATGATAATTCCATTTATAATCTTTTTCTTTCGCCCAACCCTAACTTACGAGGAGATTATGCCGATGGAAGTGATTCATTTAGCTCTCAAGTTCTTAATTCAAACTCCATTGTTGAGGTTCACCAAAATAACATTATTCCCCAAAGTGGTGATGAAGCATTAGCCCTTGGTCAACTTGGTTTAAGCCAAAGATTGACTTCAACAAGAAGAACCTATGTTACTCCAAATAGGGTGCAAGTTCATAGTTCCATTGAATACTTCCCTAGGAAAAACATACAAATCAATTACCCAAATGAAGTAATTATCACTGAAGTTGTGAGAACAACTAAGTTTCTTACTTCAACTCCAATGATGGAACCTCTTCTTATTTCAAATGATAATGTTTGCATCAATAGCCAATGCAATTTCCAAAATCAAAAGCTACCCTTGTCTAATGCTTTGATCCGTTTGACAACCAATTGTGAACCTTACTGGGCTTATCTTCAAAAGTCCAATACTGCTGAAAATCAATTGGTTATAGGCCTTGAGAATCATGTTGAAATTGAGGGTGATGGAAGAACTCATAGCCTTCCTCATAAGAAATATGGTCCATACACTTGCCCAAGGTGCAAGCTTGTGTTCACAACCTCACAAAGCTTTGCTGCTCATATGTTGACACATTACAAATATGAAAGCAGTGAAGAGAGGAAGAAAAGACTCAAAGCCAAATACAAAAGTAAGAATCTTCACCTAGTCCACCAACATGGAGCATTGACCGTGTTGCCTTTGCCTTCAAAAAAGTACAACTGTGAGAAGAAATCTTGTGAAAATCCACTTGCCATTGAAAACAATGTGGAGAATAATACGAGAAGAGGACAAGGAAATGTTGAAGCAATTGGCAAGTTTTATAGTAATGTAATGGTTCAAGAGAAATTTACAACGATGTAATCTTTTAAGGTAAAGAGTTGGCTTTCTAAAGCTATATCTAAATTAGCTAAAGCATATTTTCTCTACTTTTATAGTGTTGCAATAATAAGTTTGTACTCTTGAAAATATATTTTGGGCTAAATGATTACATCTATGAGTTTGATGAGGGAATTATGATCATATTATTATCAATGTTATTATTATTTTGTTCACAATGCATGGTCATATATTACATTCAATGAGATTTCTTTCTTGGTACAATATGGATGACTTCTTGTCAAAGAGTAAGCTTCTGAAATGATCAATTGTTGTAATTGAACTATATATATAATTAAGACTTGCCTGGCATCCAGCTATTGGACATTGCAATAAACTCTCCATAGAACAGAATAGAATTTGATAATTTATTCCAAAGGTGTAAACAAGACTACTCATAGAGTTTGTACTGTGAGGGAGAAAAGGCAGGGTAAGGGCGATCTACTAGTGGATTGAGGAGCTTGCTATGATCGATGATGAAGGGGAAGAAAAGATGAAAGAAGATAGCACTGTGTAATTGTTTAAGAGCAAAGTCAAAGATCGTATTATGTAAATGTTTTTCGGCCTACTTTAGTTGAGCAGCCAATTGTAACGATTGACTATTAGCGACTAATATTCACAGTTAGCTATCAGGTGGCTCTAGCAAGGATTAGCAATTCATAATTAATTTTTAAAATATTTGATAACATAGAAGTTAACTATAATTTATAAAGTGAATACTAAAAATATTTTGTATTATATTATTTATATCATATTCATACATGTTTTTTTTTTATCATTACGTATGCCATATATATGAAATAATCAACTAGACATAAAATCATAAGTGGAATATATATATTTAGCCAATAATTGATTATATAAAAAAATAAAGCATAAATACATATTAAAAATTGCATACAACGTTTTCATGCACATATATATCAATTTAATATTCTAAATTTCTAATTACAATTTTTTTACTTTGTAACTATTATTAATTGATATAAATATAAATAAAAGGTAAAAAAAATATTATTTTTAGATATTACATACTTAAAAATTAATCTAAAAATAATATTGATACATATTATGATTTTTTATATAAAGCTAGTTTTTATTACTGGTTTTAAAAAGTTGGACCTCTTTTTTTTCTTTTTTTCTTTATCTAAATACCTTGAGTATTTTAATTTAGAAACAACTTACCAATTGTGACAAAAAAGAAAAAACTTACCAAACACCTAAAATTACACCCATAAATTATGACTGAGTACTGGATGTTTTAAAGAAGTAAGAAATGAAATTTGATCAAATAAAGATACCTGTTTGTGATTGTGATTAGCACAAATTCTTTGGTAATCCTTCCTAGTGAAACTAAAGTCGCAACTGTAGATAATAGAGATCAATCTAACAGTAAACTAATTCCAAATAGTTTTCAGTTTGGGAAACGTATGCATTAATCGTAAAAAATTTATTGTAGTCTCCTATGATTAGATGCCAATATTTACCTTCATCTTTTACTGCCAAAATCTTACTAATCAAAAATAAGAAAAAAAAAATACAGATTTCAAACAATGTGATACAACTGGATTCTACACTGACATCAAGTATTCCTTTGTTTCTGCATTCAGAATCCAAAATAAATGCTAAAGATATTCTCCAGAAATGATTGCATATAATTGTTTAGCTGTCCATGTAACTTCAACAAGGCTTCGTAGCACAACTGCAATTTCTTCTGCAATAGTCATTAACAAAACCCTGCATTCTGCAGCAGACAAGTTCATTTTTTACTTTATGTATTTACTATTTACTATTGCACATATATATGCATGTATGTATTATCATAAAGATAAGACAAGTTTGCTAACCTGGGATCTTACTGAAATTAAGTATTGACATGGAAGCGAGAACCTTGTGCTCAATTTGCTCCCCATTTTCTAAACTTTCTTTTAGCCCAGAGATGAGAACAGAGAAGGCAGAGATATGTGATTCACCATCTGATAGGGAAGAAAGCGCAGAGCTCAACCATGCAATAGTGATCAGCGATGCCTTCACTAAATCTAAGCTTCCAGAAGCTAGGCACTTCGAAATGGCCTCTAAGAATGATCTTTTGCCATTATGAAGTAATGAAGTAGATAAGTTCCTTAACCACTCGTCGATACTCTCTTCTTCAGCTTCCTAGTTTTTTTGTTTCCAAAAAATTCAGATAAATATTTCAGTGATTTGAACTGAAACAAACTCTGGATAAGACAGGAAGATCACTCAGATGGTAGTAATAAAATTAAGTTGCCAAGTTTTACGTGCCAAACACTGCCTTGCTGTCAAGTTTTCAATCATATGTTTCTCGTTGTTAATAATAATCACTTCGATATAATAACACACAAATTGCCATACATTTTAGATGTACAAAAATTTAGTAGAAGAGGAAACAGCTAATAAGTAACTTAAATTTGTAAGTGAAGACAACTTTCGTCATCACACAAACTTATGTAAAGACCTTGGAACGTGTAAATGGTTGTTAGAAGCTCAAAGGAGAGAGAGATAAAGAGAATCAAATATAAAGATTAAGCATACCGATGAAAGAGAGTCATCAAGTAATAAATGATCTTCTTGAGAATTTGCATCATAATCATTGTTAAACCCTGCTTCCTTTAGAATCCAACTTTCCGTTAATGACTTCCCAGAAGCAGAAAAACGTCCTCCCAAGGCAAGCAGAGCTCTGCAAGACTTTTCTCGAACATTCTCATCAGTTAGACTGACTTCTAGGGCCATTGCAATGGCATCAACTGCTTCCTCCCTGTATATGCTGTACTTCTGAGGTTCAACCTGTGACATTTGACAAATTTCTTCTAAAGCATTTTCAAAGTTCTGAAGCGGCAATATTAATGGAACAATATATTGAAGGAAAAATATGATATTTATAAACAAAATGTATGAGCTAAGAAGAACATTCAGATCATCAATATCTGTTCAGGGAGTATACCAGAAGATCAAGGTGCAAAAGCAGTGTAGCAACCCAGGGAGTTTGCTCAGGTGGAGAACTTTGAAGATGTATCAGCAGGATGTGCATTGCATTCATTATCTCCTCATTCTGTAAGCCACTTAAGAATGATTTCACATCTTTCCTTCTGTAATATGGAAATCACAATCATTTGTTGCCATGGCAAGTAAGAACATTGTTCATAAAAAATGAGACAGCTCAATGACTTGTGAGTTTTGATAGATTAGTTATCCCAGAGAATTGCATGAACTAATGACAAAATAAAGGTTAAATTTACCAGGTTGTGGGTGAGTGCACATGAAGCAACTATAAAGGAGCGGAAGAGAAGCAGATGCCATTAGAACATAATTCTGCCTTGAATTTCCATTAATGAAACTATTTTGCAGAAACAAGACAGCAAAGAGAAGACTTAATCTAACAGAAAGTCACAGATTGTAATTCTCTTTATATTTTATTTTTCACAAATTATTAGCAAAGAATTTATTTGTTTATCAGTCACAATATAAATAAGCCAGAAACCTATTCTCTTGCATAGGTACTAATTGTGTTGATTGCTTTTCTAAGTAATTAATTGGAAAATCAATGCAGCAAAATGCTCCTTTATCCAAAGGATTATTATCTTGATCAACAAAACCATATGATTCTATTAAAAAAATTATGCCAATAACAACCTAACTTAATCTTCAAGATTTATTTAAAAAGTCTGTTATATTGATCCTTTAACTGCATTTTGTTTATGATATAGGACTACATTTTCAGTAAGACCTAGTGATGTCAAATTTTTATTGACTACCTATTCTCCTATTGCCTTGATTCCATCTTTCATTTCCTTCATTGTTGTTACTTGACTCGTTTCATTGTTGCATTAGTCATTCTTCTACATGCAAAAGTTCAGCTGGCTTCATTAAGCAGCTCAGTCAACAATCACTACCAAAAAAAGAAATTTACCCACCTGCTCAAACAAAGTAATTCAGTCAGTAGAAGCACAGCATTTCTTCTAGACATAGGCTGCTTGCTTTGAAGTAACTCAAAGAGACAATGTGTCTCAATTTTTTTAGCTATTTGGTTTCTGCAACGTGGATCTCCTTCAATACAACAGCACAAGAGAGCTGCAACACGTGCTTTATCTTCCAAATTTCCAAATGCAATCCTTCTAATAAGAAATTCCAAGCCTCCAAGAGAGACAAGGTGTTTAGCATTTGCTAATCTCGCCTCCTTGCTGAAAGTAGTAAGAAGCATCTCTAATACAAACAATGCTGCTTCATCCCTCTCTCTTGACTCATTCTTCCCTGAATTCCTAACTATTTTAGAGGCAAAAGCCACAAGATGACTACAATGCTCCAATTTCCAACTGTCAATAACACGCTTAAGAAGAAAATTGGTGAATGGAACTGTCTGACATTCTAAAACTTTTCCTGTTACAGGACATGTATTGTTTCCCTGATTAAAATACTCCCTGATAGCTTCTCGCTCAAAGGTATGTCCTGTTTCCAAGGTCACTGGATCCTCAAACAACTGTCCAGAGAGAGGGCATATGAAGTCCTGAGGTACGCTTACAAGAAAGGATCCTTTATCAAAATATTCATAACTTCCATCTAACCCTGCATTGGGAGAGTAGAGCATGAACAATGAAATTGAAAAATCGATATTTAAGTGGACTTGAATGTATCCACAGTATGTTCCATTTAACTTGAATGTATCCACAACATGTTCCTTTTAACTTGAATGTATCCACAACATGTTCCTTTTAACTCACCTTGTACATAAGAATCCATTACTTTGCTAGGCTGCAGTTAGAAAGGAATACATCGTACAATAAACTATCAGAGACAAATTAACAAGATGGAACATTAAATGAAAACAAATTACTCAACTCTGTACAGTCTCCAATAATAGACAAACAGATACCTCGCGGGTGTGTGCAAGAACAGAAATAGTGAGATCACAAGAATCCCCATTTTGTTGGAGTTCAAAAACAGATTTTGCCAGCCTCATGAGGATTAACTCATTTGATTTTGCATGTGGAAATGCATTTAGCAAATGCCCATTTCCAGCAGGTTCTTCCTGTCCATTTAAGTTACTAATTTCATCATTGATATCTGTTTCGAGTGGAGAACTCACTTTAACCAACTTCCATTCTTCCTTAGATTTTGATAAGCCCTGATGATCCTGGAGAAATGTTGAATTCTCAAAATCATTTATCAATTCATTTTGGAGAGAAATATGGAAGTAATGCATTTAAGGATTATCATTTTGTAAAAGCAGGGACTTTATTCACATAGGACAAGAAGCAACCTGGGCTGGAGAACAATACTCATGAACAATTCCAGTGAATAGTGACATGGATAGAAACTAGAGATGATAGGATGGCAAAATTTAGGCTCCACACCTCTATGCCTTAAGGCTTTTATAATGGCTAGAACGGATATGAAATTGGGTAAATACTTGAAAAGAAGTCAGTGGGCTGGTTTTTCATAGAAATATAGACAAATAAAGGTTCTAAGAATCACTTACAGAACTCCTTAGGAGTCACACCTAAAATTTCCTTAGGAATAAAACCTGAGGAGAGAATTGTGACACATAACTCAAAGCAACAATTGCTGCAAATTTTATTAATTGACTGAAAACTGAATTAAGCCATTACAAACATCAGTATTTATAAAATATATTTAATGCTAGACCTATAAGACATTAAACTCTTACTACTCCTAACCCTCAGAGGATTTGCATTCCTAGGGAAAACAGAAAGGAAAAATAACGTTTACCCAATAACTGAAATGGACCTTAACCTAAAAATAAAGGCTCGTAAATAAACCTAAACTAAGTTCCAGTAGAGCTGGAAATTACAAAAATATGACCCTTAAACTAGAATACCAACCAGCAGCTAGTTGATTAAAATAAACATTATTAATTTTTATTCAGTTTTTTGCTATTTTCA
The DNA here is from genome assembly GCA_023653625.1 of Triadica sebifera. Classification (NCBI taxonomy): domain Eukaryota; kingdom Viridiplantae; phylum Streptophyta; class Magnoliopsida; order Malpighiales; family Euphorbiaceae; genus Triadica; species Triadica sebifera. The sequence continues at coordinate 30,966,479 of CM042902.1, forward strand.
ATCATGACCAAGGATGCCCTTTTTGTATTCGCGTAATTGTTACTAGGTCCCTGGAGGTATTTTAATATGTAGAAAATCAAGCATTGGAGTAAATAGCTCTTGGTAAAAAAATCAAGCATCGGAGTTCATAGCTAGTGGTAGGATAATTTAGCAAAACAATAATAATTTTATCAGTTAATATTTGAGAAGGATGAATCAAGACATGAGTCGTGCCTGGCATGTAAAAGTCCTAATACTTCCAGCATTTTTCCTATATAAGCAAAGGAGCAAGTGCAATACGACATAAAGCAAGAGCATAAAAATAGTTAAAGAGAAACAAAAAGATGAAGTTCCTTACTGAGAGGAATCTGTTCTCTTGGGTGTCTTCTTTGGAATATTTATCTACATCTTGATCCAGATATTTAACAATTTCAGAAGAACCCATTAATGTTAGTTTCACTTCAACGGCAGAACCATCTGAGGTTTTTCCACCACTATCAAAGTTATCTGCCACGTCCCCATCTTCAGCTTGATAAATATCACGGGTGCTTGAATTGCTAAATACGGCTTCGTACAGCTTCTTACTAACCATTGGCTGAGGTGACAAAGGATCAGAAGATCTGCTTATACCTGAAGAATGATCCTGCGAATCTGCCAGCTGAACTTCCTGAACTGACATGGTAGGAATGTGTACAGAAGGAAGAGAAGGGGCTTCAATCCCCTCAGTGAGCCAACCCTCGTAGTAAACTGCAAACTGGTAAGTACCAGAATCCAGAATTTCATTATATAGTTTGTCAAGAAGCTTTAGCTTCCTCATCCTGCTTGGTGTCTTCAGTAGAGAATCAGCTTCCTGATTGTACCACACCTTCAAATGTGAAAGATGTGGAAAGAATAAATAGTCCCAAAGTTCAGGCAACAAAACTGCTCGTGCTGAAAAGGGAGAATCACAAAATACTTGCAAAAGATTTTTTGCTGATATTCTATCCTTCTTCTGTAGCTTGTGCACCACACTGAGGTAAAAATGTGCACAAGCTGACAACCTGGAATTTGGAATTTCTGATGTATATCTATCTTGGAAATCATTTGAGTTCAAACTTGTGATCATGCTCAGCTGCAGTGAAGCTTTTTTCAAATCGTTTGTGCTTGCATTCTCCTGAGCAGCCTTTTCCACTTTCTCAATTGCCTGTTTAAGATTGGTAATGACTTTGCTTTCACTGTGGTGGGCCTGTCGATCTTCACTTAAACTAAGGGAAGATAAACAATTTTGACGAAGCATGCAACGAAATTCATTATCCTTGAGGAAATTACCGATGTAACTATTTAAGATGGAGATCAGGGCTTTGATGGCGACCTCATCAAGAGCAAGTTCAAGAAATTCTGGTGAAACTTTCTTGAGCTTTTGTCCCACATCAACTTCAAAGGTTTTTGAATTTATGGAACTTCTAATAGAATTATCATAAGATGGATCAGGCTGTCTCTTGTTTTTCTTAATGCTATCTGTAGAACTTTTATATTTGAGTAGATTTTTATTGTAGTTGCTACTCTGCCTCTGATCTGCTTTTATGTCATTGCCTCTCCTCTCTGTATACCTCCAATTTTCTCCATTTCCTTGAGAAGAAATTACTCTCCTTTCCAAATTATACACTTTATCAGAATTTATGTCCTTAACTCTCGTATCTTCTTCCACTCCAATCTCAGTTATTTCATTAAATGCCATATCTTCTTCCACTCCAATCTCAGTTATTTCATTAAATGTCATATCTTCTTCCACTCCAATCTCAATTATGTCACTTTCATTGGTATCTTCTGAATTATAGATTGTCTTGTTATTCTGAAAATCATTTGAAACTCGGTGGCCATGCCTTTCCAGAGTCTCTGTTTTTGGTCTTCCATCTCTTTTACCTCTTGAAATAAGATTATCTCTAGATCTTCTACTTGAACTACTGTCACTTCTCGTTAATTCACCTCTCAAAATGTATCTAGATAAATCAGATCTTGTCCTTTCAGTCTTAACCCTATGGCCTAATGGAGAATCTGTCTTTGGTTTGTCTCGAGAAGGATGGAGAGACTTAAGAGCAGCATCTGCTCGAAAGGAAGCTCTTGATGTAATCCCTGATCTTCTTCCTCTAAACCCTTCCTCTGCAAGAAGCTCCTCCAAAGATGATGCCATTTCTGCTACTGAAGACAGAATATGCTTTCCTGCAAATCTATACCAAAGAAAAAAGAAATAGCTTAAGTTAAATCTCTTCCTACGAACAAGCCAAGATTTATGCATAAAATCCAAGAATCATGCATTATCATTAAGAATTACAATGCCAATAACCAAAATTCGCTTTTCCTGAGCTAGAACAGGAAAAAAGAACACAGTTATCAAACTTGCATACTGTATCAGAATGTCTGTTCATTCCTTTATATATAATATCTTTTGAACATACAAATTCATTTTTGCAGTCAAGCAAACGCTGTTCAAAGTTTGAGAAGTAATCCTACATTTACAAACCTGAATCGTTGTGAATTAATAACTATTCAACTTTACTTCACATACACTCTAGAAAAATGGTGCAGAACCTTGATCAAACACATGGTTAGCAAATTTCCGGCAATGACAAACAACTTAGAATGTACATAAACCATACTTATGCAACTGAATTCGCAGTATACAGACCGATAATTTTGAACTAAAACAGATTAATTCAAACAAAAAAGGCACAAAATTGCCATACCTTGAAGCTATTTCTCACAAGCCATCATCAAACAAATTGCATTAGTTTGGGGAAATAATTTCTGGGTTGGAAAAATTCTTGGCTGAGTCTTGGAAAATGGGATAATGTTGAGAAAAATGGGTAAAAAAAAAGAGAATGAAGGAGATGCTCAATGAAGAAAAGTCACGAGTAAAGGTACTGATAGGTATGTGGTTTATAAAGGACTGCAACTAAGGAAAAAACAAAGAGGAAAAGAAAGGGAATGATGAAATGTGAAAGGGAATTACAATAGGCAGCAAGAGACTGAAGAATGACAAATGGAAGATGACAAATATGAAGAGAGACTGTTTATATATATAGGAAGGGAGATTTGATGAAGTTAAGTTAAAACCGAGTGATGTGATGTAATAATAAAATAACAATGAATGATAAATAGATGAAAGATTGACTGTTTCTTTCAACTGCCGCCCTCTCTCGACTTGGCATGTTGGATTTTGATTGGCTGCTAATTTTTGACTTTTGAACCGAAAATTTGACACGAGCTGGGCAATTAAAAATTGATTCAAACCTGTTAATTAAAAAAAAATGATTCGAACCGCCTGCTAATTGAATAAATTTGAATGGATCAATCTAAAATATTCAACAACAATTTAAAATATATTAAATTATTTGAATAGATGGGGTAAATAATTGATTTTTTTAAATGGAGATATGTATACTTTTTGTATTTTTAAAGTATAATCATGAATTAATAGTTAGTTTAAATTAATAAAATTACTTTAATGGCTAAAAAATTAATAAATTTATACTCACTTTTAACTAGAGGTTTCAAATTTTAATTTTAAATACAAAACATTTTTAAAATCTAAGAAGAAGCACGCTCAATAAATTATAGGATACTAAATTATTTTTAAAAATAGTAATAATAAACGAACAAATTTTTGGCGGGATTGTCCTGTTTTCTCTATCCCTCATAAAATGGTAGTCAATTTCCAAGTGTTTGGACGTGGAGTGAAAAACGGGCATGTTGGTGAGATAGGTGGCACTGAGGTTATCACACCAGGGTATGGGAGGAGAAAGTTGACGACCTATTTCATGAAGTAAAGACTGTAACCAATTAATCTCTTGGACTGTGGTAACTAGTGCTCAATATTCTGCTTCTGTTGAAGAGCGTGCAACACATCTTTGCTTTTATGAACTCCAGGAGATCAGGTTATTACTTACAAAAATTGTGTAACTAGTGGTTGACTTTTTATCATCGATAAAGCTAGCCTAGTCGACATCGTTGTAAGCTGAAATGGCAACTGAGGAGGACATTTTCAAGAGAAGGCCATGGTGAATTGTAGTTTGCATATACTATAACATTCGTTTAACAACACACCAATGGTGTTCAGTAAGAGCATGCACGAAGGTGATGAGTAGCATTAGAGTACATAATCCATTTCTGGGGAGGTGGTGAAGATGCAAAGTTAGAGGAAGGTTTAGGATGAAAGGACCGTGATTCACAATCAATTTTTGGTGAGGAGAAGTCTTTGGCGATATGCCCTATTCCTTGACAGTTGTGACATGTTAATTGTCCTAGATAAGGTGAATAATATTGTCGGGAGAGAGAAAAGTGTTGGGCTACCGTGAAGATGTTCCTCTTCCTTGTCCTCTATTAAATTGAGAAGAACGTGGAGTATAGAAAGCAGATGGTTGTGTGACAAAATGGGTTCTTTTTGTTTTGCCTCAGTAGCAAGGCTAGTTTCTTCACTTATGAGCAGTCTATAGAGGTCATCAAAGGAAACGACTTCAATCCTATTTTTATGAGACCTTATGAAAGGTCGATATTCTGACCCCAAGTCAGTTGTAATCACATGAACCAGATCATTCTCACTGACATGTTGGATAACAGCTAATTGATAATCTATACCCTTAGCACGTTAAGTGTAGTTGGAAATTGATTCATTTGAATCACATTGAAATTTGAATAAAGTTGTCTTAATTGTTCTGATTTGAGCTTTTGAACTAGAGGCATAGATTTTGGCTAATATATCCTATGTATCTTTGGCACTAGAAACTCCTACCACTTGAGAGATAAAAGCTTTCAGTTATCTATCTTACAATCCAACTCAAAACTAGTTGATCTTGACGGAACCAGATTTCATAATGAGGATTTAGTTGATTTTCTATGAATTTTGGTGGAGGTGGTAGTCTGTCATCAATGTGTTTTGCAAGGTCATAACTATCAAGAGGGAGTATTTATGCTTGCCACAAAAGATAATTGGTTGAATTTAGTTTTATTGGAAGGTGGGTAGCAACGTTGGGTAGTGTGGAGACTTGTGGGGTTGTGGTGACTACTGTGTTTGGGTTGGTTGGTATTATAGTTTGAGTTGAGTTATCAATGGCCATATGGAGCAGAGTTGTTAAACCTTAAAGAAAAGACTCTGATAACATGAAACAATATTTGCAAAGGCCAACTTGAGTTGTTGTGTATCATTGAATAGTTTATATACAAGTAGATGGTATAGTGATAGAGTTTATGCGACTGATTTGATAAAACAGAATATATCAACAGTTACAAAGAGATAGGGAGAGAGAAGCATGACTTATCCTTATTAGGCAGGAGGAAAAATATTGGAGAAAGGAAAATAAAAAGACAAAATAAAGATGTATTTTCACTTTATAATATAAGAGAAAGGAAGAAAAATAAGGAGAGAGAAAAATATCTTTTATTTTCCACCCTCAAATGTTTGGAGTGAAGGAAAAAATGGGGGGAGGAAAAATAATGATTTAAAATAAGAAAAAATTCTCACTTTACTCTTTTTAAAAAGAAAAAAAATAAAGATGAGAAGTAAAATAACTTTTATTTTTTATTCATCATTTTTTTTTCTCTAAAATGAAGAGAAAATATGAGGGATTGCAAGAAAAATATTATTATTGCTAATATATATATTTTTTAATCATTGATCATTATTGTAATGTATTTATTATTTGGAATGATTTTCGTGATTGGCTTTATGGCTTTTATGTGAACATTGGGTGTTGTTCAGCTATTGAAGTTGAGCTTTGGACAACTTTAATGGGTCTCAATGTTACTCGACCTAACGGTTATAAAAAGGCTATTCTTGAGGTTGACTCCCAACTTGTGGTTTTGTGGCTCTCACGTGGTGTCTTATGTTGGGCCTTGTGCTAATTTAGAGGATGCTTGCAGGGACTTATTGGTTAGTTTGGATGAGTTTTGCATTCAACATGTTTTTTGATAGAGTAATCATGGGGCGTATAAGCTTTCTAATAGTACCCTTGGATAGGAGAGGGGTATGACAAACTTGGCAGACCCTCATGCTATCACTGTTACAGGATGATATTGTTGGTGTGTCTTGGCCTAAAATGTTACCTACTTAGTCGTTTTTTCTAGATTTTTTCCCTCTTTGTACGGAAGATAGTAATAATAAATTTAATCTCATTATTAATTAACTCAATAGTTATTTAATTCAAAATAAATTTCCACTGAAGTGGAGGTTATTCAGATGCCCTGTTGTGGTTCTCCATTTGTTTTGTGTTCAGATATCAACGATTAGAAAATGGCATTGGATTTATTTATTTTGGCAGTTGATGTCAATCGCATGAATTCGAAAATGACCTACAACAATAATGAATCACATATAATTTTAATACGTCAATATCAAGATATCAAGAAGCATCTGGATGCATATAAAATCCATTGGACAATCCAAATTAAAAAAAAAATTAAAAAAAGATTAATAGAAAAATTACCAACCAAATTTCATACAATCAAATTTGAAGACACGCAGCAAAATGTTTTTTTCACTTGTACTGCATGATTTTGTACAGTAAGTGTGCTTGTTAATATTGGTTGAATTGACTTGGTCTAAGTTGTAACTCGTTCATCTTATGGCTGTTACTGTGTGTTTATGTCCCCTCCTTTTTGCAAGCTTGATTTCTCCCCAGCTTCAGACATAGAACTCTTCTTATGTCTGCTACTGTGTGTGTTGAGGCTGCATGTCTCTTCGATGATGATGAATTTCTGAGATTGGTACTCGGGGTTGAAGTTGCAGAATGACAGGAGCTTATCAATGAAGATCCAGCAGACATCTGATATAGTCAAATTGACTTCTTTTGGGCTTCTTCTCTGCCAAATTCTTTTAAACCCAGAGTTAAATTAAATACCTTCTTTTTATTACATTTTCTATTATCTTCTACATCATTTAATTTAATTGGCACGTAATACTACTATTAATACTATGAGACTCACATTAGAAAAAATAAGAGATACGACATTAATCAAATGATGGAAAAGATAATAAATTCTCATGCAGACAACTAAGTCAAAAACACAAAATAGATTCACAAAGTTGAGATAACCATGATCTACAAAGACATCTATGACAACCTTCACTCTCTGGATTCTCACACTAACCCTTTATCCACTAACATAGCTATCAACATAATTTTTTTTTAATCCAATAGACCTTCCCCATTTTCTTTCTCATACAACACCAAATCTCACAGCCCTTTCAATGATGACGAAGAAATTTAATTAAAAAACTCTGCTGTTCAAGGAGAGATTATATGTTTTACCTAGATGAGTTTGTTAAAAAAATACGTGAAAATAGAAATTAAATGTAGGAAGGAAGAGACAAAAAAAATAAAAGTGAAAATTTTGTTTTCTACAAGGAAATAAATGCTTTTTTTTTTAATTATTCTACATCTCTAATAAAATATTTATTTTATGATAAAATGTAAAGGGTAATACTAGTTAATTCAATAGAGGTTATTTTTGTTGTTTTTCCTCTCTCTATATATATATATATATGGTGGGTGACTTGGAGCTTTGAAGTGAAATTGGAAAGTATAATTTCCTATATTCTCCATTTTTCCTCTTTTCTTCTCGGCACACAAATAAATTAAAATAATTTCCTTTCGTATCTTTCTACTCATTTCCACGTAAACAAAGCAGTAATTTTGCACCATATGATAGGATTTTTTTTTCCTTTCTCAATTTGACTGCCTTTTTTATTTAAAAAATAATTAAATCGCATACTGCTCCTGCCAATGTTTTGGTTTTATCATGGCTGTCTATGTTTTTCTTTTTCTCTGAGAATTTTGGAAAGAGAGAGTAGAAGATTTGATTGCATAATCGGTTACGGTATGAAATTATGGGAATTCTGACGAAAACCCACGTTCTGATTCTTTAGAATTAGCGGTTTCCAACAATGGGATTCACTGAGAAAGAGGAGTAGGAGCTGTAAAATCAAGTGTGGGTAGGTGGGTTTGGTGAAGCAATATATATATATATATATATATATATATATATATATATATAATTAGAAAATGAGGGGATAGAATGTAGCAACTATTTTTCATTTCATTTTTTTTAAAGTAAAAAATAGCCTTTAGATTGATTAACGTTAGGGCACAAATGGTTGCTAATTAAGAGGGGCTGATTTGGTCTAAAATTAGACGTTAAGGATTAATTTGGTCTGAATTTCATCTTAGAGGCTTTAACCCTTCCCATAAAGAGTTAATTTGTACTTTTAAGTTAATCGAAATTGTATAATGTTGGATAATTGTAATTGTGTAGTGTGTATTATACAATATTCTCTCAAATATCCCTGCATTTATATATAAGCTTAATCTTCTATTAAAGGTTCATTTATGAAAATGACACTCAAAGCCACTTGGCTAGGTCAATTGATTATGTAGAAATCAAGGTTAAAGTAAAACACGTAAAAATTTATTAAAGCTCTCTCTCAATTTTAAGGATATCCTTGGTATAGGGGTTTGAGATAGATTGAAAAAAAAAATTATACGAACATATTTAGAGAAAGAAGAATACTATGAATACTTTTAATTTTTCATCATTCTCTGACACGAATTCCTTGATTGTTTCGTGATGAGAGAAAGAATAAAGAGAGAAAAGAAAAGAAAAATTTATTTTTCTTTATTAACCAATTAAAAAATAAATATTGAAAAATATTGAGAAATGAAGAGTATGTCCTTAGTATTGCTCTTTAGTGAAAATATATTAGATGTGTTTATATGTTAAGCAACCATTAAGAGTATTCGTTATTTTAATATGACCTATACTTAATATGTTAAATAACATATATAACAATTAGAAATATATTATATATATTTTTCATATAAAAATGAGCATTACTAGTTTAACTATTATTTATAATATTTTTATATTTATAATTATAAATAATTTTTTGATTGTAATTAATAAATTTTATAATGATAATATAGTTCAAATAAAAAATATAATTAAATCAACTACCAAATAGTAGGAAAAAAATTCTAAAATGGTATTTCTTAATCAACAACGTTTTAGAGCTAAAATCAGTTATAAGCGATTGATTAAAATATTCCACCAAATACTGTTGAATACCAAATAACTATTATTCTCTTAAAATAAACTAAACCAAACATTATCTAAACGAACAAGAATAAGAAAATAAATAAATCTTGATATATTGAGCTTAGACCCAAAATACGTGCATGCATAATATCTATATTTTATATACGACGATTCTCGTTCTTCAAGTAAAAGGAGAAATATCAACAGCTAACAAAGATTAAACTAATTACTAACTAACTAAATAAATAAAATCCAGCAACATGTGCAACTATATATATATATATTTTTAATGTATGAATGTTTCATCAATTCTTGAACCTTAACTAACCTTAATTTATGTTTTTTTTCTTTTTTAAATATTGATGCATTTAATATTGATTTGCTTTGCTTAAATTAAAATAATATATCTATTTATGGGTTGAGCCAATTAGATATTATTATTAATTAATTTCTTAATTCTTAATTGTACACATATTGGAAATAACGACACAAGAGGAAGAGAAAAACTATTATCTTATGGTCAGTGTTTTAGAAGGATTCTCCAAAGGGCAAAGTTTGGAACATTTGAGCCTTTTGTCTACTTTCTGTTAGGCAAAATTTATAATTTGGCTTTTATGTTTTCGCGATCTATATATTTTTATTCAGACAAGTACCGTTATTTTGTTAATAATTAATTTTTTTATAGTTTTTAAAAATTAAATAAATGCCTTAATTTATTAACATAAAATTATTTTTTTATTCTTTTAAATAAAATATAATATGAATTGAATAGTAGATTACTGTTAATTATATTACAAATACACTTCAATCACACAAATTAATACATACCTAAACAGATGATATTAATATAATTTTTTAAAAATGTAAACAAAACTCCGTTATTAATAAAATATATAACAATATATGAACTCAAATTATAATTATCGAAATAAAAATACATAAACCACACAACAAAAAGTTAAAAATTACAGAGTTAAAATTATGAGTTTTACACACGTATATTACACAAACATAAATATTTATTATATCATACTTAAAAGGGGGTGGAGTTTCATTAACAAACTTAGACAAAAACAACACCACCTTCCTCTAGAGAAGGCTATACTAACGTTAACACACCTTTACCGACAAGCACTACAAACATACATAAACTCCAACTTCTTCTAATAAAACCTGTCTTGTGTCCACACCATATATCACTATTACAACTTTTTCCTGTACCACAAAACACCTTGGTTGGTCGCTCCCTCATCCTGCTCCACAAACAAACACTCTTTTGCTTCTCTCCACAGTGCTTTATAAATTGGAGTGCTATCAAATCTATAATACTCCCCCAGTATAGGCCTAATTGCTTTAGTTGCTTCCCTCGCATGATAATGTGGCATTGTGGAGAACAAATGATGGGCTACATGTTGGTTAAACTACACATGCACCATAAATGACAATAAAGATGGACGGTGCATCTTTTGTTGACAAAATATTTGGTAGGTAAAATGGTAGGTGAAGATTAATCTTGACCATCCATTTGGTGGGTGGGGATTAATCTTGACCATCTATTTGGTTGGTAAGATGGTAAGTGAAGATTAATCTTGACCATACATTTGGTAGGTGAGACGGTAGGTGAGAAATAATCTCAACCATCCATCAAAGTAGGTGAGAATTAATCTTGACCGTCCATTGAGGAGGTGTAGGCCTATATATAGCCTTAGAAATTCATTTGTAATGTATTCCATCAAAAAGGTGAGAGAGTAGCATTAGTGAGAGGTTGTGAGTTGTGAGTGTTTGTAAACACTCGGTAAATTTCTCTTCTTTCAATAAAAGATCTGCAGCAGTCCGGAGACGTAGGCATAATTGGCCGAACTCCGTTATCAACTTGTCTGTCTTATTAGTTCGCATTTTCTTCGCTTTCTCATAAATCTGACTATAGGGAAATTGGCGTCATTTCCCAACAACTGGTATCAGAGCATTGGTTGCGTTTTTTCTGTCCTTTTTCGGGCGATTACTATTCACATGAATAGTAAATTTTTGTGAATAGTGAAATTTGGTCAGTTGTACCAAATTATCCACGGAGGTGTTCTAATACACAGAGGTTCACAAGAATTGTCAGAAAACGATCCAAAGGAAGTCAGATTCGAGTGGGAGCGATGGCCACAGATGAAGGAAAGGTAAAAATTGAGAAGTTCGATGGAGCGGACTTTGGCTTTTGGAAAATGCAAATAGAAGATTATTTGTATCAAAGAAATCTGTATCAACCTCTCTCAGGGAAGAAGCCAGAGGCTATGAAGGAAGAAGATTGGAGTCTTCTCGACAGACAAGCTCTCGGAGTTATCCGATTGACATTATCCCGTAATGTTGCTTTCAACATAGCAAAGGAAAAGACCACGGCAGGTCTTATGATGGCTCTCTCTAGTATGTATGAGAAGCCTTCAGCTTCAAACAAAGTGCACCTCATGAGGCGCTTGTTCAACTTGCGAATGACAGAAGGTGCATCTGTAGCTCAACATCTCAATGAACTCAATACAGTCACAACCCAATTGAGTTCGGTTGGAATTGAATTTGATGAAGAAGTACGAGCATTAATACTTTTGTCTTCTCTACCAGAAAGCTGGAATGCTACTGTCACTGCTGTGAGTAGTTCGTCGGGAAGCACTAAGTTGAAATTTGATGATGTTCGTGATTTGGTTCTCAGTGAAGAGATCCGACGGAGAGAGTCGGGTGAATCATCAACTTCTTCAGTTTTGCATACAGAGTCAAGAGGAAGAAATTCAACCAGAGGTAACGGACGAGGCAAGTCAAACTACCGAGGTAAATCAAAGGACAGAATGTCCAAATCCAGGAATCCAAGTAATTTCCATAGTTCAAAAACTGTCGAATGTTGGAATTGTGGAAAGACTGGACACTACAAAAATCAGTGCAAGAGTGCATCGAAGAACCAGGAAGCAAAGGTAGAGGCAAATGTTGCTTCCACCTCTGGAGGCAATGATGCATTGATATGCTCTTTGGAAAGCAAAGAGGAGTCTTGGGTGTTAGACTCTGGAGCATCGTTCCATGCTACTTCACAGAAAGAATTCTTCGAAAGGTATGTCCCTGGAAACCTTGGAAAGGTATATCTTGGTGATGATCAACCTTGTGCTATTATTGGCAAAGGTGTAGTAAAGATTAAGTTGAACGGATCTGTTTGGGAGTTGAAGGATGTTAGACATATTCCCGACCTGAGAAAGAACTTAATCTCAGTAGGGCAATTGGCTAGCGAAGGCTACACTACGATCTTCCATGGTGATAATTGGAAGATTTCAAAGGGAGCAATGACGGTTGCTCGAGGCAAAAAGAATGGCACTCTTTACATGACAGCGGGAGCACGCTGTTCAATCATAGTTGCAGCTAGCAATGAAAATCCCAATCTATGGCACCAGAGACTAGGCCATATGAGTGAAAAAGGAATGAAGATTATGCATTCAAAGGGGAAACTTCCAGGTCTACAGTCAGTGGAGATAGACACATGCGAAGATTGCATACTTGGAAAGCAGAAAAGGGTCAGCTTTCAGACAAGTGGCAGAACCCCAAAGAAAGAAAGGCTAGAGCTTGTTCACTCTGATGTTTGGGGACCAACGACTGTCTCATCCATTGGTGGGAAACACTACTTTGTGACTTTCATCGATGATCACTCTCGGAAGGTATGGGTTTACTTTCTAAAACATAAGTCCGAAGTGTTCGAGGCTTTCAGAAGATGGAAAGCTATGGTTGAAAATGAGACAGGTCTGAAGATTAAAAAGCTCAGAACTGACAATGGTGGTGAATATGAAGACACCAGATTCAAGAAGTTTTGCTATGAGCACGGTATCAGAATAGAGAGAACCGTGCCAGGTACACCTCAACACAATGGTGTAGCTGAACGTATGAACCGAACGTTGACAGAAAGAGCCAGAAGCATTCGTATACAGTCAGGTCTACCGAAGCAGTTCTGGGCAGAAGCAGTCAACACAGCAGCTTACTTAATCAATCGAGGACCATCGGTTCCATTAGAGCACAGAATACCAGAGGAGGTATGGAGCCAAAAAGAGATAAAACTATCACATTTAAAAGTTTTTGGTTGTGTAGCATATGTGCATATCAGTGATCAAGGAAGGAATAAGCTTGATCCCAAATCCAAGAAATGCACTCTCATCGGTTATGGTGAGGATGAGTTTGGCTACCGTATTTGGGATGACGAAAACAAAAAGGTCATCCGTAGCAGAGATGTGATTTTTGATGAAAGGGTGATGTACAAGGACATGCATAAAACAGTCGTCAGCAACTCAGAACAGAATGAGTCAGTATTTGCAGATGCAGATGATGTCCCAGTTAGTTCCGTGACGGAACCCATTGTAGCAAGTCCTCAGCCAGAGGAACTTGTTGGACCAAGCAGTGCGCATCAATCCGACACACCACAGCCTCCTACTCCATCTCCTGTATTAAGAAGGTCTTCTAGGCCTCATGTGCCTAACAGGAGATACATGAACTATCTGTTATTGACTGATGGAGGGGAGCCTGAATGCTATGATGAAGCTTGTCAGACTGGAGATGCTAGTAAGTGGGAGCTTGCCATGAAAGACGAGATGAAGTCTCTGATCTCTAACCAGACATGGGAACTAGCTGAGTTGCCTATGGGAAAGAAGGCACTTCATAACAAATGGGTGTACCGGGTAAAAGAAGAGCATGATGGTCTCAAAAGATACAAAGCCCGACTTGTTGTCAAAGGATTCCAGCAGAAGGAAGGAGTTGACTACACCGATATTTTTGCACCCGTTGTGAAGCTCAATACTATCAGAACAGTATTGAGTATTGTGGCTATTGAAGATCTTCATCTTGAACAGCTGGACGTGAAAACCGCATTTCTTCACGGAGACTTAGATGAAGAAATATACATGCATCAGCCAGAAGGTTTCTCAGAAAAAGGGAAGGAGAACATGGTGTGCAGACTTAAAAAGAGTTTGTATGGCCTGAAACAAGCCCCAAGACAGTGGTACAAAAAGTTTGATAGCTTCATGCACAAGGAAGATTTCCAGAAGTGCAATGCTGACCACTGTTGCTACTTCAAGAGATATAAATCCAGTTATATCATTTTGCTACTTTATGTCGATGATATGTTAGTAGCAGGTTCAAATATGAATGATATCAGAAGGTTGAAGCAGCAATTGTCAAAAGAGTTTGACATGAAAGACTTGGGTCCAGCAAAGAAGATTCTTGGAATGCAAATCACAAGAGATAAGCAGAGAGGGTTCTTGCAGTTATCTCAAGCAGAGTACATCAACCGTGTTTTGCAGAGATTCAACATGAACAATGCCAAGCCAGTTAGCACACCCTTGGCCAGTCACTTTCGCCTATCTAAAAATCAATCCCCTCAAACGGAGGAAGAGAGAGAATTCATGGCTAAGATTCCTTATGCCTCAGCTATTGGAAGTTTAATGTATGCAATGGTCTGTACTAGACCAGATATTGGTCATGCAGTGGGAGTTGTTAGCAGATTTATGTCAAATCCAGGAAAAGCTCATTGGGAAGCAGTCAAGTGGATTTTGAGGTATTTACGAGGCACCACGGAGAAGTGTCTGTACTTTGGTAAAGGAGAGTTAAAAGTACAAGGCTACGTAGATGCAGACTTTGGAGGAGAAGTAGATCACCGAAGAAGCACCACCGGTTATATATATTCACTGTTGGAACTACAACTGTTAGTTGGATGTCACAAATACAGAAGATTGTCACTTTATCCACTACAGAGGCTGAGTATGTAGCAGTGACTGAAGCTAGTAAAGAGATGATATGGCTTCAAGGTTTGTTAACTGAGTTGGGATTCAAAAGGGAGAAGAATATTTTGCATAGTGATAGTCAGAGTGCGATACACTTGGCGAAAAATTCAGCATTTCATTCCAGAACCAAGCATATTGGGCTTCGTTACCACTTCATCAGATCTTTATTGGAAGATGATGTGTTAGTACTGGAGAAGATCCAAGGAAGCAGGAATCCAGCGGATATGTTGACAAAGGCGGTGACTATCGACAAACTGAAGTTATGCTCAACTTCAGTTGGTCTGCTAGAGTAACAAGACCAGAAAGGCTGCTGCATTGATCGAGGTGTGAAGACAGATTGAAACCAGTCTTCAAGTGGGAGATTGTTGGTTAAACTACACATGCACCATAAATGACAATAAAGATGGACGGTGCATCTTTTGTTGACAAAATATTTGGTAGGTAAAATGGTAGGTGAAGATTAATCTTGACCATCCATTTGGTGGGTGGGGATTAATCTTGACCATCTATTTGGTTGGTAAGATGGTAAGTGAAGATTAATCTTGACCATACATTTGGTAGGTGAGACGGTAGGTGAGAAATAATCTCAACCATCCATCAAAGTAGGTGAGAATTAATCTTGACCGTCCATTGAGGAGGTGTAGGCCTATATATAGCCTTAGAAATTCATTTGTAATGTATTCCATCAAAAAGGTGAGAGAGTAGCATTAGTGAGAGGTTGTGAGTTGTGAGTGTTTGTAAACACTCGGTAAATTTCTCTTCTTTCAATAAAAGATCTGCAGCAGTCCGGAGACGTAGGCATAATTGGCCGAACTCCGTTATCAACTTGTCTGTCTTATTAGTTCGCATTTTCTTCGCTTTCTCATAAATCTGACTATAGGGAAATTGGCGTCATTTCCCAACACTACATGTGTGTCTGTAATGTTGTGGAAGACCTTATTCAACACCCCGTAGCCTCTATCGACCGTCGACAAAGCTCCTCTGAGCCAGTCCCACTCGGAGGAGTCGTAGTGCGGCAGTGCCGGATGAGTATGCTGCAAGTATGTGATCATCACAAGGAATGAATTAACAATCAGCAATGGAATCCCATAGATACACATCAACCAAGTGAACCCTTTTGCCATCGCGGTCCGATAGAGCAAATAACTCGCCACGAAGATCCCGATATCAGAAATGTAAATCTGAAGCCTTTCCCTTTCGGAATATATAGGACCATAAGGATCATAATGACAAGCAAATCGATCATAAGGTCGGCCGGAGACATTGAAGGCCAAGTATAATGGCCACCCAATAAGAAGCGTGGCTAAGAGCGATAAAGCTCGGCCTGGTGGGTTCTCGAGGTACTTTGAATACCATTGGATTTTAGTTTTGAGTTTGGGAACGAACACTTCATCGCGTTCGATTGAGGCGGTGTTGGAGTGGTGGCGACGATGGCTAATTTTCCACGAAAAGTAAGGAACTAGAAGAACGGAATGGAGAAAAAGGCCTACTGTATCATCCACCCATTGATAATCACTAAAAGCATGGTGACCGCATTCGTGGGCGATGACCCAAACACCGGTGAGAATGCAGCCTTGGAGAACCCAGTAGAGAGGCCAGGCGACGAAGGTGAGGGGAGAAGGGAAGAGATGAAAATAGGTGGTGGCGACGGAGTAGAAGAGAACTTAGAGAGGTGTCATAGAAAACGAAGGAGAATGAGCGGAGAAGGGAGCGCTGAAAGCAATGGGAAGGGATGGCTTGCTTGAGTTGGGCGAGTGTGAATGGTGGTTTCTTGTGGGGTACTCTCTTCAGGTGGTGGATTTCCCCTTTCTCGGCTGACATCTGTCCATCGGCTCCCATTTTCCCCTGCAAAATTTTCATTAATTAGGAGAAATTCATATGCATATTTTATATGATTTTTGACATTTAAATTAGAGACCTCTATTATTAAATTAGGTGCTAAAAGTACAATACGAGTACTTATACTGAAAAAAAAAATTATTGAAGACTAATTAAATATATGGACCCAAGAAATCTAACCATCGCCTAACTAGTTTCTTAAATGCTAAGGTCTATATGTGACAATTATTTAAAAAATATTAAATATATGTAGTTGAAAAGGTTTTTTTCTAATCTCCTATGGAAATTTTGAGAATTTTTAAATAAACTAAAAATTAATTGTATTTATATCAATATGAATAAAATATTGTGTCTATTAAATTAATTTACATTAATAGTTATTTATATCAATATGAATAAAATAATAAAATATTATGTCATTGTATCCATCTAAGAATTTATCTCTTAATCAAGAGAGTAAACATTAAACATATATATAAGCAATAGCAATGGCTAATTAGGAATGCAACAATTTCTTTCTTTCCATAGATAATTTTGAGAGATTTGAATATTAAACTCTTTTTTAAAAAAAATTCAAAATACTATCTAGTTGTATTAGACAGTGCATGAAAACTACCAAAAAACCTTACATGTATAGGGACGAGCAAAATCAAAAATCAATATCAAACCAAATATAGTTCAATCTATTTAGTGTTTTTTTAAATAATTCAATTTGATTATGCATATTGAAAAATCGGAAAAACCTACCCAATCAATATATATATGTATATATATATATATATATATATATATATATATATAGAATAAAATTAAATTAATTTAAATATTACAATTTGAATCGGTTAATTATCTCAATTCAATCTGATTCGATTTTTATAAGATTCGATCCATTTGATATTGAGTACTTTAAGGAATCAAACCGAATTCCCCCTACGTACAGTCCAAAGATTCTCACTCTTCACGGGACAAGTTTTTATGGCTCATTAAGTTGCTTGGAATTATGCGTTCAGCTGCAATTCTGCGATCGATCATCACTAAAAGTGTTTTTTCTTGTAGTGAATCTCATCCACAAATTACTGGATATTTAAAAAAAAAATTGGATATATATATTTGCTTAATTCCTTTTTATTTGCAAACATTTTAAGAGTGCTACTTCTATATATTAAAAAAATAACTTTTCAGTTTTAATTTTGTGTATATTATGCTTCGAATTTTTAATTTTGTCGAAAATAAATCCTCAATTTTTGATATTTTCAATTTTACTTTTGCTCAATAAAGACTTAATCTGACAAAATAAAAATTAATAAGAAGGTTCAATAAACAAAACAAAAGGGAAGCGACTAAAATATGTGTTTCTTAATGGTTTTGGTATGAGATGAACAGACTTTGAAATGGTTTTGGCTTGATGAATAGATTATGAAGTTTCGAGTTCGAATATCCAGTATGATTGATAGTAAAAGAAAAACCTGAAAAGCCATTTTACAGAGAACAAAAATTGAAAAAAGAATAAAAAGCATCACTTATTGTTGATTCTGTGCCTAGTGAATCAAAAAATTAACAGAAAAAAAACATGCAATGTAAATATACAGCCAAACAAGAAGAACACTAAATAAATTAATAAAAATAAAAATAAAAACCCAAAACAAAATTTGCCCAAGAAAATTAAGTAAAGGTTGATTAACTAAAGATCTGGGCATCAAGAAATCACACAATGTAATCAAATAGATAGAAGAAGAAGAAGAAGAAGAAGAAGTACCTGAAAATTAGAGCTCTTTTTCACTCTCTTCACACACACTCTCTCTCTCTAAAGGGCAAATGAAAGTACATGAGATAAGTGGAAAAGATATGTATATAATATAAATAATTGGGTTGTAGTGTATAAATTATTAAATCTCGCCTAATTTGTAAGTACAGAAATGAATTTGTGGACTGATTAGAACGTGTACATTTGATATTTTAATTCAGTGACACATCAACACCACCATGCCATCGTCTCCCTTTTCCATCCATTTTCATTACTCTTTCTTGTTTTTAACGTCCCCCAGCGGCCCGCCCAGCCAGCCTCCCTCCACGTAGCTGGCCTTCACTTTTTTCTCTCAAATTTACCAACTTTTCCAGTTTCAATGTCTAAATTTTACACCTCACAGTTGTTTTTTTTTTTTATCTAATTTAAATCTATTTTAAATATTTATCGAAAAATGCTTTTTGTTCCTCCTCTTATTTAATATGCATGTAATGAAATACTTGCATTTTGTTAATTATCTATTTGTGTTGCTTAATTTATATTAAAGTATTAATATTTTAATGCAGTTGATTCAAAATAAATTGGAACAAGTAACATTATTAATATTTATCTCTCCTCATTTGAAATATGATGAAATTGAAATTTAAAAATTATTTATATTTAGTCTTTGAGAGATGAGTTAATATGATGACTCATTTGATTAATTCGACACGACCTCAAAAACAAGGTTTAATAAATTACGCAGAGTGGTTTCTAAATTTATCAATGACTAATACAATAAAAATGATTGGTTAGAATCCATATTTTTGTTATTTTCTATTCATAATTAAATAATTAGATAGTTTAATGACTAATATATCTATAAATATTTTTTTAATTGTTTAGGATTTAAAAATTCTAACCAACCATTTTTATTGCATTCAATAAATATTTAATTCAAAACAAATCATTAATACATTTTGAATAAATAGTTGTAGTGATAAATGTTGAATAGCCTCTTAATAAAATGTTAAATTTGCATATAAAAGCCTTTTTTCTCTTTTTAAAGAAGCATATAAAAGTTGATATATAAATACATAACAAGAAAATTCAACCGATTTAAAACATCAATGAATACGAATTTGTACCTTATTTTGATAATTAAACCTTAATTATGACCTAGTTATAAGAAATTTTGTTCTTACTTCAAAAGCGAATTCAAATTTTATAAGGGATTTTTGTTCACACATATTGTTCTTATTTCATGCATTGAAATTTTATAAATATGTAACCCAATGAATCAAGAGAAAAGATTAATGCCAGGTGCTCTTGCTATACTATTTTTTTAGAGTAAATTGATCAACTTTTAACCTTAATTATTAAATTCATCTTGTAACATATAATTTCATATTTTTTATTATATTAAAACTCACTAAATTATTTTTTAGTGATAACTATAAAATATCTTTTCATTAATTTCTTTTCACGGTATTATATATATGAGTAAAAATAAGAGTTCAAGATTGAATTTAGAAAATTAAATTAAATTTTAGAGACTAAATTAAGAAAAACCAGAAAATATAGAGACTAAAAAAGTGTTATTTTCTCCTTTTCTTCTTAACAACAAAAAGATAATCTAAGAGAAATGAACATTAAACTAAGCTTTAATTTTTTTTATTAGAACAATTTTAATTTCAATAAAAAATTGTATTCTTATTGAAGATATATAATTTGTAATATCAATAACAATATAATGGTCTATAAATTGATTCATGAATATTGTCTAAATAAATATGATTAAGTGAATTATTATTAAATATATAACTTAATTAATAACAATTAAACTAATATTTAAATTTATATATGGATTTTGTCTAAGTAACTATTGCTTAACATGGTTTATAATTTTTATAAGTCTCATCATGTCAAATGTTAGATGAACTAAAAATTTATTTTAAAAAACAAAATAAATAATTTAAATATTTATATGGCTTCAAAAAAAATAAAATATCCAGATAATTTTTACTCCCTAAGTATAGGAGCTAATATAATTAATTATTATAAGATATCATATCACTAGCTACATTAATTAGGGCACACCCAATGACTCCAAAACCTGTGCATGCACCCAATCAGACGGTTGGGTTTCATTATAAAGAAATTAAATTTTAACAACTATTTATAAACATACCATAGGGATATGTTCATTGTAACAATTATTTTGTTGATCCTGAGTTTTGGAGACTAGATTGTATGTCACTACTCTCATTACTGTCTGTTTAAAAAAAGATAAGTAAGAAAATTTTGTAACTAATTGTGAATGCTAACAAATATAGAATAATTATTATGACAAAATCCGAATTAGATTTACTAAAATAAAATAAATTTAGTTATTAGATATGAAATGCAATTTAATAAACATAAAATCATATGTAATATAATTTAAAAACTACAAGTACTGGACTAATTTTCATATATTCATGCACACACATGATATTATTTTTTTCATCTATGTATTTATATCCATAATTAAACTAATATTTCATTATTTATATGGAAGGAAAATTTCCTATGCAATGACCAATGTAGAATAAATTCTATGGTTGAAATTCGAGAAGGAATAAATATTATCTGCGTCATATTTATATGTGTGTATATATATAAGGTTAGCAAGTTAATTTTATTTATTTTTATCATAATTAATTAGAGTTTTAGTATGCATTAATTTTGTCTAACTACTTTCTAACTAACTAAATTCTAGCCAAATAGCAAAATCCTAATTAATAATATTGTCCTGAATTTCAGTTTATTACACAAAAATTCTCCAATTTTAATTTTGACTTTGCATAATGTCCCTTCTTATCAAATTTATGTCAAATTTGTTGTCGAATTTAATGAAAATTAAATAAAAGGACAGAGAGTAAAATAAAATAAAATAAAATAAATTTTATTACTATTAAACTTTTTAATTTTTTAACCTTCTATATCAATTTTTTGAGTTTGTTCTATTCAACCCCAAAAAATTTTAATGTTATTTAATTGAACTTCTGCACTTTTAATTAAATATATATGTATTGTTTCGAACTTAACGTTTTTCAATAAGTAAGATATAAGGGTTACGAAACAAAAATTCAGTTAAGAGATTCAGCGAAAATCAACGGCCAAATTATACAAATTTTCAAATTTACCATGATCATATATAATATAATTTGAGACTGTTACTACCTGAATATATCTTATCCATAATTAAAAATTACTTTTAAGATTTATTTTTTACCCAACTCTATTGCCTTTAGTAATTAATCACAAGTTGTTTGTCTGAGTGAAAAAATAAAAAAAAAATCTTTAAATTGACATTCTTAATTATTAATAAGAATTTACATACACCCCATCCAAGAAATTTGCATGTTCAACAAAAATTTGGGAGTGTTACTTAAATTTGTATTCAAAGCCATGTCTAGAATTAAAATATCTTCAATATCTATACTCAAAAAAGAAAAAAAATATATATATATAAAATATGAGGAAATAAAAATTATGAAAAAATTGTAATTTCCATCTGCATTACATATAAAAATTATAAGAGTTTCTTATATAATTTTGGTTTATGTTTCTACCTATACCATGTTCAAAAAGACCTCCCATTATATATATGGTTTATACTTCTATCATAGTAAAAGTGCACATATCTGTTTTACTGAAAAAATTTAAAAGATTTTATCAGAAAAGAACAATTTTAAAAGATGAAGAAAAAGAAAAGTAACTATCCGTCTTTTATAATAATTTAGGCTAAAGTTGCAAATTGATTCAGTTTATCTATACCATTGTGCATGTCAAAATGGTATCATAATATGTCAAAAATATTATTTTTATAATAAAAGTTAAAGTACGAAAATGTTATCATATTGTTATGAACAAATTACAGCAAACTCCCATTATGGCTATTTTATGGGTCGGAGCACAGGTTCTAGTAAAGATTGGGTACCAGTAAAGACAAGAATTAAAAAGAGTTTTTATCTACAAATCTTTTTCAATTTAAGAAAGTTGATACTTGTAAGAACTGTAGTCCATTGATATAATTTTGAATTATATGCATAATTTTCTGATGTAGTGTCATGATTTGTCTTTTTCAATTTAAGAACTGTAGTCCATTGATATAATTTTTAAGGGTCAGTAATAAATAAATTTTTTTAAAAATAAACAGTTTATTTTATATCGTTTTAAATAATATTTATTCATTTAATACTGTATAAATTTTAAATTATGTAATCTAATAACTTTTTATAAATATTTAATACTTCTGTTTATTATCAACTACTGTAATTACAGAATATTTTAATTATTATTTTAAATAATATTTTTATATGATAGAGATATAAATTATTATTTTTTTAAAAAATTATTTCTGATTGAAATTTATTAAATTTTAAAAGATTTCTTCTAATTTGTTTATTATTATTATTAAATTATACACTCTAATATTATTATACTGCTATTTTGTCCCTTGATAAGGAAAAAAAAAAAAGATGATGTCACGTGTGATTTAGAAGGATCTGCAGTATGCTAATTTATTTTTCTTGTCCTAAATGGCCTGGAAAATGAAAATATTATTGCTAGAGACAAGTTTTGAATCAGAAAAGATGGGTTCTGTAACTTGTTTAGCAAAAGTATGTTGGTTCAGTTTATGGTTTGTGCATGTGACATCCAGATCCAAAATTCCGTGACTAGTTCGGATGTCTTTTACGTATTATTCAAAAGGATGCTTATTAAACCCATCCAGATCTCCACTAAAAGTTTAATCGAGTAAAATCGGATTTAAATTGATCAAAGAGATGAAAAATAATTGTGAACCAGCTGCGATCGGTTTAATTGAGTCCCAATTCAAGGGTTTTAATAAAATTGAATTTGAGATGATCTTCAATTTTTCTGATCCGACCGGTAAGTTTGATTTTTATTTGAAAACATTGGTCAAAGTTTTAACAAAAAAATCTTTAATTATGTGGAACAAAATCTAATATTTTGTGAACACATAATCTTTAAAATAAGATGATCAATTTTTACGATATCATTTATATATATTGATGGAAGATAATCTAATTTGAGATTGAATCGGATTGACTTTTGATAAGAAAGATTTCAAATTTATTTTAATCTTTTAACTCCATTTATATTTTTTGGTTATTTTTTTTACGGATAAATATAACTATTTCTAAGGGAGATGACAAGATTCTAATTGAGATTTAGTTCCTTTTATTATACATAGATTTCATTGATCATTTCTATTTCCTTTCATCTAATAGCACTAAAAGAAAATTGCAAAATAGAAATTTTAGCGATGAAATCAGTCAGTCGCTAATTTGTAACGAATAAACATAAAAATTAAATTAAAAAATTATAAAAAATAGTGACGGATTACGTACACTTTAATTACAGATTTAGTGACCGGATATATTCATCCCTAATTTTGGTTGCTACGCTCAGTTTGGTGACAAAAATTATGACCCCTTAGTGATGAACATATAACGAAGGATGTTGGCACCAATTATTGGCTCTAGGTTGCTAACGATCTAGCGACAGAATGTTAGCAACGGATTGTGATCTATAACTATTGAGGCAGTTTAAGGATGGATAGTTTTTGTTGCTCAAACAATGAACCAAAAAAGAAATTGAATTTGTTAGCAAATAAAAATTTGTTTAATTGAAAGTGTGGAATAAATAAAATAAATGAAGAAATGAGAGATATATCACACGAGATTTATAGAGGTTCAAATATTAACAAACTCTATTTCTCTCCGCAATCTCAATTGAGTATTTTACTAACACACTAAGTGTTACAATAGAATTTTTCAAGTTCACTCTTAACTATGATATTTCTCTCAATTGTTAACACCTAACTTAGTGATTCCCTTGTGTTTTTCAATGGCTCATACAAAAACCAATTTCTTGTGTTTAATGGCTCACACAATAAACTCTTTAAAAGTATTTCACTCTTAGCCCAATATACCCAAGCTCACTTTTGAGTAATTTATTACAATGAAAAATACTCACCAACTTACAATACTCAGAAGTTATGAGCAATTAGGAACTCAAAAAAATAGAGTATTGTTGAAAAATAATTAATGCACAAGGCTACAACAAGATTAAAGATGAAAAATAATTATTTTTCTTCTTGTTCTCGCTTGTTCTTCTTGTTGTTCTTCCATTTGGAATTCATAAATTATTTGCATTTATTTCCCTCTGTGAATTATAGTCGTTTGGGTGCATTTTTTGTGAAAATAGTCGTTGAACCAACTCTTAAATTGCGTATGACATGTTTCTCTGTTCTCGTTCACGGACGTGATTATACGTGTCACGGGCGTGAATGTTCTTTTAAGCCATGATCCAAGTGGTGACTCTGGTCGTGACAATCTTTGGAAGAAATTGAAATGTTTGATCACGGGTGTGACTATACTTTCACGGACGTGGCTTGTTTAATCATTTACGGCTGGTTTGATATTTCATGACTGTGAACTTTGAATGGTAGAAAATTGGCGCTAAATTATTTTCACGGATGTGACATTAGTAGTCATGGGTGTGATATTAGTAGTCACAAGCGTGACATTTTTCTATTTCTTAATTTTTATCTTCAAAAGTTGTCTTTCAATGTTGTTTCAAGTTCTAATCAAAATATATTATGTTAACACACTTAGAACACAAATATTATTAAATATATTATTGTTATTTTATTTGTCATTATTAAAATAACGGAAATACTCCTCAAGATTCAACAGTTCCGTCAGTAAATCTGAATTTTTTTGTTACTCTAGAGACGAAAAAAAATCCATCACTGTAGTTTTAAGGATAATACTTTTTATTGGTTAAAAAATAGTATAAACAACTATTTTTTAACAACTACTTTTCTAATCTATTGCCAAAATGGTGATAAATAACTAATCAATTGGTAAATCTAGAGACAAATATTAGATTCGTCGCTAACTTTAGAAAATTTATAAAAAATATATTTAACATTTTAGCGACGGTTATTTGTCGCTAACACTTTTATTTTTTTAATTCTAAGAACTGCACTATTTTATTAGCTATGAAGTATGTTCTATTGCAAATCCAGTGACAAGTTTGCTATTTGTCACTAGTCTTCAAACTAAAATGGCATCGTTTGGGAATTTACTATAAAATGTTGGAAGCCCTCACCCTCACCCTTTCACTAATGGCCACAATAAATTTGTTCCCTTTCTTCTCCCTCACACTCGCTCTCATTGTCATGGCAATCACCATTCTTCCTATTGCCAGTCACCACTCTTCCTATTGCCAGTCACCACTCACTAGTCTTGAGACACCATTCAGCTGCTTTAAAATTGCATCTTCTTCTTATGTTAAATCGATTCCCCAACTACACTTAATTCCTTTCCATTTTTTTCTATTAGATCGATTTTCGGTTTCATTCTTTCATGCTGTTGAATACCACAAAATCAACTAAAAACTACAACCAAATCAGCCCTCAAGCTTATTTAGGTTGAGCTTCTTTTGCATGAGCTTGGTTTTCCTTTGGCATCACTATGGGTCTTATGACGTGATAATTTATGTGCCATTTATCTCACTATTATATATATAGTACATTAATACTAATAATTTCATAGTTTTCTAAAATTATAGACTTTAATTATCTGCACTCTTCAACTTCCTTTGAAATAACCATAATTGAGCAAAATTTTATTTTACTATTCTACAAATTATATTTTGAATTTTCTAGAAGTTAAAGTAGTGTACTAAATTTTTGTATATGGATGATATTTATAATGTTATTTTGATAATAGTTTTTAGTTAATATTTGTCAAATTTTTATAATATTTTAATATTTTAATTTTATTCATTTATTTATTTATCAAACTAACATTTATAAAACCTAGAAAGATGCCAACTTGACGTGATAGGTTTCCAATCACACATTGGAAAATAATGAAGAAGAAAAAATATTTATAAATTGGTGTACCAACTACTAGTAATAATTTAGGTTATCTATTTTAGACTGTATAATTTAACCATTTACATATTGTTACATAATAGCTGAACATGGACTGTTATATTAACCATAATAAAATTACTTTATTAAAGGTTCAAATATTCCTTCATGTCTTTCTATTTTGTTGTTTAACAATTGTTTAATAAATAAGAATATGCACATTCTCTTTTATCACGAGGTAAAACAAAAAAACGGTAATAAATAGTAAGAAAATAATAATTAATATAAGTAAATGTAAAAAATAAGATTACTAATAATTATAATATTACCAAGGAATAATACTAATATTAACAGAGGTGACAGGTTATTTAATGGAGATAAAAGTTTAATTCTTTTGTCTTCATAAGAAATAAAGTTGAATTAATTAATTAATCTTTAGAAAATTTAAAAAAAAAACTAGCTATTGGGGCCTTTAACGGTGATATTTTGAACATAAAGGAGGAAAGGCCATGGGCCTCATGTCGGTTGGTTATACATATATATGAAGAAAGTTACAATTACAAACAAAACATAATAATAATAATAATAATAATAATAATAATAATAATAATAATAATAATAATAATAATAATAATAATAATAATAATAATAATAAATGAAAACAAAATCAGTCTTAGAATTAGCTTGAGCTTTTATTTTTTCGCCCCTTTTGGCTCAATCTCTAAGTACCTCTTTGGTTTAAGGGTGAGAATAAAAATGAAACCGAAGGAGAATATGAATGAAAATAATTGCTTTAGCATGTTGTTTGGTTCATTTTTATTTATTAATGAATGAGAATGTAATTCTACTTGTATATATTTGGTTAAAATTAGAACGAGAATGAAAATCAATTTCATGTTTTATATTTATTTTTAATATACATACTTTTAAAAATTATAATAATTGGAAAAAATTATAATTTATTAAAAATAATTACAAATAAAAAATTACCATTGTTAATCAATCTTACATGTATTAATAATTAATTAAAAATTAAAAACTACAATTAAAATAATAATTAAAAATAAAGTATATTGTTTTTTTATCTTTTTTCTGAAAATTCTTGTTTTATTGCAATTTAATAGTAAATTGTACATTTGGTTCTACATTTAAAACAAAAAATAAAAATAAATGAAAAAATAGTATTTATAAAGATAAAATAAGGTAATTAGTTTGTAAATAAAAGTTGAATTTCAAATATATTAAAAAATATATGTGTTTGCATATATAATTCATGATTTATAGAAAAAAATAAAAAGTTTCACAATTTTTTAATTAGTTTGACTTGATTCCCATGAGAATGAAATATTCATTCCCTATGAGTAGAGAGAAGAGGAGAATGAGTGATTCTCATTGATGGAAAAATTTCATTTCTATTACATTTTATTTTTATTTTTTGTTATTCAAATATTAAGAATGAAAATCACTCATTCTAATTTTTATTCTCACCTCATTTTTCATTAATCAAATACCCCGTAACTTCTTTGTGATCTCTAACTTTATTTTCAGTCTTGTAAGAGCATTATAGCCTTGAATTAGAACAATCTATATTAATGAATTGCATGAAATGACTCATCCATGCTTTTCAAAGCAAGTAATCCACTCTAAGAGAATAGATTTAAATAAGGGGTTTTACATAACATATCGGTATCATAATCGGTATAATAGTATCGATTCGAATCTGATTGTACTATCTATTGACACCGTAAATTTTAAAAAATAATTAGCAAAATCATTCCAATTAACAAAAAATGAATAATAAAGTTTAATATATGATATATTAAGTCAATAAACACTTAAATCAACACAATATTTCTATAATAACAACATAATAAATACTTTTAAGTTAAACAAATTATTATAGAATAAAATTTTGATGTTTTATAAGCAAATAGAATAATTTTATTTTTATTTTTTTGACAAGTAAATATATATTTTATCACGAAAAATAATAAAGTTTCAATTTTTGTATGTAGTTCATTTGTGATTGAAAAAAATCTTTATTGCACAATACACATTGTTAATGTTAAAAAATTTATAAAAAATAAATGCATAAATAAAATAATTACAACAAACCCAAATATGATAAACAATACCATAAAAATATTTTAAACATTAATATATATTATATACTATTTATGTTATGAAAATTATTACATAATATTAAAAAATTATTTCCATTAATAATTTACAAAAATTTAAGGAAAAAAATTTTACATTCATAATTTAAATTAATAATAATTTAAAAAAATTAATTTTTTAGGCAGTTATGTAATGTTTGTATGAGTCTATATCATTTGTACTGCTTATAAACTATTAAAAATTGATGAGTTTAGATAATTGAATTTGATAATTGTTGATTTACCATTATTTCAAAATAACATAAATCAATATAAAATTAGTTATACTATAATTATAAGTCATCATTTTATCTCTTAAATTCCCAATGTATGATTTTTTTTGAACTTTCCTCTTCAAGTACAACTAGTCTTAATTCAGTTGTTATTTGTTTAATCCATTTTTTTTTATCTCTCTGGATTTTTCTCATTTTTTAAGCCACAGACTTATTCAAACTTTAATATGAATCTTTTCACTCTCTGGTTCTCAGATTTTACCCTTGGTCATTCAATGATTAATCTTCTTATAAATCTGAGACCATATTAGAATTTAATGAATTTAGATAGTTGGACTTAATAATTGTATATTTACTATTGTTTCAAAATGACTTACACCAATTTTAAGTTTGTTATATTATAATTATAAATCATTATTTTATCTCTTAAACTCCTAATGTGTGATTCTTGTCAGTAGTAACAAATGATATAACGGTGGTATATTCTTATTTTCAATTAGCAAGTGTATATTAGTTTCATACTGTATTGAAATTTTAAAAATAATATTATGCAATGGCCGATACATTGCGTATTATTTGATATTTAAAACCTTGTGTAGGAGGCCTTGAGATTGATTGATCTTATAAATTAAATGATTCGGCAATAAAACATTATATATTTTTTGTTGTGTATAAACTAAATGTTTTTGATACTTATCTTGTTCAGAACTTAGT
Organism: Triadica sebifera; assembly: GCA_023653625.1. NCBI lineage: Eukaryota > Viridiplantae > Streptophyta > Magnoliopsida > Malpighiales > Euphorbiaceae > Triadica > Triadica sebifera. The sequence continues at coordinate 30,995,932 of CM042902.1, forward strand.
TACAGTTAAAATTATTCGTTTTTTTTGTAAGAATGTGTTTAGTGGAATTCGAACTCGATAGCTCTTCTCCACAAACTCAATATATATTGTCAATTGAGTCATAACCCTTGGGTAATATAACATTATATTATCTATACAGTAAAAGATTCAAATTTCATAATTTCGCAAATTAAATAATTAGACAATATAATATTAACATTACGTGGTTTAAAAAAAAATTCAAATTTGAAATATTAACTTAGCTTTATTGGCATTAAGATTGTTATATATTATAAAATATTGTGAAGTTAAATAACAACTTTTAGGAATTATAAATGGTAACTTAATTTTTTATTAAGTGGTGTGAAATAAAAAAAATAAATAAAATTTGAATTTCTTGCCTTTCATTTTAGGGTAATTACCTCTCAAAACTCTATAAATAAGGCCTCTCAAAATCAATTCCATCACACAATCAATAAAAATAAAACCCCTATTATACATCACTAAAACTCTTGTAAGTCTCTCTTTCTTCTTTTCCTCCGCCAACCCAATAATCTTTTTACCAAGATGCAAACACACACACACACACACACACAAAGCATCTAATGGATTGATCCTATATATATTAGTTGCTTTTGATGCATTTAGTTTTTCTTTTTTCTTGTACAAAAGATCAAGTTTTTATATTTGTTATCTTTTTTTTTTTTATTTTTAATTTTTATTACATGAGAGGAGCTATATATTATATTCTTTTCAAAGATGGTAAACTTGATTACACTTTTTTTCTTTTTCACAAATTTCTTGCACAAGTTTATGTTTTTTTTTTAATTTTTTTTTTTATGATCAATTTGAGAAGAGGTTCTCTTTGGAAATTCTTCTATGTTCACTTTGTTTTTCAACTATTTTAAGTCTTGAAAGATTGAATTAAGTGTCATGATTTAGTCTTTTAGAATTATCAAAAAATTTTACTCAATTTATTATTATTATTATTATTATTATTATTTTCAATAACAGGTTTCGTAGGTGAGATCAAACAGATGGTGAAAATGGTTTCTCTCTCACTATGATGATTTTTGTTGTCTTTCACAACAAAAAGCTCTGTGTCCATTTGTAATATTGGTGTCATTTAATTTATTACATAACATGCTTTAGTTTGAACACTTCTGCATGAACTCCAAATGCCTAAACTTTTTGCCTAATTAATCATACTTCCCACTTTATTTTTTGTCCTATACTTCAACTCCATAATATTTACCTAAATCGGTTCCACAAATAAATTTATAAATTAATTACGATCTAATTAATTACACTCTCTCTCCTCCATTTTCTTAATTAGTATTTTAGAATTATCTGATAATTTTTGTAAGAAATATTTGGATTTTTGTTGGCAGATAAACACAAGAAAAGGGTGGTAATGGATCATCAATCATTCCATGGAGGTATTAGATCAACAAATGTTAGCAATGGTGATCAAGGAAGAAATGGTGTGGACCTGACTTTGAAATTAGGTTTACCATACCAAGACAACAATCCATCCCATATTAGGCAACATGTTCATCCTATCTTAACAACTTCTGATCTTGCCAACTTTAATTTTAGTGGCCCCTACTCTCATCAGGTATATTCCTCTTCTTTTTATCAATGCACTTTGCTTCTTTATTTTTATTTTTTCAAATTTATTCCATTAAATTTCTCAATTAAAATTTTGTTCAATTAATTTTTTAACTATAAATTTTGTTTAAATAATTTCCTTAATTATCTATTAAATTTGTAAAAATGATGACTCTGTTAATTATTAAATTTTGAATAAATTTAATACCTATCCTATCCATGAAATATTTAGCATCTGATTGATTAAGAGGGCCGATTAAATAATTTTAAATTAGTTCTTATTTATTAAATATTTAGCATCTAGTTAAATAAATAAACTTTGATTGATGGGATAAACTAAATCAGTGCAAAATTTAAAATTAAGGCAATTAGTTAAAAAAATTTTGAGTGAGACTTAATTAAATAAATTTGTGAAATTTAGAGACCAAAATATAAATTATTTTTTTTTAATTTAATGGTCTTACAAAGGTGATTATGAGTGTTTCTTCTTTTTTCTTCTTTCAACTAAATAGAGATCTCCATGGTCTTATTTTTTTTCTTCTTACATGGTAGTATTGAATCTAGTCTGTTGATTTTCTTTTATTACATAGCACTACTGGATCTAGTTTATTGATTTTCTAGTAGATAATAAAATTAATTTTATGAGCATAATTTTTATTAATTTACAACAATTATTTTAAATTTTGTTTGATTTTTAACACGTTCCTTGTTTGTAATTATATATATAATCTGATAATCATAACTTTTATCTTGCTACCAATTTTTTCTCCAAAAAACATAAAAAAAATATAACAAATGTTTCCCTTATGTTTATTTTTATAAAACAAAAATGTAGAAATTATTTTCTTTTTGAGGAACAATAACTATAATATGTTAAAGTATGGATGCAGAGTTAGACAAAAGAAACACATGAAATTTATAGCAGAATTTTGTGGTTATCATATATTTTCTATCATTAAAATATTTTTATTGGCCATATTATAATAATGCAAAGTTAATGAACTATATTTAATATAACTTCACAATATTATAAATCAAAATCAATGAATTTTATTGCAATGAAAAAATAGTTAATTCTAGATTCATAAAAGAAAATTGCCAACATAGAACAACTATTATATATTTAACAAAATATATACTTTTAAAAATATTGGTGACAAATTTTACTATCTAAAAATTTTGTTTACTATAATTAGTATAAATATTTTATGTGCTCAATGAAGTATAAAATACAAAATGAAAATTCTAGAGTGAGTTAATTATGGAAAACTTCATAAAGATAATCTTAGTTTAACCTTTAATCCTAGCTATTTAAAATTATAATGAAAGCTATTTTAACACTAGAAATTTTCTCAAGTATAAAAAGATTAGCAAATTCAGTTCTTAATTAGACTTGACATTGGGGCCGTGTCTGCTCACTTTAGGTTTGAGTTATTTTTGAATCAGTTTTGGATCGGATTAGTCGGACGGATTATTGGGTCAATCTTTTTTTTTTAAATTAAATGTAATTTTTTTTTTTTGGAATTAGATTGATTTTGAGTTGATCCATTCCAATTTCATCGTATTTCGAATTGAACTTTCTCAATCGGTCCGAGTTAGGTCAGATTTTGCTAGTTCTATCCCTAATATTTACTAATGATCACACTAATGCATTAGTTTTTTTTAATTATAAAAGTATTAATTTTACAATCTAAATTAAGTTCCTAAAAATTTAAGTTGGAATATATGCTTGAATCCCCCAAATACTGAAATTTTAACTCCTTAAATTTTAATTTTGTACAACATTTTAGCCAATAGCCACTCAAAATCATCATTTTTATTCATTATAGTATTCGAGTACTAAATATGCTAGTTTTGACATTATAGGGATCAGTGTTTATATTATAATAAATCTCAGAATTATTGATAGTGATTAACCAAACTTTCTAACTGGAAAATAAAAAAATCAATCAGATATATTCATCATCTTCATGACCTCTCTGTATCTTTTGTAGACCAACATATCATAACTTATCATGTAAATAAAATAATTACTATTTTTTACATAAATGATAAATTGTGATTGAATCATTCTGTAAAATTATTCAATGATATAAGAAAAGAAAATATTTAATGAGGTTAACGATTATGCACACATATTTCTTTTCATCTCAGCATTTTATACATTTATTAGACATTTGTATTAAGAGAAAAGATAATAAAATATGTTGAATTTAGATATAAAAAAAATTCATTAACTTTAACTACTAGGTTTTGACATTAGTTTTGGATTTTCTAACATTTTATGAGAGTCCATTTTCTTTCTTTCTAGAACACATTTTTTTAATAATTCATTTTATATCTCTTGCAAGCTAGGTTGAGGATCATTTAATAATCTATTAGCTCACTAATTTTAATATAGTGTATAATTGAGATTTGATTTGGATAATCTAATAACTGTTACCAGCGTACCACCAAATTCTTTTTTTTATAAAAAAAAAATAAGAAAACAGTTTTCTTTTGACAGTAGCATAAATTTTCTAATTCCCACTAATTTCATTTTTGTGATTAGTTATTCCAATCATTTGATGAATTACTTGAAGTATCTATGATCGACAACATTAATAAAAGGAAGAAAAATTACTATTTATTCTTTGAGATTTGACCTATTGTAATAATAGTTTTGATATTTAAAAATTATACAATTGTCATCTCTCTATATTATTTTGGTTAAATTATGTAATTCATTTGTTAAATTTTAAGATATTTATTATTAGTAAAAAAATATTTTCTTTTGCTCAAAGGAATATTAGTAAAATAAGTCAAATTTTAGAGGGTAAATAATAATTTTCTCTTTGTCATTTTATTACAATCTAACATTTTTCTAAAAGAAAGTATAAAAGAATAACATATTAATAGAATATGATAAAACAAATGAAGTCGATCGTATAAATTTAAAGTCTTAAAGGGTACTAGTATAATTATAGTTATAAATGAACCAAGCTGCTCGCAAATTATTTAGGTTTCTGTTAGAAAAAAAACTAATTCGAGATTATTTGTTACTGTTAATAAACCGAATTAGAGCTTGAAAATATTTTTGAGCTCGAGATCAAATTTAATACAATTTGGTTTATTATTTCACGAATATATTCACTTACGAGCTCGTGAATATGTTCGTTTAAAAGTTTATAAATGTATTTATTTAAAAATTTACGAACATATTTATTTAAAAACTCGCAAATATATTCATTTAAAAATCATTCATATTATATTTTATCATCAAGTTTGAGTTCAAACTCGAACTTAAGTTTTTATTATTATTAATTAATCAGCAGAACTCGAGTTTTTGTCTTTAGTAGTTAGTGTGTTCAACTTGAGATAAATTCGTTAAGTATAATAAATGAATTTTTTATAAATCGAACTCGAACCGTTTACAAGCTTAATATTTTAAATGAGCCGATCTACATCTCAAGTATAAAAATTCAAATCGAGTTTGGAAGTATAATAAATTTAAATGAAATTCGGCTCTGGTAAAATATGAGGAGTTCAAAACGAAAATATTATTTTCATAAATCATGACCATGGATTCCTTTTATACAAATGCCTTGATCAAGTTTCAAACAAAGCGTAAGAAACTAAAATTTCATAGTGAATCTTGAAGCAGGAAGCACCAAGTAGCAGTGTAACAGGTCAAGGAAACATCAATCATTTTGACATGATGAACAGACAGACTGCAAATATTATCAACTATGGGATGGTTAATCAACAACCAAATGCTGGTATCAAAATTATACCTTTCTACTTTTTCGTTAATTATTCTAAATGAGATTTTTATTTTTTTGGTAATTTATTGATTTTTATATTAGTTACCTTTTTTGTTTTGCAAAAAAAAAAAAACTTACATTGATTGATATCTTTGGCAAAATGCACATTTTGGTCAAATATGAAGTCCTTATGACACTTTCTTCTTAATTATTGTCTCCCTATTGTCATAGTTTATTGATACAAACAAAAACAGTAAAATATAAATTTAAGGATATTAGTACTTATATACTTTAAGCCCATGTTTCAATTTAGAAAAGAATATATCTTTCTATTCCTGAATTATTATTATTTTATTTATTTGCTAAATTTTTATTTATTTTATTTGATCCTTTATACATTTATTTTAATATATATTGAGTCCAAAATTAAATCCAATGTAATACCTTCAACTACCATTTTTCTATTAAGTCTATAATTAAATCTAATAAATGCTAAAATAAATGTTTAAAGATCCAAAAAATAAAATAAAAGTTCAAAGACTTTTTTGTAGAAAAAAAATATAATAATTAGGAGACCAAAATATATTTTTTGCCTTCCAATTTTATCACCAACAATGTGAACCTCTCTTTATGATTTCAATGATTATAATCCTCTATTATCCTTTGTTAGACTATATATATATATATATATATATATATATATATATATATATATATATATATATATATATATATATATTTCCAATAAATCTTCTTTAAGTGATAATTTTTTTTTCCTTTTTTGGTAGTAATGGGTAACATACAAAATAACCCAAATGGAGGACCAAGTTTCAACATGAATGGATGGTCAGGAGAACATAGAAATTATATGAATACAAGTGGGATATTAATGAATAATCAACAATGCAATTGTAGTGGAGCAGTGATGGGAGTTCCTGCATACCCAATGAATATGATGAGGCATCATCAATATTACAATAATTATGGTTTAGGTCATCAAATTAGCCAAAGCCCAAACTTGATGATAGATAACAATCAATTAGGAGAGACTAGTGGAAGCTCTTCTTCTTCGATTTGTGGTAGGAAAAATTCAAGACGCCAAAGCTGTGGAAGCTCTAATGTTGATCCTAACAAGAGGTGCACTAACTACAATTGCAATACCAATGATACTCCTATGTGGCGTAAAGGTCCCCTTGGTCCCAAGGTATTTTTCATTTATTCTTTTTTTTTTTTACTGCCGATATTTCTTGTTTAGATCAAATTCATAAGAAAATTTGTGAATCAAATCAATCATAAGTTAATAATATATGTGTGAATAATAATTGTTTCACATAGATTATAGTTCATGATTGAATCAGTTTATAAATTTTTTTATTCAGTATTATTTGCTGCAGTACCACAATACCATTAATAATGCCACTTAATTTCAGCATTATATTTGTTAAACAAGCAAACATTTTCCATCTGTTCATTAATTTTTTTTCTGGGAAAAAAATATAATTTGGCTTTTGAATTTTACAAATTTTTGTAATTGAATCACTAAACTAAAATCTATTTAATTGATTTTCTTAATTATCACATATATTAAGTATCAGATTAATTAAATAGATTATCTTAATTATCAACTGGGAACTGAATTTATCAATTTCTTTTATGAAACAACCAGTGCTAGTTAAGGGAGTAAAATAAATAAATTTTCAATTAGTTCCTACTTATGAAACATTTAGCATCGAATAGTACATTAAACAAATTTTCTATTGAGAGACTATAATAGTTCAAAATTTGATAATAAACAAATCAATTACTTTTTTTTAATGTATAATGAATTTGAAATCCATTGGATGTCTATAAATATCTAATAGCCAAAATTAGTTTAAAAACATATATATATATAGACACCAACTAATTAATTAATTAAGTGTTTTCACTTTTCATTTTCAGACTTTATGTAACGCTTGTGGTATAAAGTATAGGAAGGAAGGGGAGAAAAGAAGAGCCAAAGAAGCAGCAAAAAACTCTAATGGTTAATGTATTCTCATCAGAAGTGAAAATATGACTGTTTGTTAATCATTTTAGATTATCATTGAGCTGTTAATTATATATATTATCATTTAGGATGTTAATTAGGGTTTAAAAAACTAATTTTCTAGTATGTTGAACCTATTATTTCTTTTCTTTTCTTTTCTTTTCTGGGTAAGATTTGTTTTCCTTTAATAATGCTTTATTATCAAAGGCCTGCACAGCAATATGATTCATGCACAATATATAATAGATGAGTATGAATATGCAGTCGTGAACAATTGAATACCTGGCCTAGTTTCTTTCAAATTTACATTTTTCTTTTATTTGCTATTTTATTCTGATTGCCAACACCAGAGCTTCAAACTTACGATCTTTTCAAACCTATGAAAAATAAAAATTAATTACATTAGTGGTATAATATATGGTCATTGCATTTTTATTTTTTTTTGGTTTTGCTGATTAATGGGCTCTTTCTTTTATTTTTATTTTTCTGGTTTTACTGATATATCATCAGTGGCGGAGCTATACACTTGAGGATGGACAATTGAACTCCTCAAATTTTTTTTTAAGTATATGTAATAGTATGTAAATTTATATCATTTTTAACATTTGCTCCCCTGAAAAAAAAAAAAGATTGAAGGACAATTAAGTGATGTTAAAAAAATAGATTTAGATGAATTCTAATTAGTGAATTGAAAAATATATACGTTTAAAGAATAAATAAATATATGCTATAAGTGCTTAGCCAAAATATAAATACTTTATTTCAAAAATAATATTTTATTTAATAATAATTAATATATTTCCAAAGAATAAGCATATTTAAGGATTATAAAAATATAGATAAATAATGGTGAAAAACCTAGAAATCTTTAATAAAATAGATAAAGACTTAATGTAACACTACATCTTATGCATTTAAGTATAATCTATCTTTGTATCAAATAATCACACATAGCAAGCTGGAAAAACAAAATATCATGTTAATAGTGATAGTAAATTTTTTTTTTGTATATACTGTAATATCATTCAATGACTTTGTAAGTCTTATATCATATAATTTCATTCAATGACTTGCAAGTCTCATATCATATAATATTATTCAATGATTTTGCAAAGTTAACACTAAGATTTTTACCACAATATAATATATCACATATATCAAAACATAAACTTTACATATAAGTATTTACGAGTTGCTTTCATTTATACATTTTTAAACTCATTCCAAAATGATTATACATATTCAAGCACGTAAATACAAAACATATATGACATATTTTTATGCTTGTGTGGAATGCAAGGAGAGAGAAAGTGATGAGGCTCGGCCAGTGACCTGTGCTTCATGTCTTTTATATGTTACTTAAAATGAGCTATCTTTACCTGAAAAATGATGCAAATTGATGAGTTGCGGCTCAATGAGAATAACCATAAAATGAGCTATAAAGTACCGAACAACTCATAATAATAACTCACAAATCCAATACATACCATGTATTACATTCCATTCATTAGTATCATATAAATATCAATAAAGTTGAAACATATAATCATTACTTTTTATGTATACAAATGTTTTGCTTATTTCATTTTGTTGTGACTAAGTTAAACAGACATTACCCCGGGTTTGCATGTGAACATTTGCATTTGCTAGCTATCTTGATCATTTATTTTATTTGCACATTTATTGGGTCATATGCCTCTTCTTTTGCTTTACAATATCGATTAACTAGTCACAACGCCTTTTAAGTCCATATGCATATGCACTTGTACTTAATCATTTATCAATAATTGCATTTTATCACATATAACATACATATACCGTATATATGCCTCATATGCCACACATATACTATACATATACTCTGTATATATATCACATATGTCAAACATATCACAAGTATATCACTTATGTGTACCATAATGTCACAAATTATCCATCATCATATTATCAGGGACCAATCATGACAATCATATGAATCACATAGCAAACAACATTCATTTGCACTAAATAATTCAATTGATAATTAGACTCACCGTTCTCCTTTGATTCCGACCCCTAACTTATTATCTATCCACTCCTTATGGGTCTCCAATATGTTGCAAGCCTAATATGAAAACATAATCGATTAACTCATGATTAGAGAGACTTAATGTGGCTTAAACAAATTAATATGTATTGTTCATATCAATAGTTAAAATTTTTTCTATGAAGCAATATGACCTTATGGGATTGTTTAGCCTATAACTTTTTCTATAATTGACCAATCTGATTCTTATTCCTAATTAAAAATAACATATAAATATAAAATATATTAAAATTTTAGACCAATTGGATCATTGTACAATTTTTTGTGGAATTTCAAAGTATGTTCTGTTTTCTGCCTTATTTTCTGCCTTTAGGCAGTTTCAGGGTACTCATTTGGGTTCATCATAACTTATAATATATAAGTCCTATTTTAATGAAAATTTGCAAAAACTTATATGGGTTAATATGAAACATTTTTTATGTTTACAAATTTTATCAATTATGTCTCTAAGGTTTTCAAATTATAAAAAAAGTTGCACTGGTCCATAATAGAATTGGCTTCCAGACCAGTATGATTTCCAAAAGCCATAACTTAGTCTATACATAATATATCAAGCTGAAATTAGTACCAAAATTTAGATAAGACATATACCTATAACTTTCATGTTTTGATAATGTATATAATCTAGCTCTAAAGAGCTCAAATTAGCTAAAAAATTTCTATATCTTCCCAGGGCACCCCATAGGCAGTTCAAACCATGGAACAATTATGGTTTCATTCACCATAACTCAAAATTTACAAGACCTATGAATCTAAAATTTGGTATACAAATATATAACACATATATATACAATTTTTATGTTTTGAGGTACTTCAAATATTGGCTTTAACACATACAAAACTAACAAACACAGTAGCTAACTTACTTAGAGTTCACATCCGGACCAGTTTCAGTACAAAGAAGATATCTCATTCTATACACCACATCTTGCAAAACTATTTATATATCTATAAATATAAGACATAAAGGAACAACTTTTATGTTTTAAGATTTTCCATAATCAATTTCTATTGATATCAAAATCGGGGTGCAAATCAGTGGCTATTATTAAACCTTAGCAACTCAAATTAACTTTATAGCAATAAAAATTGATTACTTATTAAAAACAAACTTGCAAGGGATCAATTTGCCCAAAAACCAAGTGAAACAAGAAAGAATTGGTGGCTGGAACTTGAAAGAAAATAGGTTGAATAAATGAAGTAAGGAAGAAGAAGAAGGTGATGATGAAAATGAATATGGTGGTTGCCTAATAAGTTAAAAGGCACCACCATTTGTTTCACCCGTCCATTCCTTCTTCTTTTTTTCTTTTTCTGATTTTTTTTTATTTTTTCTAATTATTCTTATTATTATTACACAATTCAACACAATATCCAATTTAATGTTAATCTAGTCATTTTGCATACTTTAATTTGGTCACCTTATTTCATTTATTTTTAATACTTTTTATCCTCATTTAGATTATAAGTACACATGTATGACTCGATACAATTACAATGTACTAGGACACATAGCTAGTGCGTGTCAAGAACTTGTTCCTACAAAAATACGTATGAAATGCATGTGTTCAATTTAATTATATACAAGATGCATATGTTCAAATGAAATGCATGTGGGGAAGGTTGAGAATGTTACACTTAACTTGCAATTTTCTTATTTGTCTAAAATAATAAATACAATTTATTTCTTCATTGCAATCTCTCTCTTTTCTTTTTTTGATTGAAATTTTCCTATTTGTCCAAATCACCTCCTTAAGTTCATCAACTCTCCAATTTAGAATTATTGCATAACGTCAAGAAACAAAAAAATGGAGGAAGAAGAAAGAACAAGAACAAGGTATAACTTTTGGAATTAATTTTAATAGAAAAAATTTGGGTTTTTTAGTTTTTTTTTAATTTTTTATTCATATTTTTCAATAAATTAAGGCTTGAATACTAATTTAGATTTTGGTTAATAGTTAACTTTTTCATAATATGATTATCAATATAAACTATAAGAAATTATTTTTAACTTTTTAGGGAAGTCATGGAGAAATATTTTAAAAGAAAATCAATTAAAAACGGAGAATTAGTTCCTCAAGAAAATAATCTTGGTGGTTCACAACATAAAATTTCAAATTATGATCCAGACAATAGAGATAGAATTAGAAGAGCATACTTATAAAAAAGACCTGATCAACCTCGTCAACATAATTTTCTCCATAGAAAAATTGGAAAACTATCACATTAATTTTGTGTTTCTTGGTTTAGTGAATTTAAAAATTGGCTAGTATATAGTATAAATAAATATGTTACATTTTGTCTATATTTTCAGCAACATAGACAATGAATTAGTCATACAATATTTTCATAATATAAGCAAGACAATTATAAATTTTACTTTATTATATATATATATATAGTTTTATTTGTAATATTTTAAAATATTTTTATATCTGTACAATTATTAAATTTAGTACTATAATTTTTAATGAATAATATTTGTCATTTCTTTCAAAATTTATTTATATATCAATTATTTAATTGAATTATATATTATATGGTGAAAAAAATTTAGTATATAAATTTTGCACCCCACCCTCCGCCACTTTCATAAATGTCTAATATGTTTAATTCCACTCACTTTATTTGACATGCTCTCTCATAAATGTCTAATATGTTTAATTTCTCATTATTAGACTGATTTTTTTTTTTCTTGTCTATTCCTAGAATATACAAATAAAGTGAGTGATGGATGGTTTGCTGATAGGAGCAGCTTCAACTTTTTTTCATTTTATAACTTAATTTTCCTCTCCTGGATGGCCAAATATCAAATAAATATTGTTCTGGAATTGATTTTTTTTTTTCATTTCAACATTTAAAATACAAATTCCATTTAATAATAGTCTCGTCGTTTTTGTTGCCTAAGCTTATTTTCCTTTGTTTTCACACCCTGCTTTGCCTCTTTCCCTTCTTACTCTCACCCTCTCCTCAAAATCTTGAAGTCGTTTGTTGTGGTTTATAATTAACTAACGTTAAAGTACTGTTTACTAAGAACATAATACCTAAGGCTTAAGATTTATGTGTGAGTTTTTTTTTTTTCTTAAACTATTTTGTCCATTGGACTATAAAGTAATTTTTGGAATTTTATAAATTATTTATAATTTTTATTTGGATAGCGTAAAGTATAATTTATAACAGAAAATTCATTTTATAATCAAAAACTTTATCCGTTAATTCAACTGACGAAGTGTTGACATTATTTTTCCACTTAAAAATTCCAAATGTGCAAAATGGGTTACACTCAAATTTCGTCCTTCCCTCGCCGATCTATGATAGTTCTCTTGGTCCAACCTCCACCAGATCCACACCCCTTTCTGTTCCTCCACCTCCACTCCTTTCTTTCTTTATCGCTCTGTTTTCTTTCATTTTCTCACAAAATTTTCTTGCTTTCCAAATAGAACAATGGTCAGGGATGATTTGTACATAACGGTGGCTAGCTTCTTCCGATGTCCGATATCTCTTGATGTGATGAAATCTCTGGTTAGTTTGTCCACCGCAGTGACCTAAGACCGAGCCAGCATCCTCCGGTCATATTCGGTGCAACACCACTATGGCAACGCCTCATCCAGATCTGGTCAGATTCGATCCTAATTGAACTTTACAACGCTGATCTGGTCAGCTTCGGTGCAACACCACCATGGTCACGGAGTTGACTCAGAACACAGAGAAAGTATGGCACACTATTTAGTGACATCTTCAAGGACCATGTTGACAAACATCGAAGCTCCTAAGAGGACCAAAAATCTCCTCGTTTCCTTTCACTATCACCCATATTTTGTACCCTATGCACCTGTCTATTAGTTCTGCAGAAATAAAAATAAAAATTAAAAAAAAAACATCCAATTACATTTTTCAGGTTGATTTTCTTAAGAAAGTTTGAATGTGATGACGATTAAAGAGGAACTGAAAACGATTAAAGAGAAAGTTAGAATGTGAAAACGATTAAAGTGGGATTGTTGGTCATGGTAGTTCAACTTACTGAGCTTCAACAATGGGCACGACTGAAAGTTGGGTTTCTGGCTGCAGTATTTGTTTTTTCTCGAGTTTGTGTCAATTTTTTCGTTTGTCTGTGCTTCTTGTTGGCGGATTCGAAGTGGATCTTCGATCGAAATTGTGTTCCCACATTTGTTCTCAAAATATTTGATGTATTGCCCGTGAGAAACTGAAAAACTTTCTCAAAATTTTGATGTATTGTTTTTGATAAACTTAACATAAACCTCCAGCCTGCAAGACAATAGTGGGATGTATAAAACCAGGATCAACATGGCACGGATGGAATTGTGAGACTCCAATTACAGGAAAATAATAAGAAGTATAAATTGAAATTAAAATGGTTGAACTGCTCAAATTGTTACGACGAAACACAACACGGAACAAAGAGGACGAACGACAAACAAATCTTATTTTGAATATTTTGCTCAGAGGAACAATCGGAAAGTGAGGGTTTTGGAAAAGAGCATGGCGACAGCAAAATTGTTGTACTAATATGAGGGAATTTTTAGTCATTTCCTTCTTCCACATCATCTTTTTTAGAAAGTTTTTTCTGTTAATGTGAAAAGCCACATCAGCATTCCGTTAATTGTTAATTCTTTTTATATATTTGTAATTACTCATTCTACTAGTTTGATTTATACTACGGATGAAGTAGGATATTGAACACTTTTTTTTGTTTACCAGAAAATCCATTAAGAGAAAAAAATAGTTCTTTTCAAATTTTCCCAAGTGTTTCATATCCACAAGTAGAAAGCATTGGCTAATTTTTCCATAACACAAAAAAGAAAAAATTTAATACTAAAAACAATATGCATGCACACAATGAAATCATGATGAAAGAAGCACGATGTAGAAAAAATGTATTCATTTAAAAGTTTTGTTTTTGAAGAGCTTCAAGAATCTTAACGGGCATTCCCAAACTTAGAGCAAGGCATGGAATAAACTGGCGGACTGCCGGCTAATACCAATAAACTTAGAGCAAGGCACGGAATAATCAACAAACCGAGCATTAACGCCTGTATTCCACCTACGGACACTTGAGCAAGTTCCAGTCATTACTTTCTATTAACCAAAGCAAAAATCCACGAAATAATTTAAAATTTACTTGATAACAAAACCTAGAAGCCTCTCTCATGTCTAATCCTTGAATACAGAAAATATTTGGTGAACACACCAAATACCCACAGGCTACAACAAGAATGTCCTAAAGCACGGGAACAAGAACCAAGATGGAAAATTTAAAAATTATATTTAAAAAAAATTCGTTCACATCCCCGACTTGCGCAGTTCCTCAGCTCCATGTGCAAAGTGGCACCTATCCCCAAAAGTGCAAGATCCCTTAGCAAAATTTTCACAAAGCTTAGTTTTAAAGTTGCTTCCCCCAAAAGAAGCATGTACAGCTGGGTGCTTGGTAGGAGGCCCATGTGCCGACGCTTGGCTAACATTCCCAATTAGCTCCCGAACCATTGCGCTTGCTTGATTGATTTGATCAAAAGTACCTTCTAACTCAATATTCCTCAAGTTGGGTTCCGTCTCATGCTCTCTTATCGAAAGTTTTGCCCCTGTAAGCCGACAGATTTGCTTTGAGTTGACCCCATTCTTTCCAATTATGGCTCCAGCAAGTGATGCATCAATACTGATCTTAGCAGTCGCAGAAGCCCCAAAGCTAGCAGAACCCATACTTTGGTGGGGAGGCTCCATTTGGCGACCCATCCTACTAGGAACAGGACCCATGGAGCGAGGATCTTCATAGGATGGACCAGTAGGCTTCCCCAGCTCCCATTCTCCATGAGCAAAATGACATTTATCTCCAAACTTGCAACCTTCAACTGTGTTGTACTTGCTGCACAGTCGAGTCTTTACAGCTGGGGGAGACGAGCCATCTGGAAAAGATGGTGGAACTCCTGAACTTCTAGATGCTGGAGGATGTGCTGGGCCGCTACTGAGATTAAGCATCTGAGACACAGCTTTGAAGCCACCAGGAACGTAGTGCAAGAAGTGACATCCCTCACCAAATGGGCACCCCGAAGTACTGCAAAAATAAAGTATCCAAAAGAGACGTTTGAGAAAAATCTTTCTGCAGCCTGAATGTTTTAAGTAACAAAAGAGATATGAGAGTGAAATATTAATTATCAGTATTGGATTGGAAAAAAGATAGAGAGTTACTTCTCAGTTAACACATTCAAAGTAATAATAACAAAAAAAATCTACCATTTCTATCATTATTTATTTTCAACTCTGGAGGGAAATTTGAACACACGATGGAATGCAGCACTAAATTCCTTAATAATAATTATTATTATTATTATTATTATTATGGCAATTTGCTTGTTCAAATCCCAGATCATAATCTTAAAAATAGAAGCATAACTCAGCAAAATAGAAAATTTTTACCCAGAGGACAAGCTACCACAAGAAGCTGTATGTTTGAACGCGTTATTAAATTATGGAAACATCTCTCAGGCAGAAGCATTAACATGATAAAAATACACAGTAATCTTATACTCCGAATATTTTAGTTAACAGGACCACCTAAAAATATAGAAGTCAGAAGTTAATTAGGAAATCAAAGTCGTCCATTATGCAGTACTTTCAAAGGCAAAATGCATGTTTTGCTCCAGTGAACTATAGCCTTAGACTCTCCATTATGTTCAATTGGGCTTCTATACAATTCATACAGAGATGCATGTGTGTGCATATGTAAGATAACAATTCACAGAGATATATATAAATGAGACCAAATGCAACTGGCCTACATGATATGGAGATCAGCATTTCATAACATAAATGTTCAGAGGATTGATCATCACCCCAAAAATGGAAATTGAAATATCTATCTAATTTATAATTCCTCACGAAAAATAATCATCCAAAGAAAAACAAACTCCAGGAAAATGTAGCATGACAAGACCAAGGCCATCAAACCTAGCAGCTAAGAATTGACTTTCTGTCTGCCCACAGTTTTGTTTATTTTATAGCAATAACTAAAACCTAATATAGGAAGCTTGTTAAAAACTGAAATAAAAACCATTGATATACTATTAAAAAAATGAACTGTTTCTTTGTGTTAGCTGGCCAAGAATCACATTTATTTACATACATGTGACCTGGAAAATTCCAACTCTTGTGCTGAAGACTTGACCAAAGATAAAAAAAAAAAAAAAAGTAGACAAGGAAGAGATCTAGGAAATTCCAAATCTGGTGTTGACGACTTGTCTAAAGATGAAAAGATTAATACCGCTTGTTCCCCTCATTTTGACTTTCTCTTCTCTTAGTTTACATAACTATGTTTAAAATCTAGTTGAATTCATTCTGATAGAATATTTTATAAGTATCAGTCTTAACAGATACACTTGATGGAAGTTAACTCTTATAACAGGAACAAAAACACCACTCAAATTTGCATTTAAGAAGATGAAGTCAATCAGTCCTTCCAACCTGGCTTTTGGAAACATGGCACTTTAATGGATCAGTAATTTTTGTTATTTGTTGTCCAACAGAAAAGATAATAGAAATATATCATTAAGTCATGTTCGCTTTTGCTACTTGGTCTTTAAAAGAGAAAAACAGGTTGCAACAATTGAAAACCATTAAAAAAAAGAGTTTTTACACCTTTTATCGACTCATTTTTCAATGATATAATTTTCTATGACAAGAAAACAACCAAATACACACAAGATAAAACAAATCGACACCAGAAGGTATCTTGAATAATTCAATTTCTTTTCATGAAGGCATGCAAAATTGAACAGCTCACAGAGGAAAGTGTGACTCAACAAGCAACTGAAACAAGTTAAAGTAAACTATTACCAAATACAAAAAGAAAAAGAAAAAGAAAACAACGAATGGATACCAAAAGCCCTCTTAAATAATTCAATTTCTTTTCAACCAAAGAATGCAATTTTGAATAGCTCACAGAGAAAAGCACCGCTCAACAACCTGTAGAAACGGGTCAACTATTCTTCATATTGCTGCATTTTGGAAAAAAGGGCAGTTGATTGTTTCAAGTTCTTTCTACTGCCAAATTGCATAAATTTAGATAGCCTGAGTGCAACAAATAGCGAACGTTTAAACAAAAATCATCGTTTGAATACAAAGGCTAGTTTCAATTAGCTTCCTATTAGGCAGCAACTAACCAGAAATCACTTTGGTTATGATTTAATCATTTACTTACTTGACACAAACAACTTTTTGTTAAAAATAAAAAACACATCTCTGAGAAGGATAAAAACTACCAAAACATTATAGAGTCTGAGATTTTATCTGTGAAGATCTTAAAATTTCAGAAAACATTTACAGTCACCCATAAGGAGACAAGGATGAAATAAAATTATATACCATCTTATTTAAAAGAATAACATACATTACAAGCAGACATTTTTTAAAAAAAAATAGAATTGTGTGCTACACATTTTTGCATAAAAAATTAAAATTTGTTATCATCGTACAACAGGACAAATATATAATTATACCCAACAGAATATCTATACTAAAATTTGATACATTACTAGAAAACATACAATGCACATTAACATTGCAATCCTGCGTATTCTAGCACTTCCTACCAATTCTCAATCGTGAAGTATGCTGAACCTAATGTGAACCACCTATGTTGTCCACCAATTCAATCACATTTCAATTTAGCATCCCATAATATAGATAATCTATGAAGCATCCTAAATGTATATGAAATCACCTACATGCCCTACAAATTTGAATGCATCCAAAACTGTGCCAAGTGTCCTCAATCGGTCAATCTTTCTCATAACATAAGCAATGGTTTACTATAATTTTGTTTTTGTTGGCCATATCACATCCTTCCAAAAACATTTATTATCCATCTTTCCATGTTATCTTCCATGCAATAATCATAATTGCCAAGGAATCAGTCAACCAATAGAAGACATTAATTATCATAGTATAGACCATATGACCACTCCTATTGCCAGCAGCTACAGCCATTTACATTGGTTGAAATGTTCCAGAACAAACAATTAAATAATTAAAATACCTATAAAGCAAATAAAATTCAAATTACTCAGTTAGCAAAGTGGAGTTAACTATTCAATTATGTTGGCAAACAAATCAGCTCAAACACCACTTTTCATATTATGAACCAAAGAAAAATATACTGGCCTCTATTAACTAAAACACCAATTTAATCCATGAAAATCAAATATTAGCATCCAAGTTTCAAAGAACAGAATATAAGAGTTAAGGAAATTGATTAAGTGTGTAAAACACAATACCAAGAAAAAAAGCATCCCAGTCACATACTATCACATCTCTCACGCTCAGAAACCATAGGACAGAAGCAAAAAGGAGTAATCGTCGAGAAATTACATCTAATATAGAACAACCTCCAGTTGCGGGAAACAAAAGTGCACCACAAGAATGTAAGCCCCTTACACAACTTTTTGTTTCTTTTTGCTACAATTGCTAAAATTGTAGGTTTGACTAGTTTTCAAGCAAATAGCTCAAACTCAAACCACTCACAAGAGTACTTAACATCAGTCCCTTCAAGCATAGTTGTCAAATAGAGAATCAAATCGAGAATTGAATCTGTCATTTTAAGAATCAAGAATCGAATCAAATTGTAAGATTTTGTTCACGTTAATAATATATATTCATTTTTAAGAATATACTTCACATTATATATTTCATAGTTTTGAAATGTACAATGGTCTAAACCTAAAAATACTACTTAATTACTAATAATAATAATCTAAGTAATTCATATTTCACTATCATCCATCCTCAATTAACCATCCCAAGAACTATTAAGTTAAATAGAAAAAAAGAAGTAAAAGTTTAAAATCTAAATCTGCACTCCTAATAAAACTAATTCATAAAGCCATCATCTTCATCTCCAAGGAAATCATCATCTTCATCACTATTTTTGTTTTAAGATACTAAAGACGTTTTGTCTTTCGGTATTCTCTTTTATTTTTTCTATTTTTTTCTTGTTTGTTTTCTAATTAAATTTAAGTGACTTTTTATGGGTTCCATCTTTTCTTTATTTTTATTTGTTTTTTCTGGTTAATACAAGTAGATTTTTGTGGTTTTTTTTGTCTTTTGAGCTGATTAGCTCTTTTAATTATGTTGAATTATATGAATCGACAGAATCGTGTTACTTGACCCATTCTTGCGATTCATTATCAATTCAGACGATTCAACCATGATTCAACACTAATTTCGATTCTTGCTAGAAAGTCGAATTGTTTTATATGGAAATCATATCAAATTGGAGGATTTGAATCAAGAATCGTCCGATTCTAACAACAGTGCCTTCAAGTATGTGACTAGCAAGTTGTACTTTGCCCTAATAGCAAAGCTAGTGATCAGCATCCACTAATTCAGAACTTAATTTGAAAGCCATATTTCGACCCTAAATACATAAAGAATTTTCAGTTTCAGTGCCCCATATGATCCACACTAATGGACACAATATCCTCATATTTAACTGACAACTTTTATGGCAGAAGGCATAACTTAAAAAACATTTGAGCACTCAAATTTATTCAAAATGGTAATTTAAATGAGATTAAGGTCCTCTTAAGGCATTTGACAATTAGTATAGACACACACAGATACATAAATAAACATTTTAGGAGACCAATCTTTATGCAGTAAATCATTGAAATGAAGTGCAAAGTGCAAACATTATAAGAATGCAGAATAATGCATAAAAGTACTGGCTAATGTTCCATGATACAGCAAGATTATACTGAAAAGAAGCTAGATTCCAACTAGCAAACTTATGCATGAAAACCTAACCCTTCTTAATAAAGAAATAGAAAAAGGCAGAACCAAAATTACATTACTGGTAGTATTAATGCAAAGCAAAATTCACTTGAAAAGACGACCAACTCTAATTTGATAACATACTCAACCTACAATTTAGTATTAATGCAAAGCAAAATTCACGTGAAAAGACGACCAACTCTGATTTGATAACATTCTCAACCTACAATTTTCATGCAGTTGGCAGTAATCCACAATGTTAAATACACAAGCAACGTCTACAAAGAACACTAAAAGATAAATCTAAAAACACACATGTACACACTCCTGCTGCAGCAATAGTAAATCAATAAAGATGTTATAACTGCAAGATTATAAGCAAGTATGAAACTAAAGAAACATTCACAGCCAAACAAAGAACAAGGGAAAGAAAAAACAACCAACAATTAAACTGCACTCTTGCTCAACCATCATGTTGAACCTGTAACACAACTTTACTTGTCCATACATCGCGCCTCTTATGAGAAGATTATCAACCAAATTGTAAATAATGTAAGGTCGTCAAGTTTTTCATCCTGTAAGACTTTTTCAGTTTACATATGTCCCAGCAAGTAGTTCAGCAAAACTACTTTTAGAATCAACCTTTTCAATTCAGTAATCTGGATTAGGATTACAAGAAAACCTGTGCCAAAATTTTAACTTCCCAATTCATTAGTCCAAAGCATACTGACTTTATTTGAAAATTGAAGCAAGTGTATTTTAAAAATTCATAGTATTAGCAATAGATGGAACAGCATTTTATTTTAGATGGGTTAAGATTTGAACCTGAAGAATTTTGTGCATGGCTTCGATTTGCTTCCTATACCAGTTGAAAAGGACTCCATTTCTGTTAAAGAAAATTAATTAATTTCTCTCAGTTAAGATTTCAGTGAGTTGTTAACCTTTTACCTTTATGATCTAACTTTAACTTGCAAACTCTTAATGGTAAATGCCACTCATATTTTATGGAATATGAATAATAAAATTTTCAACACCTTTCATAGACGTTGATAAACTACCAAACCCCATTAAATAGACATGTATGAAGTTCGATGATAGATTTTAAAGCAAGAGGACCACCAAATATTTCTGTGAACCCACACCCCAAAGTTGTTTCATTTGGAGGAAATTTAAAGAAAATAAATTTTAATTCTTTTACTTTCAGACTTTTGATTCCGGATTATTGAAAAAAAAACACTAAAGTTTCCTTTTATACTTCTGATTTCAAATAAATGAGAAAGCCACCAAAAGGAAGTATGATATAGTAACTTCCAGAGCCAAATTAATAAACTAAGATACAAACAATTTTAACCCCATGTATTTTCCCTCGCTTATTTAAACAAACTTTTCATCTCTTCGCCTCTTTCTAAATGAAAGAGAAAAATACATCTTAAAGCATAAAAATGAAGGAAATCGAACAGAAAAAAAAAACAAAAGAACCAGATAAGACACATTTACAACCACAGAAACACCTTATGTATATAGACATATCACAACCTCAACAAACCCGAAAAATTCAATCAGCTTAAAACTTTAACAAGTAATTTTGTTTACAATATTTGTTTATGTACATAGATATAATGCATTTCTCTGAACAGATTAAGTAACACTGGACCGTAAAAACTTCAACTTCATACTTTTCTCATACTACCTCAGCAACCAAACACAGCCTAAAAAATACTAATCGTTGTCATCGCCTCTCCACTATAAGCTAACCCATTCCAATCCCACTGCCACAGAACATAGAAAAACACATAAAGCCTGAAAACTCATGGTCACGCTCATTACACCAATAACTAAAAATTCATGAAAGAAACAAAAAACGAACCTTGCTTCGATCTCTTGAAACCGCCATTGCCATTCAACGCAGCGTTATGCCTGCCTCTCTTGCGACCGCCTCCGTACTCCATTGAAAAATTTGAGATGAGCGGAGAGAACTGAAGCTAGAAAATGAAAGAAACTGAAAGAAATGAATAGAGAAAAGGAAAGAAAAACCCTAGATATGTAGAAAGTTAGGGTTTCGAAGATAAGAGTCAGACCAAAGAGCAGAGCGGGGTGCAAAATAGAAATGAAACAAAAGAGGCGGTTTAACAATAAAATAATTGAATTTATAGTAATGCGTATATGGTATTTTAACTTTTTTTTATGGGGAGGGAAATTAAAGAATGAAAATAAATTTTACTCCATTTTTTTTCCTTATTTTTTGTTTCTTACGTTTGAATTGAAGTGAATAATAACTAAGGATAAAATTAGTAATTTTTATCATTTTTTTTCCAATTTTTATCTATTTAAAAAAATGATAATAAAAAATAAATATTATTAGTTTTATTTTATTTTTTTTCACTTTAGTAAAGTATATACTGTGTTTTCAGGCACAGTATATTGTATAAGACATTTTACAGGGAAATTTCCATTTTATTGTATAAGACATTTTAAAAAAATTGTGTTTCCAAAATAATATGATTACTTTTTAATGTATAGATTTGAATCCATCAAGTATTAAAAAAATTATTTTTATCCTAAAAGAATGGATATTATAACTAATTTAGTTATTATTTATTTTAGCAAAGCGAATTTGCTTTATTATTATTAATGATCAAAGAGATAAAACTTTCTTTTCTATATATATTATTAGATGATTATAAATTAAAACAGTAATCTGATATTGCAAAAATTTTGTAAAATAATATTGAAAAAAGGAAAATGGAATATAAATAAAAAAATTTTAAATAAAAGAAGGTATCAAGCTACCAGCTGAAATAAAAAAATAGGTTTCAAAATAAATTGGTTAGGTGTGAAACTATTTACTGTCTCAATCATCTGAATCAAAAATCGCTAGAGTCAATTTGGTTCAAGCTAGTTGACAGTGTAAAAATTTTATTTGAGTTTGTTATTTATATTTAAAGAAAAAATTACAGTTTATCATAAGATTTTAATAAATTACAATAAAAAATAAAATTTTAAATCTTTTTTAAAAAACTTATAATTTACCTATATATCAATGGATAAAATGTCAATTCATTTGATATTATATGAATTTCTAACATTACAATGTAATATAATATATAAATTTTCTATATTTGAAATATTTTTGTACAAATTTTTTAAGATTTCATATAGAGTCTAATAAATTTTTATAAAAATTTAAAATTTTTAGTCGTTATCAATTACTATATGGTAACTAGTATATTCAAGTTTCAATTTTTATAATTGTTATATAAAATAATATTTTTATCAAATAAGGAGAAAATAAACTATTAGTTTTTTAAAAATTTGTATATGATTGTTATTTGTTAATTAATTTGTTTTATTTTAAATGAAGAGTATTAAATCAAATAAAAAAAAGAAAAAGTATATACTTAATTAGTAAATATTTGTAGAAGATAATTATGTCTTGATTTTGAGATAATAAAAAAAATGGAGAGAGACTCCAATAACACAGTTTATTTGGCATTATTTTATGATTTTTAAACAGGAAATCACGTTTTGCTGGCCCTGGAACTTAAACGAGTCTGAAGAGCAGGGATCAAACACCAACGTTGATAGCTAAGTGGAAAAGGATTATCTTATGCAATGAAAAAAAAAATTTAATTGTCAAAATAAAAGAAATAGACCAGTGTTTTGAATTTTTAGTCAATAACAACAATAAAATTAGTCAATTTCAGTGACCGTTTCAACAATCACATATATCATTGAAGTGAATAATTTGGTAGACATTTTTTTCCCCGTTCAAAGAGTTTGTCTTTTAGAGTTAGCCTACAACAAATTCGTCAGTTGTCTCCTCACCATAGCATTAGACAATTAGCCAACATAGCCCATTCGCTTAACCAACTAAATATCTTAATGGGATTATATTTTGTAAGTGAACTTCATAATATCCCGTTGCTTCTCGTCATGGTCTACCAATAGATGCAGCATGGTATATGATTTTATTACATTTTCATTTAACCTCCAAAGCAAAAATAGAGTTACCTGTTCAATCTTGCAAACAGCTCCAGCTTTGACTAACATGCCCTCTCTGAAGTGCAATTTTCTTCAAATGACTGAAGCAATGAGCAATAGAAATACAGCTTTGAACCCAGGGAACCAATCAGCCACCTTGCTTAAAAAGTTAATGAATCAAGTATCTAGCTTGCTCGAAAATCCAAGAAATGGCGCAACTTTTGCAGGAGCAGCTCACGTGTTCCAAAAGGAGGCTTTCCAGTAATAAGTCAATCCTTCTCAACAAGACCTGCTTTGTCACCAGTAAGCATTTCATCATGGAAAACAGATACAATACAGTAAATTGAGGTCCTTAATAGATCAATCATTAAAATACAATGGGCCACTTCTCTTTTTAGCCACCACAACATCTTGTCTTCCCATGTTTGGAGGAGCCCATTTAATACCCGCTGGCCTCACAAACTGATGAGAGTTCTGCAAGTTTGTCTTCTTCCCCATCAAGACTTCAACAGCTAGCAGTCAAGATATAAGTGTTGAGACAACAGCAGCATGGCTGCTAGAGAGTTGAGCAACCCCAAATCTATCCTCCGTACTGGAGCGTACAGTTAAGATGGCAACTATCCTCGCACACCATGCACATTGCTGCACAAATTGGCAAAAACTTCAATTTGCTTCTAGTACAAGTTATATTAGTTGGTTAGGCTTTTTGTATCACAAAGCAAGTGCAGTAAAAGAAACTTATTTTATCAGTAAGCAACTCAAAGCTGTTCCAAAGTTCAATTTGCAATGATAACGTGCTGAAAACATCCTCAGAATGCTAGACATGCTAAAATAAACAGCAATTCCTTGTACTCTTTGTTCTTCACAAGACTAGAACTTGCTCTTAGCATATACCAGCATCATTTTAGCAGTGAATGGAAAAATCAGGAAGGTTAAGTTGAGCCATTATGACCAAATAACTTGATTAAGCCATTATAATCAAATAAATAAAGCAATTTCCAACAAAGAGAAAGGAACAATATGATGTAGTAAGATTTCAAAATCCTACACATACACAGACCAAAGATAACAAAAAGCAGTCGGCCTTCGAGTTAAAAGTTGTTACTCGTCTAAAAAGAGCACCGAAATGATGGCACAAAATCTCTCAAGTATTAATAATAGAGGACAAAGGTGCAATTCGCCCTTGAACTAAACCCAAAATAATAGATGAGCCCCTGATTTTTTTTTGGCCCAATTGGACCCTTAAA
Source organism: Triadica sebifera (assembly GCA_023653625.1). Taxonomy (NCBI): domain Eukaryota; kingdom Viridiplantae; phylum Streptophyta; class Magnoliopsida; order Malpighiales; family Euphorbiaceae; genus Triadica; species Triadica sebifera. The sequence continues at coordinate 31,021,381 of CM042902.1, forward strand.
CTTCTAATTTTTGAGCCATTGAAACCCTTGCTTAACGGAAATTTAACTCCTTTAAAAGTCGGTCCCACTTAAAACTTTCAAAAAAATGAAACCCATCTCTCTTTCCAACACCTTCCCCCCCTCTCTCTCCCCTCTCCCATCTCTCCTCACCTCTCCTCTTCTCTCCCCCATGCCATCTACCCTCACCAACAACAGATGATGACCAAGAATTTGCCCTTTCAAATTTTGGACGCAATAATGTCATGACTTTCTTCAGTTTTTGTCAAGAACTCCGCTGAGCCTGAATTATGCCATTTTCCTTATGGAAAAGGACAGCCCTTCACTTTCATCGTGCTCATATATGCACTTTCTGTGTCAGGTTGAGTCTCATCTTGTAAAATACATTCTGGGTATAAGAATAGGTAATCTTGGTGATCTTTCAGCAAGACAGCTCAATGTGATAAATGATTTGCATCAGAAAATTATCAAGCAAGAATTGACTACCCAATTGGCTAGTTTGCAAGAGAATATAGCTGATGAGCCCATCTATGTGATCGCCAAGGGCCTGAGCCTTGCTGCTGAACTTAATGAGGAGGTGGATAGTGGATAGGGCACTTCAACATCACGAAAAAGGCTATGGTTCATATGCTGGAGGAGGTAGATGATTTGATTAAAAAGTTGGTTAGCATTTTAACCCTAGGTCAGGCAGTAAAGTATCTAGCTGATGGCAAGAAGTTTCACCCTTTGTATGCATAAGTGGGGTACAATAGGGGAACTTACGCACAGTAGAAGAAACTAGATATATAGCAAAACTTTTTTTCCTCCCTTTTCCTTTTGGTAAATCTTTCAAGGCGAACAAATACATTATAAGGCACATATGTCCTGCATAGGCTCTCCAGGGTACATCAATATGTATACAGCAAGTCAATATAGCTTGTATTCATGTATATACTGTATTTTAAGCTAGTAGATAATGGTGTAATGTTAAAAATGTTGAACAGGCAATCAGATGTATTAATTTAGTTAATAAGACTTTTAAGATATTTGATTCATGTTTTTTATTTTTTTTGAGCTACATTGCTTCATTATTGGTACATCACCTTAAAACACTAATGCATGAATCCTGAAAATGGTAAGATGCCTGCACTTGATGCCTTGATGATTTCTCCCAGATAAAGGGGGAAATTTTTATTATGGAGTAATACAGAATCTGATCAAATATTTAGGTACAAATCCAATTTGGGATTAGGGCGAGAAAATCGATATACATATACTATACATGGAGGACCAACTTGGACACCTATTAGTCACTTGTTTACAGAGTAAAAGAATAAAATAATATTATGGGGCATATCCTGGAGAATTTTTATCCAAATTTATAGAGAGATGTTAGGTTGGTGATGAGAGATCAGGATTGGGAGAAAGGAGGGAAAGAAATGTGGGCCCCCTTTTTCGATTTTTGTGTGAACTGTGAAGTAGGACCTAAATGGACCAATTTGAACCAAAAAATAAAAGGTTTATATCACATCTTGGGTTTAGTTCAAAGGCTAAATTACACCTTTGGTCATGATAAATTCAGCAAAAACTTGTTGAAGACCTACTTAGTAAGTTAAATGTTGTTAGATTGTAAAGCATAGAAATCACAAGGCATACAGCATAAAGCATGATAATGCGGGAAGAATGAATGGGAGATCAAAACTAGGGCTAGTTTTTTAGTAGAAAATAATGATTAACCGTAGGAAATCCAAAAAAAAATGCAGACCAACACGAGGAGGCTCTTAAAAATCAGTGTGAAAAAACCATGAGTTTCAAGTGTTTGAAGTCAACAGTTTGTCACTCGAGTTCTTTAAATAGATAAGATGCTCAGACAATCACACTCTTCATAATTCAACAAATAATCAATTTCCCAGAATTGGATGCTAAAAACGGCTAATCACAAAAGATCAGCACACTAATGACCCTTATATCCCATAAAGACCAAGACGTAACACTCTCCAAGGAAAAAATGAAATTCTAAAGGGGTGTGCTCATCATGAGAATGTTGCACTAAAAACAAGGAATATATCCCAAGAAGACTTGGTTCTTATTCCTTGAAGCAAAATTGAAGATGGCATTTTTGGAAGAGCACTTGAGATTATTCAACCGCAGAGCGCTAAGTTCATTTTAGAGGGGAAGATTTGTATTAGATGAGAGACAATGCCCTAATAGTTGCTAGGATTTTCTGGTAACCTTTCTGTTTGGGAGTTTTAATATCTAATTCAGATCCTATTTACTAGCAGATTTAATTATGTGAAAATATTAATCGCAATTATAGGGTGAAGAATTATTATTATGCCTTAATAAATGTGTTAACTAAATTCATTTGTTTGGTTTTTATCTCCCAACAGTCAATGTGCAGCTCACACCGAAGTCCTAGTAGTTATCCGGCTTTTTCCTCTTCGAATTGTTCTGTTTCCAAGAATTTCCATCATTCATATTTCAATTCCAGGAAGTGTTCTATCTCTAAGTCAAGTCTTGCTCACCTTGAAAATCAAAGACCTGCTGCTATATCTCTGTATATCCAAGAGTTTTATGTTTATTCAAATGGGTATTGGAGAGGAATACTTTGAAATTTATTCTTGGACGTAAGTTAGTCCCTTTTTCTTTTAGCTCTTTATCTCCTCCTCATTTTAAAACTCATTTGTTATCTTCTACCTTCTGATATGCACCAGATCAATTGAGTTGAAAAATCAACAAGAGGAAGATGATTTGGGTTTGATAAATGGAGAGGAAAAGGGATTCCTTTAATAAAACTTATTTTCGAGAGACCAGCCCTCTCCAAATAAAATTTCTAATACCAAGAATAACATGTCATACTCAACCTATTATACACGCACCTCACACCTATACTAATAACTAATAGAGTATTATGCAAAAAGAAATGACTCGGCAAAGGAAAGCAGTGAGGTCATAACAAACTTCTTACCCTTCTGGGTATAAGTCAACTTGACCAAAGGCTTATCAATATCCCTTGCCCAAAGAGTTACCTTGCACTCAAGGTGAAACTCCGGAAAGTGCTCGCAGATAACATCATAGCTCTCCCAAGAATCTTCAAAATAGGGTCTTCCTTCCCAATGAATAAGTACCTCATGGCAAAAAGGGGGAGATGAGCTCTTGTGGAGCCCCAAGACAGCAGCCGGTTGTAGAAGCAGGGTTAAGCCAGCAATGAGAGTAGGAGGCAAAGCTTCTATGGTCAATTGGTCAGCCTTAAAATGATAGAGGGCCGTAGTTGGGAGATATGAAATACAGGGTGGATGCAAGAAGTGGGAGGAAGGTTCAGCTTGTAAGCTACTGCCCTTATTTTGGCAAGGATTTTGAAAGGACCATAGTACTGAGGGGCCCGTTTTTCATTAAAATGTTTGGCCAATGATTGTTGGCGGTAAGGCTGGAGTTTGAAGAGCATCAAGTCACCAATATTAAAGGAGAAATCCCTGCTGTGTTTATCAGCTGCCTTTTTCATAAGTTGTTGAGCATGATGAAGGTTTTGGCGGGTAGCTTGAAGCATATGGTCCCTTTTAAGGAGTTGCTCGTCTAAGGAAGAGAGTGGAGTAGTCCCCTTGTCATAAGTTAATATGGGAGGTGGATCCTGACCGTAAACTAAGCGGAAAAGAGTGGTTTTCAAAGTTGTGTGATAAGAAGTATTGTAAGAATACTTTGCCTATGGTAACCACCTGACCCAACCTTTGGGATTTGCATTGGCAAAGCAACGCAAGTATGCTTCGAGGCTGCAGTTAAGAACTTCAGTTTGCCCATCTGATTGTGGATGATAGATTTTACTATGATGCAACCTAGTACCTTGAACCTGGAATAATTCGGCCCAAATTTTGCTCAAAAAGATCTTATCTCGATCCGAAACCATGGTCCGTGGGAAGCCATGTAACTTGACCAGCTCCTTAATAAAAATTTCAGCAATGATGGCAGCTGTGTAAGGATGCTTCAACCCAATGAAATGCCCATATTTGCTCAAGCAGTCGACCACAACCAATATGGCAAAATTCCCAAAGGCAGTAGGCAGCCCTTCAATAAAGTCAAGTGAGATGTCCTCCCAAACTTGATAGGGCACGGGAAGGGGCTGTAGTAACCCTGCTGGAGAGAGGGTAAGTGTCATGTTGTGCTGACAAACATCACATTGCGCAACATAATCATGGGTATAGTGCTTCATTCCTTGCCAATACACCGAAGCAATGACTCTTTTATAAGTTTTTAGGAACCCTCCGTGTCCCCCAACTGCACTGTCATGGCATTCAAACAATATGGAAGATATGAGAGGAAACGGGGAAGGTAAGACTAACCTGTCCCGATACAACAAACGCCTATGTACCACTGAATAACCCAGATACTTGGTGGAACCTTGTTGTGAATCTTTCAAAATGGAAGAAAGACGGGGTCAGCAGCCACTTGGGATTGTAACTCAGAAAGTTGCAGGACTGAAGGAAGAACCAATACCAATAACTCCCCAATAGTTGGCACACAGGAAAATGCATCAGCAACTTTGTTGTCCAGCCTTGGTTTATATTCAATCTGAAAGTCATAACCCATTAATTTGGTAACCCAGCCCTACTGTTCCGATGGAATTATTCGTTGTTCCAACAAGTAACGGAGGCTACATTGATCAGTTCTCTCCACAAAAAGCTGCCCCAACAAGTAGTGCTGCCATTTAGTGACTGCAAAGACAATTGCCATCAATTCTCTTTCGTAGACCGAGTTAGAGCTGGCCCACGGTGACAAGGTCTAACTTAAATAAGCGATGTTCTAAGCCCATGTCCCAAAGCATCTGTCTCCACAACAAAAGGTTTGTTAAAATTTGGTAGTGCCAAAACCGGAACTGTTGCCATAGCCTGCTTAAGTTGCTGAAAAGCTTTGTCAGCCTCCACGTTCCAAGTAAAAGCATCCTTCTTGAGCAGATTTGTCAAGGGGCGGGCCACATTGCCATAGCCGCAGACAAAACGCCTACAGTATTTGGTGAGGCCCAAAAACCCAAGGAGTTCTTTCACATTTCTCGGAGTTGGTCATGCTAACATTGCCTTCACCTTAGAGGGATCAGTAGCTACACCTTCAACTGAGATGACATGGCCCAAATATTCAACTTGTCGCTGACCAAAAAGACATTTCTTTGGATTGACATACAATTGATGTTGCAATAGGAGATTTAACACAATCTACAAGTGTTGCACATGATATGCCAAGTTAGGACTATAAACTAGAATATCATCGAAAAAGATGGGCACGAATGAAAATTCCGAAAAATGGAGTTCATTAGCGCTTGAAAAGTAGCTAGCACATTCATCAACCTAAAAGGCATGACCTTGAACTCGTAGTGCCTGTCATGTGTACGAAAGGCAGTCTTTGGAATGTCCACTGCCCGCACCCAGATTTGATAATACCCCGACTTAAGGTCTAATTAGTGAAAAATCTTGCCCCTTTTAGCTCATCCAGCAGTTCATCAATTACTAGAATTGGAAATTTGTTAGGGACAGTCACCCTATTTAAGGCCCTATAGTCCACACAAAACCTCCAATTGCCTTTTTTTTTTTTTACTAGTAGGATCGGGCTAGAAAATGGATTGTCGCTAGTTTGAATAATGTTGGCTGCCAACATTTCTCACACCAACTTTTCAATTTCCTCTTTTTGGTAGTGTGGGTATCTATAGGGTTGAACATTAATGGGAGTAGTTTCGGGAAGCAATTCGATCTTATGATCATATTCCCTAGAGGGTGGTAAACTACCAGGCCAAGAAAAAAACCATAGAATAAGAATCAATTACCTGAATTTCGGCCAAAATGTTAGAATCAGAAGTCGTCATATTTGTAGCCAAGGTTCCCAACTCGATCAAGAAAGTCGACTCTCTCGATTGATAGAACTGTTGTATAGCCTTGAAAGACACAAGGGTGTTACGTAAGGCTGGGTCTCCTTACAAAGAAATGTTGACCCCATTTTGTTTGTAGCGCACAGCCAACGTTTTCCAATTAATTTGCATGGACCCCATGGAACTCAACCATTTCATGCCCAAGACCACATCTACACTTCCTAATGGTATGGATAGGAAATCCTCTATTATACATATGTCATCCATTGTCAATACCGCACTTCCACAAATCTCATCCCCTACATCTTTGATCCTAGTGCCCAAAGTAATTTTATAGGTTGACATCTTGGTTTTGCGGTAAATTCAATTGATGAACCAAAAAAGTTGAGATGAAATTGTGGGTAGCCCCACCCCACTTCAACTAAAAGAACAACTTCTGAATGTAAAATCCTACCTCTCATCTTCAAAGTGCGAGGAGTGGTCAACCCCACAATAATATTCAGCGATACTTCAACTCCATCAAGGATGCCTAAGCTCTGCTCATCTTTGGCCTCAAACTCCTCACAACCCGACTGAGCAAATTCTTCCACGACCTCCTCAACGATCATCAGGTGGAGCTCACGATTTTTGCATTGATGTCCCACATGGAATTTCTCATCAAATTTGAAACACAAGCCTTGTTCCCTCCTATGTTGGAGATCAGATTCAAATAACCTTTTGTACGGACGCGGGTAGGGCTTGTTAGGAGGTTGGGGTACTGGTGGTGGTAAGATGCGACGGGTAGCTCAGTGGTGGTGGGGAAGTTTTTCGGTTGGATTGAAGGGAGTCGTGTTGCCTTGTTGCTTTGATTTGGAAGGGAGCTGGTGAGGTTAGGGTTACTGAGGGAAGAAGATAATTGAGGTTGGGGCTGCATTGTGTGGTAGAAATGGGTATTAGCCTGGGCTAGACCACCCGCTAAGGCCAAACTGCAATCTTCTATGCATTGGGCCAAATCCATCACATGGCCCAGGTCCACTAGATTCATCAATCTCACTGCAGCTTGTACATCAGTCTTGAACCCATTGATGAATGTGCCTTCTAAAACCTCATCCGTAAGCCTTTCAACGGAGCCACCCTCAACTCAAATTCCCTATGATACTCTGCCACTGTCGACGTTTGCCGGATGGCCAAAAATTGTTCGGCTAGAAATTCCGCTTGAGAAGATCAAAATTGTTCCTAGATCGCAGCCTTGAGCTCATCCCATGCTCAGAAACTCCTTCGTCCATCCGCCCATTAAAACCAAGCCAAAGTATCTCCATCCATGCTCACAGCTGTTGATTCAATCCTGGTTGTATCATCACACCCATTCGCCATAAAAAACCATTCTGCTCGAAATACCCAACCATCGGGGTTTTCTCCATTAAATATCGACAGCTCTATCTGTCACAACCTTCGCTCCACCGCAATCAAAACTAGCGAATCTGAAGGTTCAACTGGTGGTGCTTTTAGTGCTAAAGATGATAGAGTTACCGTTGGAGAAGTCGTTCCCCCCAATTGCCTAGACTCTCGCAGCCATTTCATCAATTGCAGCAACTCATCCAACACTGCTAGTTTCTTTTCCAAGACTTCATGGACATTCTTCAAGTCGTCTTTCACCGCCTCTAATGACTCTTCCATAAGATCAACACAATTACTAATTTTGGGAGGCACTCCATCTCTGATACCAAAATGATATGCACTAGATCAATTGAGTTAAGAAATCAACAAGAGGAAGATGATTTGGGTTTGATAAATGGAGAGGAAAAGGGACATTCCATTAATACTACTGGTTTTCGAGAGACTAGCCCTCTCCAAATACAATTTCTAATACCAAGAATAATGTATGCCATCAACCTATCCTATTTGTATATATAGTTGGTGTTATACACGCACCTCACACCTACACTAATAACTAATAGAATATTGTGCAAAAATAAATGACTTGGCAAAGGAAAACAATGAGGCCATAACAAACTCCCCTGGCTATGCTGAAATCTCCTTCTTAGGATATAAGTCAACTTGACTAGAGGCTTATCACATTCCTTTTGATTTCTCACATGTTAGATATTCTAGGGATGAAGAGTATATTGAGCGTATCTTTTCCTTTATGTTTTTCCTTGTTTGACATATTTAGTTATGTTTCCTTCTCTACTTAATCTCCCTATTATTTAGGAGATATTTTCTCCCATTCTTTAGGAGATATTGTTTCCCTATTCTTTAGGAGATATATGCTCTGATTCTTTAGAGGATATTCTTTCCTTGCATAGATTTACACCAATCTATATAATAGGGTTGATGAGAGCTAGCTACCTTCTTCATTCTTTGAGTGACATGTACCCCCTATTTTTTCTCCTATAAGTCCCATAACATTAAAAGTGGGGGTACGTGTCATTCAAATGATGAAAAAAGAAATAAAAAAAAGATAATATAGAGAAGGTATTTAGCATTTCTCAATAGAGTTTTAGTCTCTCGTGATCAATATGAGTTTTAGAATTCATTTGCTCATCACAATAGAGCTCTTTATTCAACTTTTCCTAACTTACAAAATACACTACCATGGACTCATTAGATCAGACATCCAGGTACCAGCATCTGCCTACTTAGGATTAGTAGAGACTTAATTTATTTCATTATTCCTATGTTACCAATTTGGAAAGAACATATCTCCAGATATTATCAAAAAGGGAATGATGCATCAAATTAAACTAGCTACATATGGAAGTTAAAATAAAGGATGTAGATCCCAAACTAGCATACTAGAGTACCTAAGATATTGGCAGTCATATTTAAGTCAATTATTCATTTAAGACAAGATGATATAACATGGACTGAAACATTCCAAATCCAAATATAAATCACAGCCATGAACATAGTCATCAATGATTTTCATACCTGAAAGTTGTTCAGGGATTCATAATACTTTGAGTCCAGTTGCAATTCAGTCTGTGACTACAATTGATAGGATGGCTGATAAGCCTTGTCAGCAAGATTAGTTTCAAAGCCTTCACCAAAGGTAGACGCTAGCTGCTCCAGAGGCCTCAAGCACACAGCTACAACTCTTTTGTAAGTCTCACCAGTTTCTTCAAAAAATGCAGCTCGCCGCCAAGTATCGACATTATTCTCACAGGCCATACAAAGATCAAGATATGCAAGATGCTGTGGAAGAGAACCTGGGTTGCTCTCCTCCAAAACTGCAAGGAGAGGCTCGCTGGGGTTTGTTTCAGCTGCTGCTGATCCTTTCGGTGGTGCAAATATGAACCTTTTTGTATTTAGCACCAACACAGCAACACCAAGATGTCAAAGCTAGAGAAATTTTTTCAGAGCAGGATACATACCATACATGATTATTTTTTCAGAGCAAAATAGAGAAGAATGCATCTTAGCCTAGATTATTTTTATTGTACATATTCATATTTAAGAAACTAAACCTTCGTGATATTCTGAATTGATTTTGTCAAAAAATGCAAAATATTATAGACCATTTAGAACCATTAAGTATCTATTAATTATTCATTCCATCCAAGTACCAAATAAAATGAACAGTTTTTCAAGAAGAGCATAACCATCTTTTCTTCCAAAATATGCTGAAAAAATATAAGAAACTCTCATCAATTTTCAATTTAATTCAAATTCTAACATTTTTGTCGAGCACATTAGCTTGTTTTTCATCATTGAGTAAAACAGCCTCCAACACTGATTCATCAGGTGGAAGTCCTGATGTATTCCAGTGCTTAAATGAAAAAATACAAGTTAATACAGGAACCCCTTCAACAATTCTACAAAGAATACATTCTGGGCACCTAGAGAGTTGAAAAATAAACATGTCACTCCTACATGGAGACAATGGATGTCTGCAACTAAGACAAGACATAGAAAAAGCAAGTTCAAAAATTTCAGATATTCAAAATTAAAGTATTGAGTGAATTTAGAATTTAAGCGAGAAAAGGGAAGTCAAGGCCATCTATGCTTTTTCTTGAGCATTATTTAGTTTGATAGTTCACAAGTCCTGAATTTTTAATGTCCTTACATCTTTAGGAGTATTTTGAGTCCATGCAAACACATCCATGTGCTTCTTTGAATAAAAAAATAAGAAAAAAAAAGTATAGATGGAGACAGTTATACTAAAAATTTAGAAGCTTCTATAGTTCCTTGAGATACTATGCAGTCCAAGACTTCCCCTCAGTGAAATGCAACTCATCTAGTGTGATGCCAAAAAAGTTTTTAGGCATGAAACTCTTTCAATGCAACCCCACAATTTTGTATTTGATGTACTACTTTATTCTAACACCAGTCAGCAGTATAACAAATTTAAAGAACTACTACCATTAATACCGATATTAGTGTTACAATTTTATTTCTTTATTGGCTACACCAATTTGTTGCTCAACTTGTCTACCATTGAAAGAAAAGATTTCCAATTTGATTTAAATAAAAGAAAAAGAAATCCACAAACAGCTTTGTAAATAATGATAAGAATGGTGTTAGCCATACTTGACAACTTTGGTATTGATGTCTAACTTTTCTGTTGAGGTAAAATCATAAATTGTTAATAGAAACAAATCTATTGATGTCTGACTTCAATTATTTCCACAAGCTTAATTAAATAAAAACATATGGACAATAAGGAGACAAATTTTTTTGGTGAATTCTCAGTCTGACCCTTGGATCTTTTCATATTTTCCAATTCTGAAAATAGGATACAAGGAAAAAATAATTTAGAAATAGTAAAGAAGATTCAATTAAATTTTTTCCTGGCGAGGTATTTTCCATTGATAGGAATTAGGAATGAATGCATCTTACTATTGATGATTTTCTATTGTTTAAGAAAACCCAAAATGACAAGAAAAAAGGGGCATCCAGTTTACTACGTTGAGAGCATTGGCTACCGTTAGTTTCCTTAATGTGTTCTCATTTCACAAACTTGCTAACTACATGACATGCAAAACAAAAAAAAATTCTCAAAAATGAGAAGGATTTGTAAAGCAACAACTATAGCATTTGAGACAAGAGTAACAAGAGATAACAAAATATGCCAAAGAACAAACCAGATGTAAATCGTGGCTTAATTCCCAACAGAGGAACACAGAAAAGTTCCCACAGTAGAAGAGGATCTGCTCAGTGATAAACTTCCTTATTGTCACATAACTCTTAAAATTATTTGGAAAAAAACACTATCAGCACTGCTGAAAATAGGTAAGCTATAGTGGAATGCTTGAAAGCTTGTCTAATAGTTGAAGTTAGTCTCATCTTGAAGCTGAAGAAAGGGGGACACTGTTTACCAGAAAGAAAATCAGTGACAACTTTCATAATTTAAAAGTGAAGACACTGATAGATTAGAATGACTAAACTACAGCTGAAACAAATAAATTAAAAAAGAAAGAAAATTATGACTTAAACAACAAAACAGATGTCACAGTACATGAACAAGTTCTAGACAATATATAAGAAAATTCCCAAAGGACCCAAATAAATTACAAGTTACATGCTTGCCCATAGTCAATTAACTTCATACAAACACATATAATGTAATATCTGGCACTTCATGATTAGAATGTTTTGAAAACCCTAATAAACAACAAAGTGAATTAATAATAGAGGCCCAAACTGACCTAATAGAACCTTTAAATAGAAAATAATTATTGCAGCTGTTAGTCTGCATTTCATGGCTTGAAGGGGGAGGCTCTAGTTTCTGTGTTGCAAAAACTTGAAAAGATCAACTAAATCATCAATCACATTGATCCTAGAACAAGGGAATGTCGGATTAAACACTCAGTACATAGGAAAAAATTTAAGCTAAAGCTCGTTTCAATGTAAGGCTGCCGCCAACAGTTAAAAAAAAAGAATAAATAAATAGATTTATAACCAAAGTTTGAGAGACCTCAGCCATCCTGAAGTTTATCTCGCAATGCAAACTCAGTGATAAATTGAATGGAATAAATTAGAGAAAGAGGTTAGAGAATATAGACGGTTTGACTATCCATTTCCAAATAGGGGCACATTAGTATAAAAACAAGGCAAAACTATTGAAAGAGGGTGGCTCATTTAATTTGGAAACAAAGAATTAAAAATAAACCAATCCCATCAGCTATTTCACAATTCTTCTTTGCTATCTCAATTTTTGATAGATGATAGGAGAGATATGACACAGGTTTCTCAGCCCTAGATCATTCTGAAGGCATAGATTCACACGGAAGGAGAAATTGTGCCATCAGACCAACCCCAACTAGTTTGATATTAAGGCTTAATTAAGCATCTCATACGTAATTCTGCATTGGCTTAGTCTGACTCATACATTAACAAGTATATAACGAGAGGAAGTAAGAGTGAAGAAGATGCATTTAAATTTAAAGACCAAAATTACAAGTTTTCTGAAAAAAAAAAAGTAATAACAGTGTCAATTTTTTGTTGTTTCAAAATTTTCGATCAATTTTTGGACTTCAAGATTTCAAATTAAGCTCACAATATAAATAATTTTTATTTCAACTAGCTATAAGGTAATAACAATGTCAGTGACGATACAACCAGAATCACAGTAGACAGAATTTAGCAACTCGGAAACAGGAGACATTACTGAATCGGTGGGAATAAACAAGAATGATATTAAAACAACAAAATATAACAGTAAACAAATAAAAGAGATATACATCTATAAAGACCAGAAAAACAAGAAAAACAAAGAATTACCTGAATAATGGGGAACTCCAAAATCCATCGCCGCTTATAAATATAGAATAAAGCATAAAGTAGACCAGAAACAAAACCCCTAAACCCATCAAAGCTGCCGTTATCCCAGCCACACACATAACTGAAAGAAATCCAGAAACGGAGGTCGCGAGGGAAAACAAAAGGAATTTGAGAGAAAGGGAAGCACCGCGGCGGAAATCAAGGGAAGAGAAGGAATCGCCGGAGACAAAAAGGAATCGGAGGAAGGCGGAGGCGAGCTGGAAGGGGGAAGCAGGGGAAGAAGATTGAGGAGAGGAGAGTAAAGAGAGAAACGGAGAAGAAGAACTGAGAGAGGTGAAAAATTAGAAAAGCAAAAAGGGACAAGAGAAATGATGGAGTGAGAGGTGAGAGAAGCAAGATTTTGAAGAAGATGAAGATAAGTGTAGAGGTAATAGACTGCCATATTAGAAATCCTAGAAATCGATTCTTAATCACCACCTCTGGCGGTGGTGGCGATTAAGACATTTCTGGGTTGTTTTAAGCTTTGGTTTGGGGCATAAAGCGAAGAAGCGGGAATATGACAATTAACTCGAGGAGTCAATGAGTCGATAGTCAGGATATCGTACCCGCCCGGCAAACTAATTAAAAATGGAAACGGATCAGAAGATTAAGATTTAATTGTGTGTATATAATTTTTTTTAGACATAATAAAATATATAAATAATTTATACAAAACCTATTATATATATAATAATATATTTAAAAGAGCAATATTCATAATTTAATTAATATATAATAACATTCAAATTAAAATAGAATAAAATCAATAATAAAAATTCACATCCTATTATAAAATTAATTTAGATAAAATTTTCTCCAAATTCATTAGAATGCCAATAACACAATACTATATTTTGAATTAGATAATCAAGTCTGAGGAATGCTAAGCACTATCACTTTCTAAATAATTGTCTAACAACTCACTACTTTATTATCGGTCAGTAAAAAAAATAAAAAAATATTTTAAGAGTTTTTTTCTTACCAATTAATATGATAATCATTTTTTGAGTTAATTTTGATTAACATTCCGTTAAGTTCAATTTTTTTAAATAAAATTGTATTTATTTTTTATATAAATCTCAAAAAAACAATTTATATTATTATTTTTGTAATATAATATGCTAATAATAAAAATACAAATATTTTAATTTACTTTATCATATATATATATAACTTTGGAATAATATAAATAATTAAAATTAATATTTTTATAATATATATTACTAATATTAAAAAATTTTGGCATACAATTAATTTGTAAATGAATTTTTTATAATTTATTTTAATTATTTTAATAAATTAGGGGTTTAAATCATTCTAAATTTTTTAAAAAGTTTTCTAGTAATGTCTTAACTGAAATAGAATTATACCAATATATTGGAAAAAATTCAAAAGTCATATAATATATGACATACATATACCACAACATCTTTAAGAATTATTTAGGAAATTATCCAAAAATAGAAATTTTAAAGACATCCATAAAAGTAAAATCTCTAGTTTAACAAAAGTATTTTTCATGCTTTCAAATTGCATTCAATTGACAATTAACAATTAAGTTTTTCTTTGATCTTTGTTCATAACTTAGATTGAGTAAGAAGAATATGAAGAAAAACTAGAATTTGAGTGTCAGTAATCAAATTTAATTGTTTTGATGGAAATCTAGATAAGAAATTAGGAATAAAATTTCTATCTTATTTTATATGTTTAACATTGAAACTGTATTTTGAAAATAAATTATTTTCTCTAAGTATGTGGCAATAATTAATTCTATATTTAAAACAATATATATATATATATATATATATATATATATATATAAACTTGTATAAGATAAACAAATGGTTTAATTCGGCCTGGTGGTGAGCGATGGACCTTGTGGCAATGCAATCGCTCAAGTTGAGCCTTTAATAGAGGCGGTTGACTCTATTTTTTCAACAAAAGTAAAAACTGGCAAATAGGCGAAAGGAGCAAGGCCGGTTTTAATAACTGGATTGGCAAAGTTCGGGCCAGACTTTTCAATCTCCATTCCCAATTTCGCTTTATTTTTTAACAGAGAAATTTTTTTAATTCATTTTCTCATATCATACGGGATAAAAATCTTTCATTCAATCTCCAATTTTATTAAAAAAATTTACTTTATTTTAATACAAAAATATTTTTTATTTTTATTATTTTAGTTAATGAATTAATCATATAATTATTTTTAAAAAATATATTTTTATTTTATTATTTTTTTAGAAATTAGTTATATATATATATATATATATTGGAGTGAGTTCGGATATCCCATTTTGTCTCCGCAACATAACACTTCAGATTTAGGACGGGACAAAAAATTATAAAAAAACTGTTTCATTATGGCATATTTAAATCGGAGTTTACAGGTTTGGATCTCATTACCTAGTTGATATCAACTTATACAATCTGACCTTATGGGTCGGATTTTAATGGATATGTTCGGACTTTTTTTTCATTTTTTTGTTAATGTTCTTTTGTTTGAATTATTATTTATTAACCATAAAAAAACACCACTTAACATAATAAAAAAAAAAGTGTAAAAGTTAATATTTAATATTTTTTTTATCACAACTAAGGAAAAAACACAAAAATGACATCAAACCAATTATCTTTTTGGCCAAAAGATTTCAATTATATCCTCTTGAATCAAATGCAAACACCATATGGGAGGTACCTACAGCTCAGTAACTCCTCTATCTATATTAAGAGTCATATTAGAAAGTCAATTTGTCACGTAGTTTCTCCCACGAAAAACATGAAGCACACGAAGCAAGGAGAAATAAGACAACATATCCTTACAAGTTTGGACCAGATTAGCACATAAACCAGCATAATTGGAAGTTGAAGTTAAAGGTGTAATCGATTGAATTGTGTCAGATTCGAACTCAACTTGATTAAAAAATTTGAACTCGACTTAATTCAAAATTAACTTAAATTAACTCGACTTGATAAAACTTGAATATATTTAAATATTGAATGTATAAAAATAATTTAGTAAATAATAAAAAAAATCGATTAAACTCATGATTTTACAAGTCAAGTATTATGATACTTAAACTCGACTTTATAAACTACTAAAAATACCCAAACTCGAGTTCGATCCGATTAATTGATAGTGAATTCAAATATTTTACAAGTTGAGATCGAGTAACTCATAAGTAGTTTGATTCATTTATATCTCAAATTAAAGTAAATAACAAAACAAATAACCGGGAATCCAGACTGAATGCACTTTTTTAGTAGCAATACCGAACCCTATAAAAATTGCCCAAAATTCCGCTTTAATAGCTGTACGTTGGCTAATATTCACACGAAAATAAAAAATCCAACTGCCAAAGCGATCATCAAGAACCCCCACCACTGCAATTCTCTAATTGCATTCCGAACGCCCATTCGTATTGAGTTTAAGCCAGCCACATATTAGAGGGAATTGCACATCCTACCAGACTCTGTTCATAATTATGTTATATTTAAGTTATAAAACAAATATTAAATTTAATTAATATAAATAAACAAGATATTAATTTATCTTTTATGATTTTAAAATATTTGCTTAGAGGAGATTTACTGTTGTAGTAACTTCTATACTAACCTATTAATTTAATTAGGGTGTGTTCAGATTGGTTTAAATTTTAAGGTTTCTACATTTTTTTTTCTTAAAATAAAAATAGAAATATGTTCGGTTGAAATATTTGGTTTGGTTTCAATTTTTAACAAATTAACATGAAACATTTTAGAATTAAAAACAACAAATTATGTGGGATTTTTTTTTTATATTTTTTTCCTTCCTGTTCTTGCTCTCAGATTAATTAAAGCCTCCTCCACTGCACTCCTCCTGCCACAAAGCCACCGAAGCTCTCACCACAACGAAGTCCCCCACCCTTGAACTGCTATCTGACAGTAGATCTGCTTGGAAATCGAAGTGAAGCACTTGCTCTTTGTCTTTCTTGATTTCACCTTCATCATCAAAATCCCTCTCACCTACAATCCATTCTCAGTCTGATTTTTACCTTAATCAAAGAGGATTTACGATTGACTGCCGGATGAAGTACATCCACTTAAAAGGGCTTTAACTCTTGTCTTCACTGCCAGGTAACTGCAGCCGGGGCTCATTCACACTAAATTAAGAGTCTCCAAATATTGTTGGGTACTGTGAAAGTTTGAAAAAGCCAGAGAACGTTTTGGGGAACCGAGAAATTGCCTTGTACTCTTCATTAGAGGTAAAACCCTATATGCCGTTACGATAGAAACACTTTGTCGTCTAATATTATGTTTCACTTTGAGGGAAATCGACACTCTTTTACCGAAGTTGATGAAAATATGATGCTTAGGTACAAAGACCAAAACTATAGTAAATAAATGCATGATAAACTGTTAACAATATAGATACTATTTTGAAAATTTTGTATATTGTAATGAGTAATGACTGATTTGTTAATTAGCAGACAGAATAGGTGACTGGAAATGAGCCCAACACGAAAAAGTTTTGATTTTTAAAAATTAAAAAATTTCTTAAAAAGTAATAAAATAAAAAATAAAAATAATTTTTAGTATTTAAAAAATATAAAATAAAATAAAATCACGCAACCGACTCTTAATTGTTGGTTATTAGCACCCAAATTATCAAAAAAATTTGCATTTTTTAAATAATTCAATTTCAAATCTCATTTTTTCTCTCCTAAATATATATACATAATAAATAAAAAAAGCAATCATTACAAAATATTTACATCTACACACGAATTTGTACCATTAAAAATGTTAGAAAATAACGGGATCTGACCCATTTTAAAATATTATAATTAAAAAATATTAATTAATTAAAAGTATATAAACTGCTAAGCAATTATTACAGCTCCACTTAAATTTCAGCGGTAGATTGCTATCACTTGGTGCATCAAACACATATCAACTCCAAGGTAACTATTAAAACTCTCTTTGTATCTTTTTGAAAATAAAATGAATGATAAGAATACTCTCAATTTTTCAATATTATCCAATATTCATATATTGATTGGTTGCTGAGAAGAAATAAATTTTCAAAAATAATTTTTTTCTCTTTATTCTCTCTTCTTACCAATCTATTAGGAAATGGGTATTGAAAAATAAAGAGTGTTTTCAACATTCATCTTTTTGAAGTAAAAGGATATAGTAGTTGATTGTTATTGCTATCATTTCACTTGAAGTATTTGTCATTTTCATTCTCTTTGATTTAAAACTTTTTCTATAAGAGAGATTTAAACCATATAGAAATTTATTTGTATAGTTTATTATAAATAATGTGTTTGTACGATCGTTAAATACATAATAATTTAGAATAATATTAATTTATACTATATTTACATATAAAGATCTCGCTACAGAAAACTGCGGATAAATGACTAACTACTAACAATAGAGTGATTTTTCTGTCGCTAATACATTTAGCGATGGAAAAGTATATATTGTTGGTAGTTAGACATTTAGCGACAGATTTTGCCTTTGTAGTTATATTTAACGACAGAGTTAATTGTAAATATTCATCGCTAATGGCTTATTTCATCTTCAAATTAGACAATTTGTGACGGATTAGAGAAAGTGACAATTTGTGACGGATTAGAGAATGTGACATTTTAAAATGTCACTTAATTAGCGACAGATATAGAACCATTTCTATTAAAATGATGTTGTTTTGGTTAATTCAAGACTACCATCTACTTCTTTTTAAAATAACCAAAACGGTGTGGTCTTGGAAAACATTAGAGACAAATTTGATTCCGTTTCTATAGCTAGCAACAGATGCCTTCCGTTGCTAAACATAAGCATAGTCATAATTCATCATATTTAGTGACGGAATTTGTTTATCCTTAAATTTTTTAACAAATTAATTAAAATTTAGCGACAGAAACTTTTCCGTCGCTAATGTTCAATTATAGTAAAGTAAATATAGCGACGGATTGCTAAATTGGAAATAGGATTGAATCCAGCCGTCACAAATTTGTTCTCGTCAAAAAGTCTCTAAACTGTTACAAATTTGGGCACCATTTTTTGCAGCCAAATTTGGCTGATGTCTTTAGCGACGGAATTTGCCTATCACAATATTTAGCCACTAGATTTTTTAGAAAATTTTAAATTGAAGTCACTCGTATATCTGTAGCTAATTTACATTTTTTTTTGTAGTGATAATTTTTTTTATAGGATGGCAAGTGACACTATAGAATTTAAGGTCCTCCAAAAAAAAAATGCCACGTAGCTTTATATATCTATATATATAAATTATATGTGATTTTTAAGAAATCCAATACATGAGAACCGTGAAATTAGTCGATAGCTAATATGTTAAACAAACTATCCAATTCAATAGTGAAGTTCCAATAAGATGTGAAAGCACTAAAAGATTATATATGTGGATGTTATTACAAATCACAAAACAATAAGGTGGAGAATGTGCAACACAGCGATACATTAATTATGATTCTTCGTACATTGTATCTTAATTTTCAAAGTTCTCACGTTGGCATTGACTTGTGCACCAAGAAGAAGAAGCACATAGGGCGGACCAATTTGATTCCAAGCTGATTTGCTTGATTGTTTCCTTCTAATTCAACACCTGGGGAAGGTGGAAACTAACTAGGCCCAATCCCACCTTGGAGTCATTTTCTTCTTGCTATCATCATTTGCATTAATGGTTTAGAAAAATATGGTTCATTACTATAGTAATTGTATTTAATGTGTTTGGGAGAATGATATAAAAAATTAATAAGACAGTTTAATAACTTTATTTTGTTTAATTAGGATAGTATAATATGGTAAAATAAATATAAAAATTCTCAAAACACTCTCAATTAATGTTTTAGTAATATAATAAGAGAGGGAAAATTCCTACAAATTCTAAAACAGCGATATTCTTCTAAAACAGACTTATTTGCTTTTGTTTTTTTCAATGATCCCAACAGTAATTCTTCTAAAACAGCAATATTTATCTATTTTATCAAATGAAAAAGCATATTGTATAATCAGAATCTTTTCATTCTCCTTAAATAAAATTGAGTAAATTATAAAATTATTTCCTTAGGTTAAGAAAGAAATAAAAAATCTCTTAGCTAAAAAGAAAAAAAAAATAAATGTATTAAAAAAAAAGCTAGGGGTTTATTCACTTTTTTTTTTCCAGTGATCGTACAATAACTTATATTAACAAAATTGGACAAGTAGCGAGACAAGAGGCCATTAGCCCCCATTAGCCCAAATTTTATTTAAAATCAGAAAGCTAATTAATGAAACTAATTGATCACATTAGCCAACACCCATTAATAATTTTTGGATCAAACTCTTCCATTAATCACACTTCCAGTTTCTCCTTGTCAGCGAATTCTTTCACAGTGTCTTCATCAAGATTGATAGGCTTGTACCACTTAGCACAGAAATAGTAGATAACAAGATCAATAGCTGTTAAAATTGCTAGAAGAAAATAAAATCTATCCATATGGCCAATGTTCAAATCATCTGGTATCCACCCAGGATTGTTACCTCTAGCTGTAATAGCCATCACCATATTAACCAGCAAACTACTCACATAATTACCAAGTGAAATTGAAGCCATACACAGTGAGCTACCAAGGCTTTTGATTCCATCCGGTGCTTGCCCATTAAAGAATTCAAGCTGTCCCACATACATAAAAACTTCAGATGCACCCACCAACACGTATTGTGGGATTTGCCAAAATATGCTTCGGGAGCTTATTTTTTCACCAGGAGTTACATGTTTGAGCCTTTCAATCTCAGTAGCACCAGCAGCTACCATTGCCAGCATCCCAATTATTAGCCCAATTCCCATTCTTTGAAGCTCAGTTAATCCTTTAGGATTACCACTTAATCTTGCAGCTAAAGGAATGAGTATGTACCGATAAATCCCGGTGCATGCAAGGACACTGCAGATGTCAAAAGCTGACATGCTTGCAGCTGGTATGCGAAAGTTCCCGATGTATGCGTTCATAACATCTCCTTGCTCAACAAATAGGGAAGCCATTTGTGTGAAGACAACTGAGTAAATTATTGTGCATAACCAAATTGGTAACATTTTTAATACACATTTGGCTTCTTCTACTTGAGTTATTGTGCATAGTCTCCATGGATCATTATTTTGCCTGTTCATATCCTCTTCTGTCATAGTTGCTGCCTTGTCTAAAAATCTGACCAAATTTTAAGTCAGTACACAATCAAACAAGAAACACTAGCAGCGCTAGATTGACAACAGTTACATCTGTTCTCACTGCGGTAGGTTACACTTTAAATATTTTGGTAACATGATAATGATTTTATATTTGCTGATAACAATCTGTTACATAAATCACTAAAAAAAAGTCATTACTTACTTGAAATAATCGCTATGGAGAATCTTTCTGCTCCCTTTGATTGCAGATTGTGCACCTTCTAGTTCATAAAGTTCATCAGGTTTAGCTGTCATAACATTACATTTCCTAGCAGCAGCAACAAATACCTGAGCAACACGCGGCAAAGGGTTGCCACTAGGCTTTACATATCGATAGCTACGAGTTCCTAGTAAGAAGGATGCCAAGGCTACGAGTGCAGAGCCTAATGAAACCAAGAATCCAAGCGTCCATTGACCAGAATCTTCAAAGTAAACTAAAATCGTATTTGAAATTAGGGATCCTAAGTTAAGTGAGAAGTAGAAGTAACAGAAGAAAGCTGCTTTGGAACTGTTCCCTTTGGGTTTTGCTTCATCGAATTGGTCTGCTCCGAATGTAGCTAGAGTAGGTTGATGTCCACCATATCCCAAGGCTACTAAGTATGTGGATAAGTAGAAAAGGGCTTTACCAATTGACGATGTAGGATAGCAAGCTACTACTCCATCACCACACCCACTTGGTTTGATTAACATAAGGGAGGACGACAGTGACAACAGCACCAATCCCTGATTCATTGTTTTTATATATGTCAGCAGGTTATTGCAATAGTTTGAACAATTTATTCATAATCTGTTGTCCTATAATTAATATGACAAGAGTTTCATATCTGTTGCTAACAAGTTGTTAGTGTAAGTTATAGTTAAAGTAGATAGACCAGGTCTACAAATTTATTCATGGTTTGGAGCAGTGATAAAATGATATGTAAGCAAACAAACCAATTCGTTTATGTGACATTCTTTCATTCGTTCGATACTGACCAGTCTAAGCAAGAAAGATTAATAGAGATAAGAGAAAAGGGTAAATTATTACCAAAGCGAATATCAACTGAAATATTGCACAGGTGAAGTAACGGCCCCAGTAGGAATCGCTGAGGAAAGCTCCAATGAGTGAGCACAGATAAACAGTGCCAGTCCATATGCTCACATTATTAGCAGCAGTAGCATTGTCTTGACCAAGAACTCTTGTTAAGAACAACACCAGATTCACACCAACTCCAAAGAAAGCTAGTGTAGCCAGCGCTTGATTCGCTGCATCCAAAAATAAATTAATAATAATGTCATTGATTTATTATTTAAATTTTATATCTTAAAATCAATAAGTTATAATTTGATAGTAATGGTATAGTGATCCAAACTCTAGAGGTTTAGAGTTTGAGTCCCCGTTCGAACCTTTGTAAAAAAAATAAAAAAGGCTGAATTTAATAAAAGAAGATGTAACTTCAGTGGGTATAATTAGTACTTAGCAAGATGATTGCAGATTTCCACCCTCCGGAGCTCTTCTTTACAAGAGAAAATTTTTTCTGTCCATTCTCATTGGTAGTTTTGTTCACAGCTACAGCATTTGTAGGATTAAGATTTTCTTCTCTCACCTGATTATAATAATTAATTATGATGATGACAGTACTGATAACTAGGTTGCAATATCAGAAAAGAAGAACATACTTTTAAATTGATAACATCACAATAAACTACAAACAGTAGCTTGCATTATATTTAGACTAAACAAGTAAAACAAGTTTTCAACTGTACACCACTTGCCCAAAAGCAAAATCTGTGCCCAAAAAAAAAACTTGTGCTGTTCAAAAGTTACTATTAATTGCACAAAAGGGAAAAAAAAAATTTTTGGGTCCTTTCATGTGTGAATATAATAAATGGTTTTTTTCTTTTAAAATTTTTAGAATTTTTAACCAACTGAATTGCATTAGGAGTGATTCTCCAAATAGATTTGATTATACAATAATACTTAAATGGTTAGTTGAGATAAATATAAAATGTGGTAATCATGCAATATAATGGCATATCTTAAGGGAAATTTAGCTATATGTATATATATTCTGCAACTAATCAAAAACCAAGAAATAATATATTTAAGGTAAAAGTTCATGAGGAAAAGCTATCAATTAATGGCATGATATATTTCTAATGGGTTTAGGTGTATGTATATATTATAGGGTTCAACACTAAGTATAAAATAGATTTTTCTTGGAAATTTTTTTTATTATATGTGAAAGAAAGTGAAAAATTACTTGAACTTTTATTAATCTCAAACTCGTGGGTTCTAACCCATGAAAGGAAAATGAAAAGGACATGTGAGGGAAAATTCAGAAGTAAGTGCTATCACAACTTGCCATGTGATACATATGTACATAGACATATATAATACAAAAAGAGAATTTTTTTTTTCTTCAAAATTTAGTGATTTTCTTACCTTTAGCGCAACCTCATTGGTGGAATTGAGCATAGCCATTGCAGTTATTCAAAGTTTCCTCTGATGAAAAAAAATCAAAGTCAGTCTATAATTAGAGATGCATAAACATGATAAAGAAATGAAAAATATATCCATTTTGTTGTTGCTTCAAAAGTTTAATTAAATTCCGCAAAATATATCCAATATAATATTTACATTTTAAAAATTATACAAAGAAAACTTATAATGATTTAAAAAAATTGGAAAATGGGTTTCTACATGTTACAAGTATAATAACAAAAGTAAATGAATAAATATTGAAAGACAATGAAATGAAAAAACTTCATTACCGATTCAAAATAACTAGAAAGAGGTGAGAGCTCAAAAAGGTTTAAGCAAGACAATAAGAAAGAAATGTTTTGCCGAAGAGTAAATTGAGGGAATTGGCACAAGAGAGCTCAAATATATATAGCCAAAAACACAGACAAAGAGGGAGAATGGGTCATTTTCAGAGCTTGCTGGATCATTGTTCATGAAGAATAAATATTTGGTGAAGGGCTGCTTAGAAGAGCTTGTGCCATGAAATGGGTAATTTCTTCCGAGACATCATGACTTGTGAGAAGTAACGTTTTGTTTTTGTTTTTGTTTTTTTTTTCACATAATTGATAATCTCTCTTCAATTTCACTTATTGGGTGATAACTTTTCTTAATATTAATATTATTCATAAAATGTTAAATAATTTAGTCACCATGCACAAGTAGCAGTCGCGATAGTATCTGGTCAAGCTAAGTATTTTCATTTTTTAGATATGTCATCAGAACAGAATTTCCTTGTTCCCATAGAATTTGATAAAAACAAAATCAATTAATAAAATTTAATTTAATGATACTGATATAACAATCAGGATTATACAAAATTTGAATTCGAATGAAATCCATGGTAAAAAAGAAAAAAGGAAAGAAATAAAAATTGAAACTTCTTTTTTTTTTTTAAATCCTAAGGAGCAAAATTACTTCGTGAAAATTGTTTGTAGAGTCTTTATAAATAGTGTGATGCATCAAGAAGATTCTACTCTTGTCAAAGCATTCCGACTATTTTTTTTTTAATAAAAATGTCATAAAAATACTAATTGGTCAAAATAAAATTTTCTTTCTCTTCATCAATGTAGAAAAAGAGATATTTAGCTGTAATATTCACAACATTATTTTACGAGAATGATATCCAGAGTATAGGCTGGCAATATTTTTTGCTAAATGATATCTAGAAACTAGAACATATATATCATAATTTTTTATGTAGTTATTAATTTCATTTAGCACTATGACTTAATTAAAATTATTGTGGAAATTACTGAATTTAAAAACCTCGTAAAAAGTACAAAATATTAATTGATTGTAATTTTTTAGCAGTCTAACAAACTAAAATTATTGCTAACTGTTAGCCTAATAATGATCTGTATTTATTGTAGTTAATTGAAATTGGACTACTGAATTCATAAGTTTCCATATATTCTATTTAAATCAATAGCAAAGAATTTTAAACTATGATTCAAAATTTCTGGTGGAGGTATATCTAAGAAGTGAAGATCATTTTCAACTACTTCCATGATGCTTAAGGCAAATTTATGGCATTCCAGATCAAATTGAATGACATTGACAATTCATTGGATGCATTATCAACATAAATACATTGTTAATAGTAAATTTTTCTAGAAAATCAAATAAACCAAATGAGACATATGACAAGTGTAACAAACAAGACCCTAAATTGATTCTAGACATAATTCACTGCCACATCAATTAAATTTCATATGGATGCATATCAGATTGTTTCATTCTAAAAATCCCAACCATGTTTTTGCTTCCAATCACTAGCAAAGCCTAGTAACCATGAAAGCAACTCTCAAGGCAATAAATTGGAGAAATTAAAGTGAAAATAAGAATGGGCTAAAAATTAAATAGTTTCTTATAGAAAAATATACTAACCTCTTAAGTGGTAACAAATAAAGGGAGAAAATATTCCGGTGATGGCGAAGAACGTTGTGTGTTGATGATTACAATGGATTCCGGCGATGGAGAAGAACGTGTGTAGATGATTCCAAAGAGCAAAGTAGGTCGGAAAATCTCTAAACTTGCCGTTAAACAAAATAAACTGTGGAACCTTTTTGTCATTTATGTTTGAAAAGTATAAGTAAAAGTTTTAGTAAAAGAAATGGTACTAAATTCTTAATGAATTAAACACTCGATCAACTTGATTAATGATATATCTAATAAAATAAAGTGAAATGAAAAGAAAAATAAATGGCTGAACTCAAACAATATGAATAGCTAGCTAGTGTCACTTTGCTACTATAGAAATAGAAAAAGACACAAAGATTAATTCAACACTGTTTTATAAATAACGAACAGAGAGAGTTTTATATATATAGTGGAAATAATACATTGAATGGAGACGAATATGGATTCTGTTTGATAACTAATTTCCTAATAAACCTCTTACTCTAAACCAGTATAACGGGTCTTAAGATATGAAGATTTTCTAGTTCAATTCTAACACATTTTTATAATGGTAATTAAGATCAATCAAAATAGTAATTTTTTTTAATTATTATTAATTACAACACCTTAGTACTTATTATTTCTTGCAATGGTTATTTCCGCCGATTTATGGGAGAAAAAAAGGAAGTAATTAAGTAGTCTAAAAGATTTTCATCTGCCAAATTTTAAATTTTAACATTAACTATTTTTTAATTATCACATTGGAGTTTAAGACTCTATTAAAGTGACAATTATCTAAATCTTAAATTTGACATATTAAAAACATTCTTATCAACAACTTCGAAACTCAATTTACATATTTACAACCAAATAAAATATTTATTTAGACTAAATGAATGAAATAATTAAATATAAACTTACGTGATTCAGGCTAAATTTATATGCAAAAGTGAATAAGAAATCAACTAAACTAATGAACTGAAAGGGATATATAAAAATAAACCCAAAAACCTCATATAAAGTTCACATATGAACTCTGAATATATATATATATATATATATATATATATATATATATATATATATATATATATATATATATATATATATATATATATATATATATATATATATATATATATATATACACACACACATGCATAGGCATAGACTATAAATAGAAGTTTGTCTAAGCAATCCTTGTAATAAAAGGATTTGGAGATACATAATCTTTTCCTTTTCCATAAAGGATAAGGCTTCAAGCCACCAAAATTTGTTTATAAATAATTTGAAATTTAAAAAAAATTTAATGATGACTATTTTTTCCATGTAATTAAGTATAAATATGGAGAATCAAAAATTACTCAAATTTGAATTCTTGATACCTTAATTAGTTAGACATTTTGTAAATGAGGAAAATAGAAAAAAAAAAAAAAAAAAAAAAAAGAAGTTCAGTTTGCTCCTAGCTACTAGTGTGATGTGGCAAGTTATTTAGAAATAAACATGGAAAATAAATCTACCCATTTTTTATAGTGAATAATACTTGTATTATGTTATTATTATTTTTTAAAATCCAATTTTGTGTAATTATAAAAGATAAATTGTCAGAATTAACAAAACCTAACTAGTAACTAGTAGTGCTATTTTAAGTTAGAGTAAATTAACCCTATTTGGAACAATAACTAATGAAATAAAGAATTTTTGTTGTGTAACAATAATTAATTTTGTGAGTTTTTAACACTTTTTAACTACAACAAACAAGTAATTAGTGGGATTTATTATATCAAAATCCTGATAGGATTCCAATTTGTCAACTTCTTAACCATATTAACAAAAAAAAACCCTCTTATATATACACATATATAATTAAATATTAATGTGACTTTGATATCAAATATGCATTAGCCGATTATTGTCTAAATTAAGATAAGGCTTTTTCAAATTTGTTTCAACTTACTAACTATTTTATTTTAATCATGTTAAAATTTTGTTCCAACTTTCTTCATTTTATTTTATTTTTTACTGGAACACAATGATTTTCATGAGTGTAATATTTTATTAAATTTGCTGTCAATAATACCTAACTGATCAGTTTCTTCAATTTCTTCAACCGTGTCCACCCTTTATATCTCTCATTTTCATATTCTCCACCTTTTATAATCAATTAAAATTTCCTGAAAAATTAAACATTTATAACCAAATATTGTACTTTATTAATGTTCTTCAATTCCAAATTAATGGAAGAAGAAGCGTCATCAAGCATGCTTTCAAATGGTAATTCATTTGATAGCCATTATCATCCTTATCGATCCACCAAGCGTTCGAGGATTGATCATAATCATATATTCAATCATAATGCAGCAAAATTCAAAGGGGTTGTGCCTCAGCAAAATGGGCATTGGGGAGCACAGATATATGCAAATCATCAGAGAATTTGGTTAGGAACATTCAAATCAGAGAAAGAAGCAGCCATGGCATATGATAGTGCAGCAATCAAGCTTCGTAGTGGAGATTCGCATAGAAATTTTCCATGGACTGATAGGAATATTCAAGAGCCTAATTTCCAAACTCAATTCACCACAGAGGCAATCTTGAATATGATTAGAGATGGATCTTATCAAACCAAGTTTGCTGATTTTCTCAGAACCCACTCGAGAAGATTAGAAGCTGGTTCGAGTTTTAATGACAACATTAATACTAATAGTACTATTAATAGAAATAATCAAACTAGGGTTAATGGTGATAATGGGCAGTTTTCATGTATGCAACTTTTTCAAAAGGAGCTAACACCAAGTGATGTAGGTAAGTTGAATAGACTTGTTATACCTAAAAAATTTGCAGTTAAGTATTTTCCTTATATAAGTGGAAATAACGGAGAAGATGATCATGGGGTAGGATCAGGTAATGGAGTAGATGATGTAGAACTTGTATTTTATGATAGAGTAATGAAGTGCTGGAAATTTAGGTATTGTTATTGGAGGAGTAGTCAAAGTTTTGTATTTACAAGAGGGTGGAATAGGTTTGTGAAGGAGAAAAATTTGAAAGAAAAAGATGTTGTCACTTTTTATACATGTGTGTATCCTGCTGATAGGGTACAAGAAGGTCGTCAGCATTTCTCATTGATTGATGTAAGTTACAGCAATGGAAAGAGTTGTGTTGTTGACGGGATTAACCAAATTGAGGAGATGCAGAAGGAATTGGAATTGAATTTGGGACAAACTATTAGAAACAAATTACAAAATGAAGGTTGTGATGAGGAAGAATTAAAGGAAGGCAATAGCTTCAAAGGATTGGAATCAAAAGACAGTGTCAAGGATAAAGGATTGAGGCTTTTCGGGGTACGAATCGATTAATACACTACTAAATTTGTGATTGAACCGGGTTTGAGTCCAAAAAATAAGTGTCGAATTTGACATTTTCGGAAAATATTTAGAAAAGGGGAAGGTGATCTGGGTCAGTTGATATTGTAATTAATTGAAACCAAAGTGAAATCAAAATATAATCACGTTTCCATGAATCAATGAGACATTTATATGTGCGAAAGACTTTGATCTCATCCGGCTTAAAATTGCCTTTGTTTTTGTCGATTGGCAGCTTTCAGTTAGTTGGCCCTCTCCCCTAATTACAAAGGAAACCTAATTGTTTCAATAATGTGAATTTGATATTTTACCAAGTTAATAAACTCTAGATCTAATATATATATTATGACCATGGCCCCTTCTTACCTGCAGGAAGCTTTGCCATTATTTCTTATATTTACTTTTACTCTTAATGTAGACTCAGATGAATTAAGATAAAAACAAAGCATTGAGTGCTTTTTTTTTTAATAAAAAAAGCAATATATATTAAGAAAAAAACAAAAAACAAGCAAAACTTACCCGAGCCATCAGGCCCCATTTACACCCAACCTATGATCTCTCTGCAAAGCTTCTAGTTCAATAATATGCGAAAAAAAAAAACCGGACAAGAACTCCATCATTGATGGCTAGCATGAAGAATAACAGACCTATAGCAATAGAGTGAGCTGCTATATTAGCTTGCCTTTTGACCCAAAAGTAGGAAAGACCATCTATTTTCCTAACTAAACTTTTGCAATCCCCAGCTCAGAAAAATTACAATCATTTGAAATTAGAGCATTAGAAAATTTTTTGGTTATCAACCTCCAAGTCTACTCTAAAATAATTGTTATCAAGTAACCAAGATAGAGCTTTACAAATCCCCATGGCTTCGGCTACATGAGGCTGCAAAATCCCATCTATATACCCTGTAACAATCTTGGTAAAAATTCCATATTCATCATGGAGCACCAGACCAAAGCCTGTTTTAAAGTCACAGTTAAAGAGAGAAACATAGACATTTTGATCCTTCCGGTTTAACGAGGCTGCCATTGTTGTGTGTGTGTGGAGTTGACGCACTGGCAGCTGGTCCACTGCATTCTAATCCCGCCAAGCTTCTTCCACTTTCTCCAAAATCCTTGTTGGGCCAGCGAACTTTTTATCCCATAGCCATTGATTTCTGAACCACCAGAGATTGTAAAGAAGGATGCAAGCCTTTGCCAAGATATCATTTAAAAAAACAAGGTTAGTGGGCGAAACACTTACACCTAGAAAATTCCAACAACCTACAAATTCCTCATGTTCATAAAATGCATAATCAGTATTGATATGCATCCCACGCTGACTAAAAGCAATCTAGCTGGAAGAATATTTCTACCAGCCCTCCAAACAAAGTTTCTTATCTTCGCTGCTAC
This sequence comes from Triadica sebifera, assembly GCA_023653625.1. Taxonomy (NCBI): domain Eukaryota; kingdom Viridiplantae; phylum Streptophyta; class Magnoliopsida; order Malpighiales; family Euphorbiaceae; genus Triadica; species Triadica sebifera. The sequence goes on from CM042902.1 coordinate 31,051,307, forward strand.
GTAAATTTTCCAAATCTTCTTTCAAGGATCTTGCACCACATGATCCCTAATATTTGAACATAATGTAACATCTACATGATAGCCAGATTTAACAGAGCATATCTCGTTGTTGGTAAAGTGCCACATCAACTTATCTGTTCATATAATCTTGGTAAGAGGTATTGCACAAATCAGATCCAGCTCATGAGGAAGCTAATACTCTCGAATTTTTTATAAATCCCAAGTACCATTAGTGATGAGATCACAAACCTGTAGCTGTTCCATTCCATCAATAACCGGACTAGAAATCAAGATGTTATCATCTCAGCCAATCCAAGGGTCCTTCCAGACATTAATCTACAAACCATTTGTAACACCTCCTTATATAGCTGAAATATTCACAATTATATACTGAGATGTTACGCTAACTTATTTTAAATTGGTAAAATTTAAAATTTTTTAAAACATGATTCTGTGAAAATACTGAAAATCTAATTGTTTTCAAGGAAAAAATGTTTCATTGCAAACCATTATTTTCCATGATTATTTCAAAAATCAACTTGTTGTTATCTACTTAATCTCGTGATTTTCAAACCTTTTTAACATGCAAACCTTGGACATTATTCAGCCATTTAGCGATATAGAAAATCATATACATTGTATGCGCTACTTTGTTTTATAATTATTGCATGCCCAAAAATTAAATATGTTTTAAGACAAATAATCATAGATTTAGTGATCGTATGACTTTTCTAAATACTCTGTGGTAGACTTTTTTCTTCTTTGTTAGACTTTAACTTCTCGGTTCCAAACTTACGTATGAGAAACAATCCATATGCTAAACAATAATGCTCACTGGTATAATATATATATTAGAGTTGACAATTTTTGATACAACACGATTAAATGACACAAAACAATATGAAGTTAACCGTATATGAATTTGAACTAAATAGATATGAATCATAACCATATCAACACAATTACAATACAAGAAAAACTATATTATAAACGGATTGTACTTGTCTAACCTATTAAAACAAGATTAAAAATATATTATTTTATCAATTATGAAAAGATATCTTATTATTTTAGTGTTACTCAAAAGTCAAACTATATAAAAAATTCAAATATATATTATAATATTATAAATATATATAATATATATTTATATATGAATAAATTTGTAATACATTATATTAGTATATGCAAATAAATATTAATAAATTAATTATGTAACTATTATTTTTATATTATATTAATATATTTAGATGAATTAATATATATTAAATAAATAATTATTTTATACCTAATTTAAACAAATAATTAGTTTAAATTAAAAAATTAAACAAAATTATTTTACACCTAATTTTTTTAAAAAAATCTAATAAAAAAATTCTAGAGGTGTAAATAGAATTTTTTTAATTTAATATATGTATTTATTTAAGTAAATCATATATAATCGTGTTATATCGTATAACTTGTACACATTTAGATATGTTAAATTAATTGTCTAATCATGTTGTGTTATATTAACACACGAATTTTAATCGTATCGTGTCTATATTTTGAACATGATTAATTAATCGTGTCGTATTCGTATTTAGTGTAATCATGTCATATCCGATTGAGACACGATACAAATTGTCATCTCTAACAACTATTGTTATATATATAACAATCATACATCCTATTATCAATAGCACACATGGTAGTATTTCAACTGCAATTATAACATCTATAGTTACCATGGTTTATTCCTAGCATATGCCTTCCTTCACAATATATACACCTATTTTGTTTTCAAAAAATCATAGTTATTAAGGATGTTCAATCATATACCTAGCATTTATTGTAATATCCGCTAATTTAGGCCCCGAGTCGCACGTGTCGCGAAGTTGACGTGTTTGACCGATCGGAGTCTAAATTCGGATTTTTATAAAAATTGATCAAAATAATGGCTAAATTAAATGATAAATGCCTAATTAAGTGATTATAGAGTTTAAAGAAGTTGATTTACGATAAAGGACTAAATTGCAAAATTTGATAAGTTTTGGGGTCAAATTGCAATTTACCAAAAATTGGAGGATTAATGAGATTAATTGCTAATAAACATATTAATTTTGGGCATATTTTGATAGGTTGGTCGGCCATGATATTAAAAGAAGAAGGATTAATATTGATTAAGTATAAGATTGGGAGAAAATGGTCAAATGGTGGGTCCCACATGAAGACTTTTTGGGTACCCTATATAAGACTCTTTTCTTCTTCTTCTTCTCTTCATTTTCTGTCTTCTTCTCTCTCTCAAAATACCAGTCACGCTAGCCACAACTCCTCCATAGCCAATCTTAAATTCTAGAGAGAGAAATGAAGGGAAGAGAAAGGAAAGAGCAAGACAGAGTGATCTTCATATTCCATAACTCCTAAGGAAGTTGGAAAGAAAAAGAAAGAAGAAGAAAAATCAAGTTTGGTAGAGAGAGAAATCTCCAAAGTTGTGATCAAGTGAAGAAAAGTGTAAGGTAAAAAACATATCTTCTTCCTCTTCATCTTTTCTTAAAGGAAGTTTGAATTTTGAGCTCATCTAAGACTCATGTGGAAAGAGAGAAAAACTAGGGTTTTGAGAGAGAAAAAGAGAGTTAGAGTCTTGAGAAAATCATATGGAAATAATGATTTATGATATTGTAGGAGTTCCAAGTGACAATGAACAAACTCTAAGGAGCAAAGAAAAAGAGAAAGCTACCTAGAAAAGTGAAGGAGAAAGATTTAAGGTTTGTGCATAACTTAAGGAAATAGCCTATTTTTGTTTGAAAGAATGCATGTTGAACATGATTTTAGATAAATGCATTTCAAGAATGATGATGATTATGGCATGAAACCATAGGTTTAGACATGTATGAATGAGATAATTGTGTGACTTTGAATTAATGATGCATGTTAGAAAATCTTGTATGATCAAAGCATTTACATGTATTGGAAAGTAATAAGTTGAGTAAAGAACCTTAGAAATGCATGAAACAGAATTTGGTATGATTTGGATAATGTTAGGATGAATGAAAAGTGAATATGCAGATTTTCTGTTGAAAGTCGCGGGCGTGACTATTGAGTCACGAGCGTGAACTTAAGGGTTCACGGTTGTGACTGATTGTTTCATGGTTGTGACTTTTGGGTGGAAATGGTACTATTCATTTCAGAAGCGTTCACGGATTGGAATCACGGAAGTGAACTTATTCACGGGCGTGAATGAGTAATCACAATTGTGAATGCTTTTGGGCGATTCATTTCAGTAGCATTCATGGCTTGAGATTACGGGCGTGAAATTAGTAATCACGGTTGTGAATGCTCTGTATTTGAAATTATGAATGTGGTTATCAAATGAAGAATTCATATAAGTAAATGAAAGTCATTGTCTATTCAGTGAAATAAGATTGATATGAATATATATATGTATATATATATTGATGTGAGAACGTGTTATGTTGTGATATAGAAAAATGAATTGTCATGGATGATATATGAAATTTGATGCGGATGATAAGCATGAGAATATTGATGTACCTAGTTAAATAAATGAAAAGATGTTATCCAGTATGTATGAGTATGATTATATGTTTGCAAAACAAGGAAATTGAGATGTTGATAAACATGAGAAAATTGATGTGTTGAAATTGAGAATTTGATTGATGTGAAAATATAAAGAAGCCTATTACTCTACTTGCGGACTAGAATCAGGATAGATGACATGTCATTAAGGGGGCGAATGGTACCGTACTATACCTCAACCAATGTGGCTTAAGCTCGGAGAGCGCCATTGGTCTGGGATGCTCGGTTAGTGTGGCTTAAGCTCGGAGAGCGCTACTGACTTGAGAAAGCTCTGATGAGCACACATAAATGAGGACAAGGTGGCTTAAGCTCGGAGAGTGCCCTTGGTCCGGTTATTCATCTATGATGAAATTATACTCAATCAATGTGGCTTAAGCTCGGAGAGCGCCATTGATTTGAGAAACTCTTTTGAGTCAGATAGTGGACAGGGTGGCATAAGCTTGTGTGAGCGCTCCTGATCCATAACCCGTATCCAGTCAGTCCAAAAATTTAGAGTGATGTGGGCAAGATAATGGGGATATGTTGGAAAATGAGAAAAGAAAAGAATAAGAAAATGATGATGATATGAGATTGAAATGTAATGTTAAAGAGATTAATAAAGTAATTTACCATTGAAGATAAATGAAAAGAACATTGTCTATATGAGCATGACATTTATACTTATATGAAATAGGAATATGTTGATAGTCATACATGTGAACATTTTAATGCACAAAATGATATTTGTTAATGCTTGTTGCATGATATAGTATATTGCCTTATTTATATGCACCACTAAACTTAGAGCTTAGCGTGGAGTTTAATTTCCACGCAGATATAGAAAGGTAGCTGAAGACGTTAGATAAAGCAAGCGGTGATCCCATTCAAGTAAAGCAGCCGAATCTTGAGAAAGTGGGTTACAAGTTTTGAAACTTTTATATTTGGCTTTTATATTAAAGAAATGTTAGAGTTTGTAAAACTTACTTTAAAGTTGTTAAGAATTACTTTGATGTTAAAATTACTATCTTATGTAAATAAATTTTACTCTGATTTTTATGTATATATATCTACATATACATGAGTGTTGAAAAAAATATATAGAGAGGTTTGAAGAAGTAAGGAAGATAGGTAGCAGCGCTCCCTCATCCGGGCACGTGTTTGCAGTTTGGGTGTGGGGAGAGGTTGCCTGCCACAAGTTTTTGGTATCAGAGCACCAGGTTTGGTGTTTCTGGATTTGATATTAAAGCCGGTTTGGGCGGTTTTGGATTTTTAAAGTGAATTTTGAAAATGTTTTTCTTGAAATGTACCCACAATTGCATTTTTGGAGTTGCTGCTTTATTGATTAGAGTCGTTGCATTTATGTTATAGGTAGGATATGACTTCACGATCAAGACGAATAGTAATAGAAGAAGCTGAGAGTAATGAGCCTTCCGAGGCAAGAGCTTCATCGCAACCAAGTCGTCGTCGAGTTGCGACACCGAGATCTAGTGCCAGCTCACTTCGTGAGCATTCAGCTATTAATATGGGTCAGACTGAGTTCATGAGAAATATGATAGATTTGCTACAGAGAGCATCACGATCAGACCCGTCTGGATTATAGTTTGAGAGACTGAGGAAATTAGGGGCATCTGATTTCTATGGTAAACGAGAAGATGACCCCTCAGTGGCAGAATTTTGGTTGGAACGAGCAGAGTGAGTATTTGATCAACTGCACTGCATAGATGAGCAGAAATATGAATATGCAGTATCTCTGCTACAGGAACATGCATATGATTGGTGGCGATCTGAATCACAGAGTACAGAGGCACCTAACCCAATGACATGAGAATTCTTTCTAGAGAAGTTTAAGGAGCAGTATATTCCTCCTATCTACACAAACGACAAGAAGAGAGAGTTTCTGATGCTCAAACAGAGGGATGTGTCTATAACAGAATATGAGAGAGAATTCACTCATCTTTGCAAGTATGCTGGTGGTATTGTGTCTACAAAGGTTGATAAATGTCGATGATTTGAAGATGGATTGAGGGATACTATTAAGTTGCAAGTTTTAGCCCTACGTTTGATGAACTTCCCCAGTTTACTAGCATCTGCTATAACAGTTGAAAGAATCTTGGCGACACAACAGCCAGTACAAGTGAGTGGGGTTAGTAGACCAGCGCCACAACCAAGTGGAGTGTAGTATAGTGGCAAGAGAGCCAGATCTTTTGGTGGCCGATTCCAGGCTGGGAGTTCCAGCAGACTTCATTCTTATAGACGGGGATAACTCGTAAGATCTATGTCATCGGCAGCCAGTGCACTGACACAGGCATCCCGTAGGTCTACACCTCTATCGGTGTGTCAGCATTGTGGTCGTTCACATCCAGGAGAGTGTCGGTGGATGACAGAAGCGTGTTTTAGATGTGGCTCTAAAGACCATACGAGGAGAGATTGTCCCTTATTACAGTATGGCAGAGGTTCGGAGAGCACTGAGTTGATGCAGACACAGACTTCTAGGCAAGGCAGAGGATGAGGCCGAGGACAAGGAAGAAGAGGTCGTGTAGGGCCAAGCCAGTTCAGATCGGACACAGTAGAGAGACCTGAAGGCAATAGAGCTGCTCCAGCAAGAGCATATTCCATGTAAGGCCGAGAGGAGCAGGATGCACCTGACGTCATAACAGGTAAATTCCTTCTCTTTGGCTTTTGTATACATGCATTGATAGACCCTAGGTCAACACACTCATACATATGCACACCACCATCGGGACGAGAGGGTCTAAAGCCAGAGACTCTAGAATATGAGATTCATGTGACTAACCCGTTAGGACACAGTGTGCGGGTTAGTAAAGTGTTTAGAGGTTGCCCAGTCGAAATTCAAGGCAGACAATTTCCAGCAGATCTAATAGAGCTACCATTCCGCGAGTTCGATGTGATCTTGGGAATGGATTGACTAGCTTGCCATGGGGTGATAATAGATTGTGGAAAGAGGCAGATGAGAATTAAAGTTTCAGAATAAGAAGAGATAGTAGTGATGGGCGAGTATAGAGGATATCCAGATAATGTAATATCAGCGTTGGAAGCTCGAAAACTCATCAATAAGGGATGTGAGACTTACCTAGCATATGTGATTGATACCCGAAAGAAAAGTCCGAAGTTGGCTGACATCCCAACAGTCAGTGAGTTTTCTGATGTATTTCCTGAGGAGTTACCAGGACTACCACCTGACCGAGAGATAGAGTTTGCTATTGAATTAGTACCTGGTACCGCTCCTATATCTATTACACCATATAGGATGACACCCATAGAATTGAAAGAGCTGAAGATACAGTTACAAGAAATTTTAGATAAGGGATTCATACGACCTAGTGTATCACCATGGGGTGCTCTAGTACTATTTGTGAAGAAGAAAGACGGTACTTTACGTCTTTGCATTGATTACAAACAGCTTAATATAGAAAGGTAGCTAAAGATGTTAGATAAAGCAAGTGGTGATCCCATTCAAGTAAAGCAGCCGAATCTTGAGAAAATAGGCTACAAGTTTTGAAACTTTTGTATTTGGCTTTTATATTAAAGAAATGTTAGAGTTTGTAAAACTTACTTTTAAAGTTGTTAAGAATTACTTTGATGTTAAAATTACTATCTTATGTAAATAAATTGTACTCTGGTTTTTGTGTATATATATCTACATATACATGAGTGTTGAAAAAAAAATATAGAGAGGTTTGAAGAAGTAAAGAAGACAGGTAGCAGCGTTCCCTCATCCGGGCACGTGTTTGCGGTTCGGGTGTGGGGAGGGGCTGCTGCCACATTTACAATATAAGATGTATATTTATTTGAGACATTCACCAACTTATTATCATAATCTTATTCTTACATAAGTGGTATAACATGTAAATTATAACATTATCGTAATTATATTCTTTTATTCCTATCCAATTATTCATAATAAGATAATTCAACATTTGATCATGGTAACGTTTTTACTTATGTCATTTGAATACCTTAGATTATCGGTATATAATTGTCTCTTATTTTCATTCACTACCTACTTACAATTTTACTTAGGGCATTCATTAAGAAATGTTATGACAATTTACATGCAAAAATATTATCATGTGAATCTTTATCAACAACAATAATGATGATGATTCCTACGTGACATATTGAGTTTATGTCAATCCAACAACATACAATGACTCACTTAATCATTATGTTCTGAACATCATAATCAAAACATAGAACATATATTTTTCTCGTTCATTTATAATGTGATTTTCATCAAACATACTAATAGAACAATGATATTATATCATATATATTTAATCGTAACAATCTTAAGATTCAATAAGAGTACAAAACATGTTACATCAAGTCATTCATGTAAATCAATCATCATAATGAATACACCTCATCATACATGTTTAACCATAATTATCCTTATATTTCGATAGCAATTAACATGAAATATTGATTCATTTAGATTTAACTAGTTCATCCATATCACTCTAAATTAGACTAAACTAGATACAGGTCATGGATCAAAAGCTCTCACATAAGCTTAAGACCAGTTCATATTTCAAATATATGTTTATTCGAGCTTCTTAGGTCAGGAGCACTCACACAAGTTTAAAACCCTCTAACCAAGTTTATAATTATTCATGAATGCATTTATGGATCAAGAGTACTCACACAATCTTAAGACCCCTTATCCAATTATCAGTGTCATTCATAATAGTAATCATAAATTAGGAGCACTTACATAAACTTAAGACTTTCTGATTATCTATTCACATCTTATGGTATCGTTTACCCCTTAATGGTATGTCAGCTATTATAACTCTAGTCATATGTTAGAGTAATGAACATTTCTTATTTCAATTCATGTTATCATCATCATCATCGTAATCATAACCTTTGTATAGTCACACAAGCTTATAAACATATTCAACATCATGATCATCCTAATCATCTTATTTTTATATGCTCACACAAACTAATATAAAATTCATCATGTTGTATAATAGCATGCTTACATCATATATCACACTCTTACTTTTCTTGAGTTTCATACTTATATACATGCTTGAAACAATTGTTTTGCATTCATAATGTATGAGTCATACTTTCTATGTTCACATCATATCATGGTATAAGATCATATAACTTTTTGTACATACAACCATTACCATTTCATCATCTTATGTGAAAGCAATGTCTCTCATAATTATAATGATTGTATAAATATATTAAATGATTCATAATCATGTTGCATGCTTCATGTCATTATATCATTGATTTTCTAATCATAATGTCATAATTACATGTCATTTGACTCATTTCATATTATAGCATCAAATATTTATTATGTCATAATTTCAATGATTTCATACTCTAGAATGTTCAATTACATAAAAATCTCATTTGAATATCTAAAGTTATTGCATAGGTGTTGGAAGCATCGCGTGTTCAAAAGGTTAAAAAAAATGTTGTGAATGAGCCCTACGTTTGTCACGCATGATAGAGCCATCTCCACTATCAAACCTTATTGCACATATGACAAACTCGTTACGAGCATTACAGAGGCTTCCTTTGTTGTGATGCACAGACAACGAAATATCGTTCACATGACAGGTAAACTCTTTTGCATCTTTTTCATGCATATATTACTCAAAAAACATAGCAAATGCAAATCTAACCAATTTTAATTCATTTTCCATGAAATAATACACTATAAATTAAATCAAACATGCATTATTATTGTAACACCCTTACCCTTCTGTATACTCATCCGTATGCTGGATAGATAAGAAGTGCTACAGGAAATAAAACTGTTCAATAATATTCCTTTAATTTTAAACATATCTAATATAAGAAATTTAAAATATATAAAATAAACTATTATGCATAAACACCCTAATTACAACCCATTTTTTTACATATGTGTATACATGTAATAATAAAATTTTATATATATATATATATATATATATATATATATATATATATATATATATATATATATATCAAAATACAATAAGATCAACCCGCTTGGGGTGGCTACTGCTGCTACTGCTAGGCTCCATCATACGGGTCCACTAATCAGCGTCTCTTATCTACAAGTCCAAACGTTATTGACTACTCTTGTAACTTACGAGATAGAAAATAAACTCTCATACTGAGTATATAACTCAGTGGTGCAAAAGCCTTATAATAACATTCATTAAAATAAAACATAAATTTAAAGTGAAACCAATTCAAAATTTAAATATCTTTTTGTAAAAGCAATAATATAATATTTCTATAATCCATTTAATTCATAATTCAATATATCTCTGATTTCTTAATAATATCTTTTTCATATAACCACATATTATAATATTATAGACTTGCTCCTAGGGAATCAAAAGGGTATCATATCACATATTAACTCAGGATCCACAGAAATGCACAAGATCCAATTATAATATTACTCATTCCATAGAAATGCACAAAATTGAAAAATGTATCAGGTGATCCACAGAAATGCACAGGATTACAATATTTCATTGGTCTACAGAAATGCACAATACCATAATTTCTACCCAATTAGCATGCCAATAATACCATAGTTCACATCTAGGCTAACATGTGGGCAAAATTTCTCATATTCATAATTCAAATCATTTTTGCATTTCAAAACACAAAAATAATTTCCACAAAAATACTTTATTTCTAATTTCTCAATCATTTTTCATAAAATCGATAAATATTATTTTCATACCAAAATAAATATCATCAAAAAGTATATTTAAATTTTAAATTTTTTGAATACAAATAAAATATTTCAAACTCAATAATTATAAAAACACAAAATTTTCGCGTAAAATACATTTTATGTAATATCATAAATCATTTGAATCTAAAAATTTTCTTATTACTTCATACTTTGCCGATTTTCTTTAATTACTTACTTATATATATATGGCTAATATTATAAGGATAATTGCACTAACCTCTTAATGTTTTATTAACGTCTGCTGACTCTTTCCCTTTATATCGAGATAGCCCCTGCCCTGACGTCGTGCCTAAAGATATACAATTTCAATTAGCTACTGAACCTCACACAATATAAAATCTAACAAGATTTAAATTTTTGATGATTCCCCGCTCTCACATATATCGATATCCTATAATTAAAATTTTTCTCATTATGTTTGTTTAACGCATAGATCACAATTTTGGTTGTCAACACATTTTTTCATGCGATCAAAAATTTCAAATATTATTTTACTTTATAATATTTTATTTTCTTTATTTTTTTCTCCAAAACTATTTTTCTCAATTTATTTCCTTTTTCCCTCTTAAAAATTCATATTAATCCAACAAATGCTTCAAAGAAATTCCAAATATATTCATATCATCACTTTAACTCATCTTAATATAAGTTAATACTTTCGGGTCTCCAAATATATAATGCACTCTATCAACATATAAAATAACTCCATGATTAATAATCATCGATTATTAATTTAATTACCTAATATATTAATATTCTAACTAAACTAATAATCACCTCCATTTAATAATATAAAATCTAATTATTCACCAAATAATCTCTAGTAAACTCCAATAATTATGCAATTAATTATGCAATCCAACTAAATTAATTTATCACTTTAATAATAAAAATATATTTAAACTTCACAAATAAATTAATATCTTACTATCTAAAAATAACTAAGAGGTGTGGTTTGTACCAGATGACTCAGGTTAACAAGCTGGAAATTTTGTCCAAAATCCCCGATCAGTAGTCACCAGACTCCGATCACCGAAAAATTTTCGACGACTGCGGATTGACGATTGGATAGTACCAAAAGAAAGTTTGAAGTGTGAGGAGTCCAAATATATAATTTTCGTGGCCTGAAAGTGGCTGAAAATGTGTAGATCTACAAAAATTTGTGGTGGCTCAAGCGAGAGATTTCGGCTTCGATCAACCCTCAAACCACTGTTCCCGAAGCTCAAATTACATAAACCAAGGTTTTTCGACGTCTTGAATCCATTTTCAGTGTTAGATTTGAGGAAAGAAGCTGGAAAATATGAGAAATAGAAGGGCAAACCCGAAATTTGACTTTTTCCTCTCCGATCCCAAAAATTTGGTTAGTTGTTAGAAAATCAGACGTCACCGGAGTGATAAGAATGTGGAGAACTACTTCTGGTTCGAATTTGGCGAATATCGGATGTCGTTTGGTTGATAAATGTAGATATTGATGGTGTAGGGAGAATGAGAGAGAAAATAAATTTTTATCACTCTAATTTTTGAAATATATATATATATATATACTCAGGGAAAATTTTGTAATTTTTTTTACAAATCTCAGATTTTTAATAAAATTTTACTCAAATAAAATTATTAAGTCACAAAATAAATTAAGAAAAATATTAATTGAGCAAAATTAAAAATATGGGGTGTTACATTTTTCCCACCTTAAAAGATTTCATCCTCGAAATCATACATGATAGGTTATTACTAAACAATTGAGGATGTTAACTCTTCATTATTTCTTCGCTTTCTCATATTGCCTCTTCAGCTGAACGTCTTCGCCAGAGGACTTTTACTAAAGGCACCTGCTTATTCCGCAGTTGTTTCACTTCCCTTGCCAGAATAACTATAGGCTCCTCCTTATAAGATAAATTTTAGTGGACCTTGATTTTTTCTACTCGAGTGACATAAGACGGATCTGATCTATACCTTCTAAGCATTGATATATGAAACACATTATGAATTTTCTCCAACTCATGAGGTAAAGCCAACCTATAGGTTATTGGTCCCACTCGCTCAATTATCTCAAAAGACCCAATAAATCTGGGACTTAGTTTGCCTTTCCTTTCAAACCGTAGTACTTTATTCCAGTGAGATACTTTCAGGAATACTTTGTCACCAACCTCGTATTTGATATCCATGCGTCTCAAGTCTGTATAAGACTTCTGTCTATCACTGGCTGCTCAAGTCTATCCTTGATAATCCTAATCTTCTCCTTTATCTGTTGAACCAAATCGGATCCCAATATCCTTTGTTCATTGAGCTTGGTCCAACAAATTGGAGTTCTACATTTTCTGCCATACAGTGCTTCATAAGGAGTCATGCCAGTACTTGTTGGGTAACTATTATTATATGAAAATTCCATAAGTGGCAAGTACCTATCCCAACTTTCTGTTAACTCAATCACACAACTCCGACGAATATCCTCAAGCAACTGGATCACCCGTTCCAATTGTTTGTCTGTCAGAGGATGGAACGCCGTACTAAAATGGAGTCGAGTGCCTAAAGATCCTTGTCGACTCTTCCAAAATTGTGAAGTGAATGTGGGATCTCTATCTGAAATGATAGACAATGGCACACCATGCAACTGGACTATTTCTTGTACATACAATTCTGCTAATCGATCCATAGAGTAGTCCATCTTGACTGGTAAAAAATTTGCAGACTTCGTCAACTTATCAACAATCACTCATACTGCATCATATTTTCTTTGAGTCAATGGTAGTTCTGACACGAAATTTATAGTAACTCTTTTCCATTTCCATTCCGGTATGGCAATAGGTTGCAGTAACCCTGATGGCAACTGGTGTTCTGCTTTTACTTGCTGACACATCAAACATCTGGTAGTATACTCTGTAATTTCTTTCTTCATACCCGACCACCAATAGTAAGACTTCAAATCCTAATACATTTTGTTGATGTTGGGATGCATGGAAATAGCCGATTTATATGCCTCTTTCAATATCTCTCGTCTTAATCCTGAGACATTAGGCACTCATAGTCTGCCTCTATAATAGATACAACCATCAGCTCCAACTGAGTATTCAGGTTTCTCCCCCTTGGAAATGGATTCTCTTATTTCAATTAGCTTGGAATCTTACTTTTGAGCATCTTTGATCTGAAAGACTAATGTAGATAGGACCCGAAGCTCTATCATTCAAAGATAAATCTTTTAAGAATACATTATTATAAGAACTCAGATGCCCAATTGTACTTAGTATTCGAATTAACCTGCCAGAGTCTTTCAACTCAAAGCATCAACCACAACATTAACATTTCCAGGCTGATAGTCAATAACACAATCGTAGTCTTTAATAAGCTCTAGCCACTGCCTCTGTCTCAAACTCAACTTTTTTTGTGAATGTAAATATTTTAAACTTTTTCAATCTGTATAGATATAACACTTTTCTCCATACAGATAATGTCTCCAAATCTTTAAAGCAAATACAATAGCTGCCAACTCTAGATCATGCATAGGATAATTCCTCTGATGCGACTTCAATTGTCTAAAGACATACACTATCACTTTACCCTCTTGCATCAGTACACAACCTAACTCATTCAATGAAGCATTTTCGTATACCACAAACTCTTTTCCTATAGTGGGTTGCATAAGAACTGATGCCTCTATCAACATAGCCTTCAACCGATCAAAGCTTTTTTGGCATTTATCTATCCATTCCAATTTAACATTTTTGCGAAGTAATCGTGTTATGGGAGCGGCTATAAAAGAGAAACCCTTCACAAATCATCTATAGTAGTCATCTAACCCAAGAAAACTTCGTACCTCAGTTATATTTTGAGGCAACTTCCAATTGAGAATGACTTCAACCTTACTAGGGTCAACTCTGATCCCATTTACTGATACCACGTGACCCAAAAATCCAACTTCCTTGAGCCAAAACTCACATTTGGATAGCTTAGCATATAACTGCTTCTCATGTAGTGTCTGAAGCACAATTTGAAGATGTTGATCATGGTCATTTCTATTCCTGGAATATATCAGAATATGATCATTGCAAACTGCAACAAATTGGTCTAAATAGGGCCTGAAAGTCCTATTCATAAGATCCATAAATATTGTCGGCGCGTTCGTCAGCCCAAATGGCATGACTAGAAACTCATAGTGGTCATACCGAGTCTTAAAGGCAGTCTTAGGCACATCACTCTCCTTGACCTTTAACTGATAATCTCCCGATCTCAAATCAATCTTGGAGAATACCCCTGTACCTTTCAACTGATCAAACAGGTCATCTATCTGTGGCAGTGGGTATTTGTTCTTCACTGTCACTTTATTTAACTGTATGTAATCAATGCACAGTCATATGGTGCCATCCTTTTTCTTCATAAATAATACAAGCGCACCCCAAGGTGATACACTGGGTCTAATAAACCTCTTATCTAGCAACTCTTGCAACTACACTTTCAATTCTTTAAGCTTTGCTGGTGCCATTTGGTACAGTGTGATGGATATGGGTGCAGTACCAGGTAGCAACTCAATGGAAAAATCTATCTCCTTTTCCGGAGGCAATCCTGACAAATCATCAGGAAATACAATAAGAAACTCACAAACTGTAAGAATGTCTTGAAGCCTCGGACTCTCCTTTTTGATATCAACTACATATGCCAAATAAGCTTTATTGCCCTTCCTGATCAACCTCTGAGCCTTCATTGCAGAAATAACATTAGATGACATTTTCATTCTAATATCTTGTACCACTTTATCCTTGCACCTAGGCTTCTTAAAAATTACTTTTCTGGCAGCACAATCCACTACTGGCCCGTGCCAAGCTAACCAATCTATCCCTAATATGACATCATATTCATGAAATGGTAACTCAATCCAATCTGCAGGATATAGCTCACACTGACTCACTAAGGGTAGCTGTCGGTACACTCTGTTAACCCTGGCACTATGGCCCAGAATATTCGTCACTACTGTATCAAATTCTAAGTTCTCAATCTCTAAATGCTCCCCAAGCAATAATGTAGTGCATATATAAGAATGTGTAGACTTGGGATCAATTAAAACATATATATCAAAACCAAATAAAGAAAATTTACCAATGATAACATCTGGAGCATCATGCTCCTATTGTGCTCTCCTGGTGTAGCTCTGGCAGGTGCGGTATGGCTACCCCTTGGCCTACTAACAATCTCCGACCCAACTTGCACTGATCCAATTCGACCTCCCCTAATCTGACCTCTACCTTGACCTCTAGTAGGTACTGATCCTTGTGTCAAAACAGATCTTGCCCCTATAGGCTCTGCACTCTGATCTCGGTATGGGCAATCCCTCCTGAAATGGCCTGTCACTCCACAAATGAAACGGGCTCTGGATGTTAGCCAACACTCATCAGTATGATACCTGCCACACTACTAGCATGCTATAGATGCAGCAGATCTTCCCCCAACTGTGGTTGGTGTACTAGCAACTGATGGTGCTGATCTTGTGGGCTGGCCCCGCCAGGCTGGTGCACCTAAACCTCTAAATCTGCTCTAAAATCGACCACCAAAAAACCTAGCTTTCTTACTAGCTGAAGAAATTGCACTCTGCTGATAAAAAGATCTCTTACTCTGGCTTCAGGCTACAGTCTTCAACTTTATAGCAACTGCCTCCTCTAATGCCTCCACTGTTGTCACTAAGCTGGCGAAGTCTTTAATCTGAGACCCCACGA
This sequence comes from Triadica sebifera, assembly GCA_023653625.1. Taxonomy (NCBI): domain Eukaryota; kingdom Viridiplantae; phylum Streptophyta; class Magnoliopsida; order Malpighiales; family Euphorbiaceae; genus Triadica; species Triadica sebifera. The sequence goes on from CM042902.1 coordinate 31,067,318, forward strand.
CTCTTGCTCTGATAGGCAGTTGAAGCCCCATCTCAAATCTCCTACGTCTATCAATTTCATCACTAATAACACCTCATGCATACTTACTAAGGTAGGTGTACTCCTTCTCATACCCAGTCACAGACATATCACCCTGCCGGAGATCAAGAAACTCTTGTCTCTCCTAGTCAGTATAAGCCCTAAGGATGTTTTCTCCTTGAACTGCTCCAAAAAGAATTTCCATGAAGGTGGATCGAGTGTCTAGGGCACTGCAATATTGTCTTCCACCAGTTATAAACCCCCTCCTACAATAAAGACTCCACATATCTATATTTTTCTCGAGACGTGCAATCCATCTGTCGAAACACACTCTCTACCCTCTTCAGCCAATATTTTGCAACTGTCGTATCATCCTTCTTGCTACCATAAAAGTCTAGAGTCCCAACTTTTGAAGCCTCTCAAATCTCATCTTAGTAGTGGCCGGTATGGCAGAATGCCGTAAGATCTCAGCCATATCCTCTAGCAGCTCTTCTCTAGCTGAACCTGAAATCGAAGCATGTCTCTTATGTCTATATGGTTTATCAGATCTACGGGTAGATGCACTGCCCTCAACTATCCTCTGTTGGGATGAAGGGTATGAAGCGTCAGTGCTAAGTGGTTCATAAGTATCTGAAGCCTCTTCTCTAACCCTTTGCATTTGAAAACTATAATCCTATAAAGCACAACAGTGGCTCACATTAGGAAGCAGTAGCAGTTATATTTATACATTCAAATCATTTTTCAAAAACCAATGCATGAGTAGACAATCTTGATTCCACCCTTTGCTATCCTAGAACCGCCTAAATCACGCTCTAATACCAATAAAATTGTAACACCCCTTACCCATCTGTACACCATTTTATGTAATATCATAAATCATTTGAATATAAGAATTTCCTTATTACTTCATACTTTGCCGATTTTCTTTAATTACTTACTTATACTTATATGTATATGGCTAATATTATAAGGACGATTGCACTAATCTCTTTATACTTTGTCGGTGTCTGTCGGCTCTTTCTCTTTATCTCGAGATGACGCCTGCACCGACATCGGTGTCTGTCGGCTCTTTCTCTTTATCTCGAGAGAATTTCAATTAGCTAGTGAACCTCATACGATATAAAATTTAACAAGATTTAAATTTTTTGACGATTTTCCGTTCTCATGTATATCGAAATCCTATAATTAAAATTTTTCTCATTATGCGTGTATAAAACATAGATCATAGTTTTGATCATCAATACACTTTTCCATGTGACTAAAAATTTCAAATATTATTTTATTTTATAATATTTTATTTTCTTTATTTTTTTCTCCAAAACTATTTTTCTCAATTTTTTCCCTTTTCCTCTTAAAAATTTAGATTAATCCAACAAATGCTTCAAAGAAATTCCAGGTATATTCATATAATCACTTTAACTCATCTCAATATAATTTAATACTTTCGGGTCTCTAAATATATAATACACTCGATCAACATATAAAATAACTCTATGATTAATAATCCTCAATTATTAATTTAATTACCTAATATATTAATATTCTAACTTCACTAATAATCACCTCCATTTAATAATATAACATCCAATTATTCACCAAATAATCTCCAATAAACTCCAATAATTATGCAATTAATCATGCAATTCAACTAATTAATCACTTTAATAATAAAAATATATTTAAACTTCACAAATAAATTCATATCTCACTATCTAAAAATACTAGGAGGTGCGGTTTGTACTGGATGACTCGGTTTAACGAGATGAATATTCTATCCAAAATACCCGATCAATGGTCGTTAGACTCCGGTTACCAAAAAATTTTTAACGACAACGGATTGACCTGAAAGTGTGAGGAGTCCAAATACATAAGTTTCATGGTCTGAAAATAGTTGGAAACATGTAGATTTACAAAAATTTGTGGCGGTTCCGGCAAGAGATTCCGACTCCGATCAGCCCTCAAATCGCGGTTTTCGGAGTTCAAATTTCACAGACTAAGGTTTTTTGACGTCTTGAGTCCATTCTCGGTGTTAGATTTGAGAAAAGAAGCCGAAAAATATGAGAAATAAAAGGGTAGCCCCAAAATCCGACTTTTTCCTATCCGATTCAAAAATTCGGTCAGTTTTTGGAAAATCAGACGTCGTCGGAGTGATAAGAACATGGAGAACTACTTATGGTTTGAATTTGGCAAAGATCGGATTTCGTTTGGTTGATGAACGTAGATAGTGATGGTGTAGGGAGAATGAGAGAGAAAATGAATTTTTTTCACTTTAATCTCTCTCTCTCTCTCTCTCTCTCTCTCTTTCTCTCTCTCTATATATATATATATATACTCAGGGGCAATTTTGTAATTTTTTTTATAAATATTAGATTTTTAATAAAATTTACTCAGATAAAATTATTAAGTCACAAAATAAATTAAGAAAAATCTTAATTGAGCAAAATTAAAAATATGAGATGTTACAATTATACCCAATTGGCATTCCTACTCATTATTAATTATCCAATTTGTGTCAATTTATGAATGTTTATCTCTTAAAGCATGTCATACCCAATAAATCAAGCTCAATTTCAATCAACCACAACATATATATATAATATACTCAATATTTCACTTTCCATAACATAATATAAATCTTAAAGCAACTACCACACGACAATGCCTTTCATAAGGCCGTAACATTTCATATACATACATTTATCACCCATACATGTATTAATTCATAATATTTGCATTAAAGTCATCATGATGACATTTTTAATAACCAAAAGTATACAATATCATATAAAGCACATGAAAGGGGACTTGAATGCCAATGTGTACATACCTTATCTATAAAGTCTCACAAAACACTTTTAAGCTTGATCAAGCTCTTATTCCCTTTTGGGAGTTGCCTTCTACACCTCTAGGCCCTCCTAAGGCATAAACATCATACTTTTACTCTCTAAATACATATATAACATAGAAATCTATCTTTAAGAAAAGACCTTAGGTCTCATGCTCAAATTTTCTCTTTTATATCTTAAATTTTTAAAATGTCTCACTTTTATCAACCAATAGGCTTTATAAATGGGTTTTCTCTATTAAAAATCCTAACTTGATCCAAAATTCTGTTTAACTAAAATGGATCTTGCCCAAAAATGAAAATGATAGAGAATAAGTGAAAAAGATGAAGGAAATGAAGAGAAAACTCCTGCTTGCTGTAATACCCAAAAATATAGGCATAGGTCTTATTCTTACATCCATTTTCTCCTTTTTTCTTGCTCAAAAAATGTTTCTCTAGCTCAAAATGATAGATAAGAAGTGAAAAAGATGAAGAAAATGAAGAGAAAACTCTTGCTTACTGTAATACCCAAAAATATAGGCATGGGTCTTACTCTGACATTCCTTTTCTCCTTTTTTCTTGCTCCAAAAATGTCTCTAGCTCGAAACTCCCCCTTGTCCTTCTTTTCTCCAAGTTTCAGTCATGGGTATGGTTTTTTCTTAGGTTTTTCAGGAATATTTTAGGTTTAGAGTGAATAAAATGGTGAAAAAGGAGAGAATAAGCTTGTTGTATGAAAATGAAGAAAGAGAAATGTGGAGGAATTTTAAGGAAGAAGGAGAAGAAAGAAGCCTTTTACACCCTTACCTAAAAATTGCTATCTTGCCCTTAATAATCCAAGGGCCTAGATTAAATCATATATACTATTAAATCACAACCACACATCTCCTTAGCCAATAGAAACTTGGTCTTTGGTCAACTTATCATTTAAAAATTATGCATATGTAAAATTACTGTTTTACTTTTAGTACACCACTTATTCCAATTTTACCCTTAACTAAAACATCACCTCTTAATTAACCACTTTCAACAACCTAATTATGCTCTTAAAAGTCCAAATTATTATTTTAGTCTAAATTTAGACTATGATAAGACGGTTGCTCTCTTTAAGTGTGCTCATGATTTGTGGCTTAAATTAGCATAAATTACATTTCTCTCCCTTAAGAAATTTTGTTCTTGAAATTTACTGGGTTGATTGATTTGAAACAACTGAGGGTATAAAAGTATTTATCACTTCTACAAACTTACTCACACAACACTTATTAAAACTGTATAAACTCTCTCTTTGTGCTTATTAATTTATGAGTGAAATATTATGCTAGAGTTGAGTTGGATACAAAAAACTCATTAAAATCTTATCCAAAACTGGATAGTACTTTGCCACTAAGAGTAATGTTTTTAGCAACTGTAAAAATAGTCACAACTGCAAATCTCGCCCTCAAATGACACATTTAGTGATGGAAAAAATTTATCACTAATAATTAATAAAAATAATAACAATGAAATACTTATATGCTTAGCGACGGGTACCTTCCGTCGCTAAACTTTAAATAAAGCAACATACCTCAATATACAATTGCAGCTAATTATCTATCGTTATCCATCTTAGTTTACCATGGATTCTCTTTAGTCGCTAAATTTTCATTGCTAAACCATTAGTAATTCTTCCTTTAACATTTGCAGCTAACATTAGCAATATATTAGCTTTCGTCCCTAAAATTTCAGCAATAATCTCTTACAATTTTATCGAAATTCTAAACGCCAATTTTGTCCTCATATTTAGGAACTAGTTTTTGCAACAGAAAAATATTCGTCACTAATATTTTAAAATTTATTTTACTAAATTTGCTTTTCATTTCGTCGTTGATATGTGACTAATTAGAAATGAATATAATTCTTCGCTAATTTCCCTAGTTATTATGCGTTTTTCATGTAGTGGAATAAATTGTACCCTAACCATTAACATATCAAAGAAACAAAGAATTTTTTAGCTAGAATAATATTACAGTGATCGAAATTTTTGCTCTTTCTTATTTGTCATTAATAGAAACACAACTTATCACTATCACATAATCTTTTTTGGGTACAAAAGTATCACATAATCTTTAATACAGAAACGTGACTCTCAATCACGACAATACAATCAAAGAAATGATGTAATAGAAACAAAAATTTGAAATATAAAAACTTAATATATCAACAACAAAAAATACATAAGGTCAATAAAAAAAATTAAAGGCTTATTATAGTATTTTTCCTTTTATAATTTTGGAATTTGACCACATAGGTTTATTCAGTAGATATGAATCAACGTGTGCAAGGGCAAAGGAGATGCAACTCCCACCTAAACACTGTCTTATTGGAAAAAATTGAGTTGGATTAAAATAGGAATGAGTTATGTACCCAATAATAATAATAATAATAATAATAATAATAATAATAATAATAATAAGCAAGTATATGACGCAATAAAGATAAATTTTGATTTAAAAAATAAAAACAAAAGATAAGGACTGGTGCATATTACACTGTGTACAATTGACTTATCAAATCAAAGCATTGTTGTCCGTCTCACATTCCCACTCCAACTCAAAGTCATCTTATCAGTGGGATATAAGTTGTCTTCCACTTGCATTCACTTTTCATTTTCTTCCACTTTCTCTCTGTTCTCTCTTCTTTAGGACCCTTTCGGCTTTTAATATCTACTGTTACCCAACAAAAAATGAAAAAGAAAAATATTAATTTAGTTCATTTATTTTCTAATTTGGTCTCTCAAAATTTAGTTTAATAATTTATACATTCAGTTCTTAAATTTATATTTTTATCTACTTATAGTCTTTATGATTTCCAAATATAAAAAGACTTTTTTGCCATTGAAAAAAATTATAATTTAATAAAATGGAAAAAAAATTATTAAATTTATATAAGAATTAAAAGATAGTTTCATGGTTAGAAATAAAAATTCATCAATATATTCCAAAGCAAGAAAATTTATTTCTGATTTTATTATCTGCACTAATTAAAATTAATGTACTTTTTAAAGTTTAAATACATAAAATAAGTACTACATACGAATGAAAATAAGAATTTGAATGTTGAATATATAAAATAATTAAGAGTTTTGAAAAATTAAATTAAGAAAAACAACAAAAAATAATAAAAAAAGTAAAATAGTTTTCCTTTTTAGGCAAAAGAAAAAAAACACAAATTTCACATTAAGATGAAATATTTTAAAGTTTAAAGGGTTTAGTGATTTGACTTGGCCATTAATGGCAGGTGATCAGTTGCAGCTAAAATTGGTAGAAATTTATAAATTGAAATTTTCAAAAACAATGATGATCAAACAAGGGCCATGTTTGTAGCATTTGAAACCGGGAGTATTGACTTATTAAAAAGCAGTTTAATAATTAAATTACCATAAGCTAATATTTAATAGTCAAATCATATCATCTTTATAAGATTCGGTGGAAAAAAAAATGGAAAGAGCATATTTACATCCCAAGACTTTATGAATTTTTTCAAGTGACCTTTTATTTATTAATTTTGAATTAATTTATTTATTTTCTCAATTATGTTAGATGTTAAGTATTTAATAAATAGGAACCAAATAAAAATTTATTTATTTAACTTCTTCAAATATTATTAACTACATTCTAAAAGTTGTAAATAGAGACTAAATTAATTTTAAAATGATAGTTAAAGAGTTAATTGATTTTATTGCACTTTCTCTATTTTATCCTAAATTTTATTGTGTTCCATTGCTTTCCCAAATCTTAATTTTAGTCCATGTTAGGTGCAAGTAGGGATTCAATAAAAAAGAAAATAGTTCAAGAACTCAATGATATATTATGTGATTCTATCTTTGTTTAGACCCAACGTAAACTAAAATTAATACTTAGAAATCTAATAAAATATAATCAAAATTCGAAAGTTAAATAAATAATAAAAATTGCTTTTTGCCTAAGATAAAACATGTTTCTAGTGGGTGCTTGAAATTAATAGGGGTATTTCACCTTCTAAACTTTTAGAATAAAAAGGATCCACTAAGAATGAAAGAAGTAAACTCTCACAAAAAGGAATAAATTCCCACCAATATATAAGGTGCTTATAATTAGAATTTCTTAAACATATATAATTGTTACTTTGATAAAAGTAAAAATAGTGGACCAACACATATTATCTATTCCCATTCAAATTGTAACAGTCAACCTCATATCTATTCTATTTTATAAAAATTTGTCATAATTAAATATTATTATTCTTTTCATTCAACATTGTATAATGAGTAGAGAGAAAATGACTACAATCAATGTTGATAGTGAAGAATAATATTCATGAATGAATGAAAAATGAGCTACACATTACTTATATACAGATTCTAACAACAATATAATTGCCTCTACGTTACACTTATAACCAATAGCAAGCTTACACCTCATCAAAGCTAACAATCTGAATAATCTATTAATCTATATAAAGCTGAGTAAGGAAACCGCTGTTCATTGCTGTTCTTTTAACAGTAAAATACCAATTTTGCCCCTGCTGGAAAACTGCGTCGCTGCCATTAAGCGTAGGTACACTGTACAGAGAGATATATTTTTTATTTCCACTTATTTTTTAAAAGTGAATTTTTGTTTTCAAATATCTTATTCTTTAAATGGTATTTTAACAAGTGTATATATATATATATAATTCACTTTGGGAAATAACTTACCACGTAAAATTAATTTTTAATTTTGGTCCATAAAAAAATAATAAAAATTAAAAACAAAAAATTAATGACTTACAGCTAATTGTCTTTTCACGTTGGAAGTGTAATAAATTTTATGTTTAGAATTCAGTTCATGTATTATTATCAGCATTTAAAAATAGAAAAAGAAAATCAAGCATTAGAGCACCCACATCGCAATTGTCTATATGTCAATTGCAAACCTAATTGTATGGATGGGTGAGTTGCTTGCTAATTTGCAAGCTTTCAAATGTTGCAAAAAGAGAGAATTTCATATGAATAAAAAAAATTTATAGGTCCATTTGTATTATTTTATAATAATATTTTTTATTCATTAATATATTTAAAATTAATTAATATGTAATTAATAGTTAACATAATTAATTAATTAAGTAGATATTTTAATATAAAGTATAAAATTAAGTTAATAAAATTAATTATATTTAATAATATTAATATAATTAATATAAAAATTAAAGTTAATTAACATAAAAATTTAATAATATCTTTAATTTGATTAATTTAATTTCATAATATAAAATATAAAATTAAGTTATTATAAATATTTTTATTTAATAAAATAAAATATAATTATTAATATAATTAATATAAAACTAAAGTTAATTAATACAAACAGATGTCACAAGACTATATCCATATAAATCTGTCTAACATGCATAATAAAATAACCATTTGCCTTATAGTTGACAATCAAATAATGTATAAATAATTTTTTAAATTCGATTGTAAACCAAATCCATATTCATTAAATAAACTAGTTTGGGCATAAACTATCTATTTATTACAAAATCTAACCTTATTTAAAAATAAACCAATTCAATGACATGTCTTTATTTATAAAATAAATAATTAATTAATTGTCTCTATCCAATGTCATGAGAATATCACAAATGAAAGAAAAATGAATAAAATGAAATTGATCCAAACACAATGGATCAACTCTGATTGCTTTGACAGAATCAAACTCATTTTCTGATCAACTCAGCTATCTATCGGCTTTCAACCTGCGTGCAAGAAAATCCACATGTTAAGCTACTGAAAGTTTAGCGGTACATGTAAGCATAAAATTCTAACATGCATTCATTCCTTACATAGCATATATAGATGTACGTACATGTGTGCACAACCATGTTATCATATAACAATATATTCTATACATACTTAGTTTATTACATTACAATACATTCATATCATATAACACATGAATAATTCATATCATCATATTCATATAGTAGTTATATCATATAAGGCTAAATTCTAACTTTTGGTCCGATATACCTAGTTACTGGTTTTACTTATTCCTTATTTGGATGTAACGTATTCGATTTTTATGTTTTTTATTTACTTTTCTTATTACTGATCTTAATAATTAATTGCCCAAAACTCTAGACTCGGACTATTCAGATGTGGATTGTGAAACATAAGTACTCTAACCTGAATTTAAGGTACATTGTCTGAGTAAAATATAATAACTGCATGCATATGAGATCAATGACGCTCTTACCCGAATTTAAGCCACCTTATCTCTAAATAATAAATAATTCATGTACTAGATATTTTATGATACTATAACTCCCTTAATGACATGTCATTTATTCTATTCTAGTTCTTGTATAGAGAATGAACATTAATTGATTATAATTTAGTTATTCATCACATTCCATAGTCGATTCCATGATTATCACACAATAACTTGTGATTTAGAGCATATAATGTCTATCTATATCTATATTATTGTATTCAGTTTTAACTCGTCATACTGGATGTGGGTACATACCAATTCTATATTATTTTATCATCAAATTCAGTATACAATTTTGTTTTAGGCCTTCATAGGTTGTCTATTTGTGATCCAAGTTGTGACTCATATCGTGAATGTTTCTGTTCACTTTTGCCACAACATTCACAGGAGTGAACATTACATCACGAGCATGAATTATTTTTGTCATGGACGTGAATAATCGTGTCATGGCCATGAACTTGCATATTTCAACAAATTCCAAGCAAACATGCAAATTATGGCACAACACATACAAAAGTACTAAGGTTAACCAATGTTAGTCATTCCTATAATCACTTTCCAATATATTGCAATATTTACGAGCCATAATACATGCAAATCCAATAATTAACCATTTAAACTAGGTCTTATGCCTCAATTATCAACCGTAACAATATTGATCCTCACTTATCAACATTCCTTATGTATTCTAATATTAACTTACCACATATCCACATTTGCAACAATTTAAGTATTAGTTCATGTCAAATTACGAGCCAATTAAATCATACAATGCATAAGCATACTATAGTTCGAATTTATATGCATATATGTACAAACTTGAATTGAATTCTTAATTCTGACATTTCTCGCGTCTCTAACCTTACTAAAGGATTTCTCCACCTTCTTTTTTAATTTCAAATATGAAATCAGAATCTCATTATCATCTATTTCAGTGACAACTAACTATATATGTCATAAGCATGTAAAATCCTAACTTAACGCTCATTCTAGGTCTTAAATCTCAAATCCCCATATAAACTGAATTAACTAGATGGAAAAACTAAGAAAAATATGATTACTTACCTCTGATTCATAGGTTCTGATTGGGTTAGGGTTCTACAGTAATTCTTTCCCTTTTGTCCCCAATTATGCTCTCTATGGACAAGTAAAATCCTTATAATCTTGTTACTAGGTTGATTTTGTGTTATGATTGCTAAGAATTGAAGGAAATTGAGGGAAACAATCTTTGGTTTAGCAAAGATCCACTGGCTAGGATTTAAAGTTGTGAAATTTTGCAAAAACATCTAACAACACAAAATTGTTCATTATATATTGCAGGGTTTCAGGTGTGTGAATATTCATTCACAGCCGTGAATCTGCTTAGTTTCTAAAAATCTTATTTCACGATTATTTATGCTTGTGACACTACATTCACGGGCGTGAATACTATGTAACGTTTTTTTTGTCTGTTTTACTATTTTCACTTTTCAAAACTCATAATCACTTATATACACTTAATATACTCTTGTTACATATTATTTCTTGACCCTAACTTGTAGGTGTTACATACTTTCTCTGTGTAATATAAGTCCCCCCTTTAATCCTTGCAATTTCTAGTCCTAAAAATATTTGGTATAGCCCAAATCTTTTTATGGTGATGAATTGAGTATATAAAAATTATTTCATTGTAATAATTTCAAATTCAATATTTTCAGCCACCAACACATTATCCACATAAATTAACACTAGTACATAAAAGAGTTATACGTGTATGTTATTTTATATTTTATGTGTCTGTTAAATAATAGATACACATGTATGAGACACATATGATATGAATTTTATGTGTCTGTCATTGGGACAGACGCATATTACTTAATTATATGGGTATGTCATTTAATAATAGCAAACGCATATAATCAGGTTATACACGTTTGCTATTTTTAATGACAGACATGTATAATCAAATTATATACGTCTGCTATTTTTAATGACAGATACGTATAATCAATTTATATGTGTCTGTCACAACGAATTGACAAACATCTATTGTTTTTTTTTTTAAATTAGAGCTCATATTATGCTGCTACCATTCATATAATCTACTTCAAAATTCATAATAAATATGTTGCAATATTGCAAGCCTCAATAGGCATCCAACATTCAAGTCACAAATACTCAATAATCAATAATTCACAAAATATTCACAAGGCAACACAAGCTACAAAAATTCAATAAATCAAAACAACACAACATGCCTAAAACAATCCAAAGACAATAATTAATCCACAAGTTCTTCAAAATTTATTAATTTAAAATTGCATTTCTCATTAATATGAAATATTTTACAAAAGTAAATAAAAAGATTACATGTACTATCTTATAAAGTAATTGGACCACATATATCGAATTTCATCTATTTGATCTGGACTATATGATTCATTTTCGAAAGCCTAAAAGATAAATCAAACAAAGAATAGAAAATATGTTAAAAATTAATAAATCAATAGCTAGTTATGTATCATACTTGTAATATAAATTGACTAGTATTTGAAAAAACATACCTTATTTAATGTTGTATCACTGTTATGATATATGACAATTTCATACATATACCTCACGACATAATATCCGCATTCTACACCTTCTTGTTGTTAAAGACACTTAAAATAGAAAAAATGACAAAAAAAAAGCCAAATAAAGGACATGCATGTATCTTCTTATATTCCATACCCATGGGACACAACATTTTCTTATCCTCATATGTAGATGAAGGAAGTTTGTTTCCCTCCGGAAGCATATCTTGCAACAGTTCGAATAGTGTCGTGAAACTCTTATCACTCCACTCATTTTTTGCTTTCATGTTACAAAGCTTAAAAACAGCGGACAATTTTGTGAAATTAGTACAACCGGAATACAAAGGTTTATCAGCATCGTTTAACAATCTCTGAAGATATTTCGGTCTTTCCACAAAATATTTCGTGTCATTTATCATCTCGTCTACACGATCATTCTCTTCATTATCAATGTTATTTTCTGAATGACTTTCAAATTCATTATTATTGGAACGTGTCCTAGTTAAAATAATCTTCTCCTTATTTTCTGCTCTCTTCTCTCTTTCTTTTTCTACCCAGCTATACCAACCACACCCAAGAATCCTCCATAGCCAAATCTTGAAATTTAGAGAGAGAAAGGAAGAGAAGAGGGAGACAAGATCAAGAGCAAGTGATTTTCATGGTCTATAACTCCTAAGGAAACTGGGAAGAGCAAGAAAGAGGAAGAAAATCAAGTTTGGTGGAGAGAGAAAATCTTTAAAGTTGTGATCAAATGAAAAAAAAGTAAGGTAAGAAGTGATTCTTCTTCTTCTTCTTCTTCTTCATCTTTTCTTAAAGAAGTTTGAATTTTGAGCTCATCCAAGACCCATATGGAAAGAGAGATAAATTATGGTTTTGAGAGAGAATAAGATAGTTTAGGGTCTTGAGAAAATTAGATGATAATAATGATCTATGATGTTTTAGGAGTTCCAAGTGACAACGAACAAACTCTAAGGAGCAAAGGAAAAGAGAAAACTAGCTAGAAGAGTAAAGAAGAAATATTAAGGTTTGTGTATAATTTAAGGAAATAGTCCATCTTTGTTTGAAATAATGCATGTTTAATATGTTAATTGATGATTAAAGTGCATTAATGATGACTATGGCATGAAACCATATGCTAGAGATAAAGAATGAGATTTTTTATGATTTGTTGAATTAAGTGATGCATGTTAGAGAATTTAATTATGATTAAGGAATTTATATGTATTAGGTCATGATATGTTTAATAAAGGACATGCATGTATCTTATTATATTCCATACCCATGGGACACAACATTTTCTTATCCTCATATGTAGATGAAGGAAGTTTGTTTCCCTCCGGAAGCATATCTTGCAACAGTTCGAATAGTGTCGTGAAACTCTTATCACTCCACTCATTTTTTGCTTTCATGTTACAAAGCTTAAAAACAACGGACAATTTTGTGAAATTAGTACAACCGGAATACAAAGGTTTATCAGCATCGTTTAACAATCTCTGAAGATATTTCGGTCTTTCCACAAAATATTTTGTGTCATTTATCATCTCGTCTACACGATCATTCTCTTCATTATCAATGTTATTTTCTCAATGACTTTCAAATTCATTATTATTGGAACGTGTCCTAGTTAAAATACTCTCACCATGCCATATCCATCGAGTGTAACCTTCCTTAAAATTACGCCTTATTATATGAGATTTCACTATCTCAACACCATATAATTTTTTCATGTTCTTACAATCAACACTATGACATACAATCATTTCTTATCTTTTCCTCATTTGCTTTTTCTCCATAATTTTAACAAATTTTGCAACTCCATTCAAAAATTCAAATGTAGTGTATCTACTATACATTTAATTTTGATTCATATCTAACCACACAAAAAAGGTTCGATATATATAAACCTCATTGCTTTTAATCAGGAGAAACATTATATATAAGGTCCTTATCACTCCAACCTAACCCATCCTTAAACATCTAATCTCATTAGTGAATGCATATCTAGTTTTCGGATCCTAAAAAACTTTGACATCATTTTTCTTCAGTTCTCCAAGTACACAATGCAAATAAAATGATCCATTTATATATATGTACACAAGAACATTAGAAAATGACACCAAAATTTTTATTGGAACAAAAAACTATATATACATTCACATCCTAAATGAGATTTGATGTTTAAGAATAGTCCCAAACCAAGGACTATTCAAAACTTACTCGTAATGAGTAAATTTTGAATGAGTATTTAGGCTAATCAAAATTTTCATATTTCTTTTGTTCTCAATGCAAAAAGTTTAATTAAATTTAAGTTGAAAGCAAATACTATATCGAAAAACCAATAATTTCTAATTATTGATTTTATAATTTAATTAATTTAATTAATATTATATAATGCTATAATATGACATAAATTGAATGAACATAATTGACTAGGCCACACGTAAATCTTTTAGTGAATATTTTCAATTCTTTATAACTTTGAAGTCAAAATAGGAATAAACTAAAAAAATTTATATGTGATATTTTATTTTAAAATATGATAAGGGATGAATATATTCCAGAGTCAATAATAATAATAATAATAATAATAATAATACATTTGAGTGTAGGTTCATATACTTGGTACAAATATATAATTAAAATATTTTATCAACTTAAATTAAATAAAATTTTAATTTTTTTAATTTATAAAATACTTAATATATAAATAATAATTTTAAATAAAAAAATTTAGTCATTCCTACTCCACTTTTGTTATTGAAATGCAATTTTCATACCTATTAAATAATTATAAAAATGGAAAAAATGAGAAAAATAAAAGAAGTCATACCCATTAACATAAGACAATATTCGATGGAAAAAGAAATCATACCCATTAAAAAATAAAAAAAAATCAAAAATCAAAAATCTTGAAATGGGAGAGCTCTTAACGGCTAATGGAATGAGAGTGCTTTGTTGACCAGTAAGGATGACTCTTCAAATACCACAAAATGAGAAATAGTGACCACAGTGTGTCGGCGAGTAGGTTTTTGGTGTGGGAGAAATGATGGTCAAGCATAACTTCATTATCAACAAATGGCGAAGACCCTTTTGCTGCATATATTTCATAGAGAGAGTTTCACAGAGAGAGTAACACAAGTTTTATTGCAAACGAAATGTATATATATGCTAACTGTTAGAGAGACAGACGATAGACGAATTAACGCCCGTATTTTGATTTTAAAAAAAGTTTATAAATGTCTGTCTTAAAATATAATAGACGTCTACTGTATAACATATACATCTGACATTAAATAAAGATAGACACCTAAAATTATTTTATGCGTCTGACATTAGATAAAGTTAGACACCTATTATATCTTTATTTAACATTTAATATATTATATATTATATAAATTAAACTTAATTATCTGCATCACTATCTTTTTAATTATTATAATTATTATATGTATGGGTCATTATCAAGGTAATTAATATATAATTATATATATGCATGCATGGGCTGGGTCATTATCAATCAATTAATTAGTAAATATGGCCACTTGCCGTATATATATATATATAACTAAAAATAAAAAGCTAAATTCAATTTTGCCTTAATTAATTAAATTTGATTGAAATATTAATTAATTTATTGCTATAAATATTTGCTTATAGCTTTTATAATTTGCTATATATATATATATATATATATATATATATATATATATATATATTAGCTAACCAAGTCTGATATTTAATTAATTTAAATATTATTCGGTTAAATATCAGTTTGTCTTATTTTGATTAAATTTTTTAATTAATACTGCACTCTCTAAATTAATTTGGATAAAAATGAATAATTTTTAAAATTGTTAATGATATTTACAAATAAACAATATGTGTTTGTTCTTTATTCTTGCCAGATATCTATTATTCATAATATATGTATGTTATTTCTAAAGACAGACATCTAAAGTACAATTTGTTTTTTACATATCTGTCATTTATATTAACAAACACATATAACTAACAACTTTATGACATATTTACAAAAATATTACCGCTCATATTTTAAGCGTCTGTCATTTCTACAATAGGTATGTATAACCTTTAACTGTTTTTGTACTAGTGTAATAAAACTAGGAAACAATTATTTTTATGCAAAGTGAACAAGCAATTATTATTTTGATACACAGTAGTGCAATATTTCAGCAATTGGACTGTGAATTCATGGTTTCACTATCTAAAAGCCTCTTTTAAACTGTAAAGAGACCTCTTGAGTTTACAAAGTTCATTTGGCTTGGTTTTGGTATAACCATCAGGAGGAATTAAGTAGACTTCCTCTTGTAAAAATCCATACAAGATTGCATTGTTTATGTCTAGCTGATGAATACACCATGAATGTGTTGGGGCTAGAAATATTCTTATAGTCACAAGTTTGGCTATAGGAGAAAAGCTATCAGAATAGTCTATGAACTTGATTATAGCCCTTGGCCACCAATCTGGCCTTGATCCTTTCAACTGAGTCATCAAGGTTGTATTCAACTTTGTAAACCTATTTTGAGCCAATGGCCTTCTTGCCATTTGGTAAAGTAGTAATTTCCTATGTTTTGTTGGCTCTAAGACCTCTAGTTCTTTTTGCATAGCTTGCACCCGCCCTAAATGCTTAATAGATTGTTTATATAATGTTGGTTCTTGAATTTGTGAAGCATTAGCTAGGAAAGAAAGATATGGTTGTGAAAACGAACTTGGTTGGATGAAAGGAAAGACAGTAGGATTGTACTCATTTGCATACCTACATGTAATTAAACTGTGCAGCCTTCACAATTAGTGAAGCAGTAGTATGTGCAATATGGTTACAAGCAAAATCTTGCATCCATCTTGATGTGGTTTTAGGTCTGGTACTATATTTGCTTGGTGCAAATATATTGGTAATAGGAATAGTGTTAGCAGATATGGGGTTTGATGTTTGGGTTGTAGAAACATGATTAATATTGCTGGCTGGGGTCAAGGTACTGTTTGGTGTCAGTTCTTGTTCAATTACAAATGATTGAGGTTAATTATTTTCCTTTTCCATTTTTGTTTTTTTAGTTTCTTAAAGCAATATGGCAAGACATATTCCATAGGCAATTTATTCTTTATCTATGGTATTACATACGATGCTTGTAAATAGCTTGATATAGTATCCTAAAGGGAAACCTTAGAAAATTATTTTTTAAATGATTGTTTAATGTTCGCTATTTTATTGGTTAATTAGTTCTTATTTTTAGAATTTTCTCTCCATATCAATCTATGTAAAGATTATATAAATGTTGAACAATGACTTAAAAAAATAGATCGTTCTTAACATTTGTAACTTGTAAATGACTGTCCTAAGTATGCTCATAGCCCAAAAAAGTCTTATTTGAATATACATATACAATTTATTTATGTATGGAATAAATTTATTAATATATGTATATATATATATGAAATGAAGATAAATTGTACATGTTGAATTTCTCTATAAAGGTGATTGCATTGAAAGACATCTTTCAGTATAAGAACAACAAATCTAATATACTTATATATATGTCATTGTGGATATCGGAGGGACAACAACAATGGTAGCAAAAATTTCACCTCTACGGCTTGAAGATTTCAAATGTTGACAAAGGAATATCATTGTTTGTGTTGTGCACTTCAAACCAAAGAAATCCAAAAACTAAAAAGGAAAAGACAATGGTCAGTGGGCCTATTTATCATTTATTCATAAGAGAAACATGAACAAGAAATAAAAGAAGGTGATAATGAAAAAAAAAAAAAAAAAAAAGGATATGGCCTCCAAGATCTGTAAGGTTAGACAAGGAAATAGTAGTATAGTTGGGGCACTAATTATATATATGCACTTAACAGAGATTCAAAGGCTCAAATTACTCATGTCTTTGTCAATATATACTTTTAGGTGAGTGTCTGCCACTATCCATTGCTTGATTTGCTACCCCCACACCCCCCCTCCCCCCCCCCCCCCCCCCAACAATTAACATTAATGGCTTTTTGCTCTTCATCACAATACCTTTAAATTCCAAGATTCGTTTCCCTCTAAACCTACAAATTACTTTATGTTCAAGTAAAATAATGGCATCCTCAACATCATCAATGATTTAAACATTAAATTATATTAGAGGCAAGAACATGATAAAATAACTAGAAAAACTAGCATGTATGACTCAACAAACGTTAACGCCATTAATATACTCATGCAACCGACAATTTTACTTCATTTTCTCAATTATTACAGGTCGATTTCATATTCTCGCCACACCCTCCTGTCTTTGTAAGCGCAACAAGAGAGAGGTATCACATTATTTAAGCAAAATGGGAGAAAAAAGAAACTTTTGTTCTTTTTATTTGTTTAGAAATAACAATTGGTTATATTGACCACACTGTGATGTATCAATAGAAATCCATTATATATCCCATTACTACTAATCACAACTAAACATGCACATAATTTAAATAGAGAGCCATTCGAACAATCCACCAGCCAAAAATGCATAAGTTGGTTGAACTGCATAAGAAATACATATTAACACAAAGTATGCATGTTTTTCTTCGTATAGATAACAACCTGAAGAGGACAACAAAAACAACTGCAGCACGAGCATGACCAGTGTGGATGAGATCATAGGTAGTGACACCACAAACAAACATGCATGCCAACCTTGTTGGGGACTAATGGCTTGAACACCTCCAAATTTTTAGTCATTGAATTGTATATTTTAAACTTTTCCTTCTTTGCCATTTTGGTAGATATATCCTAGGATCCCCTCTCTCAGCTAATCAATTGGTTGACATCCTATTTGCAATTGAAAAGTTGTTTACTTCAAAGACAAACTATAATCGAAAGCTTGAAAGCTTGTTTAATAGCCAAAGGTAGCCTCAACTTGAAGCTGAAGGAAGAGGGATGTTGTTGACCAGACAAGAAAAACATGACAGAAGCGTGAAAATATGATAGATTTAGCTCACTAAACTACGTGCAGAAATAAATAAATTGGAACAAACCAAATGTCAGAATGAACATTTCTGAAAAATAGTAAGAGTATAAAGCTAATCCATAAACGTTATACGATAAGGTACTATCTTGCATTTTAAGAATGAAAACGTTTTGGAAAGCTAGTACGTAGACAACATTGTAAATTAGTGGCAGTACAGGACGCTCCAAATTGTTTTGTAATACATTCAAATCAAAAACAATAAATGCATGGTTGGACTCTCATGACTTAGACAGAAAGGCACCACAAGAATACCATACCAAATAGGGACGACAAGTCTAAGAATGGTTTTTACTTTTTAGACATTGCCTTTTGCTTGGGTTAATACCATAAATGATATCAAAATTTGTCACTTTGTTACAAATTAATACTAATCTTTTAATTATTGTAGATTGGTACCAAAAGTTATAGAAATATTGTAATGTGATATCTAAAGTCAATTTTCGGTCAAAAAAAATGATGTGACAATAATAAAATATAATTTCTAGTGACATGGAATGATGACCGGCTGCCACATCATCTTTTGTAACTGAAAATTTACTTCAAGTACTACATTGTAATATTTTCAAGATTTTTGACATCAATTTGCAACAATTAAATTTGGGTATATTGTAATGTAGTCCCTGAACTCAATTTCCGGTAAAAAGATATGACACGACAACAATAAAATACAATTTCTAGTGATATGGCATGATGATCTACAGCCACATCATCTTTTTTTTACTGAAAATTGATTTTAGGTACTACATTGTAATATTTTAAAACATTTAGTACCAATCTGCAATCATTAAAAAATTTGGTATTAATTTGTAACAAAGTGACAAGTTTTGATACCATTTATGTTATTAATGCTCCCTTTGCTTCATGGTAGTAGTAGTAGAGAAGAACACAAGAAAGGAGAAGGGGGTTTATTTGGTAGCATGTTGGACTCAAAGGAATGCAATGCAATTCATTATGTAAATCTCTAGAGTTAAAAAAAAAAAATTGTGCAGAGACAGAGTGCTTATATGGAAAAAAATAAGTGAGTAAGAAAATAATTAAGAATACTGATAAAAGAAAACACAAGAATATAACGTAGTTTGACAATTTGTCTACGTCCATGATACAAGAGCAATGAAAAAATTTTCACTATGTAAAAGGAGAATATTACAAGAACTTTCAACAAATATCTCTCATAACCCAAAAATTACCTAACACTTTCACTCAAACTTTTTTCACAATGAACTTTTCTTTCATTCTAGGAATACAAGAGAAAATATAAAAGAAAGAAACAAGAGAATTTGTATTGCTTTTGGGATGCTTTGGATAAGAGAATTCATGACTATTTATAGCTAAAATAATAACCAAATTTGTAGTCATTAAGCCACTAACTAATTTATGGTCATTAAGTTGCCACCTAATTTGTGGTCATTAGGTCATATATCGCTCCCTTAATTGTCATACATTTGTTCATAATTTAATCTGCAAAAATATTTACAAATCTCCACATTGACTTAAGTTATATATAGTGTATTCTTGGAACTGGCTTGGTCACCATGTCTGTTTCATTATAGATATATTGTGTACTTGAACATTCTCTTGCTCAACCACATCTCGGATAAAATACATCATAACATCAATGTATTTAGTTCATTCATAATACATTGGTTTTTTGTCAGATGTATGGTTCTTTAACTACCACAATAGACTTTTGTCTCTTTCAATTATATGTCACTATAGTTGTAGACAAAGCAACAATAAACTGAATACTTGTTTTCCAATTGATACATCTAGTGAGCAACATTTGCTTATTTATGTCTCTAACATAATTTGAATCGACATATCCAATAATTTTTTCTTCAGTATCTTTGAATTTTTCATAGACCAAGCCCACATTAATAGTACTTTTCAAGTAGCGTAAAATCCACTTTACAGCTTGATAGTGAACTTTGTCCGGATTTTCCATATACTTGCTGACCACACTAACATCGTTTGCAATAGTTGGCCTAGTGCATTCTGCGGTATACATAAGACTGTCAACTACATTAGCATAAGGGATATGAGACATCTATTTGGTGATAATGCAACTGAAAGTTTGAAATGAACTACTAATATAATACTAACAGGCTTTGAATTCTTCATTGCAAAACATTCTAGTACTTTATCTATATACTATTTTTGTGATAGAAAGAATATGATTGCTTTCTTATCTCTGTAGATCTTCATTTCCATAATTTTCTTTGCAATTCCTAAAATCTTCATTTTAAACTCTCAACTTAACTGAGCTTTCAACTTGTTGATTTCTGACATGTCCTTATAGGCAAACAATATGTCATCAACTTATAGGAGCAGATAAACAAAAGACTTATCCACGAGCTTATTGAAATATACATAATTATCATATTTACTCATACAGTAGTCATTTCCAAGCATAAAAATATCGAATCACTTATACCACTGTCTGAAAGATTGTTTTAGACTAGACAAAGATTTTTTCAACAAACACACATGATTTTCTTTACCTCAAACTTCAAATCACTTAGATTGCTTCATATAGATTCTTTCCTCAATATCACTATGCAACAAAAAAATTGTTTTGACATCTAGTTACTCAAGCTCCAAGTTGAAATGAGCAATAATGGCAAATAGAATATGGATCGACTTGTATTTCACCACTGAAGAGAAAACTTCATTGTAGTCGATGCCTTCTCTGTGTGTAGCCTTTTGCCACCAAACGAGTTTTAAAACTTGCATCTTCAACTCTGGGGATTCCTTTTTTCTTCTTGAAAATCCATTTGCTTCCAATAAAATTTTGGTCTTTTGGTTTCTCAATAATTTCCCAAGTATGATTTTTATGAAGAGATTCAATCTTTTTCTTCATTGCAGTTATCCACTAGGTAGCTTCTTAGCTAGTTTTAGTATGATTGAGGCTCATAAGAATCAATGTTGTCATTAATATTTAGAGCATAAGCAACCACATTTGCATAAACATACCATTGGGGAGGTTTAATCTCTCTCATTTATTGATTTCTAGACAATTGATAGTATTGTAATAGTTATGTATTTGTTTCTTCAAGTGGATGTTGTTTTTATTCATCTTCTTAGTCCTTTAAGGTTTGTTCGAACGATTCCTCCTCAAGCTATACCTTCTTTCTAGACTCTTCTTAAGACTTAAGCATATCAGCTTTATTGAAAGTCATATTCCTAATAATGATGTATTTTTTTCTGGACACCATAACTTGTATCCTTTTACTCCTTTAGGGTACCCAATGAAAATGTACTTATTTGCCCTTGGCTCAAGCTTGCCTTCATTCACATGAGAATAAGCAAAATATCCAAATACTCTTAAATTTTCATAGTTAAAAAGAAAATCTTACCATACTTCTTCTAGAGTCTTGAAATTAATTACCGAAAATGGATATCTATTAACTACGTAACAAACTGTGATAACAGCTTCAACCCAAAACTCTTTTGATAGCCTAACATTAAAGAGCATGCATCTTGACATCTCTATTAAAATTCTGTTCATTATTTTTGTGAGCCTATTATATTGTGTAATTTATTTTACAGTACACTATTTGACAATACCGTGATCCTTATAGAACTTATTGAATTCTCCTCTGCAAAACTTTAAATCGTTATCTATTCTTAAATACTTGATCTGTTTTCTATCTACTTCTCAATCAAGGTTTTCCATTGTTTCAATTTGACAAACACTTCATTCTTATGTTTCAAGATGAACGTTCAAACCTTCCTTGAGTAGTCATCAATGAAAGATAGCATGTATCTATTATCACCATGAGAAGAAACTTGAGAAAGACCTCATAAATTCGAATGAATGTAGTTTAAAATGCCATTTGTTCGACAGATTGCCATATTAAACTTCACCCTCTATTATTTTTCAAATACACAATATTCATCGAAGTCTAATTTTTCGGTCTTCTAGCTGTACAACAAACTTTGTTTACTCGATTTGGCTAGACCCCTTTTCCAAATATGCCTAAGACGCATATATCATAACTTGGTGATATCAAAGTCAGAGGTTAAAGTACGGGGCGGGTTCGGGGCGGAGTTCCCCGACCTCGACACCCTGCCCCATACCTCATCGAGAAAAATTTTTGGATCCCAATCCCCGCACCACACGAGGACGGGGATCCCCGACCCCGCCTCGTTCTCCGATTTTTATTAAAATTTTTATTTTATTTTAATGTTAAAATTATTATTTTTATTTTAATTAATTAGTTAATTGTATAATTTTTTAAATAAAAAATATTTTTTACTTAAAATATGTGTTATATTTTTATTTTATTATTTTTTAAAATATTAATTATACTAAAATAATAATAATAATAATAATTATTATTATTATAATATAATAAAAATATATAAATATATTGTCGAGACGAGAATTGAGGCAAGGATATATATACCATCACCACTCCCTATCACAAAAAATTCGGGGTTGGAGCGGGAAAAATGTTTTATTAAAAAAATCGCTCTGTTCGGGGTGGGTCCAAATTGTCATACCTAGTTAAAGTTACAAGTATAGTACATGTAATTATGCTTCTTTCCAATATATAGATGTCATTAACCTTCCTATCTTTCATCACAAAATATTTTGAGACTCATATGGCTCCACATTCACCTTTGTAGTTGTAACCATTTGAATCAAACGTGCCTAAAGGAATTAAGTTCTTTTTCAGCTCTAGAATATGCCTGACATTTGTTAACATTCTCACAGTTCTATCATACATCTTGGTTTTTATTGTACTGATATCGAAGATCTTGCAAGCTTTGTGATTTCCTAACAAGACATTCCCTCCCTTAAGGGTTAATATGAACTAAACCAATATTTATTGGGACTCATGTGATATGAACAATCCAAATCAAGGACCTACTCATTTTCTGAGTCATATTCTGAAACTGTAAGAACATTTGCATTATCATAGTCATCTTCTACCGTTGCGTCTCTAGAATCAAAAGTTGTCTCATTTTTTTGGCTTTGCGCTATGAAAATTTTCTCTTTATATGCCTTTTCTTGTTACAATGATAGCATTTGAATTTTCTTGGCTTTCATTTTGTCTTAGACTTTGATATAACTCAACCATTAATGGAACCTCTCTTTTGTTGTTTTTCCCTTGCGACTAGACCTTCCGCAAAACCTTCAAATCTATTTTTCGATACTCTCTTCTTCAATATTTTTGAATCTAATGTTGCATTGACTTCTTCCATGGTAAGAGTATCACGACCATACATCATGGTATCGATGAAGTGCTCGTAGAAATTTGGCAAGGAATATAATAGAATTATTGTTTGATCTTCATCATCAATTTTGATATTTATATTTTTAAGATCAAAAATAATTTTATTAAATTCATTCAAGTTCTTTTTAATGGGTTTAATTATTGCATTTAAAGAGTATAAAGTTGCTTTTTAAATATAATCAGTTAATGCGTGACTTGATCATGTACAAATTTTTTAGCTTCAACTACAGCTTTGTTGTTGGTCCTCATTAGAGACTTATTGCAGAATCTCGTCTCCTAAACACAAAAGTAGCGTACTATATGATTTTTCTATTATCTCATCATTTTATTTGTCTGACAATGACTCTGACGGAGCATCTCTACCCTTTAAGGCTTTTGCTAAATCTTGGTGTGCCAGTAGAATCTGCATCTTTACATGCCATAAGTTGAAATTATTTTCTTCATTAAATTTCTTCACATCAAATTTTGTCGTAACCATAGCTCTAATACAAACTTCAAATGTGAATAATAATTTAACTTATTTTTTGATGTGGATGATCCACTTATTAGTAACAACCACAAAAGGATTGAATTTGATACCAGTTTGTTGAGATAAAGTACCAATATAGAGAAAAATAAATGAACAAGAAAATGATTAAAAATACTAATAAAAGAAAAATACAATGATTTAATGTGGTTCAACAATTTATCTACGTCCATGATGAAAAACAGTGAGAAAATTTCCACTATGTAAAAGGAGATTATTACAAGAGCTTTCAATAAATATCTCTCACAATTTAAAAATTACCCAAAAAACACTTTTATCCAAAATTTTCTCACTAATGAACATTTTTTTCATTCTAAATAAGAAAAAACATGAAAAAAAAAAGAAAGAAATAAGAGAATTTATATTGCTTTTTAGATGCTGTGAATGCGAAAATTTATTATTATTTATAGCCAAAACATGACCAAATTTGTCATTAGCCGCGGCTAAATTTGTGGTTATTAAGTTATCTTAGTTTTTGAGAAATGACAGAGTATTTAAAAGCTCGATAACATATTTATTTAGAGTTAGTTTATATTATATTTTATTATCGAACTCGAATTTTTGTCATTATTAGTTAACGAATTAAACTCGAATATTTGTCATTATTAATTAACAAGTCGAACTCAAATTTTTGTCATTATTAATTAACGTGTTGAACTCAAATTTTTGTCATTATTAATTAACGTGTCAAACTCAAATTTTTGTCATTATTAATTAACAAGCCGAACTCAAATTTTTGTCATTATCAGTTAACGAGTTAAGCTCGAGTTAAACTCGTTAAACATAATAAACGAGCTTTTTACTAGCCGAGCTCGAGCCGCTCACGAACTTGATGATTTTCAAACAAGTCAATCTCAAATCAAACTCGAGTCAGTGATAAATTTAAATGAACAGAATTTAAATTCACCAATATTTGGCTCGGTTCGGTTCATTTACAACATTAAAGAAAGGTATTAGTAAAAATAATATATCTACCTAGATCACTCCCGACATATAAGTTTAGATGCAAGGAAGAAAATGATAATATACCCAACCCAATAATTAGGCTTAAGACTTCATCTGAGGTGAGTATCTCAAACGTTTATTCTTCATACCTACACTACTAAACTTGAAACTGACAATTTATTAAACATTAAAATGACAACTTGGACTGAGTGGACTGGAACCATCGAGTTGACCAATTTTTTATCAAATTGACCAATTTTCAAATCTCTATCTTGATCAATCTTCAATGAAAGCAATGAATAGAAATCAAATGATTCTAACATTCCCTAGGAACCCAACAGAGGGGCACATATGAGTAATAAAGTTAAACAAAAACACATTTATATGTCCCAGAATTAGAGGAATGCACAGCAAATATATATATATATATATATATATATATATATATATATATATATATATATATATATATATATATATATATATATATATATATATATATATATATATATATATCTACAGCCAATGTTTGAATTGTTTTTCCCAACGTATCATATATAATCAAAATGATGGCTGCCTAACCCTCCTTCAAATTAGCCTCCGCATGCACCTGATGGAGCCAATGGCTTTTGTAGCTTCAATTACCGGAGAGTCTTCGACGACTGAATCTTCTTGTACAACAAACCACGGTTCCTACACAATTTCCTAATCGGCGTCTTGTTTAAATTTCCTAGGCTACTATTAGCTGCTGGATCCAACTCAGAAATAGAACCTTTCCTATTCGGCATTAGTTCGCCACCTTCTGGCACCATATCATTCATTACCTAAAGATTGAATGTTAGAGAAACAGAAATTAAAGGCTCAAGAAATATGGGTTGGATTGGCAAATCTACAGATATAATGTACCTACAGGGTGCATAATGTCATTCTTTAATACAGACCATCTGATAAAGTAACATCACAAGCAGGAAATAATTTCCTATTCTATACCCTCCAGTCTTTGAAATCAAATCTGAACACAAAATGCGTGAATTTAACTTCTCCTGACATCACAGAATCAGCGGCAGGAGCATTCCTAGGTGCTGTAAAAATAGAAGATGAAAGAGATCAGCTAAAAAGTACAGAGCATAAAATGCAATACAGATGCAACTAAATTTTGAATAAACTCCGATCAATTATATCTTACAAACAATGTGAGAACCGCTTTCGTCCACAATTATTTCAACCCGCTCATCTTTCACTAAAAATGACAGCGCAAATAAGTTCTCAACAGTCTAGGCAAAAGACCTATTTAAGATCAAATTTTCAAGTCTTGCCCGTTTGTTCCTCCTTAAAATCTCAAACATTGTTGCCATGTTATTATCAGTATCTGTCTTCTCCTCTACTCCAGAAACATTGATCTAGAGTAAATGAACCACAAAACATGC
Source organism: Triadica sebifera (assembly GCA_023653625.1). Taxonomy (NCBI): domain Eukaryota; kingdom Viridiplantae; phylum Streptophyta; class Magnoliopsida; order Malpighiales; family Euphorbiaceae; genus Triadica; species Triadica sebifera. Next base: position 31,094,144 of record CM042902.1, read on the forward strand.
ATCAGTTTAGAAATTTTAACTTGGAAAAAATTATCCTTCATAATTGGAGTAATCAGTAATCAATAATTAAATTTGTAATATTATAGAAACTCGTCCTCCTAATCAATAGAAGACTAATTATATATATAAGTTCTTAGCCACAATCAGGAGGAAGCCTATTATATTGTAAACTATTTTACAGATTTATATAACAGAATAAGAATGTACAGCACATGCATGCATTACCATCTAACAACACCAACTCATGCATGGAAACTTCATTAAACACAATTGATATTGCTAGCACAAAAGCAGAAAGGATTTCTCATTCCTTTACCTCCATCTTATATACCCTATACAGAGCACATGATTCATCTTCCTTTCTGCTCAAAGTTGGAATCATAATAAACACCACAGATAAGCAAACAGAAACATCACCTCTTCAGGTTGAGAGCTTTCAGTTGGCCTTGTGCGTTTTCTGCCACCTCTATTAAGCACTGTCTTCCTTTGCTTCAATTCAGTATTCATTGGTCCAACCCTTAAACAAACCCACATTAAATTAGCACAAGTCCAAGAGCAACAAAGTTTAGCACATAAAAAGATAAATTAGAAATTCACATTTACAAACATCTATAGAAACTCACATTGTGCTGAATCCGTTACATTTCAAAAAAAAATTGGTGAAACAGCTAGCCCAATCTCTTTCCACTTGACCGAAATATGGGCATTTCCTTCGTTGTCTAATGTCCTACCAGCATGACCAAAATCTGTGAGCAACCAGGAAATAAAGTCTGCAGCAGTAATCCCCTCGTTGGACACTGACTTAACAGAGGAGACCAATGAGCTAGCAATGCCCAATGACGCCTCTGCATCTGCAACCTTGCTCTTTCGGCTTTTGAACTGAAATCACAAGATGGGTTCACAAAATTAAAGTATATTATATTCGATAAAGATCATAAGAGGATTAAAACATCACACATGAGAAAAGAATGACACATAAGCTTTTGCAAAGAAAACTTGGTTAAGGGAATTTACTATGAAAAAAGAGACAAAAGGCAATAATCTACAATTTCAACAAAGGAAATTAAACTTAAACCTAACAGACCAAAATGTGGACGAATTCCCATTGCTTATATTTTCTTTTTCCTTTTTAATTCAAATAGAACTCCAACATTTGGGCATGGAGAATAAAGCAGAACAAAAAAGCATACAACAATCTTATGGCGCAATTAATGCATAATCTTCCTTAGATTCTATTTCGGTTTTCCACAACAAATTTAACACATTGCAATTTAACTAAGTTTGATATCTATGCATTTTCCCAGCAAACAAACAAAGGGTAGTGGAAATTAAAAAAATAAATAACTAGAAGAAAAAAAATACAATATATCTGAGAAAATACCATGCTGATGCAGATCTCAGAGTCTAATCTCGTTAAATCATTCCTCTCTTCTGCAAAATAAATAATTCAAAATTAAAAAATGAAATAAAAATAAGAAAACAAGAAAAGAGAACTTCAATAATTAATCATGAGAAAAGGAGAGAATAGGAAGATGCTTAACCATCAATCTTATTATGTAATGCAAGATACTTGGAGCGGAGAACCCGCAGATCAACCATGTTGTCTTGCTGTGTCGACTGGTCACCGTAGTGCCAACTCGATTCCGACTCAGTTGCTCACATTTTACGGCTTTGAGTTCTCTCTCCGTGTAAGCTCTACTTCCATTACTTGTATTAGTCGCGGTCGGTTCTCCATTCACGTTTCTTCCCATAATTATAGAAAAAAAAACACTAATTTGCAAGAATCTTGAGAGGGAACGTTGAATTAGGAAATCGGAGTCCCAGAATCTTGAAATTCTTATAGGAATTCTTACCATACCACTCTCTAGGTGCTTGTTTCAATCAATAGAGTGTTTTCCGAAGCTTACACACATATTCAGGATGATATTGGCTCTGAAAATCCATTGGTTGGATCATATAGATTTCCCGATCCAACTCTCCATGAAAAAAAATATTATTCACATCCATCTGCCACAAATTTCAATCTTTGTTAGTTGCAAGTGCAAGTAGAACCCGTACTATTGTAAGTTTCACCACTAGACTAAATGTTTCATCACAATCTAGTACATACTGTTGAGATAAACCACGAGCTATCAATCATGCCTTGTACCTCTCGATTGATCCATCTAAACGACGTTTTATCTTGTAAATCCACTTACAGGATATGGGTTTCATATCTCTTAGCTTTGACACCAAATCCCAAATTTGATTTTGCTCAAGTGCATCGATCTCTTCTTTCATACCTGTCATCCACTCAGAACTCTGCGATGCTTCTTCGAATGTCTTAGGTTCTATTATAGTGTCTTCTGCAATTATGACTGCATTGACGTATTTGGGATTTGACTTTCGTGTTTATGTTGATTTTCGGAGTTGAGATTGCAGAGTTGATTCTTCAGTTTCACTGGGCTCACCTTTATCATTTGGTTGTTGATACACGCTAGTTTGCCAAGGACTCTAAGTCACTTTTTGTTCGACATCATCGTTGTTTTGATCTCCTGATTCATTTGAACTTGGTTGAAGTTGAACAATATGCTCCTCCATCTTTTGTTGTAGTTTGTCTCCAAATTCTCTGGAGTCTGACAATACCTCATTCTTTGAAAACCACCAAGAAGAGGCTTCATCGAACACCACATCTCGTGAAGTGTAGCATCTTCCACTCGTTGGATCGCAACATTTCCACCCCTTTCTTTGGCTGTCGTATCCCATAAAGATACATTTAACAGCTTTCTTGTCACACTTGCTCCGTAGATGATTAGAAACAAATACATAACATACACAGCCAAATACTCGAAAGTAGCTAACTGTAGGTTTCATGTTTCACAGTTTCTCAAATGGAGAACTAAATTCTAACCTTGGTTGAAGAAGTCTGTCGATCACAAAGGTTGCAGTTCTCATTGCTTCAGCCCAAAACCTTCATAGTACATTCTTTGCATGTAGCATAGTTCGATAGACTTCTGCAAGATGTCGGTTATTTCTCTCAGCTACACCATTTTGTTGCAGTGTGTTGGCACAAGCGTATTGATGACGTATTCCACATTGCCTTAGGTATTGAAAGAACTCACTTGAGCTATATTCTCCCCCGTTGTCTGTGCGTAAGCAATGGATCTTTTTTTCCACTTCTCCTTCGACTAACTCTCTGAACTCTTTAATTTTTGAGAATGTGTCAAATTTTTCTTTCATAAAAAAAACCCACACATGCCTTGAGAAAGTCATCAATGAATATCACCATGTGTCGCATACCACCAATTGACGGTTACTTAATTGGTCAGAATACATCAGAGTGAACTAACTCTAATGATTCTTTTGCTCTAAATTTTGATTCCTCGTATGACAGTTGGTGTGCTTTACCATATTGACATCCAGCACAAACTGTGTCTGTTCGCACTTCAAGTTAAGGAGACCCCTTAAGCATCGACTTCTTCATCATCACACTTAGCTTGAATAGCTAACGTGACCTAACCGCATGTGTTATAAATCTAATGTCTCATTTTTGCTCGTCCTATCTACATATGCAAATTCTGCTAACATCACATAGACAAATTCCAATTGTCGCTCCCTCCATTATTGGTGTTTTTGAGATTTTTAGGTCATGATACACTTTCACATCTTGAGGACTGAACAAGACATAGTGGCCTGATGATGTCAATTGAGCTACAGACAACAAATTTTTCTTCATTCCCCTTTATACTTAGACAAGTTTTGCAACTTTTGTTTGTCACCCGTCATATGATTTGAACAACCAGAATCTAGGATCCAATCATTTTTGTAGTCAATATGTTTTGATATTGTTACCGTGAGAGCTAATTCTTCTTCCTCCATAGCGAATAACGCTTCGGCATCCCAACCATCTTCGTTATTCTCCTTAGAACTGGAAGTAGCAATGTTACTTTTAATAGATTTTTTCTTGGTCCAACAATCTTTTGTCATGTGACCCATATTCTCGCAGTTGTAACACTTTCTATCGAACTTTCTACTATTACTGTAATTCTTTGAAGCTCCCCCTAGATGAGAGCCTCCCTAGTCATTATTCTTTTTAGATCCATTGCCAACGTACCGCTTGAAAGTGTTTTTGCTTTTGCTAGTAAAGAGTGTTTCCTCCTAGACTCCTCCTATTTGCTTAGTCATAGATTCCTGACTTACAAACAAATTTTCAAACTCAACAAGTGATAGTTGTGTCAGCCACCCTTATACAACGGCAACAAACCCATAGTATTCAGGTCTCAAACCATGGATAAGTATTTTTTTTATTCTGGTTTCTCTAATAGGAGCTGTCGCATCCAGTTCTAAAATTTCGCTACATATCGCTTTCACCTTGTAAAAATATTGGGCAATCGTCATGTCACGTTGCACCATTGATAGCAAATCATTCTCAAAAAGTTGCAATCTTGTATCATTCTTCTTTAAGAAGAGTGTAACAAAAGTGTCTCATGCTTCCTTTGGTGTTTTGACATCTCAAATGTGCTCCAACATTTATTCTTCAATTGTGGTTTTTAAAGCAAACATTGTTTTGCCTGCTTTAATCTTTCATTTTCGCAAGACATCTTTTATCGTTGGTTGTGTAACTTCACTACCATTGATAGTCTCCCAAAGGTCTTGACCTTGTACGTAAGACTCCATACATGTTGCCCATGTGTTGTAGTTTTTGTTGTTGAGTTTCTTAATTCCTCTGACTACTTGAAGGTCACCCATCGTGTCGATATGATTTCGACTATATCGAACAAGCTTGATCAACAAACTTTCAGTGTGTCAAACTTCTCATAACTCAAAATAGCTCTACTAAGAAAGATATCTGATCATTCCCCTCTGATACCAATCTTCAGGAGTGAATAATAATTTAACTTTTTTTCTGATGTGGGGGATCCACTTATTAGTGACAACTACATAACATACGATAAGTAAATATTAACACTCAAGTTAGGCTCTAATACCAATTGTTGAGAAAAAAATTTCGAATGAATAACTCTAAATTAAATATCTCAAAGAAAAAATTCACTCAAAAATTTGGAGACACAACAAATACTTCACTAAACTAGAAATATTACAAAGAAAGTTTTTAACTCTCACAAACACTCAAAACTTGTAGTCTTATTTTTTTTCTTCACTTTAGGATAATTTAAACCTTGGAAATGTGCATATTTATAAGCTCAAAGTTAAATCCACACAATACATTTGTTCAAATCTTCACCATACATTTGGTGAAAAATTTAGTGTGGTAGGTGTACCTAATGTGAACTTAATTATTCAACAAATTAGGTGGAGATAGGTGTACCTAATATTTGCTTAATTTTCAACACAATAAAATTCATTTTCCAACAAATTAGTGGTGGGTGTATCTAATATTTGAACAAATTATTTGACATTGATTCTTAACACAGATGTCATACCAGACCTCACTCAATTATATACATAACATCATTATTTTCAGATATTGATTCCGAAAGCAAAGCAGCCCTTGAAGATAAAGTCAATGCATTATATGCTAATTTGCTCCTTCTATGTTGCTTCTTTCTCAATCATCACAAGAATTGATTGAACTATCTCAGCACCAGCAATTATGATATGCACGCCTTGCTTCTCTCCTTCGAATCTGATCACAGAACAAGTTTATGGTTCAGTTCCATCAAATATGAGACAAGCGCAATCCCTATATGCATCTTTAGAACCATTACTGTCCTCATATGTCAATTTCTGAAATCAAAGCAGCTCTGGCTGACATATTTTGTAATTATTTTTAACAATTAGAGAATATAACAACTGAAATTCATCAATGCTATTGCTTTAAATGAGCCCGAAAAAGGGTTTTACTGAGGAAGTTGCACAGTTTGAAGAGCAAAGTGTAGTTTCATAAAGTTTTATTCATGTTATACATTTTGTTTTTTTTTTCTTTTCCGCTAGTTAAGCAAAATTATATAAAGATCACACCTTAGACATGACTGATGCCATAATAAATATGTTCAACTTCACTTGAATAAAATGAGTAGCTTCAATCTTTTCTGTTTGCGGCTTCTGCATTCTTCCATTGCAATTTTTTTTTAAATTTTCAAACAGTGTTACTAGTGCGTCAATGACTAACCTTTGAAGATGTTACTAGTTTGTCAATGACTCAATGGAACTGGTAGACTTCAATGTTTGGATTCCGGTAGAAAATGTCAGCAAAGTTAAAAGGGTCTCAATTCTCCAGTGCCTTTCTCCCATAACAATTTCAGAATAAGTACTCCAGCCAAGTAGCTGTAAGACCTAAGAATATTAATACTCACATCCAGAAAACGAGAAATATTAATTCCTAGAAATAACATCTAACCTTTTTCTCCAGTTTTACTAGTCAATATTTGTAGAATGAATTATCTCTAAAAATATAGCAGAAAAAAGCATTGGCATCAAAAGCAAAATCTGAATTCTATGCACAAGATTTCAGGCCTAGAAAATTCCTACTGAAAATGAGGAATAGCCTCATAATTCATGGAAGAAAAACAATATCAGTTGGAGTTCGATAAGAGATTGTCAAATTTCTCTGACACATTGATCATTACATTGGATTATTCTCCGAAATTTTTTTTTTCCACGATTTCCACTCAAATCTTAAACATCTATTTCCCAATACCAAAAATCCTTTCTCTCCACTGGTTCGAATGCGGGATGATAATCTTCCCAAATTGTATAATTTCACCCATTTGAGAAGTTTCTCTCTAATATTTCATTAATTTCTGTCTCCTAAGCCCTCAATACAAAATTGCCCAATATAAAAAATGATTGTATGGAAATTGTTCCTACCTAAGCTCATCCTGAAACCTCTTAAAAATTCACAACCAAACAGTATCTAACAATTATTTAGAAGTAAGTAACCTGAAGATTACCTTAATTTCTTTTTGTACAGCCCTTGAGCAGCGAATCTAAACAAAAATTATTGACAAAGAGTCAGTATCCCAATCAATATCACGACCAAGTGATAGTAAACAATTTCAATTTCAAAATCAGAAAAAGTTAATGAGATTGAGGAGGAAAAACAAAGTGTATAAACGAAGATTACTCTTCACCTAGTAACTAGCTGGAGGATAGTATTCAATAAAAATAGAACATCATGCATTTTAGTTCCTTGAGCAGGAAGTAGCTCATCATCGAGACCCAGCATGTACCTGCATATAGAACCAATTCAAAGATCTGTAAAAGCAAAACAAGAGAATTAAGGAGATATTATGGATACAGAGAGAAAAAAATCCAAAATTCCAAAAAATTCAAATTTAGAAAGATGAAAAGAATTGGTAAGCTACATTGGAGTTAAATGATAACCGCCACAGTGAAAACATTGTAAAAGCTGAAATCTGGATGCAGGATGCTCATAGACAGCAGCATTTACTACTAATCAGACCCATTACTCAATAGCAATTTAGTTTTTAATTTATAAGTTTTTCTAACATTTTCCCAGCAGCCAAACAGATTTATATGAATAATATTTGAAACTTTGCCATTGAGATACAAAATTTTCTTTGTAATTATTTGAATTTTTATTTTTGTAGTGTGTGTGTTTTTTTTTTAATTTAATATTTTAGTTAGCAATGGCTAAAGTGAGAGAAGAAAAGTGAATGAATATGGACATATCCCCATTATTATAGGGAGTCATTTGATTGTTAATGGGCCAAAACAAATAGAGTTCTAAGCCTCAAGCCTAGTCAGTTTGAGCCTACGGATCTTCACATCATTCCCAAAATTCTTTTACCATATTAGCCACATCCCAATTTTGTATTTGGGATTCAAGCGTGTCATTTTCATCTTTTTCTTTTTTTCTTTTTCCAAATCAGATTACACCATGGAGAAGGAGGGAGTTACAATATGGAAATTTGAATATGAGTCATTTTGCTCCTTCTCATGAAAGCTAAACAAATTATAGAAATTTTTCTTAAAATTTTAACAAGTCAGAAACATATTTTTAAAAAACTAAAAACGCATGTAATTTTTGATCAAAATATCATTTGAAATAATAATTAGAAATATTAAGATTTGAATATACTATCTATCCTATAGTTACAGTCATTAATAACGAGTAAAAATTTAAATTTTTATAAAATTATAAATAATTTATATAAAAAAATATTTCAAACATAGAAAAATTTTGTGGTGTATTACATTACAATATTTGAAATTTATACAGTATCAAATAAATGTGCATTATCTCAAACGAAAGGAAGTGCATTATTAGTTTTTTAAAAATTTATTTTTAATTGCAAATTGTTAAAATTTTAGAAAAATTTTCTGTAATTTGTTCTATGAAAGCTAACCACCGGGTAAGAATGTAATACTCCACCAAAAAATTAATCATAACTAAAATTCAATACAAATGACCGATTATCCAAGATTCGGATAATTAAAATATCCATAAATTTCCACAAAAATGTATAAATATGATAGAAATCAATGTACAAAGATATGTAGAAAACAGTAAAATTATGATTGAAATCAGTTATTTTCGAATATGTTATATATATAGTCTTTTAAAGCCTTGGTTGAATTACAGGGGCTTCTTGATCGAATGGGACAAAGTGGGTCCTTCCACTTTGGTTGTTCGATGCACAAAATTAGAAATTACATTCAAAAATCTAAATATAAATGTCTACAAAATTTCAAAATGAGTATGTGAGGTGAAGTTACAAAATGTCCGTTGGGTTGGATAAATTGGATCAATAGCTTCTGAATTTTAATATTTGTAATATTTTGACTATCGAATTTCAATTTGTAAGAACTAATAGGTTGTAGATAAAATTATCATAAATGTAGCATAAAAATTAGTAGGTTGTAGATAAAATTATCACCTGATCAACTTGACATAATATTTTTTCTCCACATCAGTTTTTTTAAAAAAAATTCTCTGTACTCATTATTTTCATCCTCTCAAGTCATACCCTTATTTTTCTGTCATCCATTATTCTAAGAAGCTAGTTTGAATCATGATGACATGACTCCAGTTTATATTAATGCAATTTGAATCTATTAATAAATTTAGTTATTAAATATTGCCATAAGGTTTTTTAATTTGAAAATTCTTATTTATAGAGAAATTTTAAAATTATCAAATACAATCCATAAATACAATGCTATATATATAATTTTAAATACAATCCGTTAATATGATTTTTATGATATATTTATGATAAGTTCAGTCATTTTGTTGTTACAAACTGAAATTCAATGATCAAAATATTACAAATATCATAGTTCAAGAATCATATTTCAAAATTATACATGTTTTATTATATTGAAAATAGTATTTTAGAAGTGTTAATTTTTGAAAACAATAGTCAAAGTGTATGATATCTATATTGATAAAACTCAAAGAAATAAACCCTAAAACTAATCCTAAGAATCACTTTGGTTAGAAGACTTCTGATCAGGAAAGAGAGTATTTTTCTGCAAAGTCCTTACTAGCTTGCTGGAACGATAGAGACATTTATATATATATATATATAATTACCCACAAATCTTTGACCCACTTCTCACACCAAAAACATCCAAGGAATTCAAAAAAAAAACCCATTTTGATATATCAATTTGAGGCATATTTAAATGGCAAGTAGGAATATTTGAAAAAGAAAAAAACAAATGCTGAGTTATTTCATGGTCTTGTTTTGTTGTTTAAGGTATATTCTCTATGACAATTAGTGGTGATTGTTTTGTTGAATTGTAAAAATACCAATAATTTCGTTAAACTTATCGTTATCACTGAGGTAAGCATTGTCATTTTGTAAGTGCAAAATGGTTGGCACACGTGTGATAAGTTGAATGATTTCTGTCCTTTTATGGGCATCTCTTACTATTTCCACCTTCTTGTTCCTTCCTTCCATTGGATGGTGACATCAATGGAATTTTTTCCTTTGTTTTATTTTATTTTATTTTTCTCAAAAATAGTGTATTTGATTTTTCAATTATTCCTTAAGTTCAACTTTACATTTATATTTTAAATCTTTTTATTCCATTTTAAATGTCCATTCCAATAATTCAAAAAAGGGACTTCTTTTTTATTTATTGCGATTACACTCTTTCAACCATTTCTTATTAAAGAATTGTTTAAAAGAAAATTTAGGTAAATTATAATAAAAAGTTTATAATAATTTAAATTCCCAAATTAAGAATTTTTATTTTTCAAATTATTAATTATTTATCAGGCTCAAAAAGTGATAAATAACAAATTGCCATGTCATAGTTTTGAATTTTGACCTTTCTTTACCTTTGATTTTCAGAAAGAGATGCTTATTTGATTTTTTAAGTTCAAATTATAAGTTGTTAAAAAGACGGCATTTTGAAAGTGATTTTTCTACGTAATTGGTTCTATCGTTTCATAACATAGATTATGTTAATACAACACATCAATTGTTGCATTTACATTAACTTTTATATTTTGAAGTATTTTTTCTGATTAAATCAAACCGAACCAAAATATTAGATTATCATATTTATTTTTATATTGCAGAGACTGAATATTGAACCTATAACCTTCAACCTTTGCTATAACTGTTTAATTTTAAGTGTACCAAATTGAGCTAAGATTTATTTTTATATTAATAAATATCATACAATAATTTTCTGTATATATCAACAGAGGAACCCAATTCAAGAACAATAATTTTTCTGTATATATCAACAGGGGAACCCAATTCAAGAACGTAAAAACATCAGTTGTCTTGTTGACTGATATTGGGTGAGTAGAAATACAAAGATTTCTTTTTCTGTTGCTATCATAATCAAAATTATCTGAGGACTAATTAGTAATAAGGACTTGAATTAGGAGAAGTGAGAATAGGATAAGTTTGATTTCAATTTAGTCATGAAAAGGGCAGCTTCCGTGTTATCATTAGTATCTACTCTGGCGCAGAAATAACCCTTTTTGGATAGGCTTAAACAAAACAGATATTCCTATATTTGTCACTATGCCCCTCTACTCCTTTTTAGTCTATTTTGATCTCTTTATTTTATTTTTGGTAAATGTGCTCTACCAACAAAATTGAGGCATGTGAAAAGCGAAAATGAAGAAAATTTTTCTTTTTTTTGGACAATTTTCATAAAAATAATGTACTTTTAATTTTGCATCAAAATAATTTTAATCTTTTTTTTTTCTAATATGCATATTTTAATTTCATATTAAATATAGCACAATGAGATATGTAATTTATTTTAACTATGACACTTTAAATCTAATTTTTTTAGTACCGTTAACATGATATATATATATATATATATATATATATATATATATATATATATATATATATATATATATATATATGCTCGGGGTGTGAGTGTGTGTGACATTTAATTTTTAAAAAATAAATCTACTTAAATATAGTTAAGTAAACGAATCTCATATTAAAACTACGATTGTATTGATTTATTTCAAATATAACTAATTTTGAGTAAATATATTTATATTTATGTAGATTTATATTGTTTTTAGACTTTAGAGATAAGTTTTGCGTAAATTTAAGTATATCTACAAATATTTTATTCATTTTGAATATTAGTTTAATTTTGTGCATATCTAAGTATTTTTAAACTCGAAATATATATTAACGGTATTAAATCAAAAAAGTTAGATTTGGAGTGTCGAGTAATAAACCAAATTAAAAATATATTTGAGGTTATATTTGATATGAAATTAAAAGTATGCATATTTAAAAGTTAAAAAAATAAAATTATTTTAATATAAAAGTGAAAGTATAAATTTTTTTTTATGTAATTTATTTATTTATTTACATCTACAAAGGTAATAAAAATTGAAATCCTTTCATCTTCTTCCCCGAATTGAAGATTACCCAAGAATTTCTTCTCCAAATATCTTTTTGTTTTCTAGTTGTTGTTAACTCTAAGGTTAAAGGTAATATGACTTTCTCTCTCTCACTTCTATTCACTCTCTTTCTCATAATCTTCTTCTTCGTACTCTTTCTTCTAGTCGTAATATAACCTATTAAATCATAACCTCAATTACAACTCTATCTTACCAAGTTTATTTTTTACAACTCTGCCACTCAATCATTATCTTCTCTCAAAACTATACTTTCAAGTACTTCTCTTGTGGCCGGTGACCCAATGATTTCATGTTTTGAATTTTGTTAGATTTTGAGTAAATACTAAATTCAGCAAAAATATTTGTCCATGGATATAAAATTAAAACCCATCAAGAAAATAATTATATTATCAAATAATAGACTATTTCCCTGAATTCACAACACATATGTCCATTTGATTGCAAGAGATTCCATTGTAATTTGTAATTTAAAATTCTCATTTGTAATTTTACTATTTTTCTCCAAAATCTCTTCTCCAATTCAAAACTTACTCTTTCATATTCCAAATTATTTACTTTTAACAATTGAATTTATTTTTTTAAATTCAAATTCTTTATTCTGATTCCTGAATTAATTTTTAAATATTGCAATTTTTAAACTTAAGTTCTTCCCCCCACTTAAATTTTTCAAAATTGATAGGTAGTGAATGTAGAAATTCAGTATCAAACCAACAGCCATAATTTATTAATCTTGATAATATTTTTGAGAGTAATTAAAGAATGAAGATTCTTTGAACTTTTTCTTAATTTATTCATGCTAAAATTAAAAACCAAAAAATAGTTAGTTAAATAACTAAAAGAATATATGAAAATAACATTGTCCCATTTCAGTTCCAAAATAGTTAGTTAAAATTTGAATTTATTCTTTATTTAGTTACTCTTGCATATATTAGTAAACTCTATTAATAAATTATATACATTTTTAAAAAATATTATTATTATTAAAATAAATAATTACGTCAAATAACTAGTATATTATAATTTTTATATATTAATTTATATATTAAAAGAAAATTTATATTTTAAATTAAATAAATTATGTCTCTATTAGTAATTTTATATTTTAACAGTAACAAATCAATTATTTTCATCAAACACCTAGACTAGATATGACCTAGAAACAATAAATTACCAATTACCAACTACATTCTATAGCTAAACTAATTAGATGATTATGTTTTCTTTTTTAACCCATTATACCCCTAATTTTACTAAAAGGCTAAAAGAATGTCATATCTTTTATAATCCCATTAAATTGACTGTGATTGTGGAGTTGCTGATATTTTAACTTCTTAATAAATTTCTGATATATTAATTTTGATTTTGATACTAATTTCAATTTGTTTCCTTTTGGTTATAACATAAATATATTGATGGATAAAAAATAAAAATAAAAAGTGTTTTTTTAGGTATCGTAGATTTTTTAAAATTATCAAGATCTTGTGTAATAGTTGTTAGTTATTTTTCTTTTTTAACCAAAATAAACTGGGGACATTAGTATTTACACAAAAAAAAAATCATATTAGAGATCAAAAGAAAAAAAAAAGATGTTAATAATAAATTTCAGTCATTGTCGCTCAACTTGTCATTTATGCACCTTAGTATCTCTAATCTTTAATTAATAATACAAAAATTATATAAGTTTTATTAAAAAAAAGTGTCATAATAGTATTTTAATCTGCAAAACATGTTATTGTAAGATATTTTTTTTTTGTTACATTACATAAAATTGGGATATTTTATATTATAAATTAAAGATAAGGGATATAATATGTAAAAGTGAAAACTTGGAAGATGGTCGGTAAAATTTACCGTAGGATTAATTTTTTTGTTTTTTTTTGGAGTTTTTCTATAACAGTAGTGGTATATATAATGGGTTTAATAAAAAAAATAAAAATAAAAATAAAATTAAGAGAAAATTGAGCTTGGATTGGAACCTAATTCAAGGGCATTTTTGCAAAGTTGCCAAATTCGAAGGAGTTAAAAGGCATTTTTGAGCTTCTTTTTAATTAATTTTTTAACAGTATGATAGGCTTTAAAATATTGAGTAAAATTGAGCTTGTAGTCTTAGCTCATCATGGGCATCTTTGCACCACATACCTCAAATATCCGTTTCACTCCTTCAGCCTTTAGGCTCTAAAGTTCTTAGTTTTCCCTCAAAAAAACTCAAAAGTCCATCACCCATCAATCCATTTAATTATTCATTTTTCACAAAAAGAAAAAAAAATAGAAAGTAACCAAATTATGTAGCTACACTTAAAAATATTTATTTAATAAAAAAATAATGAACCAAAACAATGCAGTTTTGTTTATTCACACATCAATCCTAAAGCCACATTATAATTTGATATGATTTTTAATTTATTACCTCTAATTACATAATTCATCCATATGATTGTCAAAGTTCATAGTTGATTAATGTTATGAATTTTATAACTTATTACACTTAATTGCATAATTCGTCTATATAATTCATCATATTTTATTAACTTATACTCACTCTGTCTGGAAAAGATATACTTAGTCTTATTTTCACACATATTAAAAAATTAGTTAGTTAGTTAAACTAATTATTTTTGCTTAATATTTTCCAAAAATACTCTCTATTTATTATTATCTTAAAAATTACCATTTGATCACTTTTAATGCAAGACTCAAATTAATACTCATATAAATACCAACCAATTTCAAGAGTTATTTAAAGAAAGAGATAAAAAATTAAGAATTCATGAATAATAATTAATTGATAGTTTATTTATTGATATAAGTGTAAGTGAGATAATAGTAGTAGTAGTAGTAAAATATATAAATAAGGGTATATTTATAATTGAACAAAATAACTACTTTCAATAAAGTAAGATGACCTGTAATTTCGAGCAGATAAAAATAGAAAGTGGGTCTTTCTTTTTTGGATAAAGGGAATAGTTGATTCCTAGTTTAATGCATCTAATTTTATTAACAACTTTGACTTTTAGTTTCATGAGAGATGACCACTGCCAATTTCTTTATCATATTTTTTTTAAAAATTATTTTTATCTTTTTATTAGAAATATTTTTTTTTGTTTGACCATCCAATAATTGAGATTCGCACCGAATATGACAATTAATGAAGTAAAACATTTAATTGTCAAATTTTAAATGTGTTTTATACTTGGTGCTTGAATTCGAAATCTTTCACTAAAAAAACTCTAATAATCTCATTTTACCTTATATATATATATATATATATATATATATATATTGTCATCAGTATTACCAAAACTACTTTATTTCATTTTTCTTGCCTTCATGCCATTCTTGCATAGCACAATATCCTTCCCTTGTTAGGCGAAGTTAATCATTGACTTTCAAGTTACAACTCACGATGAATTATATAAATTAATATCTTCTTTTCAACTTCAAATTAATAATATTTATGCCTTATAAGGATTATAACTGTAATTATATATAACATAGAGAAGATAAATAAGTAAATATTAGTTAAAAAAACAAATAAGGCTTCACAAGATGTGAACTTTTAATAATTTGTGTTAATTAGATTAACATGGTAATTCAATTTGAAGAAGACAAACCCATGCTTCATCTTAATTAATAGAGGATAGCAAAAAAAACAAAATTCATCTTCCATAATGAAATGACTAATTAACAGTACTTAGTGCAAAGATAGAGATAACATATTTCATAGTAGTTTCCTCCTACAAATCCTTCAGTCTTGCAAATGTTAATACAATTTATTGAAAAATTGTGGTTAATGAGTCATTTTAATAGTGATATTCGGATGAGTTCCATAACTTGATTTTGAAAAAATGATATAGATATGCATTTTTTTATTTGAAAACTATGAATTATGATATTTATATGCTCAAAATGGTAAATATGTGAATAAGAAACTGAAACTCAAATAAGAATAGAACTAAAATCAGTTGATTGCATTTTTATTCGTTATGTACATAACAGTAGTGTTTATTGATATTCTGGTGTATAAATCATAAATTCTTAATATGCACAATAACACGATAATAGAATCAAGGAATGCGTCATTTTTTGAACATATATTTCATTGTAAAACTTTAGAAGAGACAAATGTATCGAAAAAAACTCTTGAGATTATTATAGATGATAGTCAAGATCAATATCAAGTTCAAGAAAAGAACTTGGTTTTAAAGTTGAGCCAATTGAAATAGAGCTTCAACGTAGTAAAAGAGTGAAGATAGAAAAATCTTTTGAACAAGATTTTCTAACTTATATGCCAGAGGCAAAACCTCAAACTTACACAAATATTGTAAGCTCTTCTGAAAGTCTTCTTTGGAAAAGGGTCATTAAGAGTGAGATAGACTCTATTATAAACATTTATACTTGGAAACTAGTGGATTTACCTCTAATATATAAACCGCTAGAATCCAAGTGAATCTTCAAAAGGAAAATGAAGGCAGATGGTTCAATAGATAAATATAAATCTAAACCTATAATTAAATATTATAGACAAAAGAAAGACCTAGATTACTTTGATACATATTCTTCTATAACTAGAATAAATTATATTAGAATCATTATTGCTATTATTACATTGCACAATCTTGAAATAAATCAAATGAATGTAAAGACAACTTTCCTAATTTGAGATTTAGATGAAAAAATCTAAATGATACAACCTAAAGGTTTTATTATCCCAGGACAAGAAAAGAAAGTTTGTAAATAGGTTAAATCTTTATATGGATTGAAATAAACGCCAAAATAATGGTATGAAAAATTTGATAGTGTAATGTTGTATAATAGTTTTAAAATCAATGAGTGTGATAAATGTGTTCATATCAAAAATAGTAATGATGGTTATGTTATTTTGTATCTGTATTAATCAATAGTTGTAATTACAAGATGATTTAGTCTACCAATGATATATTAAACTCGAGATTTGATATGAAGAATATGAGACTAGTAAATATGATTTTGGGAATAAAAATTTCAAGAAGATAAGATGGATTTACATTAAATCAAACACATTAAGTTAAAAAGATACTTGATAAATTCAATAAGAATGATACAAGTATTGTTAAAACTCCATTGGAATCGAGTCTCTATCTTTATAAAAATAGAGAAGAAAGTGTATCTTAAGTAGAATATGTTAGTATAATTGACAGTTTCATATACTTAATGAGTTGTACAAGACCAAATATTGCTTATACAGTGAACAAACTGAGTCGATATATGAGTAATCTATGAATTAATCATTGGAAATGAATTGTAAGAGTACTAAGATACTCGAGGTATACTCATGAGTACTGACTGTATTATACTAGATATCCAGTTATCCTAGAAGGATATAATAATGCAAACTGGATTTTTGATATAAAATATTTGAAATCTACTAGTGGTTATGTGTTCACACTAGTTGGTGCAGTTATATCTTGAAAATATTATAAACAAATTGTTATAATCAAATCCACAATGGAATATAAATTTATTGCATTTGATAAATGCGTTGAAGAAGTTGAATGACTACGCCATTTTTTAGAAGATATTCCAAAATAGAAAGCCTCGTGCCACCAATTTGCATAAATTGTGATAGTTAATTTGTAATTGAAATGACACAAAATAATATGTATAATGGTAAGTGTAGACACATTCAACGTAGATATAATACTATAAGGCAACTGCTTTCAACTGAAATTATCGCTATTGATTAAGTAAAATCAAATAATAACATTGTGAATCCATTAACTAAAGGGTTAAATAAAGAGTTAATTGATAAATATTTGAGAGGAATGAAACTTAAACCCATAAGATAGTAACAAGGTAATATAATGAAAAATCCAGTCTAGTTGACTAAAGATCCTAAGATCTAGGTTCAATGGGACAATCTAATTGTAAAGATGTGGTGAGATCATTATGAGGTTTAAACCAGTAATTTTCTTATGGTAAAGTTAAACTATATTTTTAATGATACTTATGGGGTAGGATATCACCTGTATGAGAAAGAAGTGGAGCCGCTTTAAAAAAGAGTTGTGAAGCTTAATTCTCTAAAACTCTCATATAATCAGGTAAATGTTTTATACCAAAATGAATATAACAATGAGAATTGAATTATGTCAAGAAAGATTTTTATGTAGAGTGTATTATTATTTACTCAAAGTGGTTGAACAGTTCAATGATATCATATCAACTAGTAAATGGGTCAATAAATATACTTTCATAAGAGAAGTTTCAAAAGATAACACATACTTAGCTTATAAGGTTTCAATCGTCAAACTCTATTACATAGTAATGATTTGTTTGTCTTACATTTCATCTTTTTTTTTTTAATTTATGTGGCGATTGTTGAAAAATTGTGGTAAATGAGTCATTTTGATAATGATATTCGAGTGAGTCTCATAATTCAATTTTGGGAGAATGACTTGGATATGTGTTCTTTGATATGAATACTATGAATTATGATATTCATATGTTCAAAATGGTGAATGTGTGAATGGGAAATTGATGCTCAAAGTAAACTATTTGCTAAGAAGCCAAAAAAAAAGTGAGTTATCCCACGTAGGAAAAATAAGAAGTTAGGAGAAAGATTTATATAGCAAGGCTTATCCTTCCAATGTTAAAGATTTATAGCAAGACTTATCCTTTCAATATTAAATGAGTAGCTTCAAAGACCTTATCTCGTACGCACAAGTGTAAAAGTTTCAAACCCATGGATCGAACTAAGACCAATGCATAAGTATGTGACTTGCACACATGAATATCGAATCAAAATACCATAGTTCAGGTCCAACCCAATTTTTTATATTTTTATTTCTAGAAAATAAAGCACATGCCTCAGGGGTGGGCAAGTTGTCACAATCATGATGTTTGGTCATGCTTGTGACAAAAGGTCGCATGCCACTGTGGTAGTTATCTTATTGTAGCATGTCCATGACAGTGAACTATAGAAAATTGGTGCGCATGAGACGTTTTGTCACGTCCACGACAATAAGGCAACTAATATGGACTGTCGTGCTCGTAACACTGTGTCACAGGCGTAACATGCATGTTTTTAGAAAATGTCTCTTGAGCTTCTACAGTTTTTTAAGTTACAAAATTGAAAATACTGAAATTACATATTTAATTTTGATTAAATTGCAACCATAGTGAATATTAAATCACAATTTATTTATCTCTCATTTTTTCTAATATAATTATATGAGTATTTTCATATTGAAGAGACTTTTTGCTCGTGAAAATATTTTACTTCTTTCTTTTTCTTTCCTGTGATAGAAGAGTCATATATTTAATTTGTTGTGAGTATTTATTATGTGTTCAACTTTTGCTCTTTTATCTATTGTATCCTATGAGATAAACATTATTCAATCTAAACAGCAGTGGTAGGAGCGAATTTATCTTAAAGATAATGTATAAGATACATGCCTTAGATACTCCTTTTGTTTTTTTCCCTATTTAGGATTAATATCCTCCTTATATTATTTTCTAACACAGTTAGCATTGCTGAAGCATAGCCCTTTGAAATGCCAACTTGGTGACTCACATACCCTTGCCTCCACCATGTTTGGGCCCTTTTTTTTTTTGATTAAACGGATAGATTCATTAAGAAAATGGACAAGATACATCTTCAAGAACAACAAAAAAAGTTGAGGGAGGAACATCCTCCATTAGCAATTGCGCATTGCTCAAAGACATAGCCCATTGAGCTATAATATGAGACACTTTATTATCATTACGATTAACAAAACCAAAAGGCACTAAATTTAAGCTACAACTTCTATGTAAAATGTCATCAATTATAACTCTAATCGAGCTCTTTCTTATATCTGGACAAAGAATCGAAGAAATGACTAACTGGGCATCTGATCCAATCTCAATCTTTGCAAAACCACTACCCCAACTGCATTTAAGCCAAAAGAATTGCATATGCTTCATCCGTTTGAATATCCCAAGATGACGAGACTGGTTTACCTCCAAATAACAACCCCATACTGTTTTTGTCTCTAGTCACAAATCCCAAACCGGTCTTACCCGATGTCCCAACAGCAACATCAATATTCAATTTCATAGCACCAGAAGATGGAGGTTTCCGTTTGACAATCGTCTCAGAGCGAACAACAGAGTGTTTGATCCCGACCTTCATAACTTCACTGTAAAAATCAATAGCAAAATGTATAATTACTAGCTGATTCTTACCATTCTTACCCTGAATAATCCTATTACAATCATTCCATATTTTCCATAAAAGGCAACATAAAATAGAAAAACAGGCAGGTTCCAAAATTTTATAAACTTCATCAAACCAATCTGCAATAGAAGGATTTTGCATCAGATCACTTCTAAGGTATATATTTTAAGATTTGCTAAAACTAAATAATTTTTTATTTATTCATCATATGTTGTCTTGCTTTAGCATATGATAATTTAGATATATAGAGTTTTTATTTTTAATTATTTCATAAGGCTTCTTCCAATATGAATTTATTATTTTACAAATCTAAAAAATATTTGTAACTCTTGTTAGTGGGATATTTTGAGATTTTAATAGCCCATCAAATAAATAGTTTAAAAGTTGTTAAGGAATTTTAATTCGATCTTTAAAATAAGAAATTTCAAATTTGGACTTTAACCAGAGTCCTAAAACTCAAAAAAAAAAAAAAGAAAAAAAAGGGAGAGAGATAAACAATCTTTGGTCTTGGTTTATTATCCTAGATATAATATGTTTAAATCAATCAATTGAGTTTTTGTTTCAGTTTGATGGTGGTTAAATATTTTTTATGATGTACCTAATTACATTTAAATTTTTGTCAAAATCTACCCATGAAGCTAAATTTGTCTCAATTTTGATGTGAAGAATTTTATTACATGCAATTATTGGAACATGTGGCCTTTTGTTTTTGTTACTAAATTTTGATCAAAGTCTTAAAGTAGGAAAAGAAATTAATGTTGTTGTATCGTGTTGAAGAACCCAATTTGTTTAATGGAACCTAAAAGTTTGACCAGCTTTAAACTTCTTCTCAGCCAAGGAACATCTGCTGTTAAGATCTATAAATTGTTTAATTAATTTTATTTTTAGTGTCTGCGAGTTTATTTTTAGAAACATTTGGGGCGTAATTGAATTTGAATTGAGTGATTCTTTTAATTAAATCTGTATCAATTTTAGACTTTTTTAATTTATTTAATGGACTTCTATTTATGTAGTAAGCTACATAATTTTTGTGTATTCATTATTCTTTTTCTCTTATTTTATTTGTCACGTTTGTTTAATTCGAATAAATATTTTCATTTCAGTGTAAATTTCCTAAAAAAATTCTCTCCATTTTCCTTTTACTTCTACAATTTATAAAATTTTCCATTGAATAAATATAATTAAGGGTCAATAATCTGAATTATTTTTTTCACTTTTTTTCTTTGAGGTTAAACAAATAGATATATATTCTTACACGATAATATCAAGTTTCTTTGACAAATAATAATTGAAAGAGGTGTAGCAAACAAATGGGATCGAAAAATTAATAATAGGAGAAGAAATTAAGCAAACTATACGAATTAATAAGTTTAAATTAATAATATGTTGGTTTCCATGGATGGAAGAAATATATTTAGATTTTTATAGCACATCAAATTAACAAATTAAAAGTTATTTAAGGAATTTAATTTCATTTTTAAACTGAGAATTTTTGAATTTGTACTATAACTAGATTTCTTTATAATAATAATTAAAAAAACTCTAATCTTGGTCTATAATTCTAAATATATATTATTTTAATCAATCAATTTGAAATACAACTGTTGTGTATGAAATAACTATTGATTAAATTAAATATCCTTTTAATATTTTGATAAAATTATATTAAAATATTGCTATTTAAATATATATAAAAAAAATTAACAATTTAGGTGTAATTCATCTAATTTGAAATGTTCTTTTTATGACATATAAATAAATAAAATATAAAAATTGTTTTTCAAAATAAGAATACTTCACCATATTTTTTTCAAATTTTATTTTGAATGAGAATGTATTGATAATTTTGGTTTAATAACACTATCAAAACTTATCACTATATTGTAAATCCACATCAAACCTTTTAATTGTTATAAATTAGTATGAATTCTTTAAAAAATATTATAATATAATACCCAATTCTAAGTTTTCTTAAAAAAAATAACATGACAGCCAATAAATACAGTTGACATTTAGATATCGTATTTTCCGGCTACCACATCATCATATTAGTACCCAAAATTAGATTTTTCACATTGTAATATTTTTAAAACTTTTAATATCAATCTGTAACAATTAAAAATTTGATACCAATTTATAGCAAAATGACAAATTTTAGTGCAATTTATGTTATTAACCCGATAATTTTTCTTTGGATTTTAACTTGTAAATAGATCACTGATATCTATTTCTGAACAGAGATGGGCCACGGAAGCCTGCCCACGCCCCCTACATACGTTGTCCCAATGTCAACCGCACGTGAGATTGTCCAAGAAAATTTGAACTGGAATATTAATTTCAAAAACTAAAATGTTAATGAATAATTGTAATTAAATGGAAAAACACATATTTTCCTGTTTTGTTTATTCGACCTCGAAATTTTCATTAATTCCAATTAAATCTCTCAATTTTTGTTTCTTTAAAATTAAGTCCACATTGACTGAAAATAAATTGAAAAGGTCTAGTTTTTTTTTTTTTTAAAAAAGACAAACAATAAATCAAAAGTCTTAATTTTAATAAAATAAAATTTTGAGGACTTTGAACGAATAAAAATTTAAAAACTAAATAGATAAAATATGAATTTTTCCTAATCAAAATGACTATTAGCCTTCACCTAATTTGGATCCAACCTTATCATATCTATGAAAGAAATTTCATACACACCATCCATTCATTGTCCTTCAATTCTAATGAATTAAATACCTAGGAATTAAAAATGAAAACATAACTTTTAATTTCCTTCTGAAACTACAATCAACTCACACAAATAATTAACTAATTTTTCGATCTGAGTTTTATTATGGTCAAAATGAATTTTAATAAACCACCGTGTAGATTTTGAGTGAGAAAAAAAAAAGTATGGAAGACCAATAAAGAAAAAATAATAATAATTTACACAAACTCGAATTCATGCGAAATAGCATTATTTTCAGTTGATGTACATATTAATAAATAAATAAATAAAAATTTGGCATTTATATTTAGGTTTATACACATCACTAGTTTGGCATGGATTGATGAAAGGCATGTCAATTAACACGTACGTACCCTAAACCTTAACTTCTTCTTTTATTGCACGCAATTATCATAACCACACTCACATCCACACTCCCACGCACATAAATATAAAATTTATGATATTTTTAAAAAAATAATAATAATAATTTAAATAAAATTTTCAGTCAAATTCTATTTATGAAAATTTAGCATTTAACCAATAATAGTTCATAAATTTTAAGTTAAAAAGACTTATTTTAATTTAAAATTGATAATTATGGAAGTCAAATTTAATAATTTGGCAAAATTGATAACTTAATTACAAAAATTCATAAATTTAGATTTTTTTTCCTATATTGTCAATATATATAACTAGTTATTTCATTCACTACATGAATTATATAGGTTGAAAAGAAATTGAATTAATTATAAGTACATAAATATAAATTGAAAGTATCATATGTATAAAGCTTAATGTTGACTTTTACTACCCATTTGGTTGCTATATATATAGCAGCCAACTTGGGCATCTTCTATAAGATATTTGGTATACATAACATATTACATAGTTTCTCTCTCTCTCTCTTCATCTCTCTCTCTCTATATATACTTGGTTTCTCTCTCTATATATAAATATACTTAGTTTGTGGTTAATTTGAGTTGTGAAATTATTAAGTATAGAGAAGAATGATGAGCAGCATAAGCATGGTGGAAGCAAATCTGCCACCTGGATTTAGATTCCACCCAAGAGATGAAGAACTTGTTTGTGATTACTTGATGAAGAAGATCATTCATTCTAATTCTGATTCTCTTCTTTTCATTGAAGTTGACCTCAACAAGTGTGAACCTTGGGATATTCCTGGTTAGTTTTTTATTTTAATTTTTCATTCTTAATTACCCATTAATTTATTCACTTTTATATATCTTCTTCTTCTTCATTATATTTTCATGATTTATTTCTTGAAAAATATACATTATTATTTATTTATTTTTTAAATAAACTTGCAAAAGTACTAACTTTTTTCTTTATCTTTCCTTTGTAAAATATGTTTTAAAAAAGATTTCATACAGCTGGTTAATTAAAACATGAAAAAATTACTATTTATCATGAAAAGATGAAAGAAATAATTAACAAGGAAGAAAGAAAAGATAGCAATCAATTCTCTTATGTTCATGATAACAACTGTAATGGCCACATATTCTTGCAATGATATTCCTATTTCTATGGTGCAAATCAATATCTTTAATTGATAAGGAAAAATGAAATTTTTTTAATTATTTATATAAATATAAATACAATAAAAACAGTGCTATATTGTATATCCAGATGTAATGATTAGTGACCCATTTGGATTTATTCTTTAATTTCCTCTTTGATTTTTTTCTAATTTATTTGAGAAAAGTAAGAACTTAGCTTGTTCAATTGCTTGGTGAATTACTCATTTTTACATTTTTTTTTGCTTTGCTGGTCAATTGTTTTTCTTCTGTTTAATTATTAGTTATCATCCAAGATTTATTATCATTTTTTTTTAATTTTTTCCATGAAAGTATTTTTTTTTTTCAAGTTATTTCAAGTCATAAATGAAAACCTTGACAAAGGTTGTAACTTGACTTGACTGTATTACATCTACGAATAGTAAATTTTTATTTTCTTGGAAAGCATATCAATTTTATCCATTAATTTTTCTTCTATACTTCTCAAGGAAAGAAATTAAATTTATATATGTATATATGGAGGAAAAATAACAATAAAATATACCCAGTAAAAGAAAAAATTTCCACACACCTTTTAGGTGAAAATTTCAATCACCTCAACTTGTAAACACCCCATGAAAGCCTCCATATATATATATATATTGAATTAACAAATCATAATTTTAAATTTAGTATAAAAAAAAATCATATTCAAAGCTTTTAGAGAGAAATTGACAGTTTTGGAAGAGTTCCAAATCAAAACTTATGAAAGTGATTGAGATAAAATAATGATAATAATAATAAATCCCAAAGTCATAAATAACTTGAACCTAATGGCTACCACACGCATGTGTATCACTATCACTTTACGGATGAGTTTGAAAAAAATAATAATAATTGAAGTTTTATTTTATATTTTATGCATATTCTTTCCTCTTACCAAATCCATTAATAAGGCACTTACGTCTCTTTGATTTTACTATTGAAATAATTCAATCTCTTTAACCAATAAATTTTAGTTTAACGATAAAAGTTGGTGACTAGAAATATAAAATTTCAAATTCAAATTTTCAATCTTATTTTTTATTAAAAATAAAAAAATTTCCTTCGTGTATTAACTCAAAAAATAAATTTCAATTTTAAACCGCATAATATAATTATAATATTTATTGAGATTGTTATTATTTATCCAAAACAACGGGTTGACAACCTTTATGTATTTCTACTTTTATTATTGTAAGTTAGTATGACAGTTTAATCATTTTATTGCAACTGTTAAGGACTTGAAATTGTTATTATCTGTTAAATTTGCTAGTAATAATTTATTACATAAATTCTATTTATAATATTACTAATTGGTAAAGTAATTAAGCAAATTTAATTTGAAATCTTCAACAACTTTTGACTAAGAAAAAATCAACACTGAACTGAATTTAATATGTGATATGATTGATTGTAAAATTGAATTAATTTTGGTGTTTTTCCAAAAGAACAGTAAAAGTGTGGAAAATTAGTTCATTTTCGCACCGTCCAAAATCTTTTAGTTTGAAACTTTCACATCTAACAGGTAGAACAATGCGTATCCAATCAATAATTTTTTTAATGCAAAAATTAAAAAGAAAAAGGAATAAAAAAATTGTATATTCTTCTGCTTCCTTTACCATAGTTGCCTTCAATAATTTTTATTTAAATTGACCTCTCAACCAAATCATAATCATTGTTTTTTTTATTACTCAGCAAATTTAGCTTCATTCTAATGATGCCTATACAAGTGTATGCCTATGAGAGTATGATTTGCCCTTTTAAATTGGGCATCTAATTGATTGAGTTGACCTAACAAGTTGATTGCAAATCAAATTTTGTCTTCTAAATATGTAAACTTATGTATTTGATGATAAAATAAAAATTACACATTACCCTTCAAAATCCCAACCTAAATCGATTCGAGCTAACTAAAATTTCACTTTAATTCGATAAGTTAACTATAATTTTGTCAAATAATAAATAAATTATCTAAACTTAGTTTATTCAACCCGATTCCTACAAATGAATTTTATCTTATTAAAAATCCCACTTCATTGAACTTGAATAACTCGATTAAGCTAAATCAATCTTATCTATGTAGTTTTGTTCGATAAGGTTGACCGGATCAATTTTGCATAGTATCCCTAAAAGTTAAGATATATATATTTTTTTTGATAATCATAAGTGTCTGAGTACCTATTAAACCTGAAAATTTTTATTATAGCAGTTAGGTATGATAATAAAAGAAATTGTATTTTTTTTTATAATTGTAGAAACGGCATGTGTGGGGGGAAAAGAGTGGTATTTTTACAGCCAAAGAGATAGAAAATATGCAACAGGATTAAGAACAAATAGGGCAACAGAAAGTGGATATTGGAAGGCAACAGGCAAAGACAGAGCAGTGCTTCGAAAGGGCGTTCTTGTTGGAATGAGAAAGACCTTAGTTTTCTACAAAGGCAGAGCTCCCAAAGGCACTAAAACTGATTGGGTCATGCATGAGTTTCGCCTTCATGCTCCTCCTAAATTTCCTCTTAACAAGGTATTTTCTTCTTCTCTCTTTTTATTTTACATGATTTATTTCTTGGCTGAAGGTGTAAATACAAAAATATATTTGCTTCAATAATAAAATTCGATTTAGTTGGCTCTTCTTATTAAAATTAATCCAAATATATTTTTTTCACTCTAAAATTTCAGAGTCCAAAATGACTTAAAATTGATGGGCTAATAGGAGGCCAATTAAACTGAAATTTTAGTATTTTATGAGCCAAAATTTTAATATAAAGTGCCATTTATTTTTCTGTTATAAGTTCTGACTTACAATTAAATTCCAAAAAGATTTGGTAAACATAATTTCCTTTTAGTTTAATTTTGACAAAACTATCATTTTCCAACCGTACTGTGTATTCCCTAATATTTTTGCAAGAATCATGGTGCATTTTGCATTTTACTATATAGTTTTTCTTTATTATATTTTGAATTCTTTGACTTTGATGGATGTTTGATGTTCCCCTTTTGTCTTCTTTTTGAATCCCAATTATATATATATATACATATATATATATATATATGGGAAAAATTATTAGAATATATAATTAATTGCTTACCTAATTTGATTTATTCTTAATTATTTTTTTAATTCAGGATCTTATGCTGGCAGTTCATTTAATTATTCATCAGCTGTAATGCATGATAAATTTACTATTTAGGCTCAATATATCCCCACCAATAGTAATGTTTGACCTCTTCACTAAGAATATATATTTAGTTTGAATAATGAAGGAATCAAAACTGAGATTATATATCTCATTTTTCCAAGAGGACACTGTTTTATTTTCTTTTCAAAAATTTCCTCTTGAATATTAGTTACTTATTATTAATGATTTCGATTTGGATATAAAGTATTAATTTATCCTATATATTTAATTAGTGTCAAATATTAATGAATATATCTGTTTAGTTTAGATAACATAAGTTTCTTTTTTTTATTTGTTTTTATTTTCTTTTCTATATCATTGACCATAACAATTTTTCAAGTCTTACATGGAATTTTTCACAAAGAATCTACATAAAAGAAAAAATATATTATGTATTATTCAATCAGGAAAAGATATAAAATAGAAGGTAAAATAGAAAAAAAAAAGTTGACTTATGGGTATGTGCATATATCATTAATTTTCTTATATTGTTTATCAATTATGAAAATAAAATGAAAAGAAAATGACATAATAATTTTGATTTGGTGGTGTATGTAGGAGGATTGGGTATTGTGTAGAGTGTTGTACAAAAACAAAGAAGTTGTTGCCAAACCTAGTATGGGAAGCTGTTATGATGACACAGGATCTTCATCACTGCCACCATTATTGGATTCTTACATCTCTTTTGACCAAACTCAACCGAACTTATTAGAAGATGAAGATTATGAGTATGAGCAAGTGTCCTGCTTCTCCATTTTCTCCCATAACCAAACTAACCCAATTTTCCCAAACATGAACATCAATCAAATTGATCAATGCTCAAACATTATACCCACAAAAAATGTCACTACTGCATCTTCCTTTGGACAATTGCCTATTGCTACTACTTCCTGCCCTAATTTAGACAATGATTTCTCATCTGATAAAAAGGCAATCAAAGCTTTTCTGAATCAACTTACTAAGATGGATTCTGATCCCAATCATATTCATGGATGTCCAAGCTTAGGTGAAGCAAGTTCTGAAAGCTACTTATCTGAAGTGGGTATCTCCAACCTATGGACAAATCATCTTTATTGATTTTTAATTTATTGATCGTGAAAAAGTTTAATTTCTTTTGTTCCCATTTTACAAAAATATTTTAACATCAAGAATTTCTCTTTGTAATTATATAATTTATATATTGAGCAATGTATGTATGCATCTTTCTCTGTTAAAGCAGGATATGTATATATTTCTCTTATGGGTTATTGGGACATGTAATTTTTGACTGTAGATTGTGAATTAATTGCTGAAATGAAATTTGTGATAATTTCATTTAAACACAGTTCATAAAGTTTAAAAAAAAAAACCCATTTAAGTACAATTCAGATGTGCCCATTTCTATAATGCTGTTAACTTTGATAGTGATATCGTAAAACCTACAGTATGACTCGCTAAAAATTGAAAATTTTTTCTACTCTTTGATTTTTTTTTTCTTTTGCTGCCCTCTCTATCTCTCACTCCCAAAAACAATACTGAGGGGACTTTCTTTTCTCCTTCTCGTTATTGGCTTAAAATTATTGTATTGTCGTAGTAATACCGTATAGTTAGGAAGAATATCCTATTGTTATTACGCTTAGTCATCTGCCACTATTCCCCTTTGATTATATGAGATTTCTTATGAATTTTGCCTTTTTTCTAGTATAAAACTTTTTTTAATTTTTATCTTTACTTATAATAATCTGCAGCTATATATGCTTGTACCTTAATATATATTCATCACTTCATTCTTCAAATTCAACGACTCTTGTATATGGTTTTGATTATATCATCAAATTCAATTAGCTGAGAATAATAATCCTCAAAGAAGTGTGTTCTGTAATCCAAGCAAGGGCTTCTCTTCACCATCTGAGCAACAAAGTTGAAGATTAAAAATAAATAAATAAAAGCTTTTCACAGGAAAAATCGTTTGCGAGATTATCAAAGGGATCCATGCATGTCAGTGATGCCCCAAGAGATGGATATATTGAGGAGCCATTAATGGATAAGTGATTAACGAAAAAGAGATATAAAATAGAAACGAAATGGTTGTTCTTAGAAATAGAACAAAACGATCTTGCTAGTCAGCTGGAGATGTTCTTCCAAGCATTCATTTTTAATCTTTGGTGATAGTATTAGGTACAATTTTTATTTTTTTTGGAGATGTTCTTCCAAGCATTCATTTTTAATCTTTGGTGATAGTATTAGGTACAATTTTTATATTTTTGAAAAAAAAAAAAGCAAATTAAGGTTTTTTACAATTGAGTTAAAATTTTAATGGATTTACATGGTGCAAAATTGACTCCAAAATGTATGTCAATAGGAAAATAAGAAAATAAAATATGGGGAAATTTTTATTTTATCTTATTTGGATAAAGAGAAAAACTATGGAGAAAAGAAAATATTCTTTATTTTTCTCTCTTTAACTTTCTCTCCAAATTGGAGAGAAAATGAAAGAGATTCTGAAGAAAATTGTAATATTCAACCTAAAATCACATTTTTATCCTATAAGATATTTATTATTCTGTAAAATGAAGGGTAAAATAGTAAATATATAATGTTATTTTCCTTGCTCTCCTTCTTTATTTTACTTCAATCTAACACATGAAAAAGAAAAATATATTTTTTTTATTTTCTTTCTTATTTTATTTCAATTCGAATATGAGATAGAAAAATGAGGAAAAAAACAAAATTTATTTTCCCTCACCTCAAAGAAAATTCCAGTTATAATTTTATCCATGTCACCTGTTATGTGAATGCCACATAAGACGCCATATTAACAAAATAAAAAAGTTTAAGTAATTAAAAAGAAAGTTTTAGTTTGAAAATAAGCAAAGAGAAGCGATAAAAGAGAGAGAAAAAAAACGGAATTTACGTTTTAGAGATTAGAATTCAATTAATATTTATATTTTTAGTCAAAATAACTTTCTTTTTAAAAAAGAAATTAGATTGCATGCATAAAAAATTATAAGATCTACTTAGCTGGCATCTTGTCATATTTAGATTTTGGTTAGAAAAAAATCATTTAAAGTTATTTATTATTGTTAATAATTTTAACTCGAAAATTTTTTTGAGTTTGAACTTTTAATATTGTTTGGTTCGTTAACTCGCGAACATATTCGTTTATGAATTTATAAATATATTGCGAACATATTTGTTTAAAAATTTGCAAATGTATTCGTTTAAAATTTATAAATGTATTCGTTTAAAATTTGCAAGTGTTCATTTAAAAACTCGCAAACATATTCGTTTATGTTTTATTTATATTATATTTTGTTATTGAGTTCGAACTCGAACTCGAGTTCGAATTTTTATCATTATTAATTAACGAGTCGATTTCAAGTTAAACTCTTTTTATTATTTTTAACGAACTCGAATTATGAACTTGATAATTTTCAAACGAGAAAAATTTAGATTCAAGTATAAAAACTCGAATTAAGAATAAATGTAAACAAGTTAAACTCGACATCACCAATATTCAGTTCAATTCAGTTAAATTATAATCCTTACATGGAGGTGATGTGGGCTAGTGGAAAAGTCAAAAAATAATTGATCTAACTCCGAAATATTAAGGGTAATATTAACCCAAGAAAAGGCAACATGAACTATTAGCCACATATTTTTTACACCTTAAATTTTTTTTAAATGGACTTTTACATTAGAGTGGTCAAAGTTAATAAAGTTAAAAGAAAGAATATATATGAGTTACTTTTAAAACACTGAATGTAAAAGGCAGTTAGGTAAATTAACTCCTGTAATATATCAAAAAATAAGTGATATTTCAAAAGTTTAATTAAGTACAATTAAACTATAAAATTCAAATTAATATAATTAAACTTATTATTGTCTATTCTTTCAATGGAAACTATTGAGTTAACTTGGTTTCTTTTAATTGATGAGAATTCAATATGTATCATCATTTTTTTATTGCAAAATAGTCAAATTAGTCATTAAACTTTATCTAAAAGTATGAGTTATATCCTGAATTTTAATTCAATATAATTAAATTATTTATATTTTAACATAATACAAATAAAATCCCTAAACTATCATGATTTTTATCCCATTTGACAAAACTCACTAAGTTAATTTAGTTACCAATCACAGACTTAGTGCAACTTAAAATTTAATTTTTTTTATTTTTATAAAAGAATAAATTATATTACAAATTAATTTTTTATAATAAAAAAATAATTGATTATAATAAAAATTAGTTTTTAATAATAAAATTTTTAATATAATTAGTATTAATGATGAAATTTAGCTAAAAAATTATTTTTAATTTTTATTTATTTCATTTCTTCTTATTCTTCTTCCCTAAATCTCTCATCTCTCCTGTCACCCCAAACTCCTAATCCCAACACTTTCGCCATATGGTGTTCCTCCAACTCCTCATACATTTGGTCATGCTTTATCCGAAATTATTTTAATCGTATAATCACTCATCATTTTGTCTCAATATCAAATTGAACGACTGTAATTTTTTATTATTTTTCAATTTTAGCAACAATTTTTTGATATATTTGATTGCATTATTTTTATTAAATATACCTGAATAATCACTCGATTCATACATAGAGTTTTGAAACTTGTTTTTTGTCAATTGTTGTCTGATATTCAGAGAGCATTTGTATCCACCTATCTGCAAGGCCATAATAACCAATTTTAGAGTTTGGCTCGATGAATAATGGTGTGTATTCATGAGCTCACTTATCTCGACTAGACTCAAACTCACTTTAATTTGGAAAATTCTTCCACTTGAGGAAACAACTTGTGATCCTTAATACCCAAATAGTTATTTGCTAATGTATTGAATGTTGAAAAATTGCACAAAATGAAATGAATATGGACATCCATTTGATTCGATATAAGTATCGCCGAGTCTATATGATCTTTATTGTTCATTGTAAAAATTATGATTCTCTTCTTTGTACAATAAAAGTTCAAAACTTCATCTATGAAATTTAAAATTCCCGATAAGCTCACACATGTTTGATAATTTATCTATCATAAATCGATCGAGGTTTTCAATAACAATCACTGACTTGTTTATAGTATGTAATATGAGCAATTTGATCTTAAAATCGTCTGAAACTCTCAAAAGATTTATTGTTAAGTTAAAATATTTGGCTAATTAAAAATATTTTTAATAAATTATAAAAAATTATAATAAAAATTAATTAACTTTTATTATAAAAAACTAATTTTTAATATAGTTTATTTTTTTATAAAAATGAAATAAGAAATAAATTTTAAGTTAAGAGCTAAAAAAGTGTCACATGTCGGTCTATGATTAGTGACTAAGTTAACTCAGAGAGTTTTGTCAAATGAGATAGAAATTAGAGTAATTTAGGAGTTTATTTGTACATGTTAAAATATAAAAAAGTTTAATTAATTGTATTAAATCAAAGTTCATGGTGTGACTCATACTTTTGGATATATTTCAAGAGTTAATTTGACCATTTCGTCAAAAAAATAATGATACATATAAATTTTTTATTGGTTAAAAGGAAAACAAGTTAACTCAACGGTTTCGTTGAATGAATAAACGGCGATATAGTTCAAAGTTTAATTATATTAATTTAAAAATTAAAAATTTTAATTATATTGAGTCAAATTTTAAGATGTGACTTATTTTTTTTACTATAATTCAGAGACTAATTTAATCATTTAGCCAATGAAAAATTGAGAAAAGAAAAAAAACATATTAAGAGTAAAATTGTTCTTTCAGTCATTTTTGAAAGGTATTTTTGCACCTTATCAAAAAAAAAAAAAGAAAAAAAATTGAAACCCAATTTCAATTGTACCAAAAAAGAGATTTAGAGATTAGCGTCGTAGACGATGTTTTCACATAGAACTATGAACATTGGATATTTTTGTGGTCCTTAGGAAGCATGAAATATCCTATTTTTAATTGATAATTTGTCCATTTTGGAGTTTTAGTTTTTTCTTTAATTGAAATTATTTCCGATTTAATTGATAATTTGTCCGAAATGACTTATTTCGAGGAACCTACCCGATCCGATTCGCAAGTGCAGCGAGAAAAGGAATATATATATTTGTTGATTGTCGAGGAATCGAAGTTCTTCAATTTCTGTATACACTTCTTGAAAATATCTCTTCTTCTTCTTCTTCTTCTTCTTCTTCTTGTTACTGTCAACTATAGAAAAACTCAATGCGTTCATTAGTATTCCCTGTAAAAGTAAATTCCAAAATATTCCCATTTCTACTATCTCCCTCTCCTTTCAATTCCCAATCTTCTGGCCTTCATTTCATTTTCAAAGCCTCGCAAATACCAGCTGTTAGAAAAAAATCTCATAAAATTCGCTGTGAGTTCGAAGCTAAACTCAATAATGGCTCTCTTTCCCCTGACTTAGACTCTCGCTTCCTCGACCGGGTATTTACCGATTTCCGTTTCTGTTTGATAATTTCGCGCTATTTTGATAATTTTGAATGGTGATTCCAGTTTCGTACTTGTTAGTGGTTTCTCTTGCTGTTTGTGGCCGCATATGCAACTCTATATTTTGGGTAACTTATGTAGCTTGCTTTTGCCTTTTGATTTATGTCAGAGCTGCATTGAAGCATATATAAATTGAATGAAGATTTTGGCAGGCATACTTTTGGATGTTAATTAAAATTATATGCATTCATTCAAGTGTTGAAGGTGAATTTTGTTAAAATGGTGAAGTTGCTCTTTTGTGACAAGAAGGTCATTGATTGAGCTTTGGAAACAGCCTCTTTTATACGATAAATGAGCCTTCCTTAACACTTGAACAAAATAGGCAGCCTTAGAGTCCCTTTTCCAGAGGTATTGGGATTTGAATTCATCATTATCTATTCCTTTGTGGCTTAACTCAGAGTATATCATCGATATCTAGGTTTCTCCTTTTCAGTTGGCTGGTGATTGATTATTGACATACTTATCTTACATTTTAGGAGTTATAGGAATTCCAACTTGTCTTTCGACTATGAGCCTTTTATGTTTAATGCTACATGAACATCCATAATCAACCAAGCTAAGAATTAAGTTGAAATTTTTATGCATTTATCAATATACATTTTCTTTTGCCAGCAAAAAGCATTGGAAGCGGCTATGAATGACATAAATAATTCATTTGGTAAAGGAAGTGTTACAAGATTGGGCAGTGCTGGTGGAGCCCTGGTGTAAGTATTCTTCTAGTACCGTGATTTTCTCTCTGTTCTCTCTCTTTTTTGGTCAGCCCTTGCACGTTGTTGCATCCTTGGTGAGTGAAATGTGGAATTGCAGCATAATTGACTTCTGCTGCATATTCTTCTATCTAGACCTTAAAATTTTATCATATTTCTTGCAGTGAGACCTTCCCCAGTGGCTGTTTGACCCTAGATTTTGCATTAGGCGGTGGCCTTCCCAAAGGGAGAATTGTTGAGGTATCAAATCTTTGTATGTAGCCTTGCTTGCGACATATTTGTTTTGTTTTAATTCCAAGATATTTCATTTACGTATCATGACTTATGACACTTTGTTTTTCATGGGAAGTAAAAGTGCTGTGACTCATTCAATTATTTGATAATCGATATTTGCTTGTGCAGTAACTGGGCTCAGTGATGAGTGAGAACAATTATGGATGACACATTTTGGCAAGACTTCAAGATGGGCCTGACAAAGTTTTTGTTGAATTATCATATGCTGTCCAATAAAACTAAAATATTTATGTGTAAAAGCATGCCATGTGATTTTGCTCTTTGACACTTGACTGGTGTTTTTCTTTTTCCTGTCAGTTCAGTACCACATGTTTTGTCCATTAGACAGTCCAGTAAATTTGTTAATGATGATGGTGTTTGGCATGAATTAAAAAATTGTCCTTTCCTTGCCAATTGTAGCATATTTGACAAAAATGAATTAAGAGTGGATTGTTTTTTTGAGAATGTTTTGAGGTTTTCTATAATTGATAGGTTGTAGCATTGGATCTATCTAATTTTTATATCATGGAATTTCTGAATGTTAATTTCATTCTGACTTCTAATTCCTTTTGCTGATTATAATTTGCTTTCTCTCTGCATAGCGTCAGAATTTCTATTGACTGAATTAAAGATGATCGTTTCATATTGAAAGAATATTTTTGTTGTAATTTTTTGCCTTCCATTTCAAATGTTCATATTTATTTGCAGATATTTGGGCCAGAAAGCAGTGGGAAGACCACCCTCGCACTCCATGCAATTGCAGAAGTTCAGGTTCTTCATTTTCTGGGTTTTCTTTCTTTTAGTTTATGGTATATTAGTAGATAAGATTTATCAAGGGTTATATCTGATAAGGACCATGATGCAATGATTCTATGTTTAATTTTCAGAAACTTGGCGGAAATGCTATGCTTGTTGATGCAGAGCATGCTTTTGACCCAGCATATTCGAAAGCATTGGGGGTGGATGTAGAAAATTTGATTGTATGCCAACCTGATAATGGCGAAATGGCTCTTGAAAGTAATTTGGGTTTCTTGATTATGACACTGGATCAGTTATGCTTTTGTTGAAGTTTGACTATATGACTGAAGAAACAATGTGGAATACAGCTTATGTTCTTTATGAATGCTCATATTTTGAGGTCTAACAGCATTGCCATATTTCAGTTGCAGATCGTATGTGCAGATCTGGTGCTGTAGATCTTATCTGTGTTGATTCTGTGTCAGCTCTCACTCCACGAGCAGAGATTGAAGTGCGCTATGATCTTTTAATTTTCTTTTTTTTTTTTTTAATTTCTTTATATAATAGTTGAGTTGGTTACCCATTTATGACTGGTCACTATTGTTTTTTATCTACAGGGTGAGATTGGGATGCAGCAAATGGGTTTGCAAGCGCGCCTTATGAGCCAAGCACTGCGTAAAATGTCTGGAAATGCTTCTAAAGCTGGTTGTAGTCTCATTTTCCTTAACCAAATAAGATATAAGGTATATACAATTGATTATAATTCATAGATTTAGTATTCTCTTCAATAGGGTATGTACAAGTGATTATAATTCACAGGACATGAAACCTTTTTAACAGTTTATTCATCATTTTCATACTTAAGTTCTGTAAATTAATACATGTTAATTTATTTCCAGTAACTTTATTCTTGTTAATTTGTTAGATTGGTGTATATTACGGGAATCCAGAAGTGACAAGTGGAGGAATTGCTTTAAAATTTTTTGCCTCAGTTCGTCTTGAAATACGTCCTACTGGGAAGATAAAGTCTGTAAGCATAATGGCTACTTGATAATGACAAAGAAGCACATAGCTGCATTAATTTTTCCTCCGTTTTGACCTCTTTTAGGAGCATAAAAATTTAATATCTGTGCTCTGCTGTCTATCCCACCAAAATTGATGTTTGTGCACTGCTTACAGTATAGAGTTTTATGTCATTATAGGTTAAAGGAGATGAAGATATAGGGCTTCGGGTTCGTGTTAGAGTGCAAAAGAGCAAGGTATATAAAAATATAAAATTTGACATGTCAATAACTTCTATATAAATTTTTATAATTTCAAAGATCTTTTAACTTTGTAGTAGATGTACAGGGATTAGTTATAGATGGCTATGAATTGTTATCTCAACAAGATTTTTGTGCGTAATATGTTACTTTGTGAGTGTTTCTGAAATCTAGGGAAACAAAAAAGACAAGATATGAAAGAGTATAAGATTCAGGCCATCACACGTCTACAATTCTCACAGTTTCACTTGGCTAGGTTTTTACATAAATATGTTTTCTCGAAATCAACTTGTGCGTGGATAAATAACATAATTCTCTTGCAATATCTTTTACCTACATTTTCTTTTCATCTTTTAGTTCACTATGGGATTATTCAACTTACTGAAGTACATTGTAAAACCTATCATAGTGTCTTAATAATATCATTATTATATGTCAAAATACCGACATCTCTTTGATCTTTCACCTTTTTATTGGGATAACATACATAAACCTCCTTGACCTTGGACACTGATTAAACTTGAATCTTTCTGATTTCAAAAATAAAACAGATAGGTTCTTGACTTTTGGATAAACATACACTTTTAGTTTTTCAGTTTTTTCAAGTTCTATGAATTTTTTAGCCCTCTCAATTATAAATGAAATAAAACTTGTTCTTTATTTTTCCAGTAATTACAATATTTTTTTAAAAAAAAATCAAGGACTAAAATGTTATTAAGAGTAAAAATTAAAGTATGTCAAATTGTAAAGGAAGAAATAAAGTGTAGTTAAAACACAAAGTTGATGATTATTTAACTCAATTTTGAAAAAGGAAGGAGTTGAGTGTAAATTATGACAATCATAGAGGTCTTGTAATTTATACTTTTATCATGTGCTTATTTTGCTTTTGCTTTTGCTGATGTTGTTCATTTATAGAGCAAACCTTTGTTCTAATTGGTTGGTATGGTAGGTGTCAAGGCCTTACAAGCAAGCTGAGTTTGAAATTATATTTGGGGAGGGAGTAAGTCAACTGGTTAGTATTGCAATATTTATGCCGGTTATTTCCTATTATGGTGCGAGTTGCACTATGCATTTTGAATTTGATTCAATATGCAGGGATGCATTTTGGATTGCGCAGAAATGATGGATGTTGTGGTAAAGAAAGGTTCTTGGTATAGCTATGGAGACCACAGGTTTGTGGACCTTTATTGTTGTTTTTTTGGTCTCATTTCACATATCAATCCTCATATTTGTTTAATTTTCTATCCATCCTATTCCATGTACTCGATTTTTTGGGAGTCAAATGTCAAAAAAATGTTACACCAATGACATGATTCTAAGTATGTCTGTCTGCAATACTCTCGGCACTTGCAAACGCTTATTTTTCTCCTCCTTTAGTCTTTCCTTTACATATTAGTTCTAACTTATTCAGTAGAGGTTAGCAAACTGGACCTTTTTCTTATTCATTATTTGGTGAAAAAAAATCAACTTTTTTCTTTTTTCAATTTCCTTAGGTATTTGAGATTGTTGTTGAGTATATAAAAAGCCGGTTTATAATTTTTTTAATTTAATTAACTGATTTTTTAAATTTTTTATAAACTTTTTTTCTCAAACCTACTTCTAGAAAAAACATATATAGGCATAAGACCCTGTTAATGATCCTTGTACTATGTCTATGTCAATATTGACAATGACATGGTCACAGTCCAGCCTTTGTATAGCATAATCATGATGCAGCACCTTCATGGCTGGTCTTCTTATCATGATATGACTAGTACGTTAAATAGAATTTGTATTTTATGGACAACTTGAAATCTTTAAGACATTGCACAAGTATGCAAGTGATTTAACTCAATGTTAAAATGATCCAAAAGACAATAATTTAACTTCTACCGAAAAAGAACAATATAAAAATCAGTTTCTTTTAGGGCAAACTGAAGTTTAATTAAAAATTGAAATTTCAAATATGTTTTAAGGAAAGTTGTTAAAAATATTTTAAATTTGTTGTTTGAGGAAAGAAAGCTTCATGTAGAATATAGGAAAAACAAAACTTATTTGCTTCTTGGAGCATTGATGAGATGAGTTTAGTAGAAATCTAAGGCTTTCTATGCTACCAGCATATCATTGGTCTGAAGATGTTATTCTTATTACTCCTTTCCAGTTATGCAAACTGTCAAACTATTGTACTTGGCTCAGTTCTAGATTTTCTTGTAGGTTCAGTACTTTTACTATAAATATCATGGCTTATTAATATTTCTGGTCATTTATGTTTTGAGAAGATTGGGACAAGGAAGAGACAGAGCATTACAGTATTTGAAAGACAATCCTCATCTTCATGAAGAAATAGAGAAGGTTGGTTGCTTAGTGCTTGCATGTATCATTAGCATAATTCTCCAATTCTGGTTCTATGCCATCTTTGAAGGATGCCATAGAATGAATTTGCTATAAATTCTTTGTGCATTTTATCATCTTAAAGCAATTGTAGTACAAATGTCCTCTGCCTAAAACTCATTACTGTTTTTGCAGTCGATAAGAGTAGTTTTATTTGAATTGTAGATTGTTAGATCCATGATGGCAGATGGAACGGTAAATGCATTCGGAGTTTATTCGAGGAACTCATCATTGCCTATTCAAGATGAAAATGTTTATGAGGAGATTTAAGTTAAAGGCTTAAGGCAGACAAAAGCATATTTAGTGTGGGGCATGCATTTTCCCCTCATCATGTCAGGTACCAACATAGCAGTTTCATGCATCTCATCAATCATCATTTGTCTACTCAGTTCTGAGGATCAAACTGGTGGGTTCTTTTTGGATCTTTTAAAGGCAGAATCGGCAGGTATTTTATTTGTATTTTTTAGAGGAATATTAATAGGAATGAAATCAGAGTGAAAGAAAAAAAAGAAAAAAAGAAAAAGAGCTAGGTTTTCCTTTTCTTAGTTTCTGGAGAAATTCCTGAAAAAAGGTTGCTAGAGAAATTGAATGCATGTTTATGTGTAGAAATTTCACAGGATGCACCAAAGTTGCTTTCATCAGTGGTGGGGTGGTTATTGACAAAAGTAAGGTCTACAACTTTACGAGAAACCAAAGTGGTGGATTGAATGGGTTTGAATATTGAGATATTATATTTAGGGCTGTGAGACTTCCAAATTCCAATCTGAATAGAAACGGAAAAAAAAAAATACCATAGTTGTGGCATGTGATTGAATGGGTTCAAAAGTGCAATTTCTTCACGAAAACTATGGTTAGAGCTAGAAGTATTCAATATGGTTTGATGGGTTAAGCAAATCGAAATTCAAATCAATATATTTATATATATATATATATATATATATATTATTAAAATTAGCTTTAGTGTTTCAAGATTTTAGTTGATCAGTATTGTGTTAAGGTTGATTTTGGTTACCTAAATTGATGTCATGACATGTTAATGTCCAGTTGGGTGTGAGACAAAAATTTCTTCACATAGAGGCAAAATTTGTAATCAGGAAAAGTAAAACTAGTTTAAATAACATACGAGAATAATTTTTCCCTTCATATTCACCCCTTTTTTTTTCAATTTTTTTTGTGATTTGGATTTTTGATCATGAAAACATGAAAAATTTGCCCAACTAAAAACCTACTATTTTTTTTTTTTTGCTTTATTTAACATTCTTTTGTTGATCAAAACGGGCTATACAACATAACAAAATTCGTGTGCAAATTTATTAAAATTAGAAGGAAAAAAAAAGTCAACTTAAAATAAAGATAGGCATTATTTTTTCTTTTTTAACAAGGCCCTAAGGTTTTCTCTTTCAATTCTCCCATGATTCCCTGGGCTAAAAACTAAAGTTCAATTGTTGTGCATGATAGAAATTACAAAGTTACTACCAACAATGGGAAAAGATCAGTCATGCATCATCACAATATTCCTAAGTAAATGTCCTAAAAGTACTTCACATAAAAAAAGCCATAAATATCCAATGTAAACTAGGAAACATCCATACAGTATTCCATATGGGCCTTTCGATGAGCAAAAACCAATCTCCTTTTAACACATTCCACATGACATCACTAACAATTTAGCCTGCTATTTAAATGTAATAGATTATTGAATTGTACGGCAAACAGAAGAGACTACGAAGCTATACTTACTAGAGGCAAGACAAAATTGTTTAACAAAAATAGTCCCTACATTTTGACACAGGATGGTAATGCTACAAACTCTAATTTCAGAGGAGAAAAAACACAGCAGGCTATCAGTGTTACACCAAGGTAACTCCCAAGGCCTCCTCATATTAAAGTTTTTTACCTCCCCACATGGAATCATTCCACCAGTCGGAAATGGATAATGTAACGTTTTTAGGCATGCAATTAAGCGGGGAACAAACAAGAAAGAAAAAAGAAAAAGGATTTGTTCTACAACCTTCAATATCTGTGGTTGCATAGGCTATTAGTTTAATATGAAAGATTCAATCAAACCATTATAAAAATATATATGAACTTCAAATATCTCTAGATTGATGTGATTATTCAAGTTGCACTAATTCATCCTACAACAATGGACAAAGGCTTATATTACTATTGAGGGCATCATAAAATGCTTTAACTACAGTAGGGCTTTCCAAAGAGGCTAAAAATTATATAGAACTATGGAAAGAATCTTGAGTCATTACGAATGTCATATCCAAACTACTTTTCATTCACAAAGACAATCCATTTTCCTTTTAGCTAATATATATAGTGACAGAAAGTGGAAAAAAGAGAGTTACTACCTCTGCATCTGAGCCAGTTGCAACGTTTGTGCTCTCATCCTAGCGCAATAATTAGGTAGCTGGAAGGCTACAAGTGGCATCAATTGTCTGGAACATGGTACCCACCCCTAAAAACTATTGCCATGCACTCCCAGGTACACCTGTCACAGCTTGCGCCTCAGCAAGAGAAACAGCCATAGCCAGCATCATCTGCTCCTCAAAACTCTCAGGAACAATTGGTCCTGAGTTATTCTGAAATCTATCCCCAACCAAATCTGGTGGGGGTGGGGGCGGCAGCGGCAGCATTAAAGCTGAAATTCCACCAGCATCTTCCGTAGTGTCAGAGCTTGCATAACTAGTCCCTGCTTCAGCAGCATCTGATCCTCGATCTGCAGCCCATTCACCATTATCTCTTGCAGTTGCCATTCTGCAATCTGGAGATGTATTGCTGGAGCTGTGTGTGGGAGGGTAACATTCTGCATCCTGATCCAGCATGTTGTAAAAGCTACTACTGCTTGGAAGCATGTTACATGCTGATATGTTTTCATTATTATGAACGGAGGATTCCCCACCTATCTGTTGACGCTCAGCAAGGGCAGCTATTGCACAAGCAAGACCCCCTGAAGGGGATGATGATGATCCGTTCACTGGAGCCGTTGCTTGCAATGCATAATGACATCGTACAGCATAATTTTCAGATGAAGTAACATCAGCGTAAACTGGACTTTTCTGCCTGCCATTTTCCTGCAGCATTATATTTTTCCAATAAAAAAATAACTTAG
This sequence comes from Triadica sebifera, assembly GCA_023653625.1. NCBI lineage: Eukaryota > Viridiplantae > Streptophyta > Magnoliopsida > Malpighiales > Euphorbiaceae > Triadica > Triadica sebifera. The sequence goes on from CM042902.1 coordinate 31,136,565, forward strand.
TCCGCTGTAAAAGAACAAGACCATGAAAATAGTCAAATCTACCAATAAAAGAACAGAGAACTAAAATAGCATTAGAAGAAAAGGATAATCTGCACTAAAGCTGATCAGCAAAGAAGAGAAATAGGTGGTTGCTTGGTGGCAGCAAACAGTAACTTGTAAATGTAGCAGAAAGCTTTAATTTGCTTTCTATTTTAATTACAAGTGGCAAATAATAATAATAAGAAATACAAGTTACTGGTTTTAATTATTCTTTTGTTATAAGATAACTCATATATGATTTTACTTCCTTCTCCTCAGTTTATTCTTCTCTTCTCTCTTTGTTTCAACCTCTCTTTTTGCTTCAATAAAGGGTGATTAGTGCTACGTATTGTCCACTGTTGCAAGATAAGTGGTGGATTGAGTCCTTTTTCCCATTAGCTGGTTACTGCCATTTTCAAGTTTGACATAGTCTATCTAAATTCTGATGTAAATTTTCATTGCTAATTAAGGCAATTTTATTTACCAATGCAATATCCCTTTTTAATTTATCATGATATTTTCATTTTTTTGGTTCTCTTAGAAACATAAATTTACAGACACGTTATTAGATAAGTTAGTGTTGTTTTTTTTTTAATTATTGATGTTTTTAGTCTATTGAGTAATTTTCATCATTTTAGTGAGTGTACCATGAAATGAAGATCAGATTCTTCAAACCAATAAATTAGCAAGAAATCATTGGTATTGCAGAAGTAATCTGAAAGATGACAGGAAGGAATCTGCGAAGGAAAAGGATCAATATCAACTTTTCAAATGAAGCTGATGTTGTCTAAAATTAGTTGTTCCCTTTTTCTTTTGCTTTTTTTCCCCGCACCTCGCCTCTTAGCCATGTGCTTACACTTTTAATAACTATGTTCAAACGAAGGAGACCAAGATTCCCATACCTAAATGGATGCTTCTGAGAATTTCAAATCTACAGCAGTACATAACGTGGAAACCCACACCAAATGGGTAAATCACAAAAATCATAAGGAGGCTTGACTGGAATGATGCATTATAATCAAATTCAAAACCTCAGGCCCTGTATTGCCTGGAAATCATATGAAATTCTCAAAGAGAACTTGATGTACAAGAGAAGTAGAGGAGAAAGAAATGAAGGAAAAGGATATGGAGAGAGAGAGAAATAACAGAGGAGAGAGAATAAACAAGCAAAATAATGGAAAAAAATTTAAAAAAAGAAAAAAGAAAGGAAGGAATCTGAGAAGGACAAAGATCAATATCAACTTTCCAAATGAAGCTAATGTTATCTAAGCTTAATTGTTCTTTTTTTTTTGAACTTCACCTCTTAGGCAAGCTCCCACAACTTGCACCTTTAGAATCTTTGTTCACAACAATGGAGACCAAGAATCTCATACCTCAGTGGATGCTACTGAGAATTTCAAATCTACAGCAATATGTAACATGGAAGTGTCACAAAATATGGAGGCCTTTATTGCAATGATGCATTATGATCAAAATTCAAAACCTCAGGGCCCTGTACTGCTTGCAAATTATATGAAATTCTCAAAGAGAACTTGATGTGGAAGAAAAGTAGAGGAGAAAGAAATGAAGGGAAAGGAAGCAAAAAGAGGAAGAAAAAATAGGGAGCAGTGAGAAGAGATCAGAAAAATAATGGGGAAAAAATTCGGTAGAAAAGAAATGAAAAAGATCAGAGGAAGGAATCTGAGAAGGAAAAAGATCAATATCAACTTTCCAAATGAAGCTAATGTTGTCTTCGCAAAAAAAAAAAAAAAAAAAAAAAAAAGATCAGAGGAAGCCTATATGCCTACGCAAAAAGCCCAAGTTTCTAACATCTGAAAGTAAATAAAATTCCTAAACAAACTAGAGCAAAACTTATAAGATTACTATAATCAAGAATGAGTTCTATTACCCAATTCAACATGCTCCCAATCAAATTTTTTATAAGACAACTTTGTGACATCAACTAGCTAGCCCAAGGAACTTCCTATGCTAAAATATAGGCTTTTAATTAAGCTTTGATATTCTGAATTTGATTTGATAGTTATCTCTAACCTACTAAAATAACAGCAAACAAAACAGAACTTAGAGGACTAGTCATCAGGTAAAGTATCAGGATCTAGAAATAGAAGTTGAGAATAATAGTCTTAGAAGACTAGATATAAGACAACTCAATAGCAATAATATTAATCTCTCTCTTAGCATATAAATATTCAAATATTCCTATTTGACAAGTTTTTGATTTAGTATAAGGCATTCAAGGATAAGATAGAGCCAACTTTTGCAGGCGAGACTTTCAAATTTGGTTTTATGTTAGGGATTCCAAGCCTCCAAATTTGTAGCCAATCTCATATGCACATCTAATCAATTAAGAGTATTTACCTGGATAGAAAGCCAAATAGCCTCCATGACCATAATGTCTTCAAGATCTAGGTCAAACTCATCATCCCTGCGGATTTCAATAGTATTTCTTAAACAATTATGACAATAGAGCAAAATCAAACTAATTCAAAATATTTAATTAGGCTAACAACATGTAAAATATAAGGTTTTATTATTTGCACATTCTACTTAAAGTTCTAGCAAGTAACAGAGCATTAAATCATTAACAAACAAAATCACAGAATTGGACAAACTAAGCAGGCAAATGGCATATATTCAGTCAACTTAGAGGGGTTTCTGAAGCAAACGCATTCTACAAGACAATTTTCATGTATTTGTAATCGTTATATTTCCAATACTTTATCTATTAATTCATCTGCCAAAAGAAGACCATTGCAAATTATGATCCCACCAAAATGGGCTTTTGCAGGCAAAATTTGAAGACAGTCCATAGCCAAATTTGCATGCAGTAGCTACTTTCAAGAACCAATTGACACCCTAATGGTGGTCACAACAATATCGTGTTGAGACTTGAGACATGATACACCTAATACATACATTTAATTATAAACATACTCCATTGACCTTAATGCCTAATAGTTTGTCTAGGAAAAAGGACCAAAATATTTGCTCTCATCCAACGCACAATGCCTCATTTCTATCTGACAATTACTAGAATGCAAGCATAACCTAGCTGTGAAAACATAAGACTTATATTATGGATAGAGAAAATCAAAAGGTGCCCTTTTAGGATCCAAGAGTAATTCCAGACTTTGAAGGGAATTGAATTTATTTTTATATGTTAAAGCTACGCTATTTGATCAATTGAAGACCAAAGAGTAAACACAAAAGTACATCATAATCCCTGCCCGTTACCTTGAGTTTGAAAAAAATTGAATACTACAAGGTTTACCTGTTCACTCTATAATGTAAAGGGTGTCTAATTGAGTATTGAGAAGCAACAATGTCCTCATTTTCCACAGGAGATCTAAAAGATTGAACTGGAAACAATATAGATGAAAATAAGAAAAGTTTTGCCCAAAATGCTGTATGAAATGAGGACAAATAGATGAAAACCGAAATTTCAAAGAGTAGATACCAGCTGCAGAGCCCCTTTCAACCTCCGCTGGTGCAACACTGGTACTTGAAGAACTTATATCTAGTCTTTTCTGCATTCTCTCTTCTTCATCCTGAATTTCCTGCTGTCGCATCCTAATTTTTGCTTCTATAACACGTTGTTCTTCCTGCAGAATTTGAAGATAGGTTTATAAGATGCAACAACCATTGAATAAATCAACAAAGGATTCCCTAAACACAAAAAGTAAAGCTCACTAAGGCTAAATCTTACAATTTGCTCCATGCCTTTTTCCTCCTTTGTTTTCACACCTCGATACTCCACAGCATAATTTAAGGTTTTACAGAAAGGACATCTGAAAGGTTAAAGTATCACAAATATAGGAAACATTGATCCCAAAAGTAAAAGACAATTTATGTGATATATGCAACCAAATTTCAAATTTGCTCTGAAGGATACTGAGTAGGACGTGTGGAATTAGGATTTTTCATCTGCAGAAAACACTCTAGTGCAAAAAAACATCAAGTTGCGTAAAGAATATTAACAACAACATATGCAACTTCCAAAAATCATGCCTAATTACCTGTGCAAATGCCCTTCATGCAACATCGTGATCGATTGAGACTCGGGTAATGCTGAGATAAAGAAAACATAAGTTCTGGATTGGTCACAAGAACCACAAGATTCAAGTACTGTCAAATAAATCTCAGGCAAGTTGATCCTTTCTTATTAATGTTATCGAGAAACCAACGAAAAAGAGTAGAAAATTTGATATATCTTAAGAACCATGTGCTATGCATCCAAACAAAAAATAGGAAAAGCTTGACTGACAACTAAATTCTTCAACAAAAGCAAAGGGAAGATCATTCTATTTACTTTCTCTTTAATTTTATAACCCACCAAACACAGCAAAAGGGGGAGAGAGAGACAGAGAGACAAGAGAGATATCAATAGAGTAATACAAACCAGGAAGCAAATTGGGCATTCTTCGTGATCATTGCTAAATTCATCATCCCCGGGATAACATGGTGCAAGCTTGGATTCAAGAATGAGCTTCCTTAGCTTCTTATGATCCACATCTTTGTGAACATAAAGGCCTTGTGGCCTTGTATATCTTTCATCTATCACTTGTGTTCTCCGTCCAAGCTTATTACCCATCCAATTCCAATGGGTAAATCTCTTTTCCTTTTTCCGTTTCTTCAGTAATTATTCTTTGAATAACAAGACAATTCACCAGCAAAGGAATAAAAATAAAGAAAGAAGGAAGGAAGGAAAGAAAGAAAAAGCAAAGCTCCCTAGATTGTTTATCTCATTCTGAACTGAACAAGCAACAAATACAACAAGGAATTACGTTTAAAACCCTAATTATGGTCCTCATAAGACAATCAAACAACGACACACCAGACTACGCGTGCTCGATTCTGCTCAATTCGGCATTGGCGAAAACTGAGAAGAGAGAAACTTTACCACAAAACTCCTGAAAGAAGAGAAATAAAATTACCAACGAATTCAAAAACAGTGACCACTAAAGTCCATAATTCACAGCATAACTGGGCATAATTGGGAAATCCCTAGAACCAGCAAAACTGAAAATTGAAGACAACCAAGAAACAAATCACTTAAAAAAGTAGAAAATTGAAACAGAAACAAAAGAGTAAGCATGAAGAAAGGAAGAAGAAGGAGAAAACGTACCGTAAAATCTTGGAAGCAATTGTACATTAGGATAGAGAAAGAGAATATCTGAGAGGATGAGAATGGAGATCGAGAGATTTGACAACAAGAAAAAGAACAAATCACAAGTATCTTTCTCTTAGCTTCTATTTATGATTATATGCTAATTAATTAATTGATTATAGAAATGAAGATATGATTTGTCTGTTTTTGGGTTTTTCTTTGTTTCTTTGTCTCTTCAGCCGATCGAAGCTTTTCCTCTCGGGAGAAGAAGCAGAGAAAATTTTATTTTATTGTTTTTGTCTTGTTTTCGCACACACAAAGAGAGAGAGAATGATGTGAAGAAGCAAGGCATGTAATGGTAGAGTACCAGTAGAGCAAAGAATTTCTATCATGTAATGGTAGAGTACCAGTAGAGCAAAGAATTTCTATCATCATTCATGTCATCGTTAACGCCATGTTTGGTTAATAATAATTTAACTTGTAGCTCAATTTTGTTTTTAATATTTTAATATTTTAAAATCTATTATATATGCAGTCTCATTTTTAATACATGTAACTTTTATTTTTGGGTTATAATCTGTCATTCAATTTCTAATTTTAGAATTTAATTAATCTCATTAATTTGATATGACATGACGTTGAGATGATCTATAATTATTTTAAATTGATAAGACTAATTGAACTTTAAAATGAAAAATTAAGTGACTAATTGTAACAAAAATAAATAAATACAAGTAGTTGTTTATATAAAAAAAAATAATTACAAGAAGTAAAGTGATAAAACATAAATATTACAAAAGAGGTATTCATATATCAAACTTATTTCTAATGTTACAAAAATACTTCAAAAGGAAGAAAAAAAAAATTGTCAAATGATGGAATGGTGAGAGAGATGGAGTAGACTTTGGCACAGTCGGGTTGGGCGGGTTTGAGGTGGGGACATCTTTGATTAGGGTTAGCTTTTTTGGTCAATTCGTGTTCTTTTCGAGGTGTCCTCACATGGGGTTTTTGGATTAGGTTGATGGATTTTAGTTTTATTAATTAATTAGTCTGAAATTGAATTTATATAATTAAATTAAAAATGACTAATTAAATCTAATTGGATTAAATTTATATTCAAATTCAATTGTTTGGTTGAATATTTGAACTTATATGGATTAAACTGAGTTTAAATTGAAATTCAATTCATTAAATTAAACTTTAATTAGTTAAAAAAATGACTAATTGAACTTAATTGGTGTTGGTAGCCGAATTCGTTGAAAAATTTGGTGTGGATCACTTCACGTATAGATCCCACCACATATAAAATAAAAAAAATCAATAGTTGCGGCAAATTGAATTGCTCCGGCCAATATTTTTTACTTTTTTTATTTGTGTTCATACTGAATATTTTTTCTATAAATAGACAGATTTTCTTTCATTTGAATTACAACAATATCAATTCATTTTAGAGAATTTGAGAGAGAGTTAGACTTGTGGAATATTTCCAAAAATTAGGGAGTGACAAAAATAGTGAGAAAAATATTTTAGGGTGTTTTTGGAAAATACTTGTGTGCCACTATTTTTGGCTTTATCTCAAAGTTGTTGTATTACCTCTAGCCTGTGTCTAAGGAAAACTCTCTTCTTATACCTATTAATTTTTAAGTGGAAGAAAAATATTTGAGGTGTTGTTCGTGGACGTAGCCCAAATTAAAGGGTGAACCACGTTAAATTGTCGGTGTTATTTTTTGCTAATTATTTTATTTCACATTTATTTGTGTTATTTTATCCGCTGTGCCCAACAAGTGGTATCAGAGCCAGTCTGTCAGTCTTATAAAATTCTTAGTATGCTCTGTGGTTGCAGTATTGACTGATCTTCCACATCATAAAAGATTTTATTAGTTTACTGTCAGCTGAACGAGTCTCATTTTATTTTAAAATGGAGACAAATGGCACCAAGATGATCAACTTAAATGACACAAATTACCACATATGGAGAAGCAAAATGAAGGATCTCATATTTGTGATGAAAATACATCTGTCGGTGTTTACTACAACTAAACCCGAAGGCAAGACAGATGAGGAGTGGGAGTTTGAGCACGAGCAGGTATGCGGTTACATCCGACAATTTATCAAAGACAACGTGTACAACCACATCTGCAATGAGACTCATGCTCGGACGTTATAGAACAAGCTTGAACAGCTTTACGCATCAAAGACATGTAACAATAAATTGTTTTATTTGACAAAGTTGACGCAGTCGAAATACAAGGAATGAACTTTCATAGCAGATAATCTGAATGAGATGTAAGAGATAATGGACTAGCTATCCAGAATGAGCATAAAGCAGGATGATAAAGTATTTGTTTTACTAGTATTGGGCTCTATGCTAGAGTCATGAGAGACTTTGAAGATTTCAATAACCAACACTGCACTTAACGGTGTAGTCAATATGGAGTCTATAAAAAACAATATCATGAATGAAGAAATGAGAAGGAGATCACAAAACTCATCTTCTTCATCACAATCAGATGTTCTGGTTACTGACTACAAAGGAATGAGCCAGTCTAGATAATAAATGTCTAGAGGAAAGAGCAGAGGCAAATCAAACAAATATGGCAATATTGAATGTCATTACTGCAAAAAAAAAGTGTCATATCAAGAAATACTGCTGAAAGTTCAAAAAGGACCAGAAAGGCAAGGAAGTAAAACGATATGATAGTAGTGATGATGACATAACAAATACCATAAATGAATTTAATATCGTTTGTGATGATACTATCAATTTCACATTCCATGAGACTAGTTGGGTAATTGATAGTGACGCTACCATTCATGTCACGTCTCGGAATGAATTCTTCTCATCTTATACAACAGAAGATTTTGGCACTGTGAATATGGGAAATGATAATTTGTCAAAAGTTATTGGCAGATGAGATGTTTGTCTGGAGACTGTGAATGGTACTAGATTAGTCCTAAGAGATGTCAGACATATTCCAGATATTCGTCTGAATTTGATATCTACAAGAAAACTCGATGATGCAGGTTTCTGCAGTACCTTATCAAATAACCAATGAAAGCTTACCAAAGGTTCCATGGTGGTGGCTAAAAGCACAAGACATGCTACCTTGTATGTAATGCATGCAAAACTCTCCAATGACATTGTGAGTGCTATGGAGAAAGACAATGCTATTGAATTATGGCACAGACGACTTGGTCATATGAGTGAAAAAGGGATGACTAACCTTGTCAGAAGTTAAGTCATACTATAAAAGAACAGTTGTGAGATTGTTTGACTTTATAAATTTAACAAAACTAGTAAAAATCAGTTAATTGAAAAAAAAGTTATTGGTTTGTCATGTACCGTTTGGATGATTAATTTTAATATCAGTGAATTATATGGATGGTTTAATATATATTTGGCCTGTTTAATTATATATATGGTTAGCCCGATTTGGATGTTTAATTTTAATATTAGTTTATTATATGGTTGATAATAAAATTATATGGTTGATCAATTTGGATGTTTAATTTTAATATCGATTTATTATATGACTAATTTAATTAATCATATTTGAGCAGTTTAATTATATAATTGACCGATTTAATTACACACGATTTAGTTAATCTTATTTAATCGTGTCGTATTTTTTAAACATAGATTTTAACCTATCGTATCCATTTTTAATTTTTAGCACGATTAATTAATCGTGTCATATTTATATTTAGTTTAATTGTATCATATACAATTAATGATACAATATAATTAAATACGATACGAATCAATTATCAACTCTATTAGTTAATTATTTATTATTTTTTAAATTAAAAAAATTCAAGAATGGGAATGGAGACAAATCTGTCCCTGGGGAGAGGGATGGGGATTCCCGTGTCAACTACCCCTAATTGAATTTTTCCTCACCTCGATGTGCGATGAAGGACACATGAAGGGACACACACATATCTCTACCTATGGTTGTCTGTCTTCCAAAAGAGCTTATTTTGGTTTTTACACTCTTTTGACTTGTGGCCACTTGAGAATATTCACGAATCATCATCTCTAGAGCATATGAAGTCTATAATGCTCTTAGGGCATCAACATGAGGATTGGAGGTCCTCGAGGGAGTATAAAAGCCATATTTTTCCCTTTTTGGAGAGAGCCCCACCCACCCATATTTCTCATTCTCGCCATTTTATATGAGAACAACAATCTTTTATCTCGGGTAAGAAAAACCAAGCATCAACAACCAGTGTAATTCTCAATGATCAAACGTTGCAAATTTTTCACATGGTGACACTCTAACCTTGTGGTTATATGCTTGTATTCTGGCTGACATAGTGCTCTCCAGTATTAGAAAATTTTTGAAATGATAGTCCATGCTGAATGGAATAGTGACTATGTTTAACAATAATAAAGACTTCTGAGATAATAACAGCTCATAAAATGTTTCTTCAGGGTAGGGATCGAGTTGGTTTTTCGAAGTTAAGCAAGGAACCAATTACTTTGTTATGTTCTGGGGATTAAAGGAAAACCACAATTATTATACACACATAAACACTCATGAATTCAATATATTGGAGCTCATTAATGTTTGCTTTTGCTAAAGCAGTTGTGTTCTTTTACTGTCTATGTAGTTGTGAGGAAAGCCAGATGAATGTGAAAGCATTGAAAGATACGATATTGGCAGAGGCATGCACGATATTTCATTCATTATTCAATCTTCTCATATCTTCCTATATACAATGCTTTTCATGAGGGTAATATTTCCTGTTGATCCATTAGTATTTAATAATTAATATACTTGAAAATGCAGGATAATATGAAATTGTTAGCTTGGTTAAGATGTTAGAAAACATTTTGTTTTCTTCTGATTTTGGTGTGTTTGATGATTATGGATTCATCATCTTTGCATGATGTGTTGGTAGGCAGCCAAATTCGTTGAAAATTTTGGTGTGGGTCCCTCCACATATAAAATAAAAAAAGTCAAAAGTTGTGGTAATTCAATTTAAAATTGAATTCCTCCAACCAATATTTTTGACTTTTTTGATGTGTTCACACTGAATATTTTTCCTATAAATAGACAGATATCATTTCATTTGAATTACAACAATCTCAATTAATTTGAGAGAATTTGAGAGAGAGTTGGATTTTTGGAATTTTTTTTAAAAATTAGGGAGTGAGAAAAATATTTTGGGGTGTTTTTGGAAAACACTTGTGTGTCACTATTTTTGGGTTTATCTCAAAATTGTTGTATTACCTCTAGCCTGTGTCTAGGGAAGAGTCTTCTTATACCCATTAATTTTTAAGTGGAAGAAAAATATTCGAGGTGTTGTCCGTGGACATAGCCCAAATTAAAGGGTGAACCACGTAAAATTGTCAGTGTTATTTTTTGCTGATTATTTTATTTCACATTTATTTGTGTTATTTTATCCGCTGTGCCCAACAAATGGCATCAGAACCAGCCTATCAGTCTTATAAAATTCTTAGTATGCTCTGTGGTTGCAGTATTGACTGAACTTCCACATCAAAAAAGATTTTATTAGTTTACTGTCAGCTGAAGGAGTCTCATTTTGTTTTAAAATGGAGACAAAGGGCACCAAGATGATCAGCTTAAATGACAGAAATTACCACATATAGAGAAGCAAAATGAATGATCTCCTATTTGTGATGATACTATCAATTTCACATTCCACGAGACCAGTTGGGTAATTGATAGTGGCGCTACCATTCGTGTCACGTCTCAGAAGAAATTCTTCTCATTCTATACAGTAGGAGATTTTGGCGCTGTGAAGATGGAAAATGATAATCTGTCAAAAGTTGTTGGCAAAGGAAATGTTTGTCTGGAGACTGTGAATGATACCAGATTAGTCCTGAAAGATGTCAGACATATTTCAGATATTCGTCTGAATTTGATCTCTGTAGGAAAACTCGATGATGCAGGTTTCTACAGTACCTTCTCAAATAACCCATGGAAGCTTACCAAAGGTTCCATGGTGGTGGCTAGAGGCACAAGGCATGCTACCTTGTATGTGATGCATGCAAAGCTCTCCAATGACACTGTGAGTACTATAGAGAAAGACAGTGCTATTGAATTATGACACAGATGACTCGGCTATATGAGTGAGAAATGGATGACTACCCTTGTCAGAAGGAAGATATTGCCTGAAATGGATGAAGTGCATTTGGAGAAATGTGTTGACTATTTAGTAGAAAAGTAAAACATAGTTGCTTTCAAGAGTTTCCCTCTTTCCAGAATGAAGAATGTGTTAGATCTGATCCATTCAGATTTATGTGGGCCAATGCCAAAGTCAATGGGTGGTGCTCAGTACTTTGTGACTTTCATTGATGACCATTCGAGGAAGACATGTGTGTATAGTTTAAAGACAAAAGATCAGGTGTTAAATGTCTTTAAAGAATTTCATGCCTCAATTGAGAGACATACTGAGAAGAAGTTGAAATGCATTCGGACAGACAATGATGGAGAATACATTGGATCGTTTGATGCATACTGCAAAAAACATGGTATTCAGCATCAGACAACGCCTCCAAAAATACCGCAGTTGAATGACCTGACTAAAAGAATGAATAGAACTTTGATGGAGAGAGTCAGATATTTGCTCTCACATGCAAAGTTACCTAAAATGTTTTGAGGTGAAGCTTTACTCACGGCTGTGTACGTGTTAAATCTTTCACCTTGTATCCCTCTAAAGCTAGATGTTCCAGAGAAAGCGTGGTTAGGAAAGGATGTTCCTATGATCATCTGCGGGTATTTGGCTGCAAAGCCTTTGTGCATATTCCAAAAGATGAGAGGTCCAAGCTCGATGTCAAAACACGACAGTGTATTTTTATTGGTTATGGCAGAGATCAGTTTGGCTACAGATTTTATGATTCAATAGAAAAGAAACTTGTCAGAAGCCGTGATGTTGTTTTTTTTGAGAAGGAGACCATTGAAGATATTGTCAGGACAAAGAAAAGTGTTCCTGATTCCAATGGTGACTCAACAGATTTAGAATTGATTCCTCCAATACCGGTGCCAATACAAGTTGGGGATGAAAATCATGTTGATCTGCCTGAAGAAAATAATGCTCCCATCGACAATCCAGAAGATGATGCTGAAGATGATGATATTCATCATCAACCATCACTTGTGCACTCCCCAGTTCCTGTGAGAAGGAGTAATAGAGCAAGACAACCATCTTCGAGATATCCAAAAAATGAGTATGTGTTACTCACTGATGGGGGAGAACCAGAAAGCTTTAAAGAAGCAATGACTGATGAGCACATACAGAAATGGATTGAAGCCATGCAAGATGAAATGAAATCCTTGCATGAGAACAATACTTTTGAATTGGTGAAGCTGTCAAAAGGCAAGAGAGCTTTGAAAAATAAATGAGTGTTCAGAATCAAACATGAAGAGAACAATTCCCATCCGAGATTCAAAGCCAGATTGATCATCAAAGGATTCAGTCAAAGAAAAGGAATTGACTTTGATGAAATTTTCTTACCAGTTGTGAAAATGACATTCATCCATACAGTACTAGGGTTAGCAGCAAGTCTTAACCTGGAGGTTGAGCAAATGGATGTCAAAACTGCCTTCCTACATAGTGATTTGGAAGAGGAGATATACATGGAGCAACCAGAGGGTTTCGAACATAAGGGAAAATAGGAATATGCTTGCAAATTGAAAAAAAAGCATATACGGCTTGAAGCAGACACCAAGACAATAGTACAAGAAGTTTGAGTCTGTTATGGAGGAGCAAAGATACCATAAGACTACTTCAGACCATTGTGTTTTTTGTACAGAAATTCTCTGTTGAAGATTTCATCATTCTTTTGCTATATGTGGATGACATGCTGATTGTTGGCTGGAATGTTTATAGAATTAACAACTTGAAAAAGCAGTTAAGTAAGTCTTTTGCTATGAAAGACTTGGGGCCAACAAAATAAATTCTTGGCATGAAGATTATCAGAGATAGGAATGCCAAGAAATTATGACTATCATAGGAGAAGTACATTGAGAAAGTACTTTAGAGATTTCAAATGGACCAAGCTAAAATGGTTGTCCTTTTGCTAATCACTTTAAGCTGAGTTCCAAACAGAGCCCTTCTACAGACGAAGAGAAGGATGAGATTGACAAGATTCCATATGCTTCAGCAGTTGGAAGTTTGATATATGTCATGGTGTGCACACGACCTAATATCACTCACACAGTTAGAGTATTGAGCAGATTCCTTTCAAATCCTGGAAAGAAATATTGGACAGCAGTAAAATGGATATATTCGAGGTATTTCGAAAATATGTTTATGTTTTGGAGATACAAAACCTGTGTTGGTTGGATACACAAATGCAGATATGACTGGCGATGTTGACTCTAGAAAGTCAACATCAAGTTACCTAATCACTTTTGCAGGGAGAGCTGTGTCATAGCAATCAAAGTTACAAAAATGTGTTGCACTATCTATAACAGAAGCATAGTTTATTGTAGCAACAGAAGCATGTAAAGAGTTGTTGTGGATGAAGAAGTTCTTGAAAGAACTTGGATTGCAACAAGACAGATATCAATTATTTTATGATGGTCAGAGTGCTATCCATCTTGAAAAGAATGTCTCCTTTCACTCAAGATCAAAGCATATTGATGTGGGATATCACTTGATCAGATATGTGATGGAGAAGAAACTACTACAGCTTGAGAAGATCCATACAGAAAAAAATGGATCAGACATATTAACGAAGATTCTGCTAAGATCATATTTTGAATACTGTCGATTAGCTGCTGGAATGGTGGAGCCCCCACATTGTCGGAAGGGAGAGATTTGTTGGTAGCCGAATTTGTTGAAAAATTTAGTGTGAGTCCCACCACATATAAAATAAAATAAAAAAAGTCAAAAGTTGTAATTCAATTTTAAATTGAATTCCTACAGCCAATATTTTTGATTTTTTTGATATGTGTTCACACTGAATATTTTTCTATAAATAGGCAGATATCATTTCATTTGAATTACAACAATCTCAATTCATTTGAGAGAAAGTTAGATTTTTGAAATTTTTTCAAAAAATTAGGGAGTGACAAAAATAGTGAGAAAAATATTTTGGGATGTTTTTGAAAAATACTTGTGTGCCACTATTTTTGGCTTTATCTCAAGATTGTTGTATTACCTCTAGTCTGTGTCTAGGGAAGACTCTCTTCTTATACCCATTAATTTTTATTAGTGGAAGAAAAATATTCGAGGTGTTGTCCGTGGACGCAGCTCAAATTAAAAGGTGAACCACATTAAATTGTCGATGTTATTTTTGACTGATTATTTTATTCCACATTTATTTGTGTTATTTTATCCGTTATACCCAATATGATACTGATGGACCCCTCGGCATCTTCTCTCCCCCTTCCTCTTTATAGTATTCATCATTTGTCAAGGAATGGTGCTTTTAGTTGCAATTTAGTTTTTCTTTGTTTTGTAAATATGTGGAAATTTTCATTGCATTGGATTTTTAATTGGGAAAAAATGTCTGCAGAGCTCAGTTAAATAGACTTTTTCTAATGAGACATTAATTATCCTGTCAAATAGTTTCCCAGAAGAATGGAAAGGATTAAAAGCAATTTTTTTGGCTTTTCAGAACTAAAAATAGATATAAACTTCATGATATGACTTATCTTTCCTCGTGAAGGTGGGAATATTTTACTAATATTTTTCATAAGGAAAAAGAAAAAAAATTAAGTGTAAACAAAAGAGGAATATGAACTTAATTCATTGCTGCCAGTCTCCATCTTTTTCTAGTTTGGAATTCATAAAGTTAACAAAAGAATTCTGGGTTATGAAACTCCACTGTCAACTGTGGAAAGTGGAATCATGTGAAAGTTGGTGCAAGTTTTCTATTTATTAGAGTTATTTGGTGTGTCATCAATTTTCCTTCTTTCTCAGAAAATTTTGTTATTTCATTTTTAGAAATTTTCAACAATTTAGTTAAATTTTAAACAAATGTTGCCTTTATACAAAATTACAAGCTCTGATGATATATTTAATTTTTTGATCTGAAATAACCTAATATTACATTGAATTAACCTAAAATTAACCATTGAAGAAATCATTCTAACTAAAATGTTGAACTTATTAATCGAATATTTTTTTTATTAATTCCATATTTTGAAATATCTGATTGAATTGTTTTTATAGTTTTAGTTGGTATCATGGTTCTAATAACTTTAACTTATGGAATTCCAATGTGTTAAGTGTATATTTGCTTACATAAGGGTTAAAAATTAGAGGAAACTACAAAAAAAATCTAAGATGACAAAAATGAAATATATATGAACTCATACTTTTTACATATAAATATATAATTATATGATTAAAATAATTTAAAAACTAAGTAATTGTAAGACTCTCCCATGATTCTCCCACAAAAATATACACAATATGAAAACATGGAGAATAGCAATAATGGGATCAGATGTTAAATTAGATTGAACATCAAATTCAAATAAATTTATTTTTTATAAATAATTAAATATTCATAAAAAATTAAACATTATAAAAAAATTTATATGGAAAAAGTAAAATTATAGGGAAAATTATGTAGAGAGAGAGAAGAGGGGGGGGGGGGGGTAAGAAATTGCTTCAATTATATTAATTTAAGCAGTTTTTATTAAATAAATTTTTTTATTGTCATAATTTCATACTTAATGGGGTCGGGTATATGAATTATCTATCTTCAAATCCCTTTATCCAAGATTTGGTCCACATCAATATCAAGTGATTATACATCTTTACACACTATTTTGTTGACTAAGTCTACCTCTACTTTTTTCCTAACTGCTATAATTAATTTATCACATCCTTAAACAGGAACATCTATATAATACGTGACCATACAGGTCGGTTTCAACGGCTATGGAAAAGGCATTCACGAGAGGTAAAATCTAATAGAAATGAGACCATTAAACCCTACAAATGTCAACAACAAAAAATAAAAATAAAAAGTTAAGCATTGGTAGTCCAAAAAAGAACCTCAAAATTTTTCATTATTTCTGCTCAAGTCACACTTTCAAGTGAATAGTGAATATTCAATGCCACAAATTTTAACTCAAGTTTCAGCAAATAACACAAGGTTTGTGTTATATCTTCAACTTAATTTATAGAGTTAGAGAAGAAAATTATGTTCTAAATAACAATCCTTGTTTTTCCCTTTTTTGTGTATGTGGAATAATAGTTTTGTAAATGGGGAAAGCAAGAGGGATAGCATTCTACATTGCAATATGCTGTGTTGCCTTCATCATATCCAAGATAATTAATGCTGTTCTTCCCTACAAGAGATGGAAAAGAAAGCATTTAGTTTATGAAGATGGCTTCTCAGGTAGTTAATATTTGTTTTTTTTTTAAAAAACAAGAAGTTAATAACTGAAAATGAATAAATGTCATTTGGGGAATTTACAGGTGGCGTGGAAAATGGTTATGTTTAAGCCGCAAATTTGCAATCTCTCACATCTGATATGTTGTTGAAGAAGACACTAAAATTGAGCAACAAGGACATCATTGGGTGTGGAGGATATGGTACTGTTTATAGATTAATGATAAATGATTCGATGGCCTTTGCTGTTAAAAGACAAAACAGATCAAGCTTTCCATGGAGAGTTGGAAGCTTTGGCAGATATTACGCACAGAAATATTGTCACTCTCCATGGATATTATTCAGCCCCTCGCCTTAATCTTCTCATTTATCAGTTCATGCCTACTGAAAGTTTAGATTCTCTCCTGCATGGCGTTGCCTCATTTTTCCTTTTTTTTTTTTTTTTTTTTTTGTATTTTAAGCTAAAATAGGTTTTTTTTTTTTTTTTTTGGCAGGCAAATCAATGGAGAAAAAATATTTGGATTGGCCATCCAGATATAAGATAGCATTAGGTGTTGTAAGAGGAATTGCATATGTGCATCATGATTGCATTCTTCACATTATACATAGAGATATCAAGTCAACCGATATATTGCTGGGTCAAAACATGGAAGCTAGAGTATCTTATATCTGAAAGGGTAACGCTCACGTTTCTACATTTCCAGCTGGAACTTTTGGATACTTAGCTCCTGGTACCCAACAATTTATCCCACTTGGCCTTACCCTTTCTGATGATTCTTTTACTGATATGCTAAATCATGTCTTTCTCTGCAGAATACTTCGATACCGGCAAGGCAACTGCAAAAGGGGATGTCTACAGCTTTGGAGTTGTTCTGTTAGAACTTCTGACTGGGAAAAAACCAACAGATGAAACATTCTTTGAGGATGGAACTAAGCTTGTTACATGGGTAAGTTCCCAGCACATTTGAGCACTCGAGGAACCAAATCCTATCAATGAAAGAGCCAACCCAAGTATAGACAGCTTATCTGAAGAAAGATATAAATGTAACAATGCAGATGTGGATAGTTTACCTTATCATTTTGCAAGTTTTAACAGGCGAAGGAGGTGATTGAATATAAGGAGTATGTACTCAACAACAGCTTAAAGTGCGATCCGATTGATGAGATTAACAATGTCTTCAGAATTGCATTCTTGTGCCTTGAATCAGAGCCCTCTGAGACCTACCATGAGTGAGATGTCAAGATGCTTGAGCAAGCCAAAATGATACAAGTTTGTAAATGATTCTTTATATTTGAATATTGTAGTTAAATGCTAGCATTGCAGCATTCTAATAAAAGATGCAATCATCTTTCAAAATCTTTATGATATAACTGCCCATGAGATTACATGATTTCCCAAAACCCAGGTACTCAAGAAAGTCCTGATATAAAACAATAATGATATATGGTCATAATGACATCAAGTCTCAGTATTAATTCAGTTGAGAAATTTTGCCACCCCATTGGATACTGAAGCTTTCAAGGAAGGAGAAACTGGAGCATCTCCAAAAAATACATTGAAAAGGGCGAACGTAACATTTTTTGACTCAATGGTAGCATCAACACCAGATGGCATCCCATCTGAGATACAAATCTGAAAATCACAAAACAACAGTCTAAATTAATATGATGGATGGAGAACTAGAAAATGATTAAGAAATAAAAAAAAAAAATCGGATATGAATTCTTTTATCAAATTAACAATGTACTAGAAATGTTGTTGGAATATTAATAATTTTTCTTGTATTTTGTGTTTCTAGATAATTCTTTAATAGCATTAGTCAAATCTAGGTAATTGAAGTTAATTAATGCCATATGGTTTCAAAGCATTTATTGTAGTATTTTTTCCATGTGTTTTACGGTTGTACCCTCCCTACAAAATCTGTAAAATCAGAATGCAAAATTAAGAGTTACGGAGAGTATATTTTTGGGCTTCATTTCCTCTGTTCTGTTTTCTATTCTATTTCAGGTTTTGGTTTTTATTTCTAACAAGAGGTATTGGAGCGTTTTGTTCTTGTGGGACTTGTGAAACTAAAATTTCTAGTTTTTAGGGTGAGTGAAAAATCTGATTTTGGGTGTTAGAAAACAGAACATAAAAATGGCTTCTAGTAATAATTTTTTAGGAACTGGTCCTCCAATGTTTAATGGAAAAAATTACCATATATGGCAATCAAAATGAAGCTTATTTGAAAGACTTGAATTTGTGGGATGCTGTGGAAGTTGGAGCAGATCCACCTCCTTTACGTCGTAACCCAAACTTGGCTCAAATCAAAGATCACAAAGAATCTAAGTCAAAGAAGTCGAAAGCCTTGTATACACGCGAGTCTAACAGATGTTATTTTCACTAGACTCATGGCTTGTGAAACTCCAAAATAAGCATGGGATAAGCTAAAGGATGAGTTTGAAGAGAGGGATAGGGTGAAGATCGTCAAGCTTCTCACTTTTAAGAGGGAGTTTGAGATGCTCAAGATGAGAGAGGATGAAACAATGAAGGACTATGCAGCAAAGTTCGAGTTGGTGAAAAAGATTAGGATGCTCAGGGAGCAATTTCAAGACTCCAAAGTGGTGGAGAAAATCTTGGTTAGCTTTCTATCAAGGTTTGAGCTAAAGGTGTTCGCTATTGAAGAATCTTGTGAGCTCTATCTGTTGGTGAACTCATCAGCAAATTGCAAGCTCAAGAGCAGAGGTCTAATTTGAAGGCGAATGATAGTAATGAAGGAGTTTTTCAAGCTGAACAGATCAGAAAACAGAACTTTGGTCGAAATCAGAAAATTGTTTCAGATCAGCAATCAGCAAAGGAGAAATCTATGCAATAGCAAAAGGAGGAAAAGACAAGTTTTTGCCTTGTTCTTTTTGTCAGAAAACTAGTCATTTGGTGAAGGATTGCCAGGCAAAAGACAAGTCCGTTCAATGTACATTCTGCAAGAAGTTTGGCCATTTTGAAAAATCCTTCGGAGCCAAGCAGAATAAAAATACTAATCAGACCAGATATCAAAATTCTAATTAGCAAGCCAATTATACAGATGAGCAAGAGGAGGATGAGACTGATAACGTTTCCATGGCTTCTCAAGTCACAAAAGAGATCAGTCAACATCCATGGTTGATTGATAGCGTGTGCACAAGTCATATGGCCAAGGAGGAGAGCATGTTTAGCAAGCTTGATAGATCGATCAACACTAAGGTCATTTTTGGTAATAGGCAAATATTTCAAGCTCAAGAAAAGGCATGGTTGTTGTTCAAACTAACGCCAGTATGAGGCTTATCCATCATTTCTTGTTTATTCCTTCTCTAGCCAAGAATCTATTGAGTATGCCTCAAATGATGTCTAATGGTTATTCTTTTAACTTTTCAAGGCCAACACTGTTATATTTATGATAAGAACATTAATTTGATGTGTAAGGTTGCTAT
Source organism: Triadica sebifera (assembly GCA_023653625.1). Lineage (NCBI taxonomy): Eukaryota > Viridiplantae > Streptophyta > Magnoliopsida > Malpighiales > Euphorbiaceae > Triadica > Triadica sebifera. The sequence goes on from CM042902.1 coordinate 31,156,463, forward strand.
GGTTGATAGGTGCTTTCCTTCAAATTGGAATTCTCTTTGTGATAGTATTAATTATGCAAAATCAAATAATTCTTTTTTACGGCATAAATGGTATGGGCACTTTAATATGGGTGTTTTGAAGGAGATGCAATCTCTAAGCATGACAAGAGATTTGCATGTTTTATTTGATGATGGGGCTGTTTATGGAACATGTCAATTAGGGAAGTCTCAAAGGCAATCATTTCCATCAAGTTCTTCTTGATATTTATTAATGATTTTACAAGAATGGCATGAATTATTTTTTGAAAAATAAGGGGCAGGCTCTTAAGGTGTTCAAGAGGTTCAAGTCTACGGTTGAATTGCAAAGTGGATGCAAATTGAAGGCATTGAGATTAGATAATGAAAAGCATTATGTTTCTCTTGAATTTCAAAATTTATATTCCAAGAGTGGAATAGATCACCAGTTGTCTATTAGTTACTCTCCCCAGCAGAATGGTGTTTGTGAGAGGAAGAACAGACAAGTAGTAGAAATGGGCAGATGTCTATTAGACAGAAAAGAACATGTCAAAGGAGTTTTGGGCATAAGAGGCTTTCATAGCTGTCTACTTGTTAAACAGATTACCGACGACGGCAATAGGACAGATGACTCCACTGGAAGCTTGGTCTGGTGTGAAACAAATAACTAAACATCTCAAAGTTTTTAGTTCAATCAGCTACATTCATATTCTAGCAGTTAAAAGAACCAAGTTAGATTAGAAGGCAGAAAAGTGAATTTTCTTGGGCTATGCTACTACTTCTAAAGGTTACAGGGTCTATAACCTAGTTACAAACAAAATTTATATCAATAGAGATGTTGTGGTTGATAAACTTTCTGACTGGAATTGGAATTTGAAGAAAGTTGAAGTAGATCAGCATGTGACAAAGTATTCTAATTCTTCTGCAAATTAGTCTCTTAATATATCGGAAAGTAGCAGTCAGTCTTCTAATGGTTTGGGCAGCTCTAACTCATCTAATTTTGAGTTTGGAGAATACAGAAAAAGTCGGTCATCTAATTCCAGTAGCAAAGGGAGTCAGTTATCTAATTCCATAACACAGTCATCCAATTTTGGAAGATCATCAGAACACACAGCAGAACAGAAAACCAGATCACTAGCAGAAACCTATGAGCAATGCTATTTTGCTATGGTGGAGTTGAGCAACCTGAAGGATTCGAGGTTGCTGGTATGGAAGATAAGGTGTACAAGCTTCATAAGATTTTATACAGCCTTAAACAAGATCCAAGGGCGTGGTATAGCAAAATAGACTCTTACTTAGCTCAATGTGGCTTTGTGAAGAGTGAAAAAGAGCCAACTTTGTATGTAAAAAATTCAGAAAATGGTAATGTGCTAATTGTTTCTATTAAAGTTTATTTATTAGTGACTGGAAGTAGCCCAAAGTTAATTACTCAATTCAAGGAGGAGATGGAGGAATATTTGAGATTTCTGATCTTTGGCTGATGTCATATTTTCTTAGAATGAAAATTAGTCAATCCTCAAATGTCATCTTCATTTCTCAAATGAGGTATACTGAAAGATTATTGAAGAAGTTCAAAATGGAGAAATGAGAATTGCAGGCCTGTAAGCACTCCATTAGTTCAAATTCAAATGCTATCTAAATCAAAAAAGGGAGCAGAAGTGGATGCTTCTTATTATAGAAGTCTAGTTAGTAGTCTATTGTACTTGACTACAACTGTACCAGATCTGTTGTTTGTTGCTACTGTTCTATCCAAATTTATGCAAGAACCAGGTCAAAATTATCTAATTACAGCTAAGAGGGTGTTAAGATATGTCAAGGGGACTGTTGATTATGGGATATCTTTTGTACAAGTTGAAGATGAGAAGTTAATTGGTTATGTTGATAGTGATTGGGCTGGTTTCGCGGATGACATGAACAACACCTTGTGTTTTTTTTTCTTTGGGTTCTGGTGTTTTCTCTTGGATGTCTGAAAAGTAAGATGTGGTGGCTCAATCAATGAAAAAAGTGAAGTATATGACAGCTACTGCAGCTTCAAATCAAGCAATTTGGCTCAGAAAAGTATTAGCAGATTTACAGCAAAACAGGTATTCTAATTTGTGTTCTATTCTACACTGAAACACTAATGCAAATCAGAGTCAGTCTTCTGATGCAACAACTATCAAGGTAGACAATCAGTTAGCTATTCTAATTGCAAAAAATATAGTTCAATATGGTCATACCAAACATATTCAGGTGAAGTATCATGCAATTAGACAAGCTGAAAAGGGAGGTGAAGTTTCACCTATGCATTGCAACTCAAGTGATCAATTGGCCGATATTTTAACCAATTTTTTGGAAAAAGCAAGGTTTGAAGAATAAAGGGAAAAATTGGTGCCATCAAGAAAAATTATTGACAAGGAGTGTTGGAAGACTAATAATTTTTCTTGTATTTTGTGTTTCTAGATAATTCTTTAATAATATTAGTCAAATCTAGGAAATTGGGTTAATTAATGTCATATGGTTTTAAGACATTTATTTTAGTATTTTTTCCTTTAAAAAATCTGAATGCAGAGTCAAGAGTTATAGAGAGTATGTTTTTGGGCTCCATTTCCATTGTTCTATTTTTTGTTCTATTTCGAGTCTGGGTTTCTTATTTCTAACAAATGTGTTTTTTCATGTTCATCCAGATTCAAACTTACCATCATTCTTGAGGAATCCAACCATGTCAAGAATATGCAAGTTCCTTTTTTAAGAGGTTGACCTTGGAAGGTGCTTCGAAAGGTCGATAGAGCTAATTCATCAGTCGGAGTTGGTTCCTTGATTCTTGGAGAGATAGCATCATCTAATGCACCCCAGAAAGTTTTCCCATCAACATCTCTCACTAGTACGATCTGTAGTGATTTTTCTGAAGGAGCTGCGCTTAAGCAAGTTGTATAAACAAAATCATCTACTCTTCCCCTTAAAAATAAGTAAGAAAAAAAACTGAAATCATTTTTTACCTTGAAAAATTGAGCTGAACAAAGCTGGATTCTCCTGGATCTCAGCAGCTGATTTCCCTTTCCAAGCATTCAGTGCACTTAAGATGGATTGTTTAGCGTATAGTGCAGCAGCATACACCTTAACACCAATGATTGCAAAAACCTTCTCTCTGTATCCTAAAATTATTGTGGATCATTATAATTAGAGTGCAATATAGAAAAAATTCAGACAACAACTACTGTAATCTCATAACTCTGTATGCATAGACCTCAGCATCACCAACTGCAAAATCATTCTTCCTCTGTAATCGTAGAAGAAGTTCTAGAACAGGCCACCTTAATCTAAGGACTTATCCAAAGCATTCCATGTTCAATCACTCGCATAACCGTCAATATGTAGAGCAAAATCTACATATCCTTTTTCTTGCTGAAAACTGTGTTTAGAAGATCAAGAGTTGAAAAACAAATTCTTGCATATTGAATTCCAGAAATCAGTTTAAAAAAATCCAAAAATTAGTTCTCTATTATTGTTAAGTACCAATGGGTTCAATCTTTAATAAAAACATTATGAATTCTTAAATGCAGAAATAACTACTAAGATTACCAGATCCTGATTTAGTTTTGTGCTCGAGGTAATAATAGTAAGAGCTTTATAAATTGACACCTCACATCCTAGCACCACATGGATGCTTCATAAGTTTAATCTATTTATATTTACTTTCTGGCACAAAGGTTAATACTAAAGTTACTAACCAGTTCCCAGTAATGATAATGAACTTGAGCACCCTGGCAAGCTTAAAGATCTCTGAAACTTCACTTTGGTTGCAGGTTCTTCTGTGTAATCTGTACTTCCAAGTGCTGTACTCCATTAAAAATAGAAAATAAGTAACTTAGAATTTGGTTATGGATACAGTTTAAGCAACCTTAATTAAACTGATAAAAATATAAATCCATTTCATTAGCTCTTGTAATTCCTTGTCTTTTTTTCCTTTGACTAATTGATGGGAAAAATAAAAGGTAAGTAGTTGATCACAGCTGGAAAACATAAAAAAACAGGGTGGGAGTGAAATTAGAGATCAAACAAGTCCTTTTGTTCCTATAAACACAGCATCAATCATTAAAAATTGTCTTAACATTGATACAAATTAAAATTTTTAACGCCCATAATGGCTGAATCTAAGAATCCTTAGCACTGATATAAATCTGAATCTATTAATTGTGCTTTTCCTTGGGAAAAAACAAGAAGGAAGTAGTTGATCATTCCCCGCACCTGGAGAAGATAGAGTCAGAAGTCAGGGTGGAATCAGAGATCAATCAAGTTATTTTGCAATTGTAAACACAGTAAAACATCAATTGTCATGACATGAAGCTGCTATCCATTTTGATCTAGTAATCAACAAAAGTTGATATTAGAAACACAGATTTAAATTTTACTAGTCAAAATTGCTAATTTGAAAATGCAAAATAAACTCAAATTTTGATGTTAAAGAGAGCAAGCTAATCTGAAATACTAAAGGACCAGTTCCATCCTTAACAGAATAATTGACCAATTGCATAGGTTTAGTGTACATTTATGGCTGTGTCCTCCAATTGAAAAACAGTGCGCTTAAACCTTGCCTTGTAAGTGTCAATTAAGTCATTTCTTCGCTGCAATATTAAGCATGCCAAGTCCCATAAACAACCTGACACTCTCTTGGTGCCTATATTGTGTTTGAAATTTCACACCTAAGCAGTATAATTAATCAGGCAGACATATGCATTCTTCTATGCTTAGATATAACTTAATTACAGCATATGCCTCAGAAGTCAGAACTTATATGGGTATGCAACTGATGCAGCAAATTGCTTAAATTAGCCAGGCTGGTTGACCGTGACTGATGAAACACGAATATGCCAGGAACCCCCAATGTTTAAGAGGATTCATCTAGAAAAGTTACCCGCAAAACAGCTTGGTGTAGGTTCAGCAGGGCTTCCCACACCTAATCCGCCACAATGAAAGTAAATAAAAGGTTCTATCATATTCTTTCATAAGGAAACCTAATTTCTCAAGTCCTCTCTCCATGGCATTCCATTCTTGGAACACCTTACTCTAGTGGCTTCAATTTGAAGAAAAGAAAGGAAAAAATAAAACCTTTGTTCTTAGGTTCCAGTAAGGGTCAAGCTTCATTTTTCTTTTTCTTTTTTTTGTGAAGATAGTGTCAAGTTTCAAAAAGCAATATAAGTTAAAATATATTATTGTGGTTGTAAAATTCAGTTTCAATTTTACTTTTCAACTTCACCTCTGCGAGGACTTATCCTCTCAATCTTCTTTATTATGGAACAGGCACTGATTCGTCTCCAAGTCATACTATGAAAAATCGTTATATCCAGCCACTGAACCCGGAATCTCATGTTTGATATTAGCTTTGCAAATTTAAAAAGGGTTTTCTTGAAGATAACTTTCAAGTGTATAATTTTTATCAACATACTGCTGAGTGCACGAACAAAGAATGTGTATCCGTGGTTGCTAATTTGGCTACAGGCTTAATACATATAGAAGAACCTGTTCTTGACGAAAAAAGTTAATTAGACACCTTAAATTTTTGAAAAAATCACATGAACACTTAAACTTGCTTATTTTTATTATTTCTGAACACCTTTAACTAACGTGACGCTGATGTGGCTGTAATTCTTACAACTCGAGTGTCTCATCACGTCAGCTCCATGTCAACTAAATGTGTTTAGAAGTAACAAAATACCCAAGTGTCTAAACGATTTTTCTTGACAAATACCAAGTTTACAAATGTATTAAGCCTTGTTCTACCAATCAATTAGATTTACAGGAGTACCATCGTTCCTAGCTCCAAGTAAACAAGCATGAGCTAAGTCAGCAAGGCAGCTTAGCACACAAACAGTGAAACTAAGAAGATTCTAATACATACAAAGGCCAACAGTAAGAGTGTTAGTGATGCAACAAAAACACCACGAATAAACGAAACACACATATGGCTTCTCTAGAAGTAATCCCCGTGTGGACAAGAACAGCTTGAACTTGTCGTTTTTTGTTTTTCCAGAATTGTGATTGATTTTCCACCAAATTCCAAAATAAAACAAAAAATATTCTACAGAATCATCATGCATTTATTGAATTTCACCAAAATTAACAAAATTGCTTTTAAAACCCTTATTCCCACAAGAAATCTGAACTAAAATTTTGGAAATTTACCTGCAGAAGATGAAGAAGAAGCTTTCAAATAGAGATGGGTATGATATATAGTGTTCTTGTGGAGAGGGAATGAGAAGGAAGCTTTGTGTAATGGTAATTTACATGGAAAATTGATTCTGGAATTTGAATTCCAGGGAGCAGACAGCATTGGTGTAGAAGAAATTGTCCCGAGCATTTTCATATTTTTCCTGAGATTCCAAGAATGAGACTAAAATGAACAAAGAATTCTGAAATTCTCCTTTTATTTTGGCCAATCATGTGCTTTGTTGAGCTGTCTGCAATCTGCATTAAACTCTTTTTAAAAAGAAAAAAAGAGCGGTAAACTTCTTCAATTAGATTCCTCAAATAACATTGGTCATGTTAATAATCCATTAATGAATTATTTAAGATTATATTTTATTAAACAACTTATCTCTTTTAAAATATTTATCCTTTCCAGAAAGTTTTTTATATAATACTGTCCATTTTATAAAAATAATATAATGTTTACTTTTTTTCAACTCTACACTTAGCATTAATTATTAGTAATCATAATTCTCAAAGTGTAATAAATTTTCAAATTCTATTTCAAATTGGTGAAATTCTTGTATAGATCTATCCGAGTTTATATAACACCAAACTAATAAAAGAAATTTTCTTATTGATTTCGTCTATACAGATTCGGTGCATATAAAAAATTCTCTTCAAATTGATATTGGATTAATAATATTTTTCTTAATTTTAGTGCTAAACCAAAAGAACCAAACATTTGGAGATGGAAGGAGTATAAGATTTGGGGAAAAGGTAAACTTCCGAACTAGCATGTTCAAACTAATTAAAATGCCTTCTTACCCTCCTTGCAAATTGGCTCCAAATTTTTTCTAATTTTTTTTTCCTCCAAATATCTCTCATTAAATACTTCTCATTCATTTATTTACTATTAGTAACACAAATCACAATAGAAAGCGTATAGAGATTCTAAATTTATTGAATTTCTTATAATAAGTTCTGAAACTATTTTCTCTATTAAATCCCTAAAATATCAATTTTAATTACCTTCAAATTTTTTTATAGAAAGTTTCAAAACTAAGACTTTTGCAGAAAACCAATCTCATTTGCCACTTAAGCAAATGCCCTCTTTAAAACATCACACATGGCGGTGGAGTAATCTGATTTGGAAAAAGAAAAAAAAAAAAGGTGAAAATGACATGCTTGAAGTTGAATCTCAAATACAAAATTGGGATGTGGCTAATATGGTAAAAGAATTTTGGGAATGATGTGAAGATCCGTAGGCTCAAACTGATTAGGCTTGAGGCTTAGAACTCTATTTGTTTTGGCCCATTAACAATCAAATAACTCCCTGTAATGGGGATGATATCCGTATTCATTCAATTTTCTTCTACCACTTTACCCATGACTGACTAAAATATTAAATAAAAAAAACACACACGCACTACAAAAATAAAAATTCAAATAATTACAAAGAAAATTTTGTATCTCAATGGCAAAGTTTCAAATATCATTCATATAAATCTGTTTGGCTGCTGGGAAAATGTTAGAAAAACTTATAAATTAAAAACTAAATTGCTATTGAGTAATGGGTCTGATTAGTAGTAAATTTATGCTGCTGTCAATGATCATCCAGATTTCAGCTTTTACAATGTTTTCACTGTGGCGGTTATCATTTAACTCGAATGTAGCTTACCAATTCCTTTCATCCTTCCAAATTTGAGTTTTTTGGATTTTTGGATTTTTTCTCTCTCTGTATCCATAATATCTCCTTAACTCTCTTGTTTTGCTTGTACAGATCTTTGAATTGGTTCTATATGCAGGCACAGGCTGAATCTCGATGATGGGCTACTTCCTGCTCAAGGAACTAAAATGCATGATGTTCTATTTTTATTGAATACTATCCTCCAGCTAGTTACTGGGTGAAGAGTAATCTTCGTTTATACATTTTGTTTTTCCTCCTCAATCTCATTAACTTTTTCTGATTTTGAAATTGAAACTTGTTTACTATCACTTGGTCGTGATATTGATTGGGATACTGATTCTTTGTCAATAATTTTTGTTTAGATTCGCTGCTCAAGGGCTGTACAAAAAGAAAATGAGGTAATCTTCAGGTTACTTACTTCTAAATAATTGTTAGATACTGTTTGGTTGTGAATTTTTAAGAGGTTTCAGGATGAGCTTAGGTAGGAACAATTTCCATATAATCATTTTTGATATTGGGCAATTTTGTATTGAGGGCTTAGGAGACAGAAATTAATGAAATATTAGAGAGAAACTTCTCAAATGGGTGAAATTATACAATTTGGGAAGATTATCATCCCGCATTCGAACCAGTGTCTCAGAAAGGATTTTTGGTATTGGGAAATAGATGTTTAAGATTTGAGTGGAAATCGTGGAAAAAAAAAATTTCGGAGAATAATCCAATGTAATCAAAGAAATTTGACTATCTATTATCGAACTCCAACTGAAATTGTTTTTCTTCCATGAATTATGAGGCTATTCCTCATTTTCAGTAGGAATTTTCTAGGCCTGAAATCTTGTGCTTATAATTCAGATTTTGCTTTTGATGCCAATGCTTTTTTCTGCTATATTTTTAGAGATAATTCATTCTACAAATATTGACTAGTAACACTGGAGAAAAAGGTTAGATGTTATTTCTAGGAATTAATATTTCTTGTTTTCTGGATATGAGTATTAATATTCTTAGGTCTTACAGCTACTTGGCTGGAGTACTTGTTCTGAAATTGTTATGGGGGAAAGGCACTTGAGAATTGACATCCTTTTAACTTTGCTGACATTTTGTACTGGAATCCAAACATTGAAGTCTACCAGTTCCATTGAGTCATTGACACACTAGTAACATCTTCAAAGGTTAGTCATTGACGCAATAGTAACACTGCTAGAAAATTTAAAAAAAAAATTGCAATAGAAGAAAGTAGAAGCAGAATACAGAAAAGATTGAAGCTACTCATTTTATTCAATTCAAGTTGAACATATTTATTGCATCAGTCATATCTAAGGCGTCACCTTTACATAATTCTGCTTAACCAGCGGAAAAGAAAAAAAATGTATAACATGAATAAAACTTTATGAAACTACACTTTGCTCTTCAAACTGTGCAATTTCCTCAGTAAAACCCTTTTTCGGGTTCATTTAAAGCAATAGCATTGATGAATTTCAGTTGTTATATTCCCTAATTGTTAAAAATAATTACAAAATATGTGAGAGCTGATTTGGTTTCGGAAATTGACATCTGAGGACAATAATGGTTCTAAGGATGCATATAGAGCTTGCTCTTGTGTCATATTTGATGGAACTGAACCATAAACTTGTTCTGTGATCAAATTCGGAGGAGAGAAGCTAGGCGTACATATCATAATTGCTGGTGCTGAGATAGTAGAATCAATTTCTTGTGATGGTTGAGAAAGATGTAGCACAGAAGAATTTGAGTTGTTGTCTTTCATGGGAACAAGCAAATTCGCATATAATGCATTGACTTTATCTTCAAGGGTTGCCTTGCTTTCAGAATCAATATCTGAAAATAGTGATGTTATGTATATATCTTGAGGAAGGTCTGGTATGATATCTGATGAAGCCCAGATGTCAGAATTTGCTGTTTCCAGTGAAGCTGGAATATAAGGTTCTGAATCAATTTCTTGTGCTGGAAGAGAAAGATGCAGCATAGATGAATTTGTGTTGTTATCTTCCATCGGAGCCAACAAATTTGCAGATAATACGTCGACTTCATCTTCAAGGGCTGCTCCAATTTCAGAATCAATATCTGAAAATAGTGATGTTATGTATAAATCTTGAGGAAGGCCTCGTATAATATCTGATGGATCCCAGATGCTGGAATTTGCTGTTTCCAGTGAAGCTGCAATATCAGGTTCTAATGCTTGTTGTGAATTCAGATTTGAATGAGGAAAGGGAGGGGTTGGCATGATATATGACGGAGCTAGAAGAGTAGAACTCGGTTCTTCTGGTGAACCTGAAAATCCATATTCATCAGGAAATAGCACAGCACGGGAGTCTTCAAGGTTTTCTCCACTGTCAATTTCTGTGTTGCTGTTGCAGGTAATTCTTATCCTCTTCGCATTTTGATCTTCTGCGTCATCACCTGCTACTGAACTTTTTTTAGGGTTTTCCAGATGTGGGATGACGTTTAAAGCCCTAGACTTTCCATTCTCCTCTTGCTTCTCTTTATCTTTTGCATATTTGTTGCAGATTTTACAGAGAACATAGCTATTCACCCCTTCATCGCCTAGTGAAAACTCCTGCATTAGCCATCGTCCATGACTGTTTGATGAAACATTGCCCCGTTTCCTTTTGATCTCAAATACAAAATCTTTCTTGACCCTTAAACCCTTATCAATATTCCTGAATACCTTCTTACTTTGACTCATCCAATTTCCGTAACCAGCAGTCCTCATAATTCTAGCGTTACTGTCTTTCTTCTTCTTCAACTTAGTAAATACATAAAAATACTCGCTCGAATTCTGGTTGAAGAGATCCCATGGATTCTTGTCCCCATAGAGATCGCAATCTGTAAATGTATAAGGAGGCAATTGCTCTCCGTTCAGCTTTCTTTCAAGATAATAAAAGAGTTCCTCCTCTGTAGGTCTAAAACGAAACCCACATGGATAAGGATAATCGCAGTCTGCCATTTTCTCCTTTTTTCTTTCTTTCGCTCAGATGCTAAACCAAATTCTCCCTGAATTCTGATGGTAGATAGTCTTTGACTGAGTCTAAGTTATTTTTGCAGCTTTGCTGGTGGTAGATTATAGTCTTTGACTGAGTCTAGGCTCTGTTACTTCACAAGCCAAATCCCAATTAATATACTAACCGCCAATTTTTTTAAAATGGCGCGCCAATCAACGGTCATATTTGACTCTCTATGTTGGTCTGTTTAGAAACAACGGTCACTATTAACGGCAACCTAAATTAGCGCCAAAAAGAATACCCAAAATAAAAAAAAGGCCAACTTTCTTGTTCTCCGCATCTTTCTCTTCCGCCATAAAAATTACAGAGCTCCCTTCACTGTCTGCGCTTCTTGTAGCGCCAAGGAGAAAGAAAAAAAAAACACCACAAGATGGATGATAGATCTCGGAGTTTTAGTTCTCGGCGTCCTTTCTTTCCATTAAAGAGGCGAAGCTACTGTCTTTGTCCGCCACAGGAATGACTCCTGGAAAGCGGAATCGCTCTGGTTTGTCTGTTTTAATTAAGAATGGCGAGAGGAGACCTCTCGCCAGAATGCTTATGATGACTCCTTCGAGTCTTCTAGCTTTAGCAGTTCTTTCTGACAATCAATCTGCGTATATGTAATTCCAGCCCCCTGATTGGATTGAAAAGAACAGCTGAAATCATTTGGGATCCCGCAAGGAGGAAAAGACTACAGAGTCTGATTTGAGAGAAATCGACCTCTATTCCTTTCCAGTAAGTTTGATTTTTTACAATTATTTTTTGTTTTCAATTGGGTTGCTGAGTTTATGGGTGGAATCTAGAACCTTTTAAAGCATGAGGGAAAACCGAATTATCCTCAATGGCGAAATTCAGAGGGAGTATTCGTTTTTTTTTTTTTATTAACTTGCTTAATGGTGCAATGTGAATTTGAGTGAATGATGGAATATTTCAACCGCAGCATAATTCATAAAACAGCATTTTCAAAAAACCACTCAACCCGAAAGTTCAAGTTTAGAGTCAAGGACACTAAAATAGTTCTATATCATAGTTGATTTTTTTTCTACATCTAGCAAAGTAAAAATATTTTAGGTCTTAGTATATTTGATAATTAAGTATATATTCATCCCTCCCTACTGAAGCAAATATTCTGGATTGGGCTCCAAATGGAGGACCATCATTGATCTCGTAGTATGGTTGTTTTCAATAATGTATGTGACAGCAGCACAACTAAATAAGATGGTGCTGCATTTTTTATTGTTAGTTTCAGATATTATCCGTATGCTGTCATTATACATATGGTTGTATAATATGCTATATTGTATTGTAAACTTTGTTTATGAAAGGCTAAATGAATCCAGTTGCTTGCCCTGAATTCTCTGAATATTCTATTAGTGTATGTTACCATTCATGAGGTAGGTTCACTTGTGCCATTAATTTAATTATCTTCATTTCAGCAATTTATTCTCTACTTATCTCAAATTCTCTTCTTTCTATGCTAAGATCATATTTTTGTTTCTCCCTGGCAAAGCAATGTAGAAGCTTTCTGCATTCAGATACTCTCTAATATGCTTAGACTTGCTATACTTCTCGCGTGGGCATCATAATTTTGTCTTGTACCATTGCTTGCAACAACAATACACTATTATCTCTTTCTTTCTGATCAGCATTCATCAAGTGCAATGTTCTAATTATCAGAACATGACCATCGTGATGGAAAAGATTCTAACTTCTAACTGGTGTGAAGTGCAACTGTTGGTTTGATAATCACAAAGTTTGTCATGTCCCTAATATGCATTTGCTTTTCCTAACATACATCATTCATGCTTTTCTTCCTGCTGGAGAAAGAAAGAGACAAAATCATTTTTTATTTTTTCACAGCGAAATGGTAAGTTGGCATTTTTCTTAATACAATGCGCCAATGGGAAAGCCTTGCTTGTGGGTTGTATTAACAAGGGAAAAGTGTTAGGTTCAAGCATATGCATGCATAAAGATCTATTGATACTATCTTAAATTTGCTTATTGGTATCACTAACTTTTTTGCATATACCCCTGTCTGGTCTTCTACTCAAGTCATTGTTGCATTTGTTTGACCCTTATATTATGGGAGAAACACTGTAGATTTCATCCAGCTTAAAGCGTCTCTTAAAGCAACGGCCTCCGCAATACTTGGTCGAGGAAGGTCTGGAAAGTGGCCTGAAATGGCACTGATAAATTCACCAGCATCATTGCGTAAGGTAGCTGTAGAACCCAATTGGTTTTCTGTATCAAAAATCGACGCATCAGCATTGCATTTGACACGGCAAGGAGCTCGGTAGCACCATCTGGCAATCGTTATTCTGAGGCTGGAGAGGGATTGAAGCTATTCATCTGTGATTTTGCTTCTTTCTATTCCTGCAAAATTAATTCCTTACAAATATAAAATAAAATGGAGAAAACAAAGTTGGAGAGTTTAATTCAAATAAAATATTTGAAGAGTTTCATAATTAAAATTAGAAATTTTAATTTAAATAAATAAAAATTCAAGGGTTCTGTAAACACAACACGCATAGTTTTAAGGACTGAAATATGAATTTTACATCAAGACATATGTATTTTCAATTCGCCTAATATACCTTCTTTTCCAATACTAATCACTTTTTTTATTTTACTTTCATGTATTCATTTTTTCATTAATTCTAATTTTTGTGTAATTAGTTTCTTAAAATTTTAATTTTTGTTATTCTTCCACTATATCATAAAAAGTTATGTAAGTTAACATTTTAAAAGATTAATTGTCTTTAAAAAGGTAAATATAAAGGATAATGGAGATAAAGAAACTAAGTTTAAGAGAAAAAAATGGCAAGTGCACAAGTCCACGGTTGATTTAAGCCATATCAATTTCTCTAGAAGTTGCACTTCCGCTGAATGTTGGCTGGGGCCTTTCGTTTCTTCTAACTATTACTTGGTCACATGTTACATGAATGAAACGCAATTTCCATTTTCCACTGCCTGTCAAAAAAGGATTTCACCTTCTATCAAGAAAAAAAAAAAAATCGTACCTTGTAATTTAGGAAATCTGTTATTTTTGTAAGTTTTTTAATATTTTTTTTTTCTTTGTGATAAGGAGAAGCCCGTCATCAAAATTCATAAATCCTAATGGTTAGCCGTGACATTTGACAATTAAAAAATTTTGAATTCGAGATCTAATAATAAGTTTTGAAGAATTAGAAAATTTCATAAAGCTTTAATTCTGCATTTTATTTTAATTTTATTAAAAGTTGAAGGGTTTAATATAGACCATCAAAATTTAAAAGATTTATATAAATAATTAAAACTAAAAGTGAGCTTAATTGACAAAACACACGAGTGATTAGACAAAATATTTACGTACCCGCTTTGAAATAATAAAAAAATTAACGTTTTACTATGCCTGAATCCAAAATAGATAGCTAAAAAAAAAAAAAAATCAATGAACTGGTCCAGCAGCTCCAGCCATGGTTGTGCTAATTAGAAAATATCATATAGTTCAATTAGTAGAATCATGCCCTGTCACTAATGCAGGAAGATGCTTATTGATAAAATACAATGAAAAATATTTTTTTCAACATAATCATGTAAAAGTGAGAACCAATTTGCTAAATGCAATCAGCTGTTACAGTATCCCACTTAATACTTGAGAATACATCAGTTGGTGCAAGAAGCGCAAACTGTACACTAATTAACAAATTCACTAGAAGAATTCAAACAGATGATTAAAATCACAAAGAATCAATTTCAAGTTTTTTCTTCATTTTCATTTTTTTTCCTGTTCTTCCTTCTATCATACAAGAAGGAAGACAAGTCACAAGTAACATATTTTCAACAGTTAGATTGCAGTTCTTCCTGCAGTTCCAATGTTCCACCCTCTTTCCTTTTCCCTTTGAATCCGGTTCTGCTGAGCATCCTTCAATCCTGCCCTTCTACCATTGCCCAGCAAAACCCTGTGAGCCATTCTCCCTCGGCTTCCAATAGAGACTCTAACCTTCTCCATCCCAACATTTATACCTCCTTTCCTTAGCTGCTGCTGCACAGGTGATTTCATCTGCATTCTCTTTTGCACGCTTCGTCTCAGTATGCTGCTTAGCTTTTTGGCTCCGATTTTTATTTCTTTGGGACTTTTGCAATGTGTTTGCTCCGACAAGCAGTTTTTTTCTGACTCTTCTGTGTCTTCCTCTTTTATATTAGCATTGCATGATGATAATGGTAGTAATGGCGGCGGCGGTGGTAGCTGTGTTAAAAGTGGTACACTTGGGAGAGGAATGAGAGAAGTGCGCCTTGGAGCTGGTGGCACTGCTACTATCCGTTGTGCTGTTGTGCAAATTGAGGCTCTGCCAGTTCTCTTTGGCAATCTTGACTGTTCAGCCATCTCAGGGTTGTTTTCTTTTTCCGTAGGATCTATGGACTTGATGCTATTTATTGGAAGGAGGGGAAATGTAGGCTTGGAGCTGTTCTCCATGAGTGGTTCGCTGGAATTATTTACTTGCTCTTTCACCATTGCAGTAATTGCAATTTCAGTAACACTCTTGTTACCTAATAATCTATTTGTAAGTGGTGGTCTTGGTGGTGCACTATTTTGCTCATCTTGTTTCATTTCCCGCTGTTGCTGCTGCTCAGCTATTTTTGAGTCCACATGCTGTCGTGCTAGCTTCCTTTCGATTAGCAGTTGTGATTCTAGCTCCTTTATCTGCAAAACCAACCAGATTGAAAAATATACTTAGAGATGTGAGTCATCACAGGGAATTACAAAATTGTCGAGTACTTTGTTAAGCCAAATTGGCTATAGGCTATAAATTTGGTGTGTTACCTTTTCTTGCAGGTTCTTATTTCTAAAGTCTTTTTCTTTTATCTTAAAGTCCAACCCATGGATTGTTTCCTCCATCTTCTTGATCTGTATATCTTTGCTCTTCAAGTCTTGTTTTGATTTTTCAGCCTTGGAAGCACAATAATCAAAGCTTTTCATAAACAACATAACTTTTAACAAAAAAATTAAATCATTAAAAAATGGAAATATAATAATCAATTGTACCATTTGTTTGTATCTCAGAAGTTCAGCATTATCCAACTGCCTTTTTGCAGGACCCAACTCTATTCCTCTAACTCTGCTTGCAAAGTTCAGCGAGCATAGGGTCTCACCCAGGTCATTCTCGTTGGGACTAATCTGTACAAACATGAGTGTCTTTGAATCTCCTCCTAACAAATATAGATACATTTATTAGGCTTCTTATTTTCATTCCGCACAGAGCTAAAAAATGGAACAAAAAAAAAAACTTGGCAGCAATTGGAAACTAGAACAATCATTGTGCTAGTCCTTGTTTTTTCCAGCTTTCAAAATTGTGGACTGAAACGTACCTAGGGAATCTTGAAGCAGGTGGGTGAGCTTGGAATTCCTACACAGTGAGGGAACATGTTACAAAAAATTTCAAACTGAAGGTGCATATTGGTTTGTTAATTTGCAGATATATAGTAGCAGGAACAGCAAATAGAGAGAAACTACCAGACTCTAAATAACAACCTGAATGGGATGTGAGGACTTTTTGTTGCAAGAGCAGATATAACATCACCAAGTGCAGACAGGGATCTATTGATATTTTGAGTTTCCTTAAGTCGCTCCCCTTGGACTTCTGTCTTTGCTACTCGTTCACTTCCTGCTAGATCAACCAACCATAACTTGCTCTTCGTACATTCCCCATTTAATAAATTCTCTCCTTTCACCATCACGCAGTGTATACTGTATAAAGAAAGAACCACACAGTAGCCTTTAGCCCAACTTCTAACATATATTACATAAACAAATTTCAGTGCACTTGAAATTAAAATGTGATTCGTGTACCAGTGGGACCGGCTGCTATGCTCATTGGCATTGGTTGAACCAACTGCTCTTGCATTACTTCCACTTTGCATAACTTCCCAGGCCTCACTTATGTCGTTCACATGTGCTTCAACCAACCCCGGGACATGATGTACTCCTTCACCCAGTTGCCTTATTTCCAACCTACCGTATGATTAAAAGATTTAGACCATGATAGCTTTTGAAGATAATTTTCCAGATTTGAGAATATATATATATATATATATATATATATATATAAGAAAACAAAAATATAGCTTTTAGAAATGTGTATAGAGTGACTATTGTTTTTCCATTTTTTTCCAATTTACAAGAGATTCTGGAAAGCTTTAGCAGTTCTCCAAGATTTCCAAGGCATTGCATGTGATGTCAATGTCCAAGTAATTTACATTGACAACGGAGGAACAAATAAATTGGCTGCTAATTCATGCAATTTGTTCTGTCTTAATTAATTAAATCATCTATGAATTTTAATAGCATAATGGCATGTTATAATGGTTTTGGAAAAGAATCCTCAATTGAGGAAAAATGATCTAGAAAATGACAAGAATGACCAATCTTACCTCTTCACAGGTACTCCTGGCTGACTACATGAGCCCAGCAAATCTCGTATTTGCTCATTATATACTTCTAGAACACTCACAGATATATCATATCGAAATAACTTATTGCGCTCCTTAATTATGCTAAACATCTCTTCAAGAATTCTAAAGTTTACTCCACGAGCTTCTTCTGTACCCTCCATAGTAAAAGTTTTCCCTGTTCCAGTTTGTCCGTAGGCAAATATGCATACATTGTACCCATCCAAAACAGAGGTTGCAAATGGCACAGTGTCTTCAAAAACATTGACTGGATAAAAATAAAATAAAAATAAACAAACAAACAACTTATTGAAGCATTATTTAAAGTTACTACTGAACTTCACACATAATTAGAATAGAGTTTTACTGAAACATTTGCCAAACCATCCTTCATATTGAGTTGTAATTACCTTGCTCTGCTTGAGGGGTAAAAACAGCATCGAACTTGAAGGCTTTTCTGGGAAGCCCATTTGAAATTACTGTGAGCTCACCATCTTTTGCAGATTCAAAATCAATAGCCATTGCAGCTCCCAATGCAACTTCTTCAGCATTTAAAGGCCTACATCGGCAAAAGACCTTTATGTTTCCTGGGAGTGAGCATCAGTATTCAGAACCCTCTTTAACTGAGTTTCCAAATCTTAGATATCAAAGCAAGTAGACAGCTACCTTTCAGTTCCAAAACCTTGTTATAAAGTTCCTTCCGCTCCTTTGCCCCTTCAATATATTTAGTCTTGAAATCTTCATGCAAATCTACTTGCTGCTTCACTATCAGACAATAACCAATTGATTAAGAAGCCACAGAAGTAACCCGTCAATACTTATAATCAGAAATTAAAGCACAATTGGTAATGTTAACATACATGTGGACTGAATGGTGGACCTCATTTCATCCATATCTGCAAGGCACTTCTTATATTCCAGTGCCACCTCTGATAGCTTTATGCGCTCCATTTTCATTATCTACAAAATGAAACTCTTGAAATTAACATAATTCCTTATCAAGTCAATTATTAGTACATCACTAGTCATAATTTTTGCACCTTCAATTTTCTAGTCATGTCTCTCAATGATGAAAACCACCTGCTCTTCTCTTTGACTTGTCCCTCAACGGCAAATGCTACAGATAAACTGCTATCAGTATAATAATTAAATAGTAGTAGTTATAGTAGTAGTAATAACAATTGAACTTGTTACTACAGCAAAAATGAAATTTCCATACCCAAAGATCCAACATGCATAGACTTGCGCATGAGCTCATTCTGGAGTTCTTTTAAAGACTTCCAAGCGTCTTGGCATTCTCTATTCTTAAGTTGGTTTTCCCTCTTGAGCTCCTCCAACTCCCTTCTCATCTCTGTTAGTTCTGTATTCTGAATCTCAACATATCTAAGTAGATTCTGGTAATCTTCTTTCACCCCATGTTCACCATTATCTTTCTAGTTCACCATATTTGTTTAAGAGGAAAAAGAAAAATGAAATTCGGTCAATATTTTGTTTTCTCTAGGATCATAAATTTAAGTTAAAAGTAGGATTAAGAGAATACTGTTGTTAAGTTGCATCGTGCCACTTGAGATATTCGCATGAGATTCAATGATTGAGCTTCTCCATCATCTAATGTTTGAAATTTGATAAAGCTTGTTTAAGTTCTAACTCAAAACATATAAAAAGACGTAAATTAAGACAAAAATTTTTTGGGGGGATTTGAACTTACAAGCAGAAGAATCTTTAGTTATGGAAACGCCAGAAACAATTGGGGTTCCAATTACTCCTTCAAACCTAATGGTTAAGCCCTCTTCACCATCAACACAAGTCTTAAGGTCAGATATAACCAGAGGGTTATTCGCACCTACTTGAGCATATATATCTAGACCAGAGACAACCTACAAGAGTGATCAAACAACAGAATAAGGTTAATTCACAGACAGTTCTCTACAAATAGTTCCATTTCGCTTCTGCATCAGGAAATCTCACCTTATTATCTTGTAGGAAAACATTAAACGCTCTCATCCCAGGAGGGCCATCTGTGAAAACAATTTCAGCAAAATGCAGGGTAACAGAATAATTCCCTGGCTCCAATGCCGGAAAACAGTAGGAAAAGTTCCCAAAACGAGCCGTTTGGTACAGGGAAAGATCATCTTCCTGTCCATCTCCAATTTTAGCGTTAGTCTTTACATGATCACCACCTGTAAAACAAGAGTCCTCCAAAAACTTCACACCCCCCAAAACAGCAGCCCTATTGGTGGTTCCTGCATTAATGCTTATACCAAGAAGGGGAATTTCAGGGAATTTCCCTTCATTTTCTGGCTCTGGATGAAGCTCCAAGGAAGATTCAGGAGATAAATCTTTGCCAAACGTTTGGCATACTGTAGAAAACTTCACAGACGGTGTCTTCCTTGTATCATTGTGATTGGTAGCCTTGATACCATCCTCTAGAGATAGCTCAAAAGAGGAAGTCAACTTGTTTCTCTCCAAAAAATCAGTAGAATTCAAACATTTAGTTGTTGGTATCTCAGACGAACCAGCGCAAATGACAAGATCGGGAGATGTTAAAGAAAAACCCAACAAGGACCGATCTAAGATACATTATAAAAATTCAATGATATCTGGTTATTGAAGGTTAATTTAAATTGTAAAAGAGTTGAAATTACAGATATTATACCATCAATAGCATCATTGGAAGCTGGATCTTGTGTATCAACTACTTCCAATCTTTGATTTGCTTGCCAAGATACATCTACAAGATGAAAATGCGTATTAGTGCACCCACACACACTTCAGGAGAGGAAAATCTAAGCCCAAAAAAAAAGAAAAAAAGATACCGTTATCTGGGTAGGAAGAAGAATCTTGATCCGCCATGGATGTCAAAGTCGAAGAGCTTGGTGATGTGGGTTGGGTATCTGTCAAGAACAAAGTATAGTTAATACACAGAGAGAGAAGGAGAAATTAGAGAAGATGGAGGAGGTGAAGGGATATAATTACAATGAATGATGGTTTGCTGGTGTTGATGACAATTGAATGAATTATGAGGGAGAAGAAGTGGGTCATCACAGTGATTAAGATTATTATCAGCATACTTATCACCTTCCATTACTGATTTGTACATTGAGAAGAAGAAGAAGAAGAGTGGGTTCTCAATATAGTAATTGGAAAGGATAATAGAATGAAAAGAATTAAGTATAGATTTGATTCCGCAAAGGCAAAAAAGGAAAGAAAACCATAAACATTCAATCTGAGTAATGAAATTGAAATGTGAGGGAAAGGCAAAAGCTGACCGTTTGTTCTCATTTGAATTTTGAAATTAGTTAACCGGTCACACGCCCTCTTTTGCTAGACCGCTCACCTTATACTTGTGAATGCTCTATCCTTTTTTTTTCTCCTATTTAAGAAAATAAAAGGCAAAAACCACTTTTTGACCCCTATACTTTTCACTTTTTTCAATTAAGTTTTTGTATTTTTGTATTATGTAATCCTTGATTTTTTTTTTATTGAATCCTATCTTATTTGCTATTATCAAGTCCCCATATTTTTATTTTTTTTTATTGAATTTTTTTTAATAATAAAGTAGTTACATTTGTGTTCTACAAGCTATTAAGAGGTTAAATATTGAAACTAGTAATAACATGTCATAAGAATTTTAATTTTTTTTTTGTTATACATGTTGAAATTGAGTGGCTTTTATGTTACATATTAAAATTAAAGAATATTTATATGATTAATGATAAGTTGAGAAACTATTAAACTATTACAATAAAATTTTGATGAGAAATGCAGCCTTTTCTATTACTTTTTTTCATCGTTTCAATGACACGTACCCATTTTTAATATTTATCCACTTGAAAAAAAATAGAAATACCTGTCACTTAAAAAAAAAAAGAATGTAATAAGAAGAATGTTGCTATCACTCTTCAATGTTGAATTGTGACAACATCATCATCAAATTTCATTTCCTTCTCTTTCAGTTATTACCTCCAAAAGAATTTTAGCAAGTGACAAGTTTTGGAAGCTTCATTATCATTGACACATTATGATGCTGAGAAGAAACAAGCAGTATGCTGACGAAATTTAAAAAGAATCCCGAATCAGATCTACGAAATTTCTTGTAACCAGTGATAAATTTGGAGAGACTTGGCAAAGTTGTTCTCAGACTGCCATGCACACCAAGCAAGCATGCTTAAAGTTCAAGACTTTTAAGTAACAAACTGAAATTTGAAAATATTTAAGTTTTTTTTCCCCATTCTTTGTTTGCTCTTATTTCAAAATAACATTTTATTATATTGGAAGAAAATTTTGGTATAACATTTATCAAAAGATGCACCCAATTGACAGCATCATTTTAATAATTATGTTTTTTTTTTTTTTTTGACAAAAGGGTGAGCAAAGCTCAGAACACAGAACTATCTGAAATAATTATGTTACCTTCTTTGAATGACATTACAAAATACTTTTTGGACGCATAATTTTGAGGAACTTTCCTTGGTGATTGTCCCTTTACATAAATGAAGCTTAGATATGATGTAATAAACATATATACAAACAAAATGTAGCATACAACACGGGACAAAAAATCACGGCAAAGCTCGAGATCCTATAGCACCTGGCAACTTGAAATAAATTGCATGCCAGGGCAATCCATATATGCATTTCTCCTGCTCAGCAATGTCCAAGCACTGATTTGCTTGGGCCACCCACTGTTAGAACCAGTAGCTTTGATTCCATCAGAAAATGCATGTTCCCTAATTTCAAAACCGCATCTTCTTCTACAAGTTAATTCCTGCTTCTTCCAGAGCAGCTGCCATTGAAGCCGATGCCTCTTCAAGAGTTCGCTTCTTCTCAACTGTTTTGAAGGCCTCAACAATATCTCCTTCCTCCCAATCATCATAGTCTTCCATCCCAATACCACATTCCAGTCCAGCATTCACCTGCCAGAAATTAAATGTATTTCATGGTAAAATACAAAGCGATAGTACAATAATGTTCGTTAACTAATTTCCAGCTCTGTGGTAGAATCAGTAAAACTATAGCTTTCATTAACATGTTTCAAGGGTAAGAACCTAAACTGGTATCAGCATTTCACACCTGATCAAAAAAATGTGGACATTAAGCACCAGTTATTAGCCTAAAGGGCCTTAAAAACTTGATGTTCATGTTACTGAGACTTAAGGAAGCTGCACCAAAAACTAGAAGAGTCATTATATAGGGTATCAAGCTAGAAGACAGTATCTTACTTTGAGTGGTAGCACTTCTTATCATATGGACGACAAAAATATACAGAAAAAAGAGAATGCACAATACTTCATAACATTAACAGTTCAAGGAGAGCGGCACATTTTAGATATCTCACATTCCAGCAATTAGACTTTACAATAGGAAGTGAATTATCCTGAGATGAAACAGTAATAGATAGATATTGGATTAACCAGTCATTGCATTAGACACCATTCCAGCCACTCGAGATTCTGAAATACTAATGGAGAATATTGGGATAGAGCTGGTCAGTACACCCTAACAGATTATCAGATATCAGTAGCATTTAGCCTTCCACTGCATCACATGCAATTGTTGAAATATGCAGGTCATGAACAGTTAAAACATGCCGCTATCTCTAGATTGTTCTGGAGTAACTCATGAAATTTCGTAGAATATGTTCATAACTCTTCATAAGTGGGTAAATATGCTGAAAAAATATTATAGAAATCCTATGACAACTCTATGAGCATCTGAATGACTTTGTTCTTGAAAACTAAGCAAACAATTCCATCTTACCATTTGCATATAGAATCATCCACCATCTTACCATTTGCATAAATTAAATGTAAACAAACATTTGAACTGAAATGTATCAAGACCAAAAACAACTAACACTAGAGCTTTGAAATACTAAAAACTCCACATTCTTTGTCATACTGTCACAAAAAAAAAAATTATATGAGCTTCAAAAGCAATACCTCTTTCACAATTTCCTTAACCCGTCTCAACGAATCAAGAACACCCGTGTGCACTATTTTTTGATTTCGAATGACCTTAATGCCACAGCCTTTCACTACTTTTCCCTCTGTTACCATGCATCCAGCAACACGACCACTGCCACTGCTAAAAACAGCCCGGACTTCCGCTGAGCCAATTGTTTCTTGTTCCTACCAGTAAACATGAAACACTCAAGTGTAAAACTTCAGTTATGGAATATTCACAGATCAAAGCAAAAACAACACTTCTTCCTTCCCTTGCCAGGAAGATTCATGGTTTACATCCATGTGGTCTACGATAATAATCACTACAATTTACCCACAGGAGAATGAATTCAGTGAAACTAGAAGCATATAATATCTATGAGAAAGAATTCAGTGCATAAAGCTTCAAGGATTGTATGACAGAGTTCAAAAGCATGCAGCATTCAGGAGTTGTTAAGAATAGGTTTCTATAGTTGAAATGCATGATCTCCAAATTACGTAATTTTATAACTGCACCAGGCATCATTTTCACCTTGACACTCTATTGTGGGAGTTAGAGGGTGGACGAGGTGTTGAGGAAGCAGAGCGCAAGAGAGAGAAATGTTAGCGTACAAGAGTAGCATTGAATACAAGCACACCAATAAAATGACATGCTGAAGCAAACAAGACAAGGGAGGAGGAAAAGAAAACCTAAAGAAACTAACAGCAGATTGGGTATTCCCTTGTTATATACTATCAAGCATCTATCACAAATCAGAAAATGTCAGGTAAATGGATCCTTTTTTCCCTTGTGTGCTATTAAGAGCAACCATTTTATGGATTGTTGCTTATTATAGTACTAAACCATCGAAACTTTCTGCTGCATTCCTAAGCTAAAAAAATATAGAGAATTTACTGAATTTTTTTCCTATGTTAGAGGATAGTTACATGTTTAATCCCTTTTCCCCAAAAAAAAAGGTCCTTGAAAAAAGTTTAAGCGCCTACAAAAACAAGGATAATCCATATGTTATGTGTAATTGTACATCATATGAGTTAATGATCCGACAATTTAAAGTAGACCAAGCACTGAAGCAGGTTAGCAGAGGCAACAAGCATTCACATTATCAGCACAAAGGTCATATAAAAGGCTCATTTCAATAGAGTTAATAACACAGGAAAAAAGAAATGATCTCCCTTCATCCACAACCCCTCATTCCAAAAACACCTTATAGAGACAAACAACTTTTGAATAAATTCCCATGCAACATGGGTTAAAGGGACCATAACTACTATTGAACCTATGAACTGAGTTCAATGTTGCAGAACAAGAGATAGTAGTCTTCTGAATAAATTGTTAACTACGTAGAATGTAAAAAGAGAAGAGAAATGTTGAGGATAATGGTTCTAAATTAACCTCAACAGGCTCCAGAAGTCCTTCCATTGCATTTCGTACATCATCAACAAGTTCATAGATAACCCTATATAGCCGAATCTCAACACCTTTATTGTCTGCATAGCTCTTGACAGAACCTGGTGCTTTGACATTAAATCCAAAAATGATAGCTTCACTGGCAATGGCAAGATCAACATCACTGGTGCTTAAATCCCCTGTTGCTTGCAAAAGGAACTTCAAGGTGACATTGGCTCGGGGGAGCACCTGTAAGGCTTGTCTGACCGCTTCAATAGATCCCTAGCCATAATGTAGAAGAGATTTAGTCTCAGTGAAGATAATGTACAAAACTTCTTGGTGATCAATTCAATATATTTCTATAAAACCTCTGTGCAGCAGAGCAAATATTTAAAGGCATTAGTATGATTACTAGTGAAAGTACATTTAGTCATCACTCTAAAGCTACAGATGCATTCCGCTGTTAAAATATTTCATTTTTACCTTCTAGATAGCCATCAAAAGTAAGATCTAAAAAATTTCCAATATAAATGTGCTCTCAGTTAACCCTGAGAACCAGTTATTCACTTATTTGTTGTTCAACCAGCAATATGTAGTAACCAATAGCTGGACCTAGAGAGCAAGACCACCTTGTGGAAAAGGCCAAACTGAGTTGAGCAAGCAATATATACATAACGTATGTGATGGGTTAAAAATTAGTTTTCTATCATCTCTTATAAGATCATGGATAAAGATCTAGGAAAAATATATTTTGAAGAAAAATCAGATTTTGATCTTTAAACAATGATATGCTTCTATTTAATGTGCCCCGTTGTCAACAAATATGAACTATCAACTGTATATTAGGAAAAGAATAAGTAAAATTTATAGTTCCAACTATATTAATCAAAATTTTCTTAATTTGTCAAAAAATAGCAATGAGCCAATATCTATGAGACAGAGGGAGTATTTAACACTGGTTGCCAAACTACTGTATAGAAGAGAAGGTTATTGAAAAGTCAGCAACAATTGCTGGCAACTGGTGGTGGCCAGCATCAATTAGCAATGGCAAGTGAACTAGTAGATATATGCGATAAAATTCTCATATTTGATTCTTCAGTTCATATGAATTTATATGTCTTGAAAAAATTTCTATTTTCCCAAAGAGAAATAACACTCCTTGCAATTGACTTAAACCATGTCTAGTTGGAGGATATGATTTTCTTTCATTTTCTAATTTTCTTCTTTATTTTCAGATTCCATTTCTGACATCATGATCAAAATAAGCTAGTTTTACAAAATAATAATCATGAAAATAACAATAATAATAATGATGTAACATTCAAAAAAAATATAAATCATGTCCAAATATGCACTTACATTTCTATTCTACACTACATTTATCCAATTTATTGACTTCATTATACAAATAGAACCCCACAACCACCCCAACCCTTTTATTTGAATGTTGTCAAATTTGGATATTTCACAATATGTGTGTGTACACATATATCGTTTGTGGCTCTTAAAATTTAAGGCTTACAGATTAACTTGGTATTATCATGTGTTTGGACCTCTTTTTTAGTGCCTGATCAAGATTTGAAAAGGAATCCCATTCACAACATGAGGTAAAAGCCGGTGCAGGCATTAAAGCTAACCCATCTTTCCAATTATATTTTACAACTCATGCATGCAACATGATGAACAAGAAAACATCACAAAGACTTCTTACGTTGTAAGAAATATGCATACCTGAACATCAACTTTCATTATAATATTTAGCTGGTGCAAGTTTAATCCAGACATCTTTCCTGATGAGACAGCTGATGCCAAGGAAGAAAGTGTAACCTTCCCATCCCCAGCCTTGGCTGATATACGTTCATTTCGCAATACTTCAGCACATGATTCTGCCTTTTCACGTGCAACATCAAGGGAAGGAACAACCTCAAATTCATCACCAGCAATTGGTACGTTACTCAATCCAATAACCTATTTGGAAGAACAATTGAGAACCATGGAAACAACTGCAATATTAGGCATCTATATGGTCTACATGTCTCTCAATTCTAATTTTACTATATTTTGCATGATACCAAACATAGAACCATTTTTACTAGAGACATTTACCTAGAAAAAAAAATTCACATTATCAAAAAATAGTCAAGAAAAACCTGAGAGAGATTAAATTGATAATAATAAAGAGATTCCAGTTGATTCTCAATCATAAAGGAAGAAAATGAGAGAAAACAAAAGATAGTTATATTGTTAAAAAATTCATAATCATCATATTAGCAGAGTGCATAAGTACAGTGTATAGGTAGTAGAATCTTAATACAGTTAATTTTCTCAAATCAAAGAGAGAAGTTTTGAAAATAAAAGTGAATAATTAGATTTTTAATTATCTTAATTTAGCATAATCAACACTGAGATGTTATGATTTACTGTATACAAATCAAATAATAGTAAGAGGTCCTCCTAAAAACAAACTATTACCCAACAATTACAGAGTATACAAGCAGATACATAAATAACAATATACAGAGAACAAGAAATGAACGACAAACCTGAACAGGAATAGATGGCCCAGCTTCATCAACTCGATTTCCACCATCATCGAATAAAGCCCGCACCTGACAAGAAATATAGTGTCTCCAATGAGTTCAACTTTTCAAAATTAAGCATTTAGAACATATTATGTTTTAACGTCATCTTAAAGAAAGAGTCACACCCCATGAAACCAACCTTTCCAAAGGCTTCACCACAAACTACAACATCCCCTCTTTTAAGTGTACCATTTTGTACAATAAATGTACCAACTGGTCCTTTAGATTTGTGAAGACCTGCCTCAATAACTGTACCCTTTGCATTTCTATGTGGATTAGCCTTCAACTCTTGTAACTGAAACAGTCATGCATAATGTCAGAGCACAAAGAAGGTGGATGACTTATAAACAAAAAAGATATGTGCATTTTTTTTTAGGTCAACAAGATGGATAGAACACCAGAAACCATACTAACAGTTCCTAGGATGCACCCCCTCTTTTTTTTTTTTTTTTGACAAATAGGATGCACCACTCTCACATAGGTCAAGAATAACAAACTAAGAGGACCTTAAGGAAGACCTCAAAACAAGGACAAACCATAGCCATAGCATCAGAACAGGCATCATTCTTCTTGTTCTATGTTCATACTTTAAATCCTTATGGCATTATTTCATTCATGGAAATCTTTCAGACATGATCACTTAGAATCTGATAGCATTTCTTAACAATGCTGCTTAACAGTGCTGCAGACATATAGGAAGTTTGTGGCTACAAGTACATGAGTAAAGATCTAAAAACATGCATATATTTCTTAATGTTTTTTCACTGCTCTACTCATTAAATTAAAAATGCAGTTCATATTCAAAAGTCATTACATATCCATATGGATGATTATAAGATATCATATTTAAACAATATTTCCTTCCTTTACAACTACTGGCAGCCACTAGTGGTAAACATTCCTAGTTATACTGTCTTTAAAAGAAACACAGCAGTGAGTGGGAGGGTGACTGGGGGGAGGGGAGGGGTGTGAATACAAATCTCACAACCAAATGACTACAAGGCTTCAATTACACTGTTGCATATTGCAAGAGTTTAAAAACCAATGAGTTGCTATATAAATTTAACTAACCTCAGCAACAAGAATAACAGTTTCTAACAGATCATCTATGTTTTCCCCCTTGAGAGCACTGATCTGTTAAAAGGAGATAGAAGAATACAAGCATCAGCCAAAAAAGTACATAGCCTAAATTAATGATGCAACAAACATAAAAGGGGGTTGAACAAACACCTTAACCATTGGGATGTCACCACCCCAGTCTTCTGGCATGAGACCAATCGAAGAAAGGTCTTGCATGACTCTCTCTGGATTAGCTCCATCTTTATCAATCTGAAGGCATTAAAAAAATAAAAAAAATGTCCATAAGGAATCAGAAGGCCTTTACTCCAGCACCAAGAAAACTGTATGCAGTTTCAAATGTAAGAAGCTCCATTCCGATAAGAATTGATATACCTTATTGATAGCAATTACAATTGGAACTCCAGCTGCTTTGGCATGAGCTATGGCTTCATTAGTCTGAGGACGAATCCCATCATCAGCCGCCACCACAATAACAGCAATATCTGTCACCCTTGCCCCACGAGCTCTCATAGCTCCAAATGCCTACACGAGCCGATAATACAGATATCATCTAAAGGCAAGGAGGTACAAGCATGGTACAGTTCACAGTTAAAAACACATTAGAAAAGTCATAAGTTGCTTAAACAGTGATTAATCCACACCAGATATGATGTAATAAGTTTTTTTTACCTATATCACAACAAAGAGTTAAAATTGGTAGCTTACCTCATGCCCAGGAGTATCAAGGAAAACACAAGGCTGCAACTTGCCATCAACAGGTATCAGAACTTTATATGCTCCAATTCCTTGCGTAATTCCACCAGCTTCTGAGGCAGCCACCTGTGGATGATTTGCTGCCAAGCTTTAGTTAAATGATGTGTATGTCATGCTAGAATTGACCACAAATAGTTTCAAAAGCCATTTAATCAATCTCAAGATCACATGAAAATATTTTCACTGGACTTCATTTATATCAGTGGCAAAAAATTTACAACATAATGAAGGAAAAACACCTAGAAAAGTTAGTAATTAATATTTCATCCACCTTAAATCCATGGTGAGCATTACACAGAAAGCAACTTCAAAACTAGCATTAAGAAAGCTACCACATACCTTGCTTTTACGAATGTAATCCAGTAGGGTTGTCTATCATGCAAAGGAAAAGGGAAAAGGTATTAGCAAAGTCATTTAATAATATATTTTCTTCCTCTAACATTCAAATCAAATCAAGGACCGCAAGCTCCGAGAAAATTAAGAGAGATAGAGAATGATGATGCTTCACCTTGCCATGATCTACATGGCCCATAATAGTAAGGACAGGAGGCCTATCTTCCAGTTTGTCCAGATCCTCTTCATCAAGAATTTCTTTTTTACTTGCCATTTCTTCAAATCTAACAGGATCAGGTTCTACCACCTCAACATCATACTCCTTACATACCATCTTTACCATGTCCTTATCCAAAGTTTGTACCCCATCAGGCCTAATCCCCTTTGAGTACAGATACCCAAGAATTTCACCTTCATTGATGGCCAAGTTGTAGGCCAACTCCTCAATTAACATTCCATCATCCCCAACCTCCAAAATTTCTACTTTGACAGGGGCTGCCTCTTTAGCAGCCTGAAGTCTAGCAGCCTTTCGACTAGCTTTACTCCATTTCCTCCCTTTCCTGGCTGTAGCGGCACCTGGAATAGAGACATTCAGCTCTGATGTCTCCTCATCAGGAATCTCAACATCATCATCATCAAAAATTCGTCGCCGTGGTCCTCCAGATGAAACACTTTTCTTCCTGTCTTTGAACTTTCCAGGAGCAGGGCTCTTTCCTGGTTTTGTGGGAGTCAAAACTGCCTGAGCAATTAGAGGATCAACAACTGGTTTTTTACGGGCAAATTTGTCAACTAAAATTGGTTGCCGTCCACTATTTTTTGCAGAACCCAAATCAGCTGGATCAGTAACAGGTGGCTTCTGAGTCGCTCCCACATCCTTTAAGATAACAGGTTTTTTCATCATGGGAGGAGGAGCTACAGATGGCTTAGCCTGTAATGTGGGTTGAGGTCTGATTGGTGGCTGCACAGGTCTTAAAGGAACACTAGGTTGAGATTCTAGCTTTGTCTCCTCCCATGTTTTAGGTTCTTCTTTCAGAAGATTATTATTAATCTTAGGAGCTTCCTTTACAACTTTTTGCACAGATGCCAGAGTGTCCCCTTTCCGCCATACACTCTTTAAAGTTTTAGTTTTGCGAGTAGCAACTGAACTCCCAGATTTTGCCATCCTTGAATTAGTAGCCGTGTTAGGTGGTGTCACTTTATTTACATTTATATTGTCTTTCCTACCATTACTTGAATTACCAAGTGCATCTGGTTGAGAAATTTCAAGCTTTTCAGCCTTCTCCAACACCTCGCCAAGAGACTCAATCACCTTATTCCTCTCTTGTTCAACATCATTACTAGAATTCCCAATATCCCTTGAAGGGTCTAACTCAACACCTAAAAGGGATTCACCTTTAGACGAAGATTTAAGCACAGGCTTAGGTGCAGGCTTAAGTAGGATTTCATTATCACCACCAACATTACTGCTTCCTCTAAATGAATTATCACTAGAATCAAGGGACACTGCATTACCGTGTTCGGCAATGAAATCTGTAGTAGTAACTGAATATTTACAAAAACAATGCCATCTCTTAGCAGTCCTAAGACTCCGTTTAGATAAAGAAACTCTTCGAACAAGTGAATAAGAGGACGAAGAAGAAGATGACTCTGCAGAAGTAGAAGTGGGTGCCGCCACACTCAGGCTTCCTAAGCTAATCCACTGAACCACCATTGAACCCATCCAAATTAAACAAGAAAACCCTCTGCAATTTACATCATATGTGAAGAAGAAAAATTAAAAGAAACCCTTTTACAAATTCAAGTCCATGATTGAATACAGCAATTGAAACCAAGAAATGGAAAATTTAGGACTTACCTCTCTCAACTGAGAATTGTTTGGGCAGAGAGAAAGGTTTGTGTGGATGAAAGGGAAAAAGAGATATAAGCTTTACAAATTGGTATTTGTGTGGTTGCACTCTTCCGGTCAAAATTTTCCATCTGATAAGGCTTTAAACCCCCTTCTTTTTTATCTCTATGAATTATATACATTTTCGTATCATATTTATGAGATGTTTGGCATGGAATTGAAAAAAGCATATTTAAATTTTTTAATTCAATTGAATAATTTTTAAATGTTTTTTTCAAATCTATTTTTAAACAGTTATCAAAATTTTAAAATAAATTGAAAATAAAAAAATTCAAAATATTTTTTTCTAAATGCAATATCAATTAGTAACTTAATTTTGTTTTTTTTCCTACTCCCATTTTTCTTTTTCCTTTTTCCCTTTTTATAAAAGAACAAAGGTTAATCATATAGTGAATCTTAAATTTTTGGGACAAAGAAGCAAATAATTCTTTAAGGAATAGGCTAATAAGCACATTGATTTTTTTAATAAGTTCAATTCAATTGGCTTTATTAAAATTTTGAGATATTTTATACTTTTTAAAATTAAAATTTTAGTTCAATTTACTTAATTTCATATAGTTTTGTATTTAAGAGATATTTGGAATTGTTATTAGTCGTTAAAAATATAGATTTATAATTTTTTTAATTTAATTTATTGATTTTTTTTAAATTGATTTTTTCAAATCTATTTTTAAAAAAATATATTTATTTATCTGTTTTTAAAGTATTTTTTTCAAATATAATGTCAAGTGGATCCGTAAAAGATTCAGTATGAGAAGCAATTTAAATTGAATTCTCAATATAAAGGCTATTTTTTATTTTAAAGTCCATGTAGTTTTTGGCTTATACTTTATAGGCCTATTACACTTTTATTCTAAATTTTTTATTTTTAGACCGCTAAGTATTATCCCAACTCCTTAAATTTCTATTCTTAAAAAAAAATCAATAGATTTTAATTTGTTACATTAAGTTTTTCAGATTAAATTCATAAATAATTATTATATTTTTGCATCCCTTTTTAACTATAAATAATATATGATCTTTATTTTATTTTTTAATGTTTCATATAGAATATAATAATTATTAGAGATTTAGTGCGAAAATTTTAAATTTTAAAATGTCGAAACACAAAATTTTAAGAATCTCATAATATAATTTGCTAAAAAAATATCTATGAAAAGTATAATAGTTGATTTTTTTTTTATGAAACTAATAGTTGAATTTTTTATTCTTAATGAAAATATAATATTAATAGTTGAATATTTATTGTCTATGGTATGCCTTCCTTTTTTTTTCTCCACTCGTATAATGCCCAGTAAGCAGCAACGTGACGTGTCTGAGTTTGTAACCCAAAAATTATTTTCTTTTTTTGTTTTTTTTTTTAAATTGAAAAAACAAATACATTAAACAGAATGAGAAACATCCAAGATAAGCAAAAGTCTAATGTTATTAGAGAAGTCATGCGATACAGAACGACTAGCAAAGTAATGGGATTCTTTTGTTAAAACATAAGTGAAATTTAATTTAATAAATTAAAAATTATAGAAACAAGGATAAAAAAAATTTTAATTTTTCGAATATTTATATATATTTTCGTATAAAAAATTCTATATTTATAATGATATAATAATATAAATTTTAAATTATTATAATTATTCATTTCGAATATTCATATTTGTATAATTTTTTTATTATTAATGAAACAAAATATTATATATATAGAGAAACTTTTTAGGAATTAAAAATGATATTAAAAAATATTTTAGAAGGCAATAGAGACAACCCGATTGCTCTCACCCTAAATCCGTCCTCCATCTGCTCGTCGCTTAACAAAATTCAATCTAAAATCACCATTATTAGGCTAAAGAGCTCTGCAATCCTTAACAACCTCTCCAAATTCAGAAACATCAGCTCTAGAATTTTAGAAAAAATAGCATCAAAAACTACCTTTGGCATCTAATTCCAAAATAACACAAGTTGATGGAGCGAATAACGCCGGCGGAAAGCCTCCCTAAGACTCGATGCTTCTGCCTCTCTCACCTCGCAAATACCACCAAAGCAGAAGGTTGAGCACTAACCCAAATGGTCACGTAAAACCACCATGCCTATATCAAACCACCATGTCTGTCATGAAACAAAGTTGCGTCCACATTACACTTTCCCCGCCCCTCCTGTGGTCCAGACCAACAAATATTGCAGAGTTGCTGGTGAACTTGAGCAACATATTTTTTTTGAAGATAACCAATCGCAAAAGAATTTGCTTTCTAGTAAAAACAGTCCGAGAAAGAGAAGTACTTGTCCACAATTTAGCATTTCTCTGCTGCCATAAATTATTTTATAATAATTATATAGTTTATTCGTCCCAAAGTCAAAAAAATAATAATAATTCATTTTTTTTAAATATATATAACTGCTTTGTGGCTTTTAGAAAAAAAAATGGTCCACGTAAAATGTCATTTTTAAAATGAAAGGAAATATTTATGATTATTTTTCAATTTTACCTTTATATCGCATTTACTGTCACATTTAATTATTTCTTTCTTTCACTCTCTTTTATAAAAATATATTTACCCAAATATGCAGTTATAACTATATTAATTTTTTAATATATGTAAAAATGAAATTTAATATATATTATTCGAAAGAAAGAGCTGTGATAAATACATTAATTTTCAACAAAATATATAAATTTTAAATGATAAATATTATTCAAGAGAAAGGAAATGGATTAATTATTAAAATAATATTATTTTTAAAAACTAATCCATGGTTAGGAGTAGTCACGGGTTGGAACCGACTTATTTCAGTTCGGAATTGCCGATTTTATGGTTCAATTTTTGTTATACCGGTCTAGAATTATCTAATAGTTGATTCAAGACCGATTCTGATTCATAAATAAACAGTTTAGCCGGTTTAATAAATATATAAATATTTTTTTAAATTAATTTACTAATCAAACTTTTACTAATAAAAATAAATTTAAAAAAACGAATTCCTATTAAGTAAGCTTTTGTCACATAAATAATAAAAAATATATTTTTTTATATAGATATATAAATATTTTTTTTAAATATCGGTTCAAAATTAGTTTGAAATCAGCTCTCCAACAGTTACAGGCTAATTCCGATCTAGATTTGATCTTACTGGTTCCAATCCGATTCACGGATTGAACCGCCGATGGCCGGCCATATCATGGTTGGTGTAAGATGAAATGTGATTACAAAAGGAAACAAATTCTTTGGGTTTCACCCCAAGATAAAACTGTCTTTTTCTCTAAGTTGACTTTTAGTTCCTTACAACCTTTCTTTTAAATTCTTCCACTTTTCATTCTTTTAAGAATATCATTTCATTACTTAATAAATCAATACGTAATATGATTAACACCATAATTTAATAATCCTATTAATAGATTCTTATTGGTTTTTATTATTTAGATGAAAACAACCAATAAAGGTAATTAGTATTAGAACTTGGAAAAACCCATAATTTAATTTTTTTTATATTTTTCTAACTTTTTTTAAATATTTTTATACGAAAAAATAATTCACATAAATATTTTTCTAACTTTTTATACGAAAAAATATATAAATATTTTTTAATAATTTGAGTCTTATGTACAATTAATTCTTTTTTGATAGTTTTTTGAAAATTAGACTTATGTTGTTATTCTACTAATATAAAATTATTTTTTGTGTAGTTTGGATCATATGTGATTAGAATTGTAAATGAGTTGAATATTAATGAGTTCAAACTCGACTCATTTAAATTTGAATAAAATATGATTAGGGCTCTAAACGAGCCGAATATTTGTGAATTCGACTTCAACTCATTTAAGTTTATCACATGCTCAAACTCGATTCAAACTTTTACATTTAAGTTCGAATTCAGCTCGTTTTAAAATTATTAAATTTGTGAGCGGTTTGAACTCAGTTTGTAAAATGGTTGATTATTATATTTAACGAACTTAATTCGAGTTCAACTTATTAACTAATAAGAACAAAAACTCGAGTTTGAGTTCGATAATAAAATATAATATAAATGAGTTTTGAATAACCCTATCCATTAACTTTTAAACGAATATATTTGCGAACTTTTTAAATGAATATATTAGCGAATTTTCAAACGAACATGTTTACGAACTTTTAAATAAATATATTCGTGAGTTTTTAAACTAATATATTCGTGAACGCGAACTCCTAGATAAATATGTGTACGAGTTAACGAAATAAATAATATTAAAATCAATTTCAAATTCAATTAAGTTTTTAAACTCATATTTAAACTCAAGCTCAATATGTTGATAATAACAAATAATATCTAACGAGTTTTTTTTTAACTGAGATCCGAATAACATACGAGCAATTTAGTTCTTTTACCGCTCTAGACGTGATATAAATTGAATTGTGTAATAATAATTTATAAATATACAATTTAATTGATAATAATTTATAAATTATATATTTCAATTCATATCATATTTAATTCAAATTATATTCATAAAATAATTTTTACATTAATAAATTAAGCGGTGTTAATTTAATTTTCATAAAAAATAACTCAATTATTAATAAAATAATAATACAAAGACTCAATTCATCGAAATAAAAAAGTACAACAGTCACATTCTAGAAAGATAAAAAGAATACAGGAATCAAATTACCGTTTGTACCTTTAAATCATTATATAACTTAGTAGCCAGTTGATTAATTTATAACAAAGAAATGTGCAAAATAAAGCTGAAATCAAAAACCAAATCTTAGTTTAAATTTTGATTTTTATGGAAGTTAATAGCATAATTTTGATTTAGGTTTGACTTTTTTGCCCATAATAAGAAGAACCCATTTGTTATCTAATCCAATAGAATCAAAAAATTTCACTCATTTAATTTGATTATGATTGTCTTTAAAAATTCAATTCAATTTGCACCGAATGCTCACCCCATTATTTTCAAACTCATCAAGATGTATACAATCAATTGCGATTTTGATTCAATTTATGTACATTAATCTTTAGTTTCTTAATGTAAAAAAATGTGGATAGTTTTCATGTTAAATATAATACATTTTTAATTAAAATGTGTAGAAGCAAATTATAATTAAATAGTGGGTAAGACAATGGCTTATCTCAATCTGCATATGCCTTCCAAGTTGAACTAGAAGCTGCTATTGCTTAATTTTGAAAGGTACTTAAATCTTCAGCATCCAAGACATACAAAAATACATCAATTTCTCTTGCAAGGGGCTGTGGAAATACTGCTTTTGTTGGAATTATTTGTGGTGTTATAGTCCATACTTCATATTTCTTTTATAACTTCAATTTACATATTATTAAATTATATTATTGTTATATGTCAATTTAAAAACTATTCAAGTTCATTAATATTTGAATCAAAATTTAAATTATCAATTATTTCTTTTTATATATAAATCACTATATTATCTGTCAGAAATTAATTAAAATAATTTTTTTCTTTAAACTTTTAATTTTTAAAATAAACCCATTGAGACATTACTTTGTAATGTTTACTCATATAAACAGCGGTAGAGTTTGACTCCAAATTTTTGGATCCAAACTAGAAGCACATCATTTTCAATTAATAAATAAGTTGTCACTAAATAAAACAACATTATTTGTAAATGTGATTAACTAAGTTCAACAAAAAAAAGTAAAAAAAATAGAATCATAAACAATTTACAAATTAACAAATAAAATACCAACAACTAAAAAATTAACAAATAAAATATATAAAAATATTTATCTTAATTTTTAATTATATTATATATATAAAAAAATTTCAAAATTTTGAAAGGGTCATGTCCTCCCATATTCTCACTAAGTTTCATCCCTACATATTTTTTTGATATGGTTTCGAAAAAAAATTTTTGAATAAATTTTTTATTTTAATTTTTTTAAATTTTGAAAACTATTTTTGGAGTAAAACTGGTAAATAAATATTTTTTCAAAAGCAGATTTGTGAAAAATAATTTATAAAAAATTAAAAAAAATCAGAAAATTAAATTAAAAAAAATTTTAAATCTGCTTTTTAATATGCATAATAACTCCAAATACCGCTATAAATATTGTAGATTGTGATATACTATAATAATATGGGTCATGACCGCGTTATAATTTTATAAATAAAATATAATACACATATATTATATGAGTTATTTTTGAAGATCATATATTATATTATAGATATATATTCAAAAGCTTTTATTCCTTTTTAGGAGCCAGAGTCTCTACAATGCCCTCTTTATAAAGCTCCGCCACTTACTACCAATACATTTTATTCAAATGATATGGAAAGTTAAAAAAATGTACTAAAAATTTAGAATTATAATGAAATTAAATTTAAAACACTGAAGCCATTTTAAAGCAATTCTTTAAACCCACCCAAATTTAAAAAGATGTCACCCCTTGCATCATCAATACAATAATTTTACTGTATTCTAGAAATTATCTTTGGAGGAATGCTCAAGGCATAATTGGTTTGCCAACAAGAAACACAAACTTACTTATAAAAACAAAAAACACTAATTTTTTTTTCTTTTTGCAAAGAGTATGTCTAGAATATTCCGTATTTTAATATATTTTCTAATACTTATCTTTGAATTAGGAGATGATAAAAGAAAAAAAAATCTAAAAATAATCTTTAAAGATTTACTTCCCTTAAATAACCAATATATTAGAGAACCTCTAAAAATAAAAGTATTTTTAACATTCATATTTTGCTGAATGAAGCATTTCTAATAAACTATTTATTTGAGTTGATTTAAACCTCTGATGACTCTTACTAATGCATTTAAATTCTATAGATACCTTAATATGAATAACAGATATGTTAGCCAATATAGACTCTCCTTAGACATGAGTATCCGAATGGATAGAGACTGATCCCTTTCTATATACATATAGCCCCACCTCTTAGATATATACATACTTTTCCTCCTTTCTCCCAAAATTTCCTTACCTGAATTTTTATATATTTTCTATTTTTTAATTGATGTATTTTTTTAAAAATATTAATTTATATAAATAAAATTAAAATATTAGCTCTAAAAAATATTATTAAAGATACTCTTAAGCCAAATTTGATAAAACTTGGTAAGAAAAAGCCAATGGGAATGGCCCTAATATCTCTTTCAACGACAACTGCTATACACCACATAAAGTCCATAGGAAGCAACCACATAATCGAGGAATATCATTTTTCTTTATCTTTTATTATTTTATTTTCCCCCTCTCGACCGAGTCGCCATTCTGATTGGACTCAGCTGATGGCTACAAATTTAGTAAATGATAAAAAAGAAAAAAAAAAAGTTCTATATATCTACCTCCTAGCACATGAACGCTGTATTCTAAGCAGTGAGCGCCGCGGCGATTGAAGATAATGGGAGAAGAAGTGGTACTATTGGATTTCTGGCCAAGTCCTTTTGGGATGAGGCTGAGAATAGCTTTAGCAGAGAAAGGAATCAAGTACGAGTACAGAGATGAAGATTTGGGTAACAAGAGCCCTCTTCTTCTTCAGATGAACCCTGTCCATAAGAAGATTCCTGTTCTTATCCATAACGGAAAACCCATTTGTGAGTCTCTCATCGCTGTCCAGTATGTTGATGAGGTGTGGAATCATGAGTGTCCTCTTTTCTCCTCTGATCCTCACCAGAGAGCTCAGGCCAGATTCTGGGCTGATTTCGTTGACAAGAAGGTATTACTTTTTTTATTTTCTTTTTTTTTTTCTTTTGCATTATTGCTTTAAATATTTGATATTTAATCGAATTCAACTTACTCTCTTTTCTCATCAATTTAGAGGGAAATAATTCCGGGCATATTAGAGTAATTTGGGAATTTCAATTTGCATCGTTTTCTCTTTATATACCTTTTAATTCATCATCCAAACAAGGAAAAAGGGGAAACTTATTTATTTTCTCGTCTGAGGATTAGACGTGTGGGAGATTCGAAGACTTTTTCTTTTTCAGATCTCACTGTCAAAGACTTTTTTTCCTTTTTAGATCCTAACTTTCCGTGACTATTATTTTCCTTGTTGTATTGATTATTTAGTCCCAGGAAATAGGTAAGAATTTATGTTTCATGTTATTTTAATTTTTTTTTTTCGTAATTTATTTATTGTAATTTTTTTTTCATTTTATAAATTATCAAAAATATGTTTTCCTATAGAGAAAGTGAACATTGGTTATGAATAGTTATTTTTAAAAAATATTTATACTAACTTCAAATTCCAGTTAAGAAAATATTTCATCTAAAGCATGTGAAATCATCACCCTTTTACGTGTGAGGTCGGATGCAGAGGAAAAGTGGATGAACTCCCATGTGGTGTAAGGGTTTGGTATTTGAACTCATCGATTAGATGGAGACTTGATCATTACCCAAAGCTATAAGGGTTTTAAATTTCAATTATGAGCTTTCAAAATTTGTGCTAAAAGCTATTTTTGATTTTTTTTTATTTGGGTAAATAGTAGAAAATTTACATTAATGCCTATTTGCTATATGCAGATATATGAACTAGGAACAAAGATATGGAAAACAAAAGGAGAAGAGCAGGAGACAGCTAAGAAGGAATTCATAGAAGCCATGAAGTTGTTGGAAGCTGAGCTTGGAGAGAAGTCTTACTTTGGTGGTGAGAATATTGGGTATGTTGATGTGGCACTTGTGCCATTTTATTCATGGTTTTATGCCTATGAGACTATTGGGAACTTCAGGATAGAGGCAGAGTGTCCTAAGCTCATTGCATGGGCTAAAAGATGCATGGAGAAAGAATCTGTATCAAAGACCCTTCCTGACCCTCATAAGGTTTATGAATTTGTTCTGATGCTCAAAAAGATGTTTGGAATTGAGTAGATGGAGGGATGAATTTGAAGTAAGAGCTGATGCTTGTTGGCTCTTTTCTATTGTCTACTTTGTATTCTAAATAACAGGGGAACTCAGATGTGCCTTTTGTTTTGCTTGTTCAAGTGAAGAAACACCTTTGTTTTTCATGTTTGGTTTGTCAATTAGTTGTGCCTGTCACAGTGTTGTATCTCTTTTATTCTTCTTTTAATTAAGTGCATTTTGCAGTTATTTTTTTTATAAAAAAAAAAAAGACAAAAAAACTTTTAGTTGATTGGCAATTTTGTAATACGGAGATTATTTCTTTAGTTTTTACACCCTTCTAAGTTCTCTCTTTTTTACGAGGCCATCGATATTCCTCGAGGAGCCGTATGAGGTGGGAATCTTATGTAGATGCCAAAATGAAATGAAAATGGCTCCTCCTCCTCCTCCTCCTCCGAACTCTTTATTATTTTTTTAATTATAAAATCTTATAGATTATGTTATTTTTTTGGGGCGTTTTGAGAGATGAACATAGGGGTTGGTTAGATGGATTTTCTATGAAATTTAGGTATTGCACTTCATTTAGAGCTGAACTATGGGGTTTATACACTGGTCTTCAGCTTGCTTGGGTCAAGGGGTGGAGGAAAATTATAGTTTAGGTGGATAATAAGAGTGTGGTTGAGTTTTTTTACCTCTAATTACAATCCTTCTAAAAAAATGGTGATCTAGTTTCTCGCATTTGGTCTCTTATTCACCAAAAGTGGGACATCACATCTCGCATGTGTACAAGAAGTTTAATAGATTGATTGATTGATTCCATGGCAAATTATGCTTTCAAGCAGGATCAACATTTGTTTTGGCACAATTATCCTCCAACAGGTGCCGGTCTGGTGGTTTTTAATGATATGAGGAAGTTGATCTTTGTCAAAATAGTTCTTGTCTGATTTTTGTTTTCTTGTTTCCTTTTTTATCAAAAAAAAAAAAAAGAGCTAACAGCGGGAACTTGGCGAGACCAAGATGCTCCAATTCTCTCTTGCCATAAGATATCCCTAGTAGTACCCAAAGGAGGACTATGGAAAATCTGAATTCCTATACCATAATGCAAAGAAGGTCTAGCCAAGAAATCAACAGCCATATTTCTTTCCATGTACAAATGTTGAATCCTGACATACCAATATCTTTGCAAAAGCAAACGACAAGAGTGCACAAGATTCCAAGCCAAAAGTACATGAAAGCCGTAAATAGACAAGCAAAGAATTAGTTTCCAAATTTAGGTAATGAAACCCTTTATTCCAAGCCAAACGAAGCCCATGAAAAGTCCCCCACAACTCTAGCTTTGATAGAGGAACATATGCCCTTATTCAGCCACTAATAATCCGTTTATTATTAAGTTTGGAAAAAAAAAATTTTTAAAAAAAATTATTTTTAATTTTTTTGAGTTTTAAAAATTGTTTTTAAAAAAACAAACAAATAAATATTTTTTCGGAAGCAAGTTTAAGAAAAATAGTTTATAAAAATTAAAAAAATCAATCAATTAAATAAAAAAAATTAAACCAACTTTTTAGACACCCAACATCAATCTCAAACATCTCTTAAACTAGCTACCATTAGAATCACGCAAATATCGCCACAACTAGCTATCTCAGGGTTACCAAATGACAATAAGCTTATCAAAAGAACCAGCCGAATGCATGCCCAATTTTTTTTAACCTTTTTTATATGGCTTTTGCACTTTTATTTTAACAATTTGAGTCCTTATGTTATTATTTTATCAACAATTGAATTACTTTTTGATAATTTTTGAAAATTAGACTTATGCATTATTTTGCAAAAATAGTTTTTTTTTGTGTAGTTTGGATTAAATGTGATATATATTGGACCGTGCAATATATGATCCAAATAATAATCCACAAATTGCACACTTCAATTCATATCGTATTCAATTCAAATCTAATACAAAAGATAATTTTACATTCGCAAATTACTGGAGTTAAATCTAATTTTCAAAGAGACAACTCAATAATTAATAAAATAATAATAATGAGGCTCAAATATCGAAATAAAAATATAAGAGCCACATTAAAAAAAAAATACAGGAATCTAGTTACCA
Organism: Triadica sebifera; assembly: GCA_023653625.1. Taxonomy (NCBI): domain Eukaryota; kingdom Viridiplantae; phylum Streptophyta; class Magnoliopsida; order Malpighiales; family Euphorbiaceae; genus Triadica; species Triadica sebifera. The sequence goes on from CM042902.1 coordinate 31,198,641, forward strand.
TTTTTGCCTTTGAATCTTTTATATAACTTAGCGAGATGATTTTTAGAATGTGCAAAATAAAACTGAAATCAAAAACCAAATTGCAACACCCTGTTCGTTTGAGTTTAAATTTTGATTTTTATGGAAGTTAAGTTTGATTAAGTCGCACTTAATAGAAATTTATTTGTTATCTAATCCAATAGAATCAAAATTGTCACTTCTTTAATTTGATTATGGTTGTCTTTAAAATAAAAGTTCATTTCAATTTGCACTGAATACTCTCCTTTAAATTGTCAAACTCATCAAGATGTATACCATCAATTGCGATTTTGGTTCAATCTATCTACACCAATCTTTAGTTTCTTAATGTAAAAAATGAGGATAGATTTCTTGTTAACTACGATACCTTTTAATTAAAATATGTAGACGAGTGGGTAAGACAATGAGTTCCGAGCACTGACAGAACTTCATTAGAATATGGGAGGGCCATTACCTCATCAAAATTTTAAAATTTTCTTTTATATAGAATATAACTAAAAATTATGAGAAATATTTGCAAATTTGTACATTATTTATGATTCTTCTTATTTATTTATTTTTTGTTGTTGAATTTAGTTAATGAAAATTACAGATGATGTTTTGTTTGTCAATATTTTTTTAAAATTGAAAATTATTACTGATTGAATGCTTTTAATTTGGCCTTCCAATCAAACTCTACTACTGGTTCCAAGTTGAACTAAAGCTGCTATTGTTGATTTTTGAAAGGTATTCAAATCCAAATTAAACTAGAAGCTACTATTGCTTAATTTTTAATGGTACTTAAATCTTCAGCATCCAAGACATACAAAAATAAATCGATTTTCTCTTGCAAGGGCAGTGGAAATGCTGCTTTGTTAGAATTACTGGTGGTGTTATAATCCATACTTTATATTTCAATTATAATTTCAAAATTTCCATATTATTGTTTTATGTCAATTTAAAAACTAGTCAAGTTCATTAATATTTGAATCCAAATTTAAATTATCAGTTATTTCCTTTTTATATAAATAACTATATTAACTGTAAGAAAATAAGGTCATTCTTTTTTTTTCTTTGGACTTTTAATTTTTAAATTATACTCATTGTAACATTACTTTGTAATATTTATCCATAATAATATGGTAGATTTCAGTTATAAAATTGTAAAGCAGACATGACCCATATTATTATAATATGAGTTTTTTTAGAGGACATATATGATAGGATAAATTATTACAATCTCCTAAAATTTAGTTGAATTTATTAATTAGTTCTTTCATTTTTTGAAATATATTATGAAATCTTTTAAATTTGGTTTAAAATACTATTTAACTCTTCTATTTATTTTTGTCGTTATAGATGAATAAAATATAAAATTAGGACTGTAAATTAATCAAACCGCTTGCAAACTATTTGAGTTTCGGTTTGTAAAAAAACTCGTTGAAAATTATTTACCACTGTTAATGAACCGAACTCAAAAATCTTTTCAAATCTTGAGTTTAAGACTGTTTTGTTTGTTAACTCGATAATATATTCGTTTAAAAACTTGCAAATGTGTTTATTTAAAAACTCAAAAATATATTCATTTATGGCTCATTTATATTATATTTTATTATCGAACTCAAACTCGAATTTTTGTCATTATTAGTTAATAAACCAAACTTAAACTTTTGTCATTATTAATTAACCAGTAAAACTTGAATTAAACTCATTAAGTATAATAAACAAACTTTTTATGAATCAAGCTCAAACCGCTCGTAAATTTGATAATTTTCAAACGAGTCGAGCTTGAGTTCAAGTATAAAAGTTTGAGCCGATCTCGAGCTTGTAATAAACTTAAACGAGTTGAACTCGAATTCACCAATATTTAACTCGTCTCGGTTCGTTTACAGCCCTATATCAAATTTACTTTTCCTTTTTTGTCTTAAAAATACCAAAAAATATTTTAATGTCATTAACTTGATACCAAAAATGTCAAATTTTAAGTTAATTTTGACAAGTTTTTTTAAGTTCACAAAATGTCAAATTTATAAAAAAAAAATAAATAAGAGTATTTTTTATATTTTTAAATTAATTTTATCTATTTTCAATAATATTCTAATTAATTGACATAATATTTCATTCAAAAATAATATATAATCTTTTTAGTTAATAAAAGCAAAACCTAATAAACAAGGGATAACTATTTAATTTACCCTCTATTATATTATAGATTTTATCCTTCTTAGAGGGATCATAGCCCCTATATATCTCTCTCTTTAAAAGTGACTACCAATACATTTACTCATATTATATGAAAAGTTTAAAACATATGTTAAACCTTGAGGAGTATTTCCGTCATTTTGATGATAACAAATAAAATAGAAATATTGTATTTAACATACTTGTTTTCTAAGTTTATTAAACAGTGTATGAAATAAAATAACAAGAATGGAGAATGGAAGATTAATCATTGAAAGATAAAATTAAGGAAGTAGCATGTTCACGCCCGTGACCTTATGTGTCACGCCCGTGAAAAAGCTAATCGTCACCAAAACCAATATTTGAAGTTCACGGCCATGAAGGAAGACAACAAACCGTGAAATGCACATTTAAGTCATGCCCGTGAATTAAATGTCAGTCCCGTGAACCTTCATGACAATTTCATCCGGAGAGTTTCACGACCAAAGTCACCACTTTGATCACGGCTAGAAAGTTTGTCACGCCCGTAAAGATATGTCACGCCCGTGACCCAATATTTCAAAACCTTCCAAAATGCTTCACGACCAATATCACCACTTCAGTCACGACTTGGAAGAACAGTCATGCCCGTGACAAACATAGTCACACCCGTGAAAGATGAAAGAGAAAAATGTCAGGCGCGATTATTTGGGTTGGTACAACGGCTAGTTTCTTATTAAATGCACTTTAACGGCTATAATTAGTCATGAGAGTATAAATTCAAGTCATTTATGCATTCAGTACAAGAGGATAGCAAATACTTTTTATCAAAATCTTATTACAAGCTATTTGTTCATTTAATACTTTCATAACCAATATCTATTCTCTGTGAAAATCTTTTTGCTCATTATTTATTGAGCAATAAAAATTTGTAAGTATTTCTCTCTGTAATCATTTATTACTCCAGTGAGTTTTGGATATTTCTGGATTAAGAGTAGAACACTTGTAAGGGTTAGTTGTGTGAGCCTTTAAAACACAAAGAAAGATTGTTTGTGTGAGCCTGTAAAAACATAAAGTAAAGGTTGTTTGTGTGAGCCTGTAAAACACAAGATAAAGATTATTTGTGTGAGTCTGTAAAACACAAGGAATTGGTTATTGTGCGAGCCATTAAAACACAAGGTATTTCTAGGTTAGGTGTGAGTCATTGTGAGAAACACCACAGTTGAGAGTGAGCTTGTAAAACTTCATTGTAACACTTAGTGTGTTAATGAAACTCCCAATTGCGATTGGGGAGAGGAGTAGGGTTTGTTAATACTCGAACCTCTATAAAATCTTTGTGTCAAATTTCTCTATCCCTCCTAAAATTAATTTTTATTTCCGCACTTTAAAGTTAAATTTTTAAAACTTCAATTCAATCCTTTTTCTTGGCTTAATATCTGGGCAACAACATATACTAAAAATGTATAGTTATAATGAAATTAATTTAAAAACAAATCATTTTAAAGCAATTATTTAAACCCACCTAAGTTTTTCTAAGTTTTTTTTTTCTTTTGGGTGGGGTGGGGTGGGGTGGGGTGGGGGGGAATGCTCTAGGCCTCATAATTAAAACTATTGTCATATATTAAAATTAACCTACAAACAAATGTAGAAATTGAGAGAAAATTATATAAATAAGAGATAGAATTTTAGGCAAGGCGTTTCTAGGAAACTTTTTTTAGAATAGTAATTTTTCCACTATGTGTAAATGAATTTTATGGAAATTTTATTCACATGATACAATACCTAAACACAAGAAATTAAAATTGCACATTTGATTTCTTCCACCACAAGAACTCAACCCATATAGATTAAAAGAAAATAGAGAAAGCAAAATTTTTGTTTCTTGTTTTGTTGTTAAATGAGAAAAATAAATTGTTTAAAAAAAAGTAAGTGAAGAAGTTTAGCAAAAAATTAACATTATATACAAATACCAATCGGTGGTTAATTAGTAGCCGTTATTTCTTGCCATTAATTTACAATTTCAAATTTGCAATTATTTGTTGCAACGGACACAACTTTACACTATATAATTTACCACTATTTCATTTATTAAATTAATTGTAATTGTTAGTTTTTCTGCAGTTGCAAAGTTTGCAACACTAACCAATCAATTGAATATTATTTAATTATTAAATAGTTTAATATTTTATATATAACAATTTTCCACTTGTTATTTAATAATTATAAGATTATACATGAAAAAAATAGAAATTATTGGATATTGTATAATACATAACTAAAGGTGGCCAATACTTGAACTTTTAGAATGAGTATGAATATAAAATTCATATTTGTATTATACATGAGTTTTTGTTCTACAAAGACGACACATTTAATAAGGACCTTACACTCCATCATGTTATAGCAAGTACTTTAGGATTTTACCATAGAATCTATAGGAAACGACCTCTTACTTCTATACTTATATAGGTAGTTCCATCAAAAGTGTTCACAATCACTTTATCACTCCTCATTATATTATAAAACTATTAAAAACAAAATTCAACTTTCTTTTCGTGAAAAAGTAGTGCATAAGTCAAATATAAGACTTTAGAAAAAAATAGTAATTTATATCTTTAATATCACCTCCACTATTTCTTAAATACATCTATGTATCGGAAATGTAACCTCAACATTAATATTTCTAGATAATTTTTGACTTACTTTTCTTAAACTCTTTAAATATGAATTTTCAGTTATAACTGACATTCATATAAAAAGAGTAGATTTCAATCAAGATTACCTCTTTTAATATGGTGATAATCTCATGTTTCCCATGACTTGCTTAATCTTCTCACCTAACAAAGGCTTTGTGAAAGGATTTGCCAACATTTGATTTATAGGAAGTTACTCAATAGAAACTTTACATTTCTTTATAGGACTTTCTCACGTGATTGTATCTCATGGCAATATATTTACTATTACCTGACATTCTCTTATTTTTTGTATTGTGAATTGTAGCTTGGTTATCACAATATAAAGTAATAAGTCCTTTAGGAACACAAATAAATGGTATGCACTTCATAAATTTTTTAATCTATAGAATATTTTTGTTAGCTAGAGACGTAGCAATAAACTCAGATTCTATGGATGATAGTGCAATACAAAATTTTTTTAGAGGACTATGCAACAATAGCTCCACCTATAGTAAATAACCAGCCAATAGTAAACTTAGAATTTCTTCTATCAGAAACCCAATTAGCATCATTATAACATTTTAAAACACAAGATATACATTTATAATACAGACCATAATTCAAAGTATGTTTCAAATATCTCATTAGCTTATTAATAGATTTTCAATGCTCATGACTAAGATTACTAGTAAATCTACTAAGCATGCCAACAACACATGCAATGTCGGGTCTAGAATAATTCATAGCATACATCAAACTGCCAATAGTTTTAACATACTCTTTTTGATTAATAGGACCACCGACATTTGATATTAAATTACAATGTGAATCAAAATGAGTTTTACTAGGTCTGCATTCAAAATAATTAAATTTTTTAAACATTTTCTCAATTTAATGTGATTGTGTAAGAATATACTCATTTTCTTTTCTAATTACTTTAATACATAATATCACATTAACAAAATTCAAGTCTTTGATATCAAATATTTGCATAAGATAATATTTAGTTTCATTAATGCAAGTCATGTTGGATCCAAAAATAAGTAAATCATCAACATATAAAGTAATAAGAACTTTATAATCATCAGTGCATTTATAAAAAACACAATTTTCTACTTGACTACATTTAAAACCAATAGATTTAATTTTCTTTTTAAATTTCTTATACCATTGTCTAGGTGCTTGTTTAAAATCATATAAAGATTTGTTGAGTTTACATACCTTATGCTTTTCACATTTTACCACATAACCATCAGGTTATTGAATATAAATTTCCTCATCTAATTTAACATTGAGAAATGTCGTCTTGACGTCCATTTGATGAATTTCCAAATTGAAAATAAAAGCAATAGCAAATATAATTCTAATAGTAGTAATCTTAGTTACAGGAGAAAATGTTTCAAAATAATCAATACATTCCTTTTGACTATAACCTTTGACTACTATTTTTGCCTTACATCTATCAATGCTACCATCGATTTTAAGTTTCATTTTTAGAACCTATTTATAACCTATTGTCTTAGTATTAGGAGGAAGTTCTGTTAATATCCATGTATTATTATCATGTATAGATTTAATTTCATCATCTAAAGTTTTTTTTTCAAAAGACAACATCAGGAAGAGACATAACTTCTTCATAAGCATTAGGATCATCTTCTAATGAATATGTAAACATACTAGGACCTAAATCTTTCTCTATCCTACGTCTCACACTTCATCTTAATTCAGTAGATTCAAAAATATTTATTTTTTCAACTAAACTAGAAGAAAGATCAGTTACATTTTTAGGCAAAAAAATTAGAATTCTCCACATCTTTAGTTTGTATATAGGTTCTAATTTATTTGACAAATCTTTTTCTAATTCTAACATATTAGTATCTTTAGTAGTCAAATGAATAAAATAAATAGTACGAATAGATTTAAATACACTATTGGTATGTAAATTAAGAAATCTAAATGTCTTGCTATGCATGGAATAACCTAAAAAAATAGACTTAGTTGTTTTACTTCCTAATTTAGGTATTTTTTGTGTAGATTCTAGTACATAAGCAATACAACCCAAAACTTAAAAATAACTTGTGCTTGATTTTCTATTATTTAATAACTCATAAGGTGATTTATTTTGTCCTTTATACAAAATTCTATTACTAATATGACATGTAATATATCTTCACCCCAAAAATTATAAGGCAAATTAGAATGTAAAAGCATTGCACTTACTATTTCTAATAAAGTTCTATTCTTTCTTTCAACTACTCTATTTTGTGGAGGAGAATTATGAATAAAAAAATTTCTTACTATTCCATGTTGTTCACAAAAAGAAAAAAATTCTAAAGAAAAAAATTCACCACCTCTATCTATCTAATTCTTTTAATTTTCTTATTGGTCTTGTTCTCTATTTCTTCCTTAAAGATTTTAAAATTTTCAAAACTTTCATTTTTTTTTAAGTAAATAAATATATGTATATTTTGAAAAATTATCAATAAAAATTATAAAATATTGTTTGCCTCCTCTAGTCAAATGATCTTTATTGTCACATAAATCAGTATGAACTAGTTTAAAAGTGATGTGATTTTAAAAACTGATTTAAAAGACTACTTTGTGATATTTGCTTGTGCACAACATTCACAATTATTTGTAGTGTAAATATTTTAAGACTTAGGAATATAATCATATGAAATCATGCGATACATAGTATTACTACCAATATGACATAATCTATAATGTCATCAATTATTCACATCATCAACAATATAAACAAAAGTATTAGATTCTTTATTAATACTTAATATATATATATACATATATATATATATATATATTATATTTAGTATATCATTTCCCAACAAATGATCTTTTTTTAGTAATGATCACTTTTTGGGAATCAAATACAATTCGAAAACCATCACCATCAAACTTTTTAATGGAAATAAGACTTTTACTAATTCTAGGAATATGATACACATTTTTAAGTGTTAGCACTTTTCCAGAAAAAATAGAAAGTTGCACAATGTCAATTCCCATTATAACACAAGTGGAGGAGTTGCCCATAAACACATTTTTCTCCATTTATTTCTTCATATGTTTTGAAAATATTTTTGTATGGAGTGACATGACAAGTTGCTCCAAAAATTAGCCATCATTCTTCATTTTCATTAACCATTAAAATTTCAATAAGAACAATAACTATTTCATCTTCCTCCATAAGATTGACTTTCTTTTTTACCTTTGCGAAATTTACAAAATGTAGCCAAATAACTCATTTTACCGCGTAAAAAATAAGGTCCTCTTTTTTTCTTATTAACACCATCCTTGGACTCAAATCTATTTTTCTTTTCTTGAAAAAATTTTATTTCCATTATGAAACTTGTTGTTCTTGGAATTAGAGAATTTGAAGGATGTGGAATTCTCAATATTATGCACATTATCATTTTCAACATTAACAAGTATATCTCGATTTCTAACCCCATTTTCAATTTGAATGTGTTGAATTAGTTGATATAAATTTAAATATTTTATTTTATGTTTTAATTTCATTTAATAATCTCTCCACGAAGATAATCTTTCCACAAAGGTGGAAGTTTACCAATTATTATAGACACTTGAAAAGTTTCAAAAATTGGTTCACTCACATCAGCACATTGAGAAACAAATTTATTTAATTCATTTACTTGATCAACAACGGGCTTGTAATCAACCATTTTAAAATTAATATATTTATTAATTAAAAAAATTGTTTCCAGCATCCTCATTAACACACATTCGCTTAATAACAGCTCATAACTCATATACAGGATAACATTTGTGGAAGATATTGAACAAATCATTGCTCATTGCATTCAAAATCATCGAGCGACACACAAAATCATGTTCAATCTATTTTTGTTGTGCATTTGAAAGTTGTCATTCACTCGTTTCATTTTGTGGACATGGAGTGTTTAAAACATAGATAACCTTGACAACTTTCAATTGATACATTATTTTCATGCTCAACGCTTGTAGTTCATTCTATTGAATTTTTCAAGTCTCTCCATATCTTAATGTGGCTTACACAATATGGAAAACTCCATTGAAATTGATGAAATTACTATTCTAAACTTGTTGTCGGATATTAAAATTAACATAAAAAATGTAAAAGTGGAGAAAAATTATAGAAACAAGAGATAGAATTTTAGGCAAGACATTTTCAAGAAACTTTCTTTAGAATAATAATTTCTCTATTAGGTGCAAGTGCATTTTATGGAAATTCTATTCCCAGTATACAATGCCTAAAACAAGAAATCAAAATTGCATTTTTTTTTCTACCACAAGAAGTCAACCCAAATAGAATAAAAAAATAGAAAAAGTAAAAATTTTGTTTTTTGTTTTGTCGTTAAAGGAGAAGAATAAATTGTTCAAAAAAAATAAGTAAAGAAGTTTAGCAAAAAATTAACATTAAATACAAATACCAATCAGTGGTAATTAGTAGCCGTTATTACTTACTGTTAATTTACAATTTCAAATTTGCAGTTATTTGTTCCAACGGACACAACTTCAACTATATAATTTAGCCACTGTTTCATTTATTAAATTAATTGTAATTCCAATCAATTTAATATTATTTAATTATTAAATGATATAATATTTTATATGTAACAAAAACATTATTATTATTATTTTTTTTTGTTCTTTTTGCAAAAGAACCCTCTCAAGATAAGCTAAGTTTGATGAAATAGGTAACAAAAAGTCACTGTGAATGAGCCTATTACTTTCAAGTTTCAACTGTAACTACTGCAATTTTGGAAGCATCCATGGGAAGCAACAACAGCACAGCATCAAGGAAGGAATATCATTACCGAATATTAATTATTCATTTTCTACTTTTCTTTTCTTTCTCTGTTATTATTTTATTTTCCCACTCTCGTCCGAATCGCCATCCAAATTGGACTCAGCTCATGACTACAAATTTATTAATTTAGTATGCAGTAAAATAAAAAAAGAAGAATCAGCTATATATATATATATATCCTCCTTGCTCATGAACGCCACACTCTAAGCAGTGAGCACCCGATTGAAGAAAATGGGAGAAGAAGTGATACTATTGGATTTCTGGGCAAGCCCTTTTGGGATGAGGGTGAGAATAGCTTTAGCAGAGAAAGGGATCAAGTACGAGCACAGAGATGAAGATTTGTGGAACAAGAGCCCTCTTCTTCTTCAAATGAACCCTGTTCATAAGAAGATTCCTGTTCTTATCCATAACGGAAAACCCATTTGTGAATCTCTCATCGCTGTCCAGTATGTTGATGAGGTTTGGAATCATAAGTCTCCTCTTTTCTCTTCCGATCCTTACCACAGAGCTCAAGCCAGATTCTGGGCTGATTTCATTGAGAAGAAGGTATTGCTTTGTCAATTTTCCTTCCTTTTTTTTTGTGTTTTCTTGCTTTTAAATATCAAATATTTGTGGTCTAAGCCTTTTATTGGATGCAAAATGTTGAGAAATTTACTCTCTTTTTTCATCAATTTAGGGGGAAATAATTATAAGCATATTGAGTAATTTGGGAATTTCAATTTTCATCATTTTCTCTTTATTTACCCTTTAATTTATTTACAATCCAAACAAGGAAAAAAGGGAAACTTTATTTATTTTCTACTCTGAGGATTAGGCAGGTGAGAGATTCGAAGACTTTTTCTTCTTCAGATCTCACGGTCAAAGACTTTTTCTTTTTTTTTTTTTGAAAAATACTTTTTCTTTTTCAGATCTCACTGTCAAAGTCTTTTTCTTTTTCAGATCCTTTCCATGACTATTATTTTCCTTGTTGTAATGATTAAATAGTCACAAGAAGTGGGTAAGAATTTACGTTTGATGTTATTCTAATATTTTTATAAATTATTTTGCGTTTAGTGTCTGTTTGGTTCTGTATTTGAACTCATCAATTAGTTGGAGACTTGATCATTACCCAAAGCTACAATGGGTTGAAATTTCAATTATCAGCTTTCAAAATTTGTGCTAAAAGCTATTTTATTTTTTGGTAAATAGTAGAAAATTTGCATTAGTGCCTATTTGCTATATGCAGATGGATATAGGGAGAAAGGTATTGAATTCAAAAGGAGAAGAGAAGGAGACAGCTAAGAAGGAATTCATAGAAGACTTGAAGTTGTTGGAAGCTGAGCTTGGAGAGAAGTCTTACTTTGGTGGTGAGAATATTGGGTATGTTGATGTGGCACTTTTGCCATTTTATGCATGGTTTTATGCCTATGAGACCATTTGGAAGTTCAGCGTAGAGGCAGAGTGTCCTAAGCTCATTGCATGGGCTAAAAGATGCATGCAGAAAGAGTCTGTATCAAAGTCCCTTGTTGACCCTCATAAGGTTTATGAATTTGTTCTGATGCTCAAAAAGAGGTTTGGAACTGAGTAGATGGAGGGATGAGTTTGAATTAAGAGCTGAAGTGTGTTGGCTCTTTTCTATTGTCTATTTTGTATTCTGAATAATAGGGGCACTCAGATGTGCCTTCTGTTTTGTTTTGTTTAAGGGTGGAAACAACTTTGTTTTTCATGTCTGGTTTGTAATTTACCTGTGCCTGTCACAGTGCTGTATCTCTTTTGTTCTTCTTTCAATTAAGTGCATTTTGCAGGATTTTTTTTTCATTCCTATTTAAAGCTGTTTGGCAATTATTTCTGTGAAAAAATTATTTTGTTTTTGCTTTTTTATTTGGGTATTTGCTTATTAGAAAATTAATATTAACATGGGTGGGGCATGGCTCCTCCTTGCTCCTTGAACATGGGTGGGATTACACATGCATTTATATCTAGATGTGCCTTTGTTTCGTGTGTTTCAAGAGCGGGAACAACTCTGTTTTTCATGTTGATATGTCGTTTAGTTGTGCCTGTCACCATTACTGTTATATCATATGTTTATTTGTGAAGCGAACGGTCTTTCAAATTACTACATAATATATTTAAATCTAACATTTCTAAATTCTGGGATTTTAATCACCTAGCTAGATGCTATTTTGCTAGCTTTTGCCAGAAACTTAATTTTGGACTAAGTTAATTATTTCAAGATTAATTTAATTTTAACAAAACTAAGTTAATTATTTCAAGATTGTGTAATTTCTAAATATTTTGACACTACAGTAGTAAATTTTTCTTTCTAAAACTTAAAAAATTTCTTAATTTTATTTGTTAAAACCAATAGGGGGATTTTTGTGATTGCTGTCAAAAATATTTTAAATTTTTTTATATAATTGATTAATATTTTAAATTTTTATAATTGTTTTTTCAAATCTACTTAAAAAATATTTATTTATCTCAAAACTAAAAAATTAAAAATAAATTATTTTTATTAAAAAAATAATTTTGCCAAAAACAATGACAAATAAGCCTTAAATGGACCAATGGACTACAAAAGAAACAATAGCTATAAAAATAAAAGTATAAGGACTCATAACGTCAAAATAAAAATATAGGGTATCAATGAAAAAAAAACGAAAAATATAAAAAATAATAAGTTGTTGAAAAATAACCTAAAAAGGAAGAAAAGATATGAAAGCCTGATAAATGAAAAGTAGTTTCGATGATTGACAAAAGAACAAATTACATACATTTTTTTGAGATTATAATAAATTAAAATTATAAATAAATTTTTAAGAAATGAAAGCTTTTTATCCATTTGAAATATTACTAATTCATTTGATACTGTATGAATTTCATATATTACATTATAATATATTATATTATTTTTTTATATTTAAAATACTTTTGTGTAAATTTTTTATAGTTTTATGTACAGTCTAATTATTTTTTATAACATTCTAAGTTTCTGCTCGTTATTAATTACTGTAACTATAAAATAATCAATATATTTAAGTTAGTATTTTTATTTTTTAAAACAATATTTTTATAATATTTTTATCAAATCACAGAAATAAATTATTAATTTTTTAAAAAATTATTTTTAATTATAATTTATTAAATTTTAAAAAAATTTCTATAATTTGTTTCTAACAAAATATACTTTCTCGTCCTTGAAATCGCCAAATCGGATCCAATTATTGTTTTCGAATTAGAGGTCTATATTCAGTCTTTGGGATGAGACCAATGAAATCAATTACTAATAAGCATTTAATTTTCGAAGCAAAATCTTTTTAGTTATCCCTTCAATAAACAAAATCAGAAACAGAGAATACCATTTATAGCCGAGGAAAGGGAAGAAGAAGAGACAAAATCAGTACGATTAGAAATGAAACAAACCGCAGTTATTCAAAATTTTGATTCAAAAAAAACTTTTTTCAAAATTATTTATTATTATTAATGAGCCGAACTTAATCTAAAATTTGAGTTTGAAAACTTTTGTAAAGTCGAGTTTAACACTATTCAGTTTATTAGCTCACAAACATGTTTATTTACGCTTTCGCAAACATATGCATTTAAAAATTCGTGAACATATTCGTTTATGTTATATTTTATTATCGAATTCGAACTCAAATTTTTATTATTATTAACAATTCGAACTCGAATTTTTGTCATTATTAATTAACAAGTTGAACTCGAATTTTTATCATTATTAATTAACAAGTTGAACTCGAGCTAAACTTATTAAGTATAATAAACGAGATTTTTACGAATTGAATTTGAGCCGCTCACGAACTTAATAATTTTCAAACCAATAGATTTCGAGTTCAAATATAAAAGTTTGAATTGAATTTGAGTCTGTGATAAATTAAACGAATCGATGTCGAACTTACCATTACACAAATCAGCATTTAGAGGCTATGGTGGCATAGAAGGGTCTGGTGCCCCACTTGGTCGATTATACTCTTCTTCCTCTCGAAAATCTGGGCGAATAAGCCTTTCTATCGTCTACATTTTCACTCCTTCGTTTGGTTTTTAGATAATAGACCAAGTGAAGCAACAGACAGATCTATTCAGACCATTTCTTGATGGAATTTCAAATTAATTGTCCTATCCGCTGAAATCAGGAGAGAGAATAGTACCCAATTGTTGACAAAGAGAGAATGAAGCTTGTCTTCATCAGTGTCTGCGGAGGAGACAGAGACACAGAGGCTGAGTATGAACGGCCGAGATTTTACTGACATGAGGCCCAATTTGGATCTCAAATTTGGGAAAGTAGGGCCAGATTTCCACTGTCGTTTTGCAAAGTTAAAAAAGTACTTAGTATTTTTTTAAAAATTTTAATTTGCAGTACAAATATTTTTTAATTTAATTTATTTTTTTATTAAGATACAAAATAAAATAAAATATTTATGCCATTAAATAAATAAAATCTTAACCAATCTTGGCTCTTGGCCAAAAATTTATTGGCTCTCATGGCATCACGTGTGAAAGTTTATTAAGCCATTAAATAAATAAAATCTTAACCAATCTTGGCTCTTGGCCAAAAATTTATTGGCTCTCATGGCATCACGTGTGAAAGTTTATTAAGCTTATGGGTGGTCGAGGCTCTCGGCATCTTCGCAGTCTCAACATGGCTATGCTTGGAAAGCGTGCTTTATGCAATCCAATGCTCTTCTTAGCTTCATCTTCAACGCTAGATACTTCCGTTCAAGAAAGTTTTTGTAGGGAAGGCCATTATCCCATTTTTGTTTGGAAGAGCTTATTGTCTTTTAGGGAGTAGTTGAAAAATGGTGTTATAATTAGCAGCTGTTCACTATCTTCAAGAATGACAATCTACTGTGGCTTTGAGGAGAAGACATGTTGCTTCAATTTCTAGCACATCTTGCACAAGTGTTACCTCTTGTTGGGTGGTGGAAGTGCAACTCGATACTGCCTTCACACCATCTTCTTCTGTTAATTGGTAGCTGTGGCACTGTGGTGGTGAGAGATGCAAATGGGGATTTTATTGCAGCATTTTTTGGTTCCTTGCCAGGTTAAAACTGTGCTCGTATGACCAAAGTTTAGGCCCTCTGTTGCTCCCATCGCTTAGGTTAGATAAAATTGTAACGATTTGGGTATATATTGAATTCGATGCATTTGGGATTATTCAAGCTATCAATGGTGATTCTTTGATCATTCGGAGCTTGGATTTTCTGTTCAAGATTGTGGAGGGCTTTTTCATGAAAATGAAGATTTCTCTCTATGTTGGGTTAGGAGGCAAGCCAATATTGTGGTTCATGCTCTTGCTAGAGCTACTAGCATTCATAATGGCCTCCGAATATAGGAGTTTCCTCTTCTTTCATTGTTTCTTTATTATCTGCAAATTTAAGTTAATGAAATATTTTGTTTCAAAAAAATATGTCAATATAATAATCTCATTTATTTAAGCAACTAACATGCATGGACTATTCTATATAGTTTTGAAAACCAATTAATATTCTTAGGTAAAATGGTTATAAAGAGTGAAATTGGCAGTGGATAGCCTGTAACTAGCTAGTCAATAATAAATGGTTGTCGATAGACGATTAATGTTTAGTAAAATTAATTGAATTGTTATTAAAATATAAAATTATTAATATGAATATAATTTATTTTATTCAAAATATATATTTTATATGATGTATGAACAAACAAAATAATTATTTGATATAATTATTTATTATAATTAAGATAATAAAATATAATCAATTATAAATATATATATATATAATTTTTAAATAAAATCAATTAATTTAATATAATTTATATTTAATATATTAAATAACATATATAGCAATTAAAAATATATTGTATATTTTTATCATTTAAAATAAACAATATTGCTAGTTTAAATATTATTTTTAATATATTTAAATTTGTAATTATAAATAATTTATTGATTAAAAAATTAATTTGAAAAAAATAAGTATTTTGTAATTAATAAAATTTATAAAGGTAATATAATCCAAATAAAAATTAGCTATTAAAAAAAGCCCCAAAGTGATTGTAATCCGATTTTGAAATATGATCATGGATTTTGAATTTTGAATTTTAAATTTTTATATAATGCGTGTTCGAAATCCAACACCAAAGGCACTCTTAATCTTTTAGTGTGGCTTTTTTGTTACATGAAATGAGACAAACAAACCCATCTCTCGATATGACTGTTACAACATAAGGTTGATTAATCTAATGTTCAACACCATCTAAAGTGAATGATAATCATATAATCAAATGTAAGAACCAAACAAGCAAGACTTTAACAACAAAATTTAGGCCTTCAGATTGTTTACCTGAATTTGCTCTTTTTAAGATGATATGAGAATTGGATTTGACCCTTTTCTTTGGGTTGTTTCCCTTTTGCTCCTTATCTTGGCCCTTCTTTTTTCCTGCTGTGTAAGCTCATTAATCATTAACTTATACCTTAATCTTATCATCATTTCACAAGAATAAATTACAAGCATTATCCTAAATTACCTAAAACAATGAAACACAACGATGAACCTTATCATCACCTTTAATCACATAAATCAAAAATTAATGAACCTATAGATTTATAGGTAATTTATATACTTCAAAGTTTGGACACCCATAAAATCTCCTACCCAAGTTATTCAAATGTTATGAGGTCTGCCTTGGGTTCCTTTTACAACAATGGCAGCACTCCTGTGAACGATCTCATACTCAAACTCTACATGTAAAGTTGTCAAATTCCCTCTTTCTCTATTTCAATTGCTTCCCCTTTGGTATGAGTTTCCTATAGGCTTTTTTTTTTTTGGTTTTTGTATGAGCTTCTTAATTAGGTCCTCCTAATTCTTCCATACTTTAATTTAAGGAAAGTTAACTTAATTAGTAGTTAGGATGACTAAACCATTAATAATAAAAATAACATTGTTCCTGTTGATGTAGGGTTTTTATCAAAATATGTAGGGACTGATTCATTTACAAATTGTTAGAGACAATATTAATCAAAATTATGGAATTCCTCAAAAAAAAAACATTCACTTTTTCTTTTAAGAATATAGTTATTTGCCTCCATTATGCCCCCTATTCTTGTTTTCAACGAATATAAATTATCATTTCTTTGTTTTTCAATAGTATTTATAATTAATATATAAATATACTAGGCAAAAATAAAAAATTTCAACCATATTAATTAATCTTATGGGTGAAATTAAAAGTAAACATATCTTTTTGGAATGGATGAAATATTTTTAAAATTGCTTATACATGTAAAATTCATGTACTTCCATAATTGATCACTTTACTCCATATATTCATTTTGGTGCATATTGCCCTATGTGCTTTTTTTTTTTTTTTTGTTACAGTTAGCTTCTAATTTATTCAATTTCGGATTTAATTAGTCTAATTAATCTCACATTACGACTAATGTAATATATGATTTAGTGACATTCACGTTTCTAGTACAATGTCAACACCATGTTGTGATTAATTGAACACAAAATTAAAAAAAATTATGGGGGTTTGATTTTAATAAAAAAAAAGTACAGGGAGAACAAAATGGCCAATTGTAACTCTATACGTATTATGCCTTTAAAAAAATATTGACTTTTTGAACATTAATTCTTTTTTTTTTTTTTTTTCATAGACATTAATATTTCCTTTGATCCACTTAAGTGTTAGTACTCTTTAAAATCGGTAAGGCATTTATGATTATTCTTCTAATTTATTCATGTTGTAATTACCACTATATTTATATTTTTCTTCTTTCTTATTTTTTTCTTTTTTTATAATTTTTCTCTACTTAATTAATTGATATAAATGGTAAATTAGTAAATTACTCTCTCCATCCAAAATATTACTCCCTTCTTAGTCTTGTACTAGAATTAAAGAAATTATTAATAATTTAAGTAATTATTTATAATACTCTTTATATTTTTTCAATAACATAAAATCTTTCATCCACAATTATTGGTGATGTACTTATTAAAACAGGGGTATAATTAAAAAAATTATATTATTTTTAGAAAATAAACAATCATTTTGAAATAAAATTTTTCTTTAAGAATAATTAATATTTTAAGATGAAATGTGTTGCAATTTAAAAAAAATGAATCATGCTACTAGACACGAATTTTTGCCTGCTCGAATTTATCTGATTCAACAACTCAGATTAATTCATGAAGAACACGAATTTGCATCCTTCCAATTATTCTTAAAAAATACATAAAAGACATTTTTACATTATTCTTAAAAATATATGTATAAAAGGACATTTAAAGTAAAAATGAAGAATTAATCTTTCTCGTTCAGAGTACGACATTGATGTACAGAGAATCCTATTGTCGAGGACAATGAATGTTGTTCAGTCACATTTAATTAACTAGCCTAATCAAATATCGATGATCAACCCTATTTTCGAGGACAACACATTTAATTAACTAGCCTCATCAAATATCGATCATCAACTAGTTTTGGTGGGAGATACTACCCCCTAGTTTCATTCTAAATGCATTTTAAGATAGTGTAACAAATATTAATAATATTATTTAATAGATATAATTACAAATATAAAATGACTATATTATCTTTTTTTAGAAATATTAAAAATAATAAATTATAATTACTTCAATACAATTTATGGGTAACATTGAAGAAAAATTTTATTTTTTTATTGTTAATCTAAAAACATTATTTGAAGTGGAACAAATTTTATTTTTTAAAACAATAATTAAAATGAAATGGAGGGAGTACTACTTTAATGGGTAAATTTTATTGATGGTCTCTCGACTTAGTTAATATAAAATAATATCTCTTAACTTTAATTTATCATACTAATATTTTTTTAATTTTAATTCTGATAATGAAATTATTTTTTTATATGTTTACAAAATACATTTATGATTAAATGCTACATCACTTTTTATATATAATATATTTGATGACTAGACATTCGTCTACAAAGAAATATACAATTTTTGCATTTAAATAATTTCTTTGTGCTTATAAAATTGTGTTTAGATGTTTTTTTTAAATTAGTTACACTGTATGATTATTATTATATCACTCTATCAAAATTATTAAAATACAAAAAATTGAAAAATTATTCAAGCACAATTTTTTTTAAAAAAATTATGTATTCTATTAAGTATTGACTGTAATATGATATTTAGTTATTCATCAAAGATAACCTATAAACCTGTAAAAACAGGTAAGAGTGATATTTATATTACATATAATAAAATTATGAGATATCAATGTTATAAATTAAAGTTGGAAAATATTATTGTATATTAATATTAAGTTAAAAGGACCATATGCGAAATTTACCACTGCTTTAATACACAACACACATACACAATTAATGAGAGAGATATATACCCATGCATTTAGGTATATGTAACCTTACCTTGCCTTGATGACATTCAATGCTCATCACCAACCTTTAACTAATCTTTATCAATAATGGCCATCACTCCTCTCTATTTTGTATTAGTTTTTAACTTGAAAAGAACTTTGCAGATCTTCTGCAATATAATTCTCTAGCTAGAGAGAGATCAAAAGAAAAAAAATGGAGAAAGGGAAATTAGGAGTAGGAGGCAACACCCTAATGGTAATGGGAAGAGATGATCAGAATGAAGAAACTACAAACTCCATGCGCGCAGCAGAGACTATGCTTCGTCTCTTATCAATGGCTTTATGCATAACAGCTCTTATGCTCATGCTTAAGAATTCTCAAACCAGTGATTATGGCTCTCTTTCCTATTCTGATCTTGGAGCTTTCAGGTTTTCTTTTCTTATATATTTTCTTAATTTCCATGCTTATTATTATTATTATTATTATTATTATTATTATCTAAAGTTACCAAAAGTTGAAGTAAAACATGAAAGCTTCATTTTCTGTGGTCCAAGATATATGGCCACTCCTATATCCCACTTGGGGTTGGAGATAATCGATTAAATGAAATCATTTTAATGGTGTATGAAATATATTCCTCAATTTAGATAAATCATTTGCACGTATTTAATTTTTTTAGGACAAATTCCGATGGAATAATAGGTTTATCACGTTCATTGTTAATCAAATTAAATTTACTATAATCAAGTTATTTTATTTTTGAAAAGCAAAGTACATATATAAATATATAATTTACTTTTTCTTTTAAAAAATTTTGCAGGTATGTGGTGCATGCGAACGGCATATGTGCAGGCTATTCCCTTCTTTCAGCTGTGGTCGTAGCCATGCCTAGACCATCCACCATGTCTCGAGCTTGGACCTTCTTCTTCCTTGACCAGGTTAATTACCTATTAATTAAATTCAAACCTTACTTACTATTATTTTTAATTTATAATATACTTTTTAAAAAATCTAAAAATAAATATTATTTTTTTTAAAAATTCCCTTATTTCTTGTTATTTTTGTCGCGTTTGTCTTTATTATCATATTTTTTAGTTACTTTTTTGTATCCTAATTAAAAACACAGATAATTCAATTAGTCACAAGATTTTTATTTTTTTATAAAATTGAGATTGTTTAATCATTTTCTTAATACCTATATAATTACTTTTAAAAAACACTTAAAATAAATAAGTCTCAAATTCAAACTAAATTAAACCTTTCGCAACTGAAAGAACATAGTATAATCTATTACCTAATTGCATATAACATACACTGGGGCACCTTCAGGTGTTGACGTACCTGATTTTAGCGGCGGCAGCTGCATCAGTGGAGGTGCTAGACCTAGCCAGAAAAGGCGACACAGCTATTACGTGGAGCGCAGTGTGTGTGTCATTCGGAGGATTCTGCCACAAGGCAACAGCATCTGCAGTCATTACATTTGGTGTAGTAGTATGTTATGCACTACTTTCACTTGTGTCCTCTTACAAGCTTTTTAGCAGATTTAGTGCACCAGCTGTGAGCTAGCCCGCCAAGGGCATGACATTGCCGCCTTCCACGGTTGATCAATCACCTCGTTCAGGCTGCCGGCATATGCAATAACCACATAAATGCCTGGGATGCTTGTTAGGCCTTCTGTTGCCTATGTATAATCATGTATCCTTCTGCTTTCATGTACTTAGTGCATTATAACTAGAAACTTTTAGTACCTTGATATTAATCATTTTCATATTTAAATAATCACTATTATTATAGTTTTTTTCTTAGTTTTATTTCTTCACTGATTTTTCATTTTTTGTCTGCATAAAGCTTTTTCTGTATATATATATATATATATATATATATATATATACATATGTATGTATTCATTTGTACCTAAGATTTTATTTATTTTGTTTGTTCATTTTGGCTATTATGAGCCGAAATACTTCATGAAATATCCTGTCTAGCTATAAGCATCTAATTTTGGACCAAATTTGGCTACGATTTTATATATTAAAGGTTTTGTGATGATAGCTAACAAATTCTGATTCGAGTTTTGAAAAGTTAAAATAAGTCAAGAAGGGTGTTTGAAAAATATATTATGTAAGTGTAGTAAAAAAATAAAAATCCTAGTTCTTATAAGATAATGGACACTGAAGCTTTTGATTTAGGGTATGGAGCAGAATTGAAACAAAGAGCAAAACAAAAAGAGCAATTAATTTGGGATTATGCAATGAACTCAAAAGAGATTTTCTACCATTAAATAAAGAAGCTTTGAAAATAGTATTATCAAGAATTCTTATTATAAGAGTATATTATAAAGCTGCATAGCAAATTTTGCAGAAACATGTTAAATTGATGAAATTTTACTTGTACAAATTTGTATTAGAGGATGAAAAATTGAACATAAAGCATAGCTACTGGCCAAGAATGGGCAGTCATTCTTTGCCTGTTCACATTCCAATAGTTACTCTGCATATTATAAGGTAAGCAATTCTTATGGTATGTTACAGGCATTGATCAACATGCTCAGCTTTACCTTCAACATTTTTCCCTTACATTATATATTTATTTTCTTGATAGATAAAGAGGTAAATATAAGATTTTAAATATTTAAACAAGTTGCTGAATCAGAATTGCTCGCATATGGCACAATTGGCCTAAATTTGGCTGCCACTTCAGCAAAACAGAAAATTAGCAAACCCAGATTTATTTAAACAAAGAAAAATGGAACCTGATTTAAAAAAGAGAAAAAATGACACTCAATTTTCTGCATCCTAGCAAACTGCTAAAATAGCAATGTAGGTAAGTAGATTGAACAAAATATAGCTGAAAAAAATAGGTCAGAAAGTATAAAAGATCTAAGAAAACTATGCCATGCAAGGCTTGAATTAAAAATTGAGGTCAAATATCAAGAATCTTGGTGATAAAATAAGTTCTCAAGGTTAGAAAAGAATGAGAAGTGGAGGAGAGTGTGCGAGGTCACACTGTAGCTAGCTGGAGAAAAGGCATGATGGAAAAAACCCAGTTAAGGTTGTTACAATTCTCACAGGTTCACAGGCATGTCAGCAGTGATTGCCTATGATTCAAAATACCATAACTCAAAGGAAAATCAAATGGAAAGGCTAAAATCTACATTTTATTACGGAACAGACAAACTTTGACACCCTGAAAACTATAGAGAAAGAACTGGACTTCATTCTTCTGACCAAATAGATATATTAATATATGTCTACATTCTACATCGTTTGTTATTGTTATCTTGAAAAATGGACTATATTTTCTTGTTCATCAGATTCTAGATTTGATTTCAATATCAACCGCATGATAAACCTTACAAATCATACCTGGTGACAGCCCTTTCAGTCCCGTGTCTTGTTATATAAAATTGTTCAGCTGTAAGCCTCTTCTTCCATTCACCATCACTTACAGAGGCATACTCAACCTTTCCAGCCTCTATAGAAGATGGAAATGAAATTTCATTGTTTAAAAGAGAAAAGGCTTTTATAATTCAACGCGATCACACAGGTAGGTGGCAACAATAACCAGAAAAGCTTAGCAATAATCAAATTTTGTTTTTGCATTGATATATGATAATAGAACAAATAGGGAAATCGATATAATGTTTTTATATGTGAAAATATGCATTTCTTCATTATACTGTGGTCTAAAAACTCCAGAACAATAAGTGAATACTCCAGGAAGCTTACACCTTTCCCTTCCCCAAGCAAATAGACCAAACGTCACCTAAAAATAAAACCAACAAGGGTCCGAAAATACTTTCTGTAGTTAGGTTCTGTTTAAGAATTTTGAAGTCCATAAACCATGAGCTCCGTCTTTTGACCCAAATAGAACACAGACAAAATTATAAAATCTGTATCATCAATCTCTAGTTTGTCTTATCATTTTGTTCATATAAGAGAGAAGCCAATCAATAAGAAAAATGCAAGAACAATCTAGTGACTAACAAGTGTAATTCACCTAAAGAAAATATTGATAACAATATGAAGATCATTATCTGAAACCAAATGGATAAATTTTCTTGAAATATTCAGGAATAAAAGCTCAGCCTGACCATTACACACCATCAAAAAGAATCAAAACAGGTGTATGACTAAAATTAGTTATGAGACCATCAACTTTCTTTTGGAAGTTAAAAATCCTAACTTAGTGCTTAAGTATCCCTATCCACGATTGAAAAGATAACCTTCCAAAGACAAAGTGCCTACATTCTAATAGCAGATAACAGGGCAATATACATATCAGAAAATAAACTTGCCTGTCTCTAAAGCTTAATCCCTTCCAATGATTTATAGTTGAAATGAAGAAAAAAAAATTTGAGACTTGAGCTAGGATAGTGATACCATAGTGGGGCAAAAACCCAAATGCTTTGAGATTTATTTGCAGATGAAAGATTGAATGGTTCTTCAATATAGTATTAAAGTCTTTTGGACCACGAGGGTGCTTCCGTCCTTATAATCCCATTATAGAACATTACATACTGTGGTTCTTTCATGTGAGTTTAGCATGTTAAAGAACAAAGCCTAAGCTTAGGCTCTCAACCAGTTCTTCAGAGTCGGTTCTTTGTTAGAGAGAGAGAACCATGTTTCACTTCTTATTGTCGCGACCCTAGACTTTAACTAGCAATCGTGCGGCATTTAGCACAGTCCGTTGCACTAAGTCTACCTTCCAACCCGACAAAACTCCAAAGAGAACAGAAAGGAACTTAGAGATTTAGAGGATTCAAGAGCAAAACAAGAACACAAGAAAATTTGTGAAAAATTGCTTTGTATTACTTGAAATGCTTGGATGAATACAAATAAATTACATAAGGTATATATAGGCCTTCACCTTCTCAATGGATGGCCGAGATCAATTCCCACCTACCAGATTGATGGTTAGGATTAACTCCCACCTACCAAAATGGATGGCTACGATTGATTCTCACCTACCAAATGGATGGTCAAAATCAACTCCCACCTACCAAATGGAGAGCTAGGATTAATTCCTACCTACCAAAATGGACGACCACGATCCATTTAATCTAACGGTTTACAATGGTCTTCTATAATATTACACATGTGTGGGAAAATGTAAATATGCGGGAAATCCTGTATGAACCTTCGCTGTGCGTGACATTTTCCCCCACTCAAGTTCGCGACACCCTCGTCGCGCCTTCAAGCTTGAACCTTTCTATGTGATTTTTGAACTGCCACAAAAAGTCTTCAGGTTCCTAGCTTGCCTCTATGTCTGGGGCATTCTTCCATTTGACCAAGTATTCCCGATAACTTGGTACACCTCTTCGACTCTCCTCGACTTGCATCTTCCTCGTCTCCATGATGAGGCTTCAATATGGTTACATGAAAGACTGGATAGATTTTAAGCTTAGGAGGAAGTTGTAGCTTGTAAGACACCTTACCAACCCGCTTGAGGACAGGAAATGACCATTCGTATTTTCGCACCAACCTCTTATGAACCTTCCGTAAGGACTTGAACTGTTGTGGTAATAATTTGACAAGGACCAAATCTCCTTCCCGAAATTCGACCATCCTCATTTTCTTGTTAGCCCACTTCTTCATCTTTTTAGATGCCTTGTTCAAATAGGCTCGGGCTAACTCAGCTTGCTCATGCCATGCCTTAGCAAATTTGAAAGCAGTGGGACTCTTTCCTTCATAGCTTGTGGCCAAAGCATGAGGGGTCATAAGTTGTTGTCCCGTAATGATCTCGAAGGGACTCTTGCCAGTGGATTCACTTTGTTGCAAGTTGTAAGAGAATTGGACTACATCCAGTAACTTAGCCCAATCATGTTGGTTGGTACTAATAAGGTGCCTAAGATAGAGCTCCAATAATGCGTTGGCACGTTCCGTCTGCCATCGTTTTGCAGATGAAAGCTTGTGGAGAAGTTCAAATCTGATCCCAGCAACTTGAACAACTCTGTCCAGAACTTCCCAATAAATCATGGGTCTCGATCACTAACGATGTTAGATGGAATTCCCCAATGCTTCACAACATGCTTGAGGAACAACCGTGCAGTTTCATCCGCAGTTCAATCCACCGAGGCAGGTATGAAGGTTGCATACTTGTTGAAGCGATCAATTACTATTATACTGCCAAAGCCTTCTAATTTTGGCAAGTAAGTGATGAAGTCCATTGAGACACTCTTCCATGGTCTCTCCGGAATAGGTAGTGGTTCTAGTAAACCACCAGGTGTACGCTGCTCCGTTTTGTCTTGTTGGCAAACAAGACAAGTTCTTACGTAGGCTTCAACATCATCCCGTAGTTGAGGCCAATAGTAAATAGACTTGATCAAGGCAAGGGTGCGTCTCATGCCTGGGTGTCCAGCCCATAGTGAATCATGGCATTCCTTGATCAGCTCTTTTCTCAAGTTATCCCACTTAGGTACATAAATGCGGTTTTTCTTGGCATAGAGTAGTCCGTCACTCTGCCAAAATCGCCTTGTCTTTCCTTCTTTGATGAGGACAAGGAGGTTTTGAGCCAAGGCATCATGCTCCAACCCTTCTTTGATCTTTTCCAGCAAGGGACTGCTTGGTCTACTCAAAGCTGCTAACTCCGCCTTTCGACTTAGTGCATCAGCCACCACATTGGCCTTACCGAGCTTGTATTCAAGCTTGTAGTCAAATTCTGCCAAAAGGTCTTGCCATCGAGCTTGTTTGGGACTCAACTTCTTTTGAGTTTGGAAATAGCTGGTTGCTACATTATCAATCATGATGACGAAGTGAGAACCCAACAAGTAGTGTCGCCACACCCTTAGACAATGGATGATAGCAGTCATCTCCTTTTCCTGTACCGTGTAGCGACGTTCAGTGTCATTGAGCTTGCGGCTCTCATATGCTATTGGTTGCCCTTCTTGCATCAACACTCCACCAATGGCAAAGTCTGAGGCATCTGTATGCAATTCATATATCTTGCAGGGGTATGGCAAGCAAAGCACTGGTTCTTCGCTAATGGCCTTTTTCAAGTCACCGAACGAGGCTTGGCACTTGTTTGTCCACTCCCAAGTCTTGTTCTTCTTGAGTAGGTCAGTTAATGGGGTTGCTCTTGCTGAATATGACTTGATGAATCTCTGGTAGTAGTTCACAAGTCCAAGGAAAGACCTTAACTCGGGGACCTTAGTAGGAGGTTCCCATTCTTGGATGACTTTCACCTTGTCTCCATCCATCATAAGCTTCCCATCATTTATCCTATGACCCAAGAACATCACCTCATCTTGGGCAAAGGAACATTTCTCCCTCTTAACATATAGCTCATTTTCCTTGAGGACCTCGAACACCTTCCTCAAATGCTCAAGATGTTTTTCCATAGTCCGACTATATATTACAATATCATCAAGGTATACTACCACAAACTGATCGAGGTAGGGATGAAAAAGTTTATTCATGAGAGTGCAAAAGGTAGCAGGTGCATTAGTGAGACCAAAGGGCATAACAAGGAACTCATAAGCACCGTACCTTGTTACACACGTGGTCTTCGGTTCATCCCCTTTTGCTATACGCACCTGGTAGTATCCCGACCGCAAGTCCAACTTTGACAAGTATCTAGCATTCCCCAATTGATCAAACAAATCAGCAATGAGTGGGATATGATACTTGTTCTTTACCGTGATCTTGTTTAGAGCGCGGTAGTCAATGCACATGCTTAGTGAGTCATCCTTCTTTTTCTA
This sequence comes from Triadica sebifera, assembly GCA_023653625.1. NCBI lineage: Eukaryota > Viridiplantae > Streptophyta > Magnoliopsida > Malpighiales > Euphorbiaceae > Triadica > Triadica sebifera. The sequence goes on from CM042902.1 coordinate 31,225,346, forward strand.
AAAAAGCACCGGGGCACCAAATGGGGCTTTGGATGGTCTAATGAAACCAGCATCCAACAGCTCATCGAGTTGCTTCTGCAATTCCACCAACTCTGAGTTTGCCATCCGGTAAAGACTCATTGCTTGTGGTCTTGTGCCAGGCTCCAGCTCAATTTCATGGTCCACCTCTCTCCTTGGAGGTAACCGTTTTGGCAACATCTCAGGCATCACATCTTGGAACTCATTCAAGACAACTTGCACCTCCATCGGCAAACTTGGTTGTGGTGATGCTTCCTCATCATCATACTCCTTAAGAATGGCCAAGTAACTGTCTTCCTCCCTCTTCAATCCCTTCTTGAATTGAAGTGCTGAGAGAACTTGGGTAATAGGCCTAGTGGTCCTTTCCGTCGGTACTAGACAAGCCTTTGGTCCATCCATAATGCACATAGAGTTTGAACATGGGACAAGGAAAGCTTTAACCTGGTCCAAGAACTCCATGCCAAATACCACTGAGAAATCATCCATGGGTGCCACGGATAAATCCACTTGGCCAGTCCATGCACCAAGACTGGCATTAACTCCACGGGCAACTCCTTGGATAGGTTGTGCCGCTGAGTTAACTACTTTGAGGGAGCCACCTCCATTAGCAACCTTGAGACCAAGTCTCTTGGCTTCCCCTAGCAAAACAAAGTTGTGAGATGCACCTGTGTCGACTAGGGCTTTAGCGACTTTCCCATTGATGGTTGTATCCACAAACATGAGTCCCTTGGGGGTCGTCGGGGCACTTTGCAATGCACTAAGTAGCTGCAAAGATCCCATCTTTGCACCTTCATCTGCCTCACTTCTGTCTTGATCATAAGTGAAGGCAACTAAAGCATTTAATGTCTTCCTTTTTGGACATTCTCGTGCCCAATGCGGTCCATCGCATATGAAGCACGTCACACGGAGCTTTGAGGCACCACGTTCTTCCTTTTTCTTTCTATTGTCTCGCGGTTTGAATGAGGAGCTTTGTTTGTTATTTTTGTAGCTTTGACTCTTAGCATGGCCTCCCCCATTCTTTCCTTCACCAAACTTTCTATCAGCTGACCTCGGGCCTTCTTTGTTTGAAGAGTAATCAATAAGACTTTCAGCAACGGCAATGGCCCAAGACAAGTCTTGGACACCACGTCGTTTGAGCTCAAGGTTAGCCCATGATTGGAGACCGTCCATGAACAAGAATAATGCATCTTTGTCCGATGTGTCATGGACTTCTAACAGTAAGGTTGTGAACTCCTTCACATATTCCCTTATGCTACCCATCTGCTTTAGTCGTCGAAGTTGGTCCCTCGCCTCTTCCTCAGCATTTACGAGGAAGAATTGGCTTTTGAACTCCCTTTTGAAATCCTCAAAGGTGTCAATTGTGCACACCCCATGTTGCACATCTTCATGCCTTCGTCTCCACCACAGTATAGCAGTGTTGGACAAGTACATGGCAGCAGTTCGGATTTTGCTGGCATGGTCCGTTATGCCGGTAGCCTCAAAGTATTGTTCCAGCCCCCATAGGAAGTTCTCAACTTCCCTAGCATTCCTAGCACCATTGAAGGTCTTTGGCTTGAGAACTTCCACTTTCTTGGCCTCAATGATGGTGGTTGTATTAGTTCCCGAGGCCATACCCCGCTTACATAGTGCTAAATCGCCACCCATATCCTCAACTCTAAGCAACACATTGGAAATTTCCCTTTGGAAGAGATCACGTACTTTGACAAGTTCGGCCTTCAACCCATCAATCTCTTGCCTTAACCCACTGTCTAGCTCGTTGAGGGACATCTTGACAGCTGCATGGATCTCTGCATCCTCGGCCTCCAAGCCGCTGCAACGTTCCTCCAAGTTGTCCACTCGGTCGAACAGCTCACCCAAGTTGTCCTGAGCACTCCCAACACGTGCTTCCAAGCTAGAAATCATGTCTTTCGACTTGGCTCAAGATTCTTTAGATGGAGGTTTCCGAACTTCCTCACGATCACGTTCCATTGGTGGAACTTCCACGCTAGGTGTAGCTGGGGCAGTAGCCTTCATTATGCCAAAGGTAGTAAAGCTTTAAACCTTGTCTCTGATACCAACTGTCACGACCCTAGACTTTAACTAGCAATCGTGTGGCACTTAGCAACGTCCGTTGCATTAAGCCTGCCTTCTAATCCGACAAAACTCTCCAAAGAGAACAGAAAGGAACTTAGAGATTTAGAGATTCAAGAGCAAAACAAGAACACAAGAGAGTTTGTGAAGAATGCTTTGTATTACTTGAAATGCTTGGATGAATACAGATAAATTACATAAGGTATATATAGGCCTCCACCTCCTCAATGGATGACCAAGATCAATTCTCATATACCAGATGGATGGTTAGGATTAACTCCCACCTACCAAAATAGATGGCTAGGATTGATTCTCACCTACCAAATGGATGGTCAAGATCAACTCCCACCTACCAAATGAAGGGCTAGGATTGATTCCCACCTACCAAATGGAGGGCTAGGATTAATTCCTACCTACTAAAATGGACGGCCATGATCCATTTAATCTAACAGTTTACAATGACCTTCTAGAATATTACACTTGTGTGGAAAAATGTAAATGTGCGGAAAATCCCGTATGAACCTTCGCGTTGCGTGACATTATGCTCAACATCAGACGTAAAGGGGGAATAAAGAAGGGCTTTTGTCTTCATAATGCTGTGCCCTGAAACTTCAAGCCAAAATCCAAAAAGTGTTTATTCAGACTGCTAAACAGAATCTTGTGTCCTACCAGCTAAAGGCCTCTGCTTTGTTAACTTTCCAATCTTTTTGATACCAATCTTAAACATGATTCCTATAATATAGTCTTGATCAAAACCAAACATATACCTATGTGACTCCTCATACAAATTTTAAGCACAGAACATGACTTTGGCTTCTTTTTATTTATTTATATATATTGAGATATTCAGAACCCATTATCGCTCATGAAAGGAGGTGAATTCCATGAAAGTAAAAACCTAATGAATAATTGGCAATAACTGAAAAAGAACAAATATGCTTGTAATTGGGTCGTAAGAATTACTAATGGGTGTTTGGGGTAGGTTCAAAATTTTTTGATTTTTTTAATTTTTTATAAACTGTTTTTCTCAGATATGTTTCTGAAAAAGTTATCTATTTAACTGATTTTTTCAAAATCAGTTTTTAAAACTCAAAAAATTTAAAAATAATTTTTTTTAAAAACGCTTTTGATAAATTCAATATCAAACGAACCTTAAATAGATTACTAAACGCGTAACAAAATAACATAGAAAAAAAAATGGCCAATTCCATAAAAGCTTATAACTTGTAACGAAATGGAAATGGAATTTGGAAAAAGAAATTTTTAAATAGATTTAATTTAATATATTATCTGTAATTAATTCAGTCGTTCACATGTATATATATTTTATTAACATTGGATAATAAAATAAAATAATTAAAGGTATATCACTGAATTACACTGTAGGCAGAGTGTAGAAAATGTAGCTGTGGGTATGCTAAAACTATGACTTAGCGTCATATATCTGACCTCAAAATACTGCATGAACAACCCGTTAGCTGGTGGGATGCATAATTATTAAATCTTTTCTTAATTTAATATATTATATATAAATATTAAATAATACACAATTTTTTAAGGGAAATTACAGAAAAAACACTAAATATTTTTAATTTAAAGTTTTAAACCCCATATTTTCATCAATTTAAACCTCAACTGTTTGCAATTTCAATCAATATAACCCTTTTGTTAATTTTTTATCCATTTTTAGATAAAAATTTAACGTAAAATACTGTCGAGATCCACATTTCGGAATTTTTTCTCTTCACGATCAATATTTTTATATTTTTTTAACCTAAAAATGCTATCTACGTTTTTTAATTTTTAGTGTGTTGCAAGCTAAAAATAAGAGGCAAAAAGGCAGAAAGTAAAAAATAAAAATAAATAAGGAAAAATAGAGAAACACTAAAATCCAATAATTAATATATTCATCTTAAAATGAATAATTTGCTAGCAATAATGAAAAAATAAATTGAAAGCAAATAAAGGGATCAATTGAAAATTGTTATAAAAATCAAGGTTCAAATTAATATTAAAAAAATATGAATTATATTAAAAAAACACCTATATATTGATTTTTTTTTATAAAATTTCAAATTTTTTTTTGGTATAAACATGTCATTATATATAATTGAATATTTTTATTAGTGCTACTTGTTTTTATCAATTTCAAAGAAAATAAAATCTCTCAAAAATAAAAATGACTGATTTTTATCATTTTCTTTTTTTTGTTTTTCCTAACCTTTTTTCTTCTGATTCATCGTTGAGGAAAAATGCAATAGAGAGAGAGAGAGAGAGAGAGGATTGGGAGGAGATTTGAATGATGAACCCAAGATGAATCCAAGACTTCAATGTGATTCAAAATTCGAACACCAAATATTATGATCTGAAAGCGACCTACGACTATTCAGTGTTCAGTATTCAGTCGGAACAGACATGAAAGGAATATCGTTTACACCTGCAAATCACTGTTACCTTAAATCCCTCAACTCCCCCATAAAACACTCAATTAACCTAAACCCAATTCAATTAATCAACCACCAAAATCTAAACCCAAACCAATTTCCTTCATTGATCACTAAATTCTCCAAAAACCCTTTAACAGCAGTTCCTCCTCAACCCAATACTCCGCCACTAGTTGTAGTTGGTTCAGCCAATGCAGATATCTATGTGGAAATTGACAGACTACCCATAGAAGGAGAGACCATCTCAGCCAAGAATGGGCAGACACTTCCTGGTGGCAAAGGAGCAAACCAGGCTGTCTGTGGTGGCAAACTCTCCTATCCAACTTACTTTGTGGGGCAGGTGGGTGAGGATGCACATGGGAAATTAATACTTGATGCTTTGAGTAATGGTGGAGTACACATTGATTATGTGAGGCATGTTGTTGATGTGCCCACTGGGCATGCTGTGGTTATGCTTCAGTCTGATGGGCAGAACTCTATTATCATTGTTGGTGGATCCAACATGAATTGTTGGCCTGAGAAGCTCAGTGATGAGGATTTGGGGGTTGTGAAGAACGCTGGTATTCTGTTGCTTCAAAGGGAGATCCCTGATTCTGTCAATATCCAAGTTGCAAAGGTCAGGTCACCGCTTTATTAGATCTTTTGCCCATGTAGTTTGCATTTTTTCTTGTGTTGTTTGCTTATTCTTTCATGGTTAAGGCTCGGTTACGGCTTGCATCTTAAAAAACGATTAAAACTGGACCTGGTAATGCTTGTTGCTTGAGACATGTTTAGTTCTGAACTTTAAAGCTGTTGGTGCTCCCATATTAATGAATTTGAATGAGTTGGTTTGTAAAGGGGATTTCGACAAATATTCTCTCCAGTCATAGCGCATCTGTTTGAAAGAGATCATAGCTTGTAAGACAAGAAGCAATAATTTGAATTTAGATAATTGTGGAGTTTGATGGTCACCCAATTCAAATTATATATTTCTTTGGTGATTTAACTTTTTAAAGTATTTTTGAAGCTAGGCAAGTTTAGTTTTGTCATTCATGATTGTGGATGAGGTAATTAATCCTAGCTACTATGGCTATGTTTGGATTGAGAGATTTTGAATGGGGGGAATTAGAACAATTCATGGATTTTGGAACATCCCTCACTCACCAAAATCCCTCATACATCCCTCACTCACCAAAATCCCTCATTTTTGAAGTATTTAAAGTCTAAAATTCATCTTTTTTTATCCATGAGGGATTATTTTCTGATTTTTTTTTTATTTCAAAATTATCTCTAATAAATTAATAGTATTCCAAAACTATCCTTAAAAAAAAAAACAAAAACCAAATGCCAATTTTACTTATTTTATCTGTATTAGTTTGCATATGAATTAAAAAAAATATTAATGAGTTCTTTAAAAAAAACATTAATGGATTAATTTATTTATAAATACAATACAGATAATGAGTTTATATAAAATTTTGAGCAAAAATTTTGTAATATATTTCAAATTTAACAATAATAATAATTTCATCAATTGCATTTTTTTTAGAAAAAAATATACTCTAAATTATATTATTTCACATATCAGTATAAAACATGATAAAAATGACTAGAAAATGCTTAATTAATGACAAATTACCAATATTTAGTAAAGGGTAAAATTGAAAATTAATTGTTAAATTAATGGATTATGATAATTGAAATAAACATGAGTGCAAGAGAAATTATATCATTAATTCATGGATTTTATATTCAAAACAAACGATAGAATTCTTATAATCCATGGATTTTAAAATCCCTCAACTCAAATGAGACCTATGTTCTTTTCTTACTCTGCCACATAAAATTTTCTCCAACAAAGGTACAATGGCCTAGAGTAGATTTTTGATCAATAATGCTCCCAATGCAATATGATTTTGTATGTACTTCTTTGTGAAGATGCCCTTATTCTTCAAATTATAGACTACCCAGAGTTCCTTTTTAAATACCTTAGGTCCTGTATATTGCAACAAACTGCTCTCATCCTACTAAATGCAAGAATTGGCCTATCCCTGCATACTGCAAATGCAATGTATGGGTGTGTATGAGATAACAGATCAGTCTTCCAACAAGTCTTTGAAACTGGTCTATATTCACCAAGACTTCATCATGTTGTAGCTTCAAATTAGGCTTGGTTGGTGGTTTGGTGGCTTTACATCTGAGCAGGCCTATTTCACTCAACAAGTCAAGTGTATACTTGCATTGAATAACAAATATACCCTCCTTGGTTCTAGCAAACTCCATTCTGAGAAAAAATTTCAGTGTTCCCAGGTCTTTTGTTTCAAAGTCTAATGCAAATTTTCCCTCAACCTTCCCAATGCTATCAGTCGTTGATATAAACAAGAGATTATTGGAAGATATTAAAAATTCCAAGAACACTACCGATGAAAGTGTACTGTAACAGCAAGGCACCAATTGCAATTTCTCATAATCATGTTCTTCATGATAGAAGTAAGCACGTGGAAGTTGACAAACACTTTATGAAAGAAACAATTGAGAAGTGATTGATCTTCTTTACTTACCCACTGCAGATCAGATTGCAGATATTCTTATGAAGGGGCTACACCAAAGGTAATTCAAGTACTTAATCAACAAGCTGGCCATGGGAAAACTTCAAGCCAGCTTGAGGGGGAATGTTCGAATATGAACTTCTGCCAATAATGCGGCCAAAATCTTTAGGATTTTCTGCCATAGTTTTGGGGGATTATTTCTTATGTTTTTTTGGGATATTACAGCCATAGAGATTTAGGTTTAGTCAATGCTATGAATTAGGGAAGTGTGTCTTCTGTAGTAAAACTAGTAAATTGATCAGGTCTTAATTTTACTCCATGTATCTACTATAAATAGGTGAGTTGTATACAAATTTTTTTCTGTGAATAAGAAATATTGTTATTCATTCCCTTTATTAGTGTGATATTTCAACCAGGGATTTTTAAGGTTTACACTCTACGAATTCTGTGCCATGAAGGCTTTTAATAGTTTCTCTTTGCTAATTAAGCTTGATTGTTATTCCTGTCATCATAAACATCGCATTGATAATGTTATAACATATGCTTCCTTTGGGTTTAACCTTTTATTTCCCTGTGAGCATATTTTTCACATTCTAATGTTGCTGTGTTTTTAGGCTGCAAGGAATGCAGGTGTTCCTGTCATTTTGGATGCTGGGGGAATGGACACACCTATACCCTTAGAACTGTTGAATGTTGTGGACATCTTGAGCCCAAACGAATCTGAACTTCATCGCATCACTGGCATGCCTACTGATAGCTTTGAACAGATTGGTCAGGCTGTTAAAAAGTTGCATAAAATGGTTAGTATTTGACACCTAAACAATCTTTATTATTGTTCAGTCAGTGCTGCAAACAGCATGGTTATTCTTTCTTAATTGTGAAGATTTGACAAAAATAACTTTACAGAGCATTGTTTTGTTCTGATGAAAATTTACTTCATCAAGGTGGGGGCTTGTATAATTGATGATTGAATTTATTAATTAGGCCAAATATATGATAATGTTCAAGTGCATCAGTACTTGCCATAGGTAGCTTCCGTTTCTTGTGACACTCGTTATTGAATTATTGTTTTTTATGTGAAATAAGATAGCTAGATAGGCTATGTTGCTTGGACTCAAGTACGAATATCTAACACGAGTACATATCTATAATTCGGACTTCTTACTTTTTAAAATTTAGGATACATAAATACGGCTAAAAAAGATCTAAAATTAAGATACAGGTATGGAGATACATTTATACACATAAAAATGTAAATATTTCAATTTTTATATATGATAATTTAAGTTAAAAGATTGATCAAATTATAACATTTAAATTACTAAATAAAATAAAATTGCAATACTCCATGTCACTTTAAAATAAAATATTTTAAGTTACAAACTTAAATGTCCAAAGTTCAAATCACAAAGACAAACAACAAAATGGTGCTTGGAGAAATTAGGTGTATCCACTCTTAAAGTGAAAGATCCAGGAAGAATCTCATATCTATATCAAATCCATGTCTATCCTAAGGATTTCTTCATTTTTGAAATGTTTGAATAACAAGTACTTCTTCATTTTTGAAATGTTTGAATAACATAGCAAATAGGGTTAATCTCTAAGATATCTAGATGGGCAAGGTCAGGTGGCTACAGCATCCTTGGTTATAATAGTGGAATTAAATAATCCTACAAAGGTATAACAAGTAAATTATTGCATGTTACACATAAGTTGAGTGTTATTAGATCAACTAGTGAAGCCATGGTATGGCATGACATTAGAAGGTCGGAGTTGTTTAGGCCTTGAGATTTCTCTCTAACTAAATGCTCTCTATTTCTCTGTGTGTGTGTGTGTGAGAGAGAGAGAGAGATCAGATTGTACAAGGACAATTATTGTAGTTGTCTATGGTTGTGCATAAAGAAAAGAAAGGGAATTTTAGAACCAATTTCTTTTTATCAAGTCAGAATGTTCAGGTTTTATTGAGATAAATAAATTTGTTTATTAGGTTGTGAAAAATCATTTGACTGCATATCAATGGTTATACTCACATTTATTTGTTGTTATGTCTTCTTTGGGAAGATAATATTTATTGTTTGTTGCATTTGGTATATCCTTCATGAGCTTATGAACAGGCTTTTGCTTTTGAAATTGAATTCCATTTATTTTCTTCTTTTCTTTTTCCTCTCCTTTTCTTTTTTCCCATCGTAGTTTGGTATTAGAGCATAATGTGATTTGAACTGTAATCGCATTAAGCTCTAAATTATTTTCATTCACCTAAAATCGTACCCATTGATTGTAAGCAAGCAAAAACACAGGTTTTAAATCCACACCACACTCTTATAACTAAAACAAGATGCTATTTTGTTCATTCAATTATACTAGCTGAGGTGAATTTGCATCAAGACTTGATCCGATTGTCAGTAAAGTATGATCTACATCTAATCACTGAGCCAGAGAGAGCTTGAAAAACTCATTGCGTTATTGTTGAGTGTCACCTGAGCTTGCATTTCTATCATTTTCACCATCTATGACCGTTCGTTAACTTTGTAAGCTTTGGTTCATTGCTGAGATTAATTGCTTCAGTAATGACATGTTGAATTACCCAGACTAGTTTTGATTTGCCATTGGGAAAGTAGTACTATTCTTACCATCCTTTTCTTAAATTGCTTTTCCTTGTTATGTGATATTGTTGGTAAAATTTTGTTGCAAGCACATTTATTGGTATGTTATAACAACACCTTCTATTCCAGAAGTTAACAATCTAAAGTTAAGGTTTTTTATTTGGGATTCATTGGCTATCCAAAAAAACTTGTGCCTATAGTCTTGCTTTGGAAAAATGGAAATAGCATAAATGTGAGTTGATTGAAACTTATCTCAACTAATAAAGGCCTTTGGTAAAACTAAAAAAATTAAGAGCTGAATAACTCAATCTGTAAGTACTGAATGGAAAATAGGAATATTTATGCATATATTTATTAATTAAAAAAAATAAAAATTTTCCATTGATGCCCCGCAGCATCATCATGCAAGCTCTTAGCGTCAAGGGACTCTCCACCCTTTAGCTAAACATAGACAATTTGAAATAGCACTAGGGCATTTAGATAATTTGTGTCAGTGCAGTCCCTCCTGATTTCAGTAGAATGAGGAACCTGGGCTTGAAATATTTGAACTGTCTATTTCGTATCTTCCTGATTGATTTGGGACTTTAAGGGGTGCAGTGTAATGGCCTCGTTTCCTTAAACATTCAACATTATTTGTACGACCTACACAATTGGCCTCAAGCCAAGGCTTTGAGCTTGGGTTTTATAGTTTCTGGTAAACAAGCCACTCCTAATCCATTCAATGTGTGGATCTTTTCTTTTGAATCCACCGGTTTTCCAGAATCCTGCTTCTGAGATGGTTCAGTACCAGTAGAATTTTAAACCTATCCAACTTTACTAATCTGAGAAAATTGAGCCAAACCATAAGGCTCATAAAGATAACTTTAGTAATTGATCTTGGTCTTTAAACTAGCTCCTTACTGTCCCATCATCAGAATAAGAACAGAAATTGAATATGCACAAGGGTCATTGGTTGAAAAGCTTCTTTTTTGTGATTTCTTTAGTTTCTACATTTGTTTCCTTGATGGCAAATTTGCTTAGGTTCAGGAGGGCAGGGATCATAGCAGAGAAGGAATTTTCTTTGAATTGATGATTAAAAATACAGCATTTTTTTAGGTAATCTTTGGTGCTGTGAAATAATTACTCAGTTAAATCATATCAAATTTTTCATGGACCTAATAGAACACATCTCTTGTTGGACAAATTTTAGAGCAAAATTGAAAAGTTTCAAGGGCTCAATTAGGTTTTGCCTTTTTGAAAAATCTGATGGTATAGATGATTGAGGATAGCAATAATCCTCAACCAAGATGGAGAGAAAAATCTGTTGATGTCAGTTGTCATTGAAAATCTTTGATATGTTGTTCCTTTGATGTTTCATAATCCATAGGTTGTTTTTTCACTAAAATACAAGAAATGGAAAAAAGAAGAGTTGTCTTCATTTTTTTTCTCTTTTGTTTTCTCTATTAAGTAATATATATATAGAATCAAGATATATCACTATCTATTATATAATTCTTCTTTTTTTTTCTGTAGCTTTTTCCATTTGATCTAATCCTTCTGGTCGACAATGGGGAAACAGCCTATTCCATTCTTGATTAGGAGTTGCATAAAAAAAGTTGAATTTCTCTTATTGCTTCCTATTTTAGAACTTTCTACATATTTGATGTACATTTGTCCCCTTTATAAAAATTGACAGAAGGAAAATTGATGTGATGTAAAAAAGGGGAATTATGGGATAGTTTTCTTTCAGTATGAATTTTGTCAGGTTTCATTGGCATTAAAAATAATTGTTTACCAAATTGCAATATCTAATAAGCTGAAGCGTTTTTAAAGTTATATTTTGTTCAATGTAAAATTTGTATTCGGAATACTTGGGTTTGGGTTGCATTATAGCATTCTTTGAGCAGGAGTTATGGCAATTTTCTAGTATCAAAGTCTTGGCACGTGAAAAAGGTGTAATGATCCTTCCATTCCTGGTTCTTCTGCTTTCTCCTTTCTTGGAGAGTATACGTCTCTTTCAACATTTTTAGTCATTATTGTGGAAGATACTATAAATTTCGGATACTTGACTATCTCTAAATTTTGGGGCATGTTATCAGGTGACTTTGTGCATGATTTTTTTCTGTGCTTAGTGATAGAAAACTATTGGAGCATTAACAAGTTGTTTGAAAGTGGCAATTGGTAATCTTTTCTAACTTAAGGTAGATTATGATCTCTGAATGCAGGGAGTTGGGCAAGTCCTGGTGAAACTTGGGGTGAAAGGATCAGCTTTATTTGAAGAAGGCCAAGAACCAATCAGACAGCCTATTGTATCTGTTCCTAGGGTTCTTGATACTACGGGTGCTGGAGACACTTTTACAGCTTCTTTTGCTGTGGCTTTGGTGGAGGGCAAGACGAAAGAGGAGTGCATGAGATTTGCTGGTAAGCCTGGGGGTGATATTACTTGCATGCTAATCCTTTGAAAGTGAAGTTTAAATATCATAATTTACATAAACTTTCCATTTGTATTACCAGATATACCAAAAAATGACTCTTTGCAATTTCATAGGAAGCTGCAGTGTATCTGCAATTTCTAATGTTCTTTTTTGCAAATAAAAACTATAATTTTATACTGGCTTTCTCCAATATTTTACAGCTGCAGCAGCATCTCTTTGTATTCAAGTGAAGGGCGCGATTCCTAGCATGCCTGATCGGAAATCGGTTCTGGATCTTTTTCGGTCTGTCTGAAGACATTTTTCTGCTAAAGTGCAGAGCAAATCTTTTGCTTTCAAAGGTATAATAAAAATGTAGTTCCAGACTCACCAAAAGGGTCATAGGTTGTGGCAACTTCTTATGGAACAAGAAAATGATGATTTCTTGAGGTTGATTATTGCATGCATGCGTTCTTTATAAAATGAATCCCTCCAACCTGATGTTTACCGTTTGGCGTAAATCATTCATTTTCCATTTGATGTTGGAAAATCACTTCTAACTTCCCCTTGTCTAACTCTAATTCCTCTAAGGCACCCACACGGTGATGATCCCTTCCTTGACCTAAAAGCTAAAACCACTTCTTCATTCACATCTTCTTCGTTCGATTTCAGTTCTCCACAAAATTTCTGCTTTGACAATTTCCTCTTCTCCACGTACTTCCATTTCCATTCACATCTTCCATTAACGTTGTAATGTGTTCCCAATTTCTTTTTTTTTTTTTTTTTTTTGTGAATTGATATATGAAAATAATATATCCATTTCATTTTCAATTTCTCCACCTAATAGAACTGTGAGGAATGCTAATTAGACTCGCCTTTAAAAGTGATGGTTCAATATTTACTATTTTATTAATTGCTGAAAAGAGTAAAATTTTTAAAAATGATTTTAATTTCTTTTTTCTTATTATTGAAATTTTTACTCTCATCACCAATTAATAAGGAGGTGAGTATTGGACAATCACTTAAAAAGATTAACTATACTTGGAACCATTAGGATAAAATTCCATTATTTTTATTTCTTAATATTGTAAAATCTAGTAAATTGAATTTTATTCTGTTGAAAAATTAAAAAAAATGAAAATCATTCCACTTGGGATGTGAATCTTCCTTGCATTTTTTCATTCGCAAAGAAATTTTTAAGCAGATTCAATCTATTTCGCTATTTTTAAATTAATTCAATTACATAGTGATATACATATAATTATTTTATTTATATTAGTTAATGTGAATATAATAATTAAAAAATTTGTATATATGTCACAATGTAATATGATTAATCTACCGATAACGTAATAGACTAATTTCTTCTCATTTGTGATATGTCGAGTTCATCCATAAATTAAAAAAAAATTAAGAAAAAAGAGGGTTGGTTGCTCAACTTCAATGCTCACGAACAGTACCTTTTTTAGTTTAAAATGTCCCAAAATCGAAGAAAAACCTGTTTTTATATGGCGAGTTTGCAATTGTCAGTTGTGGCTCTTGGATAAGACCCAATCTGATTTTTTTTTAAATAATAATTTGAATATTACTGTATTGTTTTAAATTTTAATGATTTATTTATACGATTTTCATAATATAAGTTATTATTTTTATATTTAATTAATGTTTTATAATTATATTCCATTAATTTTTTATTACAACAACAGTTACCGTCTTAAAGTCGTGGGAGATATTTTTTTTACTGGATAGATTTAACCATTGGGCTCTTTTGGACAATAGAGAAGCTATTGTAACGCAAAACTTATCTTTTATTTTTTTTAACATGTTTATTTTTATGATTTTAGTTTGTATATAGTTAATTTATTAATAATCGAGTCTTTTTTGAATTTTTTAAAAATTAAACTAACGTTGTTTCCTTATTAATATATTCTTTTTCATTTAAATAGAATTAATTATGATATAAATTGAAGTATATGATTCACATATTATTACTAGTTGGACTGTAAAAACAGTTTAATAGTATATTTCAATCCATGTCACATTCAATTTCTGCCGGACAAAATAAATAATTTTATAAAAGAAGATAAATTTATATTAATAAATTAAATATTAAATCAATTACAACAAAATAATTATTATTTTTTTATGTGTAATTTTTTAATTAAATTAATAATATTTATTTATAAATTTGATTCAAGAATAATTTTTTGGGAGGATCTAGTTTGTTTTATTTCTTAATATTTTTTTTTGGTTAAAATTTAATAAGTTTAAGTGTAACTTGGATAAGGAATCACGCCAAAATAAATACATCGCACTATCGTAGCACCTTTTTCATGCCATATCTTTATATCATCTTAACATATGATATTAGATAATTCTTGCATGTATATATTTAAAAAAAAAATATTCCATTCTATGATATTGGATAATTCATGGATATATCTTTGAAAAAAAAAAATTCATGCTTATAACTTGATATATCCTCGTGTTGATATTCTTTTCTATCATATTGGCTATGATGATAAAATCATAAATTATGTGTTAGAATTTGTAATTTTCAGATTTTTTATGCAAAGAGTTTGAACGCAAAAAAAGGAAATTAGTCGAGAATTAAGAGTTTAATGTAAAATCAATTTGATTTGTATCTAAAAGTTAAGTACAAAAGTAAGCAGAAAGTATTTTACATAAAGTTAGAAAATTGACTTTCTAATATCATTTTAATTGCTCAAGTGATAAGTTTTCACTAAAAAACAAAATAGTTAACAGTTTTGAGAAAATATGAATGCTCTAACTAATTTTTGACACCAAAAATATAAATACATTTTAAATTTTAAACAAATAAAAATTTTATGAGAAGTATTTTTCATCATTTAAAAATATTTTCATTCCCTTTGAGTTTTATTATCAGATATTCATCACTTTGGCTCTAGTTTCTATTGTGTAATTCATCTTCAGCATGAAAGATATCTATTATATTATAATTTACAAGTTTAGCTTGAAAACTTGTTGTGGGTTGTTTAATCTAAATACTAACAATTCTCAATTAAAAAAATTTCCACTAAATAGAACATCATGTTTAATTGTGATTAACTATGTTTAACAAAAAAAAAATTATAGACAATTTATAAATTAGCAAATAAAAGCATCCGGTCAAACAAAAAAAAATACATTAAAAATATTTCTCATAATTTTTAATTATATTATGTATAAGAAAGTTTTAAAATTTTATGGAGGACCATGCCCCATGAAGCTCTACCCTTGTATTAAAGTGTTTTCAAGTTTTACATTATAAAAAACTTGGGGTTTGGGTCAGGGACGGATCTAGAATTTATTTTTAGTCGGGATACATTTAATTTAATAGATAATAAATTAAAAATTATATAAATATAACCAGTATATAAAAAAATATAAAGTTTGAGTACTCGTATATATTTTGATAGGCAAAAAAAATTCAACATTCATAATGATATATAATAACATTGATTTTAAATTATTACAATTATTCTTTTCGAGTACTCATATTTTGATATTTTTACATTTTTTTTTATTATCATTAATAAGGTAGTTTCACTTTTATTCTAATTGTTACGGATTCCATGAGATCAATTCACCAAAAATTTATTTTATTTCAAATTTTATAAAATTACTCAATTAATTTTTGTTTAACTCCATTAATTAAAATTTCTCCAATTTTTATCAAATTTCTCACAATATTTCAAGAATAAGGAATATACAAACCCATCAAAGTCTTAAAGAAAAACTAAATTAGAAGAAGAATTTCACTCATTTTATTATAATTGCATACTTGGTCGAACCACTTTATTTTAGTCTTTCTCTCTTTTCCTTTTTTTTTCACACTATTTTTGCTCCTTTGTACTTAAATTAAGTTTTTATCTTTATCATGTGTTTTAATTATATTTTTAGGCAGAAAAATGGTTTGGTTTGCTTTAAGTTATAGTAAGAGTAGAGATAATGACGGTAAAGAAAAATTGATAAAAAAAAAAAAAGTTAATTTGATTGATAGTTTGACTTTTATATATGTATTAAATATTTGTTTAATACTTGTTAATGGAAAAATATGTTGATTAGTTGAAATAGTAAATAACATAAAAAAAGACCAAAAATTAATATATTTTTGTATTTTTTAATAACTTACTGCATAAAATATATAAAACTAAATTTTATCTTTTCAAATGGAGGCAAAATACTATATATATAAAAAAAATTAAAAATTAAAAGGGTACAAAGAAATATTTTAGGAGCTAGTAAGGGCAAGTGCCCCCATTGCCTCCATATTGGAGCCGTTCCTGGTTTGAGTTGAGAGTTTATACTAAAAACGTCTAAGATTGCATTTGGTTTAATTTTTATCCATTAAAAAAATTATTAATAGAGAGAAACATTTAAAATTGTATTTTGAGATGTGGATGTAAGCAAGAGGACGAACCTCTATAAATCCAAGTGTCTAAAGCTATTATTATCTCTTTTATTTTCAAATCTAATATTCTAGTTTGCTCATATATTTTCATATTTGATTTTTAAGTTAGAAAGTGTCAAAAGTATTTTTACAAAAAAAAATATTTAAATTTGTTTGAAGTTTTTATTGAAACTAAAAGAGTTAATTTATTTGACAAAAACCAGTTTAAAAGGTTGATTATGAATTCTGATTTATGAAAAAGAGATTCTCAAAATATTCTTATGTGAATATTTTTACAACATTAGAATACCCAATTTTGTGAATAATTTTTATAGGGCCATAAATTTATAGAAGCTCAATTCATTTCCTCTGGAGTTATTTTGGACCTACAATCTTTTCTATAATAAGGTAAACCATTATGTAATAATAGAGAATATAATCGAAAATGGTAATGAAATAGTCTTCATGATATTTTTTTTTATAAATTAATTTCTAAAACCGAAAATTTAACTTAGAAAATTTTAGTGTTTGGTGTATAGTTTTGTTTAGAAGCTAACTCTCTCAAATTATGGTGAGAAAAAAAAAATCTGTGTCTTTTTGGTTTAGTTGTGCTTGTAAGAACTAGAGCTAAAATTGTAAATAAAAAACAAAAAATCTGCTCCTAACTAAATAAATACAACCATTTAAGTTTTAGTTTAATGATCAAGATTGTGAGATGTTGAATTGAATTGAATTGTAGTAGGAATAGTGCGGAATTCCTCTTGTACTTGAGCCGAACTGAATTCCGGTGAACCTATAACACACTGTTTTGACTTTTGAGAAAAAGGAGGTCCCAAGGGTTTGTGTTTGTAGTGGGCTTATTTTCTTTGAATTTTTATTTTTATTTTTTATTTTTCTTAATTTGTCACTTGACCCAAGTTTGATTCAAGGAATGTTAACAAGAGACAAATTGGGGCCATTGATTTTTTTTTTTCTCCTTTCCTTTATACAAATATCTGACATATATATAGAACACAATCTTGACATAGTTTAAGATTCAAATAAATATTTTGTTATCATACTGAAACATTTACATGCAGCGGTGATTTGGTGAATCTTTTTGAACCTACAATCTTCATTAAATAAAAAAAATCACAATAATGAATAAAAATTAACTATTATTTTTTCTTTTATTCATATTTGATAATTAAAAAAATTAACAAAAGACTAATGAAATCAACTCTACGTCTAGTTTAGGATTATAGTAATAATAATAATTAAAAAAAAAAAAGATAAGTGTTCAAAGTAAGTAAAAATAACAAAAATTAGAAAAAATTTATGGGACACAGGATGGTTTTATTTTATCCTTCCTTTTTCCCTTTCATTTATTCTTCTTCCTGGAAGAGATAAATTAATAAACTACAGTGAATTTTCATGCAAGATTGAGCTACATAGTGTCTCGAAAATATAGAAAATGACTTTTTTTTCGACATTTGTTCCATTATTGGTCCACATAATCAAATTTTCAATTTACAAAATGTGTTACTTTATTTAACAAATTAAACTTGATAATGTGCACCAATTATACAAGTGTTCAAGTAAGTGTTGAAAATAAAATATTGCTAGCATTTATCAAAGAAGAATATAAACTGAATGCACATAATTTTGAGGGATTTCAACATTTCAACAATTGATTTGCCTCCTTCACACCTCCCCATCTTTAAAGAACCAAAAGGAAAATCAATTTTGTACAAATTAATAATTCTCAAAAAATTCAAAGCCCTCAACATATTTGCTTTCCACGGTAGTCTGAACTTGGATTTCTTCACATATCACCATATTAACTTGATTTTCAGCTCCATATCAGCCAAAAATACAAAAATAACCCGATATTGGAGCAGCTGAGACATCATAATTGACAACCTTGAGTACTGACGAAAATAACACACATTAATAGTTTGTTTCAAAGCAAAATTGAACTTTCCCAAAACGAAAATTATAAACAATAAAAGAAAATGCCTGATATTTTACTGTCAATCGCAGAAAAGCAATGAAACAATTTTCTTATATGCAAATACATACCTTCAAAATTTCTTGGCAAACTACTCTTACTATATATCTTAACTGTTGGAAGTTGATCTAGTCAACGGTATGGATTCCACAGGTTGTGATTCATCAGAACTACCTTGAGAAGCTTCCTTCTTCAATTTGTGTTTATTATATGAAGCCACACCAGCAATGGCTGCACACAAATAATAAAAGAAAGTATTTAGTACGTAACTGAGTAGAATGCCAGTTAGAAGTTGCTAAGAGTTTCCTCCAGTAGAAAATCATCCCCTGCCACACGCAAAGAAGAGGAGCCATTTTTCAGAGCAGCTAAGAATATTCTCACACCCGTTTCAACAACATCTTTTCTTTTTCTTGTTATCATGTGATGTTATGAGTGAGAAAAGAGATATTAAAAAATATCATTCTCAAGAGCATTTTGCAACCATATTAGAAAATCCAACAAACCTCATAAAGAAAAACTAAATTTTAAGCCAGTGCAAAATGAAATTTCTGCAAAATTGCAAAAAGATAAAAAAAAAAAAATTTCAAGCTCTGCTTTTTGAAATATCAAGTCCTGCGGAAGTCAATCCAATGATCAGACAACGTATGGTGTAAAGATGCAGTTTTGGCATATTAAACAGACGACCAAATTCCTAGAGCAAATGATCTAGGCATAACACTGAAGAAGCAGATTTTGCATAACAAGGGCTGGGGTTTTCCAAATAAAGTTGGAGGTCATTTTCAAGTCCAACAGCAAAAAAAAGTCTTAAGACCAAAAGAGAATATCTGGAGTGCAATCAAGTTTTCTAATCCAAAAGAGATGTAGCTTCACTGAAGGAAAAGAAATTTAATAGTTTAATTATCATTTATACACTCACCAATGCCATAACCGAAGAGGTTTATAATTGTGAGCTTTGTATCTGCAAATAGAAGGGCAGACAGCAAGACAACAACCCAATCCTTGACAACTCCAGCCACACGTATGGTCAGTGCACTGGTATGTGAGATCACAAGGAAAACTGATAGGTTGAGTGCAAAAGTACAAAGAGAGTTGAGTGTCAATACAAGAGGTTGAAAGTTCCATGCATGTGCTTCCATTTTTGGTTTCTCAAGAAAGATCCAAGGAATAAATAGGCAAAGAGCACTGCAGGAAAAACTAACAGTCACACAAGCGTTCTTTGCTCTTTGGAGAGAATTAGAAAGAAATGCTTCCAACGTAATATGTTGTAACAAGTTAAAGATAAACATAATACATGCCTGCAGGGACTAACATAGTACATGACAGATATGGGATTTAGTTTCAGACCCTTCCTTTTCACTAGAATCTCCATAAAAATAAGTCTTAAGGCCTCTCCAACAACTCCACCCATCTGATACACAACTCCAATCCAGCTGATATTTATCTCTCCATAAGAAGCCACAAGAACGCCAAAGCTGATCACTGACATTATTAGCAGCATTCTGCAGCTCATCATCTCAAGCCCAGCAGCTACTCCAAGAATGAAAACAGCAACAGGCACTGCAAATCTCAATGAAGAAATTAAATTATATCATAACTGCCATACATGCAGATTTACACAAACCTACAAAGAAAAGAAGAAAAAAGACAGCCTAGCATGTATTCACCGACCAAATATCCTACTTGCCACCAAACAGAGAGCATGTTTAGAATCTCAATATCATAAGAAATATCTGGAATTGATCAAGGTTATCATCCTCCACCACCCACCCCCTAGCACTAGAAACAAAAAGTTGAGATCTACAGAAGCAAATATATCTATGCAACAAATTTAGTAAAAAGAAAGCTGATAATTAGGGAACAAATAATAATAATGAACACTTACTAATAGCTTTCAACATTTGTGCAAAAGCCACAGAAATATACAGGTAAGCCGTGTTTCCCAGCCAAAGAGTTATTGCAAACATTGCACCTATCGGAATAACTGATGTTGTATATCTATATCCATCAGATATAGGATAAAGAATCAATCCTTATTGGATGATAATTGAAAAGATGGTGTCATTTAAGCATATGGAAAATATGAAAGCTTCTACTTACATTTCTAGTGTCATTCCATCCTCAACTTTCATAACCTATAATGAGACACAAATAAGGAAAAAAAAAAGAAAGAAAGAAAGAAAGAATGAATGAAAGAATGATGAAAGAAAGAAAGAAAAGATGCATAAGCAAAAAGTATTCTTTGGAAAAGAGACATGACATAAATTTAATTTATTACCTTGAAAACTTTGTTTAGTATAAAACACAAGACAGAAGAGAAGACCATGTGAAGCAGAGTCAATCCAAGAGGATAAGGAAAGTTTATTTCCTTGGATGACAGAACCCACTGCATCGAACAATTTCAGAAGAAAACAAGTGTATCACCACTTAATATATCACAAAACCATGTAAAGATCCTATAATATTGTGCTTATGAAAGAAGAAAAAAATACATAAGCCAAATATGATGAACAACACAACCATTCCAGACAGCCATAGAAGACACTATTTCACTCAAAAAAATGTGAGCCAAGCAACTATAATCCAAAAATGCATATATTCAGTAAACTCTGGAGCATAGCACACAAACATTTTACTAAACCTATCACCTTTTAATGCATATATCGTTTGAACACAAATGCTATGCATTCAATCACAGCAATTATAGATGCATTTTCAGAAGCCCTTTCAAATAAAGGCACTAGGCTTGCAGAAGGCTAAGAATATGTTCCACTAAGGCCGAAATTAACCGTTCACAACAAGGTCCCTACCAACTAGTTCAATAGTACCGATCCTAAGTCTGATATTGGATGTACAAACAGATTCCAAATATCAATTTTCCCCAAATCATAAATGAAGTCAAACTAATTAACAAAGAAGATTGAACAATCTACAAAATCAAAATCAGAAACTGATTCCAATGATTGGATATTTCCCTAATGCAAAACCATAAGTTCAGAGAGTTCCGAATGGTTATTGAGATATCCTAACTGTTTGAGCCAATTCAAAAGTCAAACCCAGAGACAGTGCCTTTCTACTGCTGAATGCAGAGGAAATATGTCAAAGCTCATATATTAACAGAAAAATTAGGTAGAGTGACCAGAGTAAGGCACTGAAAAGAAAGAAAAAGCAAACCAAACTACTTTCTGATTGCAAAACCTTGTTAAAGAAGATCTGGCCGCTAGACAAGGCAATGTAAAGAATAATGTAAGCGTAAGTTAAGAGTCCTGCCCGATCCGCCATTGCTCTACTGAAACTTGAGTGCGTAAATTATTATTAGCTCTTCGATTTAATCTTTGATTGATTATGAGAGTTCGGTTGAATTGCTTGCCAGTTGCACTTCCAGTTTTCAGAGAATCAGAGAGAGCAGTTCAATTTATGGGGACGAGGGCGATGGCCGATCACCAATCCAGCCCACCCGCTCTCCTCAGCTTTCCTCGCAAATTATATCATCCAACTATGTCCGTCGGGGATTTGGATTTATATTACAAATATATATATATATTCGGAATTGGATTTTGGTAAAGTAATTGATATAAATTATATTTATTAGTTGTAATTTATAAGTTTATCGATTTTGAATTTCATTATTTTTTAAATTTATCATTTATAAATTACAAATTTATCGTTTTAAACTTGCAGATTATTGTTTAGAAATTACTGTTTAATCGTTTACAATTTGCAGATTTATTATTTACAGATTTATCGTTTACAACTTACAGATTTATTATTTTGAACTTACAGATTCATCCTTTTAAAGGTATAGATTTATTATTTATAATTTGTATGTTCATCATTTATATTTTGCAGGTTTATTATTTACAACTTACTGCTTCAATACTTAAAAGTTCATCGTTTACAATTTGAAGATTCATTTTGAATTTATAAGTTCATTATTTCTACAGTTTTATCATTTTAAATTTACAGGTTTATTATTTATAGTTTATAAGATTACTTGCAAATTCATTATTTTGACCAAACTAATTATCTTCAACCTCCAGCAACTCAATTTTCTTTCTATATTACTCATTTTTAATTTAAATATCTTAATTTCAACCATCTTCTCTCACAAAAAAAATTAAAATTAAATATTTCTATCTTAAATAATAATAACAATTATTACAACATTCAAAAATACTAAAAATCAAATCAAATATTTAACTTAAAAAAATTATTCCTAAAAACTAACTTAATATATATATATATTTAATTTCTATAAATAAGAAGAAGATGATGATGAAACTAAGAAGAATGAGAATAATATGTTGAAGAATAATAATAATACGATAAATACATAATTAAAAAAAAATCTCGTACTAATTTATAGCACACAAACATCATGCACTTAGGGTTCATAATATAATTTGTGCATAATATATGTGTTTCATTTTATTTATATAATGAAATATTTTATTTTTTGAAATATATAAAAAAAATAAAATAAAAAGTTGTCCTTATGAAAAAAATTAGATCCATAATGCAATATAATATGGATTCATAATATGAGAATTGAGTATTCCACTATTAAATTAAATTATGAGCCTACTTATAAATTTAAGTACTTGTTTAGCTATTCAACATAATAGACAGTTATCAATTAATAACTGATTATGAAAATAAAAAAATATAAGTGTTTTATAAGAATTTACTAGAAATTATTTTTTATAATTAACTATTAAGATTCTTTTTTTCAAAAATTCATATTATAGTTTAATCTTATTCATATTTTTATATACTGCTATAATTTTATAATTTATATATAACATAATGTAAAAAGTAATTAAAATATTTTTTATAAATATTATTTATTATATTTTTACATATTTTTATCGTATGAGAACAAACACTATAATTAATGTAATTATTGCTTCCAATATTTTTATAGAAAAGGCACGGTTAAGTCCATAAATATTCTTTTTTTACTATTGAGCACATATTCTTTTATTTTAATCGATTTACACCATAAACTATTATTTAATAGACATGAAATGATAGCAGTTAGAGATGACAATGGATAAAGAACTCGTGAAAAATGTCCTACTCAAATCTACAATGGTTTAAAATTAAAATATTCAAACTCGTCTCAAATTTTGTTTAAAATCATTTATATATTATTTATACTCATCCCAAACTTGTTCAGATAACCTAAGTATTACTTGAAATTGTCTGATACCCATTGAAGTAGTTTTTCAAAAAGTATAATAAAAGCATAAAATGACTATATAAATTTAAATTAAATTTATATAAAATACAATCAAATAAGTATTTAGATAAATTTAATAAAAATACACATTCATGGTGGCATATGAAGCTTGAAATTGAACTTTTTCAAAGACAAATAAAATCAAAATTTTAGGAGCTAAGAAGTAATTGTTTTATTTATGGCATTTTTCCCAAAAATATTAATTTACTTCTTCCATAAAAAGTTGTATAAATTGAAGAAAAATACAAGTTCAATAACTCTAATAAAATACAATTTAGTTAAAAAAAAACTTAATTGCATTTTTGGACAAATTCAGAGACCAGAGACACGTTTTCATTTATTATTTAGCATATTGCTAAAAACCCTTGAGATTTTGCAAAACCCGCATTTGCATTCCTGTCTTTTTTAAAGTCAAACTATATAACCTCTGACAATTTATCCATCAATAATATAGTCATTCCACTAGTTTGTTTTGGTTAATTATATATTGAGATCCACAAATTTTTGAGATTTAAAAAATATAATTTTCTCAAAATAAATTATCAAAATGATTATTTATTTTTGAGAGAAAAAAATGACACAAGTCATGAACACATTCTTCTCGTACAAAAATATCATTTACACACTTCAACTTAAGAAGTCAACTATTGCACTCATCAATTTATGTAAAGTATAACATATGCATCTTTATTGAAACACATAGAAAATAGTAAGAAGAGAAATAAGGCATGTACTAGGAGAAAATATTTCTTTTTATCTGACACTTTTTGCTACATGTACTATAAAGTGTAAATGTTACATTTTTTTTATAATTTAAGGTATATGATAGGTGACTTTTAAAATTGAGGCGGACAAATAATATTTTTTAATGAACTTTAGAGGTTGACATATTTTGTCATTACAACTAGCGAACTTAAAAGTTTGACTATTTTAGCACTTATATTTATTTTTTCATAACTTTTAAATACTTCATTAACGCATTTTGCTAACATGACAAGGAGAGTATAATTCACTTGTCCAAAGTGTATATATACTTCATTTGAAACCAACAAGACAAAAAAAGGAAAAAAACCATAATCCAATGGATATTAATGTTAATATGTCGTTGAATAATGAGAAAAATGTTATGGGGTTCTATAAATACCAACAAAAAGGTGAATGCTAGCAAGTAGGTAGCAGGTGAACAAAAAAATGTGGACCTAGATATCTCTATCATTGAGAAGGAGACGACATGTCAGGTAGCTCTCAATCCATTTCATTTTCCCTCAGTTGAGAATTTAGTTTTCGATATTCATGACAATACCAAACATTCATATGTTAAAGTTACTTGCCCTACTAGTTTAGCTCTTTGTCACATTCTAAACTTTATAAGCATTTAGAAAAAAAAGTTGTTAGTGGCAAAAATGATGCAATTGATTTAGCTAGTAAGATGGTTGTGACCGATTTAAATGTCACTAAAGCAACACTTGATGTTGTTTTAATTTGTGTTGGATGTTATGCTTTTTTTTCTCTTTTGTTTTGCTTGATCGCGAGCAAAATAATGGTGTAGAACTGCCAAGGTGCAACTTCTAAAAATACGATGGGGTATTTGAAAGATATTATTAAACAACATAATTTATCTTGTATTGTACTTCTAGATACAAGAGTTAATGGTTCTAATGTTGATCAATGCATTAACCATTAGGCTTCAATTTCACTTTTCAAATTGAATATAAAGGCTTTATAAGGAGGTATTTGGATTCTTTGGAATAATGGGGTTAAGGTTGATACAATTTCCTTTAACTACCAGAAGATTAATATGAAAGTCAAGTTCCCAATTGCAATGAGTTTCATGTTATTGGCTATTTATATTGATCATTCTTTCTCTCATCAACAAATTTTTTTGGTATTATATTTCTTAACTTTCAAGTTTTGTTTCTAGTATATGGTGTATCATGGACGATTTTAGCTTTTTTTCCCATGAGAAAATCTTTAGTTCTAATAGAGGTAATAGATCGTGTCATCTTTTTTCAAAAATGCATGAATGATTTTAATTTGATTGATTTGGGATTGTAGAGCCTAATAATCGGTATAGAGATCAAGGTATTTGCAATTTGGAATGGTAAGTTGAATTTTCAGAAGTTGTGATTAATCACTTGCCTCGGATAGCTTCAAATCATCGTTATATCCTCCTTATTCATAATTGTGACAATCATTTTTATTAGAAATTCATGAGAAAAATTGGGAAATATTGTGGAAGATATGGAGTCATTTGTTAACAAATTTACAAAGTGGAATATTGAGGTGTTTGGCAATATTTTTAAAAGAATGAGGGAAATCGTTGCCCATTTAAAAGGAATTGAAAAGGCATTAGAGTTTAGACATTTAGATTTCTTAAGTCATTTAGATAATGAATTACAATTAGAATATGAGACAATTTTGCACCAAGAAGAGTTGTATTGAAAGCAAAAATCTAAGACATAATGGATTATAGGAGGAGATTTAAATACTTTAAATTTTTATACAAAACATAAGGTTTAGAATTGACTGTTTACAATTACTTGATGGAACTTGGTGTTTTGGTAACAACATTCTTTAGCAACATACAACTAAATTTTTTCAATGTCTTTTATATTGAAGATGTGGTTTACGCTCCCCCTTATCTATCAGAGGTATATTTCATCCTCTTCATTAGGAGTTTACTCACAATTTTACTTGCAATGGTGTTTGAGGAATGTATTAAATTAGCCTTGTTCGATATGAAACCGTTTAAAGTCTTTAGGTATGATGGCCTTTGAGCTGGTTTCTTTCATCCTAGTTGGGATGTGATCAAATGTAGTCTAGCTAGCTTTTGTGCATGGCTGCTTGGATGGGAATGATATTCATAGTGATTTTGTAAGGTGATCATCACTCTCAACCTTAAGAAGAACAACCATTCTTCCATTATTGATCTTTAACCAATCTGCTTATTACCTGTGGTGTTCTAAATTCTGATGAAACTCATTATGAACTGAATCAAACCTTATTTGAATTATCTGATTGACTCATATCAAACCAACTTTATTTCCAACAGGTAAATTATTGGTAACATTATCATTGTCTATGAGGTTGCTCACAAGTAATGGAAAAAAGGTTGGATAATGATAAAAATCGATTTTAAAAAAGTTTTATGATAAGATGAGATGAGATTTTATTTATGATAACTTTTTAAATATTGGCTTCCCTTCTCAACTTGTTAATGTTCTTTTTTTAAAATTGGATGGTTAACTCCAACAGTATTATCTAGAAATGACTCCTTATCCACTAGTTTCAAACTTTTAAGGGGGTGTTTTGGGATTATTATTAGGTGTTCAAAAAACAAGTTTATAATTTTTTTGATTTAATTAACTGATTTTTTTAATTTTTTATAAATTAATTTTCTCAAATATGTTTCTGAAAAAAATATATATTTACATGATTCTCTCCAAAAACAGTTTTCAAAACTCAAAAAATTTAAAAATAAAAAAAAATTCCAAATTTTTTTTTCCAAACTTAACGCTAAATGGAACATAAAAAGAGTTCACCAAGGAAATCCCTTATCTCCCTATATTTTTATGCTTATAATGCAAAGACTTTCTCATGGTATTGGGAATGTCATATCTGATGGTATCTGAAAACTCATCTATCTTAGTCAAGGAAGTTGTGCTTTGACTCACCTCTTCTTTGCATACAATTTAATTATTTTTGTCAAAGAATCAATTGAGAATATTAGAGTGGTTCAAGATATGTTGCAATATTTTTGCTTATACCAATCAAAAGATTAATTAGAAGAAAACTGTTTTTTGCATTTCGGAGAATATTAGCTAGCAATAGGTGAATAGTATTGCAACAACTTTGGGGTTCAGATGCAAAAATGATTTAGGTAATAACCTTGGGTTCCTATTATCCATGGTAATTCAGGATGTAAATTGTACATCTATTTAGAAAAAAGAGCCTGAAAATGCTTAGCAACTAAATAGCCAAAGCATTATCTTTTGCTGGATGAATTACATTAATCAATTCAATTAACATGACAATATTGTCTTATTCTATGCAATCGACCATAATCCCAACTTAGATTTGCAATAAAATTAACTTCATGTGCAAGAGATTCATATGGGGATCAAATGGTGATGAAAGAACAATCCATCTTATCATTTGGGAAAAGGTTTGTCAATCCAAGAAAAATGGAGGTCTTGAAATCAAATATTTAAGGACACTTAATCAAACTTTTCGGGCCAAATTAGTTTGTCGTTTTGTGCCTGATAATAATTCTCTCTAAGCCATTGTTCAATGGGGGAATGTTGCAAAAATAATAAGAATAAAAAACATACAAATACAAAAAAAGAGCACAAAACATCAAATTCAAAAAAAAATTGACAATAAATAAGTTCCACCACAAAATAAATATTGGTATATATCAAATATAGTTATGTAGAAGAGTTAACTTTTTCCAACCCCTATAAAATAAT
Organism: Triadica sebifera; assembly: GCA_023653625.1. Lineage (NCBI taxonomy): Eukaryota > Viridiplantae > Streptophyta > Magnoliopsida > Malpighiales > Euphorbiaceae > Triadica > Triadica sebifera. Next base: position 31,253,511 of record CM042902.1, read on the forward strand.
TTTATGATTTTTATAGAGATTCACATTTTTATTGAAAAAAATTCAAATTAACTAATACCCAAAGCAACAAATTAGTGAAAGAGCAAAATAAATAAATAAATAAATAAAGATTTCTTATTCATTTTAAGTTTGAGAAAACTTTAAATTATTACTATAAAATTCTTGTTTCACGTATAATTACCTAATTCTATATCAAATTACTAAGGCTTATTGGTTCAAATTTTGTTATTAGATTCAACAATACTATTGAATTAAATTCTAATTTAATTGAGTTTTTTATTTTTCAATATTTATTCATTCCTTAAACTATTATTTGAAACCAAACAATCTAAAGAACTATTATTTGTGCAGCAAAAATAATTTTTTTTTCTCTTCTCCTTATTTTCCTACCCATTTCAATCAAAGTTGATAAATTATTATAACAAAATATTTCATTAGCTTAGATCAAATTGTAAGCAATGATAAACCATCAATGTTATAGAGCAATATTTCTTCTAAATTTCAATCCAAACTACTAAAATATTTGTCACTTTGTAGTTAGTTTTTTTGTATGAATATGGTTGACAAAAGTAGGGAGTGTGCAAAACCAAATTAAAATTAAAAACTGAATTGAACCAAATTAAATTTAATCTATTTGGTTTAATTTATTTACTTTTTAGTTTGATTCGGCTTAGCTGTATATGAAAATTTCTATTTATTCTATTTGGTTCGTTTGGTAATGTTAAAAAGACAATTATATCAAACTGACCAATATTTTTGAACACGTATATATTTTTTATAAAATTGATAGTGACTGATTCTAAGTTTTAGATAAAATAAATTTTTTTAATTTATTCTAATTAATTTTAATTTATTGTAATTGATAAAATAATGAACTATGACAATTTATTCTAATTTATATCAATTGATATTAATTTATAATAATAAAGTTGTGATAATTATTTTTTTATACCAATTTATAAAATTTTTAATATTGATTTTAATTTACAGTAATTTATAAAGTCATAGTAATTGATTTTAATTTATAATAATTGTAGTAATTTATGTTATTTTATTTTAATTTATAGTAATTGATAGAGTTATATTAATTGATTTTAGTTTATATATGTTAATTCATAAAGTTGTGGTGATTAATAAAGTTATAGTGATTGATTATAATCTACTATAATTAAAAAAATTATGGGAATTAATTATTAATTCATAAAACTAATTAAATTGAACCATGATATTTCGATTCTTAACAAACTATGGTTTTGTTTAATTATCTCTACATGCATTTTGATTTATTCAATTTATGTAATTTCAATTCAGTTTAAAATTGAATCAACCAAATACACACCATTAGACAAGAACATGAAGGATCAAATGGCAGTGAGTCATATCTATGTCTCATGTTTCTAAGTTACAGGAGAGCTTCATTTGTAAGTTATTTTTATGTCTACTGATGAAAGTTTAATGACTTGTGCTCTTAACTTAATATTTATCTTCATGTGCTAAGTAATTGTTGATGATATGATGAAATAATATTTAAAAATTTCAACAAAAAAATATAAATGCTAAAATGGTGATACTTAAAATTTATAGAACCTAATAATAAATTTATATATCAATTGATCTACTAATCCTTGACCAACCTTTTTTTACTTCTAAAAGAAGCCTATTGTGACTATAACACTATGACTATATCTGGATTTGAGAGATTTTAAATGAGATAATTAGAACATTTTATTAATTTATGTCAAATTCATTATTTGACTACTTAAAAAAAGTCAAAATATATGAATTTTGGAAAATCTTTCACCTACCAAAATTCATAATTTTTGAAAGATTTAATTTCCCACCTCATAGGTAAAAAAGTCCAAAATCTACAATTTTTTATCCATGAATGATTGTTGCCGTATTTTTTATTCCAATATTATCTCTAATAAATTAATAGTAATACTATTTATCAATTTTTTTTACTTTCACTTATTTTATTTGTATTAGTTTGAATATGAAATAAAAAAAATATTAATGAGTGCATTCAGAAAAAAAAAATTATTTATAAACATAATACAAATAATGAATTTATATAAAATTTTGAGCAAAAAATTTATAACATATTTCAAAATTGCTAATAATGATAATTTCATCAATTACATTTTTTTAGAAAAGTTACTTTAAATTATATTATTTTATAATTTAGTATAAACGTGATAAAAAAATAAAAAAATGCTTAATAAATGATAAATTACCAATATTTATCAAAAGATAAATTTAAAAATTAATTATTAAATCTATGGATTACGACCATTAAACAAAATATAAATGTAAGAGAAATTATATTATCGATTTATAAATTTTATATTTAAATCAAATAATAGAATTTTTATAATTCATATATTTCACAGTTATGGATTTAGAATCTATGAATTTTTAAGTCTCTCAATCCAATTGATGTCTATATCTATTTAAGAAAATTTGTGAGAAAGATAATTGAAAATAAATTGGACATAATAATCCTCTTGTTTGGACTAAGTTTAAGTAGAAAAGATAAGGAAATGAAAGAAAAATCAGACTACTCAAATGACTGTAAAGAGTCTCGGCTATTTCTCATTAAATCAGTGAAAAACAGGAGGAAATGAAATATCTTCCACAATTTAAGGAGCGAAATTACTAAAATCCTCTCAATAACATGAAATAATTCATATATTAAGGGTATAAATATTATTTTATATGTTAATAATTTTTAAATTTTTTTTTCATGAGGAATATTCCTTTATTTCATTAAAAAAATTGAACAAAACAAACATAATAAAGAAAATACAACTCATTTCCTTTTGTATTCTCCTTATTTTATTTCCATTATCTTCATTAAAGTACATAATATTTCTCTTGCACCAAATACATCGCAAAAAAAAAAAGTATTAATTATTTTACTTCCAAAAATTAGAAGTTTACTTTTATTATAATACTAAATCTTTAATAGTAGGTAACATATTTTGTTTTTAAGTAGAGATATATATTTTTATTTCACATTAATGTATAATGTAAACTGAAAAATATATGATAAAGTATTGATAGCATTATTTTTTAGAGTAACTTCAAGACGAATCAAAGCTGAATTTATAAATTCGTCTTTGCCTCATACATTGGTGGAAAAACATATTTAATTTATATTCCTATTCAAAACAGAGTTAGATATCTCGATGTATTTGTTTTTTTTTAACTTATACCTAATATTATTTTTATTTATTTAGGTTATGAACTTAATTTACATCAAGATAAATTCAATTGATTAAATAAATTATATTCAACTTTAATTGATTATTTTAAACTTCAATTGATTAAATAAAAATTTATTAATAAAATTTAATTAGATTAAGCTTAAATTAATTTAATTGAGTTTCAATTGACTTCAATTATTAAATTATGATTCAATAATAAAATAAATAAGTATATATATATTGGAATATGTTTGGAATGGGGCGGGATATACAAATGCTATCTCGCTCCATTTCTACTAAATGACATTTTAAGTTTTTCCAAAGTTTGATCTAACTCCATTATTCGTTTACAATGTGGAGGGGGCGAACACCCGTGAGTCCTGGTTCAATTGACATTCATATTATTTTTTTTTTTGTTTTATTTGGAAAGATAATGATATTAAATTGAATTATTAAATAAAATAAAAAAGCGAACCGTTAATAATAACAAACCCACACAACTGGAAATCAAAGAGAGGGAAGAGGATGAAATAAAAAAGAAAAATCGCATGCTGCGGAAGAATCAGAGGTAAGGGAATAAATAAAAATTTGAGGCTATGGTTGGGTGATTTGGTAGGGCGTGCCTGGCCTTCCATATAATTAATTTTCCCTTTTTCCCATTTTAATCAGATGATTACAAATTTTACTTTCTAATCCATCGTCCGCGATGCGATTAGGGTTAACGCAGCAGCGGCAACGGTGGTTGGTGAGAGACGACTTCGTCCAGGTTGTCGTTTCAAATGAAGAGGGAAGACTGTCATCGACATCTTCATCATCGAATTATTGATGGTGGTGCTGATGAATGGGATTGCATTTGCAGATGAGTTGGCAGCCGAGTTTACTGAGTCAGAAACGGAAAAACGGGCCGCCTTTAGGGTTGAAGAATCTCGGCAACTCTTGCTACCTCAATAGCGTCCTTCAGTGCCTCACTTATACTCCTCCCCTCGCTAATTTCTGTCTCCGCTTCCAACACTCTTCTCTCTGTATGTTTTTGCCAAGATTTTTTTTTTGTTTCTTAATTTGCTTGAATTGAAATTCTAATGTATTTGTTTTCAGGCGATTCGGTTTCAAACGAGGAGCGAAAGAGGGAGTGTCCATTTTGTATATTGGAGAAACGGATTGTTCGGTCTCTTAGCCAGGACCTAACGCTTGATGCTCCTGCTAAGATCCAGAGCTGTCTCAGGATTTTTTCTGAGCACTTTCGGTGCGGTCGCCAAGAGGATGCTCATGAGTTTTTGCGCTATGTGATTGATGCTTGTCACAACACCTGCTTACGGCTCATGAAGCTGCGGCGCAAGGGAAATGACTCTGCCAATGCCAGCAATACTATCGTTAAAGAGATATTCGGTGGTGCTTTGCAGAGCCAGGTGAAATGCTTGTCATGCCATTTTGAGTCCAATAAGGTTGATGAGATTATGGACATTAGTCTCGATGTTTTGCATATTAATTCACTTAGAGAAGCAATGCAAAAGTTTTTTCAGCCTGAGACTTTGGACGGCAGCAACAAGTACAGATGCGAAAAGTAAGCAATTCCTCTAACATTTATTCTGTGTTTAAATTCAATGCATAAGGTTTATATGTGTGAGAGACTTATGCTTGTTTAGTTGTAAGAAATTGGTGGCAGCAAAGAAGCAAATGTCGATTCTTCAAGCGCCTAATATATTGGTAATCCAACTCAAGGTAGGTCATCTTGATTCCTTAAACTTTTTATTTTTTATTTTTTTGTCATTTACTTGTTATTCAGGTGCTTGTAGTTTCTTGCAATTTTGTTTTTACTAAATTTGGTTTTTTAGGCACATTTTCTCTTTTTTCTTGATTAAGAAAGTAGTTGTTCTGATTCTTGTTATTGTAATAGTTATTGTTATATTGGAGTTTTCAGAGGTTTGAGGGCATATTTGGTGGCAAGATTGATAAGGCGATTGCGTTTGACGAAGTTCTGCTACTTTCAAGCTTCATGTGCAAAGGAAGCCAGGTATTTGCAATTAGATGAACGACTCATTGAGCCCAACAGGTTTTCCTGTTGGACTTGGTTATTTTGATTATTTTTTTCTTTTCAAAACCTATATGTTTCAATGTGCATGCAGACATGAAAACACTGTCGCACATGCAAATTTAATCACACCTTAGAATGACTTTGCATGTGTGCACCCAGATACAATCAATTGTTCCAAATTAAAGCGTAAAACATAAATTAAAGAAAACATACAGCAATATTTGCAAGATCAAATATAATTATTTGATAAGAAATAGAGTAGCAAATTATATCTTACAGAGAGCAATCTACAATGTTTAATGTAGACACATTTATAAAGATTTAATATGTGGTCATGGCTTCTTGACCTCCTTGCCCATGCTTCCATGCTGCTGCTCCTATCCCACTCCACCTCACCTTACCTCACCTCACTTCTTTTGTCTTTTGTTTTACCAAAGGCCTCATTTCTGGCCAAGATAGCTTTCAAGGATAAAATCCTAGGTTTGCAAAGCTTCTCTAGCTATTGTTGTACTAATCATATGATTTGGAATAATTTATGGAAAATGCCTAGCAAAGCCATGGAAAATAGAGCTTACCGTTCATGTAAATATATCTCTTTAAAAACTAAGATGATATAAAACATGGTTAGGATTTTGTCTGAGAGCTTGCTTGGAAATATGAATCCATGATATGTAAATCAAATACATCAAATATGTGTTATTATGCATTTTTTGGCTTAGAATTGGGAAGAGACAATAGATAGCTACAATATAGTGGCAGATTTTATTCATTGAACTGAATTGAGGTTTGAGGCAATGATAACATTGCCTGTTCTGCTCCCTTTATATTATTGGTATAATGATGAGAATGCGACTTTCACCATGCCCTAAAGCTAGTGCCTCTACTAGGATACATCTATTTGTAAACCATAGATAAATGTGATAATAAACTTACCTAATTGCCACATTTACGACCCTCTTAGTTTTATCCTTGAATTGATGTTACCTAATTCTCTAAATCTATGTGCTTAGTGTACCTTCTCCTAAACCTGCTAGTTACGTCTAAGATTGTCAAAAGAACTTTGATCATCAAAAGTATACGAGTGAACAATTTGGTGGTCTTGGGATCACTAATCGTGGAGACATGATAGAATAACACTTGATGCAAATGAAAGGGATGTTGTGGTAAAATGACTTGCCAATAGTTTGTAGAAACCCCACTAATTGGCATTTTTCCTAAGTCTCTACTTCACAATCACCATTGTCTTACAACATTTTCCTCTTTAATTAACCATAACAGAAAAAATGAATGGACATGGACATGGCAAGCTATTAATATGGACATGCTTTTTTTAAGCTATCAACACATGACACATTACTTAAAACTATGTCAAAAGCATTCTTACTTAGCTTAACAATTAAACGATAGAACCATAGAAAGGAAATTGTGATGAAACAAGAATGGAGAGAAAAATTATATATATTCACTTGTGAGGAATGATACATATATATACAAATTTGTAGAGATGAAAAAGGAAGAAAATTAGTACTACTTCCTAAAATAAAGATATTCTTAATTAGGCTATATATTCCTAATATGATAACACTCCCCCCGAAGTCGGAGCATAGATATCAATCATGCTCAGCTTGTTACACATATGAGAAACTTGAGCTCTATTAAGAGCTTTTGTAAAGATATCTCCTAATTGCTCTCTAGTCTTCACATAAGCTGTAGAAATCAAGTTTTGTTGATTTTTCTCACGAACAAAATGACAATCTATTTCAATATGTTTAGTTCGTTCATGAAAAACTAGATTCGAGGCAATATGAATAGCAACTTGATTATCACATCATAGCTTCGCAGGAACTGGGATTTTAAGATCTATCTCAGTTAAGAGTTGAGAAATCCATATAATCTCACACGAAGCTTGTGCCATAGCTCTATACTCAGATTATGCACTTGACCGTGACACCACATTTTGCTTCTTACTCCTCTATGAAATCAAATTACCACCAACAAAAATACAATAACCAGTTGTAGACCTTCGATCAATTTTGGAACTTGCCTAGTTCGCATCAGAGAAACACTCAATATGAGTATGACTATTATTCCTATTCAACAAGCCTCGTCCAGGAGCTCCTTTCAAATAGCACAAAACCTATTCTAGAGCAGTCTAATGATGAACTGTTTTGGAGCAGACATAAATTGGCTCAAAATGCTAATTGCATAAGTTATGTCTGGACGAGTTATTATGAGATAATTCAATTTTCCAACCAGTCTCCTGTATCTTTCTGGCTCTTCAAATGGATCTCCATCCTTTGTGAGTTGAAGGTTAGGAGTTATTGGAGTACTACATTGTTTGGCTCCCAACTTTCCTGTTTCAGTCAATAAATCTAAGACATACCTCATTTGAGACAAAACAATACCTGCATAAGTTATGTCTGGACGAGTTATTGTAAGATAATTCAATTTCCAACTGGTCTCCTGTATCTTTCTGGCTCTTCAAATGGATTTCCATCCTTTGTAAGTTGAAGGTTAGGAGTCATTGGAGTACTACATGGCTTGGCTCCCAACTTTCCTGTTTTAGTTAGTAAATCTAAGACATACCTCATTTGAGACAAAACAATGCCTCTCTTGCTTCTTGAAACCTCAATTCCTGGAAAGTACTTCAACACCCCCAAATCTTTAGTATTGAATTGATTATGAAGAAACTCCTTTAAAGATGTGATCCCTTGAGCATTGCTTCCACTAATGATGATATCATCCACATACACAACTAAAAGTATAATCCCAGTTGCAAATTGTCTATAAAAGATAGTATGATTAGATTTACTCTTGATCATCCCAAATGTTTCCACAACTTGACTGAACTTGCCAAACCAAGCACGAGAACTCTGGTTCAAACCATATAGAGATTTTCGAAGTCTGCATACTTTCCTTGACTCCCCTTAAGCAACAAATCCAAGTGGTTGCTCCATATACACTTCTTCATAGAGTTCACCATGCAAGAATGCATTTTTAATATCAAGATGGTAGAGAGGCCAGTCATACATAGTTGCCAAAGAAATGAGCAAGTGAACAAAAATTAATTTTGCAACAGGAGAAAAAGTATCTGAATAATCCACCCTATAAGTCTGTGCATAGCCTTTGGCTACAAGATGAGTCTTGAGTTGGGCAACCGAACCATCTGAATGAAATTTTACTGTAAATATCCATTTGCACCCCACTGCTCTTTTGTTAGCCGGAAGGTCTACCAGCTCCTAAGTCCCATTAGTAACTAAAGCATCCATCTCATCTATCATTGCATTGCGCTAGCCAGGATGAGAGAGAGCCTCTTTAACAGTTTTAGGAATTCCTACAGAGTCAAGTGAGGCAACGAAAGAACAAGAAGAGGAAGACAAGTGATCATAATTGACAAAGGAAAAGATTGGGTATGTACATTGTCGTTTACCTTTCCGAAGGGCAATGGGCAAGTCAATATCACTAAGTGGAGGATCCTATGAAGAAAAAATATTGGTGCCAGACTTGTATCAGAAGGTGAAGCTTCAAAAGACGTTCGTCTCGAATATATTAGAGTAATAGGTGGTCTGACATGTGGAGTGGGATCTGGACCAGATTTATGACAGGTGACATGATAAACCAACAAATCATCATCTACTAGAGAACTTACAAAAGATGATGGAATAGAGAAAAAAGGTATATGTTCATGAAAGGTAATGTCAACAGACACTAAATACTTGTCGAGACTAGGACAATAGCATTTATACCCCTTTTGGAGACGAGAGTAGCCAAGAAAACACATTTGAGTGATTTTGGATCTAATTTTGTAATATGGGGACGAACATCTCGAATGAAGCAAGTGTCATCAAAGATGTGAGGTTCTATAGGGAATACATTGTGTGAAGGAAAGAGTGCGATTAATCGGAAAACAAGCGGTTGACACAGCATTGGCCCAAAACTGTTGGGGAACATTGGTTTGAAAGAGAAGGGCTCTGGCTGTTTCAAGAAGATGTCTATTCTATTTTTCTGCAACTCCATTTTGTAAAGGTGTATCCACATAGGATGACTGGTGAAGTATACCATTATTGCTCATAAAAGTCTGGAAATGATGAGAGAAATATTCTTTGGCATTATCACTTTGTAGTATTTTAATAGAAGCATTAAATTGCGTTTTAATATCAGCACAAAAGGCAATAAAGTGTGATAATAACTCAACAATTTTTCATTAAATAAAGTCATGCCATATGAGAAAAATCAACAACAAAAGTAACAAAATATTTAAACCCATTTTTGGACATAACAGAACATGGACCCCAAACATCAGAATGAACTAATTCAAATTTGGTACTAGCCCTTTTCTTGACATGAGGGACAGAAGAAACACGGTGGTGTTTAGCAAACTGACATGCTTCACAAACTAAAGATGATACATGTTCAAATTGAGGATACAATTTCTTTAACAAAGATAAGGAAGGATGACCCAATCGACAATGCATTTCAAAAGGAGACAAGACACTAGAGCAAGTTACAGGTTGAGGTATCTAAACATCCAGAATATAGAGAGCTCCTAATTCTCGTCCTCTACCAATAATCTTTTTCGTCATAAGATCCTGAAAAAGACAAATCAGGATAAAATGAGACAAAACAATTAAGAGATTTATTTATGTTTCTGACAAACACTAGATTAAAAGAGAAATTTGGTAGACTCAAAACATAGGATAAGGAAACAATTGAGGTTAGGTTGCAAGTGCCAAAACCAAGAACTGAAGAAGCAGAACCATCAGCTAATGTAACAGTAAAGGTATGCGGTTGAAAGGTAGAGAAGATATTAGGATTACCTGTCATATAATTTGTGGCACCTGTTTCAACAACCCACTTGGTGGAAGAAGAAAGGAGACATGTGTTTGGTTTAACTGACTCGACAATGACAAAAATAGATTGAGATGGATTCTTTAGTGCTTTCTGAGACTGAAGTAATTTAACATATTCATCAATAGAGATGGTAATTGTTTGATCAGACCCAGAGTCAGGAACTGCACTGGTAACCATATTTGCATGTTGTGACTTCTGATTTTTCTTTTGGAGCTTCCAACAACCTTGTTTTGTATGTCCGGGTTCATGACTCTTGATTCCTAGTGTTACGACTACTATTACCTTTACTTGTTCAGAAGTTCGAACGACCTGTCTCAAACCCATTGTAACGACTAATAAGTGCATTGGGGTAGTAGTCATATTGGTATCAGTCTGAAGCACCCTTGTAAAGGCTTCATGTAATGAAGAAATTTCAGCTCTAGCAAGAATCTGAGATTTTGGTTCTTCAAACTGAGAGTCAAGACGAGTTAGAAAACTCATAACTGCCATTTGCTCACGTTGAGTTTGTTGAACTTTCACATCAGAACTAAAAGGCAATAAGACATTTAATTCTTCATAAGTCCACTTAAAATTCCTAAAATTAGTTTGAAGTGACTGGTCATTTTTCTTAGCATGATAGAAACCCTTATAGACCATAAATATGGGAGAGATTGCCTTTGCCAGAATATAAAAAATCCAAATATTGCATCAACTCTTTCACAGTTCCACAGTGACTGACTAAACTTATTATCTCAACATCAATAGAATTCCTTATTTGCAAGAACAAATGTGCATCAGTTCTAATCCATTCCATACGAGTATCATCTTTTGGAGGATCATTAGTAAGATGATCATCCTGAGATATACTCAACAAATAAAGTTTAACAGTCTTAGACCAGTCATGAAAATTAGATTTGGACAAGTTATGATCAGTGATTTTAGATAACATCGGAACAACATCCGTCACACCCATATATTTCTTAACCTTAAGTATTATAATCAACACAAACAACTCCCGATAACAATTCAAAATCAGTTTTAGCAAGAAATAAAAACACGGAAGGACAACAATATGTAAGAAAGTGGAGAAATGCTTCCCTGATTATCACGGACCACTACTGGAATACTCAATGGAGGAGAGATGACTAGAATAAACTAATCGGAGAAGAAAACAATGGCTCATGCGCCTACACTCGCTGAAGCATGAAGATTGACCGGAAACTTCAAGTGGCGTGTGATTATACTCGCCGGGAGTCAGATGACCGGACTTTCTAGAACGGCCGATCGGAGGATGGTGCTCCAACTGGTAGGGGCGGTGAGATAAAAGAGTTACTCGAACAGGGTTATCCGGAAAGCCAACGGATCTGCTCTCTAGGGCGGAACCAAAATCAAAACTAAAAAAATATAGAGGCTGGAAATCTTTACACCAGCTCTGATGCCATTTGATGAAACAAGAATGGAGAGAAAAATTATATATATTCACTTGTGATGAATGATACATATATATATATATATATATATATACAGATTTGTAGAGATGAAAAAGGAAGAAAATCAATACTAATTCCCAAAACAAAGATATTCCTAATATGATAACAGAAATAAAATTTGATTCATAAAATTAAAAAAATTCTATAGCAGGAATGATAATAAGTCTCATTCATAATTATAAATATAACATTTCGTTTTAATGTTAAATTGAAAGCGTCCATCAACTTTAATTTCTTTTTAAAACTTAATAGCGTATATTTGGTGTAATTAATAAGCACAAAAAATTATTTCTTTTAAAGTTTACTGATTAAAGTGTCTAATGCACAAACCATGTCAATGAGATCGAATGATATGCATACATATATTTTTGCTTAGACACAGTCCATTGTGTCAGATAGATGTTGGACATATGCATGCATCAAGCATTTTACACTGCATACTTGTCATCAAAGGCCTATTACGGTATGATAGAGAGAGCGTTTGCAACTTAATTCTGAAAACTAGTGCGAAGAGCAGTTGACTCAACCATGAAAATTTTTTACTCCGAGTATCATCAGGTTACATTAATCATTTGGCAGAGAACATTGTTAATAGAGAGGATCTTATAGTATTGTCAAACTGACATAGGACAGTTTGGAGGACTAATCATTCAGGCTTGATTTTATGTCCATTTGATGACTAGAATGGCTAGATATTTAATTGGAGAGTTATATATATATAGCTTCTCACAGTAGAAAAAGAAAGGAAATTCTGAGCATCACACTTAGAAGTCCTGAATCATCACAACAAAGGTTTCTTAGTAATCACAACCAAGATTTAGGTTTGAATTGCATCATACTATCCAAAGCAGCATGCTTGCTAGAATTTTATATACTGAAAATTGAATTAAAACTACTCCAAGCATAGGTGTTTATTGTTATAGGACCAAAATAATTCTGAAACCTCTAGGCTTTAACGTTCATAACTGGTCATAAACTCTTCCTCCAAGAATTTGAACTCAGACAGAAAACAATAAGGAAAGGTGATATATGAAACCAAAAGGTCTGAAATATGAACTAAAAAATAAAAATAACACCAAAAGACATATGTTAGCACTTTGTTAGTCACAAATGCTTCATGCATGGGAAGTTTACTCAGACAAAATACAAAGCATTAAGTTTATTTGTTAGTTTTATTTTTTACTATGTTCCAGTTTTAGCTGTCTCCTAGTTGTGTAGTAGCATTAGGAGGTTATGCCTCCACCTTTTCATGTCTACGTTGTTTTAAGGTTGCTTAATTCATTAAAGTTGTATTTAGGGCATTGAATTCAATAAAGATGTGCCATAAATTTTTCAGTTTCCATTCACCAAAGTTGTAAACTCAAGTGGCTCATGAGCTAGCTAGGGTTGCTGTTTCCATGTGCTTGGGATACTAATCCCATCTTTCTTGTGGCAGCATTAGCTGCAGATTCCTGTTAATTTTAATGACATTTTGTTTTGGGAAAAAAAATCTAGAGATTGTGGGTTATCTCGGATAAACCAGCACTGTGGGTCGTCAAATGAAGTCCTCTATCCAAACACCCAACCTACCCTAAATTAAGTCAGATTCTTCCTTGCACTGTCCCCAAACCAGATAGCGAACCAGAGTAACATCTCGGCTGCTGTTTCAGCAAAGGAAATTTAAAAAATACTCCCAATTTGTAATGTTAGACCAGTAATTAATTTATTAAAACAAATAAGGTTATAGGACTCCATAAAGACAGGCAAATAATGTCCCAAATAAGCCCTCTATTAATTGTAGATCATAAAAGCTTCTTGAGTATATACAATTGACTATTTTTGAATTTCTTGTTGTCCACATCAGAAACCAATAAAACTTCTCAAGTAAATGCATTTGTTGATATGTAGTTGTGTATGACTCATATACACAGTTAGTGGACAGTTGTTGGAGCGAAGCGACACCATCACTCCTTGGGGGAGGTTTCCGGTTTAATAAAGGAGTCACAGTTGCCTCCACAGTATGGTATAGGGGTAATTTTGTAAAATATTTCTGTACAATTTATATATATATATATATATATATATATATATATATCATATGTATTGTAACCCTAAGTTTAACACATCGAATAAGAAAATCTAGCCGCTTTGCTCCTGAAAATGTAGACACATTGCTGAACTTCGTTAAATATGTGTTCTTTTGTTTTCTTCTATTTTTCTTGTTTTTTTCGTTATCTCTCAACAATTGTATTAAAGCAGTGTTGTTGAAGTAGGAAAGTTGGATGGAATTGGTAATTTCGTATTGTGGCAAACACGAGTAAGAGATTTGTTGGCACAACAAAGAATCTTGAAGGCATTGCACGAAAAGAAACCAAAAGGAATGAATGAGATTGATTGGGAAGAATTGTAGCAGTGGGCAACAAGAACCATACGGTTATGTCTAATAAATCAGATTATGTACCAAGTCATGGATTTGAAATCTCCAGGAGAGGTTTGGAAGAAATTGGAGAGTCGGTATATGTCTAGATCACTCATGAACCAATTGTATCTAAAGCAAAGGCTATACAGGCTAAAGATGCAAGATGGTTTGGATTTGGCATAACACATCAATATCTTCAATCGGATAGTTACGGATGGTGAGAGTTGATGTGAAGATTGAAGACGAAGATAAAACAATAATACTGTTGTCTTCTTTACCATCTTCCTACGAACACAGTGTGACAACCCTTACATATGGGAAAGAAACAATTAATTTGGAAGAGATTATTGCAGCATTGTTAGCACATGGCCAACAGAAACAAAATGCAGGTGATAGCTCTCAAGGTGAAAGTCTATATGTGAAGGAAAATCAGGAATGTGGTAGGAAACAGCGTAAAAAAGTTTATGCAAAGAAGAAGTCCAGTTTGAAATCCAAAGGAAGAAAATCAGTTTAGCGCTATAAGTGCAAAGAGTGTGGACATATTAAAAGGACTGTCTAAACAGGAAGGCGCAAAATGATGACAAGAGGAATGATGGTTTGTCAAAGTCTGCGAATGTGGTACAAAATTAAGATTCAGACTGCATTGACAGAGATATGCTTTTTGTTTTATCAAGTCAATTCATGGATGCGTGTATTCTTGATTCAAGGAGTTCCTATCACATGACATCTAATAAAGAGTGGTTTACTTCATACAGGTTAAGAAATTTTGGTTGTGCTTATTTAGGTGATGATAAACCTTATACTGTTTCTTTTATAAGAGCAATCAAAATTCAAATGCATGATGGTATTGTTAGAAACTTATGTGATGTTAGGCATATACTAGAATGGAAAAAGAATCTGATTTCCTTAGGCACCTAACAGTCTAATGGTTTTACTTATAAAATTGATGGTGATAATTGCATTAGAGTAAGGGTGTTTTGACTGTGATGAAATGGATGAAAACTACAGGGAATATCTATAAATTGTTAGAGAATACAGTTTTAGGTGGAGTTGCATCGGTTGAGTCAAATGATGATGGTACAAACCTGTTGCACATGCTTTTAGGTCTTTTAGGTCATCTTAGTAAATGTGGGATGACTGAAATACATAAAAGAAATTTGTTAAAAGGTGTTAAAAGCTGCAAGTTAGATTTATGCAAAGTTTGTGTGCTTGGGAAACAGTCTAGAGTTAGATTCATGATTGGTAAGCACAAAACTGAGGGAATTCTTAATTATGTGCATATTGATATATGGGGGTTGACCAGAGAATTGTCATTGGGTGGATCTCAATATGTTGTTACTTCTACTGATGATTGTTTTAGAAAAGTTTGAGTGTATTTCTTAAAACAAAAATTTGAAGTCTTTGCTAAGTTCAAGTAGTGGAAAGCAGAGGTGGAAAACTAGACGGGCAGAAAGATCAGGCATTTGAGATCTGATAATGGTACAAAGTATGTAGATTCACAATTTCAGAAATTTTGTGAGCATGGTATTCAAAGGTAATTTTCAGTTCGCAAAACACCACAACAAAATGGTGTTGCAGAGAATATGAACAAATCCATTATTGAAAGGGCAAGGTGCTTGAGGCTGAATGCAGGGCTTCCCAAGTGTTTCTGGGTAGAGGCTGTGAGTATGGTATGCTACCTCATCAATAGATCATCACGGGTATCATTGGGAGGAAAAGTTGCAGAAGAGGTATGAATAGGTAATCTAGTTGACATTGAAAAACTGAAAATCTTTGGCTATCCTACTTATGTGCATATATCCAGTGATGAAATCATAGACTATGTAAAAGGATACAAGTTCTGGGATTCGGTGACAAAGAAGATGGTTATCAGTAGAGATGCAGTATTTGATGAGCAATCTATGTTGCAACATAATATTGATAAGGATGAGCCAACAGTAGAGGATAACACCTCTAGTTCAAAGGTGGTGTGGGTGCACTAAGAATAGCAAGTCGAAGACAATGAAAAGGCTGAAAGTTCTAATTTAAGGCCTAGAAGTCTTAATCTAGGTGAAGAGCAGTGTTACAGTGTAGTCAAAGACAGTCAACAGGGCACAATTGGTTATGGCATTATGTTTGGAAGTCAGTAGGGTGATACTTAAGTTGTGGAGTATGTGGATTCAAACTATGCTAGTGAATTGGATAATAGAAGGTCTACAATGCAGTATGTGTTTACTCTTATAGGAGAGCTTATTTGTTGGAAATAACAATTCAGTCTATAGTGGCATTATCTACAACTGAAGCTGAATATATGATAGTAGCTAAAGCTGTTGAAGAAGCTTTATGACTTACAAGGCTGGTAAAGAAATTGGGTAGAGTAAGGTGGAGTTTATTTGCATTGTGATAGTTAAAGTGTCATTTATTTGGCAAAAACCAAGTATACCATGTTAGGACTAAGCATATTGATGTGAGATTTCACAAGATCAATGAGTTAATTGCATCTGGTTAGATATTGTCATTCAAGATTCATACTTCTGAAAATACAACTGATATGTTGACCAAGTCAGTTACTACTGACACGTTCAAGCACTGTTTGGACTTGTTAAATATTTTTAGATACTAGAAAAGCATGTTTAACCCCAGCCCATTTGGTGTTGTGAGAAACTTCAGGTTTATCTCATAAGGGGCTTGACGATATTCGCCAAGGTGGAAATTGTTGTGTATGACTCATATACATAGTTAGTGGACAGAATACAGATGCTGGAGTGGAGCGACAACATCTATCCTTGGGTGGGTTTCTTGGTTTAATAAAGGGGTTACGGGTGTCCCTGCAGTACGGTGTAGGGGTAATTTTGTAAAATATTATTGTACAACTTATATATATATATATATATATATATATATATATATATATATATAACACATCGAATAAAAAAACCTAGCCGCTCTGCTCTCGAAAATGTAGGCATATTGTCAAATCTCGCTAAATCTGTGTGCTTTTGTTTTCTTCTATTTTTCTTGCTATTTTTCGTTATTTCTCCACAATAATATATAGATTTACAGACTAACAATAGTGAGGTTTAGATAGGAAATTGAAATGCTTGCAACCTTCTCCATATTACCTTTTTTTTACCTTCCCCATTTTATGAATGACACATACCCCTGTTTTTAATGTGATGGGACCCACATGAGAAAAAATCGGAGATACATGTCCTTCAAAGAATGACAAAGGTAAAAGGGAATGCAATATAGAGAAGGTAGCTAATACTCAATTGGAAATCTTCTATGTGAGATCTCAAATTTTAGTAAGAATCTGAGCTTTGTCAAGGTGTAATTAAGCATAATGAATTATTAATCCAAATTAAACCTTTTCTTATGTGGTTCACGCCTATTATTGGAAGCGACTTTGAATGTCTGGGCATCTGCTTCATTTGCGAACTCTGCATGACCACTGTTTATTTTGGGTCAGCATATTTGATACGTGGCTTATGCCCTGTTTACTTATGTTTTGTTTATTTCCCCATCCTAGGATTTACAACCAGAGTATAATCTTTTTGGTACCATTGTGCACTCGGGTTACTCGCCAGAATCTGGACACTACTACGCATATATCAAGGTCTGATCTCTCCCTTCTTTTTTTTCCTTTTTTTTTTGTTTTCTTAAAAAAATATGTAGTTTCAGGAAGCAACTGCATCAATTGCTCACTAATATTATTGCTGATTTTACAAATGCAGGATGCAATGGGTCGTTGGTACTGCTGCAATGATTCATATGTGTCATTTTCAACGCTGCAGGATGTCTTGTCTGAGAAGGTCTATATTCTTTTTTTTTCTCGTGCTAATCAACGGCCGGTATCTGCCAGTGCCACTTTTACTGCCAATGGAGTGCAATCACACCACTCCAATGGCAGTGAGGCATCAAAAAATGCAAAGGCTGCTCTTCAACCAAAAGCAATGCCTGTAAAGTTATCTTTTGAGAAATTCTTCCGGAAAGATATCTCATCCATGTCTAAGGTTGATAAAATGCATTCTGGCCCACATCTGAAGTTTAATATTCTTGGTAACTCCAGTTTGAGAAAGATTCCTCCAATTGTTGATGGAAAGGCTGAAACTCATAAGCTTCAAAATGCAAAAATGAATGGGGAAGTGAAAGACACAATTTGTAAGGAGAAAGTTGTCAAAGGTACATCAGCAGTAATAAATGGAAATGGTTGCAACAAAAATGATAAGGTTGATGATGGTGAGACTCGCCGAACAATTGCAGTAGCAACTGAAAATGGTGATGCTCAAAATGGTATTTTTGATTTAGTAAGGACAAATCATTATGAGGCTAATGGTATTGCAGAAAGGAGAATAACTGAAAATGGATCTGATCACCATAAATTACAAAATGGAGTGAATTGCCACACTGACATTCCAGAGTTGAAGAGAAAATCAATGGAAGATTCTTTCATATTATTTGCTCATGATGATCAGTCGAGAGCCAGAGTCGAAGAGTTGAAAGAAGTGTATGTTAATTTCTATCTCAACTGCTTTCATAGTCTTCGTAATCTAACTTATGCTTATAGAGATATGATTTAGAAACAACACTAAATTTATTATGTTCTCTCAGTTTCATTGTTTGTTTTTGGTTTTTAGTTCCTTAAAACTGAAAAACTATTTTCAATTTTTGTGTTATTTTCTTTCTGAAAACTGTTTTTATATTTTTAATTTATGGATATGTAGGGTGAGATGAATGTGGATCATTAAATTTGGTAACTTTTAATCAAATAGGATTAAATAAGATTAAGTTACCAAATTGAGTCTAAATGAATGGGAAATGGAAAACCGCATTTTAAGGATTTGTATTTTCTATTTTTGGTTTTGAAAACACTTCTTTTTAAATTTGATAAAAACAAAAACTGCTTCTACTTAATAGTTGTGTTTTAAGGAAAAAAATAACAAAAACTTAGAATCAAATCTATTCCAAAATACCCTAAATTATTTCGGCTGATTTATTTTTGTTAAGGTTTTGATATTTCTACAATTTGATATGTATATCTTAAAGTTCAATCCCAAGTAGTTTGGTTAAAGGCTTCATTGAATTAAGAGTGATGGATTTCGATATTCGTGGAAAAAAGTTTTATTAAAAACTACTTATAATTGCTGCATCTGTCTAGTAAATGTATTGATGGGCTATTTTATAGATTATCTGAGGGTTCTAAAATAAAGGTTGAAAGTGGTCCAATTGTTAGTTTATTCAGATGCTGTGCTTATCTGGTTTGTCATTTTTCCATCTTTATTTGTTTTTACTTGTCTGTTCATTTCATGTCTCAGTCTGAAGCAAGAAGCTTCTTCAGTTTTGCGATCATGCGGTTGGTCTAATAAGGTATACAGTTTTATGTGTTCGAGGAAGAGGTTATGTACAAGACAATCAGGGAATATCTTAAATGATATTGACCTAAAGTAAGTCTTGTTTAACTAACTTGTGCGCACTAGAAAATTTGATATGACTGGAGTTGTAATATATTTAATTTCTCTTCAAAGTGGATATCTATGGCTGTCAATTTTTGGTTTGTGCAATATCTTAAAAGCTTGCATTAGAAAAACTTAGATTTCAGATGATGTTTTTGCCTCCTTGTGATATGGAATTTTTATAGATATTTACCATATCAAATTGTTGATCTCCTATTTCATTAGCATCATTCTGTTTCATCAAATTCATTTATGCCTTTGAAGCAAGCTTGCTGTTGCCATCTTTCACTTTAACTGTGCATATTTCCAACTGATGTTACACATTTTGGGTGTATGTTTGAGTACAATTCCATGTATATCAAATATCCTTATCGTTGAATATTTTGTTGTTCTTGTTAATGTGTTGGTGTATTGTTCTTGTTTTTCCCAGTTGCAAATAGCTTCCAAATTAGATTATGGTGTTAAGCTGGCTTTTAACTTGGTTGCCTAGGTTAGATGAGATGAACTTAATAAAAAGGATTGTATTTAAAATAATGGATCAATAAATTATGCTGTGCCGCTGGACAGTTGCTGTTTACTTACTAGTTGACTTCAGCGTGATCTATTTCATTGTTATGATGGACTATTGCTTACTATATTAAATATGCAAGTCAAATAAATTTGTTTATTTGGTGTCAGAAAGTTGTTGAACTTATGCTTCCCCTTCTTTCTATAGCTGTTATGCTTTTTCTGCTGTTATGCCTTTATCAAAATCTGGTTGATTTTCTTTGCTAGGGGAATCACTGTTTTTGGATTTTTCACGTGATGAAATTGATTCTCTTTTTCTATAGCCTTAATGCGAATATGAATTATTATATTATTCAGGACACTAGACTCTGCAGTATAATATGTCACCTGTGAGGTTAAGTGATTATACATTGTTGGCATTTGAAGCAACAGCAGCCTTGTGGCACTCACAGCAGGAGGCTGGCTTAAATTTTCTCTTTAAAATATGCTACTTTGCACAATCTGCTCAATTATATCACCTGAGATATCGTACTGAATTTTCTTTAACAGTTATTGATTATTGATCTGTCTTACAGTTTCTCTTTTATGATGATGACATATTTATTGTAAATAATCATCAATCTGAAAGTCTAATCTTATCAATCTGCTACATCTGTACTGCAGAAAGCTGTTGATCACAGAGGCCAAACCTACCTTTATTTCACAGATACCCGAATCATTGAAAGAGGATCTGGTCAAACGTCTCCAGTCATTTAGCCAAGAGAAGTGACATTCTGACTTCTCTGTTAATTGGTAATTAAGAATGTCGTTTTGGTACTTGTAGAACTTGTTTTTACATGGACCGGTGCTTGCCTTCTAATTTACCATCATCAATATCTTTGCAGTCTCTTTGTTGTTGGTGGTGGAGTTCCATGTATAAACTGTATTATTAGTCAATTGGAGATATATCTTTGCGGAAGACAATCTGAGCGGTTGCTTATGGCCACAAGAGGTTTATTATGTTGCCTTCTAATTTTTACCCCTTTTTTGTCATTATGTTGTTATGTTGGTAGAATCCTAATTGGTGATGATGAGATGGAGAGGGCTGGGTTCAAATTCAAATCTTGGCCACAATTTTCTTAGTTGAGCCTTCGGATATGGTGGAGAATTGAGGATCTTATAGATTTTGTACTATACCCTTTTTGGAAGTGTCTTTTAACGTACCAAATCTTGTTTAATGGAGAAGTTGAAACCAATTTCCTTACAAGTGCGTCAAGATGGTTTCCTTGTGCATGTGTGCCGTCTGTTTATCTTTTGTCATTCTCTTTTTCTGTTGTAATTTTGCCAATTGCCCTTTTCCTCTTTACAAAATATCTGTTTAGTTTGTGCAAACTTAGTTAATCATATTATCTATCTATACATTAATAGTGGGGACACTGGTATTGTAGTTACTACAGTGTATTTTCCAAAGTAGCCTTAGAACAATACGACACTGTTTATTTTTTTTTCTAAAAGTGTGGGCAGGTGTGGAATCAACATTGATAGCAAAAGTACAATATTACCCTCTTTTTTAAAGCCACTCATACCTCTATGCATATCAAATTATAACCTTTTTTTTGTCTTTCAAAAAATTCATGTATTTTTTAGTCTGGTTTGTATTAACAAACTATATAAAATTTAAAATATGTTTTAAAAATTGGGTTTTTGTTTGGTTTTTTCGTTCTCAATTTTTTTTTGATATATTTTGGTAATTTATCTGAAGCATATATGAACGTGAGGTATTTAATATCGTTTTTTTTTCTATGCTGCTGGTATTTTTGCTTCAATGGATTTTTTAAACCATAAATCTATAATTTTTTTTTGTTTTGTTCATGCATCTGCAATATGTATAATAGTGGTATTTGTTGTTTGTTTACTCTAATTTTATTTTATTTAAAAATATGAAACATTTGCTAAATAGATTGAAAAAAAATGTTATCTGTTTGTTTTTTCATTCTCCATTTTTTAAGATAGATTTTATTTTTTCTTATCTTATTTTCTTTAAAAAATATTAAATATTTAATAAATTGGGTTGTAGATTGAGAAAAAAAATAAATGAGCATATTCGTATGTTTATAAGCGAGCACGTTCACGAGTTTTTAAACAATATATTTGTAAACTAACAAACCAAGTAATATTAGGCTAAAATTTGAACTCGATAAGATTTTCGACTTTGGATTTAAGCTGTAATTCGGTTCGTTAACAATAATAAACGATTTTAAATAATTTTTTTTTTCAAATTGAAATTTAAATAGTTTACAAATAATTTGGTTCATTTACGGTAGTAATAATAATATGATGTTCGATACTATTCATAATTTACTCAAAATCATATAAGTTGACAATATAAGCAGTAATTTAATGGGTCAGAAGAAATAAAAAAAAATATGAAATGGGCATTAGATATGATTCAAGATATATGAGAGACATTTTGGCCATCACATTGACAGGCGCGTGAACGATTTGTTGCATGTTGTGCATGCCAGCCGCATCATGCATGCGATAATGGTTGTGGCATTGAATGTCATGGGCATGACAAGGATGATGATAAGTTATTCTCTATTCTTATTCTATTTAAAGTTGGTTGAGCATGGTCATATAATTGTACTATAAGTTCGTTGGTATGCATTTTGTTTGGGATGTAAAACTTGACTATGTTTACTTTTTGTACAAATGAATTTCGCATAATTAATAAATAGTAAAATTTATTTATAATCTCGTTTAAAATTCAGTATGAAAATTAATATGTTCTTTTTATTTTTTTCATTAACACCTTTATCTTTTCTTTTTAAAGAAGTGGATTCAATATATGTTTTTTTAAATAAAAAACATTCATAATTGATATATGTAAAAAAATTTTAAATATTTTTAGAGATGTTTGAAATTGTTGTTGGTATAAAAAAAATAAATTTATAAATTTTTTAATTTAATTAATTTTTTATAAGCTATTTTTTTTAAATTTGATTTTAGAAAAAATATATATTAATCTATTTTTTTTCCTTCAAATTTGGAGAAACTTTTTTTTTCCAAAATGTAATGCTATGTTATTAAGATGTTGTCACGTGAGAAAAACAAATTGTTCGAGATTGGCAATTTGGCATGGTGTTCTAAATTTCTAACCGAAACACCATCATGAAGGCTGTCATGGAGAGGCAAGATTCAGATTTCTCACTGAAAAATAATGAGAACCGAACTTGTTAAAACATTTATGTGTACGGTATATTTTAATTAATAAAATAAATATTATATGTATTTTAATATTTATTATAATGTCAATTTTAATTGAAAAATAATACAGTATCAATTTTTTGAAGTATTTTTTTTAACTTTCGAAATGTAAATATTACTTCATATTTTAGAAAGGTAAGAGTGTTATATAAAAATTGAAAACATAGTTAAACATTAAGAGTTTTTTATTTTTATTTTTTATGAATGTTTCTCTTCTAAAAATACAATATACTTCTGGCTAATATAATCAATCTAAGAATTTAATAATTCATTTTTTAGCAGAAAAAAAACATAATAATTCATTGGTCATATATATATATATATTATTTTCTTTTTTCAAGGTTATATTATATATAATAATAATACTTTCAAATAATAATAATAATAATAGAAATTAGTGGGGTGTAGAGTTGAAAGGGCAAAAACATTTATAGGGAGCGGGGAACATTTGAAGCAGAGGCTTTAAGGGTAAAACCTCTGAAGAAAATTAATGAAACTCTCCTTGTTGCGTCTTTGGAGTTGGGAGTGTTGATTGGAGGCTTGGAGCTATGAATTCAGTGTGTCGATCGTCGGCGCAGTTTACGAGAAGGCGTCCTCTCCTATTGCTCTTTCAATCATTTTACTCTTTTTCTTCTTCTTCCGAGCTCAAAACACCTCCATTTCCTTCATCCTCTAATGCTCCTAAACCTAAACAAATTCCATTTCAGGCCAAGGTTGCCAATTCTGTTCACTTGATTGGACGTATAAGTCAGCCTATTCATTTTCAAGCTTCACCTGATCACAAGCATTGGGCCGCCACCGCCATCACCCACCATCCTTCTTCTCATTCTCCTCTACGGTATTATTTTGCTTAGTTTTACTTTTCGACCAAATGGATTGAGTGCTAATTTCCTGGGAAATTCTGATTCCTTGCTGTTGCATGTAGATTATAGGCGCAGCTTAGGGAGTAGTGGAATTTAGCTTATATTGCTGATGCTGTGGCAACATGTTTGGAGGTGGAGTTAGGGGCTTTTTTGGGGGGTATTTCTCTCTATGCTGGAATAAGGAAAATTGTTTGTTTGATCTTTTGTTCCTTTTCTCCCCCTTTAATAGTGTTGTGTGCAAGAATAGAACAGTTGGAAGGAAGGGCAATGGCTTTCTTCGCCCTTAAGGATTTACTTTTGCATTATGATCAACTAGTGTGTCTGTGTATAACACAAGATATCAAAAAACAATTTTTTTTAACTCTTGTGGATGAGTATTGCCGTAGGAATATCTTTCTTACCCTTGTTGACACTCCCTTTCTGCTCTCTTGTTCAAACCTTTTGTTGGGGAAAAAAATGAGGGATAAAGAAGTAATAATGATGAGTTTATTTGGATCTTTAAATTTACTTGAATGCAGAACATTGCCATATGACTCTTCATTTTATGAACTGGGATTTTTCTTCTTGCTGATAATGATGTTTAATATATATATGTATTTTTTCTTTTTGGGTCCTGATATTAGCTGTTTCAGAAAATGCTGTTAGAGAGCCATGTAACCTATAATTTTCCATTTGTTGAAAGACATATCCTCCCTGAATAAATTTTTGAGAAACACAATGAACCAACTCGGAATATTTGGAATTTGTTGCTCTCCTGGTGCCCTCTAATACTGAGAGAATAACTAGTTCCATAAGGAGAAGTGTATATATATATATATATATATTTTATCTGGGGAGGGGGAATATCTGTCCACCTACAATCAGGGGGCAAAGCCCCATATGACACTAGGACAGAAGCCCTTGGCTAGCAGAAGTATATCGTAATTCATAAAAAATGCCTTTATTTATTTATTTTTCTAAATCCTGTGCTGATCTGTCCAAAAAAAGTCCTGTGCTAAAATTTATATAGTACTATTACTAGTAAAATTTCTTGGACAAATTTCCTTCTTGTTAAGTGTAATTTTTCTCCTTAAATGCCTTGAAATTTTATATTTATTTGTTTGTTCATTCTTTTATTTCTTATGGTTGATTTTGTCTTTCAGTCCTATAATTTTTAATTTGTGCGCTTCATTTTTTTGGGTTCTATTATCTCATTAATTTCTTCATTGTATTAGGATTCCAATCATATTTGAAGGTGATTTAGCTGACGTTGCTGCTTGCCACTTAAAAGAAAAAGATCATGTCTACATTGATGGACAACTAACTGCAAATCCCCCTCCAATTGATGGACTGATGACTCAAGCCAAGGTCCAGGTAATGCCATTAATTATATGTTTGGGAATATATTTATGTGTGACCCATTTCAAACTTGGGGCAAAGGATGGCACATCTTTATGTTGCACCAAAAGTATGTTATGGTTCATGCCATAGTGAATAGGATTAGTTGAGATACTTTGATTACTCTGTTTATATTTGTTTTTAAATATTAGGTTTTAATATCACTCAGGCTTGATGAAATCCCTATTTAAGTTTGGTGGGAGCGGTGTGGTTGACTAGATTGTTTAAAATCCAAATTTGTTTATGTGGAACATATATATATGTAAAGGAAGTATACAAAGTTGTTAAAAATCTGCAGATATTAGGCTTATGAGTCCCATACAAAGTTTTATAGAAGAACAATAGAGTGCAGATGAAATTGTGACACAATGTTCTGATGCCTTGTTGTCATTTTCTGATACATATCCACAGTACAATAAGTTGCTAAAATTATGAAAACCTAATCTCTCTAGCATCAATGCTAAACCACATGGACACTTTTCCTAGAAGTAGACTGAACTTCACATATGAAGTTTTGGACAAGAATAATAGAATGCAGATAAAGATATGATACAATGTGCTGAAGCCTTCTTGTTCTTTTCTGACACATATTCATATTACAAGTGTATAATTTTAATGTTACTTGCTATAATAATGAAAACCTCATATTTCTAGCATCAAGTGCTAAACCTTTTCCTAGAAGTAGAGCTAAACTTGAAGTTTTTTTATATGCATAGTGTTATTAGTAGGCTCTGATAAGATAATTAAATCTCTGTGTGCGAGCTCAAGAATGTAAATGACAGTGATTGGTGGTATGTTTTATGTGTTTGTTCATATAGACAGGAAACCTTTTAAAAATAACTGAGTGATGTTCAGTGTTTTATCATGCTAGGTAATGGTACGGACTATCAACTTTGTTGAAGGATCTCCCCATGTTACAAAAAGCCGATGGCAACGAGAAGAAGAATTTTTGTCAAAGCAAGCAGAAGAGGAACCCATAAAGGAATCTGGTATGTGTATTGTATTTTTTGCCCATGTAATTTGCTGTCATCTGGTACAGATGTGATTTTCAGTTAGTCATGAAAATAGCTTTTTTTCTGCATAATCTGTAGTTCAAATGTTCAGGCCTGGCTTTTTGCCATGCTTTTGTGAAGGGAGAAGCATTCCACTTTTGAACATGTGATGCTTTCTCTTTACTACTAGTCAAGTACTTTCTCAGTTTTGTTTTTCTGTCAGACCAATAGGAAGGAATTTATTATGTTGGGTTTCTTGTATTCCATATTTCATGGTATCATTTGTTATAACGATACTGTTCTTGACTAACAACATTTGGACCATATATGTTCAAATTCTTCTGCATGTCTTAGGCAAACCTTCGACCAGTAAGTTTAGAAAATCTTGTTTTTGTTGCTGTTAAATTGTTTTTCTAGGCATGCTTATTTTATTGCTAGACTAAGGCCTAATGGAGTTATAAAATTGAGATGCTGTTGTTTGATACTATTTTTCTTTCTGAATCTCAAATATAATGGTCTTGTTGTCTATTAGCACAATCTAAATCTGTCTGTGCAATTTCCACGGAATTTGAGTAAGAATAATAATTTACATGGCAAAATTAATAAGTACACATTGTAATTAAATGAAATTACATTTGCTATTTTCTTTTTGTTTGATAGGCTATGTTGGATAGATAAGACTGATCTCTATATTCTGAGTTTATGAGAGGGTCATATTGGGTAAATTTTGAAATTTAGGGTTCATACACCCTGCTAAAGATGCTTCGGAATTGTAGATAAAATTAGAGAAAAGTTTCTGTCATTGAGCTGTTTTAGTGACAGGATATGTGTGTGCGTGTTTGTATATGTAGATTATGGGGTTGGTAGCAAATATTTATGTGGGACTAGATAGGATTAGATGAGCTATTCTCACCTTGTTTTATCCTGTGTTTGGTGCACTAAAATGATAGCTATGGTGTATTTTTGTTTTGTGTAGTCCTCAATTTTCTGTCACATGAGATGCCTTCCCCTTCCCCATTTGACAAGTTTGCTGGTTTCAAGAAACAAGATGAGTAAAGTTGACATCTCAGAAGTGCTCAAAATAAAAACAAATCTTAAAGAATAAAATTATTTATAAGATGCTATATTTTGTTTGTTATTTTAGTTATGATTATATTTAACTAATGTTGGATATAAATTTTTATATTATCATTTGCTTTAGATGTATTTATTTTATAAAAGAAAACCAATTATTTATTATTAAATAAATACATCAGGCAATTAATTTATGATGCTGATTGATTACTGTATATTAATGTGTATGTACTTAAGAAACTGTTTTATGGATTGGCCTTTGTTTTAGTCTCTTTGTCCTTGATATCTTTTCTACATCTTGTGGAACTGCACTAGTTTTATTGTTGGTACTGATCACTGAACTATGATCAACCAATATTCAGCTGTCATGAACACAAATGCAGATTCTCTATTGAATTCCTGGCAAGACCTTCTTGATAATCCAAAAGAATGGTGGGATTGTCGTGATAGTAAGCTTAGTGGATCGGTAATGATTCCATCTTCTGAATAGTTTGTATACAACTGAATACAATAGCTGTTACGGCGAAGATACTTTATTTCATTTGCTTTCCTCTATTTAAATAGGTAAGTCCAAAATATCCTGATTTTAAACGAAAAGATGGTGGTGTGGCGCTCTGGCTCAATAGAGCACCAGTATTGGTTTTGTCCAAACTTGAAAAAGTGGATTTTGATGTTCAGATTCCTATGTCAAAACAAGCAAAGCAGCCTAAAGGTATAAATCTTTTTCCTTCTATGTCTGCATTTCCTTAGTTGTGTTTGAAAAAGTAATATTTGCATGCACAAACAGAAACTAGGATAAACATAAATCAAGGAGAGGCAAAAATGATATTTCAAGTGCTTTATCAGTATGTCTGTGTTCGTGAAGTTTGCTTGTTCCAATCTATGAAGGTGAAGAAAACAGCTGTAAACTGCATGGTTCAGGGTTTTCTTCCTTATTTTTATCTGTTGTATAACTACATGAGGAAAACAAAATATATAAAATACCCCCTTTTAAGGCAATTTTGCCAAAACTTCAAAAATAGTATTATGCTGTCTCCATGTTATTACTGCTGGGTGGAACAAAATATGAAGTAGTTGAACATATAATTCCACACGAAACATCATCGTCTACAGTCATATGTCCTTGGACCAAGTATGAACTGTTGTTGCCACTGTTTTTGGATCAGTTTCAGATCTCTGGTTGGGTTATTTGGGTAGGCCATTAGCCCAGCCCGATATTCATTAACTATGTTCAAATTGATAGGGTCAAATCATTTTTCGCCTAATCGGGATCAGGTCATTTTTGAATAATGGAATGGGGTCATTTTTTAGTTATTCATAATTAATCATGATTCCACTAAAAAGTGTAAAAAGTATCATAAAATTGCATAAAAAAAGAGGGCCAACAGGTTGACCCTTTCTTAATCCATTTGGGTTCGGGTGATTTCAGGTCGGATAGGGTCAAAAATTGCAATGTCTATTCATATATTATAATACTAAAATGGAAGTCCTTAATAAATAAGTTTTCTTTCACAATTTTCGAATAAACAAATTTAGTTCAAAGTTAAATTTAAAAAGTCTATGAACTTTATTTTTTTAAAGTCTAACAGTGTATGTTTTTTTGGTTGTAAATAAGCGCACAATTTCCTAGCATTTTAGATCAAGTTTTATATTTTAATTTGCTTTTGGGTTCTGGGCAAGCATCCTAGATTTGGGTGTATTGGGGAAGTCTGTTGATCGGGATTTTAGTTTTGGCCCTTTGCTTAGTTCTCTTGGTTTTTCTCTTTACTTCCTTTCTAGTGATATATTTTGTGTATCAAAAAATATTATAACTAAAATGGAAGTCCTTAATAAATAAGTTTTAGTTTTGGCCCTTTGCTTAGTTCTCTTGGTTTTTCTCTTTACTTCCTTTCTAGTGATATATTTTGTGTATCAAAAAATATTATAACTAAAATGGAAGTCCTTAATAAATAAGTTTTCTTTCACAATTTCGAAATAAACAAATTTGCTTCAAAGTTAAATTTAAAAAGTCTATCAACTTTATTATTATTTTTTAAAAGTCTAACAGTGTATGTTTGTTTTGGTTGTAAATAAGCGCACAATTCCCTAGCATTTTAGATCGAGTTTTATATTTTAATTTGTTCTGGGCAAGGATCTTAGATTTGGGTGTATTGGGGAAGCTGATCAGGATTTTATTTTTGGTCCGTTGCTTAGTTCTCTTGGTTTTTCTCTCTAATTCCTTTTTATTGATATATTTTGTGTAAAAAAAATGAATTAAAAAAATAATAAGCTCACAAATTTTTTTTGAAACCAAATAAAATATTAGACATGTTTGACACACACAAAATGTGTTGGATATGTGCGTTCAATATTTTTTCTTTTCTTTTTGTTGGATATTGTTCAATGTATTATATGCGTCTAGGACTAGTATCGGGCAAGTGCATATGTTCAAAATTCTAGTTTTGTAATATGGCGTTAGATTACCTGCTTCTGTTTTTGCTTTAGGTAGAAATTCTATTGTCTTCTCAGCAAGACCTCAACTGTTTTGTTTTAGGGGATGAATCTTGGAAGAACTTGGTAGAAAACCCTACTAGATGGTGGGACAACAGAGTCAATAAGGTAATTCCCGACCGAGTAGTTCCTGTTGTATTTTTTTTTGTTTTGTTTTTTTTTACTTTCCTGCTTCTCCGTTTGGTATATTTAGAGAAATGTGAAAGCTCCTGACTTCAAGCACAAAGAAACTGGTGAAGGACTGTGGCTCGGTGACTCACCAACTTGGGTGCTCCCAAAGTTGCCGCCTTTAAAGAGTGAAAATAATGTTGTTGCCAGCTGCGGGGATAAACAATTTTCTTGAGCCATGTAAGGGGGTCAAGTTTTATTTTATTTTATTTAAAAAAAAAGCAAATTGGTTAGCTTTAGTGATGCATTTTTTTGGTTTGGTGCTGTAAGTATCTTGGATTCACATATGATTCTGATGATGTTCAACATATATATATTCCCTCTCAAGTTGGGCGAATTAGGAAACAGCACTATATGATAAGAACTTGAGTGGAGTATGCTTTCAACTGTTAATTTGTTCACATAAGCATTTGAATTGATGCTATGACTTTCATCTTCAAGTGTCAATTTTATTTATTTTGCGAAGTTCCTTATCTTTTAGATATGGGAAGGAATAATATTTTTTTTTTCTCTCTATTTTTCCCCCTTCTAAGTATGGTTGACTCTATCCATTTTATTTCCTTCCATAATCCATAAGGCTCCCAACCTGATGAAGTTCTGTGGATGTCTGTATAAACTATTCTGCTAGTTGCCTGACATCACCATTATACTGTTAGTTAAGTTCGGTAGAACTCGGATATGAAAATTCACCAGCTCAGTTTGGACTTATTTAGTAAATTTAGGTTTTTATTTTTTAATTATTTTTAATTTTTCAAATCAGTGTTTTGTTTCAAGCTCAAAGCTTGTGATGCCTTTTGGTTTTGCTTCATTGGAAGAGATTGTTTTCTTTTAATTTGTTAATGTTAAGAACAGGAGGGAATAGTATTCCCTCTTAAAAAAAGGAATAAGAAAAAATAGGGAAAAAAAAGAGGAAAACAAAGCAGGATCTCAAAGAAAATTCTTAATTCATTTAGTAAACAAAGCAAAACTGTGCCAGATCAAGGAGAGAGGCCAAACCTTTAGCTTAAGTTGACAAAGTGATCCAATTATTCTTCCAAGAGTTGGAGACTATAATCTTTTTTTTTTTTTTTTACAATCAGTTTGAGAATCATAATAGGCAGGAGTTGAGAGAAACACTTCTATGGTTGCCTTAGAATTGATAACGGTGCAAGATGATGATGCCATCTTTTGTCTTTTCACTTTATTTTCTTGGCAAACTAAGTTTTAATTTTGACTCTAGTCATTATTTATTTGGGGCAAGTAGAAATTCAGTTGCAAGACGGCTAATGAACAATGTTGATAAAGTTATAATCAGATTCTTTCTGTGTAGGAGTCCAGAAGCTCATCATCTGGATGCAGCAGTTCATGTGCAGTGATCAGTTGAGGAAGGTCAAGGTACAAACAGGGTGCAGACATCTTGTGATGAGGATGAAGATCAAAGTTTCAAGGCATGTGGCTGATTAGAGGATTAGTTAATTTCAAGCTAGAGAAGTTATCTTAGCTAATAGACAAGCTAGAATCTTCTGCTAATCTTCTTGTTAGTAAAAATAACTAACTTTGATGGGTAAGCGAAGTAACAGTGTTATAGTCGTTAAGCTTCATTCAAGGAATGAAAAAAGGTGAAGGGCATTTTTCATTCCCTTGTTGCAATCTTAACATGGTACTAGAGCAATTTTTTTTTTTTCTGAAATTTTCTTGTGAAAATTCTTTTCTTATTATTTTCTTGAGAAAGAACTTGGTTATAACATCATTATGGTAAAATATTTCATACCGGCTTATAATTGACTTAGACAATCTTTATTATTTGTGCTAACTTTTGGGATAAATTAAACTGAAAGGTTCATTTTCAACATAATATTATATCCACAAGTATGGAAATGTTGATTACTTATAGATATTGAGAGATGTTATCTTCATATGTTATGTCGATTTTAGATGCGAGGGGTAAGTTAAAATATTCCACATTGATCGGTTATAAAATACTTCTTCCCTTCAGATAATTCTCCTTTTTCTGAGTTGGTTTTGAGGATTAGTTTGGTTTTTAGTTTATAGACTTTTTAGTCATATAACAATTGTTCTAAAATTTTTAAAATTTTGAAGTAGTAAAAAAGTTATTTTTTAAAAATATAAAATACAATTTTGTTTTATAATTAGTTAGTTGAAATAAAAGAGATAAATAAATATCTAATTTATTAATATAAAGTGTAATTTTATATATATATATATATATATATAATCATCCCGATTGAATTTCTTACTTATATTATATATTTTTATTGGTTCTCTAGTCGGGAAAAATCACAAAGACTTAGAAGAAAACCAATATTAGTAAAGAGAAGAGAGAATATTTTATCTTAATTAAGAGATTCAATAAGAATGTGAAAGAGAACCATTGTTAGATCAAATCTGACATCAAACAGAATCAAAATTCCATATTAATTTTCATCGAATTATGGTGAATTAAATTTCATTGCTATTGACTTTTCTAAGTTTGTGAATTTTCTTATAACAAATAAAAATTCAAAGATTGTGTGTTAAGTCTCGAATTGAATTGTTATAGTTAGAATGTAAAATTAATTATAAAGTATAATTTGATTTCTTCATAATATATATTTTTCTATGATATATAAATAAAAAATAAAATGATTATTTGATATAATTATTTATTTTAATAATATGATATAATATAATCAATTGTAAATAAAAATTCCAACAAATTTATATATATAATTTATAAATATAATCAATTAATTTAACATATTTTTAATATGATGCATTTTATTTTGAAGAGATTAATTTTGAAAACTGTATTTTATATTTAATAAAATTTTCATAAATAATATATTTTATTTTAAAGAAATTAATTTTATCATTTAATTAAAAAAATTATTTTTTTAATTATTAAATGATTAAACTTTCTATTAGTTATCCCCTATGGTTACTAAACACTTTTAACTTAATGTATGAATATCAAAAAGCTATTAGTGCATCAACCAAACACCCACAAATTTTAGATAGCAAAAATAAAAATTATCCGAGCCATAAAAATGAAAAATGTGAATTGATGGAGTCATAAAATTAAATTTAAAATTTTGCTTTATTCTAAATAAAAAAATCAAATTTTTTATAGATAATTTTGGAGGCAAAATTTGAATTTGAATATATATATATATATGTATTTTTTTTTTGCATATAAAAAACGATACCGTTTGACATAAAAGAAAGAAATCAAAATTCGTATTAACTAGCCCCTCCCTGTTTTGTAATTTTCTTTGGTTTCTCGTCCAGTCTCTTCGATTTAGTCCTCATCTTTCCCGCTGCCCATCACCTTAAAAGTCTATACTCCCGCTGACCTAAAGACGACTACCACCGCCGTCATTCGTCCAGTCTCTTCGATTTAGTCCTCATCTTTCCCGCTGCCCATCACCTTAAAAGTCTATACTCCCGCTGACCTAAAGACGACTACCACCGCCGTCATTCGTTGATCCTCACTCACCGCTTCCTCAGCCTAGGGCTAAGCCTAAATCGGTTTAAACCGAGTCAAGTTATTGTAGGTTATTTCGGCTTGGTGATGGTTAAACAGAGCTTTAATTCGATTTTCGGTTTGGTTTGGTGAAAATGACAAAAACCGAAATTAACCGAATTAGTGAAACACTGTCGTTCTTTAGTTCTTTTCTTTCAAACTGAAGAGTAAAGAGCCCTAGCTTGGATCTCTTCTCCGCCTCTCTCGACTGTCTGTTCACGGACTCACGGCGACTGCGCCGTCGCTGAGCCTCCATCCAGCTCTAATCCTACCGAAACTTCTTAGAGCCCTCCCATTGGTGCTTGAATGGCTGCCTTCGAGAACTTGAAGGATATGTACGACGTCTCTCTAAAGCCTCGCATGCTTCGTACATTGTTGAAGGAAGATATCCCAGACGAGAAAAAGCCTCTGGGTAACCCATCGAAGCTTTCAAGGGTCGTCTCCACCATCCAAACTTTCGAGCTTTTATCTGAATCCTTCGCCACTTCCATGGACGCTAAGCTGATTGAAAGGTGGAAGTCTGCTGTCAATGATTGGTTCAATCGCTTATTATCGCTACTCACAAACACTACCCTGGTACCTATCCAAATTCTGAATTTCAGTTTTTAATTTTTAGTTTTGTTTCTTTTGAATTGACAAAGGGTATTATGGGATTGAAAAGGTGCATGTTTTAATTGTATGATTCTGCTCTAGCCAGATAAATGTTGGGCAGGAATCTGTTTGTTGGGGGTGTCTTGTCAAGAATGCAGCTCTGACCGCTTCTTGGCATCATATGCTGTTTGGTTTGACAAGCTCCTATTACATATTCAGGTATGTTAAGTATTTCTCTTTTTGGTGCATTACATTGTTTTCCACAAGGTTTTCGTTATCTGTATTCTGGAAATTTGTGTTCTTTATCTGCAAAATTGCTCTTTCAAAGAAAACTGTAGAAGAGTATCTATAGAATTTATGATTAAACATGGCTTTTAACCATTCGACAAAGCAAACTGCGCTGTTTACTTCTTTATAAACTAGTCTGCTGGTATTTCAATGTATTTAAAAGTCAAATTTATGGTCATATTTGCATTAACGAAGTACCTTGGAAAGTGGAATACCAAGCTGTTCGCTGGCTTTATGACGTGAGTACCTCCAATGTGTTAAGCTAATATCTTTAGATTATTTTGCAACCCTGAATACGTGATTTTTGCTGAATGTCAAAGGGTTCACATGGTTAGCATACTCCTTGTGTACATGAATGGAAGTTTCATCCTTTCTTGATGCATTTCTTAATAAATTTGTCTATTTGTCCATAAATGGAAGAAGAAGCATTGTTTGTATCAACATCATCTAAGAGGATATCCAATAGTGCTCTTTATTTTAAGGAACATCTTTGGTATAATGAAGAGCATCATCTTAGAGCATCTCTAAATATAAAAAGTAAAAAATTTTTTACAAGTCTAATGAACTCTTTTTATTTTTACTCTTCATTTTGCTTTATCCCATACAAATTAATATTTATCAAAAGAAAAAGTAAATGACTTTTATTATAAGGAAAAAGAAAAGGATTTTTAGAGAAATACATCAATAAAAAGATAGAACATGCATAAAAGTGGAAGTACATTAATTAAAATTTAGAGTAAAGAGTGAAGTTTGGCTCTCTAGATGTAGAGAGTCAAACTCACTCTCTACTCTAAATTTTAAAGATAGAGAGTGTATTGAAGATCCTTTTTATGGAATGACTCTTTAAAATAGAGTATAGTTCTAAATATCCAAATTGGTTTCTGCTTATGTTTATGTCATTTATACAAGTCAGTTGGCTCTCTCAATCAGCTTTTTCAAAAACTTGTTTACTTGATACAGAAGAAACAAAGGTGCTTGCTATCTTCTTTTATTTTAAATCTAAAAAAGCAAAATTGTGCTATGAATTATCTTGTGGTTTAAGATTTTGTCTTTTCCTTTTTGGAATCACCATTGATCAAAATCTTAATGTTTGATCTTTTTATCTAACAAGGTCACTCATATTTGTATCTCCCTCTCTCTTCTTTCTTCTTTTATTGAGCTTTTCACATGGAATATGGTCCCTTTCTTTTTTAACAGTCACCAGTGGATTCTCAGTTTGTAAAGATGGCTTCTTGCACGGCATTATCGGATCTGGTGACAAGGTAAAATTGAACTTGATGTGTAAATCTCTATTCACTTTTCATAATACAAGAAGCATGTATTTTGCAAATTTAGTTACTTTTGAAGCTACCATCCTTTGTTGAAATAGGTTAGCTGGATTCCCTAATGCAAAGAAGGATGGAACTTCCTATGCTGGAAAACTTATTCAACCCATTCTGAAGCTGTTGCAAGAGGATAGTCAAGAGACTGTGTGGGTAAGTGGACTTTTTAATATATTGAATTGTTAGTGTTACTTTACTTCTATCCTTGTGTCATCGCTTCAGTCTCTGTAGTTTTCAATTTGCACTCTCCTGAAAATCTATTTTATTCTCAATTTGCTTTGATATTTAAGTTGATGCTTCAAAGATATCCCGCAAATCCTTTCTATCAGTACTTTAGCTTTTATGAAGTCAATCATCAGAGATGTTTTATTTGAATTTGGGGAATAGCATGGGTATGTTGAAGTCAGGGAATGAATATGAGTGATTGTCATATACAATAAAAGCATGCAGGTGCAAAACACAATAGAGTTTGATTGGATCAAATGAAAGTTAGCTGAAGATGTTGCTTTAAGTGTTCAGATCCAAATATTTTTCTGTAATTGTAAATTCGTATAGCATTATATTGACAAATTATTGCAGTTATGCACTATCGCTCTTACTTGAATATACTAATTTAAGTAATGAGGAGCATGGTGACTAAGATGTAAGTAAACAGTCACATTTGAATAGTTCAGTTACTTGTCCACAAGTGATGAGAATTAAAATGTAATCGGTCACAAAAATTTTAATGCTGAAACTGATTCTGCTTCTGCATTCTCACATGAACTAATTCTGAAGCATAGTGTCAGGCTTGTCAACATATCTATTTTCAATGAGCTTCCAAAGGTGTCTTAAATCTTTTCTGCATGCATCTTAGGTAGTTGATTATTTTCTATTTCATTTTAATGAAGATATGATCTGCTTTAAGAATTGTAGCTTTTTTTGGTCTATTGTGTGGTCTTCTTTTGTCTTACAGTTTCGTTATTGGACTGTTGTGAGATATGCAGGAAGGATCAACAAATTTGTTATGCACTGTTATAACTTACTTCCCAGCATCTGTTCATCGTCATTATGACAATGTATGTTACCATATCTCTTTTCAATGATATTTCAGTTCAGTATATTTTTTGTAATATGCACTTGTATATTGTGTACTTTATTATCATTTGCATTTATTTGACTTGAGGTTGTCTTGAAGATCCTAA
This sequence comes from Triadica sebifera, assembly GCA_023653625.1. Classification (NCBI taxonomy): domain Eukaryota; kingdom Viridiplantae; phylum Streptophyta; class Magnoliopsida; order Malpighiales; family Euphorbiaceae; genus Triadica; species Triadica sebifera. The sequence continues at coordinate 31,290,503 of CM042902.1, forward strand.
TGTATTTATTGCAGCTGTTCATCTTCAGTATGTCATATATATATATATATATATCATAAAAACATGCTCTTGCACTACCACACTCGTGCAGTTAAAACATTTATATGAAGACACATGAATGTAAAAATTCTAGCATATAATGTACATACATATATACTATTATTTCATAAGGAACATAAACAAGATTTGGTCTCCTTTCTTTCTTTCTTTTCTTTTTTTTTTGAGATGACTTAAGTCTTCTATATAAGACTCGATGATAGGTGGAAAAATGGTAATTTAGAATCTCTTTTTTGGAAGCTTAGTGGTAGTTGCTCGAACATATGACCAGTTATTGTGCTTCACTTCTCTCGTATGAATTGCAAGTTTGGTAAGTCACTCAAAATATGAAGCTCTGGCTGTTTGGAATAAATATTCATCAATTTGACAATATGTACAAGAAAAATGTGCCAATGTTGAAATGTAGGCTAGTGATTATAGAATAATTGAAATATCAAATTAAAACACTACGAATGGATGACATGAACTTTGATAACAAATAGCAATTCCTCAACCAAACAACAAACACAAATAGTGGGCAAGGTGAAGAGAATACTACTCTTTTTGATATATATATTGATGCAATTGATATCTACAATGAAAATGAACAAGATGCACTAATGAAAAAGAAAAGAACAATCTCTGTGCAAAAACACAGTGCCCAGGGACCAACCCTTTCTTCACGCTAAAAGCTTGAAGACCTAATATTCCAAATTATCAACAACCTCCCTTGCCCTTTTGCTCCCACTCCTATTAGTAACTAATTCCTACCTATAAGCCCTTGTTCCCTCAATACCCACGTGTCCCTCTTCTTAAATCTAGAATATTCTTATTCTTATAATTTCTCTATCATTACTTACTCCATGAAAACAATCTTGTCCTCAAGATTGAAAAGTTGTTCCCCTTGTCCCTTTCGACATTGTTCTTCGAGCTTTGCACGAGACTGATGTTGAATCCCTCTGTTCTTCTGATTTTGGGACAATGATGAAGTTGGTTGTTGTATCTGTTCCGGGTTGGGCTTGTGATTTTGGGCATTTAATTGAGTGGGCTGCTTAGAATTAGTTGCTAGGCTTAAATGGGTGGGCCAATTACCTAAACCCATAGGTTTAAGTTGAGCAGTGGCTAGCATGTGATTATCTTCTTCCTCCTTTCCTCCTTCATACCTGCATCGAGAGACTTGCCCAAATCCTCTCTTTTTTCCTAAAGCAATCTCCACATTCCGAGCTGTGTTGATGACTTCACTTTGGTTGCGATACCCATATCCTGATCCTCTCTTCATCCACAACGCCACCTTCACATATAGCTCAAGTGCCTTCTCTTGCATCAATTTCAACATATTCAAAAACCTATTAATCCTTGAAGGGGTCAAACATTGCTGCAACTCAAGAAACACCTCGAAATCTGGTGAAAACCTCAAAACCTCTTCCTCCGACCGGCTAGAGAGCCTTAACTCTGGCTTCAAGTTTCTGCCATAAAAAAGAAGATGCTCATATTTAGCCTTCGGTTGCGGCACAGATTGGAAGAGCTTGACAATTCCTTGAAGCTTTGGAGGGAGTTCTTTGATGGGTTGCAGAGATGTAGTGCCCAGTGGCGATGCAAATGGAAAAAAAGGTTTCTTCGTAGGGATGTTCTAGAAAGAGATTGACTTGTAGAAAATGAAGAGCGAATGATTTGTGGATTTTATATCAGATATCTGAAAGTAAGTCTCCGCTAGCATCAATCATCCCTGTGGGTTAGCTCCTGGAAACATGGATATTTTCACCTTTTTTGCCATTGCTGAGGAATCCAGTAATGGTATAGTTTGTTCGAGATCTGGTGATGAGTATCCATCTAGTTGATCATTATGAATAGGGACATATTGGGACACAATAGATTGATCCAGAGTATCCTTGTCGTCCTCCATCAACAGCTGCTTCTCCATTTTTTCATCCATTGCATCAACACTGCTTGGAATTTGTCTTGGCTTTGTTGAAAGATTGTCAACTGATGGTTTAATGCTACCAATTGACCGTTGATGTTTCGGATCTGTGGTTCATGAGCATCAAGGTGAGCTTGAATTCTTGTCTCTATGGCACTGTCGTTCTTCCCCAAGGAATTTGACAGGTCGGACCAGTGATAACAAATGACAATTCCTTAACCAAACAACAAACACAAATAGTAAGCAAGGGGCAAAAATACTACTCTCTTTGATATATATATATATTGATGCAATTGATATCTACCATGGAAATGAAAAAGATGAAGTAATGAAAAGGAAAAGAACAATCTTAGTGCAGAAACACAGAATCTAGGGACCAACCCCTTTTTCACTGTAAAAGCTTGAAGACCTAATATTCCAAAATATTAACAACTTCCCTTGCCACTTTGCTCCAATTCCTATTGATAACTAATTCCTACCTATCAGCTCTTTTTCCCTCAATACTCATGTGTCCCTCTTCTTTAATCTGGAATATTCTTATTCCTATCATTTCTCTATCAAACTTCCTCAACAAGGAAACACTGATATACAATTTGGATGTGTCTTAAAAAATGTGGAGCTGTTTCATAGTTTGGAATGCAACATTCAATGATCATTATATATATATATATATATGTGTGTGTGTGATATGTTTTAATGGTTACTACTTCCATGAGTACTATTTTTCAACTGTTAGATAAAAAATCTAAAGATCTTAATTAGTTTTACAATAATTATGAGTATTTAATGCTAAGGATTATGATGATTACCTATGGAACTGTAACCATTGAAAAACTCTCTGTGTGTATATATATATATGAAGTGCAGTGATATCACTACCATCTATATTAGATGCATAATGCTGAACTGTAAGCTAAGTGACTAATTAAACAAGATAGAAAAGCAGATGTAGTAAGTTCTGTCAGGGTCTTCTTGGTTCAGCGTCTATGGACAACGAATGGTGGCCAATTGTCGATGGTTAGTGGTTGTAATTGATAATTAAATATTTGATTGCTTAGCAGTTGATAAGTTCTATTTATGTGTAAATTGACAGATAGAGTTATATAATTTCTTTAAAATTAATAAATCTCATCTTGGTTGTACTTTGAAAAATTGATTTAATAGACATGCAAAAACTTGTAAAAATTATCAATTTTATATAAACGTATTTAAAAAAAATTATTATATTTTACGAAAGATATATAATATAAAATGTGAATAATACAAATAATAAGTTAGCAGATGTTTGTATAAAGTAAAGTAAAATTGTTTATAGCTATATGATAAATCATAGTGTTTTTCATATTTTTGATAAAAATAAATAAAAACATTTATGTATAAAGTGGCTGTTATGTTGATATAAGTAAAATATTTTCATTATTAAATTCAGTAAGGAGATTAATTTTCAAATCAAAGTCTAACATTTGGGTCTAAACAATAGAAGTTCTAGCTTCCCAGAAAAAAAAAACAGCGTTTATGTATTTTTCAACATTTCTTACTTCAACATACTTACCAAACACCTAAAGTTCAGTGGTTGGAATCTCAATTGCTAAATGCTGGTTCCAATGACTGAACCAAGTGGGGCCTCTATCTTTTATCTATGGAACCTTTTTACTGTACTTGCCTTTTCATTTTATATCGTAAATTATTTTGAATATGTAGTCTAAAGGAAGTTTATTACCTCTACATTTCATTCTATGTTGCCCTACATTTTGCATCTCACATGCTATAATGATAAGAGATACAGTATCATGCCATAGTTTTTCTGGTGGTTTAAAATTATGGGGAAAAGAAGGTTTCCAGAAAAGTAGCCAAGGAACTTTTCTGTTATTGGCTTATGCATTATATATTTATATAAGCACTTTTTGCAGGTTGAAGCTGTTTTAGCATCAAAAATTTTATCTGGAAAATGCAGTCTCAATGTTGTTAAGGTAATGCAGCTTGTTTTCTTGAACCACTGTTTGATTATGATAAGGAAAGCATATTGAGGAATTTAGAATTGAATATACTCTGAAGTATTTTGTATTATACTTGATTTTCTACATTCAGAAGCTTGCTTATTGTCTAGCATTACTTCCTAAATCAAGAGGAGATGAGGATAGCTGGCTTGCTATGTTGCAGAAGATTCTATTATTGGTTAACAGTTACCTGACTGAAATCTTCCACGGTCTAGAGGAAGGTATTTGTTAATACTACATTGGTGTGGTGGTGCTTTTCTATAAGGATGGTAAGTGGCAAGTTGCATGTGTTGCAGATACTAAATGGGAAGAAGCTGTTAGATTATTGGTTCCACCAGGAGAGGCCACCCCAACTTCCATATGGGGTCAAAAATTGTTGGGAGAAACATCAGATAAGGCAACACAGAGATCTAAGTTATCGAGTGTTTCTTCATTGATTTTTAGCTGTTGCACAATGCTTACAACTTCATATCCTGTCCAGGTAATGCTGTATGATTGGTGGCTATTATGAGAGATTTTGATTAAAACAGAGTCAATATAGCCACAGTTAAATTTTTCCTTTTTTTTTTAAAAAGTTTTTTTCTGTTTTAGATGTGACAGGAAATTTTGACCTAGATGATTTCAGTATTCAATTTTGTTTTCTGGATGATTGATAGGTGACAGTTCCTGTTCGCTCATTATTGGCCCTCATTGAGAGAGTGCTGATGGTTGATGGCTCATTGCCATATGCAATGTCATCCTTTGTGATTGCATCAGAACAAGATTTCATTTGTTCTGAACTTCCAGTTTTGCATTCATACAGTTTGGAACTTCTTACTGCAGTCATAAAGGGAATGCGCAGGTAAATGTTATATTCTATATTCGCATCTTTGTTTTGCAGGAACCTATATATACACACAACCTTTTGCATTTAATTTTTTGTGGACTTGTATTCTATATTTTCATGATTTTTTTGTATATCTTTTTTATGTTTAAAATGGGTATCTTGATAGTGTGCAAAGTTTAGCTAGTAGACATTTAACAGATTCATTTGTTAAGCACAATTTATTCCCAGAGCTTGCTCTTTTATAACCTTGAATATCACTAATGTTTCAAAAACTAAACATGTTCTTTCAATTCTTCTTTTGCTCTATTAATTCTGCTTGTAATTGTTGTCTCTTTCATAATCTTCTGAATCTTAATTTCTTCAGAGAATTTAGTTTGCTTTTTTGCCATTTTGTTGTTTTGCTTTGCAGTCAACTATTGCCACATGCTGCATATGTTGTGCGACGTGTTAAAGAATATTTTAGGAGATGCCAATTATCAGAGCTAAGGATAAAAATGTACTCAATCTCAAAGATATTGTTGATATCCTTTGGTGTTGGTATGTACAAATTCTCAGAGCACTTTTCTGTTTTAACGGATTTTCTCGCACTTTTCTGTGTAAAAAGATTTTCTCATATACTGCTGCTCTCTGTGCGCACGTAAACTTATATCATATTCACATGAATTGGGCTTGGGTTAATTTTGGAATGTAATGATCTAAAAGCTATATTATTATGAATAATTGGCACTTTTTCTCTCGATGAAGATCTGAAATGTTCTGAATGGCCATAAAAAATTTTAAAAATGATTGACCTTGAGAAAAATGACCTATCAGCTGCAAGAATTGGGAGACTAGAAATATAGAAACTCTTTGTTGTGCAAATAAGCGCATCATTTGTTGGGGCTAAGATATCAGAGATCTTAGCACTAACTTCTGGTATTATTACCATTCATTGGAAGAAGCAGTCCACCTAATGTGGGGTATTATCATGACCAAACTGTGATCTATAAATTGAACAAGTGATATTTTTTTTATCATGACATTGTCTAAAGCAGTACAAAATGGGAACTCTTTGAATTCAAGGAAAGCATGTGATTAGGAGGGTATAAGCTCTATAAGAATTCAAAGAATACATGAATTCATGTTAACCAATGGAATATTACTTGTTCAGAAAATATCTTTTACTTCTAAGTTCCTTATTGACTTGTTCAGTCATTAAGTTAAATAATCATTACTTTCATACTGCTATTGGAGTGGCTTGATGTGCTTCCTCAATTGCTTTGCTGGCTTATCTGTTTGTATTGAGCATTTGGTCATCCTTGTCTGGCATAGTTTTTTCCTTGGACTGCTGGGGATGATGCTGAACGTTGCTTTGGTAACTTGTATCATTTGTTGCCTTCTTCTATGAAGGTCAAATTTTGGGCATAACTTGATGGTTAATTGATTCTGTCTATGATCTTGTATGCATTCCTTTCTTTTTGGCAATTTCTACTGATTCACAAAAGTAAATAAATAATAGTTGATAAAAATATAATGCCAGGCGGTGCATTTCTCTTGATTATCCTTGTCCATGTGCATGACATTTCTTTTTTAGTGTGTTTCTTGATCCAAGTCATAAGTCCTTTTAAGTTTCATTATTGATTTGTGCACTTCCAGTTTTTCTTAAGTATGTATTTCGTCAACTTCTCCATTTTTGAGCATTCTGAGGAAACTTCAGCACTTTTGTATTTCTTTAGTATTTGCTTTCATTTAATTTGAATTATGCTGTTTCTAATTCTTTGTCGTATCCTGATCAGGAATAGCAATGTATCTTGCACAGGAAGTTGTCAACAATGCACTTCTTGACTTAGGTCCTGGTAGTGATGATACATCTTCTAGTGCAAACACAAAGCCCTCTTCTGAAGCATTGCTTCGTACTTGCCACAGGAAGAGGAAACATGGGACAAGTGGATTTCTTGAGAACAATGACCAAATTAATTTGGAAGCAGGTCTAAGGACTCGCCCAGCAACTCAGATTTCTGTGAAGATAGCTTCTCTTGAGGCATTAAAAACTCTTCTAACAGTGGTACACATATATAACCTAGATTTTCATGGAGTTTTTTTTTTTAAAAAAAAAAGAAAGAGAGAAGAAAAAAAACTCTTGGTGCATTTTCTTATGGTTCTGCCCTGCAAGGTCTTGAACAACTTGTTAGCTGGGAAAAATAGTTATTGCCATGGAATGGAGACCCCAAAGCAGAATGTGTGCCTTGCCTAATAGTCTAGGTTATCGGAATTTTTTATTTGTATGTTTCTCTTCAGTTACTGTCAAAATCTGACAGTCCAGATCTTTGGTAATTGAAATATAGACAATTTTCCTGGGTCTGGATATCAACTTTACACTTGGGTGGGAGGAGGGAGGGGCAGTGTTCTTTCTTCCCCTTTTATTTCTCTGGAATATTGATAAAGAAAATTTTGGTTTAAATTTCAGGATAGATCTGTTAAAGTGAGATGCTGCTGGAAACTTAGTTTTATATAGAAAATGAACAGTTATAGTAGCTAAAAAAGGCTTTGGTATTTTTCCATTTGCTTCCTTTGGTTGGAATTATCAGTGCTGCTAGAAACCCTCTGTCAAGCCTGTTAATATAACTTGTGATTGCTCTTGTTGATATAGATAATAAAGGAAAAGGATAGCTGAGAGAATGCCTTTTTATCTCACAATTAAAATTATATTAATACTGCTTAAACTTAGAACATGCAAACATATTTGAAGCTATATTTAGCATTTCTAAGCTATACATTGCAGGTAACGAATTATTGGTATTAGAACCTTGTTATGTCTTTGGTGACTGTTTTGATTTGCTCTCTTTGAAATTACTTAGACTGTGTTAATGTTCAGAAATTTTATACCCAGGCGATGGTGCAAACAGCTGAAAAATCTATAATTAAAGATGTTTTTGACATCAATTCTGCATATTATAAAGGAATATCGGAAATTGTTATGGGCTCCTCTTTAGGCCAAATGCCAAAAGTGTATACTTGCTAATTTGTGGGGCTTTATATTTATCCCTAATTTATATCCATCAAAAGGGAAAAAGTGCTCTATTTTTCTACTATACTACCTGCGGAGATAATTCCAAATTCCTTGTGGAGATATTTGTTTGACTCCTTGTTTCTAATGATGATTTAATTAGAGTATTAAATATAGAACTTTTGACAGGGTGGTGCTTTGAGATCTGAGTCCTGGCGGTCAAAAGTTGATGATCTTTTAATAACTATAGCAGCAGATTCTTGTAGAGGGGGATGGGCTAATGAGCAAAGGAACACTTTGTTGGCCAGTGCACCCACTCCAACATCTGCAGATTTGCAGCTTGCAGCTTTAGATGCACTTTTGGCTTCTCTTCTTTCACCATCTCGAGTTCGTCCTCCGCATTTAGCCCAGAGTCTTGAGCTTTTCCGTAGAGGTAAATTATGTCATTAAATTTTTGTGAAGTTGCTTAGTTTGTTTATTTATATATTTAATCATTATTATCCCAAAGAAAATCATAGTATTTTGCCCCTAAGAAAAGTATAAAACACATTAATCTTTCAACTGAGTAGATGATTCAGGATAGCCAGCTATCTCATGGTTGGTTTTTTCACAATAGCTGTAGGAGCTGCTTTAAAAGGTTTTTTCTGCTGGCATATGGTCATGTGCTCGGATTTCAACATTATGAAAAAAGGAGTTAGCTGCATATATGATTTTCTTTGAGTTATTTAAATCTGTGGGTTTCAAACACACCTTCAGCTTGGAAGTGTGGCTTTGTACGCATGCATCCCATGAATAGCAATTGGATGAATTTAATGAGCAAATACCAAGTGGTAACAACTGTCAGAACACTTCTCTTTTTCTATAACCTTGTATATAATGGGTGACAAGGTTTCATTTGGTAAAAATATTCCCTTCCTCATCATCCTTTCAGTTTTTCTTTACATGATCCCCTTCTAAGGTTACAAATGGACCCAATAACAAACATAACCAATATCAACATTGACAATGGGATGAAGCAGTCTTGCGAGTAGATAAGCTAACTTTTCAGTGTTGTTTCTGCGGTTGCATATAACATCTTTGCTGTGACCCTATGGAATTCAATTCTGCAGGCAGGCAAGAAACTGGAACAAAACTATCAGAATTTTGTTGCTATGCACTCTTAGCCTTGGAGGTCCTTATACATCCCCGGGCTCTCCCAGTGGCAAATTTTCCTTCAAACTCTTCTCATGAAAATCATGGATTCCCAGAGACTTTATACTCTGGTGGTCAGACGCACAACATCCCATTTTCAAGTGGAATACAGGAAACGGGACATGGATCTCCTGATTCAGATCTGTTTGAGAGCTTGTTAGGTGCTAGCAAAGAAGCTGGCAGTCCAGTGGATGGCCCAGATAAAGATATCAATAGAGAGAAGCCTTCTGAAAACTTGGGAGTTCAATCGGCAGAAAAGATATCTGCAGCAAATTCATTGTCTACAAAATTTCCTAGGCTAAATGGGGAGGTGCCGGGTTTAGCTAGTGGGGATGTAGAAATGGGAGGCTTTGGTAATGAGATAATGGCTGAATCACAACAAGTTCAAGAATCCGAGGTGCAGCTTCAGGTGCTTGCATCTTCTAAAGGTGCTGCAATTCCTGCAGTCACCGATGGTCCTCAATATATAGAGAGAGAGTCAACAAGGGGTAACTTGGTAACTGATGCTTTAATTTCCACCAATAATGAAATGGCGCTGGCAGAGGCTGCCCAAGAAGATAAAGGTGGTGAAATTGCCCCTGCAGGGGAAGGCACTGGCACATTGTCAACTTCTGCAAAAGGCAAAACGTTTACTTTTGAATCAGATGAGGACTCAACTTCTGATTCAGCACCTGATATTGTGGATGCTGATCCAGATTCTGATTAGAAGCTAAATAGGAATTAGGATGTTCAATGTATCATGAAGTAGAGTGATCTATGATGCCCAGAATTTTGTAAGGATACAAAGAACATGGAGTTGAGTTATACAATGCAAGGATATAGTTTCTCCATGGTAATGACTGTTTTATAACAAATGAAATCCTGAAAATTGGAAACAATACTTGAGAACATTATGAACCGTGCTTGGAAAGTTCAAAAATATAAGAGTATAATTAAGTTCAATTAGTTGACATGGTTCTGCAAGAATTTTTAATTAATTTAATAAGGTTTTCATGTTGGTAACTCTAAATATGCGTAATTAAGTTAAACTTGTTTCCTTGCAAACAAACAAGGGAGAAGGGTCAAATTTGCTTCTCACTTCTCAATTACACCAAATGATAAACTATATTTTAGAAGTTTGTACCTGAAGGTCGTTAGAGATATTCTATACACGTCTTCAACCGTGGCTCGTTAGTTAGGCGACATGCTTTTTCTTAATGTTCATCTTCAAGTGGTCATTATTGTAATATTTGATTCCTTTAATCAATTCAATAACTGTAGAATTACTTTACTTAGAATGGATGATGCCGAACTTGATCACTTCCCTTTTGCTTTTTAAATTCAGTGGAATCTATTTCAATGCACAATTAATACCCCAACAAATAAAAAATCCAAGTAAGAAAAATCACTTTTCTTTGGAATGAGAAATATTCATTTCATTCTCCTTTTAGTCAATCAAATCCCATTTCCTAGTGGAATCGAAATTATTTTCCCCCATAGCCAACATGGTACCCACATAATATTAAATAAGCCTTTTAAATTTTTAGTTTTTTCATTTGAGCCCTTACATTTTATTTGATCCAATTAAGCCCTCAAATACTAATTGAATTAATTAAAATTTAATTTAAATTCAATTAATCACTCGAAACCAACCGAAAATGTTGATCCAAGTCCTAGCTCGACGGGACCCGATTGTTAGCAACAATTTATTGCTAGCTATTATATGCAATCTATTATTTTCCACTTTATTTCTTATAAAAATAGACTTGTATTTTTTCATAAATTTTATTCAATTATAATTATTAACTTTTGTTTTTTGTTTTGTTTTTTTATATAATAAAACTTTTGCAGTCTTCTAGGCTCTAGTGATTAGCTATTAATTATTTAGACACTAATACCAAAAAATCTACTGGTCTAACTCTTTCTGAATAATAGTGTTATTTTCAAGAAAATAAAACGAGTCACCAATCGAATTAAATCGAGACACTAATAATAATTATTAATTTTTCCTTTAATATTAATTAAATATAATTATAAAAATAATAAAATAAAATAATGATAAAATCTATATTAAAATATAAAAATGTAATTAAAATACACAAATATTCTCAACCCTTGATGAAAACTATAAGAATCTTGGCCCTCCAAATTTTAAAGGTAACCTTATCATAATTAAATTTTTTGCTAACAACATAATAGAAAATAAAGAAAAAATTAATATAAGTTCTGTGAATTTCGTTTATGAGATGATTATGTTTCATCATTTTAATTCTTGATTCTTTCATCGTTTTGAAGCCAGGTTGGGCCGTCATTTTGATTGTATTTCCTTTGATTGAAGTTTTTCGATTTTATTAGTTTTTCTTTCTACTAGCATTGATTGAATATGGCAGAAACAAAAAGAGACGTGACTGGAAGAATATAGGAGATGAGAGAAAGTAACCACGGCGGTTCACTCCTTCATATCTCGAATAATCCAGGTATAGTGCTAGTTTCGAATTTCATGGATGGTACCAACTATTTGACTTGGAGAAGATCAATGGAAATCACTCTCAATTACAAAGAGAGATATCTTTTGTTAAGCAAGGAAACCTCACTGTGAGTGGCTATTATACGAAACTCATAAGACTATGGGAGGAATTAAATTGCTTGAATCCAATGCCTCATTGTAGCTATGGGAAATGTGAATGTAGATCAAGGAGAATGATGGAAGAGTTTACTTCTTTGAATCGTTTAATGCAATTTTTGATGGGGCTGAATGAAAGCTATGATTGTGCATGTAAATGAAATTTTGGTTTATGTTAGCATAAATATTGATAGTGAGTTTTAAATTGGGAAGAAATAGAAAATTTAGTGTTAAACATTATTTCTGAAATTTTTTTAGGGTTCATGGGCATGAACGATTGTTCACGACCGTGAATTTTGTGGTGATTTTAGAACAGAAGTGTTCATAGATTATATCTCCACATGTTTCATGATCAGTCAAGTCGTGAAGAATGAGTTTCACGAGCGTGAAGGGGTAGTCACGACAGTGAATCACCTCTATGCAAATTTTCAAAATTTTATTAAATGAATTATGAAATATTTTTATAAGAATTATGTGCATTTGAGCTATTGCAAGAGAATGCATATTGATTTTCTTAATGTGTGTGTATCATATATGAGGTTGAGAAGTTAATGTTTAAAATGAGAATTTATGTCTAATACTTGAACTTGGGCTAGAGCTATCATGGCATTGAGTGTGTTATGGTACCAAGAGGCCTAGGATTAACCAATACAGGAATGAGACCAGTGAATTTAAGGGGTAAGGCTTGGAGTAGCTGTAACACCCTTTACGCAGCCAAGGCAAAATCTCGTTGTACAAATGAATGCCACACAATTGTATCTGAATTAAAATTGTAACAACCACTAATTAGAATTTAGTTAGAATAAGTGTGTGATATGCATAGAAATCATATAATAGACATTATAAATTAAAATAAATTGAATAAATAACTAAATTAGAAATTAAATAATTTAAATTGATTTACATGATAAATTTGATTAAATTAAACCATATAATTAAATTGCACTTTTGGTAAATTAAGGGGACAAGATATAGACAAATATGTGAAAATAACAATAGATAAATAAAATTAAAAAAAGAAGAAATAATAAAAAAATGAAATGAAATGAAAAAAAAATGAACACAAAAAAAAAAGTGGGCAAAGCAAAAAAAAAAAAAAAAGAAATGGGAAAGTCAATGAAGACTTCGCTTTGGTCCTATATAACCTAACTTCTACATATTTCTACCCATTTCATCTTCATTCTTCTCATTTCTCCTAATAATAGCCCCAAATTTCTCATCATCCCACTCAATATTTGCATCAAAATCATTCAAAATAAACTTGTTCTCAGTAAGTAATGTCTTCTCCATTGTTATTTAAAGCTATTAAGGTTGTGTTGTATTAGTCTATTGCACTTTAATTTTGATAGTATTATTAACCAAATTGGAGAAGTTATAAACCTCAAACTTGTTTATTTATGTCTTATTTATATGTCTGTCAAATGACATAAAATTATTTTGAGTATATAAAGAGATAACCGTTTTTTAGTGAGACTGGTTCAAAGAAAAGTACCAACAGAATACCCTACGGTTTTTGCTTAATATGATTATTTTAAAAGCTGAATATAAGGTAAATTAAAACATAAAAGTTGTATATCTATGTGTGATATAGTTCTCTACAAAATTTCGTATAAACATCTCCTATGTAGATTGAGTTATAGTGAAATGAACTATTGATATTCCTTAATTGAGCTGGTTTTACATACTTGTGCTGTTTTGATAATTTCGTCCTCACATTTGACTTATTTTTAGATCGAATTAACCAAAGTTCAAAACATAAAAATTTTAGTTATATATTTTAACTAAGTTCTTGTGAAAGTATTACCTTAAAATGTTATTTATTTTGTAAATTATGACCTTAACAAGTGAACTGGTCAAGTTATCATTCTATTCTGAACCAGTTATAGATTCTCTGTCGTTTGTATACCTTAGAGACCGAGTTTGAAAATATAATACATATAAAAATAATGTTTCAAATTACATATCTAAGTGTACAAAAAGTTTCATAATAATTAAATATACTCGTTGAAAGATATGAATTTTTGAACATAGTACTCAAAAACTGTATAAGGGCAGAAAACATAACAGTAATTACAATTATACTAAAAATTGTGTAATGGTTTAAAAATTCTGAAATTTTAGTATGTTATAGTATTACATGTTAAATTTAATTAGAAATAAGAATCATATAAATTGGATAAGTGTAGAAAAATTTATAGAGCCAATAGTTCTAAGAGGTCATATTCCAATTTAAGAGAAATTTTAGTTACTTATTTAACTATATTAATAATAAATGTTTTAACAAATTATTGACTAATTATTTTTTCATATTAGGATCTCAACAACAGGAAGAATAACAAAAGTGAACAAGCTCCAAGTTTAGATTTGGAAAAAAAAAAACGCTATCAAGGTTTGTACATATATGTATTATAGTTTGCCCCAATGTATGTTTGTGTGTGCATGACATAAATTATATATCAACATGATAAAATAATACACTATTACATGCTTTTAAATTATAAAAATATTAATCAGGAATTTAATACTATGGTAATATTTGATGGAATATCATGTTATTACATGAGTTTGAAATAAATTGTAAACCTGTAATTATGTTGATATGAAAGGAGAATTAGTTATGACAAGTAAAACATGATTAAAAACAATTAGTTAATGATTTTAATTGCTCATTTATCTACCTGGTGACTAACATAGGGTAGATGGTGCACTATTAAGGGAAACTTACAGTACCGATATTGATATGATTTAGAGATAGGGCAACTATAACTCTGAAAGTGCCCCTAATCTTAATTATATGTATGATGTGATTATATTCAGTCAATGTGGCTGAAACTCCGCGAGTGCTATTGACTTGAGATAATGGTGAGTATGATGACTTAAGCTCCATGAGCACCTCTATCTCACACCTCGTATCCAGACATTCCAAGAACGAGATTTTGAGCTAATGAATTATGAAATGAAATATGAAAATTTATTTATTTACATAAGTAACAAGGTATGAAATGCTTATACAAAGTAGAGAGAATTTAATTATTGAATGAGGTTATTATATTTATTTTTTTATATCATGTACTTATTTATTTTATATGTCAAATTTGAAATTAAATTTAATGTGTCATAATTTATATGAGACATGCATTTGTGTGACTGGTTGGAAAATTTTTTTTTAATACTTATATGTACCACTAAGTTAAAGATAACTTAGTGTGGGTTCTTCTCACGTAGATATTGGAGTTGTATAATAAATTGTGAAGTTGGTTAATAAGAAATCCAAGCTCATATCAAAGGAGATACAAAAGACTTAGTTAGAAGGTTGATTACTTATCACTTTTCTTTTTGAGTTTGACCATGCAAATGGGTTTTGGTAGACATGACATGTATTTGGTTAAGAGATATGTCTTATATTTTGATATTATATTTGTAAACAGTTATGTATGAGGCTAATATACTACGAATGATCAACTATGTAATCTAATCAACCACCATATATATATATATATATATATATATATATATATATATATATATATATATATATATATTGATAATTAGAATGATAGGCCTAATCAAATATAAATAAATAGATTACTTTAAATTAAAAAAATAAATTTTAATTTAGACAGATTTATCTAGTTAATCTTGTGGTACCCTTCTTATATATATAGAATTATCCCTAATATATAAGTGGGACATCACAAAAACTTTTTTACATCTCCCAAAAATCAAGATTTTAGGTCATAAGTTTTGCAAT
This sequence comes from Triadica sebifera, assembly GCA_023653625.1. NCBI lineage: Eukaryota > Viridiplantae > Streptophyta > Magnoliopsida > Malpighiales > Euphorbiaceae > Triadica > Triadica sebifera. Next base: position 31,305,810 of record CM042902.1, read on the forward strand.
TTTAGACAACCATATAACATAATAAATCATTAAATATAATTGGATATCAATCATTCTCAAATACTATCTTGGGATTTTAAATCCCTTATTATAAAATTCATACTACTTATACTTAATAAAATATATTATATGTCTTTAAAATATGCATTAACTATCTCTATTCCATGATATGCAGAAATAAATAAATAAAATGCATGAACAAATAAAAACCCAACTCAGGTTAACTCAGACTGCTCAGATTATTTTTGTCTTCTCTTCACGTCACTCAACAGTCTACGTCTCTAAACTTGCATATAGATAAATTCACACGTTAAATTCCTGATAGCTTAGTGGTACATATACGCATTTAAATTATAACATGCATTTATATTTTATTATAACATTCATAATTTAAATATACATGTGTGTCTGACCATATTGTCATATACATAGCCATTCATAATGAACTTATTCATACTAAATCAAATTGATTTCAATACATACAATGCATATATTGCACAAATGAAGCCATTTCATCATATTTATAACACTTTCCATCCATAGTATTTCTATATCATTATAAGCATAGTAACTTCATCATGTATAACACATATTCAAGTCTTCGGTTTCTTGTATAAATCCTATTTCTGGTTTTCACATCCCTTGTCCAGGATGTACCTATATTTTAATTCATTGCTTTCTATATATTGTACAAATAATTATTGTATTACCAATTTCATTATACTATATTGCAATTTCTAATTTCTAAACATCATTTCTATATACCGTATCATCAAATTCTGATTTCTCAGCCAAATACTCTAGACTCGGACTATCTAGATATGGATTGTGAAACAGAAGTGCTCTTATTTGAGCTTAAGCTACCCTGCTCACTTCCTATATCTATCGGTATTGTAAATTTCGTGTCTTGAATCAAAAGCGTTCTTACTCGAGTTTAAGCCACCCTGATGAGCAACATAATAACTGCATGCATATGTGCAAATTTCGCATCTCAAATCAGGAGCGCTCTTATCCGAGCCTAAGCCATCCTGATGAATATGAAACTACATGCATAAATATTCTATGGTATCGTAACTCCCTCAATAGCATGCCACATATCATAGTTAGTCCTCAAATAAAGAATGAGCATTCTTATTCAAATTATGGTTATCAGTATCAATTATGTCATATTTCATAATTTAACAAGATCATCATATAACATGTTGTGATGTTGAGCTCTGTGTGCATAATCGATTACCTCAATTATGTTATCATACTGTATACAATTTCACTTAATCATGTCAAAGGTGTATGCATATCATATTCAACCAGTCTCATCATATAAATCCATTTATTTATTTTGGGAAATAGGGCATTCACGGGCATGAAACCTTCGGTCATGGTTTTTCTACCCATGACTCAGCCGTGATTGGCTCTTGAACCTTCACAAATGTGAACATTTATTTACGGGCATGGAATTTATACTTTCACGGGAGTGAAGCTTGGCTTCATGGGTGTGAAATCTTTTCATGGATGTGAAACTTGGCTTCATGGGCGTGATACATCATGCAGAAATATAATTCTAATGCTATTTTCAACCAATATCACACACAATCACGCGAAATTCTAAAGCTAACCAATGTTAGCCACACCTATCAACACTTCCCATATTCCAGAATATAAAATCAACTACCAACATACATTTATTTGTACTTTAATTCATCAAACTAGGCTCAATGCCTCATTCATTAATATCACACCGTTAAAACATATTCATTGGTCAATATATCAATTTCATACATGTTCCATGCTTAACCAATTTAATTAACATGCTTCTAGCCATACCAATTGATAAGTTCAATTCACTTAACATGTTAGAAATCACAATTCACATCACAAGCATACCAAATCGAATAAAGAAGTTTATATGTACAAACTTTAATATTGGAGCCCTAATACTTGATACTCTCACATCTACTACCTCTGGTGGACTTCTCCACCTTTTGTTTTAGCCTCTAACATGAAATAAGAGATTATATTAATATACCAATACTGATATTAACCTAATTATGCCATAAACCAACCAAAGCCTTAATTTTTCATTGATTTAAAGCTTATAAACCTTATTTCCCTTTAAACCAAATTAAACTAGATTAAAAAACAATGGAGAACATGATCTCTTACCTTTGTTTCATGAACACAGATTGAATTATAGGGTTTAGAACTTGTTCTAACCCTACTTATTTTTTATTTCAAACCTACAATGGAAAACTTTATTTTAAATCTATTTTTACTCCGTTTATGGTGGAAATCTCTTGTTTAATCAACAAGAATTCAAAAGGAATTAAGGGAATTCATTTGTGGGGTTTCAAGGTTGGTGGTAGGGTTTTCTAATTGGAATTTATGTGAGTTTATGTCAAAAATACGACACTGCCATATTTAAACCCACAGGTCTTCACGAGCGTGAACATTGGTGTCATGACCGTGAATATCTTCAGCTTCTGAAAATGAAATTCATGACATTCACAACATGATTAACTTTGTCATGTTCATTTTTTATTTTATTTTCATTATTTTATGGTTTCTAATACTCTTAACCTCACATATACTTCCCATATAACCTTAATATACTTATTTAACTTATAATTTCTAGGCCTTAATTTGCAGGTATTACAGTAGCTCCTTTAGAGACATATGTGAATATATTACTTTTTTTCCTCACACAAATATCCTGAGTGGCTCTAGAGTGAGCTGTTGTATGCTTGTATCTATTTTAGTATTATCTAGAGTTAGGGAAAATTATGAGAAATGTAAGTGATTATGAAACTTATTAATTAAATGAGAAATGATTTGGAAATTATGCATATATATATATATATATATATATATATATATATATATATATATATATATATATATGCATACACTTGTTATTATATTTAATATATTGTTATGTACCACTTAAAATTAATGAGTGTTTTGTCTCTCACACGCTGTTAGAGTCGTGCTTTGAAGGGATAGTGAAGACGCCCAAGAGAAAGAGCAAAGGATAAATACTTAGGGGTTAGTGATATAACATTTTTTATTTGTTTTGTCAGAAATGAGCTTAGTTAATAGTATACCTGCTTTCATTTGTAAGTATATGTAGTCTTGTAACTAATTATTTTATATATTTTTTTGTAAACTTTTGGGCAAATGCTAGCCTTATTTATAAAAATGTATATTTTAATTTCATTATTGTTATCTTTTTATGTTTTATTGAAGTTATCATGGTCATAGTGCATAAATGAATTTCAAATTTATCGACTTTTGAGTCTCATATATTGTAATATTCTTTCATATAACTAGGAAGGTCCCCAGTTATATGAAGAGGTGTTACACACCATACTAGTTTCTATTACTGATGACCAAATGATTCCTTACGCTTCTTCTGCCAATGACCATATCAATACATATTTAGAAAATGATAACACTGTAACAACCACAAACACACTTTTCCCTTCTTCTTCTCCTATACCCTTCATCAAGAAAAGTAAAAGATTTACAAAGCCACTAGCTTGGTTACAAGATTTTGAGGTCAATATTGTTTCTCCCAATTCACCATTTCCTGGATATTACATCTTTGCATGATAATGTTTTTTTAGCTAATTTGTCAATGATCTAGGAACCAAGAACTTATAAGGAAGCAGTTCAACATTAGGAGTGGGTGCATGTCATAAAGAATGAATTAAGAGTACTATAAGAGAATAAAATTTGGTAGTTGACAACATTGCCCCTAAATAAAAGGCCTATTGGTTTTACATGAGTTTACAAAGTAGAACTCAAACAAAATGACATCATAGATCATTACAAAGCAAGACTAGTGGCTAAGGGTTTCAATTAAATAGAGGAAGTTGACTATACAAATAACTTTTCTTCAATAGCCAAGACAATCATAAAAGATTGCTTTTGGAAATTACAACAACATAATCATGACTCATTCATCAATTTGATATCAATAATGTCTTCTTACATGGCTGTATTGATGAAAAGTTGTATATGTTACCTCCAGAAGGTTACAAAAAGGCCTCAAATCAGGTTTGCAAACTAGTTTGCTCTTTATATGGTTTGAAGCAAGCTTTAAGGAAATGGAATGCAAAATTTGCAAACAAGCTCCATTCATATGGTTTCATTCAGTCCTCCCATGATCACTACCTCTTCACTATACCAAAAGGCTTTGAGTTCCTAGCATTGTTGGTATGCATTGATGATGTCTTTGTCATAGGAACTTCAGAGTTTACCCTTCAACAATTCAAGGCTTATTTGCATCAAGCGTTTACAACTAAATACCTTAGATTAGGCAAATATTTTCTTGGAATTGAAATAGCTCAATCATCATAAGGCCTATTCATTAGTTAGAGTAAATACATTTTGAATTTAGTACAATATGTTGGTTTACAAGATTCCAAGCCAATCTCAACTCCTATAGTCAAAGGCACCATACTCAATTCAAATGAAAGTTCTTTATTGTAAGATCCACAACCTTATAAGAGATTGATTAGTATATTACTTTATATGGGATTTACATGTCTGAATGTTACTTATGTTGTTCAACAACTTAGTCAATATGTGCAATCCCCATGAAGCTCTCACTAGCAAGTAACTCTTCATGTCTTGCTGTATTTGAAAAGATGTCTAGAAAAAGGTTTATTCTATTCCAGCATCAATATTATGCAAACTAAAGCTTTTAGTGATGCTAATTGGGCAATGTGCAAAGATATTCGATGATCGTTAACCGGATATTGTGTTTTCTTGGGATTTTTTTCGGTCTCTTGGAAGACAAAAAAACAAAGCACAATATCTTGATCATCTGTTGAAGCAGAATATAAAAACATGACAAGTACAGTGTATGAGTTTCAGTGGATAAGTTTTATCTTGCAAGCCTTCAAAATTCCATTACAGTTGCCCATTCCACTCTGGTGTGATAATCAAGTTACTTTACACATAACCGCAATCCAGTGTTTCACGAAAGAACTAAGCACTTGGAGATTGATTGTCACTTAGTTTGAGACAAGTATAAAAATGGCTTAATTTCTCCCCAACGTATATCTTCTCACAGTCAGCTTAATGACATTTTTACAAAAGCTCTCACAACACCAGCATTTGATTCTTTGAATTCCAAGTTAGGCTAAATGGCTTTACCACCAACGCCAACTTAAAGGAGTTGTGAGTAGAGTTTTGGTATGGAGGAAGGAGGAAGTTGCTAAGTTGAAGACAATTGAGATGCTTCATTTCATTAAAGCTTCCAACACATCATTTCATTAGTTGAAAGAGACTCATATCTACACGCCACCACTTTTGTTAGAATTAGTTTAGCAGATTAATGGTGAGAACCTTTTTTGTTTTTTTGTTAAGTTATTTGTTTTCCTTATTTTTTGGGCTCTTCATGTATATAAATTGGTATTTTCCTTCTTCTTCAGTAATGAGATGAATATCTTTCATCATTTTAATTCTTATTTCTTTCAATTATATACACATCAAGTAAGAAAAATATGAAAAATTTAGAATTGATTATAGACAATCCACCTCTAATTTTGAACAAGTCATCGAGAAATAAGAATAAAAATTCATTTTATAGAAACATATAAATCTTGTTAATTGACTTTCATGCCAATAATTTGAAAGTCATAATGAATATCGATGATTTAAATTAAACTCTAACTTCAGATTTTTAATTTTATAATTAAATTTCATAATTGAATATGAGAATTTTTTATGTAATTGATCTAGTATCTTTTACTAGTTACTTAAACTCAATCTCCAATTAAAATTTCTACTTTGATAATCAAATCATATTTACAAAGATTAAGTTTTTTATTAGTTAAAATGTGATCTTAATGATATTGATATTACTTATGATATAAAAATATCTCCAAATTGGTTTTGACTCTGTTATCAATTGTTTAATCTAAATTTTTATATGCATGAACTTTTTTCTTTCATTGAGGCATAACTTAATCATTAATTTTTCTGCACAAAATCCATAATTATGCCTCTATTAGTTTTCTTTTCACACACTTTTCTTTCTATAGTTTTTTAATTTCTTCATAAATGAAGTGGTGTATTCCACTGGTTTCACTTTAAATGTCCATTTGACTTTTTCACACAAATTAAAAGATTCATGATTTAATCATCATTAATTAAATGTATGAACTTTTCATTATAATTTACCTCAACACCCTTTCACAAATATTAAAAGAAATAGTGTGTAATTATTATAAATAAGAAAAAAATGGAAAAAAATGTATTAATACTCCATTACTTTTGAAAATAAACATTTAAAATGAAATAAAATATAAAAAAAATTCTAAAATGCACGTTTAAAATGAAAAGTAAAGAGTATTTATACAAAAATCACATCTAGTTACTAGTTTACTCCTTACATAACGAATTAACTAATATGTTTATTAACCAATAAAAAAGACTACCATAGGTGATATTTTCCATAGAATCAAAATGATGATAATGTTGTGGAAATCAGGTTAGTTTCTACCAAAGTGAATAATTATGCCAAAAATTAAGACAAAAAAAATTCTCAAGTAGTTGATGGAGTCACAAATTATCTCGCTTAAAAATCAACTTCATTAGAATTTTAGAGTCTTTGTGACAAAAAATTTTTCAGATAATTTAAATCACAATATATCACAAAATAAATAACCTGACAATAGCTATTAAATAGACAATAAAAAGAACACTAGAATTTTGTGAGCTTCAGCCAATTATACCTACATCTTCGGACACTACTAAAATAATATTCCACTATTTCAAAGAAATATTACAAGAGAGAGAGAAAAGATACAACCAATCTTAGAAGTAAGGGATTGGTGTTTGAGATGATTTGTTAAGAGAATATGAAGTCTTTTTTATAGGCTAATGCTATTATGGAAAAAGAACTTCTTTCCGATGTGGGATTGCCACATTTCAATAAATCTCCACCTTGGCGATCTCACAATTCCAAACAAACATTCTCTTTATAAATTTCAGTAATGTCTCTAAATGCGCTTTAAAGCGCCCAATTTCAAATTCTCAAAACATTTATCAAGTCCAAACAATGTTGGAACCTAACACATGTCATAACTTTTGTTGTCATATCTGCGGGATTTTCAGCAGTCAGAATCTTCTGAAGTAGTATCCTACCATATTTAATAATTTTCCGTACAAAATGATATCAAACATCGATGTGCTTCGTCCTTGTATGATAAACTTGATTCTTTGCTAAAAAAATAGCACTTTTACTGTCACAATGCACTTTGACATACTTGTGATCAATTCCCAAGTCATTCAGCAACCCCTAAAGCCAAATTGTCTCCTTAATAGCTTCTAAAACTATCATGTACTCTACCTCTGTTGTAGACAAAACAACTGTTGACTATAAGGTGGACTTCCAACTAACCGGTGCATTCGCAAGTCTGAACACATAATTGGTAGTAGATCGACGTTTGTCTAAATCATCTGCATAGTCATAATCACAATATCCAAACTATATACGAATGAATTTTCTCATCTCGCTGAAACATTATACCAACATCTACAGTATTCTGAATATACCGCAGAATCCATTTCACAGCTTGCCAATATCTTTTACCAGGATCATGCATGTACCTGCTCACAACTCCAATTGCTTGTGAAATGTCAGGCCTTGTACACACCATTGCATACATCAAGCTACCAACAACATTTGCATATGAAATCTTTAACATATATTCTTCTTCTTCATCATTTTTCGGAGATAAAGATGCACTGAACTTAAAATGAGGAGCAATTGGAGTACTAACTGGTTTTGTCTTCTCATTGATCCCAAAACGTTTTAGTACCTTTCTCAGATATTGTTTCTGAGTCAAACAAAGTCTCCCTAATTTTCTATCTCTGCATATCTGCATACCGAGAATCTTCTTAGCTTCTCCTAAATCCTTCATTTCAAATTCCTGATTTAGTTGAGCTTTTAACTTATGAATTTCTCCTTCATCTTTTGAAGCTATCAACATATCATCAACATAAAGGAGAAGATAGATAAATGAACCATCCCATATCTTGCACAAATATACACAATGATCATATTTGCTTCTTGTATATTTCTGCTTTATCATAAACTTGTCAAATCGTTTGTACCACTGTCTTGGAGATTGCTCCAATCCATATAATGATTTGCTCAACTTGCACACCAAATTTTCTTTTCCGGCAACTTTAAATCCTTCTGACTGAGTCATGTAGATTCCTTCTTCTAAGTCTCCATGTAAAAATGCAATTTTTACATCCAGCTGAACTAGTTCTAGATCCAACTGTGTTACCAAGGCCAACAGTATTCTAATGGAGGAATGTTTTACAATTGGAGAAAACACTTCATTATAATCAATTCCCTCATTTTGAGCGTAGCCTTTAGCTACCAATCTTGCCTTGTAACAGATATCATTCTTGCCATAAAATCCTTCTTTATTTGCATAAACCCATTTACAGCTAATCATTTTCTTTCCCTTTGGTAGACTTGCTAGCTTCCATGTCTGATTCTTTTCAAGGGACTGCATCTCTTCTTCCATAGCCTTTCTCCACTTTTCTTCTTCTGAGCTTTGAATAGCTTCACAATAAGTGGAAGGGTCTCATCATTTATTGAAGATGTATAATTAGTCATATCTTCAAATCAAACAGGTTTCTTAATATTCCTTTTTGGCTTTCGTAGTGCAATTGACTCAAGTTGCTGAGGAGGTTCTTGTGCTGAAATCTCTACTTCCTCATCTGATTCATTTTCTACCATTATCTCCTCTTCTGTCGTAGGAGTAATTTTATCAGACTTTATAATTGTTGGATTAACAATTCTTCTTCTATCAAACTCTACCTATTTGGGAGTTCCCTCCACCTGCTGTGGAGAACCATCTGTCTGCTCCTCTGTTACTTTTTTTAACATGGTAGACTCATCAAAGGTAACATCTCTACTAAAGATTATTTTCTTCATTTATGGGCACCATAAACGATATCCTTTGATAACAGAGGATATCCCATAAAGATAGCTTTTTTTGCCCTTGGATTTAACTTCGATTCCTTAACATGATAGTATGTAGTGGAACCAAACACATGGAAGGAATTATAATCTGTTGCAGGTTTTCCATACCACACCTCCAAAGGTGTTTTTCCATTGATAGCAGTTGATGGCAAACGATTAATGAGATGATATGCGTTGTAACACCTAACACCTTATATATCTATATACCGCATATACTGATTTTATATTGTTATCACGTATGGAACAAGATTAAATAAAATTCAAGTTTACAGCGAGAGTAATTTTTTTTTTTTTAACTTATCTCATATTATCAACAATAATTTCACAATCAATATGGAAACTTTAATTATAGCCTATAACATCACATATATTAATAAATAAAATATTAAGTTGAATCCATTTATATATATATCTTAGTACACATTCATTGTAATTATACATATGCAAGTATTCAACCCCCAAACATAAATGAAATGTTCTTATGCTTATGTGGAATGCAAGGAGAGAAAGTGAGGAGGCTCGGCCGGTGATCTTTGATCCATGACTTTTATATGCACCTCAATATGAACTACTAATCTTCTCTACCTGAAAAATTATGCAATTTGGTGAGTTGCGACTCAGTGAGAATAACTATCAAATGAGTTCTAAAGCACCAAGCATTTCATAATAGCAAATAACAAGTATAATTAATACATACTTTATACTCTATTTCATCAATCAATAACATATAAATATAGATAAAATCAAGTATTCAATAATTTCTCTTTAATTATGCTTATGCTTATTCATTTTATTTTGTTGTGATCAGGTTAAATGAACATTGCCCCGGGTTTCCATGTGAACATTTGTCATGTGAACATTTGCATTTGCTAGCTAGCTTGATCATTTGTTTCATTTTCACATTTGTTGGGCCATAGGCCTCTTGTTTTGCTTTGCAATGTCGATTAACTAGTTACAACGCCTTTTAAGTCATTATGCATATGCACTTGTACTTACATATTCATCAACCATTGTATCTTATCACATATACCATACATATACCACATATATACCACATATATACCTCATATGTCAACACATATACCAGACATATACCACATATATGCCTCATATGTCAACACATATACCACATATATACCTCATATGTCAACACATATACCATACATATACCACATATATACCTCATATGTCAACACATATACCATACATATACCACATATATACCTCATATGTCAACACATATGCCTTGCATATACTATACATATCATATGTTATACATATACCACATATATACCTCATATGTCAACACATATACCTTGCATATACTACACATGTATATATATCATATGTCAAACATATACCTCAAATATACCACAAGTACACAAACTTATATGTACCACAAATGTCACAAATTATTCATCATCATATTTTCAAGGAAAAATCATCACAATCATATAGCAAACAACATTCATATGCACTAAAGAATTCAATTGATAATTAGACTCACCTTTAATCACCCTTGGCTAACCTTGTTGTTGTAATTTCTGGAGTAAAAAAAAGAAGAAGATGTTGCTGGAACTTCAAAGAAATGGAATGAAGCAAAGAAAAAGAAGAAAAGGATGAGGAAGAAGAAGAAGACTTTGTCTAATAAGTTAAAAACATTTGTCTTCTTTTTCTCTTTTTCTTTTTCACCCGACCCCTTTTCCTTTTTTTTTTACTTTTCTTTTTCTTTTTCTTTTCCTTTTTATTTTCTGACTTTTATTTTTATTTATTTTTATTTAATCATTCTTATTATTATTATACAATTACATGTATCTAGACATACTAGTCAATACAAAAAATAAAACTTAATCCTCTACTTCAATTTAATTAATTAACTATATTAAATTTAATTAATTCAATCTATTTCTTTATTCAATTAAATATTAATTTCATATCATTTTCATCTATATTATAAAACAGACATGTGTATTTATATGCAATTGCAAAATACTTGAAAATAAACTAATTGTATATCATGAATATACTTAAATAAAAATGCATATTATGCATGTGTTCAAGTGATATATATGCAAAATGTATATATGCAAATGAGATGCTGTAGAAATGCATATGGAAAAACTCAAGGATGTTACATGCGTATGTTACAAAAACTGTCTGCCTAATCTAGCATTAGAAACATACACCGAACTTTCTCCAATAGAGTTCAGCCACCCCATTTTGTTATGGTGTATTTTTGACAGTGAAATGTCGAACAATTCCTTCATTTCTACAAACTTTCATAAAAGGATCACTTGTGTACTCTCCACCATTGTCTATTCGAAGACATTTGATCTTTTTACCCGTCTGAGTTTCCACCAACTTTTTCCATATGAGAAAAACTCCCAACACTTCATCCTTTATTTTCATTGTATACACCCATACACTTTTTGAACAATCATCAATAAAGGTAACATAGTAGTGTTTACATCCCATTGAAGCAGTTTTGGAAGGACCTCATATATCTGAGTGAACATAATCCAGAATATCCTTGGTATCATGGATTGCAGTGCCAAATTTCACTTTTGTCTGCTTCCCTTTGATGCAATGCTCACAGAAGTCTAATTTGCAGGTTCGTACTCCTTGCAATAATCATTGATTCGCCAGAATTTTCAAGGATTTTTCACTAGCATGCCCTAAGCACATATGTCACAATCTGGTTGTTTCTAGCTCTTGGTCATCACTAGAAATTGTTGTTGTTGTTCCAACGATTGTATTGCCTTCATAGTAATACAACTTGTTGCTCCTTTGAACTCCTTTCATCACCACAAGTGCTCTAGATATAACCTTCATTACTTCAGTTTTAATGACTATAGTGAAACCCTTTCTTCCAAGGATTCCCATAGAAATGAGATTTTTCATCAGACTGGGAACATATCTTATGTCTGTTAGAGTTCTGATTGATCCATCACGATTCCTCAACTGGACTGAACCAATTCCAGTTGTTTTGCAAGGGCTGTCATTTGCTGTATAGACAACTCCACCTTCAATTTCTTTAAAATCGAAAAATCATTTAAGATTGGGACACATATGGCTACAGCCTGAATCCAGGATCCAAGTAATTGAACTGCTTATTGATGACATCAATGCTAATGAAAAATTTGAATCATCACATTCAGCTACATTTTAATTTTCAATAGCCTTGCCTTTGCCAGATTTGCTTCTTAATTTAGGACAATCTTTCTTCCGGTGCCTTTTTTCTTGACAAAAGACACATTCATCTTTACTCATTCTGGACTTTGATTTGTTTTTCTTTCCCTTGTTCTTATTTTTAAAACGGCCTCTTACTATAAAAGTTTATGCTGTTCCACTGGTGTTATCCTTCTTGTCTTTTCTCCTCAATTCATAGCTGTATAGTGCAGCACATACTTCACTAAGGGACACCTCAGCTTTCCAATGGAGTAGAGTAGTTTCTAGAAACTCAAACTTCTCAGGAAGGGATACCAACAATATTAGGGTTAGATCTTCATCTTCAAAAGTCACATCCAAATTCATCGGATCTGCTATAAGTTGATTGAAATTAGTGATGTGATCATTTATCGTGGTACTAGGAACATATGTGAATCTAACAGTCTTTTCTTCATATGTAGTTTATTTTGACTGCTCTTTTTCAAGAATTTTTTCTCTAGTGTCTTCCACAATTTACTTGCAGAAGTTTATTTACAAAAGGCATACTTCCGCTCTCTGGACATGCACAATCGAATTGTACCACATGCCAAATGATTGATTGTCTTCCATTCCTTCTCATTTGCACCTTCTGGCTTTTCTCCCTCAATGGCAATGTTTAAGCCTTGTTGAAATAAGGCATCTAGAACTTCACCTTGCCACATGTCGAAATGGGCTGTACCATAAAAAATCTATATTGCAATTCTCGTATTTGCCACAGTAGTTTTCGCTAAAATTGATGAAGTAGAAGTTGTTGTGTCCATCGTTATTTTTGTCCGTCTCTTGCCATTTCCTCTTTAATACTATTTAATAGTTTTCAAATGCGGAATGCCCAAGAATCCAAAGAAAGAAGATCAGCTTACGCCGCAACTACAGAGCATATAACTTAGTAACCTTGCCTCTAATACCAATTGTTGTGGAAATCGGGTTAGTTTCCACCAAAGTGAATAATTATGCCAAAAATTAAGATAAAAAAATTTTCAGATAGTTGATGGAGTTACAAATGGTTTCCCTTAAAAACCAATTTCCTTATATTCTAGAGTCTTGGTGACAAAATTTTTCTCAAATAATTTAAAGCACAATATATCACAAAATAAATGACCCGACAATAACTATTAGATAGACATTAAAAAAATACCATAATTTTACGAGATTCGGTCAATTATGTCTACGTCCTCGGACACTACTAAAATAATATTTTATTATTTAAAAGAATATTACAAAGTGAAATATTACAAGATAGAGAAAAAATACAACCAATTTTAAAAGTAAGAGATTGGTGTTTTGGATGATTTGTTAAGAGAATATGAAATTTTTTTATAGGCTAATGCTATTATGGAAAAATAATTTCTTTCCGATGTGGGATTGTCACATTTCAACAAATAAAACTTGTGATAAATTATGTCCCCCAAAAAAATTAAATATGATAAATTTTACTTCCAAAAAGGCACATGCAAATATGCAAAAGAAAAAAAAAATGTAATTTAAGAATCTTTCGTTTTTCCAATATTGGGATTCTGTAAGCAATAATTGGAGCTTTCATGAATTTCGGCTGAAAACGAAGTTCATTCACTACGTGGATGTAATCTCTGCCGTCAATAAAACAGCAGAAGTTTTAGATTGAAAAGTTAGGTTACTTAGCGTTTAAGGTATATTGTTATTGTGAATCGTATTTCCAACCCAAAATCTTTTAAAAATTTATTGTTTTATTTATTCAATTCCAATATCTGCAAATACAAGCCGATTAGTAAATTATAAATATATAAAATGGATGAGCATTAGTTCTAAATCCAACTTAACTTTTAGAAATAATTACAACCCAATAAAATTGATAAACTAAAAAGATACATATGTTTTATTTGATCAAATAACAAAGAAACTTTTGCTAACTGCCATTAATTTATTAAAAATTAAATTGTATCCAATTAAGGTCAATTTGATTTTGATTTTAATTTGGTTTTGTGTTACTTATTTAAAACCGAATAAATAAAATAAAATAAAATCAATCATTAACATATTCCTTCATTCTGCACTAATATGAAAAAAAAAGTTGTAAAATGGAAAAAAAAAATCAAATCATAAACTATCGATCTGTCATTGCGTGTGTATGTATGTTTTTTTAATTAATTACGAAATCTGAATTTCTTGGACAGAGAAGGGTAGAAATCTGATGATTTTTTTTTTGGTTATATATTTGCCCAAATTCCATGCAATTATTTAATTTCCAAGCTGAAAACAAGGGCAGAGATATATAAGCTATTTGCATAGTGTATTACTTTCACTTTTATAAATGAATTTGTTGTTGAAATATGTTTTGAAATTATATAATATATAGAGAGAGAGAGAGACTGAGAGAGTAGTGTCAGCTGAAATACAAAGGGAATGCTCATCCACAAAACTATTTGTTGATTTCTATGTTGCTTTTTAACGTAAAAATATATTTTTTTTTGTGTGAAATTATATGTATCCTTATTGATATATAAGCTAAGACTAATTTTATTTGTACTGAGTAGAATTCCGAAAGGAGGCAAAACATTTTTTCAAAAGTTTTAAAATAATTTTATATCTAAAAATTGAACTCGAGATATCTGTTTAAATTAAAAGAGTTTCGTGTCAATTTATTCATTATCTCTTGGATTAGAAATATATATTACCCTGCTCACATATATTGTCTTAGTAGGAATTTGGTGAACATGGTGTGCTGCCATTTCCTAGTTCTTATTTCAAGCAAAAACTATTCTTTGATCCTTAAAAAGTTAAAGGGTTTTCTCTATTGAGTTCCCGAACTTTGTTTTATTGAGTCTTCAAATTATTACAAAAAAATCACCATTATTAAGTCTTTTATAACGGTTACATATATTATATTTGTGATGTACATTCAAATTAGTCTGCATCATTTCAATTGTAAGATTCGGAATGGTTAAAACTAAAAAAAATTATAAGAAGAATCCGCATTATAAAAATAATTGCTTTTTTTGAAAAATAAAAGTAGAAGTTTTGAAGCCTAAAATTTTTCTCTCCATTATCACATTCTTTGTCGATCGATCTTCTTCTCGCACCATTATTATCTATGGAAGAAGTTAAGAGAGCATTTTAGGATTAAATTTTTGAAAAACTGCCGTAATTTCAATATGGGTGAGTGATTATATTTCAAAATTTTTTATTTTTAATGAAATTCTGGTTTTTTATACGATATCTATTTCTATATTCCATAATCCTAATCTAACACTAATTTAGGCCAAATAGAAAAAAAAAATATGAAAAGAAGGAATTATTAGTTAATTTTGAATGTTTAGAAACTCAATATATAAAAAAGATATATATAGTCAATAGAAAACAATTCAAAAACTTCATGAACCCAAAAAGAAAATTAGGAAAAATTAGTTATAGATTAGATATATATAAAGACTACGTGAAACTCTTAGATTGCTCAGAATGTACGCAGTCATCAGCTGCCGCAAACAAATATTTTAGGTGGGCAGAATCAATAACTGAGGTAAAAATTATAAAATCAAAATCATGTTATCTTTTATCAAATAGATAAATTATGGTATCCTGAAATACCAACTAACTAGTGAACAACCACGTATAGCTTGCACTTCATGATCTTCTGGTAATACGTGTTTTCTTTTGAATTTTATTTATTTATTAATTATGAAATATATATGAGTATATGATCCATATGCGAATATCTTCTTTTAGTTGAATGGCTTTATGAATGAGTTTAAAGAGTTTAATGTTTTAGAATAGGAGTGTAATCGAATCGAGCTGAGTTGATATAGTATCAAGTTCGAGCTCGACTCGATTAAAAAATTCAAACTTGATAGAGCTTATTGATTCGAAAAATATTCGAACTATTTAATTTCGACTCGATAAAATTTGAATCAACTAAAAATTTTAATAAATCGTATACTCGGCTTAACTCGATTAGAAATCAACTCGAATTAATTCGACTGAATTAAGTTCGAATGTATTTAAATATTGAGAGTATAAAAATAAATTAATAAATAATAATAAAATAACTATTTGATTAAGTTCGCGAGTTTTACGAGTTCGATATTATAATATTCAAGTTCGACTCGATAAATTACTCGAGCTACTTGAACTCGACTCGATTAATTCCGAATCAAATTTGAATATTTTACGAGTCGAGTTCGAATAGCTCATGAGTAGCTTAACTTGTTTACACTCTTACTAGAAGACCGAATGATTTTACTTCCCTAGTTGCGAATAAAAAAGTTTGGGTTTATTTATTCATTGATTGCATAATTGATCTTTAAAATGGACGTCTCATATTTTCATGGGGACAATCTTGACATGTACCAATTGGTCCAACAATATGCCAATGGAATATTTGAAATAGGCAATTGATGTGAAAATGTGAATTGGGGAACGTATTATCCTGATCAGGGGATAATATATGAAAGTATGAATTGGTGTGCACTCTCATAAATAAGAAGAATAATTACTATTTAATAATATTTATGACTTAATTTGTGGAATATATTGATAGCAAGGAACTGGATAAATTGGATAAAAATTAACACCAAATAATCATTCCAGCTTGAATGAATCTATGAGGACATCTAAGTAAAAAATTGCAACAAGCAAATAGCAATAAATTCTGCCCAAAACACACAAAAATAATCGAATAAATACACCACAATTTTTCACATTGAAAACCCCTTCAATGTGAAGGATCAAAACCAGGTGGCCTCTTCAAGTCCAAGTAAAAGGGCTCCACTATCAAAAATCAATGTTTACAGCAACTACAAACTAACACAACAATCCTCAAGCCAAGTCGCAACAATGAACCAACCGAACAACAAGAGAGAAATAAAAAATTAGAGGGATATCACCAAGAATAACTATGTTCACGCAAAATCGATAAGTTCTAATTGTTCAAATCCAATCTCCACCATTCAGGTTAAAGATTCAAATCCAATCTCCACCATTCAGGTTAAAGAACAATCTTTCCCAAATGTGCTAACCAAATTTCAGCTCATCGGACCATAAATGACCATGAACAACAAATTTTAAACTTCAAATACTAGAAATCCAGACATACAAATTCGATATACACAGTTTAGAATGAAGAAAAATGAGTCCTCAAAATATGTACTAAATTTCAGCCTGATTGCTCCGATCGTCGAAAAAGATGAAGTTGGTCGGATTTAATTTTTCTGCAGGAAAACTCTCCTTTTGTTCTCTCGCTTTTGATGGCTGAAAAATTCTCTTGCATAACTTAAGGACATAAGTGGCATATGCTTAAAACATTAATAATCCTAATGGGCCAAAATAATTGGGCTCAAACAACTTGAATGTTTTCACATAGGAGAGAACCCAAAGCCAACAATATATCAATGTCTCTTTCAATTAAAGAAGAAAATGCTCGTTGTGCCGTTCAGCGACATATTGGTGTCAAGTTTTCTACCAACCTTGACCCAAGTGCCCAAGTGCAAAGGGATTGGGTTTAAGCGAGCTCCTAAGATTTTTGTCCAGGAATGAGCTCATAGTACGTACTCCTATGAGGTATAAGGTTTAATCTATAAACAAACCATGTGATACATTTTAGGGAATCAGATACAGTAAAGTTAAGGTTCGACTATACTTTTTATAGCTTGACGAAATGATATATATCATGAAAAGATATTCTTTCAATGCAAGTTGGTTAGCCTTATTTTAAAAGAAAATCTGGGCACCACATGGTCCAATGCATCCCTCCTCAATATTTATTGAGAGAGACACAAAATAACACCAATAACACAAACACGAATATGCAAGCAGCAAAGAAGGGATAACTTTTATACGATGATTGAAATCCCCTGTGTGCATTGCTAGCTTCTGTTATATTCAGAGTGTTAGGCAGCCGAAAGTTTTGAATTTTGGTGTGGGTCCCTCCACATGTGGGTCTCACCACATATAAAATAAAATAAAAAAGTCAAAAATTGTGGTAATTCAATTTCAAATTGAATTCTTTCAGCCAATATTTTTGACTTTTTTTGTTATGTGTTCACACGGAATATTTTTCCTATAAATAGGCAGATATGTTTTCATTTGAATTACAACAATCTCAATTCATTTGAGAGAATTTGAAAAATAGTTAGATTTTTGGAATTTTTCCAAAAATTAGGGAGTGACAAAAATAGTGAATAAATATTTTAGGGTGTTTTTTGGAAAACACTTGTGTGCCACTATTTTTGGGTTTATCTCAAAATTGTTGTATTACCTCTAGCCTGTGTCTAGAGAAGACTTTCTTCTTGTACCCATTAATTTTTATTAGTGGAAGAAAAATATTCGGAGTGTTGTCTGTGGACGTAGTCCAAATTAAAAGGTGAACCACGTTAAATTGTCAGTGTTATTTTTTTGCTGATTATTTTATTTTACATTTATTTGTGTTATTTTATCCGCTGTGCCCAACAAGTGGTATCAGAGCCAGCCTGTCAGTCTTATAAAATTCTTAGTATGCTCTGTGGTTACAGTATTAACTGATCTTCCACATCAGAAAAGATTTTATTAGTTTACTGTCAGCTGAAGGAGTCTCATTTTGTTTTAAAATGGAGACAAAGGGCACCAAGATTATCAGCTTAAATGGCACAAATTACCACATATGGAGAAGCAAAATGAAGGATCTCCTATTTGTGATGAAAATGCATCTGTCGGTGTTTACTACAACTAAACCTGAAGGCAAGACAGATGAGGAGTGGGAGTTTGAGCACGAGCAGGTATGCGGTTACATCCGACAATTTGTCGAAGATAACGTGTATAACCACATCTGCAATGAGACTCATGCTCGGACGCTATGGAACAAGCTTGAACAGCTTTACGCGTCAAAGACAGGTAACAATAAATTGTTTTATTTGACAAAGTTGACGCAGTCGAAATACAAAGAAGGAACTTCCATAGCAGATAATCTGAATGAGATGCAAGGGATCATGGACCAGCTATCCAGAATGAGCATAAAGCTGGATGATGAAGTATTTGCACTGCTAGTATTGGGCTCTCTGCCAGAGTCGTGGGAGACTTTGAAGATTTCAATAACCAATACTGCACCTAACGGTGTAGTCAATATGGAGTCTGTAAAAAGCAGTATCCTGAATGAAGAAATGAGAAGGAGATCACAAAACTCATCTTCTTCATCACAATCAGATGTTCTGGTTACTGACTACAGAGGAAGGAGCAAGTCTAGACAACAAATGTCTAGAGGAAAGAGCAGAGGCAAATCAAACAAATATGGCAATATTGAATGTCATTACTGCAAAAAGAAGAGTCATATCAAGAAATACTGCCGAAAGTTCAAAAAGGACCAGAAAGGCAAGGAAGTAAAACGAAATGACAGCAGTGATGATGTCATAACAAATACCATGAACGAATTCAATATCGTTTGTGATGATACTATCAATTTTACATCCCATGAGACCAGTTGGGTAATTGATAGTGGCGCTACCATTCATGCCACGTCTCAGAAGAAATTCTTCTCATCTTATACAGCAGGAGATTTTGGCGCTGTGAAGATGGAAAATGATAATCTGTCAAAAGTTGTTGGCAGAGGAGATGTTTGTCTGGAGACTGTGAATGGTACCAGATTAGTCCTGAGAGATGTCAGACATATTCCAGATATTCGTCTGAATTTGATCTCTGCAGGAAAACTCGATGATGCAGGTTTCTGCAGTACCTTCTTAAATAACCAATGGAAGCTTACCAAATGTTCCATGGTGGTGGCTAGAGGCACAAGGCATGCTACCTTGTATGTGATGCATGCAAAACTCTCCAATGACACTGTGAGTGCTATAAAGAAAGACAGTGCTATTGAATTATGACACAGACGACTCAGCCACATGAGTGAGAAAGGGATGACTACCCTTATCAAAAGGAAGATGTTGCTCGGAATGGATGAAGTGCATTTGGAGAAATGTGTTGACTGTTTAGCAGGAAAGCAAAACAGAGTTGCTTTCAAGAGTTCCCCTCCTTCCAGAATGAAGAATGTGTTAGATCTGATTCATTCAGATTTATGTGGGCCAATGCCAAAGTCACTAGGTGGTGCTCAGTACTTTGTGACTTTCATTGATGACCATTCAAGGAAGACATGGGTGTATACTTTAAAGACAAAAGATCAGGTGCTAAATGTCTTTAAAGAATTTCATGCCTCAGTTGAGAGATAGACTGGGAAGAAGTTAAAATGCATCCGGACAGACAACGGTGGAGAATATATTGGACCGTTTGATGCCTACTGCAAAGAACATGGTATTCGGCATCAGACAACGCCTCCAAAAACACCGCAGTTGAATGGCCTGGCTGAGAGGATGAATAGAACTTTGATGGAGAGAGCCAGATGTTTGCTCTCACATGCAAAGTTACCTAAAACTTTTTGGGGTGAAGCTTTACTCACGGCTGTGTACGTGTTAAATCTTTCACCTTGTATCCCTCTAAAGCTAGATGTTCCAGAGAAAGCGTGGTTAGGAAAAGATGTTTCCTATGATCATCTGCGGGTATTTGGTTGCAAAGCCTTTGTACATATTCCAAAAGATGAGAGGTCAAAGCTCGATGTCAAAACACGACAGTGTATTTTTATTGGCTATGGAAAAGATCAGTTTGGCTACAGATTTTATGATCCAGTAGAAAAGAAACTTGTCAGAAGCTGTGATGCTATTTTCGTTGAGAATGAGACCATTGAAGATATTGTCAGGATAAAGAAAGGTGTTCCTGATTCCAATGGTGACTCAACAGATTTAGAATTGATTCCTCCAATACCGGTGCCAATACAAGTTGGAGATGAAGATCATGTTGATCTGCCTGAAGAAAATAATGCTCCCATTGATAATGCTGAAGATGATGATGTTTATCATCAACCATCACCTGTGCACTCCCCAGTTCCTGTGAGAAGGAGCAATAGAACAAGAAAACCGTCTACGAGATATCCAGAAAATGAGTATGTGTTACTCACTGATGGGGGAGAACCAGAAAGCTTTGAAGAAGCAATGACTGATGAGCACAGACAGAAATGGATTGAAGCCATGCAAGATGAAATGAAATCCCTGCATGAAAATAATACTTTTGAACTGGTGAAACTGCCAAAAGGCAAGAGAGCTTTGAAAAATAAATGGGTGTTCAGAATCAAGCATGAAGAGAACAGTTCTCATCCAAGATTCAAAGTCAGATTGGTCGTCAAAGGATTCAGTCAAAGAAAAGGAATTGACTTTGATGAAATTTTCTCACCAGTTGTGAAAATGACATCCATCCGTACAGTGCTGGAGTTAGCAGCAAGTCTTAACCTAGAGGTTGAGCAAATGGATGTCAAAACTGCCTTCCTACATGGTGATTTGGAAGAGGAGATATACATGGAGCAACCAGAGGGTTTCAAACATAAGGGAAAAGAGGAATATGTTTGCAAATTGAAGAAAAGTCTCTACGGCTTGAAGCAGGCACCGAGACAATGGTACAAGAAGTTTGAGTCTGTTATGGGGGAGCAAGGATACCATAAGACTACTTCAGACCATTGTGTTTTTGTACAGAAATTCTCTGATGAAGATTTCATTATTCTTCTGCTCTATGTGGATGATATGCTGATTGTTGGTCGAAATATTTCCAGAATTAACAACTTGAAAAAGCAGTTGAGCAAGTCTTTTGCTATGAAAGACTTGGGGCCAGCAAAGCAGATTCTTGGCATGAAGATTATCAGAGATAGGAATGCCAAGAAATTATGGTTGTCACAGGAGAAGTACATTGAGAAAGTACTTCAGAGATTTAAAATGGACCAAGCTAAAATGGTTAGTTGTCCTCTTACTAATCACTTTAAGCTGAGTTCCAGGCAGAGCCCTTCTATAGATGAAGAGAAGGATAAGATGGACAAGATTCCATATGCTTCAGCAGTTGGAAGTTTGATGTATGACATGGTGTGCACACGGCCTGATATCGCTCATGCAGTTGGAGTAGTGAGCAGATTCCTTTCAAATCCTGGAAAGGAACATTGGAATGCAGTAAAGTGGATTTTCAGGTATCTTCAGGTACTTCAAAAATATGTTTATGTTTTGGAGATACCAAACCTGTGCTGGTTGGATACACAGATGCAGATATGGCTGGTGATGTTGACTCCAGAAAGTCAACGTCAGGTTACCTGATCACTTTTGCAGGGGGAGCTGTGTCATGGAAATCAAAGTTACAGAAGTACGTTGCACTATCTACAACAGAAGCAGAGTTTATTGCAGCAACAGAAGCATGTAAAGAGTTGTTATGGATGAAGAAGTTCTTGAAAGAACTTGGATTGCAGCAAGACAGATATCAATTATTTTGTGATAGTCAGAGTGTTATCCATCTTGGAAAGAATGCCTCATTTCACTCAAGATCAAAGCATATTGATGTGAGATATCACTGGATCAGAGATGTGATGGAGAATAAGCTACTACAGCTTAAGAAGATCCATACAGAAGAAAATGGATCAGACATGTTAACGAAAATTCTACCAAGATCATATTTTGAATACTGTCGTTTAGCTTCTGGAATGGTGGAGCTCCCACATTGTCGGGAGGGGGAGATTTGTTAGGCAGCCGAAAGTTTTGAATTTTGGTGTGGGTCCCTCCACATGTGGGTCCCACCACATATAAAATAAAATAAAAAAGTCAAAAATTGTGGTAATTCAATTTCAAATTGAATTCCTTCAGCCAATATTTTTGACTTTTTTTGTTATGTGTTCACACGAAATATTTTTCCTATAAATAGGCAGATATGTTTTCATTTGAATTACAACAATCTCAATTCATTTGAGAGAATTTGAGAAAGAGTTAGATTTTTGGAATTTTTCCAAAAATTAGGGAGTGACAAAAATAGTGAGGAAATATTTTAGGGTGTTTTTTGGAAAACACTTGTGTGCCACTATTTTTGGGTTTATCTCAAAATTATTGTATTATCTCTAGCCTGTGTCTAGGGAAGACTTTTTCTTGTACCCATTAATTTTTATTAGTGGAAGAAAAATATTCGGAATGTTGTCCGTAGACGTAGCCCAAATTAAAAGGTGAACCACGTTAAATTGTCAGTGTTATTTTTTTGCTGATTATTTTATTTTACATTTATTTGTGTTATTTTATCCGCTGTGCAGAGTATGTTAGGTATTAATTAATTAAGGTTGTATTTGCCTTTTGGAAACACTCATGACCATTCGGCAATGTCTAAAGGAATTCAAGATTTTATATCAAGCTTCCATTTTAGGTTTTTCTTCTTTTTTTTTTTTTAAGTTATTAACTCTTGATTTTAAAGTAAAATTTTTATAAAGGAGATTTTTATATATTTTTCATTTTATTATTCTTATGTGGGAAGAAAATAGAAAATCTATATTGAATCCTTTTATTTATTAAATGGTTTTATGTTTCCTTGTTAGTGTTAAGAACCCATCAAAAGAGAGAAAAGGAACAGCATACAGAAAATTTTCAAATTTTATTAATACTTTAGTATTTTAATATTCCAAACTGCAATAATTGCAAATGATTCTTGTCTTCTTGATATTCCTTTTGGCGGTTGGCGAGGGATAGCAGAAGCAATTTGCTCCAATAAAGAACAGGTTCTTGTTTTGTTGCACATCACTAGGCGGAGAATGTGTTGCAGTTAGAGAAGCTGCTGTTCTGTCAAAAATTTGTTGCTGGTGTAATGTTATTATTGAAACAAATTCTAGTATTGATGTTAACTCTTTTAACAATCCCTCATTTTCCTCTTGGATCATCAATGCTTTTGTAAATGATGTTGTTATATTTTCCAGGAACTTTTTGTTCTTTGAGATTATTCAGTTTAGGAGATCAGCAAATAGAGTTGTTGATTATTTTAAAGGATTAATGTGCCCAGTTAATTGGGTTGTAAACTTACCTCCCTTTTTGCAGGACCTTTTGACCCAAAAAAAAATTCCTATTTATAGGCTGCCATGCATGTTTATTCTCTAATAATTATTAGAACTGAGAAAAACTAATTAAACTAAAACAGAAAATGGAATAGTTCAACTAATAATTTAATTGGCTTGTTCATTCTCTTCAAGAATATACATAGAGAGATAATGAAATTTGATATTTTATGTGAAATTCAATTATATTGAATGAATTATCTTTATTTCTTTTGTAGCATAAAACAAGCAAACAGCAAGAAATGGGCATATGACTTGAGAGAGGTAACACTATATATGGATATGATACAGAGGAGATTGAAAATTTTCCAGCATTGAACACAGTAGAAAAGACACTTACTTTCTCTACATACATGCATGCATGCATGCCTGTGTGGATGTGTAGATTAATTGAAGCCCATCCTTTTAGTGTACACAACTTGTTTTGGCTTAATTTCTAGTGAGAAATTAAATTATGACTTATGAGCATTTATTCACTTCTGCACTGAGAAAGTAGTATCAACTGGAACCTCACATGTAGGAGATAGCTTCTCCAATAATTGAGTTTCATGGGCAACCCACGTTCTCCAATCATATACATACTTTTATTCTGAATTAGTGATTCACTTTTTCATTTTTTTTTTTGAATTCTTAAATATATTATTATTTCTTTAGAGTTAGTTTTTTCTGTTTTCAAATTAAGGATAATATAAAAAACAATTAACCATAAAAAAAACTATGTATGAACAGTTGATCACTAGTGCCAAATGACGATACTAATTTAAATTCAGCTTATAGCATTATTCATGGATTGAATCAATGACATTCAAATTTACCTAATTTGTATTCGTCAGTTAGTGAACATATCAACTAATTAACATATGTTCTTCATTCTAACAGTTTGTGAACATATTAGTTAATATGTTGGATAATTGCTGGAATATTAATGGTGATGAAAAACACACTAGCGAAACTCATTTGTCAAATAACTGGTTAATATACTTACCATTAATTAAAAGAAACAAAAAGGAGTAATTTTTTTTATCACCCTTAATAAGTATTCACTGATCAATAAAATGAAGAGTGTTAAATATTAGTTATGAAAAATATTATAGTTAGGGACACTCCCTTTTATGAGTGATGTGATGAATCACACTCAAGTATTAATTAAATGAGAAATTTTTAAATAAATTTATTACATTAATAAATTAATTTAATTATATAGTGATATATATTTTATAATTTTATTTAAAATTTATTAATGTAAATATAATAATTTATAAAATTAATTTATATATCACGAAATAAATTGATTCTATCTAAATTTTATGGTAAAACTCAAGAATGAATTAAGATTAATGTTAGATAGATTAAGTTAATTGAGAAGAAAGAAGATGTCCTTTGTGGATTGCTGGGGGAGCCTTATGTATATTCCCAATTCCCATGTATAGCCAATGGGAACCTTTCTTGTGTTGATCTCTGAGTCTCCAACTTTTCTCGTAATGGCAACTTTCCTCATAATGGGTGTAATTAGTCTCTCTGACCTGATTGCTACTTTATACTATTATTAATTTTTAAAAAAAAAATCATTTTGATCAACTCATTTATTTTGTGATTTTTCAAATATTCCCTTATAACTTCTTATAAAAACTTTTGATAAAAATAATGTCAAGAAATCATCTAATTTAAAAATCCCTAGCTCAACGTCAACTTTCATAAATAAATTAATCTACCTGTTTTGCGATTACTATGAATTTAATTTCTGATATTTTTTATATTTTTTCTCTTTTGAAAAACTAGGAGGGAATCAGTTGAAGAAATAAAAAGATAACATTTTTTTTATCTTCTAATTTTGCATTCTGTCTATTTTTTGTGCTTTAAATTTATTAATAACCAAAACAAATATATTTTAGTTAAAATAATTTTTCAAGCCATGAAAATCGAAACCAGAAATTAAAAAAAAAAGGAATTATACCAAATAAGGAACTGTTGAAGAATGTTGATAATAGGAATAGACATTTCTTAAAACAAACAAGAATGAGCAGTTGTAACCAAAAAAAAAAAAAAGAACGAGCTGTGCCCTTGGCTCTGACATATCTTGCCTTAAATGAGTGAACAATACTTATTTAAATCATATCTATAAATTAATTCATATATTGATAATTTGGATTGATATTTAGACATAAAAACAAAAGGAAAAATCATGAGATATGCCATAGATTTTCATCTCCAACATATTCGTATTCAGCCTGATTATGATTATAATTTGTTTTAGCCGTTGAAAAGTGCATGCCATCATTTCATATACAGCAATTTGCAAAAAAAGAAAACTCTATTCATATTAAAGCTCACGTACTATTCAAAATTTACCCAGTTGACTTGCAAATATATATATATACCCAACTAAGTTGGTAGTTGGGACCATTTTCATGTCAAATTATGATTTATTATTCTTAGACATGAAGATATAAACTCGAAAACTACTAGCCTAACCATTTGTTTAGAAGGGAATAATGCTGGATAAGGTAAGATAATAGAAAGGAGGAGTACATGTTCGAGAAAAGGTTGGAAAGTATTAATAAAGTAATCCATAATTATTTGAGATGCTTCATTTCTTTTTGAAATTTTGATGCCCCAATTTGGAATGTTAAAGGGAGTTATGAGTTTCATTTTTTTTTTCTTTAAATTTTATTCTTACTTTTTAAATTTTTATATTTTCAAATTATTATTCTTCACACTATCTGCATATATTTAGAAGAATTTTGATAATTTTTATATTTAATAGTAAATTTTAATATTCTAAAATCAAATATAAAATCATACATTATTCTATCTTATTTCTAAACATAACAAAATAAATATCTTATTTTACTATCCTACACTGTATTTTAAGATAAACTTTATCTTAATATAGGGGACCCCTTTTACCGCCATCCAAATATAGTGTAATAATGCAATTTACTCTTTGATTGGGGAAGACTGTGATTTTGTTATGTTCCCCATTTATGAGTCCAACCAAGTTTCGTCTTGTGATTGGTTGATAGATGAACTTTGGATAATCCATAGACCACCAATAACAATTTGCCATTCTTAATGTTGCTATTGGTGTTAGATTTGAAATCGGAGAAAACGTATCTTCGATGCTCATTTGATTCTATAAAAATAGACCGACTGTCAAATATCTCACCAAATGATGCCATTTATCAGGATTTTTCAGAAGTGACCAGCATTGTAGCATGTTCGTTGATTTGCTTAGTCAGAGTTGTATTGTTATTAGTGAGAAGAAATTTTAAGATAAATACAGTTTATAATGTCTGATATAACATTTTCTTTTTCAGTTTTTCTTCAGTTTGTAGTTTATTAGGGTATCCTATTGGGCGGGGTGAATTAGGAATAGTAACGAGTAGGGTATCCGTAAAAATTGTTCTATCTGAATCCGAATTCAATTATTTATATACATATCCAAATTCATTCCGAATCCATTTAAAATTATAATATTATTCATTATAACAGAAAAATTATATTTCACATTTTAAACTTCCATTACATTTGTAATTTATCAATCTATAAAAATATATGAAAAAATAATTATATTATATTCAATAAATAAAAATAGAATAAATTGCATAATATATATATATATATATATATATATATATATATATATATATATATAAGTGAATTTATCGGGTAGCGGGTACCGAAAACCTATATCCGTACCCTATCTAAATCTGTGATGGGTTTAAATATTGCTATTCAAATTCATCCCAAAACCCTAATAGGATTATCCATTATGGTTTAAAAGGGTTCTGATTGACGCAAGTACCCGCGAAATCCGTATCCACCCCTAAGGTGAATTTATGGTGGGGCAACAAGTGCATTTGTCCCCACTACTCCATAAAATTTTAGAAATATTCATTCCTAAACTTTAAATTCAATGATAAATTTCAGCATATCAGTAAACCCAAAAATTTATAACTCAAAATCTCAGATCATCAGTCAAGCAAATTCTGACTAGCAGAAAATAAACATTTTCTTTAATATCCATGAGAGGAAATGAGAATTCTCAAACCTAACGTGACAGATACATCTGCCGCCAAATTGTGAAAATTTGAAGAAAACTTGATCTAGCCCATATAGAAATAGTCAGTGATGAACAATTTTGAATGAGAAAAGAAGAGTGAATATAGAAAAAAAGTATACATTGCTTAAATCACAATACTTGCAGAGGATAACTCAGAAATACAGGGCAAAAACAGACAGTAGACATAACACGTACTGTCGTAATTATATACACATAATATTTTTGTCTTTAATGCACATAAAATATAAGTGAAAGAATAAGCAGAGACCAGCTGAGCTCCAATCTAACTATACCACAAAAGCTACAAGCTGGTCCCTCAAAACCTCTCACCCCAACATAACAACAATAAACCAAAGAAAAAAAAACAGAGTCACGCTTTCTAACTGAGAAGGAAACCCCGGGGACATATCTGCAAGCATCCCTCTGGCAGATCTCCTCTCGAATTTCTCCAACAAATATATATAAAATTCTACTGTGTCTGGTTCTTTAACTCCTTTGCACCAATGAAAGTGCCATGAAAACCATAAGGAACTCGAGAAGGAAGCTTAACAGTTGCTTCTAGCATCAAATTTTTGGCATTCACAATCTGTAGCTCTGATTTCCACTCTTTCTCATCATGCACAAAGCATAATATATACCCACAATCTTCATCTTCATCTTCTCCTCCACTTGGAAGAAACAGAGGCTCCCCACCATATTTACTTTCACCATAGATATACTTGTGTATCTCTCCAGTTGAGAGGTCTACTTTGGCAAATCCTGATACTTTAGGCCATGGCTCTGCCAGTGCTAAGTAAGCGAATTGAGTCTTTCTTCCCAGCAGGCTTCTATTCACCATTCCTGCTTCTAAATTCACTTGCTCTTCAGGATCAGAGATGATAGCCCGTCGAGTTGATTTACCCGTCTTCAAATTTAGCCTGATTTCTGATAGAACACTCTTTAATTTCTCTTCACTCTCATTGAAAATGGAATCAGGAGGAGTCATACATGATCCAATCACCACAACTTCATCAGTCTCTGGCTCTTCCCATGCGTTCCATAGATGAAAAAAGAAGCAATCAGGTGCTTCAACCCACTTAATTTTGGAAGTATCACTAGCTTTCTTGTCCAAAATCCCAAATCTCGACATCTTCCTTTTATCATAGATCACCGGAGACCCCCCTCGAATCATCTCGGGCAATTTGAAAACCACTTGTTGATCAGGAATCACAACGAATTTTTCAGTTATGGCGAAATCATGCAACATGGTGGGCTGATCAAGAGGGATTTCAACATCAGGGGACTTCTTACCATCTGGGGAGAATCTGAAATACTTGAGATATGGATTTTGGACAACATTGTAACTAAGAGCAAAGAGTTCTCCTGTAATTGGGTCGACCTTAGGATGTGCAATCATCGTACTCCTCAATTGTCCATTGAAATAAAATCGACCAACTGTTTTGAGATCTCCATTAGGGAGAACACGAACATGGTAAGGCAAATCATCTTCAGACATAGCAAGAAGACGACCATCGAAGTAAACCAAACCAGCGTTAGCAACACCGGTTCCATGGCTGGGATCAACAAGGCCAAAAGCTCCACGAGCGTAAAATAGCAAAAGCCGAGCTATACCAGAGTGGCCATGGAGTTCACCTATGGCCTTAGGGAAAATTGAACGTCCTAATGTCCGTTCCTGAACCAACCGGTTTGTCTCCGTGAACCGGCAGGCGTAGCTAACAGATCCATTTTCAAACCGGACAGCGTGAACCATACCATCACCGTCGAATAAGTGGTGGCCAGCTACTGGTTCATGAAAGGGGTTTGCTCCGTTTCGAAGATAGACACCACGGATACAATCCGGGATATTTCCGGTGATGGGTAAGTTATGAACGACGGGATGCTCCGGAACCGGAGCAAAGTTGCCGGCGATTTGGACTCCGGGATCAGCTGTTTTAGGAAGAGGGTGTTGTTTCTCATGGGAGACCAAGGCATTTTCAACAACATCTAAGGCCAAAGCTGCGGCCTTTTGAAGGAAATTCCATTGTTGCTGATGGGTTGTGAATGGTTTATCAGTAGGAGGAAGAGGGGCGTGTTTTGTAGGATTCTTAGAAATGGTGGGAGTGGAAATAGCAGGTGAAGGTGGGTAAGTAGTTGTTCTTTTGAATTGCTTAGGGAAATGAAGAATTGAAGGAATGTCGAGAGAGCAATTAATGTTGGGTTTTCTACCTGGCCCATCTAAACACAAAGAGGAGCAGGAGCAACCCATTCTCCAATCTCCTCCTCCTGCCGATGCTGAAATCATAATGGACTAATTTTGACCAAATTTAATTATATGGAGGAGAAATCTTTTAAAAGAAGGTTATTGGACAAATGGGTATTAGCTTTTGTTAGTGATTTTTGTGAAATTGAGAAAGAAATAGCCGAGCGGAAGGAGGAAAGTGATATGGGAAAAATGAATGATGAGAGGGATATATATATATAGGAGGAGAAGGGTGACGAGTAATGGGGTCCACCTCAAACATGTAGGAGATGACCACGTGTTACATTTTGAAAGATGAAAGGGCTCTCCGTCTTAAGAATATTTTCATTTTTCACACTTTTTAATCCTCTCCTTCTAATTAGTTTATGAAAAAAAAAACTAAAAATAAGAATTAAAAAAAATTCTTTTTAAATTTTTTTTCAATAATTAATTAAAAAATAAATATTAAAAATTATTAAAAATATAGTATTTTTAGTATTTGTCTTGAAATAATATCTAATAATAACAACAATAATAAATATGTGATATCAACGAGGTAAAGGAGAAGGTAGAAGAACATTGCTTTCTAGCTTGCCACGAGTTCCCCATCGCTCTTTTTTTTTTCCATTCTTTCTTTAATTAAAAAAAAAATTTAATTTTTGTTTATTTATAATTTTTCATATATTAAGATACAAATTAGCTCTCCGAACATATTTTAAAAATAACTTTCCAAATGTTAATGTTTTTACTTAGGGATGTCACGCATTCAACTCGAACAATTCTATAAGTTTTTTTTAAAATTTTAATGTGCATAATCCCAAATTAATAAAAATTTAATTTGAATTGAGTTGATTTTAATTAAGATTTTGAAAATAATAAAGAAATTATCTAATTCGAACTAATTTAAATAAATGAATTTAACTCATTAAAAGATATCACACAAGCCAATCGAACCAATTCAAATAAATTGAAGTAAACTTTTTTTATTAAATTCTATCGATTGGTTTAGTTTTACCACTATTTTTTACTCGACTTACAAATCGAATCAATTTGCACTCATTTAATAAATTTTCGACATCAAGCAATTAACAATTATGTTAAATTTGATGGTTATGAACAAGAGACGTGGATTTTAAAACTTTGCTTCAATCTTCAAGAACTCCATAATCTTGCCTCATAATCGATCAATGTTATACTCGTCCCTTCCACTCCAATGGGTTCGATCCCAACTATCCGACCATGCAACCGATTTGCCTACTCTCCAACTTAACACCAATAAGCTATAACACATTCAAATCTCAAGTCATGGTAAGATCATGTAATTTGTTGGAAATTAGTAGAGGAAAGATTTAAAAGCAAAATATAGCAAGTACTCTAAGGACATGCATAAATGTATCGAGCTCTAATCATAGGTTACATCAGAAAAAATATTAATAAATAAAGTCGTTGAATTGTCACTTAATAATTTGTGTTATTATTTGATTAAAATCTCTCTTAAAAAATTTTTAATTACTAAAATAATTTTAATTAATGTGATTAACCAATCCAATCTAATTTCAAAAACTATAAATTCAACATTTACTAGTTATAGAAGGATTAATTGATATATCCACAAGTAATTAGAGATGGTTTATTATGTTAACACCAAAAAATTTCAAAACCCTTTTTTTAAAAAAAAAAAAAGAGTAAATCTCTTAGTTTACAAAATCCATGATGAGTTGTGATTATCTTTTTCAACAATGAAATAAACTCCATATTTCTTATTATTCACATTTTTAAAGAATAAAAAAACAATTAAATTATACTCATTAAAAATAAAATAGTATATATTTAATTTTTTTACTTTAATCTTGATTGTCTAAGCGACACTTTAAATGTCATATTATCAAGAAGAAATGAAAACCCAAATCCCAAAATAGAACAATAAAGAAATATATTGATTTCATATAATCTCAATCGATAAGAGGAGAAAATGATTAAATTGCTTTAGAATATTAATGAGGAAAAAGTAGTTGATCGGCTAGCCTAACTAATATATCAATCAAATAGCCATGATAAAAGTAGAAGAGTATGATAATTTTTTTTTAATTTCAACGATTCAGAAATATGAATTTGCGTCAAAGTAGTTTATTAAGTTGGTATGCTTTTAATATTCCATCTCCACATCGAAAACAACAATTTGGAAAATGGTGAAAAGCAAATAAATATAGAAAATGAAAAAAAAAAAGGAACTTTTTAATGGGTCGGCCCATTGAATGAAGGGAATAGTGATGAGTGGAGGGTTATGTTATGTAATTGGAAAGTGTTTGGATGATAAATTATAATATATTATGTGTTATTTATTTAAATAATAAAAAATTTATTTTTTAAAATATATAAAAAATAAAAATATTTTTATATTTTTAAAAAATATTAAATTATAATATAATATAAATATAAATTTGAATTTATAATATAATATAAGAATCGCGGAGAGAGAGATATGGGAAACGGGGAATAAGAAAGGAGATGGTTAATGGGTTATTGGTCCCTCTATGATATTTGAGGAACACGTCAATGTAGACTAAAATTAAAACCCGCGTTTGTTCCTCATAGTCTTAGGACACAAAAACTACCCTACACGTGGCCTTCTCTCTTTGTGTGGTTGCTTCACCTACGAATCTATGGTCACAATCAATTGCCCCACGCGCCTTTCTTCTTATGCTCATCCTCCCTTCCTTCCTTCCCCTTCTTTTGGCTTTTTTAGATTGTCCAAAATTTTACTCTTATGCTTTGACTCTTTGTCTTCTTCGTGTGGACACTGTTGCATTTTTCATTTTCGCCTGTAGTAATCATGAATTGCTTCTTTCGCTTAAAAGTAATTGAAGGCAACGTGTACCAGTTGAAGAAAAATCAAACCCATAGTTCAATCGAATCGATTATTTAAGTTTACCAGGTTGATTATATGATGATCATAAACTCAAGGTACTTTTTCTATTAAAAAAAATATATTCGATAGAAAAGGTTTCTCATAAAGAGTTATCAAAGATAGAGAGCAAAAGGTTTGAGCAATGGGAGGATTGTTAGTCACACTCGAACAAACCTCTAGGTGCTTTGAACGCAATCTTCCACTATTTTAACCGAAAGAGCCCTATCAGAAATCATTTTCCCAATTAAAATATGCCCATCCATCTCAACAACAGTAGTATCTAACTTTATCTTAGGCTCTTTCTATATAATTGGTGCGTTTTCTCAATTAGTGCATCCACATTCTCAAACTCCTCCATTTTAAACTTAAGACGACTTAATGCACTCTCATCTAAGCAAACGAGTATTAAAGGAAATCACCCATCTTAACAAAAATAATAAACCCAGCGCAATAAATACACGAGCTGCACTAAGCCTCGTTTACAAAGAAAACTCTTACATTTTTTTTTTCAACTATCCAGTAATCTAGATTCGCGCTGGATAGATATATTCAACTTATAAATTTTGTTAGACAATTTGTACAATATGAAATTAAATATTAGAATGAAAAGTTTTTTTTATTACTTTAATTCAAAGGGCTTGAATTAGATTACTAAATGAGAAATTTGATATTAGATACTAAGGTTGCACAAAAATTAACCAAACTGACTAAACTAAATCGATTCGATTCGATTCAATTTAAATTGAAAAATATGGTTTTATGGATGGTAATAGTTTTAAAATTTGTATAAACCAATTGTTTTTAGTTTGGTTTTTTATTAAGAAAATATAAATCCAATAAAATCGAACTGAACCAATAACATAAGATTTCCTTTAATATATATATATATATATATATATATATATATATACTTTTCTAGTTTTCTGAAATTATAAACTCTTTAATTGTCTCTATTTTAATATTCTAAAAGTTAATTAGTTTACTAAATTTTTATATTTTTTATGATATTCATATTGTTATTTTTTTTATCATAGTTTTAAGTTAATATTATTTGAATATTTATAATTTTTTAATTTTATTCATTTATTTATTTATCAAACTGAATTTAAATAATATTAATTTTGATATTTTAAATAGTATTTAGTTTGATTAAAAATTGATAACCCATAAACACCCTTATTAAATACATAATTTTGAAGTTAATACATTATCCTGTGAACAGTCCAAAATTACCAACTAGGAGGGAGAAAGTCCAATACCTAAAAAGGCCACATCATCTAAAAACCTGCTTGGTGGGCCAGCCATTGGTCGAAGTTTGAATGGCTTTCCGTTTAAGAAGATTTTCTTGCTGACAACAATCTATTTATTATTATTTATTTAAGGGTATTTAACTTCCAATCATGGTCTAACAACCATATCATATTCAATTTTAATACAAACAATTATATAATAAGTGGGGATTACTTTGTTAATTGCATGGATGACCTTATGCAACTGAAAAGGTAGAATATAATATTCATCAATTAATTACAATAA
This sequence comes from Triadica sebifera, assembly GCA_023653625.1. Taxonomy (NCBI): domain Eukaryota; kingdom Viridiplantae; phylum Streptophyta; class Magnoliopsida; order Malpighiales; family Euphorbiaceae; genus Triadica; species Triadica sebifera. The sequence continues at coordinate 31,340,633 of CM042902.1, forward strand.
TTCAATTTAATGAGTGAATTGACAGGAATGCGATCTTGAATACAAATACCAAAACATTCTATATTGTATATTGGCTAGTGATTATGAAAAACACTTGGTCACACGAAAATAAAAAAATAATATATCAACTTCGATCTAATTTTTTTAGGAAGAATTCAATTTGCATTTATTAAAAAAATGACTTAATACAAATGATAAAGACTCCTTATGACTACTACTAATGTCATAAAAATAAGCAACATATATGCTAGTCAACACGGTATCTTCTGAGTACTCAACGGTCTACCTTTTAATTACTCACTTTGGTGCATCAATAGTATCATCTGGAGACCAGATGATTTTAAACTATGAATCTTTGAAAAAAGAAACTATAATAGATATATATAAAAATTATCTTAAGATTGAAGAAAGGGAAAGATTCAAAAAGACATGGTTGAAGAAAACATTAAAATTTATTTCTAAAATAAGTTCTACTAAATACAAACTAAAGAGTCTCCTTATATAGAATGTTCTTTAAACAAATTAAAATTATTAAAGTAAAGATCACCTAAATCCTCTTCCCTTCTTAACACCCATATTATCCTTAAAGCTTTACTTCCTCTCCCTTCTTTACACACACATGATCCTCTAAAGCTTCAACTCCTCCTCCCCTTTTTCACAACATAAACAAACTTTAATCGTTCTATTGACTCTTTAACTTATTTCCCTCTTTTTCTTTAACACAATTCTCAATTTTGTAGCAATGTATTTTCAACTAATTTCAAGATAAATTCAGATTATATTAGAATGTGCAAAGACCAACTTATTTTTTGAGAATTGGTTTTTTGTTATTTTGGGTACTTTGTTTTGTTTCTTTTTTGTTCTTCCTTCTGTTGATAACTCCATTAACCTTAAATAAACACTTGCAATTTTATATTTTACCTCCATTGTTTTCTTTTTTGTTCATGTCTACATAAACCCTAATTTATTACTTGCAATTTGAACTTTAGACAATTATTTGTAGTTATTTGTCTTATTGAAAAAATATTTAATTAATTTATGTAAAATAAATTTAAAATTTAGGAAAATTATTATTGTTATTGTTTGATAATTTGTTTTAGAAAGAGTAAGAGCAAGTAATGTTATTTAATCTAACATTATATAATTGTGGATAATCAATCTACAATATAGTAGGGTTATAATATAATTATCATACATTTATTTTTAAAAAATACTTTTGGATAAATTCGTGATCAAAAGAAAATTCATTCGAGCAACCAATTGATCAAGGAAATAAAAAGGGTGAAAGTAATTATAAAAAAAAAAGCTAGTATTGAAGTCGACTTAGAAAATCTTCCTGTAGATCCTAGGTTGAGAACTAAAATTTCAGAGTATAATCCTAATGATTAAGATAAAGTAAGAAACGTATACTTGCACAAAAGACCTTATCAACCACAAAATCATAATTTTAAACAACCAAATATTGAGAATTATCTTCATTGTTTTAATCTTAAGTGGTAAAAGGAATATGCTAATTGGTTAGAGTATAGTATACAAAAAGTGACTATTTTTTTGCTTATGTTGTTATATTTTTAGACCAGATAATGGAAAACAAAGAGGTGGTGATTCATTTGTTACTGATCATTTTTATGCTTCAAATAAAAAGGAGAGGTTAGATATTCATGTAAGAGGTCCTAATAGAGCTTATAATGTAGCTTGGAAAAAATGTGAAGCACTAATGAAACAAGATCAAAATATAGAAGTTGTCTTTCATTGACATACAGATCAAATGAAAAAGGAGTACAAAAGTTGATTAACTTACTCAATTGATTGCCTTCGATTTTTTTATGGTAAGGATCTCCCTTTTGTGGTTATGAAGAATTTTATGGTTCAAAGAAAGAAAGTAATTTTAGTGAACTTTTAGAATTTTTAGTTATGCATAATGAGATGATTAGCAATGTTGTTCATGAAAATGCTCTAAATAATCTCAAGTTAACATCTCTAACTATTAAAAATGAGATTATAAATGCTTGTGCTATCAAAACTATAAATGTTATCATTAATGATTTGGGTGATGAATTATTTGTTATTTTAGTTGATAAATTTCGTGATTTGTCAATTAAAGAGCAAATAAAATTTGTTTTGCATTATATTAATCTTAAGGGTGATGTAGTTGAGATATTTCTTCACATTGTGCATGTTTCTAATACAAGTGCTTCATCTCTTAAAACATCATTTGAGTCATTATTTGCTAAGTATGGCTTAAGTGTGTCACGATTGCCTGAACAATGTTATGATGTGGCTAGTAACATGAGAAAGGAATTCAACAAATTGACGAGTTTGATAAAAAAAATGAATATGCATATTATGCTCATTGTTTTACTCAGCAACTCATATTAACACTTATTATAGTTGCCAAAAACAACATTAATTTTGCATCTCTTTTCAATTTGGTGGCTAATTTATTAAATGTTGTTGGATCATCATGTAAACTTTTAGATATTTAGCAAAAAGGTCAAACTGCTAAAATTTCAAAAGCATTGAGAAAATGGTGAATTGGTAAGTGAAAGGGGATTAAATCAAGAAACTAGTCTAAAGCGAGTAGATGACACATGTCAGGGTTCTTATTATGGTACGTAGTTGAATTTGATAATTATGTTTGCATCTATAGTAGAGGTACTTGATTATATTGTTGAAGATGGATCTAACTCAAAACAAAAGGCTAAAGTATGTGCTTTATTAGAAGTAATACAATCTTTTGATTTTGAAAACTTACATTTGATGAAAAGGATTTTAGGAATCACTAATGAGTTATCACAAGCTTTACAAAGAAAAAAATAAGATATTGCTAATGTTATGCAATTAGTTAGAATATCAAAACAAAGATTGAAAAATATGAGGGATGATGATTTGGAGACTTTGTTATGTGAAGTTCGTCTCTTTTATGAAAAGCATAGTATTTTTATTCTTAACATGGATGATATGTTTCATATGAAAGGACGATCACAGTGCAAAATTTAACAAGTAATAAATTTGCATCATTATCGAGCATAACTATTTTATGTTATCATTGATTTATAGCTTCAAGTGCTGACGAGTTATTTTATAGAGATGAATATTGAGTTGCCTTTATATGTGGCTTGCTTAAGTCCAAATGACTCATTCTCCTCTTTTAACAAAGAAATATTGATTTGTCTTGCTCAATTTTATTCTCATGATTTTTCACTAGTATAACATCATTCACTGGAAAATTAGTTTGACATAATATTATTGATATGTGTTCTAATGATGAGTTCTTAATGATTGAAGGAAGAGGTTCTTTTGCTCAAAAGTTAGTAAAGACAAAAAAGCACATGGGGCATCCTTTGATTTATTTTCTTGTAATGTTATCCTTAATATTACCAGACGCAACAATAAGTGTTGAAAGAACATTTTCTATCATGAATAAAGTAAAAATTCATCTGCAAAATCAAATGGAAGATCAATATTAAATGATTGTTTGGTTATGTATATTGAAAATGATGTATTTGTAGAATTATTATGGAGTAACATCAGTAATAGCTCTCAGCAATGAGGGGTTACACATGTCATACCATCATAACAATGTTCTTATATTTATTGTAACAGTTAGGCAGTTTTAGTTAATCCTAGAGTCATTTGTTCTTGTTTGCACTATATAAGCTCACTTAAGCTAAGCAGTAAGTAAGTTTTGATATTGAAAACTTTTATTCTTCCAAATGAATTATATGAAGGTTACTTCCTTCAGAGAACCTTTTTGATTAATTATTGGTTAGAATAGTTTTGATTAATCTCAATATGTTACAACTTATTCATGGTATCAGAGTGTGTTGCATTATAAGTTTATTCCTTCGTTTAACACTTGTTTTGATTCTAATTTGATAACTTTTGAGAATCTTGATTGTTAAACATAGAGAATGAACAAAGAAATAAAAATAACCTGGATAGATCATCAAATTTCGATGATCCGTTCAATTGGCAAGGATCAGATAACCCTAGAATGGTGCTAGTAATTGTGCCTCTGACATAAACAAATTTCCTTTTGTAGAGTAGATCGATATGAGTTACATTGGGAACAAAGAATAAACTAGGTTTTATTACTGGTAAAGTGATTGAACCAGATGAGAAAAATTCAAAGTTTGAAAAGTGGAAGATGATTGGTTTTATGATAAGATCTTGGTTATTGAATTCAATGACCAAGAAAATAGCAAAAAGTTTTGTGTATTCCTCAAGTGCACGACAACTGTGGCAAGAATTGTTAGAACAATATGGAGAGAGTAATGGACCTCATATTTACCAGATCCAAAGGGAGACTGCATTGATGTCAAAAGGAAATAACATAGTCACAATGTACTATAATAGGATGAAGAAACTCTAGGATGAGCTGAATGTACTCTAACCAGTATTTCAATGCACTTATGGTGCCATAAGATAATGCAATTGTGATGTGACAAGGAATGTCATGAAGATAACTATACAAAATAGTCTGATGCAATTTTTTATAGGGTTAAATGAATCTTATGATAATATTCAAACTCATATTGCAGTTCTTGATCCTTTTCCAAGCTTGAGTAAGGTTTTCCCGATGATATTGAGGGTGGAAAAATATAGAGTTGTTCACATGAATTTTATAGAAAGGACAAAAGGAAATGTTATGTTAGCAAAGGGTTTAGTCAGTCAACAAAACTAGTTTAACAAGACTAGTATAAAGAAAAAAGAGAAGGAAAGCAAAAGGACAGGTATTGCACTCATTGTAAAAAGAATGGGCATACAAAGAAGAGTTGTTTCAAACCATATGGATACCCAAAATGATACATATAGTTGAAGCAGAAAAAAAAAGTGTCAATATGCAAGCTAATATGGTAGATACTCCACTTAAGACTTAATGATTGAGATTGGTAAAGAAAGAATGTCAAAATTTTCAAACTTGTTCAAGCAAGAGATTGCTAAATACATGAAAGAGAACCAGTAACAAATGAGTGAGCTTGTGAATTTTGTACATACACATGAATATGTAGGTAATGCTGATTCTCAAGATAAAACTACTTGTATGAATAGTTTTGGCAATTGGATTATGGATATTGGAGCCACAAACCATATATGTGCATATAAGCATTTGTTCACCAACTTAAAACCCATCAAGCAAAATGTTATACTACACCTACCTAATAAAAGTGCTAAACATGTAACTTAAATTGAAATAGTAGTGTTGCATCATACACTTACCTTATCAATGTGTTATATATACCATCATTTAACCACAACTTACTATTAGTAAGTAAGCTTACACAAAGCAACTTTATAAGACTTGTTTTTCACCAAGATTGTTGTCTTTTGCAATACCAGAAAACTGATGCACTTCTAACAGTTGGAAAAGTTGAGGGAAACTTGTACTTCTTAAACCCATATTTTTTTAAACTTGTTGCTAGTAAAACTAGACTTGACAGAATATGTCATAATCTTATTCATTGTGTAAATACAGTTTCTGACATAAGTGTTGTGATGTGACACCAGAGATTGGGAAGTCCTTCAAATAACATCTTGAAACATTTGAATTTCATTCCTACTGTAATGATGATTTGAATAAAGATTGTACAATTTGTCCTTTAGCTAAATAAACTAGACTTGTTTTCCCTACTAGTCATATTACTTCACAACATATATTTGATCTTGTGCACATTCATGTATGGGGACCTTACCAATAAGCCACAAAATTTGGAGCATATTATTTTATGATCTTGGTGGATGACCACAACAAGGAAACTTGGACCTATTTGATGCATACAAAAACTCAAGCACCTCAATTACTAAATTCTTACTTGAAATGGTGCAAAACCAATTCCATATTAATGTCAAGGTAATAAGGATAAACAATGGCCGTGAATTCCTTAACCAGACTTGTCAAGCTATTCTTGCAGATAATAGCATTATGCACCAAAGAACCTGTCCTTACACTTCCTAATAGAATGATGTAGTGGAAAGAAAACACACACTTGCTTCAAATCACAAAAGCCTTACTTTTTCAATCTGGCTTAAATCTTTTTAGGCTGAAGCCTTATTACATATAGCCTATTTGATAAATAGATTGCTAGCATCTATTTTGTCCTAGAGAAAACCATATCAAGTACTGTATCATAAAAAACCAAATTACACTACCCTTAGAACTTTTAGTTGTCTTATTTATGCCACAAAAACCATGTCTCATAAAGATAAACTAATTCCAAGAGCCTATATATGCATGTTTATTGGTCATTCATTACGATAGAAAGCATAAAAATTGTATGATTTAAATATTCGTAAGTTTTTGGTTTCTAGAGATGTTATTTTACATGAGAATCATTTTCATTTTCAATCAACAGTAAAAAAGGGTGAATTTGTTCCTCTACCTCTGATTCCTATCACAAACACAAATATTACTGATCTTATATCAAATACAACTCATTTATCAAATTTAGTTTCTACAATTAAATTAACTGCACTAGAGTCAATTCTCATACCACAAGAGACAATAAGAACATCAATACTACCAATCAGACATATTATTAGAACCCATAAAAGACTTGTTTGGCTTTTAGATTTTGTATGAACCTCCAACAACCAAACTCTAGCTACAATCAATCACATTAAACATACAACCTTACCACTTTCTTCAAGCTATACACCATTTTTTTACCCTTACATTATACATTCATGTTTCACACATGCATATATGTCTTTTGTGGCTAATATATCTACAATCCAGGAGCCAACATCTTACTTATAGGACAAAAATCAACCAGGATGGGTGCAAGCCATGGAAACTAAATTAACAGCTCTAGAGAACAAATCATACTTGGTAGTTAACATGTCTGCCTTAAGGGAAGAAAGCAATAGGATCCAAATGGATCTACAAGGTGAAACTCAAATATGATGGGACTGTTGACATATTAAAGGCAAGATTAGTAGCCAAAGGCTACAAATAGGTTAAGAGAGTTGATTACACAAAAAGATTCTCTCTAGTGGCCAAGTTAGTCACTATTAGAATTTTCATTACTATTGTAACAACTAGAGATTGGCCTCTCCATTATTTAGACATCAACAATTCATTCTTACATGGTTATATTGATGAAGAGGTTTATATGGAACCATTAGAGGGGCATCATAAGGCTAAGAAAGGACAAGTATGCAAGTTGAAGAGGTCTCTTTATGGCCTCAAACAAGCTTCAAGACAATGGAACTTGGAGCTCACACAAGAATTACTAGAATTTGGCTTCAAACATTCATCTCATGATCATTGTTTGTTCATTTTTTACAGGAAAATATGTCTTTATGGCATTATTAGTCCATGTAGATGATGTGTTCTTAATAGGAAATAGAGAAGAATCTATTTCACATGTGAAATCTTACTTGCATCATCAGTGTTGCCCAGATATTGAACCAAGAAGGGGGGGTTGAATTGGATATTAAAAATTTTTAACTTTTAAGTGCGGAAAGAAAAGTTAAGTAGAGTAGGGCTATGAAGATATCACACAAGAAATTTTATAGAGGTTCGGATGTTAAATATATTATTGCTATTTTATTTGTTAGCATCAAAATGATGAAAATATCCCTCAAGGTTCAATAATCAGTTCACTATTAAGGATATCAAGCAAGCCAAGTATTTCTTAGGCCTTGAGATTACAAGATCCGATACAGGTGTATATGTCAATTAGAGAAAATATTCACTTGATTTTATGAAAGATTAATAGGTGCAAAGCTAGCTGTTACTCCATTCCTAAAAGGTGAAAAACTTTTAGCATAAGAGGGAGAGTTATGCCTAATCTTCAGTCCTACATAAAGTTGTTTGGTCGATTGCTTCATTTGGGATTCACTAGACCAGACCTTACTTTTATAGTCCAATAGTTGAGTCAATTTGGACAAGAACCAAGGTAGTCTCATTGGAAGAGTGCTCTTCATGTCTTCAAATATCTCAAGGATTGTCCATCTTTGGAATTGTTTTTTCTAGCCAATAATAATTTCAATTTTTAAGTCTATTATGATGCAAATTGGGCTTCTTGCTCCATCACCAAGAAATCTTTAACAAGATATTGCATATTCCTAGCCTCAACATTTGTGTCTTGGAAGAAAAAGAAGCCATCAACTTTCTTGAAGTCTTCAGCAGAGGTTGAGTATCACAGTATGGTAGTAACAGTATGTGAGTTGCATTGGTTATCTTACATTTTTCACAATTTTGGAGTTTCCACTTCATTACCTATCAAGCTTCATTGTGATAACAAGGCAACTATGCACATAGCAGCAAATCCAGTGTTTCATGAGTGCACAAAATACTTGGATATAGACTTTCATATAGTGAAAAAACAACTGAAGCAAGGGTTTCTCACTGCAAGTTACATTCCTTCTTCAGAACAACCTGTTGATGCCTTCATAAAAGCCCTTTCAGCTCTTCAATTTGTTTATTTAATGTCCAAGTTGGACTTTGTTGATTGTTACTAGGCCTCAATTTGAGAAGGGATATAGAATTATTATAGAGTAATAGCAGCAACATCTCTCAACAGTGAAGGGTTACACATGTCATACCATTATAACAATGTTCTTATATTTCTTGTAACAATTAGGTAGTTTTAGCTAATCTTAGAGGTAGTTATTCTTGTCTACACTAGATAAGCTCACTTGAGCTAGGTAGTAAGTAAGTTTTGATATTGAAAATTTTTATTCTTCTAAATGAATCAGATGAAGGTTACTTACTTTAGAGAACCATTTTGATCCATTCTTGATTGGAATAGGTTTGATTAATCTCAATACGTTACAATTTGTTCAGTATTTGATAGTATTGATAATAAAGTAATTATTCAATACTTTCAAAATATGAAATCTTGTAGAGGATAATTGTAAAATTCTAAATAATTATATATATATATATATATATATATATATATATATTATGATCAATTTTAAATATTTTTTTATTATTTCAATGTGAGTAAATTTTTATTTGATTATAGGATATTTGATGCCTTGAACAAAACTCCTGATTATGCTTTTGGGTGTTATATCCAAAAGAATAAAAATATATAAAGAAAGTAAAAGAAATTAAAGATTAACGACTAAAAAGATTAAACGTAAAAAAAGGAGCAACTAAAACTATTAAAACCTCCTTCTGATAAAGGTCTTAAACCACTATATTCCTAAATATGTAATAAAATGACTCTTTTATTTAAAATGAATATTGATTGTGGTAGGATGATCTTTGATGAATTGCCTTATTAGGGTTCAACTTTCTAACCAACCTAAGATTTGGTCTTAGTTTCTCCTAAATTAGAAAGATGAAGGGTAGTCTTTTTTTTGATGTGAAACTCTCATCATGGTTTGCTAACATAAAACCTACTTATTAAACATAGGGTCCTACTATGGTTTAACCTAAGCCTAATATCTTAATGTTTCATGCAAACATCAAAATATCATTCTCACAAATAATGAAGACTATATATTAACTTCTCCTATCAGACGGTCATCAAGATATAACCTACTAAACATTTATATAAAAGCAATACATATTTTGGTGTAACGTTTCCCTTTACAAAAGTTCACGACTCATTATCAAGCTTGAATGAGCAATAAGAACAGTAATATAAACAATAGAGTACATAATGAACAAGGAAAAAGTAGAATAGAAAGTTGAAAAGCAAACTAAAAAAAGCTTTTGTCTCCAAGGCTCCTCTTCGAATGATCTCCTACGCCTAGGATATAAGTTCCTTCTTCAAAAATTCCTCCTTGAAGCTCCCAAGTGAAGGTTTTAATGATGTAGAGCTACCAAAAACAAAGTATGGTGATGATAATGGTGAATATCTTTAGGAGAATAAAAGTTATGGTAGGATTCTCTTGCATCTTTGAATAGGAGGAAAATACAGAAAAAAAAGGAATAGTAGTCTTCGAAAGAAAATTGTTCGAAATAGATAGATGAGTGATTAAGAAGAGGAAAACGAATGAAAGAGAAAGGGTATGTCCGCATATTAATTAAGAAGGCATTTATAACATAAAGGCAAAAAAAAAAGTCATATATTACAGAATATACATATATAAGAAAAAAAAATATGTTTGTATCGATCAATTCACAATTTACAAGTTGGAATATAGAAACAATCTAAAACTTTTTATGTGATCAATGCTCTTTTATGTTAAAAAAGAAAACAAATATGCAAAATCAAATAATTAATGAAAAAAAAAATTAATTAAAGTTCAAGCTATTTGTTTTGATAAGGTAATCATTTCATTTTTTAAACAATTGTGTGTGATATATTTCCAACGTATAAAATAGACTCCTGAATCAAAAAAAATTTATAATAATAAAAAGAAAATTACAAAGTTCTATAATAGTCTTGGACAATTATTAACTATTGACTAGTCCATTGAAATCGGTTAGTTTAATAGATTCGATTTTTAAAATTCTACTAGTACCCATTTATATTAAAAACAATTAACATTATAGCTAAACTTGCTAAAAATTCAAGTAAAAAAAAAAATCAAACATTTCAAATCAATAACATTTAATCTTAATATCCATAAATAAATTATAATATGAAGAATTCACCTATCTCATTGTAGAAACAAAAAATTAATAACAACAAAAATTCAAAAATTGTCTAATCCAATAATACAGCCATAGAAATTTAAATTTAACAAAAATTGCATAACTATATATGAACCAGCTCTATGAATTAGTCAGTGCATTGAAGGTTTTACATCAATCAATCCATATAGATTGATCTTAGAAAATTCCTAACGGTTAACCAATCCATGATTTTTCTTTTTTTTGCACCGATTTTTCGATTTTTCAGATTTTTTTTTTACTCAGCTTTACATTTTTACCGACCTAAAAAAGCTGAGGGGACATCTTTACCTTTAGGCTTTAGCAAGAGGAGACATCATCATTGCTTCAGTTATCACCACCAATAATTATTAAAAAGATGAATGCTGATTATTCTTCATAATTTTATAAAAGTGCCTGCCAAATATCTTTACTGTCATAACAATTATCTATTCGAGATATTTTCCATATTTATGAAACAAATCTTTCTTTCAAATCGATTGCATCATTAGTAGGCCTAGAGTTTTAAATATCCGTCCATACATAACAGTTTTTAAGAATTTTTTTTGAATCTTTATAAATTATTGATCTAATAATTTATTAATATTATGTAATAATTTTCATAATATAAATAGTGTATAATATATATTAATGAATCAAAATATTTTTTTTGTATTGTTTATCATATTGGGTGGATTTTTATTTTTATTTTTTTTGTTAATGCACTTATTTTTGACATTCTTTTTAATATTAATTGACAAATATTTTTTTTTCAATCACAAATGGACTGCATAAAAATATCAAAACTTTCTTATTTTTTATGATAAAATATCTATTTTCTTATTAAACAAATCATAAATTATTCTATTTGGTTATAAAAAAATAAAAAAATTATTTTACAATAAAGTTGTTTAATTTAATGGTGTTTATTATATTTATACTATAATATTTATTTACATGTTTTTAACTTAATATCTTATATATTAAACTTTATTGTTTATTTTTTGCTATTTTGATGATTTTGCTAATTATTTTTTAAAATTCATAAACTAACCAATCCGATTCAGATTGATACCGTTGCACTGATTCTGATATTGATACGCTGCTTAATACTATTATTTAAAACTATGAGTAGACCTAGTGTTGAGACTTGTTGACAAATCAATCCTGGCTAAACAAGTTACACTAAGAATAGGCCTATTTGACCCCAGTCTGATACCATTGAGGCAATTTTCATTTGTACTTATTTTTTCAACACCAATGGATCCCAAAAACCTGTGCTCCCTCACCTCCAAGTGATGCGTCCCACATCGGTTGCGGAGGAACTCCTGGACTGATTTATAAGGCTGAGTTCAAACCTTCCCCTTTGAGCGCGCTTTTGGGGGTGAAGTTAGGAGTCCACATTCTTATCATTTGGTATCAGAGCCAGCCCTGTACACCGGTGTCCCTTCGGGTTACGACAGATCGCCGACCGAGGCAGTCGGGGTCTTAAGGGGGTGGGGATGATGCGTCCCACATCGGTTGCGGAGGAACTCCTGGACTGGTTTATAAGGCTGGGTTCAAACCTTCCCCTTAGAGCGCGCTTTTGGGGCAAAGTTAGGAGCCCACATTCTTATCACAATTGATACACAATTATTAAGAGTTCGTTTGGTATTAAATGTGAAAAAAATAATTTTTGGAGATTTTTTTATTTTTATTTTTTTTGAATTTTGAAAATTGCTTTTAAAGAGAAGCAGGTAAATAGATATTTTTTCCAAAAGCAAGTTTAAAATAAAAATTTATAAAAAATTAAAAAATCAGTCAATTAAATAAAATAAATTCTAAATCTACTTTTTGAACATCTAACAGCAATCACGAACAACCTCTAATTGAAAATAGAAATATAACATTGTATCGTTTATTATGAATGATACAGACAATATAAATTGATACATACGTTACCCAATGGTACAAAAAAATTAATTTTTTAATTATTATTAATTTAAATTATGGATGTAAAATTTTCTCTTGAATTTTTGTAACTTATTGATGTAATAGTTTTGATAATATAAATAGTGTATAATATATATTAATGACTAAAATATTTTTTTTGTATTGTTCATCATATTTGGATAATTTTTTTTATTATTTTGTTTATGCTTGTTCTTTTGACATATATTTTTTTTAACATTAACAATGTGGATTGTGTAACAATTTTTTTTTTAATTACAAATGAATTACATACAAATTTTGAAACTTTTTCTTATTTTTCATGATAAAATAACTATTTGCTCATAAAAATATCAAAAAATTATTCTATTTGCTTATAAAAAAAGTTAAAAAAATATTTTATAATAAAGTTGCTTAGCCTAATAGTGTTTATTATGCTATTATTATAAAAAATATTATGTAATTTATATTTTTTAAGTAAAAATAATATTTATTCAAGTATTTATTAACTTAATATATTATATATTAAAATTTGTTGTTTTTTAGAGAAACCTTGTCAAACATTTTAAGCTAAGACATTATCAGTTTGCCAATTCAAAACTGACTCGCTCACTTGAATTTCTTTAGATCATCCATGAGCATCTGAATCAAGAGATTTTATATATAGAGTCTTTTTGACTTGTTTGTGAGGATGTATAGTGTCCTGAAAGAATAACAAATAATGTTATGAAGCTTGAAATATACAAACAGCATGGCTTGGTGATGCGTCCCACATCGGTTGCGGAGGAACTCCTGGACTGGTTTATAAGGCTGGGTTCAAACCTTCCCCTTTAAGCGCGCTTTTGGGGCGAAGTTAGGAGCCCACATTCTTATCATTTGGTATCAGAGCCAGCCCGTGCCCCGGTGTCCCTTAGTGTTGCGACCGATCGCCGACTGAGGCAGTCGAGGTGTTAAGGGGGTAGGGATGATGCGTCTCACATCGGTTGCGGGGGAACTCCTGGACTGGTTTATAAGGGAGAGTTCAAACCTTCCCCTAAGAGCGCGCTTTTGGGACGAAGTTAGGAGCCCGTGACAGATCGCCGACCGAGGCAGTCACCTTATCGTTTGGTATCAGAGCCAGCCCGTGTTCCCGGTGTCCCTTAGTGTTGCGACCGATCGCCGACTGAGGCAGTCGAGGTGTTAAGGGGGTGGGGATGATGCGTCCCACATCGGTTGCGGTAAGATTAATTTTAGTGGGTTGTTTTATTTTAATTATTGGAATGTAATTTCATTTAAAGACACATGATCAGCCTTATTTGAACTTGTCTTAAGTGTGTAGGCCTTATAAAATTAAGCCCATTCGTTTGTCCTTAAGTCATTAGGGTCAGAGTGGTCTTTTCTTCATGTTTGCAGCTAGGGTTTGGTTTGTAGAGGTATAAATACCTCCTTATGCGTGTAAGACAATCAGATTGGTGATTTTAAGATCAAAATTTCAGTGTTCTTGAGTGTTCTTCAAGTGGGAGGTGTGATCTCCATTGATATACCAAGGATTGTTTTCACTTATCAGGTTGGTAATTAATTTGTGGTGTGAATCCAATTCTCTCTTCATACTCTTTGTTACCAACTCCTTGCTGTTTTGGGGGTGAAGAGTCTAATCTTGCAATTGTTTAAAACTTAAGATTTGTATCAAATTGATTTGGAGGTTGTCTAGACTTAGATTCTAGGTGGTTGCTGCATCATTAAATGATAAGAATGTGGACTCCTAACTTCGTCCCAAAAGCGCGCTCAAAGGGGAAGGTTTGAACCCAGCCTTATAAACCAGTCCAGGAGTTCCTCCGCAACCGATGTGGGACGCATCATCCCCACCCCTTTAAGACCCCGACTGCCTCGGTCGGCGATCTGTCGTAACCCGAAGGGACACCGGTGTACAGGGCTGGCTCTGATACCAAATGATAAGAATGTGGGCTCCTAACTTCGCCCCAAAAGCGCGCTCTAAGGGGAAGGTTTGAACCCAGCCTTATAAACCAGTCCAGGAGTTCCTCCGCAACCGATGTGGGACGCATCATCAATGATAAGAATATGGGCTCCTAACTTCGCCCCAAAAGCGCGCTCTAAGGGGAAGGTTTGAACCCAGCCTTATAAACCAGTCCAGGAGTTCCTCCGCAACCGATGTGGGACGCATCATCCCCACCCCCTTAAGACCCCGACTGCCTCGGTCGGCGATCTGTCGTAACCCGAAGGGACACCGGTGTACAGGGCTGGCTCTGATACCAAATGATAAGAATGTGGACTCCTAACTTCGCCCCAAAAGCGCGCTCTAAGGGGAAGGTTTGAACCCAGCCTTATAAACCAGTCCAGGAGTTCCTCCGCAACCGATGTGGGACGCATCATCCCCACCCCCTTAAGACCCCGACTGCCTCGGTCGGCGATCTGTCGTAACCCGAAGGGACACCGGTGTACAGGGCTGGCTCTGATACCAAATGATAAGAATGTGGGCTCCTAACTTCGCCCCAAAAGCGCGCTCTTAGGGGAAGGTTTGAACCCTCCCTTATAAACCAGTCCAGGAGTTCCCCCGCAACCGATGTGGGACGCATCATCCCCACCCCCTTAACACCTCGACTGCCTCAGTCGGCGATCGGTCGCAACACTAAGGGACACCGGGGCACGGGCTGGCTCTGATACCAAACGATAAGGTGACTGCCTCGGTCGGCGATCTGTCACGGGCTCCTAACTTCGCCCCAAAAGCGCTCTCTAAGGGGAAGGTTTGAACCCAGCCTTATAAACCAGTCCAGGAGTTCCTCCGCAACCGATGTGGGACGCATCAAATTGGAACACTAAAAAACTATTACATAACGTATAGGCCTGTTATTTAAAACCCTGCTCCATCGCTCAATATTAAATTCATTCCTAGGTTTTCATGGTTCATAATTTAATTTTGGAGGTCTTCAAAGAGGTCCAAGGAGTTGAGGATTACATAAAGGTATTTTTAGAATCTCTAGGTTTCTTGAATATCTCAGTGTTTGGACAAAAATAAAATATGAGAAGAAAAAAATAGCAATATAAAATAGAAAAAATTTCCACTTTATTCTTGAGAAATAAAGAAAAATAAAGAAAAAAATAAAATAATTTTTATTTTTCATTTCTCATTGTCTCTCCAAAATGAGAAAAAATATAGATGATTGGCAGAAAAATATCGCAATTGCTAATAAAATTACTATTTTATCTTTTTTTTTTTTAATTCTTGGTCATTTAAAATGAAGCAAAATAGTAAATATATAATATTAAAATTTTTTTTCTTTCACAAAAAATTATCCAAATAAGGGAAAGTAATCTTTATTTCTTTGTTCTCCTTTGTTATTTTACTTTAATTCAAACATGAAAAAAAAATAAGGAGAGAAAATAAAATTTATTTTTCCTCCTATAAAAAAGTTTCCAAACATAGTGTAAGAATCAGTTCTTAAAGTGTATATTTTCTATTAAATTTTAATATTTTGGGTTAATTCTTTTATTTGTTTTCAGAAAGCTCTTCTAAAAGTCTGGTGACTTATATAGGTTATCATCGTTCATCGAAATTTCTTATAGGAAAGATTTAAAATTTAGTTTTTATAATTTGTTAATAGGATGGTGAGAATGACTGCCCATATGATTGTGGAAGATACCCTATACATATGATTGTATTCAACTCAAGAACAAATGCTATCTACCTCTAACTACCATAAATGCTCACTATAAATATTTCTTCATCCTCTTTCTATTGTCATTTTTGGATTTTTTTTTTTTTTGCTTTTTTTAGGTGTTAATTTTTTAATTTTTTTTTAAGAAAGCATGAATTTTTCTATTTCAATTTTACCCTTGCTTTCTATTATATTAACTACAGTTACAATTTTCTTATTATTTTTCTATATCTTAATTAATAAAAAAAATAACTTAGCGAAAAACATTTGATCTGTAGCTGAATTAACCTTATGCACCGAAATACTATACAGTATACAGAAGTAAGACCTTCAGCCAACCAAAAAAGAAAAAGTTAAAAAGGAAAATATAATACAAATGTGTCATTATTTGAATGGAATGGCAATATTTTCAATTTTTTAGATGTTTATTTTTTTTTCAGATAAAATGTTTTGGATGTTTATTTGGTAGTTAGATAAGGTTCTAGTTGTTCTTTATTAGTTACAGAAAAAATCAGATAAGATTAATTAGTTTTTTATTTTCAAAAAAAGAAAAGTTAGATAACATAAAAAGGAATTCTTTCTATATTTATCTATTATTAATATTAATATTAATATTTTTATTATTATTAATTATTATTATTTTGAACGATGGAAAGATGTTGTTTATTGGTTATGGAAAAGTTTATCCCAAAAAAGAATTAAAAAGAAAAAAATAAATTGAGGATTGGTTGTGGGACCAATCAACCGACTATACCAGAAAAAACTGCCAACTGCAAATCCAATGAACCACCAAGTTTAATTGTCTCTAATCTATAAATTAGTGCTAATCAATCAACTAATGCTGGTTCTTTTGCCTACAAACTGAGGCTGCATTTCTTCCTTTTCACAATAAAGGTTGGATAACTTCAATTTTTTTCTTTACTTTTTGAAAATTATAACTTTATGACTTTTATTTTGTATTTTTAACATTTGTTTTTATCTTTCTATATAAACTCTTATTACTAAATTCATTTACTCTAATTTTTCTATTTGCTATTCTCTTATGCTTCCTCTATTAGAGCCGATGAGTAGGATATCCACAAAAATCATCATACTAATTTTCAAATTTGTTTAAATTTGAATTACTCATACTTATTTCAAATTTGTTTATAATTATTCTTCTACTATTCATATCCATACTCATCCCAAATTAATACCGCCTATTTATTACCTATATCCATATAATTACCCATTTAATCAAGTAAATATAAATATAAAGTTGAAATATCAATTTCTTTTGAGCATGAGTTTAAATATCAAATTTAATGTAATACAAATTGTGAATCATGATCTTTTAAATTTTAGACAAATATTTAAGTAGAGTTATATAACTAAAGTTTAAACGGGAATATCACATAATTAAAAATAAATATAATACAACCAAAAGAGATTATATAGTTATATAATTGGAATTCGGGTATCCTAAAGACTAAATCTTTACCTTAGGTCCCCAATTCATTATGGATTGAAAAATTATTGTCCATACTCATCCCAAACCTATCCATCACTACCCAAACCCTATACAAAGCCGGCTTAAGGCATAGGCCACTAAGGCTATAATTGGGAGCTTAAATTTTTTTTTTCTATTAATTATATAAATATTTTAGCCCATGTTTTGGCCATCAAATTTGTTATTAATTACATAAAAGAAATAAATCTATTATTTTATTAAATTTTAAACATGTAATATTTTTGTGATCAATTAGTTTAAATAACTATATTGAAAATTGATTTAATTTTGAGAGTAAATTTAGCTTTTATTAGTTTAAAGGTTAACTGATAGATTAACTTAAACACCACTAGTTTTTGGCTTTATGTAATAAACTAAGCCCTAAATACTTTTTTTATATCATTGTTTGTTGGTTTCTATCTTTTTTTTCCCCTCTTTGAACAATTTCCATCTTTCTGAACTTTTATAGAGAAAATAGAGAACTTTTTTATTTTTACTTTCATACTTTTTTCTTTTAATTTTGTGTAACTCATCTACTTAATGTTAGTTTCTTTTTTTTTTCTAAAAGAATTATTTTCTAAACTTGAATATAAAATTTTAATTAGTGACTTTGCATCTTAAAAAAACATAAAAGTAAAATTTGACTAACTTTAAAAATTTATTCGTAATATTAAAGGGCCCCTAATTTAATTCTTATATTGGGTCACACAAATTCTTGAGCTCCCTTGATCCTATATAAATGAGACAACACAAATCGGGTATTCTAAAATACTCGATTCATTGTCATTTCTACTATGTATTTTATAGTCCTTTTTATATTTAGTGATATTAAAAAATATAAAAAAATTATTAACCAACTTGAAACCATGTTCAAACTTAAAAATTATTGACTTCTAATAAAATAGAAGTTTCATTGACAATAATCTTAGAAAAATTAAAAAAACAAGTTGATGAAGTCAAAGATATCGAAATAATCTCATATCGAAAGTTTAAAGTATAAAAGAATGATTTTATAATTTGGTGGAATTAATTTCAAATTAACTTAATATATTTTGAAGCATTGATAAATTAAAAATTGTCAAATCCGACATTTAAAACCACAAAATTCTAATATGATATTATCCATGAGATGACTAAAATGATTGTGAACTTTCTAGGTAAAAATCTAAGGTCGATGAGGTAGAATGGCAAGGAAAGACCAATTGCACTTAAAGTCAGTGAGGTAGAAATATCATTTGCGCTTGAGAGAAAATATTAGAGCAATCTCAGTTTGGAAGTTTAAATGATAGAAAAAGAGTTTATAATAATTGATGAAACTAACTTCAATTTAGTTTAAATTATTTTTAAATCAATGGTAAACTCACAATTTTTCAAATCCGATATCTAAGCTCGTACAATTCTAATAAAGAAAAGAAAAAATATTAATAATTTTTAATGGGATATAATTAATATTGTTGGAAAAAAAATATCAGTTTACAATAATATAATATAGTTATGTGTAAACCCAATATCATTGCGTGCTTGTTCATTATAGAATCACATTATGTACATAATAGCCAATTAGAAAATAGCCAAAATCTAAATACATCTTGTATAGAGTATAGACCCAAGCTTTTATAAAGGGTGAGAACAAGAAACAAATCACAGAGATTCTTCTTTTTCTTCAAAGATGTCTCCAATTAAACATATTTCCATAATCACTTAAAAAATAATAATTTGATCTTTTTTGTCCAACCTTAATATCGAGTCAATCTCGAGTTTGAGTTTGAGTTTGAGTTTTAGAGACATTATTTCTCTCTTCCACAATCACTAGTGGCAAAGTTATGAGTTTTGGTCCCTAAAAGCACTATGGCATTTAGCTGTAATTTGAGAGAAGCTAAATGCCATCTGTTGTATTATATTCCACCAGTTTTGAGCACTATCCGGCTTCTCCAAAGCTGAAGTCCTTTTCCCTTTCTTCAGTCCTTTTTTTTGAAATTCTGATGAAGCTCAACGAAACTCCCTTTTTAGCTCTCTCCATCTTTCCAGATTTCCTCTTTATATATATATATATATATATATATATATATATATTAAGCTAAACCCATTAGTCCTTTTTCAGCTTTAGCATCCTAATTCTATCAAATTACAGCTGGGTGCTTTGAACATGTCGCAGTGTTGATCACAATTTGCATTGTCATGATTGATTTTGGTTTTAAGCCTTTTGGGACAAGGATTTATGGTTTAGGCGTTAATTGGGGAATCCAGGCTATTCATAAATTACCACCAAAGACAGTTGTGCAAATGTTGGAAGGATAATGGAATCCAAAAAGTGAAACTTTTTTTATGCGGTCAGTAGCACCATTGAGTTCACTGGCTGGGAGTGGCATTGAGCTGATGGTGGCTATGCCTAACGACCCACTTGCTGTCATGAAAAATTATAATCGAGCCAAAGATTTGGGGTATTAATCTTGATTGATTTATTTAATGTTTACTTTAATTATTATTGTTTCTTCTTTCATTTTAATATATATATATATATATATATATATATTATACTAAAGTAACAAATTTATTCATCATTTAATTATATAATTATTTTTTATTACTCAATTAATCTAATAGTTTATTCAATTTACATTACCATTATTTTTACTATATTACTTCAATTTAATTTGATACCCATGTAATTTTTAAAACTACAATATACTTCTCACTTATTACCAATTTCAGTTAAACTCTTAAAAATTGGATCTCCAAATATGAGTTGGCTACATAGTATCTAGTTTAATGTAGTGGCTTAATTAGAGATTTTATTAGAATCAGAATTTTTTTAGAATATTGTCTTTTTTATTATTTATTAGGAAATTCTGACACTCTTAATAGATTGATGAATAGATTTTCATGCAAATTTTGGATCCTAACTTTTATTAGAATTCCATATGAGTGGTAATTATAGTGCCCAATTTGTTTTCTTACTTTTACTTTTACAATTGGATTTTAGCAAAGTATTTTACACAAATAATTTTTTGGTAAAATATGTTATTTGATTACATTGATTATTTTGTATTGATTATCAATTTAATTATTGTTAAAAAAATTTATAGAGCTTTAGGTATCTGAGAACAAGTTTTTGATATTTGTTAATTTAAATATCTTTTTTATTGATATTTTGAAATTATCTGAAATTATTTATAATTATTTTGTTCGAAAAGAGTATTATTGAAATTGTTACTTTTGAAAATTGTAACTGTTTTTATTTTCTGAAATTGAATTGATTTTATTGATTGAATTTTTTGTATAAATATTGTTTTCAAACCGATACTTTACTCAATTATCGATTATTAAGTTTTATCATAAGCAATTTATATATTTATTATATAACTCTATTGTGAGCAATATATATAATATCTGGGTTTTCCATAGATATCACATTATTATAATTACATTCATTGTCTTTATGTATCGTGTCATTGTATTTGCAGTATAAGCATGCATATTGGTATCCATAGTAGAGGATATTTGCTATATGTAACTGTCATTGATAGTGCACTCACCAATTATTTGACATTTGGTGGAATATCACTACTGCATTGTATTATACTATGTGTTTTAATTTTGATTATTTCACAATATATTTTTACATATATTGTTTTGTATTGTTTATCAATACATTTTTATAGAGTTATTTGTGAAATTCTAAATTTGATAAATATTAGTTGATTATTGAAATTGTGTTTTGAATATTTGAAAATATTTGAGAAATTATCCTAGCACTTATTTGTATTCAGTCTGTTGTATGTTATAATTATTATTCACTAAATATATTATTTGCTTATACCATATCTTTTTTATTTTTTCAAATATTGGAGATTGATTTCTTATTAGTGGAATTTAAAGAAGATCGGACTACGAGTTTTATGCTTTTTAGGATTATATTTGTATTATATATGAGATTAGTATAGATTAAATTGTTCAATCTTTGTGCCCAATCTTGACCAATTTCAGATTGTGATAGAAATAATTAAATTTAATTTTTTTAAATCAACTAGAGAAAAATCCGAGAGAAATGTCTCCGCACGATCGGCAAGAAAATCATCAACAAGATTGTCCCTTTATAGATGTGTGAAACGCTACAGAAAGTAGTTATTTTTTTAATTATTTTTCTCCATCTTAATTAATAAAAAATAACTTAGTCAATTAAAGTACTTTTAATTATAAAACTGGAATTGTTTACTATTATTTGAAAGAAAAGATAGGAAGACACATGTAATCTATAGCTGCATTACCTTTATGCGCCGAAATACTATACAAAAGTAAGACCTTCGGCCATCCAAAAAAGAAAAAAAAAAGTTAAAAAGAAAAATATAAGACAAATGTGTCATTATTTGAACGGACTGGCAGTATTTTCAAATTTTTTAGATTTTTATTTGGTAGTTAGACAAGGTTCTAGTTGTCCTTTATTAGTTATAGAAAAAGTAGGATAATATTCATTAGTTATTTATATTCAAAAAAGAAAAAGAAAAGTTAGATAATATATATATATATATATATATATATATATATATATATATATATATATATATTTCTTTATTTATCTATTATTAAAATTATTTCTTTTGAAAGATGGAAAGATGGTGTTTATTGATTATGGAAAAGTTCATCCCAAAAAAGAATTAAAAAGATAAAATAAATTGAGGGATAATTGTGGGACCAACCAACCGACTATACCAGAAAAAACTGCCAACTGCAAATCCGATGAACCCACCAAGTCTAATTGTCCAAAGTCTAATCTCTAAATTAGTGCTAATCAATCAACTAATGCTGGTTCTTTTGCCTACAGCTTGATGAGGCTGCATTTCTCCTTTTTTTTTCACATGAAAGGTTTTTTCTTCTTTACTTTTTGAAAATTATGACTTTTTATTTTGTATTTTTAACATTTGTTTTTATCTTTCTATTAAACTCTTATTACTAAATTCATTTACTATAATTTTTCTATTTGCTCTCCTCTTATACTTCTCTTATGCTTATTTTCAAATTTGTTTAAATTTGAATTACTCATACTTATTTCAAAATTGTTTATAATTATTCTTCTACTATCCATACTCATGCTCATCCCAAACTAACACTATCCATTTATTACCTACGTCCATTTTGATATAATTACCCGTTTAATCAAGTAAATATAAATTTGAAGTTGAAATATCAATTTCTTTTGAGCATGAGTTTAAATATCATATTTAATATAATACAAATTACAAATCATGATCTTTTAAATTTTAGATGAATATTTACGTAGAGTTACATAACTAAAGTTCAAACGTGAATGCCACATAATTAAAAATTAATATAATACAAATCTTTACCATAATTACCCAAATTCAATATGAATAGTAAATTTATTGTCCATACGACTCATCCATCACTACTTGAATCTTTATATAAATGGGACAGCACAAATCGGGTGTTCTAAAATACTCAATCCACTGCCATTTCTACTCTATATTTTATAGTCTTTTTTATATTTAGTGATTTAGAAAAAATAAATTATAAAATTATAAAAAAAATATTAACCAACTTGAAACCATGTTCAAACCTAAAAAATATTGACTCCTAATAAAATATAAATTTTATTGACAATAATCTTAGAAAAAAAAAAAGAATAATGTAGACAAATATAAGAGTGTTAGAAACAGTCCTATATCGGAAGCTTAACGGATAGAAGAAGAGTTTATAATTTGGTAGAACTAAGTTCAAATTAGTTTAATTTTTTTTGAAATAATGATGATTAGACAATTATCAAACTCAACACTTAAGCCCACATAATTCTAATATGGTATTAGCCATGAGATGATTAAAATGAATGTGAATTATATAGGTAAAAATCTGAGACCCATGAGATTAAATGGCAAGGAAAGGTCAGTTGCACTTAAGTCCCATGAGGTGAAAAGGCAAGAAAAAACCAATTTCACTTGAGAGAAAATATTAGAGATAATCTTACATCAGAAGTTTAAAAGATAGAAGAAGAGTTATAATAACATATCAACTTCAATTTGATTTAAATTATTTTAAACCAATAATAAATTCATAATTTTTCAAACCCGATATCTAAGTTTGTACAATTCTAATAAAGAGAAGAGAAAAATATTAACAATTTTTCATGGGATATAATTGTTACATCTGCGAGTTAAATTTTGACCGTATACGTGTACTGCGGTTATTTATACTGCAGTACAGATGTGTACGATCGGAGTCTAAATACGGATAAATACATAAAAAATTTAATTATATTAATATGATAAAATGAATATGAATTTTTTTCAAATTAAACAATACAATTTCGTGTTATGTATGCAAATCGAGACGATAGACCGGACCAAAATTTGAGTTTTTCGCTCGGTAGTGAAATTATAATTTAAGCATACCAAAATATAGAAAATATTATTTTAATGTCATATGTGGAGTTATAAGGTAAAATTTTAATGTTAAGGGTTTGAATTGTGGAAATATGATCATTAGCACAGGTTTACAGCCTGATATTTCAGATCAAAAGCTAGAGAAAGACGATCATGATCACAATAGAATCGATGTGATCGAAATTAAATTTTAAGATTTTTAAAACTGATAAATTAGAAATTAGATGGCGGATAAATTTTTATGGGTCAAATTAAGAAAAATGATTAACCCGTAAAAACTCGATTTTAGCACCAGTGGTCATTTTGTAAAATCGAAGAGACCGTTTCGAAGAGAAAATTATTTTATAATTTTTGGAATATTTAATTTGAAGAAATTAAGTTGTTTGGAGGTTGAATTTTGGAGAATTAAAATTTATTATGAAGAAAATTTTTGATTGGTTGGAAATTGGTTAAGTAGAAATTAATTAGATTTTGATTGGGCCATGTGTCAATATTAGGAGATAATTAATTATGCTATTAGCCAATGAGGAGAAGGTTTAAGGAATTAATTAATTAAGTTAATTAAGTATAAATAAGACAAAAATCTACCAAAATATCAAAATATATTTCTTCTTCTTCTTCTTGTGTGGCTGTCCACCATGGGAGCTTGATTAAGCTCTTACTTCACTTTAAGTTCACAAGATTACCAATAATCAAATATTTGGAGCAAGGAAAATTAATTAGTGGGTGAAGAAAATAAAGAAAATTTGGAGGAAAATTATTTCTTTGGCCAAAAATTTCAAGAAAAATTGGAGATAAATTTTTATTTACTGTTCCTTCAAATTTATATGGATTTATATTGGATTTTATGATTTTTTAAATTAGAAATTGAAGCTGTGGTGTGTTGTTGGTTGAAATTACTTGATGGAAAAATTAGGGTTTATTGTAAAAATCTTGAACAATTATAGAAAAATAGAAAATGAAGAGAATAAGACTTGAAGATGATGGATTGAGTGAAGAATTGATGAAAATAAATTTTAGGAATTTTTGTAGAATTTTTAGAGAATTTTCTTAATTATGGTTAAATTTTGAAAAAATTATTTTGGAGGAATTTTGCCTTAAATTGAAGATAATAGAGTTAATTGAAGTGTATGGAAGTAGAAAATAAATTTTGGGATGGAAGAAAAATTTAATAGGAATTTTGGAGAATTTTTAGATTTTTAGCCTAATTATGAAAAAATTTATTGGGAGTTGTGGAATATTATTTTGGTAAAATTGATGACAAAAAATGAAATAAAGTGAGTTAAAGTGATGATATGAATTTATTTAGAATTTTTAGAATATTTATTGAATTAATGAGAATTTTTGAATTGGAAAGAGACATTAGAAGAATAAAGGAAATAAATGGAGAAAAATAGTTTTGGAGGTAGAAAAATAAATAAAATAAAATATTATAATAGAAAAATTATATTTGAATTTTTTATCTCACCGGAAATCGTGATGATGACCAAAACCGGAATTTATGCATTAAATATGCATAATAATAAAATTTTAAATTATAGGATCTCGATATACGTGAAAGAAGAAATAGGTAAAAAATTTAGATCTTATTAGATTATATATATATATATATATATATATATATATATATATATATATATATATATATATATATATATATATATATATATATATATATATATATATATATATATATATATATATCATGTAAGGTTCGGTAATTAATGAAAATTTTCTATCTCTAGGTGCGACGTCGGAGCAAACGCCAGCCGAAGATAAAAGGAAAGAGACAGTCGATACTGGCAGAGCATAAATAAGTTAATGCAACTAATTTTATAATATTAGTTATATAAATATATTTTATGTGAAAATTGAAATTTTTGCAATTATTAAGTTGAAAATATATTTTTGTATTTCAGAAAATTTAAATGTTAAAAATTCTATTTGATGATAATTATTTTAGTATAGAAAAAATATTTATTCATTTCATGAAAAATGAAGTGAATTATGAATATGAAATTTTTTTCCCACATATTAGTCTAGACGTGAACTAGGGTATTGTTAGCATGCCAATAAGATATAAATTATAGTTCTGTGCATTTCTGTGGACCAATGAAATATTGTGATCCTGTGCATTTCTGTGGATCACCTGATACATTTTTCAGTCTTATGCATTTCTGTGTACTAAGTCATATTACGTTTGGATCCTGTGCATTTTTGTGGATCATAAGTTGAGATGTAATATGATACCTTTTTAATTCTCTAGGAGTAAGTTTAGGATGTTATAATATATGGGTATATGAAAAATATATTATTAAGAAATCAGCGATATTTTGAATTATAAAAATATTGTATTGTGGTATTTATAGAAAAAAACGTAAATTTTGAATTAATTTCATTTTAAATGTATGTTTTATTTTAATGATTATTATTATAAGAGTTTTTGCACCACTGAGTTATATATTCAGTGCGAGAGTTTGTTTTCTCTCGCGTAGGTTACCAGAGTAGCAGAGAGCGTCATGACTTGTAAATAGAGACTCTGATTGGGGACCCGCATTATGGAACACAGCAGTAGTAGTGGTAGCCACTCAGAACGGGTTGATCCCTTTATTATATTTTGATATGTATATATACAAGTTTTTAAATTTTATTACAGCATATATATAAATAAAATAAAAACGTGTGTATGTATAATATTTTAGTATATATTTTAAATTTCTTATATTAAATATGTTTAAAATTAAAAAAATATTTTTGGAGAGTTTTATTTTTTGTAATACTTTTTATCCGTCTGGTATATAGATAGATATACGGAAAGATAAATGGTGTTACAATAATTAATATTGTTAGAAAAAAGTATCAATTTACAATAATATAATACCGTAACGATTACGTAATTATTCATGATAGAATCACATTAAGCTTTTTATAAAGGGTGAGATTTAGAAACAAATCCCAAAGATTCTTCTTTTTCTTCAAAGATGTCTCTAAACATATTTCCATAATCACTAAAAAAAAAGATTTTTGATCTTTTGTGTCCAATCTTGATTCTGAGTTTTAGAAACATTATTTCTCTCCCATAATCACTAGTGGTAGAGTTATGAGTTTTGGTCCCTAAAAGCACAATCACACTCACCTTTATTTTTTTTATATTTTCCATCAATATTAACAAAGGTTTGTTTTTTTTTAAAAAAAAAAATGGAAAAACAAAGGTAAGCCATATTCACAACAGCAAGAAATTGATGATAATAAGAAATACCCATATTATCACAGATAAGCCAAAGAAATAAATCAACCCAGCACTACCAAATTCTTATTGACAAAATTACTAGGAGAATTGGTCACAACTTCAAAAAGTCCTTATGCTATCTGGTTGCAATTGGTGAACTCTGTCCTAATGAGCATTCATTTCTATTGGGCTTTCATTTTCATTATTCCCACTGCTACTGTTAAGGTAGTACAAATAATTTGTAGAAGTTATATGTGAAAAGGAAGTGACATTTGGAAGGGTGGCAGTAAGGCTAATTGGTCTAATATAATTAGGGTCATAAATGAGCCGAATATTGGTGAATTTGAATTCGGCTCATTTAAGTTTATGATAATCTCAAATTCAATTCGAACTTTTATATTTTAGTTCAATTTCGACCAATTTGAAAATTATTAAGTTTACCAACGACTCGAATTTTTTTTCGCAAAAAAACTCATTTATTATACTTAATGAGCTTATTTCGAATTCAACTCATTAACTAATAATGAGAAAAACTTAAATTCAATAACAAAATATAATATAAACGAGATTTAAACCACTACAAGAAAATCCCAAAATAGAGACGAAAATTAGAGACATAAAATTTGTCACTAATTTGTGACGGAATAGCTAAAAAAATGCCAAGAAAAATGATTTATTAAAAGTTTAATAATATAACGATAGATTATATAGAGATCAATGACGGATATAGAGATGGAATAATTCTATCACTAAAATTGTCACTAAATATGGCTGCAATTCAGAGCACCACAAATAGCGACATAAATATAGTGACAAATATGAATCCGTAACTAAATCAAGAATTTTCCCATAAATATTTCCGTCGCTAATTAATTCAATATTTATTATTTGATAAATATTAAATGGTGTCGTTTGGATAGCGATATAATCCATCTCTAAATAAAGACGAACAATATCTGTCGCTATATTAGTGACACAATTATGTGTCGCTAAAATGGAACGACACCGTTTGATATTATTTAAATATAAAATATTATATTATATTAGTTATATTATTATATTAATTAAATAATTTAAATTTAATTAATTAAATAAAATTTCAATTGCATATGAAATTAAATTATATAATGATCAGTCATAATTGAATGTTTTAAATTAAATTTAAATAAAATAAATAATAATATATAAAATATTGTAGAAAATATATATTACTAAATATATATTAAATAATAAATTCCTATAAATTAAGTATTAGGATAAATAATTATTTAAATTAATAAAAAATATTATGCATTTTAGATAAAATTAATATTTATTAATTTAATTATAAAATATATAAATATAGAAAAAAATTAAATAGCTACGTAAAGTATAAACACAAAACGAAGTTGTTTTGTGTTTCTGCACTTAAAATTTCATTTCCTCCCTACCATTAACCTCGCAGCAGCTCCCCCACTCATAGCTACTCCCCTCTCATTCTCACAGCTTCTCCCATCTCACCCTCACCCTCATCACCCTGACAAAGTCGTCGATCCCCTATCCACGCTCACCCTCACCTTCACTCTCATATCCCTACCCACGGCTGCAGATCCACATTTTCGGACACTCTTTCACAATTTGGAGCCCTAAATCTTGATATTGTAAGTTGTTTTATTTTTTTTTTTCATTTTTTGTAACTTCATTGTTTGGGTTTCGGACCTGCCCATAGTTTGTTGGTTTTTTTCATTTTTCTTACATCAATTTTTTTGAAGTTGATTTTATTTTTCTTTGTTTTAATGAAGGAAACTGGAGGTTTCGGGTTCTACTGAAAATAAGAGAAGGTTGAGCCATTTTTTAGGTAATTTTCATTTTTTTATCTTTTATTTTGATATGCAAGGTGTTTAATAAAATGTTTATGTGAATTTTGGAAGAGGTTCTTATTTAGGGAAGAAAGTTGGGTATGGCTGTGATTGGATTTGTAGGAAGTTGAAGGGGTTCAATAAGTACTTGCCTGAGGATAAGGATCCAATTCATGCTTGGTCAGTGATATGCATAGTGTTCTTGTTTTTGTAGGTAAAATTATGATTTCTCCAATCTGGGTTTGTTTTTGTGTTTATGTTATATTTGGTTGCTTGAAATGAAATAGATTTTTGAGTTCATTGACATTATGTTCTACTATATTTGTTAGAATTTGCCTTTCTGGGTAGAAAACTAGGAAGAAGACTAGTTCTTGAACTTAAATTCAATATTTTCTTTTATATTTTGACTATTTATCAATTGATCATATTTATATCTTATAGAGCATCATTGTGGGGATAACTAATGGATATCACCCTTGTTTCTTGCAGCTAGATTTAGTTCTAATTACTTCTTCTGAGCCTCATGAGGTTACTATTCTAGATTATATTGGGATAGGGTAATTACATCTGCATTTGCTTTTGAAGGTGTTTTATGCCTTTATCTTCTGAATACGTGGTTGATTACATTGAAAAACAAGCTACTACTTACGAACTACTACATGATTCAATGTCCAGAACAGTGCAAATCTGATGTTGCGCTTTCGAACAAATGACGTCTTGAACTTTCCTTGACCTCTAAGAGTTTGTGATGAATTGTATTTGTAAAATGGATATACAGGTATTCAGTAGGCAGAAAATGTAATAGTTCATAGAGAATACCAAAATAAAGGATAAAAAAAAACATTTTATCAAACACCTTGCATACCAAAATAAATTTTTTATCCTAATACTTAAGGTTTAAAATATTGGATGAGAAAGATGTTTGCCTGCCTACTTGTCCATATATGTAACCAAGAGTAATTTGACATAATCTATTAGAGAGGAGGTGGCTTGATAAAGTGACATGAAATTAAACTAAAATTTTAGTTTAATTTTAATTTAAACTAAAATTTGATCAAGTGACATGAAATTAATTAAGTATCCAATTACTTGTAGCGGGCTTTAAACCAAGATGTATCTATGAACTAAATCAACACTTGAACTGATTAAGGAAATTAAATGGTAAAAACTACTTAGAACGAAACTTTAAATGAATAATTAACCAAATGTAGTTTGTATACTTAATATACATGACCTTCAGAATTTAGCTACTTGTATAGATAATAAAAAGAATGATATAGAATAAGAAAGTTAGGTAAGCAAGTGTGCCTAGACCTAAATACATACGTAGGTGATTAAGAAGTAAAATATTTTTTGTGATTGTGCTGTCTTATGAATGGTGATTTTTTGAGAATTAAGTGAGGCGTATATATATATATGAAAGAGAGGATGAGAAGAGCTATTAGTTAATTCTAAATTTAATTCGAGTTTGAGCTATGTTGGGAAGTAATTACCTGTTTAATTAAATGATATATTCATTTGGAAAGAGAATGGAGAAAGCTTATTATTAGTTCTAAATTCAAATATGTAGTCTAAAATTGCTAAATGACCTAATCAATGATAGGGGATAGCAAAACTAAGCATGAAATCAATTAAGCTTATATGCGCCTGAGGTAAGAGAATTGCGTATTTATTGCATAATATATAGTTGTGAATGCATAAGTGCTTAATTTCATGTCACTTGATCAAATTTTAGTTTAATTTCAATTTAAACTTTTATATTTCAATTATTATTATGTTAAATTCTTACATCAATAATATATTTGTGTAGTGTTTATGTTAATCAGTTAAAGCATATGCAATCCACAATTTCCACAAACGAGATAAATTCTAAGCTTGAAACTGAATTTGCTCATTGGTTCAACAACTATGTGAGAACTATTTTAACTTAATATTTTCAATACTAATATCTCTTATGTCCAATAATAACATTTGTCTAATATATGAAACAGACAAATGATCCTTCAAACAACATTTCAAACATATTCATACAAGATCTCAGCAAATGCTCATTTAAAACTGTGACTACTTATCCTGGTTATTTTGTCAATGGGTATAAATTTCACTCAATAGGTCATGGTTCATCTAGAGCAACAATGAATAGTAGAGTATGCATAAAAGGCTTAAATTATAGTATTGATGATAACGATTATTATGGTCAATTAATGGAAGTTGTTGAGTTGGAGTATCCTGGATTGACTAACAATAGGATCGTGTTATTAAAATGTGATTAGTTCGATCCGAATCCAAACACAATGACCAAGATTCATTTGAAGTATAAGTTAATTGAAGTTAACAATAAGTGCATATTTAATCGGTATGAACCATTTGTTCTAGCAGTTTAAGCTACTCAGGTTTATTACTGCACATATCTGAGTTTATCTCGTGATAAAAGTGAAATAAAAGCTCTATCAAATATTGAAATACCACCATCTTCAAAAAGTAGTTCAAACATAGCTATTGCACCATCATTTCAAGAAGATGAGATAAATAATATTGAACCTGTGCATATAGATCAAGATCTAGAAAGCTTATGTGATTCAAATGGTGTTCTAATAGAAATTGAAGATGATGATAATGACATTGAAGATGAGCTATAAGTTCCATCAGAATCAGACGATATGTCTGAGAATTCATTAGAGATTGATAGTGATAGTGATAATTAAACAATTGTAACTGTATCAAAGATTTATAACTTAAAAGAAATCAATATGTTTTCTATTTATTCTGAGTACAATATTATAATATGAATGTTTGTGGTATATATATCAATGTATGCTCTCATTATATGTATGTTCTATGTTCTATGCCTTTTTTGTGTACTAATGTAGATAACGCATACAGACCCTGGACATGCGTGCGATGAAGGTAGAAGTGGATGTAGACATGGACGTGGATGTGGACAAGAAGACAATCCTTCACATCATTCTTTTTAGTCGTCATCATCGTCACCATCGCTTACCCCATCACTTTCATGACATCAAAGACCACCAGATATTGTCATTCCTGCACACACAGAGGATATATCAGCTTCAGCTACATCAGGATCTACATCATCACCTAGTATTCCCTTGTTTATGGGATCATCGACATTGTCATCTGTTGTTGGTTCCTCTACATCAAGTGATAAGACTTTGGTAGAGATTGAGAACGAGAGGTATAACTAATATATAAAAATATAATTTCATTTCATGCAATAGAAATAGGTTGCTTTAATGTTTGTTATTTACAGGTTGCTCCCATCTCATAAGTGTTCTGCTATTATTACAAAATCTTTTAAGAAAATGATAGAGACTCTATCATTTACATGAAAGAAAACGTCGGAATTGACTAAGAAGACTTATTTTGAAGAATTTCAGGTATATAAACAAAATAAAAATTCAAATTAAATATCTATTTAGTTCAACAATTTTATTTGTTTTTTTTTGGTTTTATAACCATATATAACAATCATGTTTGTTTTATATTATGTTTTTTTTTTCTTTTTACAAAAACAATGTTCATGGAATTCCCGATTTGATGGTTGTATTAGGCCAGCATGGGAGAGTCAGACTGTCGAACGGTGCTCAGACATGGTCTACACTTGGAAGAGAGAATGAGTGAGACCTAATTATATATTTGAGGAGGATTGACCGCATTGGCTTGAATATTGGGCGAAGACGGAAGTTAAAGCAAAAATTAGAGGCAACCAACAGGAATCGAAAGAGCGAGGTTGGTGGACTCAGTACAGGTCCATCTCGTCACACTGCATGATCGAAATCAACCATTGAGCACACATGAGATTTGGTAACACATTTAGTTTTATAAGTCTAAATCATTTAGAAATTTAAACTTTTAATTTCTCCAATTAATTGTGCATTTTGGTATACATTAATTTGGAATGAATAAATTCTTTTTTAGACTAAAAAATTTGGTTGAGAGCCCAATGTTTATGAGATATTCAGGAAGATACATATGAAGAAATCTGATGGTTAGTTCATTGACAACAAGTCTAAGGATATTGCTCTAAGTATCTAATATACTATGACTGTCAAAAGTGTTGTGGCATGAACATTATATGAAAATAAATATCTTTTGTATCTAGTACACTAATTTTTATTCTATTTTATTTTAAGACCGCATAAAGGAATATGCAGCTGCTGCTTCTTAGCCAGTTGGGGTTCTACGGATCCTCAACCAATTGATTATACTCAGTTATACATGGATACCATTGGAGGTGAAAAGAAATAGAGACTATATGGTTTTAATTCCAAGTCATCTGCATTTTGTTCCAATAGTGCATGATCTAGTTCCTCTATCTCCGCAAACATGGAGACGAGGCAGATGGAAGAGGCCGTGGAACAGAGAATGAAAGAAATATATGAAGGACGTATGACAGCTATGAATATGTGGCTATAAGAGAAAGATCAAGAGATCCCTCATATGAGGACAATTGCAGAACATATTGCAATTGGTACTTGCTCGACATTCGGATCCAGCTCAGCAGCTACCTTCTGGACACATAACTATAGATCCACATGTAGATGATGAGGATGACTTTTTACCAGATAATTAAAGATATATTTAGCCTTGATTGCATTTTTTTTTATGATAACTAGAATTTGATGTAATGTATTTTTAATATTGACATTATTGTATAAGTATTTATGTTGACTAGCAATTTTTGTTGGCCATG
Organism: Triadica sebifera; assembly: GCA_023653625.1. Lineage (NCBI taxonomy): Eukaryota > Viridiplantae > Streptophyta > Magnoliopsida > Malpighiales > Euphorbiaceae > Triadica > Triadica sebifera. The sequence goes on from CM042902.1 coordinate 31,374,441, forward strand.
AATTGTGTCGTATACTTTTTTTACAAGTGTAATTGTAGCAAAATTTGATAATACATATATATTTGTATATTTTTAATACAAATTCAAATTAGCAACATAACCTTCCATCGCTCTTTTATTCTCTTCCATTAGCAATAGATATATAGTTGTTATTTTTGTTGTTATTTTTAACGCGAATTGGAGAAATCAGCGACGAAAAATATCTATCTCTAAAATAGCAACAGATAGGTCGTCGCTATGTTATATTGCATTAGACAAAATAGCGACATTACACAAAATAGCGTCGGATGGTATCCATCTCTATATTAGCAATAGATCATTCGCCGTTATTTCTGCCTCATTTGGACAAAATAGCAACAGATGGTATCTATCGCTATTTTTAAGATAAAATCATCCATCGCTAAATGGTCTCTAAATAATTCATTCAGTCATCAATTTACTATAATTATTAGCGACAAAATATTTTTATCTGACGATAGAATTATCCTACCCTAACCCTCCTCATGAACCAAGAAATTTCTCTTCTCAATCTCAAATCGGTCTATTATAACTGGAATGTAAGAAATATACTGGTTTTTAGAAATGAGAAAGTCTCTGAAGTGTACATGTTTTAAATGATTGGGAATAGTATCATTATGAGATTTGTTAAGAATAGAGGAAGTACAACTGTTAGTAGATGGTTGTAATTCGGTTCTTCTTGGCTACCAGTCTACTGCTTTTTTTTTTTTTAGTTCTATCCCTCCATTAGGTTATTCTTTGTATTAATAAAATATCTTTTGTCATTTACCAAAAAATAAAAATAAATCAACTGGAGGAGAATCTGAGAGGAATATATCTACGCGTGATCCAGAAGAAAGTCATCTACAAAATTATCCTCTTTATAGATATGTGAAACACTACAGAAAATAGATTAGACAAATCAATTAGAAGAATATATATATGTAGTGTTCAAAATGTATCACAAAGGACAAAGCTAAATTCGCACATACGAGCAATATGAACCAATTAGCTAGCCCAAAAAGAGCGAAATTAAAAATTAGAGAATAAAGTGTTTGTCATTTTCAATTTCCTTGATCATTATTATGATAATCTCAATAAAAATTAAGCTATATAAATAAATATAATTATCTACGTATCACCTTTTTATTAATTTGAGTACTAGTGTTTGCTTTACACACAAAGAGACCTAAAAAGAAGGGGTCCAAATGTCTGCATATGAAAGAGTGGTTTGTGGATCATCACAAACAAAACTTAGACAATGAAATGACTTAAATTCCACTATCCCATTTTTCTTTTCTTTTTTTTTATATAGAGATTCCTCCAATTTTATGCATCTTCCCCACCAATAATGTGTGAATTATCATCCATTTTAGTTCACACCAATAGAAGAAACGGCAGCAAACCCCCAATTACTATTACCCAAAAAAATACTCTTAAAAGAAATGATAAAATGTTATGTGATGATACATATATTGCTGAGGAATAATGTCAGCATTCCATTACACATGCATGAAAGAATTAATGGAATGATTAAATTGAAAAAAAAAAAAGAAATATATTATATATAATTGAAAGAAAAAATATTAAATATCTAATTAAAAATATATAAAATATTAAGAGTATATTTAAGTTATGTTTGGATTAAAGGATTTTGAATAAGAAAATTAGAACAATTCATGGATTTGTACTAAATCCATTTTTTTGATACTTAAAAAATATCAAAATTCATAGATTTCGGAAAATCTTTTATTTTTGAAAGATTTGATTTCTCATCTCCTATGTGTAAAAAGTCTAAAATCCATCACTTTTTATTCATAAGTAATTATTACCAGATTTGTTTAATTCCAAAATTGACTCTAATAAATTAATAGTATTATAAAACTATTTTTAAGTAAAAAAATACAACAAAATTTATTTGCCATTTTTTTATTTTCACTTATTTTATCCATATTGTTTGAATATCAATTAAAAAATATTAATGGGTTCCTTCGAAAAAAGAAAAAAAAATATTAATTGATTAATTTATTCATAAACATAGTATAGATAATAAGTTTATATAGAATTTTGAATAAAAAATTTCTAACTATTCAAATTTGAAAATAATGATAAATTTATCAATTGCATTATTTAGAAATTTTACTTTAAATTATATTATTTCACAATTAAATATATAAAGTGATAAATATATTAGAAAATACTTAATTAATGATAAATTACCAATATTTGGTAAAACTAAAATTGAAAATCAATTGTTAAATTCACGAATTGTGATTATTGATCAAACATTAATATAAGGGAAATTACTTCATTAATTTATGAATTTTATATTTAAATAAAATGATAGAATTCTTATAATATATGGATTTTCACAATGATTGATTTAAAATTCATTGATTTTATGAAATCCATAAATTTTAAAATCACTCAATCCAAACGAATCCTTATAGTTATTCCTAATTTTTTTTAAGTAAGAAATTGAAGGGATTTTTCCTTAAATAGGTAAAAAATAAATAAATATACCAATTTATGCTAAATAAAACAATATTTTTGTATCAATATCATTTTTTTATGTGGACTTAGAGTGGTGTTCAGATCCAAATGATTGTTAGTGTAACTGGTAAATAGTATGATGAAACAACCATAATATATTATTAGTTTTTTTATCTTAGAAAGAACGAAAACCAATAATTTTTATACTTTTAACTATTTATATATTAGACTAACGATTTGTAAACAATTAAAATTTTTATCATTCATAAATTGATAGCCAGTTAAAAACTCACTACTCTCCAAATTCTCTGCATTTTATAAACAGTATAATCGCTATTATACTAGTGATTATACGTAATCTAATTTTAGCATCTTTCCACGTTGCAAAAAAAATATAAATTAGAAAATATTTTTCAGTTCAACTCAAGTGAAAAGCCCGAAATCGAAAATATAGAAAAGGTCGATAGATTCGAACAAGAGGGAGGGCGTAGAGGTACAAGTGTCAATTGATTATTTGAGAGACAAAGTATCGACACTACTTGAAATTTCCACTTAGAAATGTCGCTGATCTTGGCCACCACCTGATGGCCCTTCACTTCACTCTTCACTTTTTTTGGTTTATTCCTTATCATATTAGCCACGTCATCGTCTTTTTTATTTTAATAATAAACTCAATCGTATGTTTCCCATTTGCCAGGTGGCTGCCTCATGAGCTATTGGCGCTCTTCATGGAAACTTCTTTCTGACGTATCCAAATGCTATTCCCCTTCTTTTCCTCTATTTTCTTACTTGTGGGTTTATTTGTAAGAAGCTTAATATACATATATAATTACTTATATTAGAGAAAAAAATTTTAAAAAAATGATCATTTCAACTTCTAAAAGTTTTGTAAAATCAATTAGACACTTAAATTTAAAATTTTCATATCTAATTAATTACCTTTCTGATGAGATGTGTCTCCCTAATTTGATATAATTCCATGTAATATTGGAGTCTAATACTAATTATGTGCTATTTGATTATTTATGGGTTTTTTTATATCATTTTGTTGATGATTATTTTTAGTGTAAGAAATGTTTAATACTTTTTCCTTATTATCTTTTTCTATTATTTTTTTATCACATATTTCCATTTTTAATGTTATAAAACTCATATTAAAAAAATAGAATATAAGTCATTCAAACAATGAAAAAGAAAGTAAAAAATGTAATATAGAAAAAGTAATTAGAACTCCTCTTTTAGTGTAGTGTAAGAATTGAGTGGACATGGAAGGCATTAAGAGCCATTCCTGCTTATGGGTTCAGATGAAAGAAAAAAATGACACGTCTAGAAATCAACAAAAATAAAAATTAATATTTATTGTCTTAGAGCATACCGAATAATGCTATTTATTTTAAAAAAATCTTTAGTAAATAAAGAGTATATCTTAGAGTATATTTAAATATAGAAAATAATTTTTTTATATTTTTACTCTTCATTTCACTTTATCTCATACAAATTAATATTTATAAAAAAATAACTTTTATTATAAGAAAATAGAAGCATTTTTAGAAAAAATACACCAATAAAAAGATAGACCATGTATAAAAAGTAAAGATACATTAATTATAATTAAAATAGAGAGTGAAATTTGACTAGCTAAATATAGAGAATCAAACTCATTCTCTATTCTAAATTTTAAAGATAATAAGTCTATTGATTTTTTTTTATGAAATAGCTATTTAAAATAAAATTATAAGAGTCAATTTGATATGCTTTTATAACGCTTTAGAAGAATAAGTGTGGCATTGTAAGTATGTAAAATTATTTAATGAAATGCTCAAAAAATTAAAGAAGCCAAATAATTCTTACAAATAAATTCAAAGATAGAGTTATAATTTAAAGAATAAATTATAGTTTACCTCTTGAAATTTTAACAAATTAAAATAAAAAATAAATTTTTTAAAAAATTAATAATTTATCATTCTATCATTTTATAAAATGCACAATCATTTGATATTGTAAGAAATTTCAATATTGTAATGCAATAGACACCATAATTTTATAAATTTTTTAGAATTTCATATATAATTTAATAATATTTTATAAGTATTTAGAATTTATATTTTTTTAATAACTATAATTATAGAGCAACCAATACATTTAAGTTTTAAACTTTTTAAATATTATTTCAAACAATATTTATATATAATAATAAATAATAAAATTGTTATTTTTTAAAAAATTTATTTCTATCAGTAATTTATTAAAATATAAATTAAATTTGTTATAATTTAAAACTCAAATTTCGAATCTAATTCGCATGATTGTATAGAATAAACGAATAGTAACAGTAAGAGTTTGAGCTTTTTAGCGGTCAACGTAAGAGTTGTTCATCGGCTAAAGCCTGCCGCCATGCATGGATAACCGTTAGTTTAGGGACACGTACGCCGACAAAATGTGAAAAAAGAAACAAAACGTGTCTCTGTTTTTTACACATATCATAATGCAAATTGACTGCCACCTCAAATTTCTAGCGTCGTCTCTACAGCATTTGACCAAATACCATTGGCCTATAATTATATAAACAATTCAATTCACCGACCGCACTGCTATTACTATTTCCTTTTCAAATTTTTACACAACACATACCCATACTATTGTCATTTTGGTTCCATGTTCTTTCCTCTTTACCTACTAGTATCCATTCTACCATTACCTTATTCATTAATTAACATTTTCTCAAATTTTTTTCCTTTTTTCTTTTTTTTTTCCTTTTTTCTTTTTGGGTTAGTGGTTGATCACATTTAATGATACCTACTCTTATGATGTTTCTAGGAAATATAAAATGGAAAACCATAAGAATTTAGTCATTTGCCTACTCAAATGCCATTATTTTGCTTTTGGATCCTATCTACACTTAGACAATCTAGGGCTGATTTGGATCGATTTTAGAATCAAGTAATTTTTTGAATCATTTTCGAGTAGAAGCAGGTCGAATTATATTAATTTTTCCTTTTTAATGATTCAAGTTGATTGGCAATGATGAAAATAATGAATTAAGAAATTAAAGAAATGAATGTACGCCCTACAATTCTTAATTTCTTTAAGAAATTATCAGCATCAATTCATCATTATTGTATATTTCACCTTCCAACATTTTATTGCCGTTATGATAATACAATAATTAAGAAAATCGATTGTGAGATTGCGGTGGAGACGTGCCTTTTCTTAGTTAATGTATCGTAGTTAGCTCTGTAAAATTGGTGGTTTCTCATGATTTATGAAATTATTAAATAAAAATAATCTCATTTAAGTCTTGCAATTTCAGAAATCTCCCTCTTATCACTGAACCCATGCAATTTTGTTAATTTGTTTTCTCATTTGAAAATATTAAAAACTGAATTAACTAAATAAAATTTTACAAAACATAATTAATGATTAATATAAAAAAATTGTACCTTCAATCAGTATTATAACCATTCATAAATTAATATTTTAGAAAAATAAAAATATTTTTAACTTATTTATCTATCTAAAATTGGTGAGGATATTTAGAAATTTTCATATTAATATTACCATATACTAGACATGAAATCAAACAAAAAAAAGGCTATTAAATCCTACCAATATTATAGTATACCTTATTATCTTTTCAAATATATATATATATATATATATATATATATATATATATATATATATATATATATATATATATATATATATATATGTTCGGTCGGACCAAAGATTGAAAACAATAATTTTCCTAATAATAATACTGGTCCAGGTCCAAAGACTAGACCTCGAGCCTGCTCAGGCTGGACTAAACTACAAAGGCCAAACCCATGAACAGATTAAATTTAATAAATTGAAAATTGTTCAAATTTCACAATCTCTTTTTTTTTTGTCCAGATTTTATATTTTACAACTTACAAAAAACAAAGCGGTTGAGGAACACATACGCAGTTCTTTTGCTCTGTAGCAGTTAAAGCCGTTATTTGACTTATTGTTTTCCAACAAGTGTTGAACTGTTTCGTCTTGTTGATCCTAACAAGTTCTGTTCTTTTCTTGTTCACTTGTAGTGTTCTTAAACTTTGTGGCATAAATTGTTGTTAATTCCTTGTTACCCCGCATGCATTTTAAGATGAATAAAAAATCACTTAAGAAAAGACCAGTTGAGAATGTGTGCTCACACATCCATCGCTGACGAGGAACAGAGAGGGTTGGTTTTTGAACCTGATGCGCTACAACAACCATCATAGGACTTTCAATTGTCTATGTTGGGGATGTTTCCTAATAAACACGTTATTCAATGCTGATGCAATGAAGAGCACACTTTCCTCATTGTGGAGGCCAGTAATGAGCATATGCATAAGGGAGATTAATACAACTCTCTTTCTATTTCTGTTCTTTAATGAATTGGACATGCGAAATGTTCTCGAAGGGGGGCTTGTGGACATTTGATGGTCACCTTCTAATCTATGAGAGCCTAGATCAGAATGATAGCCCCACTGAACCCAATGCTACAGGCAACCCAAAAAATTAGGAATAGAGCAGATCCTCATCTAGAGGCCCGCCACACAAACTGACCATTTTAAGTTGAAATTGTCGTGGCTTGAGGCCCCCATGTGCAATTCGAGTCTTGATCGACCTTGTTCAAGAGAAGAGACCCAATTTCATCTTCTAATCAAAACTCTTTGCAATGTTGGGCGGATGGAGTTTGTGAATCTGCAGTTAGGGTGTAGGGGCATGTTCTGTGTTCGGAGTATTAGGTGCAGTGGTAATCTAAGATTATTATGGGAAAAAAAGGGCAAAATTAATTGGGTTCTCACAGAATCATATTGACATATCTATTCACTTACCTGAAAGCGAGCCATGGAGGATTACGGGTTTGTACGGATTCTCATAATGGCAGCGCCGGCAACAGACATGGACTTTGATAAATAATTTAACTAGTAAGTCTCTCTGCTCCCTTAGTGATTTATCGGTGACCTTAACAACTTTCTTTGTGTGAGACAAAAAAGGAGGTCATCCACCACCAAGTTGGATGCTTGAAGGGTTAAAAGAGACTATTGTTACTTCTAGGCTTACTGATTTGACTATGAAAGGGTATCCTTATACATGGGAGAAGGGTCGTGGAACAGACTCTTGGCTCAAAGAGAAACTCAACCAGGCTTTTGCAACAGCTCATGGGATCTCCTTATTCCCAATTCATAGAGTTACCAATTTAGAGGTAACCAGTGATCATTCCTTTATTTTACTTGAATATCATGCCTAAACGGTGATTTTGCTTTGAAAATTTGTGGACCCGAAAGCCTGATCTTTTGAATATTGTTGGTGCTGCCTGGTCGGAGGTTGAAGATATCCAAGCAAAACTTCACAATTGCAGTATTAAATTGCAAAATTGGAGAAGAGCTTCTACTATGCACTTCTAAAAGAGAATCAAGGCGTTGAAAGTAAAAGTGGCAAGTATAAAAGAGACAAGATGTACCTCAGATCAGTTGTTCCAGGTGGCAAGACGGGATTATAATAAGGTGCTTTCATAGGGGATGCCCATTGAAAGCAAAGAGCTAAACAAATTCTAGTAGCGAGATGGGGACTACAACTCTAGGCATTTTAGCACAAAAAGAAGGGACAGAACCATTTTACGCAATTGCGTGAGGAGGATGGTGTCTGGCAAAATTACGAAACCGGTTTGAAAGATCTAATTACCGACTATTTAAGAGACATTTATTAGTAAAATGGTTGCCTAGTTCATCTTATTGTTAATTGTATCACAATTAGAGTCTCTAATATTGACAATCAATGCCTCGTTCGACCTTTCACAAGAGGAAATAAAGTAGGCTCTCTTCGAAATACGCCCAGATAAATCACCTGGTTTGGATGGAATGAACCCGACCTTTTATCAGTCACGTTGGTCAGTGGTTAGAGGTGATGTGACTATCGCTTGCCTTCGGATGCTCAGAGTAAAACAATTGCTCCCTCGCTTGAGTGACACAACGATTAATCTTATCCCGAACAAGAAATGAGTCTCGTGTTTGGAAGATCTAAGACCCATCATCACTCTGCAATATGTTGTACAAGATGGTTGATAAGACTTTTGCCAACAGATTGAAGGAGGTACTTCCCAAACTTATTTCGGAGAACCAAAAAACTTTTGTCCCAGAACATTCTCATTGCATTTGAAGTGATGCACTATCTAAAGCAAAAAAGTCAAGGAAAAGATGGATTTGCTGCCCTAAAAATATACATGAGCAAGGGTACGACAGATTGGAATGGGATTCTCAAGAGGCTGTTTTGGCAAAAATGGGCTTTCAATGTGAATGGATTTCATTAATTAAAATGTGTCATAACAGTGGAGTGCTATGTTGATTGTAAAAACCAAATTTTGGGTCCTATTACTCCTACAAGAGGTTTGCACCAAGGCTGCCCCTCTCTCCAAGCTGTTTATACTCTGTGCATAAGGATTTTCAAGCTTGATTCATAAGAAAAAAGCCTAGGGTCTGCTTCATGGTTGCAAAGTTTTTCGAGATGCATCAGTTGTAAATCATTTGCTAATTACGGATGATAAGTATTTTTTTTAAAGTAACTGAAGGAGAAGTTGGGATAATGAAGAATACAATCACAGTATATGAGTCTGCTTGAGGCCAAACAATTAATCTTCACCGATCCTCCTTGAAAATCAGTACAAATACCAATGAATATCATAAACTAAGTGTTTGTCATGTGTTGGATGTACTATAGACTTGATGCAATGATTTTTATTTGGGTTTGCCTTCATTCATGGATCATAAAAAAAACATAAATTTTTTCTTTATCAAATATTGACTATAGAAATGTATGCAAGGTTGGAACATGCGCTTCCTTTCAAGAGCTAGAAAAGAAATCTTATTAAAAACTGTTGCACAATCATTCTCGAACTATGCAATGGGTACTTTCCTTTTGCCATTAAATCTTCATCAGCAACTGGAGACGATGATGAATACATACTTGTGGTGCAGCAATAAGAATTCTAGTAAGGGTATTAATTGGCTCTCTTGGTAGCGCTTATGTAGTGGAAAGACATCTAGTGGTTTGGGTTTCGTCAAGTTCATGAGTTTAAGCTATCTCTACTTGGCAAACAGTTATTGCACTTGTTAACTAGGCCATCCTCTCTGATTGCACGTATATATAAGGTAAAATATCACCCCAATTGTTCGATCTTGGATGCAAGTGCTAGTAGAATCCAAGTTACGCTTGGAAAAGCATCATGATAGCCTAAGATTCTCTAAATTATGGTTGTTGTTTATAGGTAGGGTCAGGATCCACCATCTCGGTGTGGTCAGATCCATGGCTACCTGATAATAGATTCCCCTATGTGCCATCTACTTCATATGTGGGTGAAGATGCTCTTTTAGTTTCTGATTTGTTGTTATCCAATCCCAAATGGTGGAATTTTGATTTGTTGGCAAACCTTTTTAATGACAAAGATTTGGAATTAATTTAAAAATCATGTTGATCTGACATGTTGATGCTAATCAGTGGTTATTGTTGGATAAATCAAGAAAATATAAGATCAAAAGTGCCTTCTAGATCAGTTGGGGGATGATGGCAATGCGGGTGCAATTTGGAAATATCTCTGGAAATTTGAAATCCCGCCAAAAGTAAAGAATTTATGCTGGCGGTCCCTCCAAAATGTGATCCATGTTCATATAAATCTGATTAATAGGGATGTAGAAGTGGATCCAATTTACTAGTTTACTAAAACTGTACATCAAATTCTAGCTGATTAATAGGGGTGTAGAAGTGGATCCAATTTACTAGTTTACTAAAACTGCACATCAAATTCTAGCTGATTGTTGTTTTGAATGTGAAGTTTGATTTAGATCCTCTCTCAACTATCACTAGAATGATCTGACAAATTTTATGGATTGGACTGGTTCATCTTTTCGCAATTTTACTATGGAACAGTGTGAGGTCTTATTGTGTATTTCTTAGGCTCTCTAGAAGAATAGGAATGACATGGTTTGGAACCAAAAATAGCCTACGACTGCTCAGGTTCACCATTCAGCCTTCATACTCCTCCATGGTTGGTGTCTGGCGCAGGTAGAGTCACGGCCAGTGGTATCACCAATTGCTCCCATATATCAAGCAACTTGTTGGACAACTCTGGGACTAGACTATATTAAAATCAATACTGATGGAGCAGTATTTTCCCAATTTAATGAATTCGGTATGGATTTTATTGCTCGAAATGAAATGGGTCGGTGCTTGGGTTGTGCATGGTGTTTTTGACCCTTACACTATTGAAGCGCTTAGCATCAGAAAATGTCTATGCTAGATAAAAACCAAGGGCTGAGACAATGTGATAGTTGAGTCGGATGCACTTTCAGTGATTAGAGCTATAAATTGTTAAGGCCAAGATCTCGCTGTTGTGGGTTAAGGATTGTAAAAAATTGGCTCTAGGAATTTGTAACGTCTCTTTTTCTTTTGTCAAATGTTCTACGAACACAATTGCTCATACTATTGCAAGGGGCTCTTGTTCTTTATCAGAACCTCTCTTTTGGGGTGAAAATCCCTTTGCCTATTCGTATGTAGCCATACCTGCTGACTTTGGCGGTTGATTGAAGCTTTGCTCTCTTATTTCAACAAAAAAAAAACATAATAATAATAAATAAATAAATAATTCTTTCTGTCCCTGTAAACATTTTAATTTCTTTTTATTCTCTAAATTGTCGATTTCTTTATAAACCCCATTTATCGAATTGATCTTCTATTTGTATTTCGCTTACTTGAACTTCCACTAGAAACCTAATCTGCTTTTCCATTTTGCTTGCTTGAATTTCCATTTCATAATTCATATTTTTGTCATTTCCGATGTAACTTTTTTTCATCTAAATTGCATTTTATAATTTATACAGTTATAAGGTGTTAATGCATATTATTATAAACTAGTGAATAACATATTATGTTTATAATTAATTGATACTTAATATAAGTATGGTATTTATAATAAAATCAATATGACAAAACAATTATTTAATTAATTTAGCAAACAAATATTATATATCAATAAGATTATATTTTATTATATTGATACAGTAAGCTAAAAATCAAATTCTAGTAGCATATTGCTCCTTCATTTCCAAAAAGATATTCCCCCAATTTTTTCATTTTTCATTTATCTCAAACTATAGCCTATATTTTTATAAAAAAATATATAAATCATCTGTATTTAATTTATTTTCTTAAAGACAAATATAAATATTAATTTCTTAATAAGTTCCGAATTCATGTGAGTTTTTAAAAAGGTTATAATTACTTTGAAAAATTTGTAATTTTTGTAAGCACCCCCAAGTTATATATATATAAACTGTTTGATTATTTTCTTGTTCAGGAAGTTAATTGTGTTGATCTTATAATTTGAATCACCCAAATGAGTTTGTGTTGATCTCCATGTTCAGTTATAGTATTTTAGGATCTTATCCGGTACGAACAAAAAATTAGTCTCAATCCGTTAATATATCGAGTGAAAACACTTGTAATTTCACAAAAAAAAAATAAAGACATAATTTAAATATTCTATTTATAATCACACATAGTTTAGTGGTTTAACACTTTATCTCTTTAAATAAAATCTTGAATACAAGTCATGTAAACATAAAAAAATTTTACATGAGATCTGCACTTTTAGTGGTCGACTCAGCATGAACCAGATTCAATTAGGGCCCATAAACCTTTCGACACCGGTGGTTTCATTGAATTCAAATTACTTCTAAAACACAACAGGATAACTGCTCATTAACCGACCAATCTCCCATAATAAAATAAAATTTTAAATGCTCAAATGCCACAAACTGCTGCAGCTACAAAATGCCACCATATATATAAGAGGCAACCATAATTTCCAACTACGATGCCTGTTTGGCTGCTCTTGTCAGATCTCCTTTGGACCAGCTAATTTAAATTTTTCCTCGAGCTCAAGCACCAAGAATAGTAAACAGTCCACAGTCCTTAGTTCTCCCTCATTTTCTTTTGTTGGCAATTAAAGTTGAATATAATTGTCTAGGAATAATACGAATTTGACAAACCAACACAAACGCTCAAATTTTTATTGATTGAAAAGGAACATAAATTTTACAGTACACAGCTTACATATTTAACACCCAAAAACCCCATTATACATTAGCTTATTGAATCTAATCCTTTTATAATTTTTACTCAATTGCACTCTTGTGCCCTTAACTATTTTTTTTTTCCCACTCAAATTCTTACACTTGCAAAATGGCCCAAATGACCTAATATGTAGTGCACGAGGTTGGCTAATTTGCTGACTACATGCACCAATGTTTGCATAAAATTTATTTAAATGATAAAATATTTTATTTTTTTTGAAATATATAAAAAAGTAAAAGTAATTTTACAGTTGTGAATAAGGTCAGATCCATAATACAATATGAAACTGAGTCCATAATATAAGAATTGTTTGTTAACTATGGCAAATTTTGCAAAACTTGCAGTTAGTTGGCTTCCCTATTTTTTTAAAAAAAAATTAATTTACAAAATCAAGTTGATCTTAGCTAAGGTAAAGTTATTCGCCCAATCATCTAACTAACCGCCAAAGATTACATTCATTAACTATTATAGAAATCGCAATGGCATCAGCACTAGACGAATTAATCACATTCAAGCAGAAAGCAAATCACAAATATATCAAATTATCAACATAACAAGAATCAGAAAAGGAAAAAAGAAAGAGGGAGAACAAGAAAGCAAAATTAGACCTTCTCAAAAGCTCTAACTTCAGCCATGGTTTTGATATTAACAGCCATGAGGCTATCTTTCATTGCTTTCCCCACCTCTTGCCGTGTCTTCGGCCTAGAAGGCTTGAAGAAAGAAAACAACATGATCGTCATTGATGGATTGAATTTTCTAGAATCCCTAAGTTCTGTGTCTTGTATCATATTGCACTTTCACTAATTTTGATTTTGATTGCGATGGATTAAGTGCTGGTTTTGTTTTGAGTCTAGAAACCGAGAGAAAACAAGAGATCAGCTCCAGGATTTGTAACCGATTGTTGTTCTATTAATTTTTACATATCCGTAACTGATGCATTGAAGGAAAGTGCTCAAAGAAAGGTAAAGACCAAAATAAACCAATGAAGAAGGCAGGAAAATGCATTTTTGGAGGAATTTCTGCCCACATTTTTGAGGAAAAGGCTATTTATTTATACAGATTATGAAGTATCTCAAGCATAAAATGTATTCAGTTATAAATACAGGGTGCATTATCAATCTAATATCAGATATATATAGTTGATATTGATGTATCTACTATGCCTTGCATCTTTGCATATTTCTCTATTTGCTAAAAGATTAGGTGGGTTGCATACTGACTATCAATAAAAAGGAAAATTCTTAAGAGATGATTACCCTATAGAAACAATTTCAAAAAATTCCATGAAAGAAAGAATCCACATATTTGATACCTCATTTTGCATATTGATATTCCAGGGTAATCTCTCTTTACAAGCTGTGTAGTGCAATCTCTCTTTTGGGATAATAATGGCTCATTATAAATTAATCAACAAAATTCAAGAGTTGGGAACCCTTAAAATCAGCATACTCAGAAAGTTACTGGTAGGAAAATAGGTGAAGTTCTGCACCATGATAAAATGTAACAAACAAAACAGAAATAAGAGTGCACAAAATTTCCAAACTTGACACCATAAGGGAAATATAATGACCAAATCATGCCAGTGACCGCAGAAAGAAATTAGCTCCCAACTGAATTCACAATAGAATATCAATGGCCTGTTTGTCATAGAAACAACACCAAAAGAACCCACACTTGCATCAAGAAGAGAATTTCATGGTGAAGCAAAACGAACGATAAGGATTTTACTTCAGAAAATTTTCTTTGGTAAGAAAAAGAATTTCATATTACCTCCAGAGAAATAAGATGCTGATTATCAGCATTCATAAATCTGGACCAGGGCTTCCTGCTGTGTCTGCAGAAAAATTGAATACAACTTTAAATACCATATATGGAATAACTTAATATCAAATCAATTGTTACCAATTCCAAATGATAAATAAGCACATTGAGTTCAATGCTTGACAAAACATCCAGAACATCATAGCTCTAACAATATTAATTTGTTTCCGCATATTGTCTTAGCTTATCAAAGAGCAGTTTATAAAATTCAATATTTGCAACAATTGAAATTAAGTGGTGACACTGGAGGACAGTAATTGTGATTATCAATAATTATAATTCATCCAAAAAAGAATTGATTTCAATCAACCCAAAGCAATAAAAACATGCATAAATCAAATGGATAAAAATTCGTAAATCAGGATTCAACACCAAAAAGAAACAAACCCAAGAAATTTGAGAAAGATTAATTACAGAAATCTAAATCTTTTGCACTAATTTCTTTTCACTCTTCAATTAATGCCTGATTATTGTTCATGAAATAAAAAGCTTAATCCTGAAGGAGAGAGACCAGGAGGAGATGACCAAATATTTCACAATGAACAACTGAGCACATATAGGAAGTTTGTCTTCCTAAATCAATAACAGCAATATCAAGCCAAAGTTCTCATTAGAATGAGATTTTTAAAAAAAATAAATGAGAAGTTCATGCACTCACATAAGTAAATCATTTCTGCAACCAAATATTATGCCTGAAAATATAATATTACACCATTCCACACTTAAGATATCTTAAAGCAAATCTTGTTGGTGTCACAATTTCTGAAAAATTTAGTTGTGGGTCCCTCCAATGTGGGGCTCACCACAAATTAATTAAAAAAAGTTAACAATTTTTTTCAGCACCGAAAATTTATATTGAAAACTTTTACAAATATTTGAAAATTGGCAGCCACATTTTTAGAATATTTATGCAACATCTACCTATAAAAGGCACTGCAAGTAAGGAAGGGAATGACAACAATCTCAAAAGAAAATTGAGAGATTTAATTTGAGAGAGATAATCCGTTGAGAAAGTTAGGCTTTTAAAATTTTTTTAAAAATTGGAAAATAACAAAAATAGTAAGAAAAATATTTTTGGAAAACACTTGTGTGCCACTATTTTTAGGTTTATCTCAAAATTATTGTATTATCTTTAGCTTGTATCTAGGGAAGACTCACTCTTTGTATCCATTAAATTTTATTAGTGGAAGAAAAATTTCAGAATTTTGTCTCATGGACGTAGCCCAAATTAAATTATGAATAACGTTAAATTATTGGTATTATTTTTGCTGATTATTTTATTCCACATTATTTGTGTTATTTTACCCATTATGCCTAACAAGTGGTATCAGAGTCAGTCTATCAGTCTTATAAAAATTTTAGTATGCTATGTGGTTGTCGTATTGACTGATCTTTCATATCAGAAAAAATTTTATTTGATTACTGTCAGCTGAAAGAGTTTCAAAAAAATTTAATAGAGACAAAAGACACTAAGATAATCAGCTTTAATTGTACAAATTACTACATATGGAGAAACAAAATGAAAGATTTTCTATTTGTGATAAAAATGCATATGTCGGTGTCTACTACAACTAAACCTGAAGGCAAGACAAATGAGGAATGAGAGTTTGAACACAAGCAGGCGTGCGGCTACATCCGACAATTCGTCGAAGACAATGTATACAACCACATCTGCAATGAGACTTATGCTCGGACGCTATGAAACAAGCTTGAACAACGTGTCAAAGACTGATAATAATAAATTATTTTATTTGACAAAATTGAAACAGTCGAGAAATAAAGAAGGAACTTTCATAGCAAATCATCTAAATGAGATGAAAGAGATAATGGACCAGCTATCCAAAATGAGCATAAATCTGAATGACGAAGTTTTCGCACAGCTAGTATTGGGCTCTCTACCAAATTCATGGAAGATTTTGAAGATTTCAATTACCAACATCGTACCCAACGGTGAACTCAATATGTAATTTGTTAAAAGCAGTATCCTAAATGAAGAAATGAGAAGATCTCAAAACTCGTCTTCTTCATCACAGCCAAATGTTCCGGTTATAGATTCCAAAGAAAGGAACCAATATAGGCGACAGATGTCTAAAAGAAAAAACAGAGGCAAGTCAAACAAATTTGTTAATGTTGAATGTCATTATTGCAAAAAGAAATGTCAAATCAAGAAATACTGCCAAAAGTTCAAGAAAGAACAGAAAGACAAGTAAAACGAGATGACAATAGTGATGATAACGTGACAAACACCATGAATGAATTCAATATCGTCTATGACAATACTATCAATTTCACTTCCCAAAAGACCAATTGGGTAATTGATAGTGGTGCTACTATTCATGCCACATCTTAAAATGAATTTTTCTCATCTTACACAGAAGGAAATTTTGGAGTTGTATACATGGAAAATGATATTATGTCAAAAGTTGTTAGCAAATGAGATATTTGTCTAGAGAGTGGGAATGGAACCAAATTAGTCCTAAGAGATATCAAACATATTTTAGATATTCGCCTAAATTTGATCTCTACGGGAAGTCTGAATAATGCAGGTTTCTATAATACCTTTTTCAATAACCAATGGAAGCTCACTAAAGGTTCCTTGGTAGTGGCCAAATGTACAAGGCATGTTACCTTGTATGTGATGCATGCGAAGTTCTCCAATGACACTGCAAGTGTTGTGGAGAAAGATAGTGTTGTTGAATTATGGGACAGGAGACTAGGCCACATGAGTGAAAAAGGGATGACCACCTTGGTCAAGAAGAAAATGTTGCCCGAAATGGATGAAGTGCATTTGGAGAAATGCTCTAATTGTTTAGCAGAAAAGTAAAATAAAGTTGCTTTCAAGAGTTCCCCTCCTTCCAAAATGATGAATGTGTTGGATCTAGTTCATTCAGATCAATGCCAAAGTCACTGGGTGGTGCTCAGTACTTTATGACTTTCATTGATGACCATTCAAAGAAGACATGGGTGTATACTTTAAAAACAAAAGATCAGGTGTTAAATGTTTTAAAGAATTTCATGCCTCAGTTGAGAGACAAACTGAAAATAAGTTGAAATGTATTCGAACAGACAATGGTGGACAATACATTGGACCATTTGATGCCTACTGCAAAGATCATGATATTCAACATCAGAAAACACCGTGCAAAAATACCTCAATTGAATGGCTTGGCTGAGAGGATGAACAGGACTTTGATAGAGAGAGTCAGATGTTTGCTCTCATATGCAAAGTTGGCAAAAATATTTTGGGGTGAAACTTTACTTACAACTTTATACGTGTTAAATTTTTTACCCTATATCCCTCTAAAGTTAGATGTTCCAAAGAAAGCATGGTCAAGAAATTGTGTTTTCTATGATCATATGCGGGTATTTGGTTGCAAAGCTTTTGTGCATATTCCAAAAGATGAAAGGTCCAAGCTAGATGTCAAAATACGACAGTGTGTTTTTATTGGTTCTGGAAAAAATCAGCTTGGTTACAGATTTTATGATCTGATGGAAAAGAAACTTATCAGAAACCATGATACTGTTTTCATTGAGAAATAGACCATTGAAAATATTGTCAGTAAGAAGAAAGTTACTCCTGATTTCAATGGTGACTCAACAAATTTGGAATTAATTCCTCCAACATCGGTACCAATGACACTGTAAGTGTTGTGGAAAAAGACAATGATGTTGAATTATGGCATGGGAGACTAGGTCACATGAATGAAAAAAGGATGACCACCTTGGTCAGGAAGAAAATGTTGTTCGAAATGGATGAAGTGCATTTGGAGAAATGCACCGATTGTTTAGCAGAAAAGCAAAATAGAGTTGCTTTCAAGAGTTTCCCTCCTTCCTGAATGATGAATGTATTGGATCTGGTCCTTTCAGATATTTGTGAGTCGATGCCAAAGTCATTAGGTGGTGCTCAATACATTGTGACTTTCATTAATGACCATTCAGACAAAAGATCAGGTGTTAAATGTCTTAAAAAAATTTTATGTCTCTGTTGAGAGACAGACTGGGAAAAAGTTGAAATGCATCTGAATAGACAATGGTGGAGAATACATTGGATCATTTAATGCCTACTGCAAATAGCATGGTATTCGTCATCAGACAACACCTCAAAAAATACGCAGTTGAATGGCTTGATTGAGAGGATGAGCAGGACTTTGATGGAGAGAGTCAAATGTTTGCTTTCAAATGCAAAATTGCCAAAAATATTTTTGGGTGAAAATTTACTTACGACTGTATACGTGTTAAATCTTTTACCCTGTATCCATTTAAAGCTAGATGTTCCAAAGAAAGCATGGTCAGAAAAGGATGTTTCCTATGATCATTTACGGGTATTTGGTTGTAAGGCTTTTGTGCATATTCCAAAAGATAAAAGGTCCAAGCTAGATGTTAAAACATGACAATTTCTTTTTATTGGCTATGGAAAAGATCAACTTAGTTACAGATTTTATGATCCAGTGGAGAAAAAACTTGTCAAAAGCCTATTGTTTTCCTTAAGAATAAAACCATTGAAATATTGTCAGGTAGAAGAAATATGCTCCTGATTCCGATGGTGACTCAACAAATTTGAATTTGATTCCTCTAACACCAGTACCAAAACAAGTTGGGGTAATTTGATTAAAACATATTGTTGCAATTTTGTTTTTTGGTTTAATCCCTTGCCTTGAAAATTATCAAACTCCTATTAATCAATAAAAAACAATAATAGCAAGTTACTATTCACTAATTTATTCTTTAATTATATACCATACACATTGTTCATATATAAAATCAAAAAAAAAAATTGGAAAAAAAATTATATTCGAAATTTTTGTCTTATCACATGTGATGTTGTGTGACCATCTTCATTATCCATATTTTCTATTAAAGGTCTTTCAACAGACTCACGTTGAGCATTTTTTGCAACATATTGATCGAAAGCAAAAAATAACTTACTACGAACCTCTTCAAACTGACTTGAATTACTACCATATAGTTCATTATAACTTCAATCCACAAAATCAATCTTATACCTAGGATCTAGTATCACAGCAATAGTTAGGGTCAAGTTAAAAGCACTCCAATATTTCTCAAATTTTTCCATCATCAACACAACCATATTTTTCATGTACTCATCATCTGAAATCATATGCTCCTTCAATGTTAAGTAAGCCATAAACACAAAAGGAAAGAATAAATTAGCAGTAGGATACTTCGACCCTGAAAATACATAAGTGATGTCATAAAAAACAGCAAGAAAAGTGCAAATTTTTTCAATTTTTTCCCATTCAATCGGTGTTGGGCAGCTTTTATAATTGGATTCACTTAATTCCAAGTGAAAAAAGGCACGTCGATAGAATAAAACACTTTCAAGCATGAGATATGTTGAGTTCCATCTAGTAGGAACATTTTACCTTAGCCCCTTTTTTCTACTCAAAGACAATAATCTTACACATTCCAAAAATTTTTGTTTTCTAACTTGAGACCTTTTAACATACTTGATGTTGTCTCTAACTTTAATAATAGAGCAATCAATTGTTTGTAAACCATCTTGTACAACTAAATTCAACACATGTGCACAACACCTTAAATGAAAAAATTCACCCCCACAAATAAGTATTTGTCTCATGCTTACTTGGTCCTTTAATAGTTGAACAAATACATTATTAGCTGATGCATTATCTAAAGTCACACAAAAAATTTTGTTCTCCAATTCCCATTTAGCTAAAATTGAACAAACTTTTTCATTAATAGTCACACCAGTATGGGGATGAGGCATAAAAGAAAAATCTAACAATCTTTTATGTAGAACCCATTCATTATCAATGAAATACACAGTTACAGCTAAATACCCATCTGTAGCAATTGAAGTCCACAAATCAGAAGTTAAACTAATCAATTCTGGAGTTACTTGAAGCATGCTTTTAATCCTCTATTTCTCCCTTTTATACATTTTCATCACATTTAATTTCACAGTATTTCTAGAAATAATAGGTGCACTCAGATTTGCATAAGATAATAATGACATAATTCCAGCAAATTCCATAAAAGATAAAGGCAACTCATGCATAATCATGACAGCAACAAGTGACTCACAAAATTTATTAGGATCAAATTTAGAAGTTGTCATGGATTAATTTTGACCAACAATTAATTGACCTATATCACGATTATCCTTCCTAACACAACTTTGAACATGACGTTTAAGAATACCAGTGTCATTTTTACTATCATAATTGGCAGTAAATCCACAATATCTACATTTGCACCTTATTTTTCCATCTAATGACTTTTCTGGTAATTTTTTAAAGAAAGATCATACCGGATAAGTTAATCTTCTTTTGCGCTTCCCTTTAGAACTATCAGTTTTAACTTCATTTTCCTCTATTTCTACTACATCATCTTCAGTAGTAGATGTTTTTGTTGTATCATTAACGCTTAATTCAAGAGAAACTTTATTTACATCCATCTGCAATAACAAAATCAAAATAAATATCAAATGGAGTACTGCTATAAATCAATAAAAATAAGAGATAAATAACAAGATATGCATAAATAAGAGCTAAATGGAGATTAATAATACCTTACTAGTAATTATAAATAGGCAAAAATAACAAAACCGATTGGAAAATGGACGACTGGAAGAGGACGATAGGACGAAAGAGGGATGGCTAGATCTTAAAATGTTACAGATCGGATGGTTCAGATGGAGAAAAAAAATGAAACTGATGAAGAACTGAAAAAGCTTAGGGATCGGCTGGAAATGGAGCTGGGATGAGAAGGAACTGCTGATTGGTGGACTGAGAAAGAAGAACCAAAGAGGGAGTCAACTGATGGATTGAGGAAGAAGAATCAAAGAAAAAGCTGAAAGGAGGAGGAACTGGGAAAGAGGGACAACTACAAAGTGCAAATGAAGAATAGACGAGAAAGAGCAAGGAGGAGGGCAGTTGCTGCATTTTATTTTTACATTTGTTAAAGTTATCATATTAGGGTTGCTTTTTGTTTATTGTTTTTTAGCCATTTTAACTTTTTTTTTTGTTATTTCCCTTACTCACCTCACGCCCACAGCCCCACCCCACCTCATACCCGTTTATAACTTTATTTTATGATAGAATAATTTTGTTTTTAGCCTCTTTAAATTTTATTTTATTTTATTATAATTTCTAATAATTAAATTGAAATTAATTAATTAAATTTAATTAGATTGAATTGGGGTTCAACTAATTAATTAAATTTAAATTGATTAAATTGAGTTCTTAAAAAATTGAACTTTAAATTATTAAATTGAACTTTAGTTAATTATATTAGAATTTAATTGATTAATTTAAATTAACTAATTGAACTTAATTTGATTTAATTGAGATTCAATTCATCAATTGAACTTAATTTGATTAAATTTAATTTCAATTTATTAAACTAAATTTGATTAATTGAATTTAAGTTGATTAAATTGAACTTAACTTCTACTAATTAAATTGAAATTAATTAATTAAATTTAATTAGATAAAATTGGGGTTCAACTAATTAATTAAATTTAAATTGATTAAATTGAGCTCTTAAAAAATTGAACTTTAATTTATTAAATTGAAGTTGAAGAATTAAATTTGAATTGATTAAATTGGTGTTCAATTGATTAAACCCAATTAAAATTGAACTTTAATTTATTAAATTGAAGTTTAATTTAAGTTAAAATGTTAAATTTCACCCCAATTAAATTAATTAAATAATTTCACTAATAAAGTTCAAATATTCAATTAATAAAGTGAACCTCAATTTAATCAATTTAATTCATTCATTCATATATAAATATGTATTAGATATATTTATAATATTATAATATATATTTGAATTTTGAGTAACACTAAAATAACTAGGTATATCTTTATAATTGATAAAATAACATATTTTTAATCGTGTCTAATCGTGTCTTAACAGGTTAGGTAGGTAAAATCCATTTATGACACGATCTGTCTCGTGTCGGAATCGTGTTGACCCGGTTATGACCCATATCCGTTTAACTCATATCCATATACGGTTAAGTCCGCATCGTTTCGTGTCGTGTCCAAAATTGTCCGCTCTAATGAGATATATATGGACTATGTTTATAAATTAAAGAAAAAGCTCTACGACTTGAAGTAGATACCCAAACAATGGTATAAGAAGTTTAGATTCTATTATGGGAGAGCAAGGATATGAGAAGACTACTTCAGACTATTGTGTTTATGTGTAAAAACTCTCTGATGAAGATTTCATTATTCTTTTGCTTTATGTGAATGACATGTTGATTGTTGGCCGGAATGTTTCCAGAATTAATAACTTGAAAAAATAGTTGAGCAAGTCTTTTCCATGAAAAACTTGAGATTAGCACAACAGATTCTTGGAATGAATATTATTAGAGAGGGGTGCCAAGAAATTATGAATATCACAAAAGAAGTACATTGAGAAAGTATTTCAGAGATTTAAAGCGGTTAGCTGTTTTCTTGCTAATGACTTTAAGTTGAGTTTCAAACAATGCCCTTCTGCAGATGAATAGAAAGATGAGATGGACAAGGTTTCATATACTTCAGCAGTTGGAAGTTTGATCTATGTCATGGTGTGGACACGATCGATATCGCTCATATAGTAAGGGTAATAAGCAGATTCCTTTCAAATCCTAGAAAGGAACATTGGGATGCATGTAAAATGGATTTTCAGGTATCTTTGGGGTACTCCCAAAATATGCTTTTGTTTTGGAGATACCGAACATGTATTGGTTGGATACACAAAAGCAGATATGGCTGGCGATGTAGACTCGAGAAAGTCTATGTCAGGGTACCTGATCACTTTTGCATAAGGATTTGTGTCCTGACAGTCAAAATTACAGAAGTGTGTTCCACTATCCACTACTGAAGCAAAGCTTATTGTAGCAACAAAAGCATGTAAAAAGCTGTTATGGATGAAAAGGTTCTTGAAAGAACTTGGATTGCAGCAAGACAGATATCAATTATTCTGTGATAGTCAGAGTGTTATCCATCTTAGAAAGAGTGTCCCATTTTATTCGAGATCAAAACATATTGATGTGAGGTATCATTGGATCAAAGATGTGATAGAGAAAAAGCTATTATAGCTTAAAAAGATCCATACAGAGGAAAATAGACCAGACATGTTGACAAAGATTATACCGATATCATAATTTGCGTATTGTTGTTTAGCTACTGGAATGGTGGAAGCCTCCATGTAGTCAGAAGGGGGAGATTTGTTGGTGCCACAATTGCTGAAGAATTTAGTTGTGGGTTCCTACAATGTGAGGCCCACTACTAATTAATTAAAAAAAAAGTCAACAATTTTTTTCCAACACCGAAAGTTTATATTAAAAACTTTCACCAATATTTGAAATTTGGCAACTGCATTTTTAGAATATTTATACAACATCTGCCTATAAAAGGCACTGCAAACAAGGAAGGAAATGATAACAATCTCAAAAGAAAATTGAGAGATTTAATTTGAGAGAGATAGTCCGTTGAGAGATCTTTAGCCTTATAACAATGGAAGGAGGATGAAGAACCAAAAATTACAAGGAAGCCAAAAATGGTAAGAAGAGCCAATCATAACATGTGGAAGCTACAAGAATACTTCATCAGCAAGAAAAAATAGCAGAACAACAAAGCTGCAATATTAATATTCTATGCAGTAGGCTGCGAAGTTAGGAAAGCAAAAACTTCAAGGGTACATGTAGCATTGCCATTATAATTCTACTCCATCTTGAATATATTGATTACAAGCAATTAAATTTGTTTCTTAAGATGGATTTAGCATGACCATGAAAAATTCAAAACAGCTATACAACAATTTTAAGCTGCTTTTTGCAAGAGCACCTAAAAGGGTGCATCTATTGGAAAAGTAGTTTCAACAACAAATTCAAACAAATACTACATTTTTTTTAACACAATTAAATGGAATGCATATTTTTCAAGCATTTGTATGAGCAGTGATAGGATATGCCAGTTGGCTTGATATAAAATATGAGGAGATGGTTCAAATACTTTCATTACTTCATTATGATATGCTTAATTTACATGCTCATGTCACCTAGTGAACATTGAAGGTAACATCAGGCAAGTCAAGCTTTCATGCCAGTGATAAAATTTTGCTTCAAAAAGAAAATTATTTTGTATTTGACATCCCATCTTAATTGGGATAAAGGTGGAAGTGTGTAATTGACATGCAACAAACCACCAACATTTGTCAACAAAATATATAGGAACCCAATTTCATATACAATATACAAAATTTTCATGCTAGTCCATACTTGACATAGTGAAAAGTAAGGGTGTAAATGAATTAAACTACTCATGAGCTACTCGATCTCAATTCGAAAAAAATTAGAATTCAACTCGGAATTAATCAAATCAAACTCGAGCTCAAATAGTTTGAGCAATTTGTTGAGTCAAATTCAAGTATCACAATACCCAACTTGTCAGGCTCACAAACTTAATTAAGTAGCTATTTTTTATTGTTTATTAAATTACTTTTATACTTTCAGTATTTAAATATATTTGAGCTTAATAATCGAGTTAAATTAACTTGATTTGATTTGAGTCGAGTACACTATTTATTAAATTTTTTAGTTGATTTGAGTTTTGTTGAGTCGAACTTGAGTAGCTTGAATATTTTTCAAGTTGAGTTTCGAATAATTAAAAAAAACTTGATTGATTTCGAGTATCAAGTTTTTTAATCGAGTCGAGGTCAACCTGACATTGTATCGACTCAACTTGATTACACTCCTAGTGGAAAGAGGAAACAATATTGCCTTTTTTAATGCAGAAGGTTTATAAAGAGACATATTCAAAGCTTGATATAAAGAAAAATGCAGCCTCTTACACTGCTTAATATCATCTCTAACATAAGGAAGCAGTACAAGCCTATAGAAACCTTATGTGTTCTTCACACTCAAATTGGAAGCAAATGTACTTGTCGTTTGATACATTGCATTTGGAGACTGATTATCAGGTTTTGTTGGGTATAAGATATCCTCCTAAAGTCACATTACAGGGATATGCTTAAATGTTTCTGCCATTTTTCCATCTGTGTATCTACTTAAAAACTCACCAAGCCTGCACATTAAGTTTTCAGAACTCACTTTCACATTCAAAATACATTCCCCTATCAAGCCACATGCGGCAATAGTTTTCTTATGGGAAAAAGGGGGGAAGGATCAGCATGACTCTTCCAAAACAAGCTCAACAACTGAAAAGAAAAGTAATATAATATATTTGAAACAATTTATAGTAATAGAAAAAAGGAAGCAATTTATATTCATCCAATATAGGCAAATGTGTGCCTCTGCTATCAAACAAATCAATTTTCTATAAAAGTAAAAAATAACATAGTCCTATTAACAGAATAAAAGGGCTGATCAAAACCTCAAGAAGAAAACAAAACTCAAACTCAAAAAATAAAAAATAAATAAAGTAAACAATAAAAAAAACAACTACATGAGAAAAGAAATAACCTGAAGAAAGATTTGCATTCTCCTATTAGATTTTTTCAATACCCAGGTCTGCAAGTGTAAATTGTGGACCTACATCTTTTAATAAGAATGCCTCCAGTAATTTATCCTCATTCACATCAATGTCCTACACCACCCAAGACCAGTGAAGCAAACAAGACTGAATTAAATAATAGCAAAAAATCATTAAGATGCAGTGTTTGTGGCACACTAATGACCAACATGTATTCTCTTGATTCAAATTCCAGATTTTGCATATCCTTTCCAAATTAAAAAGTTAGTATGAGATGAGACATGAGACACCAAAGTGATGGAATCAAAATTGTATTTGGATCGAAGAACCTGTGCTTAAATTATGTTATAAACCCCAAACAAGTTTCATAAAAAAAAGTTGTATTAAGAAATTCCAGATTTCTCAAGGAAAAGTCCCCTCTCCCCCTCATCTCCTTATTGTTTTTGCACTTGAGACCATTTGACCAGAGTCATTCTTCTTCCATGATCATAATTTTCCCATACAAACCCTCTAATCATTTTTTCCATCTCAAAGTATAGAGATTTTACGATAACAGAGGTTTGTATAACATAGAGTAGTATGGATAATTGAACTGATTGAGAGAGTAATTCTACCTGCCAAAAACAAGTTGTTGGCATTCGAATTAACAATTATAGTTTTCATTTTATCCAAGATATAGCCATAAGTTTTCTTTGTAACTCTAGAATGTTTTCATGCTAAATCAATTTGGATAAAAATTACTTAATAGTAGGCAGTGGTGGATTCAAAAAATTTATTTAGTGGAGTTTATATACATAGTATTAAATTTCATTAGGCTCCACTTATTAAAAATAATATATAAAAAGGCTTAAATGAGTATTAGATTCAAGTAATTATTGATCATTTTTACATTTTATTGGGGTCCAATGACCCCACTAACTACAATATAAATTCACTCTTAACAGTAGGGATGTGTCCTTTTTTCCTCTTATGATTTTAAGAATTGGTTTGCTCAAAATATTTGGAAGTACTTCAGTTTTAAAGATAAGTTATTTCGGCCTTTATTCTTTGGCTTCATTAGTTGGTATCATTAGCAATAGAGCAATGAATTTTTATAATTATATTGCCTCAACTATTACGAGAATTGTTATGATTTTCAATGTTATTCATAACTATTATGCCGCTTTTACAACATTTAAAGGGTCTGATTGATTAATGCTCCTTGGCTTGATGCCTTAATTGGTTGGTTGCACCCTTTTTGTTGAATGTTTTTTAATTTTAACATGGCTTATTGTAAAAGTTAGCCATAATGCTTCAACAAATGGGGTCCTTTTTAATGACGTTGGACTTAAATTTGCTTGGAAAAAGGGATAGGGAGAGCTTATTGTCCAAATGGTTAAGTGTAGTGTTCTTTCATACTATTCTTGTAATTTTCTAAATAATCAAATGACTTAATCTTTATTAGTTATCTCCAATGGGTCTTCCCATTCAACAGGAACAAACACTCAATATCTATACATGTTACTTTCCTGTTATAGATTTCTAATATATGTTCAACTTTGGTGATGAAAAAGTATATTAAGATATCTCACATCAGCAAATGCTCCTTATAGTGAATTGACAAATATTATTCTCTTGAAATAGCTTTTGGAGATGAGTTAAGTTTAAGATCATTTCAACATAATCCAACCTAATCAAATGTCCACAAAAAAATGAAAAAAAAAAACATGTTTTGATCCCTTAACCTTATGAATTTATGCAATTATATTGTTCAACTAAATTTTATCAAATTTGCTATTTTTATTATAAACTTTGAACTATTTTAGTCATTCTCACTTATTCAATTAACTATTTTCTTATTAGATTCTAAGTATTTTATAGGAGTGACAATGGGGTCAGATTTCACCCTTTTTGTCTCCCATCCCCAATTATAAATTTATATACCCGTCTCTACCCTATACCCCGATGAGAAAATATTATTAATTCTCATCCTCGCCCCAAATAAAATTGAGTATCCCTGATTTATTTTTTTTTTTACTTATATTAGATATTATTCATTTAAATTATCAATTTCATTATATCAAAATAAATCTAAAATAACAACAACAACAAAATTATAAAAGATATAGCATCTTCATTTTTTTAATATTTCATTAATGAAAATGATAATATTAATCAATCCATACATAACTAGCAAAGTGAATATCCACTATACAAATACTATTGTATACCTCAAAGGTTTTAAAAAATATAAATTACATGTGTTTTTTTATGTTATTTAAATATTATATATATATGAAAGTTTTCAATGGTTATAACTCCATAAGTAACTATTATAAAACTTAATATTAAATAATATAGTATTAAATTATCATAATTATTGTAGAATGTAGTATTAGATTTTTAATAGAATGGTTGGAAAATAATACTCATAAATAGATAAATAATGTAGTAATCATATTATATATATATATATATATATATATATATATATATATATCAAGGCAGGGTGTACAAATATTGTCCCACTCTATCCCCGCTAAATGTCATTTTGGGTTTTTCCAAAATCTACCATTACCCTGGTGAAAAGTAAAAAAAAAAAAAACTGTCCCATTGGGGATGAGTATGGGGTGGAGACATATGGGTTCGAGTCCAATTGTCATCCATAGTATTTATAACTGTAACACCCATAAGTTAGAATGTAGAAATAATATGTAACAAGAGTATATTGGGTGTATATAAGTGGTATAAAAGTGGTTTTGAGTTTTGAGAGCATGAAAGTAGCTACATTGACTAAAAAAGTGAATTTTTTCAATTTTTTCAATTTTTTCAATGTTAATCACTCCGATTAGAATCAAAGGTTTATATCATTCAAAAAAGGCAGATTTTGGGAGAAGGTATAACTCGATTTTGAACCAAAAACCAATATGAAATTTGAAAAATAGAAATAAGAAATTATGTTTTCTTTATTATTTAATTGATTCAATTCGGACTTAGTTGGGGATATGAGTTTAAAGACCTTTAATAGATGATTAAGTTAAGAGTTTTGCTTAAATATGGCATATAAATGGTATTTAATTGTGTTGATAGTAACACAATTATGATATGATGTTAGAAAATCGAGA
Organism: Triadica sebifera; assembly: GCA_023653625.1. NCBI lineage: Eukaryota > Viridiplantae > Streptophyta > Magnoliopsida > Malpighiales > Euphorbiaceae > Triadica > Triadica sebifera. Next base: position 31,403,464 of record CM042902.1, read on the forward strand.
TAAAAGGTGAAGATACCCACCAAAGAGTTTATGCATGCGAGAGAGTTGGGAAATTAAGACCCCAATTAAGGTTTGTACATATACACATTCAAATTCGAATTATGGTATGCTTGTATATTAAATTATATAATCGTATGTTAATTAACATGTATGACTATATGGAAGTTGCTGGAATTGAAGTAATTGACTTGTTAAATCTGATATGCATGAGGAAGTTGATATATGAAATTTGGTCCATGTTATGACATTGATAATGATTGAAATTTGGTCTATGTTATGACATTGATAATGATAATTTAATTATTATTTATGCTGAAAAATGCTAATAGGAGTGATTAACATTGATTAACTTTATAACATTTGCATGTGGGGTGTGTAATTGCTTTAAAACGGTGTTGAAATTTTGACATAGACAGATGATTCACGACCATAAAGTAAGGTTTCATGCTTTTAAATGACCACACTAAAGATGTTTATGATCGTGAAGGAAAGTTTCAAGTCTGTAAATATCCATATTGAACCAATCACGACTAAGAAAGAAGGTTTCACGACTGTGAATGTTCATTTATGCCCGTGAATGCCCTATAACTAAAAATTTATATTTTAATTTCTATGATGGAATTGTATGATTTTAGTATGCACACACACCTTGCATGATGTAATGTGTTAGTATACAGTATGATAACTAGATTTTGAACATGGATATATTTTGTATGTTTTAATTTACAAAGTATCATGTGGTTAACATGTTAAATCGTGAAATGAGTTATGAATGATATGAATAACCAAATTTTAATTATTAATGTTCATTCTCTATATGATAACTAATATAGAATAAATGACATGTCATTGAGAAAATTATGGTACCGTAGTATATCTAGCATATGAATTTATTATTTAGGAACAAAATGACTTAAACTCGAGTGAGAACGCTCTTAACTTGAAAAACTCAATTGAACATTATACAGACAGATATAGTTAGTAAGTATGATGGCTTAAGCGTAGGTTAGAATGCTTCTATTTTACAACCCGTGTTCAGTTAGTCTGGATATAGAGTTTTGGGCAGTGAATTATTAAAACCAATAGTAAGGAAAGTAAATCAGAAATATAAAAATTGGATACATTTATATCCTTAAAGTAATAAGAAAAAATAATAATAGGGTATATGAAACCAGGAAATGGGATGTTGTGTTATATGGTATAAACGTTATAGAAAATTGATGGTGTGGATTTACTTATGGATTATATGATATGAATGTTCAGTAAACTAACTATGTATAAAGTATTTTGTTATATGATTGCATGATCGAATACACAAAGACATACATTTATATATGTTATAATGATGAATAAATGCTTGTTAGAAATTTGATGCTTATATATACTACTAAGTTTTTAGTAACTTAGTGTGTGTTCCCTTGCATACAAAATTGAAGCCATTAGACAATTGAGTTGGCGAGAAAAGGAGTCTAAGCCCGTCAAATGCAGTCAGAGTTGACCAATTATGCTGGGTCGATTTTCATTTTATTTATTTTCATTTGTTATTTTTCACGACATGGAATAAAAACAGTTAATTATGTTTTCAATAAGTAAGGTTGAATTTTGTAATAAGAATTGTTGTTGCCTAAACCAAATTATTTTCAAATATGGATTTAGATTTTTGTTTCAGGTATAGATAATTGGTTTTATACAATATATAAACTTTAGATATTTTAATTATGCATTGTACATGAGTTTATGAAAATGATACATATACAATAAATAAGATATGAAAAGTTTTTAAACGGAACATGTTTATATAGTTACAATTATGTGACATTTATTTGTATAGTAGGATTACGTCCTATATGTGTGGGTGATAAAATAATTTGGAACTATATGAAAATTTGTTTAATGATCTCCCTTAATTATTATTTATTAGATGCCAAGAACTTCATAAATTAGGATTAAATTAGTTCAAAATTTATAGTTGAGATAATCAATTGAATAAATTTGGTAATTGAGCAAATCAATTGAATTAAATTAATAGTTAAAAAAGTCAATTGAATTTTATAATTAGTTCAAAAGTAATAGTTAAAAGAGTCAATTGGACAAATTTGATAGTTAAGTGAATCAATAAAATGAAATTAATAGTTAAAAAGTCAATTGAATTTTTTTAATTGAGTATTTTAATTACACAAATTTATATATTTCATGGGCTAAATCATATTCTTTTCATAAAAAAAAAATATTCAAGTTAGACATTGGCTTTGCATCCCGTAACTTTGGATTGAGTACTATTGGCTTTTTATTTTTGATAAAAAAGTAACAAAACTCATAAATAATAAAAATTAACAGACATAAAAATACTCTAAAAATATCATGAAGTAACTAATTGTACATCCCAGCGGGAAAAGAGTGAATAAAATCATGAGTAAGTTTGAAAAGAAAGCAAGTACAAATTTTAACGTGACTCAAAAAAATGTGCTTTAGCTTTTATTCGCAATTTTTGAAAATCTAATAAACTAAAAATTTAATAGAATATTTAGTTTTAATAATCTCATAAATTAAAAATTGAATTGAGTATTTAGTAAATTAAAAGTAAAATAAACAGTTAGAAATTTCAATCATTAGTTTTTAAAATTTATATTAAAAGCTCACTTTTTATAAAAAGGTAAAAATTTTAAATTTTTATATTAAAAGTTAGCTTTTAAATAATCAATATATAAAATAATTTTTTATTTTTTTTATTTATACTTATATTAATATATTAAATTTTTTAATGACTAAAGAATATATTTTTTATTAAAATTGTATTATTAATTAATTATTTTTATTATATATAATATGTATTATAAATAAATAAAAATTTAAAAAATATATATTAATAATATAATATAATTATTAATAATTATTTTAAAGAATATAATTAGATTAGAATTATTAAATTATTAAATATTTTAAAATTAATTATAAATTATTCGCTCCTAACGAGGATGGACAAGTGGCACTATTAATCAAAAAGATATGTAGTATTGAGGGTGAAGGGCCATCAAGAGTAAAGAAATAGTCTAAATAAAATTTGAGTATTATAAAATAAAAAAGATAGAGGGGAAATCAACTGATAATTTTTTACGATTATAGTTTTTTTATACAATATAAATATATTTAATTTATTTATAATACGATTAGATATATTTAAAAATATATAAAATATTTAATAATTAAATTATTCTATTATAGTATAATATTTTAAATATATAAAATATAGTATAATATGTTAATTTTTATTTATATATATTAATATATATATATATAGTATATAGTCTCTGCTCCAAAAACCCTAATTTTCATTCTCAAATTTATTTTTTTATTTAATTTTGATCATCATCATCATCATTTTTCTGTTCTTTCCATTTCAGCTTTTATCCTAATTATCTCTGTCGATTTTGTCGTCGTCTTCGATTCTCTTTAATGAGTCTCTATTTATAGCCTAACATTTCTGTACAATTCCAGTTCTCTATCAGATTTTCTCTATTTGTTCATCACTTAAAAGAGTAATATTTAATCTTCAGCTGTCGATTTCAAATAAACAAAAATCTATTCTGTTTTAATATATATTTGTTGTTGAGATTTTTTTTTTCTTTTTTAAAATTTTTAATCCTCATATGGCTGCGGTTGCTGAGATCACTGGTGAGGCTGCAGCAGCTGCCATTAACAATAACAACAACAACATTGATAGCACTAAGAATTTGGATTCCGATGTGAAGCCTAAATCGGATTCTGAATTCACTGTTCAAAACCTTGTGGATATATTCACAAAATTGAATCCTTTGGCCAAGGAGTTTTTTCCTTCATCTTTCAATAATATTAATAAGACCCATGACCTTCTTCTTCAGAATAATTTTGCTGTGCCCATTAAGCAATCGGCCAATGACAATTTCCCCACTAATCGAAGGGTACCGTTTTGTTGCTGAGCGTCTCCATTTTGATCTCAATTTTTCCTTTTGATTGTTTTTGCTTCGTTATTACTCTAATTTCTTTAGTTTTTCTGTTTAATCACGGGTCTGGGTTTGTTTTTGACTGTTAAATTATTGATTTTTAGTTCTTGTTTTTGGCAAATGGGTTGATTGGCTGTTACGTGTTTACTGAATTCTAGTTCAATATGTGGATTGAGTTCCTGAAACTGGTCCACTTTGGCGTCGAGTGTAAATGGGTTTATTGATGTTTTTACATCTATCAATTTTCAATAATTTTAAAGATTGATCAATACTCATTCATATATAACAATCGATTATGTTACAATTGCATTATAAATTTTATCGATATTTTGTTATAATGCAATTTTGATGTGTCAGAATTGCAAATGTACGCTTTCACTGGGAAGTGGGGTTTTGAGGTTTTTCCCGTTATTACATATCTTTTCCAAATTTATTGAACTTCTATGTTGAGCGCCCCTTTTATGATTATGACTTTGCCATCGTAATTGTATTGTAAGATATGAAAGTTCTTTGATTTGCTTTGTCGTCATCTGTATTTCTAGTTTAATTTCTTCAGTAGAGTTTCAAACTTCAGCCTTTATTACCTCTCTATTTGTACTTTTTCTTATATTTGCTCTTAATTTATTGGTTTCTAGGTTAAAAATTTTGTGTCAGATTTTATATATTTATCAGCTCTTGCATTTGGGTTGAGTTACCTTTACAAACTTGTCGTCCAATTTCACATTTTAATTGCACAGTTGGAACTCTTAGCTAATCATTCATTTTGTTTTCCATTTTATCTTTACATTTATTAATATTTCAAATTATAATGATAATTTCCTGTTTTTAGACAAATGGCAATCTCTGATGGAGAAGTATAATTTTCAGAAAGAATTTAGTTCTACTATCTTATTGACAAGTTAGACCTTATGTTTCCTAATGCTCTTTGCATTTATCAGAGAAGAAATGGCTATAACCAGGGGAAACGGAGGTTGAATAGTAGAGCTTATAGAGCGCAACAAGAGGATAGTATTAGACGAACAGTATATGTTTCCGACATTGATCAGCATGTATGCTCTTAATTTTAATGGCAATATTATGTATTTTTGATGCCTTGCCTTTATAAAAGTATTGATTTTCTTGTTTGAGTTTATGGATATTATGGTAAAGTAAAATTCCTGTTTAATTCAGGTAACTGAAGAGAGACTTGCTGGCTTATTTAGTAGTTGTGGACAAGTAAGTATACATGCCTCAACTCTCTATCTAAACCTTGCACATTGATCTTCAGCAATGATACGTGCCTATAGCCTCTTTAATTTTTTTTAAAAGAAAAATCGACTGTTATGTTTTTCATTACTTATATCGGTTATACCTTATATCATCCAAACGCTCAAATTGTCTAATATGTATGCTTTCTATTGCTTTTTTAAATTTCCAAATGTTCCTAAGTGTTTTTTTTTTTACTTTAATATTTTAAACATACAAATGTTGTTCTGCTTGTTAATTAAGTTAATATCGTTCAATTGGAAATGTATATAGAAATACTTAAATTCTTGGAGATGGGACCTAAATTTCCTTCAGCTTCAGAAACCCAGTTTTGTTTATAATTTTTATTATAAATTTTAAAGCTAAACAGTATGTTCTGTTGATGTATTTAACCCCAATGTTGTATTAATAGATATCTAAAGGGTAATTATGCAGTTTGCTTTCTAGTCTTTTGACATGAGTCATAGATTTCCTGGAGGCATTAAATCATAGAGGGTTTATGTTTCACATGTCAACGAATTGTTGAGGAAAGTCTTTTGCACCATAATTAATGATGGGTGCACGTGCATTTCATCTTACTAATGTTATTGCTTTTGTCTACTCTCCTTAAAGGTTCACGGTTGGCATTACCATTTATACACACACGCGCGCACACACACACACTAAATATGGTCTTTTGTTTGGCTCCAAGGGGATATTAGAAAGTCTCGTAGGTATTATGTGGGGATTTGGTATCAATATCTAACAAAGTTAAAACTGAAAAATACATTATATTAAAGCTTTCAACATTTGAAATTAATAGTTTCATTGTGAATAACAACTGGATTATAAAGCGACACTGATGAATATATACCATTTGTAGTCTAAAACTAAAGTGTTTAAAATATAAATGGAATGCATTTTGCTAATATTTATTTTTGAGGATTTGCGAAATCAGTATTGGTCCCATCAATTAGTGTAATTATTTTTGGATGTGCAAAATGCATTTAGGTTGTGCTGGATGTCTTTTATGGAAATTCATTTGTGCATTTATATTATTGATGATTTCTTTAAGGGATTTGCCATTTTTTTCTGTCAGTTTGATATATGAGCTTTATATTCTGTTCCAGTGCATTTATGGTGTATATAAGAATTTGTGAAGCCCTTTGTCCATTCCAATTCACAATGTTTCTTTCATATTAGGCAATATATATGGCAGTATGTGTTAGATAGGTTGTAATAAATGTCAGTCCACATACATATCTAAGCAAAATTTTGCATGATCTCCCTAGAAATATTGGGGTTATTGATGTTCTTTACCAGTTTGTGATGATATATTAACAAATTTGTTTTAATGAAAAATACATGGGAATCCAGAGAGATTGGGAGTCATGATGCATGCTTGGAATATGTTTTATGCAGTTGTGTACTCCTCATTATTCAATAACAATCTCTTTTTTTGTTCCCCACCACTTCCCTCTCTTGTTCTCTCTTGCTTTTCCTCATTGGATTTTTGCTTTGGGTCTATGCTGAACTGACAGTCTCGCACAAGCAGTTTTCATGACTTAACGTTCAAATCTCTCCTTACAATCGTTTTGATTTCATATTGTTAACTTATCACATCTTCTGAAGGAAGTTGCGTTGGTCAACATTTTCAAATTTAAGTCTAATAGAAAAATAAAAGCTCTGCCGACATTTGCGATAGACATAATAATTATTAGCTACTTAATTTAGTTAAAATTTCCTGGATAGAATTACTTATTTTATGTACCATTATCTTGAAAATGTTTGTTGCACAATTTATTCCTGTTTTTTCCTTGACATACTTTGGATACAGAATAGAACTAGTTTCTATGAGTTGCAATGGATGGGCCTGGGGTTATTTTGTTTTAGCAAGAATTAAGCAACAAAAATTCTGGGTGAACATGGTTCTTACTATCTGTTATCTCTATTGTACTGCAGCTCCTTCGATCCTGCATTTTGTTTCATGATGTGTATAAAGTATTTGCATGTTTTGTTTTTTATTTGTTGTATCTGTTGCTGATGTAGTTGTTAGATGCCTTCACATTTAATGGAAGTATTCTCTGGCGTCTCCCTTTTTAATTTTAGGGTCCATTTGGTGCATGTTCGTTTCTGGCTTCTGGTTTTTGTTTTCAAGCTGTAAACATTGAAATTTGAGAAATGAGTTAATGAAACAGGGTTAAACCGCCTTTCTGATTCTCTTCTGTTTTAGCAACCTGTTTTTCTATTTAATTCATTAACACAGATGATATAAAATTTTAACTCATTGGAAACAGAAACCATAATGAGTTTTATCCTGCCTGTTAGGTTACATGGGTACCATGGTGGTCTCAAGGACTTGGGACACCAAGTAACACGTTCAGACATGGAAAAATGGTGAAAATTTACATCTTAGAACTATAAGATTAAAGTTGTACTGTTGAAGGACTCTGTAACTTGACAATAGAATAGGCAAATGGCACATGGAGTGGGAAAATTTAAAAGACAAATCACTCTAGTCATGCATCATTCCTAAATTAAACCAAATGTTCATCATTCTATTAGTGTTATTCAAATAAAAAACTAATTGACTACTAGAAAATGTCTTACTTGCAAAGATGTTTATATAGATTACAGACTATTTTTGTATCCTAGTAGGCTCAACACCCCCATATAATTATTCCTGAAAAGTCGTAAAACCTTATTTTTCTTGATAGAGTCTAAACATGAAGTAAAATAACGCTCATTTGGAAGAATTAGAAAAAGATACAAAATTATGAAAACTAGGAATTCAAAAAAATCCTAAACTTCTTTATCTTTGTTTGCATTATCTTGTGTTTTTGAACTACATGTTTCTTTACACTGACTTGGTTTCGAGATCTCATGGGTTTTTTTCACTTGGAGTGAAGGTTGTTGATTGCCGAGTCTGTGGAGATCCGCATTCAGTTCTTCGTTTTGCTTTTGTGGAGTTTGCTGATGAGCGTAAGCCAGAATTGCAGCAAGAAAGTATTGGGTGCATTTTTTGCACAAATTAATTTGTAGTTTTCTTATTTACCCATGTTATCGGATTTTAATCAACAGAAGGTGCTAGAGCAGCTCTAAACCTTGGTGGAACAATGCTAGGTTACTATCCAGTTAGAGTCTTACCATCTAAAACTGCCATCCTTCCTGTGAATCCTACATTTCTCCCTAGGGTATAATTCTTTGAATTTTTTTGGTCATGTTGATTCCTTCCATCTTGGAAAGATTCTTTCAGGTTGTATTGACAAAGATTGCTTTTTCTGATCACTAATTAAATGCAGTCAGAAGATGAACGGGAGATGTGTAGCAGGACAGTATACTGTACAAATATTGATAAAAAGGTAAACATTCACATCTGAAATGATTAATTTTAAGAGAACATTTGCCTTTTTCGTGTGGCCTTTTCCATTCCATCCCTTATTTTTCATATTTGCATTAATAACACTTTCTTCAGGCCCAATAATTTCATTGTAATTGCAGGTTTCTCAAGCTGAAGTAAAAAATTTCTTTGAATCAACATGTGGTGAGGTGAGGACAGAATATTTCCTCTCCATTGAAAAGAAAAGTGGTTCTAAAGGTTATTCAGTGTTTGACCTCCCTCCTTGTTTATTTTTTTTGTCATCGTTAGGTTACTCACTTGAGGCTTTTGGGGGATCATGTCCATTCAAGCCGTATAGCTTTTGCTGAGTTTGCAATGGTGAGTTGATTTTCACAAATTTAATTGTGTGCAAATTTTAAGAGCTACATGGTCAAGCTTGCATTTGCCTAGTATGCCTTGAAGCATATTTTGTTTATTTCCATCCATAAGTTCATACATCCATTTATCTATTATATCTGGCGTATAATTACCATAACTTAACATGTTTCTTGCAACAGCTTGTGAAATGTAACATGAGTCTCTTTCTTTCTCTGTATATGTGAGTTTTTGCGTGTGCATGCTTGTCAGAATGAGTTCCCGTTGATAACATATTTTTGCATATATCACTTTTTCTTCACAGTTATGAGTTAGGGGTATATATAAAATTTTATTGATTTGAAATCTGTCTTCTAAAGGTTGGAATTGTTCTAGGTTGGAGATAGAAGTATCGATAATTTTTTTTTTTAATCTTTTTATGGTTAGATAGATCTGATGCTAGTATTGTTTACTGAAACTATAATTAAGCACTGAAAACTGAGATGTGTGGGAAAATACTGTGTCTACAGCTATGTAATCCCAATTTTTTAGGGATTAGTTTTAATATATTTTAATGTGTATTGATTTGTTAAGAAAGTTACCTAGATTAGAATTAGTAAGTTACGTAGAATAGTTTTTCTTTTTTTGTGTGTGTGTGTGTGTGTATATATATATATATATCATTTATGGCAGTACACTTTTAGGTCCAAAACTGAATAAAAAATTAGAGATTTCGAAATAGTTAGAACTGGAACCGAATTGAAAAAAGAAATCTGCTTTTTTGTTTTGTTCTAAAAATTTGGAACAATAATGGATATTCGGAACTTTTGGATCAATAAAATACAATATGGAGCTTTGGATATTTTGAAGTTTTCAAGAAAAAAATATCTAATTAAAATATAAACTTAATTATGTATACAAAAAGGTCTATTCATGTTACAATATACAAATTATAGATAAATACAAATATGCATCCAAGTTTGTACAAAATTATATCAATTCTACATCAATAAATACATATTAATTTTTTTGATTAAATATGAATGTAACTAAATTAATTTTGATTGAGATATATAAATATAACTATTTATGGGTTATATATAATTATAAAGTTAATTTATACTATGATTGTATAATAGATGTGAAATAATATCCATATATTATTTCATATAAAAAAAATAAACATTAAAATATGCTCTTTCACAATTGGGTATAGTTCTACTCAATTCTCAGTCCAAATATTACTTAAGATATAGAACCATTCAATTTAGTACAATTTGGTCCAATTCTTGTAAAAAAAGTCTGTGATACAATTTATTCTGAATCTCTTTCCTAGGTGTTTTAATTTGGTTCGAGAAGATCTACAAGACATGCAATCCTAATATCGGTGTAATATGTTCCTTTCAATCAATTCAATATACACAAGAATATTGAGTTCAATTTTTATAATGGTATCAGAAACTTGGACTTTTTCTTATGGTTCATTATCCTCAGCCTTCTTTGCTCCATTGGTGATTGTTTTTTTTTTATTACAAAATAGAGTTTGTCAACCTCTATTTTTGTTTTGAGTTTGTTGAATCTGTTCTTTTTTCAACAATTTTTTTGCTAATTTGTTACTCAAGCCTCTTGTTGATTGTGTGAGCCATCTTCTCTGCATCCTTCCTAAGCTCTGTTAGAATTCATTGAAACCAGCAACAAAGGCACCTTTATTCGGAAACAATAATTATGTCTCATCGATAGAATTGTATAATATTAAAGCAGCATATAGGTTGAATGAGAAAAATTAGCTGAAGTGGTCTCAATTGGTTTATAGTTTTTTGAAAGGAAAAGGAAATTCAGTCCCTTGGTACTGGTTGAAAATTCGGGGGATCACAAATTGACGCTTAGGATGTGCAAGACTGTAGTGATTTCCTAGTTATAGTAATCTAGGTTGCCAGAAATCAGCAGTACATGTATGTTTCTAAGCACAACCGAGTAAATATGCAAATCTGTTAAATAAACTTATTCTAAAGTTCGTGATGCTGTGTAGATTTATGAGTTTAAGACCAAAATCTCAGCCTCCAAACAAGGAAATCAATTTGTCATGGAGCAATCCAAATTTTTGAAGAGTTTATATCAGGAGATGGATCATTATCATTGCATCCAAATGAAACCAGCGAGGATGCAACCATTAATAAAATGCTTATTGGAAAAGACCAAATTTTATGATTTTCTTGCCATCTTTGAATGAAGCAATACTGATTATTCTTGCTGAAAAGGAAAAAGGGGAGTGATGATTGAAGCTCATGTAGTGGAGAGTTTGGCCTTGATGTCAGAAACTCCTTGGCTACCCTCAAGCAATGGATAAAACATGGTCAAAGTAGTGTAGTTAAAAGAAAAATGCTCACTCAAATCGATAATACTTTTCTATCGCCTAAAGCGCAAAGTGGAAAAAAAACCTTGCTTTACTAAAGCAAAACTTAATTTATCTAAAACAATTAAACAATAATATAATATGCAAAAAAACAGAAATTCTTAGCAAACAAAAATAACAAAACTAAGAAACATCATGAAACATAACTTCATATGCAAAAAAAAATTATGACTTTAAAGTTTAATAAATAAAATTACTTCGGAAAATGACTTTTAAAGTTTTATAAAGAATTAAATACATAAAAAAAAAGACAACTAGCAGTAGGTTCCAAATTTTTAGGAATATAAAGAATCTCATAACCAAAAGAATCTATTCTTACTACAAATATTGATTTACAAATTTTAAAAACATGTGGAAAAAAGAATCTATTCTTACTACAAATATTGATTTACAAATTTTAAAAACATGTGGAAAAAAGCGAGTGCTAGCTTAAGCGCAAAAAGCATGCACTTCATTAAATGTGCGTGCTTTGAATTATCAAAAAGCCATAAACCCCTACTGTATTTCGCTTCAACACTTTCAGCGCTAAAGCGACGCTTTTAACTACACTGGGTTAGAGAAGCGTGGACAATCAGAAAGACAAGGTCAAACACATGTAGCAAACACATCCAAGCAATGAGGATGACCCACTACATGTTGATTTCAATAAAAAGGAGATGGAGGAAACAAGGGGTTGATTTGAGACATTATAGAAATAATTGACAAGTATTTGTTCTTTGATGTTCTTAGGTATATCTTCTCGAACTTTAATGTTTTTAATGCTTTGGATAAGGTCTTCTTAAACTCCTGGGTCATTCACTTAGAAACTATAGACCACATAAGTGGTTGCTCATTAAAGTTTATTTCATACATCCCTTGTCCTAGAAATAGAAAAATAACCACAGTTGATACGTCAGTTATGATAGTGGCTGGTCAATGAGATGTTTCTTTGAGTGATCGCCTTGCACTTAAGAATGTCCTTCACGTCCTAAAGCCATGCATCAATCTTCAGTCAATCTAGAAATTCACCATTGATTCTAATTGTAGTGTTACATTTTATCCTTCCTTTGTGCGTGTTCAGGGATAGGGCACTAAGAGGATGATTGGACATGCTTTAGGTAAAAGGATGGTCTATACTACCTTGAATCCAAATAGACAAAGTAGAATTAAGAGTTTGTCATCATTATCGTTTCTTTTTTACTCATTCGAATCCAATAAAGAAAAAATATGGTTTCAATATCTTCACCTCAGTCAATCATCCTTTATTGTTCTCAATTTAGTGTTTCCTTTATTATTCAAAGGTTTAGCTATTTGAAAATTTTCATTGTTATGTATGTGAACTTGCAAAGCACAACTGTGCTTCCTTTCAAATTTTCAATAACATAATGTCATTTACCTTAATTCATAGTGACATTTCTAGGGCACGGTGGTTTGTTTCATTCTTTGATGATTGCACTCATGTCTTGGATTTGTCAAATCTTTTATGATATGATCAAAACATAGTTTGGGAATGGGATAAATAGATTTCAGTAAGAGAATGCAGAAGGCTTTTTTTAATCAATTTCTCTCTTCCTATTTCCATAAATGGGCACTATGCATGAGTCATCTTACATCAACACACCTCATGAAGATAAGAGTGGTTGAATGCAAGAATTGTCACCTTTTAGCTACGACAAGAGTCTTCTTGTTTCAAGTGAATGTCCCAAAAATATACCTTTAATGGCTGCCCATCTTATCACGAGGCTTCCCACATGAGTTCTTGGCTTGAAATTCAGATCAGGTCCTGACACATTTCTTTCCAAATTCAATGCATCCAAATCTTGTCATATGAATATTTGGATGCATTTCCTTTGTTCATGTGCATTCCCAAAACAAAACTAAACTTGAATATCAGGCACCCAAATGTTATTTTGTTGGCTATTCTTCCACCCATTAAGGGCTACAAATGTTACCATCCTCCAACAAGGAAATCTTATGCGTCTATTGATATTATCTTTATTGAACAAGATTGTTACTTTCATAGTGCTTATCATTACTTCCATAGATCTTATCTTTAGGGGGGAGAGATCTTTATAAGATAAGTACAATAATTTTTTTCTCCTTGAATATCCAACTTCTACCAATTAAGTTGGGCCAAGTTTGCAGCCAAACCATGAATGTCTCTTCCTTTTTCTCTTTCTGTGATCTCTGTTCTTTTTTATGCAAACCTTAAAACCCACCAATTTGTTGTAGACTGAATCATATATGCATTATCATATTGGTTTTCATCATGTCCAACGTCACTTGGTAATAATGTGTATGGTTCTCCTCTAATTGTGCAAATTAAATTTCCACTTGGTTTCTGCAGAAATTCAATTGAGTTTCTAACTAGAGTTGGGACAATAACCTTATTGAATCTCAAATTAAAGTCAAGTATTTTATGTGTTAAATTAAAAAAATGTTACTACTAAAATTTAAGTATGGCCATGGATGAAATCATAGCTTTGGTGAAATTGGGTTAAAAAATTTATTTATTGCATTTCGAGGATGTTAGAAAAAAGTGAATTTCTTTCGATAAGTTAGATAAATGTTTGGATCTTCAAGGGTTTTCGTTTTGCTTGTAGATGATTAGTTATACAGATAATTTCGAAAAAAAATGGAAATTGTGGCTGTGAGTATAATTGGTCCTCTAATGTGTGTTGAAAATGGAAAAAAGAGGAGTTTGTGACAGTTTCCAATAGCCAAGAGCAATTAACATTCCAGAAATGCACATGTGATCCGTAAGCCCTAGTCCCCCTTAACTTTTTAATCTCTCTATATGTAGTTAGTTTCACTAGCAAGGCATGCTAATGGTATGGATTTCAATTTTCACATATAGTCACAAGGTTAACACTTCTTTCACTGTTGGTTCAAATGGCTTTGAGTTGCCCTTCAACAAAATTATAGCCTGATTGCAATATGGATTAGTCAAATTTTATGCATGATGGCCAAGAAATTAAGCATTACTTGATTGCGAGATCATTTTTTTTACTTTGTTTTTTTTCCTTAATTCTAAAGCAGTTGCTTTATAAAAATGTAAGCTAAAGTCAATTGGTGTTTATTAAGCACATAGAAAATTAAGCCCCCATTTACATCAAATTAAGATAGATGAGTTATGAGATGTCATGCTATTACCTAAGTCTTATTTTTCCACTCAAATGTTTTATGTTGAAGTGTGGAAGTTCTGTAGGCTATTTGTTGATGTTCTTCTGCTGTTGCTTTTGGATGAAGGGTCAATTTGTCGCATCGATATTTTTTTCTTTGCAATGATCGACTTGACCTGAAAATTCAACTTTTGGACCTAATTAATACGAAATTTAGTTTTTGCAGCCAGTTTTTCCCATCTCATCCTAAAAAACATTTGTACACACACACACACACATATATATATATATCCCCTAAATCTATACCTACGAGGAATTTCTTTTGTAATTTTACAGTTAAAATTTCATACTAATTAAGATCAAAAGTTAATCTTAGGACAAACCAATGATCGCAAAAAAATTAGGGGGGCAAATTGATACTTCATCCTTCAACTTTACCTCAATTGCATTGTCGCATAGTTCCATATTTGATTCATTGAGAGATGCTTTGAGATTTGATCAACTTAGGATGAGTAGGACTAGGATTGAGATATAACGTAGTCTACATATGTACCATGCTGCACATGCATCAAAGTGAAGAAACAGTGAGTTTATGAGCGGGGAGATACTAGTCATTAAAAATTTTAGATGTAGGCACTTAGTTTGAGGAATATCGTAAGTTATAGGTGGAGAGGAAGTACAGTTAAAAAAAGAGCTCATTTTGATTATTTAAAAAGTTTGAACTAATTTTAACTGCATAGGCTTACCTCAATAGTTTTATTATATTTTTTATTCCACACGGAAGTAGGGGTGGTGATTGACGACACTCCTATGATGTTGGTTGTGTGGAATGATGTGATGAGGTTAGTTTTGCTGATGGGGATTATTTTCATATTGCCCTTGCATATCCCATTGGACCTGGTGTTGGGCTTGAGTTGGGGATAGTCCTTCCTTTAATCGCACTTCTGACTTTACAGATTAACTTGGTATAAAGGTTTGATATCTTAGCCTCAACTCAACTAAAGAGGCTATATTTCTATATAGCTATTGGTGCAAAGGTTTGATCTCTTAAATTCCCCTCAACTGAAGAGGGCTTTGGCAACGGGCTTTTGACCTTAAATAGTCCGTACTTTGACAAAAGGAAAGAATATATGAATGATAGATATTGCATATCAAATTCTCAGTTGAGAAAGTATTGGATGTATATATGTCATATATGTTGATGTTTTATTTCTGCATAAGATTACAGTTCCCAGATGCGGTTATTTTTGTACATAAAAACATCATCCAAATGTTAAATGCAAGATTCATCTGGTCTTATGAACAGGCTGAAAGTGCAATCATTGCCCTGAATTGCAGTGGAATGGTCTTGGGAACCCAACCCATCAGGTATGGCATTTGATCTCTTCATTTAAAGAATGAATTTTGTCCTCAAAAAACTGAAACTAATATATTTCAACTTTCTAGGGTAAGTCCATCAAAGACACCTGTGAGGCCGCGGGTTACTCATCCAACTTTGCATTAACTAATCATCTGAGTTTCAATTTCAAGAATGGAATTCGGTGATTTCCTAGTTCAGAGAAACTCCATTGAGTGAATGGGGTGATGAAATTTGCTTTCGTTTCTGTATTTCCATCTCTTTTCTTTTTCTTCTGTGACTGAAACATATTGTAACCCTGCTTCAGATTGAAGTTTTTACAAGACTGTCTCAGTCTCAAGTACTTGTTTTCTTTGTTCCATCCTTTGCATGCATCTGTTAACTTTCCTTGCTAGCAGTTGATTGTGGTTAAAAGTCTTCCATAGCGCAAGCAGGCACCTGGGAAATTTGAACTGTTCAGTTAACCGCGAAGTTAATAGAGCTATTTACAGCATTAATGGGGCCTTGTGGCTATGAATTGTATCAACTTTTGATCATTTATCAGTAGCTGTAAGGATTGGAGCAGGGAGTGCTCATATGGCAGATTAATAGGGTTGGGAAAGGGTAAATGCTGTGGCATTTGCTTTGATTTACTAATGGACCCTGTTATATATCCTACATGAGCCGGTGCATGCTGTTAACTTCTGTAAACCGAGTTCCAGAATTCTGCATTAGCCGATGGCAATTTAAGTCAAAAGTCCTACAAAAAATCTCTAAAAAATTTGAGCAAAAATTTTGGGTTGCACTGGAAGTAAATCGATAGCAGAAATTCACTGGTGAACAGGACATTTTGGCATTGTTACTCCAGATCTGTTTTCTAGGTAATGAAACTTAATGCTAACTAAAAATAATAGGTTATCTATTTTTATTTTAAGTGCTCACATTATTCAAATATATGAACCAAAAAAATAAAAAATCATTCAAATATGAAAAGTGGAATTATGCTCTAAGAGCAACATTGTTGTTTCATTTTTGGTAGGAACAACAAATAGAACAGTTATTATTATTATTATCGTTATTATTTGGTGGGAATTAAACATGAACTTGAATTTTTCTCTTAGCCGAGTAGGAGGAAGAAGTTTTTTTTTTCCATTATTTTTATTTTATTTTTTCCTCCTTTTTTTTTTGTTTTTTATGAGTCAGAAGGAAATTTCATAGTCCTTGAACTTCTCGCAGCATTTGGATTTAAAATATTTTAAAAATAAAATTTTTATAGCTATTTTTTTCTTAATACCTTATATATATATATATATATATATATATAGAAATGAATTTATGGATTACAAATTGTAGTTTTCTATATTGCTAGCAGATATAGCGCCATATTGGATTAGTAGGTTCATAAATAACTGTCACATTAAAATTTCGTCAGTCTTGAAGAATCTAAAAATAGATGGAGGAATTCAATTAGAATTTTTGCAAATATTTTGAGTCCAATTACTATTAAAAAAAATATTAGAGATGGAATTGGAAAATGGGTCACAACTTGTTTTTTTTCCCCAGTTAAGATAGAGTAATGTATAAATATATTTATCAATATTTTCACATTTAAACTTTAAATACGTAATTAAAATCTTGTTTAATATTACGTTTTGGAAAAAACTTTTAAAAAAAAATTATTTTGGGTTATAAATACTTGATATATTTTTTATACACATAAAAAATAAATAATTCAAATAATTAAATAAAAAATTTAAACCTATTTTTAAATTTTTTATTTTATTTTACCCCAACATAAATCTCAAATATCTTAGAATTTTAAGAGTATATTTTATTTTACACATATATTCTATTTATTATATAGAGAGAGAGAGAGAATATTCTTAACAAGGGGAAGCACATGAGAGCAAAGGAAGGCAGTAATGTCCAAATCGGTTGCTTTTGGGAAAGCACGTAAAAACAAAAAGGCCAAAGTGGGTCCTACTGAATATTATTATTATTATTATTATTATTTAATACTTTAAATGCAAAACTCTCTTTTATCTAATCCATTCCTAAATAATAAATGCCAACAACTCATTCTTCTACACTTCCACTTCATCTTCTTCTTCTATCTAAAAAAGAAGAAAGGAAAAAAAATTCCCATCTTTTTGAAATTCCCTTTTCTTCTGATAAGGGCAAAGCTAGGGTTTCTCCTTTATCCCCCACCATATCCTATAATTATCGATCATCTTCTCTCCTAAATTCTCTCTTTCTTTTTTTTCAGCTCCATTACTACCTTGTCTTTACCTTTCTCTCTCTCCAATTTTGTCTCTTCAGGTAGTCCCCACTTCTTCATTCTCTTCTTCTTCCTCCCTCTCTGCTCGATGCATTGTTTCCTTTTGGGGATCTATTTGGATTGTACAGAGCCCAAACGCAGCACTTACTGTTAATTTCCAATTTTCCCTTTTTTTTTTATCACTTCGAATAATTTTCTTTTAAAGAGAAAGGGCTTTAGTTAGTGTAAAAAGTGAGCACTTTTTGGAAACTTCCATGTGAAGCAAATGGCGTTGAATGTGATCCAATCCGAGTTTTCTTTTTTAACACCCAACTAACTGTAATTTTATCACAAGAGAACTTTGTCACTTTGCTCTGTTTCTTTAGTACATTTGGTAGCTCCATTTATTTCATCTTCTTTATTTCGTTACTTCATTTCCGTGTAGCTTGTGAATTTTAGCTTTTTTTTGGTTGGATAATTCAAGCTCTGTCTTGCTATGGATAGCATTTCTATTGTTGCTTCACTTTCTTCAAGATTCAAAGAATCCCCAACTGTTGATATTGAACGATATTTATTGCATGTATGTGTCTGAAGATCAGGGCTTCTTTTTTTTTTTTTTAATCGTTTTGGGTTTACCTGTTGATTTGTTTTAGTTCGTAGTTTGTTTGTGATGGAGGATATTGGACTGGTTAAGCAAGGGTGGAAATGGTTGCAGACACAGAAACACGCCTACTCACGAGTGAAAACTGCAACATTGTGTTTCCGGGACAAGATTGGATTATTCATAGAGCGCCATTGGCCAATGGTGTGCAATGGGTTTGTAAGATTTGGGAAATTAATGAGTTTCTTATTAAGTTGTTGGAAAGACAGCTTTGTAAGGGGTTTCGAGTCACTTATCAAACTGGGTTCAGCCGCTTTGCTCTTTATAATATGGAGTTGTTTTCTTAGTCTCACTTCAATGTCCTCTGCGCTTTATGTTTTACTTAGTATGGTAAGACTTTTTATTTCATTTTGGAAATTTCTTTGTTTGTTTTTCTTTATTTCATATTTGAGTCTGCATTCCATTTTCTAACACTAGTAACACACCTTGGCGGCTCAAGTTGTATTAATGGCATCTCAATTCCATTATAGTACTTTATAGCTGCGCATGGTTTTTATCCATACAATCTAAATATTAGTCATATTTTTACTCATACAATCTAAATATTAGTCATATTTTTCTTTTTCTGTACTTTGCACTTTTCACCATCAGGATTTGTTTATTTAATGATTATGGATCTGAAATTTGGCATGAGAAGGTGATGGGTTGTCTTTTAAGTCTAATGGAAACGATTTAAAAGGAAAGACATGTAGTTCCATTGGCATTATAGGAAACTAGCATTAATGTGACAGAACAGTATATATTTTTATAAATGACACTAACAACCAGTCCAATATTTCAGGGAGTTGCAGGAGCTGCTGTTCTGTATTTGGGTTATACTCCTGGACTTTTTATTGTAGGACTCTTTGCAATTTTGGTTTTATGGATGTATGCTAACTTCTGCATAACCGGAACATTATTTATAGTCGGAGGTATGGCTTGTTCCATTTTGCCAAATTTGATGCTACTAGCATGATAATAAATTCTTGTTTGTCTCTTTACTTCCCATAATGCTCAAAATTGGCTGAAAATGTTTGCTTAAAACATGTTTGTGTCCTTGACTAGTTGGCTTCTTTATGTACAAACTAATATTTTGGTAATCAAATGCTATAACAGATTTGATTCTCAAGTAAATTTTCCCATTTATTTTATTGTCCACTGTAACTTGGCTGTACTGTCTAATTATATCCTGTAGACATTTCCTTAATTTATGTATTGTATTTTAGGTTCATTTAATATGTTACATGAGCAGAGTTAAGTTGTTATTTTCTTTAACAATAACCTTAGAGTTTAGAATAAATAGTTAAGTGTGTACAAAGCTAATTATATATAACACTAAATAAGGTTGGAAGTTAAATCATTTATCCTACAGTTTGAGATTTTTGTTTGTATAGTGTTGTCATTTTGATTGATAAACTTTTTGTCTCAATTTTTTATGTGCCAAATGTAGACCTAACTGCTGGAACATTTGCATTCATGCATATTATTTGTCTGATCCAATGAAAATGAGCATAGGCTCTGCCTTGCATGCATAGCATGGAATATCTTTAGATCGTAACTCATGGTGTGAGCAGTTGGCAAATTGGATATATAACATGCTAACAGAGTGATACTCAATATTCATTTGTATTTGCATCCACATGCTATTGTTTCTGCACTACTTGTCACCTTGGGTTTCTACACGATCAAAGATGTTTGCATCAAGTCTCTTATGGTGTGTATGGAGTGCTCAATTCATTTGATGCATTTAATATGCATAAACTTTGAAAGTTGTTTGGTGGACTGAAGATCCTCATAAATATAGACAGTTCTTTTGATTTTCTTTTATTATTCCTGTAGATATTAGGAATCTAATTCTCTACTTCGAAAATGCAGGTTACTTGTTCTCCCTGAATCACGCACGTTTGGTGGTCTTAATGGCAACTATATATGCTTTATATTGTGTGAAAGTTCGAGTTGGATGGCATGGTGTTTTTCTATCAATAAACCTTACATTTTTCTCAAATGATGTTTTGAATTTCTTGCTCCAATGGTGTGATAATGTCAATGAAAATATGCATGTTGAAGAGAAAAAGGAATCAGAAACAGTTATGCAAGATGAGTTCTCTTCAGAGTGTGAATACTCGATTCCTATTAATGAATCTGAAAAGTTGCAATCATGCAAATCATCAAGCAAGCCTGCTACTACTTCATCTATTGTTAATAACCAAAATGAGTCTTCTATTGCAAAGGTCGTTAAAGAAGAAACAAGCTTGAATGATGAGATGAGGAGGATATTAAATAGCGTAGATCATTATGAAGCACTTGGATTCCCTCGTCATAATCGAATTGATCCCATAGTTTTGAAAAAGGAGTATCGGAAGAAGGTATGTTTAAAATTTATGAGATTGAATACCTATTTTGATTTAAAGTTTTGTGTGGCTTAGTGTTTTGAAAGGCCCAAAGTGGTTGGAGAGTTGCTTCAAGTATCCAAAGGAAACTTTAGTTTTATGTTTTGTTTTATCATGCATGTTTATGTATGTGTAGTCTTTTTCTTTTCTTAAAATAAGTTTATCCTCTTATCCTTATAGCTTGTTTTTGGGTTCAAAAGAAAATATTCTTTTTGCATACTACCCCTCCTCAATCCATTATTTGACTCTCCCCTAGACTGATTAATTGACTCTTCAAATTGTAGCTGCATCTGTTGCCATTTATAATTCCTTCTAAGGGGTGTTTGAGATTGTTGTTGGGTGTCCAAAAAGCAGTTTATAATTTTTTTGATTTAATTAACTGATTTTTTTAATTTTTTATAAACTGCATTTCACAAACCTGTTTCTGAGAAAACATCTATTTACTTCATTCTTTCCAAAAACAGTTTTCAAAACTCAAAAAAATTAAAAATAAAAAAAATTCTCCAAAAGTGCCTTTTCCAAATGCAATACCAAACGAACTCTAATACTTGAGTAGAAGGAGCTGGCATCCGATCTACTGTCAAGTGGATCATGTTTTTCTGTGTAGTTGCTTGTATTTTATGCCTTTTGCGTGTTAAATCCAATTTTCTAACTCCTGCTAGGGAAAAAGAAAAAAGTGTGGATATTGATTCTTTTGTACTTATTTCATTAGTTTTATTGTGTCTAGGCCATGCTCGTGCATCCTGATAAAAATATGGGAAGTCCTTTAGCAAGTGAATCTTTTAAGAAACTTCAATGTGCTTACGAGGTAAGTATATATGTAAATAGGAATCTGTCTCTCTTTTTCTCTCTATCGCATGTGCTTGCACATGTACAAGTTAGCTGAGTTTCTAGTTGTGTATATGAAACAAAAAAAGAGAAAAAAAAAAGAAGGAAAAAGCAAAGCCAGTAATCTCTTGGATCCTGTCATTGGCTGATCACAGTGATATATTCATAGGTTCTTTCTGACTCAACTAAGAAGAGGGACTATGATGAGCAATTATGGAAGGAAGAATCCAAGACTAGGAGTGTATGCCAAAAATCTCATGGTACATATCAGGTATTTTATTCATAATGTATTCAGCATCATGGTCATGGAGTTTTGAGCGTGTGTTCTATAACTTGTTGGTATGACATTCATGGGGAAAAAAAAACAGAACGAAAGAATGAGATATTTGTGATAGCATAGGACATTTTTGAAATAAGTTGATCCATATTCAAGCAGTAATGGGAGTTATTGAACTCATGTTTTCAGATCACACATCTTAAATATTCCAGCAGAATAAGGTTCAAATCTGCTGCTGAATGTCTTGTGAAAGTTCAAATAAACCATTAAACTATAATTTATCGTGATTATGTCATTTCTTCCAGAAAAAAAGGCTACATTTTTTAAAAATTGTGGCTGTTTGTATTGATAATAGTCTTGCTTGCAAAATATTTTAGTGGTACATGAGCTTCAAGTTTATTTTCATTATGCGCTTGTGATATATACATGCTGGACTTGTTAGGAATATTGCCTATTTGTACTAAACATAGAAACCAAGGACTAATTCAGGGAAAATTGGAGTTTTATCATTTATTGGTGGATCTGAACCTTATTCCATCTCGTTTATTCGTTTTATATCTTGCATGTTTTCTCATGTCAAATCAAACTTGGTTTAAAGGTTGAATGAGGACAAGCTATCTCTACTTTGTGATGAAATTTAATTAAATATTAGGTGTTATCCAATATTCTAATTGGGGATTACTTAGTCAAATAGGCTCTATCATGTCAATAAAACACCTATGTAGAAACTCAACAATAGGTTCATATGTCTAAGAACAAGCCATGCTATCTCTATTTGTGTTGAAATTTAATTAAACATTGTTAGTTACCTGGTGTTCTAATTAGGTATTACTTTGTCAAATAGGCTCCATCATGCCAATACAACTCATTTAAGAACTCAACAATGGGTTTATATGTCTAAGAAATGTTTATCATTGTTGCCTTATTCTAAGTTCGGTTGGTGAAACAAAGGCTTGTTTGATTACAATTTTAGGGCTATTCCGTGTTTATTATTTCTATCTTTCAATTGATGTGCTTAATCCATATTAGGATAATATGTTCAATTTTAAATTGCTGTATGGCTATTTAAGGGTGTAGGTCTAAGTGTAACAGTCAGATTGGTACAACAATCACATTTTTTCTTTCAATAAAGAAGCAGCACAATGTACTGTTGTAGTCAAAATGTAAGAGGTGTGGTGTATTGCTTTAAACTGTTAAGCATCTTGTCATGTGTGTGAATCAAAGAATTGCTATAAAGGCTAATTACTTTAGGTTTGCCCTTTAAAAGTACTTTTGAGTCTGCGCTATTTTGAGATTATCAAATTTAGTCATTGGGATTTGTTAAATGTTTGGTGCTTTAGTTCTTGGTTACAAAATATAGGGGTAATTACCCAAAAAAAAATCCCAATGTATTATGGCCTTCTCAATTCAAACCCCAAATACTTTTTCCCCCTATTAACTCGAAGCCTAACATTTGTTGGAGCTTGCAATCTGGGCCCTCTGTTAAACTTCCATCCATTTGATGGATGAATGTCCAATGTTGCACTATGAATGGGGTTTCAAATTGCAAGCTACAATAGATGTTAGGTTTGAATTGAAAGGAAAAAAAAGGGGTTTAAATTAAAAAATTCCAATACAGTTTTTTTTTGTAATTTTTCCTATAACTTATGAAGCTACATTTGTGTCCTCCTTCCATCAAATGGATAGATATTTGATGGAAGGGCAGAATTGAAAGCTCCAGAAAATGTTATGCTTCTAATTGATAGAAAACAAATTGGGATTTTAAATTGAAATGCCACCGTATGTTGGGCTTGTTTAGTAATTTACCTATTTATATAATTTACAAAAAATGTTAGTCCTTAACTTTCTTAACCAGTACTTGAGTTTTTAGAATTTAAGACACTTTTTTTACCTCAACATTGTATACTTTTCTTTAAGAATAGCATAAATATTTACTTCCAAAAAGTCTCCAATTTTCTAATTTTGAAATGGTAAGGGCTCAATTGTTTTTTTTTGTTCAAACCTCACAATTTTTTTAATTAACCCTTTCTGTAATTTTGGCAATAAGTGGCCAAGTTTAATAGGTCAAAGACTTTGGACCATAACCTTGAGCACCTTGCGACCTGGTCAATAGCAGTTCATCATGACACTGTACGGCAACCTGAAAAGTACTATATTCCAAGTAACTATGAACTGACCATGAGATTAGTACATAGAGTAGAGTGATGAAACTATAAACAATACTGAACAGTAAGGCATAGCAAATATTTGTAAGATGGATAGAGTAGAGTGATGAAACTATAAACAATACTGAACAGTAAGGCATAGCAAATATTTGTAAGATGGCAGGCAATATCTTTGCTTTTCAGTACTGGCCTCTTGGTTGTTCATGATATGATGGACATGCAAAACCAATTTATTTTCATCTTCAGTTAATCTAGCTGATACTGACATCAATGAGCATATTTTGTAACTTTTTCTCCTATAAGCAGAACAACCAAGATTATTGCTCTGAAGAGTCAAGGCGTGTACAGTGCACTAAGTGTGGTAATTCACATATATGGGTATGCACAAATAGGAGTAAGGTCAAGGCCAGATGGTGTCAGGTCAGTTCTCCCATTCTGATACTCGTGTCTGTTTCTCTCTCTCTCTCTTACACGCACACACATAATTCTTCATTTAATTTTCTTAATTTATAAGACTTGTTCTCTCTTCAGGATTGCTGCCAATATCATCAAGCTAAAGATGGAGATGGATGGGTCGAATACAAAGGCTCTTTGGTTTTTGATAGGCCTCAAAAGGTAATTTCCTCTTAGGGAATTTGTTTTACCTGCAACCTATGAATATCAGTTGGATATAATAGAGTTCCAAAGACATTATAATTCTAAAATTTTGAAACCGCCTTTGTGGCCTTTAAGAGGAGAATTGGGCTGTTCAACTCCAAAGTCCTAGGACTTTCTTTTTGTATCTTTATGGGTCGTAGAAATATGCTGAAGTTCTATTTTGTTTTTGGCATGTGGATGTTGGTTTTCTCTTGCTTCTTTATGCTTTATGGCTCATAAGAGGAGTGTATTTGAGCATTGTTCAACATGATTGAAGGGTGTTAAAACCATTAGGCAAAACACGTCTTTTAGCCCTTGAACTTATCAACTGATTCTATTGAGTTTTTACGTTTCAAGTTATTATTATTTACATTGAGGACTTTCTTTTTAACTGAATCGATAAACATATAGCTCAATTTTGTTCTACCAAATCATTAAAAAGTGAAAAAACCTCTTAATACAAAAATAATATTCCTAGGGTTCTTTAGTATGCAATTTAAACATAAATTTCCAGGCCAAAAGATGTGATTTGCCAAATAATTATTTTTATTATGTTAGGATGCAAGAGAGGATAGGTTATCCTCTTTATTGTAATTTTCTTTCTTCTTTCTTTAAATTTTCATTCTTATTAGAAGAAAAGATGCTACATTTTAGATAATCTCTTTATTACATTCTATTATTTGAGGTTCTATAATTAAAATTTATTTCTAAATTATCATTTTCCAGTATTAGTTTTAGGATAAATCATAAATTTGTGGCAGCTTGCTTGGACATATGATTTTGTTCAAAATGAAGTGTGTAAAGCTAGCAAACATGTACTTTTTGGAAGCAACTAAATGCACATATTGCAGGAAGTAAGTTTGAAAATTTTGTTTCCTTATAATTGTTCACACCATCACTTACTAATATCTGTGAATGAGGCAGTATTTTGTCGTCCAATGTAAGTTTTTTTCTTGTGTGTGTAAAATCGGAGCAGATAATTCTTTCATATTAATTGTTTATACATCCTCAAGATGTTGTGTATTTTGGCATCCCAAGTATTGCTCTTCTTATATGAGGAACAAATAATAGATTTTTGCAGGTAGTGATCTGAAAATATTTGTGAAGGATGCCATTCTGATTGTTCATGTATACTGGTTTCAATTTTTTATTTTTTCTCTTTATCCCTTTTCATTGATGTTGATCAAAATTTCCTCTCCCAAGATTTATTCCATAGTTTTATGTTGTGGAAATACAGATAGATGCAATGGTTGAAAGTCCACCATTCCTAGTGGGCAAGGATTCAGGCATTGGAATATAAAACCTCCATGAATCTTATTGTTTCTTTTTATGGTTAAGTGAAAAAAAATTTGTGCTTTAAGTGATTGCAACGTTATCTGATCTTTGTGATCTGATATCTATGCTTTTGTTTATTGTGCTTAGCAGTTTTTTATTTTTATTTTTTTTTCAGGTGGAAATACCCTGTGCTTTTGTTTGTGCTGAAAGCAAAATTTTTGATGTCTCAGAATGGGCCATTTGTCAGGTCAGTACATTCTGACTTCTTTGAGTGTGTGTGTGAAATGAACCTTGTGGGCCTTTCTAAATTTTGTTCTTTTTAAGATGATAACTGGTAGAGCTTTAATGTAAGCAAGCTTTTAACATTTTCATATTAGGCTAAATGCATTTGGAGGACAATGCACAATTGGGAATTATTATAACTTAATTTAGTGAATACTTTGTAGAAAGCCTCAACTTGTTATTCATTTTTCTAAGTCAACCCTTAAAAAAAATAAAAAATAAAGCCTGCTTACAGAAGGACCCTCATCTTTGCTTCCTCATTACATAACAAACTCTCCATCAGCTTCCATCCTCTTTAGTGGATAAAAAACTGATGTGGCTTCATCTTCAGTAGTTCTTGCTCTAGTCAATTCTGATCAACCTTCTTCCTCATTTCTTTTCTTCTGTTTTAGTTCTACTTCAAACTTAACACTAGAGAGACAGGACGACTCACTTATTCAGCTTTCACAAACCTTGTTTTTCTTCCCTTCTTACTCCAGCAGTTTACCTTGGAGTATTTATTGCTTGAAAATCTTTGAGAGAAAGAAGAGAGAGAAAAAGAAGCCACACATGCCACCTCTATCTCTCCTTCTATAAATGCCATCAGTGCTTCCTTTGACCCCTAGAAGTTTCATTGACCACTATGGAAGCTTCCTTTGACTATTAGATTATTTAGATCAGAGAGAGAGAGAGTGAGGGAGGGAGGGAGGGAGGGAGGGAGGGGGAGAGGGAGAGATTACAGCTTGACAATTTGGTTTATTTTGGGCTTCATTTTGACAATTTATTAGGGAATTGGAGGACATGGAGTCCACTGGTGGGCTGCCCAAAATGTTGTGCACAACCTAGTGCCTTCAATTAGTTTTCCTGTGACTATTAGTAGTGACTCCTTCAACTGGCTGGTTATGGCTTGATTTAATGAATTGGAAAGATTAATGGAATTGGAATTGGGAGCCAGACACTAGCGAGGAAGGCTTAAGTGTTTCAAGATTTTCAAGTATTGAAATGGAATTAGGAGTCCTTCCTTTATTTCATAAAAAATCCACATGAGCCAATGAAATCATTCAAAAGGTGATTATCCATGGAGGAGGTGCCTTGTAAAAAAGTTTTATTTATTTATTTACTTCGTGGTTTGCCTTCTTGATTTTTATAATAATAATTCCATCATTACAAGAGTAAAAGGTTGAAGAAATTAAAAAATTTAGAAAGCATCAAAATTGAATAAAACTATATTTTTTTTTGTTTGCCTCAAGCAATTTTTAATATTATTTTGTTCTCAAGGACTGATCCATAAAGAAAATTGTAAACTCAGTTAGAACTAATTCATGGGGGCTCAGTTCCATATTCATGTCAAGTTCAGGGGCTCTGTAATGGATATGGCTCTTTTATATTTAGGTTTTTCCTTTTTTTTTTTGGGTTACGAATTGAAGTTAGATTCTGTCCTCTGACCAGTCCTGTAGTCAAAATGGATATGCCACTTCTGCAGTCACGCTATCGATTTGGTATCATTAGGATTCCTAGTTATAGAAGATGGAAATGGTATTTGTCTGGAAGCTGTCTTGCAGCATTGGTTTCTATACCAATAGGAAGGATGAACGACTAATAGAGAAGTTGACCGTTCTTGCATACTGGATTTCAGATCTAAGAAGCTGTCTTTGCAGGGAATGGCATGTAGGCCTAATACTCATAGGCCTAGCTTCCATGTAAACATGGTTGGCTTGGAGAAGACACAACAATCCAACTCAAGCAGATACCCGTGGGATTTGGATGCTGAGATGATGGACGAGGATGAAGAAGAATTTGAGCTGTGGCTTCAGCAGGTCTTGGCTTCTGGTCTCTTTTGTGAGACCTCAACACGTCGAAAGAGCTGGAGTCCATTTAAATTGCATCAAAAGAAAGGGAAGAAGCAATGGCGAAGATCTTCAACTTGAATGATTGAAAGGATGAATGGAGCAGTGAAAGAACTTAC
The DNA here is from genome assembly GCA_023653625.1 of Triadica sebifera. Taxonomy (NCBI): domain Eukaryota; kingdom Viridiplantae; phylum Streptophyta; class Magnoliopsida; order Malpighiales; family Euphorbiaceae; genus Triadica; species Triadica sebifera. The sequence continues at coordinate 31,431,907 of CM042902.1, forward strand.
ACAGCCCGTCTTTGAGTAAAAATGGAAATGTGTTTTCCGGTGATTCTCAGAATCAAAAGGTTCAATTTTTCATCAACCTAAATGCTATATGATGATCTCAGCCAAGATGGGTTTAGAGGTCAGCTGGCCTTGAGAGCAAAAGGGGCATGTTTGACCTGCAATTCAGGGCATTTTTTGAGCAAGTGACAGCAACTCCCACCTTGCAATATCTTTCTGGTGAAAATACCACCCATCAATCCTGGGTGTACTAATTTCCTACGTTTTTGTGCATATTCTTTTCAATATAATTTATCATTTTGGTACAGGCACTCCTTATTTTAGATAAAATCAATCACTTGCTTGTTTGAAATTTAGAAAATATTATGAAAAATGTTAATATTATTTTGGGATGACCTACTTTTTGGATGTGTGCACGAATGGTGCGTGGGAGTGCATTGTATTAAGAATGTTGGGTTGAACAGTGCACTGGCTCAATTCTAAAGAGTTCTTAACTGAAATGGGTTGTCCCTTGTTATTTTTTTTTTTATTGATCAAAGATTCTAATTTTGTTTCCTGGCAGTGAGAAATTGGATGGTGTAATGAGGTCAGAAAAAGCGAAATTATATGATCCACGTGGTTATTTTGGAGAGAGCAAATTGCATGTTTCAGCCCCTGTATTTTAGTGATTTGCTGTATTGAGTCTCTATTTTCATTTTATTTTATTTTATTTTATCCTTTGACATTAATAGAGATTTAGTATAACAAATCACAGGAATTTGATATAGAAAAACTCTAGTAACTAATCAGTAATTCTTTGTTGAAATTTTAGATAACTTGTATAAAATAAAAAGGGTGTTATAACAATGAACAAGTATTGTTTGAAAAAAAAATTTCCCACCTATCAAATATGTCGGATCGGATGAATTTGCATCATGTAATTATCTGGTCGATTATTTTCGGATTTTTAGTTTTTGGGCCACTTTTCGAATCGATTTGGATTCATATGGATTTTGGGTCAACCTAAAACAAAGTTACAATGTATCAACCTCGTCTAAATTCTTAAAGTATTTCTTTGTTAGTTTCTCTTTTTCTTTTTCCTTTTTTTCTAAATTGAGTGCAATTTTTTTAAAATAATTTTTTTAATATTATAAATAAATAAATAAAAGAGAAAATGATGTTGGTGGGGAAATTGAAATCAATATATTTTACTAGCTCAGACTAGGATTATTTGGCAATAAAATTTTTTGAGTACGAGTGAAAAGAAAAGAAAAAACGCCAGAACTATGCTTTTTTCCTTTTTAGGATTCTTTTGACAAACAAATTTCAGTTTTAGGGTAAAAAATTTCTAAATTTCAGTGTTTTGGAAAGTTGTTCTTAATGGAGGGTGAATTTTTTTAAATGTGGCGATGAAAAGTTGTTCACTTTTTCAAAAAGTAAATAGTTTTTTTTTTAAATAATTGACTATATATAACTATCTGTTTTTTTAAAAAACGAATAATTTATCATATCATCGTTTTCTATCCTAAAATAGAAAATAGTTTTGAAAACATTTTAAAATTGAAAATTTTTAATAATTTTTTATCTTAAATTGAAAAATATTTTTGTGAAACTATCATTTTTGGAAAAAAAAAAAAAAAAAAAACCCTGAACTGCCATCAAATGGTGGTTAACAAACCATTCAAATACCATAATCTATACCATTCCTTTAGGTCTTATCCTTCATCGACGAAAAAAGGAAAAAGCGAAAAAAGAAAATATATATCCTTTATGGGCACGAAACTTGACTTTGTTGGTGAATTTTTCCCCAATTTGGTCCCAAATTTTTAGGTTCTACGGACATAAACTGGATGTTATTCAATTAGGAAATTCTTTACCTCTGAATTTCTCTCCCCTGAAACCCTTTCACGTCATCAAGATAACATTACTTGAGAGCATAATTCGAGTGTTGGTGTTTGCGTGCATAATACAAAGAGTTAGAACAAATTCCAGCACACCTTTTTCATTGTACTCATCCTTGAACATTTACAAGAGACTACAGTGGATACAAATTCAGTTGCTAAAATGGAAAAAAAAAATAATGGCAGGAGGAGGAAAACAAGATAAGTAAAATGGTTCTAGAATTTTCACATAATTAGAAGCCTAAAAAGAATATAATAAATCAAAAAAAAAAAGGAAAGGACACTCAGTTTCACCCTGATGCTGGAATACTTTGATCATACTGTGCAGTGAATGTTGTGCCTGCACTTGTTGAGTTTCCTGATGACAACGTTGTATCGTCCAGGTTGTCAAGGTTTTCTTCCGACCCAGATGACACATTATAGGAAGGTACACTCTGAGTTTGAGGTCTGGTTTTCTCATGGGATAATGTTGCATTTTTTTGGGATCTTGTTTTTGGAGGACCTCGGATTTTGAGATCCATGAAGTCTGTGATTAAACCTGGTTTTGTAATCTTACTGTCATCTACCTCCTTTACACCAGTTAATAGCTTCATGACTGTAGACATGGAAGGCCGGAGCTTCGGAGAGTCTTGTGTGCAGAGTAAAGATATCTTTAGAAACCTACAAGCCTCCTCGGCGTCGAAGTCACCATTTAGTGATGTATCCACCAGCCCAACCAGCTCCTTTCGCTCGTAAAGTTCCCATGTCTGCAAAAAAAGAATCCAAATTTGATGAAACAGTGCCTAAAACTTAACTATTTATTTCACTTAAGGCATGACTTCTAAGCAATCCTCCATGAGATCCAACTTTAGTTGATGATCTCCAAGTTGACAAACGGTTAAAAACATGTCAGCATTGCAGGACAACTCAAAGAGCACCTAACTGATCCTGGCTGATTTTAATCAACACCTTTTCTAACAAATTTCTGACAAAAGATTTGGGACCATTTGCTGCCTCTTCGTTTGATGCTAGAGTTCTGATTGGGGTTAGCACACGTTTAGATGAAGATTTTAGATATGGCAACAGCATCTAAGAGTTAATAGGAAGACAGCATGACCATCTTATAATATCTTTTTTGGGAGGTTTTGGATACTAAATTAACAGAAGTTTAACTCCTAAAGAAGCACTTCATGAAGCCTCCCAGAATTTGATTGATTTATTTATTCCTTTTCTACATGCAGAAGAACAAAAGTGACATTCAGAAGGAAAAAAAATCAACACAAGGTTACTTTACCCCTTAGTAATTGGTTTATTACTTCAACGATAACAGAACCGATAAAAATAATTGTTTATGATTTGTTAAAAAATTTTCTTCGACAAGTCAATATGCTTAGGAGACATGACCTGTTTAGACATAGTTTCATTGGCCCATTGAAAGACTTATTAACTGAATATGGTTGACGGAGATATCCCTTCCAATTAGTCTCCTTTTTATACTTAGTTTTGATCATACAAATTAAATGCACATACAAATTTTTATGCATTTTACAAAAAGAAAAAGGATGCATTTCTTAAAAAACGAAAAGTAAATGGAATGAATATCCAGATCTGTTAAGACTTGGATACAGATTAACATATCAGAAGTCTACTAAATTATTGGAAGCATCTCTTCATTTAGCAAAATGTATTAGAATACCTTAATCTAGTTGGAATCCAATCCATTGACAACCATAATTGAAAGACATGCTCATTGTTTTAGCATAAATATGAAAAGGTTATGCAAGAGTGGAAATTGTTTTTCTTCCTATACATTTTCGATTCTTTGTTTTCCTTTTACTTGGCATTCATATAGTTCGAATCTAGATATGATTCTCAATCATGCTGGTTATCAGTCTCCAAGGTTGTGTTTTTTTTAGTGCTTAATTCCAACTATCATGCATTCATGCAATACTGCATAAGAAAAGTTCAATCAAAGAAGGTTTCAAGTTGGAAAATTAAAGGTTTATAGAATTTTAATAATGCAATTGTAATTTTAATTAAAGTATTTCATTGGCAATTGTAAGGAGAAATTCACACCCGTTCTAAGAGATATTGTTCTTCAAGAGGTAATCGTGTATTTGTGTTGCATCTTCCACTGACAATTTCCACAAGGAGGACGCCAAAACTATAAATGTCTGCTCTCCGGGTCAACTGCCCCCTTATTGCATATTCTGGTGCCAGATAACCTCTAAAAACAGCAAATGCAGATATTAAAACATGATACTAAATTGTTGTTGACACAATCACAAACATGGACATGTAAACCCACAGAAATGAAATTAATCCCTTTGCTAGAAAAGATGAACCACATATATTCTTAAGTCTTTCACTGCAGCCGAGCAGCACTGGATTATGATCCTATGCTTATAAAAAGGGCAGGCTTTACGAAATTGGCATATGATCCAAAGAATACCTACTTTATCTGATTTTTCGGAAAAAATTATCAAAATAACTAAAAAACTTCATCAACATGATTAAAGAGTTATAATTATTTCTTGTTGACTCATTTAGAATTACTTAATTCTTGTAATTGATTCCTAGATTGTAGATATTCCTTAATTGTAGGAAAGTTTCCTAATTAGGCTATAGACTGTGTATAAATTCACACTTTGTAAAGGTATCCAAATCAAGATTGTGTAGAAATAAAATCATTCTATTTTTCTCCTAAAAATCTTCATGGTATCAGAGTCAGGTTCATAAAACCTAGGTCTCTTTTTTTAAGCTTGAGGAAACCCTAAGAATAGGGCTGTCTAGTATGTTGTTCTCACAATTGGCATAGGGAGGAGAGCCACCTGGAGTAGATCTGTTCCTCAAATTCCGGTGACCGGAAAGCAAGAGCATGGTTCTCACTTGCGGACTTTTGACTCTGCTACATTCTTCACATGCCAGCGCGTGAGACGAAGACAGTCCTCCAATTATATTCGATGGAGTCACCCTATCCTGTGCAACATGAGTATGTGCTTTATTTCTCAGTTTGGGTCTGGTATGAGGTATTGTTGGTCTCTCTTGTGATCTTGGATACTGCTTGCAGTACTATTTTGTGCATTTGAGTTATTTTTTTATCCTGATTTTTTGGGACTCTATTGGTGGGTAATTTAATCTCAAAAGAGCATTTTTACACTTGTGTTTCCATCTTTGCCATATAAGTGGGTGACAGTAAGGGGAGATCAACAAATTTGTCTGAGCAATGGAAACACCCAAGGAGATAGGTCTTATTAATGAGAGAATACAGAACCTAAGGCGTCTTTGTCTCAGCTTAACAGACTATCAATCTCAGTCGCTTCCTCATATTTTGGGAAATCATGTAATGTGCTTCTTGCCATTCTTGATAATTGGTCATGGGTATAGACTTTGGAGGAAACAGACATATGACAGGTTCTATCAAAAATTTCTCCTCTTATACTTCATGTTTCAAAAAGAAAATGTCTGCATTGCAGATGGATCTTTTACTCATATTTCTGGAACATCTTCTATTGATAGCACTCCTCTATTCTCCATGTGCCTAATTTTCCTGTCAACTTTTTATCTGTTAGTTCCATTACCAAATCTCTTAATAGTAAAATTGAATTCTTTCCTACCCATTGTGTGTTTCAAGATTTGAAAACAGGGGCGCAAATTGACATTGGTAGACTGCACAATGGCTTATATCTCTTAGAAGACTGTAGTCATAACCTAATTCACGGTATGAATCAAGCTTTATTGGGTGATTCTATGGATGTCAATGAAATGGCATAAGAGATTAGGACGTTCATCCTTTCTTGTTATCCTAGTTTGTTGAATAAAGCTAAATTGAATTCTCTATTTTGTGATGTTTGTGAGTTTGCTAAACATACCAAAAGCTATTATCCTCTAATTAATAATAGAAGTTTTGTTCCTTTCATGACTATTCATTCTACTGCATGAGGACCTACCCAAATTGTTTTATTATCTGGTTATAGATGGTTTGTGACATGTATCAACTGATGTACTAGATTAACTAGGGTTTATTTGCTGAAATCAAAGAATGAAGAGTGTTCTTGTTTTCATTTGTTTCACAAGATGATTTGTGCACAATTTGATGCCAAGGTTAAAATCCTAAGAACAAATAATGACACAAAATATATGGATGGTGGGTTTCGTGCTTATTTGGAGTCCCAAGGGATACCACACCAAACAAATTGTGTTTACACTAGTTCTCAAAATGGTGTTGCGGAACTGAAAAATAGGCATTTGTTGGAGGTAGCTCGGTCTTTAATATTTATTATGAATCTTCCAAAACCTTACTAGGAAGATGTTATTCTTACAACACATCTTACTAATAGAATGTCTCTCAAAGCTCTTAATTTTCAAAGTCCTTTAGAAGTTTTGACTGGTAAAACATCCTACACTGTTCCTCTGAAAGTGTTTGGATGTGCTTGCTTTGTTCATACAAGGAACGTTGGTAAATTACACCCTAGAGTTATTAAGTGTGTGTGTTGGCTACTCTCCAACTTAGAAAGGATACAAATGTCATCATCCTCCATCTAGGAAATTTTTTGTGAGTATGGATCAAGGAATCTAAGTCTTACTTTAGTTCATCCCAATCACCTCTTCAAGGAGAGAATGAGGTAGATGAGGTGATATTTGGTCCTATGTTCTTTGATAAGTCTCTCCATATATAAATTCTTGATAGTTCTAGCCAGGGAAAGACTTTTACTATTGGGAGATTAGATAGACCATGTTTATAAAGATACAGAAGGATAAGACGGATAAAGGCATCACACAGTATGTACCTGGTCAAGAATTATCGATAGATTCAGAACCTGAAGATACCTCTGATGAGTGTCCTTCTAATCCTAACCCTACTAATGATTTGGATTTTCCTATTGTTCTCAGAAAATGAGTCAAGTTTTGCACTAAACACCCTATTTCTAACTTTGGATCTTCCTTCATCTCATCTATTTCTTATGTTTCTATTTCACAAGACTGGAAAAAGGCTTACAAGGAACCAAAATGGAAAGAAGCAATAGTTGAAGAAATGAAGGTTTTGGCAAAAAATGAGACTTCAGAACTTGTTACTCCCCTATCATGGAAGAAATTGGTAGGCTCTAAATGGGTGTTCACTGTAAAACACAAGGCTGATGGTTTTATTCAAAGATATAAAGCTAGATTGGTGGATAAGGGGTTTACTCAAACTTATGGAGTGGATTACCAGGAGACATTGGCTCCTTTGCTAAAAAGAACATAAACATAATTTTGTTATTCTATGCAACTAATCTAAACTGGGAATTATAGTAGTTTGATGTTAAAAATTCATTCTTGCATGAAGATCTAGAAGAAGAGGTGTATATGGAGATTCCTCCAAGATTTAATGATGAAAAAACACAAGGCAAAGTGTGCAAACTAAAAAAGATTTTATATGGATTGAAACAGTCTTCCAGAGCATGGTTTGATAGATTTAGCAAGACCAAGATCTCCTTTAGATATCAACAGAGTAATTTTGATCATACCATGTTTATCAAGGACTATAAAGGTAAGACCACATTGCTCACAGTTTATATTGATAATACATCAATTACTGGTGATGATACCAAAGAGATGGCTCCACTCAAGAAAAAATGAATCTTTATTTCTCAAAGGAAATATATCCTAAATCTCCTAGAAAAAAAATGATATATTGGGATGTAAGCCTACAGGATCTCCTATTGAGTTTAATCACAAACTACAAGTAGAAGTTGGTATGCCAATTGACTTAGGATGATATCAAAGTTTGGTTGTAAAATTGATTTATCTCACATACTAGACCAAACATTGCATATGCGGTCAGCTTGGTTAGTAAGTTTATGCATTCTCCTTGTGGGTTGCATTTGTTGGTTGTGTTTTGCATTCTCCGGTATCTGAAATCTGCACCAAGGAAAGGAATTATATTTTCCAAACATGAGCACCTCCATATAGAAGCTTTTACATATGCAAATTGCGCTGGATCTCCAAATGATTGGATATCAACATCTAGCTACTGCACATTTATTGGGGGGAAACTTAATAGCTTGGAAAAGTAAGAAGAAGAGTGTGGTTGCTCGTTCAAGTGCTGGGATTGGGTATAGAGCTATGACTTAAATGGTTTGTGAGTTTCTTTGGCTGAGAAAATTATAAGAGGAATTAAAGTTATTAGAAAAGAACAGTTTATCCTTATTTTGTGACAACAAAACTGTCATCGGTATAGCTCATAATCCTAGGCCTAGCCACGGGCCGGCCCGATCTAACCTGGATCGGACCGTGGCCCGGTTAGAGAAGGGTTTGGTCCGGGCCCTTCCCCCATGAACTAGGAACTGCCGATTCCGGTTCCAACAGTAATATTACCGTTTTTTTGCTTTTTTTTAGTTATACATTAGATAGAATGAAAAGACAAAAATACTCCTTATAACAGAAAAATAACGACTATATTTTAGGGATATTATTATAATTTAAATTTTTAAATTTTTTCTCTATAAATACCAAATTCATTTCAATATTATTCATTACCTATTTTTCTACACAATCTCATTTTCAATTTTTCTAAAATTCAATCTCAATTCTCTCTACAAATATTTCTAATTTCTCTCTAATTACACTTTCAATTACTGTTTCTCTCTAATTTCTTTCTAATTATACTTCTACATAATCTCAAATTTTTTTTCAATTCTTTAATTCTCTCTAATTCTCAATTTTTCCTTAATCCTACAATTCTTTTTTCATTATTTTTCTCTGCACTTTTTTTTTAATATTTTCCAAAATTTTTTGAAGAAAATATTATTGATTTGGAAAATTTTATTGAAAATTTGGATGAAAAAGATGAGTTCGAAATTCCAACTAAAGAAAGCTAAAGAAATATGGGTGATGAACAACCGGATCCGGGTCCCGCTCCGGCAGCGGCATTATCTAAAACAAAAATTAGATCATCCGACATTTTTCAAATTCATTTCAAGAAAATTCAAAAAAAATAATGGATAATTTGATATTGTGTGCAATTATTGTGCACAAACATATAAATTTAAAGCTGACGGTAGTTATGACATATTTCGAAAGCACTTGCAAAACAAACACGCTGCTCAATTTGTAATAGATAAAAGGTAAAGTTAAATTTCTGAGTACACAACATTTTCTTCTTCTTCTTCTTAATTATTTCAATATAATAATGAAAAAATAAAAAATAATTGGAAAAAATGATAAGTATAGAACATTCATCTTTAGTTTTGGTGAAAAAATAGATTTTGTTAATTATTGTCAAAATGTATTAAATCCATCTGTTAAACGTATTCCTAAAAATACCCTTAAACGTGCTTTATATAATTTATATAAAGAAAATAAAAAGAATTGCTTAAGATATTTTCTTCTTTGAATGGACGTGTTTGTATTTGTAATGATATTTGAAGTAATCATTAGCAAATGCATTCTTACATGGGTGTTACATGTCATTGGATTGATGGTGAATGACAATTATAAAAAAGATTAATTGCATTTAGAGTATTTGATGATCGGCATACCGCCGATAATATTTTTAAAATAATAAAAAATATTTTGGAAAAATATGACTTAGTTCATAAAATTTTTTCAATTGTTTTTGATAATGTGGCGGCAAATACCATCTCAATTCAAGACCTTCAAGCATTATGTCATCCTAATATTGGATGTAGATTTTTTCATGTTAGATGTGCATGTGATGTGTTAAATTTATGTGTTCAAGATGGTTTAAAATCTTTGAATAGTATAATTGCTCTAATTAAAGTAGCAATTTCATTTTTATGGTCATATCCATAAACAATGAAATTATGAGCTCGATTTTGTCGTGAAAATGATAAAAAAATTGCTCTAATTAAAGTAGCAATTTCATTTTTATGGTCACATCCGCAAACAACGAAATCATGAGCTCGTTGGAATTCAACATATGAGTCATATGAATATAGAAAATTATTGTGCACATTTATTTCTAATAATGTGCCACAAATTAATTTATATCCACAGCATTGGGATGTTTATCAACAACTTTTAGATATTTTAAAAGTTTTTAATGATGCAGCATATATTTTAAGTGGTGTTTATCATTCAACATGTAATTTATTATAATGTGAATATATTAATATTATTGATACATTTCAAGAATATATTAATGATACTATTTTGCATGATTCTATTTGTATGATGAAAAATAAAAGGTTAAATTATTTTAATTATATTCTTTTGATTAATTTTGTATGTTGTGTTTTTATCCTAGATGTAAAATATAAGGCTTATTTAATTATTTGAATGTTTATTATTTATTGTTAGGTTTAAATGACGATATTTATGTTGAAACTATAATTAATGATGTAAATAAATTAACTTGTAATTTATTTATGAAATGTAGTTTGATTTATAATATTCCTACTACTACTACTATTATTAGTAGTGACACTGTTAGTTAAAGTTCGGGTGAATCGATAAAAATTAGAGAGGGGTAATCGTTTGATAATGCAAAAACATAAAAAATCAATATCATTATCCGATTCACCCGAACTTGACATTTATCTAACAATTACATCTGAGTTTGGTGACAGGACGAGTAAAGATTTTTCAATCCTTGATTGGTGGAATCAACATCAAAATACTTATCCAGTACTCTCCCAAATTGCAAAACAAATTTTTGCAAGTTCAGTCTCAACTGTTGTGTTTGAACAAGTTTTTAGTGCATGAGGTAATATTTTAGATAAGACACGATCTAGCTTAACTCTCGAATCCCTATAAGCTCAAGCTTGTATTGATGATTGGACCAAAGCGGCATTAAGACAACAAGAAATAAAGAAAGATCAATTTGATGACCAATATGACTTCACCACGGAAGGAACGGCTGACACATCCGACATCGGCGATTCACAGTAAAAAAAAGGTAAAATGGATCAGCAATTAAAATTTAAAAGGTAATAGAACTACTTGTGCTTTGATTTCTCTAAATCTTAAAAGGATACGTAGGCAACTTAATTAACAGTAAAAAAAATTAAGTTCAAACTTAATTATTAATATTATAATTTTTTCAACATAAATTCAAACTTTTATAATTAAATTATTTTTTAAAATAAAAAGATTAAATTAATTAAGTTTTTAGCATAGTTATAATTTTTACAATTTATTAATTTATCAAATAAATATAATTATTTCTAAATTCCAACTTATAATTTTATTAAATCAATTTTTTTTTTTGTTATAACAATCTAAGTTGTTACACAAAATTACAAATTAATATTCAATAAGTTATTTTTTTCTAAAAGTTCTTATTTTTTATAACATATTAGTAGTATTTATTATTTACACAAATTAATAATTTTAATTGTATTTATTTATTGTGTTATTAATTAAAAAAACCGGTCAAACCGCTGGTTCATGAACCGGAACCGACCGGTTCGGAACCATGGCTGAGCCTACATAATCTAGTGCAACATGACAAAACAAAAAACACAGAGATCTATCGACATTTCATTAAATAAGAGATAGTAAATGGTTCTCTGAATTTATCTCATGTGAAGTAAGACAACCAGCAAGCAAATGTGTTTACCAAAGGACTAAGTGTTAGATCTTTTCATATGATTGTTTGCAAGTTGGGCATGTGTGATATCTACGCATCAACCTGGGAAAGAATGTTGACCAAAATATTTAGTTTTCATTTAGAATTGCTTAATTCATGTAATTGATTCTTAACTTGTAGATATTTCTTGATTGTAGGAAAGTTTCCTAATTAGGCTATAGTTTTTGTGTATAAATTCACACTTTGTAAAGCTATGTAAATCAAGATTGTGTAGAAATAAAATTATTCTATTTCTTTCCAAAAAATCTTCATTTCTCCAAGTATATGATGAGCAATAGTGAGACGAGACTTTCAAACAGATTATTCTTCCAAAATTTCAAATGTCTGAAAAACTAGAATGGAAAAGGAAATAAACTTAAATTTTGATGATCAAATACCTAAAGGATGGATAAATTTGATTCATATAAACTCACAATCCGAATACATGTGTCACAATTCCAAACAAAAATATGATAAGCCAATAATAAATATTCTATCCTTGCGAACTATATCACAACATAAACAAATGCATCCGTGGACTTGATTGTAAATGAACTTACAAGTCAATCAAGATAACAGAAAAGGTGAAACTTACATTGTTCCAGCTACACGTGTACTGACATGAGTCATGTTGGGTGGAATAAGCTTGGCCAGGCCAAAATCTGAAATTTTGGGAGTGAGGTCTTTGTCCAGGAGGATATTGCTGGCTTTGATATCTCTATGAACAATGTGTGGCCTTACTTCCTCATGAAGGAAAGCAAGCCCTTTTGCTACCCCAATGCAGATTCTAGATCGTGTTCTCCAACTAAACTGGATGTTACTGTGACTGTGACCCACTCCTGAAAGGGTAAGGATACTTGAGTACTTGAATTTAGCTTATTTAAACACAATAAGGTATTAAGACAAGAATTGGCATTAATATTGTTAATTTAGATACAAACATATTTAACAGTTGCTGATTTCAAGAACAGCAAGAAACAAATTATTCAAACACAGAAAAAAGGTTGGCAAATTTCTAGATAATAGACAACTTATATTTCAGAAAACAAAAGGACAGCACTACCTTTCCAATGGTAACAATAACCAACAGCAGCGTTAAAAAAAAATGGAAAATAATAGAGGCTTCCAAATGAGAAGTAAAATATCGTATGATTACCGAGAAGAGTTTGTGCAAGACTGTTATTTTCAAGGTAGTTGTAGACTAAAATTCTGTGGTTTCCTTCAACACAACATCCATACAGCTTAACTAAATTTTCATGCTCTATTTCTGAGATCACATTAATCTCCGTTAAAAACTCCTTTGCCCCCTGTCTTGATTCAGCTGAAAGAACTTTTATAGCAGCAATTTTCCCACCTTTTAGCCGACCCTGTACAAGCACAGCAATTCTTAAATATGCATAATTCACTAGAGAAAGAGAGAAACAAGACTACCAGGCAAAATACTTTAAGGAGTGTATCTTTAAGAACTAAAATAAAAAAACCATACACTTACTTTGTATACAGAACCAAAACCACCCTCCCCAATTTTATTGTCTGGACTAAAATCTTCAGTGGCATTTCTTAATTCCTTATAGGTGTATTGTTTGACATTGTGAATGCCTGCAACATCTAATAAGAAGCTCTACTATTGGTACAAGTCCAAAAAGAAAGAGTAGCTTTTTACAAATGTAATATAGAAATCTGGATTTCAGACTTTCGGTACATGATCATGTAGAAGAAAATATCACAGAAAGCTTTTGTTGTCAAGAAACATGTGAATTTATCAAATTATAAATCAAACCCATTTAGGTCCTGTTTAGCATTGTATTTGGAAAAAAGTGTTTTCAGGAAAAAAATTATTTTTAATTATTTTCTGTTTTGAAAACTGTTTTAGAGAAAAATAGGTAAATAAATATTTTTATGAAAAGCAAAAGTAATTTATAAAAAATTAACCAATTAAATAAAAAATAATTTAAACGTGCTTTTTATATTTAATACCAATCCCAAACATCCCCTCCCATTCAAGTAAACATACTTAGAAAACTACTTAATTGGTTTGTTGCATACCTTCATCAACCCCAAAAGCACGGGAAGAATCAACCCTCCGACCAAATAAGAAAGAAAAGCATGTCATAACTAATACGTTCTTATATTCAAAATTGCTTCAAATCCAAGACCAGCTAACCTGAATAATCAGAAACATACATTATCATAGGTATAAAAACTTGAGCTTGGAAAAAAAAAAAAAGGGCACAATTTTGACTTTGGCTATTCTTGATCAGGGAAAATTTAACTGATACCCAGTAATTGGAAAATCCATAATAACCAAAAACAGCTAACCACTCTAATGAAAAATACCAATTCTTTCACAATTTTAAAACACCAGCAGGAAAAAAAAATGAATGAAGTATGAAAATTAGCCAAATTTTTTTTTTAAAAAAAGGAACTTTCTAGCTCAATTAGATATCTAAGCATCAGAAGCAAACAAAACCAGGAAAATATTGAAGAACTACTTTTAAAAAAAAGGGTAAATCAAAATATGAAAAGCAGAAGAGGGAAGAGTCTGACTCACCTGGAGAACCCAAAAGAAGAAAAAAGAGGAGGATTGTCAGAGTGAGAGAAAAATGAAAGAATATAGAGGCAGGGATTTGGTGGCAATTAATTAAGGTGTGAACAGAAACGAGTAATAGACAAATAGGCGGTTAGGCGACTTGGGGAGCCAGGCCGGCAAAGTCCATGAAGGAAGGCTCGCGCTCTTAGAATTTTCAATTTCTCATCAATGATTTCTTGTTTATTTATTTTTTTGAAAAAAACATTTGAATCCCTGAACTTTGTGAATTTATGCATTCAAATCTTTCAATTGAAAATTTATTTATGGACTTCCTTAAATGTCAAATCTACCTAATTTACTTTTTTTAATGGTAGAGCTGATAATTTGTTGATATTATGTCTAAACATATTATGTTTGTAATTGTGTATAATATGATGATATTAAATATGAAAATGGTATGTCAAAATTCAAAATATATATATGATACAATTATAATTCGTATTGACGCGATTAGATACAATTAACTAATTGTACTTGAAGGTATATAAATTACACAATATGATACGAATAACTTGTTTACATAATAATTATACGCTTAAATACGATTCGAGACACAATTATATACGGAAAAAAAATATAAAAATTATATTAAAAACAATAAATTTTGAAAAAACAAATCACACACATAAAATTATTCATATAATATTTTAATTCATCTAAATATAAATATAAGTTAATCAATATATTAGTATAAGATGAATATAATATAAATTGATAAATAATAGCTAATTTATTACTAATATTTATTTGTATATACTAATATAATTAATTTTAATATAATGTATTATAAATTTTTTTAAAATATTACAATATATGTTTGAATACTTTATATAGTTTGAATAACACTAAAATTATCAAATATTTTATATATTTTTAAATTTATTCAATAAAATTTGTTTATAACTTGATTTTTTCCGTATTATAAACATATTAATACAATTATGACACATATCTATTAACTCAAATTTATATATATATAAATTTATATTATTTCATGTTATTTAATTATATCGTATTTAAAAATTGTTAATTCTACACTAAATTTAGTTTCTATTGCAAAATACTTGACGTCCAATTAATGATAAATAAAAGAGAATTGAATAAATTTTCATTTAATTCTCTAATTTTGGAGCACTTAAAATTTAATCAATTGATATGATTTAATCACTTGACATCCAATTAATGATAAAATTTTAAATTAAAAAATTAAATTTGTTGAAATTTGATAGTTACAAAATTTTATTAAATAACTTTTTGATTGAAATACTTAATTGCACAGAATTATAAAAGTTCAGGGACCAAAGGAAATGGTGGCGCAGAGTATGACATGTCAACGATCATGAAGACTAGGCCAGGTTCAATGGCCACGTGTATTTTGTGCCATCTCTTGTTCGAGGACGAGGCAATTGAACTGGGTTCACTTTTGTTTCTTTCTTTTTTCAATATTGTTTATATATTTGAAATTATCTTGTTTTCTGATTATGTAATATTTTGATTTATGAGTGCTAAATTCATTTTTAATTTTTTTATACCTTTATATCAAATTAGTTTGAATATTAAATTTTTATGATTAAATTTTAATATTTTCAAAATTAAAATGTATCAATAAAATGTTGTTTATACTATATTTTTTATTTTCCAATTTACATTATAGAAATTAATCATGAGATTTGATTAAAGTAGTCATTAGTTCAGATGACATTAAAAAAAATTCATAAAACTTTAAAAATAATATTTTAATTATATTTTCAATGCATTACACTTTGTTTCACTTTTATATTTTTAGTAAAATTAAATGATTTCAGATTTCTTCTATTATGTTCCAATAAATTGTTAAAATATATAAAATTATGTAATTTCTACTTCTATTGAAAAAACACTATGTTACACTTTCTGGTTTCACACTTTGATATGTGATATATTTTTTCTAGTAGTCCATTTGTTTCTAAATAGATATCATTTTAGATTAAAGTTTTTGTGTTTCTCAATTATTTATAAATATTAATTATTTTTTACATATTCTAAATATTAATTATTTTTTATGTATTCTGCATACCCTTATTTAAAAATATTTCTTCTATGTATAACTATTGATTTTAATAATTGGTAAAAATTAATTATCTAAGAGTAATATAATATTTTATCTATATTTTTAACACATTTCTTAATTATTATACAAAAACCTAAAACAAACATAGGGAGTTTCAGAATAGACATGTGATTTCATCACTTAAACATTTCCTAACATTGTTAATTAATTGAAATTGAAATTATATGGCATTCTTTCGACCAAAATGTCCAATTATTTCACATTTTGACACCAAAAATACAAATAAATTTAATTTTTAAAAATTACATAATTTATATGATATCTTGTGGCAGTTAGGCGCAACCATAGTTCAGAATCGGTGGTTCTGCAGTCTTAGAAATATGGAACCAGCTCGGGGCCGGTTACAGTTCATGAACAGATAGTTGACTAGTTCCAATATTTTTTTATTTTTTTAATTATACAATTAAGTAATTAACACAATAAATAAATACAATTAAAATTATTAAATTTTAAAAATTAAACTTAATTGTTGGATAAATTTGAAACAAAAAAAATAATTTAACTTATCAATTTGTTTATAAATAAAGCAAAAAAAATATTAAATTAGAAATAAGTGAAAAAAATTGGGAAATAAATTAGTTAGAAAAAAAGAGAATTTTTAGAAAAAAAATATTAATTTATGAAATATTAATTTATGTAAACTATAAATTTTTACAACTAATAAGTTATAAAAAAATGAAAATTTTGAGAAAAAATTAACTTATTGAATATTAATTTTGTGATTTTGGGTAATAAGTTAAATTCTTATAAAAAAAGGAATTTGATTTTGAGAAATTATAAGTTGGAATTTAGAAAAAATTATTTTTATTTGATAAATTAATAAATTATAAAAATTATAACTAGTCTAAAAATATAATCAATTTAATTTTTTACTTTAAAAAATTAATTATAAAATTTTTAATTTATTTTTAAAAAATTATGATATTTTATAATTGAGCTTGAACTTAATTTTTTTATCATTAATTAAATTGTTTAATTTCCTCTTGAAATTTAAAGGAATCAAAGCTAATATAATTCTTTTACCTTTTAAATTTTAATTATTGACCCAATTTTTTTTTTAATCGGAACCGCCGATGTTAGATGTGTCAGTCATTCTTTCAGTGGTAAAGTCATATTGGTCTTCCAATTAATTATTATCTATTTTGTGTCGTTTTAATATCGTTTTGGTCCAATTATCAATACATGTTTAAGCTTCTAGCAATTCAATAGTTAAGCTATATCATATCTCATCCAAAATATTATCTCTCGTACTAAAAGCTTATTCAATCATAACAGTTGAAACTGAACTTGAAAAAATTTATTTTGCAATTTGGAAAAATACTGGATAAATATTTTGATGTCAACTCTACCAATCAAGTACTAGAAAATCTTCACATATCCTACTATCACCAAAATCAAATGTAATTGTTAGATAAATGTTAAGTTTGGGTAAACTAGATGATGATATTATTTTTTTATATTTTTGCATCATCAAACAATCACTTTCTCTAATTTTTATCAATTCACCTGAAACTTGACTAGTGGTACAACTACTACTAGTAATAGTAAAAATATTATAAATCAAACTAAATTTCACAAATAAATCACAAGTTAATTTTTTAACATCATTCATAATAGAAACACACTAATATCATCACTTAAATCTAACAATAAATAATAAAGATTCAAATAATTAAATAAAATCATTTATTTTACATATAGAATAAAAAAATAATATATAAGATTAATTAAATGAATAAATTTAAAATAATTCAACCATTTATTTTTCATCATACTAATAGAATAATACAAAATTAGATCATTAATATAATCTTAAAATGCATCAATAATATTAATATATTCACACAATAATTGTAATATCCTGAACTTTTCCCCACATGCATTTCTATATGCATCTCATTTGAACATATTTATTTTGTATAAAATTCACTTGAACACATGCATAATATGCATTTTTATTTGAATAAGTATATGACATATACTTAGCATATATTCAAATATTTTACAATTGTACAGAGTTGCATGTATTTATTTAAATTATCTAAATGTGAATAATAAAAATTTAAGAATAAAGCAAACAAAAATACTAGATTGAATTAATAAAATTTGATATAGTTAATTAATTAAATTGAAGTAGAAAATTAATTTGTATTTTTGGTATGATTAGATACATATAATTGTGTAATAATAATAATAATAATAATAATAATAATAATAATAATAATAATAATAATAATAACAATAATAATAATAATAATAATAATACTAATAATATGATGAAAAGAAAAGAAAAAGAAAATAAAAGTAAAAGAAAAGAAAAGAAAAACAAAACAAACAGAAAAAAATGGTAAATGACAAAAGTGAGGAGGCGGGAAGTGGACTTTATCTTCCTCCTTACTATTCTACCCTCTCATTTCATATCTGTTTCTTCTTCTTCTTCTTTCCTCATATCAGCCTTCATTTCTTTCTTATTTCACTTAAGTTTTTTAGCAAATTCATCCCTTTCAAGTTCATTCTTGGTAAGTATCAATTTCTCCATTAATTTAGTGTTGATTTGAACTGTTAGGGTTATGTTGTAGCGGTGTTTTGCACGCAATTTCAATGATCTTAGAGACCGAATTTAAAAACGTTTAAAACATAAATATTGTATATTTATATCTCATATATATGTGTTTGAAATAGTTTTATAAGATTTGATATATTTTAAGAGAAATCGTTATTTGAGTAAAATTGGTTCTGCTTCAATTTTTCAGCAGACTACCTCACTGTTTTTCTTTATTTTGACTATTTTAGAGATATATTTTGATGAAACATAAAACATGAAATTTTTAAATACATGTGCTATATATCTGTATATGTAACACCCCATATTTTTAATTTTGCTCAATTAAGATTATTCTTAATTTATTTTGTGACTTAATAATTTTATCTGAGTAAAATTTTATTAAAAATTTGAGATTTATAAAAAATTACAAAATTTTCCTTGAGTATATAAATATCGAGATTTCAAAGATTAAAGTGATAAAAATTCATTATCTCTCATTCTTCCTACACGGTCTCCATCTCCATTCATCAACCAAACAACATCCGATCTTCGCCAAATTCAAACCAGAAGTAGTTTTCCACGTCCTTATCACTCTAGCTACATCTGATTTTCTAAAAATTGACCGGATTTTCGAGATAGGAGCAGAGAAAGTCAGATTTTGGGACTACCCTACCATTTTAGGTATTTTTTGGCTTTTTTTCTTAAATATAACATCGGAAATGGACTCAGGACATCGAAAAACCTTGGCCTATGTAATTTAAGCTTCGGAAACTGAAGTATGAAGGCTGATCGAAGTTGGAAATTTCTTGTCGGAGCCGCACGAACTTTTATAGATCTACACATTTTCAGCCACTTCCAAGCCACGGAACTTATATACTTGTACTTCTCACACCTCGAGCTTTCTTTTGGTACCATTCGATCGTCAATCCGTCGCCGTTGAAAATTTTCCAGTGACTGGAGTCTGGTGACCACTAATCGGGTATTTTGGAATATTCAGCTCGTTAAACTGAGTCATCCCGTACAAACCACACCTCCTAGTTGTTTTTAGATAATGAGATATGAATTTATTTGTGAAGTTTAAATATAATTTTGTTATTAAAATGATTAATTAATTTAATTGAATTGCATGATTAATTGCATAATTATTGGATATTATTTGGTGAATAATTGGATTTTATATTATTAAATGGAGGTGATTATTAGTTAAGTTAGAATATTAATATATTAGGTAATTAAATTAATAATCGATGATTATTAATTATGGAGTTAATTGGAGTGTTTAGAAGTGGAAAATAACTTTTGGAATGGAAGGAATATTTAATAGAATTTTTGGTGAAATTTTAGATTATTAGCCTACTTATGAAAAAATTTATTGGGAGATATTGAATATTATTTTGGTGAAATTGATGATGGAGAATGAAAGAAAATGAGTTAAAATGATTAGAGAAATTTATTTGGAATTTTTAGAGTATTTATTTAATTAATGAGAATTTTTAAGTTGAAAATAGAATTAAAGGGAAATAAATTTAGAAAAATAGTTTTGGAGGAAAAATAAAGAAAATAAAATATTATAAAGAAAAATAATATTTGAAATTTTTAGTCACACGGGAAAGCGTGTTGACGACTAAAATTGAGATTTATGCATTAAACACGCAGAATGAGGAAATTTTAAATATAGAATATCGACATATGTGAGAGCGGGGAATTATCAAAAAATTTAAATCTTGTTAGATTTTATATCGTGTGAGATTCAGTAACTAATTGAAATTGTATATCTTTAGGTGCAATATCGGGATAGGCGTCATTTCTAAGTAAAGGGAAAGAGCTGACAGACACTAGCAAAGTATAAATAGGTTAGTACATTTGTCATTTTAATATTAGTCATATATATATATATGTATGTATAAGTAAATAATTAAAAAAATCGGTAAATTATGAAGTAATAAGGAAATTCTTAGATTCAAATGATTTATGATATTACATAAAATATATTATATATTTTATGTGAAAATTTTGAGTTTTTACAATTATTGAATTTGAAATATTTTATTTGTATTCAGAAAATTTAAAAGTCAATATACTTTATGATGATATTTATTTTAGCATGAAAATAATATTTATCGATTTTATGGAAAATGATTGAGAAATTAGCAATAAATTATTTTGTGAAAAAGTTTTTTATGCTTTGAAATGCAAAAATGAATTGAATTATGAATATGAGAAATTTTGTCCACGTGTTAGCCTAGACGTGAACTAGGGTATTGTTGGCATGTCAATAGAGTATAAATTATGGTCCTGTGCATTTATGTGGACCGATGAGATATTGTGGTTCTGTGCATTTCTGTGGACCAATGAAATATTGTGGTCCTGTGCATTTTTGTGGATCACTTGATACTTTTTTCAGTCATGTGCATTTATGTGGACTGAGTCATATTACATTTGGATCCTGTGCATTTATGTGGATCCTGAGTTGATATATAATACGATACCCCTTTTATCCCCTAGGAGCAAGTTTAGGATGTTATAATATGTGGGTATATAAAAAAGATATTATTAAGAAATCAGATATATATTGAATTATGAATTAAATGGATTATAAAAATATTATATTATTGCATTTACAAAAAGATATTTGAATTTATGTTTTATTTTAATGAATGTTATCATAAGGTTTTTGGACCACTGAGTTATATACTCAGGGCGCAAATTTGTTTTCTCTCGCGTATGTTACAAGAGTAGCCGACAACGTCTGGACTTGTAGATAAGAGATGTTGATTGGTAGACCAGCATGATGAAGCCTAACAGTAGCAGCGGTAGCCACCCCGAGCGGGTTGGTCTCTTTA
The DNA here is from genome assembly GCA_023653625.1 of Triadica sebifera. Taxonomy (NCBI): domain Eukaryota; kingdom Viridiplantae; phylum Streptophyta; class Magnoliopsida; order Malpighiales; family Euphorbiaceae; genus Triadica; species Triadica sebifera. The sequence continues at coordinate 31,453,422 of CM042902.1, forward strand.
TTGTATTTTGATATATATACAAGTTTTTAAAATTTCATTATAGCATGTATATACATATGAAAAAAAAGGGTTGTAATTAGGGAGTATATGCATAGTAAAATATTTTATAGATTTTAAATTTTTTATATTAAATATATTTAAAAAGTAAAGGAAAATTTTTGAAAAGATATTTTTTTTTCATGTACCATATCTTATTCATCATGTATACGGATGAGTGTACGGAAAGGTAAAGGGTATTACAATTTTATTGGTATCAGATCTTTGGTTTAGGTGGTTCTAGGATAGTAAGGGGTGGAATCAAGATTGTATGCTCATGCATTGGTTTTTGAAAAATAATTTAAATGTATAAATATAACTTCTACTACTTCCTAATGTGGATCACTGTTGTGCTTTATAGGATTATAGATTTCAAATGCGGAGGGTTAGAGAAGAGACCCTGAATACTTATGAGCCACTAAACACTGACGCTTCATACCCATCATCCCAACGGAGGACAGTTGAGGGCAGTGCATCCACCTATAGATCTGATGGATCACATAGACATGAGAGACATGCTCCGGTTTCGGGTTCAACTAGAGAGGAGTTGCTAGAGGATATGGTTGAGATCTTACGGCGTTTTTCCAGGCTAGCCACTACTAAGATGGGATTTGAGAGGCTTCTAAAGTTGGGAGCTCCAGATTTTTACGGCCACAATGAGGATGATGTGGCAGTTGCAGAATATTGGTTGAAGAGGGTGGAGAGAGTGTTTAGACAGATGGATTGCACATCTCGAGAAAAATATAGATATGTGGAGTCTCTGCTACAGGAGGGGGCTTATGATTGGTGGAAGACAATACTACAGCTCCCTCAGACACCATACTCACCTTCCTGGAGATTATTTCTTGAGCAATTCAGAGAAAGATACATCCCAGGGCCTATACTGATCGGAAGAGGCAGGAATTCCTAGATCTCATACAAAGGAATATGACCATAGAGGAATACGAGAAAGAGTACACCCGCCTCAGTAATTATGTATGGGGTATCATTGTTGATGAGGTTGATAGTTGCAGGAGTTTTGAAAAGGGAGTGCAACCCCCTATTAAGTCTAGATTGGCAAGATCACATATTAAGGAATTTACTGTTTTGAGAATTGCTGTTGAGGTAGTTGAGGAGGTGGGCCACCACAAGAGATCATTCTTTTAGTCGGGTACAAGTTCCTCCACTAGTAAGAAGACCAGGTTTTCTGGTAGCAGATTCCAGAGTGGATCTAGAGGTTCGGGTGCACTAGTCTGGTGAGGACAACCTGCAAGGTCAGCACCATCAGTTGCCAGTACCCCAGATTCAATAGGGGGAGATTTGTTACACGCCCTCAGTGCCAGCAGTGTGGTCGGTATCATAGTGGGGGGTGTTGGCTGACATTTAGAGCTTGTTTCATTTGTGGGGCGAAAGACCACTTCAGGAGGGATTGCCCATATAGAGATTAGAATGTAGAGTCTACAGGGGAAAAACCAATTTCAACACAAGGATCTTACCTATTAGAGGCTGAGGTAGAGGTCAGATTAGGGGAGGTCGGACTGGATCGGTGCAAGATGGGTCGGAGACTGTTAGTAGGCCAGGGGGTAGTCATACCGCACCTGCCAGAGCATACGCCATAAGAGCACGAGAGGAGCATGATGCTCCAAATATTATCGTTGGTAAATTTTTTTTACTTGGTTTTGATATATATGCTTTAATTTATTCGAGTTTACACATTCTTACATATGCACTACACTATTGCTTGGGGAACATTTAGAGATTGAGAATTTAGAATCTAATATAGTAGTGACAAATTCCCTGGGTCATTGTGCCAGGGTTAATAAAGTGCACCGACAACTACCTTTAGTGAGTCAAGGTGAGTTATATCCCGCATATCTGATTGAGTTACCATTTCATGAATGTGATGTCATATTACGGATGAATTGGTTAGCTTGGCATAGAGCACTAGTGGATTGTGCCACCAGAAAGATAATTTTTAAGAAGCCTGGGTGCAAGGATAAAGTGGTACAAGATATTAGAATGAAAATGTCATCTAATGTTATTTCTTCTATGAAGGCTCAGAGGTTAATCAGGAAGGGCAATGAAGCTTATTTGGCATATGTGTTGATACCAGGAAAAAGAGTTCGAAGCTTCAAGACATTCCTATAATTTGTGAGTTTCCTGAGGATTTACCAGGATTGCCTCTGGACAAAGAGATAGATTTTTCCATTGAGTTGCTACTTGGTACTGCACCCATATCCATCACACCGTATCGAATGGCACCAGCAAAGCTTAAAGAATTGAAAGTGCAATTGCAAGAGTTGCTAGATAAGGGGTTTATTAAACCCAGTATATCACCTTGGGGTGCGCTTGTATTGTTTATGAAGAAAAAAAATGGCACTCTACGACTGTGCATTGATTACAAACAGTTATATAAGGTGACGATGAAAAACATATACCCACTGCCACGGATAGATGACCTATTTGATTAGTTGAAAGGTGCAGGGGTATTCTCCAAAATTGATTTGAGGTCGGGATATCATCAGTTAAAGGTCAAGGAGAGTCACGTGTCTAAGATTGCCTTTAGGACTCGGTATGGCCACTATGTGTTCCTAGTCATGCCATTTGGGTTGACGAACGCACTAACAACATTTTATAGATCTGATGAATAAGATTTTCAGGCCCTATTTAGATCAATTTGTTGTAGTTTTCATTGATGTTATTCTAGTATATTCCAGGAATAGAGAGAACCATGATCTGCATCTTCAGATTGTGCTTCAGACACTACGTGAGAAGTAGTTATATGTTACGCTATCCAAATGTGAGTTCTGGCTTGAGGAAGTTGGGTTTCTAGGTCATGTGGTATTAGCAGATGGGATCAGAGTTGACCATAGTAAGGTTGAAGCTATTCTCAACTAGAAGCTGCCTCGAAATATAACTGAGATACAAAGTTTTCTTGGGTTAGTAGGCTACTATAGATGATTTGTGAAAAGTTTCTCTTCTATAGTCGCTCCCATAACACGATTACTTCACAAGGATGTTAAATTTGAATGGATCGATAAGTGCCAAGCAAGTTTTGATCAGTTGAAAACTATATTGATAGAGACATCAGTTCTAACGCAACCCACTGCAGGACAAAAGTTTGTGGTATACAACGATGCTTCATTGAATGGGTTAGGCTGTGTACTGATGCAAGAGGGTAAAGTGATAGCGTATGACTCTAGACAATTGAAACTGCATGAAAGGAATTATCCTACACATGATCAAGAGTTAACAACTATTGTATTTGCTTTAAAGATTTGGAGACACTATCTGTATGGAGAAAAGTGTTACATCTATACAGATCATAAGAGTTATAAATATTTACCTTCACAGAAAGAATTAAATTTGAGATAGAGGCAATGACTAGAGCTTATTAAAGACTATGACTGTGTTATTGATTATCAGCCTGAAAAGGCTAATGCTGTAGTTGACGCTTTGAGTCGAAAGACTCTAGCAAAGCTTCAGGTCCTACATATATTAGTTTTTTTGAATCAAAGACGCTCAAAAGTATGATTCCAAGCTAATTGAAATAAGAGAATCCATTTCCAACGGGGAGAAACCTGAATACTTAGTTGAAGCTGATGGTGGTATTTATTATAGAGGTAGACTATGCGTGCCTGATGTCTCAAGATTGAGACGAGAGACATTGAAAGAGGCCCGACTATTTCCATGCATCCCGGCAGCAACAAAATGTATCAGGATTTGAAGTCTTACTATTGGTGGTCGGGTATGAATAAAGACATTTCAGAGTATACTACCAGGTGTCTGACATGTCAACAAGTAAAAGTAGAACACCCGTTGCCATCAGGGTTACTGCAACCTATTGCCATACCGAAATAGAAATGGGAAAAAGTTACTTTAGATTTCGTGTTAGGACTGCCATTGACTCAAAGAAAACATGATGCAGTATGGGTGATTGTCAATAAGTTGACGAAGTCTGCACACTTTTTACCAGTCAAGATAGACTACTCTATGGATCGATTAGCAGAATTGTATATACAGGAGATATTCCGGTTGTATGATGTGTCATTGTTTATCATTTTAGATAGAGATTCCAGATTCACCTCACATTTTTGGAAGAGCCTACAGGGATCTTTGGGTACTCGACTTCACTTCAGTACTGCGTTCCATCCTCAGACAGATGAACAATAGGAGCGGGTGATCCAGTTGCTTGAGGATATGCTTCGGAGTTGTGTGATTGAGTTAATAAGAAGTTGGGATAGGTATTTACCGCTAATGGAATTTACATATAATAACAGTTACCAGAAAAGTATTGGTATGACTCCTTATGAATCACTATATGGAAGAAAATGTAGAACTCCAATTTGTTGGACCAAGCTTAGTGAAAGAAGGATAGTGGGGCCTGATTTGGTTCAGCAGACAGAGGAAAAGATTAGGATTATCAAGAATAGACTTAAGGTAGCCAGTGATAGACATAAGTCTTATGCAGACTTGAGATGTAGGGACATCAAATATGAGATTGGTGACAAAGTGTTTCTGAAAGTATCTCCCTAGAAGAAAGTACTACGTGTAACGCCCGTCAATTTAGGCTTGGATAATTAACATATTTAATTATCGTAATTAAAATTATTTGAGACTAAATTTGGAAATAAAATATAATAAAAATATTTATAAGTGAATTTTTATTAAGTTATGTGTGTTAAATAAAATAAATAGAAAGTTTGGGTAAGTTAATAATAATAAGATAAAAATCAAGGATTTAAGTGGATATTTGGCAAAAACAAGGGGGGACCTAATAGGATATTTACCATGAGTATAAAAATGTTATTTTCTTCTTCTTCTTCCAAATTTCAGAACCCTAGCCTCCCTCCCACTCTTCCATACACAAATTCTCTCTTATTTCACTCATTTTCTTCTTCATCTCCTTCCTCTTCCTCTCTTCAGAAACTTAAAACAACTATAATAGCTTAAGGTTTGAAGAGGTTAAGACTTCATTGTGTCAAGGTTTAGACTTCGTTGTGTCAAGGTTTGTACATATAAGCATATTTATTCCTTTGTGCATTTTATTTGCATTACAATGATGTTTGATGTTGAAGGAATAGTGAACAAATAACTTGTTGTGTTTGCTGGTTTTGTTAAAATTCATCTGGAACAGGCTTGATGTATTTGACCATATCTTTTGTTCTGGAACTTGGATCGAGATGAAATTAGTTGGAAATAAAAATAGACACATAGACCTAAAATGTTTATGAAAAATGTAAATATTATATCTGATTCTAAGTTGGTCTAAAAAGTTCTACAAATTCTCGAATTTAAAAGTACCCAGAAAATTCTGGGTAGTTATTTTCTAAACATTCTATGGTATTTTGATTATATCTTTTATTCTAAAACTTAGATTGGGATAAATCAGTTGGTAAGGAAACTAGACACATAGACCTAAAACTGTTATAAATAGTGTAAATGCTATATCTAATTCTAAATTGGTCTGAAAATTTCTACAAAATCTCGGATTTGAAAGCACCCAGAAAATTCTAGGTAATTATTTTTTGAATATTCTATGGTATTTTGGTTATATCTTTTGTTTTGGAACTTAGATCGGAATGAAACCAGTTGAAAATTAAATTAGACACATAGATAAAAAACTTTATGAAGAGTATAAATGTTAGTTATGATTTATATTGGACCTAAAATTTGATACAAAATCTCAGACCTAAGAATATTTTGAAAAATACTGGACATATTGTTACTGAACACTATACGGTTATTTGTACATAACTTTAGCTAGAAAATTCATATTTATATGATTATTTTTGTATATGAAAGATAAGACATTAATCTAAAAATTCATAGAATACCATAAGGTCAAATTTGAATCAAAAATAGGTGAAATGTGCAATCTAAAATCAAGGCAGAAATCTGTCCAGAAATAAAAATTTAGTAATTTGGTATTTTAAATAATGGGTGATATATATATATATATATATATATATATATATATGTTTTAATTTTAAATAATATGATAATAGTTATATTTAAAATTCTTATTATGTATTGACTAAATTAATATGATGTGTTATGATTTGAGATTTCAAATGAGGTTGAGAAAATTTTTTATATGTATAGGGCATGTAAACTGAAAATTATTATGAATATGTGAATTTTGATAATTTATGTAATCAATAAGATGATAACATCAATTAAGGTCAATTCTCTAATTTAGGACTAGAAATAGGATAGATGACATGTCATTGAGGGATTTATGGTACTGTAGAAATTATGATGATATGAAAATTTCCATTATATGGACAATGTGGCTTAAGCTCGAGTGAGAGCGCCCTTGACCCTAAATGCATGCAATTATTTATTTTACTCAGTCAAGATGGCTTAAGCTCGGGTGAGAGCGCTCTTGACTTGAGAAGCTCGGTTGAGCACTTATACAGACATATACAAATAGTGAGCATGGTGGCTTAAGCTCAGGTGAGAACGCTCTTGTTTCATGACCCACATCCAAATAGTCCAGATTTAGAGTTTTGAGGCTATAAAATATAAAATATTTTAAAAAAAGAAATATGGAAAAAAATTAGTTATCAGGTAAATGAAACAAGGAAATAAAATTCATAAATGAGGTATGAATATGAATTTACCTTTGTAAATTATGGCATGTATATGTGTTGAACCAGTAAACCAGGTATGCAATATTCCATATTGATATATGATAAATTGATTTCTTTTTTTATATTGCTATAAAAAAAATTGTGATATATGAATTATTATATATGATTATTTATATGCAAAATTGGATAATATGAACATGAAATTTTTATGATATATCATAAGTGTATGTATGAATATTTATGCACATATGTACCACTAAGCATTAGGTTACTTAGCGTGTGGGTGTTTTCCCATACGCAAGTTCAGAACCTATAAAGAGAAGTTGACATGAAGAGAAGCAAGCTCATACAGAGTCAAATAAAGTAAATCCACATCAGAGGGTTGGTGCTTTACATGATATGCATTTTTTTCTTGTCCTCATGTCATGGGTGATGAGTATAATTATGGTTTTTCAAAAGTTTACATGTCTTTTTATGATGAGAATATGTAATTTTGTTTGAATCATAAGTATTTTGTAAACATCAGGACAGTGAAAACCCAAACTTATGTTTGAAGATATGGCCATGGTTTGTTATTTCTGCATGTAAAATAGATTCATTAATTGTATGACATATTGTTATCATGAAAAAAAATTAACATATGAAAATATAATAACTAAAATAGAAAAAATTTTAATTCAAATGAATTTTAAGGTAATAGGCAGGTGACATTCTCCTATATAGTTGAAATTATTTCTAACTATATAAAAGGGTGTTACACTATGTTTTGGAAGGAAGGGCAAGCTGAGCCCCATATTTATTTGCCTTCTGAGATAATTGAGCGAATGAGACCAGTAGCCTATAGGTTGACTTTACCTCATGAGCTGGAGAAAATTCATGATGTATTTCAAGTATCGATGCTTAAAAGGTACAGATCATATCCATCCCATGTCATTCTAGTAGAAGAAATTGAGGTACAACCAAATTTATCGTATGAGGAAGAGCCGATACTATTTTAACTAAAGAAGTGAAACAACTACAGAATAAGCAGATACCTTTAGTGAAAGTCCTCGAGCAAAGACATTCAGCTGAAAAGGCGACATGAGAAAGCGAATAAATAATGAGGAGTCAACATCCTCAATTGTTTAGTAATAACCTATCATGTATGATTTCGATGACGAAATCTTTTAAGGAGTGAAGAATGTAACACCTCAGATTTTTAATTTTGCTCAAATAAGATTATTCTTAATTTATTTTGCGACTTAATAATTTTATCTGAGTAAAATTTTATTAAAAATTTGATATTTGTAAAAAATTATAAAATTTCCCCTGAGTATATATATATATATATATATATATAGTTTTCAAAGATTAAATTGATAAAAATTCTTTTTCTCTCTCATTCTCTCTACACGATAACCATATCGGTTCATTAACCAAACGACATCCGATCTTTGCCAAATTTGAACCAGAAGTAGTTTTCCACGTCTTTATCACTCCGGCGACATCTGATTTTTCAAAAACTGATCGAATTTTCAGGATCGGTGCAGATAAAGTCGAATTTCAGGACTGCCCTACCATTTTGCATATTTTCTCGCTTTTTTTCTCAAATATAACACTGAAAATGGAATCATGATGTCGAAAAATCTTGGTCTGCGTAATTTGAGCTTCGAGAACAACGGTTTGAAGGCTGATTGGAGCCGAAAATTTCTCGTCGTAGCCGCACGAACTTTTGTAGATCTACATGTTTCCAGCTACTTCCAAGCCACGAAACTTATATATTTGGACTTCTCACACCTCAAGCTTTCTTTTGAGACCATCCAATCATCAATGCGCCATCGTCAAAAATTTTCCGGTGATCGGAGTCCGCGACCACTAATCGGGTATTTTGGACAAAATTTTCAGCTCGTTAAACCGAGTCATTCAATACAAACCACACCTCTTAGTTGTTTTTATACAATGAGATATGAATTTATTTATGAAGTTTAGATATAATTTTTGTTATTAAAGTGATTAATTAATTTAGTTGAATTGCATAATTATTGAATTTACTGGAGATTATTTGGTGAATAATTGAATTTTATATTATTAAATGGAGGTGATTATTAGTTAAGTTAGAATATTAATATATTGGGTAATTAAATTAATAATCGAGAATTATTAATTATGAAGTTAATTATAGTGTTTAGAAGTAGAAAATAAATTTTGGAATGTAATGAATATTTAATAGAATTTTTGGTGAAATTTTAGATTATTAGCCTACTTATGAAAAAATTTAGTGGAAGTTATTGAATATTATTTTGGTGAAATTGATAATGGAGAGTGAAAGAAAATGAGTTAAAATGATTAGAGGAATTTATTTTGAAATTTTAGAGTATTTATTTAATTAATTAGAATTTTTAAGTTGGAAATGGAATTAAAGAGAAATAAATTGAGAAAAATAGTTTTGGAGGAAAAATAAAGAAAATAAAATATTATAAAGGAAAATAATATTTGAAATTTTTGGTCGTATGAGAAAGTATGCTGACGACCAAAATCGAGATTTATGCGTTGGACATGTATAATGATGAAATTTTAAATATGGAATCTCGATATACGTAAAAGCGGAGAATTATCAAAAAATTTAAATCTTGTTAGATTTTATATCATGTGAGATTCTGTAGCTAATTGAAATTGTATATCTTTAGGCGCGACATCGGGGCAAGCGCTATCTTTAGATAAAGGGAAAAAGTCGGCAGATACCGATAAAACATAAAGTGGTTAGTGCAATTGTTCTTATAATATTAGTCATATATATATATATATATATATATATATAAGAAAATAATTAAAGAAAATCTGTAAATTATGAAGTAATAAGGAAATTCTTAGATTCAAATAATTTATGATATTACATAAAATATATTATATATTTTATGTGAAAATTTTGAGTTTTTACAATTGTTGAATTTAAAATATTTTATTTGTGTTGAGAAAATTTAAAAGTTAATATACTTTAATATGATATTTATTTTGGCATAAAAATAATATTTATCGATTTTATGGAAAATGATTGAGAAATTAGCAATAAATTATTTTGTGAAATTTTTTTTATGCTTTGAAATGCAAAAATGAATTTAATTATGAATATGAGAAATTTTGTCCACGTGTTAGCCTAAACGTGAACTAGGGTATTTTTGACATGTTAATATAGTAGAAATTACGGTTCTGTGCATTTATGTGGACCGATGAGATATTGTGGTTCTGTGTATTTCTGTAGACCAATGAAATACTGTGATCCTGTGCATTTTTGTAGATCACTTGATACTTTTTTCAGTCCTGTGCATTTCTGTGGACTGAGTCTTATTACATTTGGATTCTATGCATTTATGTGGATCCTGAGTTGATATGTAATATGATACCCCTTTGATCCCCTAGTAGCAAGTCTAGGATGTTATAATATGTGGGTGTATGAAAAAGATATTATTAAGAAATCAGATATATATTGAATTATGAATTCAATGGATTATAAAAATATTATATTATTGCATTTACAAAAAGATATTTGAATTAGGGAGTGTATGCATAGTAAAATATTTTATAGATTTTAAATTTCTTATATTAGATATATTTAAAAAGTAAAGGAAAATTTTTGAAAAGATTTTTATTTTTTGTGGAATATCTTATCCATCCATTGTACGGATGAGTGTACGGAAGGGTAATGAGTGTTACAGTATACCAAATTTTAGGTTCATATATCGTGTGAATTTTGAGTTATGATAAAGAGAATTATAACTGTTTCATAGTTGCTTAGTACCCTGTACAAGTCTAGAAAATTGTTTAATTATTTTAAGCTCCTTATAGACATAATATGTAATTTGTCAAAAAAATAAAAGTTATAGAATTATGTCTTAGCTAAATTTTGGTAAAAATTTTACCTTAATATATTATGTATAAAGTGATATATATCATTCACGAATCATACTGGTCCGGAAGCTAACTCTATTATGGATCAGTTAAATATTTCTTATAATTTGAGGACCTTAGAGACATAATTGATAAAAGCTGTAAACATGAAAAATGTTCCATATTTACTTATATAAGTTATTGTAAATTTTCACTATAATATGACATACTTATTGTAAGATATGAATTATCAAAATTGGTACCCTAAAACTGCTTAAGGGAAAAACAGGTAAGAAAATAGAACACAATTAGAAATTCTACCATAAATTGTACAATGCTCCAATTTCTCTAAAATTTGAATATGTTATGTAATTATATGTTAAATTTAATTAAAAGTAAGAATTAGATTAATTGGTCAATTATAAAAAAGTTATAGACTAATCATTCTCATAAGGTGACTCTGTCTCATAAGAAAAATACTAACTAATGATATGAACTAGACATATTAATTTATTTAAGGCACATTAAGTTTCTTTAGTTATGAGTTAATCAATTATATTTTCATATTAGGCTCACAACAAATTGGAGACCCACAAGAAGGGGTTAGACGATAAGTTAAGGGTCAAAATCAAAAGAAAAATGTGAGTTTAATTATCAAGTGATTTCTTTAGTACACATAAACATTGCTTGCTATGTGATATGTGAAGTAATTTTATGATTATGTGATTCATATGATTGCCCTTATTTGACATTGATAATTAGATAATGGATATTTATGACATATATGGTATATATAAGTGGTATATGTATAACATATTTGAGGTATATGTTTGGCATACACAATATATATACGTGGTATATGTATAACATATGTGAGGTATATGCATAGCATATGTGGTACATATGAGGTATATGTAATAAGGACACAATGGATGATGAATGCTTAGTTACAAATGCATATGCATAATGACTTAAAAGACGTTGTGACTAGTTAATCAACATTATCGACATTGCAAGGCAAAAAAGAGGCCTATGGCCCAACAAATGAGCAAATGAAACAAATGATCAAGCTAGCTAGAAAATACGAATGTTTACATGAAACCCGAGACAATGTCTGTTTAACTTAGTCACAATAAAATAAAATGAATAAGTATAAGCATAAGTAAAGAGCAATTATTGAATACTTGATTTTATTTATATTTATATGTTATTGATGGATGTAATGGAATATAAACCGTGTAGTAAGTATACTTGTTACTTGATATTATGGAATGCTTGGTACTCTAGAACTCATTTGATGGTTATTCTAATTGACTCACAACTCACCAAATTGCATCATTTTTCAGGTAGAGAAGAGTAATAGTTCATATTGAGATGCATATAAAAGTCATGGATTAAAGGTCACCGGCCGAGCCTCCACACTCTCTCTCCTTGCATTCCACACAAGCATAAGGGCATATAATTTATATTTAGAGGTTAAATATTTGCATATGTATAATTACAATGAATTTGTACTAGGATATATAAACGGATTCAACTTGTAAATTTATTAGCTTTTAAACGTAATGTTTAAGTTATTAATATATATGATATTATGAGCTTATGATTAAAGCATCCATATTGATTGTGAAATTGTTGATAATAATTTGAGATGATAAAAAAAAAATTTACTCTCGCTGTAAACATGAATTTTATTTTATTTTTGTTCCATACGTGATAAATTAATATATAAATATAAATGTGGTATATAGAAGTATAAGGTGTTAGGTGTTACATTTTTGGTACCAGAGCAGAGATAGGTTTCATAGGAACATGCATATGCATAAGAGCATGTCAATATACACATCATATGTGTTGAACATTATGTAGTGACATAATTTAATTTATTTTAGGACTATCATAAGACATGATTCACCAATGAGGGAAAGGTCGGCCGAAATACATTTTCATGAGGCATCACCTCATTTGCATAGAGATCAACTGACACCAGGAGCTAGAGCTCCAGTGCATGTATCACAATCATCACATGCAGAAATGTCATATGAAAACCAAGAACAAGAATTACAATGGCCTGAAATGTATAAAGAAGACGCTACGATAAGTTAAGAAAGTAGGGTGCAGTTGATTTCTATGGCTCGACTGATCCAGTTGAAGCAGAGACATGGCTTAAAAGGATATAGAGGGTATTGAATATGATGAGATACTCTCCAGAGGAGAAGTTTGATTATGCGGTATCTTTGCTTCAAGGTAATGCCTATGAATGGTGGGAGATATTCCCAGATAGTGATACATAACCTCCATTCTGATCTGGAATGATTTTCTCCGAGAATTTCAGAATAACTATATGCCTAAGGCATATAAAGATGAGAAGAGAAAGGAATTCCTAAATCTAAAATAGGGGAGCATGTCAGTTGCTAAGTATGTAGTGCAGTTCAACAAACTTTCCCATTATGCCACCTTTATGGTCTCTACTGAAAGAAACAAATGCAGAAAGTTTGAGGAGGACCTCAAATATGAGATTAGAATCACAATTACTAATCTTAACAGTTATACTAGACTCAGAGCTGCTACAATTAGAGCTGAAAAGTTAATGAAAGAAATTGGAGAACAACAAGTAAAAAGGGAGATACGAGAGTTTACTAGAGAGTCTAATAGATGATATGGAAAGAAAACTAGATATATGTTGACCCAATCTGGCAACAAAAGTGGGTACTCCAGTTCTAGAGGTTGAGGTATGACTTTCTCTTATCCAGGCAGAGGACAAAGCCAGTATACAGAACAAAGGCCTATATGTATTCATTGTGACAGACAACACACGGGTGAATATAGAAGCTCACAGGAGCTTGTTATTTATGTGGGGTCCTTAGATCATATGTATAGAGATTACATAGAAAGAGCTAAATTAACAAAGATCAGTAGAGGCAGAGGAGTATCATAGGCTATAATTGAAACACCAAGGGTTAACACTACCAGTAGGACACATGTCAGAGGCAGGAGCAGGGACAGAACTGGTGCAGTAGGTAGAGGAGTGACCAGATCTGAGGGTCAGAGTTTTAGACCCCTTCCACAGGCTAGAGTATTTGCTATGACTATATAGGAGGCAGTTAATGATCATAAGGTGGTTACTGGTAGTATTTATATTTATGAAATACTGGCATTTGCATTGATTGACCTAAGTTCCAAGCATTCATTTATATAATTACATATGACATCTAAACTACATCAAAATCATAAGCCATTGGAATTTAGTATAAATGTGAGTACTCAATTAGGAGCAGTAGTAGTTGAAATAATATATGTCGTGACTGTCCGATATTCATTAATAAAGCTGAATTGAAAGCTGATTTGATCTTATTGTCGCTGCATGAATTCGATGTAATATTGGGAATGGATTGGTTAACAAAACATCATGCCATAATGAATTTCTTTCTAATAAGGTAATTTTAGAGTCATCTAATAAACAAATGATTGTGTTTAAAGGAGAAATGAAGTTGGTACCTGCATGTTTGATTTCAACAGTTAAAGCTTTTAAGATGGTGAAAGGAGGGTGTGAGGCTTTCTTAGCCTATGTGACAGATATAAGAACTTAAGATATTATGATAAAGAATATTCCAGTAGTCTGTGAATTCCCAGATGTATTTCTAGAAGATTTTTCTGGGTTGCCACCAGATAGAGAGATATAATTTACTATAGATTTGGTGCCAGGAGCCGCACTTATTTCTATATATCCTTACAGGATGGCTCTGATTGAGTTAAAGAAACTTAAAACTCAATTACAAGAGTTGTTTGATAAGAGATACATTCGACCTGGCGTATCACCTTGAAGAGCCTCAATGTTGTTTGTAAAAAAGAAAGATGAAACGATGAGATTGTGTATAGACTATAGATAACTTAATAGAGTGACAGTGAAGAATAAGTATCCTTTACCTAGAATTGATGACTTGTTTGATCAATTACATGGAGCTCAAGTCTTTTCTAAGATTGATCTAAAATCAGGCTATTATCAGCTTAAGATAGCTGAGGTAGATATTCCTAAAATTGCATTTCGTATTAGATATGACCACTATGAATTTCTGGTCATGCCATTGGATTAAACAATGCACCAGATGCTTTCATAGCTTTGATGAATAAGGTATTTCAGTCTTATTTGGATAATTTTGTTATAGTCTTCATAGATGACATTCTGGTGTACTCTAAAAGTAAAGAGAAATATGAGATGCATTTAAGAACAATGCTACATACTCTGCGGGACAAACAATTGTATGCAAAGTTTAGTAAGTGTGAATTATGGCTTGACCATGTTGTGTTTCTTGGGCATATAGTATCGGGAAATGACATACATAGTGAGTTGGGAAGCACCCAAGAATGTGTCAGAATTGCGTAGTTTTTTGGGTTTGGCCAGTTATTATCGCAGATTTGTTGATGGATTCTCATTGATTATCAACCCTTTGAATAAATTGCAAAGGAAGAATGTGTATTTCAAATGGACTCCAAATTGTCAAAGGAGTTTAGATGAGTTAAAACAAAGGTTAACCTCAGCACCAGTGTTAGTAATTCCTACAGGTACAAGTGGATTTACAATATATAGTGATGCTTCTCATCAAGGCTTGGGATGTGTGTTGATACAACATGATAAGGTGATAGCTTATAAATCTAGACAGTGGAGACCATATGAGATTTCGTATGCAGTGTAAAATTTAGAATTGGTTGCAGTTGTGTTTGCTTTGAAAATTTGGAGACATTATTTGTATGGCGAGACATTTCAAATTTTCACAGACTATAAGCTTGAGTTACTTGATGACATAAAAAGAGTTAAACATAAGACAAAGATGATGGTTAAAGCTGTTAAAAGATTATGACTGTACAATTGAATACCATTTAGGGAAGACCAACGTAGTAGCAGATGCATTGAGTAGGAAGTCTAGTAGCTATATAGCTCACTTGCAAGCATCTTTTTTTCCATATTTGATTCAATTACGGTCCATGAATGTTGAATTGAATATGCATAATGGTGGATCATTGATTGTTGCTCTTTAGGTCAGATATATATTAAAGGATAAGATGAAAGTCGCACAGAGTAAATATCCTAAATTGTATGAGAAAATTGAATTAGTAAAGCAGGGAAAAATTAAAGATTTTCAATTGCAGGATGATGTACTAATGTTAAGGTCATGCATATGTGTTCCAAATATTGACAACTTATGCCAGAAAATAATGGAAGAAGCACACAATACACTTTATGCAATGCATCTAGGGATGACTAAGATGTATCATAGTTTAAGACCTCATTACTAGTGGTCAGGGATGAAGAAAGACATAGCTGAATATCTTTCTAAATGCTTAATATGTCAGCAGATTAAGATAGAACACCAAGCACCATTTGGTAAACTACATCCTTTGTAAGTGCCTTAATGGAAATGGAAGAAGATAATGATGAATTTTGTTTATGAATTGTCCAGAACTCCACGGAAAAATGATGTAATATGGGTAATTATTGACAGATTGACCAAGTTAACACATTTTCTACCTATCAGATGGGGGTGTACACTTGAAAGTTTGGCCAAATTATATGTGAATGATATAGTTAGATTGCATGACATTTCAGTGTCCATTGTGTTTGATAGAGATCCATGGTTTACTTCACATTTTTGGGTGAGTTTACAAAATGCCTTAGGAATAAAATTGAATTTTAGTACTGCATTCCACCCACAGACTGACGGACAATTAGAAAGGGCTGTACAAATATTGGAAGATATGCTTAAAGCATGTGCTATGGAATTCAAGGGAGCTTGGGATGAGTATATAACATTGGTGGAGTTTGCCTACAACAACCAATATCATAACAATATTCAGATGACACCAAATGAGACATTGTATGGCAGGAAGTGCAGAAGCCCTATCATTTGGGATGAAAAAGGTGCACGTGCATTAGAAGTGCCAAAGATAATACAAGATACAGTGGATAAGATTATAATTGTCAAGAACAAGCTAAAGGCAGCACAAGACAAACAGAAAAGTTATGTTGATCAACATAGAAGAGAGATGGTGAGAAGATATTTCTACGAGTATCTCTATGGAAAAAGGTAATCTGATTTGACAAGAAAGTTAAATTGAGCCCAAGATATATAGGGCCTTACGAAATTCTTGAGAATGTTGGTCCACTGGCATACAGATTGGCTTTACCACCAGAAATGACTCAAATTCATAATGTATTTCATGTGAGTATGCTTAGAATGTACATGTTAGATCCTACATATGTACTTAAAGATCAAGTCATTGAGATTGTAGATGACATGAGTCATGTTGAAGAACCAGTGAAAATCATCGGATACAAGACTAAATAATTAAGAAACAAAGAAATACCATTAGTTAATATGTTGTGGAAAAACCATTCACAAGAACAGTCAACATGGGAAATAGAAAATAATATAAAAAAGCAATATCTACACCTATTCCCAGATATTAAATTTCGAGAACGAAATTTAATACTTGGATGGGAGAAATGTAACATCATGAACTTTCCCCCACATGCATTTTTATATGCATCTCATTTGAACATGTTTATTTTGCATTGAATTTACTTAAACACATGCATAATAAGCATTTTCGTTTGAATAAATTTACGACATATACTTAGCATATATTCAAATATTTTACAATTGTACAAAGTTGCATGTATTTATTAAAATTATATAGATATGGATAATAAAAATTTAAGAATAAAGTGAACAAATAAACTAGATTGAATTAATAAAATTTGATATAGTTAATTAATTAAATTTAAGTAGAAGATTAAGTTGTATTTTGGTATTGACTAGTATGACTAGATACACATAATAATAATAATAATAATAATAATAATAATAATAATAATAATAATAATAATAATAATAATAATAATAATAATAATAATAATAATAATAATAATAATAATAATAATAATATGAAAAGAAAAGAGAAGAAAAACAAAACAAACAGAAAAAAAGGTAAATGACAAAAGTGAGGAGGTGAGAGGTGGAGTACCCCCTTACTCCAAATTCGTTTCTTCTTTTTATTTTCTCATCTCAGCCTTCATTAAGTTATTATTATGTTGCAACAATGTTTTGCACTCTGATTTCGATGCTCTTAGTGATCAAATTTGGAAAAGTTTAAAACATTAAATTTGTAGATCTATATCTCATATATATGTGTCTAAAATAGTTTTATAATATTTGATATATTTTAAGAAAAATAATTCTTTGAGTAAAACTGGTTCTGCTTTGATTTTCAGCAGACTATCTTACAGTTTTTATCTATTTTAATTATTTTAGATATATAATTTGATGAAACATAAAACATAAAATTTTTAGATACATGTGTTACATATATGTATACCAAATTTCAAGTTCATATCTATGGAATCATTATTCTCAACTCGCTCTATGATAATTTGTCAGGATCTATAATCATAATCTACCTATATCATAAAAAGTAGTTGTCTTAATCAATAAGCAACAACTTATATATTTATGCAAATGTAGTCACACACGTGTCATGGAAGGCTGATTTATTTTTAAATCTCATATTGAAAATCCAAAATCGTTCAAACCAAGCTTTAATACCAAAAACTATGTAACATGCGCTCACCCAACCCAACGAGGGGTTGGATAAGAGGATGTCACGCTACCTCCTATCGGAAAACGATTATTTAATATTGAAAACTATAACATTTTAAAAAAATACATTTTCAAACACAGTAATTGTAATGTGGTTCATAACACTTTGATAAAGAAAATTCATAAACAATTTATTATTACAAAAGAAATATTTAACAAAAGCCTTTCTAAGGCATGTTACAAAAGTTTTACTGCATTACACATATAAAATATAAGAGTATATGAAAATATTGAAAAATCCAAATGTAAAACTCACTTTATGATTTCGATGCTGCTTTACTAGATTAAGATTTCACAAGTTCTGTCTACTACTTTTAACTACTATTTACAATCTAATTTCAATGAATCTACTTGAGAAAAATTCTTTCACACTAATCTCTAAGCTTAATGGTGCATACAAAATGACAATATACTATATTATGCAACAAACATACATATGCACCATATAATCCATTTAATATAATAACCAATATTACTCTCATTCATCTACATGCACATATACTAATTTGTAACTCAAGTACAATAAATGCACGCTATAATAGCATATTGACTTAACATATGTCAGATATATGTCAACTATACATACAATATACACGAAGTATATCACTGTATATACTATATACATGGTATATGTCATATATATATATATGATATGAAGTCTATATAGGGTATTTGTTAGGTATACATATAATATACAATCAGTATGTGTAACATTATTCTTTTTACTTTATTATTATTTTGTTGTGACAAATACCCAGACTATACATTAAAAGACAGTAAAGAGAAATAAATATAAGAGTGTCATGAGATAATGTATGTCCAAATATAACGGGTAGTAAACTGCTTATAGGCATTAAACACCTACAAACACTATAGCCTGCAGGTATGAAACTTACGAGTTTTACAATTTATCATCTCTAATTAACATGTCAACATATCTATCCATTCTAGTCTAGGTTAGACACATAATATTAAATCAATACCTTTTACAATTTCTCATAAATTAATTTGGTACAACTACTGTCTCTTATCGTCCATAACATAATCAATATATTATTATGTTTTATTTATTATTATTATTTTTGATTATTCCATGTTATATCCACTTTTCTTGCTTTATTATTATATGCTCAAAAATGATATTAATTTAACTTATTTTCAAATTATCGTAAGTAGTTTTGGTACAACAATATTTTTTTATTTCTTAAAAATTTTCAAACATGCATCTCAAATTACAAATCATGTTCCTATTCTTTATTTCAAGTACATATAACTCTAATTACTATTTTCTATAATTTCACACACCAACTATTAAATTATATTTAACATTAAATTTTCACCTTATTATTTTTAACTTTAAATTCATGTAAATTAAGCAATTAAATGCATTTAAATCACATATTTAACACACCAAGCAATTTACTCATGCAAGTGCATACTTAATGTATAGACTATTGCCTAAAAGTATGCACATACTTTTTTTTAGGCTTTTGAAGCTTTTTTTTTTCCTTTGTTCTTCTCTTATATTATTTATTTTCCTTGAAGTTGAGCATCTAAAACATACAAAAATTTCATTAAACAATATTTTTCATCATTATATCTCTAATTTCTATTTTCTCTTTTTGCAACTTCTAAAATCTCTCATTTCAAAACCAGCTAAATGAACTTAAAATATCATTTTTCTATAGAGAAAGTTATAGAGATAAAGAAAAGGATCTTATCTTTACTCTTTTTCTTTCATTGCCAGCCTAAAAGAGAGTTTCTTTTTTTTTTTTTTGCATGTTTATTTTCCATTTTTAAGCCTTCCAATAGCTTTCTCAAGTTTTTTTAATGCATGAAAATGCATTTTTCCTAATTTTTCTCTCTATTTTTCTCAATAAAATGGAGCTTTGGCTATAGAAGAATGAAGGAATGTGGGGTTGATGACTTGGTGCAGAAAAATGAAGATAAAGAAAAAGAAAAAAAAGAGAGAAGGAAGAAGAAAATAATTCAAAGGTGGGGCCCAACAATTTTGGATAAAAGTCTTGATATTTTGACTTAATTCCACCTCAATTATTTTTCCTTCTTTCTTTAATCTCATGGGCAACCATCACACTCCTAAAATGTCTGATTATGTATTTAATTGGCAAAAATTCAAACCGGTCTTTCAATTTTCGGTAAATTATAAATTTATCTAAAATTTTTCAAATGCATTTAGGTCTAGTACCATAATTTAACATTTTTACAATATTTATATGCTTTATTGAGATTTTTCATAATTATTTATTATTGTTTTAAATTTTTATGATCAAAATTATAATATGGACTTTGGTAAAACTAACGCGTTGATTTTGCGATATGCATGACTCGGAGCCTAAACTAAAGAATATGACAAATTGTATGTATTTTAATATTTATTTTAGTGATAGTTATTATAAACTAAAAATAATTTTCAAAATTTAATTTTCAAAATGATGTGTAGTATCTCAAAATTTTAATTTAAAAAAAAATGTTTGATGTCATCCACCACCTAATTAATTTTAAAAAGCCCATTAAGCATTGTGTTAAAGCATTTTGATTGCAATGAAGCCAAGTAGAAATTTTCCTTGCAATCAACAAGTTGGCTAAACAAACATCGGTCGTATGAAGACATCCGATTATGACCAATAACTGTATGATAATTAGCATATTGTGACAAATTAAAAAGTGTTTTTGTGCTTACTAAGATACTGTTTGGTAATACCAAAATAAGTTATAATTTATATTATAATTTAATTTAACTATAAAAATAATTTAGTTTGACTAACAAATTGCGTTTGGTAAGGTAGATTAATTAGAAAAAAACTAGATTATAATATCAAAAAAAACTAGTAGAATTAACTTTTAAAAAAAGCTAGTATATTATAATTTTTTCCTTTATATCCTCATTTTTTTGTTAGATGACATGTTATATCATTTTTAACCTCAATTTTAGATTTTAATTTTTGACACTGAATATGTAATTCTTCCATTATTTTGGGTTGATATTTATTATATTGAATTGATATATATATATATATATATAATATTTAGTTGTATTATGTATTTAAATATATTTTATTTTTTTATTAATATAAACATATCATTTTATATTTTTCAACTAGTTTTACTAAATATTTTTAATTCAATCAGCTAGATTATCAACTACTAAATTTTCAGTTAGTAGATTATCAATTACAATTAAATTATTAGTTTGCAGCTGATTATCAACTAATTTTACCAAATAAAGCCTACCTTACCATGAAAATTCAACATTATAATAATTAGGAAACAAGGCTACCCAAGACATATTTGTAGCTTTCTATTAAATCATGGCACTCTTCGATAAGAGTCGTGTCATACCACTTATTTTACCATGAAAACCCAAATCAACCATATTACATTCTTGTATAAAATCTCAAAGTTCAGCAATACTACGAGTATCATATATCACACCATCTCTTTTCTCATTAACAACATAAATAGTGTTGAAGTTTCCAATACAACCATCCCTTAGTTTAAGATATTGATGTAACACCCAGCTCGTGCCCGGATGAGGGAGTGCTACCTCTGACTTCATCGTTTAAAATATCTTTATTAAATTTTGAACACCTGAAAATCATTCATTTTTTTCTTTATTTACTATTTATTTACTTTGCAGCATAAAAGAAAAGTCATAACATCAAAGATAAAAATACATTTTATTTAATAACATATTCTTTACAAAGTGTACCGTTTATTTTACAAGTACTATAAAATAAAATTTAAAACATAAATACAATAGATGTGTGACCCACGATGGTTGATATACGCTGCTTTACTGGGTCAGGTCACCGTTGGCTTTGTCTACTATCTTCTATTTATTTTTTACTAAATCTGCGTGAGAAAACTCTCACGCTAAGCTCTTGGCTTAGTGGTGCATATAGATAAGACAATAAACTATTTTTAATGTTTCATGCATTGTCATATAAAAATTTATGATCAAATCATGCAAACATACATTTCATAATATTCTAGTATGCATAACATCAATTTATTGTATCTCATTTTGTTTAACATAATCAAATCATCATTTTCATGCAAATTATGGTATTCTAACATGTATAGACATCAAATTATATTATATTATATTATCTCATACTTATTTATTTTATTACCACCTTATTGTATACAATCAACCTTCTTTTTATCCATGCCACAATTCATAATTCCATTTTTATTATCCATGTCACAATCATAATTCTCGTTTTACTTTCAATAATTCTTTTATGTTCCATAACTTCTTTATTTATGTTTTCATTTATGCCCAGGACACATATGAACCACTGAATAGGATAACGGAGTTGCCATCTAGGCACTTAGGAGTGCCATCCGGATAATATGATGTGCGCATATAAGTGCCAAACTCGGTGTAGATAACCGTACCAAACTCGGCGTAGATAACCGTGCCAAACTCGGCGTAGATAATAATTTCATATCCGGTATAAATAACAGTGCCAAATCCGACGTAGATAATATTGCCAAACCCGGCGTAGATAACATTGCCAAACCTGGCGTAGATAACATTGCCAAACCTGGCGTAGATAATCATACCATTAATGGTTTTCATTTTCATCATACTCCCCCCCTATTTGGCATGCCAAACTATCCTAAGTTGGTTCTAGTTAGGTGTTCTAGGGCTTATACAATTTCATTAAAATTCATAACAATTAATTTAATACTTTTCATGCATGTAATATCTCAAAATAATCACATAATCACTCAATTAAAATAATATTTACATAATATAACAAATTTCTCATCATTTTACTCATTTTATTTCTCAATTCACATGTTGCCCTGTCACTAGCAGATTCTATTCTCTGTTTTGGACCTTAATTTTGGTCCTGTTCCGTTCTAAATTTAGTTACATGATCTTCAAAAATTTTTAAATATGGATCTTAGTTTTAATATTCAACTTGAATCACTTAATTCAGAGTTATGTATCAAAAGATATGATAATATTAACACTAACTGGTCACTGATAATTATGCCCAGAAGTTTCTGGACAGATTCTAAGTCTACACTTTATGAATTTTTCTGGACATTTACAGACATATTCATATATTATGGTCTAAATAAAAATTATAGCCTTATGTCTTATCTTTCAAACCAAACAAAGAACATACAAATTCAAGCTCCTGAACTCAAGTTATAACAGTTTAAGTACTTACTGCTCATTACTAACAATTCTGCCCAGAATTTTCCGGACAGATTCTATGTTCGAAATTTATAAAATTTTCTGGAAAATTACAGACATATTCAGGTTTTATGGTCTAAATGAAAGTTATAGCTCTATGTCTTATATTTCAAACCCAACAAAGAATATGCAAAAATGAGTTCCAGAAATTAAGTTATAATAGTTTAAGTGCTCACTGTTCATCAATTTCCAGCAAAGAACATACCAACTAATCACATTCAATTTTTACCAAATTAAATCCTAAGTCTAGCCAACATGCATCCCCGATTTTTTATCACAAATAATATTAATTCAAAATCATCAACATGCCAAATAATTAATTTATGCAATAAAAAAAATTAAAATAGGCTATTGCCTTAGGTTATGAACAAACCTCTTTTTTTCTCTTTACTTTTTCTTCTCCTTTACTTTTCTCCTTTGAGCTAAATCCTTGTCACTTTGAGTTTCTAAAGTTTATAATCAGATTATTAAGACTCCATAAACCTTAATCTTTCTCTTTTTTCTTACTCTCCTAAGCTACCTTGAGCATGAAAATGGAATTTTCCATGCTTTTTCTCTCTTTTCTCACTTTCTCTTTCTAAAATCAAGCTTTAGCTATGGAGGAACAAGGGAAAACGTGGCTGGTTTGAGAGAACATAATTTTCCTCAATGAAAATGGATAAGGAAGAAGAAGAAACAATCAAGAACAAAGTGACAAAAGTTATTAAAATGGGGGACACATAAGCCACGTTCTAGAAGCCTTAATTAATGCCTCATTCATACACATCACTTGACTAATTGTTGTATGCCATTTGGTGTGTTATGCTTCAAGAAATGTGGGCTGATTTGAGGAAAAGATAAAAGTCTTCTAGATGTTTAAGTGATAAAGAAGAAGAGAGGCAATTAAGAGAAAATGACAAACTTAATCAATTATGGGACACCTAAGCTCAATTCTAGAAACTTTTCATTAATTTCTAATTCATGTATGTTAATTGACTTCTTAAAATGTGTCACTTGGTGTGGTTGGCCTCCATATGCATTTTATGTCCCAATTCATGCATTTAGTTGATGATTATCCCAATAAATCCTCAAATTTTTGGTAAATTGCAAATTGACCCCTAAACTTTTCAAAATTTGCAATTTAGTCCTTTACTGAAATTTAACATCTTTACAACACGAGTCGATTTAACAACTCGCGTGACTTTAGTCTAAATTAGCGGATATGACAGTTGAACTTGCTCTTGAACCACAACTGACCTTCTTGCCTATAGGATCACCATATTTTAAAAGTAACCAGCCAAGTGTTTATCTTTTAGCACTCATCAAATGAATAAAATTGATAATCATCAAAAGCTAAATAAAAATTGTATTCGTCCATCTTGATTATTCTTAAGAAAAAATATTTATTTATGAGCTAACCAAACGAGAAAATAAAATATAAAAGTTAATTGAAAATAAAGATAAAGGTTTAAAAAGATTAACATAGCTTTGTTATAAATAAGTTTTAGTGATTGGGAGTGATCTTTAATTACACAAGATGAGATTAATGTGATATATTAACCTAAATAAACCTTATAACCATATCCATCCCAGCAATTTCATAAGAGATGAGGGTGAAAGGAGATGGGATACAAATAACCTCATTGAAGTTTTTAATGATAAGAAAGACTGTATAATAAAAACCATCCTTGTGAGTTTGTTGGAAAATTTGTGATTAAATGACCATTTTGAGGTAAAATTTGGGTGAGTCCCATAACTTGGTTTTAGGAGGGTAATCCGGATATGTGTTCTTTGATATAAAAACTATGAATTATGATATTTATATATTCAAAATAGCGAATGTGTGAAAAAGAAATCAAAGCTCTAAGTAAGCACCTTGCTAAGGAGAAAGAAATTCAAATGTGGAGAATCCCACATAGGAAAGATGAGAAGTTGGAGGAAAAGTTTATATATAAAAACTTATCTTTACAATATTAAGTAAATAAAGTGGAATGCTCTCTCTCGCATGCACATGTGCAGGGGGTGCAAATCCATAGACTGAACCAAGGCTAATGCATGGGCAGGTGACATGCGTATACAAATGTCGAGCCAAAATACCATGATCCAAGCCCAACCCAAATTTTATATTTTTATTTCTAGAAATTAAAATCGCATTGTGTGTGCCTTAGAAGTGGGCGAACTATCACGGGCATGACTTTTGGTCGCACCCGTGATAGAAGGTCGTATGTCACTGTTGTGCGCAGGATGTTGTGGTTTGCTCGTGATAGTGAACTGTGGAGAACTGTCATGCATGCAGTGTTGTGGCATATGCCCACAATAGTGAGTTATCAAAAGTTGTCACGCACGCGACATTTTGTCATGCTCGCGACAGTGAGACAATCAATGCAAATATTTTTAGAATTCATTTTTTGAGCTTTTGTAGTTTCTTAAGTTACAAAATTGAATAAATAGATTTAATTTTAATTAAATTGTAGCCTTAATGGAGATATAAATCACAATTATTTTCTTTCTCTTTCCTTTTATATAATTGATGTATCTATTCATGTTAAAAGTGGTTTTTGTTGCTTATGTGAAAAATTCTTTTCCTATACTTCTTTTTTTCTACTGTGATAAAGAAACACTATATTCAATTTATTATGGGTAATTGTTATGCATTCAATATTTGCTATTTAATCTATTGTATCCCGTGAGACAAATGTCATTGACCTTAAATACCAGTGGTAGGAGGATGAATTAGTTTTAAGGACACTGTATGAGACACATCCCTCAGATTATTCTTCTACTTATATCTTTTTATTTTAATACTAGGTTAACAATATCACTTTATCATATTTTCTAACAAGTTCTCGTAATGCAAGGAACTCTTGGCTTTGATATTTTGACCCTAGAGGAAAATATATTGTAAAGTTTGCATATTATCAAACTAGATGTTTAAATGGGGTTCAAGGGACAAGTGTTGTTTTGTCTTTTTGGAAAAAGTTGTGGATGATTAGTACCCTACTGAAAATTAAGAATTTTATATGGAGAGGCATGAAGGACATAGTTCCTACAAAAATGAGATTGGTGGGTGTTAATTTATTTTGCGATTTTTGTGGGAAAATGGAGGATTTGCAACATACTTTCTTTGAGTGTAGCCAAGCTAAGAATTGTTGGTTGTTTTGGGATGCTGGCTTTGTATTTGGAGAAAATGCTCTTGAAATTTTTAATAAAGTTTTACAACTCCATTACACAAAAAAGATTGGTCAATTTGGTGTCATATTGTGGAATATTTGGTAAGCAAGGAACATATAGATGTGACAAGAAAAACTTTTGCAGCATGGTGATATAGTGAATTCTAGTCTAGCCTATTGTTGGAGGCAAAAGAAATCCCATATCGGAAAAAAGGGACAAAAATTTGCAATTTATAAGACTAAATGGAGCCAAACCAAAATACTTTCAGACATTTTGGTGAAAATATCTCCTCAACAATTTTTAAGTCTATAAAATCCATATTATTTCCATTTGCAATGAATTGGTCCTATCAATTTCAATATGATATCAAAGCCAACTATCTAGGATTTATGAAGATCCAATAGATGTAAAAGTACAAACTTAGACAAAACAAAATGGAGACCTGAGACATCTTATATTCAAAATGGACATGTGACATCTTAGATTCAAAAAGTACAAGTCCAAATAAAGTAAATATAGAGACTTGTGGTATCTGATATTCGATGAATACAAATCTATGATGTAAAAATGATGATACTCGCAACTAAATCAATCTAATTGGACTTGAATGAAGTATTGAAGACAAAAAAAATTACACATCGGAAAAAAAGAATAAAAATGGATAACTTATAATATTAAAAGTGGTCAAACCAAAATATTTTAGAATATTTTGATAAAAATATCTCTCTAACAATTTTCAAACCAACAAAATGCACACTATTCTAATTGTAATAGACTGAATTCATCAATTTCAACCCCTATCTCTAAACAAGTGTAAATCAGCTCATGTTTCTTCTTCGTTAATGGATCGTAGTACAGCAGCAACAGTAGATAAGTGGAGGAAGCCAGAACTGGGTAGCTGGAAATGTAACATTGACGCGGCTTTATTTGACAGTAATGGAAGTGGTGGCTTTGGACCAGTGGTGAAGGGTGATAATGGGGTTTTTTAGCGGCAATCTCAGGGTTATTATATGGCTGCACTAATCCTGAGATTGCAGAAGCGCTAGCTCTTCACTCTATGAGCAACGCTGCTACTAAAGTCGCCGTGATTGGTAGTGGAAGTGGGTATCAGTGTATCGGTTTTTTTCTCTCTTCTTCTACCTATAGTGCGTTTTTCTCTCTCATGTACACACTAAAAGGAATTTGAATGGTGTGGCAGTATCAGGAGCAGTATGCGCTTCAACCCTCGCTAAGAATGGAGTTTCAGTCACCCTCTTCGACTCCGCCCGAGGTTCTGGTTGCCGCATGTCCTAGAGGAAGTTTTTCAGACATTTTTGCGTTGCTAATGTATTTCAATCACTTCTCTTCTAATCTGCGATCTGGAAAGGATTGTAAGTTGGTTTATCCACGAAATTTTTGAGAGAGAAATTGCTGAAAGTGGGATGAACCTTTTGTTCGACTGTGGCGCTCCATGTTTTAGCGTTCAAAACTCTGATGTGTTAAGGCCTGTTCATGAATGGGAATTGAGAGGTCTTGTTGCTGAGTGGAAAGAGAAATTCGGCATGTTTTATTGTCTCTCCAACAAATTTCTTCACATTGAACAGGTTTAAAGCTGTTTTATTTATGCATTAGTTTGCTGAAAATATGCAGATAATACCCTTTCATACATTTATGAATTGTGCTATGACTAATCATAAACCGAATGCTAAAAAAACTAAATTCTCAAATAGTGAATATCTCAAAATATATTTGTAACATTCTGCTTGTTCACACAGGTACTTGTGAATACTATTATATTATAGTCCATGGATCTATGCTTGTTATCCCCTTTGAGTGCTTCCGACATAAAACTGATAGCAATTGATTATCAAATCAATATTAATTTGCACTTATTGAAGCAGTTAGCTCCTTGAAAAGCCATACTCCATTGTGTATCCATCTCTTTCCTTCCCCTTCAACTTCTTAGTAGCCATAGACATCTAGTTAAATCATCTGTGTTAGTAGCCATAGACATAACCCTAAACCCTAAATACATGGTTACATCATCTAGTTGAGCATTAATTACTTCTTGTCGGGCTAAATTGGTTGCATTTCCTTTTGGAATAAGTGTAATAATTTTGCCAATAGTTGCAGGATTTGGTATCCCATAAGAGCAGACTCTGATGCCATGTTGTTTTGGACCCCTGAAGTGGATCTTATAATGGGATGGCAAGGCAAAATCTAACTTATTTGGGGTACAAGACTCCGACATATATATGGTACTGGATCGTTAGAGAGAACCTGCAATCTCTTGAGTTAAAGTACTCAAAACCTAGAAATCTAGAATTTCTGCATATTCTTATTGAATTCATTGTCCTTAACTAGAACTTGGTAGAGTAACCACCCTTAAACAAGGAAGACATCGAAAGGGGGAGAAGTAACCTCCAACTACTGGAAATGGTGAAGTGGAGGGAAAATGATTAGTTTGGTGTAGTTTATTTTACAAAAATAGGGTGAAATAAAAAAAAAATTCTAATTTTAGGTTTTTTCCAAAATTATTTCCGAATTTAGAATAGCTTTGGGTGAAATGGTGAGGTGACACAAGAGTGGCGCACATACATATTATAATTAATTAATATTTTATTTTAATTTTTAATAATTAATTATAATTAGATTATGCACATATATACTATAATTAATTAATATTATTAATAAAATATTAATATTTAAAATAAAATATTAGTTAATTATACTATATGTTGAACTATAACACAACAATTTGACTAGTCAAAATGATTAGTCAACCACCCTAAATCTGTAATTTTTTTTGAAAAACTACCCTTAAGCTTGTAAAACTAAACTAAACTAATAGATTTCCCTAAAAAGGAGGCATAGCCTCCCATAATAATAATAGGAAAAATAGGAATAATGTTGACTAAGTAATAGAATAAGGACTGGGAACATTCTTATTCTAAACTTCTTTTGATGTCACTTTTAGAAGATGCAGATACTGGATGTTAACAAGAGAATTGTGTAGGTGCACTTGGCCATCTTTTCTTCTTCTTCTTTTTATGTCACTTTTAGAATAAAGTGATGAGCTACACAAAAGAATTGTGTAGGTGCACTTGGCCATATAGTTGGTTGGGTATATTTATAGGTACTCCCATGAAGTAATGTGCTACGGGCTTCAATATTTGATAATGGATTTCCAAAAAAATGGCCTGGAAGACGAATTGGAGTGATTGATTGATCTTTCAAACTTTTAGAACATAGTGACAGGTCCTACAATTCAAGGCTTTGGCTGCAAATCTAGAGATGAGTTTTGTGAGGGACACGCATATCTCCTAGTGGTACATTTAATGAATGAATGAATGAATTTTGATCGAAGATGCAGAGAAGACTTGTCTATTACTTTCTCAACAAATCACAAAGCTTGTTTATGAATTGAATAATTAATTTTTGATAATAAAAAAACCTATTATTACTAGATTTTTATTAAAAAAAAAAATCTGCCCTTTAGATTCAAATAAATTGTAAGGCCAATGGGATCATTACACGTGTATAGGAAAAAATGGAGGAGAGGGATTTTGGTTAGCAGCTGATGCTGGTTGAGGAAAATTGTGTGTTGGCCAATCCAGATAATGTATGCAAAATCATTATCCAGATATAATCCACAAAATACTGCCACGTGGAAGTGTGAGAATCACAATCCCCACTATCTATACCAAAATTATTATTATTATTGTGATATAGAAGAGATTGAAAGGGCAAACAAAACAAAGAGAGAAATTTTGAAAAGCAATGGCGTCCTCAGTAATGGCTTCAGTGAGCCTCAAGCCATCTCCTTTCTCTGTTCAAAAATCATCAGTCAAAGGTCTCCCTTCCCTCTCTAGAACTTATTTCAGAGTTGAAGCCAAGGGTAACAAGATCAAGACTGATAAGCCCTATGGTCTCTCTCTCTCTCTCTCTCTCTCTCTCTCTCAAATCAAGAATTTGATAAGACGATTGATAATTAATTAGTTTGGGGTTTGAAATGCTACTGCAGGAATCAATGGTGGGATGGACTTGAGGGGTGGACTTGATGCTTCTGGAAGGAAACCTAAGGTCTGTTTGTGTGTTTTCTTTCTTCATTTTCTGTTAGAATTTTGAAAGATTAATTATTGAAATTTTGTTATGTATAATTCAATCATTGATTTTCATTCAGGGAAAGGGTGTTTACCAATTTGTTGACAAATATGGTGCCAACGTGGATGGTTACAGGTACAATTTTCATCCCTTTTATATCTTTGAAATATTTCCTTCTTTATTTATGACTTAATATATATATATATATATATATATATATATGTGTGTGTGTGTGTGTGTGTGTGTGTGTGTGTGTAATTCATATTATTAATTATATAGCATATATATGATTATGAGTTATCAATCATTGCAAATAGTTCAAGACGATATTATTATTCATTAAACTAAAAGTTGCATGATCTAATCATCCTTTTTCATGTTCATCATCTTTTTATTAAGTTGTAGTTGCACTGCCATTAAATTTATTATACTTTTTTTTACATGGGATTATTATGTGTCAATTCCTTGAAGAGGAATATAGAAATTAGTAAATATAAATATTTAAGTAAGAATATTATACAGGTTAAATAATTTATATGACATTCTATTATTGATTTTCTCCTTCATAAATAAAATTTTCAATCTTAAATATTAACTCAAACAAGCTAGCAAGTGGATCTAGCTTCTTGTCTTGTTGGGAGTACCCCAATTTCAGAGTAAATTTACAAGAAAGACAATTTTATTTTGTTGTTAATCTCTTCTATTATAGAATGAATAGCTTGTTCTTAATGGAACTAGAAAGATATAATTAAAATGACATGGAAAACAGAAATATTAACACTTAATATCAGCTAATTACAGCACCAAAATAAATAATAATAGTTACACTAACCCATTTGGGTGATTTCCTTTGGATTTATTTTATTTTCATATAAATGGATATATAGAGAAGGGAAACTTATATAGTGATTGAACTGAAACTAAATCATTGATCATATTATCTTATGATTGATACAGTCCAATCTACGACACTAATGATTGGTCTCCAAGTGGTGATGTTTATGTTGGAGGTAAGTAAAAGACTTTTCCATTTTATTCATTTATTTTACAATTTGATTATTCAATTTTTTTTTGCCTAATATGTGATTACTCAATTTATAAGATGAAATTAATGAAATGAAATTAAAATGACATGGGATTGCAGGTACAACTGGGTTGGCAATTTGGGCAGTTACTCTAGTTGGTCTGCTTGCAGGAGGGGCACTTCTTGTGTACAGCACAAGTGCTTTGCCACAGTAGAATATTTCGTATTTTTAGGTTTATTTATGTGCAATTCATTATCCGTGTAGTTGTCCACAAGAACTTCACAAGCAATACCTTTTGCATCCCTGTTGGTAACTTCATATGGGCTATGGATATAATTGTAGTCACTTTTTATGTTCATTATTATTATTATTATTATTATGTTATGGTGTTTATGGGTTAACTCATAAAACTTTACTTTAATTTAATTGTGCTAATAAATAAGCTGTAGCAAATCCTATATTAGGATTATCTTATATTTGTAAATAGGACTATCATAGATCAAGAACAAGTGGATGGAAATGTGAAAAGAGGATAGTTAATAAACTGATTGTATTGATTTTTCAAGTTCAGGTACAAAATCCTTATTATGTACAAAATTTTAAATGACGACTGCAATTGTAGTCTCCCCATCGACAATCAAACTGGTATATAATTAATACGATACTCAAAAAAATAGTCACTGACTTTTCTTCTTCACTGCAAGAATTGGCTGAATGTGCAAATGCCGTTTGAAGGCTTCATTGAAAAGAAAACGAGTTTGGAAAGCCGATATGATGGGTAGCCATGACAAAATAGCTATGGGAGCAAAAAGAACAACACCCATTCCATAATCAGATGCCTTAGCAAGGACCTGGTTGAGTATTCTCTATCTTGGGTCTCACGGCCTGTGCAATCTGAACAATCAAAATTATCAGGATAAATCACTGAAACAAAACAAAACGATGTATACACATAAGTTAATCAGCAAATCAGAACACCAATTTTGCTCTCCAAAATCAAGCCCCATCTGGTGGGCAGAAATGCTAGACAGCAAACGATAATGTCCTTCAATGACAATTCACAGATAAGGGAGAGAGTAACTATGATGGACAGAACAGCAACGAAAAGAAATGCCTTAAAAAGTCTGAACACGAGATGATAATTAGTACTGAACTGTTGCCTTCCCATGTTCACAGCCTGCATATGAAACCAAAATAATGTTAAGACTTAAAGTGAGTCAGTAAATTCAAGTAACATGTTTTGCAGACAAGGAAGCACATGATTCTGAGGTGCAAAAGGTTGCTGTTACTGGAATTTAAAAGCAAATATCATTTAACATGCTTTCTCAGTCCCTAAAGGGTTGATGGCGTATTAACCTGTACACCAGATGAGAGAGTCATGTTTTTCTTTTCTGTCTTTTCCCTAAACAAAGGGACTTACCGTAAGCTCATTCTTCATAAAGGAGGCACCATGCATCAGCTTCAGGTTAGCATCTAAAAGAAAATTCCCAGTGTGTGATTCCAATACCAGCTGGAGTCTTTCCTCAAGCTGTTCATGTTTGCAACTTACCAAAAATTCCAAAGCAAAAGCAAAATTTCAGTATCATACAAAAAGGAATCAAAGCTTTTTTTTCTAAAAGGAGCATCATTAACATCCCTCTGGAGCAGCACCAACTGGGCTAAAAGAGCCAAACCTTCACTCATCATAACCTATAACAGATACACACTAACAAGAAGTACCGAGTCGACAAACGAATGTACAAACATTGAGCATAGAATGCTGAAGTAAGAATCAACCCATTTAACCATCTTCAAGGCTCTGGAAAATGCCCGAAGAGGTGCTTCAAATTTGACTCATTCTGCATAATCAAGTCAGAAAAAAAAAGAACCCTTTCACTAATTTGTTCAAACCTTAACACTTAAGGTACTTTGAACAAGATTTTCATTCATTGAATACCTAAACAAAAAACTGGGTCTTAGGTGTGAAATCTCGGATCGCCTAATATTAGTGGCTTCATCATCTAACAATTTGAATCTGACTTGTTTTCTTCCAATTCAAATCAAACCCAAGATAACAAATAAAAGAAATCAATGGTTAAAATTCGGGTTAATTTCACCGACGGTCATTATAATTTCTATTACTTATCCAAAAATAATTTTTAAATTTTTTCTCACAAAAATCACTAAACTTAATTTTTTTTTTCTAAAAAAATCATTTATGGCAACTTACACATCGAAATATTGATGTATAATGTGATATGGCATCAGAATGCGGACTTATAATGCCACATCACTACTAATGTGCCACAACATCGTCCACATAGATATCACATCAATAACTTTAAAAAATTATGTCACATCAGCTGTCACATGACATATTTAACTAGATATTAAGTTAATTTTACTTACAGTTACTAAACTTTACTTCATTTGTAATAAAATTATTGAATTTTTTTTATTCCAAAAAATAACAAATTTTTTTTAACTTCTGACCAAATTTGATGAATAGCCAACTAGAAATCTGGCTTAGTAGCTGATGTAGTACCGGATTTTTACAAAAAAAAATAAATGTGTTGTCTCCTTTCTCAAAAATCAAAATTCATGGTA
Organism: Triadica sebifera; assembly: GCA_023653625.1. Taxonomy (NCBI): domain Eukaryota; kingdom Viridiplantae; phylum Streptophyta; class Magnoliopsida; order Malpighiales; family Euphorbiaceae; genus Triadica; species Triadica sebifera. Next base: position 31,487,632 of record CM042902.1, read on the forward strand.
GCTTTGACATTTGGATTTCCTTGGTAATATTGAATATGGAAATGATTTTTCTTTTGTAGTTGCTAATGCTAACAAAGTGAACACTAGATCTGGGTCCAACTCGAGTTTTGTTCAAGATAAGTTATCCTAGTCTCTCAAGCCGGTTGTCTAAGTGAAGAAAAATCAAATTGCAATAGATAATAGCATGAAATTCATGCCCTAAATCAAGTGTTACATCAACTGTTAAGTTAAATTTTCAATTATCTATTTATCACATTTGACTGAAAGTTATTTGAGTGAAAAGAAAAGAAAATTTAGTTTTTTTTCAAAAAAAAATTTAATGATTTTGTTGAAAATGAAGCAAAGTTCAGTAATCATTGATAAAATTAAATTCTGACGTATATGAGTTAGCCATACAGCAGCTGATGTGATACATTTTTTGAAATTGTTGATGTGTCATCTATGTGAATGATAATGTGACACATTGTTGGTGACATGACATTACAAGTTAGCATTCCGCTGCTATATCATGGTACAAATCAACATTTGGATGTGTGAGTTGACGAAAGTAATTTTACTTGTAAAAAAATAAGTTTAGTGATTTTTTGGAAAAAAATTTAAAAATTATTTTTAGACAAGTAATAGAAAATATAATGACCGCCGATGAAATCAACCTGTTAAAATCAAACTTCAACCCTATGAAGTATTTAGTTTGAAATAGCCTCATCTAATTTGACATCCCTTATTTGCCAATTTGCTCGTGGCAGAGAGGTCTTGTAGCAGGTTGAAAGCGGTGTGATTGACTTGTTACGAAGACTGCTAATGCAGTGCAAATGGTGGTTTGTTGGTAAAGGAACAACGGTGGATAGGAGACTAGCTGTAGTAGCAGTGTGCATCACAGATCGAAGTCAGGGTATTTTTGGTTTGGGATTTTCTAACTTAGGACTTTTAATTTGCGAATTTGGAGATTTCACAAATTAAATTGAATAGGTTAGCGATGTCAATACGGTGTCTTAGAGTTAGTCCAACTTAAATAAAACGTCGCATTTAGTTTAATGCTTAGCGACTTGATAGTGTCATGGCTAACTAGTGATGCCATAGTGTGTCGCTAACAGAAATGACATACTACATCTGTGTTTTGACTTTTATACTTTGTTTAGTGATGCCACAATTGCGTTGCTGAATATGTCACCCTCTTAGCTTCAAATTTAGTGACACATAACAAAGGCATTGCTAATCAGCAATGACAACAGTGTCACCCTGCTAAAATTACCACCAATCGTTTGGTGCTAATTTTAGCGACATCATATAAGTGTCGCTAAATTAATCTATTGCCATGTATCGTCACTACTCTCATCATAATTTGCAATCGTTAGCCGTCACTAAATATGCAATATTGCTAAATGGCATCGCAATTCTACCTTTTTCTTGTACTGTAAATTTTATTTAGGTAATTTAATTTTAATTCATTTTCACTTAGTTTAAACTTTAATTTATATTTTAGTTTAAACATTAATTTATATAACTTTATTTTAGATATCTATTTAATTTTAAAATTCAAAATATTCTAATTTGTAACTTGTATTGTATTATATTTGATATTTAATCATTAAATTTATATTATTTAGTTAAATAGGTAATGATATTGGCATGAGTAATAAACCTAAAATATTAATAGGATTTAAGATGAGTAGGGTAAATTTTCCAGAAATCTTACCTGTTACCATTCCTAGTCTTGAAGATACCATCTAAACTTGGTTATATAATTATAAAATATTTCAATTTTGATTGTATTGTATTGTATTAATTTTACTTGTGTGGTATCTACATTCAATTTATATAAATATACTTACTCTAAATTTAGTTATGTAACTTTAATTAAAATATTTATGTATATAAAGTTCCTGAAGTGCACAAAGTATGGAAGGAAAAATAGAAAAATTCCATAGTTAATCCCGGTCGTTCAGTAGAGAATGTTATTACTTCTGACGAGATCCCTGTCCAACATGCTAAAAGGAAGAGTGATATTATTGATAAGGGTACTACTCCTTCACTTGATAGCCCTTGCACCTGGAATAGCTTTGGAGTTTTAAATCAACAACCTCCAACTTCTGCTCATAATGCCCGACAAATATCTGAGGGGAAAAATGTTTTGTCCAGTGCTCTAAAGGTTGGCGTTAGTATTATTGGTGAGGGTAGAAGGGTTAGAAAACCCCTAAACCCTTTTCCCCTAGGCCATGATTGGAAGCTGGAGTATCAGGGGTCCTAATGACCCTATGAAAAAATCAGATATACATGGTCTGATTAAAAAGAATAACATTTCATACTTGGTGTTAATGAAACAAGAATTCGCAACCATAATATTGATAAGGCATGGGGAGCCCTAAACCTTACCAACTAGTCTCTCATTCATAATAGTGATCATAATGATTTATGGATAATTTGGATTTTGTTTGATTCAAATGTTGTGTCTATAACTACTGTGCAAGCTCGAAACGATACTCTTTTTGTACTGGATTATTGTATATGGCTCTTATGATTGTTTTGAAAGACAACTTCTCTAGTCTCCTCTCAATAATATTAGAGGCTTAGTTGATGCTCCCTGGCCTATACAAAGGGACTTTAATGTTGTTATGCATAATTCTGATAGAGTTGGGGGCAATGAACCTAACTACTTTGCTAGGCTTCATTTCGAGGAGTGGTTCCTTATTTCCTGTCTTTCAGAATTGCCTTATTCTGGGCTTAAATATACTTGGAGTAACAACCAGGAAGGCAACAACATGATTTTTCAGAATTTGGATTGGTACTTTACGAATAACGAGTGGACTACTAAATGGTCTGATGCTTCTTTTACGCGTTCAATACACATGACAAATAAGTACGGAGACATGGGATCCCCTTGTCTAATTCCACAGGTAGGAGTAAATTTTTGCAACTTTTCACCATTCCAAAGCAAAGACATGGTGCAGGATTGAATACACTCCATGATGTTCCTACACCAGTTGCTAGGAAAACGAATATCCAAGATAGTATTTCGAACGAAGTTCCGGGAGAGTCTGTCATAGATCTTAGCAAGATCAATCTTCAATGCCATCATCCCTTGCCCTTTTTAGTAGTTCTCATTGTGTGCATAATCTCTTGAAAAATAATAATGTTATCGATTATATGGCGACCTGGAACCAAAATGCTCTGCATTGGAGAAATGAGGGTTGGTAACAGAGGCTTGATTCTGTTAACCAAAGTCTTTGTAATCACTTTATAGGCAAAGTTACACAAACTAATAGACCGCATATGATTCAACGTCTCCGGGTTAGGCACTTTCGGAATAAGGAGAAGCAAAGTCTCATTCAAATCCTTGGAAAGGCTTCCTCCCTGTAAAAAATCAAACACCATCTTGCAAACATTGCTTCCTACAATGACCCAAGTTTTTTGGAAGAAACCTGCTTGGAAACCATCAGGTCCCGGAGCCTTCCAAGCACTCATGTCAAACATAGCTTGTTTAACCTCATCCCCCGTAAAAGGCTTTTGAAGCAGCTCCATCATGTCAGTGTTCAGCCAAGGGAAATGACCTCCATTTAAGGAATCAGGCTCAATATCAGGATCAGTCGTGTATAAAGTAATATAAAACTCTTATGCCATATTCTTTAACATCCCAACATCAGTAACCCACTCACCATCAACATTTTTCAGGGCTCGGATTTTGTTGTGGTTGCGTTTAACAATGGTACTAGTATGAAAAAATCTGGTATTTCTATCTCCAAATTTTATTCATTCCTCACAAGATTTCTGAAACCAAATTAACTCCTGCTGCAAAACCAGTTCAAGTTCCCGTTGAATTCTTCTTTCAAGCTTCGGATATTGATTAATTACTCTTTCATCAAGAATTTTCTGGTCACCAGATAAGCGTGCCCAAAACCTTTTTTTCTTATGAAAGATATTTCCAAAAGTTTACTTATTCCAACCCACCAAACGGGTAGAGAGTTTGTTTAGATTAGACAACAAATCAGCAGAATCCGACCATTCAAAATTAATAAGATCCTGATAACCTGGATGAGTTTGCCAAACATCCATAAAGCAGAAGGGTCTACTGATGGGAATCATCATGCTTGGTGAAGTCTCAAGAAGAAGAGGATTATGATCAGAATGCAGCTTGGGAAGTTGAGTTACCATAGCATTAGGAAATTTAGTTCTCCAGTCCACATTACAAAACGCACGATCTAGCCTTGCTGGCTTTCGAGTCTGAGATGAAACACCTCTATTCCAAGTAAATCAAGAGTCAGAGAAACCCAAGTCAATAAGAGAATTCGCAAAAATCCAATCATTAAAGTGAGAGGACCTGCGAGTGAAATTGCTAACGTTGCCTTGGATTTCATTTTGCGAAGAGACTGACTTAAAATCACCTATAATGAGCCAGGGGCCTGTAATGTCAATAGAAGAAGAAGAAAGTTCTCGCCAAAGGTGACGTCTGAGGTTGGGTGTGGGGTTGCCATAAACCATAGAGAGATCCCAATAACCTTGATTCAACTTCTGAACGCGACAGTGGATAAACTGGGGATTGGTAAGTTGCACATGAATTTGAACTTTATTAGCGTTCCAGAACAACTAGATTCCGCACTGTAACCTATAGCCTCCACCCTACCCAATTAGAAAAACCCAGATTCCAGTAAACTCTATTGGCATTGTCTCCACTAATTTTGGGTTCAACCAAACAAACAACGTCAGGATTATGAATCTGAAGCATATCTTTGATGGTGTGACTAAAAGCCCTCGCAGTTGCACCTTGACAATTCCAAAAGAAACAAATCATAAGGAAAAGGAAACTGAAATAAAAGATGAGAGCCATCACCGGGATGTTCAAGCAAAATCACCAAGCTCCTGAGCATCAGCATCAAGAGCATCAGAACCACATTATGTTCACTAGAAGAAGCTGTTTGGTTAGATTTCCCAGAGTTTAAAGTCTTGGGCTTGGGCTTGGGCTTGGGCTTGGTCTTGGGCTTGGCTTTATCAAAGTGGGTCACGTTTTCCTCCTGCTGCTGCACATTAGGAACAACGTTTTGTTCCCCCAAACTTACATTTTGGACCTGAATGTTTTTCCTTCTCCCCCTTTCTTTAGTGAGCCCATTATAGCAACCATGTGAATAACGAGTGTCACGTTGTTGAAAAATTGATCTAGGGAAAGACAACCTTACCATCAGTCACTTGCTCGGTAAAATCTTCCTGATTATCATTATCAATCAGGATATCAAATCTCCCTTGATTTGTGCACTTGAAATCACTTCCTTTCTTATCTTTTTTCCGATCTCCATTACCCTTTCCATGTTGAAGAAATCGTCCAGGATCTTCTCCTCTTGATTTTTTCTTAACTAACATCCAGGGTCCAAAAGTTTCGGTACTTTTCTTATCTTCTCCCTTATTTTCCGGAATGTCCTATTCTGGAGCCTCCATTGGTTGTGCATCTTCTTTCTGTGGCAGCTGCGAACATTCCTCCATGCGATGACCATATTTGCCACACAGGAAGCAAACAAGATGAATGCCTTCATACTCCACCCATCTGACCCTTTTATGCAAATTGAAACATGAAATCAGAGGCTTTCAGAGATAAACCTCAACGCAAATCCGAGCAAAACGTCCCCTAGACACATCGCTTGTGGCATCATCAATCTTAACTGGTCTACCGATCTTGGATCCCAAAACTAAATAAAAAAATTTCATCATAATACTCAACTGGAGGACAAGGGATTCTAACCCACACTAGAATGCAATCAATTGTAGCATTGACAGCATCAAAATCAGGATGCCATTGTCTAACGATCAGATAGTGATCGAAGATCATCCATGGCCCACCATACAAGTCATATTCGTAATCATCCATATCGAGTTAAAGCGGACCAAATAAAATCCATTTTCCATTGCCACTAGCGTAAAAGGAGAGTCTGGTTTTCATAAATCTTTGATTTTCCTCTACATAAAGTTGAAACCAATTGTTTTGCCCAACAACTTAAATATTAGAGTTTTTACTCCAAGGTTACCGCAACCTCTTTTTTTCTTCTTTGGATACTCTGATCACAGGACTGTTGGTTAAACTACACATGCACCATAAAATAAATGACAATAAAGATGGACGGTGCATCTTTTGTTGACAAAATATTTAGTAGATAAGATGGTAGGTGAAGATTAATCTTGATCATCCATTTGGTGGGTGGGGATTAATCTTGACCATCTATTTGGTTGGTAAGATGGTAAGTGAAGATTAATCTTGACCATACATTTGGTAGGTGAGACGGTAGGTGAGAAATAATCTCAATCATCCATCAAAGTAGGTGAGAATTAATCTTGACCGTCCATTGAGGAGATGTAGGCCTATATATAGCATTAGAAATTCATTTGTAATGCATTCCATCAAAAAGTGAGAGAGTAGCATTAGTGAGAGGTTGTGAGTTGTGAGTGTTTGTAAACACTCGGTAAATTTTTCTTCTTTCAGTAAAAGATCTGCAGCAGTCCGGAGACGTAGGCATAATTGGCCGAACTCCGTTATCAACTTGTCTGTCTTATTAGTTCGCATTTTCTTCGCTTTCTCATAAATCTGACTATAGGGAAATTGGCGTCATTTCCCAACAACTGGTATCAGAGCCAGGTTGCGTTTTTTCTGTCCTTTTTCGGGCGATTACTATTCACATGAATAGTAAACTTTTGTGAATAGTGAAATTTGGTCAGTTGTACCAAATTATCCACGGAGGTGTTCTAATACACAGAGGTTCACAAGAATTGTCAGAAACGATCCAAAGGAAGTCAGATTCGAGTGAGAGCGATGACCACAGATGAAGGAAAGGTAAAAATTGAGAAGTTCGATGGAGCGGACTTTGGCTTTTGGAAAATGCAAATAGAAGATTATTTGTATCAAAGAAATCTGTATCAACCTCTCTCAGGGAAAAAGCTAGAGGCTATGAAGGAAGAAGACTGGAGTCTTCTCGACAGACAAGCTCTCGGAGTTATCCGATTGACATTATCCCGTAATGTTGCTTTCAACATAGCAAAGGAAAAGACCACGGCAGGTCTTATGATGGCTCTCTCTAGTATGTATGAGAAGCCTTCAGCTTCAAACAAAGTGCACCTCATGAGGCGCTTGTTCAACTTGCGAATGACAGAAGGTGCATCTGTAGCTCAACATCTCAATGAACTCAATACAGTCACAACCCAATTGAGTTCGGTTGGAATTGAATTTGATGAAGAAGTACGAGCATTAATACTTTTGTCTTCTCTACCAGAAAGCTGGAATGCTACTGTCACTGCTGTGAGTAGTTCGTCGGGAAGCATTAAGTTGAAATTTGATGATGTTCGTGATTTGGTTCTCAGTGAAGAGATCCGACGGAGAGAGTCGGGTGAATCATCAACTTCTTCAGTTTTGCATACAGAGTCAAGAGGAAGAAATTCAACCAGAGGTAATGGACGAGGCAAGTCAAACTACCGAGGTAAATCAAATGACATAAGGTCCAAATCCAGGAATCCAAGTAATTTCCATAGTTCAAAAACTGTCGAATGTTGGAATTGTGGAAAGACTGGACACTACAAAAATCAGTGCAAGAGTGCATCGAAGAACCAGGAAGCAAAGGTAGAGGCAAATGTTGCTTCCACCTCTGGAGGCAATGACGCATTGATATGCTCTTTGGAAAGCAAAGAGGAGTCTTGGGTGTTAGACTCTGGAGCATCGTTCCATGCTACTTCACAGAAAGAATTCTTCGAAAGGTATGTCCCTGGAAACCTTGGAAAGGTATATCTTGGTGATGATCAACCTTGTGCTATTATTGGCAAAGGTGTAGTAAAGATTAAGTTGAACGAATCTGTTTGGGAGTTGAAGAATGTCAGACATATTCCCAACCTGAGAAAGAACTTAATCTCAGTAGGGCAATTGGCTAGCGAAGGCTACACTACGATCTTCCATGGTGATAATTGGAAGATTTCAAAGGGAGCAATGACGGTTGCTCGAGGCAAAAAGAATGGCACTCTTTACATGATAGCGGGAGCACGCTGTTCAATCATAGTTGCAGCTAGCAATAAAAATTACAATCTATGGCACCAGAGACTAGGCCATATGAGTGAAAAAGGAATGAAGATTATGCATTCAAAGGGGAAACTTCCAGGTCTACAGTCAGTGGAGATAGACACATGCGAATATTGCATACTTGGAAAGCAGAAAAGGGTCAGCTTTCAGACAAGTGGCAAAACCCCAAAGAAAGAAAGGCTAGAGCTTGTTCACTCTGATGTTTGGGGACCAACGACTGTCTCATCCATTGGTGGGAAACACTACTTTGTGACTTTTATCGATGATCACTCTCGGAAGGTATGGGTTTACTTTCTAAAACATAAGTCCGAAGTGTTCGAGGCTTTCAGAAGATGGAAAGCTATGGTTGAAAATGAGACAGGTCTGAAGATTAAAAAGCTCAGAACTGACAATGGTGGTGAATATAAAGACACCAGATTCAAGAAGTTTTGCTATGAGCACGGTATCAGAATAGAGAGAACCGTGCCAGGTACACCTCAACACAATGGTGTAGCTGAACGTATGAACCGAACGTTGACAGAAAGAGCCAGAAGCATTCGTATACAGTCAGGTCTACCGAAGCAGTTCTGGGCAGAAGCAGTCAACACAGCAGCTTACTTAATCAATCGAGGACCATCGGTTCCATTAGAGCACAGAATACCAGAGGAGGTATGGAGCCAAAAAGAGATAAAACTATCACATTTAAAAGTTTTTGGTTGTGTAGCATATGTGCATATCAGTGATCAAGGAAGGAATAAGTTTGATCCCAAATCCAAGAAATGCACTCTCATCGGTTATGGTGAGGATGAGTTTGGCTACCGTATTTGGGATGACGAAAACAAAAAGGTCATCCGTAGCAGAGATGTGATTTTTGATGAAAGGGTGATGTACAAGGACATGCATAAAACAGTCGTCAGCAACTCAGAACAGAATGAGTCAGTATTTACAGATGTAGATGATGTCCCAGTTAGTTCCATGACGGAACCCATTGTAGCAAGTCCTCAGCCAGAGGAACTTGTTGGACCAAGCAGTGCGCATCAATCCGACACACCACAGCCTCCTACTCCATCTCCTGTATTAAGAAGGTCTTCTAGGCCTCATGTGCCTAACAGGAGATACATGAACTATCTGTTATTGACTGATGGAGGGGAGCCTGAATGCTATGATGAATTTTGTCAGACTGGAGATGCTAGTAAGTGGGAGCTTGCCATGAAAGACGAGATGAAGTCTCTGATCTCTAACCAGACATGGGAACTAGCTGAGTTGCCTATGGGAAAGAAGACACTTCATAACAAATGGGTGTACCGGATAAAAGAAGAGCATGATGGTCTCAAAAGATACAAAGCCCGACTTGTTGTCAAAGGATTCCAGCAGAAGGAAGGAGTTGACTACACCGATATTTTTGCTCCCGTTGTGAAGCTCAATACTATCAGAACAGTATTGAGTATTGTGGCTATTGAAGATCTTCATCTTGAACAGCTGGACGTGAAAACCGCATTTCTTCACGGAGACTTAGATGAAGAAATATACATGCATCAGCCAGAAGGTTTCTCAGAAAAAGGGAAGGAGAACATGGTGTGCAGACTTAAAAAGAGTTTGTATGGCCTGAAACAAGCCCCAAGACAGTGGTACAAAAAGTTTGACAGCTTCATGCACAAGGAAGATTTCCAGAAGTGCAATGCTGACCACTGTTGCTACTTCAAGAGATATAAATCCAGTTATATCATTTTGCTACTTTATGTCGATGATATGTTAGTAGCAGGTTCAAATATGAATGATATCAGAAGGTTGAAGCAGCAATTGTCAAAAGAGTTTGACATGAAAGACTTGGGTCCAGCAAATAAGATTCTTGGAATGCAAATCACAAGAGATAAGCAGAGAGGGTTCTTGCAGTTATCTCAAGCAGAGTACATCAACCGTGTTTTGCAGAGATTCAACATGAACAATGCCAAGCCAGTTAGCACACCCTTGGCCAGTCACTTTCGCCTATCTAAAAATCAATCCCCTCAAACGGAGGAAGAGAGAGAATTCATGGCTAAGATTCCTTATGCCTCAGCTATTGGAAGTTTAATGTATGCAATGGTCTGTACTAGACCAGATATTGGTCATGCAGTGGGAGTTGTTAGCAGATTTATGTCAAATCCAGGAAAAGCTCATTGGGAAGCAGTCAAGTGGATTTTGAGGTATTTACGAGGTACCACGGAGAAGTGTCTGTACTTTGGTAAAGGAGAGTTAAAAGTACAAGGCTACGTAGATGTAGACTTTGGAGGAGAAGTAGATCACCGAAGAAGCACCACTGGTTATATATTCACTGTTGGAACTACAGCTGTTAGTTGGATGTCACAAATACAGAAGATTGTCACTTTATCCACTACAGAGGCTGAGTATGTAGCAGTGACTGAAGCTAGTAAAGAGATGATATGGCTTCAAGGTTTGTTAACTGAGTTGGGATTCAAAAGGGAGAAGAATATTTTGCATAGTGATAGTCAGAGTGCGATACACTTGGCGAAAAATTCAGCATTTCATTCCAGAACCAAGCATATTGGGCTTCGTTACCACTTCATCAGATCTTTATTGGAAGATGATGTGTTAGTACTGGAGAAGATCCAAGGAAGCAGGAATCCAGCAGATATGTTGACAAAGGCGGTGACTATCGACAAACTGAAGTTATGCTCAACTTCAGTTGGTCTGCTATAGTAACAAGACCAGAAAGGCTGCTGCATTGATCGGGGTGTGAAGACAGATTGAAACCAGTCTTCAAGTGGGAGATTGTTGGTTAAACTACACATGCACCATAAAATAAATGACAATAAAGATGGACGGTGCATCTTTTGTTGACAAAATATTTGGTAGGTAAGATGGTAGGTGAAGATTAATCTTGACCATCCATTTGGTGGGTGGGGATTAATCTTGACCATCTATTTGGTTGGTAAGATGGTAAGTGAAGATTAATTTTGACCATACATTTGGTAGGTGAGACGGTAGGTGAGAAATAATCTCAACCATCCATCAAAGTAGGTGAGAATTAATCTTGACCGTCCATTGAGGAGGTGTAGGCCTATATATAGCGTTAGAAATTCATTTGTAATGCATTCCATCAAAAAGTGAGAGAGTAGCATTAGTGAGAGGTTGTGAGTTGTGAGTGTTTGTAAACACTCGGTAAATTTCTCTTCTTTCAGTAAAAGATCTGCAGCAGTCTGGAGACGTAGGCATAATTGGCCGAACTCCGTTATCAACTTGTCTGTCTTATTAGTTCGCATTTTCTTCGCTTTCTCATAAATCTGACTATAGGGAAATTGGCGTCATTTCCCAACAAGGACAACTCTCATTTTTCTCATCATTTGACTCATTATTCGATGAAACAGTATCTTCATTATCATCCTCCATAACAGTTTCTGGTATGTACTCGGAAAGATGCATATGCGACCCCAATTTCTACCTCTTTATTTTTCCCAACATCCATATCCTCCATCGCCAGCAATTCAACATTCTCGTCGTTATCAGTGTTGGTCAAACTTATATGCACAAACAGTACAATAAAATAAAAAATAAAAAATGCATCATTTTGTTAAAAAAATAGATGATATATTCTTTTGTTGAAAAAAATAGACATTGTTGAAAAAAAAAGAAAACCAATTAAGAATTAATTGGCACAACATATACCGCAACCTCTTTTTTTCTTCTTTGGATACTCTGATCACAGGACAACTCTCATTTTTCTCATCATTTGACTCATTATTCGATGAAACAGTATCTTCATTATCATCCTCCATAACAGTTTCTGGTATGTACTCGGAAAGATGCATATGCGACCCCAGTTTCTACCTCTTTATTTTTCCCAACATCCATATCCTCCATCGCCAGCAATTCAACATTCTCGTCGTTATCAGTGTTGGTCAAACTTATATGCACAAATAGTACAATAAAATAAAAAATAAAAAATGCATCATTTTGTTAAAAAAATAGATGATATATTCTTTTGTTGAAAAAAAAAAGAAAACCAATTAAGAATTAATTGGCACAACATATAGATAGGGGGCTTCTACATCTATAAATAGAACAACTCATTAAGTGCTTTAAATCAATTCAAGCGAAAGAAAAAAATAAAAGCTTAGAGAAAAAAAAGTTTTAGTAAGAGAAAATCGAAAGCAAATTTTCAAAATGTAATTGGATTATAAGTATTTGTAAATATTTTATAAATTTTTATTCTTTCAGTAAAAGATCTATAGCAGTCCATAATTAGCTGAACTCTATTATCAATTTTGCATGTCTTATTATTCTGCATTTATTTCGCTTTCTTACAAATCTAATTATAGGAAAATTTGCGTAATTTTCCAACAACTTCAGAGATGTAGACATAATTGACCGAACTCTGTTATCAATTTTGTGTGTCTTATTATTTCACATTTATTTCTCTTTCTCACAAATTTGATTATAGAAAAATTTGTGTAAACAATAAATTTTGTGAATAGTAAAAATTTGATCGGCAGTACCGATTTGTCTATGGAAGTGTTATAATACACATTGGTTCGCAAGTTTTATAAGAAATGATCCAGAGGAAGTCAAATTCAAGTGAAAGCAATACTTGCAAATGAAGAAAATGTGAAAATTGAGAAGTTCAATAATGTGGACATTGGCTTTTAAAAAATACAAATAAAAGATTATTTTTATTAAAGAAGTCTATATCAGTCTCTCTCATGGAAGAAGCCAGAGGTTATGAATGAAAAAGACTGAAATCTTCTCTATAGACAAGCCTTCAGAATTATTCGATTGACGTTATCCTGCAATATTGCTTTCAACATAACAAAGAAAAAGACCACGACGGGTCTTATGGTGACTCTTTTTAGTATGTATAAAAAGCCATCAACCACAAATAAAGTATACCTGATGAAGCATTTGTTCAATTTATGAATGATGGAAGACACATTAGTAGCTCAACATCTCAATGAACTTAACATAGTCACAACCCAATTGAGTTTGGTTGGAATTGAATTCGGTGAAGAAGAACAAGCATTGATACTTTTATTTTTTCTACTAGAAAGCTAGAATGCTAGTGTCACAATTGTGAGTAACTCGTCGAGAAACAATAAATTAAAATTTAATGATGTTCGTGATCTGGTTCTCAATGAATAGATTCGATGGAGAGATTCAAGTGAATCATCAACCTCTTTAGTTTTGCATACAGAATTAAAAGGAAGAAATTCAACTAGAGGGAATGGACATGACAGATTAAACTTCCGAGGTAGATCAAAAGACAAAAGATCCAAATCTAGGAATCCCAGTAATTCTTATAACTTGAAAATTATTGAATGTTGGAATTGTAGAAAGACTGGGCACTACAAAAATTAGTGCAAAAGTGCACCGAAGGACCAGGAAGTAAAGGCAGAGGCAAATGTTACTTCCACCTCATGAGGCGATGATGCATTGATATGCTCTATGGAGAGTAAAAAGGAGTCTAGGTGTTAGACTCTGAAGCATCGTTCCATGCTACTTCGCATAAAGAATTCTTCGAAAGGTATGTCCCCAGAAATCTTGGAAAGATATATCTTAGTGATGATGAGCTTTGTCCTATTGTTAGCAAATGTGTAGAAAAGATTAAGTTGAACGAATCTATTTGGGAGCTGCAGGATGTCAGACATATTTGGGAAAAAATTTAATCTCAGTAGAAAAGTTAGCTAGCGTAGGTTACACTATGAACTTCTATGGTGATGATTGGAAGATTTTAAAGGGCGCAATGACAGTTGCTCGAGATAAGAAGAGTGAAACTATTTACATGACAGTACGATCACATTATTCGATTGTAGTTGTAACTGATAATAAAAAAAACTCAATCTATGACACTAGAGACTAAGTCATATGAGTGAAAATGGGATGATGATTATGTAATTAAATGGGAAACTTTCAGGTCTATAGTTAATAAAAATAGACATGTGCAAAAATTGCATAATTGAAAAGCAAAAAAGAATCAACTTTTAGACAAATGGCAAAACCCTAAAGAAATAAAATCTAGAGCTCATTCATTCTGAAGTTCGGGGACTAATAATCATCTCATTTATTGGTGGAAAATACTATTTCGTGACTTTCATCGATGATCACTCTCAGAAGGTATGAGTTTACTTTCTAAAGTATAAGCCTGATTTGTTGAGGCTTTCAAAAAATGCAAAACTATGGTTGAAAATAAGATAGGTTTGAAAATCAAAAAACTTTAAACCGACAATAGTGGTAAATATGAAAACATCATATTAAAAAAATTCTGTTATGAGCATGGTATCAAAATGGAAAGAATCATGCCACACACACTTCAACACAATGATGTAACTGAGCGTATAAACCGAATGTTAACATAAAGATCCAGAAATATTCGTATTCAGTCAGGTCGATCAAATCAGTTTTAATCAGAAACAGTCAATATAACAACTTACTTAATCAATCGAGGACCATTGATTCTATATATCTCACAGAATACTAAAGGAGATATGGAGCCAAAAAGAGATAAAACTATCACATCTAAAAGTTTTTATTTGTGTAGCATATGTGCATATCATTGATCAAAAAAGGAATAAGTTTGATCTCAAATCCAAAAAATACACCCTTTTTGGCTATGGTGAGGATGAGTTTGGCTATCGTATTTGGAATAACAAAAATAAAAAAGGTGATCCATAAGAGAGATGCAATTTTCGAATGAATAGGTGATGTACAAGGACATACATAAAATAATCGCAAACAACTCAAAATAAATGAACCAGTATTTGCAGATGTAGATGATGTTCCAGATAGTTTCGTGATGGAATTGTAACAAGTTCTCAACCAAAATAACTCGTTGGATAAAGCAGTGCGAAATAGTTTGACACACCACAACCTCCTACTACAACTTTTATATTAAGAATGTCTTCTCAGCCTCATGTGCTTAACAAGAGATACATGAACTATCTGTTATTGATTGATGGAGGGGAGTCTAAATGCTATGATGAAACTTATTAGACTGGAGATACTAGTAAGTAGGAGTTTGCCTTAAAAGATGAGATCAAGTCTCCGATCTTTAACTAAACATGGGAATTAGCTAAGTAATCCATATGGAAGAAGGCACTTCATAATAAATGGACGTACCAAGTAAAAGAAGAGCATGGTCGTTCCAAGAGATACAAAATCTCAACTAGTTATCAAATGATTCTAACAGAAGGAAGAAGTTGACTACACCGATATTTTTTTCTCTCATTGTGAAACTCAATACTACCATATCAATATTGAGTATTGTGGCTATTGAAAATCTTCATCTTGAACAATTGGACGTAAAAACCGTATTTTTCATGCGGACTTAGATGAAAAAATATATATGCATCAACCAGAAGGTTTCTTAGAAAAAGGGAAGAAGAATATGGTGTGCAGACTTAAGAAGAATTTGTATAGTCTGAAACAAGCTCCAAGACAATGGTATAGAAAGCTTGACAACTTTATGCACAATAAAGGTTTTTAGAAGTTCAATGTCGACCACTGTTACTACTTTAAAAGATATAGGTTCAGTTATATTATTTTACTGCTTTATGTCGATGATATGTTAGTAACATGTTCAGATATGGATGATATCACAAGGTTGAAACAACAATTGTCAAAGGAGTTTGATATGAAAGACTTGGGTCCTACAAAAAAGATTTTTGGAATGCAAATCACAAGAGAGCAAAGATTCAACATGGGCGATATCAAGTCAGTCAACACATCTTTGGCTAGCCACTTTTGTCTATTCAATGATCAGTCCCCTCAAATGGAAGAAAAGAAAGAATTCATAGCTAAGCTTTTTTATCCCTCAGTTATTTAGAGTTTGATGTACGCTATAGTTTGTACAAGAACAAACATTGGTCATGCAGTGGGAGTTGTTAGCAGGTTTATGTCAAATCTAGTGAAAACTCATTAGGAAACAATCAAGTGGATTTTGAGGTATTTATGAGGCATTATATAAAAGTATTTGTACTTTAGTAAATAAGAGTTAAAAATACAAAGTTATGTAGATGCAGACTTTGGAGGTGAAGTTGATCACCGAAGAAGCACCATCAGTTATATATTTACTATTGGAACTACAATTGTTAATTGGATAACATAGATACAAAAGATCACCAATCTATCCACTACAGAGGCTGAATATGTAGCAATGACTGAAGCTAGTAAAGAGATGATATAGCTTCAAGGTTTGTTAACTGAGTTGGGATTCAAACAGAAGAAGAATGTTTTGTATAGTGATAGTCAGATTGTGATACACTTGGCGAAGAATTCAATATTTCATTCTAGAACCAAATATATTGGACTTCATTATCACTTTACCAGATCTTTATTGGAAGATGATATGTTAGTATTGGAGAAGATATAAAAAGAAGTAAGAATCTAGTGGATATGTTGATAAAGGCGATGACTATCAACAAATTGAAGTTGTGTTCAACTTCGGTTAGTCTGCTAGAGTAACAAAACCAGAAAGACTGTTACATTGATCGGAGTGTGAAAATATATTGAAATCAGTTTTCAAGTGGGAGCATGTTGGTCAAATTTATATGCACCAAAAGGTACAATAAATGACAATAAAACAAAAGATGAATGGTGCATTCTTTTGTTAAAAAAAACGGATGATGCATCATTTTATTAAAAAATAAGGAAAGTCAATTAAAAATTAGTTGAAAAAATATGTAGAATAGGGACTTATGCATCTATAAATAGAGCACCCCAATAGGTGTTTTGAATAAAAAAAAAGCTTAAAGAAAAAAAAAGCTTTAGTGAGAGAAAATTAAAAGCACATTTTTAGGGTTTAATTGAGTTGTGGGTATTTGTAAATATTTATTTTTTTTAGTAAAAGATCTACAGCAGTCCAAAGACATAACCATAATTGACCAAACTCCGTTATCAATTTTGCATATATTATTATTCCGCATTTATTTCGCTTTCTCACAAATCTGATTGTAAGAAAATTTGTATATTTTTCCAACAATTCCGGAGACATAAACATAATTAATTAAATTCCGTTATCAATTGTACATGTCTTATTATTCTACATTCTTATAAATTTAATTATAGAAAAAGTTTCTTAATTTTCCAATAATCAGCCACTCCATTACTCTCAATATCATTCTCTTCCGGTCTACACTTAGAACTTTTTTGGCCGCGTTCAATCTAGTCACGTTCTAGGGATTTGTCATTCCTAGAGGGTAGAGAGATTCCCATCATCAACTTACATAAGTATTTTTACATCAAATAATTCAAAAAAAGATAATTTATCCATAATCAAATTGTAATTAAAAAAACATTTATATATCTAAAAAGAAAAAAATATAAATGCAATTCATTAAATACATATATGATTAGACTCGATTTATAATAAAATTCGAATGAATTAATAAGGACTGAAAAATAATTTATTTTTAACTTTTAAAAATTATATTGATTTAATGATTCTTTCAAATAATTCCATAAATACAAGACTAAAAAACAGATAAATGTGACGAATATTGGGCAAACATGAAGTTATTAAGAAAAATTCTAACTCCATAAATGATATCCACACAAATTGTATAAATAAATGTGGACCTCACTCGTTTGTCTCTCTATTAGACATATCTATGTTAGTGCTATCTTCGTCTCCAACTTCTGAACCACACAAAACTTGCATCATAGAAGAAGTAACTGAGTTAAACATGAGCGGGCTTATCTTAAGCATGCTAATGAAAAAGCTGTGGGTTGTGTTGAGTGTTTTATCCACAGCAAACTTCAATCTTAGTAACAGGGAGAGCATAGGGATAGGGATATTCCCACCGACTTGCAGCCGCATAGAGTGCCCATCTTACGATCTTATCCAACTCGGCGATGACTATGAAATTCGTCGCTATAATTCTACTGTATGGATTTCAACCTCTCCCATTCAAGACATCTCCCTGGTTGAAGCTACCAGAAGTGGTTTCTTACAGTAAGTTACCTTTTTCTTTATCTTTCCAAATCTCTTTTACTAAAAATAGGGTATAAAAAAATTTATGTTTTTAATTTGAAAAATTAAATATCTAAAATAAAAATTTGTCCAATTATCTTATTTAACTGTCAATTTTAAACTAATTTAGTCATTTGTTAAATTTATTCAATTAATTACCATTGATTAGATGCTAAGTATATCATAAATATGGTGTAACAGAAATTTTTTATTTGATTGACTCCCTTATTTACCATTATTTAGATTTGATTCCCCATTTATAGACTAAATTAATATTCAAACTTAATAATTAAGATAGTTCATGGAATGAATTTGAAAATTAAAAGAATTAATTGAATAAATTTTTAGTTTTACACAAATTTATAAAATTTTGTAAGCAAACTATATTAAAATGGTTGTATCCATTAAGGAAAAAAAAAAAGGCCAAGTATGTTCGATATTTGTGAAAGCTTTTCTTAATATATAGTTGTTTTATTTTAATTTGTCCTGAGATGTTTTGCAATAAAATAAACATAATCATAAAAAAAAAGAATTACAAAAATATATTAAATTTTACAGATTTATTTTTTTTTTCAATTTTGTTTAATTATATCAATTATGAACGAATTTATCCCTTTAACTAAGAATATTTTTAATCAACTCCCATTGATTAAATTAGATTCTAAATATTAGGGAATAATAGAAAATCGATCAATTGATTCATTTAACTATCTACTTTGAAATAATTTAGTTCCTATTGATGAAACACTTTACTAATAGTTAAAGGAAGCAATTGAAGAAATTGATAATTATAGAGAGTCAATTGTATAAATTTTTATTTGTGAATTAAAATTGCACAAAGTCGGAAAATATAAAAATCAAAAATATGTTTTTCTTTTCTGAAAGAAAATAGAATATTTTTCTTAATATTAAGTTATTGTAATTATTAATTAAATAATTAATTAACAGGCTGTTTGAGTACATTCAAGGGAAGAACAAATATGGAGAAAAAATAGAAATGACAGGTCCAGTGATTACTCAAGTTTTGCCAAGTGATGGACCATTCTGTGAATCTTCTTTCACAGTGAGTTTCTACGTACCCAAAGTGAAGCAACCAAATCCACCTCCAGCTGATGGTCTTAATGTGCAGAGATGGAAAAACAAATATGTAGCAATTAGACAGTTCACTGGGTTTGTGACAGATTACAACGTTGGAGAAGAAGCTGCTGCCTTGCAAGAAAGCCTAGCAGAAACTAAATGGGCTGCTGCCATTGAGAAAAGCCGAGCTGCGGATGATTCCACTTCTGAGTATACTGTTGCACAGTACAATTCCCCTTTTGAATTTGGTGACAGGGTCAACGAGATTTGGATGCTGTTTGACATGGAAGATGATCAGCTTGGAATTTGAGACTAATTAAATTAACTAATCCCTGTTAATTAGCTACAAGAGATTTAGAAATCTCTTAATTATATATCTCATCAACTAGTTGTGATGTTGAATAAAGTTGCATGCGTTTTATTAAATGCTTTCTTGTTTGCTTTTCCAATTTTGATTTATGAGTTTCTATTAAATCATAATTTGTTGTCTGTAAATTTATTCCTTGACTTGCTTTTTTTATTTCTTTTTTTCATCCAAAAGTTAGATAGGGATGCAACCATTTATAAAAGAGAAATGCGCTGTGGCATTTTCTATTTTCAGACATTAGTTGATGAAACCATAAATTAATTAGGAGAAGAAAGTATGAAAACAAGACAGGGCCAGCAGGGGTCTAAGCCCTCCAAGTCATATATTTAACACAAAAAAATAAATGGAGAAATTTATAAGTTCTGTCCAATACTTACCAAGCCCAAAATATTGGTCTCTCTAATTATATTATTCTAGTTTTGTCGATGAGAAGATGAGTGTTGGAAAGTGTCCGAAAATAAAATAAAGAGTATTAGAAAGTGTCTGAAAATAAAAAGTATTATTAGCATTTATCTTCGTAAAATTAGACTACATT
This sequence comes from Triadica sebifera, assembly GCA_023653625.1. Lineage (NCBI taxonomy): Eukaryota > Viridiplantae > Streptophyta > Magnoliopsida > Malpighiales > Euphorbiaceae > Triadica > Triadica sebifera. The sequence continues at coordinate 31,507,586 of CM042902.1, forward strand.
CAGCTGAATCGGAGGTTTCTGTAGAAAAATAACTACTAAACTAAAAAGTGAGAATGACAAGAAAAATTGATGAACAAAACTAAAAAGGCAATTACGAATTGTCGTTTAGAAGAATGACAGACAGCAGGGTGAAGGCAAATCATTAGGCGAAAATGCAATTAGCATAACCTGCAAATTGATCAAAAAATCAAAGAGTCATATAAGATAGACAACACCCAAATGTATTCATAGTCGAAAAAGCAGAGAATTGGAAAAGAAAATTACAGGGATCGGTGGTGACAATAAGAGCAGAATTCCTAAAATCGCAATTCCATTTGTTCCTTCTCAGTCATGGCTTGGTAGTAAAGATTCATGGCAATAGAAGCATGATTCATGAGATTATTTGGGTAAAAGCATGGACATCCCTTCTGCAGAATCCGACAATCAACTTGAGAGCATGCCTGTGTAGTTTATGTTTGCTAATAATTGTTTGTCCGCTGATGGCTTTCCTACCCACCATGTTTTCTGCTTATAATTACCACTCACCAAATTCACACCTGCCAAAGTAATCCACAGATTCAGCACAGTTATATACATTAGGAGTTAGGACTACTTCGGATAAAAAATAAAAATAATGAGGCAACCTAGTCATGGCTAGTGTTGGGCACACAGGATAAAATAACACAAATAAATGTGAAATAAAATAATCAGTAAACAATAACACCGACAATTTAACGTGGTACACCTTTTAATTTGGGTTACGCTCACGGACAACACTCCGAATATTTTTCTTCCACTAATAAAATTAATGGGTACAAAGAGAGAGTTTTCCCTAAACACAGGTTAGAGGTAATACAACAATTTTGAGATAAATCCAAATTAGTGACACACAAGTATTTTTCAAAAACACTCCAAAAATATTTTCCTCACTATTTTTGTCACTCCCTAATTTTTAGAAATATTCCAAAAATCTAACTCTCTCTCAAATTCTCTCAAATGAATTGAGATTTTTGTAATTCAAAAGAAAGAAAATCTGTCTATTTATAGAAAAAATATTCAGTGTGAAGACAAATAAAAAAAGTCAAAAATATTGGCGGGAGAAATTCAATTTGAAATTGAATTACCGCAACTTTTGACTTTTTTATTTTATTTTATATGTGGTTGGACTCACATGTGGAGGGACCCACACCATATTTTTTCAAAAACTTCGGCTATCAACAAATCTCCCCCTCCCGACAATGTGGAGGCTTCACCATTTCAGCAGCTAATCGACAGTATTCTAAATATGATCTTGGTAGAATCTTCATTAACATGTCTGATCCATTTTCTTATGTATGTATATTCTCAAGCTGTAGTAGCTTCTTCTCCATCACATCTCTGATCCAGTGATATCTCACATCAATATGCTTTGATCTTGAGTGAAAGGAGACATTCTTTCCAAGATGGATAACACTATGTCTATCACAAAATAATTGATATATGTCTTGCTGCAATCCAAGTTCTTTCAAGAACTTCTTCATCCACAACAACTATTTACATGCTTTTGTTGCTGCAATAAACTCTGCTTCAGTTGTAGATAGTGCAACGCACTTCTGTAACTTTGATTGTCATGATACAACTCCCCCTGCAAAAGTGATCATGTAACCTGACGTTAACTTTTTAGAGTCAACATTACCAGCCATATATGCATATGTGTATCCACCCAGCACAGGTTTGGTATCTCCAAAATTGAAGTACCTCAAAGATACCTGAAAATCCACTTTACTGCAGTCCTATGTTCCTTTCCAGGATTTGAAAGGAATCTGCTCACTACTCCAACTGCATGAGCGATATCAAGTCATGTGCACCCCATGGCACACATCAAACTTCCAACTGCTGAAGCATATGAAATCTTGTCCATCTCATCCTTCTCTTCGTCTGTAGAAGGACTCTGTCTGGAACTTAGCTTAAAGTGATTAGCAAGAGGACAACTAACCATTTTAGCTTGATCCATTTGAAATCTCTGAAGTACTTTCTCAATGTACTTCTCCTGTGACAGCCATAATTTCTTGGCATTCCTATCTCTGATAATCTTCATGCCAAGAATCTGCTTTGTTGGCCCCAAGTCTTTCATAGCAAAAGACTTACTCAACAGCTTTTTCAAGTTGTTAATTTTGGAAACATTCCGGCCAACTATCAGCATGTCATCCACATAGAGCAGAAGAATGATGAAATCTTCATCAGATAATTTCTTTACAAAAATACAATGGTCTGAAGTAGTCTTATTGTATCATTGTTCCCCCATATCAGACTCAAACTTCTTGTACCATTGTCTTGGTGTCTGTTTCAAGCCGTAGAGGCTTTTATTCAATTTGCAAACTTATTCCTCTTTTTCCTTATGTTCGAAACCCTCTGGTTGCTCCATGTATATCTCCTCTTCCAAATCACTATGTAGGAAGACAGTTTTGACATCCATTTGCTTAACTTCCAGGTTAAGACTTGCTGCTAACCCATCACTGTACGGATGTATGTCATTTTCACAACTGGTGAGAAAATTTCATCAAAGTCAATTCCTTTTCTTTGACTAAATCCTTTGACGACCAATCTGGCTTTGAATCTCGGATGGAAACTGTTCTCTTCATGTTTGATTCTGAACACCCATTTATTTTTCAAAGCTTTATTGTCTTTTGGCAGCTTCACTAGTTCAAAAGTTTTGTTCTCATGCAATGATTTTATTTCATCTTTCATAGCTTCAATCCATTTCTGTCTGTGCTCATCAGTCATTACTTCTTCAAAGCTTTCTGGTTCTCCCCCATCAGTGAGTAACACATACTCACTTTCTGGATATCTCGTAGACGGTTGTCTTGCTCTATTGCTCCTTCTCATAGGAACAGGGGAGTGCAAAGGTGATGGTTGATGATGAACATCATCATATTCAGCATCATCTTCTGGATTATCAATGGGAGCATTATTTTCTTCAAGCATATCAATATAATCTTCATCCCCAACTTGTATTGGCACCAGTATTGGAGGAATCAATTTTAAATCTGTTGAGTCACCATTAGAATTAGGAATACCTTTCTTTGTCCTGACAATATCTTCAATGGTCTCCTTCTCAACAAAAACAGCATCACAGCTTCTGACAAGTTTTTTCTCCACTGAATCATAAAATTTGTAGCAAAACTGATCTTTTTCATAGTCAATAAAAACACACTATCGTGTTTTGACATTGATTTTGGACCTCTCATCTTTTGGAATATGCACAAAGGCTTTGCAACCAAATACCCGCAGATGATCATAGGAAACATCCTTTCCAGACCATGCTTTCTCTGGAACATCTAGCTTTAGAGGGATACAAGGTGAAAGATTTAATACGTACATAGTCGTGAGTAAAGCTTCACCCCAAAATGTTTTAGGTAACTTTGCATGCAAGAGCAAACATCTAACTCTCTCCATCAAAGTTCTATTCATCCTCTCAGTCAGGCCATTCAACTGTGGTGTTTTTGGAGGCGTTGTCTGATGTTGAATACTTTGTTCTTTCACTACAAGAAAAATTCATTTTAGCGACGAAAAAATCTGTCGCTAACTTTAAGATATCTATCACTAATAAATTTAACGATGGATTTGCGACAACATTAAGCAGTTTCTAAAATGCTCCCCGCAAATTAACTAACAACGGATTTACTAGTCGTCGCTAAAATTAGCGATGGCATTAGCAACAATTCTCTCTGTCGCTGAAATATGGTCATTAGGGAATAAGATGGCGAGAAATCAAAGAGTGGTTTAGCGACGGCATGTCCATCGCTAAATAGCGACGGTAATGAATAGCCGTCGCTATTTAGCGACGGACATGCCGTCGCTATTTTAGCGACGGAGATTCCTTAGCGTCGTTATTTAGCGACGGTAATTCATTTCCGTCACTACAATTTGTAGTGAATTTCTCTTCCGAACGTAGTGAGACGAATTTTTAGTCATTGCTAATTGTGACGAGCATTTAGTGACACATATCATTTCGTCACTGAATGTTTTATATATTATATTTTCATTTTATTATAAGGTTTATAATTTTAAAATTAAATTAAATGCAAATATATTTTTTTAACATAATTTGTAAATAAATATTAAAATTTGTTTCAAACTAATTATGTTAAAATTAAAATTTCAAAACATGATAAATATTTGAAAAACACGAAATACTACAAATATTGTTATTATATAGTTCTACATGTTATTAGAATGAGGTGGATTTGTTTGTGGAGTTGAAGCTGAAATGTGGCCAGAATGAGTCATCTCTGCTATTAGCTATCGTATCTCTGTGCGCATCTCTGCTATTTTTGAAAACCAAAACCTCCTGCTACTGTAGGAATTTAAATCTTTGTCACATATGAATTGGATGATAATGATCTATGAAGAGAAAAATTAAAAGGAATATTAAGCATATGTGTTAATTTTCACCGAAATATTGAATAAACAATATAGAACACAATAATAACTACGACTCACATACATATGCTGGTGATTATTGGCAAATAAAATTAGTAGAGCTTTTGGCATTAATTGTAAATGGTCATGTGATCGATATTATTATATAAGCAATATTTGTTTTACCTTCCATTATTTTCATTTGACAACTTCTTCATGCTATTAATCACTGTAGACTTTACCATGCGTTTTTGTTTCGTGATGATATATTTACCACAGAAAATAGCCTATACTTAGCATTACCAATTAAATTGTCATTATGTGTTTAACATATTAGGCCTCTCTTATTTCCATATATCCCTTTGCTAAAGTAACGATTTAACATCTGATTTAAGAAACTTTTAGTGGCAAATCTTTGTTTTATATATCAGTTTCATTTCCTTGCTTTAGTTAGTGCTCTTACTTTAATTTTTGATTTTTTTTTTTGTCTTAGCATAGTTGCTTCCACTATCTTGCTTTCTTCTCTAATGCTTCTAAAAGATGTTTAATCATACAATTAAGTAGAAGGATTCCAAACAAGACAGATTTGAACAATGATAAATTAGAATTGAACGAGTTTGATAATTGTTGATTAATTTTTATGAATTTAATATTATTTTAGAATTAGTGGGCTTAGATAGTCTGATTTAATAATTATAAATTTATTATTATTTTTAATCTAATATAAAATTAGATATATTACTATTATAAGTCATTATTTTATGCTTGTAGTTATTATTGACATATTCATTTTTCTTATTGAGAGGCTATTATCCTTGCTATAGGAACATCCCTATTCCTTAATAATGCTTAAAGGACATTAAAAAACTTAAATTACTACTAAATGTTCTTCTTTAGTGACTGATTAAACCTAAGTGACTCCTAGCAAAAAAAGATATAAACTAAGAGACAAAATGAGTATGGGGAAGCCTAAGTTTTTAGACTCATCTCTCTCTTTTAAGTCTCTTCAAGGGATCAAAATGATTAATCAAAAGAGTATTAGTAGGGCCCTTCTCCAACAAAACTGCCTACTTTAACACCATGTTGGTACTATGAATTATGTAGAAGAACATTGACATCATGTACGTTTCATTTCTCTTTTTCTTTTTTTCTTTTGGCTGGATATTATGGTTGTAATAAAATTCCAAATATGGCCAATGAAAGAGAGAGGAAAAGAGGAGGTTACTGTTGTTTCCTAAAAGAATCTTATAACATCGTCTATGCTATTCATCTTTTTACTTTCTCATAAAAGACACCAACTTTGGACCAATAGTTTGCTTCAGATAATCTTATAACATCGTCTATGCTATTCATCTTGTAAAGAGTTTGTATAATTCGTTGCAAAAGCAAATGGACAAAGTATTCAAACAAAATAACAAAAGAAGGCCAAAAAGTACGCATTCCTTGTTGCAATTATTACTAAAATACACAAATTATATACTGCACCGAAGATTGCCAAAATTAATTTTACACATTAGTACTCTAACGTTTGAATCAAATCCTTTTAAACTTGTGCAAAAAACCATTTGCTATCTAAAAGTATATGCAAAAGGATTGACCCTTAATGCAGTGCCATGACTAACCAATTTAAACAGTAGTAAAACTATAATTGCAAATAATGGGGCAGGTGCACAACGTAAATTACTTGCCCATTTGGGTTGTCTAGTTGTCTTCTAGCACTGAGCACAACATGCAATCACAACAGACCACAAAGTAAATTACTTGCTCGTTTGGGTTGAAAATTGTAGAATCGAGAGATGGAAACATAGAGAAAGGTACAGTCCATATCAAAAGTTCAAACTTTTTCTTTTCTTTTGAAAATGTTAATCAAAGTGAAATTCTCATATATCTCTTAACGCAATAAACAGCACATAATAAACACAGACATTGAGATAAGTAAAAGTTTACCTCTTGAGTTATAAAAGTCCACTTTGATTACTTCAATCACCTTTGCAGAGCAAGTAGGAAGATCCACTTCAATTTCATTCAGCTGCAAAGGGCGTCCATCTGTACAATAAATTAAAATCAGGATATTGTATCAATAAATTGTAATATATAACTTTCCTGATCAAAACATGTAACTAGGACAGAGTACCAATCTGTTTTCACACCTGTAAGAAGAGTGTGTGTTTCGATAACTTGAAAGGAAAATGGGTAATGATGCTTAAGAAATGGAATAGGATCTCAAAGCTACGTGCAACAATAAAATGAAAATAACATCTAAGGAGAGGTAATAAGTTGGATGTATGCTTACCATTCAAGGAAATTACAAAAGAAAATAGAAGCAAAATTGAATAAGAAATAGACATGAGACAAAGGAATCAAAGCAAAACTCCAAAAGATAACATCATAACCATGTAAAGGTTGTATGCCACTTGAAGAAAAGGTCAAGAATCAAGATGATGGTTTCATTGAGATTTTTAATGACATCAACAAACAAATAATATGATGAATAAGAGGACAATCAGTGTTAAGAACATGGAAGAGGAGAAAAATATAGTTCATCTTAAATGATATTCAATAAATAAATGTGAAGCATAATTGACAAAGAAAAACAGAGAGTAATTCTGCATATAGAGAAGGAGACAATACTGAGTTGCGGATATTTACGATAAGCAAATTCAACTTCTGATATATAAAGACAAAAATTTATTGAATGCTTTCATTAACACATAAAACATTGAGAGAGAGAGAAAGAGAGAGATTGGCAGACAATGTTATATATTATAAGCACATAAGGTGAGCAACTATAAATAGTCTTCCTTGCAATTTCTATAATTTGAGTAGGTTTTCAAAGTGATCATATAAAAAAAAATAAGAGAACAAAAGAAGAAATATTTAATGCCAAACTTTATATAGATCTGATCAAAGAGAACTAAATTTTTCTCCATCAAAGTCCAAACAAACGAGTATTCAATCACGCAATGTATATGAAAATCTGAAGCGGTGAATATAGCATTTAAAGTCTATCTTCATCAAAATAAAATAAAACAAAATAATAAAATAGACAGAAATATACCATAATAGCATTGTCTTATTCGGACAGAAAGAAGAACAAGCTTTATTTCAGTGGTTTTGAAATCATTTCCAGAACTTTAACATTTCAATAATAAAAAAGAAAAATGAAGAAAGAAAAAAGAGGAAAGAAAAGAGAAGATAATGCTTAACAATGAAATTCAGATTTGAGTAAATTTTAATTTCTAACTTTGTCTGGTTCCTATAAATCAAACAAATACTCACAGGAAAAAGATCATAAATCTGACAATTCATCGGGAGTTGCAAGATAGCATCTCATTTTCTTGCGTTATTTGTTTTTTGGTTGTTTGCACTGCAAACTCTGCCTTTCAGTATCTAATCAACAATGCCTCAAGATCAAACATTTTTCACAGTTGGTTCTATGCTTCCAAATTCTAAATCAGTCATTGTTTGCACTATGTCCTACAACTTTAAGCAATGGCAAGTACACCTCTATTTCTATGAAAGCAGAGAAATATTACATCATTTAATATCTATGCAAATAATTTTTGACTACTATATGACAAATTGAAAGAGTTGACATTGCAATCCTATGCAAAGCAAGGATATTTCATTCAAAAATAGGCGAAGCACATGGAACACATTATGTTAAACTCTATCTCTAGAAAACCCAAAATCATTTAATATCTATGCAAATAATTTTCGACTACTATATGACAAATTGAAAGAGTTGACACTGCAATCCTATGCAAAGCAAGGATATTTCATTCAAAAATAGGCGAAGCACATGGAACACATTATGTTAAACTCTATCTCTAGAAAACCCAAAAACAGTGTGAAACATTAGAACTTTCCACATTCTGAAATTCCATATTTGTTCATTTTGATTTTTAAAATTAACTCACATTTAGTCAAACCAAATTAAACAATAAATCATCCTCTGAAATTTATTAGGTCCTATGATGAAAGTCATAAAGTACAGTACTGCATTATGTTAGACCCAACATTAAGCTGATTATCGGTGTCAAATTTGTTAAGAACAATGTATTCAGCTTGTAGTGATTGTGACCAAATGGACAGAATAGCCTACATATTTGTCCCTGTGAAAGTAATGGAAGATGAAATTTGTAGAAAATCCATAGTTCCGCATCAAACGTTCAGTTTAAAAGAAAAATCACATTAACAAAGCACATCCACAAATTAATCTCATGTTCTCCTCTTTTTCTATAATTACCAACATCTGAACAAAAAAAGAAACAAATTCAGGAAATGCACTTCAATTATGTCATCCAAGACAACCAGATCTCGTTAACCCAAAAAAATGCCTTAAAGGAAAATAAATCAATTTTTGAATCTTATACCACCAACCTAAAATCTGGAAAGCCATTTAAGTAACTTTCTACATACTAACTAAATGCATACACAACATAAGATCCAAAAAATTTCAACTCATTCTCCCATGAAAGAAAGAAAAAAATAAAATAAAATAAGAATACCGTATTCGTAGCTCCCCCTCTTGCCGCTCAAAAGCTTGAATCAACTCCCTTGAGCAGAGTACCACATGAAGTAGATCGAGGAGTTAACTAGGAGGTTGAAAATCGGTTCAAGATCTGAAATTGGATAATAAATGTGCTTAGGGTTTCAGATTTGTTAGATACACCACAATAATGAAGTAGAAGGAGAAGAAAACCCGACCTGAACTACACTATAAATTTCGTTTCACTGGATTAGGTAGAGAGGAACAGTAGTCTTTGCTTTTCACTGGAGAGAAGGCAGATAAGTGAAGAAAGGATCAAATGGGGCTACATGCTACTGCGCGGTCAACAAAAAAAATATTTTTATTATCAAAATTAATAAGCATGCTACTGGTCATTTTTATTATCAAAAAAATATTTTAACTTTTTCGTGCAACAAATAAGCATGATACTAGTCATTTTTTATTTTTTAAAAAAATATTTTACTTTAGTTGGGCTCATTTTATTTGGTTAATGCTTTTAAAATTTTCAAATTGAATTAATCCAAGAAGAATTTAAAAAAAAAATCAGTGATCTATTATTAGAATCTTAGGCTACACCAATCTATTACAATTAAAATTGAAAAACATAATTGATACAAATTGAAGTTCTATTATTAAGAAAATATAAGTTTTTTCTCGGTCTGCAATACTCATAGAATCAACCCTATTCTGAACTTAAAAGATGATATTAGGACTACATATGTTATGTTTATATTTTATACTTTTGAAACGGTGAGATCCACTTCTTTTTTGAAATTGAGTTCTGACATTAACATGTGATATATGAAATTGACTCATTGTTATAGGTGATGATCTAGGAGCATGTTTCTTCATGTGCTAAAGAAATTTTTATTGATTTTATATCAGCTTTTGATAAGTATGACGCAAGGTTCAATGCACATTTTTTTAATGATGGTTAGGTTATGCTTTATATTTTAAAATTTTGCTTTATTGTCTTTTGTTATTATATTAATTTAAATAATTAAATTTTGTTAGGGATGATAATATTTATTGATTGATATTTTATGATGAGTAGGTTTTCATAATATATTGTTACTTTATTATATAGTACACTAGTATATATAACTATCGCATTGCGTCGGAATTAAATAATTATTTAGATAATAAATAGAATAATAAGAGAATAAAAGAAAAATTAATGACTTATGTATGAATCTCAACAATATCTATATGTTAAATTTTCTTTAAAAGAATTAATTAATACCTAACATTTGTATAGAATTGAAAGAAATTATAAAAATTGATGACTTAAATAGATAAGAAAAATCAATAAGATCTAAATTGAGAAAATGCCTAACTATATGGAAATTTTGTAATTTTTCATAAGATAAAAAATGTGTTGCAGCTTTAGCAACGACTTTTTTCCGTCACAAAAACTGTAACAAAACAAAAAAACTTAGTGACGGAATATTTGTCCGTCGCTAAAATCTTTTCCATTAACTCATAGTGACGGATTATCTCGTTGCTAAAAATAGTGACGCACAATCTGTCGCTAAAATTTTACTTTTTTTCAATAAATTTAGCTACGGACATTATCGTCGCTAATTTTCGTAATAGCGACAACTTAAAAACTGTCGCTAAGTTTCTCTCACAATTTTGTCTCTATGCTGTCACAAATATTGGCGTCATATCTTCCCGCAATAATTAGCTACGAATTTTTGCGACGGTGACTGTCTGAAGCAAATTGTTGTTGCTAATCTGTCGCTACTTCTGTTGCTACATTTTTAATTTTTTTTATTATTTTTCCTCACTAATTTGTCACTATTCCATAGCTATTTGCTACGAATAATATTCGGTCGCTAATTTCTGTCGCTATTCTATTATTTTCTTGTAGTGTTTGCAGTAGGCATCAAACAGTCTAATGTATTCTCCATCATTGTCTGTCCGGATGCATTTCAACTTCCTATCAGTCTGTCTCTCAACTGAGGCATGAAATTCTTTAAAGACATTTAGCACCTGATATTTTATCTTTAAAATATACACTCATGTTTTCCTAGAATGGTCATCAATGAAAGTCACAAAGTACTGAGCACCACCCAGTGACTTTGGCATTGACCCACATAAATCTGAATGGATCAGATCTAACACATTCTTCATTCTGGAAGGAGGAGAACTCTTGAAAGCAACTCTGTTTTGCTTTCCTGCTAAACAGTCAACACATTTCTCCAAATGCACTTCATCCGTTCCGGACAACATCTTCCTTCTAACAAGGTTAGTTATCCCTTTCTCACTCATGTGGCCGAGTCGTCTGTGTCATAATTCAATAGCACTGTCTTTCTCTATAGCACTCACAGTGTCATTGGAGAGTTTTGCATGCATCACATACAAAGTAGCATGCCTTGTGCCTCTAGCCACCACCATGGAACCTTTGGTAAGCTTCAATTGGTTATTTGAGAAGGTACTGCAACAACCTGCATCATCGATGTAAAGATCAAATTCAGAAAAAATATCTGAAATATGTCTGACATCTCTCAGGACTAATTGGTACCATTCACAGTCTCTAGACAAACATCTCCTCTGCCAACAACTTTTGACAGATTATCATTTTCCATTTTCACAGCGCCAAAATCTCATGTTGTATAGAATGAGAAGAATTTCTTCTGAGACGTGGCATGAATGGTAGCACCACTATCAATTATCCAACTAGTCTCATGGGATGTGAAATTGATAGTATCATTACAAATGATATTGAATTCGTTCATGGTATTTGTTATGTCATCATCACTGTTGTCATCTCATTTTACTTCCTTACCTTTCTGGTCCTTTTTGAACTTTCGGCAGTATTTCTTGATATGACCCTTCTTTTTGCAGTAATGACATTCAATATTGCCATATTTGTTTGATTTACCTCTGCTCTTTCCTCTAGACATTTGTTGTCTAGACTGACTCATTCCTCTGCAGTCAGTAACCAGAACATCTGATTGTGATGAAGAATATGAGTTTTGTGATTTTCTTCTCATTTCTTCATTCAGGATACTACTTTTTATAGACTCCATATTGACTACACCGTTAGGTGCAGTGTTGGTTATTAAAATCTTCAAAGTCTCCCATGATTTTGGCAGAGAGCCCAATACTAGTAGAGCAAATACTTCATCATCCAACATTATGCTCATTCTGGATAGCTGGTCCATGATCTCTTGCATCTCATTCAGATGATCTGCTATGGAAGTTTTTTCCTTGTATTTCGACTGCGTCAACTTTGTCAAATAAAACAATTTATTGTTACCTGTCTTTGACGCGTAAAGTTGTTCAAGTTTGTTCCATAACGTCTGAGCATGAGTCTCGTAGCAGATGTGGTTGTACACGTTATCTTCGATAAATTATCGGATGTAACTGCATACCTGCTCGTGCTCAAACTCCCACCCCTCATATGTCTTGCCTTCGGGTTTAGTTTTAGTAAACACCAATAGATGCATTTTCATCACAAATAGGAGATCTTTCATTTTGCTTCTCCATATGTGGTAATTTGTGTCATTTAAGCTAATCATCTTGGTGTCCCTTCTCTCCATTTTAAAACAAAATGAGACTCATTCAGCTGACAGTAAACTAATAAATTTTTTTTTATGTGGAAGATCAGTCAATACTGCAACCACAGAGCATACTAAGAATTTTATAAGACTGACAGGCTGGCTCTGATATACTTGTTGAACACGGCGGATAAAATAACACAAATAAATGTAAAATAAAATAATTAACAAAAATAACAGTGATAATTTAACGTGGTTCACCTTTTAATTTGGGCTACGTCCACGGACAACACTCCGAATATTTTTCTTCCACTAATAAAATTAATAGGTACAAAGAGAGAGTCTTCCCTAGACACAGACTAGAGGCAATACAACAATTTTGAAATAAACCCAAAATAGTAGCACACAAGTATTTTCTAAAAACATTCCCAAAATATTTTCTTCACTATTTTTGTCACTCCCTAATTTTTGGAAATATTCCAAAAATATATCTCTCTCTCAAATTCTCTCAAATGAATTGAATTAGAAATCTGCCTATTTATAGAAAAAATATTCAGTGTGAATACAAATCAAAAAAATAAAAAATATTAGCTGGAGGAATTCAATTTGAAATTGAATTACAACAATTTTCGACTTTTTTATTTTATTTTATATGTGGTAGGACCTACATATGGAGGGACCCACATCAAATTTTTTCAAAAACTTCAAAGTTAGTAGTTTAGTATTGTTCAATTGGTTAGTTCAGTTCAATTTAAAAAAGCCAAATAAATAAAAAAAATTAAAAAATAAAATTGAACCGAACTAATTTCATTTAAAAAAATCAATGAATTTTGATTATGTTTGACTTGTTCCGTTTCGTAAAATTATATATTTATATATATATATATATATATATAATTAAATATCTAATAGTATATAAAAAAATTTTGGTTAGATTGGAATATTTGGGTTAAAGATCAACTACTTAAAAAATCAAAATTTTTAAATATATATAAACCAAACCCAATTGAAAACTAAAAAATGGAACGGAATAAACAAAATTTTCATGATGTTAAAACATTACTTTCTGCAGTTAAAAGCTACTGAAATTTAGAAGATCAAATTACCTAGAGTGAAGAAGATGGTGGTGAAACTTCTCTAACCATCACTTTTCCGTAGCTACTATTTTGTAATAATAATGATAAGTCTGATAGTGCCCAGGCATATGAAAAGTTTTAAAGTAATTCAATTTAATATATTATTTATAAACTAATTAAATTATATAATATTATATATTTAATTATTTTATTTATATTAGTTAATATGAAAATATGTAATTAAATGAATTAATTTACATGATAAACTAAGGTGGAGTTTGATTTATAGGGCTACTGATTGGGCTAATTATGCGTAAGACTAATTAGGCAATCGAAAGACGCACACGTGACTGATGATTTTTGTCGTCTTGACTTTGTAACTTTCACCCACTAATGAATTTTCTGCTCATTTTGCCTTTTCTTTGTTGTTGGTTTCTACTTTAAATTTTTTTTTAAGGATTTTTCTAATTCAAAAACCAAATTTCTTAGGCAAAGTGTTAAACCATTAGGGTAAGTGCCAAAGACCATCCTCATGTTTATACTTAACTCCATTAATTGCTTTGCTAATTAACTTTGTTAAGTTGATCTTATTGATAAATTTATGAATTTATTGCACTTTATTTTTTTTAAAAAAAAAGTTTTATATGTTTTTATTTTTTCCCTAATCTTTCACTCTTAATGACATCTTGTTCTTTTAAATTTACAAACAAATAATACTCCCTCCATTAGCTTCACTTATCTTTTAATATATATATATATATATATATATATATATATATATATATATATATATATATATATAACTCTTCATTTAAATTGGATAAAAATAAAAAAATTTAAAATGATGTCAATAAATTTGACAAATAGTAAACATTAGACAAACAATATTAAATATCACAAGAGTTATAGCAATTTTCATTTGAAAAGTCACAAATTTAAATAAAATTTTATTAATTTTAAGGCAATTGAATAGGATATGGAATACAATTGAGAAATTAATTAGTCAATCAAAATTCTACTTGAATTCAAACTCAATCCAAACCTGATCCAAATTTGATTTGGAATCCAATAAAATCTGAATTAGTCGATTTGAATGAATTGTAAAATCATTTGAAAATAGCATTTTAAAAAATAAAATGATTCAAAAAATTCATACAATCAATCCAACTCGAGACCTAAAAATGATATGAATTCAAAAAAATCTGATGCCTAGGTCTCCTATCCATCTACTCATTTTCATGTAAGGGTAAGTTCTATGAATTTTTTGTTTTTATAAGTTACTTTATGTCAAAAATGAAAATTCAATTATGTAGTAATTTAATTGTTAAAGAATGATAAGTAAGAACATGGATCCAGAGATAAAATAACAAAATTACATGATTAATCAATTTAAATTTCATTTAAATATTATATAATATATGTATAAAATAAGTATTTTAATATTTTTTTTGTTTCTAAAAATTACATAATTGTAATAATAAATATTTTAAAATACTCATTTTGTCTCAATTTAATATATTTATTTTTAAACATATTAATAAAACATAGTTAATATTGATTAAAACTACACACATTTTACTTATATAGCCCCATATTTATTAGGAGTATTATTAAAAATTTAAATTAAAAATTTATATTTATAGACAATTTTATTGAGATAAAATAAATAAAAATAAGATTATCCAATCGGAACGGAGAGAATATATATGAGTATTCAAAATAAAATAAATATTAGTAATAATTTACATCACAATCATCAGTGTTCGGAAATACGATAGCTGTATAACTGAGAAAATTAAAATAATAATGACAATAATTTTTGTGGCTCCCATAATCCCAATTATTTAAAATTGCCAACCGCTATTAGGTAATGCCATGCCATGGATTCGATTTTGATCCCCAAGATAGGTGTTATTGCACCCACATATTATTTATTCCAGAATTAGGAAATTTTTTTAATTGCACAAAAATATCTCCGACTATTTTAGAAATTAATTTCACATATAATTATTGAATTTTATTCTAATTAAAGTAAAATCACATAACTTTATTTCGTTTCATAAAAATAATATTATATCAATTGTCAAGTCAGATTTTTAGTTGTTTATTTATTATATTTTGCTAAAAATTATTTAAGTGAAAGGAAATCAAAATTTTTATTATTTTTTGGAACAAAAAAATTAGTAATTTTACAATAAATGAATCAAAGTTCAATATTTTTTTTATGAAAATTAACCATGATGTGTCATCTTTTCTCTAGATAGATTTATCACGTTACAACTAACGTAATACAGTTGTTAACGTATACAATAACGTGGCAAAAATTGGTAATACGTCATCTATTACATCAAATTTTTGGCTATCAATATATGAATACTAGCTTGAAGTAATTTTAATAAAATGAAAACATAATTTAATAATTTTTTTTGGACAAATTTTTTTTAGAATTTTACTGCAATTAGAGTAAAGTTCAATAACTATAAATGAAATTAATCCATAATTTTGGGTAAGTTGACGACTGGAACACTGACATGAAATATGGTGTATCAGCCTGTTTTTATCATGTAATTAAATGCATGTAACATCAAATATTATGTAGATGTCAAGTCAAATTATATTTAATTTCATTAATAGTAATTGAATTTTACTTTATTTTCCATAAAATTATTAATTTTTTTAATAAAAAAACAAAATTTTATTTTATTTTTACTTAAATAACTTATAATCAATCAGGAAAAATTAGTATTAGCATGAAAAACAAGTCGGTCAGACATGACATAATAATTACTTTACTAGGATTGACAACTGCATGAGAAAAATCAGTTTTAAATCCAACACTATCAGAGAAACTATATGAATAGTGATTTTTGAAAAAAGGGCTAGTAAATTCAATTTTTTGACAAAAATTTGATACCATATCATCTCTCAATTAAGATTTTCAATTATTTATTTATCAAATTTAATTAGAAGTTATTTAAGTAAAAATAAAAAAATATCATTTTTTTACAATAAAAGTTTAATAATTTTATAGTAAGTAAAATAAAATTCAGTAACTACTAATAAAATTAATCAAATGTATCATCATTCTCCATCTAGATCTGTCACATGTTAGTTGATGTAACATTTTTTAAAATTACTAACATATAATTTACATGACACGTATTCAATGATGTGGTAAAAATCGATTGATATATCACATGTCACATTAATATTACAGCTATCAACTCATCCATAATGATCTAAAATAATTTGTGCAATAAAATTCCAAAATTTAGTAATTTTAGTGTTAATTTATTTTAAAATTTTTTTTGAGGTAAATAATAGAATGTGAAGTGCGATCGATGCAATTAACTCTCTAAGCGAGAGGTACTATCTTTGCCTCTTTATAAATATTTTCATTCGTGCATGAAAAAAAAACAAGCAAACATAAGGTGTTGAATACTCTCCTTTTTGTCGAAAAATATCAGTGGTCTTAACTCCCTCAAACTGATAAGAACACACGGACACGAGTCCTATGTGGGCTTCTTGGATCCACTCAATGCAAGGCTACCACTTGAGTTGTCTGCGTACTTGGAAACTTTTAATCAGAGTACCCATTTGGCATCTTTTGTTCTTTTTCATTCTTTCAAGTTTCCCACAATTTCTGAGCGTTCAATTTTCTTGGCTTCCCTCTCTATTTTGTTGCTGGTTGTTTGGCTTATGGGAAATTGAAGGGAGAAGACATCTGGGTTTTTGTGACTTGAGACTGAAAAGTTTTTTTTTTTTTTTTAATTTTCTGGTTCTCTATTGAGAAATGATGTCAGTGACATGCCACAGTCTTGACTTTGGAAGGACTGTGCTTGATTTTGCGGCTTGGGGGTGCTCCTCAAATGCTTCAATAGATAGGTATACAGTGAGGAATTATGCAAAGTCGGTTTCTAGGAGTTGTAATAAAGACTTAGCTGCTAAAAGATTGCTTTTTTGCCGGCGAGATATTGCTCGGTGCCGAGTTTCTTCCACAAAGAGCCCTGAGACTTTGCTTCACGGTACTTTTTTTCATTTCTGAATGCTTCTTTATTTGGTAATGGCTGCCAAACTTCATTTAATTTGTACTTTTCTATTTTAGAATATCCAACATTATGACCTTGGTTTTATCTAATTTAACTTCTATCTTTATTGGTGTTGTTGTATTGCTATATCACGGGATAACTTTGAATTTAGTTGATAACTTTTTTTTTTTGCTTGTTTCCTGCAAAAAAATGTACAAGCACATGTCTTATTAGCAGTGATTTGCCTTTGCTTTAGTTTGACATAGTTTTTAATTAATTTCTACAAGTTGGTTATATGCAATTAAGTGCTTTATTTTGTATTTGCTCTGTTTTCTTTGGCATAGCATTTGTCTTAATGAATTTTGAATTTTAGTGATTCAGCTAAAATACTTGTAATCTCATCATTTGCCTATTTGCGGAATCAATGCAGGACTTGCTGAAGGTTCGGCAACATTGGTGGATGTGAAAGGGACAAGAGGCCCAAATTCATTGAAAAATGTGTTTGAAGTGGTTACTGATGATCTTCAGACTCTTAACCAAAACCTCCTTTCGGTGAGTGGATATTGTACTATTTTCTATTGAATATATTGTCTTGTTTTGAATAATACTATAACTTGCTTTTGTTGTGCAGGCTATGATATATTTATTGGTATACAGCATTCCAGTGATTTTGTGGTTCATTGATTGTTAGATCTTTTGTTTTTTATTATTATTTTTGAAATCCTTAAATGCATTTATTGCTAGAATTGATATTATGTGACTGTGGTCTACATGCATGTACCAAATTTTGAACTTGTAATGTCTTAGTTATATTGAAGCTAGAGCAAAGTAGGTTTGATGTTTCTCCTTCAGTTACAATAAGAGAAACATGTGCTATTGCAATTTAAGAGAGTAGAGGGCAGGCAACTGATGATATTGACTAGGGACTTCCATATTTTGGTGGTGCATGTAGTGGAAATGGTAAATGGTGCTTTCAATGGATGTTGTAAGATTGTGGATTATGCTTGATAATTGTGGTCCACAATTGCTCCAAAATGGCTTGGGCCATTTCAAAATTAGTCTATCCACAAGTATAAACCTTTCTTGAGTCAGCAGTATTCTATCTCCAACACTTATAACAGTGATTTCTCGAACCATTCTCTCTTGGTGTCATGTGGTTAAGACGATAATATTGATAAGTTCTAATGTTTTGGGTTGATGGTAATTACAATATTACATGAGATTTAGAATTTCAGTGACTAAACCTCTGTTTTCCCTTATTTATTTTCTGTGGAACTGGCATAGTTGTACCCATGGCATGTCAATGAATGTAAATATGGGAATGGAGTTGAACATGTATCTCCATTGATATCTTGTGTGATAGGTGTGATTTCTCAGCATGTCTAAGGATTTTCTTTATAGTTTTGTATACCACTGAGATCCTATGTTAGATTCTCTTGGTGTGTGCTCAATATGAAAATCATAGAAGAGGAGCACTCAGTTGCAACCAAGAGTAGCATCTTTATTTTTACTATCTAGCAAGTGATCTATTGTTATATCACTAGGTTTTGAGCATAACCATTTTCAATAATTTCTTCCAGTTCCTGTCAGTGATAATTTATAGAAAACAGATAGGACAAGAAATTGTCTTCATAATCCCTAGATTATCCTTTTGGCTTTTGTTGAATTTTTACATGACTCATCATTCCCGATTAGCTCAAATTTTTGGGAGCAACTTAAATCTCAAATTTCAAAGATACTTCATAATACAATATTGCTTGGATCAAGTCGATTGTATTTTCTTTGAGTCTGTGAAAACTCAATATTAGAATATGGCTGAATTAATTGCTTTCAAGGCTCTGATAGAGAAAATCTATAAGTTGCAGTGCTATGACTTAAAATTAAGGTTGGCCACAGAAACAACTGAAAGTCTTTAATGAAATATACAGTTGAGTTTGTATGCATTCTAAAGAGAACTTCTTAGGCAATGTCTTTGCAAAGAGAGGCGGGTAAACGGGTAAACTAATCAATACTTTGTGGCATGGTTTTAATTTTGCTTCTTTGTATTTGAAGACTCATTAAAAAAAATTTATATCTATTTCTGGCTGGTGGGCTTGTCTTTTGGATGCATACTTTGTGCATCCTGTTTTCTTTTATGTCAATTTTTAGTTACAGTGGTAAATGCTTGATTGCTTTTGGTGGTAAAAACATATAAAATTTACTTTGAATCATATGGTGCAACAGGAGGAGGGAAGAAGTATTAATATTTGATTTACTCTGTTATCTGTTTGATGTTCACATGAAGGGGGCTGGTGTTTGAGGAGCACCAAAGAAACAAAAGAAACCCTGTGGCTGTACTTAGAGCAGACATTTAGGGACAATTTCAACAAGTTTGGATAAAATCACTATTTTGAAGCTTCTTCTTCGTGTCATAAGACAAAGACATGCAGTTGTCATTTTTGAACTAGCATTGGTCCTCCAAATTATAAGTTATGGCTGATAACTGAGTATTTATTCTTTATTTCATTTGTCAGCTGGTCAGGTGGGCTGCCTACCTGACAATTTGGTGAACTGAGAAACTTTGTTTCTTCTGCTCTCAGTTTAATCCTACTGTATATGCTTTAATGATTGTGCACTGTTTTAAATGTAAAAAGCTGCAAGTAAAATATACCTAGAAGTGTAAATTTGCAATTTCTTAGTACTTTTCAGTTGAAGAATGAGAAAGCTATAAAGACATAGTGCTAGAGTCATCATACAATATTTGTCTTTGCGAGTATCACACACTTTTTATATGGGGTCGTTTTGTTTAATAATGTGATGTTAGATACGATATCTTTGAATTTGAAGATACTGGTAAAGAATTCTGCTATTTTCTGATGTTATATTCCTTCTAGTTATGCTGTAATTGGGGCTTATTAAATTGAACTCTCTGATACATGTAAAGATTGGATATCGTGGTTCACACTTATGATTCTCTAGAGTAGCATTACATAGATTAGGCAATGCACCAAGCAGGTATTAGCCTTCTTATAGCCAAATTATGCTTCGACACTTCCCTTCAAATTTATTGCTTTAGTACAACCGAAAAAAGGTCATGGTTCTCGATAAGTTAAGGAAATAGGGTTAATGTAAGAGAATTTTAAGATGTTTCAGTATTCTAATTATATCATGTTATCATCCACCTACTGCATTTCTTTTCATATACTTCTAATAGAGCTGCTTAGAACATCGTATGGTTAAATCACAACAGTAAGTAATTTCGCTCATATCCATTTCTAATTTACTGATTACAATGCTCCAGTAGATTGTTGGTGCAGAGAACCCAGTGTTAATGTCTGCAGCTGAGCAGATATTTGGTGCTGGTGGGAAGAGGGTGCGGCCGGCTTTGGTATTCCTAGTGTCAAGAGCCACGGCAGAAATAGCAGGCCTAAAGTAAGTTTTTTTTTTTTAATTTTTCTTCCCCATATGCTCTATTTAAATTTGAATGGAATCTAAGATTGTTATTTGCATACTCTCCTACAGGGAACTTACAGCAAAGCATCGGCGTCTTGCAGAGATCATAGAGATGATCCATACAGCAAGCTTAATACATGATGATGTATTAGATGAAAGTAACATGCGAAGAGGTATTTGGGCTTACATGGAATTGACTTGAAAAATCCCATTGGTGCAGCTTTATAGATTTTGGGCAGCAGTTTTAATAATGAATGAGTATCTAAAACACTGGATGAAATTCTAACACTGTTTCAAGTTGCAAGACTCACTTGTATCTTGCTTTCTGTCCACTACATTTTTATGAGATGTGGGAATTAGCTATGTTTTCATGCGGGAGCAATTAGTAAAGGAGTACTGAGAAACTGTTTTCCTTTGATATCAAAATATTGTATTTAAAAACTTGCTGAAACATCCTAACAAGTTAAATTTCTTATTTACCTCGTTGAGAATTTTCTTTTGCATGGTCACTTGGAGCCAAAATTTATGAGTACTGTTTGATACTTGTTATGAGAGAAGAGGAATTTGTGAAAGCATCCGTCGATTATTTCGATTTGAGAATCTTTTCTTTTTTTTTTTTTTTCCTTTCTTTCCTTTTTAATGGCAATGCATTGAGTATCTATATTTGTACATGTTCATGCAATTCATGATATGAAAGATTTGATGAGCATATGAATTTACTTCCTTTATTAAAGTTGATTACCTTATCAATTATGAAACTTGTGCATCACTTTATGAAATTGAACTATATGGTCTAAATTTTATTTGCCATTTCATGCTGCATAGCAGAAACAAGATGATAATGCTTCGTCTCATTTGGTTTGCCTCCAGACTCACATTTGCGGCATGCTTTACTTCTCATTTTGTATTGTCTTGCTCCTTTACAACATCCCTTTGTTTTTTCTTGGCTTTGAATCCACTGCTTCTGATTTGAAGGGAAGGAAACTGTTCATCAACTATATGGAACAAGGGTGGCAGTACTGGCTGGAGATTTCATGTTTGCTCAGTCATCATGGTACCTAGCGAATCTTGAAAACATTGAAGTCATTAAGCTTATCAGCCAGGTAAGTAGGCAACTTCAACTTGTATGTATCTCATTTATTGTGTTCCCCAGTTTTTGAAATCAAAGAAAGGTTCTGTAAATACCTTCAAACTTTCACAAGCTGGACTCTAAACAACAGCAACTACTGGCTCCATGGCAGGTTATTAAGGATTTTGCAAGTGGTGAAATAAAGCAGGCTTCTAGTTTGTTTGACTGTGATGTTGAACTCGAGGAGTATTTGTTGAAAAGTTATTATAAAACATCTTCTTTAATTGCCGCTAGTACAAAAGGAGCTGCTATATTTAGTGGAGTGAACAGCAGTGTTACTGAACAAATGTATGAATACGGTAAAAATCTCGGATTATCCTTCCAAGTAGTGGATGACATACTGGATTTTACACAGTCGGAAGAGCAGCTTGGGAAGCCAGCAGGCAGTGACCTGGCAAAAGGGAACCTGACTGCACCTGTAATATTTGCTCTAGAGAAAGAGCCAAAACTAAGAGAAATCATTGAGTCTGAATTCTGTGAGAGTGGTTCCCTTGATGAAGCTGTTGAGTTAGTTATGCAATGTGGGGGAATCGAAAAAGCGCAAGAATTAGCAAAGGAAAAAGCTGATCTGGCAATGCATAATCTGAATTGCCTTCCTCAGGGTGCATTTCGGACAGCTTTAGAGGAAATGGTTTTATTCAATCTTGAAAGGATTGATTAACTAGATAATGTTATGTTGTACAAGATACTGCCTGATAGGAAACAAAATAATTGGTAGGCATGACCACCATGGCATATACAGAAGAAGATTATTAATATAAGAATATCATCTACCAGTGTAGCAATTATGTTCTGCAAGCTAAGGCAAAGTCCTGCTAAAGAGAAGGTGCTGGAGACAGACTGGTTGTATATTGGTTTAAAGTACTTGGAGATGGTTTCAAGTTATAATATTGTTTATTAAATATTAAGTTCACTGCTAATTGACCACCCCATAGAAAATTTAGCTACTATTTTTCTCTTATACAGATTTAAGCCATAATAATGGCTTATTGCCTTGTGATTTTTTGCCCAACTTTTATTCATAGTTTGTTGTACTAATTGCTATTATCATGATAGATCATTTCCCAGTAAATGAAGAAAAATCTTATATATATAATTAATATTTATTTATTTATTAGTAGGCCATTAAGGATTTTAATCCTGAGCATGTATTAACTAAGAAAGTAATTTCAAATTCCGAACTTTTTGTTAGAAGATCTGTTTCAGTTCACTTTCTTTTTCCCTCTACGTGTTTGATAAAAGTCCTCCTGCAAGTTGTCTTTATATATATATATATATATATATATATATATATATATACACTGTTTATTGCAGCCCTGTTTTCACAGTTTAAGCCAAGATAACAATTTGATGAGGTGACACCCTCTAAAGGTCCAGAACAATTGAATATTTTCCCACGGTGAGATTTTTAAGATTTCACAAAAGTAGTACCTGACAATTATATATTTCTTGATACCTGTATTCTTGTATATCTAGAAACTAAAAGAAAAAAGAAAAAAAAGCATAAATTATCAACACAGTGGTTACCTAGCTAACACTTGTGCCATGGCATAATGATGATTTAGTTTTAAATGTTAGTCTAGGTTTTGTCTATACGTGCTTTCCGTACAGCTTGCTGTATATGTTTCTCATGCTCTTTGAGCATCTCATCAATGTTTCCTCCTGCAGGCATCAATGGTCCAGAGTAATGCATTCGTCCTTTCTTTTGAAAGGCTGATCGATCCTCCTTATCAGAGAATTTTTGTCCATTCAAGAAATGGTGAGACGAATCATAATGTGGATTAATTGAAGTAGTTGAACTAGTACTACTCATTTGCGATTTGCCTCTAACTACAACAGAACTAGAAAATATGGACCATTGGGCTGCTCCTTGTTGAATGAAAGATCTATGATTTTTCAGTTCTTTGGAGTTTTTAGAATAAGTGGATGATTGGACACAACCCTTCACAGCCTCATTTTGATTACCATGTGCAGATGTATAGGTTGTAGGATGCCAGTAGACATTCCTTGAAGTTCCTTCTTCTGTAGGATTAGACTTTTCATTGATGCTTTTAGGGTCAGATTGCCATTGTGGCTTCTGTATCAGGCAAGCCAAACACGAATAAATCACATTTAGGTGTGTGGATATTTAATTCATTAAGCATATATGTATGAGGTCTGCAGTACCTGTGCCGCAAGCTCTACATTGGTATCTGGTGCTGGTATAGCTTTAGATCCTTTGGCAGTTTTCCTAGATTTACCTCCAAATCCTGTACGTCTGGTTTCCACATTTATACATCATAAAACAAACAAATAAATAAAATGTATTGAATTATCACAAAAATGACCTACGACAACAGCATAAAACTATTACAATATGAATCAAAATTATTGCTATTGGTCCATGGCAGGGGATTGACCCATCGAGAACAGTTTAAGCATCAGTTGCCACACTGTTTATATGGTAACTTATCTGTTGCATAAACTCTGTTTATGTGGTAATGCTAAATGAGGGAAAGCATTAGAGTTTAGCATCTGATTCTACACTTGACAGTTAGCTATGATACAATTAAGAAACCTATTTTATCATAACTACACAAGCGTAAACAAGGGGAAAATGAAATGTAATTTATAGATAAAAAGGTCCTTACTTTCTAGCATCCCCATCCCGAAGCTTTACATCGAACTCTTTGGATGGTGGGTGCTTTGGCAAACTTGATGGATCACAAGGAAGAGGACTTTCTGTGAAGAACTATACAAGGAAAATGAAAATTAATAAGAAGAAAAACAAAAGAATCACATTCATAGAGTTACCTTTTATAAGGTAAAAGTTTATGGCAGTAGCTTACATAGACTTAATTACCTCACTGTTAAGTGCTGAAATAGCTGTTTTACGATCCTCAGGTTCTACTGCTAGGAGAACATCCAAAAGGGCAAGAGCAGATGAAGGAAAGTCCTTGAATGTCTCTGCAACACAACGTTTATAAGGTCGTTGAGGTTTAAAAATGGTGGCATGTGGTAGCTTTGATCTCTTCCAATACTCTTCTGATGGTGACCCACAAAGCTTGAATATTTTATGCAGTTGCTCTACCTACAATTCATAGGTCATATAATAAGAGCAACGAATATTACTTTTTAATAATTTGCTTCATAGTTCTTCTCTAAGTTTTGCTGAAGTATAGTTGGCTGCTGAAATTTGCTGCATTTCCATGCAATGTAAACAAATTGTGAAAAATTATTGAACAATCCATTTTTCATAGTCTTCAAATGTTAAAATTTGTCAATTTAAACCTCCAAATCAAAAGGGCAGTGGACATTGGAGTTGAATAAAGATGGTTGTAGAAAACACTTGAGTTCTAATTATCATACTGCAAGACTACTAAATCTTGAACAAATTTAGCTTCTCAACTGAAAATTTATTCAATTAACTATCAATAATTAGAAGTTACGATTTCACAAATAGGAACTAACTGAAAATTTATTCAATGGACTACTTTACTATCATCAGTTAGATTCTAAGTGTTTTATAAATGGAGAAAATTAGTTCAAAATTGATATTTAAAGGAGATAGTTGAACAAATTTGATAATTTAAAAAGTTAATTGAACAAAATTTCAATAAAGTGACTTTCACAAATTTATAAAGTTGAGAGATCAAAATATGCAATTTCTTCTTTAAAAATATTTTTATTGGTAGGTCATAAAATACTCATTAATATCCCCAATTTTTTACAATGTGAAGAAAAGATGATAAAAGTTTACCTCTGTTCTTCCAGGCATTATGGGTTTCCCAGCAAACAATTCTGCAAGGATGCAACCACTGCTCCAAAGATCCACAGAAACTCCATAACTAGTGGCACCAAGCAAAAGCTCTGGGGGCCTATACCATAGTGTTACTACTCGACTAGTTAGAGGTTGCTTTTGGGGGGGATCAAAAACTGTTGCCAGCCCAAAATCAGCAATCTTAAGATTGCCTTCTTGGTTAATTAGAAGATTTGACCCCTTGATATCCCTGTGCAAAACCCCACGACTGTGGCAGTGTTCAAGCCCATTAAGTAGTTGTTTCACATAACATTTAATCTGCATTACATGAGAACCAAATTCAATTTCAAGAAAGCAATTTGACCATCGAGTCTATGCCTTATAACAAAACATGACAAATATAACTAACCCTAATATAATAATAAAAAAATTCAACTATTAATTGTTGCATATAGCATTGAATCTGTATAATATAAGAATCAATTTCAATTTTAGAAGGCATTGAGCAAATAGTCTTGACAGTCGAGTTTCTAACTCCTGATATAACATGATAGATAAAGGTTTAAATTCTAACAACCCCAATGTGAAAAAGAAAAAAAAAATCAACTTTAAGAATCTTTATACAACAACTGACGAGTCATAAACTGAATCAAGAAAAGTATCTTCCTACTATCATATATAAAATAAGAAGGAAATTCAAGTATAACCTGTGGTTCAGTGAACTTGATTCCAGGTGTTGCCAAAAGGCCTGCAAGATCATGCTCCATGTATTCAAATATAAGGTACAAACTGGTAGACATCTTGGAAGTAATTATTCCCTCAAGCTTCATGACATTGGGGTGATCTAGCCTCCTCAAAATTATGATTTCTCTTGCCATAAATCGAACACTTTCTGGATCCATTGTTGCAAATCGAACCTTCTTTAATGCAACTATTTTGTTTGTTTCAAGATCACGGGCTTTGTACACATTGCTATATGTCCCTTGTCCAACCTATATATATGATCAATTTCAGAGGAAAGTTTATTAATTTGATCCACTGGTAAATCTGGCCATCGAAGATGAATTTAATTTATAGGGAAAGTCATTTTTTTTTTTTTAAAAAAAAAAAGGTACAATGTTTGGGTGCATTTTCAATCAAAACTTTATTATTATTTTTAGTAAAAAGAAGAGAGAAGAAGGAGAGGGTGAGAAGGTTTTGAAATATAGCTTTCAACAGCATATTCACATCAAATTTTCATTCAAAAATTGATGGAAAGCTAATAGATAGATTGATTTTTTTTAAAAAAATCTTGAAAATCAGGTTCGAATTATTAAGAAAAAAAATCAAATATTGAAATTTTGTTGTAATTTTTCCAATTTCATTATGTAATAAATACAAAAATGTTTATGTTTTTTTATTCAAATTTTGCATTAAATTTACGAATGGCTAATTATTCAACCACAACCTAAACACAATTTCACAATAAAAAAAAAATTAATTTAAACTATTTAATGTTTAGTTTTTGGCATAACACTCAAAATATTGCCTTATATTCAATCCACCATATTATACTGATAAAAAAAAAAAAGCAAATAAATGAGCTATCAAAAATTCATGGAGGGAACGATAAAATGATGTATGAGAATACTCTGTGCTTCTAATAAAAAGGATTCATAGAGCAAAAACTAACCTTATCCAACTTCTCAAATGAGTCTGCCCTTCGAGGCACCCATCCGTTGATGGCTTCTCCAGCGACAGCTGTCAACCAAGGCGGCCAACCAGTGACGATGGCTGATCCTCTTTCCCCGGCAGCCAAACTCAATAGCCTTGATACCTTTGGAAGGGTTGCCAATGTATCATTGCCAGGGCCATCAACCTCTATCACAACTTCATCTTCATTGGAAGAATTAGAGATTGAATGTTTACCAGTTTTTTTGGTTTCTTTTGTTGGGGCATTGTGTTTTGCAAATACATTTGCTCGAGTTGCTTTCGAGCAAATGCATCCCATAATTCCAATCCACAGTTCCTTGATTCCAAGGAGAATTATTCCTTTTATTTGAGCCAACTTGTCCCAGCATTAAGCCTCAAATCACCATATATCAAAGCATTGTTATCAATGTTAATAATGTTCTCCCATTTTTCTTCCAATCCATCAATCCACTTCTTGAAATTAAGTTCCAGATTCTCTGACTTTCTGATCAACAAGGGTAAAATGAAAGAAAGAACCTTGATCACAAATCAATCCCACCAGCTTGTTTTGAGAATTTACAGGTTGCCAGATGCCCAAATCAAAATAATGCCATACCAACATCACAATTCAATGATACAAACAAAATTGTATAGTAATAGACAAATTGCAAAAAAAGATTTTAATTAACTCTAATAATGTGACAAACTGGAACGAATAATGGAGAAAGATAATATTTTTCTAGCACAGAATTTTCTCTGGATAAATTCTGCTAAAATAACAAGAAAAAAAATTAAAAAAAAATTAACTTATTCAGCAACTAATACTTTAAGTAAAATGAAACGACATTATGTTCATTGAATATGGAATAACTAAGCAAATAGGAGTCATGGAACAAGGAACAGAAATCTAGATTTGGACAGTTCCTAAAAAACCGATTAACCAAGAGAGTTTTTTGGGTCTAAATAAGGATAGGTTGGTCTTTTAAGATTTAACTATTCTTTTGTATTCTGTTTTTCACACAATAATGATAATAATAGAAATAGCATTGATATATACCCTTTTTTCTATAATTAGAAAAGAAACAAAGAGAAGGTTAAGTAATAATTTTGTTATAAGTAACCCAAAAGCTATTATGATTTTTATGTTATAAGGGCATTTTCTGTGCACTACCTCACAAGCTGAATTAAATAGTTAAGAGTAATACATGAAAAAAGAAATTAAATTTTATAATTAATTCCACTGAAAAATTAATTCTATCAATTCAGGTTTTATTAATATCATGATTATTCCTCTTACTTTTTAGTATAGGCCTAACACATATGCAGTCTCTCGTAACTATTACGTTTTGTCATATTGTTTCTTGGAGTCGGTTTTGGTATAAACTACGAAATAATACCCTTTTTATATATATATATATAATCAGTCATAATTTCTCATTTTAGAATTTAATTAGTCTCATTAATTCCAAATTTCTATTATGTGGCATGTTAGCCTTATTTGAGAGTTCAAGAATATTTTTGCAACTTATCCTAAAATAAATTTACCATGTCATCCATGAAAAGAAAATTTAACAGTCAAATTTACTAGAGTTACAAAAACATCACATTTTTAAGAATTTTTGTAACATTAGAATATAATTAACTAAAAAAAACCATAAAATTGAGTTTAAAACCCTAATTTACGGGCATATATATTTCAACTAAAATAAAAAATATGTTCTTGATCAAGTTAAAGAAGAAGTTGGCAGGTTGGAAAGCAAGTACTCTATCTCTGGTGGGTCGAATTACTTTAACTCAAGAGAGTTCTTAATACTATGTCATTCTATGTCATGCAGACATCTAAGTTTTCAGTTACTTTGTGTGATAAAATTGATAGAGTTTGCCAAATTTTCATTTGGGGTCATGATGCAGCCATTCGTAAAGTGCACTTAGTTAATTGGGAGACGATTTGTCGGCCTAAAGCTTGTGGAGGTCTTGGCATTCGTCCTCTTCGGTTAATGAATCAAGCTGCTTTGGCTAAATTGGATTAGTGTTTTTTAATAGAGATAAATAATCTTTGGGTCCTAGTTTTGCAGTCTAAATATGGCAAGCGTAGAAGGGGGCATTGATGCTATTTAGGCGATTCAGGGTGTTTCGAATCTATGGTCTAGGATGATGGAGGTGTCCTCTCTTATTCAGCAGGGTATCCAAGTTCATGTGCAAAATGGTGCATCTACTTTTTTTTTTATTGGACCATTGGATTGGCGAGGGTCCTTTATATGAGTGTGTTGTCCAAGATATTCCTCTTTTGGAATTGAAGCGTATTGTGGCTGGTTATTGAGTGCGTGAGGCTTGAGATTTTAATCATCTTAGCTCTTATCTTCCAGTTGATGTGCTTAATATTGTCTTCTATCATTCTTCAGGTGGAAAAAGGGGCTAGGGATGGTGTCTTCTGGAGACATAATCTGTCGGGTGAGTTTTCAGTTAAGAGAGCTTATTCTCTCCTTCGTCACAATTTGGGGGATACTCGTAATGGTATTTAGAAAAGAATCTGGCATGTTAAAGTTCCTCAACGCTACGAGATTTTCCTTTGGTTGGCCTATCATGGGAGAGTTATGACAAATGTGGAACGTGCGCCTTGTGGTTTTATTCAGGAAAATTACTATTCTGTTTGTGGTGGTGGCCCAGAGACGACTCTTCATGTGTTACGTGACTGTCCTAGTGGAGCTATAGTGTGGTAATCTATACTTGATGCTTCGAGCTGGTCTAAGTCTTGTAGTTTTGATTTTCATGGTTGGGTTGGTATTAATTTGCAGAGAGGTCTTCACGATTTAAGCATATTGGGCTTCGAGGTTTGTTTCCACCTTCGAGTGGTCATGGAAATGGCGTAACGCTAAAATTTTCAAAGGCAAGAATATTCCTATGGTGGCAAAACTTCCTTTCGTGCGGCAATTGTAAAATGAGGTGGCTGTTGCATTTGCTAATCATCCATTGCAGCTCCATGCTGGCGTGTGAAACATTTCACTTATATTGGGTGGCATCCTTCTAATCTCGGTTGGTGGAAGCTTAATTCGGATGGAGCTAGAATAGGAAATCTAAGTGTAGGTAGTTTATTACGTGACCATTCAGGAGTCTAGATTGGTGGTTTTGGGTGCAACATTGGGGTTGCTACTCTGTTTTTGCTGAACTCTGGGCCGTCTATCATGGGTTGCGGCTGGCTTGGGAGGGAGGTTGCCACCAGCTGATTATTGAGATTGATTCTCAGGTGATCCAACAGTTGTTGCTTGGTGGTTCGAATATGTTGCGAGTTTTTGCTAATCTTCTCTTTCGATGCAGAAAGTACCTTTCAAAGCTTTTGAAAGGTTTGCATTTGTCACACTGAGGATGTGACATCTCCCTCCTTCATTGCGTCGCGTGTTTAATGAGGATGTGATGAGCGTTTGTTAGTTTTTTGAGGATTATTTTGGGTTAATGAGATTCCCCCCGCACTGAATCCCCCTCCCTCTCCCCCCACCCCAACCCGCCCAAAAAAAAAAAAAAAACTCAATCAAACAAACGGTGCCGTGTTGGAGGTGAAAGTGTAAAAAAGTGTAGAATAAGAGAAAAAACAAGGTCAATATAGACAAATCACAGCGAAAGACCAAAGATCTGAGCTGACTATAAATAGCAGTGAGATTAGGGTTTATGGAATTGAATGCCTCTTGAGAGAACAGAGCGGAGTAGAGGTGTCGCTCTTGTTCCGTTGCGGGCAAATAGAAAACTATTACAAGTTATTTCCTTTCGATTTCATGTTTGCAAAAGCAGATTCTTTTCTCGCTTTGCAATCACAAGAAAGGTTTTAATACAGATTGTTATGTATAATATGATTTTTGGTGGTGTGAGGCCGATCCAATGGGTTCTTATACGAAAATTAGAAGGCATGAGAACTCAATTTCACCCGGCCGAGAATTGATTCATCGGGCAGCCTCAAGGTTTTACATGTTCTCTCTCATGTTTTAATTCAGGAAACTGCCCTAAATTTCTCCTTCTTCCTTCCTTAAAAGAATCTTCTTATTCTCTCTTAATTTATCGAGCAACAAAGCTTTTTTATTTTTATTTTTTTCCTAAATGAGCAAATCCAATGAAGACTATTCAATATTCATTAGATTGCCGCCGTAGTTTTTTCTTTTCTTTTCGATTCGATTTGTGGAAAAATTAGCAATTTTTATTATACAATTAAAAAACAATTGTTTTTACATATTTCTTTTATTTATAAAAATAATTAATCTAAGATTTTTTTTCCTAATTGTTTTATTATTATTATCTTTTGATGTGAAATCCTAAAAAATCACAAAGATTAAAATGAATCTTTTACTTAAAAAATATTTAATCTGAAATTTTCTTTTATTTTTACCTTTCAAAAAGGAAATTTATAATTACAAACTAGAAAATAATTGAAGTTGTAAATAGCCGCAGCTGGATTTTGCAGCTTGCAAGTCATGTTGAATTTATCAATTTAACAGTCTATATCAGTAATAACCTAAATTAATTTTATCTTTTGGGTAGTGAAAAGTGAAAAATTTTAATAAAATCTTGAATCTTTAAGTAATTAGCTAGATACAAGAAATGATTTCGCAAATTTTGCAAATACCTTCTTGATTGAAAATTTGGAATTTCATATATATATATATATATATATATATATATATTCAAAGTTCATCAATTTCCTTTGTTTTTGGATTGAATTGAAATGCGAAATTACCCTTGAAAAATAATTAATTTTATCAACGTAGATTTAATGTATTTTGTTTGTTGATAATTATCTTTAACCTGTCAAAATTAGTACAAAATTGCTTCAAGCTAACAGACTGCTCAGGTGACGGTCTTCATCAATCTCACTCAATGAAGTGAAAATAAAAAATAAAAATTGAGAACAAATTGAATCTAATGTAAGGTGAAAATGGACATTGATGTTCCTTTCTGTGGCTTATTCTGACAGGGAATCAATTCCTCGTTGGATTTTGAATTAGCATTTCTGTTTTGATAATTAGATACTACCTTTTTTCAATTAATTCAATCTATTTCCTGTGCTAAAAAGGGCCATTTTTTCATAGTGTTTTACTAATATCTGAATGTTGCTTCCTGGATTTTGCTTTAGCTTGTTACAGCTTCTTCGAATGGGTACATCTCGGAGAAGTTGATGTTTGATTCAAATGGGTAAATGGAGGTATTCTTGGAGTGAGGCAAGGGAACAGATTGGTGACTGTTATAGAGTTATTCTAATTATGGCCACTATTGATACATTAATTTAAAAAATAATAATTAATTCGTGGGCCTGTGGGGGAAGACGTAGTTATAATGTTTTTTTTTTTAATTTCTATATAATCTGATTTGGATTGCTTAGTTGGCATTTTATATTAATAAATTTAACAGACTGTCAGCTGTGCTGAAAGGTCCGTTAAATTGAAGCAATTTTGTGCTTCTTTTGATTTAGACATTATTGCGGGGAAAAAAAGTTTAAGACAAATTGATTATTTTTCAGAGAATTCTATACTTTTTTTTGTTTGAAAGAAAACCGACTTCATTAAGCACTCAAAAGAAAAAACATGTTCAGCCAAAGAAGGAACATCCTACATCAAGAAGGACAGAGCTCAGTGCGCTAATTCATGCACCACTTTATTACAATTTCTTGGAACAAAAGACAATAAAACCGAATTAAGGCTAACACATTTAGTTTTGATGCCTTCAATAATCAGCCAAACTGGCCTACTACCAGAAACAGACTTTTTGAGCATGGATATGTTGGAATTTTATGACATCGATACGTACCCAATATCACATTTTGCTTCATCCATACCCTCAATGAAAGATATTACTTGTTTTTATTTTTCAAGTTGATTAAAATTTTATTAGTTAGTTCAAATAATAATAATCCGTCTATTAGGACATAAGGGTGAGAGCAAATCAGCCATTCCCAAATGAAATTTAGACCAAATCTAGGAAGAAAAATAGAATTCAAGCATATTGCTCTCGTCTTCAACAAGATATTTAAGGTGTTGAACTACTAATCTTGCAAATGCAACACCAAAAATGGATTTCACTAATCTACAATCTAATAGCCTATATATAATGTAAATTACACTATTAACAGTTGAGCTTTGAACTACTTTGTATCATGGTCATAACTTCTAACTGTCATAATATGATCATTAACAAATATTCAACTTTTGTTGCAATTGACATATTTTTGCTCAACTTTGATCACGACCCCCCTAAGTAACGATGTTCATTTCTAGAAGTATGATGTAAATTCAAATCAAAGACTAAATTTTATTAAAGAAAGTCAGGAATTTAACAGAAATTAAATGGTGGAAAAAAATGTTTGTTTTCCAGGAAAAAAATTGAAAAATAGAATTATAAAATTTTTCAAATTAGAAAATTAGAGAACTATTATCTAGAAAATAGAAAAAGGCAGCGTGATTTTCTCCCGATTGTATTGTCTTTCCATCTCCTTGCGCTGCTACTTCCCTTCTCTTCACATCCCTTTCTATAACTGTTTAAACTTGATTGGAGGCTCAGGTGACTTTTCCGTTTTTGCCAATTATACTTCCTATCACCTCATGAATCTGAACAGTTTTTTCTATAAACAAGACGTTTATTATTACTCCTCATCCTTTTCATTTAACCGTCTTTTCTGATTCCGATGCTTCTCATATTTTATTATCATTTGAATATTATGAATATTTAATTATTATATTGGGTGTTAGCTTTTGTGGTTGATTAATTGTTATGAAAATTGAATTATTATTTTGGATCTTGAAATTTTATATTTTATTTTATTATTATTTAAATTTTCATGTGCTTTGCAACATACTTCATGACTATATTATTTTGTGTAATGTGAATATAATAAAAATATAATTATCGTTTAAAAATTACTAATCTCATATTATGTAATAATGACTGAATTTTATAGAAAAATCAAAAAACAAAATTATTGAAAATATATACACACAAACATGATTTTATGTTTTCAATTTTAAGATTTGGAAGATAGAAAATAATAAAACTAAAAAAAAGAAAATGACAACTGAAAAAAGAAAACAAAATATTTTCTACAGCTAAACAACCCCTAATATTTGTTCACTTTTTTTTATAATTTTTAATTTACACCTCAAGTTTGGTTCTATTAATATGCGAACTTCATATTTACGTTAGATTTTTGGTGGGATTCCTGAAATAATATTGCTCAAATCATAATGCAAATTAGTGCAATATTATGTGACTATTAGAATAATTTAGCCCAAGTATTAGTGACTATTAGCCATATATTGGGAGAGGAAATCTCAAAAGACTACCAATATACAAACAATAATATTTAAAATATATATTAAAAAAGAAACCTAGCCTTTCCTGGTTGGTTTTCTCTCATTAGGCCTCCGATGAACCAAAAGAAAATGAAGACACCAACAAGAGGATTTTATTACTGTGCTTCCTGCTTGGTGTCCCCTCGCAAAAGTAATCAAGTTCTTCATATTGGTGATGCCAAAGCAAAGCAGAAGTAATTACATCACACTCTATCTTCGAAACTCAAACTC
This sequence comes from Triadica sebifera, assembly GCA_023653625.1. Lineage (NCBI taxonomy): Eukaryota > Viridiplantae > Streptophyta > Magnoliopsida > Malpighiales > Euphorbiaceae > Triadica > Triadica sebifera. The sequence continues at coordinate 31,542,616 of CM042902.1, forward strand.
CTACTCTTTAGTTATGTTTACCTGGTCAGTTTGGTGATCATGTGGAAATACTTAAATCCGGCAAGGATGAATCTCCCATTTTCATACTCCAGCTTGCTCCTTCCAAAAGTGTTGAGCTATTTCCCCAGCAATAATAGCGATAAGTTTCCTGCATGTTGCGTGTGTATAAATCCAATTAGTAGCAGGAAAACAATGCACTCCCTGTTTGACGGAGCACACCCACTGTAAACTTGATCACCAAAATAATAACAGAATAACAATAACTATATACAGATTATTTGCAAAAAGTAACATTATCGTAAGAACTAAATCATTAATCCATCACCTAGAAATCATATAGTTCTTTCCATAGGTTATAAAATCAAAGATGTAAAAGAAAGTTAGCATGATTAAATGATGATTGATTACCTTAAAAGCACACTCATTTTGCTTATTGTCTCAAGGATCCAAATCCATGTGGCGGCCACACCTAATTGGACAAAAAAAAAAAAAATTATTTGCACTACTTAACATGTGAACCATGAATTATCATATCTCAGTCGTGGCATGAGAATTTGAGACCATTGCAAAAATAATTAATTAATTAATTAAAAATATATATAACAAAATATATAAAAAATAGGTTCTCAATTTTCATGGCAACAATTGTTTTCCCACGATTGGCAAGATAAGAAACCAAGACTTAAAATATATGGGGAAGAAATGTACGAGTTTCATACTAAGAAAATGCAACTCTAAGAATTATCACACTGAATCAATTTTTCCAAGTATTATATCTATTAACTCGTATGAATTAATTTTAAGTTTATTTGTCTACATATAGATATATACAATTATATAAATTCCAACAGAGACAACTACATTTTATACTAATTTTAAAATCAATGCTCTAACAAAATGCATACTTTGAAAATCCTACTGCAAAACATAGAAAAGATCAAATAAAAGAGAGAATGAATTGCAAGAGAAGAGAGAGTGAGAGATCTATATGTTCTTGGACTGAGCACTTTCTATTCAAATTTTATTTGCAAAGTTGAACTTTGACCAATGTCACAGCCCCTTAGTGGTACAAAAAAAAGGGCATAGAAAGATGATTTAACTAAAATAACATCAAGTTAGAGACCATGTAAAATGTCTTTCTTCAAAAGCCACAAAAGAATCAAGAAGCCGTTCTCAAGAGATGTGAAGCATATTCATAAAATAAATGAAATAATGATTAATACTTGGGAAAGTTGTTGTCTGTATGCGGTGGATAGGTGAATAGCATTGGTTGTTGAGTGAGATCCCACTAAGCAAGTTGCTGGTAAATGAACTCAGACGACCCTACTATTATAACAAACACAATTTTAAGGTGCAGCCTAAAACAAATATGTCTATCTAATGTAGAACTGAATAGTACAATGGAAAAGAAAGATAGCCGGTGGTTCAACATGTTTAAGTATAAGATGTTTCTCTAATTTCGGAAACACATTCACTAAACAAGTTGATGTATGTGTATATTCCAGGAATCAACAGAAAACTGACTCAAACATGTGTGAAATACATTGCGGGGTAGCAGGGACAACATACAACATATTTTCTAGACAACTAAAATGATCCCATGAACAAATCAATAACTATGCAACATAGATATGCACTAAGGATAATATGATGAAGTCACAACTAACAGTTAAAGAGACACTTATAAACAGTAGTAGAAACTTACCCTCAAAAACACTTTGCCTTGAATAAGACCATATGGAACAGGCCCAAAATTCCTTGAATCAGTAGAGGCATACATATTGTCTCCCTGAATCCAAATGTACCCCTTTGGGACCTACAAACCGAATCCAAATATCAAATAAAAATCAATAATGTAAAATCTGTGGAAGCACATCCAATTGCAGCAAAAGGTAAGGGTCTTTCTATCCAGGTGCTGGTAGTCCAGCATGTCGTAGAAATGGACAATTCGACTAATTGATGTTCTGATGCGAGCCAAGGCAATGGAGATGATCTTACACACCATAGAGGTGATGGATTGGTAATACCACTTGGTCCAACCACAAGGTCAAGCGCAAACAAGCCTTGCAAACATATATTCAAAGTGTGGTGATAAAAGACATCAAGGAAGAGGCTTGAGGAGATGGAGTCCAATAGCGATTCAAAGCTTGTGACACTCAATTGGGCATGTAATGGTGAAGGCAACTAGTGATATTTGTTCAAGTTACAACATAAAAATATAAAAAATAAATAAATAAAAAATTAATTAAGGTTTATCTATTAGTGGTCGAATATGCCTATATTACAATGTATTGAAGTTTTGCTTTTTGGTGTTTTAATCTTCCTTTATTAGATCTGATTATATAGTTAAAAAAAAAAGTTATTGGGTGATTGCTAAAAGTGAGGTTGTTTTTATTCAATTGATCGCACACCTATCTATTTGAATTACCAATGATTATATTTAGTTTACTCTTATTAAAATTGATATTTCGAGTGAAGTTCGTAATTGGAATTGATTGGTTTCATATAAAGCTTATAAGTTGAGATTTCATCACTTATTGCTGGAAATAGTGCAATTGGTGGGTAATACTTACTATTAGGCATCTGATTAACATATTTAGCATCAATTTGGGAATGGTTTAGTGTGTTTAAGATTCTGGTTTGAATTCCATTAAGGAAAGAGAATGTCTATACTTAATTTTCCAAGTTTTTTCAATTTGTTGCATTCTATTCTTGATTGTTGTCCTCCTTATTTCCAACATCAGTTGAGTAATTTTGCATTCCATATTACTTAAATAACATATATTACATCCGCACACCTCATTTTTCATTCGTGTGCACATATATTATATACTCGTCATTTCTTACTTTCTTTTCATTAATTTGCTTCTAGTTTTGTGTTATTTCTTCTTAGAAATTGTTTCTTTTTAATTTTTCTATTGGATACTATTGCTTATTATTATTGATCTAGTTGATTGATCCAGACATATATTATAGTGAGAACACAATAGTGGTTAAATGCAAGAGTGACTAGCTCAAAAGAGAGTAAAGGCCTAATTGAGTGAAAATACACATTTTGAGTGAAACACGTGAGAGAGTATGTGAGACCACTTACTTACATTATGTCCAAATCAAACAACCATGAAAGAAGTAGTGAGGAAGGAAATATGATTTTCTTCACATTGGAGGCTATGCAACATCAATTTGGTAGACTTAAGATTTTGTTCCAAGATATGAGAGATCGGTTTGACAAGTATGACAGGAGGTTAGAAGGCCATGATCAAGCTCTACATAATCTTAGAGGAGATGCATCCTTGCAAAGCCAAACTAGAGAGAGAAGGGAAAGGTTACCAACTCCACCTCAATCTAATTATGAAGAAGATTTTGATGATGATTGGGATAGAAATCGGGTTGGAGGTAGAGGGGGTAGAAATGATAGGGAAAGGAATAGGAGATGAAATAAAGGTAAAGTAAAGGCAGATAGGTTTGGGAATGAGGAGGATCAAGCAGATAGAAATTTGGGAAACATTAAAACGAAAATCCCTCCTTTTCAAGATAGAAAAGATATTGATGCTTACTTGGAGTGGAAAAGAAAACTGGAATTAGTGTTTGAATGTCATAACTACACCAAGGAGAAGAAGGTAATGTTGTCAGCCGTGGAATTCACTGACTATGTTTCGGTTTGGTGGAAACAAGTCACCCTCAATAAGCATAGGAATGGGAAAAGGTTTATAAACACTTGGGAGGGGATGAAATCAATTATGAGAAAGATGTTTGTCCCTAGTTACTATTATAGGAAGTTACATCAAAGGCTCCAAGGTTTGAGACAAAGGAATAAGAGTATTGAAGACTATCATAAAGAGATGAAGATAGTCATGATGAGGGCTAATATTGATGAAGATAGGGAGACTAACATGACACTTTTCTTGGTTGATCTAAATAGGGAAATTGCAAATTTCATTAAATTGCACCGTTACGTAAAGTTAGAGGAGATGGTGAATATGATTATGAAGGTGGAGAAACAACCAAATTAAAGGAATCAGCAAGCCAACATATTTGGATTCCACATATAATTGGAGCTCAAAATGACCTAAAAGGGAAGACAGTCAAAAACAAGTTAAGAGAGGAAAAGGGTAAAGTAGATCAAAAAGGTAAACCTAAAACTCATGCTTCTAATACTAAAAAACATAGAAACATAAAATGTTTTAAGTGTCTTGGCAATGGACATATTACATCTCAATATCTAAATAAAAAGGCTATGATGCTGAAAGATAATTGTGTGATTGAATTAGAAAGCGATAAAAAATTTGATTGAATGACTTCATTTAAAGATTGTAGTGATGATGATGAAGCCAGATTTAAATCTTGTGGTTAAACGTATACTTAATGCACAAGTGAAAGAAAATAAAATTAAACAAAGAGAAAATATCTTCCATTCTAGATGCTTAATAAATGGTAAAATTTGTGGTTTTATAATTAATAGAGGAAGTTGTACTAATATTGTTAGTACTACTTTAGTTGATAAGCTGGAGCTGGATTGTTTGAAATATCCTAAGTCATATAAACTGCGATGGCTTAATGATTGTGGAGAGATAAGAGTAAACAAACAAGTTTTAATTTCATTCTCCATTGGAAGATATTCTGACGGTGTACTTTGTGATGTAATATCTATGCATGCAGGTCATGTGTTGCTTGGTATGCCATGACAATAAGATAGAAAGGTGATATATGATGGGTATAGAAATAGATAGTCATTCATGATGGGAGATCAAGACATCATTTTAGCTCTTATGATTCATAGTTAAGTTTATGAAGATTAAATGAAGCTAAAAATAAGCATGGAAGAAGAAATGCAAAAAGAAGCTGAAAAAGCCAAATTGAGGAAAAAAAAAAAAAGGAAAGGCCGAGAGTTGCAAAACAAGACAGATGTGAGAAAAAGCAAAAGGAAAGGCCGAGAGAGAAAAATGAGAGGAAAAGAGGCCCAAAAAGAAAAGCAAATAATTGGCATGTTTTGCAACTTCCAACCTTTCCTTTTTCTTTTTGCTCTTTTCCTCTCAATTTGGCCTTTTTGACTTCTTTCTGCATTTCTTCCTCCATGCTCTTTTTTAGCTTCACTTGATCTTCATAAACTTCACTATGAGTCATAAGAACTAAAATGATGCATTGATCTCCCATCATGAATAAGTATTTATTTCTATACTCATTATGCATCACATTTCTATCATATTGTCAGTAAAATATGTCAAGCAACACATGACATGCATGCATAGATACTACATCACAAAGTATACAGTCAAAACATCTTCCAACAGAGAATGAAATTAAAACTTGTTTGTTTATCCTTATCTCTCCATAATCATTAAGTCATTGTAGTTTATATGGTCTAGGATGTTTCAAATAATCCAACCCCAGCTTATCAACTAAAGTAGTACTAGCAATATTAGTACAACTCCCTCCATTAATTATAAGACTACAAATTTTACCATTTATTTAATATGTAGAATGGAAGATATTTTCCCTTTATTCAATTTTATCTTCTTTCACTTGTACATTAAGTACACGCCTAACCACAAGAATTAAATCTCCACCAATAGCATGCTCTGCCTCATCATCATCACTACAATCTTCAAATGAAGACATTGAATCATATTTTTTTATCACTTTCAGATACAATCACACCATTATCTTCAACATCATAATTTTTTTTATATGGACATTGAGATGGAATATGTCCAATGTCAAGACATTTAAAGCATTTTATATTTCTATGTTTTTCAGTATTAGAAGAAGAAGAAAAAGAAACATGAGTTTTACGGTTACCTTTTTGCTCTATTTTACCCATTTCCTCTCTTACCTTGTCTTTGGCTTTGTCTTCCTTTTTAGGCCACTTTGAGCTCTAATTATATGTGGAACCTGAATAGGTTGGCTTGTTGATTTCCTTTTGTTTTAGTTGTTTTTCCACCTTCATAGTCATATTCACCATCTTTTCTAACTCTACAAAGTGGTACAAATCAATAACATTTGTAATTTTCCTATTTAGACCAGCCAAGAAACGTGTCATGGTAGTCTCCTTATTTTCATCAATTTTAGCCATCGTCATGACTATCTCCATCTCTTTATAATAGTTTTCAACACTATTATTCCCTTTGCTTCAAACTTTGGAGCCCTTGATGTGGCTTTCTATAATAGTACCTAGGCACAAATATCTTTCTCATAATGGCCTTTATCCCCTCCCATGTATTTACAAGCCTTTCCCCATTCATAAGCCTATTGAGGATGACTTGGTCCCACCAAACCAAGGCATAGTCAATGAATTCCACGGCTGCTAGCTTTACCTTCTTCTCCTTGGAGTAGTTATGACATTTAAACACCAATTCCACTTTTCTCTCCCACTCTGAGTAAGCATTACCATCATTCCTACCTTGAAAAGAAAATATTTTCATTTTAATGCTTCCCAAATTTCTACCTACCCAATCCTCCTCATTCCCAAACATATCCGCCTCTATCCTACCATTACATCCTCTTCTATTCATTACTCTATCATTTTTGCCCCCTCTACCTTCAACCCGATTTATATCCCAATTATCATCAAAATCTTCTTCATAATAAGATTGAGTGGAGTTGGTAACCTTTTCCTCTCCCTCTAGTTCGGCTTTGCAAGGATGCATCTCTCATAAGATTATGTGGAGCTAGATCATGGCCTTCTAACCTCCTTTCATACTTGTCAAACCGATCACTCATATCTCGGAGCAGAATTTCAAGTCTACCAAATTATTGTTGCATAGCCTCTAATGTGAAGAAAGTCTTATTTCCTTCCTCTCTACTTCTTTCCTAGTTGTTTGATTTAGACATGATGTAAGTAAATGGCCTCACACACTCTCTCACGTGTTTCACTCAAAAGGTGTATGTTCACTCATGTTTCACTCAGTTAAAGGCTTTTACTCTCTTTTGAGCTAACCACTCTTGTGTTCTCACTATGATAAATGTCTGGATCGACTTCAACCAACCAGATCAATAATAATAAGCAACAGTATCCAATAGAAAAATTAAAACAAAACAACTCCTTAGAAAGAAAAGAAACAACACAAAACTAGAAGCAACTTAATGAAAAGAAAGCAAAAAATAACAAATATACGATATATGCACACACAGATGAAGAATGAAGTATGCAAATGTAATATATGTTATTTGAGTAATATGGAATGCAAAATTACTCAAATAATGTAGTAGAAACAAGTAGGACAGGAATCAAGAATAGAAAAAAAAATGGAACAAATTGACAAAACTAAAAAAATTAAGCATAAACATTCCCCTTCCCTAATGGAATTCGAACCAAAATCTAAAACACACTAAACCAGTCTCAAATTGATGCCAAATATGTTAATCAGATGCCTACCAACAAGTATTACCCACCAATTGCACTGATTCTAGCAACAAGCAATGAAATCTCAACTTATAGGCTCAATATGAAACCAATAAATTCCAATTACAAACTTCACTTAAAATTGCTCAAAATATCAATTTTAATCAGAATAAAGTAAATATAATCAATAGTAACTCAAATAGATAGGTGTGTGATCAATTGAATCAAAAGGCCCCACTTTTAGCAATCAATGACAATCATGCAATAACTTTTTTTTTTAACTATATAATCATATCTACTCAAAGAAAGATTAAATCACCAAAAATCGCACCCTAAAAGAAAAACTTCAATAGATTGCAATATAGATAGATTCGGCCACTAATAGATAAACTTAAATTTTTTTTATATATTTTTATGTTGTAACTTTAACAAATATCACTAGAACCTCACACACCCAAATGAGTGTCACAAGCTTTTGTCCACCATTGGACTCCATCTCCTCAAGTTTGATCCAAGCCTTCCTTGATGTCTCTTGTCACCAAACTTTGAATATATGTTTGCTAGGCTATCTTGACCTTGTTTGCATTTGACTTTATGATTGGACCAGGTGGCATCACCAATCCATCACCTCCAGATCATCTCTATTGTCTTAGCTCACGTCATGTTCGTTCTCTTAATTGAATTGCAATTGGACTCAGCCCAATCTTTCACTAAAATGATTGAGCTTAATACAAAAATCCTAATACATGTGCCGTCAAAACATATATCCACATATATAGACACTTAATTTATAAGAAAGTGGGAGAAAAGAATCCAAAGTACTGATTCAAGATTCAGTGTACCTCTCACAAAGTTAAAAATGAAACAGTGAGGGAAAAAATTATATCAAAAGGGAAAATGGTAAACAAAAAAATGGTTTTTGACTCTGCATCACCTTCATGGATCAGGTGAAATTCATCCTTAATCAAGACATGAGAATATATATATATATATATATATATATATATATATATATATATATATATATATATATATATATATATATATAAAGATGACTAGACAACAGATAAATAGGAGCACAGCAAGCAACAAAATGCTTTATGAAGTTGAAAAGGCATATAGTTTGATATGTCCAAATATACCAACTTACCAAATTACTGCTGAATCCATTAGAAGGGAAGAGCCAATTATCAGGTTTAAAACATTTGGTGACAAAAGCATAAGGAATTAAAGGCCATTTCTGTAGAAGCAGTAAAAGAACTGGGAGCATCACAAAGAGGGAAAACTGCAATTATGGGGGAGGAAACACAAGCATTGTGTTGCAAAGTTCATTTCCAGATGAAGAAAACTATAAGATTCCAAAGTGCAATAGCTCATCAAATGAAGTTGCTAAATTCATTCTTAGAAGACCAAAGACCAATACTTTACAAAATCTTAGTGCTACCAAAATTTGCCTCTCCCTCTGTCAAATACTGCCATTAGCACTAGCATGGTCAAATAGATGTCTTCATGATTAATGCTAGTACTTCACATGTTATAAGCACTTGATAGGGTTATAATACTGTAAAAAGGAAAGAAGGCTTATTTATTTGGCTAAGGGAGGGTTTATTTATTTAGCTAAGGTAGACATGTCAAATATAGAAGTTGACATTATTAAAGATTTTAACAACTTAAAATTGCAGCAGGACATGATTTTAACTTAATAGAGATGGTTAATTTGTTCTAAATTAGCAATCATACACAAACACATGATTTCTATAAATAGGAAATTTCTTTGGACAAGTAACTCACTTGGAATTCTGTCAATCCTGTCTCCATTAAATGTATAAAAAGGCAACAGCTTCCAAAAAGTGATGCGGAAAAAAAAAACAGTTCTATTTGGCATCCAGATTTTTGCTAGTTCGTGGAAAACAGAAGCAAATAATCATGCCATGATGGAAAAGTAATTAAACAGCAAACATAGTATGGTATATATCCTTAGAACATGAAATTTCCTCTCACCTGAAACTATTATTTACACAGAAGAAAAGCAAAATACGAAAATGCTTGAGAGCCTAAACGTATAAAATACAAAAATCTAATAGTAATAAGAGAAAAAAAAAACACATATATGTGAATTAATGACCATACATCCCATATCAAATGCAATTATGCAAATGCCTCAGCAACTCTTACCATTTTATCCTAAACTCAACGCAGCAAACAAAAATTTTAAAAAATTGTTTCGATCATGATTTTTCTAATTGAAGAAATCGAGACCTTGTAGATTGAGATTGCAGGTGTTGTACCTGGATGGTACGAGGGGTTTCAGCAGCAGATGGATGAGGCAAGAAAGTGATAGTATCGCCGGCCATGGCAATAATGCGTTTGGTGATAAGTCTGGTAGGATCAGAAGGGGAGCGAACAAGCACCACATCGCCTGGTTCCACGTTCCCCAAACGGTGAGAGAAATGTTCCACTAATAACACATCACCGGACAGATTCAGTGTCGGAAGCATACTAATACCATACGCCTGCAAAACAATATCGACAGTCTAAGAAGAAGAAGATGGGAAAAGAAATCTATAAAAAAAAAATTTTAAAAGTCACCATGGTAGGAGAGCAGAGGTAGTTGTTGGTGACGTGAAGCAAGCAAAGAAATTTGACTACTAGGGATGTTTGAGCTACTGCTTCTTTCAATATGCTGCGCCATTCGCTCATATACCTTCCTATTCTCATCTCATTAGGTATTACAGTTTCTCCTTTCTGCTGTTGAGTTTTGCAAAAGTGTGAAATTGGCTTCTTCTTCTGTTTCTTTTCGAGCAACTTTTTGTGAGGGAAATGGGAAACTGCAATTGCATATATGCTCGAAAATGACTGAATTGCTTCTTCGCACACAGATGAGAAAGGGGGTATAGGGTTTAGTGAAAGATTTAATACTGAATTTATTAATGGATTCAAATTAAATTAATACATGCAAACTTAAACTAATACAATTTTTTATTGTTATAAATCGAAATTTGAGGGTCAAAATATTAAATATTAAAGTTTATGTGTTATTGGTGCAATTTTACACAAGAGTAAGTTGCTATTTTTTTCAAAACAATTTTGGTAACTCTAAATTTAGACCCTGAATAAACTTTTCTTACAATTAAAACTCTAACCTTCATGAATAGTAAAATTTGCATTTTGTGTTTAAATTATTAAAAATTCTGTCCATGGATTTCCTTACGAAATTTTAAAAATAAAATTAATTATTTACTCTTAGATTGTGGATAAAAAATGACAAAACCGAAAAAAAATTAAATATTAAGTGTCCAATTGAAAAGGCGATATGCAAGATATTTTTTTTTTAAAATTATCTCTAAGTGATATTTTAATGAATACTATGTGAATTATTTTTTCAATGGTTAGATTCAAAAATATTTAATGACTCTATTTAGTTTTACAATAATTATAAACATTTAATATTGAGATTTAAGATAATTAACTATAGAATCGTGACCTTTGAAAATTTCAAACCGAACCCTTGAAATTGAAAAATCAAAAACAAATTGCATTTAATTTTTACTTCAATTTAACTTTGCTAAGCACCTGAAAATTGGTAGATGGCTTTTCACAGTATATTGCAAAAGATCTATATTGGGCTATCTTTGTGCAAGGATTATTTTGCTCAGGTCATTGATGGTAGAGTTGGAAATATCTCAGCACTGAAAGAAGCAACTTTGTTACCAAAATCTTGGCAATCTGCAAGAGCTGTGTATGAATCTAATTCTGAACCTCTAATTAAGGCTATCAGTGAAGAGATTCATGTTCCTTGGCAGATTTTTAACAATTGTACAAGACAAACAAGGTTCTAATAAGGTGTTTTTCTCATATCCAAACTCTAAAACAAAGAATAAATTCAAGTTCGGGAAATCTACAAAGAGATTGATTCTTCAAAGTACTTTACATATAAATACACAGGTGGTGATATAATAAATACAATCATAAATCAACTAATGAAATCATAACACCTCCAGGCTCCTGCTAAATAAAGATTTTCCAAAACTTGTACCAAACTTACACTGACTGAATAATTTACAATGAGTAGTTTTGAGCACCTGATCTGTAATTTTCATCCTTCACCTGCCAATTTATCAGTTTGCCCAGCCAAAAATTATTATTTTCTCTCTCCATCCTAATTCTCTTCATAATCATGAGGTTTTGTTAACTCTTCCAGTCTATTACCACCATTGCCATTCATATCCTCCTCAAACTCACTTGAACCGACCTGAACACCATTCTCCTTGGTTTTATCAGAATCGTCATTGACACAAGAGGTGGTTGTGGCACTGGAAACAACTGGGATTCTTTGAATGTGGGACGTTGAAAGAGGTTTATCATCAGAGGAGTCGGAATCCGAAGAAATTTCTAGTTCAGTCATCCCAGATGGATCACATCGCAATCTTCTTGACCCTTTCCTTGAGAGTGCATGCTTTATGCCACGAGCAGACTTCTCAGCATGTTTTAAAATGCTTTTTGCCATGTCTTTCACATTTCCCTTACCCGGGGTTTCAGGAATATTTCCTTCAGGACTTAAATTAGCTTCTTTTAAATTCTTAACCACTTTGAGGCTGTCATCCACTATGAAATTCACACCAATCTCCTTCTGATTGACTGCTTTAATGTTGGCATAAGGAGAATGAACGGTTTCCCCATTGCTGCTCATTTTATCCTCATTTTTATGGCCTCTATGAAATATTGAGCTAATCTTTTGCATGCCCCGCTGGATTCTATTACTCGGAGTTTTAGCCTCTGCATTTTCATCCACACTGCTATCATTGTCAAGGGGTCCTGAAGCTGTTGAATGATTGCTGCCAAATGAATCAAGAGGAATTCTGTGGGCTTGACTATCAAGGCGCATACTTTTGCCTTTCCTCGGCTCCCAGGTTTGTAATATTTCGCTCCCAGGTTGATGGACCCATATCCCTGTCTCTTGTTGACCTTCAAAATTGATAGGTTCAAAATTATCTACGAATCCCACAGACTTGTCTGATGATGTGGATGAGGAAGAAAAGGAAGCTCTATTTACATCTTCGCTCAAAAAGTTATCTCGTATTTCTTCCTTATTCAATGTTTCCTCATCAAAAAGGTTAGCACTCTCCTGAACAAATTATATTTGAGGTTCCCGTTGGAAATTCATGAGATAAGTGCACTACATTTTTATATCAACATTTAATCCCTTACATTTCAATTGCTGATAAATAGAAATTGATGAAATTTTACCTTTGAGTTTCCTTCAACAGTTATTGCAAGATGCAGCCTCCCCATTTTAATGTTCTGAAGAATCAACCACATCTCATGTCTCTCACCATCTCTAAGATCATTGATATTAATGGTACAATCCCTGTGGTACCCAGTAAAATATGTCTAAGAGGAAATCCACGAAACAAAAAAAAAAAAAAAAAAGCTGAACAACTGTAGAAGATAAGACTATGTTACTTGCATTCACAACATTAATAAAAAAATATAAATGTACAACCAATTGTATTAGCAAGAAAGAAAGGCAAACCCAAGGGTATCATCAACAAAATGATCCTTGTCACGAACTTGAATAGCTAGCACATTAGGCGCTTCCCATGTACAAATGGGAATCCTGAATTCCTCATGCCATTTTGGTGCCAGGGTTTTCCTTTGTATCTTTGTCCTGAATTTGTATGGGCCAAGTTGTCCTTTCACGTATGGATCAGCCAGTCCTGAAATACATGATCCAATTATTTGACCAATACATGTAGGTCATTACAAATTAAGAGGTCAAGTATCAATAGCTAAAATTAACCATTTAAGTCAGATGGTTTCATGTCAGATGCCCCCACAACTTCAACTTTTGCATATGCAATAGGATCCTTCACATCCACAGAGAACCAATTTCCTGAAATGCAAACAATTAACAACAAGGTTACACATTTAGCATGAACAAATAATAATACAGTGAAGGCCTGCACTGCATTATGCGGTGACTCTTAGAATAGCAACATCTGCAAAAGGTATGACAATACCATCATGCCATCACTTCCTTTCTAAGACAGATAATTCAAATCCTGAACTAAGCTTTGTTCACATCATTTGAACAGTTGATTAATGTCATGGCAATGAAATATCAAACAGTCCAACCAAATTGTTATTTTTGTGAAACAAGCTTGTTTGCATAGTTTAAAAGTGTTTGAATAAGGAAAGATATACATGAAATATTTTCCTAAGATTATCATCTTGCAAATGACCACCTATTTAATCAAACAACATAGAGAATAAATAAGCATTATATGCCTATCAGTTAAGCCATGTTTTAAGAATGCATTATGCTTTGTATATCCTTTTGAGTTTACCATGCCAATCACATGCATGACTTGGATAACCAAGGGCACTAATAGAACTAGTCAATTACTTTTTTGATCATTTTTATCTGATGCAAAATTAAGCTTCTGCAATCTGCAGTGCAGTTAATTCTCTCTCTTCCCCATTCTGAATCCATGTTGCATTTTCCACCTTTGTTTCTCTCTTTGTCAATTTATAAACAGTACTTGACAAACAATTTGGAACATAGAGCAAAAAAATCCACTGAATGAGACTAAATGAATAAGAATTCTATGAAGTTAGCAGAAAAATTCATTCTCCAACTAAATAGTACATATCCACATTTATTTCATAAGTGTAAATCCTTAAGTTCACTCCTCTTGTATACACTATATTGGTCAAAGGCTAAGTAGCAGAATATTGTCAAAAGAAAACTGATCCCATATGGTTATTAAATCTATATTCAAGAAAACAATAAGGCATACATGCATAGTTTTACCATCAGACATGAAAATACAAGTTGCATCACACAGAAAAAAACTTATTGGATCAAAATTCAAATATATATTGTGAAACATGGTGAGGACTACAATTGCCACTGTAAATCCTTCTGCAACAATAAGGCAACAGTTTTTCAGTCATCATGTTACCAGAGAAAAGCAGCATAAAGGGAAGAACAGACAATAACAGGATGTACCATGTTATCATAAAACCTTATCAACTTCCTGAACAAGATAACTCACTCCAACATCATTTCCACAAGTTTAGAAAAAGAAAAAGAAGTTTTCTATTGACTCAATCACTGTCTTCATGGAAAGCCTCGAGGCTGGATTCCTATCCTTGATTAAAAATGAAGCCCTTTTTTCCTTTTGCTTAATGCACCTTTCTTTTATTTTAAAAATATTATATCAATCCACAACCAATTTCACAAAATCAAAATATCTTTATTTCCTAGAAAGTAAAAAAATTTTAACAAAATGAATTGAAGGAAAGTTGTAAAAGAAAGGGAAATATCATTGAACCTGGTATTTGTACCCAACATCAAAATATAAAATTTCTCCCTTCAAGATGAAACTAGAACAGAGAAGCAACCTATTGAAACAATTCCTAAGTCTCTCAAATTGTGTTCCCAAAGAAAATGGTTAATCGTACAGATCTCGAGTCCAACCTAAAACCAGAGGAAAAAATTCAGCTTCAAGATGGAGCTAGAACAGAAATGCAGCCTGTTTTGCACTATGAGAAACAAAGCAACATTATCGCTGAGAATTTTGAACTTCAAAGTGCTCTACCATGCCAACGTAAAGTCACCTAAGTGGACCAAAACAAATCATGGTTGATTAATGCACCACCAAATTAAGCAAAGTGATGACTACATTTATCTGCTGAAAATTGGAGAAAATAACTGTTGGTCGTCATTCTAGGATGAAAAATTACTTCTAAAAATGCATTAACCAGAAAAAGGGATAGATAGCCTTCATTATGGACAAAATAATTCTGAAAATTATAATCCCAATCACAACTATAATGCTATCAATGTCTGCTGAAAAGTGGTTCCGAAAATAATTTCAGACCATTATTTGTGTCTGAAACCCAAGTTATCAAAATAAGATTAAAAGAATTGAAAATGCAAGTGCCACAATTGGAAGAACAACATGTTCAATATGCACCATAAATCTCCTGAACAACATTGATAAATAAGTCTATATTGAACAGAAACAAATGATTGTCAAAAGATTAGAGATATTCACTCTTGAAAATAATGCATAAAGCCTTGACCATAAATCCAAAATAAATTCCTATCAAAACATTTCATGTTGGTAAATCACCTGGCTGTGGTGAAGCGAATTTCTCCACATCCACAACTAGCATATTGGGCTGCAAGCAAGGGAAATATTACATATTTGAAATGATATTGATAATTTTAATAAAGAGGGAAATTGTCAGTCACCAGCTGAAGAATGCAAAAGGAACCCCACTAAGAAGAAGATTGGCCTAATACATATTCTGGTCCTCACTTTTTGTAATTATCCAGTTTTTCAAGGACAGAAGAAGGATTATGAGTCAATTTGACAAAGTCATAGTATTCAAAGACCACTTTACCTGAACTAGTGTCTGCTCAAACGCAACTGACAGAAGCTTATCCTGAACAAGAAATATATAGCATGTTAAGGTTTGGATGAAGTTAATAAGTTGGTGATGGTAGGTGCATATGCATGCATGTGTTACCATTTAGATTAAAAATCTATATGTGGGAGTAATAGTGTATGGTGAGAGTGTGTGTGTGAGAGAGAGAGAGAGAGGAGAGAGAGAGGGGGGGTGGAAAAATGAAAATTTTAAAAGATCATCTGGAAATAACTTACAAGCCATCCAGCAATCAATGGAAGTTCAGTAACATCAAGCCCATGAGTGAAGATAGGTTTGACAGTCATTTGGAAATAAGGTGGCTCAGCAAAGCATACCCTCAATCGGCCAAGGAAAGGCCAGTGGCGAAGGAACTTCACTCCAACCAGGACCTAAAAAAGGCACCAATTCAATAATCCTAATCAGATTTCTGTAACTTGTTCAAATTTGCAATATTCAATATACAATTTACCAGTTTTTGAACAACACTGCCATGGAACACTCTCCTCTGAAATACCCTTAATGTAAATGAAGAATAATAAATTGGAAAAAATTTTCCTTTTGGCAATTTATGCATCTATGGTAGTATCATATTAAAGATTCATATTCAGGCGTCCTAAAGAAAACATTATAAGAACTGGAGATACTTCACGTGAGCCAAAGCTATATAACCAAAGAGGACTTCAAATTCCCTATAAATCCTTTGAAGGAAAAAATAAATAAATAACTTCTTCTTGCACATGTGACCGGAATCATTTTCTTTTGATATTTATACTCATTGATCAAAGGACGTGATTTTGTCAACTGAAGGCCTGACAGTAAATAAAAGAGAAATTATCAGATAAGAATTGTGCTTGCATCTTCATTCTAATAACATGAGGTGGGTCTCACATAGTGCGACCCATTCCATGTGAGAGAGAGGGCTCACACACTTGTCCCATGTAATGAATCTTCTAGATAAAATATATAATACACCTTAGTCCGCAGACATTAGAAACAAGGGTCCACAAAATGTAATTCTGCATAACCATAACAATTACGTGTTCCCAGAGCAAAAACATCAGAGAAAGGTATGGCACAAGGAAAAGTGCAAAATGAAAAGTAAAATTTCTTCATCAAATTGAGATGGTACACAAATAATTCTCAAATGTCTCTAGTTTAATATAATGCAATTCCATTTGTGAGAGAAACAGTGTATTAGTTCCAATTGGATTGCACCCATGCATTGTCACTTCCCCACCCTCCTCCTGGATTCAAAACTATGGGATTTTTCATTAAAAACTCATAAATCTGCATATGATTCTGCTATGATGCATTTTCTAGGCTCAGGAAGTACCCACATACATTCAAGAGTCACTGTTGTGAAATTGGTCCATAATGCATTTTATATGCCTATATTAGTCCTAAACTTCAACGAATTCAAGCTATTTACCTTCCCTTCAACATGCATGGCTGTCATATGTAACTTTGCCCTCATTCCAAATCCTAGCCTCCTCCTCAATTTGACAGCAAGTACTGCACTCATATCATCTGCAGCGCTAAAATTCATTCCCAACTCGAATACCTGCATTTATTACATCAAACTCTACCTATAACAAGATGAGAAAGTAAATTGCGGCAACAAAGTTTACAATGAGAGACAGATCGCATGCTTGATGACATATACCAAGTGATCATCACTCGGGCTTTGCTGAAGCACCCTCATTTCTGTGAACATCGGTGGGCTTCTTCCCAAATACATGTGTTGGACCACAGCCTTTTTCTGCACGTTAAGAATATGAAACAGCAAGACCAGAAAAATTGATCAGCAAGATATTCAAAAATTTCAAAGTAAACATTACAGGCAAATCATCAACTCGAGATAATTATGTCATCAGGCCTAAGCTTTTTCACTTGCATAGCAAATATACAACATAAATAGGCCCTACAGAAACTGGAAATCTTAGTATGCTGTTTCGAAAAAGAAAAAATAAATTACAGTCAAAGTTCAAGTTTGACCATAATTAACATATTCCGATGAATTTTTTTCAAAGATTTTATGCTTCTAAGTATCATTTCCATGTTAATTAAAAAAAATAAAAATAAATAGGTATCATTTCCGTGTATGTGTAATATGACATGGGAATATGTTAGGAATCACAGTATGATTTTAAACTAACAAGGGGATCATGGAATTTACTGTAGACAAAAAGGAAGAGGGGGATAATCTGTTATAAAAAGCACTAAGAACGATACAAAAATCCAGCACTTAATGGCATAACAACAGGTGGACAGAAAATAAAATATCAGAAAAAGGGGATTCATACGGCGGTCCATGGCTTATACTTGTCTAAGAACCAAGGAATTATTGGAAGCAGAATCTTCTGCGATACAATCTGCTCCATGCATATGGGCCATATCTTTTCCACAGCATGGTTCAACCATCGAACAGATTCAGAATCAGAGAGCGCCTGAACAATAAAAAAGAAAAGATGAAAAGCAACAAAGCTTTTGAAGTGCTATAGTTTTACAAGAATAAAAAAGAAGCAATTTAACTTCTGCTGTTGTATTAACAAAAAGCATATATTTTTGAAATAAAATGAATGCGCTATATTAATTTGATTCAGAATTATGATAAACCCAAATTAAGAATATGATTAGGAAAAAAATTTACTCTTTTCTGATTGGCTTGCTTTCTTTCTTGGAACTGTATTTTCCTCCTCAATCTCATAAAATACCTCTCATGAACCTTTTAGATGAAGAAAAATTAAAAAGAGAAAAAAGGAAAAATTATCCAAAATTCAACAAGAAAAAGAAGTTAAAGAGAAAAATGAAGAAACTCATACCGAGTAAAGATATATCAAAGAGATAAAGTATGCGACAGGGTGGCATCGATTGAAGAAAGAAAGCAACCAAAGCAAAAACAACACAATGCCCACATGATGGATTATCGATATTTCAGTTATATCCATCTTTCTCTGTATAAACAGGCGAAAAAGATCAAACCCACAAATTATCTTTGTTCACTTTTCCGTTACTGCTAAAATCCCAAACAAAAATTTATATGATTAAATTGAAATGTGCAACACAAGTGGAATGAATTGGAATTCATAACAAGATTTGGATTCAGAAGGAAAAGAAGAAACACACCGGAAGTTAGTTTATGGGGGCGGAGAACAGAATGACTATTTTCCGGCGAAGAAACGGTGACGTGAGAAGGAAGCAATGGGGACAAGCGAAGAAGAATTAACAGAGAAGGCAACCATGAATTAGCAGATTGTGTAATTAATTAACAATTAAATGAAATTAACAGAGAGAAAAGACAAACAGAAAACGAAAATAAAAAGAAGTAATGAGTGTTCGCTTTAGACATCTGACTGTCGGTTGGATGCCACGCGGCAGTTTATATTTACATGTCCAATACGTGTTTCAGATTTTGAACCGAACCCTTGAATTCAACTTTGCAGTCAATATCAGTATCATAAAAGCTTCTTGGGACCAAATTGATGACAGGAGATTGTTATTTCTACATGGTACTCACATGTACAGAGATTGTTCGGAAAGAGTTAAATTAACAGATTAGCAGAGATCGGGGAGTATTTAAAACTATAATTGATAATTTTAGCAATAAATCTAGTTTTATAGATGATCACATTACCATTTATGTGAGTTTCTTTTTTGAAAATCCACTTACATTCTATAGATTTTATTCTGGATCAACCAAAGTTCATACTTGATTTAATGCATAAAAAAAATTATATCAACGTAATGGCAAAACACACATTTTTAAAATTATACATATTTTGTCTATTAAAAATTTAAATTTATGCATCAAAATTTTTAAAAAAATTATCCTCAAAATATTTTTAGTACTTGAAACAGGGGGACGGGACCCATAATTTTTAACTATAAACTCATACTAATTTTTTTTATAGATTAATCTTTGTTATATAATATTATAATATAAATGTATTTCCATGTTTTGATTTAATTTAATAATGGTTAATTACATTTACATCATGCCCCATTATGATAAAAAAAAAATTAAATTAACATTATATATTATCAATCAAATTTTAATATTTCATTTTTTTAGGAGAAAAAAGAAAATCTTCAATCATCATTCAGTCAAATGTTATGATTAATTTTGAAAAGAGAGAGGTTTGATGTACTGTAATTGCAAGAGGCATAATGCACAAAATATTTGAAAGCGATATGCCGACATATATTGGCTGCGAAATGAAAATTACGCACGTGTTGTGCAGGTAGGGGTGACAACAATCCAGTACGAAGTTTGCATGTTAGGATTAAGGTTTGCTGTGTTTGTATCAGTCCGATAAATACATAAAATTATTGTATTATATTATGAATTGGTCTATTGATATAAAAAAATATTTAATCTGTTAACAATTTATATTATATTATATTAGATTCATACATTTAATTTGATATATTTATAATTTATATATATATATATATATTAATTAGATCATATTATAATAATTCAATTCAATTTATAGATTAATCATATTAAACATATCGTATTGTATCGAATTAATATATTTAATTTGATATATTTATAATTTGTATATACATTAAGTAAATCATATCATTCTAATTCAATTGAATTTATAGATTAATTATATTAAACGTGTCGTATTTATAGTAATTTGTTTATTAAGTGGATTGTTTTCATATTTAAATTTTAGACATAATTAGTTTATCGTATCATATTTGAATGGACTCTTATCATGTTATGTGTATATCAAAACATAACGTAGTAAAAAAATGACCTATTAATACAAATTGTCACTCTTAAATATGGGACCAAAGACTTATAATTTTTTTTCTCTTGGAAAATGGGATGAGATCGAGTACAAAGTTAAATTTTCAGGATTAGGGATAAATTTAGTGAATTTTGCTCCAAATATATTCGTTGTCACTCTTATTTCAGTCCTGCCACCTAAAAGAAGCAGATCAACACTAGTAGGAGGAACCTCATACCATATAAAATAGTCAGTTTGATTGAAAGCCAAATTAGTAAAATGATATATAATCGTATGCACCTCTCTAGAAGCATAAATCACCTGCATCTTCTAATCTTGATTAAGCAGGAATAGAATATGAGAGATAAATACAATCATTATTGTATTATTAGCATATATACAATTTCTTAATACTGAAGACATCTGATCGTTGAATGTGAAAATTCAAGGTCTCTCTTAATTGTCAACATCAATTTCAAAGTTGCAACCAAATGTTATTAGTTATAATTATCATTAACATCAATCTTAAAGTACATATAGAAAATTCATTTTCAAGTTAAACAAATATGCAATCTTCGAATATTGTTGAAGCAAAACGAGAGGATGAATCACAGTTTTCAAATTTATAATTGGGTCTGTCAAGAAAAATAGGGTTGCGGATGTATGACTACTAAATACAGCCTACAACTTGAGATGTGATGGTGCCACATTACTTTACACTTAAATATCGACACATTAATTACTTTCAATTTTGGCTAAATCAGTGTCAATTATGTTAATTTGGGCTAAAATTAATCCAATTTTGTCAATAGACAAAAAGAAAATAGGTCCATCATAGATTTGACTTTCATTTTCTATATTTACTTTAGAAGAATTTTGTTGATAATTTTTGAATTTTAGCATAAATAAGGGTAAACACATATACTTGCTACTTATAATATTTGAATATGAGTGACATTGATGAGTTCATAAGATTTTAGCTTATACGAACACTAAAAAATTTAAATATTAAGAAATACAATTGCTATTTAAAAAAATAATGTTTTAAAAATGACAACTAAAGATGGTTAATTATACTTAAAAATAAGGGTAAATTTCATAATTTGATCCTTGTATTTTTTTTCTATATAATTTCTATATTTTTATTTCGATTCTAATACGAATTCTCTAATTCCAACAAATGTTATTGGAATATATCTAAACCCAACAGAATGCAATCACAAAATATGATTCCTAATATAAATTCAGATCGATGTGGCACAATAGACTCTGTATTACTTTTGAGTATGGGATGGACGGGTACAATATAGAGATTATCTTGATGGAGATTTTTTGAAATGTGGTGAAATGTATTTGTATGTGGAGAATGCTTGAGAGTAGTATATGAAATACAAGATTCTAACCATAGAGATTAACCAAGGAAGTGGTACTAGGATCTGTTAAAAAAAATTAGGATCGGATAGAGTAAAGTCGCAGCTAATAATTTGAGAAAATTAAAGATAAAATAGAATACAAAAATTTTACATGGAAAACCCTTAAACAAATTAGGGTAAAAAACTATGGTCAATGATAGAAAAATTTCACTATGAAATAAATAGGGAATTACAATTTCTTTCTAATTTTTAAGAATAGAACAAATACATTCTCTTATAAAAATTAGGAGAATAATAAAATAACAAATATTTTCTCTCTATTTTTATTTCTCTCTCTTGGGAGCTCTCAAGTTTTGGTGTATCCAAATTATATTTAGACATTGCCTATTTATAGGCTAAGAATGAATGTAAATACAAAAATTTGCAATCATCAAATGTGGGCATTTTTTTCAAAGTTTTTGTCCACCTACCATTTGGTTGGTGACCAATTTTTCAATAAATCTCTCATTTGAAGATTTGATTGAGTCAATCATATCTTCACACAATTCTTTATTCCTTGTCATTCCATATCGTTTATATTTCTGCTAGGCTACTAGAAAATCGACACCAAATAAACTTATCAGTATTGACTATTTTTGTTAATAAATCTATTAGGTTGTCTTCTATATGAATTTTCTGCATATTATTGTTCCTTCTTTCACTTTCTCACGAACAAAGTGGTATTGGACTCGAATGTATTTTGTCCTTAAATGAAAGGCTGGATTTTTTGCAAGATGCAAAACACTATAACTGTCATAAAAAAGAGAAATTTTATCTTGTTCATGCCCGAGTTCTTCTAATGTCATTTTCAACCAAATTGCTTATTTACTAGCTTGTGTAACTGCTATATATTCTGCTTTTGTTGTTGATGTAGCTACAATTCACTACAGTTTTGAAACACAGCTTACAGCTCCGCCAACAAGAATGAACACATATCTGGTGGTGGATTTACTTTTATCAAGATTACCTGCATAATCTGAATCAACATATCCTCTGACAGTAAAGTCTGATCCCCCATAACATAATGCAACATATATGGTTCCCTTAATGTATCTCATGACCCTTTTCACTGCATTCCAATACTCTTTAACAGGATTTGTCATGTATCAACTAACCACTTCCACTGCTTGTGCAATGTCTGGTTTGGTACAAATCATAACAAACATTAAAATTTCTATTATTGATGCATACGGTACTCGAGACATCTCCATCTACTCTGCTTCTGAGCTAGGACTCATACTAGAGGATAACTTGAAATTAATAAGAAGTGGAGTATAAATTGACTTACAATCTTGCATATTGAAGCGTCGCAAGATTTTTCTCGAATAGTTCTTTTGAGAAAACCAAATTTTATTATTATTTATGTCTCAGTAAATTTGCATCTATAAAATCTTATTTTCTGATCTCATGTCCTTCATTTCAAACTCTCTAGCCAACTGTGCCTTCAATTCTACAATACGATATTTGTTGGGGCCCGCTACCAACATGTTGTCTACATACAACAGCAAAATAATGAAATGATTTCCACCAAACCTTTTGAAATATGCACAGGGTCTGCATTAAGTCTGTTGTATCCAAGGCTCATTATTAAGGAATCAAATCTCTTGTACCAATACATCGACGCCTGTTTAATACCGTATAGAGATTTGTTCAACCTACAAACCAAGTTCTATTTTTCTTTTTCTTCAAATCCTTCTGGTTGGAGCATGTAAATTTCTTCTTCAAGATTTCTATGGAGAAAAGCAAATTTGACATCTAACTGCAAGATATAAGTCAAATGTAGCATACATTGCCAAGACTACTCTAACTGTTATTAGTCGTACCACTGGAGAAAATATCTCATTAAAGTTAATGCATTTTTTCTGAGCATATCATTTCACCGCTAATCTTGCATGATACCGCTCCACTTGATCTTCGCCATTGCGCTTGATCTTATACACTCATTTGTTTCTAATAGGTTTTCTTTCTTGTGGTAATGGAACAAGTTCCCAAGTTTTATTTTTATGAAGAGCTTCCATTTCCTCTTGCATTGCTGTCATCCACTAAGGTGCGTATGAATTGTTCAGTGCTTCTTGAAAAGTTGATGGCTCTCCATCCTCTGTTAGAAAACAATATGCAACATTATTCTCCATAACATACTCTGAGTGCCAACTTGGTTGTTTTCTAGAGCGATCTGACCATCGAGGTTCTGATGCCTAAAAAATAATAGGTTCTTGCTCCTCGTACTATGGTTCTTCTTCAGAAAAATTATTTTGCTTAACTTCATTTTCCACGTATACTATCGTAGTTTTTTAATTTTATTTTCACTGTGTTATCACCACTTTCTTCTTTTTGTTGTTTATCTTTTAAAAATATAACATCTCTACTAATTACAACCTTATGGGTAGTGGGATCTCACAGGTGATATCCCTTTACTCCAACAGCATACCCTAAGAATAAATATTTTATGGATTTTGGATCCAATTTTGTAGTTTATTGAGCGTTATACATCACGTAAACATGACTTCCAAATATATGGAGGTTTGAATAATCTACATTTTTCTCAGTCCACATCTCCATCGGTGTCTTCAACTTAATTGCTATTGATGTGACTCGATTTATCACATAACATGCGGTATTTACTGATTCTGCCCAGAAAGATTTTTCAAGCCTGCAGCTCCTAACATTGCTCTTGTTCTTTCTAACAAGGTTATGTTCATCCACTCTGCCACTCTGTTTTGTTAAGGAGTGTATGCTGTAGTGAACAGCCTTTTGATGCCTTATTGTTTGCAAAATTCGGCAAACTCATGGTTGGTATACTCTCTTCCATTATCTATCCTCAGACACTTGATATTTTTTTCAGAATCAAACTCTACCCATGCTTTGAATACTTTGAAAATTGGAAACACATATGTCTTCTTCTTGATATGATACACCAAACATCTTCTAGAATAATAATTTATGAAGGATACAAAATACTTTGCTTCTTCTAGAAACATAACTAGTGCTTGCCATACATCAAAGTGAAACAATTCTAGAGTTTCTTTACTTTTAGAATTTGATGTGTTAAACTTCAATTTGTGCTACTTACTTGTAACACAGTGCTTACAGAAAGTTAAGGACATCTTAGTGAGACCTGGAAGTAGAATTTGCTTTGCAAGAATTTTCATTCCTTGCTCAGACATATACCCAAGTTTCTGATGCCACACCATTGCAGATCTTTCATTTGAACTACTTGAATCAATTGATGTTTTTCCTTTTAGCAAAGTCTCTCCCTTCAATATGTACAAGTTGGCAGTTACATTTTCTCCCTTCATTAGTACAAGCGCGCCTCAAATCATTTTCATGATTCCTTTTTCGGCTTCAATTTTATAGCCAAGGTCATCCAATTAACCTAACGATAACAAGTTTTTTTCAGGCCTTCCACATGACGCACTTGTTGAATAGTGCGTATTGTGCCATCATGAAAGTTCAACTTGATAGTTCCAATACTGACAGTCTTTAAGGCATGATTATTACAATTATACACATATCGCTCAGAGATAGGTTCATATTAGTGGAATCATTTTTTTCGAAAGGTCATGTGAAATGTGGCTCCCGAGTCAATAAACCACAAGCTAGCAAATATTTTTCTGCCTTCACTAGTTGTTGTTGCTTCATAACACAAAGTGTCACATTCATTAGGTGTGCTAGCAATATTTCCTTGAGGATTGAAGTTTTTCTTGTTTAAACTCTAACAATCATTTTTCAAGTGACCCTTTTTGCCACAGTTGTAGCACTTAAGGTTCATCTTCTTACTATTTGACTTTGATCTGCCTTGGTCTTAGCTTCCACTTAAGCCACATTCTGTTGACCTCCCTCTCATCACCGTTAGGGCTTCCCCTTGTTGCAAACTAGCCAACCTATCCTCTTTGTTTTGCATCGATTTTCTTTTTCAAGAATAATAGTTGCAACATCATCAAAGCTCAGATAATCTGCAAGAATATTGTTTGTTATATTGATGATGAGTTGATCGTACGAATTAGGTAGATTTTGAAGCAGAAGTTCAACACGTTCAGTTGACTCTATTTTATAACCCAATGATACAAGTTGAGAAAATAAAGTATTCAACACATTGATGTGCTCTATCATTGAAGTAGATTCTGACATCCGTAGAGTGTACAGTTTCCTTTGAAGAAAACTTTTATTGTGAAATGATTTGGCATCGTACAGTTTTGTGAGATGATCTCAAATCTTATTTGCAGTTTTCTTCTTTTCTATGCTTGACAGCACTTCATCTGCTAATGCAAGATGAAAATTTGCAATAGCATTTTCATCAATCTCGCTCCACTTGATATCATCTTTGTATTCTGCGCGACTTTTCACTGATAGCCACCAAACAATTATTTTTTTAAGATAATCTTTATCTTTAATTTCTACAATGAGAAATTACTCTTATTGAATTTTTCGATATCAAATTTTGTCGTCATTGCTTCTACAATCTTGAAGGGTAAATAATAATTTGACTTATTTTATGATGTGGAAGGTCTACTAATTTAGTGACAACCATATAACATACGATAAGTAGATATTAACACCAAAGTCAGACTCTGATACCACTTGTTAAAAAAAAATAGGACCGGATAAAGCAGAGTCGCAGCTAATAATTTAAAAAAATTAAAGATAAAATGAAACACAAAACCCTTAAACAAATGAGAGTAAAAAAACACGAATAATGATAGAAGAATTTATTTATGAAAGAAATAGGAGATTACAACTTCTCTCTAATTTTTAAGAAAATAACAAATACACTATCTCTTAAAAATTAGGAAAACAACAAAATAATAAATATTTTCTCTCTATTGGGAGCTCTCAAGTTTTGGTGTGTCAAAATTATGTTTAAACATTTCCATTTTATAGGTTAAGAATGAATGTAAACACAAAAATTTGTAAGTCATCAAATGTAGGCATTTTTTTTCAAAGTTTTTATCCACCTACTATTTGGTAGGTGACCAATTTTTCAACAACATCAACCTTCCAACTTTTCATCCTTTTGATTCGTATATAGTTTATGTTTAATGTGGTTTGAGAGAAATTTGTATAGATTATGTAGTAAATTGAATCTAATTATGCGATAACATATATACAGATTTATTAATAATTGTATTCACGTTAAATAATATAAATTAAATAAATGTAGATTGAATATACATTTAAATATGATTTATATTCCCAACTCAATGTCACCTTTCATCTACAGCTATAACTAGGTTTTGGGTGATAAATGAATCAAAGACGTTTTTCAGCTCATAACAAACATACAGCATTTGGAATCTGACCGGCTCTCTCCGTCATGGAATGCAACACTCATGACTGAAGTAAAGATCGAGCAAGAGATGATTCCATGCAATAGGAAAATCTCTCCAAATAGATATGGCTTGCTGAATTAAAGTTTTGTCATATGGCATTGGAGAAGCTTTGAAAACCAAACAAATTATTATTTTTTTAAAAAATAAAATAGCACTTTATGTGCATTTATAGATTTAAAAACACTTCAAAATTACCCTTTTGTCATCGTCCTTCTACTTTCAAAAAAATTTCATCGTTATTCACACTCCTCCCCCTGCTTTAATTCAAATTTCTGACACAATCACTCTCTCTCTCTCTCTGCTTTTTATATTCTTTACATCTATCTCATTCGAATAATCCTTTAATGGAGATTTGAGATTTCTTCTCTCTCAACCTTCTTCCCAAGCTAACTCTTTTGCTGCTGTTAGATTCTACTTCAGGTCAGTTTCACTTTTTTCTTTTAATTTTTTTAAAAATCTACTTTTGGCTAAAAATGAAGGTATATATATGCATTTGCATACGGTAATTTTATAAACAAAAATCTCTTGCTTTCATAATCTTCTTTTTCTTCTACTTGTAATGCCACTTCTACTGTGATCTGTTTAGTTGATATGTGGAATCTCTTCACTACCAAATCTTTTCAAATCCAGAAAATGTTTAGCTGCCGTCTGTTAAGTTTCTATCTTCTTTTCTTTCACTTTCTCAGCAGCCAAACTGATTTATTTTTTTAATTTAAAATTTCGGATCGGTCTGTTTTTTTCTTTTTTTGCTTTGTTTTCCATTGTTCTGTTTTTTTTTCCTCCAAAAGCGGAGAAAAAATTTTTCAAAAATTGTCAAGTTCTATGACAAACCAACACGCGCACGGTGGCGCGTCCCTCTTCTGGCATAAAGACATTCCTGTCGCTCATATTGAGTACGCTTCTGCATATCTACTGCTGCTTTCGCTTGTCAGTATTGAAAGCTTTGAATTTTGAAAAGACGTATATGCCCTCGTGGATCTGCAAGTTTGAAACAGCCTGTGTGTGTGTGTGTGTGTATATATATATATTTTGGGTACAAAGCCAATGCCCATATTTTGATGATGATATAAGAGATCGACGATAGAAGATTGATTCTCTTTCCTTTTCTAACAGACCAAGAACATTATTTAAATACTGTCCTTATATCTATTATCATTTTTGGGTGCATTTTATTGATTTTATCTACAATTATTTAGGTATCTTGTTAATACTCCCTAAGCTGACCCAATGCCAAGATCAAGGTAGGTAATCTAATTTCTTACACAATAATAGATTGTTTCCCATTTTCATTGTTTCCTTTTAAATTGTTTTGTAAGCTTTTTTTTTTTCCACGCTTGTGTGAATCATGAAATGATACCGTTGTATATGCGCATATGCTGGTTATGGATTTCCTGAGTTTGCACAATTCGAATGCATATATGCCTTCTTTGATGGGTTTTTGATGTACTAAGACATTTATTCATTTTTCATGAATTTAGGTTCATTTTTAGTATTTAATCCTGCATTCATACTTTGCTGAGGATTTGTAAAATTCTAAAATGCAAGACATTGTTCTACTGGATCCTGAGAATGCACAATTTGAATACATGTATTCATTCTTTAATGGATTTTTTGTAATAAAAAAATTACTTAGACATTTTTCTCATTTTACGTGAGTTTAGTTTCATTCTTAGTATTTAATCTTGCATTCATAGTTTACTGAGGATTTGTGAAATTATAAAATGCTAGTCACTTGGTATACTGGAAGTATGAACTTGTGTTTTTTTTTTTTAAAGTTGTTTCTGCTACTTGATGTCTGGCATTTTGTGTTATGATGGTGAGCAGGGGTTCGGAAATGCTTCAAAGACAGTCGCCTCGAGGTCCTCATCCACTTAGGACATCTAACTCCGATTCTGATCCACTGCATCATAGACCGATTACAGACAGAAGTCCCAAGCTGGGAGGCCGCCGATCTCCACGAGGCCCTAATCCTGATTCACTCAATCAAAAGAAGCTAGGCACCCGCATCGCAGATTTAGAATCTCAACTTGGCCAAGCACAAGCAGAACTAAAGATTTTAAAAGATCAGCTGGCTTCTGCTGAAGCTGCAAAGAAGGAAGCTCAACAAGAGTTGGAGAAGAAAACAAAGAAATCAGTTCGTCAAGAGCCTGGAGAAATTTATGAGGAACATCCTTCAGTGGAAATTCAGGAACTCAAAAAGGGAGATGGTAATGCTTCTGATGACAAGCATCAAGAAACATTTGTTTTTGAAGGTCCACTAGAAAAGGAAACTGTTATGGCCGAGGTTGAACCTGTTGAACAGGTTGATCAGGTAGAGAAAGGAAATGTTCCAATTTTCATAACTGAACCATCATTATGTGACTTGGCTTTGAAGGATGATGAGATAAATTTGCTAAAAGCCAAATTGGGAGAGAGAGAAAAGGAGTTAGAGGCATCTGGTAAAGAGAATGTGAATCTGAGGAATCAACTGAACCAAGCAACATTGAACATAGGATTTGCTAAAGCGAAGGAAGAGGAAACATCTTCGAAATTGGGCCAAGAGGGAAAAGAGCTAGAAGAAAGTAGAGCACATGCAGTGAAGCTAAAGGAGAAGCTGGAAGCTGCAGAAGGAGCCAAGGGAGCATTAGAGGCAGAGATAAAGAAGATGAGAGTGCAGACAGAACAATGGAGAAAAGCTGCAGATGCAGCAGCAGCAGTGCTGGCCGGAGCTGTGGAGATGAACGGAAGGATTACCAAAAGATGTGGATCCATGGATAAGAATTTTGGTGTATTTGAAGCATCAGGTGGTGGGTACAATGGTTTTGTGGGATCACCAGGAATGGCTGATGAATTTGGTGATGGTCTTGGAAGTGGAAAACGGAAGGGCTCTGGTATTAAAATGTTTGGTGACTTGTGGAGAAAGAGGGGCCAGAAATAGTCAGATAGAGAACGTTATTGATACCAAAAAGAGAGGCCGGAAATTATGAGAAAGAAAATGTTTTTCTGTTGTTTGTTTTGAGGGTAACGAAACGGTTGCTTACCGTTGGCTTCTTGTTGGCTTTGTATATATTCTCCTCCTGTTTAAGTTAGATTGTTTTTTACCCTTGTAGCGATGGTCTTAATAAATATTATGCTTTGAATTCTGGAAATTGGGGATGGAAGAGAATGAAGAAAAAAAAGGAAATCATATTCTAAGAAAAATGTAATTCATGGCTGCTGTTCGTTGTGGAGCTCAAGGCTTTGTTATTGCAACAATGTGAAATTTGTTTGGGTAATTTTCATGGTAATTAATGAAATGATGAAATATTTCTATGGCAAGAGGTGCTCAACAGGCCAGATTGAATTTCCATTGGCAATTTGCTCCCTAAAAACCTTGGACATCCGAATAATATATGGTTAAGTGCACATTAAGATCAGAAACTATATTGTGTAACAAAGTCAAATTTCTCTAAATTATATACAGCTACCTGGGAAATGTTTTCTTGAAGCCTTGTACCTCTTTTCTTTCATTCATTTTGTACTTCCAAATATTATCTTCAAGATCCCAAGTCTGAATTGCATGATTGAAGCCCAAATAAAAAAAAAAAATGTAGCAGCCAAATTTCTGTAGAATAATTATAAATAATATCAGACACTAATTTATTAATTTCTCCTCACCTATGGCTATGACAATAGCACAAGTTGAACATCATGGTTGTAAAATGATCATAGAAGTTCTAATAGCATATGCAAAAGAAATTAATTAAAGTGATTACTATAGAATGAAACAATATCAACAGCTAAGTTTTATAATATAATTTAGCCCTACAAGCTCTTATTCCAAGTCACTACTCAAAGGTAGTTCTTCATGATTAAGAAAAGGTCATGATCCCCGCCAGCACAAAAGAAAAGGGTAACTAATTAATGATACATACAACAGCAGAAAAATCATTCATTTTTTTTTAAAAAAAAAGAAAAATCTACCTTAGTAAAGGATATGTATCAAAGCCTTTGAATTCATAGGTGGTGGGTCACAAGATTCACAGGTTCAACATCCAATGCCTTCAAACTCTATAATTAGTCTATTACTGACGTGAGTTATTTACAACAATAATAATATAGTTATGAATTTTCATTAATTAATCTGAATAAATTTATATATTAATTGAAAGGTATATATATATATATATATATATATATATTATTATTATTATCATCATCATTATTATTATTGAAGACTTTACTTGGAATGGCAGGGAAAAAGGTGCTACCATGGTGGCAAAATTAGGGGAGAATTCTAATTTAGTTGAGGTCAAGATGAGAAGGAGCAAAGTCACATTGAAACAAAGCTGATGATGAGTTTGAGTATGAGATTGAGTTTCTTCTTTCTAGGTTCCTGCTTCTATTTGTTGTTACCCAAGTAAGGGTTTTGGCTTAGGCAAATGTTCACATTGCTTAATAAAACAGGATTTTTCAATGCTTTTTTTTTTTTGGTTTGGACAAAAAGGAATTTTATATACTGTGGCAGCAACTCCTCTAACTTTTAATCAATCTAATTGGTAGTACATGTTGATTCTTGTATTGTTTGATGTTCAATCTATAGCTTTCTCTTATACTTTGGAATAATTGCTAGTATTTGTGTTTTTATAAGTTGAGAGTACTGAGATCTTTGGTTGTTTTCTTGCATTCACGCACTCCCTCAGTATTCAAATTCATGATTTGTTTTTTGGGCTTTTTGCTATTCTCTATGGATTTTTTTTTTCTTTTGGGTGTTTGTAGATGTTCTAATATATTATCATTCCAATGGATTTAGGAAATTTGGTCCCTTCAAATCATACAATTTACAAGAAAAATAACCACAAAACTAAAGAATTGAACAACAATACAAATATGAAAAAGGCATGAAGTTTGAGGGAGTTTCCCTCTCTCTCTAAGCCCCACTAGAGCCTCTCCAAGCTAAATTGAAATTCAGAACTTTGCTGCTAAAATTGAAAGTTTGTTGCTTTTACTCTTTTCTATTTTACTTTGTATGTAGCTTTTTAACTTAATATGAAAACCAATAAGTTTTAAATTATTGATATTTGAATTGTCTCAAGATTGAGCTATAAAACTGCAAGTTAATATCTTTGTTTTTTTTTTAAATTTTGCAAAAATAAAATTTGTTTTCAATTTTTGTTATTTGGGCTTTGAAGCTAATTTATATTTACAAACATATGAATATATAATGAGATAAATATAGAGGATTAAATTTTGTAAGTTTTAATTAAATAGGATCAAAATGAATGAGCTACAATTTGATTAAGTTTTTAAAAGATGAATAATGAAAGATTTTCTGGGTTAAATGAGTATTAAAAAAATATAAAAAAATCACATTTTAAAATTTTCATTTTTTATTTTAGATTTTAAAAATACTTTCATTTAAAGGGGTATTTGATTTCTATCTAAAATACGTTTTTAATTACTTTTTAGAAGGAAAAAAAAAACAAAAACTGAGGTTCATGAACAAAAATTAAAAAATTAAAAATTAAAACTGAGCTAAATCGAATTGATGCTATATTACATTAATTTATTTCCGGATGGAGGGGTTATTTTGCAAATTCTTGAGATACTAATGTTTGAATCGAATAAAAGAAATGATATAATTTTTTTTTTGTCAAACCTAATTATTTTAATAGCTTTTTTAATTATTAAATAACAAAAATAAAAAAGAAAGGATATTTTTTTTAAATTGAGTTGAATCATAATAGTGTATGTTCATTTAATATTTATTAGTGAATAATTAAAATTAAATATTAAAATTAAGAGAGAATTATTTATTTTTCTAAAAATAAGAATATTAAATTTTCATTTGATATCGAATAGTAGAAATTACATTAATATTATCTATCATAATTCACATAATTTAAGCATATTTTAAACTAATTAAAAAAATAAAATAGAAATAAAAAAATGATTATAATTTCTTTAATAGATTGATCTTCACAGCAAAATTATGAAGAAAGTTTCGAATTAATCCTCTAAAACAAAATAAGCAAACCAAACTGATTATATATATCGTTGAACTGATACACTATCATATATTAAAAAAATAATTACAAACAAAATCAGAAGACAAGAAAAAAGAAATATATATATATATATATAAAGAGAGAGAGAGAGAGACTACAGATTTACTTTATTTAGTAACAAGAGGAAACCAACGTTCATGAAAAGAAGACTGAAAATAGATCATAAACAAAAGAAAAACAAGCAAAAGAGCAACGCCCCATGGAGATCCTCCTTCTCTGTGAAGTGATTCTCTCTCTGAGAAGGGAAAATACAGAAACCCACCTGATAACAACTGCACCAGCAGAAGCAACAACAGAGGACTAACAATCAGAAACAGCTTCACTTGATTCACCAAGTCCTCAAATTTGGAGTCATGGTTCATGTACCATGAGAAGCTTATTATGAAAACCAGTATGCATATGAAAAGCCACAAGTGAAAAGGCATAGAGAAATAGGACAAGTAGTCAAGGATTGAGTCATTGTAGTGTCTTGCCATGCCTTCTTTCCCTCCAAGTTTTCAACAGAAAGAAATGAGGTTTTGATTGTTAGGTTTTCTTGAGAGATTTTTCTTCAAATGGTTTTACTTTTTCTAGAACAAGCTGGGTGTTTTCTTGTAAGAGTAAAGATTTACAGTAGGGATGGCCTTTTATAGATGCTAGTGGAATCCAGTTTCATAATTTAGTTAACCCATTTGCCCTTTAATGGAGTTTAATGAAATTTAATTCTTTTTAATAACATTATAACTAAATTTTGATTTTGGAGTTGATTTAATTAAAAATATTTGATAAAATTAATTAAAAAATATAAAATTATTTATTTATATTATTCAAAAATATTATATAATATCTATCTAAATATACAATATAAAAGAATTATATAATATATATGTATATATTAAATAATTTTATAATTATATTATATATAATTTTATAATTTAACAATTATATTATATATAATTTAATAATTATATTAACATTATATAATTTAATAATTAAAAGTAAGAGTAAAAAAAGAAAAAAAAATTATAATTTACTAGATATTATAATCTTTTTTTTAAATGAACTATTTTAACCAAATACATATTATTTATTTTGATGTTGCCAATAATTTTATAATTTCATGGTCTAATTAAATATATCATTATTAATACCACTTAGGAGATTTTAATTATATATTCGTATATGTCAAATTTGCTATTATTGAGCTTATGAATAGATAAAAATCTGATATATAAATATTCTAAATTTGGAAATTGATGATGATAAGTGTTTAAATAGTCATTCTTTTAAATGATTCTCCATGGATAATATTTCTTTTTTTTTTTTTCTAAATTTGAAAATTGATCATGATAAGTGTTTAAATAGTCATTCTTTTAAATGATCCTCCATGGTTAATATTTCTTTATATATATATATATATATATACTATTAGGAAAAACAAAGATTCCTATAAATAAAAAAAAAGAAAAGGAAAAGCATGATTGAATTATCCAAAGTGTGGATTTCATTCTTCAACAAATATCTTTACTAATTAAGTAGTCCCTTAATTTCTGTTCTGTTAAACAAATGGTCAGTCCAAGCAATTAAAAATATAAGGTCAGAGAATATTAAAAATAGCATGTGGAATTCCATAAGTATCCTCCAACTTCCTATAATAATAATAATAATAATAATAATAATAATAATAATAATAGACCAAGTCTTTTTTAGTACCCAATAATTAGTCTTTTTTTTTCTTTGCCCTCATAACTTTTTTTTCCTTCTTTTCATAGATTGCCCACATAATTTTTTCTTTTTTCTATTTTGATAAGTTGCCCACATAACTTTATTTATTCATTTATTTGTGGAAAAAGGCATTATATGAAGAGAGGTATATATGGATTTTTGGGAGACAAAACTCTTTTCGCACAATTTTAATAAGAAGTCCCTCATCTCTATACTTTTAAAATATTTCCTAATGAAATTAGATGTTGATGGTTAAGAAGACTAAATATGTTTAATATCAAACAATAATCAATCTTAATAATTCTAAAAAGAATAATTAGTTATGGATCCAACATTTAGGTTTTTTTAGAAGAATAAGAGTGAAACTTATCCAATTATATATTTACCGATTGAATTGCAACAAAATCAATTTTTTTAAGTTTAATTTGAAATAAATATATTAATTATGATAATTCTTCAATTTCCCAATCTTGAGGATAAATGTGGAGACGGTGGGGATTTTTCAAGGCTAAAGATTCGTAATATATTTGTAACCAATCAAAGAGTGCAACGTGCAACCGACCATGTACCATATCATGGAAAGATAACAAGAATATCCAAGATAAAGAGAAATGCTTCGAGATTAATGTACATAAAAATCAATTATTAATTAAATTTTTTAATTAATTTAAGATAAGTACACAAATATTGGGAAAAGTTTTGCTGGGACTTTGGGTCCACGTCACCTTTTGTGGTCTTTTTTTTTTTAAAAGAAATTTTTTTTTTTCGAATTTGGAAACCAACGCTTGAAATGCGTTGGATATTCTCAATCTTTTATGCATTTTTCCCTTTTTCTTTTTTTCTTTTTTTTTTTTTTATTCCAATTGAGAAACTTTGAATTTAATTGGTTGGAATCACCCCTCCATTTTTATTTCGAATTGCTATTTAACTAAAACTTGTTCTTCAAAAAAAAAAATCATTCAATCAATATTGTTTTAGCTTTATTTCTAAGCATGCATTTTAGTTTTATGGCGTCACGATTATAGTTGTTATCATATCTCATATAATCTTAAAAGATTAATTAACACATTTCAATTAATGAAGAAATTATAGAAGAAAAGATTAGCCTAAGCATAGGAATGGAAAAATGACAAAAAATAATACTTCAAAATGCACCAACCAATGCAAGCCAAAACTCATACACCAAGAGGACCATCCAGAAGAGACAGAGAGCTTAAGAGGTCTGATGAACATATGAATCCATCCTATTAGTAGTCGTCAAATTATAATATCCTCTTATTCTTAGATCTATATTACATTATGAATTTTTTTCTTCACACGTACGAAAAAAAATAAAATTATGCATATTTTTTATGTGCTATTTGAATATATAATATAGGTTTATTATGTGTGATTTACAGTTTGATAGTATAGAACTTACAGTTTCATCATTTAAAAATTATATATTTATCGTTTTGAATTTACGGGTTCATTATTTAGAAATTATATATTTATCGTTTTGAACTTGCGGGTTCATTATTTAGAACATACATATTCATTGTTTAGAACTTACAGATTCATCATTTAGAATTTATAGGTTCATTATTTATAACTTATATATTCATCATTTATTATTTATAAGTTCATCGTTTATAATTTGCAGATTTATCGTTTATAACTTATATGTTTATCATTTACAGATTTATCAATCTATAATTTATAAATTCATTATTTATAACTTACAGATTCATTAAATAATAAATTTATTAATTTTCTACCAAATTTATCGTATTAAACAACCAGTAACTCAATTTATTCTCTCTAAATGACTCATTTTTATTTTAAATATTTTCATTTTCAATTATTTTCATCGACAAGTATATCAAAACTAATAGTTTTCATCCCAAATAATAATAATAATAATAACAATAACTAAAACATTCAAAAATACTAAAAACAAAATCAAATATGCAAATTAAAAAATTTTCTCTCTAAAAAAGATATAGAATAGAAAGAGATGTTTTTTTTTTCCTTTTTGAAGAAAAAGAAGAAAAAAATAATATTATAAAAAAATGCACTGTATAGTAAAAATATGTTGCATTTTAACGCATCATACATGTAAATCATTTAACCAAAAAAATAATACGTTGCCTTTTTGAATCTAAATTTATAATGTATGGTGAATACGAATTCATAATATAATTTACGACAATGCAATATGAATTTGGATCCATAACATAAGAATCCATAGAAATCCATATTTAATCTTTAACAAGTGTTGTTTGTTTTTTTAAAGAACAAATTACAGTTTACACTGTAATATTTTAACAAATTGCAATAAAAAATAAAATTTTCAAAAACTAATAATTTACTTTCGTGTCATTTGATAAAATATCAATTTATTTGATACTGTATCAATTTCCAATAGAGTTGTAAATGAATCAAGTCATTCACGAGTTATTCAGACATCAATTAGAAAAAAAATTCATTCGAAATCGTTTCTTATTGTTATTAAACTGAGCTCAAATTTAATATTATTTTATTCATTAGTTCGCAAATATATTCATTTACGAGCTCGCGAACACGTTCGCGAATATATT
Source organism: Triadica sebifera (assembly GCA_023653625.1). Classification (NCBI taxonomy): domain Eukaryota; kingdom Viridiplantae; phylum Streptophyta; class Magnoliopsida; order Malpighiales; family Euphorbiaceae; genus Triadica; species Triadica sebifera. Next base: position 31,580,187 of record CM042902.1, read on the forward strand.
CATTGGCGAGATCGCGAACATGTTTGGAAACATATTCGTTTAAAAACTCGCGAATGTGTTCGTTTAAAAGTTTGCTAATGTGTTCATTTAAAAACTTGCGATCATGTTTATTTAAAAGTTCGTGAACATGGTCATTTAAAAACTCGCAAATATATTCATTCATTGCTTACTTATGTTATATTTTGTTTTGAGTTCGAGTTTTTATCATTCTTAGTTATGGAGTCAAACTCAAGTTAAGTTCGTTAAATATAATAAACAAATTTTTTACGAGTTGAGCTCAAGCTGCATACAGATTTGATAAATTGCAAATGAGTCGAGCTCGGTCTTAAGTATAAAAACTCAAATCGAACTTAAGTCTGTGATAAATTTAAACGAGTTGAGATTAAGTTCATCAATATTAGGTTCGGTTCATTTACAGTCCTAATTTATAACATTGCAATGAAATATATTGTATAATTTTTCTATGTTTAAGAAATTTTGTGTAAATTCATTAGGGTTTTATATATAATTTAATGATATTTTATAAAGATTTAGGTTTCTATTTGTTACTAACGACTGCAATTACAGAGCAATTAATACATTCAAGTCTTTGTCTTTTTAGTTGTTATCTATAATATTTTTATCAAATAATAAGAGTAAACTGTTAATTTTTTAAAAATTTATTTATTGTTATAATTTATTAAAATTTCAGGAAAAAACTATAATTTTTTTTCTTTTTAAAAACCTCAATGTTCTCAAGCCCATCCACAAGGCCCATCGAAAGTTGATACACCTCAATTTATTGACAATTTTGAAACATTTAATATCCAATAATTAACTACCATTGACCATCTCTAACTTGTATATCCCGTATATCAACATTGTTTGAATACTGTGGTTTTAATATGCATTATTTTCATACATTGAAAAAATCAAAATAAATCCTAGGCCAAAAAAACAATTTTTTTAATTTAAATTAATTGAATTTGTTGGCTGCTACAATTCTTAATCACAAACAATTTTTTGATGGTCATTTTCGTTCGCATCCAATGATGTTAATGAATAGTATGCCAATGTTTCTTCTTTTTTTTTTTTTTTTTTTTTTTTCTAAACTCTGTACTATAGTAAAGAAATTAGCTTGAGGAGGCCTGGGGGTGTAAGCCCAACTTAAAATGCAGCCCGTGTACACAACGATATGGTTTAAGCAGTCATGCTCAGATGTTATGTAGTGCAAGTAACTAAATTTACACCATATACAGCTAGGGAATGACTTTCTGGGCCATACCTTAAACTAAATTGAAGCTGATACCAGAAAATGATTACCTTTTCTAAATATTACATTATATATTGGGAGGAGAATATTTCAAGCAATTTGATTTCTTATGGTGGTTTGACATGTGGGTATAATAAGTGAATGATAAAATAAGAATTTGGACTATTTTTTTGAATCAATCTTCACATTTTGAGGACAATTAATTTGTTAAAAAATGATAGAAAAAGATTCAATTGAACAAATTCTCAGATAAGAAATTTATTTGTATAAATTTATAAAGTTTAAGACTAAAACACATTTCTTTTTCTAATTTTATTATAAACTATTATTGATTAGAGAAAAAAAAACTTTTTAATAGATTAGCTTATATGATATTTTGGGGTTGTTTGATATTACTGTTGGGTATTCAAAAAACGGATTTGAAATTTTTTGATTTAATTAACTGATTTTTTTATTTTTTATAAATAGTTTTTTTCAAACTTGCTTTTTAAAAAATATATATATTTTCAAAACTCAAAAAAATAAAAAATAATTTTTTTTTCAAAAGCGATCACAATAACAAACGGACCATTTGTCATTAATTTGATGCATAAGTAGATAGATGAAATTTCCAATTTTTTTTATTCACACTCAAAGGGCGTGATAGATTTGTAATTATTAGAGGGTTGGAAACTTATGCATGCATGAGATTTGTATAGTTGAATAGTGGCATGCAAAGAAACTATTTGTAGACCCTCCTATATTTCTCAAATGATATTTGGATATATAATTCTTAGATATGCTATTTTCAATTAAAAAAACATCGAATGAGATGGTAGAGGAAATTAAAATTTGAAAGCAACAAAATAAATTTATATAGATATAATAATTTGTAGGATTATTGAAAACATTTTAAATCCTCAATCTGAAGCCAAGCACCAGTCAGGTTATAATAGAAGCACGCTAAAAATATATTATTGAAAATACAATTTCGAATATATAAATATATAAAGAAATCTATAATACCCTTGATCAAATAAGATAACATTGGAGATAGGATAGAATTATAAGGATAAAAATCAGTAAAAAAATAAAGGAAAAAAATCAGTGTATCACAATAATCCAGATTTGAAAGATCAGAAAATATCTGTTAATGATAATAATTTTTGTTTCTGCTCTATCCATCACAGCACAGAATATAAAAAAAATAATCTCCTTTTATTATCTAACGTTTCTCTTTTGTTCTCAATCTACCGATATGAAAATGGAATTGTTAGAAAATTGCGGTTAATTAACTATTTTAAGAGTGATATTCAAGTGAGTTTCATAACTCAGTTTTGGAATGATAACCTAGATATGTATTCTTTGATGTGAGGACTACGAATTATGATATTCATATACTCAAAATGGTGAATGTATGAATAAGAAATTGAAGCTCAAAGTAAGTTCTTTGCTAAGGAGAATGAAATTCAAATGTGAAGAATCCCACATAGGAAAGATGAGAAGTTAGAGGAAGAGTTTATATATAGAAACTTATCCTTACTTTGTAAAGTGAGTAAAGTATAAGGCTATTTCGCACGTGCACAGACACAGTAAGGGTGCAAATCGAGGCCAATGCATGGGCGCATGACCAGCGCACACGAATATTGAGCTGAAATATTGTGGTCTAGATCCAGTCCAACGTTTTTTAGCTTCTACAGTTTCTTAAGTTATAACATTAAATAGAGAGAAACACCAACTTTTGCTCGATATCCTGGGAGACAATGTCAGTCGTCCTAAATACTTGTTGTATGAGGCGAATTTATCTTAAGGATACTATGTGAAACACATGCCTCATATTCTTTTTTTCTGTACCTTTTCTTAATACTGGATTAACAACCTCCATATTAATATTCCTAACAATCTTAAGACGAATCTCATTTTGTTAATCTCAATATTTGTTTTGCTAGAATTTTAATAGTTATATTGTTATGTTTCTGATATGGAGAACACGGTAATTGCTACCAATATTCAAGATGGTTTCCAATGGCCATCAACTGCTACTGCACAGGTTGTCTCTCTTGTTGTACCTATCATGGTGTCTGTCAATCATAGGGAGAAACAAGAAGAATTCAATGGTTTGAATTTTAAGAGGTGACAACAAAAGATGTTGTTTTATTTAACCACCTTGAACCTTGCACTGTTCTTGACTGATGATGCTCATACTCTAAAGGAGGGTGAGCAAGATATCTAAGCGAGGATGACCTATGGTAGTTGGCATCATTCTAATTTCCTATGCCTAAATTATGTCATGAATGGGTTGCATGATTCGTTGTACAATGTGTATAATGGAATTAAAACTGCAAAATAATTATGAAAATCTTTGGACCAAAAATATAAATATGAGGATGTCGGTGCCAAAAAATTTATAGTGGGACGTTTCTTTGACTATAAAATGGTGGATTCCAAAACTATGGTAAGTCAAGTGCAAGAGCTTCAAGTTATTCTTCATGATATTCATATGGAAGGGATGAACTTGATCGGGACCTTCCAAGTGACTATTATGATTGAAAAATTACCCCCTAGATGAAAGGATTTCAAAAACTACCTTAAGCATAAACGAAAGAAAATTAATATAGAAGAGCTAATTGTTAGACTTTGAATTGAAGAAGACAATAGAAGTTCTGAAAGAGATAGGAGAGGGTTGAATTCTTCTAAGGAAAAGACGAACATTGTCGAACATGGACAAAGTTCCGAAAGGAAAAAAATCAAATAGTCTAAAATGGGACCTAAAAGTGGAGTTTTTAAGAAAAAATTCTAAGGCAAGTGCTTCAATTGTGACAAAATGGGTCACATGGCTTTTGATTGCAGGCTCCCAAAAAAAAAAAATGAAACTAATCTCTTGTAGAATATTACTCAAGAGGTCTCTGATATTAACTTTGTTGTTGTCATATCAGAGGTGAATTTGGTGGGGTCTAACCCAAAAGAATGGTAGATTTATACTGGTGCCACAAGACACATTTGCTCAAAACGTGAAATGTTATCTGCTTTCAAATCAAAGAGCAGAGAAAACTGTATATGGGCAATTCTGCCACTTTGAAAGTTTCTTGGTCAATGACAAGTGGTGTTGAAGATGACATATGGAAAAGAGTTGGCTCTGAACAATGTCTTATTTGTGCTTAATATTTGTAAGAATTTGGTATCAGGCTCATTGCTTAACAAGCATGGATTTCGTATGGTTTTTGAGTTAGACAAAGTTGTTTTATCTAAGGGTAGAATGTATGTGGGAAGAGGGTATGCTCTTGATGGGCTCTTTAAGCTTAATGTAATTGTTGTAAAAGAGTCTTCCAATTTATGGCATGGTAGACTAGGACATGTTAATTACAATGCTTTGAGAATGTTAATTAACATAGACCACATACCTAATTTCCATATTGATTCAAAACATAAATATGAAATTTGCATTGAGGTAAAATTAACACGGTCATCTTTTTAAACAGTTGAAAGAAAAACTGAACCGCTTGATTTAATACATAGTGATGTATGTGATTTAAAATTTGTTCAAACAAGAGGTGGTAACAAATATTTTATCACATTTGTTGATGATTGCACAAAATATTGTTATGTGTATTTGCTTAAAAGTAAGGATGAGACTATAGAGAAATTTAAACTCTATAAAATTGAATTTGAAAATTAACTCAATAGAAAATCAAGGTATTGAGAAGTGATTATGGTGGTGAATATGAATCACCATTTGGAGAATTTTGTACACAATATAGAATTATACACGAAACCACAACACCTTATTCTCTTCAGTTAAATGGTGTGGCTGAAAGAAAGAATCATACCTTGAAAGAAATGATGAACGCAATGCTGATAAGTTTTGGGATGTCTCAGAACATGTGGGGGGAATTTGTTTTGTCATCTAATTACCTTTTAAATAAGATTCCCTATAGTAATCAAGATAAAACTCCTTATGAATTATAGAAAGGAAGAAAACATTCCTATAAATATTTACGAGTGTGGAGGTGTCTTGCTAAAGTGGCTATTCCATTACCAAATAAAGTAAGAATAGGTCCAAAATCAGTTAATTGCATATTCATTGATTATGCATATAACAATAGTGTTTATCAGTTTCTTGTGCATAAATCAGAAATTTATGACATACACAAGAACACGATATTGGAATCAAGGAATGCATCGTTTTTTGAAAATATATTTTCTTGTAAAACTTCAGAAGAGAAAAAAAATCATTCAAACGAACTTTTGAGGCTATTATTGAAGATAGTCAAAGTCAAGATCAAGTTCAGGAAGGAGAACTTGGTTTTGAAGTTGAGCCAGCTGAAATAAAGCTTTGACGTAGTAAAAGAGCAAGGTTGAAAAAAATCTTTTGGACTAGACTTTTTGAGTTACATGTTAGAGGCAGAACCTTAAACTTACACAGACGTTGTAAACACTTCATATGGTCTTCTTTGGAAAGAAGCCATTAAGAATGAGGTAGACTCTATAATACAAAATTATACTTGGGAACTAAGGGACCTACCTCTAGGGTATAAACCCCTATAATCCAAGTGGATCTTTAAAAGAAAGATGAAAGCAGATAGTTCACTTGATAAATATAAAGCTAGGCTTGTGATTAAAGGTTACAGACAAATAGAAGACTTAGACTATTTTGATACATATTCTCCTGTAACCAGAATAAATTCTATTAGAATGATTATTGCGATTGCAACGTTGTGCAATCTTGAAATACATCAAATGGATGTAAAAACAGTTTTTCTAAATGGAGATTTAGATGAAGAAATCTACATGATACAACCTGAAGGCTTTATTGTCCCAGAACAAGAAAATAAGGTTTGTAGATTGGTTAAATCTCTATATGGATTGAAACAAGAGCCAAAGCAATGACATGAAAAGTTTAATAATGTAATGTTGTCTAATGGTTTTAAAATCAATGAATGTGATAAATGTGTTTATGTCAAAGACATTAGTGATAGTTATATCATAACATGTTTGTAATGTTGATGACATGCTCATTGTTGGTAGTAATGACAAAATGGTCAAATCTACCAAGGATATGTTAAACTCAATGTTTGATATGAAAGATATGAGACTAGCATATGTGATTCTAGGAATAAAAATCTCAAGAAGATCAGATGGATTTACATTAAGTCAAATGCATTATGTGGATAAGATACTTGGTAAATTCAATAAGAATGATACAGATATTGTTATAACCCTATTGGACTTGAGTCTCCATCTATCTAAGAACAGAGGAGAAAGTATTTCTTAGGTAGAATATGCACGTATAATTGGCAGTCTCATATACTTAATGAGTTGTACAAGACCAGATATTGCTTATGCAGTAAGTAAATTGAGTCGTTATACGAGTAATCTAGGAACTAATCATTAGAAAGGAATTGTAAAAGTACTAATATACTTAAAGTATACTCATGATTATAGACTATATTATACCAGATATCCAGCTGTTCTGGAAGGATATAGTGATGCAAACTGAATTTTTGATATAAAAGATTTGAAATCTACTAGCAGTTATGTATTCACACTAGCTAGTGCAATTGTGGCTTAAAAATCTTCTAAACAAACAGTTATAACTAGATCCATAATGGAATCTGAGTTTATTGAATTAGATAAATACACTGAAGAAGCTGAATGGTTATGCCATTTCTTAGAAGATGTTTCGAAATGGGAAAGTTTTGTGCCACCAATTTGCATACATTGTGATAGTCAATCTGCAATTGGAAGGGCATAAAGTAACATTTATGATAGTAAGTCTAGATACATTCTTTGTAGACATAATACCATAAGGCAATTACTCTCAACTGGGCTTATCACTGTTGATTATGTAAAATCAAAGGATAACATTGCAGATCCGCTAACTAAAGGATTAAACAAAAAGTTAGTTAATAAATTATCGAGAGGAATGGAACTTAAACCAGTAAGATAGTAAAAAGTCTATACAAAGGAAAACCCAAACCTAGTTGACTGGATCTCAAGATTTAGGTTCAATGGGTAAAACCTAATTGTAAAGATATGGTGAGATTACTGCGACATTTAAACCAGTGATATTATTGATTGAAAGATTAAGTTATGCTTTTAATGATACTTATGAGTAAAATATCACTTATGTGAGAGTGAAGCGAGGCCACTTCAAAGGTGAATTATGTGAAGCTCAATTCTCTAAAACTCTCATAGAACTAGAAAGATGTTCATGGCCAAAATAAACATACTAATGAGAATTGAATTATGTAAAGAGAGATTCATGTGTGGAGTATATTACTATTTGCTCATATAACTGAACAATTCAATGACATCATGTCAACTGGTTAGTGGATAAATAAATATATTTTCATAAGGGAAAGTTCAAAGGGTAATACCTACCTATCCTGTGCAGGTTTCGATCGTTAAGCTCTATAACATAATAAGGCTTTGTTCGTCTTACTTTTCGTCCAATTTTATTCATGTGGGGGATTGTTAAAAAATTATAGTTAATGAACCATTTTGAGAGTGATATTCGAATGAGTTCCATAACTCCATTTTGGGAGGATAACCCCGATATGTGTTCTTTGACATGAGCACTATGAATTATGATATTCAAATGCTCAAAATGGTGAATGTATGAATAAGAAATTGAAGCTCAAAGTAATCACCTTGCTAAAGAGAATGAAATTCAAATGTAGGGAATCCCACATAGGAAAGATGAGAAGTTGGAGGAAAAGTTTATATATAGAAACTCATCTTTACTTTGTAAAGTGAGTGAAGTGGAAGACTCTCTCTCGCATGCACAGATGCAGGGGGTGCAAATCTATGGACCAAATTGAGACCAATGTATGGGCATGCGACCTGCACACACGAATGTTTAGCCGAAATACCATGGTCCAGACTCAGCCCAACTTTTACATCTTTATTTTTATTTTTGGAAATTTTAAAGGCCATTGAGGCATAGGCTATGCCACGATCGCACACACGATAGTGGTGGGTGGAACCTGTCACGCAATAATGTGTCGCGCTCGCGATAGTAGCCGGGTGGAACCTGTCACGCCCGCGACCATAAGCAGGTGAAACCTTCACGCACATGATGTTGTGTCACATCCGTGACAGTGAGATGCCAGATAGTTTTTAGAATTCAACTTTTGAGCTTTTACAGTTTTTAAAGTTACAAAATTAATTAGGCATATTTAATTTTGATTAAATTGCAACCATAATAGAGATTAAAATCACATTCATTTCTTTTATCTTCCCTTTAGTATATATAGATGATGCTATTCATTTTTAAATGAGCTTCAGAAATATATTCTTCTTCTTTCTTTCTTGTTGTGATAGAGAAACACCATTTTCAGTTCGCTGTAAGCAATTGTTGTGTGTTCAACTTTTTCTTTTTAATATGTTGTATCCTGGAAGATAAATGTCAGTCGTCCTAAACACATGTGGTATGAGGCGAATATGTCTTAAAAACACTATGTGAAACACATGTCACATTTTTTTTTCTGTACCTTTTCTTAATACTGGATTAACAACTTCCATATTAATATTCCTAGTAGGAATCTGTGACCAAGATTAGCTAAGAAGGTTTATGGCGTGATGGTGGATACTATTGCGCTTACTGTCCTACTGAGCTTGCAATGCTTTGTGAAGGGAATATAGGCGCAACCATGCTTACTCTTGCCAAGAATGGCTTTGCCCTACTCGTTACTCTGATTCTGCAAAGGTTGCTTATGTCCTTCAATATTAAGAATGGTGGAAGGGGTAGTGGCATCGAACACCAAAAAACTTACCTTTGGTTGCTGAAGTTGGTCTCGATGTTGATCTTGTTAAATTCAATAGAGGTGATATGTGCTACCCTGGGTTTTCTTGTGATTCTGCTTTACAACAGTTGTCTCATTCAGGTGGTGGGTATTGATGTCAATGCTACTCTTCCTAGTTTTATGTTGTTTGAATGATTAATTGTGATCCTGATGGCATGACTGTTAAGAAGAATCTCACATCGGGAGATTGAGTGATAGAAGAAGGATTTATAATTATAGTATAACTAATTTCAAATGACTTAAGTTAATATGAAATTAATTGCACTACAATTATAAACTTTTTTTCTATCTCTCAATCTCCCGATGTGGGATTCTCCTTGACAATCATTTGTTTCTCTATCATTGTCACTTTATTCTTTTTTTTCTTGCATTTAAATTTGCAGCCCAATCTTCACCCATTTAGATGGAAGGACTTTCAAGGTCTTTTCCTATCTAAGCGGACTTCGGAGGAGACTTTCTTTCCACCTATTTTCATTGCTCCCCCATTAGATGGTGATTGCATTATAATTTTATTCATGTTACAATCCCGAATTTAGTAAATATATTACATTCAATGATAATTGAAATTGATGTTATCAATATTTTAACTTAAATTGGAAATAATTATTCAAATTTAAACTATAGCTTCAATATGAACTGGTTTTTGCAACTCTTAACTCCATATATAGTACAATATTCAAACATGTTTTACTTACAAAATTCTCTTTCTTGTTAGGTTTTCTTTTAGAATTTCTTTTAAAATTAGTAAAATATCAACAATTTGGCTAAACCACCACTCAATCACATGCAATCGGCAATGCTTTCAGTTATATATTTCAGCACAAGCACAAAATTGTGCAAAATTCTATTTTAACTTTGTTTTTTCAAGATATTAACTTCCATAACTATATATAATTTCAGCCTTAATGCATCTCCAAGATCACAAATACAATTAATCTCTTTCACTTATAAAGTTAACAAATATAATATGTATGACTTATTATCTAGAGATAATGTATTAGAATATTGTAGAAGAACAATATCCCACTCACTATATATATCTTCATGGGAACATGAAGGGGCCATTAAATAAGTTTCTATTATATAATATGTGAGCCCCCAAAAAAAAATTATACACTATATATAAATGTGTGACTCCTTATCAAACTTTGCTGCTGCTCCCACTAACCCACACATCTTTGGTAAAAGTGAGCTAAATACATATGTACTAGTGTAGAAGTTAGCTAACTAAGCTAATGAACTAAGCTTGAGCTTAATAAGCTAGCTGACATATATTAAAGAAGAGAATGAGGGAGTAGAAGTTCAATAACTTGAGACTTCGATGAAAGACGTTGTTGATTGATGAAGAGAAAGAGTTAATCATGGGATATAACCCAAACTAATTCCCATCTTATTTCTAGATTTCTACTATATCACTCTCATATGGAATGGTATCATAAATATGCATATGAGAATTTTTATTGCTTACAAACAATCAACTGTTAACTACCCTTCTTCAAGGATTCAGAAAGAATATGTTAAGATGGATATTAGAAGAGTTGATTTTTTTTGGTCAAAGATCAGAAGATAGTTTCAATTGGTGATAATGTATATTCAATCTTTATAAAAATTCTTTCCTGGAAAATATAATAAGAGTTTAAAATTTTGTTTTTTTAGCTTCATAAATGAAAAACTCAAGAAGATAAACAAACGAGGAAAATAGTATAAATTTGTCCAAAAAATCTAAACAATAGTTCAAATACAATATTAATAAGTCATGTCTATTTTTGCACTACAAACAATCAACTGTTAACTACCCTTCTTCAAGGATTCATAAATAATATGTTAAGATAGATATTAGAAGAGTTGATTTTTTTTTGTCAAAGATCAGAAGATCGTTTCAATTGGCGATAATGTATATTCAAACTTTATAAAAATTATTTCCCGAAAAATATAATAAGAGTTTAAAATTTTATTTTTTTAGCTTCATAAATGAAAAACTCAACAAGATAAACAAACAAGGAAAATAGCATACATTTGTCCAAAAGATCCAAAACAATGGTTCAAATACGGTATTAATAAGCCATGTTTGTTTCCGCATTAGCTCTAATTTGATTTCTTTTGAATTCGAATCTAAACTTAAAGAAAATCAAGACTGTCACAACTAAAATTTTCTTTCAAACTGTTGAAAAGATATACACTAGACATGTATTAGGTCTGTATAGGCTCAATAAATGTCATTGCAGACATTGATCCAAACTTAGTAAAATCATTTTGAATTTCATAAGTCCAAAAAATAATGTCATTGGAATAGTTCCTTGATCTTTTTATATCCTAATTGAAGTCTTTTATCCCAATGTAGGATTTTATATTTTATACTTTCATACAGATTTAAAATATGTCTCTACAGAATCAACCAAGTTTGTGCAAATAAGTGAGCAAAAGTAGGTTTTTATCGTTCAAGCTCAAAATATATTTTTGGAATTTTTCAAATATGTCATTTGGAATTTTTTTCTTCATTCCAATAAAAAGTCTACTCCTTCTGTTTCACTTTAAATGTTCATTTTAACTTTTACATATGGATTTAAAAAAGATTAATCACCATTAATTTTATAAGATTTTCATTACAATTCACCTTAATACCTTTATACCTTTTCTTGAAATTATAAAAAAATAATGTCAGTTTAATAAATAAGAATAAATTGGAAAAAATATGTGATATTAAATGAATTTTTTGGTGAAGGATATCTACGTGAAATGGATTTTGTTTCGAGGTCATAGTAAAAATGGTCTTTACACTTTTCTACTTTAGTTGTCTTCCTCACCAATTTCTCAAACCTTTGTTGCATGTTTGTCTACCTAACATCCTCATCTTTCTTATTTCAATAGTTGTCTTATTCGTTAGATTTTAGTTCATAATAAATTAGCAATGAATAAAGACAATATTTCTTCTTTGTCATGTAATGAGTGTCAAAGTAGTGAAAGTCACAAATTGTCAATCTCTAATTCTTCTACTTGTGTTAATCATCTCTTGAATTAATATGTTCTTATATTTAGGGCCCTAATCTCATTGATTCTATTAATGGATTTTGCTATTATGTCTTATTCTATGATCATTTTAGTAAATATAATTAGTCATACTTTCTGAAATGAAAATCTAATGTTCTATCCATGTTTATTCAATTTAAATAAAACTTTTTTTTGGATGGTCCATTAAAATCTTTCAAGCTAATTAGGGAGGGGATTTTCAGTCTTTAATTTCTTTTCTTCATGATCATGATATAACCCAACATATCTCTTGCCCCCCAAACTTTAGAACAAAATAATTGCATTGAGCACAAACATTACTATATTGTAGAAACTAGGAGAACCTTATTGCACCATGCCTCTATTCCTCAAACCTTATGGACCTATGACTTTGAAGTAAGCCACTTACATGATTAATCGATTACCTTCAGTCCACACCAAACCTGTTACATCATATGAGATTTTATTTAAACAATCACCCAACTATAATGAAATTAAGGTTTTTGGTTGCTTTTGTACCAGTTACATTATATGAGATTTTATTTAAACAATCACCCAACTATAATGAACTTAAGGTTTTTGGTTGCTTTTGTTATCCCTAGTTGAAACCATATGCAAAGAATAAGTTTGATCCTCATTTTTCTCTTTCTATTTTTCTTGGATATAGTGAAGTGCATAAAGGTTATATTTGTTATGATTTTCAATCTCATGAAACTCACATCTCATCTCATATATTGTTTTTTGAATAGGTGTTTCCTTTTTAGAATTGTCATCATAATTTGCACCTCAATCAACAATAGTCTAGTTCTTGCTCTTCATGTGCTACTTCACATATTTTGCCCTCTCCCTCATCCGACCACCTACCCAATTGCAATTATCCTAATATTTTGGGCCCTCACCCCTTTATGAGTTTGAATACCATCCAATATATATTTCCACAAATCCCACACAAGTCATACGTCTCCCATATCATCTCCATCTTTGTCTCACCATGTAATACCATTTTATATAATAGGACTAAATCCCACTATATAAGCGAATACTACAATGTCATGTATTAAAAATTCAATAAAATTTAAAACTTTGCAAAATACTATTGATATAATATGGTCATGATGACTAACTTAATGAAGAATATATAAAATATTACAATATACAATACATGTTTAAAATGAATTTAAACAACTCATAAGATACAAATCTTATATCCTTTTATGTCCCATGATATATACAACATAAAAAGAATATTCTAATGCATGGTATCGCTCCGAGATGTCTGTTTATCCAAATGACCTTTGGTAAGTTTGCTCTTCTTTTTCGTCAACTTTTTGTATCTTTATACCTATGTGTGAGAAAATACTCACATGCTAAGTAAATAATAGTTAAAAGTACATACATGTATACAAACTATAATTATCATATATATGGTATGTTGTATGCATAATCAAAAGCTTACTTGCTCTATCACATGCTCATATGCATGTGCAGTCATACTAAATTTCTTATAATATTCATACATGTATAAATTTATCTATCACTATGTCTTGTTTTATCTCACGATCATTTATCAGCCTATACATTATCATTTCAATGTCCTTACATGTACACTAAAGCAATTTTATAATATGCCTTAGCATTGTTACACAACTTTGTATGCTTAAATATTAGTTAACTTGTATATCCTAATCAATATTAATTTTAGTGGTAATGATAATTCCTACGTGTCATACCAAATTCATGTCATTTCAATGTCATGAGATAACTCATTCATTCTTCATGTTCAAGCATGAAAAATAAACATAGGACGTACCTTTCCTTACTCATCCATAATGTGGTCCTTTTCAATCATACAAAAAATCGCATTCATCCATACTAAAGAGTAACATGCAATTCCATTTACATATATTCATAATCGTGTTCATACTTTGATATATCATTACTTAGTATAACTTACTTGTTATGTGAGTGTGTGTCATATCATAGCATATATACCAATATTAACAGTCATATTCAATCCTAACTCATATCATTAGCTTGTCTTAATAGAGATCACAAACCAATTTATCATATTTTCTTTGTATTTTGTCTAAGACTATAAACTAAACTACCGAATATAGATTATGGATGAGGAGTTTTCTAACCCGAGCTTAAGCCACTATGTCCACTATCTATATAGATTCAACCGAATTTCTCAAGTCAAGAACTCTCTTACTATAACTTAAGTCATCTTGATTGAGTTCATAAATCATCTGGATGTATTTTATGATTAATGACTTTGTTACCCGAGCTTAAGCTATTTTGCCCTTTATCTGGTGTATGCTTATTTGATTTTCTCAAGTCATGAGCACTCTTACTTGAATTTAAGCCACCCTGACTGAGTATACAATCCAATTTCTATGGTACTGTAAGCCTCTTAATGACATGTCATATATCTTATTTCTAGTCCTAGATTAGAGAAATTGGGTTTATATCATTTATCTCTTATTTTCCATATATCACATTATAATCATATCCATCACATCAAGATCACAATATGCTTCCAATTACGTATATTCATGATATCAAGTCATACATGATCATATAATGTTTCAAGTTATCATTTCTATGATGTTTTTGGTTTACATATCGTGCATATGTCTCTTACCTTTACTTTTCTCATGGATTTACATGTCTATGATGTATCACATGCATATATATCCATTTAAAGATGCGTGTTTCATGTTGGATGTATCTTTTTGAGTCATATAAACCTTGTACATTCAATAAAAGTCAATTTACATATGTTTAAGAGTCATTTCAATCATATAAAGGGAAACAACATTCATCATGCATATGACATTTCATCGCACCCACAATAGTGCCTTATAGGTTGCTCTCATGCCCGTGATAAAAGCTTGGTTGGACTAATGTTGTGCACGTGACAAGGTGTCGTGCCTGCGATAGGAGCCCAACTTCTGCCCTCATCACTCCCACGACACTAGTTGCATCATATTGTGTCACACATGCAATATGCATGTCATTCCTATGATAAGGTATTCCTCTACATTCTCTAGCATTTTCAAGCCATTTTCATGTCACTTTTTCATACTAAACCCATATTTTCACCATTGTAACACACAATATCATGCATATTACTAAGTTAGCTAGTACTACCACTCATATCAATATGCAATAAGCACTTTAATACCAATTTCATGCCAAAGTCCATATATTACCATATCATAGCTTTAGACATGCCAATAAGCATATAAAACATCATTTTTCAATATTTAAACATCCATTTCATATAGACAATCATATCAAAGGCATAAAACACATTTGACATACAAAATGACATGAATGAGAGTTTGTAGGCTAATATATAATAATCTCTTAGTTTGAATTCTAGCTCAATCTCTCTCTTGGAGATTATCACCATCTTCTCTATCACATACTAAGACAAAAATATCTCTTTAACTCATCTATAACATATATCCAAGCATAAACTCACTCTTAGGGCTCAAACCCTAACTTAAGCTATCAAGCTACCACTTTATTTCTTAATCTATATCAAGTTCCAGTTTTAATCACTCTAGGTGTTTAAAGGAAGCGTTTTACCCCACTAAAAAATCTAGCTTGACATAGAACTTTACCCATTTAAAATGGGTCTCTATAAAACTCAAATATGGTAGAAAAAAGAAGAAAAGAAAGTAAAAGATAAGAGAAAAGGCTTTTCTTACCATTCTTCTTCCTAGAAGGATGTGGGTGTGGTATTTTCCAACTCTTTTGCCTTCTTTTTCTCTAAGAAAATGATTCCTTTTAGCTCAAATGAGTCTCCTTTCTTCATTTTCTCTCAAAATCCAGCCATGGGGAAAGATTTCTCTTGGATTTTATGGTGATTTAGGATTTTAGAATGAAATAAGAAGAAGAGAATGAAAAGAGAGGAGGAAGTCACATTTTTGGGGTGGAAGAACACATTAGGGCTATTGAAAAATGAAGGAAGAAGGAAAATAAGAAAACTTATATACGACATGTCAAATATCTACTTAAATCTCTAGTTGTTTTTGCCAAAATACCACATAGATCATTGGGTTTGTTTTTTTCTTTTAAAACTTATCTGACATGTTTATTTTCTTCATTAAACTTTCATATTTTTAATATCCACTTAATATATTTTTATTATATATTGATCTAAATTTAAACTTCGATAATTTTAATCGCAACTCTAAGGTATGCTCAATATTCAACGTCTAAATTGACAGGCATTATAGACCATCTCTGTTAATTAACTCCACTCATCCAATGATAACTCATAGCAAAACCAATTCCCTTAAACATAATATCTATATTGTTATTGATTCTCCCTTTGTGTCATCTAACTATTCCAAAACAGTACCTCATAAAGAATGGCACGATGCCATGAAATAGAAATTAATGCTTTTATACAAATTGGTACATGGATGCATGTCATTAGCAATAATATGGGTCTATCGCATCAAAACAATGCCTTGATGGTTTGTGGATCCGTATAAAGCCTGTCACATTGCTAAAAGCTTCAATCAACAATTTTTGTAACACCTCCTTACTCAATTATATACCAACTGAGTTGGAGAATATCACGAGCCTCTTATAAGTTATCACTCCATCTGACTAAGTTTTCTAAGAGTTAATGAATTAAAAGTTTAGTTTTTAATCATTTTAAAAAAATTTGAAAACCTGTATAATTGACAATTTTATTAAAAATGGGATAAAATTTTGTCTATTTTATTGATGAAAATAGTGTGTGAAAAGCAATCCTAGAACTGATTAAAGAAAAAATAAATAAATAAAAGAAAGTTAAAATCCCTGAGAAAAGTAATCTCATAAACAAAGTAAACTTTAGAGAGAAACAATTCAAAATATATAGAAAAAATAAAATAAATTAACAGATAGAGTTATTGCATAATACCGGACATTTGAGCAATAAAAAATGTAAAACATGTTCAAAATAATTATTGTCGAACTGATTGGAAGGAAATTGTGATATTCCTATTTTGATAATAATTATATTTTAAATTACATTTGTTTGTGGTCTTAATTTTATTTTCTTAAAAAAAGTTTGATGTTCTTTTAATTAATCATGAAAATTTTTTGACCTTATTTATTTATTCCATTTTTATTATATTAAAATAATTTTTATTCTTATTTGCTTTCTTAAAAATAAATAAGTTTAGAGTCCTATTAATATAGAAATTTAATTTTTTCATTACAATTGGAACTTATTTTCCTTATTTCATATTTTTCTATCTAATTTACTTTTTAATTATTTCCCATTATATTAATAGTTTTATAAATAATTTTTCTTACTTTTTTCTCCTATTTACTTCTTTAAAAAAATAATAACTTTTTGGCCATATAAAAAAAAAACTTCAAGAAATTATGGTTTTGAATAATTTCTCCACATCCATACCTTTATATATAGAATAAATATGGACAAATCTTCTACATTAGACTTTTCAATGCAAAGTTTATGGGCAAATTAACTCCTTTATTCCTTGAGTTAGTCAATTTAATTATATGATTTCTTTTACCAATCTAAGTGCAAATATTATTATTATTATTATCATCATCATTACTTTTTTTCCATTTTATCTAAGTGCAAATTAATGATAACGCGTAAAGGAAAAGTAAAGAAAAATTAATGGGCATCTATATATATAAACAATTAATATTATTAGAATGCATGTGGGAAGAAATAACCCATTTACTTTTGGCCCAATGGAGTTGTTGGCTTTTCTTTAAAAACATTTCCACGAAAGTATAATTATGACCAAACCTACTTTTCTTCTCACCATGTTTCCTCTTCCTTGTGCTTTACTTCCCAAGGTCTTCGCTTCCACTAGAGATATGATCAGATGCGATCAATCTCACTAGAAAAAATTCCACAGTGAAATAACCCTCCATAAGTACTCTGGAACTCTAAATAAAATCATTTGACTCGTTGTAACCGACAAAGCTCATGTAGGAAAGAGCATAGAAAATCATAAAACCGGAAAACACAACCTTGTAGTGCACCTAACACGTCTTCTGGAAGGCTCGTATATAAGGTGAATAGACTAAATTGCCCCTATCCCTGTCCCTGTCACTGTCTGTGTTTGTCCGACGTGAAGCACTCGGCCGGCTCCTCCTCCGCACTCCAAGACAATTCGTGAGCTGTGATTGACTTTTTCTATTGGTTAAGTTAGGTTGAACCAAACCAACAACTCGAATTGGCTATATTATACATATATGGAATTTTCATTAATCACAATAAATTCATTAAATTTCAATCATAACGTAATTTTTATAATTTTATAATTTTTCTCTACACATTTTTATATTTTCAAAGTGTTGAACATTGTTTCATTAAATAATACTAATTTCATGATGAAATAAACTAAAAAAACACTAAATAAATCGAGTTAAATCTCCTCTTAACTAACTTTTAAGCTAAATAACCAAAAAAAAAATTATTTACCATTTAAAACTTACCTTTGAAACTTGTTTTGCGGGTTTTTCCCACCTTTATCTTTTAAAAAAAGAAATACTTATAAGTGAAATCTATAGTAATTATAAATATCAAGCTGATGAAATGAGTTGTAGTAATTAAAAATCATGATGACAAAATTAGAAAAAGGAAATCAATTTTTCCTTATTCAAGATTTTAAGGCCCATGAATTTAATAGTCATTTGATTTTGAAGTTCATTTTTCAAATTTTTACACTATGTCTAAAAAAAATAAACTCGTGTAAATATTTTTTTATATATTTTTAAGTTTGTAATTACGAAAGAGAGAAAGAAAATAATAGGTGATAAAGACTTTATTGTTACATGTAGTTAATTAGATGATTTTTAGATAGCAAATTAAAATTTAGCTATTGACATTTGAGCCATAGTTAAATTGAAAAGGTTATTTATTTTAATTGTAATTAATCCTAATAATATCCACTAGGGTTATTTTAATTGATATACTTACTATAAAATGATCATAGTAGATATGAAAAGATTATGAATATACAACTTTTGCAAACAATATATAAAAAAAAACTAATAACACATTGTGTTAATTAGTTAGTTAAGTTTATAATTAATAGTGTTAATTTCTTATTTTTTTAATTATCAATTGTATATTTAACATTTGACATTATTTCAGTTACAAACTTTAATATATTTTTCATTCAAAATTTGACAATTAACAATTTAAAAAATTTTGCAATGAATATTATGTATAAAAAATATGGTAAGAATTACAATAATTTATAAAGTTAATAAATTTTGCTCTTTTAACTCCTAAAATTTATTCATGTCATTTGGTTATTGTAACATTAATATATATTTTTATTCATATATTAATTTTTTAATGCATATATTATATATTTTATTTTGTTGGTAAATAAAATTAAAAAATTCATAATTTTAAAAAATAACATCTTTTTTAATTTTTTTAAATTTTATATTACTTAATTTGAGTTAAAGACTAATTATATCTTGTCACATTTTTTTCAATCGTTAAATATTAGATATACAATTAATTAAAAAATTGATAGGAATCCTATTAAAAAAAATTATGAAATGTATTTTTTTTTTACTTTTTTTCTAGAAGTATTTGTGATCTACGAAAATTTTAGAAATCTTTCGAATAACTGAGTCAAAAATCTCACCCTCCCGTTCTGAACTTTTCACGAACGTAAGTGTATTGGGTTTAAGGTAACTTCGCCATGTATAAGGTAGGCAAGTATCGTAAGGTAGGCAAGTATAAATTGGAGAACACATGAGGTAGGCAAGTCCCACAAAAATTCACCAAACACAAGGACAGGAGAGCCCACCCAGCCAGCCAGACTTGAGACTTGAGACTTCTCATATTCTCCATGGCTAAACTATCCTTTTTTGCTCTCCTCCTCCTCTCAGCCACCGTATTGGTGACCGGAGAAAACCATGAATTCGTTAGAACCATGGACAGGAAGCTATTTGGCCTCAAGAAAGAAAAGCTGAGCCACTTCAAAATGTACTGGCATGACATCGTAACCGGTCCTAATCCCAGCTCCATTGCGGTGGTGCCGCCGATGAACACATCAAGGACAGCTTTTGGGATGCTGAGGATGATCGATAATCCGCTAACTTTAGGGCCAGAAATGAGCTCCAAATTGTTGGGAAAGGCGCAGGGATTCTATGCACAAGCTGCTCAAGATGAGATCGGCTTATTAATGGTGATGAATTTTGCTTTCGTTGAAGGAAAATATAATGGTAGCACTATCACCGTTCTTGGGAGGAACACGGTGTTTTCAACCGTTAGAGAGATGCCGGTGATCGGAGGAAGTGGACTTTTCCGGTTTGCTAGAGGTTATGTTCAGGCAAGGACTCATAAGTTAGATCTAAATAGTGGAGATGCTACTGTTGAGTATAATATTTATGTGTTGCATTACTGATGTTTTTAATATTTCTTCTATTTGCCTTTTTCCAATTAATGGCTTTTTTATTTTAATGTTATTATCTTTTGATGTGGTGATGAATTATAAATTTATTATATATGTGGACCACTTAATATTATTGTTAGTATTTGAATTATTTGTCTTTAGTTAGAAATAAATATTTTATGTGCCAATTCCATATATAGGTTTTTCTTTTTTTTTTTAAATTATTTGCTGTATTTTCTAATATATTGAAATAAATATTTTATGTGTCAATTCCATATATAGTTTTTTTTTTAACTATTTGCTGTATTTTCCAATATATAGAAACCAATATTCTTGGGAAAGGAGGAAATCACCTCATTGTGTATACAGCTTTTTGATTGGGTACAAGTTGGGAAGGCAGCTGATAAAATTCGAATTTAGATTGTTTAAAAAAATTCTACAGTTTTCAACTACTTGAATTATAAATGATTCATGATCGTATATAACTTTTTAAAAGTCTTAAAAAATAATTTGATATTTTTTTTTCTTTGGTGGAAGATATTTCTTATAATGCAATTCGAAAATGCATACAAAGTTGTGGGAGGAGATTGATGATTCCAACTCCCACATTGACCTGACTCGCTTAAAGTTTTTTTTTTTAATATTCTTTTAATATTTATGGCAAAAAAAAATGGCTTTATAAGTAATAAGATAAAAAACACCCTTCCCACCGGAAAAAAAAAAAGATGATTATCTAGAAAATGGGTTGATGGAATTATAAATTAAAGTAAATAATTATCTTAGGGGTTTTTTTTAAATAAATAAATAATTAATTAAGATCGATCGTGATTGATCGTATATGTGATAAATCTTAAAAAAGTAGGATGATAGAGTTCACGGAGGAAAAGTGATTTATGTAAAATAAAGATAATTATGATCGGATGGAGCGATATTTTCATTGGGATGATAAGTTCGAATATTAAGAGAAAGGATGAGTAATGGAGTATAGGTCGAGAACCATGCTTATTTATGAACATAAATCAACTATACTTAAGTTTTCAATACTTACAAATAGGAGTGGTAAATATTTTAATTATAAGTCCCCATAATACATGTTTAGAAGTAATTATATGCTTATAATTAGTTTCTTTTTCTTTTATCTCTCATTTATCTAGTTTATTTCATTAATTTATCTATTTTTTTAATTATTCACTAGAGTTATTATGAAATGGATTTTAAATTAATGTAAAAATAATATTTTGTCCAACCTAGTATATTCTTACTCCAGTTTTTTTCTCTTGTTAGAACATAGTATGAATCAAACCCATATTTAAATTAAAATTAAGATACTAATATATGTTTTTTCATTCCGAATTAGATAGATTCATATCCAAAATAGCGTATCACTCAAATGATGAAAAAAATAACCAAGAAAGTAAAAACACTCTTTTAATTTGTTCCATTATGTAAATTAGATAAAATTTTTGATAAAATTTTAATTGAATAAATTAAATTCAAAAATAATTTGAATTTGACTTTGACTTTTAAAATTGATCAGCTCATCCAATAATAACATGTTAAAATTATAAATAAATATTACTGTAAGATTGATTGTCATTATACGGTATGGATTTCAAAAAAAAAAGGATGAGATAGAGTTGACAAGAGAGTGATTTCTACAAAATAAAAAGGTAATTAAGATATGGTGGACAAACATTTTCATAATGATGATTTTTTTTAAAAGAAAATAATGCATTCTGACCAAATGCAAAAAGTCATTGCAATGCAACCAAAAGGCAACAACCACTACAAAGAGGTATTGTACAAATTAAAAACAAAACTAACATCCTTTACATATGGAACCTATGCCCTAAATTTTGCTCAGAATAGAAGTTATTGCCTCTCAAGGCAACAAAATCCACCCACCGACACCATCAATGACTGAGTTGATTGTCTTTTCTGAAACCATTGAGTAGTATAAACCGATATGCACCCTTTGCTATCTAAAACCTTTACTGGATGAAAGGCAGAGAAGGATGGGGAAAGAATTCACCCATATACAGAGAGTACAAATTAGGTCACTATCAAAATTTTCTTTAATAAAATGTAAGTCAACTTCAACATCTTTTGAATAGTCATGTTGTACTGAATTGTAAGCAAAATTATCACAATAGAGCAGCAAAATTATCATAGGACCTTTCCATTTAATTTTAATGTCATTCAAAATGATCTTTAGCCATAAAAGTTGACATATCTCGAGAATCATAACTCTAAATTCAACTTCAACATAACTACATTCTACTTCTTACTTTTCTAAGTTATAAGATTATTGTATAAGAATATGCAATATCTAGAAGTAGATTACCTATCAGTTGGTGAACCTACATAATATGTATCAGTATAGCTTTGAATGGATAATTTTTCTCCTTTATGAACATAACAATTTTTCTAGGAGAACCTTTCAAATATTGCATAATTCTATTTACAGTTTTGAGATGCGTTCCTTTAGATCGTGCATAAACTAACTCATAACACTAACAATATAGGCAATATCAAGCCTAGTGTGAGATAAATATCTAAATTTCCAAACAAACCTTTTATAAGATCTTTTATCAACCTCCACATCTTTAAAAAACTTTTCTCAATTTATGATTTTGTTTATTGATGTTTCCACAAGTTTACAACCCAACATATCAATATCCTTCAAGAGATCCAATACATACTTCTGTTCAGAGATGAAAATTCCTTTCTGAATGCGAGCAATCACAATACTTAGGAAAACTTACAAGTTCTTTGATCTCAAACTCCCTCACTAATTGCTACTTTGAGTTATCAATTCATTTAAGATCATCTCTTGTAACTATAATGTCATCCACGTATATAAGAAACACACACATTCCCTCTAAGGCATAGTGTCTTTATAAATAAAGTATGATCTCCCTTTACTTTGTTTCTAGCCTAATGAAAGCATTACTTAGTAAACCTACCAAACTAAGTTTATGATGATTGTTTGAGTCCATACAATCTCTTTTTCAATTTGCAAAGCATGTCTTTTTCTATTAGATAGGCAAAGCTTGAAGAAATCTCCATATATATATATATATATATATATATATATATATATATATATATATATATATATATATATATATATATATATATTTCTTCTTCAATATCACTATGAAGAAAAATATTTTTTACATTTAACTATTGTAATGGCCAAGAGTAATCAACAACTAAAGATAATAAAATTCTCACTGTATTCACTTTAGCCATAGGAGCAAATGTCTCTAAATAATCCATACCATAGGTTTGAGTGTACTCTTTAGCAACTAATCTTATCTTATACCTTTCTAAAGTTCCATCAAAATTATACTTCATAGTAAACACCCATTTATACCCAACTGGTTTCTTTCCACTTGGTAGCCTCATTAGATCCTAAGTGTTGTTCTTCTCAAATGCATCCATTTCAATATATATGACATTTTTCCAATTTTCATTTCCTAATATTTTAAATAATGCCTTTAGAATAGGGATAGTATGAAGGTTAGCGAGAAATGCTTTATGATGAGGAAAAAAAAGGTATAGAACACTTACAAATTGATGGAATGTTTAGTACATGTTCATTTACCTTTTTCATAGCAAAAGGGACATTCATGACATTAATTGTGGTAGAAGTACTTATAGTGGTAGGATTAGGAGTAGATTCGATTGATTGGACATGTTTATACCTAAGCAATGGTTCTTCTCTTTTTGAATAAACTTGTAATAGACGAATGGAGTTTTGGATTTTTTCTCCATGTCATTTTTTATGTAGATTTAGGGAATTTTTATATTCATGAACAATAATTATATATTGACTTTTTAGATTTTTAAGCATAAATTTAGTATATAATAACTCAAAAGATATAAATTTCCATTCTCATTGCTACTTAAAGTCTTTTCCTCTAAAGAATAAGGATTTTTAAAGTAAGGTTCCTATTCAACAAATGCAACTTCATAAATACATACACTTTAGTAGCATGATGATAACACTTATAACTCTTTTGAGTTTATGAGTAGCCTATGAAAACACACTTTTAAGCTCTTAGATCAAACATATTCCTATTTTGAGAATATATATGATCAAATGCCATACATCCAAAAATCCTTGAAATTAAATAATTTGAAATAGGATAAGTAGAAATAATTGTGACAAAATTTGCATAGGACTTTTAAAATCAAAAACCTTTGTGGGAAACTTATTAATGATATAAGTTACAATTAAATAGTTTCATCCAAAAAATATTTTGGGACATTTTTTTGAAACAAAAATGTTCTTATGACAACAAGAAGATAACCAATTTTCTTTCAGTTATCCCATTTTATTAGGGTATGTTTACCCAAGAAAATTCATATACAATGCCCTATTTTCTAAAATAAGAAGATAATTTGTGATTAAAAAATGTTTTTTATTATCTGATAGAAATCTTTTTATCCCATCTCCAAATTGAGTTCTAATCATGTCATAGAAGCTAAGAAATATATGACTTACATTAAACTTATATTTTTAAAAAAAGATCCAAGTAATCCTAATGCAATCATCAATAAAAGATACAAACTATCTTGCCCCTAAACTATTAGCAACAGTAAATGCTCCTCAAATATTATCCAAGTGTAAAATGAGTCATAATTATGTTATTACTTATTAGAAAACAAGTATGCTACTCCAATTCACTTAAATCACAATGAAATTATTCAATATCTACTCCTTTAAAAAGAGAGGAAAACATAAACTTTAAAATACTACTAAGATGAAGTTATTGAAGCAAAACTTTATTTTTTATAGACTCTAACATATCAGAAAAAAAAAACAACAAATGACGAATCCTTAACTCCATTTTGTCTATTTGGATTTTCAAGATAGGAACGACCACTCCATTCCTCAGCACTTCCAATCATCTTCTTTATGCATTTTTCTTAAAAAATATAGTACAAAGGATAAAAAGATACATTGCAATTAGAATCAATGTTAACTTATGGATGGAAATAAGATAGGTGTATAATTTTAGAATATGAAAAATATTTTTAAAAATGAGAGATTCATTCAAACAAATATTTCCTTGACCAATTACAGTTGTAATTAATTCATTACTTATGGTTATTTTTCTATTGCATGGACAAAAGGTATATGAAATGAATTTATGTGAGAAGTCGGTCATATGATCAGTAACCCCCGAGTCACTGACCTAAAAGTTAGGAAGCATAATATCTAAAGCATTAGTTTAACTCAAAATAAATTGGATTGTAGTGAAAAGAAATTCATATGAATACCAATGCACTAGTAGCTATTGAAGGCTGTGGTTTTTGTTTCGATAAGGTGTCTAGTAATCCTTTAAGTTTCTTTATAAATAAAGTCTTCTACATTAGAAGTTGTAACATGTGAATTTTGTAATTATTTTGAACGCTTAATTTATTATATAATTTTAAGCTTAAATTTTAAAAGAATTTGAAATAAAATAATTACAAAAATAAGTATCATCATACTAATTTTTCAATTAGAATTTGAGTTATTGTAAGTATTAAAATAAATATAACCTTATCCTCTTAATTAAAGTATACAATACAGAAAATACTTCCACAAAAAATCCCAATTGTTTCATTATTTTTCAATTAGAATCCGCAATCATAGAGTGCCACATCGACTTACTGTTAGATTTGACAAAAAAAAATAAACAGAGGAGTTCAATTGAAAAATAAAAAGATAACTTTAGATATCCAATTGCAAATGAGTGAAGCATTGGGTGTTCAATTAAAATTATCCTTAAATTTTCTTTTAATAAAAATGGAATTGAAAAAATATATGAATTTTTATTTTTAGCAAAATATGCATCTAAACTCAACAAATATTCACATTTTTAATTTAATTTATTTTTTTTATTTTCTTACACAGCTAAGCAACCAAACCAAACCAAACTAAACAAAGACTTTAGGATTTTATTCATAGCAGAAAATAATTGAATAGAAAAATAACCCAAAAACAATAACCCCCAGCTTTGAAAACCCTAACTATAAAAACCTGACGATATAATTTTTGTTGCTCTTCGCTTTGGACAGACTGGCCGAAGGAAGAGCGAAAACATGCAAATATTCGTCAAAACCCTAACGGGAAAGACCATAACTCTCGAAGTAGAGAGCAGTGATACCATCGACAATGTGAAGGCCAAGATCCAGGATAAGGAAGGTATTATTCATTTGTTCCTTTATTTACTGTTTGGCTGCTGGGAAAATGAACATTTTAGCTCGAATTTATTTTAATCAATTTTTTTCTTGGAAATTGGTGATGGTTGTGTAGGAATTCCACCGGATCAGCAGCGATTGATCTTCGCTGGGAAGCAGCTTGAAGATGGCCGAACCTTGGCTGATTACAATATCCAGAAAGGTTTATCCTTTTTCGTTTTTATTTTGTTCTTTTCATTTATAGTCATTTCGGATTGAATGGACTCGCTTTGTTTGATGCTACGCAGAATCCACGCTTCATCTTGTGCTCAGGCTTAGGGGAGGCATTATTGAGCCTTCTCTCATGGCTTTGGCTCGTAAATACAATCAAGACAAGATGATCTGCCGCAAGTATGCCTTTTTCTTTTCTTTTTATTAGATTTATATTTCTTTGCAGATTTGTTAAGCATATGCATATTGAGTGTGTTTAGTTCATTTCTTTTATTCAATGTTTATCATTGCGTTTGCTCTGCTGGTTGGATTAATAATTAATTAACAGTTTTAGATTCTAGGAAACTAGGGTTTTAGATCTAGACTGAGCTTCTCTGCTTTTAAATGTGCGCAAGAAGTCATTCCAGTTTCTATTTTTAGTTCTGTTTCAACTTTGCCGGGCCGGATTATGTATGTTCAGTTGATTTTCAATGGTATTACACTGTTATTGTGTCCTGAGTTTGTTCATTTGCTATATATTTTCAAATGCAAAGAGAACATGGTATCCTTTCTGTTGAATTTAAATAACATGTAGTTTTACTTTGACTTAAATCTTTTTGTAGTTTATTCCCCATGCTTTTGCAGTCTTGTGGTGTTGTTTCTTTGCTCTTAATGGCATTAGTTACTTGACCATTGATATGTTATATTGTTCTGAATCATAAATTATATATTAATTATCAAACCTAGAAACAACTGAACTGCAGCTTTTGATTAATTCTTGATTGTGTTAACTTTTCTATGTGGGGTGTCTAGGTGTTATGCTCGGCTGCATCCAAGGGCTGTTAACTGCCGCAAAAAGAAATGTGGTCATAGCAATCAGGTTCTGTTACTTATTGTATTTAACAATCATCATCATCATTACATATATTAGTCTGGCACATTTAACATCTATATAATTACCTTTGGATTAAATCTCTTGTTCATGAGGAGCTGAACCGGTGTTTTTTTCTCATTTGCAGTTGAGGCCAAAGAAGAAGATTAAGTAGACTCTTGTCAAGAGAGAATATTTGGTGTTGAAATATTTGTTTGTTAGATTTGAATCGTATGTTATGTCTCTAGTTTCATTGAAGTTGAACATATTAGAGTTGGATTTAGCAGGCTATTCTGTGGTTGAGTTTTATGGAACTCTATCATATCATGCAGTTTATGTTCAATATTGTTATATTTTACATTGTGTTTTTGGTAGTGCCTTCCTACTAATTGGGTATGATAGGTTGAAATAAGTGTGGAGTAGGGGACGAGCCTCTTCTAAGGTTTAAGTGAGAATAACCCATGCTAAAATGCAACGGTCTTAGGGATAAATTTTATGTGGCGTTGTATGTGAAAATGAACTATTACAAATTCATTGACTGGCAAACTGATTTTTGAATAAGGGAACTGTGGGTAATGCCAATTTTGCAGGTTTAACCAGCTAAAATTTATATCGTTTTCGTCCAAATTAGCCAATTCGAGTTCATGTGATGATGAAATGAGTTCCTTAAAGCGAATCTATTTTAGTATTCATGGTGTATGTTGCTTAAAATTTTCCATTAGCGGATTCTCTTCGCGAACAGAAGAAATCTGAAAAATTAAGTGGGTCTGCTCAGCGTTTCGAATGCCCCCAGGGGCAGTGAAACAAAGCCCATGTTCTCGTAGTGAGCTAGGAAAGGAGGCCTTTATGTTTTTGGCAATTAAAATTCTAAAAATTGTGTCCCAAATGACTGATATCAACATTTTTAATATCATATTCGTAAATCAGAAACATAGGTACACTCGTATGAATGTGGAAATGACGACCGTAACGAATGTCTGCTCAATCCGAAGGAAATTATGCAGAAGCTTTACAGAATTATTATGAAGCTATGCGGCTAGATGGGTATTTTATAGATTGACTCATTTGGTCTTTCAGGTCCAGCCAACCGGCCAGACTACTTAGTCCAACAGTAGGTTAACGCCAATTTATTTTATATAAATTATCTAAACTCCAAAAGACAATTTGAATGGTGATTAAAACTTTGTTATATTCAATTCTTGAGCTTTTGTAATTTATGGTCTCTTAAAATTAGAATACTTGAGATTTTTGATAACAAAGATGCAATCATTAAGAAGGGTAAATTCATCATAGTTAGATATGGACCTGCTTGGTACAGTGAAAAATAGTTGTTGATTGCATTTGGAACTTTCAGGAGAGAAGGCAAAATCTGAAAAGAAAATTTGAAGAACATAAATGAAGAACTCAAACATGTAGAGTCATCATCATCTAATAAGAAAGAATGAAGTTGAAAATTGGCTGAAGAATGCTTGATAAAAGATCAAGTTCAGAGCTTAAAACAAGCGATTGAAGGAAACAGATGGAATGCAATGTTTGGAGAGAATGCGGAGAAATTGAAGAATAAAGTGACAGCTGATTGAAAATAGTAGATTTGAAGGTGGGCTTGTACTTGATCATGTTGATGAGACTAGCGAGGGACCATTATTAAGAACAGAATTGACTGGTGAAGCTTTCCACATTATTATGAATTAGTTCTGGGAATGTTTGATGAAGGGTGAGGTAATATGTATTGGCATTTATGGGATGGGAGGAATCGGTAAAACCACATTCATCACACACATCCATAATCAGCTCCTTCAAAGTCATGATGCTCATTGGATTATAGTGTCACAAGATTTTAGTATTTATAAATTGCATACTCTTATTGCCAAAAGAAATAAATTGGATCTTTCCAATGAAGATGATATTATTAGAAGATCCGCGAAACTATCAACAAAACTGCATAAGAAACAAAATTGTGTACTCATTCTAGATGAGTTGTGGAATCACTTTGATTTAAAGGATGTGGGTATACCTGTTAGAGCAAATGGATGCAAGTTGATTCTGACGCCTCCTTTATTAGATGTATGTCGGAAGAAGGTTGCCAGGAAATGTTCGCGATAGTTCCTCTTACCGAAGAAGAAGCATAAAGATTGTTCCAAAAAAAACCAGGACAACCACTTGCTTCAAGTGTTACTGAGATTGTGAAATCAATCGTAGGGGAATGTGATGGTTTGCCACTTGGAATTGTAACGATGGCTGGAAGCATGAGGGAAGTGAATGATGTTTGTGAATGGAGGAATGCATTGAGGGGACTGCAAAAGGTGACATGGAAGATAAGGTGTTCCGAGTATTGCAATTAAGTTATCATCGTCTAATCGATTCAACATTGCGGCAGTGCTTCTTATATTGTGCATTATATCCAGAATATCATAAAATAAGTAGACAGGAGTTGATAGATTATAGTATCGATGAAGAAAGTAATTAAAGGAGAAAGCAGGCGAGCAGAATTTGATGAGGGACACACTGTGCTCAATAGGCTTGAAAGGGTTTGCTTGTTGGAAGGTGGTGCTGATTAAAGATGGGTGAAGATGCATGATTTGACTAGGAATATGGCCATTCAAATAATCAAAAGGAACGGAGGCGTGATGGTGGAGGCTGGGGCACAATTGGTAGAAATTCCACAGTGCAGGAAATGGGCAAAGGATTTTGTTGTCCTCTCATTAATGACCAACATAAAGAAAATTCCCTGTAACCATTCACTAAGGTGTCAAAATCTTTCAGTTTTTGTTGTTGCATGGCAATAGTAGATTGAAAAGGATACCTTTTCTTCATTTTTTTTGGCGGTAATTGAATGGGATCAAGGTTCTTGATCTTTCTGAAACTGGGAAAGAAGAATTACCATGCTCCATCTCTCACTTGGTGAACCTAAATGCGTTATTGTTGCATCATTGTTTTCAGTTTAAGGCACGTGCCTTCGTTAGCAAATATTGAGGCATTGAAAAAACTGGATTTGTTTTGTCCATGGAGTTAAGAAGGTGTTTGGCATAAAAATATTGTGCAATGTAAGGTACACAGGATCGATCATCGTGAAACAAAAATAAAGGAGTTTCCACTTGATGTATTCCCAAAGCTTCCCCACCTTCAAGTCCTTTTACCAGGGGCATAACTGAAGCAATTTCAGTGGGGCCCATTGACCCCACTCAGTTTTAGAAAATACAAAAAATATCCTTGTTATTTTTTACCTCACTAAACTTTTTAATTAATCCTACTAAATTATTTCAATGGGCTCCAC
Source organism: Triadica sebifera (assembly GCA_023653625.1). Classification (NCBI taxonomy): domain Eukaryota; kingdom Viridiplantae; phylum Streptophyta; class Magnoliopsida; order Malpighiales; family Euphorbiaceae; genus Triadica; species Triadica sebifera. The sequence continues at coordinate 31,611,172 of CM042902.1, forward strand.
CAGCATATATATATAGTTGAGAGATTTCTTGTGTTACTTTAATAAGAAGGGTGATGTAGTTGAGAGATTTCTTGGCATTGTGCATGTTTCTAACACAAGTGCTTCATCTCTTAAAGCATCCATTAAGTCCTTATTTGCTAATTATGGCTTAAGTATGTCATGATTGTGTGGACAAGGTTATGACGGGGCTAGTAACATGAGAAGGGAATTCAATGGATTGAAGAGTTTGATCATGAAAGACAATAAATGTGCATATTATGTTCATTTTTTTGCTCACCAATTCCAACTAACACTTGTTGCAGTTGCTAAAAATGATTTTAATATTGCATCTCTTTTCAATTTGGTGACTAATTTACTTAATATTGTTGGATCATCATGTCAACGTCGTGATTCTTTTCGAGAAGGTGAAGTTGCTAAAATTTTAGAAGCTTTGATAAATGGTGAATTGGCAGGTGGAAAGGGAATAAATCAAGAAACTAGTCTCAAGTGAGAATGTGACAACACGTTGGGGTTCTCATTATGGTACACTACTGAATTTGATAATTATATTTGCATATGTGGTAGAGGTAATTGATTATATTGTGGAAGATGGATATAACTCTGAGAAAATGGCTGGAGCTTGTGCTTTATTAGAAGCAATACAATCTTTTGATTTTGCATTTAACTTACACTGAAAAGAATTTTAGGAATTACTAATGAGTTATCACAAGCTTTGCAAAGAAAAAAAAAGATATTGTTAATGCTATGCAATTAGTTATAGGGGTTTGAAATTTCTGTTGGAGGTTAAAAAATAGTTTTAGAATTTTTTTGATTTAATTGATTGAATTTTTTAATTTTTTATAAATTATTTTTTTCAAATCTACTTATTAAAAAAATATTTATTTTACTTATTTCTTTCCAAAAGCAGTTTTCAAAACTTAAAAAATAAAAAATAAAAAATAAAAAAATTTTCTTCAGAAGCATTTTTTTTCTAAACGCAATGTCAAACGGACCCTTAGAATATCAAAACAAACATTGCAAAAGATGAGGGATGATGATTGGGAGACTTTGTTATGTGAAATTCGTCTCTTTTGTGAAAAGCATGGAAGTTTTGTTCTTAAAAAGGATGACATGTTTCAAATGAGAGGACGATGGCGATGAAAAGTTCAACAATTCACGAATTTGCATTATTATCAATCAGATCTATTTTATGTTGTCATTGATTTACAGCTTCAAGAGTTGAATAGTCGTTTTACAGAAATGAATACTGAGTTGCTTTTATGTGTGGCTTACTTGAGTCCAAATGACTCATTCTCCTCTTTTAACAAAGAAAGGTTGATTTGTACAACTTAAAAATCAGCTCAACACTTTTATTATTGATATGTGTCCTAAGGATGAGTTCTTTTTTTTTTTTTAAAGAAAGAATCATGAAAACAAATTTTTATATAAATTCAAACAATTTCATTTCTGATTCGAATCTGGAACTTCATTTACAACTTAACGAAGAACCATCCCTATCTTCAAAAATACAGAAATTGAAACCTAAAACCCCCAAAAAAGAAGTGCAAAAATCAACCACCAAAGTTGTAGAGAGTGTGACCCTGCCTCTTGATAGTATAAACAACATCCATGGCAATAACAGTCTTTCTGCGAGCATGTTCGGTGTAAGTGATAGCATCATGGATTACATTTTCAAGGAAGATCTTGAGAACACCTCTAGTCTCTTCATAGACCAAACCACTGATGCGCTTCACACCTCTACGAGCAAGCCTATGAATGGTAGGCTTAGTGATCCCTTGAATGCTATCTCTCAATACCTTCGTGTGCCTCTTTGCTCCTCCCTTTCCTAACCCTTTCCCTCCCTTTCCTCTCCCTTACATTTTTTCTCTTTTCTCAAATTTTGATAACTACCTAAGCAAAAGAAGACAAATATGAAGAAAAAGAAGAACATCCCAATGATGAGTTTTTAATGGTTGATGGAATAGGTTTTCTTGCTTAAAAATTGGTAAAGACAAAAAAGCACATGTGAAGTTATGCTTGATATTACCAGTCACAATGACAAGTGTTGAAAGGGTATTTTCTGCCATGAATGCAGTAAAAAGTCATATGAGAAATTGAATGAGAGACCAATTATTAAATAATTGTTTTATTACATATATTGAAAATATTTATTTAACAGTATAGATAATGAAGTAATTATTCAATACTTTCAAAATATAAAATCTCGTAGAGGACAATTGTAAAACAGTATATAAGGCATACCCCGTAAAACTTACAAGTAAACCAGATATAGAGATGACGACTATTATAAACATTTTTATATATATTACGATCAATTCTAAATAATTTTTTATTATTTTAATGTGAGTAAATTTTAATTTAATTATAGTATATTTTGACTCCACTGATAAAAAATCCTGCCTATACGTTGGTAATAGTTGAAGCAAAAGAAGTAGTCTCTTTGAGGAAATTAGAAACTTTGGAAAGTCGTTTCTGTGATGATTCTGAGTTCAACGCCTTCATTTCCACACATCTATTGAATCTGAACCATTACTCTGTTATGGTATGAACTAGAGTTCATTGTCACATAACAGAAGCTTAGACCTTTATAAAATGCAATTTCAAGGTTGCAACATCAAAAGAAGCCACTAATGTTTGAAAAAATTGCAACCAAACTGAAGCTTCTTGTAATGTGATTGTCATGAGATAGAGGAAGTAGGCCAAGGATCATACATAAAGCTAAACGAAATAGAATTTTTGTTTTTTTTTTCTTTTTCCTTTTACAAGCCAGTACACTTTGGATCTGAATTAAGCAAAGCATGATGATATGATGCTAACTAATAAAAGCGCATGAAAATTATAAACATAAACAGGAAATGAAATTAACTATTCGATTAACTCTCTGATTCACCAACTTTGATTTCCTTGTTGGATTGAACATCACCGCTCTCTTCTGCTTCATTTGGTAAACAAGAATACTCAACCCTTTTGCTATATTTTCCCACCAAACTCAAATAAAACGAAATTGTGAAAATCATGATTGCAATTACAGACCAACTGAATAGAATGTTAACCAACGATTTAGCTCGATTTAATGCTTCGTCGCTGCTGCATTTGACGATCTTATGATCATCTTGGTCGTAAATTAAGCAACCTTTGGGAATCAAACTTGGTGTCCAAAGCATAATTCCCATGATTATGAACCAAAAACCTTGGAAAAAAATACTCACTGATCTAACAAAGCTAATCATGAAACTGCTGATGAATTCCATTCCAAAAAGGGTAGTGATTAGAGAAACAAATACAATGATTTGGAGGAGAAAATGGTATTGACCTTCGAGGCCATGGCGGTCAGTTGAATGAAGATGAAAAAGAAACAATTGCTGGGCAAAGGCTGTTGCTCCTATAAAGAATGTTAGCTCATATCTAGCTTTGGCCTTAGTTTTATCAAGAATTATAGCAAAAGATGCATAAATAAAGAAAAGAATTGAGATGGAAGAGTGTTCGAAGTTACGAAGATGATTGGATGGTATGGTTCCGTCGGGGTCGAAGGGCTGGTGTTTTGAAGGGCCAATGAAGAGCTCCACTGAAATGGAGATGAAGCTGCCTATGATGATGAATATTAGCTCTAAGTATCTGAGTCTTGAAGTGGGAAACCATGGGAGAGAGGTGTAGGAATTTGGTTGTGGAGAATAGAGTTTGATGTGGTTAAAAAGATGCCATAGACCTAATGCAACAAAAGCTATGCCTGGGAATACATGCCCTATTAAACTACCCATCTTTTTATATTTGCCTTAATTGGGGATCAAAGCTCTGCAATTAAAAATCAAGAACAATCAGAACCAAGGTTTTCTTTGGATCTCTAGAGGAGAAATATTAATCAGCAAAACAATGTCCAAATTCTTTATGTATATGTATATATATACACACACACAGAGGAAAATTTACAGTTTTTCAACCATTCATTAGTTACCACGAGTTTATTTATTTGGTTTTTAGCTTATATTAAACACTCACATTTTTTTTCCTAAGCGAAATGCTTTTTCAACCATGGTACCTTTCCATGTGCCTTTCCCATTTTTTGCCAACATTGTAGTTTCTAATATAGTGAGAGAAAAAAAAAAAGTAAATTCTATGTGAAGTATTGAAGTTGTTTTGTGATATGATTAATTGCAATATGAAGAAAAAAACTTACAATAAAGTTGAGAAATTATTACCCCAATTAATTTCAATGGAAGTAGGATTAATTTTAAATACATTTATGAGTAGACTTAAATCTAGCAATCGGATTGGATGAATTCTGATCAAGTAATTTCATATAGATTGTCAATATCAGATTAGATTAATCAGTCATATTTTTGAGTTTATTGGTATCAGATTGAATTAATCAGTCATATTTTTGAGTCAATCAATCTTTTTAAGATTAAATTCAAATAATTTTTAAATTCTAATTGATCTATTTGAATTTTAATGGGTTTGAAATCGAATTTTTTCTGAATAAATTCAAATCGGTTCAAACATCAAGAAATACATAACTAGGTGGTGTGGTGGTATGATGCCTTGTGGTTGGCTTCCTCTCAAATTAATTTTATGTACCTTATTCCATTTTACTGTGACGAAAGTTCCTCCATTGATGACTTCTCCACGAAGCTTACTGAACAACATTAAAAGGAAAAGGGAAATGATAATGAAAGTTGGTTAATAGATTGCGTAGGAAGCTCAATATGTAACATTATATGCATGTTTGTGGTCTTAGAATGTAATGGTGATAATGAAATCTCTCCGATTAATACAACTGATACAACTTCATGGGAAAGACTTCTATATTTCCAATGTTTTCTATACATCCATTTCCTAACAAAATTATTGCAAAAGTCTTCTAATAAACCACAAAAATACGCTTGAAAATTAAACTCATAATAATAATAAAATTCAGATTTAACAATCATGTTATGGACAAAAAAAAATAAATCTTAACTTCTCAATGAATAATAGAATAAATAATATTTTTCTCAAGCATATTGAGAAAAATAATTTATAAAAAAATTAAAAAAAAATCAATCAATTAAATTAAAAAAATTATAAACTTATCTTTTTGACATCCGACCACAATCTCAAATACCAGCAAAGCAACTTACCTACACAAATAATATTGTGGCAAAAGTATCAGTATCTGTTGTGATGGTTGGCAGCAAAATAGAAAATATCCACAATTTTTAAAATTTTTTATGTGGCCATTCTCATAATATATATTTCTCATTCCAGATTATACATATTCCATATTTGACACATATTTGTAGCTATAAAAAGACTTTCTAATTGCCTAAAAAAAACATTAATAATATTCTAGAAAATGTTAAACACCATTTAGAATTTCCATAAGTCTTCCCCAATTTCCTAAATTGTGTTAATTCTCAAAAGCTTAATCAATTTTCCAATAAAAACACAATATGCAGCAAGATTTTATTCCTTGATATTCAATAAAGAAAGTTATAAGTATAAAAAACATAATGGAACACAATTAGTATGAACATTTCATTTTAGCTATTGAAATTGTTGAGTATATATATATATATATATATATATATATATATAGATGGTATCAAATCAAAATTTACTTATAGGAGCATGATTATTAATTGATGAACAAAAATTGAATTTGATATTTTAATTTTAATTACTATTCCTCCAGCAAACAAGATTGAGTACAAGAAATGATGGCTTAGTAAACTTAATTAAAAATTATCAATTAGCACAAACTCGCAACCAACAAATATGCCACAAATTTTTAGTTATCTTCTCCAAAATTGAAGCCTTCTCTACAAGTTTCTTATTATAGTTACTAATGCCTACACGTTCCTATCAAGAATGTGCAAAAAATAAAATAAAATAATTTCCACGTTTATTGAATAATAAAATAATAATTTGAAAAGAAAAATAATATAATTTATAAAATGGTTTTTTTTTTAATCTAAATAAATTCAGTTTGGGCTGAATCTTGAATCTAAAATCTTGCTTAAAGGAATCAAGTGGAGATCTGCTTTAAACATCCAGCATTAGTAAATAAGATTAATATTTAATATATATTGCAATTCCTTATTCCTCTTATATATTCGCAAGATGATAATTCTATAAATTTATATCATTTTTGGAAAAATAAATTGTGAAAATTAAAAAAATAATTAAATTGAACGGCTAAGATGTTTTTTTTTTAAAATAATCAGCAGCTAAAATACATGGATATAAATTGACCAAAAATATATAGATGGATGTATGATATCATCAATGTTTCAAAGAGTGACTAAAATACATTTTAATTTTTCAAATAATTGAATTTATTTATTTGATTACTTTTAAATAATCTAGTTTGCATATAATATAATTTATAAAAATAATCGTCATTTTATGAAGTACAAATTACAAAAAAAAAATTCTTAAAATTTTAGTAATTTATAGCTAAAAACAAACATTTAAAAAAATTAACAGTACATCTCTCTATCGTCTGAAATAATACACATTTATTTGATACTATATAAAATTTAAATATTATAATGTAATACACCACATAATTTTTATTTTGTTACTTTTAGATCTCACTCTCATATGTGTAACTGAATATATATATATATATATATAAGAGAAAATAAAATGAAAAGGAAAATGATATCTCAATCCCATAGGCATAGATTATAAGCAAAAGTTTATAATCACTTATTATCTAAGCCTACCAATTAAATACTAATCTTAAGCCTCTTAATCAATCAACACTTCAACATCTCTTACATCATCATTGATGTTCTTGCTTTAAAGGCATTCTAATCTTTTCTTTTTTCTTTTTGGATCAATAAAATACATTCTAATTCATTATTTCTATTTCTAATTTCGTTAATCACTTCTCATGTACTTTCAAACTTTTTGCATACCATTTTTATTTCAAAAAAAATTGATAAAAGATTCTATATTTCAATGTTGCATCCTATAGTAAAATTAAAAGGAAAAATGTATATTTTATTTCTTAAATATATGTATTTTACCTATTAAATTCTGAAATATATTTTCTGAGAAAATCAATTTTTCAAATATTTATTTATTCAAATGAATCCTTAAAATTTTATTTTATTAAAATTATAAATTTTTCAATTTGACTTTGCTTTATTAAAAAAAATGCTTAAGTGATTTACCATTGGTGGGTCTTTAATTATTAGAAGAGTTTGTTAATGAATGCTTACAAACCAAATTGAGCCTTGTAAAGTAAAATTAACTATATTCGCAATAAATAAATTCATTTAAATGTTTAATTTTTTAAAAATATTTTATAATTAGAGTTCAAATTTTAAACATCTAATTAAAATAAATAAATTTTTATCATTTCATTTTATATGACCGCTTGAGAATAATGACCTCAAAATTTTGATCATTAGTTCATTATTGCTCTTTAATTAAATTAAGAGGTTGTATGATAAATTCAAAATATGCAATTTTTTAAAATCAAAATAGGAGAGAATGATTAAATCTGGAAAAAAAATCAGACCACGAAGAGGATGCTTAGAACCCCGAATATAGACATGGTTTCAAAAAATAGAAAATATTAAAAATGAAAATTGAAAATTGGTCATAGTCATATCATCTTTCGAATAATCAACTCAATCCTTTTAACGCCGTCATGTTCCCGTGGGCAGGTGCAGGCGGACGCAGTTTCCCTCCTTTTCTATTCTTATCCATTTTCTTACTTTGTTTTAGCATGAAAAAATAAATAAAAAAATTGGTAAATAAAAATATTTAAATTAATATATTTATCATTTTTTATTTACATCTTTAGAAGGATAATTTAATATATTCATGTAAAAAAAGATAAATATATTAATTTTTAGATTAAATTTCAAAAAATAATTTTATCAATTTTTATGAAATTCATTTATATAAAAAATAACTTTTAAAAACAATTTCTCTTTAAATTTTATAACTCAAAAGGAAATGAAAAACTGTGAATTCTATATCTATTAATTAAGCTATATGTGAACTATTATGCATCCATACTAAACTTTTCTAACTTTTATTTTGACATATATTAAGCTTTTAACTAAGAATAAATGAAATATTTACATTATGGACCAAAAAATGATAACCAATTAAAATAACAATAGGATCACCGTCAATATCTTTGTATATGATGATTTTGATGCGGCGTAGAATAGCTAGCCAAATTTTTAAATTTAGAGTTTTAATGAATAATTAACTTTAATAAAACTAGTTAGGTAGTCTTGTATAAAAAGTTAAACGATGGCTTAAATCATTTTAAAATAATAGTAATTTTTTTATTACTGAGTCCGACTCTTAAATTCTTAAAATTCTAATATTTATATGAAATCATAAGATGACTAACAGTCATACATTAAAATTTAAGGGATAAAATAACATATTATAATTATGATAAAATTAATTTTAAATTGAATTAAATTATTTTAAAGTAATAGTAAATTAATACACAAAAATTTCAATAATCATATCAAAATTATAACAAGACTTACTACCATATAACTGATAACTGTAGACTCTGTGATAAAAATATGAGATCTAAAAACTAAAATGCTCCAAATTAAAAAGAAAAATTGAATAAGTTAGTAACTAAAAGAAAGATAGAGAAAAAAACCCACGCTCATTAAAAAAAATATTAGATTTAAATTTAGCATGCGAATAATTAAGATAAGACCAGTTTGAAAAATTTTATAAAAAAATATGTAATTATAGTGAAAGTCCATGATAAAAAAAAATTAAAAATCATTTTGAGTTTTTTTAAAAGAAAAAAAGTTGAAATGAAATTCTTTAAGTCTGACAGGAAAGAAATTTAGGAAGCTCCACCGAGATAAGAATGCAATAACAACGTGAAAAAGCTGGTCAACTATCTAAATCAAATCAAATTTAGCATTAAGAATATCACGATCAATCCATCTCTCAGTCTCAGAATTATTACAGACCTAATGAACCCAAAGCCCCCACCACCTGCGACTCATTGAAACAACCTTCTTCTTGGAATTTATCTTTTATTAATTTATTTCTCTCCTATATGAAAATTTTAAATTTATGTTAATACCAAAAGTGAAACAAGATTTCATCAAGAAATTCCTGCTACATCCTACGTGGCAGCAAACTCCACACTATTGCTATGGGAATATATATGATAAAGGCAGCTTAAAATTGAATCTATATAGGCAGCTCAATTAAATTAAATTGATTCACTTGAAGTTAAATTAAATTTTAATTAATTAAATTTAGTTCAAAACTTCAACTAATTAAAGTTAAATAATTTAGATAAATTGGTTAAATTGAAATTGAATATCAAATTTAAGTAGTTCAATTCCTTAACTAAACTCAAATTGAATTTTAGTTTATCAAATTAATAAATTAATTAAGTTTAATTAATTGGTTTCAATTTAATAAGATGAAGCTAAATTAATCCCAATTTAATCAATTGAACTCCATTTTAATCTAGTTAAAATTCAATTAATCAATTGAAATATAATTTAAATTCAATTTAATCAATTATAAGTTCAGTTAATAAATTAAACCTTAATTTAATAAAATTTAATTTCAATTAATCAACTAAACCTAAATTAATTAATTCAAATTCAATTAATCAATTTAAATCCCAATTTAATTCAATTAATCACCTTTAATCTAATCAATTAAATAAAATTTAAGGTCAATCAATCAATTGAATCACAGTTAATCAATTAAAGTTCAATTAAACTCTTGTTAAGATAAAGGAATTGGTGATTATGATTGAATTTAGAGAAACTGATCTCCTAGTCAGCATTTCACATGCAAGAGAGATAAAAATAGCATCTTAGGCACCATTTTAAGCATACAATGTTGGTAATCATAAGCCATTTTAGTGTCATCCTTTCAATAGTGAGATGATCTTTTAAATTATAAATTTATGTTTTAGTGCATTAGTGATAAGTCGGGACACATCAATTACTCTGTAAACATTATAATATAATAAAATATTTTTATGCCTTCAAGACTCGGTTAGGAGGCAAATGGTACTATTCAAGAAAATGGGATTGTGGAGCAGACAAGGTAAATGGAAAAGATGAAAGGAATAATTGTATTGCTTGTGAAATTATATAGAATAGATAAATCAATAGTGTAAATTTTGGTAAAATCATATACCCCACTTAGATTTAAGAAAGGGACAATAACCTCGTAATTTTTTTATTCTCTTTCCCCTTAAGTATATAATTAATTGTTAAATACAATTAATTAAAATTTTTTAATGAGACAATACATTCTTGTGAGGTTCAAGCTATTCAAAAATCAAAGTTGACCAGTATATATATGCATATGGATTTTGATTTCCAGAAGATGGGCTCATGTAATTGCTGACCTGCTATAGGAAGTACTTATATTGGTCAACTATTCTTCATCATCTTATTCGTCAAGTCATTAATATTATACGTATAAAAGAAAATTGATGTTGAAAATAAGCCCATGGTAGAAGCCTCTAGACCTTTTAGAATTTCAATTTTTCAACCTTCTCTTTCCCTCTTAAAAGCCCACACCCTTAACGAGCTCTTCTCCAATTCACTTCCATTTCTCTCTCTCCATTTATAAAAATAAATAAAAGCATTTTCTTCATCTTTCATTCTTGAAGAAGAAATTAATTAGAGAGCCAAGAAAATCAAAAATTGTTCATCGACCCAATTCTTGATATGGGTACTTTAGTGGGTCATGTAGCACCAGGCTTTGCCTTCCTCTTTCTTGGTTTTTGGCATCTTTTTAACCACATAAAACTCCATGCTCAACAACCCAATTCTTATTTTTCATCCCCATGGTTTCCTACTAGAAGATTGAGGTACATAGAGCTTTTCTTTATTATGATAGGTAGCTCCATTTCTGTATCCATGGAGCTCCTTATTGGTCCAGAAAGACACCAACCTTTTGATCCAGATGGTTCCATACCATCAAACCATCTTCACAACTTTGAACACTCATCAATTTCAATGACTTTCTTTGTCTATGCACTTTTTGCAATCATTCTTGATAAGATTGGAACAAAGGCCCAATATGGTCTAACTCAATTGCTAGGAGGAATAGCCTTTGGCCAACAGCTTTTTCTCTTTCATCTTCATTCAGCTGACCATATAGGTGTTGAAGGTCAGTACCACTTGCTTCTTCAAATTGCTATAGTCGTTTCTTTAACTACCACTCTTCTGGGTATTGGGTATCCTACAAGTTTCATTGTCAGCTTTGTTAGGTCGTGTAGCATCATGTTTCAAGGTATTTGGCTTATAACTATGGGGTATGTTCTTTGGACCCCTTCATTAGTACCTAAAGGTTGCTTTATTCACTCAGAGGAAGGGCATCAAGTGGTTAGATGTTCAGGGGAAGAGGCGCTACATAGGGCTAAATCATTAGTGAACATTCAATTCAGTTGGTTCTTGATTGGGTTCACCGTTTTTGTGATAAGTTTCTATTTGTGTATGATCAAATTCTATGGTGAGAAAGTTGAGTACTCTTCTCTAGCTAAGGAAGAGCAAGATCAAGAATCCCTTGATGAGTATTCAGATGATGTTGAATCACAAAATGGTTCAAAATTTGGGAAATCAAGTAACTTTATGCATATAGGAAAAAGCTTTGCCCCAATGGATATAGAGAGGTAAATAAAGGGAGAAGAGGATGATAAGTGATTAGGTATGTGTGCAAATTAATTAGTTTGGTTGGTGGGACCCCACTTTTTTGTTTAATTAAGCTTTCAATAATGTTTGCTCAATGAAAAACAATAATGGGGCAGAAAAAACAAAAGTGATTAATTAGTAGGGGAGAGATTGATATGAAATTATTTGGATTGCATTGAAGGGTTTTACCATAGAGCGAGTCTTTTTCCATTTCCTTCCATCGTTTCATTTGTAAGTTCATTTGTGTTATTGTGTATAGAAAAAAAGAAGAAACAAATAGGTTTGTCAAAAGCAATATGTTAATTGTAAAAGCTTGTGACCACCAACTAGTACAAGGAAAATTAATTTTCGTTTGATCTATTTTTTTATTTTCATTTTTTCCCTTAATTTTTTAATTAGCATTTGATTTTAGTTGATCAATTTGGTTACCAAAGAATTATCTATTTGTGAATTCTTCACTTTATAACTATACTTGGACTTTGAACCATAATTCTTGAAAATGCAATTAATTCTATAGCTTATTCAAACTTCTAATTAATACTTATATATGGGTCATATGTATGTATGTTAAGATTTGCTTGGGTTTCATATCACTTGCATCCATTGGCAAGAACAAATAAATCCCAACTGTTTTTTTTTCCTTAAAAAAAATGGTGGCTGTTTCTTCAACCAGCTTGATTGCCTTCAACTCAATCACATACTGAATATTCTAAGCAACATGAACATTGAAAATGGCGTGCAGTTTGCTGTGGACCCGAAATCTAATTGTTATTAAAAAAATACTAAAAATATTCTATATTTTTTTATACTTTCTCAATATTTATTTTCTGAATTTTATAAAAATTTTTTATCATTTGATTTTTCTCTTTTCTCACAGTATCGAAAAGTATTCAAAAATAAAAATTATTATTATTATTATTAAAAATAGCAATTATAATTGTTTATTTTTATCAAATATTTAAAAACAAAAACAGATATTAATAAAAGTGCAAGTAAACTTATCATGCTAAGTATATTATTCTATGACGATGATAATATACAAATCACCACTTGCACATGAAAAGAACTTGTTAATCACATGATTAGGATAGAGAGAGAGAGAGAGCCATCTCATGCATGTTCCACGCTTTGTTTATAGTGGCATAAATAAAACCAACAACTACGTACGGTTCCCAAGAAAGGAGGATCATTCAATCATATTTTGCTTGCTCCCGATATGTGGTAGCACGTGCTTTACACCTTGCATTTCAATTTTTTTTTTTCAATTTTATTACAAATATAATTGCATGTTCCACGCTTTGTTTACAATTTTATTACAAATATAAATGTTTATATTATTCTATCTTGATAAAATGGTAAATTTTTTTCCTGAATTCTAGTAATGAGTATAGAATACTTTAAAAATTTAGAATAAAGTTTTCAGATTATTGAATAATTAAAATAAAAAAATAGTATTATTCTTTTTCATAATATTTTCATCACAGTTTTTTTTTAAAAAAGAAATTGATTAATACTATTAATTTTGTTCACGTCACCCATATCCAAGTAATTCATGTAAATTGCATGTTTGTTAATATTTATTTTTATAGATTCATTTTTTTCAATAATATTTCTATATGTCTCGGTGTTAGTTAGAAATTATATCGGCAAAAGATTACAATTTTTCATTTTGCAATCTGCATTATGCTTAGACCTTTTTTTTTACTCGGTTTAATTTCATTCAAAAATTTTGAATTTTAAATCAGATAAAATTTAATTAATTCAATTGAAAGTCTAAATTATTTTTATTCAACTTTTGGCTTGATAAATCTCTCAAATAATCCAATTTAAAATCCAAAATTAATTTCTAAATAATCGGGTTTAAAATCTAAAATTAATTCAGAAAATAATAAATCAAACTTGAAAGCATTTAATCCAATCCGATTATTACGTCTAATTATACTAACAAAAACTATAACCCGATTAAACTAAAAGATCAAGTTAAAAAAAAAATCGTATGATTTAGAAAACTCCAAAGTATAATTACAAAGCTGCAAAATCATGAATAGGGGGCAACAATTGCCCACGCATAGACAAAGGAGAACGTTAGGATGTCAAGTTTAATATTAAAATAATGTCACGATTGGCTAATATGATATAAAAAAAATACAATTTTTTAGCATTAACATTCATTATTTATTTTGAAAAACAACCCTTCATTATCAGACTTCAATTCAATTCATCAAAGAAATCATGATTTCCTAAACATCAATCTTCATTAACATTCACTAACCTCAACAAAGGCAAATTTGATTTAGTAATTTAGTATTTTAAGAAATTAAAAAAAAATCATAATTTTCTTCCTCCATGCATGCACGAGCAGCCATTCATCCACACATCACCATTCTTCCCACCAAACCCAATCCATCAGTCCTTTGTTTATTCCCTAACATCACAAAACCAATTTGCCTCAAACCCACATAAATAGACAAAAAAAAAAATACCACAAGTCAGTATAAATCTCGAATTCTCATTCAACCAATAATTCATTGATTTTACAAATTATAATTAATAGGTAGTCAGATATGTTAATGAATCAAGCATTTTCCCCATAATTTTCCTATCAATTCAATTTCTTAATTATTCATCTTATTAAGCAGGGTCATTTTTTTAAAAATCAATTTATCAAGTCATATGATTTTCGCATCACTTTTTTAAAAAATTATTTTTAGAATTTTTATAAGTATAAAAATCAATAGAAAAAATAATTTCAACAAAACATCATTATTCAATGCATTGGAGCAAATGTAAAGCTTATAATATTAGGGTGGTTTAGGCGTTAGATGTATGAAATGAGGGAGATGAGACTTAAGCAACTCGTCTATCCACAAAATGTATCTTAGAATTCTATGAAAAAGCTCTAAAGAGTAATGTTTAGGCAAACTCAAGTTTACTATATCATCTATAAACTAATTCAATCATACAGTAATATGCGTTTAATTATTTTATTCACATTGATTGACAGTTAATGAATTTGTATATATATAACTGTGTGATTAGATTAATTTACGTTTATCTAAAAATTTATACCCAAGTCTAAGGTTTTGTACCTTTTTCGGCCCTTTGGGTTGATTACTTGTTGCCTTCCTTAGATTGTCTGTCTTTATTTAAGCTCTTTAAACAATTAATATGACACTATATTGCTATTGCATTATTTTATTCCAATTAAGGGTATTTAAAACCTATTGAAGAAAATCAATTGAACCAATGTTCATTTGGTTTCATTTTGATTTTTGAGTGGATTAATAGTATAATTTCAGTTCAATTTAGTTGATTAACAAAAAAATTATTATGTAATCGGAAAAAAAACTAAACCAATTAAATTTTTTTACTTCTTTAATTCGGTTCAATTATATTTCTTTCAAAAAGTTGAGTTCTTTAAACTGAAAGCTTATCCTTAATTTCAGTAATATTGATCCTTATCGTAAATTCAAACTAAAACTTACATGCCAATGTATGAGTCATTGTTAACTCCGAAAAGGAATTGAATTAGACATTGATAAAGAAGAATTTAATGGTATAAGTAATTGAACTTTTGTGGGTTTCTCAGAAGTTACAGAATGTGAAGATTGGCTTCTCTCCCCTCTACCAAATTCTCTATAGTTTCTTCTCTCCCAATCCATTAAAGAAAATTAAGGTATTCGTATCGTAGAATTGACTCAGATTTTAGTAATTCGGTATGCCTAAAGCATTGAAGACACATATTTTCGATTCAACAAGTATCCGTTGCCCGAATATTCTTGCATTGGTATCAGAACCAGGTTGTGTGTTTTTGTGTTTAAATTGATGATTAAAATGAATTTTATGCAATTAACTATGAAAATTTCATGAAAATATGATTTTTCTTCTATTTTTTGAGAAAATTTACTTATGTTTCATGGTTTGGACTTTGTATGGTTAGAAAACTCTCTTCACAAGTTTTCAACGAGTATTTTTGTAGATTTTTTTTATGAGTGGTTGATTTTCTATGAATTTTTAAAGATTCTAATAGAAAATTAGGATTTTTTAATTTCTGAAAATCTATTTTTAATGTAATTTCCACTCTCGGATGTGTTGTTTGTTATCCAAATACGGTGTAGATAAACATAAAACGAATTAAAAATGATTAGACTAGGTTATAAATCCTTAAAAATGTGGAAACAAAAAAAATAAGGGATAAAACACCTTGGGAAGACAACGTGTGGCCTACATGTGCTGCCCAGGCGCATCATGTATCTAGAATGACACATGTCATGTACATATGGCATAATGTGGCATAGAGTGTCATATGGCACTCACCCATTGGTCCAATATGGAAGAGAAGCTGAGGTGGCAGTCCATGTATCATGATAGTGTGTCAATGACACGTTGCACAGTTAGCCATATGGCGCCTCTTGGTTGGGCGCATGTGGGGAGTTTTGATGATGTGTCATGCCATGTGTCTTCAACATATGACACAGAACTACCATATGGATCCCTCTGGTTGGTCCACTTAGATATTGACGTGTTGCATATAAGGTGCATGACCAGTCTTTTTTTGCGCGTAAGGGCATGTGAGATGTTCGTTTATGTCCAATTGTTTTTTAAAATGCTCAAAATTTAATTTTTTATTTAATGGATATTTTTTTCAAATTTTTTTAATAACGATTTAATGTATTATTTGATGAAAAATATGCAAATTGGTACATAATTATTGAGAAATAAATGAAACATATATGTATAAAAATATTTATAGTCACATAATATATGTAGTATTTTTGGTGTTTAATATTGCTTTTGATTTATTCAAATATGTAGTGAGGAATCAAATGTTTATCGCTTTGAAGTGATTATGTGCATATAAAAAGGATCCAAATAACTCACTAGAAGAACACATCAATGAGATGTATTATAAATTATGGACTTTTTTGTGATGTTAAGTGAGTAATATGAGTTGGTTATAGAACAACAGATGTCCATAGTTCTTGATTTCTTATCTGATTCATGGAAAGAGAAAAGAAAAATGCTTTAAAAAAAAAACTAAGTAACTTAACTTATGACAATATTGAAGTATAGTTAACTTGGGAACTGGAATGTCAGATATAAGATGATATTAGGTAATCTATCAAGTCAATGAATGGTTACCTATAGATAAATAAGATGTCTAGTACATTAGCAAAAAAAGAATTTGATAAGAAAGATTGTCAGTTTACCTAGAAAATGAATAAATTGAAAGCAATATTATAAAATATTTAGTGTTTTGTGACTATATGTTATTTTTGAAATTTTTTAGTGTTTATTTTATTTAAAGCATATAATGAATATTTATATGACTTAATGTAAATATTTATTTTGCTTATATATATATATTCATTATTTTATTATATAAAAATATGCATGTGATATTGTGGGAATATTATATTGGTAGATTAGTGAATCTCACATAATATAATGATTGACACATGTTTAAATTAAACAATGATACCTAAATTATGTGAATTGATTGGATTGTGTAACAGTATTTTTGTTTTTGTGTTAAATTTTTATTAATTAATTTAAGACACAGTGACATGAAATTTTTTTATCATATGAAGTGTGTTAATCCTAATTGTAATCATTATTTCTAAATAGTTTAAATGGTTGCGACAAAAAGCATAGCTATTGACTTGAACCAAGGAGATAAACTTAATGTTAATAATTATGATGTTTAGCATTAGAAAATTCGGTATCTTATAGAAAAAGCAAGGTATACTGGAAACAATCATACAACCAATGGTTGATCCTAAACATGGAAGCACTGCTCAACACAAACGGGATATGGAGGCATATCAAGCTTACAAGTGTAAGGATAAAGTTACTTGCTTATTGATGCTTGGTAGCATGAGAAATGACTTAATTCCATGCTTTGAAAAACATCGCTCAACCTAAACAGTTTGAAATGCAATCAAGGTCCGATTTGGTGGAACCTCGACTATAAGGCTGCATCAGCTGACTTTGAAATTTGATGCCTATAAGAAGAATCATAATATGAGGCAGTACCTAACTGTCATATCTAATATGATAAGTGAATTGGAGGTTGATGGCCATGAGTTGACTGACGAGCAATAAGTCCAAATTGTTATTTGCTCTTTTCCAAGTGTTTGGAAACACATGCGTGTTAATTTTACCCATAATGACAACATCAAGACTTTTGATGATGTTGCCTAATATGTTGAGCTGGAAAAGGATCACCTTCTCGCTAACAAGCCTGCTGGAGAGGTCTACATGACTGGGCTCAAAGAAAAAAGAGCTTTGAGCTATTGACAGAAGAAATGGAAGAATAAGAACAACAAGCAAGGCAAGGGATGCAATGAAGTCAATCTTATCAAAAAGAAGTGGCAATAAGAAACTTGAATTACTTTGATTGTGGGAAGCTTGGTCACTTTACTCATGATTGCATTGAGCCAAAGGTATTCTATGACCAAATTTATCTTGCTAATTTATATGTTAGTAATTACTTGATGCTAGTTAAAATTGTTTCTTATTAGACTATAGACTTAGCAACAACCGACCACATAACAAATGATCAATTTGCCTTTATGGAATTTCATTAGATTCTAAAGGGGAGTAGAAGTATCTATATAAGGAATAATATTTTTGTTGACGTACTTGGGATCAATACCTGTAAATTGGTGTTGCGAAGAGGTTGCACATTTTATCTCCATGGTGTGTTTTTATACTCCTGATGTTCGACAAAATTTAGTGTATGTTATTGTTTTGCTTAAACTTGGTTTTAAGGTTGTATTTGATAATGATTGTGTGGAAGTACTTTTGGACAAGGTCTATTATGGGTCTAGATATTTGCTAAATGGTTATTTGGTGTTGGACACTATTTCTATGGATATGAATGCATCTATATTTATTGTTGGCAATTTCAGTAATAGTTTATTCAATGATAATGTTAACTAACATACTAGATTAGGACACATTGAGCAAGATCGTTTAAAAAGATTAGCAAAGACTGGTCTTTTAGGAACTATTGACAAAATAGATTTGCATATTTGTGAGCATTATCTAGCTAGAAAAATAAAAAGATTACCATTTAATAAAGCCAAAATGGCCACATTTCCTTTGTAACTTACCCATTCTGGCATTTATAGCCTAATGAATATGAGAGCAAGACATGGTGTTCACCATTTCATCAATTTGATAAATAATTTCACCATATATGATCACGTTTATTTGATCTCCTATAAATCTGAAGCATTAGATTGTTTCATACATTATAGTAAATTGGTTGATAATTAATTAAATATGAATATTAAAGCGTTGCAGATCGATAAATTGCGTGAATATCTATTTGACATATTCAAAAATTACTGTGATGATAAGGGTATAATTAGATAACTAACTATTTTTTCCACTTCGCAATAAAATGGCATAACAGAAAGAAGAAATAAAATCCTATTAAACATGGTTAGGTCAATGATGGCACAAACTAATTTGTCTATTTTCTTTTGGAGAGATGTGCTACTGACTGCAGCCTACATTTTTAATCATATACCATCTAAATCTATTCCTTCCACCCCATATGAATTATGGAACGGGTGAAAAGTATGACTTAAGCAATTTGTATCCATAGGGATGGGCGACTTATATCCATAACGCTTATCATGATTATGAAAAGTTTGGTCTGAAAGGAAAGAAGTGTGTCTTTATAAGATACTCAAAATTCTCCAAATGATATGTATTTTTAGGGGAAGATACAAATGGAAAAGCAATATAAATTGAGTCATGAGATGTGATTTTTTTAAAAGATGACTTTTCTAAAAGATGTGAGATAAATGGGGATTTCCAACTTTATGGAATGAAAGATCCTGAGATTAGTGAGAGCAAAATAATGATCGATTTAGCTCCTATTGGGCAAGATGATATGGAATATCATGCTCCTCCGAAAGCCAATGTAAATGAAAAGATGCTAGATTTTGTTCCTATGGAGTAAGATCACCAACAATCTCAACCTCGATGTAGTAATCGTGAAAAAATTCTTCATCGTCGATTTAAGATTGAAGAATGAGCTTTTATGATGGCTTCATATGAAAAAGAGCCTAAAAGAGTACAACAATCTCTCTCTGGTCCTAAAGCTAAGAAATTGATTAAAGTTACGAAAGAGGAAATGGATTCAATGAATATAATCAAGTATGAGATTTGGTTGATTTATTGCCAAGTCGTAAGACCATTGAGAATAAATGGATTCTCAAAATTAAATGTAAGTCAGATGAGACAATTAAAAGATATAAAACTTGATTAGTAGCCAAAGGCTACGCACAATAAGAAGGAATTGATTATGAAGAGACATTTTCACATGTGGTAAGGTTTGCATCAATTTGCCTCATTCTGGCTATTGCAGCACAAATAGATTTAGAGTTATATCAAATGGACATTTAAGATTGTTTTTCTCAGTAAATAACTAGATGAAGAAATTTATATGGATCAACTTTTAGGTTTCAAACATAAAGGCCAATAGCATTGCTTCAGATGAAGAAGAGCCTAAAAGATTACAACAATCTCTCTCTAGTCATAAAGCTAAGGAATGTATTAAAGCTATGGAAGAGGAAATGGATTCAATGAAATATAATCAAGTATGAGATTTGGTTGATTTATCGCCAAGTTGTAAGACCATTGGGAATAATTGGATTCTCAAAATTAAATTTAAGTCAAATAAGACAATTGAAAGCTATAAAACTTGATTAGTAGCTAAAGGTTACGCACAATAAGAAGGAATTGATTATGAAGAGACATTTTCACATGTGGTCAGGTTTGTGTCAATTCGCCTCATTCTGGCTATTGCAGCACAAATAGATTTATAGTTATATCAAATGGACATTTAAGATTGCTTTTCTCAGGAGAGAACCAGATAAAATCTATATGGATCAGCCTTTAGGTTTCAAACATAAAGGCCAAGAGCACAAAATTTGCAATCTAAAAAAATCTATTTATGTTCTTAAGCAATCATCATGACAATGAAACCTCAAATTTTATCAAGTCATGTTAAATGATGGTTTTACAATGATCTTCTTCCATGATGGAAGAAGATCATTGTATGTATATTAAATGTTCTAATAATTCTTTTATAATTTTGTCATTATATGTCGATGACATTTTAATAACTAGAAATGATAAGAAGTTGATTGATACTGCCAAAAAATGGTTATCATTGAAGTTCGAAATGAAAGATATAGGTGATACTAGATATGTGCTTGGTATTAAGATCCTAAGGGATTGATCAAAAAGGCTATTAGGTATATCTCAAAAGACTTACATTAAAAAAATATTAGAGTGTTACCATTATGTATGATTGCAAACCTATGAATACCTCTGTCAAAAGAAATTTAAGCCTTAGTCTTGATACGTGTCCCAACACATCATATGAAAAAAAACAAAAGTCCAAAGTACTTTACTTCAATGTTGTTGGTAGCCTAATATATGTAATGATATGCTCACATTTAGACATTTGCTACATCGTTGGGCTAGTAAGTATATTTTAATCTAATTCAAGTTTGAAATACTAGATGATAGTCAAAAGAATATTAAGATATCTGAAAGGAACTTCAAAATATGTTTTGTGTTATCAAGGGAAGAATTTATGCTTAATTAAAAAAGTTCTTATGAGAAATGAGTATAAGAAAGTGGTTTTCTTGAGGAGGCTTACCCAAAGTAGAGGAAATGAGTTTGAATCTTTCATTCTAACTGTGTTTCCTTCAATCTTGGTAAGGAATCACATTCCCCTTTCATCTTTACAAGTTTTCATAACTTTTATAGTGTATATCTTGTATATGGTAAAGACTCATTTTCAAGTGGGGAAGGTTATGGATTAATCTTGAGTTTTTATGGTTAAAGATCATTCCTTAAGCTTGATTAAGGGTGACAGTATGCTTTAGTAAGGGTTATGTAAGTTTAAGGTTGTTAAGAGGGTTTAAAGTTAGGGTTTTATCTTTGTGGTTTTTAAAGGTTAAGTTATGATTTATAGAAGCTAATAGATATGCGTTATATATGATAAGAGTGGGAAGATGAGGTGGTGAAATCCACCAAGTAGATAAGAAAGCTTGAAATAAGCTTGGTTTTGAGGCTCCATTAGAGGTATATACATATAAGGATTTAAATTTCCAAAATATGGCATGTTGTGTGCTAAATGTTTATAAATGCTTTAATTGCTAAATATTGATTGTGATATGTTCAAATGATATATTTAATGCCATGAGAATATGAGTAATGAATGATATGAGTACAAATGCTAAATTAGGCATGAATTGCATTGATGAAAATGCTTGAAAGGAATTTGTATTGAATATGCCAAATGGGCATTTAATGGAATGGTAAATAATGATAGTTAAAAAGATTGGAAAAGGTATTAATGAAGTTATAAAAAGGTTGTTGAACTATAAATGCATTATATGACATTGAATAAATTTGGTAAGGTAAGTTATGATGAAATGTTCTATTATGTGTTAAATTGATGTTATAACATGATAATGCATGTTTCGATGAGAATGTTGATAGGAAGTAGTTGTCATAGGACAACCATTAGAGCCTTTGCATGTGGATTATTTTAAATGACTTGTTTTATGGTTGAATTACTAGAAAACCCATATTCACCCCAGTGACATAGGATTCAAGATTGTGAATCATCAATCCGGAACTGTCCATTTCAGGCATAATGCTTCACGGTTTGAGTCACCACTAAACTCATGGCTATGAATCATGCAAGTCACGCCTGTGACTTATTCTTCATGTCTATAAAAAAATGTGCAATTTTTTGACAGAAGCTTTTACAACTGAGTTCACGGTTTGGTTCATAGGTAAGGTGTAGCATCATACCTTATGCATTTCAATAAAATCTATCTCTGTGTCTAGTAATCACATATGACATACAGGTAAGTTAAACAAACCTATTAACATTGATAGTAAATTTGTTTTTTTCATCACATCCATATCATCATTCAATAAATCTACAAGTTAATATATCTCACATATATTAAGACTTAAACTTTACATCTAAGGTTTACTAGTTGCATCCATTTACATATCATTGTACAACTTTGAGTAAATATATATGTATATTCATATAAATCCAAAATGTAGATGACATGATACCATGCTCATGTGGAATGCAAAAAGAGAGTGTAGTGATGTAGTGAGGCTCAGCCGGTGACTTGTGTTCTATGTCTTCTATATGCCATTCAAAATAAGCTATCACTTTTCTTTACCTGAAAAATCATGCAAATTGATAAGTTGTGGCTTAGTGAGAGTAAACATTAAGCAAGTTCTAAAGTACCAAACAACTCATAATAACAAATCACAAACCCATTATATTCACCATTATCGTAATTACTAGTAAAATTTAAACATATAATCACCAATCTTTACTTATACTTATGCTTAGCTTATTTCATTTTGTTGTGACCTAGCTAAACAGACGTTGCCCTGGGTTTCCATATGAATATTTTCCATATAAACATTTGCATTTTCTAGCTAGCTTGATCATTTGTTTCATTTGCACATTTGTCGGGTCATATGTCTCTTCTTTTGTCTTGCAATGTTGATTAATTAGTCACAATGCCTTTTAAGTCCTTATGCATATGTATTTGTAACTAATCATTCATCATCCATTATATCTTTATTATGTATACCTCATATATATACCACATGTATACCATGTATGTTATGCATATACCTTAAATATGTTATATATATACCATGTATATATCACATATGCCAAACATATATCTCAAATATATTACATATATACCACATATGATACAAATTATCAAGGTCAAATCATGATAATCATATGAATTATATAACTATAAATCATCTCACATATCACATTGCAAGCAATATTCATATAACACTAAAGAAATCGTTCGATAACTATGCTCACTTTTTTCCTTTAATTTCGACCCTTAATTTATTGTTTATCCCCTCTTTGTGGGTCTCCAATTTATTGTGAGCCTAATATGAAAATATAATCGATTAAATTATGACTAAAGGAACTTAATGTGCCTTAAACAAATTAATGTACATAACTCATATATATAGTTAAGATTTTTCCTATGAGACAGTGTGACCTTATGGGACTGATTCGTGCATAAATTTTTCTAATATTGTCCAATTTATTTTATTATTATTTTTAATTAAATATAACATATAATTATATAATATACTCAAATCTCAGAGAAATTGGAGTATTGTACAATTTTTTGTGGAATTTCCAATTGTATTATGTTTTCTACCTTTTGGCAGTTTTAGGGTACCAACTTTGGTCCTTCATATCTTACAATACGTAAGTCAGATTATAATGAAACTTGGTAGAAACTTATATAGGTTAAAATTGAACATTTTTAATATTTAAAATTATTATCAATTATGTCTCTAAGGTCCTCAAATTATAAAAAATATTTTATTGGTCCAGAACAAAGTTGGCTTCCGGACCAGTATAAATTGTAAATGTCATATCTTACACTCTACATAACATATTAAGGTGAAATTTTTACCAAAGTTTAGATAAGACATAAACCTATAACTTTAATATTTTAATTAATTAGATATTCCATCTAGAAGGAGTTAAAAATGACTAAAAATATATTAGACCTACCCAAG
Organism: Triadica sebifera; assembly: GCA_023653625.1. NCBI lineage: Eukaryota > Viridiplantae > Streptophyta > Magnoliopsida > Malpighiales > Euphorbiaceae > Triadica > Triadica sebifera. Next base: position 31,635,465 of record CM042902.1, read on the forward strand.
GTACTAAACAGGCAGCTCAAACTGTGAAACGGTTATAGTTACATTTACCATAAATCAACATCCACAAGACATATGGATCTGAACATTGATATACATATATATAACACATGTATTTAGAACTTTCATGTTTTTATATACTTAAAATAATGGTTCTATCATATTCAAAATAAATGAACACAGTAGCTAACCCAGTTAGGGTTTACACCCGGACCAGTTCCAATTAGATGCTAATATTTTTCCATATACACCAAATATTGAACAAATATTTATATATCCATAAACCTAAGACATAAATGAACAAATTTTATGTTTTAAACTTCTCCAAATATGGTTCATAAAGTCATCCAAATCAGATTGCAAAACACTACTACAATATAACCTTAATAGTTCAAAAATACTAGAACAATGGAGAAAATATTACTTACCAAGAACAAACTTGAAAGAGATGAATTTGATGCAAAAATTAAGTAAAATAAGGAATAAAATAAGGCTAAAATGGGGAAAGAACAATAAAAAATGAAGCTAAAGTGAGGGAGGCAGAATAGTGATGAGGAAGATTAGGTCCACCTCCACCCTTTTGTCATTTTCTTTTCTTTTTCTTTCCCTTTTTTTGTTTTTATTTTGTTTATTTTCATTTTTCTTCATTAATTTTATTTAATAATTTCATTCATATAAATTTCAATTTCATATTATCCTCAACTAAATTATAAAATAGACACGTGCGATTCAGCACGATTGCAAAATACTCAAATATATAGCTAGTGCGTGTCATGAAATTGCCCCTATAAAAATACATATAAAATTTACGTGTTCAAATAAAATATATGTAAATGCATATGTCCAAATAAAATGTATGTAGAAATGCATATGTGGGAAGTCGAAGATGTTACAATTTTTTCCTTCTTTTAAAAATTTCGTTCTCGAAATTTAATACCTGAAAATAGGTGTGAATATTATTTTTTCATATTCTCTTATGTTTCCCATGTTGCCTCCTCTAGTGAATATTTAAGCCATAATACCTTAACTAATGGTATTTCTCGGCTTCTCAACTGTTTAGTCTTATATCCGATGACTTCCACTGGTTTTTCGACACAACTCATGTCATCTACAATTTCAATGGCTTGATCTTTCACCACATTTGTGGGGTTTGATCTGTATCTTCTAAGCATGTTCACATGGAACACGTTATGAATATGAGTCATCTCTGGTGGTAAAGCCAATTTTGTATACTAATGGACCAACCTTCTCAAGAATTTCATAATGCCCTATGTACCTTGGGCTCAATTTACCCTTCTTGCTAAATCGAATTACCCCTTTCCATAGAGATACTCATAGAAATACTTTTTCACCTAACTCATATTTCATCTCCCTTTTATGCTAATTAATGTAACTTTTTTGTCTGTCTTGTGTTGCCTTTAGCTTGTTCTTGACAACCTTGATCTTATTCATTGTGTCTTATACTATATCTGGCCCTTCTAATGCATGTACTCCTTCTTCATCCCAAATGATGGGGCTTTTGCACTTTGTCATACAATGCCTCATATGATGTCATTTGGATACTGCTATGATATTGATTGTTGTATGCAAATTCTATCAATGTTATATATTCAACCTAAGTTCCTCTGAATTCCATATAACATGCCCCAAACATTTCTGCCAATGTCTATATAGTCCTTTCTGATTGTCCGTCAGTCTGTGGTGGAATGCAGTGCTGAAGTTCAATTTTGTTTCCAATACATCTTGTAAACTCACCAAAAAATATGAAGTAAATCATGGATCTCTATCAGACACAATGGATACTGGAATGTCATGTAATCTGACTATCTCATTCACATATGATTTTGCCAAATTCTCAAGTGTACACCCTCATCTAATAGGTAGAAAATGTGCTGACTTGGTTAATATGTCAATAATTACCCATACTGTATCATTTTTTTGTGGAGTTCTTAGCAATCCATAAACAAAATTCATTGTTATCTTCTCTCATTTCCATTCTGGCATAAGCAATGGATATAACTTACCAACTGATGTCTGGTGTTTAATCTTAATCTGCTGACATGTTAAGCATTTAGAAACATATTTTGCTATATTTTTTTCATTCTTGCCCATCAGTAATGAGGTCTCAAACTATGATACATCTTGGTCATCCCTAAATGCATTGCATAGGGTGCATTGATTGCCTCTTCCATTATTTCCTTGTACAAGTTGTCAATATTTGGAACACATATGCATGACTTTGACATCATTGCATCATCCTGTAAATATAATTATGTATTGTTCCTTACCATTTCAATTTTCTCATATAATTAAGAATCTTTTCCCTGTGTTTTTTTAATTCTTTCCTTTAGTATAAGTCTAATATGAAGAGTAGCAATCAGTGATCCACCATCATGCATATTCAATTCAACATTCATTGATTGTAATTGAATCAAATATGGAAAATAGGATGTTTGCAAGTGAGCTACATTGCTATTGGACTTCCTACTTAATGCATTTGTTACTACATTGACTTTACCTAGATGATATTCAATTGTGCAGTCATAATCTTTTAATAGCTCTAACCATCATCTTTGTCTCATGTTTAACTCCTTTTGTGTTAGTAAATAACCCAAGCTCTTATAGTCTGTGAAGATTTGGAATGTGTCACCATAGATATAATATCTCAAAATCGTCAATGCAAATACTACTGCAACCAATTCTAGATCATACACTAGATATGAGATCTTATATGGTCTTAACTTTCTGGATGCGTAAGCTATCGCTGTAACACCCCTTACCCTTTCGTACACCCATCTGTATACCGGACGGATAAGAGGTGCTACCGGAAATAGTATTCTTCAAATATACTTATTTAATTTTAAAACATATTTAATATAAGATATGTAAAATATATACTCAATAATTATGCATACACACCCTTTTTATTTTATTTATATACCTGCCGAAATGAAATTTAAAATATATATATATATACATATCAAAATATAACAAAAAGACCAACCCGCTCTGGGTGGCTTCCACTGCTACCGCTGTGCTCCATAATGCGGGTCCCCAATTCAGTGTCTCTATCTACAAGTCAGGACGCTCTCTGCTACTCTGACGACCTACGCGAGAGAAAAACAAACTCCCGCGCTGAGTATATAACTCAGTGGTGCAAAAACTCTTATAATAATAGTCATTAAAATAAAATATACATTTTTCTATAAATACCATAATATAATATTTTTATAAAACTCAATATATCGTTGAGTTCTCAAATATATAAATTTTTCATATACCCACATATTATAACATCCTAGACTTGCTCCTAGGGAATCAAAGGGGTATCATATTACATCTTAGCTTAGGATCCACAGAAATGCACAGGATCCAAATGTAATATGACTCAGCCCACAGAAATGCACAGGACTGATAATTGTATCAGGTGATCCACAGAAATGCACAGGATCACAGTATTTCTTTGGTCCACAGAAATGCACAGGACCATAATTTCTACCCTATTGGCATGCCAACAATACCCTAGCTCATATCTAGGCTAATATGTGGGAAAAATTCTCAAAATCATAATTCACTTCATTTTTCAGATAATGAATAAATATTCTTTCAATACCAAAATAATTATCATCATAGATAATTTTTTAACATTTAAATTTTCTGGAATACAAAAAAATATATATATAACTCAATAATTGCAAAAATTCCAATTTTCACATAAAATATATTCATATGACTAATATTATAAGGGTAGTTGCACTAACCTTTTTATGCTCCGCCGGTATCTGCCGGCTCTTTCCCCTTATCTCGGGGTGGCGCCTGACCCGATGTCGCACCTAGAGATAGAAAATTAATATTAGCTATTAAACCCCTTACGACATAAAATCTAGTAAAATTTAAATTTTTCTCTCTCACGGATATCCTGATCCTATAATTAAAAATTTTCTTATTATGCACGTTTAATGCATAAATCCCGGTTTTGGTCGTCATCACGCTTCCCGTTGCGACCAAAAATTCAAATATTAATTTCCTTTTATAATATTTGATTTTCTTTATTTTTCCACCTCCAAAACTATTTTTCTCCATTTATTTCTTTTATTATCCTAATGTCCATTTTCAATTCAAGAATTCTCATTAATTCAATAATTACTCTAAAAATTCCAAATAAATTCCTATACTCACTTTAATTCATTTTCTTTCATTTTCCATCATCAATTTCACCAAAATAATATTCAATAACTCCAAATAAATTTTTTTCATAATTAGGCTAATAATCCCAAAATTTCACCAAAAATCCTATTAAATATTCTTTCCATTACAAAAGTTATTTTTCATCAATTAACTCCATAATTAATAATCTTCGATTATTAATTTAATTACCTAATATTTTAATATTCTAACTCAACTAATAATCACCTCCATTTAATAATATAAAATCCAATTATTCATCAAATAATCTCCAATAAACTCCAATAATTATGCAAATAATCATGCAATTCAACTAAATTAATTAATCACTTTAATAATAAAATATATCTAAACTTCACAAATAAATTCATATTTCATTATCTAAAAACAGCTAGGAGGTGCGGTTTATACCGGATGACTCGGTTTAACGAGCCGAAGATTCTGCCCAAAAAAAATCCGATTAGTGGTCGTCGGACTCCGGTCACCGGAAAATTTTCGACGGCGGCGGATTGATGATCGGCTGGTACCAAAAGAAAGCTTGAGGTGTGAGGAGTCCAAATATATAAGTTTCGTGGCCTGAAAGTGGCTGGAAACGTGTAGATCTGCAAAAGTTCCCCCGGCTCCGGCGAGAATTCCCCAACTCCGATCAGTCCTCAAATCTCGGTTTTCGGAGCTCAAATTACACCTCCCCAGGTTTTTCGACGTCCCGAGTCCGTTTCTGGTGTCAGATTTAAGAAAAGAAGCTAGAAACTATGCGAAATGGTAAGGGCAGCCCGAACTCCGACTTTCGCTGCTCCGATCCCGAAAATCCGGTCAGATTTTTGAAGATCAAACGTCACCGGAGTGATAAGGACGTGGAGAACTACTTCTGATTCAAATTTGATGAAGATCGGATGTTGTTTTGTTGATGAACGGAGATGGTGATCTTGTAGGGAGAATGAGAGAGAAAATGAAAATTTTTTTTTTATTACTTTAATCTTTGAATTCTTTATATATATACACTCAAGGGCAATTTTGTAATTTTTTTACAAACCTCAAATCTTAATGAAGTTTTACTCAGATAAAATTATTAAGTCACCCAATAAGTTAAGAAAAATCTTAATTGAACAAAAATTAAAAATATGGGGTGTTACATTCTCCTCCCCTTAAAAGATTTCGTCCTCGAAATCATACATGATAGGTTATTACTAAACAATTGAGGATATTGACTTCTCATTATTTCTTCACTTTCCCATGTCGCCTCTTCCGCTGAGTGTCTTCGCCACAAAACTTTTACAAGAGGTATTTGTTTATTTCGCAGTTGTTTTACTTCCCTTGCCAGAATAGCTATAGGCTCCTCCTCATAAGATAAATTTTGTTGCACCTCAATTTCTTCTACTCGAATGACATGGGATGGATCCGATCTATATCTTCTGAGCATCGATACATGAAACACATTATGAATCTTCTCCAGTTCATGAGGTAAAGCCAATCTATAGGCTACTGGTCCCACTCGCTCAATTATTTCAAAAGGTCCAATAAATCTAGGACTTAGTTTGCCTTTCCTTCCAAACCGTAATACTTTCTTCCAAGGAGAGACTTTCAGGAATACCTTATCACCGACCTCGTACTCGATATCTCTACGTCTCAAATCTGCATAAGACTTCTGTCTGTCAGTGGCTGCTTTTAGTCTGTCTTTAATCAGTCTAATCTTCTCCTCAGTCTGCTGAACTAAATCTGGTCCCACTATCCTTCTTTCACTAAGCTCGGTCCAACAAATTGGAGTTCTACATTTTCTACCATACAGTGCTTCATAAGGAGCCATGCCAATACTTGTCCGGTAGCTGTTATTATAAGCAAATTCCATTAGTGGCAAGTACTTATCCCAACTACCTGTTAACTCAATCACACAACTCCGAAGCATATCCTCAAGCAATTGGATCACCCGCTCCGATTGTCCATCTGTCTGAGGATGGAACGCCGTACTGAAGTGGAGTCGAGTACCCAAAGATCCCTGTAGACTCTTCCAAAAATGTGAGGTGAATCTAGGATCTCTATCTGAAATGATAGACAATGGCACACCGTGCAACCGGACTATCTCTTGTACATACAATTCTGCTAATCGATCCATAGAGTAGTCCATCTTAACTGGTAAAAAGTGTGCAGACTTCGTTAACTTATCAACAATCACCCATACTGCATCATGTTTTCTTTGAGTCAATGGTAGTCCTGACACGAAATCCATAGTAACTCTTTCCCATTTCCATTCCGGTATGGCAATAGGTTGCAGTAACCCTGATGGCAACTGGTGTTCTGCTTTTACTTGCTGACACGTCAGACATCTGGTAGTATATTCTGAAATGTCTTTCTTCATACCCGACCACCAATAGTAAGGCTTCAAATCCTGATACATTTTGTTGCTGCCGGGATGCATGGAAATAGCTGATTCATGTGCCTCTTTCAATATCTCTTGTCTCAATCCTGGGACACCAGGCACGCATAGTCTGCCTCTATAATAGATACCACCATCAGCTTCAACTGAGTATTCAGGTTTCTCCCCGTTGGAAATGAATTCTTTTATTTCAATTAGCTTGGAATCATGCTTCTGAGCTTCTTTGATCCGAAAGACTAATGTAGGTAGGACCCGAAGCTCTGCTAGAGTCTTTCGACTCAAAGCGTCAGCCACAACATTAGCCTTTCCCGACTGATAATCAATAATACAGTCGTAGTCTTTAATAAGCTCTAGCCACCACCTCTGTCTCAAATTTAGCTCTTTCTGTGAAGGTAAATACTTTAAACTCTTATGATCTGTATAGATGTAACACTTCTCTCCATACAGATAGTGTCTCCAAATTTTCAAAGCAAAAACAATAGCTGCTAGCTCCAGATCATGCGTAGGATAATTTCTCTCGTGCGGCTTCAATTGTCTAGAGGCATACACTATCACTTTGCCCTCTTGCATCAGTACACAGCCTAACCCATTCAGTGAAGCATCGCTGTATACCACAAACTCTTTTCCTGCAGTGGGTTGCGTCAGAACTGGTGCCTCTGTCAATATAATCTTCAATCGATCAAAGCTTGCTTGGCACTTATCTGTCCACTCAAATTTAACATCTTTGCGAAGTAACCGTGTTATGGGAGCGGCTATGGAAGAGAAACCTTTCACAAATCGTCTATAGTAGCCTGCTAACCCAAGAAAACTTCGTATCTCTGTTATATTTCGAGGCGGCTTCCAATTGAGAATGGCTTCAACCTTACTAGGGTCAACTCTGATCCCATCTACCGATACCACGTGACCCAGAAACCCAACTTCCTCGAGCCAAAACTCACATTTTGTTAGTTTGGCATACAACCGTTTCTCTCGTAGTGTCTGAAGCACAATCCGAAGATGTTGATCATGATCCTTTCTATTCCTGGAATATACCAGAATATCATCAATGAAAACTACAACAAATTGATCTAAATAGGGCCTGAATATCCTATTCATCAGATCCATAAATGCTGCTGGCGCGTTCCTTAACCCAAATGGCATGACTAAGAACTCGTAGTGGCCATACCGAGTCCTAAAGGCAGTCTTAAGCACGTCACTCTCCTTGACCTTTAATTGATGATATCCCGATCTCAAATCAATCTTGGAGAATACCCCTGCACCTTTCAACTGATCAAACAGGTCATCTATCCGTGGCAGTGGGTATCTGTTCTTCACTGTCACCTTATTTAACTGTCTGTAATCAATGCACAGTCGTAGGGTGCCATCCTTTTTCTTCACAAACAACACAGGCGCACCCCAAGGTGATACACTGGGTCTAATAAATCCCTTATCCTGTAACTCTTGTAACTGCACTTTCAATTCTCTAAGCTCTGCTGGTGCCATTCGGTACGGTGTGGTGGATATGGGTGCAGTACCAGGTAACAACTCAATGGCAAAGTCTATCTCTCTATCCGGAGGCAATCCTGGCAAATCCTCAGGAAACACATCAGGAAACTCACAAACAGTAGGAATGTCTTGAAGCCTCGGATTCTCCTTTCTGGTATCAACCACATATGCCAAATAAGCTTCGCTGCCCTTTCTGATCAACCTTTGAGCCTTCATAGCAGAAATAACATTAGATGACATCTTCCTTCTCACATCTTGTACCACTCTATCCTTGCATCCAGGCTTCTTAAAAATTACCTTTCTAGCGGCACAATCAATTACTGCCCCGTGTCGAACTAACCAATCCATCCCTAATATGACATCATATTCATGGAATGGTAACTCAATCAGATCTGCAGGATATAGCTCACCCTGACTCACTAAGGGTAACTGTCGATGCACTCTATTAACCTTGGCACTATGACCCAAGGGATTCGTCACAACTATATCATAATCTAAATTCTCAACCTCTAAATGCTCCCCAGACAATAGTGTAGTGCATATGTAGGAATGTGTAGAACCGGGATCAATTAAAGCATATATATCAAAGCCAAGTAAAGAAAATTTACCAACAATAACATCTGGAGCATCATGTTCCTCTCGTGCTCTCATGGCATATGCTCTGGCAGGTGCGGTGTGGCTACCCCCTGGTCTACTAACAGTTTCTGACCCGGCTTGCACTGATCCAGTTCGGCCTCCCCTAACTTGACCTCTGCCTCGGCCTCTAATAGGTACTGATCCCTGTGTTGAAATCGATCTTGCCCCTGTAGGCTCCGTACTCTGATCTCTGTATGGGCAATCCCTCCTAAAGTGGTTTGTCGCTCCACAAATGAAACAGGCTCTGGATGTTAGCCAACACTCACCAGTATGATATCTGCCACACTGTTGACACTGAGGGTACGGAACAAATCTTCCCCCTACTGAACCCGGGGTACTGGCAACTGATGGTGCTGACCTTGCAGGCTGTCCCCGCCAGACTGGTGCACCCGAACCTCTAGATCCCCTCTGGAATCTGCTACCAGAAAACCTGGTCTTCTTACTAGTGAATGAACTGGCACCCGACTGAAAGAATGGTCTCTTGGTGTGGCTCGGAACTACCGTCTTCATCTCCTCAGCAACGGCCTCCTCAACTGCCTCAGCAGCAGTTCTCAATGCAGTAAACTCCTTAATCAGTGATCCTGCCAATCTAGCCCTAATAGGGGGTCGCAATCCCTTCTCAAACCTCCTGCATCTATCAACCTCATCAGCAATAATACCCCCTGCATATTTACTGAGGCGAGTGTACTCCTTTTCATATTCCTCTACAGTCATATCTCCTTGCCTGAGATCCAGGAATTCTTGTCTCTTTCGATCAGTATAGGCCCTAGGAATGTATCTCTCCCTGAACTGCTCTAGAAAGAACCTCTAGGAAGGTGGATCAGGTGTCTGAGGGCGCTGTAGTATAGTCTTCCACCAGTCATAAGCCCCCTCCTGTAGTAGAGACTCTGCATATCTATATCTATCTCGAGATGTGCAATCCATCTGTCTAAACACTCTCTCTACCCTTTCCATCCAATATTCTGCAGCTGCTGCGTCATCCTCCTTGCGGCCATAGAAATCTGGAGCTCCCAATTTTCGAAGTCTCTCAAATCCCATCTCAGTAGTGGCTGGTCTGGCAGAACGCCGTAAGATCTCAGCCATATCCTCTAACAGCTCCTCTCTAGCCGAACCCGAGACCGCTGCATGTCTCTCATGTCTATGTGATCTATCCGATCCACGGGTGGATACACTGCCCTCAACTGTCCTCCGTTGAGATGACGGATATGAAGCATCAGTGTCAAGTGGCTCATATGTATCCAGGGTTTCTTCTCTAACCCTCCGCATTTGAAATCTATAACCCTATAAAGCACAACTGTGACCCACATTAGGAAGCAGTAGTAGTTATATTTATATATTCAAATTATTATTTTTTTTTTCAAAAACCAATGCATGAGCAGACAATCTTAATTCTACCCCTAGCTATCCTAGAATCGCCTAAACCACGCTCTGATACCAATAAAATTGTAACACCCCTTACCCTTCCGTACACCCATCCGTATACCGGACGGATAAGAGGTGCTACCGGAAATAGTATTCTTCAAATATACTTATTTAATTTTAAAACATATTTAATATAAGATATGTAAAATATATACTCAATAATTATGCATACACACCCTTTTTATTTTATTTATATACCTGCCGAAATGAAATTTAAAATATATATATATATATACATATCAAAATATAACAAAAAGACCAACCCGCTCTGGGTGGCTTCCACTGCTACCGCTGTGCTCCATAATGCGGGTCCCCAATTCAGTGTCTCTATCTACAAGTCAGGACGCTCTCTGCTACTCTGACGACCTACGCGAGAGAAAAACAAACTCCCGCGCTGAGTATATAACTCAGTGGTGCAAAAACTCTTATAATAATAGTCATTAAAATAAAATATACATTTTTCTATAAATACCATAATATAATATTTTTATAAAACTCAATATATCGTTGAGTTCTCAAATATATAAATTTTTCATATACCCACATATTATAACATCCTAGACTTGCTCCTAGGGAATCAAAGGGGTATCATATTACATCTTAGCTTAGGATCCACAGAAATGCACAGGATCCAAATGTAATATGACTCAGCCCACAGAAATGCACAGGACTGATAATTGTATCAGGTGATCCACAGAAATGCACAGGATCACAGTATTTCTTTGGTCCACAGAAATGCACAGGACCATAATTTCTACCCTATTGGCATGCCAACAATACCCTAGCTCATATCTAGGCTAATATGTGGGAAAAATTCTCAAAATCATAATTCACTTCATTTTTCAGATAATGAATAAATATTCTTTCAATACCAAAATAATTATCATCATAGATAATTTTTTAACATTTAAATTTTCTGGAATACAAAAAAATATATATATAACTCAATAATTGCAAAAATTCCAATTTTCACATAAAATATATTCATATGACTAATATTATAAGGGTAGTTGCACTAACCTTTTTACGCTCCGCCGGTATCTGCCGGCTCTTTCCCCTTATCTCGGGGTGGCGCCTGACCCGACGTCGCACCTAGAGAGAGAAAATTAATATTAGCTATTAAACCCCTTACGACATAAAATCTAGTAAAATTTAAATTTTTCTCTCTCACGGATATCCTGATCCTATAATTAAAAATTTTCTTATTATGCACGTTTAATGCATAAATCCCGGTTTTGGTCGTCATCACGCTTCCCGTTGCGACCAAAAATTCAAATATTAATTTCCTTTTATAATATTTGATTTTCTTTATTTTTCCACCTCCAAAACTATTTTTCTCCATTTATTTCTTTTATTATCCTAATGTCCATTTTCAATTCAAGAATTCTCATTAATTCAATAATTACTCTAAAAATTCCAAATAAATTCCTATACTCACTTTAATTCATTTTCTTTCATTTTCCATCATCAATTTCACCAAAATAATATTCAATAACTCCAAATAAATTTTTTTCATAATTAGGCTAATAATCCCAAAATTTCACCAAAAATCCTATTAAATATTCTTTCCATTACAAAAGTTATTTTTCACTTCTAAACACTCCAATTAACTCCATAATTAATAATCTTCGATTATTAATTTAATTACCTAATATTTTAATATTCTAACTCAACTAATAATCACCTCCATTTAATAATATAAAATCCAATTATTCATCAAATAATCTCCAATAAACTCCAATAATTATGCAAATAATCATGCAATTCAACTAAATTAATTAATCACTTTAATAATAAAATATATCTAAACTTCACAAATAAATTCATATTTCATTATCTAAAAACAGCTAGGAGGTGCGGTTTATACCGGATGACTCGGTTTAACGAGCCGAAGATTCTGCCCAAAAAAAATCCGATTAGTGGTCGCCGGACTCCGGTCACCGGAAAATTTTCGACGGCGGCGGATTGATGATCGGCTGGTACCAAAAGAAAGCTTGAGGTGTGAGGAGTCCAAATATATAAGTTTCGTGGCCTGAAAGTGGCTGGAAACGTGTAGATCTGCAAAAGTTCCCCCGGCTCCGGCGAGAATTCCCCAACTCCGATCAGTTCTCAAATCTCGGTTTCCGGAGCTCAAATTACACCTCCCCAGGTTTTTCGACGTCCCGACTCCGTTTCCGGTGTCAGATTTAAGAAAAGAAGCTAGAAACTATGCGAAATGGTAAGGGAAGCCCGAACTCCGACTTTTGCTGCTCCGATCCCGAAAATCCGGTCAGATTTTTGAAGATCAAACGTCACCGGAGTGATAAGGACGTGGAGAACTACTTCTGGTTCAAATTTGATGAAGATCGGATGTTGTTTTGTTGATGAACGGAGATGGTGATCGTGTAGGGAGAATGAGAGAGAAAATGAAAATTTTTTTTATTACTTTAATCTTTGAATTCTTTATATATATACACTCAATGGCAATTTTGTAATTTTTTTACAAAACTCAAATCTTAATGAAGTTTTACTCAGATAAAATTATTAAGTCACCCAATAAGTTAAGAAAAATCTTAATTGAACAAAAATTAAAAATATGGGGTGTTACAATCGCCTTACCATGTTGCATCAATACACATCCTAAACCCTAGTGAGAAACATTACTATATACCGTAAATATATCTGTACCCGTAGGAATAGCTAACATTGGTGCTCAAGTCAACCTCTGTTTTAGCTCCTCAAAAATCCTTTGGTATTCTAAAGCTCATTTGAAAGACACATTCTTTCTTAACAATTTAGTCAGAGGGCTAGCAATTAAGAAAAATTCATCAACAAATCTATGGTTGTATCCGACTAAATCCAGAAAACTACACATTTCTGAAATATTTTTAAGAGCTTCCCAATTTACCATGACCTCTATTTTCGTTGGGTCTACCTCTATGCCTTTGTCTGATACCACATGTCCAAGAAACACTAAATGATCTAACTAGAACTTGCATTTACTTAGTTTAGCATACAATTGTTTCTCCCTTAAAATTTGTGAGTTCTCCCATATTCTTTGAGTACACCAATATGTCATCAATAAATACTATCACAAACTTGTCTATATATGGTAGAAATACTTTATTCATTAATGCCATAAATGCAGCTGGAGCATTAGTCAACCCAAATGACATTCCTAAAAATTCATAATGTCCATACCTGGTTCGAAAGGCAGTCTTTGGAACATCAAATTTTGCTACCTTTAGCTGGTAATAGCCTGATTTCAAATCAATGTTGGAGAATATTTGGGCTCCTTGCAACTGGTCAAACAAATCATCTATTATGGGCAACGAATATTTGTTTTTTATTGTCATTTTGTTCAGTTGCCTGTAATCAATGCACAATCTCATTGTTCCATCTTTCTTTTTAACAAATAATACTAGAGTTCTCTAAGGTGATACACTAGGTCTGATATACCTTTTATCAAATAATTCCTACAATTGGGTCTTCAATTCTTTCAACTTAGCTAAGGCCATTCTGTAAGGTGACATTGATACTAGTGTTGTTCCTGGTATGAGTTCAATAGTGAATTGTATCTCTCTATCTGGTGGTAAACCAGGTAAATCATCTGTAAATATATCAAAAAATTGTCTCATTACTGGTATATTTTCAAGCAAACTATCAGCAGTCTAGTATCAGTCACATATGCCAAATATGTCTCACATCCTCTTTTGATAATCCGAAATGCTCTTACAACTGAGTTTAGACATATAGGCACAAGTTTTCTTTCACCTAAAAATACAACCCTTGGCTAGTTTGGTGATTCTAAAATTACTTCCTTAGTAAAGCAATTCACTATTGTATGATGTCTAGTTAACCAGTCTATTCCCAATATCACATTAAATTCATATAATGGCAATAAGATCATATCAGCTATCAATTCAACTTTATCAATGCATATCAAACAATCACAATATACATTATTCACAACTACTACTATTCCTAGTGGAGTGCTCATATTTATGTCAATCCCCAAAGACTTATGCTTTTGATGCAATTGGGATACCATATGCAATGATATAAATGAATGTGTGGAACTAGAATCAATCAATGCATATGCTAATATATCAAAAATATAAATATTACCATTACTACTTCGGGAGCATCAACTGCCTCCTGCCTAGTCATGGCAAACACCCTAACCTATGTAGGGGGTTTAGAACTCTGACATTTAGATCTTGTCACTCTTATACCTGTTGTAACAGTTCTGCCCCTGCCTCTGCCATGTGTCCCACTGGTAGGGTAGACCCTCAGTGCCTCAATCGTAGTCTCAGATACTCTTCTGCCTCTACTGGTCTCTACTAGTTTGACTTTTTCTGAATAATCTCTATACATGTGCTCCATCAACCCACAAAAATAACATGCTCATATGAGCCTTTTGCATTCGCCTATATGTTGTCTACCACAATGAGTATATGTAGGCCTTTGTTCAGTATAATGGTTATGCCCTCTGCCTAGTAAAAGGAAGTCATAACACAACCTCTAGAGCTCGAGTGTCCACCTCTGTTACTCGATTATACTGGCATGTATCTTTCTCTCTTTCCTTACCTTTTGCTAGACTCTTCAGAAAACTCTCGTGTTGTTTTTTTAAATTGTTGTTCTCAATCTTCTTTCATTAATCTTTCAGCTTTAATTGTTGCATCTCTGAGTCTGGTATAACTGTCTAAATCAGTAGTTGTGATTCTATTTCTGATCTCATATTTGAGGTCCTCCTAAAACTTTCTGCATTTGTCTTTTTCAATAGAGACCATAATGTGGCATAGTGAGAGAGTCTATTGAACTACACCTCATAATTAACAATAGACATGCTCCCCTGTTTTAGATTTAGGAATTTTTTTATCTTCTCATCTTTATATTTTTCAGGCATGTAATTATTCTGGAATTTCTGAACGTTAGGACTCGTGATTGTGCATCACTATCTAAGATTGTCTCCCACCATTCATAGACATTGCCTTGAAGTAATGACACTACATAATCAAATTTCTCCTATGGTGTGCATTTCATCATATTCAATACCTTATGTGTTTTTTAAGTCATGTCTCTGCTTCTGTTTGGTCTATTGTGCCATTGAAATCAACTGCACCTTATCTTCTCAACTTGTCATAACGTCTTTCCCTATATATTTCAAGCCCTCGTACTTCTTGTTCGGGGTTTTCATAGGGTACTTATGCATGTGATGATTGTGATGTATGTACTGAAGCCCTAGCCCCTAGTGTTGGTTGATCTGTATGCAAATGAGGTGATGCCTCATGAGAATGCATTTTGGCCGACCTCTCCCTCCTTAGTGAATCATGTCTTATGATGGTCTTAAAATACATAGAATTATGTCATTATATAATGTTCAACACATAGGATGCATATGTTATCATGATCTTATGCAAATGCATGTTCCCATGTGACCTATCCCTAATCTAATACCAAAAATGTAGCATCATACCTATGCATTTCAGTAAAATATATCCTTGTGTCTAGTGATCACATATGACATACAAGCAAGTTAAACGAATCTGTTAATATTGATAGTAAATTTTTTTTTCATTATATCCATATCATCATTCAATAAATCTGTAAGTCAACATATCTCACATGTATTAAGATTTAAACTTTACATCTAAGGTATACTAGTTGAATCCATTTACATATCATTGTATAATTCTGAATAAATATACATGTATATTCATATAAATCCAAAATGTAGATGACATGATTTCATGCTCATGTGGAATGCAAGGAGAGGGAATGGTGAAGCTCGATCGATAACCTGTGTTCCATGTCTTCTATATGCCACTCAAAATGAGCTACCACTTTTCTTTACCTGAAAAATCATGCAAATTGATGAGTTGCGGCTCAATAAGAGTAATCATCAAACAAGTTCTAAAGTACCAAGCAACTCATAGTAACAAACACAAACCCATTGCATTTACCATTGTCATTTAATTACAAGTAAAATTTAAATATATAATCACCAATTTTTGCTTATGCTCATGTTTAGCTCATTTCATTTTGTTATGACCTAGGTAAGCAGATATTGCCTCGGGTTTCTATATGAACATTTTTCATGTGAACATTTGCATTTACTAGCCAGCTTGATCATTTATTTCATTTGCATATTTGTCGGGTCGTAGGCCTTTTCTTTTGTCTTGCAATATCGATTAACTAGTCACAATGTCTTTTAAGTCCTTATGCATTTGCATTTGTAACTAATCATTTATCATCCATTATGTCTTTATTATGTATACCTCATATATATACCACATGTATACCATGTATGTTATGCATATACCTTAAATATGCTATACATATACCATGTATATATCATGTATATCAAACATATACCTTAAATATATCGTATATGATACAAATTATCTATCATATTATTATCAAAGTTAAATCATGAGAATCATATGAATTACATAACTATAAATCATCTCACATATCATATAACAAGCAATATTCATATGCACTAAATAAATCGTTTGATAACTATACTCACTTTTCTCTTTTGATTTCGACCCTTAACTTATTATTTATCCCCTTCTTATGGGTCTCCAATTTATTATGAGCTCAATATGGAAATATAATCAATTAATTTATGACTAAAAAAACTTAATATAGCTTAAATAAATTAATGTGCATAGTTCATATACATAGTTATGATTTTTCTTATGAGGCAATGTGACCTTATGGCAATGATTAACCCATAATTTTTTCTAATATTGTCCAATCTATTTGATTCTTATTTCTAATTAAATATAACATATAATTATATAACATACTAAAATTTTAGATAAATTGGAGCATTTTACAAGTTTTGGTGGAATTTTCAATTGTGTTATGTTTTCTACCTTATTTCTGCCCTTTGGCAGTTTTAGTGTACCAACTTTGATCCTCCATATCTTACAATATGTAAGCCAGATTATAATGATATTTGCTAAAAACTTATATAGGATAAAATTGGACATTTTTATGTTTACAACTATTATGAATTATGTCTCTAAGGTCCTCAAATTATAAGAAATATTTTATTAGTCCATAACAGAGTTGACTTCCGGACTAGTATGACTTATGAAGGTCATATCTTACTCTATACATAACATATTAAGGTTAAATATTTACCAAATTTTAGCTAAGACATAATCCTATAACTTTCATGTAGATATTTCATCTATAAAGAGTTTAAAATGACTAACCAATTTGCTGGACCTGCCTAGGACACTAAGTAGGCTACTCAAACTATGGAATAGTCATGGTTGCATTCCCCATAACTCAATATTCAGAAGACATATGAATCTAAAATTTAGTATACATATAAATAACATATGTATCTACAACTTTAATGTTTTGATATACTTAAAATAATTGCTCTATTATATTCAAAACAAATAAACACTGTAGCTAACCCAACTAGGGTTTATACCCAGACTAGTTCTAATTATATGCTAATATCTTATCATATACACAAAATCTTACAAAACTATTTATATATACATAAAAAAAAGAGATAAATGAACAAATTTTATGTTTTAAAGTTCTCCAAATTTGGTTCATAAGGTCATCCAAATTAGAATGCAAAATACTGCTCCAACATAACCCTAACAGTTCAAACCAACACTAGAACAATGGAAAGAAAATTACTTACCAAGAACGAACTTGAAAGACTGAAATGGGGGAATAAAAAGAGAAAATGAAGCTAAAGTGAGGGAGGTAGAATAGTGAGGAGGAAAATAAGATTCACCTTCTACCTCATCATTTTTGTCATTTTCCCCTTTTTGTTTCTTCATTTCTTTTTTTTTCTTTCCTTTTTTTATTTGTTTTTCTTTTGTTTCTTTTCATTTTTATTAATTAATTTGGTCTAATAATTTTATTCATATAAATTTCAATTTTATGTCATACTCAACTAAATTATAAAATGGACACGTGCAATTCAACACAATTGCAAAATACTCAGACACATAACTAGTGTGTGTCGTGAATTTGTTCCTATAAAAATATATATGAAATGCACGTGTTCAAGTAAAATATATGCAAATGCATATGTCCAAATGAAATGCATATAAAAATGCATATGTGGGAAATCGAGGATATTACAAAGGTGTCTGTGAATCATATTTTAAATGTTATATGTTGTTTTCTTCTATGATTTCAATACAATGACCATACACATGTTTCTATAATGGTATGATATGATTAAGTAACACATGTTTCCATGAAGTAAATATATGAATGACGTATGTTGACCTTTCATATGATCAAAGTATATACATATTATAATATGAATGCATTAAAATGATGTATACCGAGAGTATTTGAACAAATAAAGTCCAAGCTCGATATTAGGACTAGAAGTAGGATATATGACATACCATTAAGGGGGTTTACAAAACTGTAGTAATATATTACAATTATTATTTTAAGGACAATGTGGCTTAAGCCTGGGAGCCCTATTAATCATATTATTGCATGAAAAAGATATATGTTTACTAAGTTAATATGACTTAAGCTCTGAAAGCATTCTTAACTTGAGAAGTTCGGACGAACACACATTATTATAGACAGTGGTTTAAGCTCAAAAAACTTTCCTATTCACAATCCGTATTTGAATAGTCCAATTAAAGAGTTGTTGGGCAATTATACTAAAGTAATTAATGAATATTGTACAATGGAAAAAGGATATAATGAAACATGTATATGATGACAAATGATTGAATATGTTATATGTTGCAAATACAGTGATTATTCACATATGCATGATTCAAATGCTTAATATTTTATAACTTCCATAAAGTAAAATATGATACATGATAGAATGTTTCCATTGCCATATTTTGATTTATGATATGATGTCATAAGCATGATATGAATTGTTTGGATGCATGTTGAATTTTTATACCTATATATACCATTAAGTTTTCAGTAGCTTAGCGTGCAAGTGTTTCCGTACGCAAGTCGAAGCCTAGTAGATAAAGGCAAAAATTGATCCAAAGAAACCAAACTAGTTCAGAGACATCAAAGCAGACCCAATATGGGTCGGTAATATATTCATGTCATATTTTGTATTTTGTATATGACATAGGATTTTTAGGTTGTTTACACTTGTACATGACTGTTTATTCAATGAAACATGTAACTTTATTAAAACCATGTATTTTTGTAAACATGGGACCTATGAAGCTCAAACATGATATTTCTTTTTATATATATGATGATGATATTGATTTCTCGGATCAAATGGTTTCTTTTACACATGTAATGTATATGGTTTAATAAGTTCATATGCAAAAGAGTTGTTACGACAAAGTATTATGTTACAGTTATTGGTGTTTTGGATTAACAGGTTTTCCTATGTAAAATAGCATATATTGATAAATGTTTTCAAGAGAATAAAAGTTTTAAATTTTTACAGTTTTCCGAAATAGGTACATGTGACACTCGCTCATTTAGTTGGGTTAATCATAATTAGATAAGAAAGTGCTACATATAGTATTATTCCATTAGCCTATACTAAGGATCTAAAATATTATAGAAAAACCAAACACATCCAGATTATATATCACTATGTTAGATATATGATTACACAAAAGAAAGTGATCCTAAAATATATTTCTATAAATAAAATGGTAGCAGATCCATTTATCAAATCAATAACTAGAGGTGTGTTTGTTAGACATGTGAAATCCCTAACCTTATGTAGAATATAATCAATTTGTATATATTAACATACCACTTGGTTTTACTTGCAATGATATGAAGCGTATTTCCCATGATTCACTTATTTTGTGATTTTTTCATTATATGAATATGTTGTAAATATTAATTAGTATAATTCGATGAAATATATCAATAGACTTATATTGACTCACTCATATGAGTAATCATCTCTAGCGTTGTGAAGCGAGTAGAGAAAATTTTTACCCTTTGTGACTTTTGACTATATCATGATATGATGGATTAATGTTGGTTATCTTATGATGTATCTTATATTCATGAGATGATTTGACTTAATGAAATACTCTTAGAAAATGAGTTAATTCAAATCTAATTGATGTGAGGACGAAATAAAAAGTATATTTGCTTATATACTCGCTGCTTGTATTTATCAGCTAGAGTTGCTTCGCTTGATGAAACTTGAAGTAACTTAGAATATTAGTAATCATAAGAGTAATATGAGTATTAATTTTTGAGGGATTGAATGATATTCGATCATATATATTAAAAAAGATACTTAGGGTAAATAAATACATTTTCAAGATTAAATACATCTTTGGGTTGATATCTCCTATATGACTTATAATTATATTTGTATATTGAAGCTCTCACTACTTATTTATTTCATATCACACGATTCGTTCATCTATATGAATAATTCTCTGTTTGAGTTTGATTTATTGGGATGAGTCAAACTCAGTATGGGAGATTGAGAGATGATTTTAAAGAGTGAGTTAAATTCAACATTTATTTTTAATGTGATATGATGTAAAATATTTCTTATAATAATTTGAATATTTTCTCTCTTTTAAACCAACTTTTGATGAAAAATTGTGTTCAAAATTCATTTTCTAACATAATATCTTAAAAAATAGTAGAAAAAGTCCAAACTAAAATAATCTTTGCTAAAATTTAATTTTAGTTTTAATCGTTTCATTAGATTAGGTTGAGATGGCTATATTATTATTGTTATTTATTTTTTAATTTTTGATATAAGGTGGACAAACCCACAAATAAGCAAAACTTCATTGCATAAGTGACTCCAACAACATCATAAATTACAAATCTCCAAAGGAGGAGAAATAAGAACATGAAATTCAGGCTCAAAGTTATAAGCCTAATGAGAAAAACATTTTACCGCAAAGTTAGCTTCTCTGTGAATATGCCAAATTTTGAAAAAAAAAACAAAATGGCTCATATATCTCTTAATGTTGTGCACAATATAATGCTAACTCGCGTTGATAGTTTGATTACCCAAAACTATATCAACAATAACAATATTTTCACTTTCAATTAGAAGATTTTGAATTACCTTGTCCTCAGCCAATTGGATGCCTTGGAGAAAGCCCAAAGCACAACTCTAGAATGGGACAAGCACTAATATTGGAATCGAAACCCACACACCGAGTACCATTACTGTTTCTGATAAGATCTTCTCCAAAAGCCACACCTGAATTACTAGAAATTGGGACATCAGTGTTCAACTTTCAATATCCTTCAGGCGGATTATTCTAGTATATACACTTTTTATCAACTGAAACCGAAGACTGTTATTTTTTTTTTACAAAAAGGTGAGCAAAACTCATGGAGACTATATTATTAATTTGTATAGAGAAATACATTTTCAAATAAACTATTATACAATTATATTTTGGCTAAAGACATGCTACACCCCTGCACTTATCCTTTTTACCATTTTGTCATCTATATTTGTCTATTTTTACTATTTTGCGGTCAATTCTGGTTGCTTTAAAGTTGAATTAAAAACACTTTAATTTTTATTTTGATTTGAATTTTTTATTTTTATTAATATAATAGTCTTTACATTCAAAAGCAGATTATTTACTACAGCTAAGAGACTGTTACCTCCAATTCTCATGAAACAAATGGTCCCCTCCCTCTTGTGATTTGAAAGACCATAGAGGCTAACCAAATATAATGGCCTATGATTACTTGACATTGCATTTGAGAAATTTAATTCCTAAACCATAGAGGCTAACCAAATATAATTCCTAAACCATAAAGAGTACTTATTTGATTCAATTCTTAATTTTTTATTGTGTTTAGTTGGATCCTAAACTATTATTTTTATTTAAATATATCTTTAAATATTTATTTATATTAGTTCTAGGTCAAATTATAAGGGGATAGCCAGCGGTGACACACATGTATCGTCAATCCGCATATCCATTTTTTAATTTAATAATTTTTTAACACATAAAGATCATGTTTGATATCTAATAACCTTTGTCATTTTCTTCTTGATTATTTCTTCTTCTTTCTTAATCTTTTGTATCTAGAATTTCCCATCATTGTCATTTTCTTCTTGATTATTTCTTCTTCTTTCTTAATCTTTTGTATCTAAAATTTCCCATCTTAATAACCTTTGTCATTTTCTTCTTGATTATTTCTTCTTCTTGATTAATCTTTTGTATCTAGAATTTCCCATCATTGTCTTCCACATTCCTCTTATCATACATCAAAGGAAGATGAACATATTAATTACCTAAGGAAAATATCTAGATTTTTATAGCCTATGTGTCAAAGTATTGATTAATTTTGTCTTCTTCCTCTTAATTACTCATCCTTCTTCCTTATCCTAACATCTAGAACACTCTATTCTCTAAACCAGACATGTTTATCCCTTGGACAGCCATAACCAAAGCTTATTCTAAGAAGAGAAAGTGAGAAAAAGAGAGAGAAAGGCATGAGAAATTCCATTTTCATATTTAAGAAAGCTTAGGAGAGTAAAGAAAAATAGAAAAATTAGGATTTATGAAGTTTTAATAATCTAATTTTAAATTTTAGGAACTCAAGTTAACAAGAAACTAGATCAAGGGAGCAAAGGAAAAGAGACAGAAAAGTAAAGAGAAAAAAAAAGAGAAAAAAAGAGGTTTGTGCATAACCTAAGGCAATAGCCTATTTTATTTTTTTTATTTGCATGATTTAATTATTTGGCATGTTAATGATTTTGAATTGATATTATTTTGTGATGAAAATCTTGAGGATGCATGTTTGCTAGACTTAGGATTTAATTTGGTAAAAATTGAATGTGATTATTCTGTATGTTCCTTACAGGAAATTGATGAGCAGTGTCACTTAAATTGTTATAACTTACTTTCTGGAACTCGGTTTTGCATGTTGTTTATTGGGTTTGAAAGATAAGACATAGGGCTATAACTTTAATTTAGACCATAAAACCTGAATATGTCTGTAATTGTCCAGAAAAATTCATTAAATTGGGACATATAATCTGTCCAAAAATTATGGGCAGAATTGTTAGTAATGAGCAGTAAGTACTTAAACTATTATAAATTGAGTTATTGAGCTTGGATTTGTGTGTTATTTATTCGGTTTTAAAGCTAAGACATAAGGCTACAAGTTTTATTTACACCATAATATCTGAATATATCTGTAATTGTCCAAAAAAATTCATAAAGTTTAGACTTAGAATCTGTCCAGAAAATTCTAGGCAGAATTATCAGTGACAAGTTAGTGTTAATATTATCATATTTTTTGATACAGAACTCAGAATTAAGTGATTCAAATTGCATATTAAATTTAAGATCCATATATAAAATTTTTATGAGATCATGTAGCTAAATTCAGAACGAAAATAGGATCAAAATGAAGGTCCAAGACAAATAACAGAATCTGTTAGTGACAGAGCAACATGTGAGTTGTGGAATGAAATGAGTAAAATGATAAGAACTTTATTATATTATGTAAATATTATTTTAATTGAGTGATTATATGGTTATTTTGAGATATTACATGCATGAAAAGTATGAAATTAGTTGTTATTAATTTTAATGAAATTGTATAAGCCCTAAAACACCTAACTAGAACCAACTTATGATAGTTTGACATGCCAAATAGGGGGGAGTATGATGAAAATGAATAATTCCATTAATGATATGATTATCTACTCCGGGTTTGACAATGTTATCTACACCGGGTTTGGCTCTGTTATTTATATCGGGTATGACATTATTATCTATGCCGAGTTTGGCACGGTTATCTACGCCGGATTTGGCACTTATATGCGCACATCATATTGTCCGGGTGGCACTCCTAAGTATCTGGATGACAACTCCGTTATCCTATTCAGTGGTTCATAGGTGTCCTGGGCATAAATGAAAATATAAATAAAAAAGTTATGAGACATAAAAGAATTATTGAAAGTAAAACGGGAATTATGATTTGTGACATGGATAATAAAAATGGAATTATCCGACTCATGTCATACCAATTGAAGAGATAGAAGTGCAGACTGATTTGACTTATGAAGAGGAACCAGTGGTTGTATTAGCACGTGAAGAAAAAGTTTTATGAAACAAGAAAGTTCAATTAGTTAAAGCGTTATGGTAGAATCATGCTACTGAATAAGCCACATGGGAGAACGAAGAAGTCATGAAGAGGCAATATCCTCAGTTGTTCATAGAATTAACAAGTAAATTTCGAGTACGAAATTTATTTTAAGGGGGAGAGTGTCATATCCGCTAATTTAGACCTAAGACATGCGAGTTGTTTAATCGATTTATTGGTTTGACTGAAGTCTAAAATTGGATTTTTATCGAAAAATAATGAAAATAATGACAATTAACTATGGAAAATATCTAATAAAGTGTTCAAAATATTTTAAGATGTTAAATTTCGGTAAAGGACTAAATTATAAATTTTGAAAAATTTAGGGGTCAATTTGCAATTTACCAAAAATTTGGAAATTTATTGGGATAATCATCAATTAAATGCATGATTGGAACATTAAACACATGGAAAAGGGTTGGCCACACTAAGTGGCATACATTAAGTGGACAATTGACATGCATGAATTGAAAATTAATTAAAACATCTAGAATATGCTTAGGTGTCTTATAATTATAGAGTTATCTTTATTCTCTTAATTATTCTTCTTTCTTTTCTCTTCATATCCATAATTTCCTATCAATTAAATGTCTCCCATGTTCCTTGAAGCACCACACACCACATGGCATACAACAATTAGCCAAGTGAGGTGCATGAATTAAACATTAATGAGAGTTTCTAGATCAAGCTTAGGTGTCCCCCATCATAATGACTTTTGTCATTTTGTTCTTGATTCTTTCTTCTTCTTCCTTATCCATTTTCATTGAGAAAAATTCTGTCTCTCAAACCAACCCACATTTTTTCCTTGGACAGCCATAACCAAAGCTTGATTCTAGTGAAAGAAAGTGAGAAAAGAGAGAGAAAGGCATGAGAGATTCCATTTTCATGTTTAAGAAAGCTTAAAAGAGTAAGAAGAAAGAGAGAGATTAGGTTTATAAAGTTTTAATAATTTGTTTATGAACTTTAGAAACTCAAAGTGACAAGGATTTAGCTCAAAGGAGCAAAGGAAAGGAGAAAGAGAAGTAAATAGAAAGAAAAGGAGAGGAAAAAAAAGAGGTTTGTGCATAACCTAAGGCAATAACCTATTTTAGTTTTTTTATTTGCATGATTTAATTATTTAGCATGTTGATAATTATGAATTAATATTATTTTGTGATGAAAATCTTAGGGATGCATGTTTGCTAGACTTAGGATTTAATTTGGTAAAAATTGAATGTGATTATCTTGTATGTTCCTTGTTGAAAATTGATGAGCAGTGTTCACTTAAACTGTTATAATTTATTTTATGGAACTCGGTTTTGCATGTTGTTTATTGAGTTTGAAAGCTAAGACATAGAACTATAACTTTAATTTAGACCATAAAATCTGAATATGTCTGTAATTGTCCAAAAAAATTCATAAAATTCGGACGTAGAATCTGTCCAAAAATTATGGGCAGAATTGTTAGTAATGAGCAGTAAGTAATTAAACTGTTATAAATTGAGTTTTGGAGCTTGGATTTGTGTGTTATTTATTGGGTTTGAAATATAAGACATATGGCTATAACTTTCATTTAGACCATAAAACCTGAATATTTTTGTAAATGTCCAGAACAATTCATAAAATTTGGACATAGAATTTGTCAAGCAATTCTGGGCAGAATTATTAGTAATGAGCAGTAGGTACTTAAACTGTTATAAATTGAGTTCTGAAACTTGGATTTGTGTGTTATTTATTCTGTTTGAAAGATAAGATATAGAGGTATAATTTTTATTTGGACCATAATATCTGAATATGTCTGTAATTATCCAAAAAAATTCATTAAGTTCAGACTTAGAATCTGTCCAGAAAATTCTGGACAGAATTATCAGTGACTAGTTAGTGTTAATATTATCATATCTTTTGATACAAAACTCCGAATTAAGTGATTCAAGTTGAATATTAAATATAAGATCTATATCTAAAATGTGTATGAAGATTATGGTACTAAATTCAGAACGGAATAAGACCAAAATTAAGGTCCAAAATAGAGAACATAATCTGTCAGTGACAGGGCAACATGTGAATTGAGGAATGAAATAAGTGAAATGATGAGAACTTTGTTATATTATGTAAATATTATTTTAATTGTGTGATTATGTGATTATTTTGAGATATTACATGCATTAAAAGTATGAAATTAATTGTTACGAATTTTAATAAAATTGTATAAGCCCTATAATACTTAACTAGAACCAACTTAGGATAGTTTGACATGCCAAATAGGGGAGAGTATCATGAAAATGATTAATTCCATTAATGGTATGATTATCTACGCTGGGTTTGACAATGTTATCTATGTCGGATTTGACACTGTTATTTATGTCGGGTATGACATTATTATTTACGCTGAGTTTGACACGATTATCTACGCCGAGTTTGGCACGGTTATTTACGCCGGATTTGACATGATTATCTACGTCGGGTTTGACATTTATATGCGTACATCATATTTTCCAGGTAACACTCTTAAGTACCTGGATGACAACTCCGTTATCCTATTCAGTGGTTCATAAGTGTCCTGGGCATAAATGAAAATATAAATAAAGAAGTTATGAAACATAAAAGACTTATTGAAAATAAAACTAGAATTATGAATTGTGACATATATAGTAAAAATGGAATTATGAATTGTTGCATGGATAAAAAGAAGATTTAATGTTATACAATAAGATGTTAATAAAATAAATAAGTATGAGATAAAATAATATAATTTGATGTCTATACATGCTATAATACCATGATATGTATATTTCCATGAGAACATGATTAAGCATGAGTTGATATATGATAATGCATGATTGCATAAAATAGTTTATTGCCTTATCTATATGAACCACTAAGCCAAGAGCTTAGTGTGATAGTTTTCTTACGCAGATTTAGTAAAGAATAAAAAGAAGATAGTAGACAAAGCCAGCGGTGACCTAATCCAGTAAAGCAGCTTGTTGCACACATCGTGGGTTACACGACTTTTATATATTATCTTATAAATTTTATTTTGTAGTATTTGTAAAATAAACAGTATATTTTATAAAAAAATATATTACTATATAAAAAGGTAGTTTAACTTTTATGTTATATTTCTTTTATATATGCAAAGTAAATAAATAGTAAATATTAGAGAAAAAAATGTACGAGTGAATTTGTTTTATATATAACTTATATAATGATATTTTAACCGATGAAGTCAGTGTAACACACCCTCATTTAGGCACAAGCTGCTGGGGTGAGGAGATGTTACAGTTTTTCCAAAAGACTTAAAGAGTTGGCTTTCATTGATATCTCTTCCACTAAGTAGGATCATTGGGCCATTTGCATTTACTTTTAATACAATTCTAAAAATTTTCCCACTTCAAGTAATGTTAGCAATTAGAAAACCTTGCATTTTAGAAACATTTACATAATTCTATTAGTCTTTTTAAAAAAAAAAATCCTACCTAGTAAAAATATATGCACAAGCTTATAACAGATTTGTAGAACTAAGGTTCGATTTGTAGTTATGGTATCTCTAAAACTGATGTTTTTAAGTATAAAAGGTAAATAATACACAAAAATGAATACAAAATTCAACTCTAAAATTTATTATATTCTTTTAATTTATTTTCAACCAACCAATATTTCTATTTGTGTTTCCTCATGTACAATTTCTTGTGTCAGCTCTATGGTTAAACTAAAAAGAAGATTAGAGATAGAGAGTTGCTTGAGTATCCATAAATTAAATTCAATTGTTTCTGTTGCATTAAAGATCAGGCAAACCAATTGTTGTCTAGCATTGCATAATCAAATGGTGAGAAAGAAACGACAGATAATCTCTAAATTACATTCAATTAAACCAGATAAAACTCAAAAGAAAAATAACACAGAGAAAGATTAAAACCATCAATCCAAGAGTAAACAAATATGTATAATTTAAGCTTTATATCATATGATTGGTGACTGACAAATATTGTATATATATCAAATTCAGATCCTCCAAACATAAAATAATTAATTGAAAACAAAATCCAATTATCTCCCATCAACAACACCCATTATGCCTCAATTTTCTCTTTTAATCACAACAATAAAAAATAATTAATAATTAAAAGAACTTGCAAATTTATCAATTGATAGCATCACATATGTGCCAAATCTCGCCTCTCTTCCCCGTCTTGATGCCATAAACACTAAGTTTCTCCATCATTCTAGCAAAATCTTGAAAAAACTTGTTTTGGTCCTTGGCATACATCTGATCAAAAGGCCTAGGCATTAGATTATTATACAACTCGTGATCTGACTCTAAAAGTCCCAACCCTTTAGGCAAGTTCTGGAAATACACAATATCAAACTTTTTTGGCGTCACTGTATTATTAAAAACTGATAAAGTTTCAAAAGAGAGGCGAAAGAGATTCATTTTTCAAGGTTTAGACTGAAAAAGAAAACAAAAAATCACAGATTTGATGTTGGAGAAAGAAAGAAAACTAAAAAATACAGATACAAAGTAGAGGCCATAGAGATACTAATCGGCAATTAGTGGCTTGAATTGAAGAGAGACGAACATATCACTGGAGGAAGAGAATAAAAGAAGAAGTGAAACAAAGAAGATAGTAATTAGGGCTGCCTGTGAAGAACGATGTCGTTTTGTTATAAAGGTTTTTTTTGGAAAATGCACTGCTCTAGGAACAATGACAGTGTTATGCCTTTTAATGTTATTAAATAGATATTTATCTTCTTTTCCATGTGGATATTATTTCTAACTTATCACTAATAATATTTCAACACTTATGAGCATAAAAATTGAATCCAAAGCTTTTATGGTGACTCTGAATTAGGAGTCAAGCTCAATAGACCAGCCTATGTTCGAATTAGACTGGAATAAACTAAGTCTATATTTGGTTATGCAATTCACTTTAGTAATAAAAAAAATTATTCATGCATAATTTTAATTACAACAATATTTTGATTTTATTTATTGCTGTATGATTTTGGTGAAAAATGTGGCTTAGTAAATTTAGACAGTTGGGTGTTGAAATCGATCCAAGAGCTGGTCCCAATCCGGCCTGATCCAACCAGATTATCCTAAGGTTTTAAAAACATAAAAACGACGTCGTAAACTTCCATCTTGATTTCTTCACTCTGCGTTTGTTTTTAGGGTTTGATCCATCAGCACCACACCTATGTTCAGCGTTCCCAGCGGTCTCTAATGGCTGTGCTCTAACTGTAAAGCTTAAATAACAACAAAATAAGTAAATATAAATGGAAAATTCAGAATCTGACGAGCCAGAGAAGAAGAGGCCTCACTTAACTTCCCCGCTTGCTCCCTCAATGGCTCGCAACTCCTCCACTTCTCCTCCTTCCAACAAAACGGTAATCTCTCTGCCTCTTTTCCTTTATATGTGTACATAATAATTGTAATTTTCTTCGTTCTATGTTTTATTGTATTTTCTAAAAAAATTTATTTATTTATTTTTTTGAGTGTGGAAACTGAGATTTTTATTGTTTGTGATAACTGGACTGACAGTGCTTTTTGGCTCACTTAGGATCAGTTCAGGAAAATTCAATAAATATTATTGTTTTTCGGTTTTAATAGAAGTGCAGGCAAGGAGTAGGGTTTGAATTTTGTGATTCTATACGCTAGGTTTTTTCTGGAAACTCCAGGCTTACCCTTGAGCGATTCTCATTATAGTATAGCAATTAGCCTAACTTCTGTTAGGCCATATGTACAAAACCCTAAATTTGACTCCCTAGGCGTTGCACATTAACCACAGATGTTATTGGTAAATGTTCAAAACATGTTGAGTCATTGCTCCGCCCTTTTTCAGAAACTATGGAATGGTGGAATAATGTTGCACCTGATTTTGTAATATTCAAGGGTTCAGGAATCAATATAAGGATTGGAAATGCAATTCCTTTTTTCTCTCCTCTTTGTTGGTGCTTTCATATGTCCATATATGTGCATGCGTGCACTCTGTCTATATTCTTATGTGTGTTTCGCTACTTAAATTTATAGAATAATTTCTTTGTGCTTTTTGATTTTTGGGTCGTGCCCTTTTGTTTTCTTTCCAGGTTGACGTGGCAGTGCTCCAGTACCAGAATCAAAAGCTTGTTCAGCAATTAGACATTCAGAAGAATGATTTGCATGATCTTGAATCCAAGATTCAGGAATTAAAAGACAGACAAACTTCATATGATGACATGCTGATCACTGTAAATCAACTGTGGAATCAGGTCAGGTTTTGAATTTTATTTGTGAGAATGTGTGCGCTTATAACAATATTTTTTTTATCCTTTTATTTATTTATTTTAGTTTTCATTATTGTGCTTTGCAGTTGGTTGATGATTTGGTCCTACTTGGAGTTCGTGCTGGAGGAGATCAATATGCTTTGCAAACCCTGAACCATTCAGACTATTCTGGAGGTATTAATCAGCAATCAGCTTTATATTTGGCTATTTGCTCTTTAATTATATCTAACCACTGAAGTTGATATTAAATTTTTTTTTTCTTGCATATGATATGTCTAGTAAATTAACTTAAATTGCTCTTTAGGTTCAATTCCACTATGCCCTCCCGAGGATATGTTTCTATGTAGAGTGCTAGGTGCAGATTCCATTCAAAGCAGTGAAAAAAATGAAATTGTTAGATATGTTGAGGAAGCCCTTTCTTCTCGCCATTCATCAACTATGAAGCTGATGAAAATTTTGGAAGATACTATTGATGCTCAGAGGGTGAAAACTGAGAGCATAGCTCAGACCTTACCTGGGAAGTTATCTAGAGAAGGTCAGAAGAAATCTTGACGTGAAGTCCAATTGTTAATTGATCATTCTCATATTTATTTCCTGTGATTAGGTTAGTTGTTTTCTTCTTTGATCTTCATAGTGTTACTTTTTATCAGGAATTTCCATTCATTATTCATTTTGGTTATGTATTTATGGTTTTCAGATAGCATCATTAAATTGTCAAGGATTGATGATATGATGAAAGAGGAGACTAAGAATCTGCAGGAGGTCATTGATGTTCTCCACTTGAAGCATAAAGAGTATACTGATGAGATTCAGACTTATATGAGCAGCCATTCAATGGATCAGTCTGAGATTAAACGCCTTGCAGGTATGCGTGATAGTTTTTTTTTTTGCAGATTTTCTATAGTATAAAACTTCTATACTAGTAAATGACTAAATGTGTAAAACTGGTAACAACTTTCAGTGTGGAGATTGTGCTGGCATATAGTTTGTTAGTACAGCATTTTCTATTTCTCAGGTCTTTGCATAGTATGAGTTACTGTTAAAATTTGTCTCTCTCTCTCTGTTTGTTTTTTTTTTCCATCCTTATAGCTGAGCTAGAAGAGAGCATGGCTGAACTTGAAGAAAGCAGAAGAAAGCTGGTCAATCTGAAAATGCAAAAGGATGCAGCTGCTGGGGCACATGCTTCAGCTCCAAGTGCAATAAATGGAAGTTTGTCACCTGAAAAGCCTGCAGAGAGGTCTAAGGGTTTGCGAGAATTGAAAGATGCAATTGAGGAAGCAAAGGTAATTATTAACTAGCAATTTCTCTTTGTGCATCTTGCATAAACACATGTTTTCATCTCCTTTTGTGCACATGCATATATGTTGTGTTGTGAGCAGCAGCCAGCAGATTTGTTATTGAACAATTGCAGATACTAGCGGCTGACCGTCTTTCTGAGCTTCAAGATGCACAAGATGAAAATCACATCCTATCAAAAGAATTAAAAGATCTTCAGGTCTGTGAGCATGCATTATTGGTAAAGGATAATTGATATTCATGCTTTTTTGAATGTAAACATTGTCATTTCATATGTTCAAGAGTCCAATTAATGAGTACCATATTTGTACAGGATGAATTGAAGGATGACAAGTATATGCTTTCATCTCGTCTCTACAATTTGTTAAACGATCAGCTTCAACATTGGAATGCTGAAGCAGAACGATACAAAGCTCTGATAGATTCTTTGCAGGTTATTTGCGAGGTTTTGTATTTTTTTTACTGATGATTTGGATGTATGTTCTTTTCTTTTAATTTTAATTTTAATTTTTCTAAAAACATGATTTCAGTCTGACAGGCCTCTTGTGGTAAGAAGGGAGAAGGAAGTGAGTGCGAAAGTCGAGTCGGCAGATGCTGCAAGAAATAGCATTGACAGCACTGAATCTAGAATTGAGGAACTTGAACTTCAGCTGCAGAAGTGTATTATTGAGAAAAATGATCTTGAGTTTAAGATAGAAGAAACTATGCAGGATGTAGGTGAGATTATTTGTTAAATTTATTCTAACTGAAGGTCTAACACTGGAACTTTTGCTTAACATAAATGTGACCTGAACCAGGGAGAAAAGATATTAAAGCAGAGTTCCATGTAATGGCTGCTGCTTTGTCAAAGGAAATGGGCATGATGGAAGCACAATTGAACCGGTGGAAGGAGACTGCTCATGAAGCACGTTCTCTGCGTCAAGAATCCCAGACACTAAGAGTCTCTTTAAGTGAGAAGGTTGCTTGCTTTTTCATTGGACAAAAGAATTAGAGGACATTAACTCAATTTAAGTTTTAGCTTTTCATTTTGCTCTTGTCATGATTTCCAGTGTTTCATTTTGCAATGCTCCAGTTGATGTTAGTGAAGTGGTATTAATTTATTCGTGAAATTAATTTGCCTATTTATTAAGTACCACATGAACCTTTTCTAAACAATCTCACAACTGACACAATCCTCTTGATTTTACTTGCAATGTTTACCAGTTTTCAATGTCAAAATAATGTTTATGATTTAATACTACTGATACTTGTTTTCTTCTCTTTAAATTCTGATATGAAGTAAATGAGACATGCGTACTGAAAAGTTCAAACAAATAAAATAACCTTTTACTCAAAATTTTATGAACAACTATTATTATGTGAATCGGAATTGAGAAAACATTGAATCTCTGATCCAGAAACAATTTCTAGGATTCTTGCATTATATTTAAGCCACATGTGAAACTAAAACTTATAATGGGGGTAAAGAAAATCCGCTGATATTTTTCTTAAATAAAAAATGTGAAATTGCAAACAGAGACTTGGACTTGCATTGCAATATTTTTGTGAAAGTCAAGGTTGACATTCCAAAATTTTCAAGTTTGTGGTTTAAAATGAAGTCCACTCAAAATATTTAAAATTTAGAGGCAAATACCAAAACTGTGATGTAATTTTTCGTCCTTCGATTTCAAGTTTTGAATCCATCATGCTAGTTGTCATTCTACTTTATTTTGCAGTGCTTCAAACTGCTGCATTGCTTCTACTGTTTATTTTTGTTAAGTAAGCTCTTGTTATCTGGGACTGACAAGCTTTTTTTATTATTAATGCAGACAAATGAACAGAAATGCTTAGCAGAAAAATGTGAACAACAGATGTTAGAAATAAAGTCTCTGAAGATTCTGGTGAGTTTGTCCATTCTAGACATGATCCCAACTTCTAATATGCTTATCTATAAGATTTGGGTTTCTCACATGAACTGTTCAACTAGGAAATCTTTATGGAGATCCTTATTTGCTTAGTTCTGCATGTTTCTTCTTAGCAGAAAACAAAATATTCTGAAGCTCTGCATATCGACTCATATTTTTCTGTCACCAATTTTCAAGATCAACATTCTATTAATTTTAACTGTAAAAACCATGAAGTGAATTGCCGTTCAATTGAATAATGTCAGAATTTTCTTCTGCTTTTCCTGATAATTTTTTAGCTACATGTATCATGTTCATGATCTAATCCTTGTTTACAAGTTTATCTCAAAATATAGTTGGAATTCCATTTTTGTTTAACTGAATTTGGGAATGATACAGTTCGGTGACTTATTTAACTTGAAATGTAAGACAAACAATACATAACATAGGCATTGGGATGTGCAAACAGTTTACTCAGGGACAATAAACTGATAATACTTAATAAACACTATTTTGCTTTGCTGTTACTGAATGACTATTAGTAACTGAAGATGATGAGCATATTGCAGATTGAGAAGTTACAGAAGGAAAAGCTAGAATTGCAAATAATCTTGGATATGTATGGACAGGAAGGTTATGATAGCAGGTATATTGCATTTTAGAGTTCCATATCTAGTAACCTGCTAGGGAAGCTTGTATCCTATTGTATCCTTTTGGTGTGTGCTATAGCCTTTTTATGCAATTAAGAGCTAATGGTCTTTGAGTATTGTTTGGTAAAATTTTAAAGTTTATATGAGAACTTTGGTAGTGTATGCCTTGTTGTAAAAACATAGTTAAACTCGTTAAAGACTATGTTATGTACTTCCCCATGAATTAATCATATAATTAGTTGGTTTATTTGAGGTGTAGTATACTTGGGCAAGGTACTCAGAAAATTAATCCTTGGGAAAACCAATATAATGTTATGACAGAGGGAATCCATGGGAATACTATCATAATTTTGATACACGAGAGAGGATCCATGGGAATACCATTATAATGTATATATATGTGAGGAAGAGAGTTCAGCAGCGACAAATAGATAAATGGTGTGTGGGATTGAAAAATAACTAGTTCATGCAAAAATACTGAAGTGGATAACTATTTCCAAATTTTCCCTGCTAGGATTATTCCATGAAGTGATTACTGCTACAATTTATTGCAATGATTGATGTTAGGGCTTAAACCTGCATACTTTGGGTTGCAAGACTTGAACTTTTAACATCGTGAGTAATCTAAGAGTTGGGGCCCAAAGTTAGACAGGAAGAAGATAAAATAAATACTGTCACATGACCTTGTGTTTCTTGTGCAATTATGTTTATGAACCTGTTCAACTCATTATCAGGTAATTGTGCTATAATCTAGATGATAATTTTTTTCTTTAAAAAAAAAATTTGTTACTGTATTTGCTTTGTATTTAAACTTTAATTCAGATGGAGCTCATCCACTCTGTTTCTTTAACCTCTTTGGGATGGTTAATGATTTTACAGTGTTATATTAATTTGTGGTTCGCTGAGTGATTTTCTGACACAGTGTTTGTATCACTGTTCTATTGCACATGTTAAAACAGAATACTCTGCTTCTGCTTCTTATCAGTATCATAACATCTGAAATTTTGCTAATCTTTTGTCAAGAAGCTAGGTGGATAGGTAATCATGGCCTGTGTCGGGTTTGTAGTGATCCACATGCTGTATTAGATCTGCAATTTTGAAAAAGAAAATTACATGTTTTATTCATAATGTTGTAGAGCTAAGAATCTTAAAAAGGAAAGAACAATATCCCTTAAACTATGCTAATTCCTATGATTGTGGTGGTAGGAATATTTACAGATACAAATGTATACATGTTTCCTAATCCATAGCAAGATCCTTAAGAGAATTTTTAGGTCATCAAAAACTTTGTTTTAGGTACTATAGTTGTAGACAAACATATGCCTCTAACATTGATAGAAGTTTTGAAGTGTAGTATGTTTATATGGCTTGTCCACCCATGCTTGTCACAGCTATATTGGATTTTCTTTATTTGCTTGTATAAGTTCTCAATATTTTTAACATAAAAAAATATTTAGAAAAAAAGAAAAAAAGGGTGTCTATATATATATATAACTAGTCAAGATCGAAATTGGATTTTTCATTTTTGTCAAATGAGGCAAATTTTGCCTCATCCAAACCCATATAAAATCAGAAATGTAGCAGATTGGATCATGTGTCGGCTTGAGTGAATGACATTTCTATTTTGCTGCTTTGGATTAAAATTACAAAGGAAATGAAAATAAAATCTCATTGTTTTCTATCTTTGGAGTTGGGTTAATGAATTATTAGAGTCTATCATGCAAATGAACTGAATTTTGTTTGTGTGTTGTTGTCCCTGCCCTGATTTTTCGCATACACAATTTTGAAAGTTGAAAATAATATGTTTTCACCTTTTTCTTAGGAGAGGAAAAAACAATTTAATGACTGACCTTACTTGGATTCCATTTAACAAACCATACTTTAAAGATGACTGAATCTGATTTTTATTTTTTCTAATGGATAAAACCTTGCCTGACCTGCTAAGCTGATTGTCACCTCTAATTTTCCATATTTTATTCGTGTAATATGAAAGCTTGAATTAAATTCAAACTGTTTCATTCTTATTCATGTTGAATAACCTAAATCAGATATTGCAACAGTGTGGAACTAGAATAAGACTAAGTAAATGCGACCATAGCCTGCAGCTTAGATTGGTAATGCCTTTTGCATGCTGAGTCCATTGATAGTTTATTCAAAAGAAAAGAAAAGGACAACCTATGAAAATCTATTTTTAGTGATCATCCTTGAGTTATTCAGGTTCACTTCTTTTGCAATGGTGTACCATGTACATTTGAAGTTGCTATTACTTTTTAAAATTGTTACTTGCATGTGAAGGTTAACGTTTTGAGTATTTGTGCTTTTATTTTCTGTCTTTGGTGAATTGGAGGAAAGACAAAAAGGTTTTACTACTTTCCCTTTGTGGATTTTCCAATCTTTGCAAGAACAGCAATTGAAAGGCAGTTGTATGTGTTGCACTACTGGTTTTAGTCAGGGATTTTGTTATCTCTATCTGTATGTTTTCATGCTAATCTTGTTTGTGTTTTGCAAATATCTTTCAATGTCTTAGCATAATTAATATGTGAACTTTTTGTACAGAGATCTTCTGGAAATAAGAGAATCAGAACGTAGGGCTCAGTCTCAAGCTGAAGTCCTTAGGTGTGCTTTGGATGAACATAGTCTAGAGCTGAGAGTTAAAGCTGCTAATGAGGCTGAGGCTGCTTGCCAGCAAAGGCTTTCTGCAGCGGAATCTGAGATAAATGAATTAAGGGCCAGACTGGATACCTCTGAACGGTTGGTTTTGTTGATTATTGTTTCTTTGAAAGTTGCAAGCATATTTGGAAGTCGTTTTATCCATTTGCGATATTTAAATTGTTAAGAGCTGCTACATTTCCAATAAAATATATCGGAGAAAAAAAATCCTCTTCCTATCTATCTTTATTTTCATTTATTTAATTTCTCATTTTATGTTTTATGTATTTGGAGATAACTCTCTTATCTCTTCCCCTTATCTAGGCTTTCAATATAAATATTCAATTCTGTAATTATCTCTTATATTTATCTAAAGGCTGCCATATCTCATTATCTAGTTGTTGTAATTAATTCCTCTAGGCAGCCTATATATACTCACCTCTTGTACGTATTTTATGTGAAAAATACAATCAGAATACTTTCATGGTATCAGAGCCATTATCCATGGCAACTGAATTGTCAAACTATTCATCCTCCTGTCCCTCCCTTATTTCTCAAACCACAGCTGCCGTACCCAGCACCATCACCTCCTCCACTTCAGCTGCCCACTCCTTTGCCATTAAACTGAAATTCACAAATTACCTACTATGGAAAACCCAATTTCTCCCTCTTCTAAACTACCAAAATCTGATGCACTTGGTTGATGGTTCAACACCACCTTCCCCCAAAGAAATACCAACTGAAACTCATCCCACTATTTTTATACCCAATCCTGCCTACTGAGACTTGTTCAGAAAAGATCAAATGTTGATGTCTTGGCTTCTTTCCTCCCTATCCAAAGAAGTCTTCTCCTATGTCATTGGTTTGACATCTTCTGTTCAAGTTTGGAATGCCTTAGCAAATGTCTTTGGCTCCATCTTCCAAAACCGCCAACTTCATCTCCATATTGGTCTTCAAGAGTTGGAAAAAAATGACATAACTGTGTCCCAATACCTGCAAAAGGCAAAAG
Organism: Triadica sebifera; assembly: GCA_023653625.1. Lineage (NCBI taxonomy): Eukaryota > Viridiplantae > Streptophyta > Magnoliopsida > Malpighiales > Euphorbiaceae > Triadica > Triadica sebifera. The sequence continues at coordinate 31,673,382 of CM042902.1, forward strand.
CCTTGGCTGATTAGCTTAGTGCAGCCGGACGACCTCTTTCATCTGTAGAATTTATTGCCATCATCTACCGCAACATTGGGTCTGATTTTCACTCCATAATTACTGCACTAAAACTCAGACCAGAACCTGTCCCATTCCATGAGCTTCATGGACAGCTTGTTGCTCATGAAATCCTTTTAAAGAGTTATCAAGAGATTCCCATTGTCAACAATGTGCAAAAGCCGGCCCTTCTTCCCACTCCCAAAGGCTACAATGACTCTAATGCTGGTCGCCCTAACTCTTTCCCAAGAAGAAACAAATTAAACAAAGGCCCTTGTCAAATCTGTGGCCTTCGCAATCATACTGCAGATAAATGTCGAAAACGGTATCACCCTCAGTTCTTTTCTCCCAACTATTTCAATCAATCTCCCTATTCCTCTCAAGCAAATATGGCTTTCAATTCGGGACATCAACATCCAGATATTTTTTCTGGCTTGGCTTTGCCTTGGTTTGCTAATACTGGAGCATCTCATCATGTTGCTCTTGATCTATCCAACATTAATATCACTCAAAATTGCAACGGTAAAGTTGATTAGCTCCATATTGCCAATGGAACTTGTTTGAAATACATCACACTGGTTCTTCTTCACTTTCTTCTCCTCTTCAGCCTTTAACTCTTCAAAACATTTTACATGTCCCTCAAATAACAAAAAGATTACTATATGTAAACCAGTTCATTAAAGACAATAATTGCTACTTTGAATTTCACCCATATTTTTTTGTTATCAAGGATCAGGAAACTCGGACGGTTTTACTTCGAGGAACGACTAAGGGTGGTCTATACAAGTTGCTGTCTCAACCTCCATTTCACACCCTTTCTGTGGAAAAAGTCTCTTTAGAGGGTTGGTATGCTCGGTTGGGTCATTCCAACTTGCAAACCATTCAACACCTTGTTTCTAATTTTGATTTACCTTGTCTTTCATTCAGAAATAAAAATTTTAAATGTTCATGCTATCAAGGCAAACTCTCTAAGTTTTCTCTTCCACCCATAGCTCATTCTAGTACTCAACCTTTAGAGCTTTTGTATTATGATATTTGGGGAGCTTCCCCTCATATTTCAGATCAAGGATATCGTTATTTTGTTCTTTTTGTTGATAACTATACTCGTTTTACTTGGTTTTATCCTTTAAAGTTTAGAAGTGATCTTTGCAATGTATTTCACATGTTCAAACAGCTTGTTGAAAATCAATTTAATACAAAAATTAAGGCCATGCAAACTGATTGGGGAGAGGAATATCAAAATTAACTCAGTATCTTAATTCTCATGGCATAGCTCATCGTTTGGCATGTCCCCATACCCATGAACAAAATGGGGTTGTTGAACGAAAAATCAGACATGTGGTTGATACAGGTTTAACACTACTGGCTCACAGTAAAGTTCCTCTAAAATATTGGACTCATGCATTTGACACTGCTATTTTCATTAACTCTTTACTAACTAAAATCTTGGGAAATCAGTCTCCTTTTTACTGTCTATTTCATAAAAATCCAAATTATGAGTCTTTCAAAGTCTTCGGCTGTAGTGTTTTCCCACTACTATGAGCTTATAACAAACATAAGTTCTCTTTTCGAACAACTCCTTGTGTCAACCTTGGTCTTTCCCCTTCTCACTTTGGTTATAGGTGTCTTGATCCTCAAAATGGCCGAATATTCATTGCTAGACATTTGAAATTTGTTGAACATTCTTTCCCTATGACTAACGTGATTACTATGCAAGAAAAAGATTCCTCTTCAAAATCAAATTCCAATTGGCTATCTATTACTTGTATGGATCATTTTCACTCCTCCTCAGGTAACACCTCTATCTCCAACTTTATTTCTGTTTCAAATTCTCGCTTATCTTCTTCTATACAATCTAACTTGCCTCTTCAGCCTTTATCTCACTCTCCATTTAACCAACATTCACCCGAACCAGATTCCTCTCCCTAACCTGATTCTGATTACTCTCTTCCTCATCTAGATCCAATCCAAAAATTATCTCCTTCCCTAACAACCAGCCCCCCTAACTATCTTCTTTACTAGACCCGCACACACTCCATGAACCTTAGAGCCACAACTATGGTTAAACGGACAGCCCACAATGTTTCCAAACCTAAGCCTACATCCTTTCAACCTGATTCCCTACACACAAAACCCTGAAGTACAAACAGGCCAGCCAATTTGAAGTATGGAGAAATGCTATGTGTGATGAGTTTCAAGCCTTAACCAAAAAAAAAATCTGGAGCCTTGTCCCATGTCCTCCAAACATTAATGTAGTGGGCAACAAGTGGGTGTACAGAATCAAAAGGAATGCTGATGGGACTGTAAATAGATATAAGGCTAGATTGGTTGCAAATGGCTATAAACAGAAACCAGAGGTAGACTATCATGAAACTTTTAGCCCTGTAAACAAATCTGTCACTATTTTAAGGCAATTAGACATCTCTAATGCCTTCTTACATGGCAATCTTGATGAAGACATCTACATGACTCAACCGGTGGGTTTTATCGACAAAAGTTGTCCAGATTATGTTTGTCAGTTACATCGATCACTGTATAGCTTGAAACAAGCTCCACGTGCTTGGTTCAAGAGGCTGAGTAATTTCTTCTTTCCCTAAGTTACTCTCATTCAAAAGCTGAAAACTCTTTGTTTTTCTCTATTTCGGGCAAAGATAAAGTTTTCGTACTCATATATGTAGATGACATAGTAATTACAGACACTTCTCAATCACTAATTGATAATTTGGTTCATCAAATGGAGAAGGTATTTCCAGTTCGAGAAATAGGCAGATTAGTCTATTTTTTAGGTATTGAAGTTATCTCCAATAGTGAGGGTTTGATTCTATCTCAACAAAAGTACATTAAGGAGCTCCTCCACCGCACAAACATGGCTGATTCTATGCCACAACTTACTCCTATGGTTGCTGTTCCTCCACTATCCAAATCAGTAGGTTCAGCTCTTCCTAGTGGGGATTTTATAGGCAAACAGTTGGGGCACTACAATATGTCACTCTTACAAGAACTGACGTAGCTTTTTCTGTTAATAAGTTGTGCCAATATATGCATTGTCCTGCTGATTTTCATTGGAAGGCAGTCAAAAGATTGTTGCAATATCTCAATTCTACATCCTCTTTTGGTCTACACTTGTTACGGTCCTCAGATATTATCCTTCACTGTTTTTCTGACAGTGATTAGGAAGGGTGTCCAGTTGAAAGAAAATCCACCAGTTGCTATGGGATTTTCTTGGGCAAAAATCTGGTAGCTTGGACTGCTAAAAAGCAGCCTACTATTGCACGATCTTCTACTGAAAGAGAGTATAAAGCACTTGCAAATGCAGCAAGTGAGGCCCTTTGGCTACAATACCTACTCTATGAGCTTGGTTTTCCAGCTCCTACTCCGATTAATGTTTGGTGTGACAACCTAGGTGCTGTCTATTTGTCCTCAAATCCAGTTTTTCATGCTAGAACAAAGCATATTGAACTGGATTATCATTTTGTCAGAGAATTAGTGGCCAGCAAAGAGTTTCAGATCAAGTTTCTACCCTCCAAGGACCAGATAGCTGACGTATTTACCAAGCCTTTGCCATCTCAGCGCTTTCTCCTACTCTGGTCTTTTCTTGGTGTCAAAGCTGCTCCAGCATTGGCTTGAAGGGGGTATTCGGAGATAACTCTCTTATTTCTTCCCCTTATCTAGGCTTTCAGTATAAATATTCAATTATTTAATTATCTCTTATATTTATCTAAAGACTGCCATATCTCATTATCTAGTTGTTGTAACTAATTCCTCTAGGCAGCCTATGTATACTCACCTCTTGTACGTATTTTATGTGAAAAATACAATCAGAATACTTTCACTATGATATTGGTTACATGTGACCACTGTGGTGATTGACTTGCGTTTTTGTTACCCTGCAACTTCAGATGCTAGTTGTTGAGTAACTGATTTATAAAGATACTATAAATATGAAGCACATTAAGGCTTTCCAAATTATTATACTAAAACAGATGTCTAATGTCAAAATAATTGAATTTTAGCTACTGTTTATTGTTCCTAGCACTTGTCATTGGCTAAAGTTTATATGCAGAGTTTGAAGAACGAGCAAACTAACATTCAAGAAAATATTCCATGGCTTGTATTTGTACTTTTCTTGATCTAGGGTAATTGTTGTGTTAGTATTAGCATGCACCATAAGACAGGCATCGACATATTTTAAAGTGGACTACAGGTTTCTAAAGGAAAAATAATTTTTCTTCCAATAATTTAGCATACACTTCCATATGCTGCTTGTTTTTATTATCTATTTATGACCTGTAGCCATGCATTCTGTCTTTTTTCTTTGGCATGAAATTTGTATTGCTGCTTTCTTGTTAAAGATGTTAGACAATGCAGTTGGAGCCATAACTTTCACATTTTTTATTAAATAAATGAAGCTTACTCCTGGTTTTGTTAGAAATACGAGTGGGCAAGTGGGTGCTTGGTAATAGGGATAGTAATCTCTCTTCATTGTTGGTTTTCTTTTCTGAGTGGCATCCTGCAAGTGAAAATCTTAAGCATCAGATATAGGTACATTATTAAGACATTATCATATGTATGGAAGGTGATATATGCTTATTGATTGATGCTGTGACTATTAGTAGGATTTTTGGGTTAGAGATAAGCAGCAGGTGGTCATTATAAGGATAATTAAAATTCTTTCATTTTGACATGTTAGTTTGATCTCATGGGAGGGAAATTCGTTCAGTGTTCAAATATGTATATAGGACAACTTCAATCTTGAATGAGACATCAGCTGGTTAGTATCCATGATCATAGGAGGAGAATCATGTTTTCAAAAAACAGTCAGTTTAAGATCTTTTACATTTACGGGAAGAAGTATAACATTCATATAAGATGTTATTACAAAAACACATATTTCATATAGAGATTTTTTGAGAGAAAAAAATAATTATACATGAACATTCAGCAGGCTGTGCCCTTCTGAGGTGGTTGTGATTTCTTAAAGAGAAAATGCTAGGTATTAATTTTGGAGTTATTTTTATAAGTTGGCAAAATTTTGTCACTCGTGCTGATTATCATGGTGCTTTGGAGTTCTATGGATTTAGGAGTTACTACTTAAGTGCTTTGCTTTGAATGAAAAATCTCCTACCTGTTTCATTCAGTTTTATTTGAACTGCCCACCTCCTTGTGTAGGATTTTTATGTATTTTGTTTATACAAAATTGTGGCAGACTAGCTGTGGTGTGTGGATTTGGATTCCATTAAGTAAAATATATTATATGTGTTGCTCTTATGTAATTGAAAATTATGCTCATGTATTTTTACCTCTTAATATTTTCAGTAAAGACATATTCTTGACAATATTCTGCTGTTACTTCTTGTGCAGAGATGTTTGGGAGCTCACAGAAGCTATTAAAAGTAAAGACAAGGAGGCTGAGACATATATCTTTGAAATTGAGGTTAGTTGCTTATGTCCTCTTTTGTTTTCTAAAATCTATATCTCTGGTTATTTGAATTTTTTTAAAAAAAAGAAATTTCATAATCGTCATCCTTCTGATCTTCTTTCCTTGCTTATCTCCTTCCAACACTAAATTCTTTACTCATCCAGACCATTGGGCAAGCATATGAAGATATGCAAACACAAAATCAACATCTGTTACAGCAGGTAACTGACAGGGATGACTACAATATCAAGGTATGTCTTTAGTATCTATCATGGTGGTTGGACGGGGTATTATTTATTATTTTATTAGGTAGTTGTGAGCAGCTTTGCCTACGTATACCTTATTATTGAGATTTGAAATGCAGCTTGTTTCTGAGAGTGTGAAGACAAAGCAGGCACAGGGTTCTCTACTCTCTGAGAAGCAAGCCCTAGCAAAGCAACTTCAACAAGTTAATACATCAGTAGAATATCTAAAAGCAAGAATATCTCAAAATGAGGAGCAGGTAATTTTTTTAAAAGCTGTGGACATATTTACTGTTTGTTATGTTCATTGTTTTTAAAGGTATTCTGTAGTTATTTGTTATTCTCATTGTTGTTAAAGGTATTGTTTAGGTATTAGTCATTCTCAAAGTTGTTAAAGGCAAGACATAGGTGTGAGATGCACTGGGCCCTAGGCATAGGTGCAAAGTTTAATAACAAAATGGTACAAGGAGTGGAATAGGCATGCCTCAAACATATATTGCCTTGGATTGTCCATTAAGGCCACCGCCATTAGCAACTTTCCTTCTGCCATACTCTGATGTTGACATATGAAGATGTTTCTTTAACATTTTCAATAGCACAAGAATCTATTGGATTATGACCTTTAGAACAGCCTTCCTCCTACACTCCTGTTTACAGCATCCACATGTCCTGAATTTCAGGGGAAGCTGCATTTTTTGGAGCATCATTGTGGATTTTCTCTCTTTCACTCTCTCCTTTGTATGTGCCTTTGTTTTTATTTTCCTTTTCTCCTGAAGTGGCCTGCATGTACTTTTTGCATGTGAATCAGCCAATAAAAGTTTGTCAGCAAAGTGTACATATCACAATAAGGTGACAAGTTCTTTAGCCTTTTGGTTGGGATGCTGCATCTGGTAATATTTTATGTCATCCATAGTTGGATGTTAGACAGATATTGTTGTCTTTACTCTTTTTGTCTCCTGGTATCTTATTTGAGCTTGGTCTCTCTCAGATCCCCAGATCCCTATGCACCAATACTTACCAACTTATTCTACATTATTTTGTGGTTGAATCTTGCAGATGAAAGTTTGTATGACAGAAGCAATTAGATCTATTGAAGAAGACACGCATTTTGCTGTCAACCTTGAAACTGCACGGTGGGAATTGATGGATGCTGAGAAGGAGTTGAAGTGGCTCAAGTATGCAGTTGCTTCTTCTGACAAGGAATATGAGCAAATCCAAAAGAAGATGGATGAAATTCAAACTGAATTACGAAATGAAAGGTGGGTTTTGTTCTTTGTGATTATTAGATGTGAAAATTGGTTATATTTTGACGTCATCCTTTATATTGAATCACATTTTCTAGCAGTTTCTTTTTATATCATATGCACTATGTTTTGCTTGAGCAGAAACATTTATTTCCTGTCTATTTAATGGTTCCCTAGAGCATTCTAGGAACTGTTAGTCATATTTCTCAAAAGTATTTTATATGATTAATGTAATCCCCTAGAGAATTTAGCAGTTAGTTTAAGGTTTTCCAGCTCCCCGCGCCCCAATCCATTTGTCCTTTCCTTCTCTGGAAATTGAGATGATCTACAAATCAAATCTTATATCTGATTAGTTTTTTCTTATGTTTCATATGAATTTCATTATATTTTAAAACTCTGTAATATATATATATAAAATAATCATTTGATACTTCTTGAAAATTAATAACTATTATACTCTGATTAATATATTGATGTAGTTATTTATTTAAATTATTATTTATAATATATTAATAGAATTATATTCCAATCATTTGGATGCATACATTTAAAAGAAAAACTAACATACTATATATTTGATTTGAAACCTGATTATTGTATATTCAAGAATAACAAATTATATTTTATTTTTATTTGATACTTTGTAAAATCAACAAGTGTTTTAATTATAGTAAGGTTAGTATATTAGTATATCTAGATATTGGATTAAAGGACTTCGTGTAAATTTAGGAGCGAGAGGAAGAAACTCGATGAAGAGCTCATGGAATTAAATGATAAGATTGCTGAGTTGAGTTCTGAAAGTGGTGAGGCTGCAATACAACGGCTACAGGATGAAATAAAGGAGTGCAAAAGTATGCTCAAGTGCAGTGTGTGTTCTGACCGGCCAAAAGAGGTAAGAGCTCCACTTTGCTGGATAGTAATGATTATGACCTTTTCCTTTTAGGCTGGCAAATAAGCTAATATATATCTGGGTGGTTCCGTATTTGACAGGTTGTGATTGTGAAATGCTATCATCTGTTCTGCAATCCATGTATCCAGAGAAATTTAGAGATTCGCCACCGGAAATGCCCTGGATGTGGAACTGCATTTGGACAGAGTGATGTTCGGTTTGTTAAGATATGAATGAGCTTCCTTATTTTGAATTTTAGCTTGGATCTAGTAGTGTCACAGGAGCCTATCTTGAAGTATCAATCACTGATGTCTGAACTTGCGTATTCCTAGTGTAATGCAAGTGAGCAATTAACTGATCATATTCTTGTAAATATAGAAAATGAACTCAAAAATCGAGGAGAATGAAAAGGAAAGAAAAAGGGTACTCATCAGAATCTATAAATGTCTATTTCTATTCATCATATATATCGATGTTCATGTTCACATCGCCATGGTTTCCAACTTACCTTGACTTTCAGGCAGCTCATTCATATGCCTAGTGGTCATCAAAATATCATCCATGATAATTTGAATCTCAAATGTGTTGAAGTAAAAGAAAATTCTCACCCTTGTTTTGTTTCTTAAGTTTATTATTATTATTGCTTCTGCTGCTGCATCTGTGTATTGACTTTTGACCTGATGTCGACCTAGCGACAGTGGATGGGTCTAGCAAGTCAAAATCTCCCATTGGCAAGTGAAAAATCTATGGTACACTGAGCTGGGGAAACATTTTCCCGTGCATATATTAGAAAAGCTTTTCCTTCTAGTGCAAATTTCATGTCATTTTTCATCCCAATTGCACAAGATAATGAGTGAATTGTTTATTTATGTGGATATTTGGTGAGATGGTGTTGACTGATAAAATTATCATATGAAACAAACAAGATATGGCATATTACTTTTGTTTGGATTTGAAGGCAAGCTAATTCGGTAGCACACTACCTGTAAGAGCTGCCAGAAACATTACTGGCTTTCATTTTTGGATTACTTTTCCAGATTGTATTGAACATTTGATTCTTGCTGATTTTGAATAAAATATTCATTGAAGTTTTTTTTTAATCTTTTTTATTAATTTGGTAACATATTGGTTACAATTCCTAAATCTGAGGATTGTTGGTAGATTATGGGATCACCAGATGACCATGAGATTCGCTAACCACATTAGACAATCACCTGCTACTGAGCCAACTAATTGCCTCTCCTACGCTAAGAGCCTCTGCCACAATACAATCAAAAACGCCCGCAGAACAGTAGCAACCACCTCCCTGATAATCATCAAACGCAAAATCAAAACCAGTTTTCTTCGAGTGAAAGAAAATGCATGCATATTGAACTTGAATGTACCCATCTCTCGTTTCCTTCACCTATGAATTTGATTTGCTGTGTAGATATTTGAATGGGGAGTTATTAAGATCATTCACTTGGGCCTACTGCTGCTGCCAAACAGAGAATTATTATTTCTTAATTTTTAGATACATCCTTAATTAATTTAAGGGTATATTATAAAATAAGAAGTGAGTGTCAGCTGTATTTAATTAAATTGTTTTTAATTTGTATGAGAACAGAAGTGAGTCTATAAAAAAGATAAGAAGTAATACTTTTCTATATATTTAAACATCAATTTATTTTTCATATTTAAGAGGTCAAACCATGTCATAAAGCAATTACCTTAAAGCAAAATAATAGTATCAATAAGTATATTGGGTTATTACAAAATCATTTATTTAAAATAACTACAACATAATCAAGTCAAAAAATTTTAGGTTAAAGAAGTAATATTTCAATTTAAAATAGTTGAATTTGACAATTTAAAAACTTTTCAAACGTAGTAATAGCCCAATAATTTTAGATGAGTTAACTTTTGTATTGTTTATGCTTCTCACACTTACAAAAATTAAATGTATCTAATTATCTGTAAATAGATTAATCTGCTTAATTACTATATTATATGTTAAATTATATAAAATAATATTATTTTAAATTATTTAGTATTTTTATATTTTTAAATTAGAGTATATATTATTTAATTATTATAAAAAATTATACCTAATTGTTAAACTATTATGAAATACATATAATTTATATATTATATTAAGATAATTATCTAAAACTTATTAAAAAATATAATTTTAAATATTAAACACCCAACATATTTATTAATAATATCACTCAAATAAATTACATTATTGTCGTATGACAGCCCTAAAAAAATAGCTACTTAAATTATTAGTTAGTAGTAAATAAAAACTCACAAAAATTTAAAACCGATAATTTAATTTGACCATAAGACAAAAAAATTTTGATTAATTTATTAGATAAAATTTTAAAATTGAATACTGTTTGGCTTTTTCTCCATCGCCGTCATCATCTGATCTGATCACCTCCAGTCCACATCACTACATCTTCTACCGGTCTACCACTCTCTTCTTCATCTTCCTCTTCTCTACCCTAATAGAAAAATTTTCCATTTTCAGAGAAAACCAAGAAATGTTACACTCTCTTGTACAATCCGTATACACTTTACCTTTTCAATTCCCAACTCGGACCAACTTTAAGAACATCATAAATCCGGTTTCTTTTCTACCCAAATCACTCCTTCCTAGTTTTGATGCTGACCATCCATCAGCTTCTCTGAAAAATTTTCTTTATTTAGGTAAAAGATCTTACAGTAGTGCAACTAGAAAGGTCGCTGCAACTAATGCCTCTTTGCTTGAAGCTCCAGTTTTATGGGCTGGGAGGCTTTGCATCTTCTACGCACTCTTGAAGGCTGGTTTAGCTGGATCAAAGGCTAACCCGCTTGTCTCCGGTAATTTCATCATGGGTTCTCATCTTTTTTCATATTTTATTTATTATTTATTTTTGGGTATTTTATTTGCTTCCGGTTTTTGTTAGATGGATTTGAGTTGCAACTTTATTTTTTATTCAGATTTGGACGGTGCCGGTGGTGGTGCTTCTGAATCCGATGATTTGGGTTTCTCTAAGTGGCTTGATACAATACAAGGAAAACCAGGTTTGTAGATTTGTTTTATTCTTGTATTTTCATTTCCTTTACAAGACAATAACTAAATTTAAGTGTATATTCTTTTGTTGGAATTTTCGTTTAGCAATTTTTTATTTATATTCATAAGGGTGAATTAGTAAATATTTTGAAAAAATATGTTGGGATCCGGAACCTTATTTCAGCTTCATTCTTTTCTGACATTTTACTTATAATTATCTAGTCAATTTCTTCAACTTTTTTTTTTTTCCTTTTAAATGATTTTGTGGTCTATATTAAAATTGGAGGCTGGATATCATGGACAATGGCATATCTGCAAAAATTATGAGAGCATTAGTTGACTCACAGTTATATGGGTTTCAGAGTCTTGATTGGAACTATCTGCTCATGATGCTCTATTGGAACGTAAACTTAGGTTAGGAAGAGTTCAGAAAGTCTCCTTTTGCTTGCTTGAAAGAATAAAAGGAAGTTATCAAAATCAATATACCAAGTGTATGCGCATACATTTCCTGCTAGGAATAGTTATATGTGCTGGCTTGTTGTGCTTATTAGATATACGATCTGCTATGAATTTAAGTTTTTGAAGTAGCTCTTTTGGAGTGGATAGCATATTGAAGTTAAGGTGAAAAAATTATTGTTAGAGAATACATGGCCTGTGATGGTTTCTAAGGTTAGGAGTATTAACAAATAAGGAAAAGAGAATATGCTATTACAGTTACTTCATAAAAGGTAGCGACTGATATTTGGAGAGCTGGTGTCTCAGTTAAAATTTTCATTAATAGCAAGCATTGAACTTTTTGAAAAAGAAAACTGCATTTTTGTATAATAAGGTATTAACCTATTATTGGATTGAAAGAGGAGGGTTCTATCTGGGTTTTCCTTTTCCAAAAATATTAACAAGAGTTGGATTTTTTTTTTAAAAATATTTGGATAAACTTTTTTAAAAAGATGTAGATTAGCTTGATCTTGCGGTCTGATGGTTTTCAACAAGTGTTCCTACCCTGAAGCTCTCTTCCTTTGAGATCCACAATTGACAAAGCCCATGATTGTGTAAAAGGGTTTTGTCAATTCTGGATCTATAAGGTGGAGAGGGCTAGAGGCATAGAGATTGAGGGACTAACCAATTTAATTAAAATTTGAAAATGGAAGCTAGCAGGCCAATGAAAGTATCTTGCCAATTTATAATTTATTGGGAATCTTGTTTTCAAATCCAATGGATGACTAGAGATGTATGGTGTAAAAACGGAATGCACAAACAAGAGAATAGCGCTCTCACATATAAGAGAAATAACAGTAGAACACAAGAATTTACGTGGTTCGATTTTGTAACCTATGTCTATAGGCAAGACAGAAATTTTCATTATCAATGATAAAAGAGTACAATCTCTAATTTACAGCCCCTAGCTGTCCCTTGTATATTCCAAATTCTGATTCTACACGAAGTAGGAATAAATGCAAAAAAATTCATACAAGTTCGCACCTATCAGCCCGTGCCCTCCGCTTCCAACACAAACCTCTTTTATTTATTTGGGTTGCATTGCGGGCTTCTCAGGTCAGGTCATAAATCGGATACCCAATTTTAAACCACAAACTCAACGGGTGGCCTTCTGGATATTTAAACCCAAGTAAGCATTCGTTTAATGTATATGTTTGTCTATTATCTCCATCAAGAGGTGTCAATATATTATGGGAAGTAAAGATCAACCATGGACATTGTTTTCTAGTCTAATATCAACTTCTAAACATTTTCCTTTCCTTTTTGTGAAAAGGGATTGAGGGGATTCTGTGCTGTAAATTATTGTAATTCTGAAGTTCTAGCAGACTTTTTTTTTGCATAATGGTAGGCCCCATCCATTAGAGCCATATTTCATCTTATCTGTAAAAATTTCAATGCGACATGTGAATGTAGTTCTTTTACTAATTGAACTGTGTAAAGACTCTTCTTTAGTGTCTTACCTTCACTTTCCATACTTGTAAAGACGAGGAAAATGGGGCTGGATGTGGTGGGGTTGAGACCAAGATAGGTAATTCCCCTTCTCAAAGGCCATTTTTAAGGTACAATAAATTGGTATAAGTTTTGGTGTTCTGTTGTTTCTACAAAATGTTTAGGGAGCAATTAGAATTTTATTGATAATGTTTATGTTGCTTCAAGATATTAAGGAGGATTACGAGGGGAAGTTTTATGTTTCCTTGTAGACATCAATGCTGCTCAGAAATTAAAACAAAATTATGCTTCTTAAAGCCTTTAAGAAGGGACTAGAATTTTCTTTATTATAATTTCCGTTGTTTCAAAGACTTGGATTATTTCTTGTCATACAGCTGTTATGTAAGTGAGCATGGCTACTTGGATTGTTATGGAACTAAGTTGTCATGCAGTTAGAATGAAATTTTCTGCTGTAGATTTATTATTTATTGCTCTACATTCTTTTTCCTTAGAGAGATGTAGTATTGGAGTTACCAAAGGACAAAAGGTTCATTTTCAGGTTACTCTATATGCTTAGTCTTTACTACTTTTCTGTTTATGCAGCTTGTAGAGGAGAAATGACCTTAAGACCATAAAAATGCATTACAGTTACATTGCAATAGTCCAACCAACCAAAGTGGGACTTTAATGAATATTTTGGATATGGCCTGTGGTTCCTCCATTGTTGGTCCTATGACACTATAGCTATAATAAATATATTTTGGTTACAGTGCATTCTCCCGGCACTTGGGGTTGCATTATTCTTTCTTTTTATTTTCCTACGTTCTTCTAATAAGCTTTTCTACGTATCATCAAAGATTCTTTATGCAGCTATATATTTTTATAAGTGCCTATTTATTGAGATTTATTGTACTAACAGTGGCAGTTGTCATTAGAATGCAAATATAGTTGTCAGGCCTGATCAACGGCTTTGCAAACAATATATTTTTCTGATCGAAATTTTTTTCTTTGTCAACAGCACTTGTCACGATCCTATGTTTTCTTTTCAAATTGTATAATTCCATTACTCTTTCCTCTGCAGAAAAGGAAGCAGCTGAGAAAAGGAAATTGGTGAGCAAATGGCATCCTACAACAAAAGGAACACTTAAAAGGAACTATAGGGTGCCTTCCAAATCTGAAGGACGGCGCCTCCTCAAAGCAATTGCGTCCTTACTATCTGATGATGATCACTTCAGAGATGCCACTTCTCACAAGGTAATGCAATCTCAGATAACAATCTCTAGAATTTCAGTTTAACGTTCTATTCAAGCTAGCAAACACAATAATATGAAACAACACAAGTTGACTTCTTTTAGGATGTCCTTTATTGTTTGTAGGGATGCCAAATTAGGAGGGAGAGTGCTCACGGTGAAAGTGTGTGCTGCAATAATGTAAGGGCTCTTTTTGATGAATTGCCAACCCCACACCTGGTTGTGGAAATCACAGCTTTTCCTGCTGGTCCTCTCACGGAGAAAGACTATGTAAAGGCTGAGAAATTAGAGAGTGTGCTTAGGTCTGGCCCTTCTATCTGAAGTATTGTTCAGAATCATGATGTGATCTAGTTTTTTTATGTATCCTAACTTCAAATTTGTACATAAAAGAATTAATACATTGTGTTTTTGGTTCTTTTACCTTCCTTTTACCCGTTGCCTTTTGGAAGGCACTGATTGTCCATCTAAAATGCATTATGCAATTTAATTTTGCTTTAACAGAGTTACTTGAGAGTTGAAATTGATAGACACCGCATTACTTGTTGCTAAGAATTGTATGCTCAAAATTTTGTTCATCATTGGGAAATTTACATCGCTTAGATGGAATTTCTATTCTCAGGATACCTAAGATTAGAAGTTCTATAGAACTAGAGACGACCAATCGTCACGAACAAGGAAAGAGATTTGGATACAATATATTCAAAAAACCATCTACAAAAGACAAAGGCTACTCTCTTGTAAAATCCCCAACTTTTTAATTCAAGGGATGCAACAAAAAGGGAGAAGAGAACACTAGCTGGAAAGAGAAACAGGGCTCTTCATTTAGCAAAATTACAGGCGGCCATTTTTAGATCGGGAATACTTTAACATTCCAGGGTTTAGCTAACTAAAATTAGCTATAAACCAAACACTGTATTCCCATTAAAAAAAATACATTTCTAATAGAGGAGAAAATTGTAATAGAAAAAGCTAAATGAAATTTTGTAAACAGCATCTATCAGATCATGCACAGTTAAGAGACTCATTTGGCTCCAACCGAGACCATCAAAATCTTCAAGATCAGGATCAGTTTCCCATTTTCATGCCTTTCATCAGATCACCTGCTTGCTGTTGAGGCATTAAAGGAATAGAAGTGGGTGAGAATGGATCATAAATTTGTTGTCCTCCAGGATTAGATGCAAAAGAGGGATTTATACTGGTTTGTTGATTTGGGGCAGTGAAATTGCCTGGCGGAGTTACTGGAGCTGGATAGTTTTGCCGCCCTTGTTGAGGATTCCATGGCATGGGAGGAAAAGGGCCTGCTAAATTGGGCCGTTGAGGGACTGCATTGAAGCTCCGAGTTGGTGGTACAATTGGGTTTGCATTAAAAAAGGCTAGGACTCTGGGTGGAACTGTTGTGCCTGTAGAATTTCCAGGAAAGGAGACAGACATATGAGCATGAGTCTGACCCATCTGATTACCTACCTGTGGCCTCGGTAACACGTGCATACCACTTGAAGGAATTGTATTGTGAACGGCCACCCTGAAAGATGGTGCTTGAGGTGGTGGTGTTTGCACAGGTGGCCTCAAAAGTGGATTTTCCTGATTCACGGGCTGATTGCTTGGCCTTGGAAAAGATGTTGGATTCTGCGTATGATGAGGCTTAAAAGTAAAGTCCCCTACACCTGGCTGCAGCGGCTTTGAAGTCGCTATTGGGGGTGGTCGTATTAGTGTAGGACTGGCTGTATTTCCAGGAAAAGATCCTATAATTCCTGACTGCAGAGTTGGTTGTGATGTGGATGTCAAACGTATTGTGACCACAGGAGGAGATTTAATCAGAGGTGCAGAGGAAAAACCCGCCTGAGGGGGTGGAACAGAAGCAAAATTCAAGGCTTCAGTGAGATGATTTTTAGGAACATTGACAGTTGATGGACCAGATGAAAATGATACAGTAGAAACTGCATTAGCTGCTGGCGTATTTGAGGGTGGTGTGGATGTCAGAAAACCTCGTTGTGGAATCACAGGCTGAGGCCCCTGCAAAGAGGTCATTGCAGGAACCATTTGTCCTATGTTACCTGGACCCAGAGATGCTGGAACACTGGTAGAAACTGCAGACCATCCAGAAGAGCTCTGCACAGGGGTCAATGCCCTGTCAGATTGAGGTCCTGGTGGAACACCTGACACAGGCAGGGGCAGTGATGACACTAATGGCCCAGCGACTGGAGACGGCAGTGCTAATGCAGTAGATGAAAGTGAAGCCAAAATATAAGCTTGAGCAGATGAAGGCTGGAGAGCTGGCATGTGAAAATTTCTTAGTGGATATGGATGTGATGGAACTTGCATTGGAATCTGTGGCCTGGAAGGAACAAGAGATGTACTAAATCCAGGCACGGCAATTGGTCGAGGCCCAAACAATGAAGGCATGGATATAGGATTCAAAGGAGAGGAGTATACAGGCAGAGAATTAATAGGTGCTGAAAAACTCTGGATGGGATGAGCAGAAATAGCTGAGAACCCTTGTCCTTGATATTCAAAATGACCTTGTAGAGGAGTTTGTGTTGATCCAACCACTGATTGCTCCACTCCCTGGTCACCAGATGGGGCTATAGAAGGAATGGATGTATCCTGATTTTGATTTTGAGCATTTTGGTTATTGCCAGCTGACAAATTTCCCTACATAGACCAGCTAACAATAATGAGTCATCACACCAAGCAAATGGGAATTAATAATACTCAGAATAATAATCAACACACAGAAGTCAAAAAAAAAAAAGTAAAGCTGGGCTGTAAAATCCAAATAAATATCAACAGATATTTAGCTTTCATTAATTTTCACAATAGTGAAACTGACCGATGCTGAGGTAAGGAGCAGTTCAATTAGAGCGACTGCTCCATCAACTTTTTCAAATGTGTCAGCTGATACACGAACATTCAATTCCTCATAAGCAACTGGGGTCTCACTCCCATCAGATGCAGAAATTTCAACCTGGGAAAAGACAAAGACCCGTTTCAATGATATTTATATATAGATGCAATTACAGAATATGAATGTTTTGGAAGTAGTGCACTGAAAAAAATTCTTTCTGTAAAGGAGAAAGTAAAAGAGATCAAGAATGGAATAAGCTCAAGATTTAGATATATAGATATCTCTCAAAGAGAGTAGCATCAAACTAAGCATGAGACTTACCTTCTCTCCTGCATTTGCTTTGGTACCAAATACTTGAATTTTAGCTTTAGTTTCCTGAACCACAGAGAAAAGGAAAAGAACAAAAATAAAAGAGCAATCACTTGAAACTCATGCCAGATGTCACAACAAATAAAATCTCTATCCATTGTTGCACTACAAACAGCAGTATGACATAGTATCAGCCAAACTAACCTTTTCCAATCGCTTCAGTGTCTCACCACCAGGCCCAAATATCAGACCTATAAAATTGTACCCAGGATGGTCTTTGACCTGTAGAGTCGACATATAATTTATATGATTCTAAAATGTCTAGTCTTATTTATGTGCAAAAGTTAAATGCTCAGTTTACAATTAAAAAAAAAATGGAAATAGATCACAGTATACTAAACATATATGAAAACCAAAGAGCTACTTGCATCCTGCAGCATTAATATTGATTTCTTAATTTCTAATGCCAGCATAAGGAATTACAGAGACCATGTATGATATCCCAATCCATTTTTGAAACATACACATTCCAAATTTAAGTAATTTTCTCCTCATGACTGTTGTATACACCATTGGTTCATCCAGAATCATAACACTAAAAATTAAAAAAAAAATTGAAAAGAAAAAGGCATCTAGAGATCATAGTTGCGAATAACAACAAACAAACTGAAAATTCCAACTGCAAATACAGTTGAGGGAGTCCTAATAACCCCAAGTCCTCAGATTGATCTTCATGTCATAATAGCAAGAAGAATAAATATAATAACTTTTCCTATTCATAATATAAAAGAGTGCACAAAATTATTTTTCATCCAATACGGAAAAAAAAACAAATCTATTTTCTTTAGTAAATATAACCACAAATAAGGAAAAAGTTCGATAGAAACCAAGCAATCCAAACTTGACGTACAGGAATGGAAACTGTTGCCTCTTTCAGTAAAGGTTGGTAATCAGGCGGAGCCTTGAAGCTTGGATTCAGTTTCAGTATTTCACCTGGAAATTAAAAGGACACAACTATGTAAAGAAACCACACATTGCAACCAGCAATTCAAAGTATAGATAATAACAAGCAGTCAACCTTTGACTCGAGATTTGGAGGGCTAACAACTAGATATATATTTTGTCCACTCAAATTTAAGCACTTCATTGAAAGAAGTTACAAGTATAAGCATCTGAACAAGTGGCAAGTCAAACTTTGAGCACTGCTGGCGGTATTATCATTAAGGAATATGATCTTAGATAAAATTTCAAGCATACCTATAATCTCCCGCCTTTCCAGTTTCAAAAGTTCTGCGTCCTTCACCAATAAATTCTATTATAAGTGCTTGTATAAAAATAAATTTCTAATAGGAAATAGATAGCATTTAGCATGAAAGAGAATGCACAATAAACCACATCTCTACCTTGAAGTCAATTTGTGGGGTGGATGACTTGGGATCAGCAGGTTGATCAGCTAATTGAGTGTCTTGAGTTTCCCAGGGTTCCAGAATTCCTGACTTCAACTGCTGCATGATTTGATCCACTCGAGTCTGCCCAAAATTTGTAGATCACTTAAAGATGCCTGGAAAAGGAAGCTTCCATGCGAGTCATTCACATGAAAAGCACAGACACTTTATCACCCATGGGAAAAAGGCAATCTTCAATTGCTTCCAGCTTAGCAATATGTATCACCCACAAACAGGGGCTATAAATGTCTCCCACCCATTTTAAAGTTGAAATGCTTAATTTAAAACCAATAAATTCACATTTGAATATTGGAAGCTTCAAATAGAAATAATAAAGCATAAAAAGTAGATGTATTACTAGAAAGGAAACCCCAATTTACCTGATAAGCTAAGGCTCTACCCTTTCTAACCACAGCATCTTGCATTGGATCAGGGCCCCATTTTGATTTCCTGATTACCTGGTTGGTGCTTTCATCATTGGATGCACCATTACCTCCTGGCTTTTTTCCTCCTCTGAAGATGGGAACCAATGAACCCGAAAGCTTGTTTTTTGGTATGACAAATCCTGACTTTGCAGCAAAAATAGATACTTTTGACCCAGCAGTTGATGCACCAGATGAAGTGTTTTTGGCAGACATCTTAATCTTGTGGAGTTCACTCCGCACTCATCTTATATTAGACACCATAGAAATAGTAAGCAAAACTGCCAAACTTTTGATATATTTCAAGGTTTTACTACAGATACTGCTCAAACAAAAACTTCCATATAAACTGGCAGAAAAAAATCATAACATGGCAAAAACAAAAACCTTGGAGAACCCAAAACAAAAAAAAAATCTATTTTAACAGAATGAACAAAAAAATAATAACACTTCAAAGTGAAGGCATAGCAAAATGGAGGTTTCAGTCACATTTCTGAAGAGGAAGCTGCAATAAATTGTGAAGGAAAGTGCTCCCCTTGGTTGGGGTTGTACGACAGACCCTGAACTTAGAAGTGATCCACTACCGAAATAGAGTCAAAAACATAGAAGCTGTTACAGATCAGTAGAGAATGTGAGTGGAGAAAATGGAACAGAAAACTCGGGGGGATTCATAATTTCTCCCATTTGAGAGAACAGGTAAAAAGGCAAAAACTGGTACAATATTTTTACCTGACAGAAAAGGGACAAATTGGAAGTCAGAAAATTTTATTCAAAATTCGCATACAAAAGCCTTCTTTTAAACTCTGATTCACATATCAATTTTTTAAGGAAATGCTTAAATTTTCTTGTGAAATATCAAGCAAAAATAAATTCCTTTCCCATCCCTTTCAATGAATGAAAACAACAAAGGAGAAAAATATAATGCTTCCCCTCACTTTCTGTCCCCTCTATCCATTCACCTTTCCCATTCTTTTCCCCTCCCATTCTTTTCCCCTCTGCTCGTATCCCAAACAAAGCAATTTATGAAATTTCTTCACCTGGAAAGGGTTTTATGGAGACTTTGAATTTAGAGATGATCCATCGTGAAAACAAAGTTGGACAAAACATAGTAAAACATGGAATACAATATCAAGGTAATTCTATTGATATTTAATTAAAAGAAAAATTTAGACTTGGATTGGGTTTCGTAGCCAATTTCAACATTCACAAAATAGAATAACACTTCTAGTTCTAGATTTTCCACATAAGAACGAAACCCAGTTTAAAAGTTCATGTACTGCAACAGAGATTTATTCTAGCCCCAACTTTAGCAACAGAAGACATATAAATAATTAAATAAGAAACGGAGAGAGAGAGAGAGAGAGAGAGAGAGAGAGAGAGAGAACAGTACCTTAGGGTTTTTCAGGCGAAGGAGGTGAGGAAATGATCACACTGTTGAGTTTTGAGAGCAGAGGCACTCAACTGATTGCCTCTCCGTGTCTGTGGAGAGTGCAAGGCTGCAAGCTTTTTTTCATTCCGAAATAAGGCCTGCCAAATGGCCCAAGAGCTTCATATTGGGCCTATGTGGATATTCATATTCTTTTTTTTTTCTCTTTCTCTTTTCTTTTTTAAATTTTAATTTATTTTTCCTTTGATCATTTATAAATTCAATTTTTTTTTAAATATGGCAAATTTTCTATATATATATATATATATTGCTGAGAATTGAGAAGATAAGGAAGAATATAAAGCATGGGGATAAAATTGGAATGAAGACTCAAATTAAATTTGGACATTCATCATTATTGAATTGATAAAAAAATTTATAAATTAATTACTTTTTATATATTTAATAAATTATTATTAGATTAATTTAATAAATTTTTTATCTACCCAATCTTTAAAATAATATTATACTCAAGTATGATTTGGGTCTGCTCTAATACTCTATCACACAAGACAAAATTATGAAATTAATTAGTTGAATAGAAATAATATTTATTAAGTGTATCGTATTTATATTTTTAATATCATAAATTTATAAAAACATAAGACGAATATACCTCAGTACTATACCAGATCTTTAAAATAATATCACACTTAAATATGATTGGGGTCCACTCTAATACTCTATCGCACAAGACAAAATTATGAGGTTAATTATTTTAGCAGTGGATCGTTCACGGATTAGCATCACGGGATATTTGTTTCTCGAATTTGACACTGATGCTGCTATAGGAACAAAACCATAAATACACGACAAAATTTCACCACATTAGCTGATTTTTTTTAATTTGTGCGAAGGGAGGAGACCATGAGATTCCAACTTAAATTGTTTAAACAAGTGATTCACAATAAATCTGATAGATGAAGTATTAATTTCTTTTCATTTTTCTAAATTTGTCCCATCTCTCTAAATATATTAAAAATTAATAAAGTGGTATTTTATTTAGAATTTATGTGAAGTCGTTATCATAAAATTAATTAACTTTCATAGTCAATTAGCCTATGATATTAAGTCTTATGATTTTTCTAAATTCCTCCCATCTTTCTACATACATTCAAAATTGATAAAGTCATCTTCACAGGAACTTATGTGGAGTCAATAAGTCATTATCATAAAATTAATTAACTTTGATGAATTTAATACATATTTGGTATCACCTTTCATCCATCCCAAATAGGATAATGCCAACTAATGAATGCAAAAGCAAGTTGCACAAAGAATTCAAACACCGCAATTATATATCTTAAAAATTAGTGGACAGCAAAAGAGAAAACTTAGATATTGTTAAAAACAATTCATTACAGAAATTTGTTAGAGATAAACTTAGCATTTCTCACAACGTCAAAAGAATCATCGAGTCCCATGAGAAATTGCATAAGTCCATTTCACAAGGTTAATTGATTTTGCAACACCACAATTGCGTTGAGCTACAGGATGAAGTAGTTAAGTTCATCCTACAAAATCTTGAATTTTGTAAAATTGGAGTAAATGAGTTTATTTTTTGTAATTAATACAATTGAGGGCTGTTGTCCTAATAACGCACTAAGAAGGGGGAGAGTTTAATTGTCAAGATCAAATATCAAAATAGACATGTTACCAACTCAGGCTAAAAAGGGTCATCATTTCTCTCCAAATCTTTCTTTGAGCTCTTATTACAATTCTCTAGCATTAGAGCTATGCAAGAAAGCTTTGGTCATCATCTCCTTTGAGATTGAATTCAAGAGTTAAAATCTGATCATGCAATCAATTGTTCTTCATTACTCAAATCCAAGATTTAGGATGTAACCATGCAATCAATTCTTCTTCATTACTCAAATTCTTGATAATCTTCTTGAGGCATCTTTAGCCTCCCATTTATTTCACTTTGCCCCACTGCCTCTATAAAATTTCATGAAAGGTACCTATAATTCTAACTTCTGCCCCCCTTCAAAATATAGATTTTGGCCCTTATTATTAATTTATTACAAATTTCTACAATAAATTGTGGAACTTTGAAATATTAAATAAAAGAATAAATTTGAATCCATTATAATTTTATAAATTTTTATAATATAAAATTGCTTTAAATTGTTGTCCCCTCTGAAATAATATCTAGAATTCGCCTTCGATCATCACACATTCAAGTCATTTGCAGTTGATCATCAAGATTATCTCTTTGTAGATAACTCATCACATTACTAGAATTGAAGATCGCTATGATACCATATATATATATATATATATATATATATATATATATGTGTGTGTGTGTGTGTGTGAAGATAAAAAGAAAATCAAGTCAGCTAATCAACTAATATCTAATAGAAATTTCAATTAAGAAATTTTTGCATAAACCGAGTCTATATAAACCAAATTAATGAGAGAATGTTACGTAAACAATTTTGTTTACATGATACTTTCTTATTGATTTAGTCTACATTGATTCGATTTATGTAAGAATTTCATATTTAACTAATTCTAACCACTAGACAAATGTACAAATAACTATATAGTATTTCTGTGATTAATGCTCACAAAATAATTTTTTCTAACACATAATTGAGCATAAAGAATTCGCTTTTATATTTTGCTAGAAAAATGAATTAATTACGCTGATTCTAGATAATTGGAATGATTCTTTTATCTGAATTAGATTTATAAATAAATTTAAAAAGCAATTCAATATGAAACCGTTATATTATATCTCACCATCACCATATCAAGAAAATTATGAAGTGATAATAAGCACACGTATGAGAGTAGAATTAGATCCAACATCTACCAACATGTATTAATTCTTTGCAATGATTCGTTTTACCTCTCACTCACAACTAAAGCTCACCCCACTCCAAAATAAAAATCAACATCTTGACATGTGAAAACTCACCTACGACTCAATAGTAACCATCATTATTCAATTCTCCTCCACCTTATCATCTTTTTTTCTTTTCAAAATCTCAAATTTTTTTATAAAAGCCTATTGGGCATCTTTTTGCTCTTTTTGTTTTTTCCTTTTTTATATCTCTCATTCAACTAAAATGGGATCAGAAAATTTAGCTCTGGCAATTCTGTTAATGCTAGTTGGCTATGGAAGTTCAGATTTTCAGCAAGATAGAACAGAATGTGCAGACCAACTAGTGGGTTTGGCGACGTGTATTTCTTACGTTGGAGGAACTGCAAAAGCTCCTACCTTAGATTGCTGTACTGGCCTCAAACAAGTTCTGGAAAAGAGCAAGAAATGTCTTTGTATTCTAATTAAAGATCATGATAATCCAAATCTTGGCTTCAAAGTTAATGCTACACTTGCTGCTACTCTGCCCTCTGCCTGCCATGCTCCTGCTAATGTCACTGCATGTATTGGTATGTGTGTGTGTGTGTGTGTGTGTGTGTGTGTATTATATATGTTCTTTGTAGAATTTATTTTATCCAACATATGGAATTGATGCGAACGTGATTAGGGTTCGATGGCTTCAAGATCAATATCCTAAAAGACAAAAACAAACATAGCTTAGATCGTTGAGATCTATATCTGATGCTTAAGTTAATTATGCGCTCGGATTTGTAGTGGATCTCATTTAAATTAGGAAGCCTATTTGGGAGAAATTTCAGACTTCAATTCAAGAATTTGGAGGGATATTCCTCCTCAATTAAGAATCCTATTTGGGAGAAATTTCAGACTTAATTTCAAGAATTTGGAGGGATATTCCTACTCAATTAGGAATCTGGAATGTATTTATTGTAGATAATTATCAATTTGCATTATGCTTCTTTTTTTTTAAAAAAAAAATTTTACTGAATATTGCTGCTCTCGCATCCGGGTTATATGGGTGTTGCAGATATTCTACACTTGGCTCCAAGCTCTCCAGATGCCAAGGTATTTGCAGGATTTGATAATCTGACAACTGCTGCCAATGGTAAGCATTACTATTGTATAATTTTTCAAACCATACACTAACATTAATTTTTTGTATATTCATATTCGATATCCTAAACATTTAGCTATGCAATTAATCCAATATTTTAAAGCTTTTTTATTAGTTTTTGTTCTTTTAATCCAAATAGCTCTTTAAATAAATTTATGGTGGTAACTAAAAAAAATTATTAGTGGGTTTCCGAAAATATTAAAGAAAGGAAAAAAAATTATAGAATTGTATATATATATATATAAAGCAATTGAATATTTGATTTTATCCTGCCTGATTCCCTTTGCATGTTTCTACTAAAGGGAATAGTAGTAGCAGTGGATCAACCGAAGAGGAAAAGAGCGAAGGTGGAATGGGAAAGAGATCTACATGGGTTGGTGTGGAGATGATTATTTGTGGATTTTTCATGTGGGCTTTCACCTTCTTTTAGTTTCTGATATATGATAGTAAGTTAGAAGTAAAATCATCTCTCTATTAATTCCAACTATGTACCTTAATTTATTATTACAACTTACCCATTCTATAATATGTATCTTTCCTCTGTTGTAGGTTGTTGCATGACATGGGTTTTAGGTCATTAATTCCTCTTGTTATGAGCTGTTGTGTAGTTTGCAGTCGTTATATTCCAACTATATTAGGATTAGAGGGGTCCTACATGCACTAAATGGGAGTTATGAATGGGCAGATTTCTATCAAATTCAACTAAATTAGCTGCTTCTTTTTTATTTTCATTTTTTAAAAGGCCGACTAGATTTTGAATTGGAAATTTCACAGCTATGTTTACCAAATCAGAAACATGAAATTAAGGGCGTTTTAGGAGTTGATTGGATTTCTAAATTCTCACTTTTTTTTTTTTTGTGAGGGAATATAAGTAGAAGTGCATTCAGCGAGTACATTCTATTTTTATTTTTAATTTATTTAAAAAAAACATTGTCTTCCTAAAAAAACTGAAATCGAAGAATCATCAAAATTTGATTTCTTTCTCATTTTGAATATTGCTTTCTAATTTTGTGTGTTTTATACCTTTATGGTGCAAAATACCTTCTTTTTTTTCCCCTCAGTCACACTAGGGGTGGCCATGGACCGGATCAGCTTGTTGAACCAACCCAGTCAAATCTATACTGGGCCCAATCAACTCCAGTTTCGAACTCGAACCAACTGAGCTCATGAAGAAACCGGTTTCAGGCTAGTTCCACAAAATGTTCTGGTTCTGGTTTTGACCATTATTTTATATATATATAAACAAATTTTAACTCATATATACAAACCGAAAAAAAGTTCATGTTAATATATATATATATATATATATATATATATATATATATATATATGACAAAATTAAACTAATACACACAAGCCCAAAAAATAAACTCATATGAAGTGGCTTTTATCACATAAATGACACCAAATGATGAATGTTATTTCCTTTTTATAAAAAAGAGAGAGAGCACAACCCATTTGTATCAAATTATTTTATTAATTTTTAATTTTTAATACAATAAAAATTAAATGATATAATTAAAATTATAATATATATTGAACCAGCTGGTTCAAAAAAAAAATTTGAACCGTAAACTACCACTTTTAATTCAGAACTGGCAGTTCACAGTCGTCACACTTCTATTGGATTCAACTACTTTTTGTCATGAAATTAGTTGCAGCAGAATAATCCCAAATGCATACACATATGTTCTAACAGAAACAACACCATTTTCTGCATACTTTTGAGCAAGAAATCTGCATATATACACAATAGCTCAGCTTGAAATTAATTCTTCAACTCCCTAAAAATTGATTTTGAATATGATAATGAACAATAAAGAACATACCCAAGGGTGCCAAGTACCCCTATGTGCTCCTCATCAGTAGTCTTCCTTCGGGCAAGTCCAAAATCCCCCAGCCGAGTGTAGATAAAAATCATTCCATTAGTGCCAATCATCCTTTTATAGTTAAATTATAATTAAAAATTTTAAAAAAAACAATGAAAATCAAATGATTGATTAACAGGGTTTTCAAGCAATGTGGGGCTACTAACAACAGTGGCTGTCATTCAGGTAGGTTGCATTGATTAATACCATTGCTGTCTCATGCCACTGATGCTTTCAGTTTCGTTACAGTAGTAGAAGGAGAATTTAATATATAATATAAAATTGAGTCTAGGAATGCTGATTTTTTGAATTTTCTACAATTTTTTTATTTATTTTAAATCAATAAAAATAATTATTCAATAACCTTGTTAAACAAAAACTCTGGAAAGAAGGAGACTTGAGTTCAATAACCCTATTGAGCTAAAACTCTGGTAATCTATTTACGGTCTCCTCTTTGTCCTCTGCCAGCTCCTTTATTTAATCTTTTATTTATTTTTTTATCAAAATTAAATTCTTTTTAAAAGAAGAAGTATCGATACAAAGAATGTTCCTTAAAAGGGGTGGGGGATGATCGACCCAATTATATATGCATATGGTGATTACCTTTTACAAGTTTAACCTATACAATCTGCATCCCTGTTAATGGCTGTAGAAACAAAACTGAAGGACATTCTATGTACTCTTGATGCTTGGGACCAAAATCCTCGATGCTTGCGTGGATTTCCCACGGAGAAGGAGTCGAACCACTAACATATCTAGCCAAAGTCAAGGAGTCTGTTTCACAAGACACCCCCACAAACCGTCAGCTTCTGCTGCAAGAGCTGAAGAAGTTATTTTGTTACCATGTAGGCCAAAAATGACAGCACCATTATGATCCCTTATCAGCAAAGCCAAAACAACAATCTTTGTTTTAAGATTAAAACAAGCATCCACATTACATTTGAACTGACCTGGAAGAGGAGCAATCCATCTGGCATTCCCATTTGACTACAGCTTTTCTCTTGACAGTGGATTGTAGCTTCCTGTTTCCAGATGATTTCCATCGAAAATACAGCTATTTCTCATGCTCCAAATTGACCATAGTAGATATGCAATATGTTCTAAAACAAACGTCTCATTGGAGCTAAAACATTTAATATATTTGCCGTTGCCACCAAATTAACCGCTAATGAAGGAAACCCATCTCTGATTGGCTTAAAAGTATGAGAACTTGCATACCAAACACAACATGCTGCTTCACAAAAAAAGAAACTGTGCTCCACCGTTTCGGAATCCTTATGGCAAATGTCACAAATCGTGTTGCTGGTCATATTTCTCTTGAACAAGCCCTGTTTGCAACTAATTCGGCCATGTAGAGCTTTCCATAGGAGATTTTTACCTTTAGGTGCCACTCTCAATTATATCCCAAGAACTCTTCTGAAAAGCATTATTTATTTTTCATATAAATTATGTTTTCCCTTATTGCCTTTTTTTTTTTTTTGCTTACTATTGAATTTTGGAATCTTTTTTATAAATTTTAAATTAATTATTTATATTTGTGATAATAATTGACATTTGATATTATCTCTCATTAATATTTCAAAAATTGAATTCTATCTCAATTACATATATTTATTTACTTTGTAATTGCTATTAAACAATTAATACAATTAAGAGTTCTATTACTTTTTCTTTTTATCTTCTTTATTATATAATATTGAGATGCATACTACTTGACAATTGTGATGTACACAAATTGTATGTAAAAAGATCCTGAAAATGTTTTATTTTATGAACCTCGATGATGATTTTAGGCTCTCAAATGTTTTATTGGGTTCACTGTAGAAGTAGAGCTGGTTATCTATTAATATCTATAAAGCTGAGTTACTGTTCTTTTAACAGTAAACTATTAGTATGTATAATAAAACGGGTGTCGTTTTGTTACATAACACCACATGATCCTTCATATAGAACCGTACCCTATCCCCGAATGATAATTGGACTTGTTTTCTCAGTGTTATGTCCCGCGGATTTTTTTATAATTTTTTTTCATATTGATTTCAAATTTTTTTTGTGATAGAGATATATATACATCTCCTATTTAGATTTCACTCCGAATATATATATATATATATATATATATATATATATATATATATAACACTTATTTAAAATAAAAAATAAATTTTTATTTAAAAAAATATATAATTAATTAAAATAAAAAATATATTTTTAATATTAAAATAAAATAAAAAATTTTAATAAAAACTAAGAAATGAAGTGGAGTCGGGAATCTCCATCTCCATATAATGTAGGAATATGGATCCAAAAAATTTTTCTTAATAGAGTACAGAATGGGATCGAAAAACTGGATGAAATTTTGGAGTCAGAGACGAAAATAACCTGAACTTGTTACTATTCCTCTCTTTATTTAATAGAATTATTTATTAAAAATTCTAATTTAATATAATTGAATTATTTATGCAGAACCGTACCCTATCCTCATCTTCCTCTCTTCATTTAATAGAATTATTTATTAAAAATTATAATATAATATAATAAGACTTAAAATATCAATTCTAATTTATTAATTTTAATATTTAAATAATATTTGTTTTCAATTTTATTTTTCTTTGCTTTGTATTTATTTTCAATTTTATTTTGCTAAAAAGTGTTAAAAATACAATTTACACTGAATTATTTAAATTATTAATATACTTATATTAATTATTTAACTATGATGTTTGAGGTTTATTGACTTTCCACTGACATCAATTTGCAAAACTCCATTATATTATTATGTTATGTAAAAAAAATTTATATTATTATAGAAGACTTTAATATATATATATATATGTATATATCTTAATAAATATTGTACTTATTGTAAATAAATTAATATTTGAATTGCTAACTAAATGTTATATTATTAATTTCTTTCTCTTTCTTTTTTAAGACAGATATAGTATTTAAATGAGCCCATATTATTATAATAATTTTATAATAATTTAAAGCTATATATTGCATTTATTGTATAAGATTTATTCCTGATGCAATGCAAGAATTACTTTCTAGTATGAAATAATGTGCAATCAATTTTGACATCATTTGGCTCATTGCAATCTATTGCTGAGTAAATTGATTAAATAATAATGCATGCTACTATGAAAACTAATGTTCAATATGTGCATCAATAATAGCCATGTAATCATTAAAGAAAATTATATAATTTGTTACCTTACATTTTTTTTTAAGAAAATGTTCTACTGTTTTTAAAAAGTTTCAAAAAAGCCCCTTTTTGAATTTTATCTTTCAATAATATTTTATGTACACATGGTTTTAAATATTATTTGATATGTTACATAACGTTTTTTTAGGTTTCCAATGCAATATGAGACCAATATACCGCTGCTATTTAAAAATAGTAATATAACATCATTGTATCATCTGTTATGTACAATACGAACGATACAAACTAATATAAACATTAAATAATGGTCCAAAAAAATTAAAACTTGTATAAATATTATTAACTTAAATTATGGAATTAAATTTTTTTAAGACTATCCAAATGAATATATTATTCCTTTTTTTCCATTTTCTTAAATTCCAAACATAGATTATATATATATATATATATATATATGTGTGTGTATCGCTACATGTCGCACTTGCATGCCTACCGCTAGCTGCTTGGGCGCTCGCGGAGCTGGCTGCCCCTACTTGGGTGCGCTAGCATATAGGGTTGCCTGCAGCTGCATGTCGCTGCATGGGCACACTAGCCTGTCAGCAGCAGCATTGGCATGTGGGCATGTCTAGTCGCACGTGGGGATTGTTTGCTGCTACATGACCTTGGCACGCGGTTTGTAGGTCGCTACAAAGGCCAACTTGGGCTCCCTTCAGTAATACCTGCTACATTTTCTTACGGGCCAGCCAGCCAACCATATATATATATATATATATATATATATATATTGTTATATCCGCGATCTAGACTCTAACCGTAAGTATATATTGCAGTGATCTATATCCTAGTACAGAGACATACCGATCAAAATCTAAATACGGATAAATAAGTATAAAAAAAAACTACTTTTATATAATAATAAAAAAGTCTAATATAAAATTTTAATTGAATGGACGAACCATTACGATTTTGTATTTGATACGTAAATCGAGATAACATATCAAACTTGAAATATGATATATATTTTTTTAACGGTGAAAATGTAATTTAAACATATCAAAATATAGAAAATATTATTTTAAGAACATAGGTAGAGTTATAATGTGAGATTTTAAAGTTAAGAGAGTAAATTATATAAATACGATTCTCATTGCGAGTTTACAGTCTGATTTTTTTATCAGGAGTTAGAGAGATGATTTCATGATCACAATAATGCTGATATGATCACAATGAAATTCTAAGATTTTTAAAATTGATAAATTAGAAATCGGACTGTAGAATAATTTTTACGAATTTGATTAAGAAAAATTATTACAGAGTAAAAATGTAATTTTTGCATCAAAAGTCGTTTCGCTAAATTGAAAAGACTGTTTTAAAGAGAAAATTATTTTATAATTTTTGGTATATTCAATTTAATGGAATTAAGTTATTGAAAAGTTGAATTTTAGAGAATTAAATTAAATCATTAATAAATTTGGAGAAAAAATTGTGATTGCTTAAAATTAAGAAGGCTAATTAAGATTTGATTGAGCCATTTTTCAATTTAAAAAATTAATTAAATTTTAATTGGCCAATAGTAGCTTGAATTAAGTTTAATCAATATTAATTAGCTACTAATTGAAATATATAAAACCAAATTTTGATTTATCTTTCATTTTCAATTAGAAAATAAATCTTCTTTTCTTTTTTTGCCTTTATGGCCGAACCCCATAGCTCCTTTTTTCCATGATTTCTTCTATTTTCCTTCCATAATTATTATCATCCAAGATTAAGGAGTAAGAAAAATTAGATAGAGGTAAAGAAAAATTAGAGAAAATTTTGAGAAGCATGATCAAATTCTCTAGCTTGTGGGAGGTAAGAAATTCTTCTATTTTCTTATTTTTCTTCATAGTATAATATTGTTGAGTTTGCTTTCTTCATAATTTTGCTAGAAATTGGAAAAAATTGGTAGGATTATGAACCTTTAAGTTAGGGTTTGATAAAAAATGGAAAATTTGATCGAATAAAATTTAGAAATGAGTTAATTAGAGGATTGGAAGAGTAATAGTGATGGAAATTGAGAAGAAATTAATTTATTTGATTTTTGATGAATTTTGGAGAAATTAATTGGGTTATGGCCAAAAATGATGGAAAAGGGATTATGAAATATTCACTTGATTTTGATGATTTTTAAGTTGTGGTGAAGTTGATGATGAGAGGCTGATTTTGGATTTAATAAAAGAATTGAAAGAAATTTTTGAGAAAATTATTTGAGTAGAAATTGAAAATTTGGTGTAGGAAAAATTGGAAAATAAAAAAAATATTGACAAAAAACATTGAAGGGAAGAGAAAATTTAATTAATTTTGAATATTTGAGGTATTTAAAATTTTTTCCGTTAGTATATATAAACACCAACATGAAAATGTCAAATAACGTGAGAGCGGAAAAAATTAAATCGGTAGTTTAATTTCCGTTAGAATTTGATAATTTTTAGTAGCTCAGTAACCAATTAGAAATTTAATGATTATTTAGGTGCACCGTTAAGACAGACACCGATACTATATAAAAAGAAAGAGTCTACAGCCTCCGTCAGACTATAGTAGAGATTTGTGCATTAATTTATAATATAGGTTAATTGCGATTTAAATTGATTTTTATATATTTTTTGACATGAAATAAATTTATATTGTAGAAAATAATTATATATAACATTTATAAAAATATTAAATGTTTGGAAAGTTATTAGAAATATATTTTATGATAAAAATGAAATATTTTGGTAAAGAAATTGTATTAGTATGAAATAAATACGTTGATATAGAATTTTAATAAAATAAATTTATTTTTTTCATATGGTGAATTTTTATACTATTAAATAATTATATGAGAAATTGATAACGATTATATTTATAAAAATTTTGGTGAGATTAATATTTAATATTTTATTTATATTGATAAATCCATATATTAGCATAAACAGTAAGCTAAAAAATTGTTGACATGCTAATAATATAGGAATTTTATGATCTGTAAATATCTTAGTCATGAGAAGTATTGTATGACTCATGTGGTTATATGACTTTACATATTATTTATTTTATAAGTCATGTAATTATCTTAGATCAAGATTGGTCTTATGATTATCTTAGACCAGATTATATTATTTGGATTATGTGGATTATTTTTAACATTTGTCATGTGGTTATTTTGGATTATAATATTTTCGTCGTTTAACGGCAACCCTTGTTTTTTTGGGTGTAGGTCTATGGTCTCTTAATATATAAGTTGGACGAAAAATTTATTTTAATGAATAATTAAATTTTTTATTGCATTTATTATATACTTGTGGTTTGAATGTCAATGACTTTGGTTTTGCAAGATTTTGTTTAGATTTTTTTTAGAATTTTGTTGATTTCAATTGTATATTTTTATTTAAAATAATTTTTTTTATAAATTTTTGCATCATTGAATTTTTTATTCAATGCAGAAATTTATTTTTTCTCACATAGATTTTAGCAGTATGAAGTAGCAACTAGTGTGTATATATAAGCTATCGCTGGAAACAATAGACCCTACTGATAGAGCCAAAAAGTAGTAGAACTCACCCCGCAAGGGTGAATTTTGTTACGTATAATTTTATATATTTCATTTGATGTATTTTAATATATATAAGTTATTTTGCATGAGTATGAATTGTAAATTTAGATCATGAAATGAGAATAGCGAGAGAACGCAAATTTATGTTATTTTGGTAATATAATATATTATTTTATTAAATTCTTTTCCTACCAATATATATATATAAGTTTTAATAATATATTATTTTAAATAAATATTTTATAGCATTTCTTATTTGACTGTGTATAATAGTGTATATGAGTAGATAAAAAGTGTTACATATTGACTTTAGTTGCTTCAAATTAAATTATTATTAATTTAAAATATAAATATGAAATCAATCTTTATATTGATCTATTTATTTTCCAATCTTATTATGGATATTTATATAATCATTGAGAAGAATCATATTACAAAACAAATTTATTCTACAACATACAAAATTGAAATGAACAATATTTTTTAAAATTATAAAGTCAATATATTCAATAGAGTAAGTTTATTATTTAACATTTTTTCATCTGAACAAAATGTCACTGATCCTCCACGATACTTTTTTCTAGTAATAATTATTTAATTATACAGTATATGTATTTTTATAAATATAATTTTTAATTTAATTTTATATTGTTTAGTTATAGGAAGAAGTTTTTAATCATATTTCTCTTTTTTGAGAAATACAAATTTTCCCTTCGTATTCAATAAAATATATATTTGCCTATAAAAAAATCAAAACATTATTTTATAATAAAATTGTTTAACTTAATAATGTTTATTATGCTATTATTATAAAAATATTATCTAATTTATATATATTTTTAAATAAAATAATATTTATTTAAATGTTTATTAACTTAATATATTATATATTAAATTTTTTAATTCATTTTTTATTAATTTAGATAATTTTGTTAGTTATTTTTTAAAATTTACAGTGTCGGTGGATGATACAATGCACTATAGTCAAATTCAAACCGATACCGTTACACCGATTTATACCAATACGTTACGTCACATATTTAATATATATATATATATATATATATATATATATATATATATAATCTAATCCATTCTTAACCATTTCATTTCTTGGGATAAAATACTCTATTGATATCAATTTTTAGGCATGTATTTTAGTTTTTTATCAATAATTTTTTTAAATTATTTTAGCATAAGATATTTTAATTTTTTTTGTTTCAAATCATGATATCCAAATAATTTCTGATAAAAATATACTAATATGGACGTTGAAATGTCGAATCATCTAATACATCAGTTGTCAATTCATGGATATGTGTCACATTGTTACTTTAATATGACAAATTACCTTTCAAAATTTAGGGATATTTTTATTTTTTATGGATAATAAAATGATTAGTGTCAATGAGTTAATAACTGACATGTTAGGTGATATGATATTTCGGAGTTTGCATCACTATATTTTTACTCTAAAATACTTGGATATCATGCTCTGTAATAAAAATTAAAAAATATGATATTAAAGTGATAAAAAAAATAGGAAAATTTGTTATTTATCTCTATAATTTGATATATTATACTATTATATCTGAAGTTCGAAAATTATATGATTTATCATTTTATTTTATTATATTTTACTAATATGTTTTTTTTGTTAGATTTTCTGTAAAAAAATATTAAATTGTAATGAAATGATAAAGATAAAATTAATATTTAAATCTTAAAGTTTGATTTATTGTACTAATACTTTCTGAAATTTGATTTATTATACTAAATTAATAGTAAATATTATAAAATTTAATATAAATACTATATAGTTTAACAGAAATAAAACAAATTAAACTAATTTTGTAAATTTTAAATTTTAGAAACTACTAATATTATAATATGTCAAATAGTAAATTTTCTAAAACAATATTTTCTAATAATGGGTACTGATAGAACAATGCACCCTATTTCTTCCGACGGAACAACAGATGACCAACCTGCCTCATCGTTCTCTCTCTAAAAGCTCCACTTCCTCTCTCTAAAGCCCCTCCCAAGTCTAAAAGCTATGGCTTCTCCAAATCCAAATTACCATCTTGATTTCACCTTTCTCTTTCTATTTCTCTTCCTTTGTCTTTGTAAACCCATCTTTTGTCAGGACTCACCTTCACCTTCTGTCTATGAAATCTTGCCCAAATTTGGCCTCCCTAGCGGTCTCTTGCCGGATTCTGTGACTAGCTACACCCTCTCCGACGATGGTCGGTTTATTGTCGTTTTGGAGAAACCTTGTTATATCCAGTTCGCTTACTTGGTCTATTACGATAAGCAAATTTCGGGCAGATTAAGTTATGGTTCGATTACAGATTTGAAAGGGATTGAGGTGCAAAGATTATTCTTATGGTTTAATGTTGATGAGATCAAGGTTGATTTGCCGCCGTCCGATTCTATTTACTTTCAGGTTGGCATAATCAATAAGAAACTTGACGTTGATCAGTTTAAGACCGTCCACTCTTGCCGTGATGGATTTTCTGGGTTCTGTGGAGGTTTCTGGAATCGGATTTTGGAGGTATATGTTTTTTTTGGATTTTTTATTTTAGTATTGATTGTTTTAGTCTTCTTAAGATCAATATTTGGGCGATTGTGGTCTAAATTCTGCTCTGATTTTGATTATTGAACGATTGTTTGCTATTTTTGTGGATTAATTATATTTATGATTGTGGGTTTAGTATGATTTTTATGAAACTAAAGATATATTTTTGGAATTCAATTCTATCTTTCTGTTTCTTCATGAAATTAGGAGTAATTGTGTAATACCCAAAATGAAATAAGTTATTCAATTAATAAATAAAGAAGTCAGTGTTATGTTTTCTGGAGCTTTGATGGTGTTTTAAGCTTATCAGGGAGAACTTTTCATTCTCTGGTGAATGGATACCTTAGTTTGAGAGCAAAGCTGGTTGATTTCCTGTGTGAATCAATGAATGTATTTTCAGTATTTTGCCAGTTGAATCATTTGGAGTATCCTTAGATCTTTTAGATTAGGCTAATACATACAGAACCACCAGAATTTGGTAAAAGAAAAAAGGTCATATAGATATACTTGTAAATACTTCTATCTGATGTGGTTGTAAATCTTGAATTCACAAGCCTCTCCACGTCAATGTCATGTAAACTAAAGATGTTAAAAAAGTAACACTATAATTGTAGTTAGGTGTCGATATGATTTTTTTTAAAAAAAAAAAATTGGTTGAAATGTCTACAGGGTTTCTTCAAATGTGTTAAGCCCTCTAGTTCTATATAAGTATTGGCAAATGGGTTGAGTAGTGCCAAAGTATAAAAATGATTGCATATGTTTGTAATTTGATAAGTTCTGGTAGAGTTTTTGTGAAGAACTAAATATATCCTTGATTAATTTTGCCTCACTTTCTTGATTTTTTTTTCCTCCATTCGCAGCTTCCAAATCCCACGGCTGATATGCAGATGCTAATTACAGAGTAGAAGCAACTAAGTGTTGCTGCCATATAGCAAACCCAGCGTTATTTTTGAACTCTCAAACAAAGAGTCTGCAAGAGTCGTCTATGAAGTAGAGATGAGTAATTCTCCTCTCTTGAGCTTAATAATATCAATGAGGAGAAATGCTGTATATATGTGTGCATGATCTCGAACTGTCTACTAAACTGTGGAATGGAATGAGTTTGTGTTGAGAAATCAGAGTCATATCAAATATATTATGAAGTGTTAGTGTCTGAATCAATTAAACATGAAAGGATGACAATCCCCTAACCCCAATATTTCTTGTTGTCTCCTTTGATCTTGTGTATTTCATTAACCCTCAAACTTTTAATTGTTAGATGTATTGATGATAGTTTTCTCACTCAAATTTATTTGCTGTTAAAAATACCGTCAATTTATCTAAGAATGGAAATTTGAAGGTTCATATTATGAGTGAGTATTGATCCTTTCGATTCAGTAATCAAATTGAATCAAACTAATTAACATTCTTAATTAAACCCTAACAATAATATAGGGAGAACATAACCAAGATAACTTGGGGCTTGTGAGACATATGCTTGGATTACTATAATAAAATTTGATATAAAAACAATAAGGAAAAAAAGTGATTTAAAATCAAATCGTTAAATTGATCAATTTAAATGGTTAAATTTATGGTTAGAGGTTGTTTGAAAAAGATACTTATGGAAGCTCTAGTGGTATATAAAGCTTTGTCCCTGATGAAGGGTCTCGGGTTCGAAATCTAAAAGAAATTCATAGTGTCTATCACGAATTCTTGGATTTGACGACATAGGAGCAAGAAAGGCAAACTTAAGAGTACTTCTGTTGAATGTATATATGTTTTACAAATATGAAATGCAAAAGTAGACTCTTTCAAAGAGACTTTCAATATTGTTATTGTTGTGCATAGGCAGTAATTGCATCTGCTCAGTTGACAGCATTAAGCTTTTGCTCAAAGGTGGAAGATGCACCTCGTTCTTCAAGGAGGAGTTGTATGGGATACCCAATGCCCATGAAAATCTCTTAGAGCTAAAGATTTTGAGTGTCTCCTTCCACCTTTGACTTTGAGCATGTCTTCCCAATTTCCGTGCCCAGATCTGCGGACATCATTAATCCAAAGAGAATGAAGCTTCTCTTCTTATCCAAAAATCTTCGATCCATATACTTGAAGAGTTCTTATGAACAGAGTCAACAGACAATAATTGCGTTTGCTCAGTTGATCATAGCATCGGGATTGAATAAGTACTTCATGCTTCAAGGAAGAATTGTGAGGGAAACCAATGCCCGCAAAATAAGAGCAATATTGTCAGCACTGCTCTGATTGTGTGAGATTATCACAAGTTTTCATAGTTGGGAAAGCTAGAAGAGGTGAAACAAGATGATGTTGTTTTCCAGAAGGACGGCAGTGATACTCTAAGGGAAGCATTTTCCATTATTTTAAAGGCAGTTCATAAACTTGTACTGTAATTAAATACTAGTGATCTTATCATATTATTTTTAAATTTGATAATAGAATTAACGTTGAATTTATGACATGTTTAATATACTAAAATAATAGGATTTTATGGGAAATAAAATCTTATTTCTAGATTGATGTTATGAAATTTCAATGTTTTTTTATGTTAATGCGATAAGAATTAAAATCATATTTTTATATTTTGTTAAATATTATTGAGAGTATTTTTAGAAATATAAAATATTTTATTTAAAAAACACAGAAAAAATTACAAATATCAACAAATTTAAGATATTAGAAATTAAAATACTTTTTTTTAAATATTTTAGTTACTAAACTTGGAATAAAAATATCATTTATATTCTAAAATTTAGAATATCAAAAGTGCCTTTAAGTTATTTTCCTTTCTTATCCATCTAAAAAAAATTTACATTTACTTTTTAAAAATAAAGTTATTTGCTTGTGCATCCATCATTTTAATGAGTTTGTTCATTTTATAAAAATAATATAATTTTTAATTTTTTTCTTTAACTCTATCATTTGCTTTAATAAATACTTTACAATTATGCAACTCTATTAATTCTCAAATTTTATTAATTTCAAAGAATATTATAGTTCATTACTTAGATTATTAATTATTTCTTTAATTCTTGTGCAATACTATAAATAGACAAATTGATTGTGATGGATAAATGTACTGTTTTATAGCAACAAACTAAATTATAATCTAATTTAACAATAAAAATAATTTAGTTTGACCAATAATTTATATTTAGTAAAGTAGCTTATTTGGAAAAAAACTAAATTATAATCTCCAAAATAAAATTCTAGTAGAATTAATTTTTTTATAAGCTAATATATTATGATTTTTCTTTCATTTTTTTATCTTTTTTCTTTCATTTTATAATAATAATATAATTATTAAATTATATAAAATATAATTATTAAATTATTGAATTTGGACATATAATAATAATAATAATAATAATAATAATACTAAATATAGACGTATTTATTATATTGGAATAAAATATTTAATATAATTTTTATATTATTGAATATGCATGTATATTATATAATTTGTTTGTAAATATATTTAAATATATTTTATATAATTATAAAAATTTAAATAGAGTTCAGGGTCATGAAAGATTTAAATGAATCGAGATTGAACTTATCAATATTCTGTTCAATTTGGTTCAATTATATTCCTATTTCACTATAAAAATCAAGTGTTACGACCAATCAAAAGTGTCAGATTTTGAAATGCTATTTTAATTTTTTAATTAAAAGTAATTAAAATTTATATTTTATGACATTATGTTCTTAAATTAGAGATATAAATAAAAATTTAATATTTAAAAATACACAATCGTTTGAATCAAATGCAACTCTAATATATACATATATATATATATATATATATATATATTATAATATTTTGTTTTCCTATCAAATTATAAGTATTTTTATAACATTAGAAGTTTAGTTCCCCTAAAATGCAATATCACATTTTTTTTAATCAATTAGTTTTGTTTTTTAGACTTAAATCATATTTCGGCTACTATATCCGATTTTGGTCCATTTACCTTCAAAAAATAAATAAAATAAAATATACGGTGCCACCTGTTAGGACGAGCACATGAAACCATGTGTCGCGGATATACGTATACTAATGTGTATTTTGGACAAGTAAAAATTTGACACGTGCTATAAGTTTGTCCAAGTGGACTTTTTCAAGACCATTCTACACCACTCCAAAATTCCTACCTCCAAATTGAGTAATCTCAAGACCTATATTTCTCCTTCCTCTTCTTTCCTTCTCCCTTTATCCCTCCATGATATCTCTCTCATCTGTGGTTTTGCAAGCCTTTAGAACTGCAACCGGAATGGGGTTGGTCTTGGCTCCAGATTTTGGTGGCGATGCAGAGAAGAAAATATTATACATATAATATGAAAAGGTTATTATTCGAGTATAAAGAATTGAATAGAAGAAGGAAAAAATTGAGATGTATTATATTCAGTATTCTTAAGATAAATTCGTCTCTTACTACTGGTGTTTAGGACGATCAATGTTTGTCTCTCATGATACAATAAATTAAAGAGTGAAGGTTGAACACACAACAAATATCCACAACGAACTGAAAATAATGTATCTCTATCATAACAAGAAAAGAATAAAAAGAGGAGAATAATTTTTCAAATGCAAAAAAAGTTCTTTCCAACATAAATAGATACATCTATTTATATTAGAGGAGATGAGAAAAAAAATTAATTGTAATTAAATCTCTATTAAGGCTGCAATTTAATTAATATTAAACATGTCTATTCAATTTTGTAACTCAAGAAACTGCAAAAGTTTAAAAGTCAAATTTAAAGAGTAAAGGTTGAACACACAACAAATAACCATAACAAACTGAAAATAATGTATCTCTATAATAGCAAGAAAAGAATAAAAAAAGGAGAAGAATTTTTCAAATGCAGAAAAAGTTCTTTCCAACATAAATAGATACATCTATTTATATTAGAGGAGATGAGAAAAAAAATTAATTGTAATTTAATCTCTATTAAGGCTGCAATTTAATTAATATTAAATATTTTTATTCAATTTTGTAACTCAAGAAACTGCAAAAATTTAAAAGTCGAATTCTAGAAAATTATCTGTCGCCTTACTATTGCGGGTGGGACAGCTTCCAACAAGTCACTGCTTGTAGGCATGCCACATCTTCGCTCGTGCGATAATGACATACATTATTCTATCACGACCGTGATACGTGTGATGCACCTTGATTTTCAAAAAAATATAAAAAAATATAAAAGTTAGACCAAAACCACGGTATTTCGGTTTAACATTTGTCTGCGTGGTTGGACACCCATGCATTGATCTTAGTTCGGTTCATGAATTTATACCCTCCCTGTATCTATGCGCAAAAGAAAGAGTCTTCCACTTTATTCACTTAATATTGTAAGGATAAGTTTCCATATATATATATATATATATATATATATATATATATATATATATATATATATATATATATATATATATATATTCTTCCCTAACTTCTCATATTTCCTATGTGAGATTCCCCACATTTGAATTTCTTTCTCTTTAGCAAGAAACTTATTTTGAGCTTTAATTTCGTATTTACACATTCACCATTTTAAGCATATGAATATCTTAATTCGTAGTCTTCATGTCAAAAAAATATATATTCGTGTTATCATTCCAAAGTCAAGTTATAGGACTCACTCGAATATCACTCTCAAAATGGTCTATTAATCACAATTTTTCAATAATTCTCTACATAAATAAAATTGGACGAAAAGTAAGAAAAACAAAGTCTTACAATGTCATAGAGTTTGATGATCGAAATCTGCATAAGATAGGTAGGTGTTACCTTTTGAACATTTTCTTATAAAAATATATTTATTTACCCATTAACCAGATGTCATTGAACTATTCAGCCGCTTGAGTAAATAATAATATACTCCACATAGGAATTTCTTTTGACACAATTCAGTTTTTGTTGTTATGTTCATTTTATCCATATGATGTGTTTGACTTAATGTAAGTCTATCTGAACTTCTTGAGATTTTTACTCCTATAATCATATCTGTTAGGCCAATTTCTTTCATATCAAAACTTGAGTTCAATATATCCTTGGTATACTTGACCATTTTTTTATTACTACCAACAATGAGTATGTCATCAACATACAGACACAATATGACATAATCATTACTAGTGTATTTGACATAAATATATTTATCACACTCATTGATTTTAAAACCATTAGACAGTATTGCACTATCAAACTTTTCATATTATTACTTGGGTACTTGTTTCAATCCATATATATATTTAACTAATCTACAAACCTTCATTTTTTTGTCTTGAGATAATAAAGCCTTCAGGTTATAACATATAAATTTTTTCATCTAAATCTTCATTCAAGAAATTTGTCTTTACATCCATTTGATGTATTTCAATATTGTATAACCCTACAATCGCAATAATCATTCTAATAAAATTTATTATGGTTACATAAGAATATGTATTAAAATAATCTAGACTTTCTCTTTGTTTGTAACATTTAATAAACATAGGTTTATATTTATCAATTGAATCAGATGTTTTCATCTTCCTTTTGAAGATCTATTTAGACTCTAACGGTGTGCATTCTGGAGGTAAATCCACTAGTTTTCAAGTATGATTTTACATTATAGAGTCTACCTCACTCTTAATGGCCTCTTTTCAAAGAAGATCATCTGAAGAATTTACAGTCTTTGAGTAAGTTTGAGGTTTTGTCTCTAGCATGTAAGTTAGAAAATCTAGTTCAAAAGAGTTATCTAACCTTGCAATTTTACTATGCCGAAACTCTATTTCAGCTGACTCAATTTCAAAACAAAATTTGCTTTCCAGAACTTGATCTTGACTCTGACTATCTTTAATAATAGCCTTAAGAGTTTGTTTGGATGTTTTTTCTTCTTCTGAATTTGTATAAGAAAATATATGTTCAAAAAATGGCACATTCCTTGATTCCATTATCGTATTCTTGTATATGTAAGAACTTTTCGATTTATGTACAAAAAATTGATAAAACATTACTTTTATGTGCATAGCCAATGAAAATGCAATCAACTATCACTACAAGAAAAAGATGGAATAACGACGACATTTAGCGATGGATTGACATTCGTAGCAATTAGCTTCGGATCAGTGACGGATCTGCGACAACAATTTAAAAAAAATAATTAATAATTGATTCGTCAAAATTAGCGACCGATTAGCGAGTAATATTTTCTACCGTAGCTAAATGTTCTAGCTAATATGTAGGGATTATATGACACTAAAAATTTGCGACAGATTAGCGACAGCCAGTTAGTGACGGATTTAAAGCCATCGCAAAATTGATAAAATAGTGACATAATTATATAGCGACGACCTTTGACCGTCGCTAAATATTAGCGATGGAAGTTTTCCGTCGCTATCGTAGCGACGGCTAAATGTCGTCGCTAATATAGCAACAGAATAAGTCGTCGCTAATATAGCGACGGAAATAACCATCGCTAAAGGAAAAAAATATAGTAAAATGTTAGCGATGAAATTGTTCGTCGCTGATATTTAGCGAAGGAAAATATCCTTACGATTTGTGACGAATATCAGCTGAATGAAACGACCTCGTTTTGCTGGGGTGAGTTATAAATCTGAAATCCAAAAATTTTTTCCCACCCAGCCGTCTTCTCCCTCCTCCTCTTTCCCCCCTTCCCACCCAGCAGGCTGCTCTTCTCTCCCACTCCCACCAGCGACTGGTCTCCTCCGGCGACGCTCCTCCTCTGCTCCGGCCGTGCTCCTCCTCTGCTCCCAGCCCCGATCGGCTCCGGTCCTCTCCCTGTCTCGGTCAGTTTTTGGTTTTTTTTTTTTATTTTATTTTTATGCAAATTTTTTTATTTTACTTGTTTGTATGTTTTTATTTTGTAATGTTAGAACATATTATATAACATATCATTAATTAATTATATGAAATATTATTTTATAATTTAAGTATATTATTTTGTATACTTAGTAATTTACATACATATTTCATTCATATTATATAACATATTATTAATTAATTATATGACATATTATTTTGTAATT
This sequence comes from Triadica sebifera, assembly GCA_023653625.1. Classification (NCBI taxonomy): domain Eukaryota; kingdom Viridiplantae; phylum Streptophyta; class Magnoliopsida; order Malpighiales; family Euphorbiaceae; genus Triadica; species Triadica sebifera. The sequence goes on from CM042902.1 coordinate 31,717,046, forward strand.
TAAGTATTTTATTTTCCATATTACATATTATTTTGTAATTTAAGTGTACTTAGTAATTTAAGTATATTATTTTGTAATTTTATAATGTTGGAACATATTATATAACATATTATTAATTAATTATATGAATAAGTTACATACATATTTATAAAAATAATATAGTGCGAGGACATAATATAGATAATTTAGGCAAAAAATTATAAAATGGCTAAAATTAATTAATAAGTTTTAAAAAATACCTATTTAGCTAATAAGTTTGATTAAAAATTATAAAATAGCTAAATTTAATTACTAAGTTTAATAAAATAAGTTTAATAAAATACTTCAATTACTAAGTTTAATAAAATAAGTTTAATAAAATAGTTTAATTACTAAGTTTTATAAAATAAGTTTAATAAAAAAAGCTATTTAGCTATTAGTTTGATTAAAATTAAAATTATCGTTCGGTTGAAAGAATAACTAAGTTGCTCTAAATCTAGATTAGTATAACTTGAAATTTTTATGAAAGTTAATAGCAATAGTTATAATATTAAACTATTTTATAGTTTTATTTCATTATGATTTATCAATTACAATTCCATACTTCAAATTGATTTGAATGTTTTCATTGATTTAATAGAGGTAATAAAAAATGAGACCAGATCGTGAATGGATGTATAAATGGTTGAAAGATGGACTTTTAAACCCAGAGTTCATGACTGGTATGAGACAATTCATAGAATTTGCATGCAGTCACCCGGAAATGATGGACAATGATAGGATAAGATGTTCATGTTTTCATCGCAAGTGTCAGAATCACATGTTTCATAATGTGGATACAGTTAAGTTACATTTGTATAGAAACGATTTTGTACCGGATTATTATTATTGGCCGTTGCACGGGGAACAAGCAGTTGTAAGTAACTTAAATAGCAATGTCACAAATATGAGCGAAAGTTCTGCTGCATTTAATTATGCAGAATCATCCAGTCGGTACCATTCCATGGTTATGGATGTTGTTGGTCAAGCATTCAATGAAAATTACATGGAAGAAACACCGAATCCAAATTCCCAAAAGTTTTATGATATGCTTAGGGCTGCAGATGAGGATTTGTACCCTGGATGTAGAAGTCATTCACAGTTATCATTAGTTGCTCAATTAATGCACATGAAGTCAGAACACCATATGTCTGAACGTAATTTTGATGACATGGTTCGATTAATGAAAGAGATTACTCCTGAAGGAAGTCTGGTACCTGAAAACTTCTATAGAACAAAGCAGTTAGTACAAGGAATGGGTCTTCCAGTTGAAAAAATTGACTGTTGTAAAAATGGTTGTATGATATACTGGAGTGAAGATAATATTTTGACTAGTTGTAAGTTTTGTGGTCATCCTCGATACAAAAGGCAACGTCATGGTAGCAGAACAGTTACTCCTGAAAAGAAGATGTATTACTTTTCCCTCACTTATTAGATCTAGAAGTGAAATATTGTTTGAAATTGATCAGTTGGGTTTGAAGAAGGTAACAAAACAAGATGCCGAGATAACTAATAGCCCTATTTGCAAGCAATGTGGTTGGCGGAAAAAAAAGTATCTTTTGGGATTTGCCTTATTGGAGTACCCTTCTCATTCGACATAACTTAGATGTTATGCATATTGAGAAAAATGTATTTGACAATATTTTTAACACTGTAATGAATGTTGTTGGGAAAACAAAAGATACACCCAAATCTCGAAAGGAATTGAATGCATACTGTCGCCGGCCAGAATTGGAACGAGATTCTGCAAGGGGAAAATATCTTAAAGCTTGTTACACCCTAGATAATCAATCAAAATCAGTCGTGTGTGAATGGCTAAGAAAGTTGAGATTTCCCGATGGTTATGTGTCAAATGTGGCTAGATGTGTTGATATGAGGAAACTTAAATTGTTTGGGATGAAAAGCCATGATTGTCATGTGTTTATGCAGCGTTTAATACCTATTGCATTTCGTGAACTACTTCCAAATAATGTTTGGAAGACATTAACAGAATTAAGCTTATTATTTAAAGATTTAACATCTGCTATTATAACCAATGATGACATGGCACGGATTGAAGAAGAGATTCCTATTATTCTCTGTAAGCTTGAGCGTATATTCCCTCCAAGCTTATTTGATTCAATGGAACATCTACCAGTGCACTTACCATATGAAGCAAGAATAACAGGTCCAGTGCAATACCGATGGATGAATCCTTTCGAGAGATAATATAAAAGAACTTAATAATAATGCATATCAAATTTAATGGTGTTAGATTTACCATACTTGTATATTTAATATCACAGGTACCTTCGACGATTGAAAAACAATGTCCAAAATAAAGCTAGAGTTGAAGGTTCAATATCTAATGCTTATTTGGTGGAAGAAACTTCATTGTTTTGTTCTTACTATTTTGAGGATCATGTGAATACAAGGCACCGAAAAGTGTCACGCAATGATGACGGTGGTCAATATAGGGTACAAGAATATGAAGGCAACTTATCCATATTCACACAGTCAGGCCGAGCCTTTGGAAAGAGTAAATCTCGATTTTTTACAGAGGAGGAATATGCTGCTGCACAATCATACATTCTTCTTAATTGCATTGAAGTTGCACCTTTTATTAAGCAAGTCATGATTTATCAATAAATTTTAACCTTTTCATTTGAGCATTGGGTAAATTATAAAATTTAATCATTATTGTTCTTTTTGTTGTATCTTGAAGAATTTATATTGAAGAGCTGAAGCAAATTCTAGTGAACATTTCTACTCAAGAAATTGATGCTAAACTTGAAAAAGAATTCCCAATTTGGTTTAATAAACATGTGAGTACTATTTTTCTTTCAAACTTTTTTTTATTTACAATTAACAAGAATTCTACTTAGCTATGTTAGCTTATACAATTGATAACATTTGTTTTAGGCACACAATCCATCAAGCAACATATCCAATCAGTTCATAAAGGACTTAGCAAAAGGTCCATTACCTAAAATTATGTCTTACTCGGGCTATTATGTGAATGGATATAAATTTCACACTGAGGTGCATAGATCTGGTAAATCTACAATGAACAGTGGTGTATGCATAAAAGACTCAAATTATAGTGCAAATGAATGAGACTATTATGGTCATTTGATTGAAGTTGTTCAGTTGGAGTACCCTGCATTACCAATTAAGAGAACTGTGTTATTTAAGTGTGAGTGGTTTGATCCAACGCCAAATTTGGGTACAAAAGTGCATCCACATTATAAGTTGGTGGAAGTGAATCAAAAACGTAGATTTAACAAGTACGAGTCATTTGTTATGGCAGTTCACGCTTGTCAGGTGAATTATATCACATATCCAACTATCAAACGTGAAAGAAGTGAGTGGTTGGCTGTTTGCAAAATTAAAGCAAGGGCTAAATTTGAAATTCCACAAGCAACATGAAACAGTCAACTTTCCAATGTATCAACAACATTCCAAGAAGATGACATTGATATTCATTTTATAGATATTGAAAATGATAAAAGTGATAATTTAGTTCATTCAACAGATGCATTTATTGATATCGAAGAGGATAATGAAGAAAAAGAAGAGTCTGATCTTGAAAATGAATCATATGATGATGACGAAGAAACTGATGTGGATGAGTGGGATTCTAACGATCATGATAGTGATTAGGTGTAATTGCTAAACTAAAGATGTTCAATATCTTTTTGATATTATGTACTATTCATAAATATTTAATAATTAGAGATATGTTTGTAAATTGTTATATTTGTATTGCTTGTATTATTATTCTTCTTTTTAAGTAGCAATTGATATTTGTGTTCATTGTTGCTTTTGATATTTTTTACTGTTATGGAGTGACTAATATGCAGATGGATCACACATCATCTGAAGATATATTACATGGTAGAGGCAGAGGGCCTACAAAACGAGAAGAGAGATCGAAAGATAAGAGTAATTTCTCAAATCGACCACCAATTCCACCACTACGTGTACCATCGCCACATTCATCAACACCATCACAACCATCGCCACATTCATCAACACCATCACAATCATTGCTACAGTCATTGACACCACCACAACAATCAACACCACCACCACAACCATTATCATCAGCTCATCCATCAGCAACTATGTCCATCTTAGGAGGTTCTACATCAGCATCTCCTATATCACAACCTACTACATCATCTACTCCAGCTGCTTCGGCCTTACATTTACAATCTGAAGCATCAGTCACTGAGTCAACCAATAATAGACGACAACTCAATCTCGATCCTATAAGGTAATATTACTATTATTATTTCTTAATGATATTTCATTCATGTTTCATTCATGTTTGTTTTTGATGGATAGTTTGTTTGTAATTTTCGCATAGTGGGAGTTTTCTTCAGTCTCATGTAGTTTCTGCGGCTATAACCCGTAGTTTTTTACTCCGTTTGAGTGATAGAGGACATGTATGGAAGACTGTACCTGATGATATCAGAGACTTCTATTGGCTTGAGTTTCAGGTAAAAAACATTTCTTTAAGTAAACAATGTGATTGGGTGAATGACTTTGTTAAAAATGTATTTCTTGTGATTGATTGGTTGTTAAAGACTTTGGACTTCAAGTCAAGTTACTTATGATATAGGCGAAACTCTGCCGAAATTTCATTTTGAACTTGAATATTTAATGTCTTTTGTGCTTAATTGGTTGATTGAGACATTTACTTCAGGTCAGGTTGCTTATGTTATAGACGAAACTCTGCCGAAATTTTATTTAATCTCTTTTGTTCTTAAAGAATATGTTAGAGGCCATGTAATTTAGGTCAGATTACTTGTATTTTAGACGAAAGTCTGCCAAAATTTCAGTTTGAACTTGAATATTTAATGTCTTTTGTGCTTAATTGGTTGATTGAGACATTTACTTCAGGTCAGGTTGCTTATGTTATAGACGAAACTCTGCCGAAATTTTATTTAATCTCTTTTGTTCTTAAAGAACATGTTAGAGGCCATGTAATTTAGGTCAGATTACTTGTATTTTAGACGAAAGTCTGCTAAAATTTCAGTTTGAACTTGAATATTTAATGTCTTTTGTGCTTAATTGGTTGATTGAGACATTTACTTCAGGTCAGGTTGCTTATGTTATAGACGAAATTCTGCCGAAATTTTATTTAATCTCTTTTTTTCTTAAAGAATATGTTAGAGGTCATGTAATTTAGGTAAGGTTACTTGTGTTTTAGACGAAACTCTGTCAAAATTTCATCTTAATTGGTTGTTGCAAGAAAAAAATTTGTCTTATATGTTATGTTTTTTGAACCCATATTTTAGAAGGAATTTACTTGGGATCCAGAACTGGAGATGATAGTCAAGCGTAAATGGTTACAACAGGCTGCTACACGTTATAGTGATACTTTGAGCAAGTGGAGATCTTTTGGTAGTAAATCACCACGTGTTCCATAGCAAGTTTGGAATACTTGGCAGAAAGAATGGTCCACTCCTGAGTTCAAGAAAAAATCTATCATTGCCTCTAAAAACAGACTTACTGAGACGGGCGGCTTAGGTTCAGGTCCCTCACGACATACTGGGGGTTCTATATCTATGGTTGAGCGTAACATGCGGATGGTAAATTGATAATGATAACTTAATTTGAATTTATTATTCATTTATATATTTAGGTTGTAAAATATTTCTTAATGTCTTTGTTTTTATTTGCTTATGTATTATACTTGCAATTTTGTAGTTAATTTATTTTTAATTTTATTTTATTCTTATGATCAGGTAAAAGAGTTAGGACGTGAACCAAATCCTATAGAACTCTTTGAGGCAACACACATTAGAAAGACTTCATCAGGAATTCAGTATGTAGATCAGCGGTCTAAAGTTGTTGCAGTATGTATTTACCAAACTCATTAATTGTGCATATTTAAAATTTTATTTCCTTATTTTTCTATTAATCTCATGAAATTTATATTTCTTTTCTAAAAATTTATATTGAAGAATCGGGTACAAGCCCTTAAAGAGACTGCTTCTCAACCAATTGAGGGATCTAATGAGCCTTGTGAATCAGATTTGAGACAGTTATTTTTAGAGGCTGCTGGTGGCCAGAAAAAACGGCATGTATATGGAATGGGCACAAAGGCAACACATTTTTACACTGGTACCTCCTCATTTCACTCTACTACCACATCACGAGATATTAGTACAGAGCAGCTGCGTGCTAGTATTATGCAAGATATGCAGCAGGAGGTTCAAACTATGTTGGAGTCACAAAAGCAGCAAATGCGAGAACAGATGTGCGAAGAACTTCGAATTGAGCTTCGAGACGAGATGCGTGCAGAGATGCGACAGTTGATAGCAGAGATGACTAATTCTACCAACATTTCATCAGCTCCATCTAATGATCCACCACAATCTGACAGGATGTAGGACTATATATATATATATATATATATATATATATATATATATATATATATATATATATTGTAGTATTTTTAATTATTGAATATTTTTCATGTTGGACTACAAAATTTTAATATTTATTTAATGAATTCAGCTAAAACAAAATGTCGGTTTTCATTTAATTAATTTTTTAAATTGCAAAAATATTTAAATTACAAAATTTAATATATAGAGTAAATGTCAAACAAACCTTAGCGACAGACGCTGTCCGTAGCAAAATAGAGACGGACTCTGTCCGTAGCCAAATAGCGACGGACGCTGTCTGTAGCAAAATAGTGACGGACTATGTCCGTAGCAAAATAGTGACGGAATCTTTCCGTAGCAAACAATAGCGACTAACAATATCCGTCACTAAATAGCGAGGTATTTTCTGTCGTCATTACAATTCCTGCAATAGACTTAGTGACAGATATTTCGTCACTAATTCCGTCGCTAAAGTTAGCGACAGAATAATAATCTGTCGCTATTGGACTTGCGAGAAGGTTTTATGCGACTGATTTGATCCGTCGCAAATCTGTCTCTAAATTAGATTAGCGACGAAATTATTAATTGTAGTGACGGATTTGTCCGTCGCTAAAATATATTTTTCTTGTAGTGTATTTTTGGGTCTATTTTTACTTTCTTTGGTAATAGAATAACCCTCTAGCAAGACACCTCCACACTCACAAATATTTATAGGAAGACTTTATCACTTTCCATAATTCATAAGGAGTTTTATCTTACTTACTATGGGACACCTTATTTAAAAGGTAATTAGCCTACAAAGCAGCCCCCCCTCTCCAGCCATGTTCTGAGACATCCCAAAACTTATCAACATTGCATTCATGATTTCTTTCAAGGTATGATTTTTCTTTTCAGCCACTATGTTTGATTGAGGAGAATAAAGTGTTGTGGTTTCATGTATAATTCCATGTTGTGCGCAAAATTCTCCAAATGATGATTCATATTCACTACCACGATTATTTTTCAATACCTTGATTTTCTAATTGAGTTGATTTTCAACTTCAATTTTATAAAATTTAAATTTTTCTATAGACTCATCCTTGATTTTAAGCAAATGTACATAACAATATTTTGTGCAATCATCAACAAATGTGATAAAATATTTGTTACCATATCTTGTTTGAATAAATTTTAAATCACAACCTTTTTTTGTGTTTTGGCATTCTCTAGAGATACCATAAAGAGTTATTGATCTTTTATAGACTGGCGAGATGCTAAAGTAAAGAAAATTCTCCTGGCATCGGTGGAAGGCCAATGAAGGGAATTAGGTGTGGCCTTGATGATGGGAGTGCTAAGGCTGTAAGTGGAGGCCATGGAAGAGGTGGTTCAGGAGGAAAGACGGGTGGAAGTAAGGTTAAGTTTAGAATAGGATAAATAGAATCTTGAATATTTGTCAGCTGATACTATGGCTTCGATTTGCATATATATGAATTATTGAGCATTTGTGGTATATAAAAAAAAAATGCAAGGATTTTTTATGTGTTGACAGCATTCATTTTTCATTTTAGTATTAGATATTATTCAATTTTATCCTTTAATGACTTGATGCTCTCGTATAGAGCATTTTGTATTTGGTGACAGGTGAGGGCGAGGCAGAGGTTAATCCAATATGGCTTCACATGGCCAATTTGCTACTTTTATAGGTATAAATAACCGCACAGAGTCCAAACCAGCAATAAGTCCCAAATTTTTCCGATCCTTATCAGTAGTATCTTGGTCTCCAACAGATGCAAATTCTAGCATCACAAGTGGTATATATATATTTTTTTAACTTTTTATGATACTTGAACAAGTGCTTGATGTGTTATATATTTTAACTGTACACAAATATAAGGGTGCATGCACTTGCACGCAAACGTGGAGAGAAAGGGAGAGAGAGCATGCCTGGACTAGACTAACTTAAATTTTCAATGTAGTATCCTTTTTTTTCTTTTTTGTTATGTACTTAGAGATGATTGCATACACATGTTTCATTCATTTTAGTTCCATCAATCACTTTATTTTTCAGTACTGATTAAACCCACCAATATTTATAGAATCAAGCAATTGTTCAGCTAAGTACTAGCAATCCTGGAGCCACTCGAGGAGATGGGGATCTTTCTAATCACCACACAGGTAGGCTGCTTTATTTCATGTAGCAATTTGATCATGGGGTTATGGGAAAATAACAAAACATAGTTTACTTTTGAAATGTTTTTAAAGGGAATTTTGCTGCTTTCTTTTGCCTCTTGCCTCTTACCTCTTATACCATGACTATATTTCAGGGATTGTTAGTGTATTTTATTTTGCATTTTTGAAGAGTTTTAAAAAAATTAGAAAATTTTTATGGCTTAAACTTTGGTTATCTCTATTGATTTATGTGCTTCTTGCTGTTGTTTACATCTTTTACTATACTATGCTTTGTGATTGACTTTTAATTAATTGATTTTTTAATTCACTTGATATGATCTAATTGGGTTTCCAACTTTGGATATGCTAATTTGTACATTAGTTGAATAATCTTTTTAAATTTTATAAAATTAAACTTTGAAACTCGGGGTGTGCATATTACTTTTTTTTATTTGATGTGTTTTATTCTATCTTACCCTTTTGTCTTTATTATATTTAAATGAAAAAAATATTGCCATTGCTTTTAGGCTATCCACATTACTTTGAGGTACTGAATAGTGTTTTTTTTCCTATCCCCTAAAGTTTTAATGCACACACTTATTCAAATTATATTAGCTTTCAAACTTTTAATTTCGTTGGTTTTTATACTTTGTTTGATGTGTTGTTTTTGAATACACCCTTTATTCAAATCTAATGCAATGTGCTATAAAATTATTTACCCATTGTGTAGTTATATTGATCCGTACAGTATAAATTGTGAGGATTCTAATGAACTTAAGATAGTTTGAACTTTATTGACTGATGGATAAAACAAACAAAAAAAAAATTAGAACAAAAAATTGACTTTAAAATCAGTTTAAAAACAAAACAATTTTTAAAATTGTGAAAAAAAATGAAACTTTTAAATAGTATATAATGTATTTATTCATATCATAATTCATTAATTGTTTCATCTTTGTTGTATTAGTATTATGTTTTCTAAACTGATGAACATTTTGCTTGGTTCCTGTTTTGGACAGCCAGATGTTAGGCTGCTCCTAGAGATTTTTGAACTAAATAGACTTGATCTTTCTCATTAATATGTTCTCTTTTTGCTTGATGTATATAAAAACCATGTTTAATGTTCAAATTAATGTATGGACAAATGCAACTATTATACTGGATTTGTTGTGCTTTTAATTTATTTTTCTATAATATAATCTCAATTTTCGTAGTTACTAGGTGTCTGTTAATTTATATAACGTTTAAATAAATAAAAAAAAACTTTTATGGCTATCTCCAGGTTAGTTTGAATCAAATTTAATTAAGATTGTGATTGAAGGAAATTATAAAGTTTAGAGGTCAATTTGAAAAAACAAATATATGAACTATGGATCTAATTGATATACGGGAAATTATTGTTGGTAAAGTTAAAGTTAAGAGGAAAATAAGAGTATTTAAATGGATATCTGTCAAGTATTTTTTTTAAATAAGTAACGAAGTAGTAATAAAATGATAATTAAATAATAAAATGAAATGAAACAAAAATAATTAAAAAACAATGAAAAATATATCAAATTTAAATTTAACTTTCATAATAATTATTATTTTAGTTTGATTAACTGATTAACTAATATTAAAAATAAAGAAAATAAGACAACGGAGCTAAAAGAGGAGAATTAAATTGAGATTGTGATTTAAGGAAATTAAAAGGTTTGGAGATGAATGTAAAAGAAGGAAAATAAAATTATGGATTTAATTGAGGGATGTTAAAGTATTATAAGTAAAATTAAATTTAACATGAAAAGAAGACGATACAAAGGGATATTTGCCAAAATAAAAAAAAATTACAAAAAAATAGTTAATGAATATAGTACATATATATATATATATATGTATATATATATATAATTATAAACTTTTAACATTTTTTTCCATATGTCATTAGTCAAATTACTCTAATTGGAGGCATTGAACAAGTCAATATAATTGGTAGAGTTTGTAGTAAATGCAAATTTTAAATCAAGAATCAATAGTAAGCATGCATCTTATTTAATTTTTTTGAATTAATTTGTAAATTTTTTTTCCTATTGAACCATTTGAATAAAATGCAGTGATGATAAATTAGAAATTATTCTCTTGAATAAAGTGGTCATCAATTTTTCAGATAAAATTTTTTCTCAAAAAGTAAATAGTCTAGTGATTATTGTATTTGTTGCTATGACTGAAAAATACGCAGGTAAAAAAATATCATATAATCAATCACATAATCATAAAAAATTTTAAGCCATTATCTCTCTTATATTTTTAAAATAATCAATTAGATATCTATATTGATTTTTATTATCTATTCTTATAAATAGTCCATCAGTCAACAGTTCAGCGAGGTTAAAAGTTCTTATTAATCTGTAAATACCAAATGTATTAAATTTCAAATAGAGATAACTTTTTTTCTTAATATATGTGTTGCTTTGTTAACTTAGATTCACGCAGACTCTCTCAACCAATTGAAAATATTGTTCGTTTGCAAATTGAAAGACAATCTATTAAAGATATTGAGCTAGAAAAAATAATTACGGAAAAACAATTGTTGAGTTGTTGAGTCTTTTACACTGATAAGATGAGTAACTTAATTACCAGACATATAAATTTATTTTGAAATAAAAAAACCTCATGTAATAATATTTGCATTCATTTGTTAATATAATTTGTGCTTATTACATGATATAAATTTTATTTGTAAAACAGTGACTTCATATATTGACTCACTTATTGGATGGTGGTCCTAAACTTGCCCTAAATGCAAGAGCAGCCTTCAAAGCTATAACGAGTAAATATGGTGTAATAACTGTGACATTTTTAATGAGCAAACAATTTATTGGAATATTAGGTAACAAAATTCTTTAACTAAATATGTCACAATGCATGTAATAAGTTAGATAATGTCTTATCTCTTGAAATAGGTATAAATTGAGCACCGTGGTTAAAGATGACATTAGAACAACAACATTTATCATATTTAGAAGGTAAGCTGTAGAGTTAATTGAATTACTAACCAATAATTTGGTACATGGTTTAAATAATAGGTATATATTTTCACCAATGATTGACAAGATTTATAGAATAGAAAGAACATTTCAACTAGTAATAAACAATCGAACTGAAGATCTTTACAATTTGTCTTTTAAAATAACTCAAATTTTTAAATGCGAATCCCAATTGTTATTCATGACCGTGTTGTTGAGAAATCCTCTAATAAAAGAAGAAAAATTGCTTATTCATGCCGCAATGTACAACCAGCAAATACATGTAAATCAACTCTTAGCATAAAAGGAGACACCTCTTGAAGAATCATCAGTTAAAAAACCATGTATTAGGTAGCCATTTATAATTCATTATATATATATAGCCAATAGTTTTGATAAATACAATAATAAGATAATTTTCCAATATGTAGGGCTAATAGCTAGTCAATCAATAAAGAAAAAATTGAGTGATGTTATTGTTATATTTTTTAAAGTATTCATTTATTCTTAATTACTATTATTTTTACTGATTTACATAACATTATTTTCAACAAACAAATGTCATTAGCCTAATTTTTTTTTTGCAGTGCTGCTAAATAAATACATGATTTGGTCTACTTCAGTTGCCAGCACTCAATTTCTGCAATGGGTTACCTCTTTAGTTCTTTTTAAATTATATTAATACTAATGAACAATGCAAAAACTATCAAGACATATTTTTGTACTTCCCTTGCTTTTAACCAATTACTCCAAATAATGCAAATTTATATTAAGTATAATGTGTTTTACATGAGTTTAATAAAAATCATATTTACTATATATATAATTTATAATGTATTAATCTATTAATTATTGTTAACAATTTCACGACATTCTTCCCGATGTGAAACTAGGGTTATTTACTCGTGTGTGTGTCTATATATATATATATATATATTCTAAATAATAATCAAATAATAACCCTTAGGTAATATGGTGGCTAATTGTTTAACTAAGCTTATAAAGAATGGTGTTTCTTATGTATCATAACTTCTTTGTATTGATGTAACTTATTAATGGAATGACTTCCAATTGAAAAATAAATCTAAAAAATAAGTTATATGGCCAATGATTTCAAGTAAATTGAGCCATAAAAATCCTAAAAATTATATTTATCATCCCAAGACTCCTATGCTGTTCTAATTCTTTTTTGAAAACAAATATTTATTTATTTTTTGTCGCATCTATTTTGTAATTCCGATTGATAGCTACTCCTTCGGTTCTATTAAAACTGTCACTTTAGATAATTTTACTAAGATTGAGAAGTAATTAGTTAGCTTTAAATTTATTTGAAAATTGAGTAGTTAAAACTAAATTACCATTAATTTTGAAAGACTCAAAATTGTTGAAAAAAACAAAAAAATAAGTAATAAATCACTATAAAATTTCACATAACATTAACTTTGAAGGGATGAGTATAATGATAAAATTGAAAAAAATAAATTTTAATGGTTGTATAAAAGTTATAAATAAATAAAAATAAAAATTTTATTTAAAGTGAATTAAAATAGAATGGAAGAATTAGCTACCTATAATAAAAAAGAAAACTTTGCCCAAACACCCTCCAGTCCCCATTCTCTTCTCTCTCTCCTTTGCCCCATAAAGTGGGGTTTTACCCAATACAGACCATGAAGTAAACAATAACAGGACCCCACTAACCCTTTTTATCCTCTTTCTTTGTCCTAATGATTTTTAATTTAAAAATGCAAGAAAAAAGTCAAATCATCAAAATAAAAAAAGAAATTAATATATATATATATATATTTTTTTTTTTTTTTTTTTTTTTGGCGAGAAGAATCAACTCTTAAATTTAATAAAGAAACTATGCATTAAATAAGTTGTCGAAGTCATCACACAAAAAAAAAAAAAAAAAAGGAAGATGTTGAAGTGTCCTGGGTTCTGGAGTTTATGTAAGAAAGGAAGAGACGCATGGAGAGAGACAGAGAGAGCTTTCACGTTTTGTAGTTCCAACTAGGAAGAACTCGTTTCTTTTATTTTATGTTTTTTCGTTGTTTGCATTTGTTGAGGTTAAAAACGACAATCTTAACAAGAAATAGGCAAAAGCTTGTTTTGACTATTGAATCTCTCTCAATTTGCTAATTCTCGATCTGGGTTTCAAGAAAAAAAAGTGATATTTTTTTCTTTTTTCTTACCTCTCATGTCTCTATGAATCTCTGCTAATAAAAGATGGAACAGCAGTCTTCTAATGCTCCAAGAGGGTTTAGAGTTCAAGCTCCATTAGTAAGCTCATGTGATCTTTAATGGATTTTCCTCTATTATTCTTGTTGTTTTAGATTGAATTTCTTTTTAGATTTTTTGTCTACCCAGTTGGTGAATTAGGCGATAAATGCAGATCCTTCGGGAGAATTTTGGGATGTTTGGTTGATTGCTTGCATTTTTTGCCGTTGGGTTATTGTTGCTATGGTGTTTTTGAAGGTACCCGGATAAAATGTCTGGTTAATTTGTGCAATTTGAAGCTCAATTTTTGAGAGTCTGAACTAGAATTGTCTGCTTGAATGTGATGTAATTTTTAATTACTTGCATTTTTAGGTGTTGCTGTATGGGGGTTTTGTGTTGGATGTTTTCCTTAAGATGCCTAAATCACACTGGCTTGCCAATTATGCAATTTCAAGTTGAAATTGAAATTGGCGGAATTTTGATGTTACTTATCAGAGAGTGTGTTGGTTTTTTTATCTTTTTTATTTTCATAGAGGTTTTCTGTTCTAAAGATCTTTCTGGAGGCGAGTGTTGAATGGGATAAGCATGTTAATCATTGTTTTCCCTTTTGCTTTGAAATTTCTGAGTTCACTTCTAATTTAAAAGTTCAAGTGATTTGCACACCTAATTTTCTCGTTGTTATTACCACTGCATCAAAGTTCTAATTCTTGCTCTGATTGTTTTCTTAAATTTTATCAGTAAGTTGGCACAATAACACTTTCACTAGAAGCATGAGATTGGAAGTGCAATGTGTGGGTAATTATGAGTAATCATGGGTCATAATCACATATAATATCTGGCAAAATGATTGTGGATCCCTTAGATTAAGCTGGAGTTCTTAAATGTATGAGTACTTAAATGTATGAGTACTTATTGTGGATTTGTACCTACATTGTCTGAGCTCCTTAGAGTCTTCAAATATTTATCGAGGATACTAGAGGCTTCTGATCAATTACTGGATGGACTGCTTGCATTCTTCGACGTAACAAAAGAAGTATTCTCTTGTATCGACACATCCTTGTAGTAGAATAGAGTAAGAATGGGAGACATTCTGTCTTAGATAGAAGATAATTGTAGAAACCATTTGATACACCCATTTTTCATATTTTTGATCAGTCATTTTATAGGTAGAAGGAAGAACTAACAAGACATACATCCTCTTCTAGAATAGAAAGACACAATCATAGCCATTGAAAAGACACCACTTAGTGTCTACCTTGATGAGAATCTCAACTCTTAATATCCTGAAATGCAAATTGCCAATTTTAAGATGTAGGACTGGCAAGAAATCAATATTCACCACATGATTACATAGTAATCTTTTTACTACATCCATTTGTGAAGCTCTCTGAACTCCCTTTCTTTCTCTGTAAAGCTCAAGAAGGAAACAGATACAGCTATTTTTCCATTGATGCAAACTTTAATAAACTTGTGAATTTCTAATGACCCTATGTGAATCCAGCTGTCAAATAAAAAGAAAACTGTGTGAACCCATCAAACAAAAATGCATTAGGAGGGGATACCTTAGGTACCGGATTGCTCATTAAATTGGGGAAGTAAATTTTGCTCTTTTACATGTTAACTATTGCTTTTTCTCTACTTTGTTTAGAGGTCACAATGCTTGTCAACTGTCCTTGTTAGGTTAGTGCAGAGAATGTGTTGTGGGAGAGCAGATCTGATTTGACATTATCCTCTTATGTCTGTCCTGCATGCTATATAATAGTGAGTATCGTGATCATCTTTTTACTTTGCTTGGTCATTTGGTCTTTTTGGATTAATGTTCTGTTTTTTTGTTTTTTTTCTTTCTATTTCTTTTTTCTTTTTTATTTTTTATGGTCTCAAATCATGGCTGCCTTGTCTGCCTGGCATGGATGGATATTTTGGGCTTCCTAGAAAGGAAAAAGGTTTTGTAGCTTGTTTCATGATCTTTGTTTTTAGTGATTTTTTGCTTTATAGGGTTATGAGATGTAACCTTTAAGGGTTGATACTGAAGAAGATTTCTAGGCTTTAGTATCCCAAGAACTAATAGAAAATTTGATATCAGACATGACATACTCGATTTTACTTAAATAAGCCTTGTCTGAAACTTGTTAGAGTCAACCACATGGATTGTTTTCCTTTATATCACCTGGTTTAGGATTATATTTTCAGAAAGAATGAGGGCCAATTTATCTTTCACTTCCTCCCATATCAGCCTAAGTTTACTAATGCTACTATCAATTATTAAGAATCAATATTTTAGCTTCGTTATTGGTTTTTATTTTGGGAGTCCTAAAAGTATGTCTCTTGTTGATATTACAGCTTCATACAGAGCATTACATTTTTTAAAATTTATCTTTTTTCTCTTGTTTCATTTGGTGTAGATTTCCTTATCATACTCCTGTAACTACTTTTTAACTCGTTCCCTGTAATGAATTCTTCTTTATCCAAAAGGAGATTATATTTTAAAAAAAATAAAGAGCAGTCATTTTTTCTATTTTTATTGCTGACTTAACTACATGGTGCTCCTATTATGATCACCTTTGGGTCCAATCTCCTTTCTCCTTTTGTTTTGTTGCTTCATGTAATAATTACATTCCCTATACACATCTGTAGTTTTTTCTATATCGTATCAAATTTTGGAATGATAAAGATATTGGACCTTGCTTAAATTATAATTGTTTTATATACCTATTAAATTTATTAAATACATGAAATTGGAGCTATTGTTCAATGATCTCTTCATTATATATGAAATTCCATTTGTCATTATTTGTATTTCCACTGGCTATCAAATTTATATCCTGTTTGATTGAAATGTCAACATTGTTCATAAGTATAATAATACAAGTATATAGTGATGATGTAACTGCTCTGGTCAGTTTAATGTATGTGCATCTCTTCATGCATTCTAATGTAAATAAAATTTCAGGTTGATTCTGTATCATGTTATTGTAAAGTAGATTCTGGATTAAAAACAGTTGCTGAGGCAAGGAAGTTTGTCCCTGGATCAAAACTTTGCATCCAGCCTGACATCAATCCTAATGCACACAAAAGTAAAAATTTGCGTCGGGAGAGGACCCGTGTGCAGCCACTGCTCCTTCCTGGCCTTCCTGATGATCTTGCCATTGCATGTCTGATACGAGTTCCCCACGCTGAACATCGAAAACTCCGCCTAGTTTGTAAGCGATGGTACCGCCTTCTAGCTGGAAATTTTTTTTACTCACTTAGAAAAAGTCTTGGAATGGCAGAGGAGTGGGTTTATGTCATCAAGAGAGACCGTGATGGAAAGATCTCATGGAATGCTTTTGATCCCGCCTATCAGCTCTGGCAACCCCTTCCACCAGTTCCCCGGGAATATTCTGAGGCACTTGGTTTTGGATGTGCTGTTCTAAGTGGTTGCCACCTGTATTTATTTGGGGGGAAGGATCCACTCAGAGGGTCAATGAGACGGGTAATTTTCTATAGTGCCCGAACAAATAAGTGGCACAGGGCGCCAGATATGCTTCGAAAACGCCATTTCTTTGGCTCTTGTGTTATAAATAACTGCCTATATGTGGCTGGAGGAGAGTGTGAAGGAATACAAAGGACTCTTCGGTCAGCTGAAGTTTATGACCCTAACAAGAACAGATGGAGCTTCATTTCAGATATGAGCACAGCTATGGTCCCTTTTATTGGTGTAGTTTATGATGGAAATTGGTTTCTAAAGGGTCTTGGGTCCCATCGTGAGGTCATGAGTGAAGCCTATGATCCTGATGCTAATAGCTGGACCCCAGTCAGTGATGGGATGGTTGCTGGTTGGCGCAATCCTAGCATCTCTTTAAATGGAAGGCTCTATGCTTTGGATTGCCGAGATGGCTGCAAGCTTAGGGTTTACGATGGAGCCACAGATTCATGGAACAAATTTATAGATAGCAAGCTGCATCTAGGGAGTTCTCATGCCTTGGAGGCTGCTGCACTTGTTCCCCTCAATGGGAGGCTTTGCATTGTGCGTAACAACATGAGCATTAGTCTGGTTGATGTTTCCAGTCCTGAAAAACATGTAGAGAGTAACCCTCATCTTTGGGAGAATATAGCTGGGAGAGGTCATTTCCGGACTCTTGTAACAAATTTATGGTCAAGTATTGCCGGTCGAGGGGGTCTGAAGAGTCACATTGTCCATTGTCAAGTGCTTCAAGCATGAGAACCAAAACATCTGGCTTTTGCTTGCCATAGATATTCTTGCATTTTTGTCAAGTTGACTTGATAGGTCGACACATTTGCAGTAAAGTGATTCTTGGTCTGCTCTTCCCAAACCCAAAAGCTGCAAATCTGTTAATGTTCTGCTGTTTATACTTTGCTGGTAAATCAATATTCATGCATCCAGGAATTCGATTTGCTGTTCTCACATCATATTGTGAAACTTGAAGATGTGAAAATGATGATTGTCTTGTGCACGTGTTTGAAATTTGAAAGAAGAAGATGGATGGAGGGGAATCTATGTCCTCATCTATATTGATACATGAAGTGGTGATAATTACAGCAGCAAACTACAAGGTGAGGACAATCCACTGTTGATTTCAGTAATAGATGAGGTATTTTCTTTATATCTGTGAAAAGAGAGCAGTTACTTGTAAATCTTGTCATTCGTTTTGGGACTTTTTCTTAGTAGTAAGTAATCTTTGATATGCTTTGTGTATGTACATGGGGTTATTTAGAATGAGTCAAATCAATGTATACCTAGATTACATCTCAGTTGCTATGAATTAACTGTTTTATCCATGAATTCTGTTACTTAAAGATGGATTTAGCTAGGAACAAGATCTGTATTGCATGTTGTTAGCTTTCTAGACAACAATTAGTTAGGAAACTGAATAGATAGTATAGGCATAAAGTTATTACCCACGCATATCATCAGAGACAATAGATGAAACTCTTTTGAAACTAATGTTACTGTAGATTGTCATCCAACTCCATAGAGAACCATAAAATGGGGATGTAGTTTTACAGATTTCAGTGTACTCATTGTAGGAAAATAATTTACATAGTTTGTAATTAGAATAGTGCTTTCAAGAAAGTACAGATATTATGATTGATCATTATTTTACCAACACCTACACCTCCCCCTTTTCAAAACAAGCATATGAAGTTGCCACAGATATGAATCATGCTCCTTGTGCTGTGATCTCCTTGTAACGCGACTCTTCAGTTGATTGTGGAATTTCTTGATGAACAAATCCGCTAGTTTGTTGATGTCTCCTCTTTCATCTTCTGCAACCAATTGCCTTGTTACATTTTCTTTCCTTTTTGCATTACCTTGCTTGTTATTTATGTCGTCAGCACTGTGAATGGAGATCTCTCTGTGTTCCTCCATTGAAGCTGAATGAGCGAACACAGAGAGCGAGAGAGAGAGACCGGAGAGGGGAAGGAAGAGAGAGTTAAAAGGAACGTGCTTTCTTCAGAGTTGGCTTATGATGCTTAACAAAGCAATACCATGTTTTTATAGGTTTACTCACTAGTTAGCCATACATCTTTCACGTGGAAGAGGAATGAAGATAGAAAGTAATTAGCCTTGTTATTTTATTGTTCACTAGCCGGAAAGGAGCTTGTTTTAGACTTCAGTTGCTTAAGAGCATTGGATACTGTCTACACACACACACACAAATAAACCCTTAATGTTTACATTTATAACAAAATTAATATAATATTTAAATTGGATCACTACTCAATTCTATTTTGTTAATTTATTAATTTGTTTTCGCTTTAGAAATTCTAGTAATTGAACACTCTAAAAGTTATTAATTTTATATTTCCATATGTTCTTTTCCGCAGGATCTTTACCAAACATATTATTTTTGCATGTTTTTTCTTTGTTCATTAATAAATATAAATTATATTTAAGAAGTACCATAAGGATTAGATTAAAAATGATCTCAAAAACCATGCTATCAATTGTTTTTTTTTTTTTTTAAATTTCAAATGCTCATCCTTGTTTTTCATGTGATTTATTATTGGACCTCTATTTTATATTACAAGCAAAGTGACAAGTGAGATTCTATGGATTACATCAGACTTAGAGCTTATTGGTTTATTATTTAATGGATAAGATTTGTTAATGACTTTCAACACTTTAATCCTTACTTAAAAAATTTAAGCAGCTTAATCTCTAAAATTATATGGAATAAAAGGGCTGGAGAAAATGAAATTAAGAAGTGACAAAAAGCATTTAAGCAGAAGCAGAAAGTTAGCAATCAAAGCATAATGAGGAAAAGTCAAAAGAACATGCAGCTGAGTTTTAAGTTATTTGAATGGCAAAATCTCTTGGTTTTCAGGCTGGCATACTTTCTTAAATGCTATATTATTAGTGTCCAAAATTATCGCTGTTTCTTTTTTGAAAGTACATAAAAATCAATTACATTAAGCAAAACATATAAAATTATATAATATATTTAAAATTAGACAGCATATTCATAATTTATTTTATGAATCTTATTAGGAATTGAGTATAAGATAGTTTAATAATTTTTAAGTAATAACATATTTCATACAACTAATATATTCATATAACTTTTTTAAATGACCACTAAAATTAAATAACATATTTATAATCATTGAATAAATAATGAGTCTTATATCTATGAAATGAATATAGGACAAATTTATAGAAGGATTAAAAGTTACTAATCAATCATATTCAAAATAATCTGATAAAAAAATTGGAGAAAATTATTATTTACCATATAAGATTTAACCTATTGTATTAGTACAATAGGAGGTTTAAAATTTTTACAATCGGTTCTATTTATTTTATTTTTATTAAACTATATAATTTTGTATTAAATTTAAAGATATATACCATTAATAAGAAAAAATATCTAATGGTAAGAAACAACAAACGGACGAAGGTTTTCTATTTGGAGAAAATCGTGTTAACTACTTGTTATATATATATATATATATTCTTTTTTATCTTATCTATTATTTTTTATATGAATTTTATATTATTTAAAACGAAAATGTGTTATTAAAAGTATAAAAAAACAATACAAAACAGTGTATTTAGTATTTCAAAAATTAAAAAAAAATCAAACTCACAAAGATCAAATTAAAAAATTGAATTGCATCTATTTAATTCGATTTTTTTATTATAAACCCCTGCTTATATATATATATATATATATATATTTGTCGAAAATATTGCTAAAATTATAAGTACATATCAATAAGTCTGTTTCAAAATAACTAATTTTGGAAGTCTCCATCCTAAAGATCCAAATGCATCATTATCTATAATTAATCAAAATAGTCCTATTTTGGACCAGTTTTTTGCATATAGGATTGCATTTTCTTCTTTCCTTTTAATTTCTTTATCGGTTGGTTACAACTTAAACTTTTGTCTTATTACGTGAGCATATTGTGAAAAAGAAAGTTTCTGGAGAAGATATATGCATGCACTATGAATGAATACAAGAACACTTGATCATATTATATTTGGGCAACTGTTCAGAGATGGCAAAACATTATTTCCGAAAATGGCTTTGTATTTTATTTCAGTAATTACCGAAATATTACAAAGGCCTTAGAAACTTCTTTCAAAGGGGAAGAAGAAGAAGATAAATCAGAGATCGCAGGACCAGAGATATCTCAACAATGTAACCCCCCAGCAGACTGAGTTGAAAGAGAACATGCCTAAGAGATGGATACAGATGAATCCAAAAGCCTATGCCTCTCCCCATACATATTCTACAACCCATTTTTACCCAACAAAGTTATATGAAAGATGAAAAAAGAGAAATAATCCCTACTATGTTAGAACTTTTTTAACCAAAATCCGCCAACATTATACATCTCTATTCCTGCAGCTCAACCCCAAACTTACATCCCCCCTCTCTCAATAACTTTCTAAGAGTATATACCAACAAAGACTGGCTAAAAAAAGGCTTACTAAAAGACACGACGAAAAACAGAAAATATACCCCAGTATAATAAAGGGGACAGTCACAAACATCAGGTGCGCAATTACCGCAAGCCATTCAAGGTATTCTATCATTAATCCCATGCACTGGTCACCCCAGGACCATATCCTCCATATCCACCAGAAGCTCCCCCATAGCCACTGCTGCTGTTCCCTCCATAATAATCTGAGCTGCCTCTACTGAATGAAGAATCCCTTCGGAAGTCACGGCCACCAAACCTGCCACCGCCAGAACGGCGGTTCCTTCCTCCTCCATAAGAACGAGCTGCATAACGAGAGAGCCAGGCTGGTACTTCTTGATTTGATTCTTGCATTAGATCAGCTAATGCCCTTGCCAATGAGGCATTGCCCTCGTTGAAGAAGGCAGTTGCAAGACCAGTTTTCCCAGCGCGTCCTGTCCGTCCAATCCGATGGACGTAATCATCAATATCATTTGGGAGATCAAAGTTGACCACATGAGCAACATGAGGAATATCCAGTCCACGTGCTGCAACATCAGTTGCTACCAAGATAGGGGTGTTACCACTCCTAAATGAACGCAATGCATGTTCCCTTTCCTGTAAGATCAAATAACATATTTACACAACACAGAGATGTAAGATTGCAAATCACACAGCATGGATCTGCAACATTTATCCACCGGCATCTAATAATAAATGTAAGGTGGCAGATTTTAGTACAAACTTGATATGGGATATGTGTATGCATCCATCTAAGATACAAAATTAAGCTTGATATGGGGACAATCCTTCGCCTCCAGCAACAGAAGGCAGGAAGTCTAGGTCATGCTGGGCAAGGTCCAACCTCTACCATCAGACCAGCTTCTATGAATTTTAAAGAAATGGTGAAACTTGCATGGATATGTTCAAGGGAAAGAGTTAAAATTCGTCGCAATATCAAACTAAATGGAGCAATAACTAGGTACATGACATTTGTCTTAAAAGGTGTGGGATAATGACGCTGCAAGTGTCCAAATTTTTGTCTGTCTAATTCAGTATCTCAACTTTAGTATTAACAAGCAATAAAACCCGCGCTATGCCGCGGTTTTCAGTATTTTATATTTACATTAAGATAAACAAATAGATATTAAACATGTAAAATATAATATTATAGACATAAATATACATTCTATATTACAAATGTATATCATATATGTTCTAATTTAATTGTTCATTCCCATATAATTTAAAAAGAATTAATGGATGCAAGTGTACTATAATTGCCATCAAACAATTAATTTTTAGTAGTCACTATAAGTGGGTGTTTGTGAGAGACTAAATTGCATCTTTTAAACTCAAATGATTAAAAAAAACTATTCCTCTTTTTGACCCTAAAAAGATAGATTCTTAACAGTACAAAATGTAGACAGTGTCTAAATTAGAACAAAAAAATCATTATAAAAAAGAATTTAATTGACGGTAAATTAATTAAAATAAAAATTTTGAAGAGAAATTAAAGTAAGATAATAAGGTTGAAAATAAGATTAGAAAAAATTAAAAATTAATTTATGGACTAAATTATAAAGAGTGAAAAGTATGGGAGTCAAAGGGGAAATAAAATAAAAATAAAAAAAAAGGCTAGTAAAGAGGGAATTATGCAACCTAGAGAAACCTAGTGTCATGCAAAATGTACAAGTGAACGGAAAGAAAAAAAAAAGAAATCTTTTAGAAAAGTCAAGAAATGAGGACCCACTTACCACCTTCACCATCAAATTACGAAAGGGAGAAAATTACTGTTATTGCAACAGTAATTTCCCAAACAGTTTTAGTAATATATAGTAATTTTTGCAATCAAATGCACAAAAAAACGACCTTGGCCAATTTATATAATCATAAGACACAGACAAACAGGCAGAAGCAAATGTCTCCAAGCCTATGTTACTTGGACTCGGATATAGATATCCGACACGGGTACATATCTAGAAGTCTGACTTCTTGTATTTTAGAATTTAAGATATATGGGTATGGCTAAAAATATCCAAAATTAGGATATAAGTACGATGATACGTCTATATATATAAAAATGAAAATATTTTAATTTTTATATATAATAATTTAAGTTAAAAGATAGATCAAATTATAAAATTTAAATTGCTAAATAAAATAAAATTGCAATACTCCATTTCACTTTAAGATAAAACTACAAACTTAAAAATCCAAAGTCCAAACCACAAAAACAAACAACAAAATGATATCACATAGCTTAAAAAATTAAACAAATTAACATTAAACAAACTAATAATAACTCATTTTTAAAGTTCAAGCAACATGCTTTTATACCAGGAAATATCCAGTCTTAAATTGAAGAATCCAGTAAAGATCTCATACTCATACCCATACCCATGTCGTCAGTATCCAGCATGGGTGCTTCCTCATTTTTGAAGTGTCCGTGTAACATAGCTCCAAGCTAAACATAGTAGAATAATAAAGAAAATTCCCCTTGGTTTTATTATACACTTTGGTCCTTGCTATTTCCAAAGCAACACTTTCAGGCCTTAAAACTATTATTTCTTAGAATGCAGGGTTTTCAGATATTTGATGGGACAGAAGTGTTCTATAACCAAAAAAGAAAGGTAAAAAAAAAA
This sequence comes from Triadica sebifera, assembly GCA_023653625.1. Taxonomy (NCBI): domain Eukaryota; kingdom Viridiplantae; phylum Streptophyta; class Magnoliopsida; order Malpighiales; family Euphorbiaceae; genus Triadica; species Triadica sebifera. The sequence continues at coordinate 31,741,373 of CM042902.1, forward strand.
AACATGGACCAAGTGCAATTCAATTTTAAAATTGAAGGGATTAAAGTAAAATTCAGTTTAAAATGTCAAGGATTAAAATATAATGAAAAGTTCAAAATTTTATAATCAAGGACTTAAGTGTTGAGAGCGCATGTTATGATAAGTCTATGAGTTTTAGTAACCATAACACCCACTCCTAAAAAAAGACAAAAAAAAAAAAAAAGACATTTCCAATGAGATATGAAAAGAGAGAAAAGGATGATTCTTCTTTCAATAATTTTACTGTTGCGCCTTCAGCACTTAATATTTAAACTAAATCCCAACTAACATATCTATTTAGGAATTAAAATGTTAACAAGCAAAAAGCAAAATCTAACAAGGAATGGGAATTTGAAAGCCACAAAAGAAAAGATTAAAATCTCAAAAGAACACAATGAAAGGTACGTGGAAGAAGAAAATTTGACGTGAAATGCTTGATACTGTCATCAAAGAACGAAGACCATTAGCAATAAAAAATATAAAAAAAAAAAAGAACTGACAGAGAGTCAGAAAGTTTACACTTTTTTTTATGAACAAAAAAAGTCCTGTAAACAAAAACAGATCAGGACTTGAAGAACTTTTAGGAGTGAGCATGCAAAGTAAACAAGACCACAACGGGGAAAGAGAGAGATAGAGCCATGTAGCTAAATGATCAAAATATCCTTCCTTGTTGGAAGCAGCTGCCCTCCATGACTTTCTGTGTGCCTAATTCAATAGACTACATTATACAGCTTTCTTTTATGTTAATGAATGACTCTGTTTAAGTTATTTATATCATTTGATACCACTTCCTTTTATATCATCAGAACCGTATTCTCAAAATGAATTTATGATAATATGTTATGATCATTATCGTGCATGGCTCATATACACAGTAAGTAGACATATACTGGAGCGCACCAAAGCAAAGTGACGTCTTTGTGAGGGGTTTCTCGGCTATTTTATGGATTACAGATTAAGTGGGTTGGGGGTGCGGGGGCAACGGCCGGCGGTACGGTTTAGGGTTATTTTTGTAAAATCCTACCATACATGTCATATATATAACATGTGTATTGTAATCTGGTTTGATAGTACCATCAATAAAAAAACCTAGCCGCTCTACTCCCGAGAATGTAGACACATTGCTGGATCTCGTTAAATCTTGTGTACTTTGTGTTCTTGCTTTTCTCTTATATTTCTTGCTATTTTCGTTATTACTCAACAATCATGCCAATTGATTGACAATAGTTAGATTTTTTTTAATATTAATGTATTTGTCAATAAAAGTTTTGATTAAATTAATATCTTTACTATTTTTATATATGAACTTCAAGCATAAACATTATTTTCACATTTAATCATTTTTCCCTGTTAACTTCTCCAATTAAAGTCATATGACTGACAAAAAGTTGTTGACATTAACAAAGAAAACTTTAAGAAAAGAAGAAAGTCAATGTAAAAGCGCTAGCTTCAGCGCTTTAAGCTAGGTTGAAGCGCACTCCTTTAATGAAGCGCACTCCTTTAATGCTTAAACTAGTGCTCCACAAAGTGCAAAGCTCTTGCCTTTTTTCTTTTTTTTTTTTCATGTGTGAATCAGTATTTAGAGTAAAAAATGAATCTTTATATTCCTTAAAACAGATTCTTTTGGTTATGAGACTCTTTATATTCCTTAAAACAGATTCTTTTGGTTATGAGACTCTTTATATTCCTTAAAACTTGGGGTCTGCTGTCCACTGTCTTTTTTTTGTATTTAATTCTTTATAAAAATTCTTAATTAGTTTTTTAGTCAAAGTGGGTTACTCTCTATATCTATATTTGCTATTTTTTAAAAAAAATAAATGAGTTGCTTTTCATGATTTCTTCAACACTGAAGATGTTATGTTACAAAACTTTGTACAATTTCTTCAACAAAGTCACAAAGACAGGATCACAAGAAACAAAACCAAGTAAGCAAAGCCAAGTGCTAGTTCAAAAGGCTATACTTCACAAATTCAACTCAAAGATCTTGAGGATGACTTGGATGATTATGAAAATTGATTGTGAAGGGCATAAATCTGAATTTGATAATCAAAGTGCTAAGGATTTAAGCAAGGAATTTAGTTCTTAGCTATTTGTTTTATTAGTTTTAGAATTAAGTCATTTTCCCTAGTAATTTTATATATTATACTTCAAAGTCATGGTCTTTTTGAACATGTGAAGTGATGTTTCACAATGTTTCTACTTTTTTTTTGTTTGCTAATGATTTGTAGTTTTTTTTGGGCATATTATAATTGTTTCATTGTTTTAGATAAATTAGAATTTGTTTCAATGAAGCGAGCGTTTTTTTTACTATTTGCGCTTTAGTTGATAGAAAATTATTTCACTTTGAGTGCACTTCTTGCTTTTAACTATATTGCAATGTGCCCTTTGAGTTCCACACACCAAAAATTGGAAAAACATTAAGTACTCTGAAAAGTAATAACAAAATAACAGGATGCGTTAGATTTCTATAAAGAACAAATTACAACCAGAACTTTTTTTTTTAAAACTAATAGTTTACCCCCTTCTTTGATAAAAATATTGTTTGAGATAACAGTTAGGACTTAGGAATACTATGATTTGATATAATAGTTGTTCTGCAGTTACAATCATTGGTAACGAGCAAAAACATGTAACACTTATAAAAGGTTAAAGATCGTATGTAGAACCCTAAAAAATCACATAAAAATATCTCCAACATAGGAAAATCATATTGTATATTGCATTACAATGTTTGAAATTCATACAGTATCAAATGAATAAACATTATTTCAAACGACAAATGAGTAAACTGTTAGTTTTCAAAAATTTATTTTTGGCTCTAATTTGTTAAAACCTCAGGAGTGGTTTTCTTTAATTTGTTCATCTTTAAAAGACCATCTACAGTTATTCATTTTCAATGCCCAAATGAAGTCCAACTTTATTTTGTTTATATTCTTAACTTTAAATGGAGAGAATGGTTATTAGTTTTCATTACATATTAAACTATACTGCCACTATTTAGGAGTGTGTTGGATAGCAAAGCAGACCTAGCCACGAGCCAGTCAAACCCAAACCGGACAAGGCCGATTCCTAGCATGAACCGACCTGAGCCCAAGAGGGGGAAGGGTCTGGGCCAGTCCCTTACCCATGGAACCATGAACCGGCAGTTCCAATTCCAACCCCTTTTTTTAAAATTATATTTATAATATTAAATATATATATATATATATATATAACAAAATTTAACTAATAAACACAAGCCGAAAAAAATGGACCCATGTTAAGGGGTCTTTTTCATATGAATGACATTAACGGAGGAATGTTTTCCTCTTTTATAAGGACAGAGAACACAACCTTTTTTGTGTTTAAGTAATGTGGGATAAATGTACAAAGTGTGCACAAAATATGCATTTATCCCACATTGCTTAAACACAAAAGGAATTGTGCTCTCCTTTCTTATAAAAGGAGAGAACACTCATCCTTTGATATCATTCATGTGGCAAAGACCACTTAATATGAGTCCTTTTTTTGGACCTGTGTTTATTAGTTAATTTTTTTTATATATTTATAAATATTTATTTATATTTATATACATAGTAGTAGCATTTACGCACCAAATGGTCACTCAATTCCCATAATTTTTGAGCTGTATGTTTTAAGTTAATTTTTTCTACTAAAAAAATTAAATTTTTTAAATATGTTTGAACCAGCTATTCATGAACCGAAATCAGCTTAGAACTATCCAGGGCCGGTTCCACCTAGCCATGAACTGCAGTTCTAAACCATGGTCAGACCTATAACAAAGTGCACTAGTGCAATCATAAGCAGAAGATGAAGATGTAAAACTTTCTCCACCTGTCACCTAATTTAGTTGCAACTAGCTTGAATTTCCCCACGATACATGTCCATCACTTTACAAATTAACAAGGCCTCAATAATGCCAATACCACCCTAAACCCCTTCCAAAACCAAAAAACGGAAGTACAGATGAAAAGATAAAAGCAACCCATGCGAGATTTTAGCAACAAAATTCATGTAGTAAGAAGTACGCAGGTTGGGGAAAGACAGATCCTAAGTATAAAAAAAAAAAAAAAGAAGCTCGCATCAATGAAGACAAATACCTGTTGCATTCTATCACCGTGTATGCTTGTAGCAGGAAAACCATTAACACATAACCAATGTTCAAGTGAATCAGCACCCTTCTTTGTCTCCACAAAAACTAATGTTAAAGTTTGCTGAAAAATAACAAAAGAAACAGTGAGAAGATCGCATTAAATAAGATTTCTACATCTCAAGCCATCTCTATAATTATGAATTTGTTAATGATTATTGATCTGCAAACCTCCAATTAAAAGACTCTAACATCTCAAACCATTCCCCCCCCCCCAAAAAAAAAAAAAAAAAAACAGGGAGAGTGTTGGTGAGCATGTGTGTGATTGGGGGGGAGTAAATAGCAAAGTTACTTTATCCAGGATTACCTTGCCCTGAACACCATTGGCCCTCTGTGCATGAAGAAGGTCCATGAGATGACTTCTTTTATCAGACTCGTGAACAAATTCCACTCTCTGAACAATCAGATCAGTACTCGAGCCCACTCGTCCAACAGCCAAAAAGATGTAATTAAACAAGAAATCAGAAGCTAATCTCTGCATGTGGAAAGGTATTACATGTTAAAATATTTGTGCATGGTCTATCATCTCAAGATCAAACTCGCCCATGTCAGAACTTAAAAAAAAAAAAGGAAAGAGAAAATGCAGCAGGGGACAAGACAAAGAATGCATCTTTTTCACTTAAATTTTTAATAAATAGATAAAGAACCTATTAAACATTCTAAATTTGACAATGCCAAGTGACAAAGTTGAAAATGTTTGCATCACCAAGAAAGATCCTTATTTTCCCTCTTAGACTACAGCCGAGGGAAGAAAATAATACTTAAAATAACTTAAACAGAAAGGAAAACAATACCTGTATTTCTTTCGGAAAGGTTGCACTGAATAGCATTGTCTGTCTTGCACCTGGCTGAGGCATATCATTCTGCTCTACAATCTTTCTTATTTGTGGCTCAAAACCCATATCCAACATCCTATCAGCCTCATCTAAGGCCAAGTACTTGACCATCTGCAATGAAACTCTAGCTCTCTCCAACAAATCTACCAGTCTTCCTGGAGTTGCCACAAGAATATCAACGCCTCTCTCCAATTCCCGTAGCTGCCCAAACATAGTTCACCCGTCAACAATAGATTACAGATATACAACTGAAAACTAAGTATGACCAAATAAGACAATTACATTATCAAGACTTAAAATTCATTTTCTTATTACAAATGGAGAAAAAAAAAAAGAACAAATGGAAGGCTTCACCACTATAATCTTGAAACAGATAAACAGACACAACCACACAGAGGGCAGGGCAAGCAGAGAGAGGAGGGTGAAACACAACCATTGCATGAGAGCAAGAAAAAAATAGTGCATACAACTCGTAGACATTATTGGTTGCTTTGCATTAAAGTGAAAATACAAATAATTTAAATGAAAACAAAGTCAACAAGAATAAGTGTATAACACCAAAAGAACCTTTCTTCTAAGCAAGACAAAGCCTGGTTACTACCGACTGTATACAGGTAGAGAGATGGCCGCGGCAGGGTGGAGGAGCTGCAGCAAGATGGGCCTTACCTTAGCTACCTGCCGGCTAAATGGTAGCTAATGACAACAAAAGGGTGTGATAAAGCAGCCTCCAAGAAAAGCCTATTAAGGGTCTCTTGGCTTCATCTGGTAAGGAAACAACAAAGCCTCATAGCTAGAAAGCATAGAATAGATGGAAAAAAAGTTGCTAAAATTTTTTACAGCAAGAGGAATTAATTTTTTAAATATACAATTGGTTGGCAATTGAAGAGATAAAGAATAGGAAACCACATTGGTGTTTAAGGTTTATGTCAATTTTATAAAGGAATAAGAACTAAGATTCATGAAAGCAAGAAAGCACAAATTGAGCGTCTGCTTAATACCTGTGAATGGTGCTCGGAGCACAAAATGAGGAGCCATTACAGAAACAAATATGAATATGAGCACAAATAAAACAAAAGGGGAAGAAAGAAGACAATAATCTCACAAGAAATACATGCATTCAGAACATAATCAAGCTCAATAATAATATAGCCAGAAAGCCTTAGGATTTCCTTGTTTAACAAGGACTACAACTTCCCCATTATGAAAATTTTGCTTATCTGGCCAAAGACTAATTTGGACCTATAAAACTAAAGCTCCTCAAATAATATTCACATGAAAAACTTGGATTTAGGTACAAGTTTCTAATGTGTCCCCAAATTTTGGACTCACCAATCTTCCCAACTTCCAATACATTTTCCGAATTGTTTAAATGGTTGACATATCCTTGAGTGAAAACAGGTAGTGACGAGTCAATGTACCAATATGCAAGCTTAAGTTGACTTGGATATTTGAAATAGAAAAGAGAGAAAAAAAAAAAAGGTCATCTGAACTTCCTTGTATAGTATCTTCAAGCTAGAAATGGCTTTGCCAAAAACAAGAGAAAGTAAGATATATTGCACATTTTCCTTTCATACTTAAGACAAGACTAGGAATTCAAAAATTAGATAAGCATCTCCTAAGTAGAAAGATGGCATACCCATTAGCCTTAATCCTGAAAAATAAAATGAAAGTCATACTACAAACCTAAGTTGAAGTCTGAATTCGAACATCAACACAATTTTCATCCTCTTGGCAGATCAAAAGAAAAAAGTGAGAATAAAAATTTTAAACTCCTATCAATAACAGGTCGAAACACCTCTCCATTAGCCACCATTCCTATGAAAGTCTGAAAAGCGCCTCATAACTTGATATAATATATATGAAAAAGTGTGTGTGTAACTAAATAACCATATATGAAAATACATTATCAAAATTATATGCAATAATTGTATTATATTAGTAAAATATATTTGTAAATAGACAAAAAGTGTGACAATAAACAACAAAAGCACTTAATATAAGTTGTTTAGAAAAATGAAATTGTCATAAGAGAGTGTCTGTGCATGCACAGCACATGCATATGTAACAAGCATCTTTGGTAACCAAAATAAAACTTTCGATACAACTAATAAACCTTAGTTTTTACATAAATTAATACAATTTTTCTCATAATTATCATTAACAAATAGGTATTTTCCACAAAAGATTAGAAAACCAGATTAGGAGTCCATCACAAAAGCTAAGATTTTCAACTTTCACTCAACCCCTAGTCTTACATTAAAAATGAAAAAGCTAGCAATGGGATTTTTCAAGAACTGACTTAGCTTATACATTACCAAACACCCAGCGTTAGCTTTTGTTTGTTGAATAGCTGACTACTAGGAGCAAAAAGCTCAACCAAACAAGAACTAACTTCTTGTTGGCATAATATTAACATCAGATACAAAAAGTAAATTTTAGTGTCCCTAAAGAATGATTAAACAAGGTTTCCTTTTTACCCCTTCACATTATTGGTAAGTGCTCAACTCACATGAAACCTGAAGGCTTGTACTAGATGTTTGCAGATTAGTAACTATAAAGATGGAAGCTTCTAAAGATTCTCAACAAGTATTTGATTTAACAAAGTGTCTAAAGGCCAAGTGTAATGATTAAACAAAACAAGTACCATTAAGACTCTCAAATCAAAGCCATATGCCATCACCAGATTCAAAATTAAAGGAACAAGTAGTTGAAAGCACACTTCCAGTTCAAAAATTATATATAAAAGTAGAAACTAAGCCACAACCACAACTATAACTTTAAAGAAAGAAATTTTCAACAAGACAAGCCCATAAAGGAGGAAAAGAGAAAAGCAGAGACCCATGAAATAGCTTCTAATGAAACAACTAAAAAACACATAATGCCTGAAAAAAATTAGCAATCACACGTTTAAAAGTCTATGAATTCAAATAAAGCTACATAAATCATAAACTGAGGTCATTGTCTGTTCTCACTAAAGGGAATCGTCTATTCCATGAACACAAGATAACTATCCAATTGATAGTAATCTCCAATCGAGTAAGAGACTAAGAGTATTAGAAATAAGCATAACTAATTTAAACAAAATAATAGAATATAGACATCGAATAAAAGTTAAAAAAGAAAAGCAATCAGTCCAGAAAATGCTCACAAAATATACAAACCTGTTGATTAATTGGTGCTCCTCCATAAGCAACTACAACCTTAACACCTGTTTGATATGAGAATTTCCTTGCTTCTTTGTGTATCTGCAAACATAGCCAAGTGATATAGGATTTATTCACAATATGTGGCAAATATCAAGAAAATCATATAGAAAAAGCCTCTTAACAAAATCCACCTGCATTGAAAGTTCCCTGGTTGGAGAAAGAATTAGAGCTAGAGGGTACACCGTACGTGCCCCACGCAGTGGCCTTTGTGCACTCTGCCCTTGCATTTTCATAATTCCACTAATAATAGGGAAACAGAAAGCAGCAGTTTTCCCAGACCCAGTCTGGGCACAAGCCATCAGATCCCGGCCTGCAAGAGAGATTGGGATGGCATTCCGCTGAACAGGTGTTGGCTTCACATACTTGCACCTGCGGATGTTCTGATTTAATGCTTCACCCAAGTCAATCTCAGCAAAGGTGCTTACAGGCACCGGCACATTTTCTCCGTTTGTCTCAACTGGAATATCTTCATATGCATCAAAGTTAATACCAGTATTCTCTTGCTCAGTAAATGCCTGTTCTGTATCATCATCATCACCAAATGGGTTCACTTCCCGCTCTCTGCCACGATCCCAACCACCACTTCTGTTGCCCCAACCACCACCTCTGCTGCCGCCACCATATCCTGATCGATAGTCATTTCTGGGACCACCCCAACGGGAACCACCACTGTGTCCTTGACGCTCATTACCTGATGCAGGCCCGCTGTAAGCAGGAGGGTCTGAAGATGATGCAAGGTTTCGGAGATGTGGAGGGACATAGGTGGGTCGAGCAGGAGTTACTGACGTGGTGCCTACACTTCCATTGTGAGCAGAAGAACCAGCAGATGTGTTGTCAGCTGCAGAGTTTGCAGCTAAATCTGCCCATGAAGTTCGTGTACTCATCACAGTTCAAAAATCCCACTCCAATGGGAAAATCCCTCTTCCAAAAAAAACACAGAATAAATTTGACCGCGATTGTTCAAAACAAATTTCTCAACAAACTTTTAAGCGATGGCTCTTGTCAAAATTTAAATGCAACCCCCAAATCAAAAACCTGTTCAGAAAATAAATCAACCAAAACTCAAGATCTGAGACAAGTTGCATTCCAGAACACAACAAAATCAAAAAAAGAAAAAAAATTACAGGTAAGCACGATAGCAGAAATACGAGGCTAACATTATGTAGCTAAAAGCAAATTCAACAGAAGGTCGACAGTTACGAATTAAACTAAACAAACAAAAATCCCTGAGAAAAAGAGATGTTTTCATCCACAGCCAAACACAAACAAAATCAAAAGTGATCTGCTCTATCAACAAATCAAAATGCAACAAACTGCAAATCCAAACACAAACAATCCACCTCAATACCAACATAGCCAAATCCAAGCACATATAAAGAGAGAGATAGAAGGAGAACCTGGCGATGAAAGAGAAGAAAACAAAACCCTAAAAAGGGAAATTATTGTGTAAGATCCAGAAATGAAACGGAGAAAAGCAGAAACAAAATATCTTTGCTCTCTCTCTCTCTCTCTCTCTCTCTCTCTCTCTCTACAAGTATAAGTTTCTTTCTTTCTTTTTTTAGTTTTTATATCTCTAAAGACTAAAAAATAAATATAAATACGTTTATCCCTATTTTTCCCTCTTGCCTTAGCTTAGCGTGTACTTCTTTTAAATTTTTTCAAATGGAATCAAATTAAATTCTTCGAATTTTCTACTCTATGGAGGAAAGGGGAATCGAAAAAACATGAGGTCAAAACTCGACAACCGAAGCCCACTAAACACCTTCAATTCTACAGTTTTTCTACAAAAAAGCCCTTTACATTTCTTTTCGTATTTCATGATGAAAATTGCTAATTAATAAGTTTTATATTTACTTTTATTTGAATGACATGTGACGATCTTTTTTTTTTTTACAAGGAATAATTCATACAAAATTTTTGCTATCTCTCTTCAATTAGCAAGTAATTCCTTTTTTCTGTTTCTTCCATCAAAGATAAGATATTTTGATCTGCTTCTCCTTTCTTTTTTTTCCTTCATTTATAGGTTCATCATATATAAATTTCAAAAAAAAATGCATAATTTTTATCAATTATCAGGGTTTGAACTTCACGTTTAATTATAGCAATGTTGAAAATTAAATATTATAATTTTATAAAAGACACCAAATCTTGTTTATTGGATTGGAATGTCCTCGTGATGGTTGGTGTAAACTCAACACAGATGAAGTTTCAAGGGGACATCTAGGCTCCGCGCTGTGCTGGTGGTGTTGTTCGGTAAATGGTTAGCTGGTTTCTCTTTGAACATAGGGATATATTCATCTATTATGGTGGAGCTGTGGGCGGTTTACAAAGGCCTTGAACTAATGTGGTCGATGGGCTATAAAAAAAATTCATTTAGAGATAGATTCAAAAGTGATTGTGGATCTACTTCTCCAATGGAGCCAAGGCAATAGCAAGTTCAGGCACCTTTTGGTGAAATGTTGGATTCTTTTAGGCTATGAATGGGATGTCATTGTGGCACATGTGTATAGAGAGGCGAATAGAGTTACGAATGCTCTTGCAAATTTGAGTTTTTATTTGGCAAATGGTTTACATTGTTGGTAGGACCCCTACCCCCCCCCCCTCCATGCTCCAACATGGAAAAGGATTTTAAATTAATAGCAAACAATTTTCAATTCCATTTCATTTTTCCTTAATTTTTAGTCTAGAAAAAGAAAGTTGTTATATCGTGGATCCTAGTGCATATTGTATTATGGATTTCCTTCATTCACATGTGTGAAATAAAAGTAAAACGTACGTTTTTCCGAAAATAGATTTTGGTGAACTATTGAATATAAAATAAATTTATCAATTATAACTTACAGATTTATTGTTTTAACTTAAAAATTTAATGTTTAAAAAAACTACAAGTTCATTGTTTACAACTTGTTGTTTCATTATTTATAGATTTATCATTTACAACTTGTTATTTCATCACTTATAGATTCACCGTTTATAATTTTCAGATTCATCATTTACAACTTATTCTTTCATCACTTACATGTTCATCGTTTTACAATTTGTAAGTTCATTATTTTGAAGATACAACTTCATTATTTACAACTTGTTGTTTCATCACTTACAGGTTTATCGTTTACAACTTGGAAGTTCATCCTTTAGAATTTATAGATTCATCATTTAAAACTTACATATTTATCGTTTGGATCTTATAAGTTTATTATTTATAATTTACATGTTATTTGTATAAAAGCTAAAGATTATCATTTAAAACTTACAGATTTATAACTTATAGGTTTATCGTTTGCAACTTGCATATTCATCACTTGCAAATTTATTGTTTCTACTGAAATTTATCGTTTTCAATCTCTAGCAATTTGATTTGTTCTCTCTTTATTTCTCATTTTTAGTTTAAATATCTTCATTTTCAACCATTTTATTCTACAAAATATCAAAACTGATATTTTTTTATCCCAAAACAATAATAACAATACCTAAAATATTAAAAAAATACTAAAAATAAAATTAAATATGCAAATTAAAAGTTTTCTCTCATCAAAACAAATATAAAATACAATGAGAAACTTAAAAAAGACAAAAGAAGAAGAAGAAGAAAAGAATAATGATAAACAAAATGCACACTAGACATAAAATGTTACACATATAATTATTAAATAATATGATGTTTTTAAATCGGATTACGGTACACAATAAACACAAGTCAATGATATAATTTGTGCCAAAAATAGTACTAGGCCTCAAATCCTTTTTTAAGATCATATTGGTACTTATTGGCCCTGTAATATTGTAGTGTAGTTTGGGTTTGAATTCCCTCTTCACAAAAAAATAAAAGGTTTACTAGTCAACAACTTTTAACCAGCTGCCTTTAGTGGCCCAAAATCCTGCAACAACCAAAGCTTGCTATTGCACTAAATCAAATATATGATTTTTTGTTGTTTTGATATAGGGTGAAAAGTTGTTTGAGTGGTTATCTTATTGTTTTGGTTTTGGTTTGCATGTACATGCATTTTTCTCTCTCTTTAGCAATAAAATTCTTATTGACCAAAAAAAGTTTTCTCCCGCACCTTTATTCTTTCAAACATAATTAGAAACATTGGAATCACAACTAATATATATGCAACACTAGTCTACCTATTTTTGTACTAAGCTAATTTAGATCATAATGTGATCGCAAATACCATTTCATTATAGATAAATTTTGCAAACAATGCATAATATTTGTTAGGGTTTAAACTTTAGAATCAGTTGCAATTGTATACTATGATGTTGCCTACTGTTTATTTGAGTTGATTTGTTAGTTTTCTTTTATCCTTTTTGCTATGTTCAGATGGTGTAACTTGCTAAAGTATTAGACTGCTTTGTTAAGTTGAGAACATGGAATTTGAATGACAAAATTAAGGAGATGATTACCAATACAAGCATCTACAAGTATATTTTGGAGCTTGAAGCTATGAACTTAATTAGATTCTAAGTTTATTTCCTTATTTACAACTAGTACAATGATAGACCATTCAATATACATGGCCAAAAGATTTATTTAGGGTTAAAAGATATTATATATATATATATATATATATATATATATATATATATATATATATATATATATATATATTATTAGACTTCCAATTCATAGGGAACTCATTATTTGATCCACCAAGCGTATGTCAAAAGATTACCAAAGACTCTTGATAAGCGCCCAAAAAATTAGGAATGTAAAACAAGCATAATATCCTCAAAGGTTTAAATATAAGTCTTAAGATTAAGTCAACATCAAGTAAGGAGATGAAAATCCTCCAAATCAAAATCATGTACCATTTTATTTTTTATGTATTTTCTCAAAGGGTTTACCATTAAACGGTTCAAAACTACACATTCATTAACAAACACCATGAGTTTATATGCAGATTTTGTACCTCAATCTTGCACAAGTCTTTAAGACTTTTTTTTAACCTCATATTTCATCTTCACCATATATATATATATATATATATATATATATATATATTGTACAAATAAAAAAAATGTCATACAATAAATCTACCAAACTATAAGAGTGCAAATGTTGATATCATTATTAGTCTTTGATCTTCAAAGTCATTTGTACACACCAACTAGAGGAGAAGTTCGGACTGGAAGGAACATGAGTTCCTCAAGCTTTCATAACACATATGATGAGAGCACAATAATTATTATTTTTGATCCTTTAATATTTAGTTTTAGTACATTTTTTGGTTTTTAGAGCTTATTATTATAATTGTGTAATTATAATTGGATTTAAATCATTCATATTAAATTGTGCTTATAAAGACAATTTTTTTGTAGCATATTTGACTTTTGGATTTTCAATCACAATTTTGGTGGTCTTTCTGTTCTATAATGTATGAGTGGACTCATAATTTTTGTAGATGTCATCTTAAGCTTTCCAGAAAGGTACGGATTGTAATAATCCAAGTTCATTTGGATTTTTAAATATTGAGTTGAAATTTGTCCAAAAATTTAGTTGGTACAGTGTGAATACTTAGCAATAAAATGAACTTATCTTGATTTTCTAATATCCAAATAAAGTGATTGAAAAGTCTAAATTGCACTACTCTTTTAGATATATAACTTTTATGAGATTATAAGTTTAAATTATGCTTATATCTAGTCTGAAATTAGGCCATAATTATTCATTATGCTACACCAACCTTTAAAAAAATCTCACATATCTTTATTGAAATTTTACAACAAATTTTGAAATATTTTACCAACCAATTTGAAAATTTTGTATGACCATTTGTTTGAGCAAAGTTTTAGTCTATAAATAAGCCAATAATTCTTGTTGAAAATTTATTAACTGAGAGCAAGTGAGGGATATCCAAAGTGTGAAGAAAAAAAAGATTACAAAATTTTGTTATTCTTCCAATTTTTAAGAGATAATGTAAATGTTCTTTTCTTAAAATTTGAGAGAAATTATAATTTCCTATTTCTTTCATTGTGTTTTATTTCAATTTTGGTTGATCTATGTAGATGTGTGGCCAAATATTTTCTTTTCAATTCAATGGATTCAATCAGGTTCATGTTCAATTGTGAGATTGTATTTTTAATTTCATGCTATATTTGATTTGTCTATCTATTGTTTCTTTATACTTTAAATGTTATATGAAAGCATAGGTAGATAACTAAAAATGCCTATTAATTTGATATCTATTATATTTAATTGCTTAGTAAATCTTTTAATCTGTAATTGTTAGAAAGGTTTATTGAAGAAACAATTAAATAACAATAAATATGATCCAAGTTTTTGTTGATATCTAAAAGAAACATAGAGCAAATTAAATAATTCATGCTTGTTGAATTGTTGGTTGTCCTTAATTATTTTTTAAATCTTAATGTTATTTCTGATGTGATGATGATTGCTTGAATACCGAATCTATTAGAAATAAGAATAATTTTGGTTGTTTTTATTGAATTAATTTAATTGAGAAAAACAAAAGTTTATTCTATCTTTAGATAAATTTCTAGTTAAGTAGATATTTGTGATCGATTGATTTATGGTCTAAATGAATTTCATTTGTATTGAAGTCTTAATATTCTGAATTTTCATTTTTAATTTTGTTTCATTGTTTTCATTGCTATTATTTAATTTCAATTTACATTCAAACTCTTCCATCTTTATAATTAAAATTGATAAAAAAACATTCTTTAGGATTTGACTTGGACTTATCACTTCTACAAAATTTAGATTTTTGGTAAGAATAAAATTATTTTGGTGATTTTGACACACGTCAACTTCCTTAAAATTCATTCTCATCCTTCTATTGATTCTATATGTTCCATACCATTGAGTTTGTAAAATGTACATGCCATGGTTATTAAACTGATTGAACTGGCCTCAAAGTCGGACAAGTTCATTCTACTAACCTTGAGAGGTAACCGGTAAAAAATGATTAAATCATGAACTAATCAATCCGATCAAGATTTCATAGTTTGTGATTTCAACTAGTTAGGAAGATGTCAGTTTTTTTTATTGAACATGTAACATGTAGGACGAGAAATGTCACCATTTACCATTGCACCGAATAGTGATGTTTGATTTAACTTTCACAAAATTTTATATATAATAAATTAAAAGTTATCATTTATTTTATTCAATAAATATATTATTTAAAAAGATATTTATAATTTTAATTTGATTATTTGTATTTTCATATATTATTAAAAAATTTGTACATTAATTGTTTTTATTTCTAAAAAACTATTTTAATTGCGAAATGAATTATATATATATATATATATATATGTATATATATAAAGTATGTATATATATAAAGTAATGTAATGTAATTTTAATTTCTCAAAAAATTATTCAAATTATTCAAGAGTCATACATAATTGATAAAATTGAATTGAATTATTTATATTTTTATTAATATATATTAACAGAAAATTTTTATGTCAATTATTTTAATTTCCATAAAAAAATCATTTTAATTGAAAACTAATATTGTATTGTAATTTCTTAAAAATTATTTTCTATTTTGATTTTTTAAATATGTAATATATATATATATATATTCTATTATTTATTAAAATAATAAATAAAATCTTATATATTATTTTATTTGAAAATTTTCTTTAAACATTATTATGTAATATTTTTCATAATGTTATATTTTGGTAGAATTTTATTTTGACTAGTTTAATTTTCAGTTTAATCTCAATTGAACTTCTAACTCTTAACCTTTTATCTTTTTGATTCATATAACAAGTCGAGTCTAACAATATTGTTACATGAATTCATAATTGTCTACAAGATGTTGACCCAATTAATGACAAAAAATTACTAATATATGTTGAACAAAAAATATTTTTCTATATATGTATTTTTTTGTCAAGTAGACTGGGGGTGATATTCAGAAACAAATAATTGTCAGTATGATTAACATTGTATGAAAATAGTATGGTTGCCACTGTTAATGGCTCATACTATATTGTTTGATTTTTTTTTCAACATTGAAAGAATGACACTATAACTGTCGATTTTTCAAAATAATTTTTTTTTATAAACTTCTAACCAATAATTTTTGTGCACACCACCTCGGTCCTTTTTAGTTTATGTTAAACAATAATTGTCAACTTAACTGTTTTTAATAATGAATTAATTTTAATTTATTTTTAATTACCTTAATTTTTTAATTAATTTTTTGAATACAATTTTTCATAATTTTTTTATAATTATATATAACAATAAAAAATAAATAGCATAAAAAGCATTAATACAAAGCCACAAAAAGTATCAGTATCCTCTGACATGTCCTCATATACCACAAGTTGGTGGTCTTCTATTACATTTGAGTCGTTGCCTTGTAAATGTTGTTCCAACCAATTAGCTTACTTCCAAACATTGGACCCGTTGTATGTGGTGATGTAAGCAATGGAGAGAAAAAGTGAGATCAATGTCCAAAAGGTCCAAAGGAAGGGTTTGATTATGATGAGTCTTCTAGGATCGAAGTCATGTGTTGAGTATATGAAGAGTAAGATATTCTCACCTGGGATGACCCAAAAGTATCTGATGCACATATTTGCGATGAACCAAACATCGAATCCAAGGGCAGACTAGTATAACTATAAGATTGTGAACCATGATATACAATAGGTAATAGTATAAGCATATATGCAGAGGATTGACGAATAATGAGAACTTTCTATCAACGTTTGAGAAAATTTATTGATTGAGTCCTGCATCAGACAAGCCATAGTAGACCAACGTCTTCATCAATTGCAAGACTACAAAGATTTGGGTGGTGGCATGACAATAAGTATGCATTGTTATTGAACAATGCAAAACATTTTATCATTAATCTGATAAATTTCATCAATATCGTTGCTTAGATAAATATGTTCAATATCATATATCTACAAAAGACATTAATAAAAAAAAATAAACTATGATCTCAATATAATTCAAATGCATTATTCATTATTATAATTTTGTTGAATATAAATAAAAAAATAGAACTTACTACTGCTCCATGAACACCATCTGTTGGAAAAATCTACCACCGCATTACACATCGATACCACTTCATACACTGAGAATGGTAATGAGATTTTTCTACTACTAGACTGACATTGTAAATATGTCGTAATCATGCATTCTATATGACAATTCATCTAAAATGCTGTCAAAACCAATTTGCATCCCTAGATAGTAAATCAGTAGAGTAAAACTCATTAGTCTGCAACGATTGTTTTGAAATGGATTGTTAAAGTCCAAATGTCGTAACACATAGTCTGGATTGTGCCAATCAAAATAATGTTAATATTATATAATGATAAAATTTTGCAATGGAAAATGTCAATTTCTTGAAACTAAACTATAATTCTAATATAATAAAAATAAAAAAAATTATAATGAAAATAACAATTATTTTAAAATAATTTACAAAAATAAATACATACACATTAAATATACAAATAAAATAAACATATAAACATTACATAACAAATAAAACTACCTAATATAATAAAAATAAAAATTTTATAATGAAAATAAAAATTATTTTAAAATAATTTACAAAAATAAATGCATACACATGAAATATACAAATAAAATAAACATATAAACATTACATAACAAATAGAACTACACATATAATATGCAATAAAATACACATATAAAATAAAATAAACATAACAAACAAAAAAATAAAATAAAATACACATGCAAATGAAAAAAAAAATACAAAATGAATATCAATAAAATTTAACATATAAATATCACTAAAATGTCTACATACCTTTTGTAGCCTTTACTTTCTTTATTCTTTTCTTTTGTGCTAATAATCTACATACAAATTATGACAAAAAAAAATCATAAAATTACTATATATATATATATATATTATAAACTTAAAAAAACACACCAAGATAGCACTGAAATTTCATAACTCCTCTTGATAAAGCAACACAAAAAAGCCACCACCTTCGTTTCTCTATTTTTTTCCTTTCTTTCTTTCTATTTTTTTCCCTTCACTCTTTTCTTTCCTTTTGGGTCGCTGAATGTTAAAAATCAAAATTGGGTTGAAAATTTAAGCTTGAACGGTGCATGAGTTGGTGAATAATTTATGATTAGCAGTAAATGGGTAAGAAAAAGCATGGTGCATGAGTGGTTGAAGGATAGACTAGTAGCAAATGGGTGGGAAAAAGCTAAGTGGACTGTTGAAAATAATTGGGGAGGAGAAATGTTGCTCACAGATTACTAGTTATACTAGCGATCTGATTAAAAAAATTTAACTGTTCACAGCTCGCTAGTCATACTAGCGATCTGTCTAAGTTGCACTCATCTGTATCTCATGGATTCTCTCTTTGCGGCATTGGATTGCATACGGAGAGTATAATTGCTAGTTATATTGGTAATCATATGGTATGTTACTCATTACTTTTTTGAATATCGATCAATTTAAATTTGACTTCAGCACCCCACCACTTGTTAAGGAAAAACATATATTGGAAAATATTGTTTTGTTAAACATATATTGGTAATTTTTTTCACATATTTAAGTAAAAACCCCCATCTTTTCTTCTTTAAAAATGCTCTTTGAAGAAGTTCAATTTTTTTTCCTAAATTTCCTTTTTGCAAGACTTATATTTTCATGTGGTGTCTATTGCTTAGTATATCTACAATAAAATATGATACAAAAGTGTTGTAGCTACTACAACACTTAGAACAAAATAACTTTATAGCAAAACAATACTGTTTTTTTTAAATATAAAACAAAATGACTCCATTTTATTTTTACTCTAGTTGCTCCTCATGTATCAACAAATGATGTTGTGCAAACAACATTCCATAACTGAAGACAAGGTAGTAGAATTCCTTTTAGGAGTAGAAGTAAGGACCGAAGAAGAGTAAAACAATTAAAAAAGAGGTTCAAATTGATGCAAACTTTTTCAGTTTATATCAATTCTATAAGTGTTGGACAATGACTTAAAACCTAAAATCTCAATCCTAAACCAAAAAATCAAAATTAGTAAGATAAGAACATATGCATGTAATCAAAATCATAGATCCAGATACAATTATCAAATGAGTTTCCAACAAAATCAAGTGGATTTTAAGAGAAACAACAGTTTGAATAATTAATAGAAAGATAGAAAAAAGAGAATAGTAGTGGGTAATTTAGGAACAGTAAGTCCACCTCGTCATAAGAGGGCTTTGGTAGTCTTACAATCAATACAAATTGTTAATAATTTGTTGCTAACATTTTTCTAAATTTTAATATCATTCTTACTCGCTATTCTATCACTGATTTGTTACTAAGTAGAAATGGATTAGGTCAGTCGCTAAATTTCGTAGCTATTATACATTTTTCTTATAGTGAATTACAGTGAGTGAGAGAAAAACTAAAGGGTTCTGATTGAAAGAGAAATATCTAAATGTGTAATCATTTTTTTGAATAAAAAAAAGAATGATTTTAGAGAGAGAGGAGAAAGAAAAGAAGAAATTAAAGAGAAAAAATGCAGAAAGAGAACCAGGAAGATGGTCATTGAGGGAGAAGGTGACAGATATGCACAAAACCCTATCCCTTTTTTTTTTTCTAGGTTTTAATGATTAAGTGGAATGATGAAAATATCCTTTGAAGCCCAACTTTATAAATGATCATTGTCCTCACCATACCTACACTTTTTATTATTATTTTAAATTGATGAAAAATGTTACTTTATTATTCACTTAATTTAAAAATAAAATCATAGTATCATATTAGTTTGATTTTTGAATTTTTGACATTGTTTTAATCTGTTTATTTTATTAAAAAATAAAAATGACATGTAACTTTTAATTTACCTTATGATAGTTAAAAACTTTTAGTAAGTGATACATGATTTTGGTCTTTCATTACATGTTAGAGAATTTTGGAACTTGAATCTCATCATAGGGTTTTATGTTTGGATTAGTCTAAAATCTTTTGTGTCATTGTGAATTAATATCTAATTAAATTATTAATTTAAGATTTTATTATCAATTTTTTTCTCTTTCTTTATGAAGTAAAATTATGAAATTTTTTATGAGTTAAAATTATATATATGCTACTTTTGCTACATATTTATATTATTTAAATTTATTTACCATCTAAATTTACCCTTATCGACTCGAGGACTACATCCTAGCTTGTATATATAAATAGATTAATGATATGATTTACCATTTATGGTACTTAGTGATTTACTATTTATAGTTTTCTAATATGTTTACAAAATAATTGAAGTTTAATATGCCTTCTAAATTTTTTTTTCTTTTGACATTTTTTGACCTAAAATTTGACTTTTTAAGCTACTATATTTGGAAAGATTTAATTAATGAAAATTGTGTTAGGGTAATTAGAATCCATATTGAACCAATTGGAACTAACTCAATTAGTACACCTATCATAAAATAGTTATGATGAAATAAGGAGATCATGAGTTTAATACTTAGTTTCTACAATATGTATAAAAAAAACACATGATTGAAAAAATAATGTATTAGATCTCTCAAAAAAAAGAAAATATAAAAAAAAACAATACAATCGGTTGTAGTGTTGATTTTAGAAACATATTAAATAAAAAAAGTACAATGTCCTTCAAAGTTTAGAAAAACTTCAAATTGAATCAATATCTTCTAAAACCAGAATCCTTCAAATCAAAATTATGAACCATACATTTTTTTTTCCAAAATGGTTTACTAATAACCAATTTAGAATCACAAAGATAAAATGGTAAAATATAAATCATCATAAGTTCAAATGCACATTTTGTACCCCAACGGCCCAACCTTGTACAAGTCTTTAAAGTTTTTTTAAGATTTTTTTTAACCTCATATATGGTAACATAGTGCTTTTAATTATATTTTATAATAGTAATATCATTAATGGAAACATGAAAATGTTTATAGTTTAAACAAAAGAGTTTGTAGTCATATCAATCATTTTGCTAAATTATCTAAAAACTTAACAAATACAATAAATTAATAGTTTATATTTTTAAAATTAATATAAATAGTTAGAAATTGATATGATTTCAATATTAAAAAATAATCTGATTCGATTGTTTGAAAATAACCCATCTTAATTTTAGTAAAAAATTCAATTTGATTATTTGAAAAGAATTTTATAATTTAGGTCAATTCGAGAACAATCCGATTAATTCATCCCAAAACTTATTCAAAAATAGTAGTTCGAACTCAAAACATTTCAAATCCAATAATTGGCCTCCATCATGCTTTCCATTCGTTTTCACATACATTAAAAAAAAATATTCTCCTAAACACCCTCTTACCCTCCCTTAAACTCTCCTTTACATTGCTCAATATTGGCTTCCTAGATTACTCAATCTTAATTCATTTTAATACAGGCTTTAATGCAAGTAAACTCGTCCTTATAATAATCATTCAATTTTTAAGTATGTCTAATCTTTTTGCATTTTGAAATTGTGACATTAACCCTAAGTTTATTCTCAACATCTTTTTACATTTTTTCAATATATAATTAAGCCTAGATTTCACTTCATCTTTGAAATAACTAGCAAAAAACATGGCATTGACTTTAGGATTTTTAAAATCCTATAACATTTATGCTTCAAGTTTAGTGTTTTAATCACTAAACCTTTCTCACCTTCTATCTTACTTGCATATACATGACAAAAGAACAATTTTGATGATAACATTTCTCCTCAATTTTGCTTTTATCCCTCTTTACAATTCTAAATGGAATTCCAATGAAAACAATATATTTGTCTACAATTTTCCTAACCTCATTGAGATCCTAAAAGTTCATACCTATATAAAAATAACTTTGGTTTTTGCTCCCATCATACTTTAATCTTTTTTCTTGTATCAATTATGTTCCTTATCACCTCAAAATCAATATTTTCATCATCATCATCAAATTCATTACTAGACTAAGAAGTATTAGAAGATTTATGTTCTTCTGTGCTACACTCCCATTCAGGGTCTTCTTCACTATCCAAAGGCAAAACTCTGCCAAAATTTTAGTTTGAAATTGAATATTTAATCTCTTTTGTGCTTGATTGGTTGTTAGATGTCTCGTAATTCAGGTCATATTACTTATATTATAGACGAAACTCTGCCAAAATTTCAATTTGAAATTAAATATTTAATGTCTTTTGTGCTTAATTGGTTGTTAGAGACATTGTACTTCAAGTCAGGTTACTTATGCTATAGACGAAACTTTGCCAAAATTTCAGTTTGAAATTGAATATTTAATGTCTTTTGTGCTTAATTGATTGTTAGAGACATTGTACTTTAGGTCAGGTTACTTATGTTATAGACGAAACTCTACCAAAATTTTATTTTGATATTAAATATTAATCTTAATTGAATGTTGCAAGACAAAAATTTGTCTTATATGTTGTTTTTTTATTTCCATTTTAGAAGGAATTTACTTAGAATCCAGAACTTGAGATGGTAATCAAGTGTAGATGGTTACAACATGCTGCTACACGCTATAATGACAT
Source organism: Triadica sebifera (assembly GCA_023653625.1). NCBI lineage: Eukaryota > Viridiplantae > Streptophyta > Magnoliopsida > Malpighiales > Euphorbiaceae > Triadica > Triadica sebifera. The sequence goes on from CM042902.1 coordinate 31,764,079, forward strand.
TTTGAACAAGTGGAGATCTTCTGGCAGTAAACCACCACGTGCTTCAGAACAAGTTTGAAATAGTTGGTAACAAGAATTGTCCACTCCTGAGTTCAAGCAAAAATCTACCATTGCCTCTAAGAACAGACTTACTGAGATGGGTGACTCAAGTTCAGGTTCCTCACGACATACTGAGGGTTATATATCCATGGTTGAGTGTAGCATGCAGATGGTATATTGATAATGATAACTTAATTTGAATTTGTTATTTATTTATATATTTAGATTGTAAAATGAATGTTAATATCTTTGTTTTTATTTGCTTATGTATATGCTTGTAATTTTGTAGTTAATTTGTTTTTATTTTTATTTTATTCTTATGATTAGGCAAAATAGTTATGACATGAACCAAATCCTATAGAACTCTTTGAGACAACACATACTAGAAAAATTTCATCAGGAATTGAGTATGTAAACCAGCGGTCTAAAGCTGTTGCAGTATGTATTTACCAAACTCAGTAATTGTGCATCTTTAAAATTTTGTTTGCTCATTTTTTCATTTAATCTCATGGAATTTATATTTTTTCTTCTTAAAATTTGTATTGAAAGATCGAGTACAAGCCCTTAGAGAGACTGCTTCTCAACCAGTAGAGGTATCCAAAGAGCCATATGAGCTAGATTTGAGGCAATTATTTTTAGAGGCTGCCGGTGGCCAGAAAAAATGGTGCGTATATGGGATGGGCATCACATTTCTATACTGGTACCTCATCTTTTCACTCCACTGCCACATCATGAGATATTAGTGTAGAGCAGTTTGTGCTAGTATTATGCAAGATATGCAGCAAGAGGTTCAAACTATGTTAGAGTCACAAAAGTAGCAAATGCGAGAACAGATGCGCGAAAAACTTCGACTTGAATTTCGAGATGAGATGCATGCAGAGATACGACAGCTGATAGTAGAGATGACTCATGCTACCCACATTTTATCAACTTCACATAGTGATCCACCTCACTCTGATAGCATATATGACAATATATTAACAATATTGTAGTATTTTCAATAATTGAATATTTTTCATGTTGGACTAAAAACTTTTCATATTTATTTTATGAATCCTGTTAAAAAAATATTTATTTTTCATTTAATTGAATTTTAAAATTACAAAAATAATTAAATTAAAAAATATAACATATAAAAAATGGATATGCGACGAAATGTCGTCGTCACTAAACGCTCATCACAATTAGCGACAACTGAAAATTAGTTGCTAATTGTATGGAGTAATGCCTTACAAACTTTAGCGACGGATAAAATTTGTAGCTAAATAGCGACAAATATAAACCCATAGCTCAATAGTGACAAATTTTTTGTAGCAAAATCCCTCATTGATTTGTCATCATTACAATTCCTGCGACTACACTTTAATAACATATATTTTGTCACTAATTCCGTCGCGAAAGTTAGTAACAATAAAAATATATCGCTATTGGACTTGCGAGTAGCATTTTTGAGATGGATTAAATCCGTCGCAATTCTATCGCTAAATTATATTAGCAACAAAATTCTTAAATTTAATGACGAATTTGTTCGTCGTTAAAATGCATTTTTCTTGTAGTGATACAACAACAAAATATCTGACTTTTATCTTACTTCCAATTAAATATTATCATTATTAAATACAAAATCATTATTTTTTGGTGAGCTTGGCAAAATTTAGTTCGAAGATACTCTTAGCTGCACATTAGAAATTCAGTAGATTGTCGTATCTTCGGAGAGGAATGTGATTATAAGTATTCCTAGTGCAGTGGGGAGCGTTTCCTCTCTAAGGATAACGCAATGACGTATTTCAATTCAGACTATTATTCTTCATTTTTTATTTAATTGCATATTTTATTTTTGAACTTATTTATTATTGTTGCTTGCTTTGATTAATCTCAGTATTGCTGATTTTTTATTGATTTAATTATCAATAAGAATTGTCTTTTTATGATCATGATGAGCCTATAAATAGGCTTTTGCTTTATTTTGAAAAGGAATCCATATATACCACCAAGTCAAAATTCTTATTTATCCTTTATATTCCCTTTTATTGCTACTTTTGGAGATTTTTACACAGTGTTAACATCTTCTATTTGGATGTTTATGTTAGTTTTGCTCCTTAGAATAAAATACATTCAGAGTCAAATATTTATTTGAATTAAATTTATAAATGCCATAATAAAAAAATGAAGAAAAAAAATTGTTGCAGAATTAATTTAGTTTGTCGTAAATCTATATCTTTTGACAATTGAAAGTTGAGTTGTGCTGTTTGTGACTTAGAGCAAGAGTCAGCCATGCATGCTACTAGAGACTGCAGCTGGGTTAAACCCATTTGGCAAAATATACTTCCATCAATGAGTTGGCCGAATTTCTTTTTCTCAGGAGAATCGTTACAAGAATGGGTTACTGCTAATATTGTACATGCTGGTGAAGTAAATGCATTCCTTGGAGCACTGCCTTTGGAGTGACTTGTTGGTCGCTTTGGCGAAGATGAAATTAATTTATTTTTAATCAAGTGTTGTCCATTGTTGATACGGTTAAAGAAATCTGGATGATGGTTAATTCTATTGTTAATACAGTGTTAAGAGTGGAGAAAAAGGTGGGGATTCCAGTTCGGCAACTTAGGAATGCGTTGGTCAATTGCTACTACCTTATTTGTGCAATTAGGGACTTGATATTTTCTTATATGTGTAGTATCTTGTCCCCACTTAAAAAAATAAAACTTAACTTTATATAATTTATATAGTAAGTTCTTAAAAAATTTAAAGAGAAATTAATTTTTGGTCTTTTTATTTTATTTTATATAATATTTTATTTATCATTTAAACCAGTCAATATCTTATTTCATTAACAAATATTAAACTAATATCTAATATACATAAAAGACAAATTATCACAATCAAATCAACTTCATTTTCTTATCAACCTTCTTCCACCGCTATTATCTTCACTTAACGAATATTAAACTAATATCTAATATACATATAAAAATTAAACTATCACAATTAAACCAACATCGTCTTCTTTATCAACCTTCCTTTACTGTCATAATTGTGATTTTTGCATCTGTGATTAATGTGCTTGAGATAATTATAGAGGAAGAGGTGAATTTGGAGAAAAGAGGTGAAGCAAGTTCCTTTCTTGATTCACTACAAAATTTTAAATTTGTGTCCAATTTGCATTGGATGAAGTATTTATTAGGAATTACAAATGAATTATCTCAAGCATTACAAAAGAGAGATCAAGATATCATTAATGCAACGACCTTAGTCAAAGTGTCAAAATAATGACTACAAATAATGAGGGATGAAGGATGAAAATCTTTATTTAATAAAATTTCTTCATTTTGTGAAAATCACTATATAACCATTCCAAATATGGATGATATATTTGTAGTACGAGGAAGACCAAGACGTTATGTTCAACAAGTGATAAACATGTATATCATTATCAGGTGAAGTTATTTTATATTGTGATAAACATGCAACTTCAAGAACTTGATAACCACTTTATTGAGGTGAGCATAGAGCTTATTCTTTGTATGGCATGTTTCAGTCTGAGTGAGTCTTTTCAAACTTTTGATAAGAAAAAATTGATTCGTCTTGCTCAATTTATCCATCTAATTTTTCTAAAAGTAGATATTATTATACTTGGAAATCAGCTTGAGACTTATATTCTTGATATTATATATAATGCTAAATTTTTTAAGCTCCAAAGGAATGAAGATCTCTCAAAAACATTAGATGACAAGGAAAAATACAATTTATCCTTTGTATTTACTTATAGAGTTAGCTATAATTTTGTCTGTTGCAACTGTATCCATGAAGAGAGTATTTTTAGTAATGAAGATAGTGAAAAATCGACTGTGCAATCATCTGAGATATTTTGTTAAATGATTGTTTAGTTATTTATAGTGAGAAAGAGGTATTCAATAGTGTTGACAATGAAAATTATACAAAGATATCAAAATACGATCATACTCAAAGAGAGTAATTCTAATAATTTAGAATCATATTATTATATCTTTTTGAATGCTGAAATTTTTTTGGTAGAAAATTTGCTCTTTTTTTATATATATCGGCTATTTTGATATAATTTTTAATTAATTATTTATTAAATTAAATTTTCCTCCGTAAAAAATAAATTCTAAATCTATCCCTGATCCATATGTAGTAACTCCATTACAAAATTTCTCATACGCTTCCTGGAATGGAATTACCTTCGTATCATCATGCTTACCAATAAATTACCATTGTGATACAAGAACATCATTTGGATCCCTAAACAAATAAATGATCTTAGAGTTGGCAGTGACAATGGATTTAGGCAAGGAAGTGAATGGAACATTGGTAGAAATTAATGGATTCTCAGGATTTCTATTAAGGCCAATGGAGTATAAAAATTCTAGAATAGGCACAACATCATGTGCAGGAATAATTAGAATCATTATTAAGATGATGGGTTCTTGTGACAATGGCAAAAGAGAAAGTCTTGAGCCATGTTGCACCAGATTTTGGAAAGGTGCATTGGACAATATTAGTGGGTTGAAGGATGAAGTTATGCTGAAGTAATATGACTCCTTTCAGGAAATTAGAGTAGAACCAAAATCCTTGGCTTTTATAGAGATTTTCCGAAACCTTCCAACTAGATTCTTGAGGAAGGGTTAAGATTATGGTTTCTATTTCTTTGGTTTGGTTTTTCGTTGGTGATGACTCATCGATTGCTAAAACATTCACATTATTCTTCAAGGGTGAAGAAGGCTCCATAATGAGAAATTTCAATTGCCCTAAGAAAATATGCTCAAGTAGTTTTTGACTTTACAAACTAATTCCTCCATCTGCTATTTATAGATTTGAAATTTCTTACCAATTCATGATGGACGGTTTATCATATAAATTATCTTACATTATGTAATGTTATTATGTTAGGTTATTGACTCATTTTATTACAACAGTAGCATTTCAGCTTTCTGGTAGAGCAAACAAAAACATTAATGTTTGTACTTCTTTATTGAATTCAATTCCAATCAAACTTAATTGGGTTATAATTGTATTGAGTTCATTAAGATGCTAAGTTACCGATGCACCTTCCATCATTTGCAAATTGAATAAATGTCTCATCAGGTGTACTTTGTTTGAGATCGATGACTTCTTATATATGCTAGAAAGAACTGCCATAAGACCCACCACGGTCTTTTTCTTTGCTATGTTGAAAGCAACATTACAAGATAATGTCAATTGGATAATTCCAAAGGCTTGTCTAGAGAAGATTCTAGTCTTTTTCCTTTATAGTATCTGGTTTCTTCCTTGAGAAAGGTTGATACAGACTTCTTTGATACAAATAATCATGTATTTGTATTTTCTAAAAGCCAAAGTTTATACCATTAAACTTCTCAATTTTCATATTTCTTTCATTTGTGGCCATCACTCCCACTTGAATATAACTTCCATTGGATCGTTTCTCATAATTCTTGTGAACTACCATGTATTAAAATATCTCCATGGACAAATCGGTACCAACGATCAAATTTCACTACTCATAAAACCACTATTTATATGAATAGTAATCGCCTGAGAAAAAGAGAAAAAATGCAACCAAAACTCTAATTCCATTTGTTGAGAAATTATGTGAATTTTCCTATAATCAAATTTTTCAACAAGCAAAATAAATACAGAATAATAAGACACTCAAAATTAATAAAGAAGTTCGACCAATTATACTTACATATCCAGATTGTTGCAAATCTTTTACTGAAAGAAGAAAAATTTTGATACAGATAATCCTCTATTTGCATTTTCTAAAAGCCAAAGTTCACACTATCGAATTTCTCAATTTTCACATTTCTTTCGTTTGCAGCCATCGCTTCCACTCGAATCTAACTTTCACTAAATCGTTTCTCACAATTCTTGCGAACCACAATGTATTAAAATACTTTCATTGATAAATTGGTACCGCTACCAAATTTTACTATTCATAAGATTCACTATTTACATAAATAGTAATCGCCTGAGAAAAAGAGAAAAAACGCAACCAAGATACGATACCATTTATTGAGAAATTATGTAAATTTTTCTATAATCAAATTTGTCAAAAAGTAAAATAAATATGGAATAATAAAATACTCAAAATTGATAATGAAGTTTGACCAATTATGCCTACATCTCTGGATTGTTGCAGATCTTTTACTGAAAAAAGAAAAATTTTGATACAAATAATCATTTATTTGTATTTTTTAAAAGTCAAAGTTCATTCCATCAAACTTCTAAATTTTTACATTTCCTTTGTTTGCGGTCATCGCTCCTACTCGAACCTAACTTCTATTGGATCATTTTTCACAATTCTTGTGAACCACAATGTATTAAAATACCTTCTGGATAAATCGGTACCGCCGACCAAATTTTACTATTAACAAATTTTATTGTTTATATAAATAGTAATCGCCTGAGAAAAAGAGAAAAAACGCAACCAATACTCTAATACCATTTATTGAGAAATTATATAAATTTTTCTATAATTATATTTATGAAAAAACAAAATAAATGTGGAATAATAAGACACTCAAAATTGATAACGAAATTCGACAAATTATGCATATATATCTGGATGCTGCAGATCTTTTACGGAAAGAAAAAAATTTACAAAGTGTTGACAAACATTTACAACTCAAAATCCAATTACTTCCTGAAAATTTTGACCTCAATTTTCTCTCACTAAAGTCTTTTTTCTAAATTTTTCTTTTTTTTTCTCTCGCTTGGATTGATACTAAATACCTATTAGGGTGCTCTATGCTGCATATTTTGTCAACTAATTTTTAATTGACTTTCCTTTTCTTTCAATAAAAGAATGTATTGTCCACTCAATTTTCTTGGGTTGTTGACTTGATAACCACTCTTGTCATTTTTTAATTGTTATTTATTGCACATTTTGGTGTATGCAAGTTTAACCAAAGAACATAGAGCATTAGGAATTTGATCAATTGCTATTCTTTTATTTGTGCAATTAGGGACTTAACGTAGCAGTTTGAGACTTGATGAATCAGTTTGAGATTATTCAGTTTTCTCATATATATCAAGAGTTACTTTTGTGGTGGACTTGATCGCTAACGAAGCTAATAAGTTTGAAAAAAAAAGTTATGTTCTTTTGGATCCACCACCAGGTATTTCTAATCAGTTTTTTTCATTATTTTTTCCGTGTTATTTGTTTTTGTTTTTTTTTTTTGGTGAAGTTAGCTTATCTTCTTGTAAAAAAAAAAATGGTACTGGAAACTCTAAAACTCAATTAAGAAGAAAAAGAAAATCTCTCAGTCACACAAATGTGCGATTCATCTAATTAACTCACTTCTCAAACAAAAGCATTGCTTGAATGTATATTCATATATTATAAAATCAGAAGCTTTAACTTGGGCTTGACTCAAATTTGAGTCCAAGATTATAAAGAAAAGTCTTCATTTGCAATATAGGATTTCTGCAATATTTACACTAATTAAGATCTTACTAGAAAGAGTTGTATCCATGAAAGGCCTTAAAAAGCCAAGAGCGTATGTAGTATAAATGGATGCCATTACAGCAAATAATAATAATAATAATAATAACCCAATTAAAATCTTAATGAAGAAAGTAGAGAAAACATCAAGAAAGAATAAAAATAAATGATACCATTGATTAAGTAACTAAAATTTTGCTTGGTCATTGAAAAGGTGATCAACAATATTGTTCTTTTAGAGAAAACATTGGAACACAAATAAGAACTTCTAATTTTATTATTCCAAAACACACATATATAGAAATTATTACTTCAAACTCAGAATATATATAATTTGGACTTACATATATAATCCTGAACCATTAAACTTCTGATAGGTGATTTTGTCAAGCCATTCTGCCATTTCAACTGTCAAATAATTATTGCAGTCACCAATTTTACCTTCCCTGAAGAATGCCCTGTTCCCAACTTTTACAGGCGCAAGACTCATACAAGTTTTACTCCTATTCACCTCTAAATTGCTCAAATTCTGAAAGCTACACAGGTTAACTATTTTTTCCACTACTCCTTGTTTCTCTTCATCCTCAGAGAAAGGGTAGCCCATGAAATCAGCCATTTTCTTCACATAGAAAAGAGTATCATTCTTCAGGTTCTCATACTTCAGAAACAATATCCTGTCAGGGAATTCCAAGCTTCCTTTCCAATATCTAAAACATGATCCCAATAAGGTCCATATGCAGTAACTCCATTACAAAATTTCTCATTCGCTTCCTGGATTTAGAAAATTGCCTTTTATAGGCAAAGAAAGTAATCGCATGTCAAAAAATTACGGTCACCTTTCGATAGAAAAATCAATAAGATTGAATTTTTCTTCTTTGATAAATGGTGGTTGACAATCGTAGGTGGGATTTTGTAAGCCTATCACCATCTAACAATTCTTCACTCGAACAAAATACTATTAAGTCTCCGTTCAAACGGTTATCCATTCATGTCCTTACAAGACTATATTTCATCGAGTTAGCTGCTCACTTTACTGCATTTGGTAACACGTCTTATGCAAAGTACCAAAGCATTGCTAATACTGAGAGCATACCGAAATCTTATAACTTTTGTTCAGTGTTCCGATGATTTTTCACCTAACCAACTCTAACAGGGCTCTAATGCCATTTATTGGGCATAATAAGTGAAACAACACAAATAAATGTAAATAAAATAATCGGCAAAAATAATATAAGTAATTTAACGTGATCATTTCTTTTAATTTAACACTAACTCACAGAATACCTTTTTCAAATTAAATTTCAATTTCTCTGGAGATTGCAGTGTGTATAATTTGATTTAAAAAATTATCTTTTATTGGCAAAGAAGGTGATTATTTTGTCAAAAAGTTATGGCCATAAAATTGAATTTTTCTTCTTTGATAAATGATAGTAGACATTGGTAGGTGGGACTTTGTTAGCCTATCACCGCCTAACAATTAGATCCATCACACATATGCCAGAAGATTCCCAAAGACTATTGGTAAGCGCCCCAAAAAATTAGAAATGTAAAACAAGCATAATATCCTCCAATGTATAAGCCACCATCGAGTAAGGAGCTGAAATCCTCCAAAATCAAATACCATGATAATTTTTTTTATATATTTTCTTAAAGGGTTTATTAATAAACTATTCAAAACTACACAATTTTATTAACAAACACCACGAGTTTAAATGCAGATTTTGTACCTCAAACTTGCACTAGTCTTAAATTTTTTTTTTTAAAGATTTTTTTAACCTCATATTTCATTTTCACCAAATCTATTTAAATACATTAAAACCCATAGCAACTTTATTTTTCATAGAACAGTATATTTCCAAAAAACTCAATTACAAAATGATGCCGTTTCAAAAATGCATATCCTTTCCACCTAAATTATTTTCAAAACGACTCCGTTTCCGTATTTTGCTATAAAATATAAAACTGTAGACTCCACTGATAGTCAATTTCCCAGCCAAAATTCTTCAATAAGCCAAACATCACCATTATCATTTTGCTATAACATACAAAATTGCAGACCCCACTGATGGTCTATTTTAGAATAGGCCATATATATTTTGTTTGATTTTATTCCATCTAGTCAGAAATCACAACAACATGTTCCTTCTTTATTTTAATTTCATTTTACTTTTAACCTTTTACTATTGTGGCAAACAATCTCACTCCATCTGTATATTTTTGGTATATTATTCTCAATTTTGTAAATAAAAATTTGTAAAATTTTTAGATATATTCACAACTTTTTTTATTTTATATTTGATCGATAAACAGAAAAAGTTTTAAAAAATAATTCATATACTGATATTAATTACTCAACTATATTGTTATTGATTTATTGATATTTGACTATCACTCATAATTCTCACTATTTGAATTTTTCTCTTACGATGTTTTATAGAACCCTATTAATATTTATATATTATGCAAAACTTATTTATGAAATTATATTGTAATATGGATTTATACAAATGACTCTTGCAAGTATAACAGCTTACAAAGTACTAAAGCTATTAACTTAAAGTTACATTATCAAATTTTTTGTTAAACTATATTTTTATATAAAGCTGTATTATTTTTGCAGTTACTGCTACACTTTCATAATAATTTTTATATGAATTGTCTAATTTTTCTCATTCCGATGGCTACTTAGGTGTGTTTGGAATTGCTGTTAGTTGTTCAAAAAACATATTTAATTTTTTTTATTTAATTGACTGATTTTTTTTAATTTTGTATAAACTGGTTTTCTTAAACCTGTTTATAGGAAAAACATCTATTTACTTTTTTTTTTCCAAACAAAACTTTAAAATAAAAAAATTTTCTTCAAAAACACTCTTACCAAATGCAGTGTCAAATGAGGCTTTAGCAGTTAATACATATATTCTACAACAAGAAAAAATGCCATACAATAAATCTACCAAACTAGAGGTGTGCAAATATCGATATAATTATTAGTCTTTGGTCTTCAGAGTCATTTGTAACACCAGCTAGTGAAGAAGTTAGGACTAGAAGGGTATGGGTTCCTCAAGCTTTCATGACACTTCCTTAAAATTCATCCACATCCTTCTAATTTTACATGTTCCATACCATTGAAATTATAAAATGTACATGACATGGTTATTAAACCAGTTGAATCAGCCTCAAAGCCGGTGGGTTCATACTACTAATCTGGAGGAGTATTGAACCGGTGAAAAGATCGATCATCTAGACGATTAAATTGTGAACCGGTTAGGAAAATATTAGTTTTTTTTTTTTTGCTCAAAAGTTGCTGGAGCAAGGGATTGAACACACGACCATATAGTTTAGACCAATATTAATATATTTTTCAAAGTCAATTGGAAGAAAAAAATATATTGCCAATTTATTATTTTTTCAAGTCAATATATATTAATATACTTTTTGATAAATTGACTTAGAAAATATTAATTTTTTCTTCAAGTAAATATATTAGAAATTTATACAAAATATTTTTTATTTCTAAACAAAATTATTTAAATTGAGAAATGAATTATATATATCAATAATAGTAATATAATTTTAATTTCTCACAAAATTATTCACATTATTCAAGAGTCATACATAATTGATAAAGTTAAATTTAATTATTTGTGTTTTCATTATTAATATATATTAATACAACATTTTCATGTAAATATATTTTTAAAATTATTTTGATTTCTATAAAAAAATATAATTTTAATTGGAAAACTAATATTGTAATGTAATTTCTTAAAAATTATTATCTATCTTGATTTTATATATAGTAAAATATATTATATTAGTTATTAAAATAATAAATATTATTATATTTAAAAATGTCTTTAAACATGATTATGTAATATTTTTATATTTTACTGTGTATAAACATAATTTCCGATTCAACTCCTATCCAACATCTAACTTTTAACTTTCTATCTTTTTTGTTGGTTGAATGTTAGATTGGGTCTGAAAACAGTAGTACATGCATCCATGGTTGTCTGCAAGATGTTGACCCAATTAATGACAAAATCAAATTCGCTTCTCAACCATACTCTCCAACCCTTAGGCTTCAAAATCCTCTATACTCATCTTTTGTTCCTTAAGAATGGCCATTGAAGAAGTTCAGCCTTTTTTTTTTTGTTAAATTCTATTTCCTTTTTGCAAGACTTCAATTTTAATGCGGGGTCTACTGCCTAGTATATTTGTATATATAAATGAATTAGTGTATATATATGATTTACCGTTTATGGGGCTTAGTGATGTACCATTTATAATTTTTAATATGTTTAAAAATTAATTGAAGTTTAATATGCTCTCAAAATATTTTTTTTTTCTTTTGACATTTTTTGACCTAGATTTTGAACTTTTTTAAGCTACTCTATTTGGAAAGATTTAATTAATGAAAAATTATGTTAGGGTAATTTAGGAATGACAATAGGGCATAATTCTCTGACCCCAAATCTCTCCCCGATCTCCATTGGGAAAAATTTTAGGATTTCCGTCCCCACACCACACTGAGATGAGGATTCTATGCTCTATCCAATTTTTTTAATTTTTATTAAATTTTTTTATTTTGTTTGAATGTTAAAAATATTTTTTATTTTAATTAATTAATTAAATATATAATTATTTTAATAAAAAATATATTTTTTATTTTAAATGAGTGTTATATTTTTATTTTCTTATTTTAAAAAAAATATTAATTATATTAAAATAAAAATAATATATATATATATATATATATATATATATATATATATATATATATATATATATATATAAATCGGGATAGGGTCAGAATGGAAAAAAATACAAAAAACTGTCCCGTTCGGAATAGGATCGGGTTCAAATTTCCATGCCTAGGGTAATTAGAACCTATGATGGAAAAAATAATGTTCCAATTAAAAATATAATACAATCCGTTGTAGCATTGATTTTAGAAACATATAAAATAGAACAAATAATTAAAATGTCCTTCAAAGTTTAGAAAGTCTTGAAATTGAATCAATATCTTCTAAAAGCAGAATCCTTTAAATCAAAATTATGAATCATACTTTTTTTTTTCCCTCCTAAAACGGTTTACTAATAATCAATTCAGAATCACACAGATAATTCGATAAACATAAATCATCATGAGTGTCAATGCCCATTTTGTACCCCAACCTTGTACAAGTCTTTAAAGTTTTTTTTTTAAAAGATTTTTTTCAACCTCACATATGTTAACATAGTGCTTATATATATATATATATATATATATATATATATATATATATAATGGAATAATTATATTATTAGTACGATCAATATTACAATTTATAGTATTATTAAATATACTTTATATTTTATATGTGAAAATGTTTATAGTTTGCTCAAAAGGGTTTGTAGTCACATCAATCATTTTACTAAATTATCTAAAAACTTAACAAATACAATAAATTAATAGTTTATATTTTTAAAATTAATAGAATTGGATAAATAGTTAAAAATTGATATAATTTCATTATTCAAAAATAATTTGATCCGATTATTTGAAAATAATCCAATTTAATTTAAGTAAAAAAAAATTCAATCTGATTATTTGAAAATAATATATATTTTTTAATTTAGGTCAATTCCAAAACAATCCGATTAATTCGGCCCAAAACTCATTCGAAAATACTAGTTAAAACTCTGAAACATTCCAAATTCAATAATTGGCTTGCAATGCTTTCCATCCGTTTTTACATGCATTAAAACAAATAAAAATTATCCTAATTAAATACCCTCATACCCTGCCTTAAACTCTACTTGCGTAGCTCAATAGAAGATTTTGGCTTCCTGGATTACTCCATCTTAATTAGTTCATTTACATAAGTTTCAATGCAAGCAAACCCATCCTTATAATAGTCATTCAATTCTTTAAATATCATTTTGTCTAGTCTTTTTGCATTTTTGAAGTTGCACCATTTAACCCTAAGTTTATTCTCAACATCTTATTTCATTTCTTTCAATCTATAATCGACTTAGATTGCACTTCATCATTAAAATAAATAGAAAAAACCTTGGCATTAATTGGCTCTAGAGTTTTTAAAAATCTTGTAACATTTATGCTCCAAATTTAGTGTTTTAATCACTAAACTTTTATCACCCTATACCTTGCTTGCATACATGATAAGAGGACAATTTTAATTCTTACATTTCTCCCTAATCCTACTTTTATCTCCTTTTACAATTCTCAATAGAACTCCGTTGGAAATAACATATTTGTCTACAATTATCCCACCTTCATTCACATCCTTGAAGTTCATAATTACGTAAAATTGACTTTGATTTTTCCTCCCAATATCATACTTAACCCTCTTTCTTGTTTCAATTTTGTTCCTAATCACCTCAAAATCAATATTTTCGTTATCACCATCAAATTCATCACTAAATTCATCATTAGACTCAGAAGCACTAGAAGATTTATGTTATTCTGTTCTATTTTTATGCCTTTTATTAAATTTTTTCATGTTTTATTTTTATGCATTTTATTACTTTTTTTTTTTTATAAATAGCTTGATGAAATATTTTTTAAGAATATATACATACAAGGAATGTGCTCTCTTGAAAAATATTGATACATTTGCTAAATAAAGAATACTCAAGACGCTCTCCATTTTTCAATAATCTTCGACATTCGTCTCCTATTTGGTGGGTAAGAATAAAAAAATTTTAAATATTTTTTTCTTTTCACTCTCTTTGTTTTCTCTTCTTATTAACCAAATTAAGAGGTGAGTGTCAATCAATGTTGAAAAATGAAAAGTTTGCTTAATCACAATAGGACATCATTTAATCACATCACTACTCTTGATTGCAAACATTTAAGTGCTTCCTGTTATTTTCCATTTTTCTATTCAAACTGAATGTTTTACCTTTATCTGTGAAAAGAAAAATTAAATATCTACAGTTCAGTCTCCTTCAAACCAATAGACATGGGCCTAAATGCAGCTAAAACCACAGCAACCTTACATGCAAGGAATCCCATCATTCCAACCACAAGTTCTTTTGAGGTCAATACAACAGGAAGATCTCCAGAGCTATACTTAAGTGCCAGAGAGCTTAATCCTACTGCCAAAGACAAGCCTGTTATTGGCCCCTTAAACCCTCTAAATAGCTGACCAGTGCTGCCATTTTTCTCGGAGATTGGTGGTGAAGTTGATAATCCATCGACAGACCGTTGTAGCAACAACAAATATAAGAAGCCGCCAATTCCACCAACAAAAAATGCAAAAGCTTCATTTTCCCCAGACAAGAAATTTGCTAGTATTGTCCCGACAAAAATAAGAGCAGCATCATAAGACAACAAAGATAACTTCAAATCTGCATACTCTCTCATGCTGTCCTCATTAGAAATCCTGCCACCTGAAGTTGTAGATTCAGGAGGCCTTTTACTCAACAAGTTCAAAGGGTCAGCACCAGATAATTCTGAAACAATGCTAGATCTTAGTTCAACCACAGCTATGTCACTCCCCTCTCCAAGCAAAATGTCATCAACTTCGAATTCGTACTGCAACACAGTAAACTGAAACTTTTCACCATCGTTTTTTACCAGTGAATGTTTACAAGCGCTGATCACCGTCAGGCTCACACCGCCTAATCTCCACTGACCTGACTTAGAAATTAACAAAAAAATAAATAAAAGGAAAGCCCATTACCAAAATGTTCAAATCAAACATAATTAATAAATGAATGATGCCTACAATATAATTATATCTCCAGAATAGTTCTCAAGAATATGGTATACAAATTAAGTGATCACTGGAGCATCTAATTTAAATTAAATAAGTAGCTTTCTGCATATATATGAGGTGTATGGGCTCTTTGACAATTATCTGTCACAAAACCGAAGTAGAAATAGTTATTCTACTGTGATATGCCTACAGGCCATCAGAAACGCCTAAAAAATAGAATATACTGACCTGATTCAATGCCGACCCACAGAGCTTCAATTCTCTCCAGTTGTGGTCCCTCGAAAATGAATTCATCAATAGAACCTCTTTGGAAATGAAATGTGCTTGAATCTACCAAGTCCATGGGTTCTGCAGAATTGGAATTCAAAATCACAGGAATTCTCTGTAATATAGATTCCCCATTTTGGTCTATCAAGCATAAGAGTATTCCAGCATTCTGATCACTCAGGCTAGAGCCATAAGCATTACTTGTCTGTAGCTTAACCTTGAACAAAGACTGAGACCTACCAACACCCAAAGACGTAAAATCCTTTCCTTCGAATGTTTGCAGGCAAACTTTTGGTTCTGTGGCTCCTAAAAGGCGTGAAGGTTTTGCATAGCCCTGAAAATCTGAATAAGAATATTATTAGGTATTATGAATTATTAATTAATAGTGGAATTGAGAAGTCATCAGAAAGGGTTGAATCTTGTATCACTTATGGATACACATTAGTGCCAAATAAGTTATAAGAATTTGGATCAGTGTTATAAGCGCATCAATGCTCTGCAGTTAACAATGTCTTCCATTTTAAGTACCTATGCAACTCTCATAATATGAACTAGTATTAGTATTGAATCCAAATATAACTCATATTCTGTCTGAAGTCAACTTAAGGTTTTCCCATATGTAGGTAAGGCCCTACATGAAACGTATTAAAAAAGAAGTCGGAAAGCATACCTCAACAACAGGAAAAAAAAAATGCCAAATATCACCACAAAAAATGGGAATGTAGTCCCAGCAATACTAATAAGCAGGTGCACTGAAGATTATGGACTGATAAGTAGTGATAACAACCAAGAAGAAGACTACAGATTGATAGCCAAGAATAAAAATTTGACAAAGAAGTAAATGTTTCAAAACTGTAGCCTTTGTTATAGTTTATGAACATTTATTTTACAAATTTAAATCATTGCAAATATCAAAAAAGCCTACCCGGGCATACTTCCCTAATGAAGTCAAGATATTCTTCTTCTATTTTAAGACAGTAAAGTTACATTGAGACCTTTACAGAATTAAGATTTAACAAACAAAAACTGCCTATGTAGGGCATATATGCTGTGGAATTAATTTGTTAAGCTCCTGTTGGTACCCATTCATACTTGAGTAAAACTACCGTAAGTTTGAAGATGCAGAATCCAAAGGATCATTAGAACTCATTTTTTCCAACAAGATTAACACTCACTTAGTCTTTGATAATCAATACGAAGCCAAGCAATCCAACTCAGGCAGACAACATATAACTTCTGTACATAATCCTAGATACTATAAAACAAACTTTGCAAGTAGAAAACTATCGCATATCAATCTTCTTAGAGCATAATCCTAAAGAACCTTACTAAACTCCACATCCATAATACATTTATTTGCTTATCATCTATCTACATACAAAAGCAATTGCCTCTCCTTTTTATTATTACTATTAATATGCTTGACAATTTCCTAACATAATTAATTATATTAAATTGAATCACGAAATTAAAAAACACTTGAAATCATAAGAGTTTCTTTCAAGCAACCAGCTTGAATATATCAGCTGAAAACCAAAATACTTTAAATAAAAATAGAAACACCCATTTGGGTGAAGAATTAGAAAAGAAAAAGATACAGCACCATAGAAAGGGAAAAAAATGGCATGTAAAAGTCATCATCAGAGGAAGTATCTTTACCTTGAAAATCGTACTGTTGATAATTCTTAATAATAGGAAAGCGAGAACGGTGGTGCCCGTTTGGAAACCTTCTTCTTGTAGGGAATAGAGGATATTTTCTTCTTCTTTGAAGGGTATTATAATTCATTGCGAATATAGCACGGCTCTGAGAAATTGACTCCATTGCCATTTCTCCCCACATACACTCGGAAACCAGAAAGAAGGACTAACACTGTTAAGGGGATTGGAAGTTATTCCTCAAAAATGTAGTGTTATATCAATAATCCCTCTTCCAAAAGCGTTTGTAGTCCAACGGTTAGGATAATTGCCTTCCAAGCAATAGACCCGGGTTCGACTCCCGGCAAACGCAATCATTTCTTTTCTTTTTTTCGCTTGCAAAAGAGAAGCTTGGGGATTGTATTTTATCTTATTTAAAAATATATCTTTTACTTTTTGAAAGGACTATCATTTAGGGTTAATTTCATTAATAGAAATTTTGCTAACTTGTAATAAAATAAATATAAATTTTTTTATTATATCTTGTTAATAAAAAAATAACTTTTCCACTATAATTATTTTCAGCGTCTTAAAAAGAGTTAGATACTGGAAAGTTGACATGGACTTTTAGGCAGCACCAAACTTTTGTCAAATAATAACTCATTTGACACATGATATATCAATTGCCACATTATTACATATTTAAAAATGACACATCATCAAATTAAAATTACAATTAAAATTATTAATTTTCAACACATAAAAATAAAAAAATATATATTCTTAAATTCTTCAAATCCCAAATTCAAATAACCCTAACCCAAAATAAGATGATTACTCTCTTTACTCTTGATTTTCTTATCAATCCACGAAATACATAGAGGAACAACAAAGATTTTTCAGTGGAGATGAATTGCAACATAACCTTTTGAGGGAAGCCGATCAACACCGTTTGGAGCGACAACTCCTTAATTGGCTCTGAGGATGTCAAGGAGAATAGATGATTTCTTGTTATTTGTTGTAGAGTATGTATGAGTAAAGAAAATAAGGGTGCTTTCTAGAATAGAATAATTGAGTTTTTTTTTTTTTTTTTTTTGAAGAATTAAGTTTTTGGTTTTTTTTCCTGGGTTTTTGGTATCTTCTAATTGAATAATTTTTATTTTTTTTGGAAATCTTCTAATTGAAGAATTGGTTTTGAGTTTTTGTTTTTTGTTTTCTTTCTTGAATTTTTGTTTTCTTCTAATCGAACAATTCTTGATTTTTTTTTCTTGAAAATCTTCTAATTGAAGAATTGGAATTTTGTTTTTTTTTTTTTGGGTTTTCTAGTTTCTTCTAAACTAACAATCATTTAATTAGAATTTAACGAAAGTTTCTTTTATTAAGTAACTAATTATTAAAAGAAACATTACATAAATTATAAAGAATGTGAAATAAGGGTACTCTATCAATTTAAATTACAAATTGTAATTAAGTTGATTTGTTAAAACTATTGAATAAAATAAATTAATAGCTAAAAATACTTAAGAATAATGAGAGAAATGAGGTTTAAATATTGTGGACTAGAAAAAAAAGTTTAATCTGAATCGATAAATTTTAAGCAATTCAAGTTGAGATGAGGTAAAAAAAATCTTATTTGAAAAATATCAAAACATTGTCATGGATTCTGTTGCTATTTTTTTTGTTCCCTCTTTTTAACATCATGTAAAAATCGTCAAAAGGATAAAATAGACAATATTTTTCTTAAATGGGTAAAAATTTTACATTGCTAGAACTGTTTTTTATGCTCTCGAAGAGCTACAAATAGGCGTTTACTTTATTTTGTTTTTTTTGAATATTCTTGAAGAGCCTATAAATAGGCTTTTTTATTTTGAGAAGGGATCGCAGATACACCAAGTCAAAGTTCTCATTTATCCTTTATTTTTCCCTTTATTGTTTTCCTTATTGTACAATTAAGGTAATTTAGTGTAGTATTTGAAAACATTCATTTTTCAACTCCGCTATCAGTGTATCATGATACAATAGTCAATTTCTTACTTGTTTTCACATGCACATGAGATCAAAAAAATGGTTATTCGTTTGTTATTTTGTACATTGGACCAACATTAAAGTAAAATTCAAAAAAAATAAGAGTGTTCATTGGTCCGATTTACATAAGGTTTCCATGATAAAATGATAAATAAATAACTAATTTTTGGATTTCGTCTGAATGCAAAAACAAATAAAAAATCGATTATTAGTTCATAATACACTGAGAGTGGAATTAAAAATTGAATTTTTATAAAGACTACACTAAATTACATAAATTATACTCCTAAAGAAAGCAATAGAGGGAAAGATAAAAGATAAATGAGAAATTTGACTTAGTGTGTCTCTAGATCATACGGGTATCAAAATGGGTTATGAGACGTGAATCCAATATGCAAAACACGCAAAATTAATAGGTTAGTGTTGAGGTTATATGGATTTGTGTCATAAATAAGTCAACTTATTTATAATACGATTTAAAGTGAGTTGTACCATGGATTGACCCACGAACTTGTTCAGCCCGTTTAATTTTTATGTGTCGTTTTTTGTCATATCAATTCAATCCTAACTTTATAGAAATATCAAAGTTAATATTGCAATTTTACAACAAAACAAATTGATAACCCTAAATCTTAATCTCTTTCTCTTCCACCTCCACCATTCCATTTTTTCCTTGTGCTTTCTCTACAATCTCTTTAGTTCCAAGCACTTAGAAGATTCCTTCCAACTAGGTCCTGCACTAGTCAAGTTCATTCTTAGCTCCACCTCTTACATAAATTTGGTTTTCATGGTTGCTTATGTCTCTTTTATTCTTAATCTTCTTTTGATTTTGATTATTGGTAGTTATTCTTTTTGTGGTGTATGTTCATTCTGCACTTAATTTTGTTACTTTATTGCACTGATTATGTGATAGTTGGTCATATTGGTGCACAAATCGAATATATATATATAATAACAATACTTTTCAAGTTATATATCTATCAATATATTGTCCATAGAATGAATTGATAGTGCACAAATCGAATATATATATATATATATATATATATATAATAACAATACTTTTCAAGTTATATATCTATCAATATATTGTCCATAGAATGAATTGATAGTGCACAAATCGTATATATATATATATATATATATATAATAACAATACTTTTCAAGTTATATATCTATCAATATATTGTCCATAGAATGAATTGATAGTTGATAAACAATTTGAAAATATTGTAAAAACAAAAAAGTAATGGAAAATAAAATAAATTCTTATAATTGAGAAGTTTGAATTAGAAAAATTAAACTCCAACAAAAATTATTTGATGTGTCTATACTTGACAAATTAACTATTAGGAGTTTTGGTGTGCAACAAAGATTGACTTTTGAAGATAAAGGTATACTCTAATTTTAAGCTTTGAAAATTCAAATTATTTTATGTATTTATAATTAGCAAATTAACTTTTTCATGTTTGCTTTTATATAAGAAAATAAAATGGAGATAGAAGAACCATCAAATGATGTGATGAAGCTTAATTTAGATTCCATGGAGTTGAATAATAGTTCTTCTTGTCTTTTTTCATCTAATTCTACAATTTAATTTAGATCATATTTATTTATGTAGATGAACTTGTATATTTTGTATTTGTGTTTATTTGAAACTTGTATATTTGTATTTATTTGTAAAAATATTTGAATTTTGATATTATAATAACTTAATTTGGTCCTTATTTTAGACAAAATTTCAATAATTTTAGAAATACATGTTAGTTTTTATGTTATAATTGATATACAAGTTAAATAGATCGTGTTAGATTACGTAACATAAAAATGAAACGTATTACAAGTGTGGTATCGTGTAACCCATTTAATTTTTATGTTGTGTTTATGTTGATACGATTAATAAATGAGTCGTATTTATATTGGTTATAATCATATTACCAGTGTATGTCGACACAATATGAACACGATATATCAATCTTTTTTTAAACTACTAGTGGATCCCTTTTCAAAATAAAGCAAAAGCCTATTTATTGGCATGAAGAAAACAATTCTAGCAATGTGTAATTTTTACCACATAAAAGGAATATTGTCCATTTTATCCTTTTAAGATTTATAAGTGTGTTATTTATTTGGATTAAATTAATAAATGTGACAATAAAATAATGAAGAAAAAGAAATTTGTTACAGAATTAATGTAGTTCGTAGTAAACCTATATATTTAAACAAATTAAAAGATCGGTGCTCAAAACACTAAAACTCAATTAAAAAGAAAAAGAAAAAGAAAATCTCAATCACATAAATGTGCAATAATTAACTCACTTTTCTAACAAGGCATTGCTTGAATGTATATTCATATATTATAAAATTAGCAACTTTAAGTAGGGCAGGACTCAGATCTGAGTCGAATATGATAAAGAAAAGTCTTCAATTGCAATGTAGGATTTTTGCAAAATTTACAGAAAGATCTTGCTAGAAAAGTCTATGCATTAAAGGACAAAAAAAGAAAAGAGCCAGAACTCTTTTCTAAATTTTAAAGGAATTCTATACAACACTTGAATTCAATACATTTGATTAAGAAAAAAAGAAAGTTTTACTATCTCATCTCACTATAAGAAAACATAAAAATAGCAACACCACAGCGATATGGTCCAAAAATTATAAAATTCGCAACATGTTTAGCGACAAATTGTGATGCATACGACAAAATTATTTAGCGATGCTATAAGGGCATCACTATTTGTGCTGCCAAAATAGTTGCAGGTGATATAGTGATGATTAGTGTCGCTAATTAGCGAGGAATAAATTTGGTAAGCGTCGCTACAACCAAATAAAGCATAAACACATTTATATTTATTAGGGACGCAAAAATCATTGTCGCTAAATGGAGTCGCTGTGTATAAAATTAAAACATTGCGTTTTATTTTTTAAAACTTTTAGCTACTGTATTTAAGACCAAATTTGCCAAATATTCTAATCCCTAACCCACTGTTACAGTCCTCCCACCTCGCTCCTTCAGCCCCCCCTCCACCAACTCGCACTAGTGCCGGACACACTCCCACCGTAATCGGATGCCGCTTTTTTCCTCCATTGCAGGATGCCGACCTATTGATGCCAATGCTGATGCCCTCTGAAATCTGAATGTCGTCCGCCCATCCTCTTGTAGCAAGGTATTTCATCTATCTTTTTTTTCAAATTTAAAAATATTATATTTTTAAATTAAATTAGCCACCAACCATTTCCTTTTTTTAATTAGTAGGCACACATAATAATTTATATTTTTATGTTAGGCTAATATTATTATTTAGTAAGCAAATAAATAAATGCATGTAGATTTTAATATTAGTGTATAGTGTAACTGTTTTTTTATACAAAGTTTATAATATATATTTGTGCATATGTGTAATATGTTGCTTATTAAAGTATTTGGCAAATGGCAAATTATCCCTTTATTATTCTCATTTTTTTAAATCACAATACTTAAAATATTTTTATTTTATGATATGTATTATCTACTTTTATCCAATTTAATTAATTGTATAAAATTGTATGACTTGGTTGAGTGAATTATTAGATCAAATATTGTTAACAAGTTGTCTTTCTAGTAGAACTATTACATTTTTTATTCAATTAAATAATAAAATCATAGAAATAAATTCAGGTAGGTTTAATCATGTAATTATTTGTTATCTAACAAAATTAAAGTAATTATATTAGGATTAAAAAAAAGAATAAAAAGGATTTGATGAATCGTGGGTTGGTAGGTGATGGATTGCATTTCTAGGTTCATTCTCAAGCTACTAATAAATTAATAGTATTAATTTGAGATTAATCATTAAATTAATACTTGAGATTAAGTCATTAAATTAATACTATTAAATTAAAGCTTATTTCATTTAACAATTTTATGCTAAATATTCATGAGGTTCAATTAAGAAATAATTAAGTGTCTAAAGAATATAGAATTTACAAGTTTACACATATAAAAAAATATATCAAATATACAAGTTTATGAATCTAGTTAGTTACTCATATAATGTATATGTATTAACTCTAAAAGCAACATTATATTATAAAAAAGTTTTGGAATCGTATTTTTTTTTAATTAATCTGAATGATAGTTTGTGAGTAATCAAATAGTTCTAAACAATGAATTTCTTATTAAAGTTAGTAATGATATCTAATTGAGAGAATTAGACAAGGACATTATCATATTCACGATTCAAGTCAATAAAATTAAAATTGCACTTATTAAGAACATAATCTTGCAAAATTTAAATGTTAAATATACTTAATCATATATTTATTTCTTATATGGAAAATGTGAATGGTGGATTTCCTAATCAACGAGACAATAATAGAAAATTTTCTCCAATTGTGAATATATATTATCTTCTAGCTCACATGGTATCTTAGTCACTTAGCCATTATCTTACCCTTTCTTGTTACCCTTATAATAATATAATAATACACTAATATTAACTTATGTATTTTGTACATCCTTTCATCAACCATTTCTTTAGCATAATATAATAGTATTAGTATTTTCACTAACCATTAGACTTGGGCATTGGGTCATACCAAGATAAGATTTGGGCATTGGCCATAC
Organism: Triadica sebifera; assembly: GCA_023653625.1. NCBI lineage: Eukaryota > Viridiplantae > Streptophyta > Magnoliopsida > Malpighiales > Euphorbiaceae > Triadica > Triadica sebifera. The sequence goes on from CM042902.1 coordinate 31,787,840, forward strand.
AAAAAAATAACTAAAGTAAATGACTTCTATATATTAGCTCTTCATCACTTCTAATAAAGAGAAGTACCCAGAAGTGTGCTGTTACTAATTACTGAAGAAATATATTTAAGATAAAAATCAAATCATATATGAGAAACAAAGTCACTTGTTGCGATAATATTGCTGAGAAAGACAATAAAATATAGAGAATAGTTTGCGACAGTAAATTGAATTGTGTGCTATATATTGAGCTTTCATAGTAGTATTAGACTCAGTTATTGGGTTGGTAAATCTATTTGGGCTAACAAATAAAAATAAAAAAAAAGGACTGAGTTAAATTTTTTATTTTATTCGGTTCATAATCATTAATTGGGCTAAATAAATTTATTTTGAGCTAATACATAAATGATAAAATTATTTTGGCTGAAGTGCAGATTAGAAATTTCATTTTATTATTTTCTAAGAAAATGTGTTTAAACTTCCTACAACCATACATTCTACTTTACCATATTAAATTAAACACAAACCTATAATTCCTCAAACTCAAACACAAGCAACCTCACACCTTATTTTTCTTCTTTTTTTTCCCCATTTCTATCCACAAATATATTCACTCATTTAGCATGTTTAGTTTTTCTATCTTTTTGCATTTGTTTGCACCGATTATTTGTCAATCATCTACTTTCATTTCATTTTTGTTAGCCTTATTATCTATTAGTTTCTTTTGAATTCTTTCATATGAGGATAATAATAATAATAGATTATTAATATTGGTACGTAATAGCTAGCCCAGGCCTAGTTCTTTGCAATCATTCAAAGATTGCTTTGCTTTAACCTAATGAAAGCTTATATAAATAAATGAGAAAAAAATATAATTGGTTTTTAAAATTTTGATTAGATTGCCATTATTGAATATCAATAAGTTTTTTTTTTATTAGACTGCCATTATAAAACGAGAGTTAAATTTGATTGTAGATATTATACTATGCTTGGTAGAGTTTAAGTATTTAATTTAATTTTTTTCTAATTTTATATTGCCCTACTAGTTTATAACTTTCAAACTATATTGGATTATTTGTATGAACTATATTGTGTTATTCTCTTTCAACAAGGAAAACCTATTTTTAGGTACTTATCCTATTCTTGGTAGATTTGAAGTATTTATTTTTATTCATGACCAATTTTATACTACATTACTAGTTTATAGTTTTCGACTATATTGAGTTATTTGTGTGGACTTATAATTATTCTAATTTTCTTTTGTGGGAAACAACTAAAATATGTGCATTCAATTTTAATCCATTTAGTGCCCTAAAATGAGTTAGCCTCGTGAATGGATGAATGCTAGACTTAAAGAGGGTCTTTTGAACCCTGATTTTATTAAGAGTTTGGATGAATTTCATTGTATGCATTATTTATGGAATTTGCATGTAGTCAACCATATTGGATGAATAGTAAAAAATTAAGTATCCATACCCACTAAAGAAGTGTAAAAAACTTAGGAACGGTTTTATGCTGGATTACTATGTGTGGACAAGATACAATGAAACTAACAAAATTGTTAAGTTGGGTCATAGCCATTGGGTTGACCAAGATGATGTTCCCAATTATGGAAATGTATATCATGAAATGGTGATGGATGCGGCGGGTCTATCATTCAATATGTCTTTATGTGAGGAAGAACCGAATCCAGAAGCCCAAAAATTTTATGATATGCTTAATGTTGCTAATGCAGAACTGTGGCTTATGTGTGAGAATCATTCACAACTTTTTTGTGTTGCTAGACTATTGAATATTAAGGTAGAACAACATCTGTCAGAAAGGGTTTTTGATGCAGTAGCAAGAATAGTAAAGGAAGCATTGCCACCTGAAAATGTAGCTGCTGAGAATTTTTAATCAACCAAATGGTTGCACGGACTTGGTTTACCAGTTGAGAAAATTCATTGTTGTAAGAATAATTACATGATATTTTAGGGGAAAGTCTCATAATTGAGTCACTATAAGATATATGAACATCCATGGTACATAAGGAACAAAAAATGTAATGGTAATAATTGGAGAACCAAACATGTCCCCCACAAAAAGATGCATTATTTCCCTTTGACACTGTGCTTGCGGATATTGTATACATTGAATGACATAGTTGGAGAAATGCAATGACACGCAAAATATGTATATAACTTGTAAACACTTTAATGATGTTCATCCTCAATTTGCACATGAATTTAGAAATGTCATATTCGGGTTATACACTGATAGATTTCAACCTTTTGGTCAATCAGGACAATAATATTCGTGTTGGCTAGTCGTTGTTATTATATATAATATGTCCTTCTGGCTATATATGAAAGATTCTTCAATTTTTTGACTTATTGATTCTCTACTTTTAAAATCCAAAAAACAAGTTAGATGTATTTCTGCAACCACTAGTTTCGTAGTAGAAAATGTTATGGGAGGATAGGGTTACCGCTTATGATATATCGTTAAAGTAGAATTTTACTTTGAGAGTGGCTCTAATGTGGACAATTAGCGACTTTCTGATATATTTAATGTTGTCTGGGTAGACCATTATTGGACGTTTATCATGTCCATATTGTATAACTGAGTCTAATACATTTACATTGTCTAAAAGTGGTAATCAATCATGTTTTGATAAGTATATTGGGTGTATTACTCCACATACCCTAGTTTACGATGCGACAAACAAGATTGGTGGACTATGATCAAGATAAAACCATAAGCTATTGTGGAAATTCCTGAAAGATCTTCAAATGTTACACATGAATCACTGTCATTCCAAAAGGATGAAAATGAAATACATGCTATTTTGGATGGAACACAAGATCCGGTTACATCCTTAATTAACCTTAATGGTGATTTCATTAAAATAGAAGATTCAAATGATGAATCAGAAGAAGAACCTAATTTTGAGTCACTGTCCGATACTGATAAAGATGATGAACTAGAACTTGAGGATGAGAATACGAGTGATAATGAATAGAGGTTATTTATATTAATGACATTGAAGTTGCATGTGGCTTCACATAATGGATGTTGATTAATAATATTTTCTTATTTTTCTTTACAGTATGAGGGGTTGAGGAAGAGGAGATATATGTTCAGGTCAAGGCATTGCTAGGGGACGAGGATTGAATACCTAGACACCAGAGCCTCAAACTTAACCTAGAGATACATCAAATCAGACATAAACTAGAGATCTCTCCACTAATACTCAGCCCGATGATTCCTCCACACAGACTTAGGCAGGAGCCCATTCTACTCAGAATCAGACTGAAGAGTCATATACACCTTCCTCTTCAAATCGAAAGAGGCTTAGACTAGAAAATGGAAAGTTAGTATACTATTTATTTTCTTTTTGTTCTTTTGATACTTATAACTGTGCATATATAATTGAATTTTATATCTTATTACTGAAATTATTGAGGCATGATAAGAATAACAACTCAATTTTATTGGCATAATTTTTTAGAGAGTCGTCTAATGACTGTCTTGATATCTCAGATCTTGAAGCAGCAAGTGGACGAAAGGGGATCCACATGGAGAGGAGTGTCCCAAGAGACAAAAAAACTTATACTTTGGAGAGTTTCAGGTATATTGGAGCAAATATTTATTTATTAAGAAAAACTATATAGCTACTATATGAAACAATGTGTATTTTCATGTTTGACTTAGGTTAATTAGGAATTGAGGTATGATGAGGATAACAACCTAATGTGTTTAACATGCACTATAATGTATGAACTTTGTTAATACATGAATTTTGATAAAAAAAAAAATTCACTTTTTTTTCCTTATGCAAAAGTATTTTGAGTGGGATGTCGATAAGAGTTGCTTAGGAGTCATTAGCCAGGAGGCACTAGTCAGGTATGATGACCAAGTGGAAGAAGAAAGGCCGCCTCCCTCATTCAAAGAGATATATGACAGTGTTGGAATGAGCAGTGGAGCACACTAGAATATCATGCATTATTAGCAAGAGCTAGTGTAAATTGCCTATCAAAGAAAGCTGGTCTGGGAATGGGTCTTTCTCGATACACTGCAATATGCATTTCTATTAAGGAGTATAGACATCAAATAATAAGAAAAATCTTATAATTTGGATGTTATACAATATACTTAGCTAGCATACTTATTTTTTTATTCATTGGTTAAATTGAGAAGGAGGGGCAGGGATCCTAGACTAATTCTTCTTTTCTAAAAGTGTCACATGAAGAAAGATGTTGTATGGGTCGAAGCCCATGCGCAACATATTGGGGTAAAAATTTTAATGTATTTTCATTAACTGTAAATTTATATAATATTGTGTTATTTTAGAACCACTGCTTTATTTATTGTAGGAACATGTTTAGCATATCGTTATCCAGTCGATACAGCCACTTGCAGAAAAATCAAAAACTCTAGTTGAGCCTGCTGAACTTTCGCTTGGAGAGAGCCAACGTGTGTTCGTAGAAGTTGTAAGCGCCCAGCCTAACGTTCATCATGTTTATGGATTGAGCATTAAGGCTTCATTATTGTTCTCTAACCAAGTATTCTCATCCCAATCCACTATTAATTTCACTGTAAATCTAGAAACTATTCACACTCAGATAGAAGAAATGGAGATGATCAAAAATCAAATAGATAAGCAATTTCAAGAGCGCCTTAGGCAGCATAATTAAAAAGTTGAGCAACTTCATCAACTCATTCGGGATTGAGATTAGGAGCTAGAGGAGCACTTGCAAGAGAGACACACAGACTGAGCAATGACTACAGTCAATCATGGAGGAGCATATACGTGCTTTTATACATGATTGGACATAGAGCAAGCAGCTCCGATCCAGAGGTACAACTCCTCACTCTTCCTTGCCCAGAGATCTTCCATCTACTTTTTGATGTATTTTTTTTTACTTACGATGGGATTATGTTATTGCAATAATTTTTTAAGACAAACACAATGAATATTGTATTATAATGAATGTTCAAATGGTACGAATATAATGAATTATATAATATTCATATATTTTATAAACAAGTTACTTATGTCTTATAAGTAGGTTATTTTAAAATGAACAACATAAGTTTTTAAATAAATAAATAAAAATAGTGACGCTAACTATTGGCGTCGCTAAAAAAATAGTTAAATAATCTATCATATATTAGCGACTCTGTATTACGTCGCTAAAAATGTCGCTGAATATTTGGTCTGTCGCCACTATTTAGCGAAGCCAGTTTTCAGTTAGTGACGCATTTTCGGAGTTGCTAATTAACGATGTCATTTCTGCATAGCTAATTAGCGATGCCATTTTTTCAAGTCGCCAAATGTTGGTTGCGATTCAACTTTTTGAGATGCCAAATTGGCGTCGCTATATTGGTTTAGTGACGCAATTAGCCAATTAGCAACGCCGAATGGTCGTCGCTAAATGCTATTATTCATGTAGTGTATTGAGAGTTAAAAAAATAATAATAATATGACATAACCCAATTAGAATGTTAATGAAGAGAGTAGAGAAAATATCAAGAAAGAATAAAAAGAAATGATACCATTGATTAAGTAACTAAAATTTTGCTTGGACGTCATTGAAAAGGTGATCAACAATCTATATAGTTTATTAAAATTATAAACTCCTGAAACATTGGAATACGAATAAGAACATCTAATACCATTATTCCAAAGCATACTTATATAGAAATTATTACTTCAAACTCAGAATATATATATATATATATATATATATATATATATATAGATATATCCATTCTGCCATTTCAACCGTCAAATAATTCTTGCAGTCACCAATTTTACCTTCCCTGAAAAATGCACTGTTCCCAACTTTTACAGGCGCAAGACTCATACAAGTTTTACTCCTATTCACCTCTAAATTGCTCAAATCCTGAAAGCTACACAGGTTAACTATTTTTTCCACTACTCCTTGTTTCTCTTTATGCACAGAGAAAGGGTAGCCCATGAAATCAGCCATTTTCTTCACATAGAAAAGAGTATCATTCTTCAGGTCCTCATACTTTAGAAACAATATCCTGTCAGGAAATTCCAAGCTTCCTTTCCAATATCCTAAAACATGATCCCTATAAGGTCCATATGCAGTAACTCCATTACAAAATTTCTCATACGCTTACTGGAATGGAATTACCTTTTCATCATCATGCTTACCAATAAAGTGCCATTGTGATACAAGAACATCCTTTGGATCCCTGAACAAATGAATGATCTTAGAGTTGGAATTGACAATGGACTTAGGTAAGGAAGTGAATGGAACATGAGTAGAAATTAATGGATTCTCAGGATCTCTATTAAGGCCAAGGCAGTATAAAAATTCTAGAATAGGCACAACATCATGTGGCATCTTAGTGAGTAAAGGATTTGTGGGGGAGAATAATTAGAATCGCTATCAAGATGATGGTTTCTGGTCACAATGACAAAAGACAAAGCCTTGAGCCAAGTTGCGCCAGATTTTGGAAGGGGTTGAGGGATGAAGTTTTTCTGAAGCAATATGACTCCTTTCAGGAATTTAGAGTGGAATCAAAATCATTGGCTTTAATTTGTAGAGAATTTCTGAAACTTTCCAGCTAGATATTCTTGAGGTAGGGTTGAGATGATGGTTTCCATTTCTTTGGTTGGGTTTTCTGTTGATGATGACTCCTGATCGGCTGCTGAAACATTCACATTCTTCTTCAAAGGTGAAGAAGCTAGGCTGCATGATGAGAAATTTCAATCGCCCAAAGAAAATATGCTGAAGAAGTAGCCGACTTTACAATGCTAATACCTCCATTTGCTATTTATGGATTTGAAATTTCTTATCAATTCATAATGAACGGTTTATCATACAATTCTTTTGGGATAATTCATCAAAATGTGCTCTAGACTTCAGGAAATTTATAATCATAATTGATTGACCTTGTCAATTTCGTTGAAACCAAATTCGATTTGATTACTTTAACTTTTTTTTAGCGGTCAGGTTTATGATTTGAATGTAATTTTTTTTTGACATTTTATTCCAATTATTGTCGAGACCAATTAATTTCGATTTATAGATTGATCAGGTCGATTTTTTTGAATGGAATTTTTTAGAAAATTGAATTCGCTTATTGGAGTTGGTTGAGTTACATATATTTTTTTTTATTATTTCAATTAAAAATTTGATTAACTAATCTGATTCGTGCCGATTCAAAATTCTAATTTATTATCTAGCTAGTTAGGGTTCGAATACTAAACCATGCACAACTGGCTGTCCAAAGAAGCGCAGTCGGATTTAATATCTTTTATTTTTGCCTTATTATTTTTTTAAATCACTTTAAATTGGACCCCTTCTTTACGAAATAATTCATCAAGTTGTGCTATAGAATCATAATTTATTGAGCTTCTCAATTTCATCAAAATCGAATTCAATTGATTATTTAACCGTTTTCCAGCTAGCAGTTTGGCATGGAAGTTTTTTTGACATATTATTTAAAATCATTGTGTTTAATTTCGATTAATCAGGTCAATTTGAATAGAATTTTTTGATGAATTGTATTGCTTATTTGAGTTGGTTTAATTAAATAATTTTTTATCACTTAAATTAAAATTTAGATTAACTAACAGAATCATGTCGAATCAAATTTCTAATTAATTGCATTCAAAACTATACTTCTACCCTATTTGGGTTTATTTAATTATGTTCATATTTCTTCTTTTCTCTTCAATCATTTTAGTTTTTTTTTTCTTAAATCACTTTAAATTGACCCACTTTTTTTGGGAATAATTCATAAAAATGTGCTTTAAGAAAATTAGAATCGGAATTTATTGTCCTTCTCAATTTCATCAAAACCAAATTTGATTGATGATGGAAGAGTTTAAAAAAACTGATATGTTTATAAATTTTAGTTTTTTGCTTGTTGCAAAATCTGCTGATGAATGAATAGTCATCTAGAGTACAAACCAACAAGTACAAGATGTACAAGTGTGGATAGATAGAATGAAACTCGAGTAATAAATTGAATTTGTTATAATTTTGTTCTATTTTTAATATTCCATTTTATTATATATATATTATAACAAATTAAGTCTATTAAACTAATTTAATCAATGTACACATATTTATTAATTATTATATTAATATCAATTAATATGAATAAAATAATAAAATATATATCATTATCTAATTAAATTACTTCATCTAAAAAATTTTCATCCATCAAATTTATTTTTAGATTTTTGGGCTAGAAACATTTTTTTAAAATAATATCTCTAAAATATAATACTCAATAAAGAAAACAGATGACCTTAATGGTCCACACAATCAGCCCAAACAAAGGCTGACTGTGTGGAGCTGGGTTGGTTGAATAGTTGTTATAGCATTTACATTTTAAGGTAATTGCAAGATTCTTAGCTTAATTAATTAAATCATTATATTATAATGCAGGGGATGATAAAACATTATGTTGTAATATAAATTCAATTTGATTTTAGATTTTTTTTCCTTTTTTTTTTCTCATCCTTTTATATATGTGTATGTGTGTTGATTTAAAAGTTGAAAATATTTTGAAATTTACATTTTTTAAAAACATAATGTAAAAAATAAAATGAAAATAATAAACATAATCTGTAAAGAGTTTCTCATGATTACTAAAAATTACATTAGATAGAGAAGTGCGAAAGAAAAAAACTTTTAAAATAAGAATAGACTAAGAAATACAAAAACTAAACTTTTACATAATAATAATAATAATAATAATAATAATAATAATAATAATAATAATAATAATGGTTTCAAAAAAAAATAATGCTTAGGAAAAAAATTATAAACTGTAACGTATGCTTATATATGAAGTGAAATTATTATTATTTTTTATTTTAATTTTTAGTGGATCATTTATAATATTTCAATGATATTAAATTTATACGATAATAAATGAAATTTACCAAGTGAGTATAATAATAAACCCCATTCACTTTCTCATAGATGCACCCCTTTATGTATGTGTATACACACGGAGATGGTTACGTTTGGGTTTCATATTTATAATTTTAAGCCTCACTTACTTAAGATCGGATTTTAATGATTAATTAATAATTTATTCAATCAATTATATTTTGACGTAATCCAATTGAATTGGTAAAAGATTCTGTTCTTAATTTCTGGTTGAAAGATTCTGTTTGGATTCCTTTATCATTTTCTGGTTGAAGATTCTATTCATTAGAACGTTAAATGAATCCATAACCATCTTACTTGGTGTACAATGTTAAAATGGAAATTCCAAATTTGATTCTAATAAATATTAAAAAAAACATTAATAACTGTTAATTAAGGAATAATTTTATCGTTATTTTTTATTATAAAAATCAGAAAATATTTAAATTTAAATTTTTTCCACTAATATTAATAAACTTTATGATTTATGCCACAATATTAAAAAATAATTAATAATTCTCCACAACTTTCCTTTTTGCGCAAAAAAAAAAAAAAAGGGTTGAGGAGATATACAATATAAAATATATTATCTTCCACCTCATTGGGCAATTGTAACAAAAATTTTCTTCCGCCCTTTCTGTCTCCATCATTCCTCAATGTCTGCGACTTGTTTTGATGCGAGCGACCATCTACTCATGTTTCACAGTTTCAGTAGGAATCAATTTCGATAACAACCCATTATAACTCATCCTCCAATTTTCTTTCTTTTCAATCCAATTAACGCAAATCACCAAAGCCTACCCGCAAAATCGAGAACCCACCATGCAAACTTCTTCTAAGCCACCAAATATGCCACAAGAACTCCCCGTCACCGGCGCCCCTACCACCACTAAGATGCCCAAGAAACTTACTCTAATCCCTCTCATATTCCTCATCTATTTTGAAGTTGCTGGTGGTCCTTATGGTGAAGAACCTGCGGTTCAAGCTGCAGGTCCTCTGTATGCTCTTCTTGGGTTTTTGATATTTCCTTTCATATGGAGTATACCTGAAGCTCTTATCACTGCTGAGCTTTCTACTGCTTATCCTGGAAATGGCGGATTTGTTATATGGGCTGATCGTGCTTTTGGTCCTTTTTTTGGATCCTTAATGGGTTCATGGAAATTCCTCAGTGGTGTGATTAATATTGCAGCTTTTCCAGCTCTTTGTATTCAGTATATGGAGAAGGTGTTTCCGGTGTTGGGTTCAGGTTGGACTCGGAAAATTGCTCTTTTGATTTCAACATTAGTTTTATCTTTTTTGAATTATACTGGTTTAACCATTGTTGGGTATGTTGCTGTTGTTCTAGGTATAGTTTCACTTTCTCCTTTCATAGTTATGTCCCTTATTGCTATCCCTCAGATTAAGCCCTATAGATGGATCAGTTTAGGCCAAAAAGATGTGAAAAAGGATTGGAATTTATACTTCAATACCCTGTTTTGGAACTTGAATTTCTGGGATAGTGTGAGTACTCTAGCAGGAGAAGTAGAAAGACCCCAAAAAACATTCCCTGTTGCTCTGCTTGCTGCTGTGATATTCACTTGTGTGTCATACTTGATTCCTCTCTTTGCTGTAATTGGTGCTGTTTCGGTTGATCAAAGTGAATGGAGTTCAGGATTTCATGCCACCGCAGCAGAAATTATTGCAGGGAAATGGCTAAAATTCTGGGTTGAATTTGGTGCTGTGTTATCTGCCATTGGTTTATTTGAGGCCCAATTGAGTAGTAGTGCTTATCAGGTTCTTGGTATGGCTAATTTAGGATTTGTGCCTCAGTTTTTTGGTGTTAGGTCCAAATGGTTTAATACTCCATGGGTAGGTATACTGATTTCTACTCTGATCACAATTGGGGTGTCATATATGGATTTTACTGATATTATTTCATCAGCTAATTTCTTGTATAGCTTAGGTATGTTATTAGAATTCGCATCTTTTCTTTGGTTGAGAAGGAAATTGCCAGAATTGAAGAGGCCTTACAGTGTTCCAATGAGGCTGCCAGGTTTGATGATTATGTGCTTGATTCCATCTGGGTTTTTAATAGTGATTATGGCCATTGCTACTAAGACTGTTTATTTGGTTAGTGGTTTGATGACTGCGGGGGCCATTGGATGGTATTTTCTTATGAAACTTTGCAAATCAAAGAAGCTGTTCAAGTATAGCAGTGGTGAATTAGTTGTTGAAGAATAGCTAAAATATAATGGATGGTTTTGTTGATCATAATTGAAGAAATAGAGAGCAAGAACACCCAAAGATTTTCATCAAGAACCATTGAGAGTTTGATGTAAAAGATTCTACCAATAAACTTCAGCTTAGTGATATTGCTCTATTGATTAGAGCTGTGAAATTTCGAAATCCTAGTCAAACCCTTTAGCAGAAGAAAAAAAATAATTATGTCACAATTTACTGGGTTTGCTTTCTATGTTAAGGCTTTAGATCCACAGTGTAATAGCTTTACTTGAAAATGTAAAAAAGATGTAGACAGAATTTGTTTGAACATGTTAATGTCATCTCTCTGGTTTTACTTTGTCTTCAAAATTTTCTAGTTTTTGATGTAATCATACAAATCTAACATTTAAACGATGAGATTGTAAATTTGATTTTCACTTGAATATGATAACAAACATGAATTTTATTATACATATCCTTGTTGTGCAAACTTATTGGGAAAAAAAAAAATTGTAACTGAGTTTTATTTTCCAGATTTTATTATAGAAGATACCCAAAAAGCAATTCATATCGGAACTGCATGCAGAACTACTACAAGGAATATATTCAAATGAATAATGTTTTTCTTTAGTTACATTGATTCAATGTGTGTATACATAGATTTCATATGATCCGATGATGAGCATAAATTTGTGTTAGACACGATATTATTATTATTATTATTATTATTATTATTATTATTATTATTATTATTATTATTATATATGTGTATGTATGTGTGTTTTTTATGAGAAGAAATTTCAGAAATCTGACAAAATCAGTGGGGCACATATGCTTACTTACAAAGGCAATAATCAATTAAGATCGCCGTGTCTATCCCGGCATATGGGGTGGATTTTTTGGTTTTGACTAAGGATTAAATAAAATTTAACTAAAAAAAGATAAATTGAATTAAATGTAATGCGACTTATTTATTTTTAAATTTGACTTGATTGTTAATTATAAAAAATATAAAAAGTACTATATATATATATATATATATATATATATATATATATATATATATAACTTTTGTTACTCAAAATCGAATAAATAAAATGTGTGATTTTAAATACTTAAATCAAACTGAATGTTTGTTCACCCTTAATTTTGACTCTAATAGACGTATTATCTAAGAATCTAATTATATAATTTCAACTTTTAAGTTTGAATTAAACAGCAAATGATACAGAGTTATTTATTTATGGATATGATAGTGTAATTTAATTTAATATAAATTTTGATAAAATGTGTGTGGATATGATCAACAAAATAATCCATATCATAATATATGAAAATAATTTGTTAGTTTCTAATTCTATGAATAAAAGGAAATTCTAATTAATTTCACTCATTTTCTCTTAAAGAAATTTTTAAGTAGACTAAGTATATAATATCATTTGTATATTAATCTAATCACATTAATTATTGTATTTATATAAACCAATGTAAATAAAACAATAAAATATATATCACTGTATAATTGAATTACTCTAAAAAAAACATAATAAATTAAATTTATCTAAAAATTTCTTATTATCTGGAATCAAATTGTAATATTATTAAAAAAAAAAGGAAATTATTGATTTGTTGTGATCAAAATTAAAAGCAAATCACTCATACATAAAAAGACAACTCATATCCTCCAAGCATATGCCTATCATAAATAAACATATTTTCAAAGTCAAATCAAAATATTATAATAATTTAAGATAATTTAGGAATCTGCCTAAACATTAAGCACCTCTAGCATTTCCAGGAAAGTTACTAAAATTCCTTGGTACTATGTGAATAGGGAATACCTTCAATTCATGTCAGAATCAACTAATGAATTAAATATTAATTTCTCCCCATAAATTTATTAGTAAAATTCAATTCACTTAAAAAAATTGTAACTTTTATTTATGGTGAATTTGGTCTCTTTCTCTCTCTCTATATATAAATGAAATTGGCCTTATTATAAAGATAAATATATAATTCAGCTCCAAAATTAATTTATGTGAAGTATTTGAAATATTTTGCATAAAATTTTATAGCAAATTTAGTCATTTTATCTTTAATATTCTCTATTACAAATTAAACTATATATATTAGCTATGAAATTAAAATTACAGTTTAACTAATAGTAGAATTAATTTTAATTTATCAATTGAGGGTAGTTTAAACGGTACACCAACCTATGAAATAATAATGTAAAAGGTTTCCCAAATACTAAAACCCTTTAAAACCGGTCAATCAAAACGAATTAATTTTAAATTTTAAATCGAATTTATTTGAGAAGTTTTGGAGAAAAAAATAATTTTCTTAGTTACAGAACGAATATGTACCAAAAGTGATAAAAAAAAATAAAGAAATGAAAATCAAGAAGAAGAATGAGATTCTGCTTTGACATTTTCTTGTGAAATTATTGCATGCTAATATGATATAATTAATCAAAATCAATCCTTTTCTCACATATTGGCTAAATATTCTTTTCAATTTTTCCTTTTTTTTTTTTACTACATTTTGTAGGGTGGATATCAAATCTATGACCTCCTTTATCTTTACTATGATTATTTCATAATAAATATATGAATAGAGGTAGCCAGTCTCTTCAACTTTGCTTTAGTGTTGTGCCCACGTTGGCTTCTTGATGAAGGGGATATTATTCCTATCTTGATGCCATTGTTTTGGTCGTAATTTGGTCTGTCCACATAAAATAAAATAAATATCTGTAGACATTATTTGAGTTTATTTTATTTTGGTTTTTAATGGGTGGATGTTAATCTTAGGATGCTCTTTCACTTGATACTCATTCCAGCTTCTTTTATACTTAAATATTTGGCAAATATTTTCAACCCGTAGATTTAATAAAGGGGATTCTAAATTCCCCAATTATAAAAACTGAGAATCTATGTGATAGATATTGATTTAAAATGAATGGGAGTTTGAACTTTGTATTTTATAGGTAGATAATATTACCAAGTTCATGATCAAATTTAAAAAGAAACAAAAAAATTGTATATTTTGAAAAAAAAAAAAAAGAATAAAGGTTAGAAGATTGGTCGGTAACAATGCAAGAGAAAAGAAAATTAGAAAAGTACAACCAAAAAAAAAAGAGAAGAATATTATTTCTTTTTAGACTAATTCTTGTCATTTGACTTAAAAAATTAATTTATTATTTATATTATTTAAAAAATAAAAATATTAGCAATATTCTTTTTTAACACTCTCTTTTAATGTCTACTATTTTCAATTAAAAAAATATATAATATTTTTAAAGTAAAATTAAATATAATAATTTTTTTTTTATAATAATGACTAAAACATTATAATCTAATTTTTTTATTTACCATTATCTCTCCTCCCTTCTTTTCCTTATATTTTACACAACTCTTCATTTTTTTAACTTTTTTTATTAAAACTTAAAAAAATATATAGAAAACATTATGATAAATTTTTGGATTGATTTTTATACTAAAAACGAAAATTATTTTAAAATTATTAATAAAATAAAATTTGAATAAATGATAAAGCAAAAAACTTTTGATAATTAAAAGACTATTAATTTTATTTTTAAAGAAATAAAAAACCACAAAAAATATAATATAAAATATAATCAATTTTCTCTTCATTTTATATTTTTTATTGCTCAAATTATTTTATTTTTTCTATATATTTTGTTTCATTTCTCTTCATATTTTTTTTGTTTTAAATCCTTTATTGCTTAAATTATTTTATTTTTTTATATATTTTTTGGTTTGTTTCTCTTTATGATTTTAGTTTTTTTTATTGGTTTTGGAATTGTTTTTCATGCACACTATTTTTTTCAAAAAAATTATGTTGCATAAATTTCAATACAAAAATACAATATAGTGTATATTTATTTCTCAATGAAATTAAAATGATTTTAAAAATTTATCATAATTTACAATAAAAATAAAAATAATTAAATTTTACTTTATTAATTATATATATCATTTGAATAGTATGAATAATTATAAAGTTTATAAACTATACTTTATTAATTATATATATATATATAAATATTTTGAATAGTATGAATGGTATTATAATTAATAAAGTATAATATTATTAAACTTATTAATTATATATCTTTTGAATAGTATGAATAATACTATTGCAATAATCAAATTAATTATAATTTTTTGTAATTATTTTACAGTTTGTTGGCTATTTGAGTTCTGTAATTTGTAGAAATTATATAAATAATACTAAATTAATAAGCTAGTTTAAATATTAGATTAGTTTTATGAATAGCTAATTAATTATTAATATAACAAAAATTAAAAAAAAAATATTTAATAGCCAAGATGAGAGTGTGGTTTAGTGGTAAGAGTGAGAAACACCCTCATCAACTCTCAATAGCAATATTTTATATTGTTTTTCAAAAAATTTCAACTAACTAAGCCGGTTAATTCGTGACCGGTTCAATAGGTTCCGGTTGAATCAGTCGGGTGACTAGTTTTTCCATCAGACAAATATATCTCCAGTTTAAATCTTTAAACCAGTCCGATTATAGAATCAATTTCTAATTTAACTGGTTGAACCGGGCGAACCAGGCTGATTTAATAACACTGGTTATTTCCCTTTATTTTCCATCGATTTGCAATGAAGGTATATCTAGGGTTGTAATTTGGCTTTATCCCTCACCCATTAAAAAAATCACTAGTGAGAGAAAAACTCTGAGGAAGAATTTCTTGAAGGATACAAAACCTGCTATAAATTATTTTATTCATCTTCTTCTCCTTTTATCTCTTTTATATTTTTATCATTGCACCAAGTAGCAAGTATTGATTTTCTGATTTGATAAATTAAAAGCTGTTTTTGAAGGTTATTTGAGTTATGCAATTAAAACTTTTGGGTTTGGAAGTTCTAGAGTCGAATTTTTTTCAAATCAAAATTTTGCCCATCAAGTATGACCTCGTATAACTAAATAATAAATCCTTCCATTTTTTTTCCGAATAAAAATAATTCCCATTTTTAAACATTAAAGAAAAATAAAGTATTATTTACTGTCATGATTATGAAGATTGGAAAATATAAAATTATGAAAAATTTAATTTTGGGGCCTACGTTTGCTCAAAGCGCAATGATTTCTGGAGTGCACAACTGTCCTATTGACTAAAGCAAGTCAAACTCTAACTACTTAGCTGTATTTGAAGATGCTCCTCATCTGCCACTCTCATTCATTTATCTACCTTACCTAATCTTTCCAACAATTTTTTTTTTTTTTTGCAAATGATTATATTGTGCTCGAATAAAATAATAAAATAGCGTGAGTGATTGAATTAATATATATAATTATAATTAATTGAATTTATCTAAAAATAATTTTATTATACTATTCTTAGTTATGTTCCACGTTCTGATTTGCTTTCGACAGTGAGCAAAGATTGTAGATTAGAGTGTATAGAGAAGATCCATTAACCGAAATTTAATTTTATCTTTGCTTACTTGCCCCTTTATTTTTTTTTGCTGATTTTTCCTAATGATATTCTGAGTTTCCAAAAAAACAAAAACCTACTTATATACACTTTAATATTGTATTTGTTTTTAAAAACATATACTCTGATTTCTAAATTTTACGGATTTGTGTAGTTTTATTCAATTAATTATTACTAATTAGATATTAAATATTTTAATTAATAATTATAAGTAGTTAAAAATTTATTCGATTGATTCTTTTTATTATTTAGATACTAAATACTTTATGAATATATATTAAATTAGTTAATATTAATAATTAAAAAAGTGAATTCAACAAATTGATAATTAATTAATTAAATTTTTTATTAAATAAATTTATAATCTCCAAAATCAAAATTTGTTCCGTTAAAACTACCGTTTCAAAGAATCAAAATGGCATCGGCCAACAACAATCATTCAAATTATGAGAATAAACCCCACTCAGAAAAATACGCATATTCAAGCCAAACACAATTTATCAAACTAAACATGGATTCACATGATTCCCTCGAATCTCAGCCTCTCCTGCACCACCCACCACCACTGCCATCCCCAAAAAAGTATCCCTTCTCCCACTCATCTTCCTCATATTCTTCGAAGTCTCCGGCGGCCCATATGGTGAAGAATCCACCGTGGGCGCAGCTGGGCCTCTTTGGGCTATATTGGGATTTCTCATATTTCCCTTCATATGGAGCATCCCCGAGGCCCTAATCACTGCCGAGCTTGCCACTGCCTTCCCCGGCAACGGCGGTTTCGTTATATGGGCTGATCGGGCCTTTGGTCCTTTCTGGGGCTCCTTAATGGGCTCGTGGAAGTTCTTCACCGGTGTCCTTAACTTGGGTTCATATCCAGTTCTTTTCATAGACTATCTCAAGTTGGTTTTCCCAATTTTCTCTTCAGGTTCGCCACGCTATTTTGTTATACTAATATCGACATTAATATTATCCTTTCTAAATTATTCAGGCTTGGCTATTGTTGGATACACTGCTGTGATTTTGGGTATTGTTTCTCTCTCCCCATTTTCGCTACTTGCTCTAATTTCAATCCCTAAGATTGACCCTTCAAGGTGGATTAGTGTGGGTGAAACGAGTGTTGAAAAAGATTGGAACTTGTATTTTAATACGTTGTTTTGGAATCTGAATTTTTGGGATAGTGCTAGTACTTTGGCTGGAGAAGTTGAGCAGCCTCAAAGGACTTACCCAAAAGCACTTTTTTCTGCTGGTTTGCTTACTTGTTTGGGGTATTTAATGCCTCTTCTTGCTGCCACTGGAGCTGTACCACTAAATCAAGAAGATTGGACAGATGGTTATTTTGCTAATTTGGCTGAAATTATAGCTGGAAAATGGCTGAAAATTTGGGTTGAAATTGGTGCATGTTTATCAGTTGTTGGACTATATGAAGCTCAATTAAGCAGTTGTGTATATCAGTTTTTGGGCATGGCTGATTTGGGGTTTTTGCCTTCGTTTTTTGGGGTTAGATCAAAATGGTTTAATACTCCTTGGGTTGGAATTTTGCTCTCAACAATCATAGCATTAGCAGGTGCTTTTATGGATTTTGCTGACATTATTTCTTCTGTGAATTTCTTATATTGCTTAGGTATGTTGTTGGAATTTGCATCTTTTTTATGGCTAAGAAGAAAATTGCCAAATATAAAAAGGCCATTTAGAGTTCCAATTAGATTGCCTGGATTGGTAATTATGTGTTTGATTCCATCTGGGTTTTTGATCTACATTATGGCTGTGGCTACTAAAACTGTGTATTTGGTTAGTGCTATTTTAACTTTTCTTGGGATTATTTGGTATTTTTTGATGAATTTCTGCAAGTCAAAGTTGTGGTTTCAGTTCAACAATAGAGACAGGCAACTGGAAAATGAGGATTAGCAAGTTACTGTGGCACTAAAATTTTACATTATTTTACTTTCTTTGCCATTCTGATGGTTCTCTCTGTATATATACTGTATAGAATTATTTTATAATGTTTTTGTAAAAGATGTCATAAATTTGGATTAAAAAATAAAAACAAAAATTGTTACCATTATCTTGATTTAGATATTTTGAGCAAATGTGAGTATTTCTATATTAGGATTCCGATATTCGCATTAATGTAATAAAAATTGAAATTATATTTTTATATTGGACAGTTTTATATACCAAACATGCCTTAGCACCATAATAAAAAAAATCATGGGCAGCATTATTGAATATAGTCCAGCCATTTGAGTCTCCCCTAATTCCAAAGACCTGCTTAACTACTCCAGCTGCTCAGCCTATGTAAGAATTATTGCCAAACTACATATAAGGTTTACTGTTGGAAAAAAAATATTATTTCAACCATAACATATTAGATACAATTAAAAATTATTTTATGATGATTTTAACATGTTTATATTAGTCTTAAAATCTCTAAACAATTAAAAAATAGTTGTAAATTGGTTTTGAAATCTTATTTAAAAGACTTTTTTTTTCTTTTTGAAAAGTTAATTTAACTATCAACATAATGTCTCTTCCGCAATAACATATTAACATGAAAA
Organism: Triadica sebifera; assembly: GCA_023653625.1. Classification (NCBI taxonomy): domain Eukaryota; kingdom Viridiplantae; phylum Streptophyta; class Magnoliopsida; order Malpighiales; family Euphorbiaceae; genus Triadica; species Triadica sebifera. The sequence goes on from CM042902.1 coordinate 31,806,962, forward strand.
GATCTATAAGACGAATGCCATGTTATACAAACCACCTATGCACATACTTTATTATTCCATACAATCAATTTTCGTTTATGAATCCCCATTTATATGCAGCAAGTTCTTTACTTAGATCAAATGTACATAGATTTTGATGATGCCCCCTTCATTTTTGTTAGAATGATAAAAATGAAAGAAAAGAACTAGAATAATGTTTGCAAAGAAATGCAGTAATTCACTTCTATAGTTAATTCATTTAGTTACAAACTTATATTAAAACTGAAAATAACCACAAAGATCATGGACCTACAAATGTGTCACGATACGAACATAATCAAGAACAGTAAAGTTAATTACCTCCTATAAAACTGGAACTAATAGATTTACATTTCTAGTTTCAATAAAAGAAATACAAGTGGACAATAGTCCTAAACACACATTCCAACACTCCTTCTTATTTAGGAGTTGCAAACACCAAGCTTTTGTCTTAACTCATCAAATTTGCTAGTTGGTAGAGGCTTTGTAAGGATATCAGTCACCTGATTCTCTGATTTACAGTACTCCAGCCTCACTTCTCCATTATGCTGAACTTCTCTGATGAAGAATAACTTGATGTTGAAGTGTTTTGTTTTTCCATGAAACATTGGATTTCTTGCAATAGCTATGACAATTTGATTGTCTACAAAAATCACAGTGTTATCCCTTTGTTCTAAACTTAAATCAATAAGAATTTTTCTCAGTCATAGAGCTTGATTTACAGCTGCTATAGCAGCAATAAATTCAGCCTCTACAATTGATTGTGCAACAATGTCTTGCTTTTTTGAACACCAGGAAAACATACTAGAACCAAGAGAAATAATACCCTGAAGTGCTCTTTAAGTCATCCACTGAACCACCCCAATCACTATCTGAATACCCCACTAGCTTGATCTCCTTGCACTTTTCAAATTTAATTCCAAAGCTGCAAGTCTCCTTAACATACCTTAACACTCTCTTGGCTACTTTGAGATGACACTCACTTGGACAATGCATGAAACGTGAAAGAACACTTACTGCATTAAGAATGTCAGGTCTGGTTGCTGTTAGGAACATCAGACAGCCAATCATGCTCCTGAACTGAAATTCATCAACTTTCTCTGTCCCATCATCCTTGCTGAGTTTCTCCTTTGAGTTCATAGGAGTACTTATGCCTTTGCAATCATCAAGCCTGAATTTCTTTAGAATTTTTCTAACATATTTTGTTAGACAGATGAAAATCTCAAAGTCATTCTACTTCACGTCCATTCCCAAAAAGAAGGTCATCATGCCCAAGTCTGTCATCTCAAAGTGCTCCTTCATTTCTTGTTTAAACTTATCAACAAGACTTAATTTGCTTCATGTTACCAACAAGTCATCGACATATAGTGATACCATGAGAATATCAGGTCCAACTTTTTTTATATACAAGATTGACTCCGACAAACTCTTAGAGAAATTAAGACTCTTCAAATGTTCATCAATTCTGCTATACCAGGCTCTAGGAGCCTGCTTCAACCCATAGAAAGCCTTTTTTAGGAGATAAACCTTATCTTCTTCTCCCTTCTTCTCATAACTTTGTGGCTGATTCACAGAAATTTCTTTTTGCAGGTAACCATTTAGAAAGGCAGACTTGACATCTAGTTGGTAGACCCTTCAATTCCTTTGTGTAACAATGGCAAGAATGAGTCTGATGATTTCCAGCCTAGCCACAGGTGCAAAAGTGTCTGAGTAGTCAACTCCAGGTATTTGTGCATACCCTTTCACAACAAGTCTAGCTTTATGCTTGTTGACAGTTCCATCAGGATTTATTTTAGTTCTGAATATCCATTTGACTCCAATTACCTTCCTGGTTTGAGGTCTATCAACAAGCTGCCATGTTTGATTTTTCTCAATCATAAACAACTCCTCCTCCATTGCTGCTCTCTAAATCTGACTTTGCATGGCTTCATTACAGCTAGTAGGTTCACATACAGCCACATTGCACCTTTGATAAATATCTGAAAGTGACCTAGTTCCTCTAACAGGTCTATCATCAGCTGAGTCAGTTTCACCATCTTTAAAGTCTTGGTCTGCTGGCCTTAAGTCTGTAATCTCTAATTGCTGCCCTTTTTGCTTGACCAATTTCTCATCATTCTAGACCCATGCTTTTTCTTCCAGGAAGTGCACATCTCTACTCACAACAATCTTTCCATTTTGAGGATGAAAGATTTTGTAAGCTTTAGCATTAATGCTATAGCCAATGAATATCCCTGGAATTGCCCTCTCATCAAGCTTATCTCTCTTGTTTTGTGGAACTAGTTAGAAACATATATAGCCAAACACTTTCAAAAACTTTAAAGAAGTTTTATAACCATACCAGGCTTGAAAAGGAGTCTGATCTACTACTGACTTTGAGAGTAACCTGTTTTGCAAGAAGACTGATGTGCTTGCTGCCTCAGGCCAAAATTTTTTTGGGAAATTTCTTTCATGCAACATACACCTTGTCATGTTTAGAATGGATCTGTTCCTCCTTTCACTTACTCCATTTTGCTGTGGAGTATAAGGAGCAGTCAATTGATGATGAATTCTTGCTGTCTCATAAAAATGATCAAAAACTTTTGAAGTATACTCTCTGCCATTATCAGACCTGAGTGTTTGAATTTTACAGCCACTTTCAGTCTCCACTCTAGCTTTGAACTTCCAAAACACTTGAGCTACATCAGACTTGTGCTTTAAAAAGAAGATCCAACACATACGGGTTAGATCATCAATAAAAACAGCATAATACAAGCTACCATTTAGGGAAGGTGTTCTCTGAGGACCAGCAATGTCTGTGTGAACAAGTTGTAGCTTTTTAGATGCTCTCCATGCTGTTTTAGGGAAAGACTTCCTAACTTGCTTTCCTGTCTGATAGGCTCTACAATGTGAGAGTTGACTTGCAAATTCAGGAAGTCCAATCACCATACCTTTGGACTGTAACTGCAATAATCCTTGGTAATGATAATGCCCTAACCTTTTGTGCCATAATTCAGTGTTAGTTTCTTTTGCAGATAAAACAGTTTGCTCATCCTCCAATGGATTTAGAGCAAAACTCTTTCCTTTTATTTTAACACTAAACATTAATCTTCCATTTGAATCTAGAATCTGACAACTTTCATTTTCAAAGACCAATTTATTTCCTTTTTCAATTAATTGGCCTACACTCAATAGATTCTGATCTATTTCAGGCACATACAAAATATCAGAAATGTACTTTATACCAGAATAGGTTAGAATGACAATAGTACCTTTTCCTTTTACTGCAATGTATTTTCCATTTTCCACTCTAACCTTTGATGAGCTTGCTCCATTTAACTTAGTGAATAGCTCCCTGTTGAAGGTCATATGGTTGGTGCAGCCACTATCAATCAACCAACTTTCACTTGATTCAATGCTGGTAAAGCATGTTGCTACAAACAATTGATCCTCCTCCTCTTGATCAGTAGTCTTGGCTTTTTCATTATGCTGCTCGTTCTTTGATTTGCAGATAATAGCCACATGACCTTTTTGGTTGCACTTAGAGCACTTTGCATTAGGTCTTCTCCAGCACTTGAAAGGTGAGTGACCTTTCTTTCCACAATGCTGTCATGGTGGGTAGGACCTTTTCTGAGCATTTTTTTTCCTTTTGCATCTATTAGTACAACATTTGTGCCACTACCTTCACTTTCTTTTTTCTTACCCTTCCATTTGTTCTTAGCTGCACCATGATGTTTGACAAACAAAGCTCATTCTACTTCTGTATCCTCCCTCATCAATCTCCTCTGCTCCCTCGCTTGTAGAGAATTCAAGAGTTCTGCAAATGTGATTTTTGACAGATCCTTGGTATTCTCTAAGGCAGTGATTGTGGCTTCATATCTTTCAGGCACTGTGACAAAGATGTTTTCAACAATTCGTGAGCCTAGAAACTCAGCTCCAAGCAGTCTTACCTTGTTAGAAATTGCAAGTAGATTTTCTGAATAATCCTTTATAGTTTCAGTGTCCTTCATTTTCTGCAACTCGAATTCCCTTATCAAATTCAAAATCTGCATACCCTTGATTCTTTCATCTCCTGCATACTCACTTTTGAGGTAGTCCCAAATCTGTTTTGCTGATTTCAGGGCCATAATTCGAGTGAAGATGGTGGGAGAGACTGCAGCAAAAAGACAAGCCTTTGCTTTTGATTTTTTTTTTCTTCTCCTTATGTGTCTTCATCTGAGCCATCGTTGGATTTGCTGGGAGAACTGGGATTTCATAGTCTTCTTCCACAGCTTCCCAAAGATCCATGGCTTCAAGATAGGTCTCCATACGTACTGCCCACATTTGGTAGTTTGATCCATCAAACACTTGTGGTGCTATTGCTGTAAAATTAGCTTCTGTTTCCATGGAGTTGAAACAAATACAGATCTCTTAAAGATGAAAGCTCTGATACTACTATTAGAATGATAAAAATGAAAGAGAAAAGAACTAGAATAATGCAGCAATGTCTTTACTGCAAAGAAATGGATTAATTCACTTCTATAGTTAATTTATTTAGTTACAAACTTATATTAAAACTGAAAATAACCACAAAGATCATGAACCTACAAATGTGCCATGATATGAACATGATCAAGAACAGTAAAGTTAACTACCTCCTATAAAACTGGAACTAATAGATTTACATTTCTAGTTTCAATAAAAGAAATACAAGTGGACAGCAGTCCTAAACACACATTCCAACAATTTTTCTCAGAAAGGATAGCTCGCTCTTCATTTGATTCCTCAAATTTCTCCTCAGTAATTTGTTTGAAGCAGTTCGAGGAAACTCGGAGACTATCTTAACGAAGTTTACCTGTTAAAGATCATGGAAAAATATTGCCATAAAGCATATCAGAAACTCAAAAATGTTACGCACATGGTTCAGACAACTTTATTTTATGCATCAATGACTTCCACTTTAAACTAATGAATATAAACTAAAGAAATTCTCTCCTGATATCTCCTTCATATAAGAAGAGAATAATCCTAGTGGAATGTATACTTGACAAAAGAAAGTATAAATAAAAACTAACCTTAAACAAAGGATTAAAGTTGGTTTGAATGGCTTTGGAGAAGTTCATTTTCAGGTTGTCATCCGGTTCTCTGGTAAATCCCTCTTTTAGAACCACAAAAATTACTAGGACTTCTGGACCGCCATCTGCTGGTGCAACACTAATTGCAGCAGTCTCCATGATACCTTCATCAGCCCGGTCACATACACGTTCAGGAGGTGTTTAGTCCATGAAAAAATAGGCTGAGAATGAAAATGAAAATGAGTGATTCTCATTATTAATGTTTGGTTAGTAAAAAAATGCAATATAATGGAAATGTGATTTTTCCATCAATGGAATCCCTCGAGGAAATGAATATTTCATTCTCATAAGAATCAAGTCAAACTAGCTAAAAAATGATAATTTTTTTTATTTTTTCTATAAATTATGAATTATATACACAAATACACATATTTTTTAGTATAATTGAAATTCAACTTTTATTTACAAACAAATTACCTTATTTTGCCTTTATAAATATTTTTTTTTCATTTATTTTTATTTTAAATGTAGAACCAAATGTATAATTTACTATTAAATTGCAATAAAAATCCATATTAGATTAGTATTTTCCAAAGAAAAGATAAAAAAAACACTGTGCTTTTATTTTTTAATTATTATTTTAGTTGTAGCTTTTAATTTTTAATTATTAATACATTTCTGAATTATTATTTATTAGTAAAATTGATTAACAATGTAATTTCAAATTTGTAATTATTTTTTAATAAATTATAATTTTTTTTGCAATTATTATAATTTTTAAAAGTATACATATTAAAAATAAATATAAAATCTGAAATTGATTATCATTCTCATTACAATGTTTAACCAAACATATGAAAGTGAAATTTCATTTTCATTCTTTAATGAACAAAAATGAACCAAACAATATACTAAAATCAATCATTCACATTCTCATTCGCACCATTAAGCCAAATGGGTCCTCAATTTCCACAGAACTTGTCTGTATAGCAGTGAAGATATGAGATTTAATGCCTCTTAAAATCAGTCCAACTTCAGTAAACTAAGATATGTGATAAAAGTAGCATTTGACATTCTACACCCACAGCTCATTTGTAGTGAAGAAAAACCAAAGTACTTTGCTGAGAATACTATACCTTAATGCCACCAAGATTCATGGTGTCATCAGTTCTACCCAGCACAATGTAATAGCCACCAATAGTTCTCTTAATTATGTCTCCATTTCTCCTGAGCCGCTGTAAATCTATATTCAAGGTCACAAGTGTAACAATTACACAGTTCTATTGCTAGAACTAGGTGCTAGAGAAGATTTGACAGAAAACAAAATTTAATGTAGCTTTCATTCAGAGCTCTTTAATGGCTTTGATACAATTAGAGGCCTCTACTTGTAATTTCACAGATCAAAGAGAGAAAGGACATCAACATTAATATGACTCAGACCCTTGACTAGCATGCGACATGAGTGAAATAAACATATGTTGATCTAAGAGATTGTTCATAGACATTACCTTAATAACGCAGTCAAACAATTATAACTTAGAGAGTCATGGCTCGTAATTTTAAGCCTAATAAAAGCTATTAAGCCAATTACCCAGGTCAGTAGGCTCACAAGAAAAGGGTGCATGCCATATATTCTGGGCTAAAAAGCCGAATATACAGACCAATAGGTTCAGAAAGTGGATTTGCATAACATATTATCTGGGCACAACAGAGCATAAAATGTCTATGACATCATGAAAAAACTAATAAATGTTAGGAAAAATTTCTTTGAAAATGGTTTTAGCTAAAACCTTATGTCATGTGCTAAGAGTAAGAAATAGAATCCAACCATTCCTTCAAGCATTGACATTCCCTTGAAGTATACTTCATAGTGATCAGCATTAAGCAATCTTTGACTTGCTCCTGGGTATAGAGGGAATAAACCCACCTCCCCAGCACAAGGTTAATCATCTGGCTGCCACATAGGTCAAAAATATCTAAGTATTTGCAATTAGAAATATAAATTATATCATGACCACATATCACCCATCACCAACCAGCCAGCACTAGGATCACAGAAAAGCTCCACTACTATATTGACATGCTCCAGTGGTGGATCACAAAGAAAGAGATTAGTAAAGACATGGGGAGGTGAGTATTAGTTAAGACTCATTTCATGAGTTTAGTAAGCTTTTAGAATTACTAAGTCATACTCAATTTTCTGAATCAAACATAATCCTATGGTTTAACTAAGCAATTATATATACCAAACGACTGTAAAAATTATTATAGTTACCAATAAAATCTTAACCAGTCATGATGTTAATGGTTACGGTTTCAATATTGAGTAATATTTTTTTCAATTATTAAATAAAAAATCTTATATATATTAATATTATAAATATATATACATTTTAATATTTATATTTATTATTTTTTAATATTATATACTTATACTCTTCATTTTTTATATTATTAAAAAATTTTCATACTAACAAACACTCCTTCACATCAATATAAAAGTTATAAAATGTGAAATAATTAATGATAAATGTAAGTATTTAATTATATTAAAAAATTTAAGTATAAATACTTATAAGGTTAAGACATAAATTAAATAATAAAAAAATGACAAATCATGACACATAATAAATATGCTTTGTTTAAAAATAAACAAATAATTGAATCAAACCTTATATTAGATTTATATAAATTAAGTTTACCAGAAAATATATATCATACAAATAAAATAATTTATACAACACTTTTACATTCATTTACTGAATTATATATATATATATATATTAAATAATCACAAATATATATACTTATACTTTATAATTATATACTTATATTTACAAGTTTATATATATCATATTTTAAATTTTAAATATTACTATATACTTAGCTTACTATATATATTGTATTATTTTTTTATCAAAAAATTGTATTATATTAAACTTATATACTAATCTAAATTATATTAATAAATACAATATATAATTGATATACTTAATAAACTTATATATTTTATAATTAATGTAGACACTATAGTCATATATATATTTTAAATAATGACAAACTTACATATTTATACTTTATAGTTAAACCTTTTAATTCATAAACCTTGTATATGAGAAAAAATTGCATTTTTTAATTTTAATTTAAGACTTTAGAGAAATTACTCTTATATATTTTTCTTGCTCTTCAAAAATTGATCATTTTATTAGGAACATTTTTATATGATGACTATTGATTTCTTATAATACTATTAAATTTCAACTCATTCGAAAATGTTTAAATTTTAGGTACTTCTTATTTAGTTTAAAATACCCAAATACTGAAATATCTTATATCATATTATTTAGTACCGAAAGAATCGAAAAATTGTATTAAATTGTTCCGAATTTTCAAGACAATATAATACAGAAATTTTTTCTTTTTAATACAATACAAGACTTGAATTTAAATATCTCTAATTTTTTAAAATAATACGAGAAATTTTCTAATATCAGAATTGAATTGAACCGTATAAATCCCTATTGCAAATTAGGACGAACCAAGAAAAATTGTTGTAAGCATAGCTCTAACAAGAAAGATTAACTTGTTTGGTCATACATATCAACTTTGGGAATGTTTATTATCTTTTTCATATTACATTTTTCATTTATTGAGTGATACATCCCTTGTGATTTTTTTTCTTATGTGAGTTTTTCTTATGTGTGTTTTTCTTATGTGTGTTTTCTAGCACTACAAGAGGGAATATTTCCTTTATTACCAGATGTAAAAGAGTCAATATTTGTTTTTTTTTTTGAAAACTGGCCACCTATCAAAATTTTTATAGGACTATTTGTGTCATTTTTTTTTTTCAAAATTTCTATGAAAATTTTTATAAGATTGCAATATTAAAAATAAATATTGTTTCAATTTCTAAAAAAAAAAAAATTATTACTGCACTTTATAAAGAAGTTGAAAGTAGCTAGCTTTTTGGTTTCAGAATTATATAAACCAAATTAATGAAAGTAAAACAATTTATATAACTCCCTCTTATTGGTTTACTCCCTTTTATATTGCTTTTTTAAAACCACAATTAAAAAGATAATTAATGCTCAAAATAATGTCTCTTTCACAATAAGTTATCTCATCGAGAGATTTACAAGATAAAATGCCTTGATATAAATACCACACATTCCTTGTTATAGATACCTTTATTTCAATCAAATGTACAAAGGTTTTGATGATGCTCCCCCTAAATTTTGCTCCGAAAGGATAGCTCCCGCTTCACTTGATCCCTTAAATTTCTTCTCAATAATTTGTTAGAAGCAGTTCGTGGAAACTCAGGCACTATCTTCACAAAGTTTACCTGTTAATGATCATGGTGAAATATTGCAGTGAAACACATCAGCAACATGAAAATATAATGCACATGGTTTGAAGAACATGTGCTAACAAGATCCCACAAAACAAGAATACCACACCACAGATAGAAAAATAGAAAAGTAGAGAACAAGGATTTATGTGGTTTGGTTTTATAACCTACTTCCACAAAAGTTTCCACTATGAATGGGAAAAGAGTACAATCAGCCCTTCCGCTTCAAACACAAACCTCATTTTTCATCCTATTTCAGGTTGAACCGCAGACAACTTGGGTCGGGTCATAAATCGGATATCCAAAATTCAAACCACAAACTTGACAGAATACCTCTATATTATTCTTTTGTTATGAAGTAAAAAGAACCAATTAACCCACCACCCCATATTGCACCAATGACTTGCAATTTAAGCTAATGAAATTATCCTCATTATCTCATTCATATAAAGAAGAGAATAATCAGAATGGAATGTATAGTTGACTGAAGAAAGTATAAATAAAAAACTAACCTTAAACAAAGGATTAAGATTGGTTTGAATGGCTTTGGAGAATTTCATTTTTAGCTTGTCTGGTTCTCTGGTAAAACCTTCTTTTAGGACCACAAAAATTACCAAGACCTCTGGACCGCCATCTCCTGGTGCTACACTAATTGCAGCAGTCTCCATGATACCTTCATCAGCTTGGTCACACACACGTTCGATTTCAACAGAACTTGTCTGCATAGCAGGGAAGATATGAGATTTAATGCTTCTTATGATCAGTTCAACCACAATAACTAAGGAAAAACAAAAAGGAGCATTCAACATGCTACACCCACAGCTTATTAGTAGTAAAGAAAACCCAAACTATTTATTGTCCTTTCTGAGAATGCTAACCTTAATGCCACCAAGATTCATGGTATCATCAGCTCTACCCTGCACAAAGTAATAGCCTCCAGCAGTTCTCTTAATTATGTCTCCATGTCTCCTGAGTTGCTGCAAATCCATACTCAAGGTTACAAGTGTAACAATTATATCAGTTCTATTTTCTAGCACCAATTGCTAGAGGACATTTGACATAAAAATGAAATTTAATGTAGCATTCACTCAGAGCTCTTTAATGGCTTTGATACAATTAGTGGCCTCTACTATTATTTTAACAGATCAAAAGAGAAGGGACATCAGCATTAATGTGGCTCAAGCCCTCAGACTAGCTTGCAACATGAGTGAAATAAACATATGTTGATCTAAGAAATTGTTTATACACATTAACATGATTACTCAATAAAACATTTACACCTTAGAAAATCATTGCTCAAAATTTTAAGCCTCATAAAAGCTAATATGCCAATTACACAGGTGAACAGGCTCGCAAGAGAAGGGTGGGTGCCATATATTCTGCGGTACACGGACCAATAGATTCAGAAAGTGCATGCATAACATATTATCTGGGCAAACAGAGCATAAAATGTCTAAGAAAACATGAAAGAAACAAATAAATATGGATTCAGTATTCCTATACTAACAAGTGCATATGCTTTAATGTGTCTGGTATATATAATGGTGAGGTAAAACCAAGTATAAAATTAGGTGTCTAGAAAACCACAAAATAATATGAGAATTTTCTTTAGAATGGATTTAGCTATAAAATTATGCCTTGTACTGAGAATGAGAAACAGAATCCTACCATTCCCTCAAACATTGGCATTCCCTTGAAGTATACTTCATAATGATCAGCATTAAGCAATCTTTCACTTGCTCCAAAGTGTAAAGGGAATAAACCCACCTCGCCAACACAAGGTTGATCATCTGGCTGCCACATGAGTCAAAGAAATCAAATATATGCATATAGAAATATAAATTAGTATACCAGTATTATGACTGGCTCATCCAAAATTATAACCATGACAATCCTTGCACCAGCCTACATATCACCCATTCCAAACCAGAAAGCACTATGATCACACAGAAGGACCACTACCATATTGACATGCTCTACTGGTGAATCATAGGTTGGTTATTTACGGTAGTAGTGGATTTGGAATCTAAAACCAGTATTGAGGCATTCTTACATAAGCAACACCATTTTCATCAAGAATAACAAAGCGTGTTGTCATTGATGCACCACTGAATGCACCAAAAGCTTGAGGCTGCAGCAGACTCCCTTGGATATAGGATGAAGCAAGCTCTGTGCCTCCGCAACATTCAATTATTGGACTGTAATAAGCTTTTGAAGAAAGCCAGAGGTCATCATCAACATTGGAGGCTTCCCCAGTCGAACAAAAGGATCTGTGAACGCATTCTTTTTTCACATATTTTTCTTTTGAGGTAATATGAAAGCAATAATAGTTTAAAGTTCAAGAAGAATATTACTTTATCTTTGTCCAGACTAAGCCTTCCATACAGTTAGTACTCTTCCAAGCCTTCACCATACTAGGAACTGTACCCAAAACAGTAACTCCAGCATCCTTATCAATGACAAAAGTAGAATCATAAGCCTCTCTGTTTGGCTAGGATATGCAAATGCTTCTACTGCAAAATGCAATGCTGTCACTTAATATAATACTAATAGACGAAACATTGATTATGTAGAAACATAAGGATGCTTTTCTATTTCCCTTCCTATCATTTCCCTTTCAACAGAAATCTAGAGTACAGCTGCTTCTCTCAGAAAAGCCAAGGCAGGTACTCTTGTTTTGTCTCTCACCAGAAAAGTAAATTGGAAGAGCAACTTTTTTAATAACTGGTGATTGTAGGATTTCCAAAGGTTAACCATGTTTCGTTACATTAAAAACTAGAATAGTGAAACCAAAATGGTTACTGATCTTCCAAAATGTTTCATTTACCCTTGGTTTTATTATCAAGCGCTACCATGTCCTGGTACATGGACAGACTCCCATTATAATTTCAGAATTTTCTTGCCTAGACCACATTTATAGCCACATTGCACCTGGCTTAGGCAAGAGTTTCCCACATATTCCACTGTAATACTTTCCAAACACATTACTTCCATTTTTCTCAAAAAAACAGCTTATGATAAGAAGGATTTTGATTCAATGTGATAAACTAGATTATGACCTAAATCTTCCATATACTGGACATCTTACCTGAACAAATTTTCCAAATTCACGGCCAAGAGGGGATCCATGAAAGAGTGCAAGAGTTCCCCCACTTAAAATGCATGAGTAAAGTAAAATTGGTCCCATCACCCATCCTAAATTTGTAGGCCAGCAGTAAACATCACCAACTTGAATATCAATATGAGCCCATCCTTCACCAACACATCGAATTGGAGAAAGTTGTGTCCACACAATAGCTTTTGGCTCTCCTGATTTGAACCAATAAATAAGCTAAACATTGATTTGTTAATTGGAACTGTAAAGTATCTATGGGTATTTCAACAACTTTTTCTACCTGTAGTTCCAGATGAGAAAAGTATGTTGGTCATCGAATCCACTGGTTGATAAATGGGAGAGTAATGATTCGGTCTGCAAGGAAGGGATTTCATTTTATACATTGACTAAAAAGTTGGTAATTGCCTTGATTAGTTGGACATCTTCCACTGATAATATCAATAATAAAGATGAACTTTTCAGTAGGAATAGTTGTTTTATTACACCACATCAAAATCATAGGCGCAAACATTACCGTGGAAGGTTGTCAACAGAGGACAGAAAATCTTTCCATGATATATCCTGCTGTCTCAATTGCATGCCTACATCATTCCCAATAGCAGGAAGCACAATAGCTTTAAGAGGAGCAGCTTCCACAACACGACTACAGAAAAGAGAGAGAAATTAGCCAAAACTCAAAAATTCAATTCATAAATCCCATGAGTAATGTATGGACATTCTGAAAAGAAGAGCTTAGAGGGTGCTTAGGGAAACACTCGAATATGAAGCCAATATTTATAACTTTGTTACTGAAGCATGTTTCTGCAGAATGAAGTCTGATTTGAGTGAAATCCAGAGCTTTCCAAATGTTTTAGGATACACTTTCTAAAGAATTAGATGCCACAGATATGGCTTCCATAAAGGAAGACATAATTATTCCATTCAAAATGGTGTTAGGACCATAGATGGACGGTTACAAACTTCACCTTATTCAAATTGGGGCAGGATCAGGGGTCACACCTTACCCTTGTCCCCACCCAGTTTATATGTTACTTGCAAAACAATTATCTGAGCAAACTTTAACTGGATTGATATCTGGGAGGCCGCCTATTAAATTATAATAGATACTTAATTCGCAAGATCAGAGACCATTTTTTAAAAAGTTTAAATAGCTACACCAAACATGGCCTTTGACTTGAGATCAAGAACATGTGTCATCATTCTTGATCCACAGAAATGCGGCTTAGGATTTCCAAGAAAGAGTCAGCATGCTAGCTACAGTAATTGCATTTTGTTAAACAATAGATTATTGCTATTTACATTTCAATCCAAAAACCATGCAAATTCATACAAGGGTGCAGGTATAAACATGACTTCTGCATACACTGCTAGTCAAATCAAGTCAGTCATACATGAATATTCAGCAGCAGTAAGGAAATTTTTGCAACACAGGAGGAGTGATTGTGTTATTTTAGTTGCAAATCTGGACTTCAAGGGCTTAGTGGCAATGAGATTAATTTCAGATAGAAAAGCTTCATCTATTATAAATTAGAAAATTAGAAAGTAGCCTTTACCTGTACAAGGGAAATTTTCGACCTCCTCTGATTATAAAATCCTGAAAACATAAAATCCAGGATGTTATTTCCAATGCTATATGAAGATTATAGTGCAACATTCAACAACTCAAGAATAACATAGATACATAACAATACGTAAAACATCAAAATTAGAAAACGTTAAAAACATAACAATTATATTTTATTATTTAAAAATGAAAATTGAATACGCATTTAATCATTTTTTGCAAAATAAATAATGGCTTTTATATACAACTGGGTCCAGTCAATAAAACAATGATTTATTAAGAAGAGAAACCTAAACTGGGAAAAAAATAGATTTCCAAACCATAACTAAAGTAACCACTTCAGTTGACCTTTTTCTCAAGACTGCATATTTCTTTTCTATTTAGTTATCTTGGATTGATTTTTCACCATTTTGGTTATGTTTGCTCATCTCTAAGAAGCATAGTACTAAATGCAATTTTTTTAGTATATTATTGATCTTTAGTTTTTCAAATCCAACTATTCCTATATCAGAAATGTAACCAATTTAAGCCGAGGAATGATATTATAGGCCCCCTTTCAAAATTCAAATCTCATTTGGCAAAAATATTATGTCTTTGGGCAATGAAGAAAGAGGCAATTCAGAAACAGCATTAAGAAAATGAAGGGGAAAATTTTAAAATTCATTAGAGAAAAAAGAATAATATGAGAATTTACCAAGCTCGAGCAACATTGCAGAAAAAGTAGAATCAGTGGACCACTTTTCACACTTTTAACCAGGTCATCCATGAGGAGATTGAACAGTAGCCAAAAACTTGACTTCAACGATTACTACCCATGTAAAATGTCATGGAAAAGGACTATTTTCAAGACAATAGAAGCTCTAAGGAAACATATTCAGGGCAACTACCTGGGTAAAGACATATCTTCAAGACGATAGAGGCTCAATTTTAAATCCCATTTATTCACATTTTTCATGCATTATAAAATATATATAAACAAAAGTACCTGGGTAAAGATAGCCTTAGAATTGGAAATACGTAAACGACTGGTAATTTCTTTGGCTGGAAAGCTGTCAGCTATTGATACAACAACAAATCCTGCTAATACAATAGCCAAGTATATGATTACAGCATTGACCGTCATTGGCATGTCAATCGCAATTGCATCTCCCTTTGTGAATGTGGCATCCAGAGCATTTGCCACCAACCTGCAACTCATATTCAACACCAAAATGGTTATGGACTATTTACCCTAACAAATTTTCAGAACAAAAAGATTAGGCCTTTAAAAGTTCGTCATTTTCTTCAAAAAAGGCCCAATTTGAGAATGACTAGAGACATCATGAATAAGAATAATAGCAACCAATCAGAATATGATGCAAAATTTTGAGCAATAGTAGCATAAGAACGTGAAGCATTACATTACTTGTTCTCGAAGCTCTTTCAATGTCATATGATTCAAATTTGAATTATCAGTTTCATCTCTCCATACAATGGCCACAGTGTCATCAGTTTTTCCACGATAATGCACAGGCTGCAAGCAACATTCAGCAATGTTGAAAACTGCACCTGGAAGCCATGTTCCCCCATGTTTTGATTTGTCTGTGGTATCAACAATACACTTTGGTTCTTCCCGGAATTCAATTGATAGCTCTTTTAGAACAATTTTCCAATAAGCCTGCAAATCATTAGCAAACACTAGATTCAGAATGAAATGCAACTAACAGATCACATTGCACTTTATTTGGCATGAATTTTTTACACATTACACAAAATAATAGTGCTTACCTCAGGATGTTGAACAGAGAACTTATGAAAGTGGCTAAAACTTGTTATGGGGTCTTTGTATGAGGCTCCTAAGAATTTAGGACCATAAATTTCCATAGCACGTCCCAAGTTTGTACGCCTTGATTGATGTCTGGCATGTAGAAAACATTGGGATTACTAAATCAGTTTGGAGATGATAAGTAAAGATTGATTCATTGATTGAGCATCCCACATATGAGAATACAAGACATAATGTATTTGAATAATTGATAAGTAAACTTGAATATGATGATTTATATCAACATATTTGTATATAACAATTAATCTAGGGGCTCTGAAAATATGCTTATCCTAAGGTAGCTAACTAATCCAAATTGATAACAGAGAAGAAAGAAGACAAAAGATGCATAATTCAGAACAAATATCAACAGATTAGCTTGTTGAAAAACATATCCTTTGTCCTAAACCAAGTAAGACAAGCATCACTGATTTTTTTTTTCTCTAAAAATTCCATCCAAGTTTAAAACACTTATCAAGCTTAAAGTCAACATAAATTTCCATTAACTATGTTTCATTCTTCTCAATAATTATATTTCATTTGAAGATTAAAAGCAAGTTGAACACCATAATTAGGGGGTTTGATGTAAAAGGACATCAAACTGGAAAGGAATCAAGAAAAGGAAAAATGTCCAGTGACTATAATACTGGAATTTGAACTTTCCAGAATAGTCGTCGTCAAATTCAAGACACCAAAAAAGTGAAAGAAAACAAATCAAGCCATAATTGGAAGCTCAAATTGAATTATAAAATATAGAGATAGAGAGCTTACAAAGAAGGGAACCAATAAACAGGAGGTCCATTAATGGAGGTATCCCAATTAGCATAGACACAGTAGTAAACTAATTGGTGGAGGGCATGTGGGTGCCATGGCTTTAGCAATCTTATAGCCACTATCTTTTTCCAAATCTCTCTTGGGTCTGACCCATTTATTGAAAATACTGTTTCGTGAAGGATTTTGTAGAATTGTTTGGCCTCCGCCATTGACAAACCTGACTTGATAATCTCATCCACTCCAACTTCAGCAATAGTTTTCATCTCCATTGCCCTCACTCACACTCTCTTTCTCGTCTCCTTCAGCCTTGTATGTAAATAAAGGTCCTATATGAGTAGGTGGAAAACGAGGCAGGAAGTTGAACCACGTGAGTGATGATGAGATTTGCAAATAAGTAGTGCATGCAGGAGCGACACCAACATTTTTTTTAATCCTCTGTAGCAGTTAAGCTGACCTCGAATTGACATTTACTTTTTTTTTTTAAAAAAAAAAAACTTACTCCGGACCAACAAAATAATAAAGGTTCAATTACTCTAACAATAATAGTTCAATGACCCTCCACATTATTAGTAATTTAATACTTATTATTTTTTATGTGTTTATATTCTCATTATTTATTAATTGTAATTATTTATAATTATATTTATAATTATTTTTCAATTTTATTTTTTAATTTTTTTATTAATAATATTATTATTAAAAATAAAAATATTTTTATTATTATTTATTTATTTATTTATTATTATTATTAAAATTACCTGGTATTGGTCATAATTCACAAGAATATTCTATTATGATTACTACTTGTATTATATTCTATTTATAAATTTTTTATAAATTTTGAATTTTGAATAATTTTGAACCGCTAATCATATTCAATCGAATAAAATAATATAATGAATACGTCAAATAATATTTATTTATTTAATTTATAATTTATAATTATTTAATTTATTAATTTAATAAATAGTAAATCCGTTTTATATTTTGAAACTAATCTTGTTTGGAGTATAATTATAGTTAAAATTTTTTATTTTTTACCTCAAAAATAGGTTTTGTAGAGACTAAACTTGAAATTTCTCATTACAAATTCACTCTGTGTTACAAACTGAGTTATAATAATTGAATAATTTAGTACTTATTATAATACATCTTTAAAAACAAGATATATACCAAACTAGAAAACAAATTATAAAAAGTCAATATTTGAAGCTGAACGTTTCCAAAATCATATTGAAAAATTGATTTAAAATTGAGTTTTTGGTTTAGTCGATTCAATTAAATTGATTTGAATTTTTATCTTTTTTACATAAATAATTTAAATGTAGCTTTATTGTTGATTCCCAAACTCTAACAACCATTTAATATCCTTTTTTATCGTATGTTGCCGCCCAACCTCTTTTCTTCTTCATTTTATTTTTTTGAAAAGAAAAAACAGCTAAGAAACTATTCTCTTACGGTAGGCAGCACCACTATTGTCTACAAAAAGAAGGATACCAGCTCCAGTTGGTGGGGAATCATGCCAGATAAAATGCTCATAATGATCAAAAGCAGTATTGGCTAAAAAATCATCTGCTATATTAACCTCATAGATTTGACAATAGATCTCCGATCTCTAAGAAAATTTACCTCCAACGGAACAGAGAATCTACGAATTAACTTCCTATGGGAATAGGGATGGGAAAAATTCCTACCCCACTGAGCAGAGCCAGGCAGGGATGGGGAGGATCCCACCCCGACCCTACGAAGACCCGATAATTATAAAATGAAAAAATAATTATATAATAATAATAATATTATCAGTATTATTATTATTACTGCTACTAGTTAATTGATTATATTATTAATTTATAATATATTATTTTAAAATCTAATTTTTAAGATTATTAAAATAAAAATAATGATTTTAAATTCTAATATCATAGTATATTTTATTAAAAAAACAGAAAAAAACATATTAATTATGACTAAATTTTTCTTTTTATTTATTATTGGATAAAGTTGGACTCATCGGATTGATTTGATTTATAAATATTTTTATTATTTTTATTTGTAACTATATTTTTTAATTTAACATTTTATTTAATTTATATTTTGTTGGAATTTGTTTACTAACATATATTAATTTACTATCATACTTTATAACTTGTAAATAATAAATTACTAAATTATGCTATAAAAGAACAATTGTGAAATTATAAGGCTTAATATGTTCAACTAGACAAGTAAAAATTGGTCAATTACAAATAAATTTATTGGCTTGTATATATCGTTTGGATGATTAATTTTAATATTAGTTAAATATATGATAGGTTTAATTAATTATATTTGATCGGCTTAATTATATGATTGGCCGATTTGGATAGTTAATTTTAATATCGGTTAATTATATGATTTTTTTTAATTGACCATATTGCCAGTTTATTATATGGTTGACCGATTTAATTAAACATCATTTAATTAATCATTTTTAATCATATTGTGTAACATAAATTTTAATCGTATTATGTCCGTATTTTAATTTTTGACACGATTAATTAATTGTGTTGTGTTCGTATTTAGTTTAATTGTATTACACATAATTAGACACGATACGAACAAATTTTTAACTCTAGTATTTAGTTAATTAATTATTATTTTTTAAATTAAAAAAATTAAGAGTGGGGAATGGGGATGGGATAGAGATGGAGACAGAGATTCTCCATTATAGCGAGGATGGAGATCATCGCACTGTTTCTTTGCCAAGCCTATGTATACACATGATTAAGTTGTACTTCTGAATCCCTCTAAAGTAACTCTCTGATATGAACAATCAGATCCACATTATATGTGGAAGCCACAAAACTAACATTGAATAAACCCGTTACACTTAAATTATCAAGTTGAACCTAAACTTTTCTCCAGCCTTATCACAAGTGTGTTGTAATCCCATGAACATACCCCCGAAGCACCACTCGAAGTGAAGTACATGGCCTTCACTTCAACGAAAAGCCACCTAACCAATGACCACCATGATCTCGAACAACACCCCCGATTGTGCTCAACATCGAGTTGAGTCTAAACACACCATCAGTATTCAATATGACAAACCCCATAGCAGGAAGAATCCGACTACTATAGACCTCAACTCCTCGAAGTGGAACTTCACCCATCATAGTTAAAGCATCAAAAGCAAATATGCAATCTTTGACAGCATTAGAGATGATATTGGGTTTGATATTGTTTGGAACTCGATGTTGAGCAAAAATAGTTTTATTGTGCCACTTCCATAATTACCAACAAGTATAACTAAAGAGGGAAACTCAATCCATTCCATCCCATATTTGAAACCCATTCCTCGCATTTTCGAAACCCATTCCTCACATTTTTACCAAACCAATCAATAAAGCTCAAACTTAAGAAGTTATGAATGAAACTCTTCATATGCAACCCTTCTCTTTTTCTCATCCTCTTCATTTTTTTTAATTTTTTTTATAAATATAACTTTTCTGTAGAGTTATTTAAATTATTCGTATATAGTATTTTTGTAGTAGTAGTATAAATTAAAAGTTGTTGAGCTCAATTAATGACAGTTTTTTATTAGTACTTGATTAGTTTATTAGAGTTAATGAGGTGACATTCATTGATTAGTTATGTACTACTATATATAAATCGTGAAGGTTATTTTTTCAGTATCATCGAATGAAACTTAGCTCATTTTCCATTTTTCTTGCTCTCTTCTCTACTGAAGCAGTGGTATTGCATTTTGCTCATGGTATTATAGTAGTGTTGTCATCAGTGATTTGATCTTGTTTCCTCTTGCATTTTCATGTAAGTTGCTATAGAGCTAAACAAAAGATAGGAATGTAACACCTAACACCTTATACATCCATATATCACATATGTTGTTTAATATATTAAATTATCACGTATGAAACAAGAATAAAATAAAATTCATGTTTACGGCGAGAGTAATTTTTTTTACTCATCTCATATTATCAACAATAATTTTACAATCAATGTGGAAGCTTTAATTATAGCTTATAACATCACATATATTAATAACTTAAACATTACGTTTAAAAAGTTAGTAAATATGCAAGTATTCAATCTCCAAATATAAATGATATGTTCTTATGCATATGTGAAATGCAAGAAAAGAGAGTGATGAGGCTCGGTCGTTAACTTTTGATTCATGACTTTTATATGCACCTCAATATGAACTATTAATCTTCTCTACCTGAAAAATGATGCAATTTGGTGAGTTGCGACTCAGTGAGAATAACCATTAAATGAGTTCTAAAGCACCAAGCATTTCATAATAGCAAATAACAAGTATATTAATACATACTTTATACTCCATTTTATCAGTCAATAACATATAAATATAGATAAAATCAAGTATTCAATAATTGCTCTTTACTTATGCTTATGCTTATACATTTTATTTTGTTGTGACCAGGTTAAACGAACATTGCCCCGGGTTTCCATGTGAACATTTGCAATTGCATTTGCTAGCTAGCTTGATCATTTGTTTCATTTGCACATTTGTTGGGCCATAGGCCTCTTCTTTTGTTTTGCACATTTGTTGGGTCATAGGCCTCTTCTTTTGCTTTGCACATTTGTTGGGCCATAGGCCTCTTCTTTTGCTTTGCAATGTCGATTAACTAGTCACAACGTCTTTTAAGTCATTATGCATATGCACTTGTATTTACATATTCATCAACCATTGTATCTTATCACATATACCAAACATATATCACATATATACTACATATGTCAACACATATACCATACATATACCACATATATACTTCATATGCAATACATATACTATACATATACCATATATATACTTCATATGCAACACATATACCATACATATACCACGTATATACCTCATATGTCAACACATATACCTTGCATATACTATACATATACCATGTATATATATCATATGTCAAACATATACCTCAAATATACCACAAGTACACAAACTTATATGTATCACAAATGTCACAAATTATTCATCGTCATATTTTCAAGGAAAAATCATCACAATCACATGAATCACATAGCAAACAACATTCATATGCACTAAAGAATTCAATTGATAATTATACTCACATTTTTCCTTTGATTCCAATTCTTAACTTATTGTCTACCCCCTTCTTGTATATCTCCAATTTTTCTTGAGCCTAATATTGAAATATAATTGGTTAATTTATGACTAGAGAAACTTAATGTGTCTTAAACAAATTAATATACATTATTCATATCAATAATTAAAATTTTTCCTATGAGGCAGTGTGACCTTATGGGACTATTTTAACTATAACGTTTTCTGTACTTGACCAATTACTCTGATTCTTATTCATAATTAAAACTAACATATTTAAATATAACATATTAAAATTTCAGATCAATTGGATCATTGTACAATGTTTGGTGGAATTTCTAATCGTGTTCTGATTTCTGCTCTGTTTTCTGCCCTTAGGCAGTTTCAGGGTATTCATTTGGGTTTATCATAACTTATAATATATACATCATATTTTAATGCAACTTTACAAACACTTATATGGGTTCATATGGAACATTTTTCATGTTTACAACTTTTATCAATTATATCTCTAAGGTTTTTAAATTATAACAAATATTTTACTGGTCCAGAATAGAATTGGCTTCCGGACCAGTATGACTTCCAAATGTCATAACTTATTATTTACATAACATATTAAGCAGAAATTAGTACCAACATTTCTCTAAGACATATACTTATAACTTTACAGTTTTGATCCTTTACAGAATCGATCTTTAAGAAGCTCAAAATAATAAAACAATTTTCTGGATCTGTACAGGGCACTCAGTAGGCAGTTCAAATCATGGAACAGTCATGGTTTCATTCACCATAACTCAACAATTATAAGACCTATGAATCTGAAATTTGGTATACAGATCCATAACACATATATCTACAACTTTTATATTTTAAGAGTTTCTAGAATCAATTTCTATGGATATCAAAATCGGAGTACAAATCAGTGTCTATTAATGAACCTTAGCAACTCAAATCAACCTTATAGCAATAAGAATTGATTACTTACCAAGAACAAACTTGCAAGGGATCAATTTGCCTCAAAAACCAAGTGAAACAAGGAAGAATTGGTGGTTGGATCTTGAGAGAAAATAGGTTGAAGAAATGAAGCAAAGAAGAAGAAAAAGATAAGGAAAAAAAAGGAAGATAATTGAGTCTAATTGGTTAAAAGCCACCTACCCCATTTGCTTTCTTTTCTTTTCTTTGTCGTCCAACCTTTCTTTTTTTTTCTTTTTCTTTTGCTGTATGCTTTCTTTTTTTTTTTAATTTTTATTATTATTTTTATTTTTATTATCATCATACATACATACATACATATACATATATTCATGTATACATATATACATTTACCCAATTTTACTAACCAATAATAAATAAATATATAATTTAATCACTTATTTTAATTTAATTAAATTAATCATGTCAAATTTTTATTAATTCAATCTAGTCTCTTTATTCACTTAAATATTAATTTCATATCATTTTCATCTATATTATAAAACAGACATATGCATTTCTATACAATTGTAAAATATTTGAAAATAAACTAATTGTATGTCATGAATATATTTAAATAAAAATATATATTATGCATGTGTTCAAGTGATATATATGCAAAATGTATATGTGCAAATGAGATGCTGTAAAAATGCATATGGGAAAAATCAATGATGTTACAATTCTCCCTTCCTTTTAAAAATTTCGTTCTCGAAATTTAATACCTGGAAATAGGTGTGAATATTGCTTTTTCATATTTTCTTCTGTTTCCCATGTTGTCTTTTCTTGTGAATGATTTCTCCATAATATCTTAACTAAAGGTATTTCTCAGTTTCTCAATTGTTTAGTCTTGTATCCGATGATTTCCACTGGTTCTTCAACATAACTTATGTCATTTGCAATCTCAATGGCTTGATCTTTGAGTACATGATAAGAATGTGGACTCCTAACTTCGCCCCAAAAGTGCGCTCAAAGGGGAAGGTTTGAACCCAACCTTATAAACCAGTCCAGGAGTTCCTCCGCAACCGATGTGGGACGCATCATCCCCACCCCCTTAAGACCCCGACTGCCTCGGTCGGCGATCTGTTGTAACCCGAAGGGACACCGATGTACAGGGCTGGCTCTGATACCAAATGATAAGAATATGGACTCCTAACTCCGCCCCAAAAGCGCGCTCAAATGGGAAGGTTTGAACCCAACCTTATAAACCAGTCCAGGAGTTCCTCCGCAACCATCAGTACATGTGTAGGATTTGACTTGTATCTTCTAAGCATGCTCACATGAAACACATTATGAATTTGAGTCATCTCTGGTGGTAAAGCCAATCTGTATGCCAGTGGACCAACCTTCTCAAGAATTTCGTAAGGCCCTATGTATCTTGGGCTCCATTTACCTTTCTTGCCAAATCGGATTACTCCTTTCCATGGAGATACTCGTAGAAATACCTTTTCACCCAACTCGTATTCCATCTCCCTTCTATGTTGATCAGCATAACTTTTCTGTCTGTCCTGTGCTGCCTTTAGCTTAATCTTGACAACATTGATTTGATCCACTGTATTTTGTACTATCTTTGGTCCTTCTAATGCATGTGTACCGTCTTCATCCCAGATGATAGGGCTTCTGCACTTTCTTCCATACAATACCTAATATGGAGCCATCTGAATACTGCTATGATATTGGTTATTGTATGCAAACTCCACCAATGCTATATACTCTTCCCAAGCTACTTTGAATTCCATAGCACATGCTCTAAGCATTTCTTCTAATGTCTGTATAGTTCTCGCTGATTGTCCATCAGTTTGTAGGTGGAATGCGGTACTGAAATTCAATTTTGTTCCCAATGCATTATGTAAACTCACCCAAAAACGTGAAGTAAACCGTGGATCTCTATCAGACACAATGGATACTGGAATGTCATACAATCTGACTATCTTATTCACATATAATTTGGCCAAACTCTCAAGTGTACACCCCCATCTGATAGGTAGAAAATGTGCTAACTTGGTTAACCTATCAATAATTACCCATATTGCATCATTTTTTCGTGGAGTTCTAGGAAATCCATAAACAAAATCCATCGTTATCTTTTCCCATTTCCATTCTGACGCTGGTAAAGGATGTAGTTTACCAACTGGTGCCTGGTGTTCTATCTTAATCTGCTGACATATTAAGCATTTGAAAACATATTCTACTATGTCTTTCTTCATTCTTGGCCACCAGTAATGAGGCCTTAAGCTGTGATACATCTTTGTCATCCCTGGGTGCATTGCATATGGTGCATTGTGTGCCTCTTCCATTATTTCCTAACGTAAGTTCTTAGTGTTTGGAACACATATGCGTGACTTTAACATCAGTGCATTGTCTTGCAATTGAAAATCTTTACTATTTCCCTGCCTTACTAATTCAATTTTCTCACACAATTTAGGATCTTTACTCTGTGCAACTTTGATCCTATCCTTCAATATAGGTCTGACCTGAAGAGCAACAATCAATGATCCACCATCATGCATATTCAATTGAACATTCATGGACCGTAATTGAATTAGATATGGAAAAGATGATGCTTGCAAGTGAGCTACACTGCTACTGGCCTTCCTACTCAATGCATCTGTTACCACATTGGCTTTCCCTGGATGATATTCAATTGTACAATCATAATCTTTCAACAGTTCTAACCATCATCTTTGTTTCATGTTTAACTCTTTCTGTGTCATCAAGTAACCCAAGCTTTTATGGTCTGTGAAGATCTGGAATGTCTCACCATACAAATAATGCCTCCAAATCTTCAATGCAAATACAACTGCAGCCAATTCTAAATCATGCATTGGATATGAAATCTCATGTGGTCTCAGTTGTCTGGATGCATAAGCTATCACCTTACCATATTGCATCAACACACATCCCAAGCCTTGGTGAGAAGCATCACTATATACTGTAAACCCACCTGTACCTGTAGGGATGGTTAACACTCGTGCTGAGGTTAGCCTGCATTTTAGTTCATCGAAACTCCTTTAACATTCAGGAGTCCACTTGAAAGACACATTCTTTCTTAACAATTTGGTCAAGGGGCTAGCAATCAATGAGAACCCATCAACAAATCTACGGTAGTATCCGGCTAAATCCAAAAAACTACGCAATTCTGACATATTCTTGGGTGTTTCCCAACTCACTATGGCTATAACTTTATTTAGGTCAACCTCTATGCCTTTTTCCGATACTATATGTCCAAGAAACACAACATGATCAAGCCAGAATTCACACTTACTAAACTTTGCATACAATTGTTTCTCCTGCAAAGTCTGCAACACTGTTCTTAAATGCATCTCATGTTCCTCTTTACTTTTAGAGTACACCAGAATGTCATCTATGAAGACAATAACAAAATTATCCAGATAAAGCTGAAATACCTTATTCATCAAAGCCATGAAAGCAGCCGGTGCATTGGTTAATCCAAATGGCATGACTAAAAATTCATAATGGTCATATCTAGTATGAAATGCAGTTTTAGGAATATTTACCTCAGTTATCTTAAGCTGATAATAGCCCGATTTCATATCAATCTTAGAAAATACTTGAGCTCCATGTAACTGATCAAACAAGTCATAATTTCTAGGTAAAGGATACTTATTCTTCAATGTCACTCTATTAAGTTGTCTATACTCTATACACAATCTCATCGTTCCATCTTTCTTTTTCACAAATAACACTGGGGCTCTCCAAGGTGATACGCTAGGTCGAATGTATCCCTTATCAAGTAACTCTTGCAATTGAGTTTTAAGTTCTTTTAACTCAATCGGTGACATCCTGTAAGGAGATATAGAAATAGGTGCGGCCCCAGGCACCAAATCTATAGTAAATTATATCTCTCTATCTGGTGGAAATCCAGGTAAATCCTCTGGAAATACATCTAGGAACTCACACACTACTGGAATATTCTCTAACATAATATCCTGAGTTCTTGTATCTGTCACATAGGCTAAGAAAGTCTCATACCCTCCTTTCACCATCTTAAAAGCTTTAACTGCTGAAATCAAATATGCAGGTACCAACTTCCTTTCTCCTTTAAACACAATCATTTGTTTATCAGAGGTCTTTAAAATTTCCTCCTTAGAAAAAAAATTCACTATGGCATGATGTTTAGTTAACCAGTCCATTCCCAATATTACATCAAATTTATGCAATGATAATAAGATCAAATCCGCTTTCAATTCAACTTTATCAATGAATATTGAACAGTCACGACATATCTCATTCACAACTACTACTGCTCCCAGTGGAGTACTCACATTTATATCAAATCCCAATGACTCATGTTTTTTATGCAGTTTGGATGTCATATGTGATGATATAAATGAATGTGTGGATCATGGGTCAATCAATGCAAATGCCAGTATATCATAAATGTAAATATTACCAATAACCACTTCAGGAGCATCAACTGCCTCTTGCCTAGTCATAGCAAATACCCTGGCCTGTGGAAGAGGTCTAGAACTCTGTCCCTCAGATCTGGTCACTCCTCTGCTTACTACACCAGTTCTTCCCCTGCCTCTGCCTCTGACATGTGTCTCACTGGTAGTGTTAACCCTTGGTGTTTCAATTGTAGTCTCAGATATTCCTCTGCCTCTGCTGGTTTCTGCTAATTTAGCTCTTTCTATGCAATCTCTATACATGTGATCTAAGGACCCACAGAAATAACAAGCTCATGTGAGCCTTCTGCATTCACCAGTGTGTTGCCTACCACAATGAATACAAGTAGGCCAATGTTTTGTCTACTGGCTTTGTCCTCTGTCTGGGTAAAAGAAAGTCATGCTTCAACCTCTAGAATTGGAGTACCCACTTCTGTTGCCAGACTGGCTCGGCATATATCTAGCTTTATTTCCATATCCTCTACTAGACTCTTCAACAAACACTCATGTCACCCTTTTTACTTGTTGTTCTCCAGCTTCTTTCATTAACTTTTCAACTCTAATTGCAGCAGCTCTGAGTCTGGTATAACTATCGAGATCAGTAATTGTGATTCTATTTTTGATCTCATACTTGAGGCCTCTTCAAACTTTCTGCATTTGTCTCTTTCAGTAGAGACCATAAAGGTGGCATAATGGGAAAGTTTATTAAACTGTACTTCATACTCCGCAACAGACATGTTTTCCTGTTTTAGATTCAGGAATTCCTTTCTCTTTTCATCTTTATATGCCTCAGACATGTAATTGTTCTGAAATTCCAGGAGAAAATCATTCCATATCAGAACTGGTGGTTGTGCATCACTATCGGGAATTGTCTCCCACCATTCATAAGCATTGCCTTGAAGCAAAGATATCGCATAATCAAACTTCTCCTCTGGAGTGCATTTCATCATATTCAATACCCTCTGTGTCCTTTTGAGCCATGTTTCTGCTTCAACTGGATCATTCGAGCCATAGAAATCAACTGCACCCTGTTTTCTTAGCTTATCATATAGTTTTTCCCTATACATTGTAGGACCATGCACTTCATGTTCTGGGTTTTTATAAGTTATTTCGGCATGTGATGATTGTGACGCACGTGCAGGAGCCCTAGCTCCTAGTACTGGTTGATCTCTATGCAAAAGAGGCGATGCCTCATGAGGATGCATTTTAGCAGGCCTCTCTCTTCTTGGTGAATCATGTCTAATGATGGCCCTAAAATAAATGAAATTATGTCACTACATAATGTTCACCACATATCATGCATATGCTATCATGCTTATATGCATATGCATGTTTCCTTAGAACCTATCCCTGCTCTGATACAAAAAATGTAACACCTAACACCTTATACATCCATATATCACATATGTTATTTAATATATTAAATTATCACGTATGAAACAAGAATAAAATAAAATTCATGTTTACGGCGAGAGTAATTTTTTTTTACTCATCTCATATTATCAACAATAATTTCACAATCAATGCGAAATTATAGCCTATAACATCACATATATTAATAACTTAAATATTACGTTTAAAAAGTTAGTAAATATGCAAGTATTCAATCCCCAAATATAAATGATATGTTCTTATGCTTATGTGGAATGCAAGGAGAGAGAGTGATGGGGCTTGGCCGGTGACCTTTGATCCATGACTTTTATATGCACCTCAATATGAACTACTAATCTTCTCTACCTGAAAAATGATGCAATTTGGTGAGTTGCGACTCAGTGAGAATAACCATCAAATGAGTTCTAAAGCACAAAGCATTTCATAATAGCAAATAACAAGTATAATTAATACATACTTTATACTTCATTTCATCAGTCAATAACATATAAATATAGATAAAATCAAGTATTCAATAATTGCTCTTTACTTATGCTTATGCTTATACATTTTATTTTGTTGTGACCAGGTTAAACGAACATTGCTCCGGGTTTCCATGTGAACATTTTCCATGTGAACATTTACATTTGCAATTGCATTTCCTAGCTAGTTGGGCCATAGGCCTCTTCTTTTGCTTTGCACATTTGTTGGGTCATAGGCCTCTTCTTTTGCTTTGCAATGTCGATTAACTAGTCACAACGTCTTTTAAGTCATTATGCATATGCACTTGTACTTACATATTCATCAACCATTGTATCTTATCACATATACCAAACATATATCACATATATACCACATATGTCAACACATATACCATACATATACTACATATATACTTCATATGCAACACATATACCATACATATACCACATATATACCTCATATGTCAACACATATACCTTGCATATACTATACATATACCATGTATATATATCATATGTCAAACATATACCTCAAATATACCACAAGTACACAAACTTATATGTATCATAAATGTCACAAATTATTCATCATCATATTTTCAAGGAAAAATCATCACAATCACATGAATCACATAGCAAGCAACATTCATATGCACTAAAGAATTCAATTGATAATTATACTCACATTTTTCCTTTGATTCCAACTCTTAACTTATTGTCTACCCCCTTCTTGTATATCTCCAATTTTTCTTGAGCCTAATATTGAAATATAATTGGTTAATTTATGACTAGAGAAACTTAATGTGACTTAAATAAATTAATATACATTATTCATATCAATAATTAAAATTTTTCCTATGAGGCAGTGTGACCTTATGGGACTGTTTTGACTATAAAGTTTTTTGTACTTGACCAATTACTCTTATTCTTATTCCTAATTAAAAATAACATATTAAACTTTCAGATCAATTGGATCACTGTACAATTTTTGGTGGAATTTATAATCGTGTTCTGATTTCTGCTTTATTTTCTGCCCTTAGGCAGTTTCAGGATACTCATTTGGGTTCATCCTAACTTATAATATATATGTCATATTTTAATGAAACTTTACAGAAACTTATATGGGTTCATATGGAACATTTTTCATGTTTACAACTTTTATCAATTATATCTCTAAGGTCTTCAAATTATAATAAACATTTTACTGGTCCATAATAGAATTGGCTTATAGACCAGTATGACTTCCAAAGGCCATAACTTATTATTTACATAACATATTACGCTGAAATTAGTACCAACATTTCTCCAAGACATAGAACTATAACTTTCCTGTTTTGATCCTTTACAGAATCGATCTTTAAGAAGCTCCAAATAATTAAACAAGTTTCGAGACCTGTACAGGGCACTCAGTAGGCAGTTCAAATCATGGAATATTTATGGTTCCATTCGCCATAACTCAACAATTACAAGACCTATGAACCTGAAATTTGGTATACATATCCAAAACACATATATCTACAACCTTTAGGTTTTAAGAATTTCTAGAATCAATTTCTATGGATATCAAAATCGGAGTTCAAATCAGTACCTATTAATGAACCTTAGCAACTCAAATCAACCTTATAGCAATAAGAATTGATTACTTACCAAGAACAAACTTGCAAGGGATCAATTTGCCTCAAAAACCAAGTGAAATAAGGAAGAATTTGTAGCTGGAACTTGAGAGAAAATAGGTTGAAGAAATGAAGCAAAGAAGAAGAAAAAGATAAGGAAAAAAAAAGGAAGATAATAGAGCCTAATAGGTTAAAAGCCACCTACCCCATTTGCTTTCTTTTCTTTTCTTTGTCGTCCAACCTTTTTTTTTTCTTTTTCTTTTGCTGTATGCTTTCTTTTTTTTTTAATTATTATTATTATTTTTATTTTTATTATCATCATACAGACATACATACATACATACATACATACATACATATACATACATTCATGTATACATATATACATTTACCCAATTTTACTAACCAATAATAAATAAATATATAATTTAATCACTTATTTTAATTTAATTAAATTAATCATGTCAAATTTTTATTAATTCAATCTAGTCTCTTTATTCACTTAAATATTAATTTCATGTCATTTTCATCTATATTATAAAACAGACATATGCATTTCTATACAATTGTAAAATATTTGAAAATAAACTAATTGTATGTCATGAATATATTTAAATAAAAATGCATATTATGCATATGTTCAAGTGATATAGATGTAAAATATATATGTACAAATGAGATGTTGTAGAAATGTATATAGAAAAAATCAAGGATGTTACAAGGAATGATAGATGAAACAATTGAAAGACTAAAAGTTGGCTTAGAGGAGTATGAAACTAGGAATAAGATTGATTACATGGTACAATCATCGATGTTAATCCCAATTTTTAAGGAAATAGTATAGTCTTTTCTCTATATTAGTTCTGCAAAGGAATTGTGGATTGAGTTGGAACAAAGGTTTGGAGAGTGTAATGACCCTCTTTTGTATCAATTGTATAGAAAAATAAGTTCAATTCTCAAGATTATATGACTGATGGAATATTTTAGCAAGCTTAAAGATTTATGGAATGAGATAGGTTGTCTGTTACCTATGCCATAATGTACATGTGGAGTAAGGAGAATGATTAAGGAGAGAAATGTTTATAATCAGCTAATTCAATTCCTAAAGGGTTTGAATGATACATATGACCATATTAGGAATCAAATACTGGTTATGGACTCTTTGCCTAAGATTAATAGGGCTTACTGTAAGGTTTTGAGGGTGGTTGAATGATACATATGACCATATTAGGAATCAAATACTGGTTATGGACTCTTTGCCTAAGATTAATAGGGCTTACTCTAAGGTTTTGAGGGTGGAAAAGGAAAGAGAAGTACATATCGGTTATTAGAGTTGGGACACAAATGTTATGTTAGCAAAGAATGTTGAAGCCAGAAATATTAGGCTAACTAATGGGGGAAGTAATTTCAAGAAGAATGAAGATGGACATTGCAACCATTGCAATAAAAGTGGGCATTCAAGAGACACATGATTCCAGCTACATGGAACCTTAGAATGGTACAAAGTGTTAAAAGAAAATAGAGAAAAAACATGAGGAAAAAGAATATAAGCCAATATGACAGCAGAGGAACAAGACTCGCCTCTAAAGATAGCTAATGATTTTGCCATGGGAAACCATGAAGATCAACTAAATCCAACAATAACAGCTCTAATTCAACAAGAGATAACTAAAGCATTGAAAGGGAAGATGCCTCTAGATAAATCAAAAGTAAATTTTGCTCACACAGGTAGCTATACAGATAGTTATGCAGGTGAGTCTCTTAATAAAAAAATTTATGCTTTTCAGTCTATATGTATGGTAGAAATAGGAACATGGATAGTTGATACTGGTGCCTCAAGCCATATGTATAAAACACTAAAGCTACTTAAAAACATAAAACCAGTTCATAAACCTATTCCAATCCATTTACCTGATAGGTCCACCAATTTAGTTAAATCTGTTGGAAGTGTGCCTTTGTCTCAAACCATTGTTCTTACAGATCTATTGTACATACCAAATTTAAATATAATTTTCTTTCTGTAAGTAAACTAACCAGTACCTTACCATTTGTTTTTATTTTTTACTGCACTCATTGTCTATTATAAGACCTGAGGACTAAACACGTATTAGTAGTGGGAAAGCTTCTTTAGACCATGTACACTTTTGAAAGCTTTCTTTTTCAGAAGATTTCATTAGTTCTGTTGTTAATCAACCTCATTCTTGTAATAAAAGGATATCAGAAGTATATTCTATTCGAAGTTCCTTTGTTCCTCAACAATCTAATTGTAATGCTTCTGTTTTTAGTAATAAAAATTCTACAGTTTCTTTTCCTATATGTTATGTTACTCTCATACTTTATTTTTGGAGAAATACTTGTACTCTTCGGGTATGACATTGGTATGAATATGAAATTCTTACTAGATCTTTCACTTTAAAAGTAAGTACTCATAATCCCTATTTCATTCAAATTACTGGTGTAGATTAAATAGATTTGGAAGAAAGTAATTTTATAAAGTTAAAAAAATTATCTCTTAATGATCCACAATTAGAGACTATGATTTATAGTGGTGACAAAAATTAATATAGATTATATAGCAAACTTGGGTTGATTTACAATTTAAATGGACTTATTATTTATTTGTGGTTCAAATTTTAGACTTTAAGTTTGTAATTTAAAATATTTTATTCAATTTTATTTTATTTAGCAATTTAATATTATAATTTGATTTATCTTTTAACTTAAATTATTATATATAAAAATTAAAATAAATAAATATATATATATATATATATATATATATATATATATATATTCCTACCCATGCCCTAATTTTGGATACTTTTTAGTCTTATTCAGGTATTCTAAAATTTTAAAAATAAGATACCGGATATCTAGATATATACTCATGTCTAGTACCTATACCCAAGTTCAAACAATATAACCTACATGGCATAATCGACTAGGTCATACTTCTATATCCACTATGAATCATATGTCATTCTTCCAACATAAACTTGATCTGAAGACACATATGTGGTACATGTCATTTGGCCATGCAACATAGATTTCCTTTTCCATCAAATTCTATCCAAACCAAACATATATTTGAATTGATACATATGGATTTGTGAGGTCCTTATAAGCAATCAACTCATAATGGTTTTCACTATTTTCTTTCATTAATAAATAATTTTACTAGAGTCACTTGGGTGTACCTCTTAGCACATAAAGTTCAAGATGTCAAATTTCTAACTATTTTTCTTAATATGGTGGGGAATCAGTTTAATACAGTGTTAAAACCATTAGGATAAATAATGGGGTGGATTCTTAGCTCTAAATGTCAAGACTTATCACAGACCAGTAGCATTATTCATCAAAGATCCAGTCCTTATACTCCCCAGCAAGATAGAGTTTTGGAATGCAAACACAAACCTCTACTTGAAATAGCTAGGGCTATTATGTTACAATCCAACTTACCAAAAATGTTTTGGTGAAAGGCAATCCTAACTACTGCATACTTTGTGAATAAATTACCAATTTTGGTTTTACATTGGCAATCTCCATATCAAGTTTTATTTAATAAACTAGTTGACTACCATTTTCTCATAAGCTTTAGTTGTTTATATTTTGCAACTAATATGACACCATATAAAGAAAAGTTTTCTCCAAAGGCAGTAAAATGTGTTTTCTTAGACTATTCACCTGGACAAAAGGCCTATAAGGTCTATGATCTACAAAATCATATATCTTTCATTTCTAGAAATGTGCAATTTTATGAGCTCATATTTCTTTATCAATCTCAAGGTTCAGTCTCTCTAGATTTTTCAATTCCACTACCTATACCAATTGCTACTAATTCTACTCTAATATGTCTCATTCCTTTTACTTCAAATACTAAACTAGTTAGGCTTCTATAATAAGAACATAGATTTTCGATCCTATCAGACACAGTACCAGAGTAAGAAATCACCATGGTTGCAAGACTATATTTGCAACAATGTTAAAACAAAACCAGTCAGACCTACTTTTACCTCAGTTGCACCAACTTCTTCCCCTTACACTCTTATCAGTTTCCTCTATGTCACCTCATATGTTCTTTCACCTATATATATGAAGTCTAAGGTATCAATTATTAAGGAACCTGTGACTTATTAGGCAACAACTTCAACAGATTGAGTGGACGTTATGAATAAAGAGCTTGCTGCTGTAGAGGCTAATGAAACTTGGACTTTGATTTCAGTGCCTAAAAGGAAATATGTTATAGGTAGTATGTGGATTTTTAAAGTCAAATACATGTCAGATGAGTTTGTTGAATGTTTTAAGGCCAAGTTAGTGGCCAAGGGATACAAACAAGTTGTTGGGCAAGATTACTTTGATTGTTTTTCTCCTGTTTCTAAATTGGTATTTTTCTAGCTCTTGCAACAACTAAGGAATGACCAATACATCAATTAGATATCAACAATGAATTTTTGCATGGATATCTAAATGAAGAGGTATATTTTATCCCACTTGAAGGTTATGGAAAATTCATTCCTGGATAAGTATGCAAATTGAATAGGTCAATCTACGGCCTCAAACAAACATCCAAATAGTGGAATTCAGAATTGACTAAACAATTGATGGCTTTTGGTTTTCAATCCTCATCAGATCATTGCTTGTTCATTAGGATCAATACAAGTTATTTCTTGGCACTTATTATTTATGTAGATGATGTGCTAGTGATAGATGATTCTTCTTCAAAGATCCAAGCTATCAAACAGTACCTAAACAACAAATTTACCATTAAAAGTCTTGGCTTTGCCAAATATTTTTTAGGTATAGAGATAGCTCGATCTCCATCAGGTACTTACCTCAACTAGAGAAAATACATATTGGATATTTTGTAAGATACAAATATGCTTAGTTGCAAAACTGCCTCTACTCCTTTTCCCAAAGGAGTCAAACTGACAAAGGCATAAAGAGTTTCACTTGCTTAACTAGAAAGCTATAGGATACTTATTAGGAGACTAGCCTGTTGGTCAAACTATATATGCACCAAAATGTGCAATAAATGACAATAAAGATGGACGATGCATCTTTTGTTGAAAAAAAAAGAAAAACCAATTAATAATTAGTTAACAAAATATTTGGCAGGTGGGGTTTAATCTTAACCATCCATTTGATGGGTGGAGAATAATCTTTACCATCCATTTGGTAAGTAGGATGTTAGGTGGGAAATAATCTCAACCATCCATTAAAATAGGTGAGACTTAATCTTGGTCGTCTATTGAGGAGGTGAAGACCTATATATAGCCTTAAGAATTCATTTGTAATGCATCCCATCCAAAAACCAATCCAAGTGAGAGAAAAAAAATAAAAGCTTAGAAAGGCTTTAGTGAAAGTTTGTGAGTTGTGAGTGTTTGTAAATACTTTGTAAATTTTTCTTCCTTAAGTAAAAGATCTGCAGCAGTCTGAAGACGTAGGCATAATTGGCCAAACTTCGTTATCAATTTGTGTGTGTTTTATTATTTTGTATTTTCTTCGTTGCTTTCACAAATCTAATTATAGGGGAATTGGAATTATTTTCCAACAACTTGTATTAGAGCTTTGGTACAGTAAGGTCTACCGAAGCAATTATGGGTAGAAGCAGTCAATACAACTGCAAACTTAATC
Source organism: Triadica sebifera (assembly GCA_023653625.1). Classification (NCBI taxonomy): domain Eukaryota; kingdom Viridiplantae; phylum Streptophyta; class Magnoliopsida; order Malpighiales; family Euphorbiaceae; genus Triadica; species Triadica sebifera. The sequence goes on from CM042902.1 coordinate 31,843,191, forward strand.
AATCGATGACCATTGGTTCCTTTGGAGCACATAATACTAGAGGAGGTATGGACCCAAAAAGAGATAAAATGATCACATCTAAAAGTTTTTGGCTGTATAACATATATGCATATCAGGGATTAAGGAAAGAATAAGCTTGATCCCAAATCCAAGAAATGCACTCTCATCATCTATGGTGAGGATGAGTTTGGCTACCATATTTGAGATGATGAAAACAAAAATGTCATCCGTAGCAGAGATGCGATTTTTGACGATAGGTTGATGTATAAAGACATGCATAAAATAGTCGCTAGCAACTTCCAGTATTTGTAGATGCAAATAATATCCCAGATAGTTCTATGACGGAACCAATTGTAGCAAGTCTTCAATTAGAGGAACTTATTGAACCAAGAAGTGCACAGCAGTCTGACACACTACAGCCTCCTACTTCATCTCTTATATTAAGAAAATCTTCTTGACCTTATATGACTAATAGGAGATACATGAATTATCTCTTGTTGACTGATGGAGAAGAGCCTAAATGCTATGATGAAGCTTGTCAGACTAAAGATGCTAGTAAGTGGGAGCTTGCCATGAAAGACGAGATGAATTATCTGATCTCCAACCAGACATGGGACTAGCTGAGTTACCCACGGAGAAGAAGACATTTCATAACAAATGGATGTATCGGGTAAAAGAGGAGCATGAAGGTTGCAAGAGATACAAAGTACGACTAGTTATTATAGGGTTCAAGCAAAAGGAATCAGTTGACTACACCAATATTTTAGCTCCTGTTGTGAAGCTCAATACTATCTTAACATTATTGATATTTTGGCTATTGAAGATCTCCATCTTGAACAGTTGGATGTGAAAACCGTATTTTTTTTACAGAGACTTAGATGAGAAGATATACATACACCAATGATTTCTTTGAAAAAGGAAAGGAGAATATGACGTGCAGACTTAAGAAGAGTTTGTATGGTTTGAAACAAGCCCCAAGACAGCGGTACAGAAAGTTTGATGGCTTTATACACAAGGAAAGTTTCTAGAAGTGCAACGCCGACTACTGTTGTCACTTCAAGAGATATAGACCCAGTTATGTCATTTTACTGCTTTATGTCGATGATATGTTAGTAGCAGGTTCAAATATGGATGATATCAAAAGGTTGAAGCAGCAATTGTCAAAAGAGTTTGACATGAAAGACTTGGGTCCAACAAAGAAGATTTTTGGAATGTAAATCGCAAGAGATAAGCAGAGAGGGTTCTTCCAGTTATCTCAACCAGTTAGCACACCCTTGGCCAACCACTTTTGTCTATCCAAGAATCAGTCCCCTCAAACAAAGGAGGAGAGAATTCATAGATAAACTTCCTTATACCTCAGCTATTGGAAGTTTGATGTACGCTATGGTTTGTATGAGACTAGACATTGGCCATGCAGTGAAAGTTGTTAGCAGATTTATGTCAAATCTAGGGAAAGCTCAATGGGAAACAGTCAAGTAGATTTTGAGGTATCTAGGAGGCACTACAGGGAATTGTTTTTACTTTCGTAAAGGAGAATTAAAAGTACAAGGCTACACAGATGCAGACTTTGGAGGTGAAGTCGATCACCAAAGAAGCATAACCAGTTATATATTCACAGTTGGAATTACAACTGTCAGCTGGATGCCATAAATACAAAATATTGTCACTTTATCCACTATAAAAGTTGAGTATGTAGCAGTGACTGAAACTAGTAAAGAGATGATATGGCTTCAAGGTTTGTTAACTGAGTTGGGATTCAAATAGGAGAAGAACATTTTGCATAATAATAGTCAGAGTGCGATACACTTGGCAAAAAATTCAGCATTTCATTCCAGAACCAAACATATTGGGTTTTGTTACCACTTTATCAGATCTTTATTAGAAGATGATGTGTTAGTATTGAGAAGATCCAAGGAAGTAAGAATCCAATGGATATGTTGACAAAGGCAGTAACTATCAACAAAATGAAGTTGTGTTCAATTTCAGTTAGTTTGCTAGAGTAACAAGACTAGAAAGACTGTTGCATTGATTGAAGTGTGAAGACAGATTGAAATCAGTCTTCAAGTGGGAGATTATTGGTCAAACTACACATACACCAAAAGGTGCAATAAATGACAATAAAGATGAACGATGTATCGTTTTTTGAAAAATAAGGAAAACTAATTAATAATTAGTTGATAAAATATTTGGTAGGTGAGATTTAATCTTAACCATCCATTTGGTAGATGGAGATTAATCTTGACCATCCATTTGATAAGTAGGATGGTAGGTGAGAAATGATTTCCATTTATTAAAGTATGTGAGAATTAATCTTGGTTATCCATTGAAGAGGTGAATGCCTATATATAGCCTTAAATATTCATTTTTAATGCATCTCATCCAAAAAGCAATTCAAATGAGAGAGAAAAATAAAAGTTTAGAAAGACTTTAGTAAGATGTTGTGAGTTGTGAGTGTTAGTAAATACTTTATAAATTTTTCTTCATTCAGTAAAAGATTTGCAACAGTTTGGAGACATAAGCATAATTGATCCAACTCCATTATCAATTTGTGTGTGTCTTATTATTCTATATTTTCTTCGTTGCTTTCACAAATCTAATTATAGATGAATTGATGTTATTTTCCAACATAGCCTACTTAAATTTAAATAGACCAAACACAAGCTACACAGTCCAACAACTTAGCTAGTATGTCATTAATCCTCATCAATCACACTAGGATGCATCACTCCACTTATTGAGATACTTAAAGGGACATCTTTCTCTAGGGCTGTTATATCCTGTACAAAATGGCTTGCATCTCACTGCCTATTCAGATGCAAATTGGGCTTCATGTCTTACTACAAGGAAATCTTTTATAGAATACTACATTTTCTTAGACAATGCATTGGTTTCATGGAAAACAAAAAAGCAATCCATTGTGTCACAGTCTTCATGTGAGGTAGAATATCGAAGCTTGGCTTCTGCTATTTGTGAATTGCAATGGCATAGCTACATCTTTACTGATTTACATGTTTTTGTTGCAACTCCAATTCTCCTATGGTGTGACAACTAATTGGCTATGCACATTACAACAAATCATATGTTTCACAAGCATACTAAACATGTGAAAATTGATTATCATATTGATCAAAATAAGTTCAAGGAAGGTTTTGTTCATCCTAAGTATACTGCTTCAGCTTCAGAGACTCAGCTTGCTGATTTGTTCACCAAAGCTTTAAATGCACCACGTTTTTCTTCTTTAGTTTCCAAACTGGGATTGGTAGATCACTACCACTCTCCATCTTCAGGGGGGATGTACAGTTATTTAAATTATTTGTATACAGTATTTTAGCAACAGTAGAAGAAGTTAAGAGCTGCTGAACTCAATTAGTGGTAGTTTTTTGTTAGTAGTTGATTAGTTTGTTAGAGTTAATAAGGTGGTATTCATTGATTGGTTATGTACTACTATAAATAGTCTGACAGTTATTTTTTTAGTATTGTGGAATGAAACTTAGCCCATTTTCCTTTTTTTTTTTTTCATTTTTTTGTGAATAAAACTCTTTATCTACAGTTCTCATCTCTTTCTAATAAAACTCTTCATCTGCAGTTGTTCTCTTTTATTGAAAATGCAAGAAAATCATTGAGATGAGATGTTTTTCCATAAAAAAAAAATGGCTCTTCCTTTTTCTTTTTTAATTTTTTTCCATCAAAACAAAAATATAAGCAAAAATCAAATTTGTCTGGGTCAACCAATTCTCAACTTTTTCATATTGAACCCATTTTTTAAAACCAAACCGAATCAAGTGATTCGAGGTTTAATAAGTTCATACCGATTTTGAAAATATTGGTCCTAATTGAGCCCTTAATCTTTTTTTTTTTGGTTGCAATTAAACATATAATATTAAGTTTGGTTGCAATTAAACATATAATATTTATTTTTCTTTCAAGTATTAATGAATTGTTAATATGGTGTGGAAATGTGGATTCCACATCAACTTATGTGGCAAAGCAGTACCTGCTAGGTCCGCTACCCTTTCTAATTACCTAATTTGTCTCTCCTCTCTCTAATAAAATGATTTTTTTCTTTTTTCATTTTTTAATATTAGGAGAGATGACTGACCCTGACGAGTACTGTTTTGCTATCACAATTCAACTGGGATCCACATTTACATGCCATGTCACTAATATTTAATGAAAAAATTGAAAACTTAACACTAGATTTTTTAAATAAATAAATAAATAAATAAGAGATTAGGTGTAGCTTTCCCAAAAAAAAATATGATTAATAAATTAATTCAATTACTTTTAAAAATATATTCATTTATTTTAACCGACTTTCTGACTTAATTTCTGCTCTTGCCATACGTATGATGACTTCATTCCTACATTAAGCAAAAAGTTGACTTTTATTTTTATTTTTATTGTGGTTTAGCAAGTTGACTTCATCTTTTCTTTATTTTCTATGGCTGCTGGTGGCTATTAATTCTACAACAAGCAAAAGCAAGTTTATTTATTTATTTATTTATTTATAAAGCTTTAAGTGAAATGTTTTGGAAGTAAATAATAAGAGTATTATTTTTTCTGTTGTAATTATCTTCTTATTTTTAGGATTAGTTCTCTTTAATTATTGGTGCTTTTGCTTCTATTGAATTTGAATTTTGCAGGAATAAAAAGAAAAATAAAAAGGATAAAAATTCAATTTAAAAAAAAAGGTACCAGTATCTTACGTTTTTCTTATAAACATTTACCAGAAAAATGTGATCTTAATCTTATCAAACATTCAAGTAAAGCCTAAAGATTCCTTCTAATTTTCTCAAACTGAAGGCATTCTATATATGAAATATGGTGGGATTTTAATTTCTTTTCCTCCATACATGTTGTAAGTGTAAAGCTTAAATATTGATGTTCCGATAACAAATATCTAAACACAGTCGATGGTACCATTCTAAAAATATATGTTGTTATTTGAATGACATATATTTTCGCTTTTAATATTCTCGAGATATGTTTGATATTTTAAATTTTGGAATAGAAATAAAATTAACATTCTAAATTAAAAATATTTTAAGTAATATTTTAAAATTTAAAGGCTTATTAATTAGGATTAAATTAAAAAAATAAAAATAACAGTTCATATTTATTAATAAATAAGATGTATTACATAATAATATATTAAAAAAATAAAAAATTAAATTTACCACAAAAACAATTTTAACTTTAACTTGAGACATATAAAAAAATTATACTTATTTTTATAAAATTGAAAGTGTATTTTCTGAAATAGAAATATGATGTTTTCTGGTTCGATGCAATTTATAGGTAAAAAAATTTCCAATACCGAATAAAAAGTTGGTCGCTTTGAAATCCTTAAAATCGGCATTGAATTGAAAAAGTTTTTGGTTTTGTATTGTTATAAAATTTCAGAAGAATTCGAAATGAATTTTTGGAGCTTTCGAAGCAATACAATATAATATAAGACAATATAGATTTTTTATTCTTCTCGAATATTTATAATCTTTTTAAATTAAAATAACTAATTAAAATCTGAATATACAATTCCAATATAAAAAAATTTAAAACTTTTATTCATATTACAATATTCAAATTAGAAATAATTTACTTTCAATAAAATTACAAATATAGACTTAAATATATTCAACTTATATCAATTATATATCAATGATAATACATAATAATTATTTGATTAAATAAAAATATAATTACTCATGAGTTAAAAAATATTATAAAATTAATTTATACTGTGAATATATAATAGATAACATTTGTACCATGAGCGTGTGGATAAGATAATATAGTTCTTTCATTTTAACCAAAAGTCTCAAGTTAAAGTCTTATATATGCAGCTATCTTAAAATTTATGAGAAAGTATTTTGTCGCTCTTAAAATCCTATCCGACACGAGCATAATTAGTCTCAATGTGTAGTTCTAGTTGATTAGTTAAGGGTACTTGTGGTTTGACACAAAAAAAAGATAATATTATGAAATAATATTTATAAACATTTATATATATATATATATATATATATATCATTGTTAAGTAAATTAACAATACACACCTCGGTCCAACAATATTAACCAAAAAGTGACGACACAATTTAATTTTATACAAATCAACTATAAATGACTAGCTTGGGTAAATTATACATTTATATTGAATGTAGAAAAGCTGAGATTAATTGATTTCACGTAGTGAGATTGATATATATGGAGCAGCTATTTATAGTTGTTGTCTTGATAATTGTATAACTAACTTCCCAACTTTTAGCAGCCAAATAACTGTTTGAGATGATATTTAACCAATAAAAATACAAAGGTTAATGCACACTTCATCTGCATGAAGCCCCATGTGTAGCAATAAATGAGCAGAAGAGAAATGAAGCTAAAGTGAAATATAAACTAAAACTTAAGTCAACTCCATCAGCACCAGAGAAGTGAAAAACCAAAGAAGTGGAACTTCCTCACCCCTTCCTCAAGCTGAAGAGTGTGTATGTTTAACACTCCAAGCTTGGATATCAGATGATGGGATGTAGAAAGATGATGTGATTTAGTAAACAAATATGCAATTTGGTTGATATGAGTCCAGAACTTATCTTTTCTCTAATGAAATGGCAATTTAGTTCCACATATTTTGTCCTCTCATGTAGAATAGGGTTGTGGTCTAGGTTGATTGCAAAAGCATTATCACAAAATAAAAGTACTGAATTATCATGAAAGTGCAATAAATATGTCAGCAAATAAATTAGCCATTGGACTTCAACAACTGTAGAAGCGAGTGTTGTATACTCTACTTTAGTGGAACATATGAACACAATTGTTTGTTTCTTTGATTTCCATGATATCAGGAAGGTACCAAGGAACACACACTAACACATATGCCTATAACAAACTTTCTTATTTGGGGACAAGTGGCCCAGTCTACATCACTAAAAGCTTAAAGTGTCAATGGTGAACTACTTGAGAAGAAGAGAGCTTGTGCTAGGTTTTGTTTAATATATCTCAGTACATGATGGGCACATTTAAGATGGAATTTTGTTGGCTTGTCAAGGAATTGACTCAAGAATTGAATAGCAAATGACATGTTTGGCCTAGTGTTTGTAAGGTAAAAAAGTCTTCTAATTAGTTTTTTATAGGATGATATATCATTCAATAGTGGCAATTCAGTGGCCTGACTTCCTTTGATAGGTACTAGTACGGTAGAGTTAGGTTTTGAATACAAAAATTTTGTGTCTTGTAAGATCTCTCGAGCATACTTTTTTTAACATAAATGGATTCCCTTGTGTGATCTTGTAACTTCAAAGCCTAAAGAGAATTTTAGTTGTCCAACTTCTTTAATTCTAAATTCTTCATGGAGGAATGTCTTCATTTCAGTAATAAGTTGCAGATTATTGCTTGCTAAAATAACATCAACAACATAAATAAGTAAAGCAATAAAACTATTAGAAGTTGATTTAGTGAACAAAGAAGGGTCAGACTTAGCTTGCATAAAACCTTGTTGAGTCAAAGATGAAGTTAACTTGGCATTCCACTGTTTGCTAGTCTGCTTTAACACATGAAGAGATTTATAAAGTTTACAAACTTGATTATTACAGTTTAGACTAGGTGGAGGAATCATGTAAACTTTTTCAAAGAGGTCTTCATATAAGAATGCATTATTTATATCTAGTTGCTCTAAATGCCACTATTTTACAACAACAATAGTCAATAAGACTCTGATAGTTGTCATTTTTACTATTGGTGAGAATGTGTCAATATAATCCACCCTTTCTTTCTATGTGTACCCTTTAGCCACAAGTTTGGCTTTATATCTTTCTATGTTGCCATCAGATTTGTACTTTATTCTATATATCCACTTATATCCAATTTGTTGTTTTCCTTCAAGTCAATCTGTTAGAGTCTCTATGTTTTATTAATAGCAAGAGCTTAAAGCTCCTTTCCATTGTCTTTTGCCATTTTGGATCATTCACTATTTGCTTATAGCTTTTAGGCTCATAATGACAATATATGTTAATAGTATATGCTTTGTACTTGTGTGACAAATGTGAATAAGAAAGATAACGACTGATATGATAAAGAGAATTAATGTTCATATAAGGAATATCACTAGCTTTGGATTTAATAGTGTTAGCTGAAATACAAGAAGCTATATAACAATGGCAATATGCAAGATAACTTAGTTGCCTCTTTAGTCTATTAGAGTGTTTTAAAATGACACTTTGTGGTATCTGAGATTGCATCAAAATTGTTTTAGGCATAGAGCTTGTTGATAATTTTGCCAAAAATGGTGAATCATTATAATTGAGCACAATTCTTTGTAGTTATGAGTTTTACATGGTACATCATGCTATTATCTAAAGAATTTTGTGCCATGAGATGAGGGAAAACAAAACCTTTGGAATGCAGTTGCTCTTTAAGACATGGAAAAACTGTCTTATAGAAACATACATTTCTTGATATAAAAACTTGATTGGTTTCAAGATTAAGAAGTTTAAATATTTTGGTTCTTCTATGATATCCCAGAAATATACATCTTACTGCTCTAAGTTGTAATTTATTTCTATTTTGTGCTAAAGTACTAGAAAATGATAAACAACCAAAAACCTTGAGGCCTTTAATGTTAGGAATTTTTGCATGAGGAACATTATAAGGTGTCTGATTTTGCAATAGTAAACTGCATGCAATAATGTATTGTAACACCCCATATTTTTTAATTTTGTTCAATTAAGATTTTTTTAATTATTTTTGTGACTTAATAATTTTATCTGAGTAAAATTTTATTACAAATTTGAGATTTGTAAAAAAGTACAAAATTGCCCCTGAGTATATATATATATATATATAGAGAGAGAGAGATATTTCAAAAATTAAAGTGATAAAAATTCATTTTCTCTCTCATTCTCCCTACACAATCACCATCTCCGTTCATCAATCAAACAACATCCAATCTTAGCCAAATTTGAACCAGAAGTAGTTCTCCACGTCCTTATCACTCCGGTTTGATTTTCCAAAAACGGACAAGATTTTTGGGATCGGAGCAGCGAAAGTCGAATATCGAACTGCTATTCCATTTTGCGTATTTACTGGCTTCGTTTCTCAAATCTGACACCGGAAATGGACTCAGAACATCGAAAAACATTGGTATGTGTAATTTGAGCTCCGGAAACCGAGGTTTGAGGGCTGATCGGAGCCAGAAAGTTCTCGTCGAAGCTGAGCAAACTTTTGTAGATCTACACGTTTTCAGCCACTTCCAGGCCATGAAACATATATATTTGGACTCCTCATGCCTCAAGCTTTTTTTCGGTACAAGCCGATCGTCGATCTGCCGCCGTCGAAAATTTTCCGGTGACCGGAGTCCAGCGACCACTAATCGGGTATTTTGGACAGAATCTTCAACTCGTTAAACCGAGTCATCCAGTAGAAACCACACCTCCTAGTTATTTTTAGATAATGAGATATGAATTTATTTGTGAAGTTTAGATATAATTTTTGTTATTAAAATGATTAGTTAATTTAGTTGAATTGCATGATTAATTGCATAATTATTGGAGTTTATTGGAGATTATTTGGTGAATAATTGGATTTTGTATTATTAAATGGAGGTGATTATTAGTTAAGTTAGAATATATATATATATATATATATATATATATATATATATATATATTAGGTAATTAAATTAATAATCGAGGATCATTAATTATGGAGTTAATTGGAGTGTTTAAAAGTGGAAAATAAATTTTGGTATGGAAGAAATATTTAATAAAATTTTTGGTGAATTTTTATATTTTTAGCCTAATTATGGAAAGATTTATTGGGAGTTATTGAATATTATTTTGGTGAAATTGATGATGGAGAATGAAAGAAAATGAGTTAAAATGATTAGAGGAATTTATTTGGAATTTTTAGAGTATTTATTTAATTAATGAGAATTTTTGAGTTGGAAATGGAATGAAAATGAAATAAATTGAGAAAAATAGTTTTGGAACAAAAATAAAGAAAATAAAATATTATTAAGGAAAATAATATTTGAAATTTTTGGTCGTACGGAAAAGCGTGTTGACGATCAAAACCGTGATTTATGCGATAAACACGCACAATGAGAAGAATATTAAATATATAATCTCGATATACGTGAGAGCGATAAATTATCGAAAAATTTAAATTTTGTTAGATTTTATATTGTGTGAGATCCAATAGCTAATCCAAATTTCTATCTTTAGGTGCGACGTCGGGGCAGACGTCACCTCAAGATAAAGGAAAAGAGCCTGCGGATACCGACAAAGTATAAAAAGATTAGTGCAATTATTCTTATAATATTAGTCATGTATATATAATTAAGAAATTTAAAGAAAATTGGAAAAGTATGAAATAATAAGAAAATTTTCATATCAAAATGATTTATGATATTTATTTTGGTATGAAAATACTATTTACCGATTTTATGGAAAAATGAGTTAAATTATGAATATGAGAATTTTTTCCACATGTTAGCCTAGACGTGAAGTAGGGTATTGTTGACATGCCAATAGGGTAGAAAATATGGTCATGTGCATTTCTGTGGACTAATGAAATATTATGATCCTGTGCATTTCTGTGGATCACCTGATGCAATTTTCAGTCCTGTGCATTTTTGTGGACTGAGTCATATTACAATTGGATCCTGTGCATTTATGTGGATCCTGAGTTGATATGTAATATGATACCCCTTTGATTCCCTAGGAACAAGTCTAGGATGTTATAATATGTGGGTATATGAAAAATATATTATTAAGAACTCAGCAATATATTGAATTATAAAAATATTATATTGTTGTATTTACAGAAAAAAACGTAAATTTTGAATTGGTTTTATTTTAAATGTATGTTTTATTTTAATGATTATTATTATAATAATTTTTGCACCATTGAGTTAAATACTCAGCACGGAAATTTATTTTCTCTCGCGTAGGTGACAAAAGTAACAGACAATGTCTGGACGTGTAGATAGGAGACGCTGGTTTAAGGACCCGCAGGATGGAACATAGTAGCAGCAGCGGTAGCCACTCCGAGCGGGTTGATTTTCTTACTGTATTTTAATATATAAATACAAACTTTTAAAAGTTTATTATGACATGTATATGCATATGTAAATAATAATAAATAAATAAATAGTTGTAATTAGGGTGTGTATGTATTATATATACTCTATATATTTTAAACTTCTTATATTAGATATGTTTTAAAATTAAAGAAATAGTTATTTTTGAAAAGATTTCTATTTCCTGTAGCACATTTTATTCGTCCAGTATACGAATGAGTGTATGAAAGGGTAAGTGGTGTTACAATTTTATTGGTATCAGAACGTGGTTTAGGCGGTTCTAGGATAGTAAGGGGTGGAATCAAGATTGTCTGTTCATGCATTGGTTTTTGAAAAATAATTTGAATGTATAAATATAACTGTTATTGCTTCCTAATGTGGGTCACTGTTATGCTTTATTGGGTTATAGATTTCAAATGCGGAGGGTTAGAAAAGAGACCCCAGATACTTATGAACCACTTAACATTGACGCTTCATACCCTTCATTTCAACGGGGGACAGTTGATGGCAGTGTATCCACTCGTGGATCGGATAGATCACATAGACATGAGAGACATGTATCGGTCTTAGGTTCAGCTAGAGAAGAGCTGCTAGAGGATATGGATGAGATCTTACGGCATTCTGCCAAACTAGCCACTATTGAGATGGGATTTGAGAGGCTTCAAAAATTGGGAGCTGCAGATTTTTACGGCCGCAAGGAGGATGATGCAGCTGCAGAATATTGGCTGGAAAGGGTAGAAAGAGTGTTTAGACAGATGAATTGCGCATTTTGAGAAAAATATAGATATGCGGAGTCTCTGCTGCAGGAGGGGGTGTATGACTGGTGGAAGATAATACTACAATGCCCTCAGACACTAGACTCACCTTCCTAGAGACACTTTCTGGAGCAGTTCAGAGAGAGATACATTCTCAGAGCCTATACTGATCGAAAGAGACAAAAATTCCTGGATCTCAGACAAGGGGATATGACTGTAGAGGAATACGAGAAATAGTACACCCGCCTCAGTAAGTATGCAGGGGGTATCATTGCCGATGAGGTTAATAATTGCATAAGGTTTGAGAAGGGACTGCTACCCCCTATTAGGGCTAGGTTGGTAGGATCACAGATTAAAGAGTTTACTACTTTGATAACTGATGCTGAGGCAATTGAGGAGGCTATTGCTGAGGAGATAAAGACAGTAGTTTCGAGCCACCACAAGAGACCATTCTTTCAGTCGGGTGCAAATTCCTCCATTAGTAAGAAGACTATGTTTTTTGGTAGTAGATTCCAGAGTGGGTCTAAAGGTTTGGGTGCACCAGTGTGGCAGGGACAACCCGCAAGGTCAGCACCATCCGGGTTCAGTAGGGAGAAGATTTGTTCCATGCCGTCAGTGTCAGTAGTGTGGTCGATATCATAATGGGGAGTGTTGGCTGACATCCAGAGCCTATTTCATTTGTGGGGTGATAGGCCACTTCAGGAGGGATTGCCCATACAGAGATCAGAGTACAGAGTCTACAGGGGCAAGACCGGTTTCAACACAAGGATCAATACCTGTTAGAGGCCAAAGCAGAGGTCAGGTTAGGGGAGGTCTAACTAGATCAGTGCAAGTAGGGTCGGAGACTGTTAGTAGACCAGGTGGTAGCCACACCGCACCTGCCAGAGCATATGCTATGAGAGCACGAGAGGAACATGATGCTCCAGATGTTATTGTTGGTAAATTTTCTTTAATTGGTTTTGATATATATGCTTTAATTGATCCCAGGTCTACACATTTTTACGTATGCACTACACTATTACTTAGGGAGCATTTAGAGATTGAGAATTTAGAATTTGATATAGTAGTGATGAATCCCCTGGGTCATAGTGTCAAGGTTAATAGAGTGCACCGACAGCTACCCTTAATGAGTCAGGGTGAGCTATATCCCGCAGATCTGATTAAGTTACCATTTCATGAATATGATGTCATATTAGGGATGGATTGGTTAGCTCAGCATGGGGTCATAGTAGATTGTGCCACTAAAAATGTAATTTTTAAGAAGCCTAGGTGCAAGGATAAAATGTTATTTAATGTTATTTCTGCTATCAATGCTCAAAGGTTGATCAGGAAGGGCAATGAAGCTTATTTGGCATATGTGGTTGATACGAGGAAGGAGAGTCTGAGGCTTCAGGACATTCCTCTAGTTTGTGAGTTTTCTGATGTGTTTCTTGAGGAATTACCAGGATTGCCTCTAGATAGGGAGATAGACTTCGCCATTGAGTTGTTACCTAGTATTGCACCCATGTCCATCACCCTATACCGAATGGCACTAGCAGAGCTTAAAGAATTGAAAGTACAGTTGCAAGAGTTGCTGGATAAGGGGTTTATTAGACCCAGTGTATCACCTTGGGGTGCGCCCGTATTGTTTGTGAAGAAAAAAGATGGCACCCTACGACTGTGCATCGATTACAGACAGTTAAATAAGGTGACAGTGAAGAACAGATACACACTGTCACGGATAGATGACCTGTTTGATCAGTTAAAACGTGCAGGGGTATTCTCCAAGATTGATTTGAGATTGGGATATCATCAGTTAAAGGTTAAGGAGAATGATGTGCCTAAGACTACCTTTAGGACTCGGTATGGCCACTACGAGTTCCTAATCATGCCATTTGGACTGACGAATGCACCAGCAGCATTTATGGATCTAATAAATAGGATCTTCAGGCCCTATTTAGATCAATTTGTTGTAGTTTTCATTGATGATATTCTGGTATATTCTAGGAATAGAGAGGACCATGATCAGTATCTTCGAATTGTGCTTCAAACACTACGTGAGAAGCAATTATATGTTAAGCTATCCAAATGTGAGTTTTGGCTCGAAGAAGTTGGGTTTTTGGGTCACGTGGTATCAGAAGATGGGATCAGATTTGACCCTAGTAAGGTTGAATTCATTCTCAATTGGAAGCTGCCTCGAAATATAATTGAGATAAGAAGTTTTATTGGGTTATCAGACTCCTATAGACGATTTGTGAAGGGTTTCTCTTTTATAGCTGCTCCCATAACACGATTACTTTGCAAAGATGTTAAATTTGAATGGACAGATAAGTGCCAAGCAATCTTTGATCGGTTGAAAACTATGTTGACAGAGGCACCAGTTTTGAAGCAATCCACTGCAGGAAAAGAGTTTGTGGTATATGGCAATGCTTCATTGAATGGGTTAGGCTATGTACTGATGCAAGAGGGTAAAGTGATAATGTATTCCTCTAGACAATTGAATCCGCATGAGAGGAATTATCTTACACATGATCTAGAGTTAGCAGCTATTGTATTTGCTTTAAAGATTTGGAGACACTATCTGTATGGAGAAAAGTGTTATATCTATACAGATCACAAAAGTTTAAAATATTTACCTTCACAGAAAGAGTTGAATTTAAGACAGAGACGGTGGCTAGAGCTTATTAAAGACTACGACTGTGTTATTGATTATCAGCCTGGAAAGGCTAATGTTGTGGCTGACGCTTTGAGTCGAGAGACTCTAGCAGGTAAATTTGAATACTAAGTACCATTGGGCATCTGATTTCTTATAGTAATGTATTCTTAAAAGATTATCTTTGAATGTAAGAGCTTCGGGTCCTACCTACATTAGTCTTTCGAATCAAATATGCTCAGAAGCATGATTCTAAAAATAAAAGAATCCATTTCCAAGGGGGAGAAACCTAAATACTCAGTTGGAGTTGATGGTGGTATCTATTATAGAGGCAGACTATGCATGCCTGATGTTTCAAGATTGAGACGAGAGATATTGAAAGAGGCACATGAATCAACTATTTCCATGCATCCTGGCAGCAACAAGATGTATCAAGATTTGAAGCCATATTATTGGTGGCCAGGTATGAAGAAAGACATTGCAGAGTATACTACCAGATGTCAGACATGTTAGCAGGTAAAAATAGAGCACCAATTGCCATTAGGGTTATTGCAACCTATTGCCATACCGGAATGGAAATGGAAAAGAGTTACTATGGATTTCGTGTTAGGCCTACCATTGACTCAAAGAAAACATTATGCAGTATGGGTGATTGTCGATAAGTTGACTAAGTCTGCACACTTTTTACCAGTCAAGATAAACTACTCTATGGATTGATTAGCAGAATTGTATGTACAAGAGATAGTCCGGTTGCATGGTGTGCCATTGTCTATCATTTCAAATAGAAATCCCAGATTCACCTCACATTTTTGGAAGAGACTACAGGGATCATTGGGTACTCGTCTCCATTTCAGTACAGCGTTCCATCCTCAAACAGATGAACAATCGGAGCGAGTGATCCAGTTGCTTGAGGATATGCTTCGAAGTTGTGTGATTGAGTTAACAAGAAGTTGGGATAGGTACTTGCCACTGATGGAATTTGCATATAATAACAATTACTAGACAAGTATTGGCATGGCTCCTTATGAAGCACTGTATGGCAGAAAATGTAGAACTCCAATTTGTTGGATCGAGCTCAGTGAAAGAAGGATAGTGGGACCTGATTTGGTTCGACAGACAGAGGAGAAGATTAGGATTATCAAGGATAGACTTAAGGCAGCCAGTGAAAGACAGAAGTCTTATACAGACTTGAGATGCAGGGACATCGAATACGAGGTTGGTGACAAAGTGTTCCTGAAAGTATCTCCCTGAAAGAAAGCACTACGGTTTGGAATGAAAAGCAAGTTGAGTCCTAGATTTATTAGGCCTTTTAAGATAAGTGAACGAGTGGGACCAGTAGCCTATAGATTGGCTTTACCTCCTAAACTAGAGAAGATTCATAATGTGTTTCATGTATCGATGCTCAGAAGGTATAGATCGGATCCGTCCTATGTCATTCGAGTAGAAGAAATCGAGGTGCAACAAAATTTATCTTATGAGGAGGAACCTATAGCTATTCTGGCAAGGGAAGTGAAACAACTGCGGAATAAGCAAATACCTTTGGTAAAAGTCTTCTGGCGAAGACATTCAGCTGAAGAGGCAATATGGGAAAGCGAAGAAATAATGAGGATTCAGCATCCTCAATTTTTTAGTAATAACCTATCATGTATGATTTCGAGGACGAAATCTTTTAAGAGGGGAAGAATGTAACACCCCATTTTTTTAATTTTTCTCAATTAAGATTTTTTTTAACTATTTTGGTGACTTAATAATTTTATTTGAGTAAAATTTTATTAGAGTAAAATTTTATTACAAATTTGAGATTCGTAAAAAATTACAAAATTGCCCCCGAGTATATATATATATATATATAGATTTCAAAGATTAAAGTGATAAAAATTCATTTTCTCTCTCATTCTCCCTATACGATCACCATCTCCGTTTATCAACCAAACGACATCCGATCTTCACCAAATTCAAACCAGAAGTAGTTATCCACATCCTTATCACTTTAACGATGTCTGATTTTCCAAAAATTGACTGGATTTTTGGGATCGGAGAAGCGAAAGTTGGATTTCGGACTGCCCTTCCATTTTGTATATTTCCGGGCTTCTTTTCTCAAATCTGACATCGGAAATGGACTCAGGACATTGAAAAACCTTGGTCTATGTAATTTGATTTCTCGCTAGAGTCGCGCAAACTTTTGTAGATCTACACGTTTTCAGCTACTTCCAGGCCACGAAACATATACATTTGGACTCCTCACGCCTTAAGCTTTTTTTTGGTACCAGCCAATCGTCGATCTGCCGCCGTCGAAAATTTTCCGGCCATCGGAGTCCGGCGACCACTAATCGGGTATTTTGGACAAAATCTTCGGCTCATTAAACCGAGTCATCCGGTACAAACCACACTTTCTAGTTGTTTTTAGATAATGAGATATGAATTTATTTGTAAAGTTTAGATATAATTTTTGTTATTAAACTGATTAGTTAATTTAGTTGAATTGTATGATTAATTGCATAATTATTGGAGTTTATTGGAGATTATTTGGTGAATAATTGGATTTTATATTATTAAATGGAGGTGATTATTAGTTAAGTTAGAATATATATATATATATATATATATATATATATATATATATATATATATATATTAGGTAATTAAATTAATAATTGAGAATTATTAATTATGGAGTTAATTGGGGTGTTTAAAAATGGAAAATAAATTTTGGAATGGAAGAAATATTTAATACGATTTTTAGTGAATTTTTATATTTTTAGCCTAATTATAGAAAGATTTATTGGGAGTTATTGAATATTATTTTGGTGAAATTGATGATGGAGAATAAAGGAAAATGAGTTAAAATGTTTAGAGGAATTTATTTGGAATTTATAGAGTATTTATTTAATTAATGAGAATTGTTGAGTTGGAAATGGAATGAAAGGGAAATAAATTGAGAAAAATAGTTTTAGAGCAAAAATAAAGAAAATAAAATATTATTAAGGGAAATAATATATATATATATATATATATATATATATATATATACTTGTTTTTTAATTTGTATACTTAATAATTTAAGTTAAAAGATTGATCAAATTATAACATTAAATTACTAAATAAAATAAAATTAGATAAAATATTTTAAATTACAAATTTAAAATCTAAAATTTAAACTACAAACAAACAATTAAATAATAATTATATGTCTATTTAAGTTGTAAATCAATCAAAATTTGTTATATAATCTATATTCATTTTTATCATCATCACAAATCATAGTATCTAATTGTAGGTCATTAAGAGATAATTTTTCTAACTCTACAAAATCATTTTTTTCAAGTCTATTTGATTTACACTTGTAATTTAAATAAAAAAAAATTTGTCACTACGTATATTAATATCACACAAGAAGCTAAAATTACTAATAGATTAACAATAACAAATATAACATGAACACACCTAAATCCCAACATTTTGTAGGCCCCTCTTTATACTCTTCTTGCTTACATGACAACAAGCGAAGATTGCAATGCACAAACACAAGATCTTCAACCCTACTTGTTGACCATTTATTCCTTTTGATATTTTGAATGAATGAATATGTACTCTAATTTCTCTCGTAATAAGAAGAGGAGGTTGACTGATTAAGTAGCTTAAAAGCTAAAGGTTGCAAAAGTGGTGTAAAAGCACCATGATTAGCTCACCATGAGGTTGGTTATTCAAACATCCTTGCATTAGTTACATAGGGCTCATTAAAACATTCAGAACCAATAAAAAAAACTTCAGATTCAACATAAATTTTCCTCAAATCATTTTGATTTTGAAAGAACTTCTGTTCATAGAGACATCACAATCCTCATATGGTGTAATTCTTGGAACTCCATTGTTTATATTTCGAAGCCATGCTTCACAATAATATTCAGAACTAAAGAATGTATCATGCAATGTAAAGGAGTATTACTTTTGTTCCATATACTCTCCAATACTTGATGAATAACATCAAAAAATTTCGAATGACCAGAAATCAAGTCTTTTCCTTCATGCTCAAATATAATTTTTTTCACATTATCCCACATATCATATATCAAACGCAACAAAGGAGAATCTGTATTTGTTAATCTTAACATATCAAGAATAGGCTCACTAAAAGCCACAAAAAAATCCAAGTTATCCCACCAATTATCATCCACAATACATTGTTTCACTTCATGTGTTTACCGTCATTGCTCTCATCCTTATACATTTTCCAATTTGAATCCATAACCATTTTCTCTAGTGTTGTCCTAACATCTCTTACCTTTTCGTCATGATAATGCTAGATGCAAATCTAGTTTTAGCCACCTTCAACAAGCTCAACTTAAAGTAGTTATTATAAATCGACAATGTCATGCTGTGATTGACAATAAAATTACGAATATTTTGCACATCATCCACTTACATTGAGCATATTAAGGTGATTTTTCTATAGGATCACATATATTTTTTAAGGCCAAATTCAAACAATGCATCACACATTGAGTCCAAAAGATATGAGGATACCTGGATTCAATAATCAAACTAGTAGCCTTGCAATTACTTGCATTGTTTGTGATAATTTGGACAACATTTGCTTCTTCAACACTTTTGATTGCTTGCATAAATAAATTGCTCACATAATCTCCTTCCTTTATACGATCACTTGCATCAATTGATTTAAGAAATATTGCTCCTCCAGTAGATGTAGCCATTAAGTTGATCAAAGGTCTGACCATCCATCAGAAATTATAGAGGCTCTTTTTTTTTCTCCATGAGTCTCTAATTAGCTGGAATTTCCTATTCACATGCTCATTTTCTTGTGCAAGTAAAGTTGTTCTTAGTCTATTATAGGTGGGTGTGTATCCTGCTAGATTATTGTTGGCTAAAGTTCTCGAATACTCCCTGAAGTATGGAGATTTTGCAAAATTGAAATGAAGTGCACAAGCATAGAACATCCTAGTAGCTTCCTTATATGTCTTGTCCCTTTGCATGATTTTAAATGAATTCTCCAGAGTTTCTACCCTTATTCCCTTTCTTTTCTTGTGTTGCAGCAAATCGAAACCCTTTAGTAAAGAAATAATATTCAGCTTTTTTTCTATCTTGGTACTCCACTTGTGATTTTTTCCATTCAACTTAATCATGCTCTTGTCTAATGACTGGAAGAATTTCATTTGTCACAACCTTGCAACATTCAACTCCATGATTCAAAAACTTAAAAAAAATGAGCTTTCACTTTTGAATAAGATCTGGTAACCTTTTTGCTACAATAATCACAAACCCAACACCTATTTCTACCTCCACCAGCATAAAAGCCAAGAACAATTACATGATTCTAAAAGGGCTTCTTGTCAAATTTTGGACCTCACACAATTGAAGGGCATCCAGCAGTCTTTATGGTTCCTTCTTTCTCTTTTGAATTGGAAGAACTTATTGTTTGAGTTGAATAGACAGTAAACACCGGCCTTCGAAGATCTTTCTATTGAATGAGTTTAGATGAATAAGTTAATATATGAGAAATAGTAAAGTTTAATTAGAAAAAAAAGGAGCATATGCAAAAATCTAAAAGTCAATAGATAAGAAACAATAGAATTTAAATAGAAAAAAGGAATAGATGCAGAAGTCTAAGAGAAAGAGTCATTGAAGAGAAAGATAGACATGAATTTGAAGTGACATGGTGGAGAGAGAGAGTTGTACCAGGTTGATCACGCTTTTTTTCTCTCTCTCTCTTTTTAATTTTATTTTAATGAAATCTAACCATCATTCACATCTATTAGCCATGTAGGATGTATTTAGTGTCCACCTTTGTTAAAGATGCATGACTTCTATAAAACCTGACATATAACACATGATAGAGATATTATATTCTTCAATAATTAACTTTGAATTTGATAAAATGATTTCCAATTATAATAAAAAAAATAAAATAGCAAATATCTATTACAAAATATAAGTTTATTAACTTTTAAATAAAAATTTTCTATAAGTATTATATTCTTATTAGTTTCCTTTCTTTTATGTAAACATGGTAAACATTTACCTATTATTCTCCTTAGCAAATCATATATATTGGAACTTGACCTAATAATATTGATTAATATATTCTCTTCTCTTTCGATTTAATAGACAAGATAGATATTGGTCAATATCGATTTGATTTTGAATTTCACTTTTTATAACTTAATAGATTTTGAGTCTAACAACATTAATTGTATCCCGTATTATAGATGATATAGATATTATAATCTTTCCTAATAGATTTTGAGTCTAAAAATATTTCTACTTGATTCAATTACATCCCTAATTATAGATGATATAGATGTTATAATCTTTTCCCTTTTGATTTAATAGTCAAGATAGATTTTAATCAACATCGATTTGATTTTGTATTTTACATTTCATAATCTAATAGACTTTGAGTCTAACAATATTTCTACTTGATTTAATTGCATTCCTAATTATATATGATATAGATATTATAATTTTCTCCCTTTTGATTTAATAGTCAAGATATATTTTAATCAACATCAATTTGATTTTAGATTTTATTTTTCATAATTTAAACATCGATTTGATTTTAGAATTTACTTTTCGTTATCTAATAAATTGTAAGTCTAACAATGTTTTTACTTGATTCAATTACATCCCTAATTATAGATGATATAGATATTATAATTTTTTCCCTTTTGATTTAATAGTAAAGATAGATTTCAATCAACATTAATTTGATTTTGGATTTTACTTTTGGTAATCTAATAGATTAAGTCTAACAATGTTTATACT
The DNA here is from genome assembly GCA_023653625.1 of Triadica sebifera. NCBI lineage: Eukaryota > Viridiplantae > Streptophyta > Magnoliopsida > Malpighiales > Euphorbiaceae > Triadica > Triadica sebifera. The sequence continues at coordinate 31,864,432 of CM042902.1, forward strand.
TGATTCAATTACATCCCTAATTATATATGATATAGATATTATAATTTTTTTCCTTTTGATTTAATAGTCAAAATAGATTTTAATTAACATTGATTTGATTTTGGATTTTACTTTTCGTAATCTAATAGATTTTGAATTTAACAATGTTTCTACTTGATTCAATTACATCTCTAATTTTATATATATATATATATATATATATATATATATATATATATATATATATATATATATATATATATATATATATATAAATTTTAATCAACATCGATTTTGATTTTGAATTTTACTTTTCGTAATCTATTTAGATTACGAAAATAACAATGTTTATACTTGAGTCAATTACATCCCTAATTATAGATGATATAGATATTATAATTTATCCCTTTTTGATTTAATAGTTAAGATAGATTTTGATTAATCTTTTCCCTTTTCATTTAATAGTAAAATAAAGATTTTGGTCAACATTGATTTTATTTTGTAATTTTCTTTTTGTAATCTAATAGATTTCAAGTATGACATTATTTCTACTTGATTCAGTTACATATTTAAATCCCTAATTATAGATGTTATAAATGACTTTATATTATTTTCTTTTTCATTCAATAGAAAAAATTATGAAATTGGATTAAAGTTTAATAAAATTGATTCTAAATTTAATTTTTGTAATTTAGTCGAGTTTCAATCTAATAATATTTCGATTTGGCTCGAATAACCTAATTAAACATAAATTTTGAAGTTACACTTCTTTTTCATCCTTATGTCCCATAAATAGTTCATTTTAGCATGAAATATATCATACTATATTATAACAATGACATCAATTTTATATATTGTATGGTATTTAAAAAATTATAATCTTTAATATTAATTGATGGGTATGAAATTTTTAGGTTGCATATTCTATCAAGTTTATTATGTACTGCTTAATGCTATCTAAATCTTGCACTTTTTTAGCAAACATTTATTTAAAAAATAAATAAAAAAAACTTTAGAAAAGGTATAAGGTATGAGGTGTCAATTTTTTTAGGAAGACGTATGAAATGTCAAATTGAATGTTAATTTTTCTCTAAATTCACTTACACAAAATCATGTTATATTATAAAAACTTACTGAATAAACTGTATAAAGTCCCTTCCATGCAATTTAATTGCTAAAAAAATTAGATTTTATTGAAACTAATAACTAGACACCAATTAATTAAATGAAATAAAATTTGTTTCACATTTCCTTATCTCAATAATTACTATACAAAATATAAGGAAATTGAAAATATATTTTGAATACTTTCATTTTCAAAAATGAATTTACCAATACAATGTTAATTTTTTTTTTTAAAAAAAAAAGAAAAACTAATAAAATAATTGTGATAATTTATTGCATTGTGAAAGGGAAAACTTGGAAAACTAACTAACAGAAGGTGGGAAAGACCATCTTCTCCTATTCTCTTCTCAAAAGAATAAATGATAGCCAGGAGACCATGCTTTAGTAAGTGATTTAATAATGAGCATTGGAACCTTCCTCCTAGCTGTAGAATGGCTAGATAATGTCTAATGCAAGAGATTGACTTGTATGAACTCCTACAGCTCCCTATTGAAGACAAGATCGTTTGGTCTCTCAGCTCGGAAGGAAATTGATGATTTGTTGGTCATGTTTTCCTTTCTGCAGTTTGGTCTTGACTTTTACACAGCGAATAAGAACATATATCCTCTTTATGAGGAAAAAGACGGGATTTTATGGCACGATTCTTACTATTCTTCTCATCTTATCTTCTCCTCTAATACCTCTCCGAAGCTCAGCCGTGAAATGTCCATGTTCATCTATGTCTCTTTTTATCTCTTTTTTCTTTGTGCATCTCTCTCAAGACTTAGCCTCTTTACCTTCCTTCTTCGAATACTGACTGAGTTTTGGTTATGGCCAACAGTGTCGATTCTTTAAAGATTTGTCTAGTTTGATGAATGAGAGAGGAATTCAGTAGTCATCTAAAATCTGCAGGTATGGAGCTAGGAGAAATCAATTGTACCCACTTTTAAAATGAAGGAATGGATAAGTATTTCATACTCATACCAGTATCATATCCAAAAAGTTATATGTTACTTATGCAAAAATGAATTGTCAGAATAACATAAATGATATGTGGGATACAATGATTGAAAATGTGAAAAAAATTATATTTGAGCATAAAGGAAAAGACCTAATTTATGGTCATTCAGAATTTTTTGATGTTATTCATCAAGTATTGGAGAATATATGAAACAAAAATAATACTCCTTTACATTGCATGGCACATTCTTTAGTTCCTAAATATTATTGTGAAGCATGGCTTCGAAATGAAAACAATGGAGTTTCAAGAATTGCACCACATGAGGATTGTGAAGTCTCTATGAGCAAAAGTAAATGCTTCAAGAGGTTGTTTCAAAATCAAAATGATTTGCGGAAAATTTATGCTAAATATGGAGCTTTTTGTACTGGTTTTGAATATTTTAGTGAACCTTATGCAACTGATGCAAGGATGTTTGAAGAACCAACCTCATGGTGGGCTAATCATGGTGCTTCTACACCACTTTTGCAAACTTTAGCTTTTAAGCTACTTAATCAGCCAGTCTCCTCTTCTTATTGCAAGAGAAATTGGAGTACATATTCATTCATTCAAAACATCAAAAAGAATAAATTGTCAACAAGTAGGGCTAAAGATTTTATGTTTGTGCATTGCAATCTTTGTTTGTTGTCACCTAAGCAAGAAGAGTATAAAGAGGGGCCTACAAAATATTGGGATTTAGGTGTGTTCACGTTACACTTTTTATTGTTAATCTATTAGTAATTTTAGCTTCTTGTGTGATTTTAATATATATAGTAACAAAAGTTTTTCATTTAAATTGTAAGTGTAGATCAAATGGATTTGGAAGAAAATAATTTTATAGAGTTAGAAAAGTTATCCCTTAATAACCTACAATTAGATACTATGATTTGTGATGGTGATAGAAATTAATATAGATTATATAACAAATTTTGGTTGATTTACAATTTAAATAGACTTATAATTATTATTTTATTGTATATTTGTAGTTTGAATTTTAGACTTTAAATTTGTAATTTAAAATATTTTATCTAATTTTATTTTATTTAGCAATTTAATGTTATAATTTGATCAATCTTTTAACTTAAATTATTAAGTATAAAAATTAAAATATTTACATATATATATATATATATATATATATATATATATATATACGTATTCTAGTACTCATATTCTAATTTTAGGTATTTTTTAGCTGTATCTACATATCTTAAATTTTAAAAAATAAGAAACCGGATTTATGAATATGTATTCATGTTGAGTACCCGTACCGGAGTCCAAGTAACATAGCCTCTGGACAACTAAACCTAGTTGTTACACCAAGGAAATGTAAACACAGAAATAGAATATAAACACAGAAATGGAATAGATATGCAATGAGAAAAGATGGCTATCATGCAATTCATACAGATCCTCTAATTCATCACTTTATCATCTCCCCCATCTTATTCTAAGTGCTTCACTTCTGTGTCTCTAATATTAATGGAGAGTGACTACTCTCAAACAACCCCAATTAATAACCTTATTCAGAATGAAAATCAAGATTCAGTGATGAACCTTTTTTTTCCATGACATTAATAAGCTGCTGAAAAAGAAAGAAACCGCCTGCATTTCATCTCAGGCTGGTGCTCAGTCCATTTCAAGTTATATGACATCTACAGAATCAATATAGCCAGAAAAGTTACCGCTCCATGCTATTGACCTACGACTTTGCATGCAAATAAAACTTGATTCTGGTTACAATTTAGAAGCTGATAATCCAATAAAATGACTATATTTTGAAGGTTTCACACTTGCTCAGTACAATTTCATGTCCTATCCCCCAGTAAACATGGAATCTCATGCTTATAAGTAAAACTTAGAGCACATGTAGATGGCATCATCATGAAATACCCTAAGTTGAACGTACTAAAGATACCTTTGGTGGTTTGAATGGACAATCAGTTGAAATGTTAAGTCGAGAAAAAATATACCACCTTGGTATGGTGATCCTACAAAAATATACATTATAAAATTTGTCAAATTTATAATTAAAAGTGGATCAGCCGAGGCCTCTGGAACCAAGTCCTTACAGTTAAATATCCAGTCAACCACCGCCTTTGGGTAGTTTCAAAGTTAAATGCATATCATATCTGAGGTAATCAGTCATAAGTGCCAAGAAAAGAGCAGTAATATGGAAAAAACGAAGGCAAGCCATTCAGGGGAAAAAGGCAATGGGAGAAAAACAAATTAGACTACAAAAATGGGCCTGAGAAGTACGGTAAACTATAAATAGGCCTGATAGAAAAATGAAGATGGTAGTGTAAGGTAGGCGGGAACCTGGAGGCCCAATAATAGTGGAGACTCAGTTGTAGAGATTGTCACCCTTGGGACCCGCCGAGCAATCAGGAGGTGGATCATTGTTGAGCTCTGTCATTTCCCTCTGTATCCGCTTCCCTGAAGTTGAGACTGATTTTGGTGATATCCATGAACTTGTTCCGGCAGCTAATCCTCCTCCTCCTGATATTGAAATGCCAGTGCTATTGTTCATCTCCACCCAGCAGCAGGATAACCACCTCCACCAATATGCAGATGTATAAAAGAATCGAGAACATAGAAGAACAAATAAATGTGTAAATCAACAAGGTTAAACTAACATTATCACATTAAAGTATATTGGCATTGCAATATTTGATCAGTCAGTCGAATTCATAGTAGTATAAAAAGCGAAGGCTCCGATATTTCAATCGTGGTTCTCATTGGCAATGTAACAAGTACCTAGCATGCTTAAGAATTCCAACGCTTTTATATACCACACCGCATTTGAAAATAGGTAGAATATATTACTGATTAAAAGACCACACATGGGTCGATTTAGTTATCAAATTCTGGATCACCAATTTTTTATAAGAAACTAACAATAAAGACAAACGGGTTGAAATTTTGCAAGAAAAAACATAAGCTAATAAATAGATTATAGTAATGAAAGAGTTGGATTACCTAGATTGTTCCGTTAAGAAAATTGATCATGAAGAATGAAAAGTGACAGTGTGAAGCTTTCGTTTCGCAGAAGAAGATGAAAACTTAAGGTCACTTGTCTGCGCCGCTAGGTTCGAGCTTCAGCTCGCGTGGCCGGAGGTCAGCTTCAACACTTTTGTGGTTCATAATGCACTCTCATCAAGAGACTGGATTGGACTTGCCACCGGTGATGATATATTGTTCTTTTTTTTTTTATAGCAAATTATCGGAAACTCCCATTTCCCAACATTTACTTTTAATTTTTTCTAAAATACTGTATTGAAAAATATCTTATTAAATGTTAGATTTCAACTTTTAATTTATTAGTGGTAAAAGTTAATTTCTAATGTCCAACTAATAGACACTTCAACTTAAAGATCGGACTAACAGATTGATATGAACCAAATCGATTTAAATTTTAGTAATTCAAATTCTTTCATGGGTTGAAAATTCAGAAGCATTTAGGGCGGACGTAACAGTTTTATTCACACTTGCCTGCCTATTGCCTACCATTTGGTACAAGTTAGACAGGGGAATTCGGGCCTTCTGCTAATTTGATATAGCCTATAAGCATTTGCATCTCAGCCTCCCTTTCACGCATCCTATTTATGGCATTATAACAGAGTCCCACCTTGGCTTAGGCCATCCCAATCAGGGTGAGCAATAATAAAGTTAAAGATTTGGTAATTTACGTCAAATCCTGAACTGGTCGGCAGATTCCCACGCGTACGCACCCGGTTCGCCAATTTGTTCTCAACTGTTCCCACCTCCTGGGCGAGACAAGCTACCTTCAGCTAGGAGCCTCTTTTTCCCTCTGCCCAGCTCCCCGAAAACATCCTTCGACTTGCATGTGTTAAACATATAGGTGATATGAAAAAATTACATCAAAATAAGTAGAGCCACAATGCCAGGTGAAGTCCCTGAAAAAGAGCCTCAGCCTCAGGTAACACTAAACTTGGAAGCAATAGGTTAACAGAAACAGCCTAACTTGCAAACACATACTAAATGCTTGCCATTTCAGGAATAGAGAAATCCCAAATTTTACTACATACTGAAGTGCTAGACTAACTTCGTTCAAAACCATACGGCAGCAGACTTTAAATGTCTGACCAATTTAATTGTCCTAAAAAAAATCAAGGTGTAGTGACTTAACATTATACATTCCGCAGAAGCCCATGAGCAGCACACCCCACAACACAAAAAGTTGAGGTGAAAGACAAGGCAAAAATAATGCGACGAGCTTGAATCAGAAGAAAAATAAAAAAATTAAAAAAAAAACCCTAAATGAGACAATGTTTAAAAATATTTATGCAACTGCAAATGCCTATTCTGTGATGGAATTGCTAATTAGTTGACATTTTAACAAACTCTAATCCAGGAACTAATCTTCTGCACTTTGTTGAATCTCCTAACAAGGTGCAAAATTGAATGGATCTAGGAACTCAAAGCAAGACAAGGACAAGAAAAGCTGCTGACAATAGAGCCGGAACTTTTGAAGCATGGAAGTTCATACTTGTACTCCCTCCTTGAGGACTTATAGGTCCAAATGCCGTTGGTGGAAAAAGTCCCCCACTCGTGCTCAAGTTCGAACTATACAATACATATTCACAAGATTAGAGCAACCAATAAATAAAATATAAACTTAATTTCTAAAAGAAAATCAATCAACTGTAAACTTATTAAGATTCTCACCTTCCAGTAAAGATGCAGGATCCATAACCTGCAAAAAGGCCTTATAAGTAAATATGATAGGTGAAATATAAACAAATTTATAAGAGCAGCCATGGAAATGTCCACCACTATTTGACCTTGTAAGGATGTACAGGTAAAGAACGAGATGAAACGCCAGGCAAAACAACTGGTCAAGCCCTCTAGAAACTTGAACCAATATAACTTATGAATGTTTGTGGTAATTTGTAGATTTACGAAGTTTGGTGAACTTCCCTTGTCTCAAGAGTAACATATACAATTTTTAGTTAAGGTTTCCGTATAATATGATCCCAGGAAGCAGGAATACCAGATGAGCAAAGGACTTATCAAATGTGTGGCACTTCTCACATTAGTACATCAAGTTTAACTAGGATTTTGAGGGACAAGACCCCAGGATAATTTGATAAGCAGTAATGCATATCCATGTATATTATATAAACTAAAATATTTAATCTAAAAACTAATAGAACCATCTAATTAAACAAGTGATAACAATATCCCACAACTTCCATCATCTGAGATTTCTCTTGTGATGCTTTTGAAGCAGAGATTATATTTATAACTACAGGCCATCTTCCTAGTTTATTGGAGAATCATCAATGAAACATTGACCAATGAAATCTAGGAATTCTCAGCACACATTTAGTAAGCAAGTCCATGAAGAAAGGCTAGATATATTGTATGCATTCCTCATAAATTCAAGAAGTGACAACAAACTTACTGGGATCAAGAGTAGTTGTTGTGGCAGTACTGTCAAAGTCACATGTCCCACCAGCGCTATGCATTTTTTGATAATAATCATTATAAGCATATGAAGCATGATTCTGGATGTTATCAGGATTAAAACATGTCCCCCCAACTTGAATAGCCGTGCAGTTAGCCCCACCTTGCCCACAAGCCCAGTTTAGCCCTTCTTGCAACTTTGCAGAATCTGCATTTTGTTTAGCAACACAGAACACAGTAGAAGAATTTCCAGTTATTCGATTGGAAGTGCCCAAACTAAGTGAATAAACTGCAGTTCCATTGGTGAAAAATAAGCCCCAGTTTTTCTCCGAAACTGGCCCTGGCCTCATGTCTTCATTGAACAGCTCATAAATGTATGAGTTAATGGGTACGGTTGGCTGACTAGGTGGACCTGATCCATTTAGAACACGCTTGATCAAATTATTATTGAATGTCTCAGCATTTTCAGCAGTGGCATCAGGTTCATTGGCTCCACCAAGCCAAGGCCAACCAGTCTCTGTAACAACAATAGGGATTCCAGACATATTATAGTTATCTATGGCATAATATGCCGCATCCACCATAGCATCAAACATGCTGTTATAGTGAGATAGTGTGTTAGGGTCAACAATCTGCTTCACTGAGGGTAGTGGTCGAAAGAGAGCATAATCGATTGGAAAAATACCATTACCAGTGGTGTATCCATAATAAGGATATGCATTTAACATGTAGCATGAGTTGGTGTTCTTCAAAAACTGAAGAAGCTGGTAAATTGTGGTATTCCATGTAGAATTAAAAGTTGCTGTTGATGGGGGGAAAGGCTTAGGGATAACATCCATTGATTGAGGAGTTGAAACTCTAATCTGAAAATTTAAATTTGAAGCAACTAGGGCTTTATGAAGGTATTTCATGGCAGGAACCAGAATGGGAGCAGCATTAGGGATTGAGGTAAGAACCTCACTGCCAACTGCAATTGCTGTAATGTTGGTTGAAGGTAAGTAAGAGGCAACATTTTTATTAATCCATGCTGCAGCTGTGGCTGGAGATTCACCAATCCCAAGGACTTCCTCATTTTTGACACCAACCATTACCTCAATCCCACTGTTTGCAAGGGCTCTCAACATGTGAGCATCAGCATCATAGAGGCGCACATGAATGATTTGATGGGCTTTAAGAATTGCTACCACATCTGAAGCTGGTGGCAGTTTGGAAACATCTGTTCCAATATTTATTCCTATAAATGCACCTACAGATTCAAGAATTTGATTCAGTAACAAGACATAAGATATAGCATTAGCTCTATTACATAAGATATAGCATTATCTCTATCCAAGCGCTCCTTTTCTTTCCCATTCATCAAACCCAGGTACAGACCAAAGAAATGCTTAATGAAAAAGTTAAAACCTTTTCAAATATACACTTAAAATGTACCAACACAGAGAAAGAACCGTAGAGGCCACTAAATGAACTTCCCATAGCTCAAGTGAGGATATTTCTATTAGATACTTGCCAAATTTCTAAGAGAATGTTCCTTCATTATTAGCATGGGATTTACTCAAGCAAGCAGTTATTTGGTCTTTCATCATGTCAGTCACTTCAGCTAAATAAGGACTGAAATACTTGTAAGCTTCCAGTCTTATAAGTTTCTCCTCCTCTATAGAGGATAAGATTAATGAGTCTAATACCCATTGAAAGCAAATGATAAAATTACAGGAAGCTTAAGGATGACTCCCAGCGAAAAGAATTATGCATTTCAATATTTGTCATCAAAATCAATTGTTCGCTTCTACAACTATTACTCCATTTCCAGATAAATTAACCCCAATAAAATTTTTTGATGGCCACATAACTATGTAACTGGAAATCTTAAAGCCTAAGACAAAGTAAAACAAACAAGAATGGAGTCATTTGGTAATGAAACCAACACCCCTTACAGATACAACGAAGATAGAAACCTCTGGGCAAAGATTGCAAATATTTTGCAAAGCAGATTTAATTGCTGGGCTTATTTAATATTAGCTACATAAGTGGCAGATATCAAAACAAGTTTTTTAAGCAAGTTATATACCTATTGTGCTGCTGAACATGGCAAATAGGGGCAAAAGAAGTCTTCCAAGCCATTTGTTGAGCATCATTCGATATCTTGCTTTTTTGCTCTTACCAAAAGATCAACCAGTAAATGCCAAACAGACCAATATTCAACAGCCAAAAGCAAACTCTTATTAAAGCTGACAATTTTAAAAGAATATAATTAACACATACATTTATGGATCAAACCCATTAATTAAAAATTCAGAGCCTTTGTGGCTAGGTCAACTAGGCAACATTTAAACCAGTTGACAGACAAACAAAATCATCACTAAATCATTGTAACCAAAAGAAAAGAATTAAAACAAAAATGCAAGAAGCATACATAAAGAAATATAGTAAAAGGCTTCAAGGAATTAATATCCATATTGCTTCCATACTATAGAACTATTTAGGCATGAAAAGATGCATAGCTGATTAGTCTAACCAAATCATTAAAGCATTAGTCTAACCAAATCATTAAAGCATAAGTCATGAAAGAGAAATATTATTAACAAGTCTTGGATACTTTTGCATGTGTACTAAAAGAAGCTTCCATTCTTTAAAAAGAAATGAATATAAAACCAGCACAATTAAAGACAAGATTTTCATTCTTTCAGTTATTTGCTTTCAGCTTTGATACATAAAAGAAAGAGCCTACTGTAATGAAATTAATATAATTGTCGATTGTTTAGTTTAATACTCAAGTTGCACACCAAGTACTGGCAAAACCTACGTTCATATATTATATCCACCAGTTAGTACCAATACACCAGTCAATTACTAGACTGGTAGGACCAACGCAATTCAGTATTAACTTCAGCACCAAATTAGTGAGGTTGGATGACATGGATCTTTTTTCTCCATTCACCTGCATTTAATGTCAAACTTCTACCAGTCGCTGCATTGATAAATCATTTTTTTCCATTTTTGGTAACAATATGTTCGGAGTGAACAATGAGAGCCCCAAATGTTCAGGCCAAGCTCAATAAGTTATTAACAGACCCAACTACCAACAAGATAACACCTCCACTGTCATATTTTAACATACCCTCATGCTGCCATAATTCATTATTTCAATTCCACAAATGGAGCCATTCACATTCTATTAAACAGGCCATTCTGTCTTCTAACTCCAGCTAAGAAAAAGGCCAACACTCACTGCTGTTGCCAACAGAACCAATTTCGTTTGTTTGATCATCTAATAACAAAATCATATCAATAACTTGCGGCTCCAAAGTCAGTTTTATGTAACTCCAATTCAGGCTTTGATGCTGCAGCACCATACAAGAATAGCTGCGCAAGGGGGTAGATATCGAGATCAGGTCATGGTAATCAAGGTTAAGGCTACAAGACTAGAGCAACATAACAGCTCTGCATAATGGCTATGCTTCAAGACTGAATACAACACAGCAGGGGCAATACCGGGTTTAAGTCCTTAATTTTCTGCCTTTTAATCTCTTCTACTATTTGAAATCACTCATTGGGGGAACTAATACTACAACAAATCTATGCTGCATCTTAGGTAAAGTATTCTTACTTGATCTACTAAAAGAAGTCAAACAAATATCCATCAAGCCATATCCATGATTAGGAAAAGATTATGTGATTCAGTCATGCATAATTTATAAGAATCCACCTATTAAACATTAACTTGAATCCAATGGAGGTAATTTTTACTTAAAACTAGTAATAACATAATGTGTCATGGAGAGCTGCAGGAATGTTAACAACAGCAATGAATTTGATATTTGATGATTGCTACGATGGTGAAAAACCGTATCTGTTGCTGTGCACCCTTAACTGACCCATTAAGAGATACCACATGCTCTATGAGCATAGCATGTTTCCAAATAACAAACATCTGTGTTTCTCTTCTCTTCTCTCCTCTCAATCTTTGATATTTGTCAACTTTCATATTTGCAATGGCTTCATCTTACTCTACGTGCTATCCTTCCCATCCAATTAGCAGTACAAATCATGTCCATATGCAACCTCTTTGAGACTTAAAAGAATACAATAATATAAAAAATCATTTGTGACTTAAATTCTGATCTCAGGGCCTTCACTGGATGCATTAGTCTTCGGTTAAAATTCTATAGCATTCTTAAGTATAGAAAAATTATTTGCAAAGCCTTCCATATTTGTGTGACTAGAATAATTAACCTATTCATGTTGATAATTTTAAATCTGATCGACAAAACAAGCAAATAAAGTTCACCCGTACAGCATTAATCTACAAATGATTACATCCTTCAAGTTTTTGCAAGCAATATGCAGTACATAGGACTACTAACTTAACAAAACATTATGGAAGAGTCAACCGCAGCCAATTGGATAATTTATCTTCTCAAGTTTCAACATAGGAAAAGAACACAGATAATGAAGACCAAAGTTTAATTACCAGAAACCAGAAGTAAGATTCACTAACTATGGAAAAAAAATAAGGAGGTGAAAGTGACCATGTTATATTAACTGTTACATGACACTGTAATAGAAATAGCATTCTCAACAACACCAAGTACTGAATTAGTTGAAATTGAATTACTCCTTAAACCTCGATAGTAGCAACCATAAGCCAATAATTTAAATATTTAAATAAGAAGCAGATGAAAGTTTACGGCAGCCAAGAGCTACGATACACAAACAACCTTAAAACACATGAAAGTTGTCAATTTAATAATTTTAACTAATCAACTCATTCTAGAGAAAGGATTGATGTAAACAGATCAAGAATCACAAAACGGACACGTCAGAAGCCTAGTCCCATATTAGCAATATTGCCCTTAAAGATTTGAACAGATCGTTTTTAAGTAAGCAAACTTGGAGATAAATCAGCATTCACTTCAACTTAGCTTTAAAAATCTCAAACTCATAAACATCAAACAAACCTCAAAAACAAAAGAAACCCAGAAAATAACGAGCCATATTTGCGAAAAAGGAAAAGAACCCAGATAAAAAAGTACCTAGATGCCAAAAAAATTACATATAATAGCAAAGTACCCAAAATAAGAAAAGTAACAGTAGAAAGTTCAAAAGTACCTGATCCAACTTTTCCCAGCTGAAGAGCGCAAGAAATCAACAGTAGGCAGTCTCCAAAGAGTGAACTAAGCCCTAAAAGAAACCTCCCAACAGAAACAAGAACTCAAAAAATCGAACTGAGCAGTGAGTACATAAGACTAACTAGTAACTACTACGAATCCAAGGCTCAATCTAGATTGATTCCTGCTGCCCCGCTGAAGTAAAAGGCATTTGCTACTAAGTGGAAAACCAAACAGCACCCAGGAACACACTTAACTAGAAGAACTGATATAAGCTAGTTTCACTAAATACAACAAAAGTACATTCAAGCTATACCCAACCGTATGCATCTATAATTAATTTAAATTATACAATAATTATCAGAAGGTTACAGAGTTAAGAAACCTCTAATGGCAGCTTTCCTTTGTGGACTGAGTAGATAGCCAATAGGAATAAACCCCTGCAAATATTTGTTGTCCCGTTGTTTTGTCCTGTTTGCAACTTTTGAATACCGCAGCTAAAGATTGTATTTTTATTTTTATTTTCTGAACGAAATATGTAAAGATTATATTTTTAATCCAGACTCAGAAAAGATTGTATTTTTATTCTAGTTATCACCGGTTATTTAGTGTATTAAAGTGTGATTAATTGATCTGTTGATGTTAATTATTCTATTAAACAAACATTAAGCCACGTAAGAGAGAGGAGGGACTCTTCAATTTTTTTCTGAATTTCCCTCCAAAAGTCATTTTGTTCAGCTTGGAAAGGAGAACTGAAAAGTCAAAAGAGAAGCGGTTTGGCTTCGAAAACATGTTTATGAACTGTCATAAAGATGGATTTTTTTTTTTAAGAATAAAGATGGTTTTTTTAATGATAGTGTCTTAATCGAGACCAGTTCACTTCGCTGTGTTTTCTTTTTCTTATATTTCGTTCTTTATTTGGAATAAGATCCATTAACCAATAAAATTTAAATTTAAATGCATATCACATCACACCTATTTTAGTGGGTCTACCTAAGCGAAATTTAAGTATAAATAAGGGCAAAGTTTTTAAAAATGTATTGTATTTTTGTGATTTTATACTAAGGAATTTGTAATTTATTTTAGGACATTTTGTATATTGTAAAGCAATGCTGTCAAAACATCATTATATATATGACTCAATTATTCAATGGGTACATCTAAGCAAAATCCAAAATTCAACATCTATACTTTTTTTTCAAATATTGTACTGTTTTGAATAATAGTATATGAATTTTATTAGATAAATCAAACATGTTCTTAGTATATATATAATGCATGTAATTAGATTAAATTAAATTATTATCTAAAATATGACATATTCAAAAGTAACATTTTTTTTTAACTTGAAATGGTCATCCATGCATTCTTTTCAATTTTTTTTAATTTTCAAATAAGGAAAATAAAAATTTTGAATTATTAAGGGATATATGAATCACTCTTCAATGTCATTATATTTACAAAGTAAATTTGGCCATGGAGGCTAAATAAAAAAACCAGGGGCGTTCGAAAGCAAGAAATGAAGTTAAGGTTTTGAGTTGGATTTTTTTTAAAAAAAAAAAAGAAAAAGAAAGAAAAGGAATATTGCTAACTAGGAGCTTTTAATAGTATTAATGTTTTCATGCATGAAACCATAAAATACCATTCATGTTTTTAGTGAATTTGCAACCTTTGAAAGAGTGGGACTGATTTAATTGATCATAATACCGAAACTTGGCGATGTAGCTTCATTAATAGTGTTTTCTTTCCAGTTGGCGTGGAAAAAATTAAACGTATTGCATTGAGTTGTTTGGAGAGGAAAGATACACTGGTTTGGCATTATCATCCTAGCGGACAGTATGTTTTGTAGTCAAGCAAAAACACATGTTAATAATCTATAACTAAGTCGCAAATCAATTTTAATCTCCAAATGCTCAAGTTGAAACCCACCCACACCTGTTGGAAGAACAAATAAGCATCCTATAAGGTTCAAAACAACAGACAAGAATACCTAAATCCCCTGCATCGATGAAAACATATGATCCAAAAGACAATTAACACTACAATTATCTAATTTGAGTATCTCATTGACTAGGAGACCTATCTCCATTTGTTTCCTTTGGGTATTCATCACGAATTGGGCTCCGGCTTCTGCTTCTTCTTGGGCTCCGGCTTCTGCTCCTAGGGCTTCGGCTTTGGTCCCTATTTGGACTTCGACTGCGGCTCATTGAATGAGAGTACGACCTCTCTTGACTATACCTCTTCTCTTGAGGTGAAACAGATCTGCATCAGCCAAATGCCCATGTAAACACACACTACAGAGATGTCAAGTGTCAAAACTGAAGCTCTAGGCATTCCGGAAGGTCATTGCAAAGAGAATAGGGACATTTTAGGATCAAATTTGATATGCATATGGGGCAAAGAGCAGACAAATGGCATTGACGATCCTATTCTGTCAAGACCCTTAGATAATGAAGTGCAGAAACATGGCTTTAAAAGAAAATCAGGAAGTTTTATAACAAAAAATAGGACTCAAACCCCAATAGAAGATCAGTTTGGAAAAATGCTATGTTATTTGCTTAGCAAAAGCAAATTCTCCGAATGAAAAACTGACTTCCAAAAAATCAAACTTGAAATGCATGGCATACAATATAGAGGAGAAAAATATGTAAAGAATGGCTGCATTTGCCGCTGCCAAAATGGATTTTGCCAAAGCCTCTCAAACACTTTTTTTTTAAAAAAAAAATTGAATAGACTTCACCTTACACACTTCAATTTTGTCTGTTTGCTTCTCCCTTTGCCCATCAACTACTGTCCAACTCTCACTCTCCTTAAATAACCCAAAGTTCAGAAGCTTTCTTTAAATCAATTTTCCCCACCTAATCTTGATGTACAATTCTCATCCAAACTAATTAAAGTATCCAAGAAATGAAAATCTTCCACTCCATTCTCATTGTTTAGTGTTATTCTCTTTCAATTTTAATATTTGGATTATTAGATAAGATATGCAAGCAATTCAATATTTAGACATTTCACCTTTGTTATTACAATTGATTTAAGTCTTGGGACAAATGTTGTTGCATCGAGTGACTTCATATGAAAAAGGTAATAAAAATGTGGAAACAAAGAAGAGGAAGAAACTAATTAATTTGTGTTAGATAGATTGATAGATATATAGAGCAAGTGAGAATGAGAGAGAGATATAAGTGAGAAGTGGGACAATATTTTAAGTAGATAGTTGTGGAGACAATTGTCAAGAGAGGGTATGAAAAAATAAAGGTAACAAGAGAGGGATCTTGTTTCTATTAAAGAGGTGGCAAAAAAAAGACCCAACAAAGATAACTTGTCAGCTCAAGCCCAAAAGAGAGAATATAAAAGAATGTCCTGAAGTCATCTAACTCAGAAAACCTCGCCAAATAGAACTCAAATCTTTACAGGAAATGCTCGAAACCTAACCGCATCATTATTCAAAAGAATATTTGATAAAACTAAAGGGTCACAAATGGCCAGTGTTAAAAGCGAAAAGCACACTGAAAACGATACACTTTTCTATCACCTAAAACACAAAGCGCAAAGAAAGCGTTCACTTCATTGAAGCAAAACCTAATTTATCTAAAACAAATAAACAGCAATATAATATGCCAAAAAAAAAACATAAGATCTTAGCAAACAAAAATTTAAAAAAAAATATAGAAACACAATGAAACATCACTTTACATGTCAAAAAAGACTGACTTTAAAGTTTAATATATAAAATTACTTGGAAAAATGAATTAATTCTAAGACTAATAAAGCAAATAGCTAAGAACTAAAATTCATCATCAGACTTCTCGCATAAATCATTATCAAACTCCTCGCTTAAAGATAGCAGTATAGAGAAAATTCAAAATAATATTAAAAAATAGCTGTAGTATTAAACAGTATTTAGAAAATTAAAGATAGAGTAATACAGTAAAACAATCGAGTTAAAAATAGCAGTATTAAGAAAGTTAAAGAAGCATTAAACAGAATTAAAAGATAAAAAAAGTATAAAACAGTATTTAGAAAATTAAAGATAGCAGTATTTAGAAAATAATAAAAAAGAGAACTGACTGATAAATTAAAAAAAAAAACATCTGAGAATCATAAAAAATTACCTGTCTCTGTGACTTTGTCTTATACAGAAGTTCTGTAACATGATGTCTTCAGTGTTGAAGAAATCGTGAAAAGCAGCCCATGTATTTAGAGAAAAAAAAAAGAAGCAAGTATAGACATACAGAGCAACCCCCTTTGACTAAAAAACTAATTAAGAAGTTTTATAAAAAATTAAATACAGGAAAAAAAAACAGCTGGCAGCAGGCCCCAAGCTTTTAGGAACATAAAGAGTCCATAACCAAAAGAATTTGTTCTACCGATCAACAAATTTTAAAAACACGTGAAAAAAAAAAAGAATGCTTTCCACTTCATGGAGCGCAAGTTTAAGTGCAAAAAATGTCCACTTCATGAAAGGAGTGCACCTCAAACTATCAAAAAGCGATAGACCTATAATGTGCTTCGCTTCAGCACTTGAGCACTTTTCACTACACTGCAAATGGCATCATTTTTGGTAATTTCTCTCAAGCTATTATCGAAGTAGTTCCCCTATTTTCTGGAATATTCACCAAGTCTTGGAACTCATAAAAGAGAATTCTGTATATAAACACGTACCTCGAGTAATTCCGTCTCTTGGGAGGAGAATAATAATCACGACTATGTGACCGAGATCTGGCATAACGTGGAGGAGGAGAACGAGAATAACGAGGTGGGGATCTTCTTCGATCGCGAAACTGGCCACTGCAAAAGAGTGAAAACATTTGGATCAATCATACACATGGATTTCAGAAGATTATCATTATAAATGCAAAAGCTTATAAAAATTAAGAAAAAGTATAAATAGGAAGAAACTATTTTTCTGTTATGTTTCATGGACATAAGCAACATATCCAGTTTATCTAAGACTCTAGTTTTGAAGAATAATATGACACATTTAATGCATGACATGCAGATAGTAAGGAGAAGAAGAAGAAATTACACGACTTTTTCCCAATGATAAATTTTCACATATCCATCTTCCTATTGATTAATTCATAGATATAATCATCATAAAAGGAATCAACTTTGTATTCCACAAATTCTAATACTACCCCCATTTTTGCATGACATTTCTTTAACTGAAAATATATATATATATATATATATATATATATATATATATATATATATATATAATCACCGTTTAATAAAAATATTAAATTTTGTGTGAATCCTCAATTAAATTTAACATTGCTGCAAATACACATTAAGAATGTCTCCACACTCTCTCCAACCATGCCAAAAAGAAGAAGATAAAAAGGAGAAAGAGGATTAAAAAAAATGAAGAAAGCTAAAGCATTTTTCATCATCCAAGTACCTCAATGGAAAAAGAAGAAAAGAACAATTGCTTGGAAGAATAATCATGCTAATGAAAATAGAGTACATACGACAAGCCAACCATAAAAAAGATATAGTCTACCTCCCTCGCTCCCTTGCCCTCATATCAGCTGGCTTCTTCCTATTCTCCTCTGCAAATACAACAGTCAATTCCCGACCAAGAAGGACCCTACCATCCATATGATGTTTGGCTTCAACAGCATCATGAGGATCTGCATATTGGACAAAACCAAAACCTCGTGGTTCCCTGCAACAAGTAGATGCAAAAAGAAACAAGAACAATATAAGCATCTCAATGGCAACAGGAGAGGCAGGGACAGTGCACACCATAAACCTTTTGCCAATGAAAGTTACCAACAAAATCCCAAGGTCATGATAAGCATGAGAAAGCAAGCACTTGGCTGCTGACCTTGTAATTGTCAATTTAAAGATGACTTGAAATTCTTCAAGACTTGGAACAATCTTCACAATGTATTCAAACCAACTTCCTTCCAATCTTCACTACCATTAACATCATCTTCAAAAGAACTCTAATTACTTGAATGATGTCTTCAAAACTTTAATTTCACTGTTAAATCTCAAGAACTTCAATTAACAGACACAACTTTTAATTGCAAGAGAGTATATCATGAAGAAAAAATGCCCCAACATAAAAAAAATAAATTGGAAGGGACAAGTGAACATGGTGGGCTTGCTTGGTAGAAACTTCAAAAACACTTTCAAGACTAAGTTTTGAATATCCCAAAAACTACGAGAATGGTACCATTGTATAGTTGTAAGACACTGATGCTTCAAAATTACAAATTCCTGTAGTGGAGGAAGGAAAAGGGAAATATTAATGGAGGAGGGGAACAAAAGAGAGAACCAACTGAAATTTTTTTTTGCATCGGTACCATCATCAGATTTGGAAAAAAATTAAAACTGCTTTAGAAGCCGTAACAAAACAAGCAAAAGACTTCTTGAAGCCTCCACAACATAATCACCAGAATAGTGAACTCCTATAACCAAAAATGAAAATTATGTTGAAGTAAAGAAAGAATTAAAACAATACGCTGCATTATTGAAAAATTAGAGACATACATATAAAGGGGGGACAAGCTCACCCAGTATAATAATCCCTAGGCAAGTAAATGTCCTTGAGAGCACCAAACTGTTCGAAGGGCCTGCGGAGATCTTCTGGCCTGCAAATTGCACTTACATTAAATCCCCTTCTTTCTGACTAACAATTGTGAAATGCAAAAACCTTTATCCCAAAAGATCAAAATACAACAAAGTAATTAAACCATTGTGTCATTTTTTCCATCAGAAATATAATAAAGTGGTAGATACCCTATGAACTTCGAAGGCATATTGGCTAGATACTACTCACACAAGTAAAAAGAAAAAACAATTTCAGTTATAAGAAAAACATGAAGTTATTTTCCCACAACAATTATAATGTTTAAGGGAAGGAATCAATTTACCAACCAATACACATACTTTAGCACGGAGGTTGTAAAGTTCAAACAATTGCCTTGTACAGTTTATTTTATTACATTGTGAACTGAAATTACACTAAGCAGTGTGAGAAATTCTATTTATCAACCAAGGTAGAAGGTTCCTTTTAAGGCACCACTTATTTGAAATTGACTACCCAAGAGGACCCAAACAAAAAAAGATGGGTAAAAACGAATATATAAAAAAAAAAAAAAAAGGAACCTGCAATCATGGCGAAGATTACGAACTAGAAGGCTGGTAGGAAGATCTCTAGAACCGCCACGACCGCCGCCACCATAACGTCCCCTAGGACTAGGGCTCCGGCCCCTTCTACCGTAGCCCCTCGGTGGAGATGGGCTATAACTCCTTCCTCGCATTTTGCAGAGACGTTTTACCTTTAGAAATGGAATTAAATCAGAAAAATTGCACATACATATGCATTATAGAGAAGGAAGGATGGAAGAAGAAGAAGAAACCTGATGAGAAAGATTGGGGAATTAGGGTTTAAATGAAAGATCGGAGAAATAGGCGACTATGCCTGTGCGCAATATGCGCTGGATAAAATTTATACCCTCACGACCCACCATTGGATTGCAAGTTTTGGATTTTTTTTTTAATTTAAAAAAAAATTGCAGATGATCAAATTATACTGCTTTGAGGTCTACATTATACTTGTACACACTTTGTTTATTTATTTTTATTCTTTATAAGGTTAACTTTAGTACAAATAAATTTCATAAAATTTATTCATAAATCATTTCTACATTTTAACATAAAAATTAATATATTTATTTATTTTTTCACATTCATATATTTATTTATTTATTTATTTAAAAAAAAAGAAGATATAAATGTATGAATGGAAAGAATATTAATTATTTTTACCAAATTTAAAAAAAAATTACAAAATTTATTTGTATTGGGCTATAATTCATTTTATTTTACTAGTTCTACACCTGCTCTTGAACTTTGGGGTCCATGGGCCATAAATCAGAGAACCCAATGTGGTAGATGTGACTAGTCGGCTTTGCTTGCACTAAACATACTATCTTTTTTTTTTTTAATCAGAAACACATACAGTCTAACTATCACATTTTTTTTTAAATTTATAAGATCTTGATTAAAGTGGGAAAATATAAATTCATAATTTTAAGAGTTTATTTTCCCTCTCAGGTTTTGGCTAGACAGCTAATGGAGTAACATAGAAGCAGGATAATACACAAAGTTGTCTGCAACATAGTTATAATTCCCATGTGAGCCAAGAGAATAGAGAAATAAATGCCAGATCTGATTTTCCGTAGTACCATTTGCTGTCTCTGAATATATTCATTATGTGCTGTTTTTTAAAATAAAATGGATTTAAAACTTATAAATAATTCAAAAAATTAATGCCCACATGGACTCTTAATTGATTAAGTCCACAATCATTTTTCAAAAAAACATACCCTCTTGCTCCTGATATATATATTTATTAATTTTGTTTGGAAATTAGTATATAATTTGATTATAAATCCTATCCATTGAGAGTATGGTAGGTGGTTTTGTATGAGAGGCCAGCTATGCTTAGTGGGTATAATATTGCTAATCAAATTAAGCACACCAGTTATTGCAGTGACCTTTTAACTTCCAATCTTATTTCCTACCAAATTGCTATTGAAAATTTGTTATAAAAACCAATTTTCAAGTCAACAACTATTTGTAGCATAAATTATATAATCAACTATTTTTTGGGCAATTGATATCATTAATCATTTTTTAGCTAGATGCTTATCTCATAGAATCATACTATAACACGAATTCATTCTAGCTATTGATTAGATGGATTCCACTTGTGTGATCAGGAGGATTCCACCTGACCATCACGAATTTATATGCTGAAAATATATTTTTTTTTTCTATCTCATGATATACATGTATGTTATTGAAATATATGGGACCAGGCCAATCAGTTGGATTAAAAAAATAATAAAAAATCCATAAGTAGTTTGTAAAAAATTATTAAAAAAGGCAAGAATTAATGCTGCTTTATTATGGTGTGTTGATGAGTCTTGGAGTTTTTCCAAACCCTCATCAGTTTACAAATAAAGTTAGAGAACATAATTAATAATTATAATAACAAGTACAGAATACAAACCACTGATTAGTAAACAGGTTTCTGTTTTGCTTAATTGTTTTAGTTGTATGTTTTCCCATCCCACAGCTTTAGGAGAGGCATTATTCTATATGTTTCCCACAAATATATAACAAAACGACAGTAATTAACTTATACAACACTAATCAAATTCATATTATAAAGGAATTTATATATATATATATATATATATATATATATATATATATATGCAACTCTTATATCAAAATTGTATTAATATATATTTGAAAAAAAAATTATATTTTTCAGCAAGAATGCAAGTGTAAGACCATTTGATATCACTTTGGAGGAAGAAAACATGTCAAGTGGTTGAAGTTGTCATTAATGTAAATTCCATAAATTCCTATTTTAATTTGACAATTTCAACCACTTGACATGTTTTCAAATGGTCTTACATTTGTATCCTTGTTGCATCTTATATATATATATATATATACTTGGAAGTTTTAATAGTTTATTATATATTATGCAATTAAGTTTTTTTAAAATTTCTGACAATTGGGTGGTATCAGTATATTCATCAATCAGAAAAATTATATATGTTCATAATTTTTGAGAGAAAAATATGGAAGTTATATAAAGATTTGGTTATGTTGTAAACTTGTAATTAAAGAGGCATTTAGTTAAATATAAATTTCATTGACTAGTTAAAGTCAAGACAATTAACTTTAGGAACCCAACTTGAAGTTAACTTCTTTTTAATATTTTTTTAATTTTTTAGCTGACTTTGGCAACTACCTCAACTAAAATGTGAAAACCGTAGCACAAGAAAAGAGAGTCAACGGTTGATGATAGCCCTCTAAGCCCAAATCAAATTGTAGGTCAGGCTCATGGTGTGGGTTTTTATTTTATTTATGAAAGAAAGGAATTAAGGAAGCAATTTGAATTGAAATTCACTCGTAATGTAATTGAATATTCACTAAGAATTAATTAATATATGTCCACGTTATGCCTTAACTCTCATATATAAACTTCATTTACATTGATTTTAATTGAAGTATTAAATTATTAAGACTTAATACCAGCATGCAGTATATATTTTAATATTTTAATATCATTAAATTTTAGTGAAGAGATTTCATTAAACAATGTTTTTGTTTGGATTAATTGGCTTAATTTTGCATTAACTCAATTCATTAATTTAATGATTTAATTTCACACTAAAAAGTCAAAATAGACCTATTCTATATAAATTTGTATGTTTATGCTTATTATAAGGTCCATGCTACCTTGGTGTGGTTGTATTTTTGAGAGCCAATGGCAGTAGTGTGACTTGTGAAGTGTTGGGTTAATTAGATTGACTTCTTCCTCTATTGTGCATAGAGCTGTCAATCCAATTGATTTAGGTAAATTCGAATGGAGTCATTTCATATATTCAAAACATTTTTGAATAATTTTAAATCGAATTAATAGAATGTCACTGAATCAACCTAATTTTTTAAAAAATAAAACCAAAATAACTTTCAATTTAAGTTAATTTTGAATTGAAACACATTCTATATTGAGTTTTTAAATCGAGTAAAAAATTAAATTAATCTTATTGTCCATTTCATTTAGGTGCTGAGGTAGAAAGGTGTTTTTTTGGTGCCTTCATACACCAATCCATAATTCAAAAATGAAAATATTCAAAAATCACTATTTTTAGAAATGAAAACTAAATTAAAATTAGAATTAGAATTTCTACATATATACATGACTCCATTTTTACTAGAAAAATGCTAATATATTTAATTCAAGTAATAAATTTAAATATTTCAATGGCAAATAACAATTTTAAAGTAGAAATTGGATAGAAAATTTTAAGCACATTTTTTTAGAACCGTTGTGTAATTGAAATATTTAAATAAGAACATTGCTACAAGAAAAAAGGTATCGTGATGCCAATTTAATTATATTAAAAAGTCGTGGTGAAAATGCCTCCATCGAATGTTGAATTGTTGTTTTTCTCCTAATTTTCTTTTCTTTTTTTTTTTTTCTCAATGAACCATTTAGACTACGAAGAATATATATATATATATATATATATATATATATATATATATATATATATATATATATATATATATATATATATATATATATATATATATTTATTAAATTTACTATGTTACATTCAAAAAAAATGTGGATAAATTGATATAAAACTTTTTTAGTTCAATTAGAGATTTTGAGTTAAAATTTTAAAATATACAGTTATTTTAAAATTTTTAAAAATTGTTTCGGATAAAAATAAAATGCTACCATTTTGGAGACAGCATTTATGATTTGTCAACAAAAGAATTT
The DNA here is from genome assembly GCA_023653625.1 of Triadica sebifera. Taxonomy (NCBI): domain Eukaryota; kingdom Viridiplantae; phylum Streptophyta; class Magnoliopsida; order Malpighiales; family Euphorbiaceae; genus Triadica; species Triadica sebifera. Next base: position 31,888,388 of record CM042902.1, read on the forward strand.
CGGAGTTTGACGTTTTCTTTTGCTTCTTTTTTAAGTTTGGTTATTCTTATCCATCCACTCTTTGCGTCAATATTTTGATAATTGACTCTAATTAAATCTTGGTTGACAAGGTTTGTGCTAATTAATGTAATGAACCGTGCATGGCAATCTTGCTTCGCAAGTTCATTCTCTCTTCTAAACAACTTCGGCCTTTGAAAATTTTTAAGGGTTTTCTTTAATTGATTATTGGGAATTGACATAGTAGTACAATTATATATTTTATATTAATGTGAGAGGCATTTTATTGTAGTTTAATTATATGTTTTATTATTAATGGACAGAGTACAATTTAAAATAATTTCTAAAAAAAGCATTGCACAATACATAAATTAAAACTATAAATTGATTTCATTTTATCCATATAAAAAAATGCTTTTCTAGAAATTATTTTAAATTAAATTATTATAATTGGAAGTTTCATTCTCGATGCATATGTATCCTCCAATTTCTTATGAATTTTTTGCGATATATATAATTAAGTAGTTTTTTTTTCCCAATTAGTAGATCAATTTCCCTAGTAATTAATCCTCACTATTTTTCAGTCAAAACCTAATTCTCATGATAAAAACTTAGAACTTTCTTTTACCCTAACCAATTGCCATACTCTTTTCCTTAATCGGATTTCCCTACCTTTCACCTTAGTCCCTTTTTCTCCCCTATCTCAATTTCTTGAATTGATTTGAATATCTATCAAATCATATATTGAGCTCTCACATACCACTTATTGGATGAATATTTGAGCAATATTCAAGGATGATAAGCTTACTTCAAGGATGTCTATATATATATATATATATATATATATTGTTTTTTTGAATTCTGTAGGTTGTAAATTTGATTCAGGCTGTTTTCTTTGATATATTAGACTGATGGAAGATAAGTGTAGCTAGGCCTGTTTTTTGTTCTATTTAACTTACAACATTCAAATACTTTGTAAAGGGAATTGACAAGCATACTATAGTTTTGTATATTTGTGTAAAAAATATGCAATAATATACATGTTACATTAAAATTTGAAGATGGTTTGACCGATCATAGAAACAAATAACATTTTGCATTATTTAAAAATTAAAATATCTTAAATAGAATTATGAACCCTTCAAAATTATTGTGTGGTGCACTTTGTTAAGGTGAACCTAAAAGAATAGGATAGAGAGAGGAAAAATGAGGATGGGTTGAGCGACCAAAATGAAAAAGAAAATCATATCCAGCAAACGTCAACATGAAAATCTATTGTATGCTTTTTAGGGTTACTTGTATAAATAATTTAAATATAAGACTTGAGAATAAAAAGGAGGCATTAATGGGATATGGTTGATTTTGTATTTTAATGACAAGTCGTTTTTGTAGAGGAAGAATCCTATAAATGTGCAAATCGTCGGTGCCGCTGGCGCAAGTAAGCGTGTTTTTGGGCATGGAAATGGTTTGGTTTGGTTTGGTTTGGTGTGCGAGTGGAGTAGACTTTCACAGTAAAAGCCACGCTTTTGTCACAGCTGGCATTGTTTAATAGCCTCTCGTGCTTTCCAACTATGCTTTGACGCTTATACTATCCTTTTTTCTCTTTGACCACCCCTTCAAACGACTTGTCGTTTCTCCACCTCCCTCATCTCTCTTTTTTTTTCCCGTCTCCGCCGTTATAGATTCAGACTCCAATTTGTCCTCGAGAAACGTTGAAAAGTTTTTGAGTGACTCATTAAATACTTCAACTTATTCACCTTTTACTTTTAACAGATGAAATGAGATATTTATTTTCTCTAACTATAGATATCAAATTTGAGCTTTTTAAATCTACTAGACATAAATTCAGATTGAAATAAAAAAAAATTATTTGATCTTTTTAAAATGAGTTCATTACATACTTAAAAGACACGTGATAATGAATATGAGTTTTATTTAAATAAGTTGAAATATCTACTAAATATCTATTTGGTATTGCGTTTAACAAAAATGTTTTTGGAGTAAAAAAATTTATTTTTAAATTTTTTAAGTTTTAAAAACTGCTTTTAGAGAGAAACAGGTAAATAAATATTTTTTTCAAAAACAGATTTGAGAAAATCAATTTATAAAAAATTAAAAAAATCAGTTAATTAAATTAAAAAAAATTATAAACCTAATTTTTGGATATTTAACAACAATCTCCAAATACTCCCTAAATGGTTTTAAATAAAATTCAAGTCTCTAATGAGTTAGTTTAATTAAATTCAAATGTATAATAAATTACTTGAAAAAATATAGAGAATATATGAGATAATCTTTTAGTCATCTAAAAATAAAATTTCAAATAGAGTTTTCAGAAACAAAATTTAAGAGTATTTATATACTAACCCTTTTTTCTTTCTTGTATTTATATTGGCTTAGGTGGCCTGGAAAGTGATGGGACTGAAAAAGACCTCAATAATTAATTTTCCAGTTCGATGACATTATGGAATAGTGTTATATGTTTGTCAATTAAGTAACTATTGGTTGTGATTACAGCAGATAATCAATATTGTTAATTCAAATTTTCTAGTTATTTTTCACAATATTTTTGTGGGTTTCTATAGATGGGACATGTGCCCCTATGATATGGATTCAGTAAAAATGGTATAAGAATATATATATATATATATATATATATATATATATATATATATATATATATATATATATATATATTATATGTTATCAATTAATGAACTAGTAATTAGAGTTCTTAACTTCTTTCACCTATGTATGATTCATGCAACCAAATCAAACCAAATCGAATAATTAATTCAAATCTGTTAAAAATAATTTGGATTTGCATACAGAATCACTAAAATTAATTGAAATTATCAAAGGAATGAAAGCTCATTGTAATTGAAATTTTTTTTATGCTTTTCTCTTAACTAATATTTTTAAAATATACCATAGAAAATCTCATGTAATCATGCAATATCCATACTTTATAATAGTCAAAAGGTGAACTAAAAATAAATTGTAATCTAATGTAATGATTTTGTTCTACATATTTGAACACAAATATAACGGTTGCAATTACACACAAAATAGAAAATCGGCTTTATTAATGAGCTTGCAATTATTTTGATAATGTTTTTTTGATAATTTGATATTTGAGATATTATCGAAAGATTCAAGTGACTTTAGAATCTTGTGTTTGCGAGATTAAATTCAAAATTAAAATATTTATAAATTATAGAATTTAATTAATTTTACAAATACATAAGATTTGATTGAAAAATGAGAAAGTAAACAATTTTATTTTAGGGAAAAGATTATGCATCTATTCTTTTAAAAAGGTTAATAAGATTGAGCATGGAAAATTTGTAAATTTTTTTTTGCCTCAATTTATTGTAATTATTTTATTAAGCTCTTTAAATTTTATCTTTTTGAGGTGCCCATGTACTCCTAATATATGTATATTCAAATACTTATTTGATAAAAAAAATTTAATTAATATCTTATGAACAAATGACATTAATTGAGAGATTAAGTTTAAAAAGAAAAAATGAATATTTTAACTCTTAAAGGGCATTTTAGTTTGGAGGTTTGAGACAGTTGATTTGAAAAGCTTTTTTTTTTCCTTATCAGCCGGTAGCTCATTGGAATTTATTTATTTTTATTTAGATTATATTATCCTTTAAAACAAAATATTGATGTATTCAAATTAATTTTTTCAACAAATTATTAACAATTATAAACATAATAAATAAAGATAATAATAATTAAACTATTAATAATGTTCATTCATTATAAAAAAATCTTCATGCATAAAAAATCTATTGTTAAAAATTAAATTTTAAATTATTATATATATTATTTAATTAACATATTAAACATAAATTATGTTAAAAATAAATAATGTCTTTAATAACTAATTAATGCATATACATATTTTTGCCTAACACATACTATTTTTACACAATTAATTATTAGCTATTAGTTATTTGAATCTATTAAAAACAAACATTTTAACTCTTTGAACTTATCTATTAAGCCATTTAACTTTTTTTTATATAAAAAAAATCCTCAATAGAACTAAAACAGAAATACAAAGTACAAGAATAGATTTTGGTATCTATAATAGAAAATATAAGTTATTTTTATTTATTTACATCACGTCTCTTTAAATAGATTTTGGATGTGAGATCTAAAGAACATCAAACCAATATTTTGGAAAAAACAGTTGTATTACATACATATATAGAATGAAAAGTACCATGGTAGTACTTATTGAACAATAAGGAACATACTTATCTCTCCATGCTCAAAATTGAAAACAAATAAATTTCCAAAACCATCGGATTCTGTCAAAGGGATATGGCTGTCTGTAATTGTTAGGTATGTTTGTATCATTTACACCAAGCATAACAACGTGGTTCTATTCCCAATTTGACACATGGATTTTTCTTTCTTTTTTTTTTCAAATAAGTCCCTACCCATCCCAATAGAGTTATATATATATATATATATATATATATATATATATATATATATATATATATGTATTTTGCATGGATATCTGAATTCTGAAATGACAGTTGTTGTCATACTGTCTTTTTTTTTTCTTGGTTATATATATTATGATAATTTAATTTCTTTAAGAAATTAATGGGTTTTAAATTTAATTAGGGTTTGACTATTTGTATGCTTAGCTAGTAGCTACGATTTTAAACTTGATATCATATGATTCTATTCAAAGAAAACAACTGCACCATGGACGAGGTTTTTATGGAACTTTATGATATACGTCGGCAAAAAAAAAAAAAAGTTCTGAGCTCATGCAAAAAGGCTGTTCTTATTTTACAGGTCATAATCTCAAGTCTAAAAGATCTATGAGACAAGAAGATTTCATGTATGTGTTGGCATTAGATTGTGTTCAAACTTAGTTTTTGTATTAGTGGAGGCATGTGAATTTAGTTTCCCTTTATTTTAATTATAAAGATTATTAATTTCACATTTTTCAAGTTTTGTTTAATTCTCTCGTTTCAAAATGCAAGTGAAAGTTTTCATTTTTAATTGGATTTAGATAAATGATAATTATGCATTTAAATTGTAGATTTCATCTTTCTATTAGGTTTTATTGTATGATATTCTAATTGGGTTTCTGCGTTATTAACTATAACTAATGGAAACTATCACAAATGGGATATATTTTTATGACATTTTAATTTGCTAATAAATTAATGGAAATAGTTTTAATAATTTTAAATATTAATAAATTTATTTTCTAATTTTGAGTCATGTTTTTTCTAATTTGAATTAAAGATCAAAATTTATTTATCTTTTCAATTACTAAAATTCTTACCATATATTTTCTTTAAAAAATATATTGCAAAATTTTTTGCTTTTGAATTTAGTAATAGCAACTCTGAGTTTATATATTTATGACTTCTGTAATATATATGATATTTTAATGTTTACGGTTCCATTGACTGCTATTTTTTTAATTGTTCAATAAAAAATCTAATGGTCATAATCAGGGACAGATCTATAAATTTTATACAATGAAATCTATATAAATAATATAAATTTTAATTATAAAAATATACATATGATACTAAAATAATAAAAAATGCAATTATAATAGTTCTCGATGAGTTTTCATATTTTGAAAATAATATATAATTACATCAATACTAAAACTATCAAATACATATTTTTCAATATATGTCACTAAACAATATTTCAACCACAAATCAATCATTTTATTGGAGTTCACTTATTAAAAATAATATTGTTCATTTTATTATATTCTAAGTATAAAAATATCTTTTTAAAAAATTATGGGATTCAATGACCACACAATTTTCTACCCCATAATCCTAATTAATTTTATAATATTTATAATTATTTAATATTATAACAATTTATATTATTTAATATTAAAAATTATAATAATTATATTAATGAAACCATAACCATTAAAATCAATGAAAACAGCTGTTAGTTTATCTAAAATCGAAAATTTCCTAGACATTTTGAAAAAAAAAATTTAATTATATGGTTAAATAGTTTTGTTAATTTGCTGTATACCACTTTCCGACATATAAATATAATAGTTTATTACTTCATGCGACACCTTGTTGCTGTCGTTTTCGTTTCTCCGGCTACGCGTGTTTTGCTTTAAATAATTTTCCTGGATAAAGGTATTCATTGATTCAAATTGAAGTTTTTTATGCTATATATTTTTAATTATATACTTAAATAAGTATAAATACTTTGTACAAACACTTTTCACACTAATTTTTTCTTTTTATATATAATTTATTAAATTCATTTTATACTTTCTACATAAGTTTAAATTTTAGATCAACTGATAATTTTAATTAAAATTAGAATTATCTTATAAAAAAGTTTTTATTATTGTCTAATCAAGCTTTTAATGTAATGTAGGCATTTTGTTTTTCTTCTTTTAAATTTTATAATCAATATTTATTTTCTTTTATTACAGAGGAATGACAATTAGACATGTTTTCGCGGTGTTATGTCCAAACCACATCTTAAAAGGAACAATTTTTTTTATAATTTTTATTCTCGGCCTCAATTACTATCCGACCCGAATATTATTTATATATTTATATAATAATTATTTATATTTTAATATAATTAATATTTTTATAAAATAAAATAATATCTATTTAAAGTAAAAAATATTTTTTTTATTTAAACAATTATATAATTAAATAATTAATTAAAATAAAAAAATATTTTAAATATTAAAATAAAATTAAAAAATTTAATAAAAAATGGGGATCCATGTCCCGGTGTAATGCGGGAAGATTTTTTCCAGAAAAAAACAGGACGAGATTTCAGAGTCGGAATAGAGACGGAGAACTCCACCCCATTGTCATTCCTATTATTACATCTTATCTCTTTTCAATTTTTTTTAAGAAAGGCCATGAACTTATTAAAATTTTCTGTTATTGAGGCCTTTAATTGAATTTTTGTTTAATTGTGGTCATATACTTAATTTTTATTTTATTAAACTCTAAATTTCAATTTGATTTTATTAAGATTTTATTTGAAGGAAATATATATATATATATATATATATATATATATATATATATATATATATATATATATATTTTGAACAAACGTCTTAAATAAAATTAAAATCAATTTTTTTGAAAGAAAAAGTTATATATTTAAGCCCTTGGTCTTTATAAAGGACAAAAATATGCATTTTTAATTTCCTTTTTTCAACAAGCAAAATGCCACCTTTCTATTTTTTTTAATACAGTTTGCAGAGGCTAGTATCAAAGTCATTATTTTATCCCACTTTTATTCATCATTATTTCATAATAGGTCCATCAATTTAGCATCCTCCTTTCAAACCGATGGGCGTGAAATATGATTTAATTAAAAACAAAGGAATTGGCATAAATAATGAGAATCTGTAACTGATCAACTTTATAGGCTATAGATACAAAAATATATAGCTTCTAATTTGGATTTGTGTGAAATAAAATTTTAAATTTTAGGAGATAATAATTATTTTTCTACAATATATTCCCAACTCTAAAAGAATAAAATTTAAATTCATTTGTGTAAGTTAGGATTTCAAGATATTCTTATGGTAGGAGATTGAGCAAGTCTCATGATGAAATTCAATGCACAAATAACTCAAACCTAGCTAAACAAACAAATAATTTTGAAGACTAAAAAAATTACATAATTGGATGATGTAGGTCAATAAATATTAATTAATTCACAATAATATATGGTGGGCTGTGAATTAAATGTGTAATTAAATTGGGGAAATTATTATAGACAAATATAAATGGATATTAACTTAGTGGGGTATGAAGAAGTATAGCATAAATTGTCTCGTACCAAAATGCATGAACACTTATGCAAATAATATAATATATATATTTGACAGATAATATTTATGTATATATTTGAGTGGCACCATAAGTTTGCAAGCCTTACCCAAAAATAGAATTAAAAAATTAAAAAAAAAGAAATAAAAAAGGATTAAATTAATGACAACAATTATACTTTATAAGAACCTTTTTGTTGTTATTAACCTATGAAAGTACCGTTGGCTTGTGGGATATTCAAAGTCAACTTGTGGGTCTCTGAGTGGGGAAGAAGGCATTGAAGTTTCAGTCCACTTTTGAGCTTTCATTTTCTACACAAATTTATTTTTAAATTTATAAACTTTCAACAACTCATATCCATAATTCATCCAAAAAAGAGTCCACGTGTGCAAATACATCATCCACCCAACCAAAACCCTCTTTGTTTTTTAAATTATATTTTCATCAAACTTCAATACTATTTTAATTGACAAACATAATACTCGAAAGTTGGCCAATTTGTGTAAGAATAAAAACTTCATTTCATGGCAATTACGATAAACTTTGAAAGTTGATATCTTCGAATTTCATATCAATTAGAATAAACTTTCATGCTAATAGGAATAAACTCTCCGTAACAATGTTGGTAAGAGTCCCAAATTTAAACCTTTGAAATAATATATTATTTTCTTTATATATAATACGTGTGAAAAAAATATTTATCTTTTTTTCTTAGTTAATCAATTAAAATTTAAAATAATTAATTTGCTTAATTTTTTTATAATATTATTCCTTAAAACTCAAAATTTCAATTCCATATAAGAGAGAATTTTAAATTTAGTAATTGATTTTTAAATGAACTCATAAAAGTGAATTTATTTTCGGAGGAAAAAAAAATAAAAAGAAATGTTTTTATGCAATTGCTTAGATAAGAGTAAGGTGAAAGGTAATATAAAAAGCTTGCAAGATAAGCTACGCTAGCAATTCCTTGGGGTTGGAGAAGAGAAGAGTCAGTCAAATGACATAAGCGGTGGCGTTTATGAACAAGTCAATTCAATTCCCCCATTTTGGTTTTAACTAATTAACATTTGACTTATTATTTATTAATGATTGTGACATTCTTCTACTTACCAAATTATTATTTATTTATTTTTCTTTTTTTTAAGAAGAAGTGTACGTAAAAAACACCTTTTTTTTTTCTTTTTACACAAATTTTACATTTTACCCAGATTTATTTTTTTTTAAAAAAAATATATAGATTTAAGAATTGAATTCTTAATATTTAATTTTATACTAAATCAAAAATTAAACAACTAAATTAAAAGAAATTACGTTGAAAGAATCAAAATTGGAGAGGTGGTTTTTGTAAGATTTAAATTTAGTATTAGGTTTGATGAACATGATACATATAATAAAAATTAATTATTAAGTGGTGTGATAATCGAATTAAGGGTTCAATTCACATTAATTTTCTAACATATAAAAACGAAAATAAGTCCTATTTCAAGTCTATATATGAATTGGGATGAAAATTATAATTTTCAATTTTTTTTTTTGTGTAGAATGTTTTGAATTCAATTTCAAACTGATCCCTTTATTTGATTGTGGACCAGTAGTGTTTTATGTTTTGACATGAACAAAAATTCAGTTGAAAATTTTCTTAGAATTTTAGGAACTCTCCTAATTTTTGAGCTAAAAAAGGTTGTGTGAAGGCATATTATAATTATTACATTATGGCTCATTCAAAAAGAAATCTTATTTCTCAATCAGGCTTTGGAGCCAACTAAAAAGGAGATTGATATTGACTATTAAGCACAACACACACAATTAAACATTTTTATGACGCATTGCATTCGCTAAATTACATCATAAATACATATATATATTTAATGATTTTTTTTTAATTATATGCATTTTTCTCTTGAGATGGTTTTTATTTTAGAACTCGAAAACACAAAAGAATTTTTAGTAGGTTTTCAACAAAATTATTTAAAAATTGAATTTTGGATTTAAAATTATGATCTGACTCGAAAAGTCTGAGATATATAACTCGAAATTGAATGGAAAACGGAAGTTTAGTGTGGTAGGATTGATAATGGAATTTTCTTCTCTATATAGTATATATACATATACTTTCAATTTCTTATTTCTCTATAATTGTGTGTGCTATTTTGTTTATGTTGTGTGATCCTGTCTTGTCATCTAATGAACTCAATACCAAAGAATAATTCTTTTCTTTTACTATAGCTATATAAATGATTTTTTTTTTGAAATAAAAAAGAAAAGAAAATCTTTAAAAAATAGAGTAAAAAAAGAGAAAACTCCCTGCAGTAGTCCACTTCACGTGGCTGGAAACTTACTCTGTTTTTCTCCGATTCATATGCAGTTTTCTCCACGTTATTATATCACTAATTTGATAATTTTTATTCAAATATATTAATATAATTAATTTTAATAAAATGTATTGTAAATGTATTAATATATATTATATATATATATAATTAATTTATTAATACAAATATCTTTATTTTTTTAATTATATATGAAATACGTCTAAATATTATATTTTTAAATATTTTTAAATTTTGAGGCTATATCTTTTTCGATTTCGACTGAATAGTCTGAATTTGACAACCATGATTTTCTCCCACGAAAAAGGCTTTCGCTTTCAGTGTCTTCTCTCTCTGCCCACCTATATATATAATACAACTCGAACACAAGATGAACTGAGGTTCGGTAGTTTTAGCTTTGAAAGGCTCAAACATTTTTGCTTGCAGAGAGAGAGAAAAAGTGAAATCAATACCCTTTAAGCCCGGGTTTCATTACCATTGCTACACACTATTTCCTTTTCTATTGGGTCTTAATCAAATCCACAATTCTAGGTAATGCTCTTTTCTTTGAATCACTTTCTCGGTTTTCCCTTTTTCTTTTTTTGGTTTCTTCTCGTAGAGAATGGTAATGCTTGTTTTTTTTTTTCTTTTTTTGTTGTGTAGATAATATGGGTATTTATTGATTATTGACTGCATTTGAAATGCTGCTGTATCTGTTTGAGAACTGGTATTTTGCCTGTGTCCATTTCTTATTGTAAATGGGTTTGATTGTATCTGATATATCATGGTATGGGCTTTCTGGGTTTTCCATTTTAGATTGGATTTTATTTAAATAGAAATGTTTCTGATCATTTTGAATTTTGATTTGATTTAGGATACATTTTGCTCTCCATTTTATTTTATGTCATTGCAGATCCATAGAACCTTTTCTTACCCCTGCAACATGAACATTTTATTGTCATGTTAGAGTGTTGTTTGTTGAAGCAAATTGCTTTTTATTGATGTAAATATCAATATCATTACACTGATAATGTTACCGAGGAATAATTTAGTGTCCTTGAATTTCTGATATACTGGATTAATGCATTTTTGTATCATTTTGAATATTCTATTGACAAGAGCTTGCTTAATTCTTTTTGCAAAATCTACTCTGTAATGCTTGAAATAACACGACAATAACTTGTGTTCTCTTATGTTTTTTTTGGACAGGAATAGAGTCCATATAGGTCTCTATTAATCCCTTTCCATCCCGAATGGGAATTCATTTTTCCTGTCCATTTGCTGAATACAGTGATTTGGAAAATGCCTTAGAATCTGTTACTGTGAAATCTATTAGCCTTGGAGATGATGAAGTGAAAACACCTTTACGATCAATTAATTTTGGTAGTCGAGATATGGAGCCTACGATTTTGAAATCTGTAGGTTCTAGAAAGATGGTAGTGGAAAGATGTGTGAGTTTCAGGGGGGGAGAATTAGAAAAAAGGATGTCAGTTAGAGATCCTCCATCAAACAAAGAGAAGGATGCTGCATTGACGTCTGTTAGCTCGAATAGCAACGACAAGAGTAATCAGTCCCAAGATTCAGCTAATGATGTACTTGCAGTTCAAACATCACAGATTTTAGATCCCACCAACCCAAAGCATGAGGCTGCTCTAAGATTGCAGAAAGTGTATAAGAGTTTCCGAACCCGCAGAAAGCTTGCAGATTGTGCAGTTCTTGTTGAACAGAGCTGGTTTGTATTTATACAAAGGCAGACTTTTTCCTTTTATTGTATGGAAATTTAATCAGTATCATGCTCTGACACAGTTATGCTTGCTAATATTATAGGTGGAAACTTTTGGATTTTGCTATACTCAAGCACAGTTCAATATCATACTTTGACATCAAAAAACATGAAACTGCCATTTCAAGGTGGTCAAGAGCAAGAACAAGAGCTGCGAAGGTTGGGAAAGGTTTATCGAAGAATGATAATGCTCAAAAGCTTGCTTTACAACACTGGCTTGAAGCAGTAAGTCATATTTGAAGAAATCTCTATGCGAATTGGATTTCTAGTTTGTTAATCTTTTTTCAGTCATGCTAACTTAAAATTTACCTTCTCTCTTGTGAAAAAAAAAACAGATTGATCCACGGCATCGATATGGACATAATCTACACTTCTATTATGAAAAATGGCTTCATTCTAAAAGTAGAGAACCTTTCTTTTACTGGTAATAATCTCAAATCTAATGCCTTTTGCTTCGCCATTTTAAATTTTGGTGCTTGACATTGGAGATCTGAAGTTGAACTTACAAATGCTAGCTCTGAAATTGCAGGCTAGACTTAGGAGATGGCAGGGAAGTAAATCTTGACAAATGTCCTCGATTAAAACTTCAACAACAGTGCATCAAGTATCTTGATCCTGTGAGCTTTCATATACTTTAAAACTCCAACCTTTTCGTTTTGTTTAATATGAATGTTTAGCTGACAATAATTACTATAACAGATGGAAAGAAAGGCCTACGAAGTTGTTGTGGAGAATGGGAAGTTGATGTACAAGCAGACAGGGAAGCTCCTTCACACAACTGTAGATGCAAAGTGGATATTTGTCCTTAGTACATCAAAGGCCTTGTATGTTGGCAAGAAAGAGAGAGGCTCCTTCCAGCATTCTAGCTTCTTGGCTGGAGGAGTCACAACTGCTGCCGGTAGATTAGTTGTTGAAAGTGGAATTCTTAAGGTATAGCTATAACATAACAGCTCATTTCATTTAATGATAAGTTTGGGTTGTATTGATTTTAGTAGTTTTCAGATGTTGATTTGATTCGGTCAGTTAACTATTTTTCCTTGCACTTTTGAACAGGCAGTTTGGCCTCACAGTGGACATTATCGGCCTACAGAAGAAAATTTCAAGGACTTCCTTGCATTCCTACGAGAAAACAATGTAGATCTCAGTGATGTAAAGGTAAGGAAATAAGAACTCTTTTTTTATATTTTAATTCTTTATAGACTAAATATTTGGGACTAAAACTGGGTCATATGCTGAAAATATCATGTTTTTTGTTATTTCAGACAACTCCAGTGGTTGAGGAAGATGGATCACATGATAAGATAAGAAGCAGCAGACATTATAGAAGCCATTCGTCTGAAGAGGACTTGATTGGAACTGTAAATGATTTGGAGATTGAAGAAATGGATTCTGAAAGCTTGACTCTAGATAACATTAATTTTATTGAAGATGAGACTCCTGCAATTTTAGAAGAACAGAAGCCAGGACTACTTCACAACTTTATTATGAAACCGGCCAACCTTGAAATAACAAGGCAGGACAGGTTATTGACAAGTGCAGATATTGACAAGCCAATAATTGCTCTGCCAAGCAGCAGCAATGTATCTGCAGGACTGGTGGTTAAAGATGGTTATGATTCAGCAGATAAAAAACAAGATGATGAAGATAATGAAGCAGAAAATGTTCCTCCAGAAGCGATTCTTCAAAGGATTAATTCAAAGAAGGGAATGAAGTCATTGCAGTTGGGTCGGCAGTTGTCTTTCAAATGGACAACAGGAGCAGGGCCGCGGATTGGCTGCGTTAGGGACTATCCATCAGAGCTCCAATTCCGAGCTTTGGAGCAAGTGAACTTGTCTCCAAGAAGGATGCTTCATTCGAGAAGCACTGGCGAGTTCATCCAAAAAGCCATGTTGGGTTCACCAACCCTTGAAAAGGGGAATTGGATGCACAGAAGGCTTCCACATTCAAAAACACAATCCTACCAGGCTTGGCAGGACATGGATGACAGCAGTAGATAATGTATTTTTCATGAGGAAATATTTTCTGACTAATTCATTCTTGTGAATAGAACACAATATAGGAATTCTTTGTCATTCTTTTTCGTTTCTTCCTTGTTGAAATCAATTATACACATCGTTTCTTTCATTTCTTTTTCTTGTTCATTCATCTTGTACAAATATGAGAGGAAATTTGTAAAATCTCATGGGGTTTTGAAACCCTTTTAATGCAAAAAAAGATATTCTTTATTCTTATTTGCATCAGGGAATTCAAAAATTGCTTGTTAAAAGAACGAACTCATATACTGTTGAAGCATTGAGTAAGCAATGGAAGAACCTGAAAATATATTGCTTTTTGTATGTTTTGTATTCAGAAGCAAAGACACAGCGATTCGATGTCTTAACTATTAATCACCATAACCAAAAAAAATAAAAGAAGCTAAAAATGAATTAATATAAATATGAGATTATTATTAACTTATTAAGCATCGCTTAACTAAATAACTGAGTTATGAAGATCACTTTCTTTGCTTTTTCCTGCAAAATGAAAGTTTCTTCCTTGGACTGATATTCCATTCAACTGTGAAGTGTGAACCCAGAAATTTATGGTGGCTTTCCTAAATAATAATAATTAAGTGCTAAATAATTATATTTTTCTTTTTTTTTAATATTCTACTTAAATTCGTTTCATATTCTACCTTTTAATTTTAATCTTTAATTTTTTTAAATATTTTGCTATTATTCTCATAATTCTCTTAGCAATTCATTTATCTATATATCATTAATAAATTTGATGTCTCCTCAAATATAAAGTTTTAATTCCACCAGCGATAAATATTAAACTTCTCGTATCCCTCCTAAATCTAATTATAATAATCTTTTACCGTTTAACATAATTTTTTAACTCAAAATATAAAAAAATAGATAAATTAATAACATAATTAACATAAAAATGTTAGAATTAAAAATGAAATTTGGACAAGAATATTTGGACACAATTTAGAGCCTCAAATTCAATTTGTGGGCTACTTCAAATTGCACATCCTATCACTGTTTACTCCTAAAAGGCTAAAACCAATTTGCACTCCCAAGTCTCAACCTTAAGCACTAAGAGAAGTAGACATGGAATCTGGAAATCGGGTTAATTTCTACCAAAGTGAATGATTGTGTCAAAAATTAAGACAAAGAAAAATTCTCAGGTAGTTGGTGGAGTCACAAATGGTCTCCCTTAAAAACCAACTTTCTTAGACTCTTAGAGTTTTGGTGACAGAATTTTTCTCAGATAATTTATAGCACAATATATCACAAAGTAAATGACCCGACAATAACTATTAAATAGACAATAAAAAGAACACAAGAATTTAACGAGATTCGGCCAATTATACCTACGTCCTCGGACACTACTAAAATAATATTTCACTATTTCAAATAAATATTACAAAGTGAAATATTACAAGAGAGAGAAAATACAACCAATTTTAGAAGTAGAAGGATTGATGTTTGAGATGAATTGTTAAGAGGGGGATGAAGACCTTTTATAGGCTAATGCTATTGTGGAAAAATGTCATTTTTCCGATGTGGGATTGCCACATTTCAACAAATCTCCACCTTGGCGATCTCACAATTCCAAACAAACATTCTCTTCACAAATTTCAGTAATGTCTCCAAATGCGCTTTGAAAACGTCCAATTTCAAATTCTGAGGACATTTATCAAGTCCAAGCAATGTTGGAACTTGATACCTGTCACAACTTTTGTTGCCATATCTGCAGAATTTTCAGCAGTCAAAATCTTCTGAAGTAGTATCCCACCATCTTCAAGAATTTCCCGTACAAAATGATATCGAATATTGATATGCTTAGTCCTTGTATGATAAACTTGATTCTTTGCTAAACAAATAGCACTTTGACTGTCACAATACACTTTGACATGCTTCTGACCAATTTCCAAGTCATTCAACAACCTCTGAATCCAAATTGCCTCCTTAACAGCTTCTGAAACTGCCATGTACTCTGCCTCTGTTGTAGACAAAACAACTGTTGACTGTAAAGTAGACTTCCAACTAACCGGTGCCTTTGCAAGTGTGAACACATAACCGGTAGTAGATCGACGTTTGTCTAAATCACCTGCATAGTCAGAATCACAATATCCAACTATATACTGACCACTTTTCTCATCCCGTTCAAACATTATACCAACATCTACAGTATTCTGAATATACCGTCGAATCCATTTCACAGCTTGCCAATGTCCTTTGCCAGGATCATGCATGTACCTGCTCACAACTCCAACTGCTTGTGAAATGTCAGGCCTCGTACACACCATTGCATACATCAAGCTACCAACAGCATTTGCATATGAAACTTTTGACATATATTCTCGTTCTTCATCACTTTTCGGAGATAAAGATGCACTGAGCTTAAAATGAGGAGCAAGTGGAGTACTAACTGGTTTTGTCTTCTCATTTATCCCAAAACGCTTTAGTACTTTTCTCAGATATTGTTTCTGAGTCAAACAAAGTTTCCCCAATTTTCTGTCTCTGCATATCTCCATACCGATAATCTTCTTAGCTTCTCCTAAATCCTTCATTTCAAATTCCTGATTTAGTTGAGCTTTTAACTTCTGAATCTCTCCTTTATCTTTCGAAGCTATCAGCATATCATCAACATAAAGGAGAAGATAGATAAATGAACCATCCCGTAGCTTGCGCAAATATACACAATGATCATATTTGCTTCTTGTGTATTTCTGCCTTATCATAAACTTGTCAAATCGTTTGTACCACTGTCTTGGAGATTGCTTCACTCCATACAACGATTTGCTCAACTTGCACACCAAATTTTCTTTTCCAGCAACTTTAAATCCTTCTGGCTGAGTCATGTAGATTTCTTCTTCTAAGTCTCCATGTAAAAATGCAGTTTTTACATCCAACTGAACTAGTTACAGATCAAATTGTGCTACCAAGGCCAACAATATTCTAATGGAGGAATGTTTTACAACTGGAGAAAACACTTCATTATAATCAATTCCCTCATTCTGAGCGTCGCCTTTAGCTACCAATCTTGCCTTGTAGCAGATATCATTCTTATAAGGAAATCCGTCTTTCTTTGCATAAACCCATTTATAGCCAATCGCTTTCTTTCCCTTTGGTAGACTTGCTAGCTTCCATGTCTGAACCTTTTCAAGGGACTGCATCTCTTCTTTCATAGCATTTCTCCACTTTTCTTCTTCTGAGCTTTGAATAACTTCATAATAAGTGAAAGGAATCTCATCATCTATTGAAGATATGTAATTAGTCATATCTTCAAGTTGAGCAGGTTTCTTAATATTCCTTTTTGGCTTTCGTAGTGCAATTGGCTCAAGTTGCTGAGGAGGTTCTTGTGCTGAAACCTCTGCTTCTTCATCTGATCCATTTTCTACCATTATCTCATCTTCTGCCGTAGGAGTAATTTTATTAGACTTTACAATTGTTGGATCAACAATTCTTCTTCTATCAAACTCCACCTGTTTGGGAGTTCCCTCCATCTGCTGTGGAGAACCATCTGTCTGCTTCTCTGTTACCTTTTTTAATACAGTAGACTCATTAAAGGTAACATCTCTACTAAAGATTATTTTCTTCGTCTCTAGGCACCATAGTCGATATCTTTTGATACCAGAGGATATCCCCATAAAGATAACTTTTTTTGCCCTTGGATCTAACTTCGATTCCTTAACATGATAGTATGCAGTGGAACCCAACACATGTAAGGAATTATAATCTGTAGCATGTTTTCCATACCACACCTTCAAAGGTGTTTTGCCATTGATAGCAGTTGATGGCAAATAATTAATGAGATGACATGCGTATGTTACAACCTCAGCCCAAAACTATCTGCCTAATCCAGCATTAGACAACATACACCGAACTTTCTCCAGTAGAGTTCGGTTCATGCGTTCAGTCACCCCATTCTGTTGTGGTGTATTTCTGACAGTGAAATGTTTAACAATTCCTTCATTTCTCCAAACTTTCATGAAGGGATCACTTGTGTACTCTCCTCCATTGTCTGTTCGAAGACACTTGATCTTTCTGCCCATCTGAGTTTCTACCATCTTCTTCCAGATGAGAAAAACTCCCAACACTTCATCCTTTGTCTTCATTGTATACATCCATACTCTTCTTGAACAATCATCAACAAATGTAACATAGTAGTGTTTACCTCCCATTGAAGCAGTTTTGGAAGGACCCCATACATTTGAGTGAACATAATCCAGAATACCCTTGGTATCATGGATTGCAGTGCCAAACTTCACTATTGTCTGCTTCCCTTTGATGCAATGCTCACAGAAGTCTAATCTGTAGGTTCGTACTCCTTGCAATAATCCTTGATTTGCCAGAAGTTTTAAGGATTTTTCACCTGCATGCCCCAAGCGCATATGCCACAATCTGGTTGTTTCTAGCTCTTAGTCATCACTAAAAACTGCTGCTGTTGTTCCAACGACTGTATTGCCTTCATAGTAATACAAGTTGTTGCTCCTTTGAACTCCTTTCATCACCACAAGTGCTTCAGATATAACCTTAATTACTTCATTTTTAATGATTATAGTGAAACCCTTTCTCCCAAGGATTCCCATAGAAATGAGGTTTTTCGTCAGACTGGGCACATATCTTACGTCTGTCAGAGTTTTGATTGATCCATCACGATTTCTCAATTGGATTGAACCAATTCCAGTTATTTTGCAAGGACTGTCATTTGTTGTATAGACAATTCCACTTTCAATTTCTTTAAAATCGAAAAACCATTCCTGATTGGGGCACATATGGTGGCTACAACCTGAATCTAGGATCTAAGCAGTAGAACTGCTCATTGACGTCATCAATGCTAATGAAAAATCTGAATCATCACATTCAGCTACATTTGAATCTAGAACAGTCTTGCCTTTGCCAGATTTGCTTCTCAACTTAGAACAATCTTTCTTCCAGTGCCCCTTTTCTCGACAAAAGGCACATTTATCTTTGCCCACTCTAGACTTTGATCTATCTTTCTTTCCTCTGTTCTTATTTTTCGAATGGCCTCTTACTATCAAAGCTTCTATTGCTCCACTGGTGCTATCCTTCTTGTCTTTTCTCCCCAATTCATAGCTGTATAGTGCAACATATACTTCACTAAGAGATACCTCAGCTTTCCCATGGAGTAGAGTAGTTTCTAGAAACTCAAACTCCTCAGGAAGGGATCCCAACAGCATCAGGGCCAAATCTTCATCTTCAAACGACACATCCAAGTTCATTAGATCTGCTACAAGTTGATTGAAATTGGTGATGTAATCATTCAACGTGGTACCAAGAACATATGTGAATCTGAACAACCTTTTTTTCATATGAAGCTTATTGTGACTGTTTTTTTCCAAAAAATTTTCCTCCAGTGCCTTCCACAATTTACTTGCAGAAGTTTTTTTACAAATGCATACTTCTACTCTCTAGACAGGCACGATTGAATTGTACCACATGCCAAACGATTGATTGTTTTCCATTCCTTCTCATCTGCACCTTCTGGCTTTTCTCCCTCAATTGCAATGTCTAAGCCTTGCTGAAATAAGATGTTTAGAACTTCACCTTGCCACATGCAGAAATGACCTGTACCATCAAAAATCTCCACTGCAATTTTCGTATTTGCCACAGCAGTTCTCACCAAAATTGATGAAGTAGAAGCTGTTGTGTCCATCATGAATTTTTGTCCGTCTCTTGCCATTTCTTCTTTAAAAATATTTAATAGCTTTCAAATGCGGAATACCCAAGAATCTAAGGAAACCTTTCTGATGTGGAAGATCAGCTTACGCTGCAACCACAAAGCATATAACTCAGTTAACCTGGCTTTGATACCAATTGTTGTGGAAATCGGGTTAGTTTCCACCAAAGTGAATGATTGTGCCAAAAATTAAGACAAAGAAAAATTTCCAGGTAGTTGGTGGAGTCACAAATGGTCTCCCTTAAAAACCAACTTCCTTAGACTCTTAGAGTCTTGGTGACATAATTTTTCTCAGATAATTTAAAGCACAATATATCACAAAGTAAATAACCCGACAATAGCTATTAAATAGACAATAAAAAGAACACCAGAATTTAACAAGGTTCGGCCAATTATGCCTACGTCTTCAGACACTACTAAAATAATATTTCACTATTTCAAATAAATATTACAAAGAGAGAGAAAATACAATCAATCTTAGAAGTAGAGGGATTGGTGTTTGGGATGAATTGTTAAGAGGAGGATGAAGACCTTTTATAAGCTAATGCTATTGTAGAAAAATGTCATTTTTCCGATGTGGGATTGCCACATTTCAACATCTATTAGAACTTCCTCTGCTCCATCATTTCCCATTCCAACTTCACTAATAAAGACCCAATTCACCAAACCCAAGTACATGAATTTTCAGTTTAATACGTTACAAAAGGCTCATCTCTCTTAAGAAACCATACAACTGAATCAAAATCCAAGCTTTTTCACCACAATATCATCACCGTCCTCAGTTTCAACAGAATCCATTGAACCACCTTAACCAGAAATTGAAACTGAAACCCAAGGAGATAAGTTTGATTGGTATGCACAATGGTATCCAGTTATGCCAGTTTATGATTTGGACAAAAGGGTGCCACATGCAAAGAAGGTGTTAGGTATTGATGTGGTGGTTTGGTGGGATAGAAGTGATGATGCCTGGAGGGTGTTTGATGATACTTGTCCTCATAGATTGGCTCCATTATCTGAAGGAAGAATTGATCAGTGGGGAAGGTTGTAATGTGTGTACCATGGCTGGTGCTTCAATGGCTCTGGAGACTGCAACTTCATCCCTCAAGCACCACGTAATGGTTCTCCATTAATATCTTCTAAGCGATGGTTTCTCTTCAATTTCTACTTGGCTTAAAACTATTTCTGCAATAGGTTTTTTTTTTTTTTTTTTTTTTCATATTAGTCCAGTTCATACGTTTTATTTATTTATTTTTCTTCTTATTGTTTTGGTGGACTATCCTATAGAATAGATGTAGAAAGCTTTGTGCAACCACGGTGAGGTTCAATACTTAACTTGTCTACTAAGAGATCGAACGGAGGATTAATCAATTAACGTTAAGCACATAAATTGGCTTTTCTTATCCAGAAATGCTTGAACTAATAAGCATGATTAATTTTGCTAATTTAAGGCTAGTAGGACAGTAATGATCAGTTTGTACTGGTAACCCATATTGATATTTTTTGTATTAAATTTTAATCATGGAATTATTTTTCTTGGCAATCATATATTCTATTGGTATTTCTAAAATTAGTAGTTATTACATGTTATGTGTTATTTTAAGACTCATCCTTTATGGCTTATATATCTAAACTTACTACTGCTCTTTTTCTTTATAATTTTCAAAATACATCTATCTTGGATCAAAGATCTTCCTCTGCATTTTACTCAGGTGAACAGTGCACATTCATACGATCAAAGTAATCAAAAGATATATATCTTCATTGACAGCTAAATTACTACATTAATGCATATTTTCTGATAACTCCGATAGAGAACTTCGTAAATTTCTTCAGAAATATGTGAAGTTAAGTGCTGGATGAGGGTGAAAATCATATAAGTGTAAGAGTAAGTACTGGAGTTTGAAACTTCATGTGTTTTATGGGATGAAAACAAAAAAGAATCCTACAACAATAAATATTGCAGTTTAGGAGAGATTTGATGGAAGAATCTTATAATTTCATAGTTATTATTTAAGACAACGTTAGGATGATTGTTTAATGCACAGTTCTTTTTATGTTCTTGCAGTTTATATTTCTCATACATTCTCAGTAAACTTTTGAAGTTCAATGTCAGATGGGTTTTTATTTATGGTTTCCTCCAAAAACGCAGGTCCACACATTCAAAAAGGCATGTGTAGCAGTTTAATTAAGTACAGTGCATCGTGATATCGTGTGGTTTTGGCCTAACACTGACCCTCAATACAAAGATATTATTATGAAGAAAAAACCTCCTTTCATCCCAGAATTGGATAATACGTCATGTACCAAGACAATGGGAAATCAAGATATTCCTTATGGGTATGTGAAGATATCATCTGAGCATATATACATCTCAGTTTCAGTCTCCAACTTTTAATTTATGTTTGTTTCTATTGTAGCGTAAATGCTTGAGCCCATTTACCATTTCTTCCATAGATTCTAGGGCATAGTTAATATTTAAAGGAATTAGCCTCTGTATAATATTTATCTTTTTGTTACTTCATCTGACTTCTCTTTTAAGAAATGAGAATATTTGTTGCCTGGACTGCAGGCATGAAACTCATTCGTCTTTCTCTGTCATTTTTTATTCAAAATTTTACCAATAAAATGTACTACTCCATCAAGGTAAAGTTAATTTTATTCTTTCTGCAGTTCTCTAAATTGTATTTGCATTTTCAGGTACGATGTCTTGATTGAAAATCTTATGGATCCTGCTCATGCCCCTTATGCTCATTTTGGACTAATGCAAACACGGCAGCCCAAAGGTGGATTGGAACATATCGATGAACCTTACTTTAATTCGTTATATTCCATTCTTTTTTATGTACGTTGTTCATATGATTCGATCTAAAGTTCCTTTTGCAGAGAAGGCTGATAGAGAAGGAGGCAGACCACTTGAAATGAGTGTCAAGAACGTAGATATAATTGGTTTTATTGGAAAGCAGGAGTGGGGTAGCAGTAAATTCATAGCACTGTGTATATATTATGCTTATACCGACCCAGTGGTGGATAAAGGTAATGGAGCTGTATCTTCTCCTCAAAACAAAAAGGTAAGTATTGTGTTGATGTATATCATTATAGTACAATCATGAGATGACAGTCTGATATTGCTTTGAAATATGATGAATGCATATGGATCACAAATTTTATATTTGAAATGTAATATCCTGCTAAAATGTATTTATCAGTGGTTTATGCAAGGAAATGTGGCCCGTCAACTAAATCCGTGGATTACTATGTTTCTTTTTTCAAGTATTTGTATTTGAAAAGACTGTGCGTACCAATATTATAGATAATGTGTGTTTGTTATGATATGATTTTGAAATAAATTGCTATATTAGGCTTCTTCATGTTCACTTTCATATTTTTATTTTGCCCATACAAATTTTTTGGTAGCAGCAATCAGTGCAACGAAGAATGGCTTTGATTTTTCTGTGTTCCAGTTAGTCCTGGCAATAGCAGATTGATTTGGGTCTTTCCAAGAAACTTTGGAGTATGGATAGATAAAATAGTTCCACGATGGATGTTTCATGTGGGACAAAACCTGATTCTGGATTCTGATTTGTATCTTCTTGATGTGGAGGTGATTAACTTTTTTCCATTTTGAGTTGGTAATGTTGTTGAGTGATATAATGCACTCTATTAGCAGAGTTTGTGGCAAATTCTAGATGATTCTGTATGGCCTTGCAGATAATCCATTTTCTAGTTTTCATTCCTCATTCAGTTGTCACCCGGTTAATAGAATTTATATTGAATAAATCTTGGAACTCTTTGTAATATTTTTTCAGTTATGAGTAGCCATTTTTCTCGACTTGGTAAACTATCCATCCGTTCACGTTAAAGCATTTAAATTATTACTTTTGGAACTCTTCTAAACTGAGAAATTACAGCCTCTGCATACCATATTCTGCTCTCTGTACCATACGCAGTGACTCTTGAATTCTTTACAGGGGTGCAAAATCATGGATGCTGGCCTTGCCAACTGGCACAAGGCTTGTTTTCTGCCAACAAAGTCGGATGCCCTTGTAGTTGGTTTCAGAAGATGGTTGAACAAGCATGCCGGTGGTCAAGTTGATTGGCGAGGCAATTATGGCGGGGCTCTTCCACCAACTCCTCCTAGAGAACAGCTGATGGACAGGTAATGACTTGCACAACTATAGACAAGCGCTCAATATTCAGTTTCATAAACTTGCTTCTTCTGTAAATTGGAAACCAGTTTTCAGGTACTGGTCCCATGTTGTAACTTGCCGCAGTTGTAACGCTGTGCATAAATGTCTGAGTAATCTCGAGGTCGTTCTGCAAATCATTTCCCTCGTTTCAATCGGTATTGTTGCTTCAAACAAACAGAATGTTGTCTCCGCGGTTGCTAGGATCACACTAGTTACAGTGGCAGTAGCATGATGCTTTGCAGCTTCAAGATGATTGGCTTACTTCATCTACAAAAAAATAACAAATATTTTCTCTCTTGGAGCTCTCATTTGCTCTCAAAATTTTGGTGTGTCAAAATTATGTTTTAACATTGCCTATTTATAGGCTAAAATGAATATAAACATAAAAATTTATAAGTCATCAAATGTGGACATTTTTTTTTTTCAAAATTTTTGTTTATCTATTCTATCCGGTCCTAATTTTCTCAATAAGCATGACTATAATCATTCCTTTGGCTGATGAGAAAGATACTTATCTCGCTTAGCTCTTTGGGGATGTAAATATTGTGAATGAATGCAGAATACATTAAAATTTCAAGTCCTATGAAGAAATATTGTCAATGCAGTCCAAATTATACGTATTAAGAATCATTTGCTGGCTTCCTTACCCAAAAATATTCTTTTCATGAGAAGTTTTAATGTTATAGACCCCTGCCATAGGGAAGTATGGAGCTTTAAACTTATGGAAAAGGGGGTAAATTATAGAAGGAAGAAAGCTAACATACAGTAGATGTTTTTGTATGTATATATATATGTATAAGGTTGCTACTATTCATTCATAATGAAAAGGGTAACTAGTTTAACTTTTTTTTTAAAAACGCATATTTTGGGCTCTTAAATATTTGATTTTGTACAATTAGATTTATTAATTAAAAATTTATTTAATTAACTCTATTTACTATTAATTTTGTTAATTATTAAATTCATTCAATTGATTCTTGTAACTATTAATTTTCAATTAATTTTATTTCCATTCATAAAATATTGAGCAATTGATTAACGAATAGTTAAAGAGTCGGTTGAAATTAATTTTTACTCATGAAATATTTAGCATTGAATAAATGATAGTTAATTTAATAAATTATTTATCTATTTACATCTTTAAATCATGCAAATTCACTTTTTAACCCTGTGAAATCTAGGGTATGTGTCACTTAATGTTCAGGAACAGAAAAATGAAGGATGTTTTTAGGCTAAAATGCTTGAAGAACGGATTGCCCCGCGTAGAAGAGTGGGGCCGTTCGTTTATTCTGTTTCAGACCACAAGAAAACTTTATCCACTCAAACTATGTATTCACAGCTGACAGCCTTTCTCCCCTTCACAAGCAGGAAAAAATGGAAGCTCTCAAAGTTTCTTTTCAACCTTCACTTAAAATCTCAACCACATTCCAAAAGAAGCAGTTTTTGAATTTTCAATTCTGTTCAGTGCCTAATTCATTTCTGCAATCAATTAGAAGAAACACATCAAGATCCAAGCTTTTCACCACTTTACCATCTTCATCATCTGCGGTTTCAACAGAACCCACAAACCCAACAAATCCTGTGATTGAAAATGAAAGCCCAGATGATAAATTTGATTGGTTTTCTCAATGGTATCCAGTTATGCCAGAATGTGACCTGGACAAAAGAGTGCCGCATGCTAAGAGAGTGATGGGTCTTGATTTGGTCGTTTGGTGGGATAGAAATGAGAATTCATGGAAAGTGTTTGATGATAGTTGTCCTCATAGATTAGCTCCATTGTCTGAAGGAAGGATTGATCAATGGGGGAGATTGCAGTGTGTGTATCATGGTTGGTGTTTCAATGGCTCTGGTGATTGTAAATTTATTCCTCAGGCACCACCAGAAGGCCCTCCGGTATTCAACGTTCATCAGAAATCTTGATTTTTCCTTTCTCATATTTAGCTTCCTTCATTAATTTATAACGGTCATTGTTGTGTTGTGGATAAATCTCATCTTTTTAATTATTCTTTTATACTTAATTTAGCTTAAATTATCTCAGAAATAAGCATACAAAATTTTGTTTTCCTGGAACTGTAAATTTGAAATGTAAAGCAAGCATTTGCATTTTCTAGGTTCACTCTTGTGTTTGTGCTTTTGATTATTAGCTTGTTACTGGTTTGCCAAGGCTAAAATGCTTCTCATGTTGTGCTTAGGAAGTTACTGTTTAATAAATTTGATCAGTCTCTGCTTATGTTAGTTTCTATATGTCTCAGTTTTCTTAATCAGTGAATGATATTAAGCCAATCCTTAGAAATAAACCAAAAAATATTTACTGGATCACACTTCAAAATGGCCTCTTCAGCTGTCTGGTAGCCATTTATCATACCATATTGATATAGATCATTCCATTTTTCGCTGACCACCTGACCCTGGAGATCATGCATTAAAAACTCTGACAGAACCCATTGAGGACTAACATAGTGCTTCCACCAGTTTTTGAATGGATGTATTAAAAATAACCCCATCTCAATTTGATTACAATAGGCATTTGAGTTCTTGCTAAATTGGAACATCTAAAACCTCCAAAATCAAACCATCCCTTCTTTATTGTGGCAGAAGATTTCTCCTAGCTTTGCTAGTGAATTTTGATGCCAGTACTTTGAAGTGCTTTGTTACTGTAGATTTCCATAAACTAGTAATTCTTGAAAATTGCAGTATCAAAAGAGAGTCTAATTCTTGACATGAAAAACAGATGCTCAAAATCTGAATGGAGAATTCAAAAAAAAGAAAAGCAAAAAGGAAAATTAAACTGTTCTATCAATATAGAAATGAAGAAAAATGTTGAGCTAATCTTCATTTCCATGATATTATCCAGGTGCACACGTTCAAGAAAGCATGCGTTGCAACTTATCCAAGTACTGTACAGAATGGCATAGTGTGGTTTTGGCCAAACAGCAATTCTGAATACAAAGACATTCTTTCAAAGAAAAAACCTCCATATATTTTTGAACTGGATGATCCATCATACACCAGACCCATGGCAAATAGAGAGTTTCCTTTTGGGTATGCAGTATATTATCTGCTACTTGTGTGTTCCTAATTAAGTATTCATTTAAACCTGAGATCATGACAAATTTCTAAGCTTTATATGAATAAAGTATCTTGTATTGTGTGTGTGTGTATATTTGTTGCATTCATATTGCATAATTAAAAGGAAGAAGAAAACAAAACAAAATGAAAGAAACTATCTTCTTGTTATCATCTAAACAGATTTTCCACTTCACATTTTTTTTCTGCTCAAATAATATATGGAACATGACTAATGCAAGGCCAAATTCAAGTTTTCTTAGCACTTCTTACCAACCTCTGCCCAATCGATGCTAAATGAAATAGATGGATATTTTCAGGTATGAAATCTTGATTGAAAATCTAGTGGACCCAGCACATGTTCCATATGCACATTTTAAACTGTTGACAAATCCACCATCCAAGGACAGATAAGGATTTTTTATTTTGTTTTTTCATTTTCTACTTTCTTCTCCATTGCTTTATATGCAAACTTATGTTTGTATTGATTAACTTTATTTTCATTCACAGTTAAGCTTGATAGAGAAGGAGGTGCGCCAATTGATATAAACATAGAAAATTTAGACATAAATGGTTTCCGTGCTAATAGAATTGGAGGGAATTCCAAATTTATGGCACCATGTACATATTATTCTGCTTTTAGTCTTCCCACTCCAGCAAAAAAGGGAAATGCAGCAGATCAAGGTAATGGATCTATAAAATCAGCTGAAAATAGCAAGGTAACACATTCTTTCAACTCCTTTTTCTCCATAGCAGGTTTTTTTTTCCTCTCAAACTTCAATTTTACATATTCATTTGTTTATGCTTCTAATATGATTGGTTGGGTTTCAGGAGCCATCATCAAATGTGCAACAACGAAGGGGGCTCCTTGTTTTTTTTTGTGTTCCAGTGGGTCCAGGGAAAAGCAGATTGATATTCACATTCCCAAGAAATTTTGCTCTTTGGATTGACAGAGTTGTTCCAAGATGGGTATTTCATTTGTCACAAAATCTGGTTCTAGATTCGGATTTATATCTTCTTCACTTAGAGGTAATACCATCACTAGCTCATCACCAATGGTAAAATATTTTCTGATGAAAGATGGAGAACATAAATCTTTCTTGATTGAAAATGTTCAGGAAGAATATAATAAATCATCAAAATGCACGGTAAAGGAGAGCAAATTATCTAACTTCAGGTATGTGTGTGCATAGGAGCGTAAGATAATGGAGGTTGGACCATCCAATTGGCAAAAGGCTTGTTTTGTGCCAACAAAATCAGATGCTCAAGTGGTTGCCTTCAGAAAGTGGTTAAAGAAGTACTCAGATGGTCAAATTAATTGGGGATGGAAGTTCAATGGACCACTTCCTCCAAGTCCTCCAAAGGAGCAGCTGATGGACAGGTAACTAACAGAGTAGATTTTGAGCTTCTACTTCAATATATTTTCATTTTTTTGAATAATGAAAAAGCT
Source organism: Triadica sebifera (assembly GCA_023653625.1). NCBI lineage: Eukaryota > Viridiplantae > Streptophyta > Magnoliopsida > Malpighiales > Euphorbiaceae > Triadica > Triadica sebifera. The sequence goes on from CM042902.1 coordinate 31,916,728, forward strand.
TCTTTTGCATTTTATTGAGATGAATTTGCACCAAATTTTTTTTTTTAATTGAATGAAATTTTTTTTTTTGCTTGGTTTAGCTATGCTGAAGTCTTGTCTCAACATATTTTTCTATAAAAAAAAGCGCTATTGGGCCATTGTACTTGGCAATTTTTCTTAATTTGATTCCTGAAACTTCTTTTTTATGCATTCAGCGCTCAAATTCTTATTCTCACCCCACATGAATTCCTTTGCATTTAGCTGTCTGAATCTGCGGTTAGAACAATCTACTACCCAGTCAACAGCTTCTCTAATAATGAACCAGCATCATATGATTTTGAATCAAAACTTTTACTAATGCGAAGGGTTCATTTGCACAAGACAACACATCAAATATAGCACAATCATTTCAGAATTGATAAAGTGGCTGGTTGATACGCAATGTTTACATGATACTCGGCCATTGTTGTTTTATATGAATCTCAACTATTAAGTGCTTTCCCCCCCCCCCCCCCCCCCCCCTTCTTTTTAGTGCATTGGATGAGCTACACAATTGGGGGTAAATTCCTTCAGCTTAAGACAATGAATCACTGGGATGAACACATTTGAAGTATGTGGTGATATTTCAGGTACTGGTCGCATGTGGTGAATTGCAGCAGTTGCAGTGCAGCCTACAAGGGTCTAAATGCACTTGAGGTTGTTCTCCAGGTTTTCTCCATTGTTTCGATCGGCATTCTTGCTGCAACCAAGCTCACTTTGACATCCACAATTACAAGAACCACACTCTTCTTGTTAGCAGTGCTTTGCTTTGCAGCTTCAAGATGGCTGGCTCACTTCATTTACAAGAATTTTCATTTCCATGATTATAACCATGCCCTTATTTAGAATTCTTGTTAATAACAGTCCATGATTAACAGGCTTTTTTATACAGGAAGTAAAACTCCATATCCAATTAAGGGCAGGACACTATGAACTTTTTCCTTTTTCCTTTTTTAGCTAGTTTATTTTGAGTTCCCTCAAAAATAAGTTGTATTTGGGCATATATAGCCTTTTTGGTTTAGCGGTTCATGATATTTGAGAGTTGATTGATAAAAAAAATTATAGATTTTTGGTAAAAATATATTAGTTATTATTGTTTGTATGTTAAATAACCATCAAGAGTATTAGTTATTTTAACATAACTTATGCTTAATATGTTAAATAACATGCATAATAATTAAATATGTATTATATATGTTTTTATCATATAGAAATGAATATTATTATTAATTTAACTATTATTTATAATATTTTCATATTTTTAATTATAAATAATTTATTATTTGAAAAAATTAATTTGAAAGAGATAAATGTTTGTAATTGATAAAATTTATGAAGATAATATAATTCAAAAAAAAAAAAAATAAATCAGCTTCTAGTTGGTAGACAAAAGCTATAAAAAAGAATTTTTGTGATGTTTTATCAAATACTTTTACAATAGCTGTCGGTATTAAACAGTCATCTTTCACTCAAAAAGTTTAAACCAAACATTCTTGTAATATTAGAAAATTATAAGAGTATGACATTATTATTATTGGTTATTAAATTTTCATAGGATGTTTGTAATATAAATTTAAATTCTTTATACCTATTAAAATAAATATATCATTAATTTAATTGTTGAATACATATTGAATTCATTAAAGTTGCTAATTTGATTTGCATTTCCCCCCCTGAAATGTAGAGCATAGAATTTTGGGATTGTCGATAACTGCAAATAAACCCTAAGGTATCACTCATTTTATAATTTTACCTCTAATATTTTTATCTTTCAAAAGTTTATATAATTTATAATTAGAAGAAGAAGAAGAAGAAGAAGAAGAAAAGGATGAAGGAAATAGAAAGCTTATGGGAGGAAGTGAGAGAGCTTAGTTTAGGAACTTCATCAACCCAAATACAACATTTAGATTCAGCTCCGTCTCCGCTTGAATTCCTTAGAAACTTCGTCTCCCAAAATAAACCCTGTTTAATTTCCAATGCCCTCTCCCATTGGCCCGCCCTCTCTCTTTGGCCCAATCTCTCCTACCTCTCCCATTCCCTTTCCCACTCCTCCGTCTCCCTCCACCTCACCCCTCACGGCGGCGCCGATTCCCTCGTCCCCACCACCACCTCCCCTCATTCTCTTTGTTTTGCCTCTGCTCATGTCCAGCGCCTGCCTTTCCCGCTAGCCCTCGATTGGGTTCTCAATAGTAAACCCGGTGAATTCGTTGCTTACCTCCAGCACCAGAATGATTGCTTTAGGACGGAGTATTCTCCCGCGTTGGCCTCCGATTGCGATTCCCATATTCAGTGGGCCACCGACGCTCTCGGCTGTTCACCGGAGGCTGTGAATTTGTGGATTGGTAATAATTTCTCTGAGACTTCTTTCCATAAGGATCACTATGAGAACTTATACGCTGTTGTTTCTGGGCAGAAGCATTTCTTGTTACTTCCTCCTACTGATGTCCACCGCTTGTATATTCGCAATTATCCTGCCGCCCAATACTCTTATTCTCAGGTTTGTTTTTTTTTTTTTCAAAAAGATGATTCTTGTTATCATTTTTTGGGAATTATTTTTTGATATTTATTTATAGGTTTTCAGGAGAGTGGAGAGTTTAGATTGGAAATGGAGGATCCAGTGAGGTATGTGCCATGGTGCAGTGTGAATCCTTACGCTTCTCCTGAGGATAGAGAGAGCGAAATGGCAAAATTTCCTTTGTATTTCAACGGTCCAAAGCCATTTCAGTGTACTGTCAAAGCTGGAGAGCTTCTTTATTTGTAAGCTCCATTTTCTCTTACTGTTATCTAGTTTTGTTTTTCATATTTACTAAGGCTTCTACGAAATTCAATTGAATTTGAATGTTATTTGTGGAAGACAAGAATTTTATTGCCTTCCTTTTGTGGAATTCATTAGGAAATTTCCCTATTTTATACTGAATAGAAATAGATCTGAGGATAAAACTCCGTTTCCACAATATATTCTCATTTGTTCAAAACATAGGAAGTGATTCAAACTTAGATTTCTAAAAGCAAATAGTATCAGAATTTTAGCGTGCTTGTTATATATAAAAGCCAGATGGTATTAAAGCATACTTAAAATACAATTAAACATCATAAAGAGAAGGTAGAAGGAAAGCCTGTCTTACTCTGAGAGTGTCTTACTCTCAGAGGTTTTGTAGGAGAAGATACTTGGCTATCACACTTTTGAGGCTAATTTTAAACTGAATACAGTTTTTTTATTGAAGAAATTTAATGATTAGTTTTGAAAACTGATCCAGACCAAGTATGTGGTTTCACCATGTCCGACAGAGTCCAGATGACAATGGATGCACTATTGCCGTAAACTATTGTATGTATAATGCCTTTTTCCTTAAGTATTTTAGTAGGATTTTATTTTGTTAGATGCTAAGCTGTAGGTGCGCGTGGCAGGGTATGATATGCAATTTGATATCAAGTATGCCTATTTTAACTTTCTGCAATCAATTCATTATGGATCTCCATCAGCTCGAATCAAAATTGAAAGTTCTAGTTCTGATGTATCCGAGTGCAGCTCTGGAGATAAATCATGTACCAATGCATCTGTATCGGACGTGGTGTAATCTGGCCAAGATGATGAAAATGAATTATCTGATTTCTTAACCCGCATATTATGTGACTGTAATATGTGTGGAACTCCATGGGAATGCCAAGTTATTTGATGCGCCGCCATTCCTGGCCTTGCAATTTATCAATATATTGATATATATGAATGCGGTGACTACACTGCTTTACTACTTGTCAGTGGTGTCAAACTGCAACATATTGCCGTTTGTGCTTATGTTGATCATTGGCCATCATATTTTCAAAGTGTACTTTTTATGAGTCGAATTTCAGGTCTAGTTAAATTTTTTCAATTTCATTCTAAAGTGGAGACATGTTTTGTTGTGATAACATTTTCCTTTGCATAATGATACGCTGGCCCTCTATATTGAATTTATGGCAGATTCAGTCAAATTTCTGATGAATCAACAAAGACATTGTGAATAACATGGCACTGAGATATTTAAGAGCTTAACTTCAGCATATTTTTAGCTGAGTGATAGGAGACAACTATTATGTGGCTGTTGAGGTTGTTATTGACCGAAAAAAGTTATTATTTTTTAAATTCCTGCATGAAATGTGTTATGAAGGAAGAAAATGGTTTTGCATCATTATCACTTTCTTATTTGAGAGTTTTTTTTTTTTTTAAAAAACAGATTTAGGTTCAGGATCCTTGGAATTTCTATCATCCATAGTTGAATGGACTTTCTGGAAGATTGGAGGGATGGTTCCTTAGCATTCCTATGAAATCAGCGTTTATGCGCTGTAGTGTAAAATGAATATTTTGTAAAGATCATGGCATGGGATGGGATGGGATGGGAGTAGAGATATAGACTTTGGCCAGTTTCTTCTTTTTCTTCTATATATATATATATATATATTCTACAATTACAAATGACAATTTTTTTTTGTCATTATTTTACCATTAAGCAACTGCCACATGGACTACAAGAGTTTCTATTCCTTTCAAGGACAAGAGGATCATAGATGACATTTCACAGTAGTAACATTTGGAGAAATATATTCTAATTCTAAAGAAATGCAGCGTATGCCAGGGCATATCTACATGCAAGTAGGTGGGTTCCATTGATTCTACTTGCTTAGGATTTCTTTTTAATCTATTGAAAATTAAAAATTAAAATAAAGACCCCATTTTATATATATAAAAAATAATGATTCCAAATTTTTTTTATTGATCATTTAAAATTTTGATTGTCACTGATTTCAAATCCTGGATAATGTCACCGAGTGAATGCAACATTATCGCTCTAAAAGATTACATGTGAATACAAGTGAGCTACTGAAATTCAGTAAATTATATAAATCTTAAGAAATCAGCTTATGCAGAATGAGAATATTTCAGTTAGAGAAATTAAGTTGCTTCAGATAAGACATCACAATCATGTGAAATTGTTTGTAAGTTCTATCTTAGCATACCAAGGTTGGTCCTGTGCATATAGAAAAGAGGTTGGTCCTCATAAGTAGGTGTCTCTGTTCTATCCGCCATGCAAGGATTTTATTTCCATGTTTGTCTATAAATAGTCTTTTGCGCTGCTCAATGCTTCCCAAGTTGCTTTGAACGCTTGCCAACTCTCTTGGTAAATCATGCGGCAGCACAATAATAGAGCGGTAACTTTCCTGGTGAATCACAGAAATTGAGTGCTTAGAAACAAAATTCTTCATTTAACCACACGGTTACTATGAGAGTTGCATTCATTAACTTTGCAACAGGAACCATATCAGAGATTTGCGATAAATATATCAATGATATCTTTCTTCCTTTTTTATAAACAAAAATGAATTTGTTAATTGTAGCTTTAGGGATCAAGATCTCATTTGATTCAGTCCATCATTGGCATGGACAAGCAGATAGCAATTTGTTTTTCTAGCCCCAAAAACAAGTTAAAAAATTTTCAAATTAAGGTAAAAAAAGGCAAATTAATTGGGTGCATCAATACCACAAATTTACCAGAGCATACTTGATTTATTGGCTGAACAATTGTCACTATCCGGTTTCAACATCATTTCTGGAGTCTGCCAAAGAGAATAATCGACTATACCATGAAAATGAATTTGCATAAATTAGTGCAGTTATTATCACAATTCACACACCAAAGACTGGCTAAACGCAACTTCATCGCTGAAATCAGTATGCCAAAACAAAGAAGAAGACAAATGCCAAAGGCTACGGGAAATAAACATATACAAGTTCTTCCACTATCTGAGTTTGGTCACCAACAATCGAGTTTGAAAATAAATGACTTCAATTTACAACGAGAACAATTCTGCTAAACAGTTGAGCAGTTTTGTTTTGCTAAAGCAGTCCAAGAACACAAAGCTTCAAGTCAAATCCTATTCAGCCTACCAAAGGAACATTATCTTTTCGTTCCTGAATTTAGATGTTTCAATGTCAACAACAAGATTAATCTATGCAAAATGAACAAGTAAAACATCAGAACCTATTATCTTGCAAAAGTTTATTATGTGGTAGTGTATCTAGCCATGAATTACGTCAAACTTTCAGTCTTTGGCTTTCCCCACGAAATCATGAGCATCAACATACAAACAAAACACGCAATCAAGAACAGATGCAAATATGTATGATTGTACATATAATCTAAAGTTTCAAATGGCATCTTCATCGTAACAAAGTATTAGGTAAAAAAGTTAGATGGGGGGAACAAGTTTTAATCTATTGAAGATTATAATGAAATCATCCTTGGTTTTGCAAGGTTTATGGAAGGCAATCAAGGATGATTTTTCAGAGGGTACAAAAGAGGTGGATAAGGCAGATTTGAATGAGAGGACTTCGAGTGCGATTTTCATGAGTGTGATTGACAACGTTTTAGGTGAGATAGCTGGTGAAAGTTTAGCAACTGAAACTTGGAGGAAATTGGAGGAGTTGTGCTATGGAAAATCACTGATAAAATGTCTTTATCTAAAGAAAATGTTGTATAATCTATGAATGAATGAAGGTATGCCCATCAAACAACACCTTGATAAATTTAATTCAGTAATAATGGACCTAAATAATAGACATTAAGATTGAGAATGAAGATCAAACATTAATTGTATTGTATTCGTTGCCACCTTCATACAAGACTTTATTGATACTTTGGGAAGAATAGTATCTGTAACACCCGCTTACTTTATTGAACTAACAGTCAAATAAGAGGATGCTATCAAAAATCCTCCTCTCAAAACCTGTTTACCATGATAAGAAAGTGTATTTTTTTTAAACCATTCTCATAACTCAAAATTTGTCTTGGCTAATGTCCACAAAAACATTATTTTGCATCGAGAAAATATCCACATTTTGTATTCATGTAGTGCTCTCTTATTTAATTAGGATAAATCTAACTAAATGAACAAGTATCATATGTACCTATTGCGGAAAATCGGTAAAAATTTTAAAATTTTTCTTTTCGTTGAAAACCTTTTTGTCACATATACTCCTTTGAATATAAAAACCTATTAACCATATCATATGTTATACATCCACAAGGAAAACTTTGATCCAAATATCCAACATCATATATAAAACTATCATGTTTGGGCTCAACCGGCCCAATATTTATAAAAATACATGCTTTAATAAAATTACATATTTTTTTAAATATAAAAAACATGTACAAATGTAAACAAACTCACCCCATATGTCACGTATAAAAATGTAAAATATGACATATATCACAAACCCATATTAGGTATGTTTTGTTGCCTCTAATTTTGTTTGACTTTTCTTGATCAACTTTCACTTTATCTACTAGGCTCTAGCATGCATGGAAAAACACTCGCACGCTAAGCTACTGAAAGTTTAGTAGCACATATAGTCATAAAAATTCAATATGCATATATATAAATCACTTCATGGTCATAACATCATATAATACATCAAGGCATGACAAAGAAATCATCATATCATGTATTATGTTTTATCTCATAGAACTCATTAAACATTAAACTTTTGAACCATGCATAAGTGAATAATCACTGTGCGTACACATATAACATATCAATCATTTTCTACCATATACCTATTTCATTACATCATTTACCATTGTATAATATTCATTAATTATTTTAATATAATTGTCTAATAATTTGCTACATGGACTATTCTGATATGAATTGTGAATAAAGTCTCTCTTTAAGCTTAAGTCATCCTGCCACTATCTATAATTATGTGTGCTCATCCAAACTCTTCAAGTTAAGAGCGCTCCTAGAACTTAAATCACATTGTCTTTAAAAGAATAACTATAACATATTACTATGGTATCATAAATCTCCTTAATGACATGTCACTTATTCTACATCTAGTCTTAGTATCAAGCCTGAATTTTACTTGTTCAGATACTTTTTGTTATACTGATATATAAAACCTTTATCTTAAAACATAAACTTTTGAATCATATGAAATTTATCATGTATCATATATGCATGAACAATCATAAAATAATGTGTTTTCTATTCATATTATACCATTATAGAAATATATGCATAGTCATCATATTGAAATCATAGAAAAAAACAACATATAATATTTTAAACATAATTCACGGGCATGAACTATGTGTTCATAGTTGTGAAAGATTATTCATGGGTACCCCTATCCATGAACCAGATCATTTAGATCATAAAAGCTTTTGTTTGTAAATTGCACATTTCTTTATGAGCATGACTATTGGGATTCACGACTGTGAGTTAAGTGGTGACTCAAACCGTAAAACCTCTTGCTTGAACTGGACAATTTTGGATTGATGATTCACAACTGTGAACCCTATGTCATGGGCGTGAATCTAAGTTTTTCAGCATTCCAACCATAAAACAAGACATTTACTACAATACACATACAAGGGTTCTAATAGTTGTCCAATAATAACCTCTTCCATCAACACTTTCTCATCAAAATATGTATTTAACATAATATAACATCAATTAAACATATAATCACTCAAAATTTACCCTTTCATGCTCATTAATTACTTTAATAAGCATTTATGATTCTATATGCATTTAGGCATCCATACTTACCTCTATTAACCATTAAAGGCATTGTAATTCAACATTCCATTAAATGCACATTTGGCATATTCAATACAAAGTTATGTCCAAACATTCTCACTAATGCAATTCATGTCTAATTTAACATTTATACTCATATCATTCAATTTTCATGTTCTTATGGCATTAATTTCTAGTATTAACCCCATTATGATTGTAAACTAACACTTAAAGCATACAAAGCATTTAATACACATTTATTACATAACATGCTATAATTTGGAATTTAAATCATCACTTATTAATATCATCTATTAACATATAAGAACATGCTCATGTATCTATCATTTATTTTCACTTATATGCCCAAGATGTCTATACCAGACTTAAAGAGACAAAATGGGTATAACAGACACTCAACCTATATAAATGGGCGCCAATGAAATGGGATGTTGAACATCCATAATAAACGAATAATAATTGCCTGTGGATGATAAACACCTAGGGCACAATGACTAATGGCCTATGGGCTTTACATCTTGTCATTCCTAATTGGTATGCTAACTTATCTAGCTACTCTAGTCTAGGTTAAACACATATAATTGGCTCATGCTCTTCATTCATCATCTCATATCATAGCTATATAATGTTAGTTTAGCTCATAGCGACCATTTCTGCTCGTATACATCCATTTTGGAAGTCATTTCATAAGTTTTACATCTAAGAAATTCATTTTTAAACTTTGCCTAAAACATGACATTGATAGCCGTGACACTTACCTCTTGCCCATGAACAATACTAATCCCAAACTAATTTCATGGCCATGAATCATTGTGTCTAAATTGTGAATCATTTTAGAAATAACTTCATAGTCGTGATACATTATTTTCTAGTTGTGAATCCTCCTGAACCCCTACATGCCTGTAGTCTTAATGAAGCTGAAATGAATAATGCAATTTCCAACCTAATTCATGCATATGAATCCTCTTTCACCTCTGGTCTTGAATGAATATAAAATGAACAATATAGTTTCCAAACCAAATTCACTGTAACGCTCATAATTATGGCATATAAGTTATGTTATTAGTTAGTGAGAAATAGAAGATTAAGTAAAGTTTTGGAAAGTTTGAGAGTGGCTGAAATTAGATGTTTCACGCCCGTGATAATGGGTGTCACGGCTGTGAATATCAGATTTTAATTAACAGTCGTGATAGCATCCTTCATGACCATGAAGAAGAGGCTCACACTCGTGAAAGATGAGTCACTACTGTGAAGTTTGGGCAGACATAGCAAGTGAGACAATTATTTTTTTCTCTCTATTATTCCTTTTAAATCTATTCTCATACCCTTATAACTAACCTAACACGCCATATCTTCATCTCTTTCACCTTTAGAAACTCTTTTCCTTCATAGTTGAATTTGAAAAAGCTAAGTTTTGAGAGTGTAAAGTGAGAGAGGCAAGTGAGAAAAGAAGCTTGTGAGCTTGAGGGTAAAAAGTAGATTTTTGAGTTTATGGGTGTTGGTCATTTTCTAGAGACTAAGAAAGCGTTCTTCATCTTGCTAGGACCTAGAAAGAGAGCTGATAGTCCATCTTAAGGGAGAGAACAAGCTTGAAGAGCTTAAGCTTTAGCTAATCTCCATCTTAGGTGTAAGGTTTGTACATAACAACTCTTAAGGCAATTAATTGATGTTTATATATTATTTGCTTTAAATACATGATTTATATGATCAATGAGTTGTTAAATGATAAAATGTGGGATTGATATGCATGATGAAAATTTGTATGAATATAGTTAGATTGAGATGTTTGATGAATCATTCTGGTTAATATTGATGGTTAGGAAGTATATGATTATGATAGATGACTTAAATGCGTTCTAGAATATTGATAGGATGACTTACATTGGTTAACCGTAGAGAATATTATATACAAGAATAACATGAAGTTGTGAGGCTTTATTTTCTAGAAAAATTTCCTAATTCACGGCAATGAAAGGTGGGTTCATAGGCGTGAAGGTCGTGAAAATTGTATTTTTATTGCTGAAGCAGACTCATTCACAGGTAGTTTCATGATTGGGTTCACAGTTGGATTTATGCCCGTGAAGGGGTAATCACAACTGTAAACGTGTACTTATTTATTGGTTAAATCATGGCTTGGTTCACGGAAAAACTACCTATGAAGTAGTGATTCATGGTCGTGAAGGATTATTCACAGGTGTGAAGCTGTTTATGTTGAAAAATTGTATGTTTGCATATGAATCAAGATTGATTCATTGTGAGGCGGTAGACCTCGGTTGTATGCTTATGGCATGATATGGAATTACATGTGATGAATGTCATTATGAGATATCACAATAGATTTATATAAAATATGGAAAAATGGATAATATAGAAACATGTGTGGTACGTATTGTGAAATTGTAAGTACAATACTCTAACTATAACTAAAGTTAGGATAAATGACATGCCATTAAGAGGGGATATTGGTATTGGGTGATATATATTGGTCACGATTGAGATATTTTGAAGATTAACGAAATGTTTAGAAGGCTCGGGGTCTAGCCAGGTGGGCTTCCCTCGTAGCTATTCCGTGCTCTCATTTTTCTTCAGTTGATTTATGTTGAGATCTTTGAAGGTCTAGAGGTTAACAATGAGAGCTTCCTCGGTGAGTTATCTTTGAAGGCCCAAAGGTTAGCAATAAGTGCTTCCTTAGTGGGTTATACTTGAAAGCCTAGAGTTAAGTAGTGAGAGCTTCCTCGGTGGGTTATTTTGGCTCTAGTGAGAGCCATAAAGTACTCATATCCATTTTAGTCTAGTTATGAGTAAGGTGGGCAAAGGTAAGGTAGTTAATGAAATATATCATATGTGACATGTACCTGTATGATTTTGAATAATTGCTGATATACCATGTTCGTGGTGTGCATTATATATGCCAAATTCTTGTGGTATGTTATGTAGTATGCAAGTTAGTGCATGTGCAGACTTCGAGATAAGTCATTATAGTAGCTCGATGAATATATATTTGTTGTGCGGTGTGATTTCATGTCGTTATGTACCACTAGGCACGAGTTGCTTAGCGTATATGCCTTCCATGCACAAGTTTAGAGTTTAGAAGATAATCGGTAGAGGAGAATGCCCGATAATCAGAGTCTTGGAGATACACTTGGGGTAGGTGATACATAGTTGTACTTTTTATTGTTTTGTGAGTTTGTGTAATAATTATACATGTTGTATTTCAGAGACATATAATTTTATAATTACTTGTTTTCTATAAACTTTGGGCAGTTGTTGCTCATTTGATTTATGTATTTAACTTGAATTTTATTCAAGCTTTTTAATGATATTTTATTTTATTTAGTCATCATGACCATGATGCATGAAAGTTTTAAATTTGTGACATTTTAACTCATGTGCATTATAGTATCTTTTAATATAATTGAGATTGTTCTTAATTATATTGAAAGGTGTTACATTCACAGTAGAGAATCATCGTTTCCCAGTCATGAATAAGGTTGGAAAATCACTTTTCGTTTCTCAAATTCAAACAAAGCTAACTCTAACCATTTTTATCACTCCCAATACACATCAAAACAACACATTCATGGCTCCAATCAACATTTTATGCCACAAACACAATCATTTATAACATTATTATTATAAATCCTATTAATAAACAAGAATCAATTTCAACTATTTTTACCATCGTTTAATCATTTTTCTCAAATTCAACATTAAACTAAATTTAACTTATCATAATTCATACTAATCATAAATTTTATGCAAATACCATCACAACATGCAAACACAAGTAGTTTATGGCTTATTGTCTTTTAAACATGCACATACCTTTCTATTTCCTTCTCTTTAGGCCTTTTTTTCTCCTTTTTCCTTTATTTTTCTTCTCTCTTGCACTTGTTTCCCTTCCAAAGGGCACCTATCATGAAAAAAATATATCAAAAACATTTACATCCAAGCCTTATGTCACGATCCAAAAATTGGTCATGACCAACATAAAGATTGATTACTTAAAACCTATGAAAGCCTTAAAACTAAATACCAAGATTGATAGTTCCAATATAAAATACTTTCTTAATAGAAATGAAACTAAAGTCTGAAGTCAAACTCACAAATTAAACAATTATTCCATAAGTAAACTGCGAGTCTCTAAAGATTACAAAATGAAGATAATTCCAAAGACGATTTATTAAATGTGCCTGATGAGGATCATAAAGTCGGGACATACTAAAGTTTGTAGCCTCAAGGGAAACGAAGGAAGCTTAAACCAATTAGCAATTAAAGCTTGGACCAATTACAAAATACTAAAACTTGAAAAGAAAAATAAGACGTAATATGAGTATATAACACACTCAGTGAGTGATAATTATAATACATAATAGACTAGAAATAGACAAACGTTTGAATGGTTTTATAAATTCTTTCAATTCCAAAATAAGCATTGGTCAATCGAATAACATTTATTCAATAAATAAATAAGTAGATACATAAATAAATATATAAATAACTATAAATCAATTTATAAATTAAAAATTAGAAAAGTGATGATATAATACTAGAGAGTGGTGATACTCTACATCACCAAATGATAGATAATTGGTAAGTGCGCTACTAGTAACAGATATAAATAATAAATATCATCCACCACAAATACCAATGTGAATGCTTCTAATGCAAGAAAAATATTATATAATGCATGATGACAATGAGGGCAATCCTAATAATGAGGTATCTATGGAAAGTTCGAATAACAGATATATAAATTGCTCACAATGGACGTAGATAACAAATATATAATTGCTTATAATGGAGTCAGATAACAGATAAACTATATAATGTACCGGTTTGAAAATATTGTTCATAAGCAAAATTCAATCAACAATATAAATTTTTTTTAGCAACAATTCAATAATATTCCTTTCGAACAAAAATAGTTGTCAAAATACTTCACTAAAATCTAATTGTCAAAATAAAAGTGAAAGTAACAATTTATAATCATTTTTGTTGAAAATTATTATCATGCTAAAAAAATATTAAAAAAATTATTTTACAGAAAGCGAGTTGTGCACCATAATTACCGCACCTAAACTTCCAAAAATAAGCTAGATTCGAACTTGACACTACAGCTACTCAATCCGCCAAATGAGTATCTAAATTGCCTAATTAATATGCTAAAGGGAGAAAAAAAATTATTCTAAGAATATTCAATAATATACTACTTAAAATCATTACTATTCAATTCTCGTATTATTATGAAATATTAAAGTACAAAATGTATGTATATAGCTATATGGAAAAGTTTATGAAATAATTATATTTAGAAATATATTATTATGTGTAAAAGAAAATTATATTAAAAATAATTTAATAGAGAAGCAAGAATTTTGTCAACTATCATTGAAGAGGAAGGAAAGGAAATAGAGTTAAACCAGAATTTTATGATTGACAGTGTGTGAAAACCAATAGAAAAAAAAAATGATAAGCATAGCATCAGATAGATGTACAAGACAGAATTAGCTAGTTCTGTAAACCTATTATGATCAACAGTAGCCGGATTGGATGCTAATCGGTCAGGTAGAAAAACCTTTGAAGAGAAAGATAAAAGAAAATTTGATTTGAACAAATTAGTTCAACCACAGTGGCCCATTTGGTTTTGATAATAGAGAAGATAAAATTAAAGGAATTGAATATCGGTAAGCATAAACAATAAAATATTAAACGGACAACATGATTGATAAAAAAAATAAAATAATAAGAGATTGAATAACAATTTGGTCTCAGCAAAATAAACAACAATAAAAAAAATGTAATTTGTCATAACTGTAGAATAAGGGAATAAAAAGTTTGAGTTACTGTGTAACCACGGATGGGAAGGAATTGGAAAAAAATTATTATTCAATAAACCAAATGCCAAAAGGTTGCACTGTACATTTAAGTGTGCAACTATTGACGGAATGGGAGGAGAATAAAAGAAAATGAAAATATTAATTAATAATAATTATAGTGGATGGAAAAAGCAAAGAAGACTGAAAAAATGATGGGACATTGTTCAAACAAAGAAAAAGAAAAGGAAAGTTTAAGGAAAGAAAGAAAGAAAAATAAAATAAAAAAATAAATTGTTAAACACTGGTACCCATGGTTATGGACAGAAGAAGGAAAATGAATGAAAAATATTATTGAAGAAACCAAAGACCACACGGGACAATAATGGATGTAAGAAAGGACAAAAGAAAAAATAAAAATTATGAAGGAATGAGTTTACAACTTCAATTGATACCAATGTAGATGTCAAATCCATTAATATAAAGAAAATTGGTAGAAAAAAGAATTGCAAGTATGGTTGAGAAATACAACAATTTAAATGACAGTAAAATAAATTATAAAGACTCAATCTACTAGAAAATTATTAATCAAATAGAAATGAAGAGAAAATATCGAACATACCAATTTTGCAGTATTAGATTTTAGTGATTAGGGGGAAAATTGGAGAATGGCAGAAGATTGAAAAAGAAAGGCAACGTGAGAGTTAATTAAATAACTGTATTTCATTGGGGTTTGGTTTTAAAATAATTAGTTTGGTTTCGTAAATAGTCGTTTTTTAAGAGTGTTTGATAATTGGAACAGTGGAAATTAAATAATGATATGAAAAGTACAGAATATTACACCTTATTCCATAACTTATTCTTTTTTCTTTCTGCACTCAAAACCCTAACTTTTTTCTATTTTTCTTAAATATAGGTTTTGGCCTCTTTTAATATCCCTAACTGAAGCTCTTCCATTTCTATATTTCTCTAATATCTCCTAACTTCTTTTTCACCATAAAAAATTTCTAAACTTCTCTCTTTACTTAGATCACAATACACAATAATAAGCCCTAAACGAGCCCTAACATTACTTTTCATTAAGAAAGAAGTAGAGAGAAGATTAAAAAAAAAAAAACAACTTACTTTCTCTAAGCTCCGTCCATGGCCGGCTCACGAGAGTTTTCTCTCTCCTATTTTCAAGCTTTTTCTTACCTCATATCTTCCCTTTTTAAGCTCTTCTTGGTCTTAGGTGCACAAACCACTTTTTTTTTTGGTGTGTTTCCCACTATTTTTTCAGTTTCTCTCCATGAGGGTGTTTGTTTATGGCGGTGGAAGAAGGAATGTGAAAGGCTGTATTTTGAGCAGAAAATGTGAGAAAAATTGAAGAAAGGAAGAAAAAATAAGAAAAAAGGAAAGTCTAAGAAGAAGGGCCCACTTTTGACTTAATGTTGATTTTATCTCAAATTAACATCTTAATCTTGATAAATATTGGGATGTATTATTTATCAAATGTGGCCGGCCTCTCCATGGTATAAATATTCCATTTTTCACATATTTGGCAAATAACCGCCTCTTAATTTTGCACTTTTTCTCCAAATTTTTTTATCTTTTGCAATTAAGTCTCTCGTAATAATCTATCACTTTTCCACACATTAGATATCTAAATAATCACTTCTAATAATTATTTTATCATTTTCAAGTCAAATTTTGAATTCATTATCCAATTAGTTCGATACATCGATTTTGCACTACGAATGATTCATAACCTAAATTAATAGATGTGACATTCTCTCACCCTTAAATAAAATTTATCCCCAAAATTACCTGTTTAATTAACATTGAAAAGCTGAGGACATTATTTCTTTATTATCTTCTCGCTATTCCATATGACTTATTTTGTTGAATGGTTTCACCATAATACTTTAACTAGAATAACCTTCTTATTTTGCAACACCTTCTCCTTTCGAACAAGGATGGCTACAAGCTCTTCCTCATATTTCAGATCTAATGTGTCTATTTATGGTAGTTTTACTTAAGTAATTTTTTAGTTTAGATGTTAGTTTTGAGATGATTTTGGCTATATTTAGCTGTTTAGTTTGTGTTTTTATGTTTACAGGTGATGGATAGGGACTTTAGTGAAATTGCACATGTTTTGATTAGGATTTAGACATGGAGGATTTGTGCTACAATGGAATTGAGGTTTACGACATCCAGGACAACTCTAGCAAGCTAAAAATCTATCACAGGGTGTGACAGTATGCCATGTGCATGAAAATGTCTCGAACGTGAAGGCTTTTAGTGCAACATGATGTTTACCTAGTCTACATCTTATCGTGAGCATGATGATATGTCATAGGCATGACAAAGTTCCCAAATTCAGCATGTGCGTGACAAGCTATATAGTGCGTGCAACATCCTAATGCCATTCCAATTTGTCTTAGGTGTGACATTTGGGAAATACATTTTGATTGGAAGAGAACAATTTTTGGGCAATTTGTAAGATATTTTTAATTGGGAAACATTGTATTTAGAGTTTGATTACAATTAGAACTCTTAATTAGGTATAAATTTAGACTTAAGTAAAATTAGGTTTAACTTCTACACCATATGATTCTCTGGATTTTTTTATGCTGAAGAGAGCTCGGAGGCACACTTTGATATATTGTTCCAACAAATTTTTGTTGCTTGAAAATTGATGAAGAATTGGTGCTTGATGGATTGGGGATCAATCATTCCTCAAGTTCAAGTTTTTCATCTAATTAGGGTAGTAATTTAGTTTTTCTTATTTTTATCATTTGTTGTAATGTATAGTTTAGTTATCAATATGAACATGATAATTGTGATAATGATGCTAGGCTAGACATTTGACAGATACTCAGTTAGCAATCTTAGCTTTGTATAACCTAATTCATTTTAAGAATGAATGATTTTCTTTTCAATTCAATTATGCCTCATTAATTTCTCATTTAATAATTTTTTGGCCACCATTTATTAATCTTGGAATGGAAATCATAGGGTTGAATTATTAGAAATATCATATATAATTTAATCTAACAATTGGACTAAACATTAATTAAGTCATTAAGTTAATTAACTGGTGCACTTAGGTGATCACCTTTAAATTATAATTCATCATATTTTATTGGTTAAAAGGGAAATACATAGTTAGGGAATGTGAAACCAAACATCTATCTCATCTCATTAATAAATTCATTAGTTTGGCTTGCACTTTAGCTATTCCTAGCTTTAATTAGGCTTATTTGATCTTAGACTTAATTGAAACTAGATTTAAGGTGTTCAAGTTTCAATTTCTTGTTAATTGGTGACCAATTAATAATTAGAAATTTAAGCCAACAATTCCTTATGAGAACAATCTTAGGAGTGTCATGCTAGTACTATGATTGACTCATGCACTTGCGAGGTTAATATTGAGTGAACATTAAGATCCAATTGAACTTCTATGCTTTTAGCTTGTATGATATGTGATTGATTTGATTTGTATCTTTTCAACATAAAAACAAGAAAAATATTGTGGATTTTGTCCAACTCTAATGGTAAGGCCAATCAATATGCTACTAGTCCGATCCTTTCCATGACTTCATAATGACTAATAATTGTTGGACTCAATTTCCCCTTCATGTTGAATCTAAACACCTTCTTTCAAGGTGATATGTAACACCCGTCGATATAGCTAGAAATACCCTAACTATATAATATGATGCTACGAAACCTTTTTGCGAAAAACTGATTAAATTAAAACTTTTTTTTATATTTAAAACATTATTATCATAATTAAAACCATTTTTAACAAAAACCAGTTTAAACATAAATGTCCAACTGTAAATCATGCATCAAACTTGATCCAAAGGATCGATATAATATAACAAGACATGTTGAGCTTACACTAACCCGATGTTTAAAAAATATATTAATAAACATTAAATATATGTTTTGAGGTAAAAGACTTATACAAAGATTATAATTCTCATCCTATGACATATACAAATGACATATACAAAAAGAAATAAAAGAATGTCATATATAAGAACCAAACCAAATTGGGTTTGTTCTGACCGATCTCTGTATGGCTCAACTTGTGAATCTACCGACTTCAAACCTGTGTTTAGGAAAATAACCTAATATTTAGCGGTATATATGTGCATAAAAATTCTATACAATATTATATCATGTCAAACACATTCATATCATTTACCTGTTATCATACATAATTGTATCATAGTCACGAAATATATAACTTGCATTCAAATTCATTTCCATATACCATATATAGAAGCTATATATAACAAACTATAGGTAACAATTACAAGTATTCAACCATTTGCATATTTCCAATTTACCATTTACATTGTTATACCTAGTTTACCATATCCTTTTTAATTAATTTTTTTCCAAAACTTTAAGCTGGACTATTCAAATGAAGGTTGTGAAACAGGAGGCGCTTACAACTTGAGTTTAAGCTACCCTATTTACTAATTGTATACACTCATCCGAGCTCCTCAAGTCAAAGGTGTTTACAACCTGAGTTTAATCCTCATTAACTAAGTAAAAAAATATTTCTAATATCTAGGATCAAAAACTCTCATAACCTAAGCTTAAGCCACTTTGTCCTTATATCAACAAATTATATGGTACCATAGCCTTATCAATCGCATGCTATCTATCCTATATCAAGTTGTAGATTAGAGAAATGGGCATATTAAAACATAATCATATCTTTCTTTTTTTAATTTTATGTTATCACATACTTGTTATCAAACATTTAACGTAGATACATTGCCCTATACACGTGTATATTCATGCTTACACACAACTTATAACATGTGATTATTTAACTCCATCACATAACATCAAAATCAAAATATGCATATAATAAATTCATTGAACTTTATAGGCGTGAGTACCCTTTCACAAACATGAATGTGCCTTTAGTGAACCAAAACATGAAAGTTACTGCATACATAACACATAAGATTTGCAGCTATGACATATTCTTCACTGATATGAAAACTATGTTTCATGACTTCCTGATCGTGAAACAAACTGTTAAATCTAGTTTAAACATGACAAATTGGGTATTAATGTTCAAAACATTGACTAACTGTTAACGAGCATGAACTCATGCATTCATGGCTTATCTAGCCATTAAGCAAGACGTGAAAAGCTACTGTCCATTTTGGACTTGCGTTTTAAGAATATGAATCTTGTGTTAAAGGCATGAAACATGAATTTCTCATAAAACAGAAACATGCTTAAAATATAATATTCATGCAACAATTTCAATGCTTTCAAAGATTGATCTATGTCAATCATTCTTATCAATATATCAGTCCATATTTCATACTGAAAACATGATTTAACATCATTATAATGCATTTAAGTAGAGATTCAAGCCAAACATGTCACTTTTATCCATGATTTCATGTACATACAATGTAAAGTAAAAACAAAAGGTACAAATTTGTTCATTCAAAATTAGTTTCTTGGTTGCTTCACTAGTTGTAGTTATCACTAGCATTTATCCTATCTACAAACTTTCTTATATGATCGACGACAACTTTTATAACTATGCTAGAGAAAGCAAACATCTCCCGCACTAGGCAACTCGCTTAGTGATGCATGCATATAACAAATAAACAATAGACCATAACAAACATACATGCTAACAAGTTAGACAAGTAAATCTATATTACATAATTAAAAATGCTAACCATTTCAACATCAAAAAATATTATTTTTTTATCATATAAGAACATGCTCATGTATCTATTATACTTTACCATGATTGCATTTATTTTTCTTTCACTTGTCTCAAATTTCTATATATTTCTTATCCTTTGTTTTCACTTATATGCCCAAGATGTCCATACTAGATTTATGGAGACAAAAGGGTTATAATTGGCATTCGGCCTACATAAATGAATGCCAATGAAATGGGATGTTGAATGTTTAAAATAAATGGGCAGTAACTGCCTATGGGCATAATAGCCTATAGGCACAGTGACTATGAAATTTACATGTATTATCTATGGGTATAAATGAGTCAAACTACTCATGAGATACTCAATTCAAATTTGACTTAAAATTAAACGAATTGAACTCGAGCTCAAGTATCACAATATCCAACTTATAAGGTTCATGAGTTTAAATAGAGACAAAAGGGGTATAATGGGCATTCAACCTATATAAATGGGTGCCAGTGAAATGGGATGTTGAATGTCCATAATAAATGGGCAATAACTATCTATGAGCATAATAGCCTATAGACACAATGACCTGCAAACTTTACACATATCATATAGAGGTATAAATGAGTCAAACTATTCTTGAGATACTCAAATTTGACTTGTAAAATATTCAAATTTAACTCAAAGTTAATTGAGTTAAGCTTTAGCTCTAGCTCGAGTATCACGATGTCCGACTCATAAGGCTCACGAGTTTAATTGAGTAGTTATTTTTTATTATTTAATAAGTTACTTTTATATCCTTAGTATTTAAATATATTCGAGCTTAATGGAATTTAGTTAACTCAAGTTGATTTCAAGTCGAGCTGAGCCAAGTATACTATTTATTAAATTTTTAGTTAATTTGAACTTTATTGAATCAATTTTGAGTAGCTCAAATATTTTTTGAGTCGAGTTTTAAACAATTAAAAAAATTTCAATCAAGTTTGAGTAGAGTTTGAGTTGAGTAGAGCTTGAGCTTGGTACTATATCGACTCAACTCAACTTGATGACATCTTTAGTATCATCCCTAATTGATATGCCAACCTATCTACCTATTCTAGGCTAGATTAGGGACATATAATGGGCTCATGCTCTTCATTTATCATCTCATATCATAGCCATATATTGTTAGTTTAACTCATAGCAACCATTTATGCACATTTATAACCATTTTGAAAATTATTTTATTAGTTTTTCATATAAGAAATTCATGTTTAAGCTTTACCTAAAATAAGGCATTCACGATTATGACATTTACATCTTGCATGTGAACAATACCAATCCTAAGCTACTTCACGGTGATGAATAATTGTCTCCAAATCGTGAACCATTTTGGAACCGACTTCACGGTTATGACACAATATTTTTGGCCATGAATCAATTTGGAATAGTTTCACACTCGTGAACACCTACATGCCTTTAGTTGTGAATAAAGTTGGAATGAATAGAGCAATTTCCAACCTAATTCATACATGTGAATCCTCTTTGACCTCTGGATGTGAATGAAAATGGAATAAACAGTGTAGTTTTCCAAACTGTGAATCGGTAGTGACACAATATGTAGCACCCCCTCACTCGATCAGCATATGCCCGGATAAGGGAGCGCTACTTCAAATGTCCGTCTTCCTTACTTCTTCAAATCGCTATTATTATTATTTTACCTTTATTTTCTCAACATTCATGTATATATAAATATATACAAAACCCAGGGTACAATTTATTTACATAAGATAGTAATTTTAAACATCAAATTAATTCTTAATGAACTTTAAAAGTAAGTTTTACAAACCCTAACATTCTTTAATATAAAAGCCAAATACAAAATTTCAAAGCTTGTAACCCACTTTTTCAAGGTTCGGCTGCTTTACTTGAATATGATCACTGCTTGCTTTATCTATCCCTTTCAACTACCTTTCTATATCTGCGCGGAAGGAAACTCCCACACTAAGTTCTAAGCTTAGTGGTGCATATAAATAAAAAAATATACTATATCATGCAACAAGCATTAACATGTATTGTTTTATGCATTAAATTGTTTGCATGCTATTTCTATCAACATGCTACTATTTCATACAAGTATACATACCATGCTCATATATACAATATTGTTCTCATTTATCTTTGATGGTAAATTACTCTGTTAATCTCTTTGTCATTATATCTCAATCTCATATCATCATCATTTTCTTATTCTTTTCTTTTCTTAATTTCTGACATATCATCATTATCTTGCCCACATCACTCTAAATTTAGACTGACTGGATACAGGTTATGGATCAAGAGCGCTCCCAGAGCTTAAGCCACCCTGTCCACTATCTAGCTCATAAGAGCTTCTCAAATCAATGGTGCTCCCAGAGCTTAAGCCACATTGATTGAGTATAATTTCATCATAGATGAATAATCGGACCAAGGGCACTCCCCGAGCTTAAGCCACCTTGTCCTTATTTACATGTGCTCATCAGAGCTTCTTAAGTCAATAGCGCTCCCAGAGCTTAAGCCACATTGACCGAACATCTCATACCAATGACGCTCCCAGAGCTTAAGCCACATTGGTTGAGGAATAGTACGGTACCGTTCGCCCCCTTAATGACATGTCATTTATCCTGATTCTAGTCCGCAGGTAGAGTAATGGGCTTCTTTATATTTCCACATCAATCATATTTCTCAAATTTCAAACACATCAATATTCTCATATTTATCCACATCTCAATTTTCTTGTTTTGCAAACATATAGTCATACGCATACATACTGGATAACATCTTTTCATTTATTTAACTAGGTACATCAATATTCTCATGCTTATCATCCGCATCAGATTTCATATATCATCCATGACAATTCATTTTTCTATATCACAACATAACACGTTCTCACATCAATATATATATATATATATATATATATATATATATCCATATCATTCTTATTTCACTGGATAGACAATGACTTTCATTTACTTACTTGAATTCCTCATTTGATAACCACATTCATAATCACAAATACAGAGCATTCACGACCGTGATTACTAATTTCACGCAGGTAATCCCAAGCCGTGAATGCTACTGGAATGAATCGCCCAAAAGCATTCACGGTCGTGATTACTAATTCACGTCCGTGATTCCAACCCGTGAACGCTTCTGGAATGAATAGAACAATTTCCACACAGAAGTCACAACTGATACAATCAGTCACAACCGTGAACCCTCAAGTTCACGCCCGTGACTTTCAGCAGAAAATCTGCATATTCACTTTTCATTCATTCTAACATTATCCAAATCATACCAAATTCTATTTCATGCATTTCTAAGGTTCTTTACTCAACTTATTACTTTCTAATACATGTAAATGTCTTGATCATACAAGATTTTCTAACATGAATCATTAATTCAATGTCACACAAGGATCTCATTCATACATGACTAAACCTAAGATTTCATGCCATAATCATCATCATTCTTGAAATGCATTTATCGAAAATTATGTTCAACATGCATTATTTCAAACAAAAATAGGCTATTGCCTTAATTTATGCACAAACCTTAATCTTTCTCCTTCACTCTTCTAGGTAACTTTCTCTTTTCCTTTGCTCCTTAGAGCTTGTGTCTTGTCACTTGGAACTCCTACAACATCATAAATCATTATTATCATATGATTTTCTCAAGACCCTAAACTCTCTTATTCTCTTTCAAAACCCTAGGTTAATTAGCAATTAATCTCATTGATCCTCTAATTTTTTGGTAAATTGCAATTTGACCCCAAAACTTATCAATTTTTGCAATTTAGTCCTTTACCGTAATTCAACTTCTTTAAACTTTATAATCACTTAATTAAGCTTATATCAATTAATTTAGTCATTACTTGGTCAATTTTTTGTAAAAATCCAAATTTAGACTCCGATCGGTCAAACGCGTTAACTTCGCGACACGTGCGACTCGTGGCCTAAATTAGCGGATATTACATTCTCTCCCCTTTAAAATAATTTTGTCCTCGACCTGTTCATTCGGGGTTAAATAACTGGGGATACTACTTCTTCATCACTTCTTCACTTTCCCACGTGGCTTATTCAATTGTATGATTCCGCCAGCAAACTTTAACTAGAGGGACTCTCTTGTTCCAGAGAACTTTCTCTTCATATGCTATTATAGCCACTGGTTCTTCCTCATAAGACATGTTTGTCTATACCTCTATTTTCTCAATCGGTATGATATGGGTCAGGTCTGAACGATATCTTGTTAACATTGAAACGTGGAACACATTATGAATTCTGTCTAGCTCCGGAGGAAGAGCTAATCGATAAGCCACTGGTCCTATTCTTTCCAGATTTTCATAAGGACCAATAAACATTAGACTTAACTTTCCTTTTTTACCGAACCTCAATACCTTTTTTCCGCAGCGACACTTTAAGGAATACTTTGTCTTCTACTGTATATTCTATATCTCGCCTCTTTAAATCGACATATGATTTCAGTCGATCTTGTGTTGCCTTTAGCCTTTCCTTGATCACTTTAACTTTCTCCTCAGTTTATTGAACTATTTCCGGCCCAATCAACTTTTTCTCGTTCAACGCGGTCCAACAACCTAATTAACAATTATATCAAGATCCGTTTAGATAATATATGAGTACTTGAAATAGAAAAGATAAAGGAAATAAGCTTATATCTCATAATGAAAACTCCAAGAACTTGATTAACCTTCAACTAGAAAATAATTTAGTTCTCCATGAATTGGAGATTATAGCCAAAAAAAAAAAATTCAAGTATGAAAAGTATGAAATTGGCTTGTCAAAAGATGGTTTACAGCTTTAGAAAAATAATATTTATAACATCTCCTTAATGCTAAACAAAGAGTACTAATTGAGAAGTAATTCTGAATAGCAAACGTGCCCCGCTTAACTGAAATCGTCTCCAATTTTATTCTAGATTTAAATAGTAGGTCTGACTTAAGACATGTATTCGCTTTATCTTCTTTCAGCTTCTAAACATGATTTTCCACATTCTAGGTCTTTAATTAGACTTGCAAATGCTACAAAATTAATCTCAAATTAATCACATCTCTCGTAATCATCCATAAGATATGAAGAAAGATAAAAATCACCAATTTAATCAAATCAAACCCAATAGTCAAAGGAAATAACAAAAATAAAAGTGCAAAATATGTATCTAACAAATTCCCCCATACTTGACTTTTGCTTATCCTCAAGCAAACACAAAATAAACTCATCATCCCAATAAATCATCCTCCACTGCCATAAACTTCAATCAATACATATTATAAAACTAAATCAAGACAAACAAGAAAATATAAGTATCTCATAACATGAGTTACATATATCACCTAAGCATCTCATCCTCTTCAATATTGTCAACAATATCAAAGCATAATTGAAGTCAACACCCTTTCATTGATATCTCTCATTTCATTCAATGTGTGTGAGTAATATTTCAACAAACCAATCATATTTAAACAAACACGCATTTCCATAAGTTTGCATTTTAATCCAATCCCCGCTGCCTAAAAATATCATCAAAACACAAATAAAGAAGTCTTTAAATTGGGTTTGTAATGGAGCTTGGGTAATAAGGTAGGAAAAAGGGAAAATGGTGCAATAATTATAAGAGACTAATAAACAATTTAAACACTTTACTTCAATTCAATTTTCTACAACTATTATGGAGAACTAAACAATTAAAACAACACCAAAAGTCTTTCAAAAATTATGCACTTGATGCTTCACATGTTTAATGATTTTTTTCTTTTTTTTCCTTTTTTCTTTTTTTTTTTTCACACTGAAACCATTGAAATGAATTTTCTTCATGCTGATATAAATCTTTTCAAACTTAGCTTCTCATGATTCATCCTTTTTGATTATAGACATCAAGCTATAGAAAATATTATATAGTAGTCTTTAACTTGTTCATTAGTACTCATGATCAATGGTAACAAAATGTATGGTGAAGAAAAATAAAAATAAGGATTAATATGGGTACTTATGATGTGGTGAAATAAAAAAAGAAGGTTAAGGCTGAAATTGGTTAACTAAAGGATAAACAAAAAGGTAAGATATTTAAAAAAAAGCTAAAAAGGGTTAATCATAATGCCTCTATCACTTATCTAAAAAGATGAGATACTAAGAATGATACATATAAATTAGCCACTTGACACAAATATCCCTCATTATCTCAATTTCATTCCCTAATATGCATTAATCAAAACATATTAAGAGAATGACAATCATTGAAACAAAAAGCTTGTCATGTGTTTATGCAAAATCTGAAAAATGTTGAAATGTCCGAGTTTTTGTCAAAATTATAACAAAAATTGGTATTTTATACATTTGAAAGTAAAATTAAGTCTTATAGGTCTCTAACTCCCTCCCTCACACTTAAAAGCACACATTATTGTCAATTGTGCAAAATTACCGTTCAATAATCAACAAAATTGGGAGAAAAATATAAGATTGTGAAAAGATACTTCTTTATAGAAGCAGCCACAATATTCCAACATATACAATCAGTAGTTCCAAGCCAAGAAATTCATATCAACATCACAAAAGCCATAAATTAAATAACTAGAGATGAGCAAGCCCTACATATCAGTAAATAGACAAAGAAGAGATATGAGCAAACCTGTATGGGTGAACAAAATTGATTTACTAGTTATTCTTATAGGAGATGAACGATGAGTTTTTGATTACTATGATCGAAGCAGGAGAAAAAAGCTTGGGTCTGGCATTACAGGTGAGAATAAGCCTTGATTTGAATAAGAAAAAAACCTGGTTTGATGAATTTTAGAGGAATCGGGTGAATAGAAGCTTGGGTTGCTATTTTTGCTTAATGTGAAGACAAAAGATAATTGCTTAGGGTAGTAAAAATAAAATAATAAAAAAAGTGAAATTAAAAGGAAGATTTTAACTAAAAGAAAAGTAAAAAAAAAAAAAACTAAACTTAACATCATAAAGCTAAAGTAACTGTAACACAAACTTATACCATAAAGTAAAATAACTAACATAAAAGAACTAACACAATAACTAAAAATTTGGACACTAAAATCCCAGAAAAATAAAAAATAACTATAACTGGAAATGACGAATCTCAAGAAGAAGATAGTGAATAAGACATGCCCAGGTCGTATTTGATGAGTGCTCCTAAAACTAAAAAAATTAATTAAAACAAGCTGAAAAAATTTATATTGGGTTGCCTCCTATTAGCACCTTTATTTTAAGTCTTTGGTTAGACATGATTTTTCATTGATTACTCAAAGGAATTTGGGGGGTTCCAAAATGAATTCTTCAACATTATGAAATTAGAATCCTTCATGAAAAGGATTGAGACGGTGACCATTAACTTTGAAGATTTTATTTGTGTTTGAACTTTTTATTTCCAATGAGAACGTAGCTTACCTAGGAATAACTTGTAACACTCTTTATCCTTCCGTACACCCATCTGTATACCGGACGGATAAGAGGTGCTACAGAAAATAAAACTCTCCAAAAATACTTCTTTAATTTTAAACATATTTAATATAAGAAATTTAAAATATATACTAAAATATTATACATACACACTTTTTTATTTTATTTATATACATACTGTAATAAAATTTAAAAACTTGTATATATACATAACAAAATATAATAAAGGGACCAACTTGCTCTGGGTAGCTACCACTGCTACTGCTGTGTTCCATAATGAGGGTCTCCAATCAACGTCTCTATCTACCAGTCTGGATGCTCTCTGCTAATCTGGTAACATAGACGAGAAAAAACAAACTCCCGCGCTGAGTATATAACTTAGTGGTGCAAAAAATTATTATAATAATAGTCATTAAAATAAAGCATACTCTTAAAATATAATCAATTCAAATTTTGAATCTCCTTTTTATACATAAAATAATAGTTTTTTCATATACTCACATATTATGAGATTCTAGACTTGCTTCTGAGAAATCAAAGGGATATAATATTACATCTCAATTTAGAATCCACATAAATGCATAGGATCCAAATGTAATATGACTCAATCCACATAAATGTACAGGACTGAAAAATGTATCAGGTGATCTACAGAAATGCACATGATCATAATATTTCATTGGTCCACAGAAATGCACAAGACCATAATTTCTACCCTATTGGCATGTCAACAATACTCTAGTTCATGTCTAGGCTATTATGTGGGAAAAATTATCATATTCATAATTTACTTCATTTTTCAGAAAATGAATAAATATTCTTTTAATACCAAAATAATTATCATCATAGAGAATTTTTAATATTTAAATTTTCTGGAATACAAAAATAAATATTCAACTGAATAATTGCAAAAATTTCAATTTTTACATAAAATATATTTATATGACTAATATTATAAGAGTAGTTGCACTAATCTCTTTACGCTCTACTGGTATCAGCCGACTCTTTTCTTTTATCTTGGGTTGACGTTTAGTCCAGCGTCCCGCCTAGAAATAAAATTTTTTTCTTTAGCTATCAAACCCCTTACGACATAAAATCTAGCAAAATTTAAATTTTCCGCTCTCACGAATATCAAGATCTTATAATTTAAATTTTTTTATTATGCATGTTTAATGCATAAATTCCAGTTTTGGTCATCATTGAGCTTTCCGGTGCGACCAAAAATTCAAATATAAATTTTCTATTATCATATTTTATTTTATTTATTTTTTCCACCTCCAAAACTATTTTTCTCCATTTATTTTTTTTATTTTTCTAATGTCCATTTCCAATTCAAAAATTCTCATTAATTCAATAAATACTCTAAAAATTTCAAATAAATTCATATCATCACTTTAACTCATTTTTTTCATTTTCCATCATCAATTTCACCAAAATAATATTTCACAACTCCCAATAAATTTTTTCATAATTAGGCTAAAAATCTAAAAATTTTCCAAAAATCCTATTAAATTTTTTCTTCCATTTCAAAAATTATTTTCTACTTGCATACACTCCAATTAACTCCATTATCTTCAATTTAAGGCAAATTTCCTCCAAAATATTTTTTTTCCAAAATTTAACCATAATTAAGGAAATTCTCTAAAAATTCCACAAAAATTCCTAAAAATTATTTTAATCATTTCTTCACTCAATCCATCATCCTCAAGCCTTATTCTATTCATTTCCTATTTTTCTATAATTGTTCAAGATTGTTGCCATAGACCCTAATTTTTCCATCAATCAAATATCAACAAAATCACACCACAATTCAATAAATAATTATGACAATAATTAAACCAAAAAAATCACATGGAGAAAGGAACAAAATCTCACATTCTTCAAATGGGTATCAAAAAAATTTTTGATTTCTTTTTGCCAAAATTTCACCATTTATTTCTTTTTCTCCACACCAATCTTATTCTTATCCTTTTAATTGGTGATTAATATGATTAGAAGAAGAAAAAATTGAAGAACTTAAGGAATTTGGGGCTTGGAGATTCTCGGCCATGGAGGAGAGAAGGAAGAAGATGAGATTTGTGATTTTTTTATTGAATTTCTAATTAATTCCATATATATACCCCAATTAACTTAATTAATCCCAATTAATTCCTTAATCAACTTCCTCATTGGCCAATAACACAATTAATTATCTCTTAATATTGACACATGACCCAATCAAGATTCAATTAATTTTGACTTAACCAATTTCCAACCAATCAAAATTTTTTTTCACTTTTCTTCATAATTAAATTTTAATTCTCCAAAAATTCAACCTCCAAACAACTTAATTTCATCAAATTAAATATTCTAAAAATTATAAAATATGTTTTCCTTCGAAACAATCTCTTCGATTTTGCAAAATGACCACCGGTGCAAAAATCGAATTTTTACGGATTAATTATTTTTTTAATTTGACTCGTAAAAATTCATCTGCCGTCCGATTTCTAATTTATCAGTTTTAAAAATCTTAAAATTAAATTTCGATCACATCGAATCCATTGTGATTGTGATTGCATTTCTCTAGCTCGTGGTATGAAATATCAGAGACTGTAAACCTGTACTAAGGATCATATTTCCACAATTTAAACCCTTAACCTTAAAATTTTACCTTATAACTCCACCTATTACCTTAAAATAATATTTTTTATATTTTGGTATGCTTAAATTATAATTTCACTACCGAGCAAAAAATCCAAATTTCGACCAAGGATGTCGTCTCGATTTGCGTGCATAACACGAAATTGCATTGTTTAATTTGATAAAATTCATATTCATTTTATCATATTAATATAATTAAATTTTTATATATTTATCCATATTTAGACTCTAATCGTATGTCTCTATACTGCAGTACATGTATACGGTTAGAGTCTAACTCGCAGATGTTGTAACTTGAGTATGGAATGGTAAACAAAACCCTTTTGACCAATAGAAAATGACTTCTTAGAAACCATCTTATCATGAATTGTTCTGGTTTTTTCCTTGTGAATTTTTGAATTTTCATAGGCTTTATTATGAATTTCTTCTAGCTTCTATAATTGTAGCTTCCTATTGATCCCAACATCTTCCAAACTCAAGTTACATTGTTTGATTGCCCAATATGCCTTGTGCTCCAATTCTACAAGTAAATGACAGGATTTTCCATATATCAATCGATAAGGAGACATACATATTGGAGTTTTATAGGCTGTACGGTAAGCCCAAAGTGCACCATCCAGATGTAAACTCCAATCCTTGCGGTTAGAATTCACTATCTTTTCAAGAATTGACTTAATTTCTCTATATGATATCTCAACTTGTCTGTGGGTGGCTTGCACTAAAGATTCTATGAGTAACATGATACTTTTTAACCAAAGCCTTGAACGTTTTGTTGGAAAAATTGTTTTCCTCTATCATTGATTATGGCTTTTGGCATTCCATACATGGAAAAAATGAAGTCTTGATAAAATTGACCACGTGGCAAAAACCGTCAACAACCGTTTCCCCCAACTGCTAGTGCGTGACACACCGGGGTAGCGCGTGCAGTACACGCGTCGTCTTTCAGAGGTTGTTTTGCACCGTTTTTTCAAATTTTACACATTTTTGACAGTTTTAAAACCACTGAGACCATTTTTATTCCATTTCAACATCATTTTGGCCGTGTTTGAATAACACATACACAATATGAGAGTGAGAATCGTTTTAATGACAATTTTTTTAAAAAAATATACTTAGAAATTTTGAAAAATCATAAAAAATCAACCACTCATCAGAAAATTATGCAAAAATACTCGTTAGAAAGCTTGTGATGAGAGCTTTCCAATGATACCAAATTTGAACTATGAAACTGAAAAATTAATTCTACGAAAATTGAAATTTTTTTGAATTTTTATAGTAAATTTCTCAAAAATCATCACAATTATGATTTTAAACACAAAAATGCACAAAGCGGGTTTTGATACCAATGTAAGAATTTTTAGAACAATGAATATTTTTTTGTTGAGCGAAGATCGTGCGCTTTCAATGCTTTAGATGAAGACAAATTACTAGAACTTGACTCAATTCCACAGTACGAACGCTTTGATTCACTTGTGATTGAATGGAGATGAAGAAATTCCTTTTCGAGAATTTCCGAATTTCAGAGAAAACTTTTTGATAAAAAGTTATATTATTTCCTTTTATTCATTTCATAAAGTTATATCTTTTCATAATTTTATATATATAAGAAGATATGGGTCTGAGCTGGATCAAGTCTATATAGGCGGCCCAATACCACAAAACACAACACTGTGTGATAGGGCATGTAGTATGTTGTGACATTGAGGCTTGGGACAAGAATTTTTAACTGAAGTTGTTAATACTTTTTGTTTCTTGGTTAATTGATCTCTATCAGCAACTATTAATTTTAAAATTTCTTATGAGGTATGGTCTAGTTCCCTTGATAATTACTTTCAATTGAGAGTGTTTGGTTGCGCTATTTATGCTCATGTGGAGGATGATAGTTCTTCATTAGAGTTAGAGCAGTTAGATGTGAAAACTACATTTTTGCATGGTGAGTTGAAGAAGTAGATTTATACGAGTCAACTGGAGAGATTTGTCACTCCAATTATGGAAGATCAAGTATGCTCATAATGAGATGTACATTAATATTTTTACAATAATCCCACATCATAAGTTTAAAGATAGAAAAAAAATTATAATTGTAGTTGAATTAATTTTTCATTAGCTTGAGTTATTTTAAAATAATAATGAATCAACAATTATCAAAACAGAATATTTAGATTTATCCAATTTTAATATAGTATCAGATATGATAAAAATAGTGAATACACAATTATCAAGACTGATTGTTAGCAAGCATGATCTGGAATGATCGGATGTAAAACGTCTATAAGTGGTTTTTTTAATTCCGCAGTCATATATTACGTTAATATTATGTAATCTTAATATTGATGTGAGAAATCCTTTTCTTGCTTGTTTGGAAATACTGATTGTTAAAGAATTAAAGAACAAAAATGCAAAAATGTAAACAATTATTAATGTTTTTTGTTTGGTCTTAGGACGAATCTTGGGGACCAAATTGGACACTGTCATATTACAGCCTCTCTTTAATTTTTTTCCTGTTATCTTATCCTTAAATAATAAATAGCATTTTTTTAATATTTTTTTCTGAGAAAAAGGAAAAGAAAATTGGTAACCTTGTATTGTTACCATCTTGATCATAATGATCATAAAGACAGAACAGTCCAAATAATACTAATACATTTTGTTTTCTCCTTAGTTATTTATTATGCTTTCACAAATTCATTTAATATATTACAGATATTTAATATGTGGAAATCATTCAATTGTTGTCATTCTCAACAAATTTGTAATATATATTTTAATTTGATTTAATTTGTACGTATATTAACGTAGCATTATCTATAGTAGACCACTTTTTTTTTTTTTTCTGAGGAATATAGTGGACATCATTTCATATTCTTTTTAGGAATATATATAGTGGGCCAAATATACTTTTTTTTTAAAAAAAATTATGAATAAATTGATATATCCGTCAAATTATGTATTTCGGTTTCATTATTTTATCATTTTATCAATTGAGGACCATATCAGATTCGATTCTATCTTCTTAAGGCATGCCAAGTTAAATGAGTTGAAAATGTTGTTAAACGTAACTATCATCATTAATTTAATTCCACCGACAAAAATGAGAGAAACCAAATCAATTACACGGAGACTTTCTGCTTTAATATAATTGTCCTTTTAAAGAAAATTTTTATTTTAAAATATTTGTGCTTTTTATAAAAAAAAAAAAATAGTACAAGTTTTAATTTTTTTTTTATCTCTACCCTTTATTTTATTACTTCTACTCTTTATTTTATTAAAGATATAATCAAAAATTACAGGTGAGAGGTTTCATGTCATGTTAGTTGGAAGCAAGCAATTCAAGTTCAAATCTCAATCTCCCTTCTCCCAAATATGTAATTAATCAAAATATAATTAGGATATTCTCATTTCTAAAAGGATATTACAATAAATTACTTATCATTAATATATATTTTTTAATTTTAATGCCACACAATAAAAAACAATTATTTTGAAACAAAAAGAGTATATCAATGCCATCGTCCACATATGTTAATCGTCAAGACTAATTACATATGATGTGAGGATATTTTATCCTTTATTCCGTTTTGGCTCATAATAATGAAATTTATATTATAATATATCATTGAGTAGTAAATTTTTGTTGAAGAAACAGCGTTATGTTCAAATTGTAACTTATTCATATAGTAGTTAAAAGTTACTTTTAGCTGTTAGATGTTTAGTTTACTTGTTACTCAGTTTCAAAGTTTGTTAGCCTTTGTTGACTTGTCACACATTCGTTGGTAGTGGTAGCTATGGAGTTTGTATATATATTAGTAGATGATGTACAATGATTCAATCAATGAGAATTTTCTCGGCATTTACTTTGTTTTTGTTGAGCTTTCCGTTTTAAGAATCCAAGAACTCAATTCTGATTCTTGGCTTGTTCATGATATCAAAGCGGAAAGAAAATCAGTCGAAATTCATCATTCAAGGTTGATTGTTTTCTTGCAAATTAGTTTTTCTTGAGGAGACTGTTTTTATATCTTGTTGGCTTTGCTATCGATTGAAGCATGAAGTATGGAAATGGAGATCCATTATTTTTGTACTACTCATATCCTCTTAAGTATATCTAATAATGGTTACAAATCTTTTAAATAAGAGAAACTATCTGTCTTGGAGTGGCTCCATGAAAATTGCCCTAGAAGTTAAGGTGAAATTGGGGTTCATTGATAGAACATATGGAAAACCAGCGGCTGGGGATCCAAATCTCAGATAGTGGAAGAGGGTTAATTGCATGATTATCTCATGGATATTGAATTCAATATCCAAAGAGATAGTGAAATCATTCTTGTATGTTAAGTGAAATCGTTCTTGTATGCTAACACTGCTTGAGATCTTTGGCTTGAATTGGAGCAACGGTACAGGCAAAGTAATGGATCGTTATTATTTCATATAAAGTGGGGAATAAGTCAATTATGTGAAATGATTTTTCCATTGATTACTATCTCAATAAGTTGAAGAGTGAATAGGATGATCTCAATTGCTTGCAACCAACTCCAAAATGTACTTATGGAAGATATGTTTGTTGTATTGATAGGGTGACTGAGGAGCCAAATTCTAATGCAAAATTAATAGAAATTTTGGGTGATTTAAATGATGCTTTTAATGTTATGAGAAACTGAATTCTAGTAATGGATCCATTGTTGAGAAAAAATTTAGAATACACAACTCTAAATTAAATATCTTAAAAAAGAAATTCACTTAAAAATTGGAGACACGATAAAAACTTTACTAAGCTAAAAATATTACAAAGAAAGCTCTCAACTCTCACAAATACTCAAGACTTGTAGTCTTCACTTTTAGATGGTTTAAATCTTGGAAGTGTGCCTATTTATAGGCTCAAAGTTTAATCCACACCATATATTTGTTCAAATTTTCACCATACATTTGGTGGAAAATTTGGTATAATAGGTGTACCTAATATGAACTTAATTTTTCAACAAATTAGGTAGAGATGAGTGTACCTAATATTTGCTTAATTTTTCAACACAATAAACTTCATTTTTCAACAAATTGGTGATGGGTGTACCTAATATTTGAAAAAATTATTTGACATTGATTCTAAACACTCTCCCTCAATGTTAACTCCCATTCTCTGTACTATATCGAGCTGTCGACGAAATATTTTGAGCTTGCCTGTATCTAGACCTTTTGTGAGCAAGTCCGCAACTTGATCATCAGTCTTGATCTGTCTCATCTCGATTTCTTCTTGCAGAACTTTTTCTCTGATAAAATGATAGTGCACTTCAATATGCTTAATTCTTGCATGAAAAAATAGATTCTTTGCTAAACAAATTACTGATTGATTGTCACAGTACAATAGAACTGCATAATCTACTTGTTGATGTAGATTATTCATTAGTTGTATCAACCATGTACTCTCTTGAGCTGTCATTGCCGCTGATTGATACTCAGCTTCAGTGGTTGATAATGATACCGTTGGTTGTCTCTTGCTACACCAAAAAAATGTTCCAGAACCAAACTTAAACACGTACCCAGTTGTTGATCTCCTTATGTCATGATCTCCTGCATAGTCAACATCGCAATAACCAATTAACTTGCAGTCTTCACCTTTCTTATGCAAAAGACCCTAGTCAATTGTACTCAAGACCATAGTCAATTATACTCTTTACATATCTCAGTATTCGTCGAACTGCTTCTAAATGAGACTTTTTTGGATTTTTCATATTCCGATTCATCACACTAACTGCATAAGAAATGTCAGGATGAGTCAAGGTTAAGTAAATCAGACTGCCTACCAATTGTCGATACATCATCGCATCTTCCAAATCTTTTCCTTCATGTGCACACATTTTAGCATTTGGTTCCATCAATGTCAAAATTGGCTTGCATTCGAGCATTCCGAACCTTTTCAACAAGTCTTTAGAATATTTCTGTTGACAAATAAATATTCTTTTTTGTGTGTGATCAACCTCTAAACCAAAGAAGTGCTTGAGTTGTCCAAGTTTTTTCATCTGGAAATGAACTGATAAATTTTCTTTCGTATGAAGAATTTCTGGCTCATCATCACCGTTTATGATTAAGTCATCCACATACACTAGTACAATAGCTAGCTTTCCTTCATTAGCTTTGACAAACAAGCTAGAATCTGTAGGTGTTATTGAATAACCACGTTGTGTTAGAAATTCAGCAATCTTACCATACCACGCTCTAGGTGATTGTTTCAATCCATAGAATGCTTTTCAAAGCTTACACACATATTCAGGATGATATTGGCTTTGAAAACCCATTGGTTGGATCATGTAGATTTCTCGATCCAACTCTCCATGAAGAAAAGCATTCTTCACATCCATTTGCCACAAATTCCAATCTTTGTTAGCTGCAAGTGCAAGTAAAACCCGTACTGTTGTAAGTTTCGCCACTGGACTAAATGTTTCATCATAATCTAGTCCATACTGTTGAGAGAAACCACAAGCTACCAATCGTGCCTTGTACCTCTCGATTGACCCATCTGGATGACGCTTTATCTTATAAACCCACTTACAGGATATGAGTTTCACATTTTTTGCTTTGACACCAGATCCCAAGTTTGATTTTGCTCAAGTGCATCAATCTCTTATTTCATAGCTATCATCCATTCAGAACTCTGCGATGCTTTTTCAAATGTCTCAGGTTCTATTATAATGTCTTCTGCGACTATGGCTGCATTGGCGTATTTGGGATTTGACCTTCATGTTCTTTTTGACTTTCGGAGTTGAGATTGCAGAGTTGATTCTTCAGTTTCATTGGGCTCACCTTCATCATTTGGTTGTTCATACACGCCAGTTTGCCAAGGACTCTAAGTCACTTTTTGTTCAACATCATCGCTGTTTTGATCTCCTTATTCATTCGAACTTGGTTGAAGTTGAGCAATATGCTCCTCCATCTTTTGTTGTAGTTTGTCTCCAAATTCTCTAGAGTCTAGCAATACCTACTTCTATGAAGACCACCAAGAAGAGGCTTTATTGAACACCATATCTTGTGAAGTATAACATCTTCCACTCGTTGAATTACAAATTTCCACCCCTTTCTTTGGCTGTTGTATCCCACAAAAATACATATAACAGCTTTCTTGTCACATTTGCTCCGTAGATGATTAGGAACAAATACATAACATACACAACCAAATACTCGAAAGTAGCTAACTGTAGGTTTCATGTTCCATAGTTTCTCGAAGGGAGAAACAAATTCTAACCTTGGTTGAGGAAGTCTGTTAATCACAAAGGCTGCAGTCCTCATTGTTTCAGCCCAAAACCTTCATGGTACATTCTTTGCATGTAGCATATTTCGATAGACTTCTGCAAGATGTCGGTTCTTTCTCTCAGCTACACCATTTTGTTGCGGTGTGTTGGCACAAGTGTATTGAAGACGTATTCCACTTTGCCTTAGGTATTGAGAGAACTCACTTGAGCTATATTCTCCTCCGTTGTCTGTGCGTAAGCAACGAATCTTCTTTCCCACTTCTCCTTCGACTGACTCTCTTAACTCTTTAAATTTTGAGAATGAGTCAAATTTTTCTTTCATAAAGAAAATCCACACATGCCTTGAGAAGTCATCAATGAATGTCACCATATATCACATACCACCAATTGAAGATTGCTTAATTGGTCCAAATACATCAGAGTGAACTAACTCTAATGATTCTTTTGCTCTAAACTTCAATTCCTCGTATGGTAGTTAGTGTGCTTTACCATATTGACATCCCGCACAAACTGTGTCTGTTCGCACATCAAGTTGAGGAAGCCTCTTAAGCATCGACTTCTTCATCATCACACTTAGCTTGGAATAACTAACATGATTTAACTGCATGTGTCATAGATATGATGTCTCATTTTTCCTCGTCCTATTTACATATGCAGATTCTGCTGACATCACGTAGACAGACTCAAATCGTTGCCCCTGTATTGTTGGTTTTACTGAGCTTTTAAGGTTATGATACACCTTCACATCTTGAGGACCGAACAAGACATAATGGCCTGATGATGTCAATTGAGCCACAAACAACAAATTTTTCTTCATTCCTGGGACATGGAAAATATCTTGAAGTGGCACCTAATTAGAATTATATCGAGGTGTAACTATCGCTTTACCGATGTGAGCTATTGGTAACTTTGAGTTGTCAGCTGTCACTACCACACGACCTCCTTTATACTCAGACAAGTTTTGCAACTTTTGTTTGTCACCCGTCATATGTTCTGATGTTGTTACCATAGGAGCTAATTCTTCTTCCTCCATAGCAAATAACGCTTTGGCATCCCAACCATCTTCGATATTCTCCTTAAAACCGGAAGTAACAGTGTTACTTTCAATAGATTTTTTTTTGTCTAACAATCTTTCGCCATGTGGCCCATCTTCCCGCAGTTGTAACACTTTCCATTAAACTTTCTACTGTTACCGCGATTCTTTGAAGCTCCCCCTAGATGAGAGCCTCATTTGTCATTATTCCTTTTAGATCCACTGCCAACGTACCGCTTGAAAGTGTCTTTGCTTTTGCTGGTAAAGAGTGCTTCCTCCTCACCCTTTAGCAAGACTCCTCCCATTTGCTTAGTCATAGCTTCCTGACTTGCAAGCAAATTTTCAAACTCAACAAGTGATGGTTGTGTCGACCACTCCTGTACAGCAGTAAAGAACCCGCGGTATTTGGGTTTCAAGTCATGGATAATTATTCTTTTTATCCTGGTTTCTCCAATAGAAGCTGTTGGATCTAGTTCTGAAATTTCGCGGCATATTGCTTTCACCTTGTGAAAATATTGGGCAATCATCATGTCACGTTGCACCATTGATAGCAAATTATTCTCGAGAAGTTGTAGTCTTATATCATTCTTCTTTGATAAGAGTGTAACAAAAGTGTCACATGCTTCCTTTGGTGTTTTGGCATCTCGAATGTGCTCCAACATTTCTTATTCAATTATGGTTTTTAAAGCAAACATTGTTTTGTCTGCTTTAATCTTCCACTTTCGTAAGACATCTTCTGTGGTTGGTTGTGTAACTTCACTACCACCGACAATCTCCCAAAGGTCTTGACCTTATAGGTAAGACTCCATACATGTTGCCCATGTGTTGTAGGTTTTGTTGTTGAGCTTCTTGATTCCTCCGACTACTTGAAGGTCACCCATTATGTCAATATGATTTCGACTATACCGAACAAGCTTGATCAACAAACTTTCAATGTGTCAAACTTCTCACGACTCAAGATAGCTCTATTAAGAATGATATCTGATCGTCCTTCTCTGATACCAATCTTCAAGAGTGAATAATAATTTAACTTATTTTCTGATGTGGAGGATCCACTTATTAGTGGCAACCACAGAGTATACGATAATTAAATATTAACACTCAAGTTAGGCCATGATACCAATTTTTGAGAAAAAATTTAGAATACACAACTCTAAATTAAATATCTCAAAGAAGAAATTTACTCAAAAATTGGAGACACAACAAAAACTTTACTAAGCTAGAAATATTACAAAGAAGACTTTCAACTCTCACAAATACTCAAAACTTGTAGTCTTCACTCTTGGATGGTTTAAACCTTGAAAGTGTGCCTATTTATAGGCTCAAAGTTTAATCTACACCATACATTTGGTGGAAAATTTGGTATGGTAGGTATACCTAATATGAACTTAATTTTTCAATAAATTAGGTAGAGATGGGTATACCTAATATTTACTTAATTTTTCAACACAATAAACTTCATTTTTCAACAAATTGGTGGTGGGTGTACCTAATATTTGAACAAATTATTTGACATTGATTCTTAACATCCATTGCTTAATGTGATTAAGACATATTCAATACTTATGAGTGTAGAGAAATAAAAGGAAATCAATGTGTATATGGATCTTATTGAAAATAGTGCTTATGCTCATAAAGGATAAAACGTTTCTAAGAAGGAAAATGGGTTCAAGAAAGATAAAAGGGATCAATATTGTGAATTCTACATTAGCTTTCAAACTGATGTTTTTCAAATTTATGCAAAGGGCCCTTAAAATCAGAACCAATATCCCAATATATTTACTTAAAGTTTCCACTACTCTTATACAACACATAGGCTAAGTAAAGTTGATGAACCAATGTTTTTCATGTACCATCCTTTAAATATAATCTTTTTTTAGTGAACAAGATAATCAAGTCCACTAATGTGATCTTTCTCTTTTACCCAAACTTCTATTATAGGACCAAAAGCCTAGAGTTGATACTAGTTGGCAAAATGCTACTAGCTCAACAAGTTACTTGTAATTTTGGTTTTAAACTATTCCACCAAATAAGAATTGTACTCAATTCAACTCCATGAATAAAATTTCTCATTAATTTACCACATGGCATAAGAGGTTAGACCATGCATTTGTTACACTTCTTAAACACTTACCTTTTTCTACTAAAACAAAATAATTGATGTGTGTGATGTATGTTGTGAGGCAAAACAGTCATGCTTATCATTTCTTATACAAACCAAAAAGATTTTTAAATAATTAAATTAATTTTATAATCAATCGGTAAAAAATGGGGTCTGGCCAATTTATTTATTAACTAAATAATTTTTAAACGTGTCAATATGATTAAATACGATTAATTATATAATTAGTCTGACAAATTTATTAATCAATTAACCAAATTATTTACAATTAACTAGTTGAAAAATTATTAATCAGTCTGACCAATTTATTATTAAACTAGTTAACCGGTCACGATTTAATTTTAACAAAAATTTATTATAAAATTACGATAATATAATCAACCACTATAATATATTAAATCTAAACTCATTTAGAAATATATATGATTTGAAGTAGTTTTAGAGGCCTAAAGGTTTTTTGTTTGGTTCAATGTTTATTTCGAATTTTTTTGGTTAATTTCTTTTCAGCCTTTGTATTGGCTTTGTTTTAGCATTTTAGTGAAAAAATAAATTTAAAATTTTTCTGATTTAATTGACTGATTTTTTTTAATTTTTTAAAAACTGATTTTTTAAATCTGATTATGAAAAAAGTATTTATTTACTTGTTTTTCTTT
The DNA here is from genome assembly GCA_023653625.1 of Triadica sebifera. Taxonomy (NCBI): domain Eukaryota; kingdom Viridiplantae; phylum Streptophyta; class Magnoliopsida; order Malpighiales; family Euphorbiaceae; genus Triadica; species Triadica sebifera. Next base: position 31,957,966 of record CM042902.1, read on the forward strand.
AAAATCAGTTTTCAAAACTTAAAAAAATTAAAAATATATTTTTTTTTTCTCTAAAAACGTTTTTTCAAACACAATGTCAAACGGACCTTTAGTAATTAGGGTTTTATCACGAGACAAATAAAATATGTTTTATTATGATTTTGAGATAGCTTGGACATTGATGATAAGAAACTCTAATTTTTTTTTCCAATTTTTGACATTCCGTTTAGAATCAATGAATTTTGATGCCTATTATTCTTAGAATCAATAAGTTACAAAATATCATTTTTTTGATATTATTGCGCAAATCAACAGACCGTTATAGTTCCTGTTGCATTATTTTTCCACTTCAAATTAAACCAAATTCGATCATTGTGTTGTTTAAAAAAATAATAAATAATTAACTAAATACTAAAGCTGATAATTTATTCATGTCATATCATTAATCATGTATAATTTGATTATGTTTAATACGAACACAATACACTTATTTAATCGTATCAAAATTTATAATGTATATACAACTTGAATTATAACTATGTCGACATGATAAAACATGACAAAATATGATTAATTAAATTAATAATATAATCAACCACTATTCAATATTATATCAACCATATAAACAATTTATTCATTAACTGATCAATTTATTTTCAACCGACCAATTATTATATCTTGTCTAGTTGAAAGCATTAGCTTTCCACTCTTACAATTATCTTTTGAAATAGATTTGGAGTAAAATAAACTGTAATAAAAATATTAAGTGTGGTCCGATTATTATATATGGTCTAGTTGAAAGCATTAATTTTTATAAAAAATTTATCTACGGAACAAATGCCGCTTGTTTTAAATTGTTATAGGCTAGTATAATGAAATTTTAGCCTACAGAAAATTATTATTTACAATTAAAATAAATTCATTATAATTATTATTTACAAGTTATAAAGTAATTATACAAAATTAATATATATTAGTAAAAAAACATTCCGCCAAAATATGAATTAAATAAAATATTAAATTAAAAATATAGTTACAAATAAAAAAAATATAAAATTTGATAATTCAAACCAATAGCCGAGTCCAACTTTATCCAAAAGATTTTTTTTTCATAATTAATATGTTTTTTTCTGTTTTTTAAGAAAATATAAAATGATATTAGAATTTAAAATCATTATTTCCTTTTTTTAATCTTAAATAATTAGAATTTAAAAATAATATATTTCAAATTAATAATATAATCAACCAGTATGTATGTATGTATGCATGCATTATTATTATTATTATTTGGTTATTCTATATTTATTTTTTATTTTATAATTATCGTATCTCTGTAGAGCCTAAGTTAGAGTATCCTCCCCATCGTTGTTACGTCCTACCTAATGGAGAAGAAATTTTTCCTATCCCTATCCCAATGGAGAGGTGGATTGGGGAATTCTTGTCCCGGGCAAATCTCTACGAAGAACAAAAATTTTCCATCCTATGCCAAGCCTATATAAAACTTTTTTTTTATTTGGCATTTTAGGGCCGAATATATATAATATTACATTAAAATTTTAAGATTGAATCGTATCCAGATATCCAAAATTCAAATGGCACTTTTAATTTGAATTTTTATAAAAATTTCTTTGAGCACTTCCTTATTTGATGATGCCTTTGAATGTGCGAAATGATTTTATTGCTTGTTGGGAAAAAAAAAATCAAAGGAAAGATAGGCACTGATTGGTAAAGAATTAAAGAAAAAAAAAACAAGAATGTGAATAATTATTAATGTTTTTTGTTTGATTTCTTAGGACCAATCTCGGGGACCAAATTGGGCACTGTCATATTACAGCTTCATTTTTTTTTTTTTCATTTGTTATCATATAAAGATGATAGCGAGAGAATAGTCCTATTAAATTTAAGTACAATGTAATTTACCACTAGAGCACTAAAATACCTAGAAATTATACGATTGAGTGTATTTTTAAATAGTTGACATAGATTTATATAAAAAATTAAATTTATTATAATTTTATTTCTTTCTATTATGATAAAATGGACACCTATTCAAGTATTAATTAATTATTAATTAATTAATTAAGAATAATATGATATAGGCATGTGTAAAATGTGGTCTGTCAGCTGCAATTGTTGAAGATTTTTTAGTAAGTGGATCTCTTCCAACATGGACCCACCACTAATTAATTAAAAAAAGAAATTAGAAAAATCTACCCAAAGGAAAAAAAAAAAAAGAACAAGGCTGCAATCGAATTTGTTAAATTGGTCCACCAAAATTTTTGAAAATATTAAAGCATTTTTTTGACATTTGTACCCTACCTTTTCCTATAAAAAGGATAGAGTTTTTCAAAACAAAACACTCCAAAATTTCGACTGAAGAAAAGTGTAATTGAAAAGCAGTCTAAAAAATTCAGAAAAAAAGTTTTCTACGATGATGAGTGTGTAAAAAAATTATGTTTTTATAAATTTTTTAAAAAACGAGTCAGTTACAAAAATAATAAAAAAATATTTTTAGTGTATTTCTAGAAAGTATTTGGGTACTACTATTTTTGAGTTTATTTCAAATTATTGCATTACCTTTAACTCGTTTTTAGGAAAAATTTTATTTTTATACCCATTAACTTTTATTAAAATAAGAAAAAATATATGCAATTTGGTATGTGCACGTAAACCAAATTAAAGAGTAAATTACGTTAAATTATTAGTATCGGTTTTTGCTTATTATTTTATTATGCATTTATTTAAGTTGTTTTACTCACTGTGTCCAACAAGTAGTATCAAATCTAATTTGTAAGTTTTATAAAATTCTTAGTATACTTTATGATTGTAGTATTGACTGATCTTCAATATTATAAATAATTTTATTTGATTATTGTCAGCTGAAAAAATTTTACAATAGAGATAAATGCATCAAGATGATCAGTTTAAATTACACGAATTATCATTTATGGAGAAGCAAAATGTATGATTTATTGTTTGTGATGAAAATACATATGTCGATATTTACTACAGCTAAATCCGAATAAGAGACAAATATCATTAACGAGTTCAATGTCGTTTGTGATTATAATATTAATTTTACATCCCGCAAAATCCATGCCACGACTGGAAAAAATTTCTTCTCACCTTACATAATAGGAGCTTTAGACGCTGCGAAAATGAAAAATGATAATATGTCTAAAGTTGTTGGCATATGAGATATTTATCTTGAAATTGGAAATGGTACCAAATTAATTTTGAGAGATATCAGGTATATTTCAGATATGCGTCTGAACTTGACCTCTGCAGGAAGACTGGATGATGCAAATTTCTATAGTACATTCTTTAATAACTAGTGGAAGCTCACAAAAATGTTCCTTGTTAGTGGCGACTAGAGGTAGAAGATTGTCACTTTGTATGTGATGCATGTGAAACTCTCTAATGACACAGTGAGTGTTGTGGAGAAGGACGATACTGTTGAATTATGACACAAAATACTCGGGCACATGAGTGAGAATGGAATGACCACCATATTCAAAAAGAAAATGCTGCAAGAAATGGATGGAATACATTTGGAGAAATGTATTGATTGTTTAGCAGGAAAGCAAAACAAAGTTAATTTCAAGAGTTCTCCTCATTCAAGAATGAAGAATGTGTTGCATTTGGTCCATTCAGATTTATGTGTTAATGCGAAAATTATTGGATGGTGTTTAATACTTTGTGACTTTTATTGATAACTATTATAGAAAAATGTGGATATATGTTTTAAAGATAAAAGATCAAACGTTGAATATTTTTAAAGAATTTAATGCCTCGGTGGAAAGAGAGACTGAAAAGAAGTTGAAGTGCATCTAAATAAACAATGGTGGAGAATACACTAAACTATTTGATACCTACTACAAAGAGCATGACATTCAACATAAAACAATACCTCTGAAAATATCACAGTTGAATGAACTAGATGAGAGGATGAATATGAGTTTGATAGAAAAAGTCAGATGTTTGCTCTCATATACAATATAACAGCCCATAACCCCAACAACATGTACCTAGATAGGAGGATGCTCTGCTATCTTGAGACAAAATTGTTGTTTAACAACGATAGAAAGCGACACATTTTTTTCTTTTTTTTTTTTAACTTTCAATAATATAAAAGAAACAAATTGCATTTTATATACAATATATCTTTTTACAAAACACTTATGCTTATACAAAATATATAGATATTTTATGAACACTATAAAAGAAAATTCAAAAACATACAAAATTTGTGTGACGCACAGTGTTCAAAATATGATGCTTTATTGAATTATGTCTCTGCTAGCTTTATCTATAGTCTCTTACTATATATTCGCTATATCTGTACGAGAGAAACTCTTACGCTAAACTCCAAACTTAGTGGTGTATATAAATAAAGTAATAAACTATACTTATGAATATACAACTATATGTCATCATACATATGTGTCAAGTTATTTATTTAATTTTTTCTTTATTTATATATATAAGAAAAAGCAATTCACATATAAAAATATGTATATCAATGAAGAAAAAGCAATTCACATATAAAAATATGTATATCAATGTTAACTTATTCACACTCATAATATATAGGAACCAATAATTAGAATAACAGGGTTGATCATCCAGACATAATAAAACTGTCACCCAGATATAGTAGTATGCGCATACAAATTATATCATTGACATTAATATATAAGTGTCATCGTCAATATTAATGTGAGTGTCATCACCAATATTAATACGAGTGTCATCACCAACATTAATATGGGTATCATTACAGTATTAATAGACCTCTAATTAATATGTCAAATATCCAAAACTCTAGTCCTATACTAGATGTTCTAAGACTTAATTAATGTCATTATAAAATTATAACTCTTTTACTTCATATATTTTATAGGTTTAATCACTCAATTAATCACATAATTATTCAATAAAAATATAACAATATCCACATTATTTTACATATTTAATTTCTCAATTCATAATTTGCCCTATTATTGTCAAATTTTATGCTCTATTTTGGATTTCAATTTTGGACCTGTTAGCATCTGAATTCAATTATAATGTCTTCAGAAAATTATAGTCCTAAATCTTAGCTTTCATATGCATTTTGAATTACCTAATTCTAATATTTGTCGAATAAGTTATGCTCATTTTATCACTGGTTCTACAAAAATATTTGGCCCAAATTTTTTCTAAATAGTTTTATGATCTCACTTTGGAAATCAAATTAACCATAGCTTTAGTTCAATTTGGGTGCATGGTATTCATGAAAGTTTTAGTTTTATGTCTTAAGTTTCAAACCGAATAAAGAACTCACTCATCTAAATTTCAGAACTTAAGTTATAACAATTTATATACAAATTGCTCCATATAAATCAAACAATAATATACAATTAACATAATTCAATTTTTACCAAATTCATGAAAAAACAACAAAGCCAAATTTATTATAATAACAACTAATATTTCAAAAATTTAAATCATGCAAACACAAACATTTATAGGTTATTGCTTTAAGTTATGCACTTATATAAAACTTTATACTTCTTCATTTTGCTTCATTTTTATTTCTCTTTTTCCTTTATTTTTTGAGCTTGATCATTGTCCACTTGAGCTTCTAAAATTCATAAAAATGTCATTAAAAAAACCTTCCTTTATCATACCTCTCTAAACTCTTTTTTTTCTTTAAAAATCTAAATTATCTCTCCTCCAAAATATGCTTCAAAAGAGGTCAAAATCTTATTTTCTTATGGAAAAACTAAAGAGAAGATAAAAAAAATACTTTATCTCAAGATTTTTCCTTCAATGATTGAAACTTTTAAAGTTTCTCTTATATTTTCTTGCTTCTCTCTCTTTGTTTTTGCTCTTTTAGGCTTCCCTAAGCTTTTTTTATGCATGAAAAATAGTCTTTACTTATTTTCTCTCTCCACTTTCTCTCTTTTCTCTCTCTAGAAGTAAACTTAGCCATAGAGGAATGGTGAAGAATGTGGGGCTGATTTGAATAAGCATAAAATGAGTGGAAGAATATAAGGAAGAAGGAAAGAAGAAGAAATAATGAGACAAATTGTCAATATTGGGTCCCACTATAAGACTTATTATCTTAATATTTTGTGTTAATTAGCTTTCTAATCGCATTTGATATATGGTGGCCAACCAACTCATGCTAATTATTTCCAATTTATTCATTTAATTGGTAATTATCCTAATTAATTTTCCAATTTTCAGTAAATTACAAATTTATCTGGAAATTCTTTAAATTTTGTATTTTAGTCTTTTACTGTAATTTAAATTCTTTAAATACTTTAGGTATTTTTCATAATTATTTTTATTATTTTTATTATTCTCTTGTCAAAATATGAATTTAGACTTCAATCGATCTGTTGTATGGATTTAGTGATATGCGAGACTTGAAGTCTAAATTAGCAAATATGACATGCAAAGTTGCCTAAAATATTTTAGAGTAAAACTTTACTCACAATTGTATACGTGTTGAAAAGATGTTTCCTATAATCATCTACGAGTGTTTGGTTGTAAGACTTATGTGCATATCTCTAATGATGAGAGATCTAAGCTTGATGTCAAAACACGACAATATATTTTTATTAGCTATAACAAAAATCAATTTGATTATAGATTTTTTGATCTAATGGAAAAGATACTTGTTAGAAACTGTGATGTTGTTTTTGTTGAGAATGAGATCATTGAAAATATTGTTAGGATAAAAAAGAATGCTTTTGATTATGATTGTGACTCAACATATTTGGAATTATTTCCTCCAACACTGGTGCCAAAAAAGATTAGGGATAAAGATCATGTTGATATGACTAAAGAAAATAATGCTCTCATTAATAACCTAGAAGATGATGATGTTCATCATCAACCAATATTTGTGTCTTCCCAATTCTTTTAAAAATGAGCAATATAGCAAGATAATTTTTTATAAGATATCTATAAATGAGTATGTGTTGCTCACTGATGAGGGAGACTAGAGAGATTTGAATAAGCTATGGCTGATGGACACAAATAGAAATTGGTTGAAACTATGCTAGATGAAATGAAGTCTTTGCATGAAAACAAGAGGTTTGAACTAGTGAAGCTACCTAAAGGCAAAAGAGTTTTGAAAAATAAATGAGTATTCATAATCCAGCATGAAAAGAATAGTTTTCATCCAAGATTCAAAACTAAATTTGTTGTAAAAGGGTTAAACCAAAGGAGAGGAATTGATTTTGATGAGATTTTCTCACTAGTTGTGAAAATGATATCCATCAGTACAGTGTTGAGATTAGCAACGAGTCTTGACATAGGGATTGAGTAAATAAATGTTAAAATTATATTCTTATATGGTGATTTGGAATAAAAGATATATATAGAGCAACGAAAGGGTTTCAAACATAAGAGAAAAGATAATTAAGTTTGCAAATTGAAGAAAAACTTTTACGACTTAAAGTAGGCACTAAGATAATCGTATATGAAGTTTGATTTTGTTATCAGGGAACAAAACTATGAGAATACTACTTCATTTTATTGCATTTTTTGTGCCTAAATTCTCTGATGAAAATTTTATTATTCTTTTACTCTATATGGATGACATGCTAATTGTTAGCCGAAATATTTTTATAATTAACAACTCAAAAAATAGTTGAACAAGTCTTTTGCCATGAAAGATTTAGAGCAAACAAAATAGATTATTGGCATGATGATTATAATAGATAGGATCGCTAAAAAATTATGGCTATCATTATAGAAGTACATCGAGAAAATACTTTGTAGATTTAAAATGTATCAATCTAACATGGTTAATTGTCTTTTTACTAATCACTTTAAGCTAAGTTCTAATTAAGCCCTTTTATAGATCAAGAGAATGATGAGATAGACAATGTTCTATATATTTCAGCAGTAGGAAGTTTGATATATATTATAGTGTGTGTACATGACCGAATATCGCTCATACAGTTGAAGTAGTGAGCATATTCTATTCGAATCTTGTAAATGAACATTAGGTTGTAGGGAAGTAAATTTTTAAAAATCTTTAATGTACTTCCAAAATATGTTTATATTTTGGAGATATTGAACCTATGTTGGTTGAATACACAAATGTAGATATGATTGACAATGTAGATTCAAGAAAGTCTATGTCAAGTTACAGATCACTTTTATAGGGAGAGCTGTGTTATGACAGTCAAAATTACAGAAATGTGTTGTGCTATCTACAATTGAAGCTGAGTTTATTACAGTAATAAAAGCATATAAAGAGTTGTTGTGAATGAAAAAGTTTTTAAAAGAACATATATTATAGCAAAACAAATATCAATTGTTTTGTAATAGTCAGAGTATTATCTATATTGGAAAGAATGTTTCTAAGATCAAAGCATATTGATGTGAGGTATCACTGTATCAGATATACGAAAAGAAATTACTACAGTTTGAGAAGATCTATACAAAGAAAAATATATCAGATATGTTGACAAAAATTCTACCAAAACTGTACTTTGATTTCTGTTGATTAACTGCGCTAGAATGATGGAGACTCTATATTGTCGAGAGGGAGAAATTTGTAGTGTCAGCCCCAATTGTTGAAAGTTTTTTATAAGTGGGTCCCTCCAATATGATACTCACCACTAATTAATTAAAAATATAAGTTAGAAAAATCCACTTAAAAGAAAATAAAAGAATTGCAACCAAATTTGTTAAATCTATCGACCGAAATTTTTGACAATCTATACGTGCTTTTTTATATTTGTACACTACCTTTGCCTATAAAAAACAAATGATTTTTTTTATAACAAAGCAATGCAAAACTTCAATTGAGATGTAGTCCAATTAGAGGACATTCTGCTAGGAAAAAATTTTCTCTGTTAAATGTGTGAGAAAATTAGAATTTTGAAAAAATTTTCAAAAAAGATGGAATGACAAAAATAATAAAAAAAAATATTTTTGGAAAATACTTTTGTACCACTATCTTTAGATTTATTTTAAATTATTGTATTATTTCTAGCATGTATCTAGATAATGCTCTTTTTGAACCCATTAAATTTTGTTAATGAAAGAAAAAAAATATTTAAAATTTATTCTATATATGTATTTCAAATTAAAAAGTGAACTACATTAGTATCGATTATTTTATTGCACACTTATTTATCTTGTTTTACCCGCTTATGTCCAATAAAATCGACACCTATTCAAAGTATTAATTAATTAATAAGAATAATATAGGCATGTGTAAAATTGACACTAATTCAAATTGATAAGAATAATATAATATATGCATGTGTAAAATGGACACTTGTTCAAGTATTAATTAATTAATTAATAAAGGTTGTTTTTGTATATAAAAGGTGAGAGGAAAGGCCAATTCATTCAAAAAAATTTCAACATAAGAGTTCAATTTCTAGTATTTTTGGTTTTCTTAGTTAATGCTGTCTCAGCTGCCAATCGTAACCACGTCACCTGGTTATGATGATGGTCAAGGTGGCAGCAAGCTCCCATTGACTCTCGAAATTGGGTTTGTTTTCTATTTTCTATTTTTTTTAGTTTTTAATTATGCCTTAAATAATTAAACTTGTCTACTTGGAAAAAAAAATTCTCTAATTTTTCCGTCCTTTTCAAATGTCGTTTTAGAATCATTTTTATTTTCTTTTAAATATATTTCATACTCAAATGTAACCCTATATGTTGTCTATACATCTTTGAATCACTTCAATATGCATCTAAATAAAGTAGTAATGCTTTGGTATTGACAAATTATGAGCTTTTTCTTTGCATTTCAATTCTTAGAATATTAGAATGTATACATGCATGTATATTTACTATTGTTATAAAAATCGGACCAATCTGATCGGTTCAATTACATTAATTGGAAATCGGTCCTCGAGCCAATCGATTTTATAACTTCAATTCGGAAGTGAAATTGCAAGAAAAAACCGTCGAACTAGTCGGTTTGAATGGAAAGTGGTTGACTCGGTCCGAGTTGAGAGGTTTTATAGGATATGTTTGAATCTGTACTCATATTTTAAATGATATCATTTTTGTGCTATTAAAATGACATATCTAAACTCATATTTAAATAATTTCATTTTTGTGTTGTAAAATGATGTCGTTTTAATAGTACTAAAATGATGTCGTTTTAATAGTACTAAAATGCACAAAAATGGCATCATTTCATAACAATTGAATTGAGAAAAAGATTACAAAATCTAATACCCTCAGTCCATCTCTTATGTGTTAAGTTATAACTTGATCACTGCCTCCTCCTGCACAGCCTCCCTCACACCATCGAACCCTCATGCTGCTTGCAGCTGCAGTTGCCGGTTGTAGCTTGCCTCTCGATTGGTTGATCTGCTTATTGTTGTTTCTATATAATATTTTTATATTGAAACTGATTTTTTTTTTATGTTTTTTATATTGATATGCTATTTTGTAATGTTGTCAGACTTGACTTGGACAACAAACTGGAAAAGACAGCGGGTCAATGATTTAAAGTTGAACCGGTCTATATGAAATTTTCTAAAAATAAAATATTTTATACATAATAAAATATAACTTGTCTTATACATAATTAAATAAGAAAATAACTTATAAATGACTTGTTCCATACATAATAATATATTCAAAAAAGTAATATCCATAGTTTAATTAATGCATAATCACATTCAAATTAATAGTTTAATTAATGCATAATCACATTCAAATTAAAATATAATAAAGTCAACATTAAGGTTGAGAATCATCATCATCGGTCCAATCTCTTAAAACAAACTGATTTGCAGATGTTCTACTTTCATCTACATTCAACTGAAAAGACTTGTTTCCACCAACAAAAACAAACAAATTAAAATTGATACCATCCAAATCATGATATATTGAATCATTTACTTTTCTTGCATCTATTAAAATATAAAATTAAAACATAAATAATTTAAAATCATAAACCAAATAGCAAAAACAACCTTGAGTATGAATATCTTTTATATCAAGTGAATAAGTATAATCTTCATAAAAAAAACATCTATTTTCTCGACATTCAACTCAACAAATGTTTCATCTTGCTTGATCCAAAATTAAGTCTTATCAATGCATTCATAATCAATAGGATCGAAAGTTCCATTTTTTTTCTTTTGCAACCTAAACAATAATAATTCAAATTAAGATTATTCCTACTTTCCTAGTATGCATAAAATTTAATAAATGCCAAAAATATAAATGATTATAGTTGCACACTTGTCTTTAAATTTTAAATTATAATTCACATAAACAAGATCATTAATTCTTTGATGCTCCAATCTATTTCTATTTTTTTGTATAAATGCGCTAAAATAAACTCAAATTTCTTTCACATATAAAAGAAGCAACAGTTTGACTTAGAATTCTAATAGCCAATCTCATCAAACTTGGTGCACTATATTCATACAATTTCCACCACTCATCCATATATTAAATTAAAATCAAATGAAAATCTGATTTTCACAATCATAACATTTTTCACAAGTATAAAAATTAAAAACCTAACTAAAATAATATTATGAGATTATAATTTTTTTTTTTACCTGGTTGAAGTTATTGAGCAGTTGCTACAACTGATTCTCGACTAAATCTTCCAATCATATCTCAATAAATTTTTATCTCCTTAATTGTTGTCACTCCCATTGGATTTATGGCTTTATTTTTGAGCAAGTTCATAAGGCCACTAATAACATCATGCATTATACAAAAATTTGAACCATAAAAGAGAGCTAGATTCAAAAAATATGTAGCTCAATGGAGATTGCCTTGAAAGTGTTGTCCCATCACTCATCAATTGTTTTAATATAAAGATCATGTTTTTTTTTTCAATTTTTCTGAATATGTGCTTGATAGACTTGTGTTCCTCATGCATTCCTTCAAAAACATATCCTAATGAAGGTTTTTCATCAGAATTTACTAACCGCAACAATTTCACAAACAGGACTGTTAAACCTTAAACGGTATTTCCATCATTTTGATGATAACAAATAAAATAACAATATTGTATTTAACATACTTGTCTTCTAAGTCTTTTATACAAGACATAGATCCAAATAGCAAGAATGGAGAATTGGAAGAGTAATCATTGAAAGACAAAATTCAAGTAGTAGCATGTTCACTGCCGTGACTCTATGAGTCACTCCCATGAAGGAAGCTATCCGTTACCAAAACCAACATTTGAAGTTCACGACCATGAAGGAAACACAAACCGTGAAGTAAGCATTTCAGTCACCCCCGTGAATAAAGGTGTCACCCCCATGAAGATTCATGCAATTTCATCCAGAGAGCTTCACGATCAGAGTCACCACTTGGATCACGACTAGGAAGATTGTCACGCCCGTGAATTAGTATGTCACGCCCGTGACTCAATATGTCAAAAAATTCCAGAGAGCTTCACGACCAAGGTCACCACCTCAGTCACGGCTTGGGAAGAACTTTCACCCCCGTGACAATCATAGTCACGCCCGTGAACAATGAAAGAGAAAAATGTGCTCGATTTTTTGGTTGGTACAACGGCTAGTTTCTTATTTAATGCACCCCAACGGCTATATTCAGCCATGAGAGTATAAATGGAAGTCATTTATGCATTAAGGAACAAGAGAATGATAAGAAAAACAAAAGAATAGCATACACTTCGAATTTAATTCTTATTACAAGCTATTTGTACTTTGATACTTTGAGAACAAATCTATTCTCTGTAAAAATCTTTTTGCTCCTCATATTTGAGCAATAAAGATTTATAAGTGGTTCTCTCTGTAATCTTTACTCAAGTGAGCTTTGGGTAATTCTGGTTTAAGAGTAGAACACTTGTAAGGGTTAGTTGTGTGAACCTCCAAAACACAAATTAAAAGGTTATTTGTGTGAGCCTGTAAAACACAAAGTGTAGGTTGTTTGTGTGAGCCTGTAAAACACAAAGTGTAGGTTGTTTATGTGAGCCTGTAAAACACAAAGGAATTGGTTATTGTGTGAGCCATTAAAACACAAGGGATTTCTGGGTTAGGTGTGAGCCATTGTGAGAAACACCATAGTTGGGAGTGACCTTGTAAAACTCCATTGTAACACTTAGTGTGTTAGTGAAACTCCCAATTGCGATTCGGGAGAGGAGTAGGGTTTGTTAACACCCGAACTTCTATAAATCTGTGTGTCAAATTTTCTCTATCCTTCCTCAAATTAATTTTTTATTTCCGCACCTTAAAGTTTAATTTTTAAAACTCCAATTCAACTCCCCTTCTTGGCTTGATATCTGGGCAACAATTGGTATCAGAGTTTTGTCTAGCATCAAAGCCTAAAAAGCACTAGTAAAGAGTAAGATATGGCCAATGAAGGATTCCAGAGTCTCAAACCTTACTTTGATGGAGCAAATTATGTCCATTGGAAGTTTAGAATGGAGACATACTTGGATAGTGAAGGAATTGAAGTCTGGGATAGTGTACGAAAAGAATGGACACCACCAACCAGAAGAGGAGCTGATGGTGAAGAGGAAATCCTATCAAGAGATGATTGGACAGAGCCCCAAAGAAGAGCAAATTTCAAAAACAAGAAGGCAATGAAAATTCTATCAAGCTCATTATCTATTGAAGAATGTGGAAGAATACAACACTGCTCAACAGCATATAGTATGTGGAAGACATTGGAGAACTATCATGAGGGAACTAAGCAAGTCAAATCCAAGAAGATTCAACTTCTAACCTCAGAATATGAGCTCTTCAAGATGAAATCCAATGAGTCAATCACTGATATGACCAACCGTCTTCTATCCATTATAAATGGAATGAGAAAACTTGGGAAGCATCTGAGTTTGGAAGATATAAACAATAAAATCCTGAGAAGTCTTCCTCTTAAAGACTATGGTTCAAGAGTTGCTGGCATAGAAGAAGCAAATGAAGATATGAGCATCATGAATACTGATGTGCTGATTGGCAAGCTTCTCACACATGAGATGGCAGTAAAGAGAGATAGTGAGCTTCAAGCAGAGCCAGAGAAAAGAAAACCCTTAGCACTCAAAGCCTCTACTTCAAAATCTCAAGAAGAAAGTGAAGATGATGAAGAAATGAGTGATGATGAAAATGAGGACATCGCTATGCTTTCAAGGAGATTAAAAAGAATCATTGAGAAGAAAATGAACAATTCCAGAAAATTCAGGCAAAGAAACCTCAAACAAACTTCTAATGATACACATAAAATTAAGGAAGAGGTAAAATGCTATGAATGTGGAAAGAAAGGACATATCAAACTAGAATATCCAAGGCTCAAGAAGCATAAGAGCAAATACCAACGAGACAATGGGGAGAAAGGTCATAAAGCCACATGGGATGACGAAAGCTCTTCAAGTGAAAAAGATGATAATGAAAGTGAAGAGGTCAACCTATGCTTCATGGCTATTGAGGATCACGTCTCGGACAAATTAAGATCACTACACTCATACTTTTTCAATAATGATAGTAGTGATAATGATAGTGATAGTGATGATGATGATGATGATGAACAAAGCCTAATAGAAGAATTAAATATAGAATTAGAGAAATATAGAACTAAATTTAGTACCTATAGAAATAATATCTCTAATTTGAAAAATAAGATAGATGGTTTAGAAAAAGAGAACATAAAGCTTAAATCATCTAATGAATCTCTTCAAAAGTCATTAGATGAATACTCATCAAGACCCTCAACAGCTTCACTGTTAAAAGAAAATAATACTTTGAAAAATGAAGTTGAGGAACTTAGAAATTCCATTTCTAAATTTCACAAGGGTAAAGAGAGCTTAGATACTCTCATTGTGTCTCAAAGACCACCTTTAGTTAGACATGGTCTAGGATTTAAGGACACATCGTCATCTTCTAACAAAACTGTATTTGTTAAGTCTAGAGAACCTAACATCTCCACAACTGTTAAGAAAGCACCAAGAAATAAGAATGTTAAACCTTCTATACAGAAAAAGAATAATCATGTCTTTATGTATAGGAAGCATGCATCTAGAAAAACGCAAATTAATCATGAATGTGCATGCCATTGTTCTCAAAATCAGTCTAATAGAATTATGGCATTTAAATACAGTGTAAGACCAAAAAGCAAGTTTAGACCTAAACAATGTAATTATTGTATGAAAATGGGTCACATAAATAAACATTGCTGGATAAGGAAGGCTCATTGGGAACCTTCATGTGCTAACCCCCAAGGACCCAAACTCATTTGGGTACCTAAAAATCATACTTGATTTGTGATTCTATAGGTATGCCTCAAGTCCACAATAAACAAAAAATGCTTGGCTAGTAGATAGTGGATGCTCAAGGCATATGACAGGAGACAAAGAACTTTTCAATGAAATCAAAAGTATTGATGGAGGTAAAATTACCTTTGGAAACAATGCAAAGGGTAAGGTAATTGGCATTGGTTCTATTGGTGTCAATAGTACTACTTTTATTAAGGATGTCTTACTTGTTGATGACTTGAAACATAACTTGTTAAGTGTAAGTCAATTATGTGATAAAGGAAACAAAGTAATCTTTACTTCAAACGAATGTCTTGTAATCTCTATTGATGGTCAAGAAATATTTAAAGGAAATAGAGATATCAATACGTACATAATAAACTTACATGAACTATCTAACCATTCCTCTAAGTGTCTTGTGACTACTAGTGATGAATCTTGGCTGTGGCATAGAAGACTTGGTCATGCTAACATGGACTTAATATAAAGTCTCAGCACATGAGAGCTAGTAAAAGGATTACCAAGAGTTAAATATGAAAAAGGCAAGACATGTGATCCTTGTCAAAGAGGAAAGCAACACAAGTCATCTTTCAAAGCTAAAAAAATAGTAAGTACTTCAAAACCTCTTCAACTCCTGCATTTAGACTTGTTTGGACCTACTAGAATTGCTAGCTTAGGAGGAAAACATTATGCATTTGTCATCATAGATGATTACTCTAGATTTACTTAGGTAATTTTCTTAGCTCAAAAGAGTGATGCTTTTGAAAATTTCAAAAACTTTGCTAAAAGAGTTCAAAATGAAAAAGGGTACTGCATTTCAAAAATAAGAAGTGATCATGGGAAAGAATTTGAAAATGAAAACTTTGAAAGCTTTTGTCTTGAACATGACATTTCACATAATTTCTCATCTCCTAAGATTCCTCAACAAAATGGGGTAGTTGAGAGGAAAAATCGAACATTAATTGAAATGGCTAGAACAATGCTTAATGAATATGAATTACCAACTTATTTTTGGGCAGAAGCCACAAACACTGCATGTTATATTTCAAATCGAGTTTTCAAAAGACCTCTTTTAAACAAAACCTCATTTGAGCTATGGAATGGAAGAAAGCCCTTGGTATCATACTTTAGAGTATTTGGATGCAAGTGTTTTATATTGAACACCAAGGACAATCTTGGAAAATTTGCTTCTAAGTCTGATGAAGGTATCTTTTTAGGATACTCTACAACCAGCAAAGCATATAGAGTATTTAATAAAAGATCATCAACGGTTGAAGAATCTATGCATGTTGTTTTTAATGAAACTAGTAGACTTGATCTTGTGAAGGTAGTGCTCTTGATGATGTTGTAGATGATATGGAAAAACTTGTCATTGAAAATGGAAAAGAAGAAAACGGTCAAGAAAATTTACTACCTCAAAATCAAGAACAAATGGAGCAAGAACTTCCAAAAGAATGGATAATGATGAAAGATCATCCAAAAGAGCAAATAATTGGTGATCTATCAAGAGGAGTAAGTACTAGATCTCATTTCAAGCATTTAGTCACTGACATTGCTTTTATTTCACAAATTGAGCCTAAAAACATTGATGAGGCTCTTAATGATAAAAGTTGGGTAATTGCCATGCAAGAGGAACTCAACCAATTTGAGAGAAATAAGGTATGGAACCTAGTACCTAGACCCAATAATCATCCAATCATAGGCAGCAAATGGGTATTTAGAAATAAATTAGATGAACAAGGGTTAATAACCAGGAATAAAGCAAGACTAGTTGCAAAAGGATATAATCAGGAAGAAGGTATAGATTATGATGAAACATATGCACCTGTAGCTATATTAGAAGCTATAAGAATACTTTTAGCATATGCATGTCACGTGAATTTCAAACTTTTTCAAATGGATGTGAAAAGTGCATTTCTAAATGGTTATATAGATGAAGAAGTGTATGTAGAACAACCACCAGGTTTTGAAAGCTATGATTTGCCAAATCATGTTTTTAAACTTTCAAAAGCTTTGTATGGTTTAAAACAGACTCCAAGAGCTTGGTATGAGAGACTAAGTTCTTTTTTATTAGAAAATAGCTTCACAAAGGGAAATGTTGACACTACACTATTCATCAAAAAACATAAGCATGATATACTTATTGTTCAAATTTATGTTGATGATATAATATTTGGTTCTACTAATGAGCTGTTTTGTCAAGAATTTGTTAAGTGCATGACTAGGGAATTTGAAATGAGCATGATGGGAGAACTTAAGTATTTCGTTGGTCTACAAATAAAGCAAAGCAATGAGGGCATATTCATCAACCAATCCAAATATGCCAAAGACTTAATCAAAAAATTTGCTATGGAAGGAAGCAAAAATGCCAAGACTCCTATAAGCACATCAACAAAATTGGACAAAGATGAAAAGGGTAAGAGCATTAATGAAAAGCTTTATAGAGGTATGATCGAATCACTTTTATATCTCACTGCTTCTAGACCCGATATTATGTATAATGTTTGCTTATGTGCACGATTTCAATCATATCCTAAAGAATCTCATCTAAATGCTGTAAAAAGGATTTTAAGATATTTACATGGAACATTGCATCTAGGTTTATGGTATCCTAGGAATTCATTTTTTTATATTATAGGATATTCAGATGCAGATTATGCTGGTAGTCTTTTGGATATGAAAAGTACTTCAGGTACTTGTCACTTCATTGGAGAATGTTTGGTTTCTTGGTTTAGCAAGAAACAAGTTTCAGTTGCTCTCTCAACTGTTGAAGCTGAATATGTAGCAGTTGGATGTTGTTGTACACAAATTCGTTGGATGAAACAACAACTTAAAGACTATGGTCATGAGATGAACCATATACCAATAAAATGTGACAACACTAGTGCTATAAATCTTTCAAAGAATCCTATTCAATACTCTAGAAGTAAACATATTGACATTAGACACCACTTTATTAGAGATCATGTTCAATATGGAGATATTGAATTAGAATTTGTATGCACAGAAAATCAATTAGCAGATATTTTCACTAAGTCTCTAAATGAGGAAAGATTTAATTTCATTAAAAGAGAAATAGGTATGATTGATGGATTAACCTTGTGATTGCAAGAATATGAAATCTTAATTGTTGATCTTAAATCCTATCACAAGTTATAAGATAGAAATTTCGATGAGAATTCATGTTTTATGAAGTCGAATCTTTGTTGAAATGATTTAGTCTTGTTGTAGCACTTAATTTCAATTTGATGAAAATTATAGGGGAGTCACGCCCGTGACATATATTCACGCCCGTGACTTAAGTGGCCCAAAGAGGCAGTGTCGTTCACGACATGATTCACGGCTTCAAGTGGTGAAACTTAGTTTCACGGCTTGAGTCACGCCCGTGAAAATGGACTTTCACGCTCGTGACGCTTTTTCACTCCCGTGAATAATTACACCCCAAAATTCACAGAAGCTTTCACACCTTGTGTCACGGCTTGTTTCACGGGCATAAGTAGTGAAATTCAACAGTTCACGCCCATGACGTTATATTCACCCCCGTGACCTATGATCATTCACACCCATGATGTTCATCGATCACGCCCGTGAAATTATTCACGCCTTCATTCACGAGTGGAACACTACTTGAGCAAATTGTGAACACGACTATTCATGCCCATGAAACCATAAGTCACGCCCGTGAATGTATCGAATATATAAAAAAACAGCCGATTACAACCTTCATTTCAACTCTCCATCTCCCAAAATCGCTCTCATTTACTCTCATTCATTGAGACATTGAAGATTCCCACCCCAAAGACTTGAAATTTCACTATAAATACCACAAAAAGTTCGAATCTTCAGCAGAAATCATACATTTCTAGGGTTTTTCATCAAATTTTCTGTCAAAAATTTTCTTCAACTCCATCAACAACTAATTTCTTCGAATATGGAGTCTGCTTCTTCTAAGGGAAAGAGAAAGAAGTCCCATGCACCTAAGAGGTATTCAGATTACCTCATGAACATCATTCCAGAAAGTTGTCATCCTCGGTATGCAACTTTGAAGAAGAGACCTATCTTATCATCAAGGTCCTTCGAATGGCAGGCAGTCCGTAGTCTCGGGCTTGAGATGGCTATGACAGAGCAACTTCAAGCCTGTCATCTCAAAGAATTTGTTGAAATTCATCAGCCGACTCTGAGGGAGCCAATGCTGGAATTTCTCAGCACCTTGCAGGTTTCACCAACTGGAGTGGTGAAATTCCAACTCTGCAATAATCCTAACACCCTCAGCGCCATTGCATTTGGAAAATTGTTCAATCTACCATCTGATGGCATTCTAAATGAGACTGAGGTAGAATTCTTTGCTCCTCCAGCCTAGACACATTTCGGCACCGGTTGCAGCTGGGATGTCAAGAAGACAAAGAGCACTCATCTCGTGGCCCCAGTACATAGGTATTTGCATAGGTTCCTAACCTATAGCATTTTTGCTCAGGGAGAAAGTAATGGAACAATCAGAAAGTCAGAGCTCTTCCTCATTGAGATGGCTCGCAAGGGAGTCAAAGTGGCACTTTCCAGATGATTTGCAAACCATTTTCTCTCCATAGCCACCAAGCCCACCGGAGATATTTTGATTGGGCATATGTCACCCATATCGCAGTGAAGCTCAACTATTTGAAGCTGGATGCCCATCATTTCAACATCATTCCTGCACATCCTCGAGATTGCCTGGATGTCGAGTCGTTCATCAAGATGGGAGCGGCTGTCAGGATCATTTTCCAGAACGATATCTTCTACCGCTTCACTGACACTGCTGGGGAGATTATCTGGGAAGATAATGACACAGAGGATTTTAAAGCAGGCCTCCAAGGAGTCCAGTAGAAGAAGAGGGCTCGGGTCGAGGAAGCACCTCCAGCAGTCGAGCAGGACATTGGACAGCCTTCAGCTTTCACACCATCCTTAGCGCAGCAAGTGGTCGACCTATTGGCACCACGTTTTGAGCAGCTGCAGACTTCCATGGATGAGAGGTTGGAGAACCTCAAGGACTTCATGGAGTCTCGGATGGACAGCTTTGAGGCTGAAGTAGCTAGGCTTCGTGATAGAATGTCTGGCTAGGAGATAGGCTAGAGTGTAGCCTAAATTTGATCTTTTTTTGCTTGTTTGTTATTTTTTATGTTTGCTTGTAGAAAATTTTTAAATTTCCTTTCTGAACATTTTAACTCAGTTTGTATCCTTTCCTTTATGTTATATTTGCTTTTGTTTACTTCAATATTCATATCCTTTTTGATTGATGACAAAAGGGGGAGAAAACTAGCAATATATGATAGGCAATATATGATAGGGAGAATGGTATCAAACTAGCAACATAAGATTAAAATAGCAATATATATTAAGGTAAATGATTTTTGAATCAAATAATCAAAATTGAATTGACTTTGAAATGGATTACAAATCTTGATTCAAAATTTCATATGCAAAGTATATAATTGGAAAATTAAGCTTTATATACTTTAGATATACCTTAAGTATACTTTGCATATACCTTAAAGCAAGTTACAAATATAAATATGCCATCATATACCTTAAATATATCTTACATATACTTCATGTCTTAAAAAGGAGTTATGGTATATATTGGATATACTTCTCATATAACTTGCAAACACTTAAATCTAGTTAAGTTTATTTCAATGCTACATCATTATCTACTATTCTTGCACATTATAAATTTTTATCCTAAGTATATTTTGAGGGGGAGACTTCTCAAAATCACATATTGTAGATTATTTGTCACCATCAAAAAGGGGAGATTGTTAAACCTTAAGGGGTATTTCCGTCATTTTGATGATAACAAATAAAATAGAAATATTGTATTTAACATACTTGTCTTCTCAGTCTTTTATACCGGATATGGATCCAAATAGCAAGAATGGAGAATTGGAAGAATAATCCTTGAAAGACAAAATTCAAGTAGTAGCATGTTCACTGCTGTGACTCTATGAGTCACTCCCGTGAAGGAAGCTATCCGTTACCAAAACCAACATTTGAAGTTCATGACCATGAAGGAAACACAAACCGTGAAGTAAGCATTTCAGTCACCCCCGTGAAGATTCATGCAATTTCATCCAGAGAGCTTCACGACCAGAGTCACCACTTGGATCACGGCTGGGAAGATTGTCACGCCCGTGAATTAGTATGTCATGCCCGTGACTCAATATGTCAAAACATTCCAGAGAGCTTCATGGCCAAGGTCACCACCTCAATCACGGCTTGGGAAGAATTGTCACCCCCTTGACAATCATAGTCACGCCCGTGAACAATGAAAGAGAAAAATGTCAGGCGCAATTTTTTGGTTGGTACAACGGCTAGTTTCTTATTTAATGCACCCCAACGGCTATATTCAGCCATGAGAGTATAAATGGAAGTCATTTATGCATTAAGGAACAAGAGAATGATAAGAATAACATATACTTCGAATTTAATTCTTATTACAAGCTATTTGTACTTTGATACTTTGAGAACAAATCTATTCTCTGTAAAAATCTTTTTGCTCCTCATATTTGAGCAATAAAGATTTATAAGTGGTTCTCTCTGTAATCTTTACTCAAGTGAGCTTTGGGTAATTCTGGTTTAAGAGTAGAACACTTGTAAGGGTTAGTTGTGTGAACCTCCAAAACACAAATTAAAAGGTTATTTGTGTGAGCCTGTAAAACACAAAGTGTAGGTTGTTTGTGTGAGCCTGTAAAACACAAAGTGTAGGTTATTTGTGTGAGCCTGTAAAACATAAAGGAATTGGTTATTGTGTGAGCCATTAAAACACAAGGGATTTCTGGGTTAGGTATGAGCCATTGTGAGAAACACCATAGTTGGGAGTGACCTTGTAAAACTCCATTGTAACACTTAGTGTGTTAGTGCAACTCCCAATTGTGATTGGGGAGAGGTGTAGGGTTTGTTAACACCCGAACCTCTATAAATCTGTGTGTCAAATTTTCTCTATCCTTCCTCAAATTAATTGTTTATTTCCGCACCTTAAAGTTTAATTTTTAAAACTCCAATTCAACTCCCCTTCTTAGCTTGATATCTGGGCAACAAGGACAACAATCTTCACTATAATTCAACAATCTTTCTAAAAATTTTTTTAATCTAAAATAATAGATACAAAAGTTTTCCAACCGAATTTTTGAAGAGCTTGTGACTAGTGAAGAACTTGTTTTGTGGTTAAGACTTACAAATCAAATTTATGGTTTTCAATGCTTTTTAAAGTTATAAAAATTGTATCAAAATGCGTCATTGCAGGACACATTATTTCCTTCAAATCATTTCTCTTTCTCAACCATGTCAATATCACAATATGATTATAAATAAATATTGTCAGTTTGGAGGCACGAAATGCCAAGTCAGCAATATGATCCATGCAACTAAAATTTTTCAAAATCAAATTAATGCAATGAGCTGCACAAGTTGGCCAAAGTATTTTTCTATACCTTTCATGTAGCAATCTTCTTGTAGCTACATAATTAACAGCATTATCTGTAACCAAATGAACCACATTAACTGACCCAATCCATTCAACAATTTCAAAAAAACAAGTCCACTACTGTTGTTGCATCTTCAATGTCATCTGAAGTATCAACAAACTTCACCAAATATAAACCAATTGGACAATACACCAAAAATCTAGTTAAAGTTCTCTATCATTGATCAATCCACCTATTTGTTATTATGGTACAACTACTTTTTATCCAATGTTTTCTATAACTCTCAATGGGCAATGCACATTCTTGTTTACTATCTCTTAAAAAATTCACTCTCAAATTATGATAAGTTGGAGCTTTATATCCGAGACCAATAGTAGCAATAACATCCACATCAGTTTGACAAAAAGGTGAATTGGCAGCATTGAAAGGTATACAATCATCATAAAATCATTTTGCAACAACTATGTGTGTCTTGCTTACTACTTGTTTTCCAGTAAGGGCACTCCTAATACTAGGTTGAGACCCTCCAAAAGTTCTTGAAACAAAATAATCTTTATTTAGCATTTTGTTTTCCCTTTCCCTTTAATTGCTTCTTTGTTGGATTTATCTCTTGCATTTCTTGCTCCCTCATAGAAATCTCAACTCAATCATCATCATCAACATCAACTTCATATGCCCGTTTATATGTCATTTCACTTTGTTTTTGTTTATTGGCATTTTCCTAGAAAATCCCTTCCATTTTGACACAAACATCATGGGAAACTTTTTTACATTTCGTTATTTGACCTTGAATTCTAGCTAAATGATATTTTATTTTGTTTATTTCACCACCATTGAAAGAATATCTACAATAGAGATACATATATATATATTTTTCAATTTCTGATATTGTTTCCTTAAAATGTTCCCAAGCAGAATCACACTTTTTACGAACAGAAGATGTAGAAGCCGTTGATTGCTTCTCAGAAGATTTAATGCTTATAGAATCCATATTATTCGAGTACCTAAAATAAAAATAAACAAAAAAATAAAATATTTTAATTCAATGGATAAAAATAACATTCATCATATAGATCAATAAAAAGTTGTCGAACCGATCAGTTTGACTGGAAACTGGTTGACCCAGTCTGGGCTAAAAGGTTTTACCAGGTAGAGTTGAATTCAAACCCATATTTAAACAATGTCATTTTTGTGTTGTGAAACAAGGTCGTTTTAATAACAGTAAAACAACATTGTTTTAATAACATAAAAATGACGTTGTTGCATAACAATTGAGTTGAAAAAAAATTACAAAACGTAAGATCCTCAATCCCTCTCTTATGTATTAAGTTATAACCCGATCACCGCCTCCCCCTGCATAGCCTCCCTCAGGCCATCACCCCCTCATGCCGCTTGCCACCCTCACGCCACTCGCTGTTGCAGCCACCGGTTGTAGCTTGTCTCACGGTTGGTGGACCCGCTCATGGTTGTTTCTATATAATTTGCATTTTTTTATATTGATATTGATTTTTTTATATATTTTTTTTATATTCATATATTGTTTTTTTTATATTGATATTGATATTTTTTTACATTAATAAGTTTTATATATATATATATATTGATATTGATTTTGCTTTTGTTAATTTTTTTTTATATATTTTTTACATTTTGTAAAATTTGTCTATGGCATTATTTTTTTTATTATGTTTTGTGAAATTTGTCTATATTGATATTGAATTTTTTTTAGCTATATTGATCTATAACATTGTTTTTTGTTTGATGGATTTTTTTTTGTTTTTTATTTTTTTTATTGATCTATAGCATTTCTTATTTTTCATTTTTTTCATTTTCTATTTTCTATATCATTTGTTGCTTTTTTTGAATGTTGATTTATAGCATATTATGTTGATTCAAAATTGCTACTGTAAATAATATTCATTTGTTGATTTTTTTTTTACGTTTTGAATTGCAATTTTAATATGAAAATAAATAGAAATTATGTTATTTCCAAATATAATGAGAAGAAAATATATTGTGGTTTAATTCTATTTGAATTAAGATCAATTAAATAAAAAGTAAACATAGGTATGGTGTATTATTTTTTAATATTGAATTTCTATCAAAATAATATCAATATGATGAATGTTATTTTTATCCATTGAATTAACTTATTTTATTTTTTTGTTTATTTTTATTTTAGGTACTAAAATAATATGGATCCTATAAGCACTTAATCTTCTAAAAAACAATCAACGGCTTTTACACCTTATATTCGTGGAAAGAAAGATCCTGTTTGGGAACATTTTAAAGAAACAATATCAGAAACTGGAAAATCTGTATGTACTTGTCTCTATTGCGGATCTTCTTTTAAAGATGGTGGAATAAACAAAATGAAATATCATTTAGCTGGGATTCAAGGTCAAATAGCAAAATGTAAAAAAGTTCCTTAAAATGTTTGTGTCACAATGGAAGGGATTCTCAAGGAAAATGCTGATAAATGAAAACAAAACAAAATGGCATATGAATGGGCATATGAAGTTGATGTTGATGATGATGTTGAAGTTGAGATTGCTATGAGAGAGCAAGAAATGCAAGACATAAATCTAACAAATAAGCAATTAAAGGGGAAGAGAAAACAAAGTGCTGAGATTAATGATTATTTTGTTTCAAGAACTTTCGTAGGTTCTCAACCTAGTATTAAGAGTGCCCTTGCTAGAAAACAAGTAGTAGGCAAGGCACACATGACTGTTGCAAAATAATTTTATGATGCTTGTATACCTTTCAATGCTACCAATTCACCTTTTTATCAAACTGTTTTGGATGCTTTGATGCTATTGGTCCTGGTTATAAAGCTTCAATTTATCATAATTTGAGAGTGAATTTATTAAGGGATATCAAACAATAATGTGCATTGCTCATTGAGAGTTATAGAAAGCATTGGATAGAAAGTGGTTGTACCATAATGGCAGACAAGTGGACTGATCAACGACGGAGAACCTTAATCAACTTTTTAGTGTATTGTCCAGTTGGTCTATGTTTTGTGAAGTATGTTGATGCTTTAGATGTCATTAAAGATGCAACAACACTAGTGGGCTTGTTTTCTAAAGTTGTTGAATGGATTTTGTCAATTAATATAGTTCATTTGGTTACAGATAATGCTGCTAATTATGTAGTGAGAGGAAGATTGCTACATGAAAGGTATAAAACTATACTTTGTTACCTTGTGCAACTCATGACATTAATTTGATTTTGAAAGATTTTAGTTGCATGGATCATATTGTTGATTTGACATTTCGTGTCTCAAAATTGACAATATTTGTTTATAATCATATTGCGATATTAACATGATTGAAAAAGAGAAAAGATTGGAAGGAAATAGTGCGTCATGCAAGGATGCATTTTGCTACAACTTTTATAATTTTAAAAAGCATTGAAAAGCATAAATTTAATTTGCAAACCTTAGCCACAAGCATGTTTTTTACCAGTCGCAAGCTCTTCTAAAGTTCAGTCAGAAAGCTTTTTGTATCTATTATTTTAGATAATATATTTTGGGAAAGTTGCTCAATTATAGTAAAGATTGCTGTCTCATTTTGTGAAATTATTGTGATTGGTAGATTATGATAAAAAAAACCTTAATTAGGATATGTCTTTGAAGTGATGCGTAAGGCACACAAGTCTATCAAGCACATATTTAGAAAAATTGAAAAAAAATATGAGCTTTATATTAAAATCATTGATGAACGATGAGACGAATACTTTTAAGGCAGTCTCCATAGAGCTGCATTTTTTTTTGAATTTGACTCTCTTTTATGGTTTAAATTTCTCTATGAAGCATGAATGAACTTACTTGAAAATAAGACCATAAACCCAACAGGAGTGACAACAATTAAGGAGATAAAGATTTATCGAGATAAGATTGTAAACTTTAGTTGAGAATTAGCTGTAGCAACTGCTCAAGAACTTCAACCAAGTTAAAAAATAAAACAATTTTAATCCCATAATATTATTTTAGATAGGTTTTTAATTTTTATACTTGTGAAAAATGTTATGATTGTGAAAATCAATTTTTCATTTGATTTTAATTTAATATATAGATGAGTGGTAGAAATTGTATGAACACAGTGCACCAAATTTGATGAGATTGACTATTAGAATTCTAAGCCAAACTGCTACTTCTTCTGGATGTGAAAGAAATTTGGAGTTTATTTAAGCGCATTCATACAAAAAGAAGAATAGATTGGAGCATCAAATATTCAATAATCTTGTATATGTGAATTATAATTTAAGATTGAAGAAAAAATGTGCAACTATAATCATTTATATTTTTAGCATTTATTACATTTTATGCATACTAAAAAAGTAAGAATAATCTTAATTTTTTAATTTTAATTATTATTGTTTAGGTTGCAGAAGAAAAAATGGAACTTTGATCCTATTGATTATGAGTGCATTGATAAGACTAAATTTTGGATCAAGCAAGATTATATATTAATTAAATTGTGAATATTACTTTTTTGAATATATTATTATGTATGAAATAAGTCTTTTATAAGTTATTTTCATATTTAATTATGTATAAAACAAGTTATATTTTTTTATATATGAAACATATTATATTTTTAGAAAATTTCATATAGACTGGTTTAATTCTGGTTCAATCTTAAATCCTTGACACGCTGTTTTTTTGGTTCATTGTTTGGGGCAGATATAACAACCTTAGTATTTACAATGGTAGAGTAGCACGACCCCATTGGTAATGTGAACACCAATATGAATAAACAAAATTATAAATACATTGCAATATTAATTATATATAAATTTCTAACTCCAGTAAGAGAATATATACTGTATTATATAACTACCATCGGCATAATTTCATGTTTTTAAATCTCTGAATAATTAATTCATTGTTATAATTGAGAATTGGATAATAATTTCTAAGTAAATTTTTCTTATTTATTTAACTTAATTTTAGGGTTTTGAACCATGAATTTCAGTTGAAAGAATTTGAAGTATATGTGAAAAATTAAATTAAAGAAGTGAATAAGAGAAACTGAAGTGTGATTGCAAAGGGTGGGAAGAGGGCTAATTTATTCACATTATTACTGTCCAGGTCATTTTTGGATGAATCCTCATTTCTCAAATTTGCTGATTATTTTTAAATCGACCCATTCTATTTCCGGTCAAATTTACAATTCAAATAAAAAATTTACCAATTTTATTTAAAGAGATAAATTCTATTTTGCAACTATTTTACTTCATTTATAGTAGAAAATACTTTTCTATTTTATATAATATAATTTATTCTAAAATTCGTTATAAAACTACACAAAAAAAAACTAATTAAAGATTTTCAATGAAAAAATAAAATTCTAACCCAACATACAAAAATATTGTTATCGATAAAAAAAATCAAAAAATTAAATTGAACTATAAAAAACAAATAAAATAGATGGTCATGGTTTAGAATTATTATTTTCATTTTCTTAGTTCAATATTGATTTCTGGTTTTAAAAAAATTTATCAGTTTCTAGTTAACTTGTCCATACTTGTCTATATATATATATATATATATATATATATATATATATATATATATATATATATATATATATATATTAAAAAATTCCATTATGACTTGCTTTTTTAATGTTGATGGTGAATTAAAATTATACAAAGCGGTTTGATACTTGAATTCCTTTAAAAAATTATTGAATTTGAATATTGTGAATGAAAAAAAATCTATATTGAAAAAGCTTTATAGCTTAATTAATGATTCAATCTAGCTCGAAATCACAGAAAAAAAAAATTATATATAGATATCAGTAAAGATAAAAAAAAAAAAAGTGAAATTAATAGTACTTGGTTGGTGGTTAATCCATTCTGAAAAACTGACTTAGATTATTAATTTTATAAAAGAAAAAGTTATTAGATTGGCAAAAAATTTCAAGTCATTTCAGAAAATGACCGTCCAACACTTAATATTTTATGGGTCCACAAGAAAAGAAAATTTTTTTAAATAATTTTTTTTTCTCTTGTATTTTTAATTTTTATTTATTAATTAATTAGATGGTGAATGTTAAATATAATCAGGGTGTAACATTGGTTTTTTTTTTTTTTCTTTCTAAAATGTGTCAAGTGGTCCACAACGCTACGTAGCAAATCGATAAGGTAAGCACGTGTTTAGCGTTGGACAAACATTAATTGATTAGGTTGTCCGGTAGTGAGCTAATTTTTGTATATAAATGATGGGATGAAGGCCAAGTTATTCACAGTATTACACAAAAAATTCTTCAACAATGAGAGTTCAATTTTTGGTGTTCTTCGTTGTCCTAGTTAATGCCGTCTCAGGTGGCATCGTAACCACGTTGCCTGGTTATAATGATGGGAATGGTGGGAATGCCATCCCCTTCTCACTTGAAACTGGGTCAGTTTTCTTTCATTAATTTTTTTAATTATGTCTTAACTAAATAAGAATATATATATATATATATATATATATATATATATATATATATATATATATTTCTTAATCAGAGTAAGCACTCTTGCAAATTTTCAGAAAAGTTATTATTATTGTTATTGTTACTAGAAAAAATTAATATTTACTTCATGAAATTTGACTTATCGTATTAGTACTCATGAAATTTAACTTATTATATTAGTAATTCTATAAATTTGATTTATTATATTAGTATTCTTCTAAAATTGACTTATTATATTAGTATAATACTCTTTGAATAAGAGAAAATATTTTTTTCTGATTAATGGTATATGATTTAAAATTTAACAGAGGAATTATATAATTTAACAGAAATAAATTGCGATTTTTTTTTCTTTCTTCTTCGTTCCCATGAGTAATAGAGATGGTGAGTATTGGAAATCAATTTAGAAATGTGTCTGTCTCTGATATTGCTAAAAATAAAATTCATTGTAGTCTTAATATACATATTAAATGCTAATTAAACTGAGTTTTACTCTAAAAATTAATGTATTTTTTAACCCATATTTTAGGGCCTATTTACACCTTTACTACTGTTTCACAAATAAATAAATTTGTTTTCTTTTATTTACAAATATGATTTCTTTTTTTTTTTAAAAGAAGAGAAAAGAAAGTATATTTAATTTAATTTATCTGTTTTGGAGTTGTAATAAAAAAAAATAATAATAAAAATTGTAGGTACGTGGGAGTGGAAAACAACAACATTCAACTGTTTTATTACTTTGTGGAATCTCAAGGGAATCCTTCAACGGATCCAATCTTATTTTACATCAGTGGAGGTCCGGGCTGCTCCGGTCTATGGGCTTTCTTTTTTGGAATTGGTATTTTGTTTCTCTACTTAAATTTATTATAAGCAAAAACAAATATTTGGTATCTGATTTATGCTTATTTTATCTTTCAAATTTATGAATATTTATTTTTTCAGATTAAATTTTTCGGTATTTATTTTTTCATATTTAAGCCCTTAAGTTGATAATAAATAAACTAAAAAAATTTGGAATTGAAGGTATTAATTATGTGAGAATTGTGTTGATTTAGATAATTCAACTTAATAATTTGAATTTTACATTGTTTTTATTTTTCTCTTCTTTAAGCCACATGCCTCAGAGTTCACGATCAAGAGTTCATTGTTACGCAGTGCTCACTTTTCTTATGGAGAGTCAGATCCTCTTATTTATGACTCTCATAACATTTTAAAATTTGATGTATTTAGCAGTTGGTTTTGATAATTGTATATATATTATTTCTCAAAATGATTTAAATGAATATTAAATTAGTTTTACTATAATTATAAACTTATTTTTCTAACTCTTAAATTTCTAATGTGAGGCTTTCTTTAATATTCTTTTAAGTGTAACTGACATTAGCTTAGTTGTATTTGCTTAATCTATTATCTTTTATCTGCTTAAGCTTTTTTAATTCCTTTTTTGAGTTATAAAATTTCTCAATTTTCTTGAGTTTCATATTGTACACCCAAAGTCTACAATTATGTACTAATTAATTTTTTTATGACTCTAATATCACGTGAGAATTATGTGGACTTAAATAGTGAGACTTGATAATTCTAGTATTATCATTATTTCAAAATGATTTAATTCATTTTGAAGTTAGATTCACTATAACTATAAATTTTTGTTTTATCTCTTAAATTTCTAATATGGGATTTTCTGGAACAAATTATAGATAAAAATTAAAAAGGGCTTTTAATATAGACAAAAATGAAAATTAGAGGACCTAATTTTAACAAAATAAAAATAAAAATAAAAAAATAAAAGTTTAAGAATTCATAGATGGGACATTTATAATTTACAAACCATATTATTCTTATCACATTGACATTATATTAACATACCATATTATTGTTATTATGCATTTATAATTTTTTTTTTATTTTTTAAATCAAATTTGTGAAAATTTATTTCCTTTGTTAGGTCCCTTGAGTCTAGATTTGAGGTACGATTTAACTGACACCTCCAAGTTGCCAAACCTTGTTAACAATGAGTTTGCTTGGAGCCAGGTAAAATCATGCATCAAACTACATCTGTACTTTTTTTTAAGAAATTTTCCATTCAAAGATGGTATAGTATTACGTAATAATTAATTAATTTTTTTCTAGTTATTTACGATATTATTTTTTGTAGTTCATGAACTTAATATTAATAGATGGACCTGCTGGTACTGGATTTTCTTATTCAAAAACCCAAGAAGGTTACAATACAAGCAATTTCAAGTTTGCAGACGATCTGAATGAATTTATTCATAAGGTATATATGTAAGACTTAATTATTACACTATATGCTAATCCTTAATTAATTTTAAATGAAAATTTGGGAATTTTTAATAACCTAAATGATGTTTGTATTTATCATATGTAACTATGAAATATTCACAATTTGGTATTAATTTTTGAATTTTATACAGTGGGTGGACACTCATGACCGTTTCAAAAGCAATCCAATTTACATATCCGGCGATGGGTTTAGTGGAAATCCTATTCCAATTGCATTGGATAAAGTACTCCAAGGTTTTGTTTTAATTTGTATTCTTTCTTTTTGAAAAGAACTATTTCTCAAAAAAATATTTTCCTAATATAAATTATAGTTTTTGAATATAATTACTTCTCAAAAATTAATTTTATTGAATGCAGATAATAAAGCAGGAGTGGAGCCATATGTGAATATGACGGTATACTGTTTAGTGTTTTTATATTTTGTTAGTTAATTTTGAAGTTTATTTTTCTAAAAAAAATTTCAAAATTTTATAAATAGATTTAATATAGTTTCTGACTTTCAAATTTTGAACAGGGTTATGTGCTGATTGGCCCAGGAACAGTCTTTCAACAAGATTTCAATTATAGATATGTTTATGCTAATAAAGTGGGATTTA
This sequence comes from Triadica sebifera, assembly GCA_023653625.1. Lineage (NCBI taxonomy): Eukaryota > Viridiplantae > Streptophyta > Magnoliopsida > Malpighiales > Euphorbiaceae > Triadica > Triadica sebifera. The sequence goes on from CM042902.1 coordinate 31,989,989, forward strand.
TTCCTGATAGTCTCTGGAAGGTTAAAAAAAATTGTTTCTCTTTGTTTTTCTTTCATTTATATTGTAATACTCATAAAATTAAAAAATAAAATAAATTGTTTAATCTTTTTTTCTCGATTTTTACCTTTAAAGGTGGCCGAGGAGAGCTGCAATGGGAACTATATGAGTCCAGAAAATGATATTTGCGAATTAATTATGGAGGAAGTTAAGGAGGTTAGTTAGTTGGATTAGAATATGGATTAGTTTTTTTTAATTTAAATAGTGTAATTTAATGAATCTTAATTATTTAAAGAAAAAAAATGATATATATATATATATATATATACATATTGCAGCTTGTAGGAAATATAAACATGGCACACATATTAGATCCGTCATGCAATGGGGAAACACAAGGTCATAAGGATCTCCAGAGAAACCCCAAGGTTTCTTTTTCAAGCCGTAAATCTCTGCAAGAGAAGATCATGAGTGTCGTTGATGCTAATGCTACACCCAGTCCTCCTAAATGCCGGGTATATATATATATACCTCCTTTTAATTTATTTTAATTATTTTTTACTATAATTTCTAAATTTATGAATCTATTTTTCTTATACCAACAATTGCAGATTAAAGTAATTCTCACAAAAAAAAAAATTATTTTTACATCCGCTCAATTTTATATTTGTTAGATTAGGTGGAATTGAATAATCTTAAAAAACCAAAAATTATTGGACGGTAAAAAAAAAAAAAAAAAATCCTTGAACAAGGCTGAGTAAAATTAATTAAAAAAAAAAAGAAGGAAACAAACCGAAAGCAATTTGGTTTAGCTTGAAATTTTTAGAAAATTTCTTTATTTAATTTTATTTGGTTCAGATATTAATGGTAAAAAAATTGAAAAAAAACTAAACTAGCCAAACTCTATAGATAATTTTGTTAATATATAAACAGAATAAATCATATCCAAATTAATATTTTTTAATCGGTTTGATTCTATATTGTAGTTTGATTCAATTCAATTCTATATTTATGAATTTTAATTAATTTATTTTTTACTAAACTTGACAATCAAATTGGGTTGGACAGATTTGATTTGGTCATTTTAAGGTCACGGGTTGGTTATTTGGGAGGATCATTAGGTCAAACATATTTTTAAAATTCAAATTGAAATGATTTTTGAGCTTAGATTCATTCAAATTATATCAATTATGATCAAATTGGAATTTTTCTTTATATAAATTCAGATTAGATTTTATGAATAGGATCAAGAATTATCAAATCTATTTTTGAGTATTTTAATTAGAATCAAAATGCAACTGAATATCGGATTAATGAACCCTAAATTGGATACCCACTATCTATTAGGCATAATTACATATGTGATTATTGATTATATTCGATTGATAATTATATCAATGTGGTGGAAATGATTAAAAAAATTAAAGTTAAATAGACTATTGACTTGTTTTCAGAAAGATAATCAGCTCATAGCAAACGCTTGGGTGGACCATCAGGGTGTCAAAGATGCTCTCCAAGTTCAACCGGTATATATGTCTTGTCACACACACTTAAATGATATATTTATTATTATTATTATTATTATTATTATTATTATTATTATTATTATTATTAAAAAGTAAAATATATATTATCAGGATACAGCCCCAAAAGCATATCAAATCTGTGATAGAACAGTTGATAATGATTATTATAATAAAGATGACATTAAAGATTTGGTCCCCTACCATAAAAAGCTCTCCGAGACCGATATTAGAGGACTAATAATAAGGTACGTATTCGGTATTGCTGCCTAACAATTACTCTCTACCATTTTCTTAAATATGGCTCATTGTGGTAATATTTATAATTTCGTCATAGTTAATGCTTCATTCTGTGCAGTAATAGTTGACGAACACACCAAAATGATTTTCAATAAAAGCTTTATTTACAAATATATATGTAAAATTAATGTGGCCAGCGGTGATCATGACATGGACATTCCAAATGTTTCCCTGGAAAAATCGATTTGGTCACTTGAGTTGAGTTTGGTTGAGAAGTGGAGACCTTGGTTTGTTGCCAATGAAACTGCTGGGTAAGTTTCATAAATAGTTACTTCTTTTGACAATTAATAAAATTAATTAAGATGTATGTAATAAATAATTTTGTTGAAATATGTATACATTTGATGCAGATACACAAGAGGATTTGAAAATGGTGATTTCAGTTTAACATACGTATCTGTTAAGGTAAAACAAATTAATGTTGTTAATTTATTTAAAATCTCAAAAATGGAGTTTAATGTAAATACTTTTATTTGAATAGGGAGGAGGTCACTTCACTCCAGAGTACAGGCTAGAGGAATGCTATTACATGATGAAGAACTGGACATCAAGCTTACCTCTGTAGGAGCAGCTCCACCATGCATTAGTGAATCAATAATAAATAAAAAAGCATGTTTAATTTCTAGCTACGTACGTACGTCTAATCTTTCTATCTGTCTATTATTTCAGTATCCATGCATCTTTCAAGCACTTAAATGTCCATCTAATAAAGCAATAACGGTTTGCTAATAATACTTAATTTGATGTGCAATATATCTTATGGAAATATGGCATGAAGAGAAAAAAAAAATACAATTTGGTTATTTCTCACTTGCTCCTTATCATAATTCGAAACTTGAAATGTGGATCTGACTATTAAAATTGTTATTGTGGACTTAAATTATCAGACCTGATAATTGTAAATTTACTCTTGATGGATCTAAAATGACTTTAGCTATTTTAAAGTCAATTTTGTTGAGAAAAAATTTAGAATACACAACTCTAAATTAAATATCTCAAAGAAAAAATTCACTCAAAATTTTGAGACACAACAAAAACTTCAATAAACTAGAAATATTACAAAAAAAGCTATTAACTCTCACAAACACTCAAGACTTGTAGTCTTCACTTTTGGATGGTTTAAACCTTAGAAGTGTGCCTATTTATAGGCTCAAAGTTTAATCCACACCATACATTTGTTCAAATCTTCACCATACATTTGTTCAAATATTTGATATGGTAGGTATACCTAATATGTATTTAATTTTTCAACAAATTATGTGGAGATTGGTGTACCTAATATTTGTTTAATTTTTCAACACAATAAACTTAATTTTTCAACAAATAAATGGTAGGTGTACCTAAATTATTTTTGACATTGATTCTTAACACTCCCCCTCAATGTCAACTCCCATTCTCTGTATTATGTCGAGCTGTCGACGAAACACTTTGAATTTGCCTGTACCTAGACCTTTTGTGAGTAAGTCCGCAACTTGATCATCCGTCTTGATCTGTTTCATCTCAATCTCTTCTTGCAGAACTTTTTCTCTGATAAAATGATAGTGCACTTCAACATGCTTAGTTCTTGCATGAAAAACTGGATTCTCTGCCAAATGAATTGCTGATTGATTGTCACAGTACAATGGAACTGCATAATCTACTTGTTGATGTAGATTATTCATTAGTTGTATCAACCATGTACTCTCTTGAGCTGCCATTGCCGCTGCTCGATACTCAGCTTCAGTGGTTGATAATGATACGATTGGTTGTCTCTTGCTACACCACAAAATTGTTCCAGAACTAAGTTTAAACACGTACCCAGTTGTTGATCTCCTTGTGTCATGATCTCCTGCATAGTTAGCATCGCAATAACCAATTAACTTGCAGTCTTCACCTTTTTTGTACAAAAGACAATAGTCAATTGTACTTTTTACATATCTCAGTATTCGTCGAACTGCTTCTAAATGAGACTTCTTTGGATTTTGTATGTACCGACTCATCACGCCAACTGCATAAGAAATGTCAGGACGAGTCAAGGTTAAGTAAATCAGACTCTCTACCAATTGTCGATACATTGTCGCATCTTCCAAATCTTTTCCTTCATGTGCACACATTTTAGCATTTGGTTCCATCGGTATCGAAATTGGCTTGCATTCGAGCATTCCGAACCTCTTCAACAAGTCTTTAGAATATTTCTGTTGACAAATAAATATTCCTTTTTGTGTGTGATCAACCTCTAAACCAAGGAAGTACTTGAGTTGTCCAAGTTCTTTCATCTGGAAACGAACTGATAAATTTTCTTTCGTTTGAAGAATTTCTAGCTCATCATCACCGGTTATGATTAAGTCATCCACATATACTAGTACAATAGCTAGTTTTCCTTCATTAGCTTTGACAAATAGGCTGGAATCCGTGGGTGTTACTGAATAACCACTTTGTGTTAGAAATTCAGCAATTTTACCATACCACGCTCTGGGTGCTTGTTTCAATCCATGAAGTACTTTCCGAAGCTTACACATATATTCAAGATGATATTGGCTCTGAAAACCCATTATTTGGATTATGTATATTTCCCGATCCAACTCTCTATGAAGAAAAGCATTCTTCACATCCATCTGCCACAAATTCCAATCTTTGTTGGCTGCAAGTGCAAGTAAAACTCGTACTGTTGTAAGTTTCGCCACTGGACTAAATGTTTCATCATAATCTAGTCCATACTGTTGAGAAAAACCACGAGCTACCAATCGTGCCTTATACCTCTCGATTGACTCATCTGGACGATGCTTTATCTTGTAAACCCACTTACAGGATATGGATTTCACATCTTTTGGCTTTGACACCAGATCCCAAGTTTGATTTTGTTCAAGTGCATCAATCTCTTCTTTCATAGCTGTCATCCATTCAGAACTCTGCGATGCTTCTTCAAACGTCTCAGGTTCTATTATAGTGTCTTCTGCAACTATGGCTGCATTGGCGTATTTGGGATTTGGCCTTCGTGTTCTTATTGACCTTTGGAGTTGAGATTGCAGAGTTGATTCTTTAGTTTCATTGGGCTCACCTTCATCATTTGGTTGTTGATACACACCAGTTTTCCAAGGACTCTGAGTCTCTCTTTGTTCGACATCATTGTTGTTTTGATCTCCTGATTCATTCGTACTTGGTTGAAGTTGAACAATATGCTCCTCCATCTTTTGTTGTAGTTGGTCTCCAAATTCTCTGGAGTCTGGCAACACCTCCTTCTCTGAAGACCACCAGGAAGAGGCTTCATCGAACACCACATCTCGTGAAGTATAACATCTTCCACTCGTTGGATCACAACATTTCCACCCCTTTCTTTGGCTGTCGTATCCCACAAAGATACATCTAACATATTTCTTATCACACTTGCTCCGTAGATGATTAGGAACAAATACATAACATACACAGCTAAATACTCGAAAGTAGCTAACTGTAGGTTTCATATTCCACAGTTTCTCAAAGGGAGAAATAAATTCTAACATTGGTTGAGGAAGTCTATTGATCACAAAGGCTGCAGTCCTCATTGCTTCAGCCCAAAACCTTCTCGGTACATTCTTTGCATGTAGCATACTTCGACAAACTTCTGCAAGATGTCGGTTCTTTCTCTCAGCTATACCATTTTGTTGCGGTGTGTTGGCACAAGTGTATTGATGACGTATTCCACTTTGCCTTAGGTATTGAGAGAACTCACTTGAGCTATATTCTCCCCCGTTGTCTGTGCGTAAGCAATGAATCTTCTTTCCCACTTCTCCTTCAGCCGACTGTCTGAACTCTTTAAATTTTGAGACTGTGTCAGATTTTTCTTTCATAAAGAAAACCCACACATGCCTTGAGAAGTCATCAATGAATGTCACCATGTATCGCATACCACCAATTGACGGTTGCTTAATTGGTTTGAATACATCAGAGTGAACTAACTCTAATGATTCTTTTGCTCTAAACTTTGATTCCTCGTATGGCAGTTGGTGTGCTTTACCATATTGACATCCCGCACAAACTGTGTCTGTTCGCACATCAAGTTGAGGAAGCCCCTTAAGCATCGACGTTTTCATCATCACACTTAGCTTGGAATAGCTAACATGACCTAACCGCATGTGGCATAGATCTGATGTCTCATTTGTCCTCGTCCTATCTACATATGCAGATTTTGCTGACATCACATAGACAAACTCCAATCGTCGCCCCTCCATTGTTGGTGTTTCTGAAATTTTTAGGTCATGATACACTTTCACATCTTGAGGACCGAACAAGACATAATGGCCCGATGATGTCAATTGACCCATAGACAACAAATTTTTCTTTATTCCCGGGATATGGTAAACATCTTGAAGTGACACTTGGTTAAAATTATATCGAGGTGTAACTATCGTCTTACCGCGATTCTTTGAAGCTCCCCCTGGACGAGAGCCTTCCTTGTCATTATTCTTTTTAGATCCAGTGTCAACGTACCGCTTGAAAGTGTCTTTGTTTTTGCTGGTAAAGAGTGATTCCTTCTCACCCTTCAGCGAGACTCCTCCCATTTGCTTAGTCATAGCTTCCTGACTTGCAAGCAAATTTTCAAACTCAACAAGTGATGGTTGTGTCGGCCACCCCTGTACGGCGGTAACGAACCCGCGGTATTCGGCTCTCAAACCATGGATAATTATTCTTTTTATCCTGGTTTCTCCAATAGGAGTTGTAGGATCTAGCTCTGAAATTTCGCGGCATATTACTTTCACCTTGTGAAAATATTGGGCAATCGTCATGTCACGTTGCACCATTGATAGCAAATCGTTCTCAAGAAGTTGCAGTCTTGTATCATTCTTCTTTAAAGAAGAGTGTAACAAAAGTGTCTCATGCTTCCTTTGGTGTTTTGGCATCTCGAATGTGCTCCAATATTTCTTCTTCAATTGTGGTTTTTAAAGCAAACATCGTTTTGTTTGCTTTAATCTTCCACTTTCGCAAGGCATCTTCTGTCGTTTGTTGTATAACTTCACTACCACCAACAGTCTCCCAAAGGTCTTGACCTTATAGGTAAGACTTCATACATGTTGCCCATGTGTTGTAGTTTTTGTTGTTGAGCTTCTTGATTCCTCTGACTACTTGAAGGTCACCCATCGTATCGATATGATTTTGACTATACCGAACAAGCTTGATCAACAAACTTTCAGTGTGTCAAATTTCTCACGACTCAAGATAGCTCTACTAAGAACGATATCTGATCGTCCCTCTCTGATACCAATCTTCAAGAGTGAATAATAATTTAACTTATTTTCTGATGTGGAGGATCCACTTATTAGTGGCAATCACAGAGCATACGATAAGTAAATATTAACACTCAAGTAAGGCTCTGATACCAATTGTTGAGAAAAAATTTAGAATACAAAATTCTAAATTAAATATCTCAAAGAAAAAATTCACTCAAAATTTTGAGACACAAAAAAAACTTCATTAAACTAGAAATATTACAAAGAAAACTCTCAACTCTCACAAACACTCAAGACTTGTAGTCTTCACTCTTGGATGGTTTAAACCTTGGAAGTGTGCCTATTTATAGGCTCAAAGTTTAATTCACACCATACATTTGTTCAAATCTTCACCATACATTTGTTCAAATATTTGGTACGGTAGGTATACCTAATATGGACTTAATTTTTCAACAAATTAGGTGGAGATTGGTGTACCTAATATTTGTTTAATTTTTCAACACAATAAACTTAATTTTTCAACAAATTAATGGTAGGTGTATCTAAATTATTTTTGACATTGATTCTTAACAAATTTCACCGTAATTATAATCTTTTATTATATCCCTTAATTAAATTAGTTCTAATCATTAGGCAGTTCAAAGGAAACAAAAGTGAAACATAATATAAAGATGTTAGATATTTATTATAATTATATATATTTTTTGAATTTTGAATATCATTAAAATTATTAAATATTATATATATTTTTAAACTTGTTTAATCGTATCTAAATAGATTTTATAAAAAAAATTTATTTATAATAAAAAAAATTTGTATCGTAAATGTGTTGACACACGTATTCGTTTAGTTTAAATTCATATACAATTAAAACCGTATAATTTTGTATCATTTAATTATATCATGTCAAAAATTATTAACTCTAGTAGATATAGTTAAGTGTGGGCATTAATTTTTTTTATAATTATATGATAGTTATTTATGTAAGATGCCCCCATGTAAAATAAAGCCCGCTCTCGAAGTCTCAAGCATAAAGGTGACAGCTCCGCAGGAGAATAGCTATGTAGTTGCCGGTTTTGTTTTCCCTCCAAAAAAAAGATGACAGCCCAATTAAAAAAAAAAAAAATTATAACCTTTCAACAAATAATAAAATAACAATTTTGTGGTCAAAGACTATAAACTATAATGTAAAATTTTATGGTAAAAAAAAATTATTATTTTAGTCATTAATTATAACGTAGAGTAAATCAGGGAAACGACTATACATACTTTCCTTTTTTATTTCTTTATATATTTTTTTACCATTCACATTGAAATTCATACAATTCTCTGTATCTTTACTCTCTCAATTCTCAACTGCTAATCAAATTTTCATTAGTAATTTTAGTATTTCTCTCTACTACAATTTTGATCTTATTTCATTCATACTTCAATTTATCCTATTTACTTCTTTAATTTAATTTTTCATACTTCAAAATCTTTCTACTGAAATTTCATGGTTCAAAACCCTAAAATTAAGTTAACAAAATAAGAAAAAATTCACTTAGAAATTATTATCCAATTCTCAATTTTAACAATGAATTAATTATTCAGAGATTTTGAAACATGAAATTATGCCGATGGCAGTTATATAATACATTATATATTCTCGTATTGCAATTGGAATTAGACTTTAATATATAATTAATATTGCAATGTATTTATAATTTTTTTTAATTCATATTGGTGCTTCCATTACCAATAGGGTGGTCCTGATTCCACCATTAAAAATACACAAGCGTGTACGTACTATAATATCCGAGAAATTGAAATGCAAAGAAAAAGCTCATAATCTATCAATACCAAAGCATTACTGCTTTATTTAGATGAACATTGAATTGCTTCAAAGATACATAGACAACAGAGAGGGTTACAATACATAGGTAGAAACCATGGTTTTATTATAGATTTATGGAGTAGCATGGTTAGCTTAGCTAGTCCTAGATAGGTGACCCAGATAGCCATCTCCTAACCAGGCGAAAGCATTCCTCTGGCTTGTAATGCGGAGTGACATGACCTCCTCCCTATATATTCACATAAATTTACATTAAACATCAAATTTACTCCATTTTTCTAAGCTTTTTGAACAAATCTTTTACCTTTATAGATGCATAGGTTAAAGTGAAATTATCATTTTGAAATCCTCTTATATATCTGCATCAAATATTTGAATAAAATTATTAATTAGAGACCATTTTAATTCTATTAAAACAATTTAAGATATTTAACAAGTTAAAAAACGTACCCAACAGTTTCATTATAAATATACCAAGGTCTCCACTTCTCCACCACATTCATGTCGAGTGACCAAATCCAATTTTCCAGAGAAAGACGTGAAACATCCATATCATGATCACCACTGTCAATATTAATTATATGATGAATATATATCATAATATTTAATTTCAGGTCCCAATATATATACAAGTTGGTGGTATGTGTGTATATACAAACAATAGATAGGGTTTGTGTGTGTATATAATGCTAGCAATATATTATTAATACTTTTTTTTTTGATATTTGCTCTATAATTGATTTATTTAATTTGTTAAATAAAGTAATAAATTTAGTAAAGTAAAATTTTAATGATGTGCACCAATTATATAGTAATTGTCAAAAAAATAAAAGTATTAAAAAATAAAAGTATTACTACCATTAAAATACAAAATTAAATACTTACCTGATTATTAGACCTCTAAGATTCGTGTGAGTGAAATTTTTGTGGTATGGGACCAAATTCTTGATGTCATCTTTAGAGTACCAATCATCATCAACTTTTCTATTACATGCTTGAAATTTTATGGGCGCTTTATCCTGGTAATATTTTACTTTATCATTAATAATAATAATAATAATAATAATAATAATAATAATAATAATAATAATAATAAATCTTGAAAATCCAAAAAAATAATTAAAAAATGAAAATATATATGTTTTTTATATATATACCATATCAACTTTGAGAGCCTCTTTGACTTCCTCATGGTCCACCCAAGCATTTACTATCAGTTGAGTAGCTTTCTAATGACATGTCAACAGATAAATATGTTTAATTTAGGGATAAGTGATGTAACAGTTTAATTCAATTTTACTCAAATTTAAATAAATGGAATAAAAATTGACAATTAAAATAATAAAAAAGAAAGAATATACCCTGCATTTAGTAGCATCAGGAGCATCATTACCTCCTCCTGTTCCCCCTCCGCAGTTTGGATCTAATATGTGTAAGTAATTTATATTTCCCACTAGCTGCATTTTTTTCCTTTAAACAATTAGTAATTAAGTTTCATTAAATATTTAAACTATTTAAATTAAAAAACTAATCCATATTCCAATCCAACTAACTAACCTCCTTAACTTCATCCATAATTAATTCGCATACATCACTTTCTGGATTTATATAGTTCCCATTGCAGCTCTCCTCGGCCACCTTTAAAGGGAAAAATCAGAAAAATTAAATCAAATAATTAATAATTAATGACAAAGTTGATTTTTTTTACCTTCCAAATATCATCCAAATATGATACATTGAAATGTGACTATCGGTATATTCAATAGTTAATAATTACTTAGTTTAAGGCTTGAAAAGAGAAAGAGAAAGAGAAAGAGATGAAGGATTAAATAGGTAATTGAGTGTCATCTATTGGGAAGCTAATTTTGCAAGAGATTATATGGCTAGTGAAGCTAAAAAAATGAGTTGTATATGTAATTAAATTATCTATATTTTATATCTAAGAAAAATTAGTTTCTCATAAGGACAAATGCCTATATTGACTGTGAAATATATATATTCTCTATATTAAATTCGTAAATTTTTATTTATTTTAATTTTTAGATTAAAGTTAACAAAATAAAAATTTAGAGAGTTTAATGTAAATAATAAAAAAGCATATATAGTTGAAAGACAGAGGTACGTATTTAAGTTTGGTCATGATAAATATAAATAGAGAAAGTAAAAATACCAATGCCAATAAAGAAAGGCCAAAGACCAGAGCAACCGGGACCTCCGCTGACGTAAAACAAGATTGGATCTGTTGCAGGATTCAGTTTAGACTCCACAAAGTAATAGAACAGCTGAGTGTTCCCATTATCCAAACCCACGTACCTACATTACATTAGTTTAATTTTATTACACCTTGATTAATTAAATACAACTTGGAGTAATATATTTTCTCTTCTTCAACAACAATGCTATTGAATAATTAAGAATTTTTAATTAAGTAATTTTTAAATCTACAAAGAGATATTTTCTCATTCTAAAAACAAATCGGCTTACTTTTTTATTTATCTTACAAAAATAAATAATTTTCTTTTTTAAAAATTTTGTTGATTCTTTATTGTGCCCCTTTCTATTTTGCATTGTTCTCAATAAACAAGAATTATCATTTCTTAATTTTCAATAACACCCTTAATTAATATATGAATATATTAAATAAAATGTATAATTTCAGACATATTAACTAAATTTTCTTATTTCAAAAAATTAAATAAATTTTCTTAGTCTTTAATCCTAGTTTTTGATAGGAACACTTGTAAGTGACTAAGTGATCATTTTGTTAATCAAAATAGATAAAAGTGATAATAAATAAATAAATGCAATGAAAATAGTAATACAATAATAAATTTAGGAAAAAAATTATTAATGTTCTCTTAATTTTTTAAAAATATGTTAAAAGGAAAAAGAAATTCTAAAACGACAGTTGAAAGGGACGGAAAAAAAGTAGATAATTTTTTTTTTTCTAAGTAGGCAAGCTTAATCAATTATGTCATAATTAAAAAATTTTAAAAAGAAAAAAACCCAGTTTCAAGAGTGAATGGGAGCTTGCTGCTACCATGACCATCATCATAACCAGGTAACGAGGCTACGATGGCAGCTGAGACAGCATTAACTAAGAAAACTAAAACGACTAGAAATTGAACTCTCATGTTGAAGAATTTTTGAATGACTTGGCCTTTCTTGCCAACCTTTATATTCAAAAAAAATAACTCACTGCTGAACAACCTTAATTAATTAATGCTTAAACAGGTGTCCATTATACATTTGCTTATATTAATTATTTTAGAGGAATGCTAAATGATACTCGTTTTCCAATACTGTATAACACTCATTTTTTTATTGGTTAGCAGTAAGAGATGAAGTTTTAAAAATAAATTTATTTTTTAGATTGTTCAATCTTCTTACCAACTAATCAGAATATGAGTGTTAAAAATTATTTAAAAAAAGAAATTGGCATTAGCATTTCTCAGTATATTATTCTTATCAATTTCATATGGTGGTAGAACACTTGACCGATGTCTGAATTTTTTTTTTTTTTGTGCAATGCTATTGTCAGTTATTTTTTAAATGAATATCTAATATTTACTATAAAAAATAAAATAAAAAAGAAAAAAAATTTATTTTTAGAGTTTTCCATGTTCTCACTAATTAATTAAAAGATTAAAAGATAAGCGTTGAATAATAATGTCAAAATTTTCTATCCCAATGAATTAACTTTGTTTTCTATAAAATTAAAGATTTAAATTAGTCTTTAAAAAGGATTAACTGCTAATCAAGTAATCTTAATTTTATTTTATTTTTTCTTTTCTAAACCATGAATATCTAGAAGTTAAATGACCCTAACTAGATTTAGTTATGAGCTAGATTGGACACCAAAGAGTAAAGCTCTCCTCATGTAAATTTTTTTCTCGAATATGGAATCTTATTTAGAAAGACTATATACTGAATCACTTGAACCAAACTATATAAATTAGTACTTTTAATTTCATTTTCAATCATTAAAAAAGCGTGTCATCATTTTTTAATAAAATTATATATATACAAGCAATTATTTGTTCATATTTTTGAATGAATATCAATTAAAATATTATAAATCCTTATTTTATTTTTTAAACTTTGATGTGAGATTCTCTCTGATAAAAATAAAAAATAAACTTAAAACACAATTTGTTCAGGTTTTTTATTTATCCATTATATATATAGCTAAGATTATGCTACGTTCATATAGATAATATAAATATAAAAAAAGTGGTCGACTATAGATAATGCTACGTTCATATACGTACAAAGTAAATCAAACATTTTTTTTTGCGGAAAAAAATAGTAAATAAACTTGTGAAACCATAATAATTAACTAAGGACAAAACAAAATTTATTATTTTTATTATTATTATTTTTCCTATCATCTTTCTGATTAAGATGAGAACAATAATTATTGATGACAACTGAGGACAAAACAAAATTTATTAGTATAATTATTTATGTCTCTATAATCTTTATGATTATGAGAACAATAATTATTGATGATAACAATAAAAGCAAGAGAGGAAAGAAAAAAAAAAGAATTGTTTTTGTTCTCTCGTCAATTTTTAAGATTCCGTAAATTAATGTAATATTTATTCTAATTAGAACACAACTAAAAATTTTAAAAAACTATTTAGGAAATTTTTGTTAAATAATCGTTACATGAAAAATCTAGTTTAGCGATGAAATTATCTGTCGCCAAATATCTGTCGTTAATAATAAATTCAGCGATAGATGTACTATCGCTATGTTTAGTAATAGTACATCTATCGCTAAAATATGGTCGTAGGAAATGGGATGACGAGAAATTAACGAATGGTTTAGTGACGGAATGTCCATCGCGAAATAGTGATGGAAATTCATCCGTCGCAAACTTAGCAACAGAAATTCCGTTAAGCGTTGCTGAATTTTTTATATATTATATTTTAATTTTAAAATTAAATTAAATTAAATGAAATGCAAATATATTTTTTAACATAATTCATAAATTAAATATTAAAATTTGTTACAAGCTAATTATGTTAAAATTAAAATTTCAAAACATGATAAATATTCAAAAAGCATGAAATACTAAAAATGTTATTATATAGTTTTACTTGTTATTAGAATGAGGTGGATTTGTCTGTGGAGTTGAAGTTGAAATATGGCTAGAATGAGTCATCTCTGCTATTAGCAATCGCATCTCTATGCGCATATCGTCCCAAATCTTGTCTCAAAGCTTAAGTTGAAGATCTTTGCGCATCTGTTCTCGCATTTGCTGCTTTTGTGACTCTAGTATAGTTTGAATTTGATGCTGCGTATCTTGCATAATAGTAGCACACAATTGATCTGTACTAATATCCCGTGATGTAGCAGTAGAGTGAAAGGAGGAAGTACTAGTGTAGAAATGTGATGCCTTGGTGCCCATCCCATATATGCGTCATTTTTTCTGACCACCAGTAGCCTCTAAAAATAACTGCCTCAAATCTAGATCACATAACTCGTTGGATCCATCCACTGGCTATGAGGCAATCTGTTTAAGGGTCTGTACTCAATCCTATAATACAAATTTTAAATAAGAAAAATAATTTGTATGAGATTAATCAAAAAAGAAAACAAACAAAATATAGAGAATTATTGAAATTGGTAAACACATACTACAACAATTTTGGACCTCTGGTGTATGTACTCAATTCCTGAGGTAATCTTCCTAGTGTGTGTTGCTTTAAAGTGTTATATAAGATTTGGTTCACGTCCTAACTCTTTTACCTAATCATAGAAAAAAAATATTAACTACAAAATTACATGCATAATACATATGTAAATAAAAAAAAAAGACATTCACATACATTTTACAACCTTAATATATAAATAAATAATACTTTTCTTAATTTTGGGAAGAAAAAGGTCGTCTTGTATTGCAAATGGGTTTACACTTTTTTTTTCTCTTTGTAGGGAATCCTGATTAATGGGCAGTTTCCAGGGCCACAAATTGATGTTGTTACAAATGATAATCTCATTATCAATGTTTTCAACTATATCCAGATCTGTAGCTTAAAGCTTTCCATTAGCATAACTATAGGAAAACAAGTATTATTTTTCTTAATTATTCTGTCTCTAACAATAACTGAATCACTCCTGAATATCATAATCAAGACTAACCAGTTTCTTCATTTGGATGGTACTTTTGTCAAATGCATTTTGAGATTTCTTACTGCTAATTGATTCCATAAAATTTTTGGGTTTATTGGTAGAAAGGGAGAAAGTAAGGGGACAACTAATTACAGTTGAGGCATTGAAATAAGGGGTTGTTGCATTCTACATAAATCATAGATAATGTGGGGAGGCAGAAAGGCATAGCCTTTTCAGCCACTGGTTTTGGTATGGTCTTTTGTAATTCTTTTGTTGACAATCATTTCAAAATCTAGTTTAGAAGTATTTCTTCATGTTTAAAATCACATTTTGATTAACTTAATACTTGCATCTAATTTAGAATTATGTCTTCATGTTTAAAATCACATTTTGATTAACTTAATACTTGCAGCAAGACTCATTGATATACAACCTTGGAATATGGTATTAAATATTCCAGGCATGCAGCTGGCAACATGTATTTAATTTCACTACTCACATACTAGATCTTTGGATATTGAGATAGCTGTGGTAGTTATGGTTAGAATTATTTAATGTTTCTCTACATATTATTCTATGGAGTGTTGGGTAGCTGGACAACTTATCTCATTAGTATACTTTATGTAGAATACAGAACCAAAAAAGAAAAGGAAAAGGCTGATTTTAGGAACCATATGATTCAGGTTCTTTTTTGTTACCTTTACAAGTTTAATTAACTTTCTTTTTGCTTTTAGTTAATCATATTGATGTTTTAATTAACATGGGTTGTTCATGTTTTTTTTTTTTTTTGCATTTTCTAATTTTGCTGCTACATTTTTAAATTTTTTTTTATCATTTTTACTCACTAAGTATCTATTCCGAAGCTATTTGCTTCGAATACTATTCTGTCGCAAATTTCCATCGCTATTCTGTTATTTTCTTGTAGTGAATGAAAATTCATTAATTACAAAATTCGTCGCTAATTTGAACATGTCTGTAAGTAAAAGTTATCATCTTCTAGACTATGAATTTCAAGGTGAGAAACCAATTAGCAACATATTGCAGTCGTAATTAAATTAGCAATGACTGAATTTATCATTAATTTAAAATAGTTTTTATAAAATGGTGATGGATTTATCTTTGCTAAAGTTGGTTATAGCTCAAATTTGTTGTTATTTTCTTCAGGAATTATAAATATAGTAACGAATTTGGCCAAAATCTGTCACTATTTGATATATATATATATATATATATATATATATATATATTAGCTAATCTCAATCTCAATAACTCCAGTAAATTAGCATATAGGACAAAAAACTTCCAGGAAATCTACATTTTATTATCTTAGATCATGTTATAATATAAAGAACATAAATGCACTTTTAATAAATAGCAAATAATAAAACTACAGAAATTCAAACATAAACAACTACATGCACACTACTACATAAAAGTTTTATTACAACGTTTCTCTAGTAGTGCTTTTAAAAAAGCTATATTAGATCTTTTATTGTAGCAGTTTTACAATGGTATAATATTATTGCAAAAAAAATTTTAATGCAGCACTTCATTAGATATAAATCATTGAAAAAATCGTTGTATATTCTTAAACGTGTAGTAGCTATTAACAAGTGATACATATTCATTGTAATACAACGGATGACAACCGCTACAAAAGATGTTATATGCAACACTTTTAACAACCGTTGTATTTGTTTGATTTTTAACATGCATCACATCATAATACCACAGCGAAAAATTAAAATTAATTGAACCCAAAACTATGGAACGCCCTACGAATATTAAAATTGGATGATCCCATCAATATAGGATAAGTTGATTACCTTTGTTTGCAACTCTTAATCTTCGAAGTTGTGAGTTTTTCCTTTTTTGTTGGATTGTAGCAAATCACAACAATCCAACTTAGAATTGCCTCTTAGAGTATCCACGCAAAGGAAGAAGAAGAAAACCTCTTAGGAGATGGGGTGACAAAAATTTAAAGTAACCTTTTTCAACCCTATGGAAAATTGTCTTATAAAAGAGAAAAGGAAGAGAAGAAAAATAACTTTCATTTTTCTTAATGAGGCAGCCACCAAATTGACTCATTAAAAGAAGTATTTATACACTTTATAATCTCTTTTAGGGTTGAAAAAGGAAAAACCCTAATGAGCCTATTTCCCTAAGGTATAAGGCCTAATGTTGACCAAGTCAACGATCCTAATCCAATTTGGTTTTGACCCATTTTTATAACTCTTATAAAAGACTCAATTCTCTTCCTTTCACATTTGGATCTTATACAAAACTCATTTTATATTTTCTTCATTCCCTCTATGTGTGTGACCTAATAGATTTTCTGGTAATATTGGCAGCTTAAGTCTCGAGAGCAATTCCAATCCAATTAGGATTCTATGAGTCAAATACTTTTGACCCATAATAAATTTTTAATAAATTTTTCTTGACTTAGTAGATCATGAGCGATATCTAGCAACACATCATGACCAACCAATTAACCAGAAAGTTAGTGGTCTGTCTATAAACTATTTCATAAACAATTACCATGCAATTCATTCTTTCACCAAACTATATCTTATTTGGTTCAGAGCATGGACTATGTGTCATCTCCCACTAGAGTGACTATGTAACATCCTCAACCTTCCCCACATGCATTTCATTTGAACATATGCATCTTGCTTATAATTAAATTGAACACATGCATTTCATATATATTTTTGTATGAACAAGTCTATGACATGCACTAGTTACGTGTCCTAGTACATTGTAATTGTATCAAGTCATACATGTATATTTATAATCTAAATGAGGATAAAAAAAAGTATTAAAAATAAATGAAATAAGGTGACCAAATTAAAGTATGCAAAATGACTATATGAAGATTAAATTGGATATTGTGTTGAATTGTGTAATAATAATAAGAATAATTAGAAAAAAATAAAAAAATAAAAAAAAGTCAGAAAAAAAGAGAAGTGGACGGGTAATGAAATGGTGGTGCCTTTTAACTTATTAGGCAGCCACCATATTCATTTCCATCCTCACCTTCATCTTCTTTCTTGCTTCATTTATTCAACCTATTTTCTCTCAAGTTCCAGCCACCATTTCTTCCCTCTTTCACTCCAAAGATTGCAGCAACAAGATTAGCCAAGAGTGATTATAGGTGAGTAAACATTTATTTTTGTGTTAAGCTTGATTTTGTTGTTTAGGGTTCATTAATAGGCAGTATTTTGTTCCATAGTTTTGAAGATCTTAGAGATCGAATCTGAAAAAAGTTAAAACATAAAAGTTGTTCTTTTATGTCTTAGATTTATGGATATCTAAATATTTTTGTAAGATGTGGTGTATATAATGAGATATCCTCTTCGTACTGAAACTGGTCCGGATGTGAACCCTAAGTAAGTTAGCTACTGTGTTTTTTAGTTAGGGATATGTTAAAGCCAATATTTGAAGTACCTCAAAACATAAAAATTGTAGATATATGTGTTATGTATCTTTATACCAAATTTCAGGTTCATAGGTCTTGTAAATGTTGAGTTATGGTGAATGGAACCATGACTTTTCCATGGTTTGAACTGCCTACGGGGTGCCCTGGGCAGATCTAGAAATTTGTTTGGATAATTTGAGCTCCTTAGAGCTATATTATATAATTATCAAAACATGAGTGAAAGTTATAGGTATATGTCTTAGCTAAATTCTGGTACTAATTGCAGCTTGATATGTTATGTATAGACTAAGTTATGGCCTTTGGAAGTCATACTGGTCTGGAAGCCAATTCTATTATGGACCAGTGAAATGATTGTTATAATTTGAAGACCTTAGAGACATAATTGATAAAAGTTATAAACATGAAACATGTTCCATATGAACCCATATAAGTTTATGTAAATTTTAATTAAAATAGGACTTATAGAATATAAGTTATGATAAACCAAAATGAGTACCCTGAAACTACCTAAAGGCAGAAAACAAGGCATAAAACATAACACATTAGAAATTCCACCAAAAATTGTACAATGATCCAATTGGTCTAAAATTTTAATATGTTCTATAATTATATGTTAGTTTTAATTAGAAATCAGATTAATTGGTCAAGTATAGAAAATGTTATAGGCTAAACAGTCCCATAAGATCACACTGCCTCATAGGAAAAATCTTAACTATTGATATGAACGATGCATATTAATTTGTTTAAGCCACATTAAGTCTCCCTAATCATGAGTTAACTGATTATGTTTTCATATTAGGCTCACAACGTATTGGAGACCCACAAGGAGCGGATATACAATAAGTTAGAGATCGAAATCAAAGGAAAACGGTGAGTCTAATTATCAATTGAATTTTTTAGTGCAAATGAATGTTGCTTGCTATGTAATTCATATGATTGTCATGATTGGTCCTTGATAATGTAATGATGGATAATTTGTGACATTGTGGTACATATAAATGGTATATTTGTGGTATATTTAAGGTATATGTTTGACATATGTGATATATATACATGGTATATGCATAGTATATGCAAGGTATATACGTGACATATGAGGTATATATGGAATATATGTATGTTGTATATGAAAAAGATGCAATGGTTGATGAATGCTTAAATACAAGTGCATATGCATATGGACTAAAAAGGCGTTGTGACTAGTTAATCGATATTGTAAAGCAAAAGAAGAGGCCTATGGCCCAAAAAAATGTGCAAATGAAACAAATGATCAAGCTAGCTAGCAAATGCAAATGTTTACATGGAAAATGTTCACATGGAAACCCGGGGCAATGTCTGCTTAATTTAGTCACAACAAAATGAAATAAGTAAAGCATTTGCATACGTAAGGAGTAACGATTATATGTTTCAACTTTATTGATATTTATATGATACTGATGAATGGAATAGAATACATGGTATGTATTGGATTTGTGAGTTATTATTATGAATTGTTCAGTATTTTAGAGCTCATTTGATGATTATTCTCACTGAGCCGCAACTCATCAATTTGCATCATTTTTCAGGTAAAGAAAAGTGATAGCTCATTTTGAGTAGCGTATAAAAGATATGGAGCACAGGTCATTGGCCGAGCCTCATCACTCTGTCTCTTTGCATTCCACACAAGCATGAAAATATGTCATCTATGTTTTGTATTTACGTGCTTGAATATGTAAAGTCATTTTGGAATGAGTTTAAAAATGTATAAATGAAAGCAACTCAAAAATACTTATGTGTAAAGTTTATATTTTGATATATGTGATATATATTATGTTGTGGTGAAAACTTCAGTGTTAACTTAGTAAAGTCGTTGAATAATATTACAAGATATGAGACTTGCAAGTCATTGAATGAAATTATAGGATGTGAGACTTGCAAAGTCATTGAATAATGTTACAGGATATAAAAAAAAAATTTACTATCACTATTAAGAGGATATTTTGTTTTTCCATCCTGTTATGTGTGATTATTTGATACAGATATAGGTTATACTTAAATGCATAAAATGTGGTGTTACATTTTTGGTATCAGAGCAGGGATAGGTTCCATGGGAACATGCATATGCATAAGAGCATGATAATGTATGCATAATATGTGTTGAACATTATGTAGTGATATAATTTCATTTATTTTAGGGCCATCATAAGACATGATTCACCAAGGAGAGAGGGGCCGACCGAAATGCATTCTTATGAGGCATCACCTCATTTACATAGAGATCAACCAGCACTAGGAGCTAGAGCTCCAGCACATGCATCACAGTCTTCTCATGCAGAAGTACCCCATGGAAACCTAGAATAGAAAGTATATGGTCCTGAAATGTACAAGGAAAGACGTTATGACAAGTTGAGGATACGTGGTGCAACCGATTTCAATGGCACAACAGACCCAGCAGAAGCTGAGACATGGCTGAAAAGGACATAGAGGGTACTGAATATGATGAGATGTACCCCGGATGAGAAATTCGATTATGCAGTATCCTTGCGGCAAGGAAATGCTTATGAATGGTGGGAGATAGTCCTCGACAGTGATGCACAACCACTGGTGTTGACATGTAATGATTTCCTCATAGAATTTCAGAACAATTACATGTCTGAAGCATATAAAGATGAGAAGAGGAAGGAATTCCTGAATCTGAAATAGGGGAACATGTCTGTTGCGGAGTATGAAGTACAGTTCAACAAATTTTCCCACTATGCCACCTTCATGGTCTCTACTGAAAGAGACAAATGCAGGAAGTTTGAGGAGGGCCTCAAATATGAGATCAGAAATAGAATCACGACTACTGATCTTGATAATTATGTCAGACTCAAAGCTACTGCAATCAGAGCTAAACGGTTAATGAAAGAAGTTGGGGAGCAACAAATTAAAAGAGCAACACGTGAGTTCTTTGGTGAGTCTAGCAGAAAATCGGGAAAAAGAGGTAGATATATGTCTGCACAATCTGGTAACAAAAGTGGGTACTCCAGTTATAGAGGTCGAGGCATGACTTTCTCTTACCCAGGCAGAGGGCAGAGCCAATATGTTAAACAGAGGCCCACATGTAGTCATTGTGGTAGACATCATATGAGCGAATGTAGAAGGCTCATAGGAGCATGTTATTTCTGTGGGTCGATGGAGCACATGTATATAGACTGTCCAAATAGAGCCAAACTATAAGAGACCAGCAGAGGCAGAAGAGTATCTGAGACTACAATTGAGGCATCGAGGGTCTACCCTACTAGTGGGACACAGGGCAGAGGAAAAGGCAGGGGCAGGACTGATACAATGGGCAGAGGAGTAACCAAATCTGAAGGTCAAAGTTCTAGACCCGCTACTTAGGCCAGGGTGTTTGCTATGACTAGACAAGAGGCGGTGGATACTCCTGAAGTAGTTATCGGTAATATTTACATTTATGATATGTTAGCATATGCATTGATTGACCCAGGCTCCACTCATTCATTTATATAATTGCATATGACATCTAAACTGTATCAAACGTATGAGCCTTTGTGGATTGACATAAATATGAGTACTCCATTGGGAACAGTAGTAGTTGTGAATAATGTCTATCTTGATTGTCTGATATGCATTGATAGAGCTGAGTTAATAGTTGATCTGATTTTATTGCCAATATATGAATTTGATGTGAAATTGGGAATAGACTGGTTAACTAGATATCATGCAATAATGAATTGCTTTACTAAGGAAGTAATTCTGGAATCACCAAACCAGCCAAGGGTAGTATTTATAGGTGAAAGAAAACTTGTACCTACATGTCTAGTCTCAGCTGTAAAGGCATTTCGAATGATCAAAGGGGGATGTGAAGCATATTTGGCATATGTGACTGATACTAGAACTACTGATAGCTTGCTTGAAAATATACTAGTGGTAAGGGAATTTACTGATATATTCCCAGATGATCTACCTGGTTTACCACTAGATAGAGAGATAGAATTCACTATTGAACTAGTACCAGGAACAACACCAATATCAAGGTCACCCTACAGAATGGCCCCAGTTGAGTTGAAAGAACTGAAGGCCCAATTGCAGGAATTACTTGACAAAGGGTATATTAGACCTAGTGTATCACCTTGGGGAGCTCCAATATTATTTGTTAAAAAGAAAGATGGAACAATGAGATTGTGTATCGATTATAGGCAAATGAATAAAATGACAGTGAAGAACAAATATTCATTGCCTAGAATAGATGATTTGTTTGACCAGTTACAAGGAGCCCAAATATTCTCCAAGATTGATTTAAAATCAGGTTATTACCAGCTAAAGGTAGTAGAAGCGGATGTTCCAATAGTGACTTGTAAAATCCAGGTGACAAGAGTTGAGCTTGAATAGTTTGTTGAGTTGAGTTCGAATACTATAATGATCAATTTGTAAAATTCGTCAGCTTAATCAAGTAGTTATTTTTTTATTATTTATTAAATTACTTGTATACCATCAATATTTAAATATATTCGAATTTAATCGAGTCAAATTAACTTGAGTTGATATCGAATTGAGTATATTATTATTAAATTTTTTACTTGATTCAAATTTTATTAAGTTGAGATCAAGTAACTGAAATATTTTTAGAGTTGAGTTTTGATCAATTAAAAATAAGTTTGATCGAGTTCGAGTTGAATTTTTTAATCGAATCATCATCGTTGTTGACACAACAAGAAAAATTGCAATATGGCGTCACTGAGGAACATAAGCGATGCAAAAGAAAAAGCTCAACACTCTAAAAATTAGCATCGCTATGTAGTGAGGCCATTTGACATCGCTAATTAGTGACTCCAAAATGCATCACTAAAAATAAAATTGTATTGCAAAATAATTGGTGACAAAACAAGTGTTAGCGATAATTTTAGTAACGCAAATTGTCATCACTAATTTAGTGATAACAATTTCTATCATTAAAAATGTCGAAATTAATTTAAATATTCTTATTTTTAGTGATTCCATTAAATATATATTAAATAATTTATTCATTTTAAAAAAAATCATGTTTATAACACATAAATAACTTATTTATAAAATATATGAATGTGATATAATTCATCAAATTTAAACCATTAAACATTCATTATAATACAAAATTTATTATTTTTGTATAAAAAGTTATTATAATAATAATAATCTGAGAATAAGTTGAAAAAATACATTAAAAAATGGATAAAAGATCTTTGGGCAATAAAGATTGAGGAGTTGAACCTTCGTATTGAGACTGTGTACTATGTGTCCAATCACATATGAAATCATGCATTCGCTCCTCTATGATTGACTGTAACCATAACTCAGTCTGCATATATCTCTCTTGCAAGTGCTCATCGAGCTGTTGATCACGATCCCGAATGAGCTGATGAAGCTACTCAACCTCTTGATCTCATTGTCAAATACACTCTTGAAATTGCTTCTTTATCTGCTCTTTGATCGTCCTCTCCATCTCATTCATTTGAGTGTGAATAATTTCTGAATTTACAGTGAAATTAACAGTGAAATGAGATGAGGATCCTTGGTCAGAGAACAACAATGAAGCCTTAATGCCCAATCTATAAATATGACGATCGTTAGGTTGGACGCCTACAACTTCTACAAACACACATTGACTCTCTACAAGCGAAAGTTCAGTAGGCTCAACCGGATATAGATGGCTGTATTGACTGAGCAACAATCTGCTAAATATGTTCCTACAATTAATAAAAAAAATTATTGTGAAATAACATGGTATTATATAGTTTTGAATTTGATGAAAAATACATTGAAATTTTTACCCTAATTTGTTGCGCATGGGCGTCGACCCATCCACCATCTTTCTTCATATGATATTTCTGGAAAAGATAAAATAGTCATGGATCCTTGCCCTCTTTCTCAGTCTGACAAATGAATAAAAAATGTGAAGATATATTATGCAAGTAAATTGTATACAACCATATTATTATATTTTTCTTACTATTCAATGTCAATATTCCTCAATAGAAATTGATCCAACAGTGTGCTTAGAGGGACCCATTCCCAAACTGACTTTTTCAGATAATCAGTTTGCACTAGCTCTTATTGACAATGAATGATATTCTGATACATTCCATTGCTTAGTCCAGCGCTACTAGATATCTTCCTAAATATGAGGAAGGCAATCTTTCTTCCTCCATTTGTTCATCATATTCAAGTAGCGCCTCCCTGCTAGAGACTCTCAAGCAACTTTTATATTGTTATGAATGTCAACATCCCACTCAAAATACTTTTGCAAAAGGAAAAAAAAGAATTATGTTATCAGAATTCATATATTAATAAAGTTCATACACTATAGTATATGCCAAACACATTGAGGTGAAATCATCATGCCTCAATTCCTAATTAATCTAAAACTCTTATTTGCTTGCATTTATTTGAAACTCTCTAAAGTAGAAGTTTTTTTTATCTCTGGGACATGCCCCTCCATGTGGATCCCCCATTCGTTCACTTGTTGCTTCAAGATTTGAGATATATGAGTAGCTATTAGATGGATCTCTACAAACGTATGCATGCATAGTTAATGATATTAATATTACCATGTAAGATTATCAATATTGATAGTAATATATTACATATTTGGACTAGCATTCGCATTTCATTAATCTCAATAATAAAATACAAAGTTCAATTATATGTGAAATGGTAATCTCAATAATAAGAGAGTTATGAGTATCAAAAGAACAAAAAGAAAATAAATATTATACTTACTTCCCATTTTCTAATCTAAGCCTCTTCCGACTTGAAAATGAAGATGTTCATGACTCTTCTGTCTAATTATAAATATAATGAGATCTTGATTGAGTTTGTGTGGAGGAATCATCAAGTTGAGTATCAGTAGAGATGTCTCTATGTTGCGTCTCAATAGATGTATCTCCAAGTTGAGTCTGAAGCTCTAGTGTTTGGGTATTTGATTTTCATCCCCTGGAAATTCCCTGACCTTAACATATATCTACCCATCCTTGACCCCTCATCTTTCAAGGAAAAAATAAAAAAATATTGTTAATCAACATCCCTTATATTGAGTTCCATGCAACTTGAAAAGTTGTAAATATAAAAAAACCTTTATTCATTGTCAAAGGCCGCCAATCAATATCATAAAAAATATTGAAGAATCTTTCATACATAGCTTAGAAGCATATTATATACAGTAACAATTATTGGTTAACACAAATATTGTTGTCCCAATTGACGAAAAGATTGAAATTCATCAATGCATAACCCGAGTCTGACATTTCTAATTTCATGTACAAATTGAGGATGAACATCATTAAAGTGTTTCTAAAAAATAGAATCTAATAGATGACACATGACACCTTGTCAATATTATGTTCTGCATGCCACCACATTTCTCCTGCTGTGACCTTCAATGAATACAATCTGCACAAGCGTAGTGTCAAAAGGAAATAATGCATCTTTTGTAGGGTATACATTTTCTTCTTAAGCCATTACCATCATATTCTTGGCTCCTCCTATACCGTGGAAGTTCACATATCTTACATTAACTTAATTATGAGTTTTCTCCCAAAAATATCATACAATTGCTCTTACAATAATAAATTTTCTCAACCGGTAGACCAAGTCCTTGCAATAAATGTTTGATTGAGTATAAATACTCAGCAACCACATTTTCAGGTGACAATGCTTCTTTTAATAATCATGCCATTGCATCAAATGCTCTTTTTGACAGATGATGTTTTGCCTTAATATTCAATAGTCTAGCAACACAAGAAAGCTACAAATGATTCTCACAGCTAAGCCACGCTGAAAACGTAGCATTCCAACAACAATGAAACGACACTAAAATGGAGGTGAAACGATGCGTTTCAGAGATGACATTAGCGAATTTTTTTTGGCATCGTTAATTCTTTGTGACACACTTTAGTAACGCTTTGTCATTACAATTATTAGTGCTATTATTTGGCATCACATTTAGAGATTTGTTTTGAATCATTAAGAAGTCATCACAAATGCATCACTATTTTTTAGCATTTTTGGCGTCATTTTGTCTTTAAGGGTCACAATTGTATTGCTATTTAGCAACTCCAAAACAAGCATCGCTAATTGGCGGCACTATTTCAGTAAATTTTTGTAGTGTGATAGAGAACAAGACCCAAACTAAAAAGTCACCGGACGTAACCTAATTGGGGGTGGGTCTTTTTGTTCATATGTAAACTTTAAAGACATGTAATTTTATTTTGAGAATGGATTTTATAAACTTTGGTACTAGTAAAAGCCCAAACTAATATTTTGATGATATGACATTTTTTTTAATTGTATTTTCTTTTTTTATAAGAATTTTAAAATATTTATCATAACTATAACTATGACTATGATGCAAACAAAATAATTTAAAATAATTTAATATTTCATTGGATTTTAAAATATAGTATCATAATACTCCGTTATTAGTTGGATTTATTCTATTTATATTAGAGCATGTTATAGGTAAGTTTCAATCTAGTCTTGAAGTGTCATTTTCTGTGACCAAAGAACTATGGGTTCTGAACCGGAAACAGTAGCTGATGGCCACAGCTTCAAAATTTCTTGATAACAATCAAATTATTAAAGAACAAAAATACAAAAATGTTGACAATTATTAATGTTTTTTGTTTGGCAAGACGAATCTCGGGGACCAAATTCCTCTGAATATGATATAATTCATTAAATTTAAACCATTAAATATTCATTATAATACAAAATTTATTATTTTTGTCTAAAAAGTTATTATAATAATAAATATCCCAAAATAAATTGAAAAAAATACATAAAAAATGGATAAAAGATCTTTGGGAAATGAAGATTGAGGAGTTGAACCTCCTGATTGGGATTGTGTACTATGTGTCCAATCATGTATAAAATCACGCATTCGCTCCTCCATCATTGACTGTAACCATAGCTTGGTCTGTATATCTCTCTCTCACAAGCGCTCATCGAACTGTTGATCAAAATTCCGAATGTGTTTATGAAGTTATTCAACCTTTTGATGTCGTTGTCAAATGCAGTCTTGAATTTGCTCCTCTATCTGTTCTTTGATCATCCTCTCTATCTCGTCCATTTGAGTGCGAATAGTTTCTGAATTTACAGTAAAATTAACAGTGGAATGAGATGAGAATCCTTAGTCAGAGAATAATAATAAAGCCTTAATGCCCAATCCATAAATACGGTGATCATTAGACTGGACGCCTCCAACTTCTACGAACACACATTGATTCTCTACAAGTGAAAGTTCAGCAGGCTCAACTAAAGTCTCTGATCCTTTTATAGATAACTGTATTGATTGAGCAACGATCTGCTAAACACGTTCCTATAATTAATAAAAAATTTATTATGAAATAACACAGTATTATATAGTTTCATTTCATTTACTTCGTACGCAAATAAATATAGTTTAATTTGTATTATCTATGGTGGACAATCTTTTATTCCTTTTTTGTTTTCCATATTTTCACAAAACAGATCAACAAACTAAATAGAGTTTCTTGTGCAAAAAAAAGTAAATAAAAATAGATAAATAAATAAATAAAAAGAAAATTGGTAACCTTCATTTTTTAAAATATCTATGCGACGGATAAAGTATGTGCCCCCGTGACAGAGAGGGCTTAGTCCCTTTTCCCGTCTAAGGTCTCGATTTTAAAACCTATTAAGAAAAATAAAAAGCATCCATATGACGTGTCGGCGATGTTGATGTGGTCCAAAGTAAAATCAACCAAAGTCATACTATGAGTTATAATATTACTCAATATATATATATATATATATATATATATATATATATATATATAATAAAAAACATTATTTATTAATTCATGTTTCAACATGAAAACAAATTAAATGTTTTTTGTTTGATCTCTTAGGAATCTCATCGGGAGCAAATTGGTTTTGTTTTCGTAAAGATGATAAAAACAAAACAGTCCAAATAATAATAATAAATTTTGTTTATTATGCTTTCACAAATTCATTTAATTTATTACAGATATTTAACATGTGAAAATCATTCAATTGTTGTCATTCTCAGCAAATTTGTAATATATATTTTAATTTGATTTACTTTGTACATATATGAACTTAGCTTTATCTATAGTGGTCCTCTTTTTTTTTTTTGTCTTTTTTTCTTATACTAGACCATCATTTTTTTTTTCAGCATTATATATAGTGGACTAAATATACTTTAAGCAACATGATTATATTGCTTTTTGGGGAAAAAAATTAAAAAAAAAAAGATAGGTAGTGGTTGGTAATGGATTAAAGAACAAAAATACAAAGAATGTAAATAATTATTAATGTTTTTTTGTTTGATCTCTTAGGACGAATCTCAGGGAACCAAATTGGGCACTTACAGCTTATCTTCAATTTAAGTTAAATGTATTTTACTGTAGCTTGTGGGAAAACATACAAAAAGCAGCACTATCTATAGTGGACCATGCATCTTTAATTTCATGGCCTTTTGTTTTTTAAAGCATCATTTGTTCCAAGTTTAATATTAAAGTATTAAAAAAAAAAAAAAAAGTGGTTTCGAAGCCAAAGTACTAAATCAAGTAGACTTAAATTATTATCATAAGATGCTTTTTTGCTTTCAAAAAATAAGAAAAATAAAAATCTACGTGGAGCTTATTCACTTGAGGGAGAATTTTATAATAAAATTTTACATCGATAATATATAAAAAGTAACAAATCTTTTTTGACAGAAAAAAAAAAGTGACAAGAATTGTAAGTGGGGATAAACAAATTCTAAAATAGGTTTAGATATCATTTTCAAATGAATTCCACCACAATTATAATTATATTTCTCAAAACTCCAATATTGAATTTTTGAATAAAATCTTGGAGTCTCTACTGTTATGAATAAAATCTCTCTTAAATTCATAGATTGATAAAGATACATATTAATTTATATGTGGAATAGAAGATAAGATAAGATAGAGTAGTACAACAAGATAAATTATTCATTAAGATGTGAGAGTGAAATACTCATGCTTATCATTTACAGGAATTATTTAAGTCATGACTATTATTATACAGTTTATTGTCACGAATAATTTAATTACATAAATGATATATATGCATAAAATAATCTTCAGTTCGATCATATTAGCTGACTGATTGGAGACTATATTTTTTTTTATAGATGCTCGTATTATATTCTACTATTAAGACATGAATAATAATGAACAAATAAAGCATACAATCAAGTTCATAAATAGTTTTGTTAGAAAAGGATTGGAGTAATATCAAAATTAAAAATAATTTTTATAATAAAGGTCTTTCATTAAAATTTTATTTTATAAAATG
Organism: Triadica sebifera; assembly: GCA_023653625.1. Lineage (NCBI taxonomy): Eukaryota > Viridiplantae > Streptophyta > Magnoliopsida > Malpighiales > Euphorbiaceae > Triadica > Triadica sebifera. The sequence goes on from CM042902.1 coordinate 32,019,704, forward strand.
ATAACCAGAGTAGGCATTAGGTTAAAAAAATATTTTATCCAAATAAGCAGTAGGAAAAAGAAAAGGATTTCATCATTAAAAAAAAAACTTATATCGAATTATCATACTTGTAAATCACATATAACTTTTTTAAAACAATTACAATGATTCCATTTTACATATGAAATTTAATAGTCATAATACTACATTTATATATATATATATATATATATATATATATATATATATATATATATATATATATATATATATATATATATATATATATATATATATATATTGACACCTTGAGTCTTTGTAGTTTTATTGTTATATATCCGTTGAGCCCTCTTTAACTATATAAGAAAAATAGCAAAGGGAGAATGCTTTCTTTAATGCTTTTAAACTATAACATTAAGAATTTTTTTTAATAATTCTGGAAAGAAAAATTTGCTACCATATAGAGCATCAAAACTTAGAAGTTATACAATCAAGTGCATTTTTAAATACTTCACATAGATTTGTAAATAATAATAATAATAATAAATTTTATTCTTATGGTGTAATTTTTAATGGACATCATTTCTTTATTTTTTTTAATGTGTTGGTAATTGATACACATTATCGAGAGGTTACTCCTCTTACAAAACATAAAAATTTTAAAATATTATATAGATAACTGTTAGCTAATTGATGACGAAATGTGAGCACAATTCCCATCGCTATATTTTTATACCATTAAAGGCGTAATAGATGTGAAAATTAAAGTAAAAAGATTTTTTGTATAAAAATAAAAACAGAAGCTCAATAGAAATAAATTGAAAATTTCAAAACAAAATATAATAATAATAATAATAAATCTTACAAAAGTTATATATATATAGCCCGTACAAATTGCGTCATCGGTAACTTAAAATAATTTGCCACTAAATCATTAAAACAAAAATTATACCAAAAAGTATAAATATTTTTAAAAAAAATCATATCCAACCATTTTTGTTAACTCAACAACAGGAAAGAATGATGTAGATCATAATGTAATTTTAAATTTTGTCACCTTCTACTATGTCACAACACATAGAATAAGTTCAAAAACTACAAATGAAATTTAACTTAGAGAGTAAATAAAAAAATATATATATAAATATATTTTTTAAACACTTAATAGCATTTTTTTAACTTTTTGTAAACTGATTTTTTTAATTTAATTGACTGATTTTTTTTTTCTCTTTAATTCTTATACTGGACCATCATTTAATTGTTTTTTTTTTGCATTATATATAGTGGACTAAATATACTTTAAGCAACATGATTTTATTGCTTGTTGGGGCAATTTTTTTTTTTTAAAAAAAAGATATGTGGTGGTTGGTAAAGGATTAAAGAACAAAAATACAAAAATGTAAATAATTATTAATGTTTTTGTGTTGATCTCTTAGGACCAATCTCAGGGAACCAAACTGGGCACTTAGAGCTTATCTTCAATTTGTTTTTTTTTTCGTTTGTTATTAACGATATCATAAAGATACAGAATAGTCCTATTCAATTTAAGTTAAATGTATTTTACTGTAGCTTGTGGGAAAACATACAAAAAGCAGCACTATCTATAGTGGACCATGCATCTTTAATTTCATGGCCTTTTGTTTTTTAAAGCATAATTTGTTCCAAGTTTAATATTAAAGTATTAAAAAAAAAGTGGTTTCGAAGCCAAAGTACTAAATCAAGTAGACTTAAATTATTATCATAAGATGCTTTTTTGCTTTCAAAAAATAAGAAAAAAAAAATCTACGTGGAGCTTATTCACTTGAGGGAGAATTTTATAATAAAATTTTACATCGATAATATATAAAAAGTAACAAGTCTTTTTTGACAGAAAAAAAAAGTGACAAGAATTGTAAGTGGGGATAAACAAATTCTAAAATAGGTTTAGATATCATTTTCAAATGAATTCCACCACAATTATAATTATATTTCTTAAAACTCCAATATTGAATTTTTGAATAAAATCTTGGAGTCTCTCTTAAATTCATAGATTGATAAAGATACATATTAATTTATATGTGGAATAGAAGATAAGATAGGAACATAAAGATAAAGATAGAGTTGTACTACAAGATAAATAATTCATTAAGATGTGAGAGTGAAATACTCATGGTGTAATTTTTAATGGACATCATTTCTTTATTTTTTTTAATGCTTTGGTAATTGATACACATAATCGAGAGGTTACTCCACTTACAAAACATAAAAATTTTAAAATATTATATAGATAATTGTTAGCTAATTGATGACGAAATGTGAGCACAATTCCCATCGCTATATTTTTATTCGATTAAAGGTGCAATAGGTATGAAAATTAAAGTAGAAATATTTTTTGTGTAAAAATAAAAGCAGAAGCTCAATAGGAATAAATTGAAAAATTCAAAACAAAATATGGTGGTAATAATAATAATAATAATAATAATAATAATAATAATAATAATAATAATAATAAATCTTCAACTACAACTATAACCTTGACCTTGCAACGCCATCTTACAAAAGTTAAGGAAAATTATTTTAAGTTACTAATGACACAATTTGTACGGTACAAATTGTGTCATCAGTAATTTAAAACGGTACAAATTGTGTCATCAGTAACTTAAAATAATTTGCCTCTAAGTCATTACAAAAAATTATACCAAAAAGAATCTAAATACTTAAAAATAAAATCATATCCAACCATATTTGTTGACTCAACAACTGGAAAAGATGAAATGACTCAAAATGTAGTTTCAGATTTTGTCACCTTTTACTATGTCACAGCACATAAAATAATATGTAAGTATAATTCTAACTTTAATTATCATGTCGATGTCGATGTCGATGTGGTAGTGCCTCATGGATAAAAAGATAAAAAAATATTTCTCATTCATATTCTAGGTTAATTTTATTTATGATTACATAATTTATATTTTAATTGCAATTCAGTTGGAAAAGAGAATTTTGTAACGAAAGAATACATGAACATTTTGATTTTATATACAAAATTCATTTGGATTTAGGGTAAGTGACTCGCTAAAGCCACTGGACAATGAGTAAGATGTGTTATATAGACAAGTCAAAAAATATAAAAATATTTGTGAAGTATTCTAGAGATGATGAGATGGAAAGTATTAGAGGTGTACTTCATATAGATTGCAACATTCTACCAAATGGATCTCAAGAGAAGAGGTGTGATTACTTTAGATAATTGAAAAAGGAATTTGAGTAAAATAAAAAGAAATTGAAAAATGAATTTTTTTTTTACTAAATTACAAATAGAGTATAAGTTGAATATCTGCTTATTATATTAAGTTTAGTGACCGATGACACAATATATCACAGAACTTAACATAAATTTGCAACTAAATAAAAAAGAAACTTTTTTTTAACAAAAAATACCTTAACATTTTTTTTTAAACAAAAATTATATTCGATAATTTTTCTTGAATCAACAACGAAAAAAATGATACGGAACATGATGTGACGCCAAATCTTTCCATTTTATGTCACATCACGTCATATAGGATGATACATAAATTTAATTCTAACTTTAATTATCAATTAAGATGTCCGAATGGCAGTGTCTCATGGACAAAAGAAGAAAAATGTATTTCATTCACGCTCTAAGTTAATTTCATTTATAGTCACTGAACCTATATTATAATTGTAATTCAATCAATAAAGAAAATTTTATAATGAAAAAATACATGAACATTTCGATTTTATATGCATAAATTCATTTGTATTGGGGTAAATGATTTTCTAAAGCCGCTGCACAATGAGTCAAATGTGTTCAAAATGTGCCTTCAAATGGATAAGTCAAGAAAAAATAAAAATATTTGTGAATTATTTCAAACATGATGAGATGAAATGTATTAGAGATGTGTCTTACAGAGATTACATCATTCTACCAAATGCATTTAGGAGGAGAGGTGTGATTACTTCATAAAATTAAAAAATAAAAGATATTTGAGTACAATGAAAAGAAATTGAAAAATAATTTTTTTTTCTAACTAAATTGCAAATAGAGTATAAATTCAAAAACTGCAAATACAATTAATCCAGAGATTAAATGGAAAATATTTTTTTTATCTTTTTTGTCTATATGACAACCATATGAACATTTGATGTGAGATACAAATTTATAATTGTGCTTATGTATTATCCAATATATGTGACATGGCATGGGGTGGGGAAATCTGATGCCACATCATATGCCATGTTTAATTTTCCGATTATTGGCTCAACCAAATTGGTCGAAGGTGATTTTTGTGTTAAAAAAACATTTAGCTATTTTTGTTGTACAATTGTTTTTTGATTTAGTGGAAAATCATATTAAGTTCAGTGACTAGTAGTGATATTATTCATTTTTATTAGTGAGAATCTCACTTCAAGTTTAAAAAATAAAATAAGATCTAAAAATATTTTAATGGATAAGTAATCTTTGTTCATAAATATGAACAAATAATTGCTTGTGATTTATATTTATAATTTCATTAAGAAAATTATGACTCATTTTTTTTAGTGGTTGAAAATAAAATTAAGATTGCCAATGTAGTTTGGTTCAAGTGGTTCAATATCTAGTCAAAATAAATTGAATTTTAGCTCCACCTTTTGTGACTAAGTCTCAGTCCCACTCATTGTGCTTATAAGTGTCTTGACAAGAGCATAGGCCACATATATCTAGCTAGACATGCATGGTTTATTGATAATTATTTTCCCTATCAATCTTATGATGTCCTTCTTCAGCCAAAACAACAGGTGGGCCCGGTTGCAACTCTCTTCAATGATTGCCTCCCATTTGGACTTTCCAACAACTTTTATTGCCCAAAACAATAACAAAAAAAAAAAGAAATTAAATTGGTTGATAAATAAAATTTTATTCCAGAAAAATGACTAAAAATAAATAAAAAGAAGTAGAGAGATAGAGACATAAAATTTATAAAAGTTTTGGTAATAACAAACCCTACTCTTCTTCCCAATTTTAATTGGGTATTTCACTAAAATATAAAGTGTTATAATGAAGTTTTTCTATCTCACTCCCAACTATGGTGTTTTACTTTTTTGGCTAAAATCTAACACTATAACAACCATTGTATTTTAATGATTAACATGACAACTAAATCTTTGTATTTTTTTTATGGTCCATACAAAAACCTTTACAAATATTTTACTCACTATCCAAATTACTCAAACCTACTAATGAGTATTTAATTACAAGAATGAAAGCGCTTACTAACTAAAAAGCACAATAAATTGAGCAATATTGGTTTTACAATAAAGATTGTAAGTAGATGAAGATTTAATAAATGCACAAATGGCTTTACAAAGATTATATGTTTGATAATTTATTATCTAACTCCTAGAAGTTCATAAATGAGTTGTATTTATAATTTTTCTAAAAAATAAAGTCGTTTGGAGTGCATTCAATGCAAAACTGGTCGTTCAACCATTTTTCCATTCATGTCTGTTAACATTAAATATGTAAGTTCACGGACGTGACTGTTCATGGTGAAGCTATGACTAAAGTAGTAAAGCTGGTCGTGAATGGTTCTATCTATAATTTGCAAAACTCTTCACGGGTGTGATTGTTTGTGCTTCAGAGGTAAGTCAAATGTTTCACGGCTGTGAATAATTGAATTTCAAGGTTTGACATGCACAAAATTCACAAGCGTGACTTTGTCTTCTACGAGCATGACCTTGTCTTTTATGGGCATGAAAATGCAGTTTCATAGGGTGGATATTTGCATTAACGCGCATAACCTCTATGTCATGGGCATGAATGACTTCTTAATTTCATTCTTTGAACAATTAGCCTTTTGGGTTTAAGGAACATTTAACATGTCTAAACACTTAAGGTTAAATTTTCTATTGTCCAATTATTTATTATAATCAAAATTATGGAAATACCCATCAAGGTCTAACAACTTCTAGTAAAGATAATTTTTTTTTATCATCACCGTCATCTCTTCCCTCATCTTCATCTTCGTCTAATAATTTACCCTCATCTCCTTCACTATGGTTACCCCCATCCCAACTCGATCTAATCTCGCCAAATTCACCATCCTCATCCTCACCCCAAACTGATTCCCCATGTACTTTATCCTAATCCAATTCTCACTTACCATCATCTCCAACAAAGTCACCTCAATCTTAATCTAATACTGGTTTTTCCTTAATTATTGATGTAATATTAGCTAATTTATGACTCAAATAGCAAATGCTTCTAATCGAAAGCAACCATGCTAATTAGAGTTTAAATTTGAACCATTATTTGGAGGATTTAATTAATAAAAAGAGAAAATTAATTTGGAGCAATTAATTAGTAAAAAGGAAAGTCTATTTGAAGGTAATTTGGAAGGTATATGTGGTTGAAGGAATAATGAGAATTTCACAATGAGCAAAGTAAAATAATGTTAGATTGATTTGGACTTAATTCCTAATATTGAAGGAATGAATGGCCAAGATTAAGAAGGGATTGTACAAATTTCTTTAAACCTCTCTCTTATTTTGTTTTGTTGCATGTTGCCACCTTCGTATTTCATCTTATTTTCCATTTTTTCAGGTACACTATCACCACAATCAATGTGATTTCAAGAGGGAATTTCATTTTTCATGTCAAAAATTTCAAGAATGAAAGATAAAAGGTAAGACTAAAGTCAAAAGAGACGGTTTGGGAGGCAAAAAGTTAAAAACATTAAAAAAATTACATCTAGCTATAGAAAAGGACCATCTTCGTAAACTTGAGGTTCTTTTCTTCCTATTCTTCTTATTTTCTTTCTCCCCCATTTCATTTTGGTAGATTCTTTTATAATTAAATAAATATTTTGTATAAGTCAAGGTTTTAGTTAAAGAACACCAACTATAAATCTCATTAGATTATAAAAATGGGACCTTAAGTATGGAACCATGGGGTTTAGACTCAAAAGAGTGATTTTGTGCCTCATAAAAGATATAAAAAGTAAAAATGTCATTTTGATGCCATAAGAGCCCTAAGAGGTTATGAAGGCAACCTACAAGAGGGAGGAATGATTAAATAAAGGTAATAAAGCGAGTTTTAGGTCTAAGTTGATGTATGTACATAATGGCACTACCTTTATATTTGGCATGATCCTGAATGAAAGTTATATGGTTTTAATTATTTTGTTGATGTTTGTTAATTGAATGTGAATGTGGAAATGTTAAAGTCTTAAGATAAGCTTGACGCGTGGATAACATTATTTAGGGTGATTAATGATTTGAAATGTAATATTAAGCATGTTATGTCATATGCTTTGTTCAGTACAAGTAGAACTTAGGCTATGAGACATTGTGTGTTATTTAAGATGATGATATGAAAATTCAAGTACTTGATCATAAATGGTTTAAAAGTCAATATGAAGTAAAATTGATGAAAATGGTAGTTTTTGCTTTAAGGATACTTAAGGTATATCAAGGCATGGATAAAATTTGGAAACTATATTTTGAAATATTGGAAATAATGCAGGGGTACCATAAAATTGCTACTACACCCCTCAATTCATGATTGTGCCACTACATGGCTTAATAAACATAACAATTTGAGGGGAAAAGCATGACCAAAATTTCAATCACGACAAGTCATTCATGAATATGCTACCCTTTTTATGACCACATCTAACAAGGCTATGAGATCAATGTTGATTGTAGGGAGCAATATGATCATAGCAAAGATCGTTATACCATTTTGCGTTTGCATTTAGTTACAACAACCATAATTCATGTAGATTTGAAAACCAGTGGATTCATAAGTAGGGCTATAACTGAACCAAATTGTTCATGAGTTATTCGGATCTCGGTTCGGAAAAAAAACTTGTTCGATATTTTTTGCTACTATTAGCAAACCAATCATGAACTCGAAAACCTTTTTGAACTCAAGCTTTATTTAGTTTAGTTCGTTAGCTAATAAACATATTTATTTACAAGCTCACGAATATGTTCGTTTATGAACTCATGAACGTGTTCATTTACGAATTAATAAACGTATTCGTTTAAAAGTTCATGAATATATTCGTTTAAAACTTATTTATATTATATTTTATTATCAAGCTCGAGGTCGAGCTCAAGCTTTTGACATTATTAATTAACAAACCAAATTAGAGCTAAACTCGTTAAATATAATAAATAAGTTTTTTACAAACTGAACTCGAATAACTTGCGAGTTTAATAATTTTAAAACGAGATGAACTCAAGCTTAAGTATAAAAGCTTAAATTGAGTTCGAGCTAAACTTGAGCCTATAATAAATATAAACAAGCTAAGATCAAGATCATCAATATTTAATTTGGTTCAGTTCGTTTACAATTTTATTCACAAGTAAGAGCAAAACCGTAAAATACGGTCATGAAATACAAAGCGCCATTGCTCTTACAAAGGGTGTGACTGTGATTTGTGGTATATAAAAATTAAATATGATGACAATCAGTGAGGTTCATGAGTGCAAGTGTAATCGCGAAAAATGGTCACAATAGGTAAGTCACAACAGTGATTTAAGGAGTAGTGATCGCGATTTTTATTTGCTAAAAATATTTTAAAACATATGCTTGTAGCTTCAAAGGATCATTCATGAACATGTTGTTTAACCATATGAAGCATGAAACCCATTATGTTATGATACATGTCATGATTATTTGCATTGAAGTATGGCATTTCTTTAATAATAATAATAATAATAATAATAATAATAATAATTTTATTCTTATGGTGTAATTTTTAATGTACATTTCTTTATGTTTTTAATGAGTTGGTAATTGATACACATAATTGAGAGGTTACTCCTCTTACAAAACATAAAAATTTTAAAATATTATATAGATAACTGTTAGCTAATTGATGACGAAATGTGAACACAATTCCCATCGCTATATTTTTATACGATTAAAGGCGCAAAAGATGTGAAAATTAAAGTAAAAAGATTTTTTGTGTAAAAATAAAAGCAGAAGCTCAATAGAAATAAATTGAAAAATTCAAAACAAAATATGGTGGTATGCCAATGTAATAATAATAATAATAATAATAATAATAATAATAATAATAATAATAATAATAATAATAATAATAAATCTTCAACTACAACTATAACCTTGACCTTGCAACACCATCTTACAAAAGTTATATATATAACTCGTACAAATTGTGTCATCAGTAACTTAAAATAATTTGCCTCTAAGTCATTACAAAAAATTATACCAAAAAGTATCTGAATATTTTTTTTAAAAAATCATATCCAACCATTTTTGTTGACTTAACAACTGGAAAAGATGATATGACTCAAAATATAGTTTCAAATTTTGTTACCTTCTACTATGTCACAACACATAGAATATTATGTAAGTACAATTCTAACTTTGATTATCATGCCGATATCGATGTGATAGTGTCTCATGGATAAAAAGATAAAAAAAATATTTTTCATTTATGCTCTAGGTTAATTTTATCTATGATTGCATAATTTATATTTTAATTGCAATTCAGTTATAAAAGAGAATTTTTTAACGAAAGAATACATGAACATTTTGATTTTATATACAAAATTCATTTGGATTTAAGGTAAGTGATTCGCTAAAGCCAATGGATAATGAGTAAGACGTGTTCAAAATGTACCTTTATATAAACAAGTCAAAAAATATAAAAATATTTGTGTAGAGATGATGAGATGGAAAGTATTAGAAGTGTACTTCATGTAGATTGCATCATTCTACCAAATGGATCTCAAGAGAAGATATGTGATTACTTTAGAGAATTGAAAAGGGAATTTGAATGCAATAAAAAGAAATTGAAAAATGAATTTTCTTTTTTGACTAAATTACAAATAGAATATAAGTTGAATATCTGCTAATTATATTAAGTTTAGTGACCAATGACACAATATATATATTGTGTCATTAATCACAGAACTTAACATAAATTTTCCACTAAATCAAAAAAGAAACTTTTTTTTAACAAAAAATACCTTAACATTTTTTTAAAACAAAAATCATATTTGATCATTTGTTTGAATCAACAACCAAAAAAATGATACGAAACATTATGTGACGCCAAATCTTTCCATTTTATGTCACATCACGTCATATAGGATAATACATAAACTTAATTCTAACTTTAATTATCAATTAAGATGTCCAAATGGCAGTGTCTTGTGGACAAAAGGATAAAAATGTATTTCATTCAAGCTCTGGGTTAATTTTATTTATAGTCACTAAACTTATATTTTAATTGTAATTCAATCAATAAAAGAAAATTTTATAATGAAAAAATAAATGAACATTACGATTTTATATGCATAAATTCATTTGTATTAAGGTAAATGATTCTCTAAAGCCACTGCACAATGAGTCAAATGTGTTAAAAAATGTTCCTTCAAAGGGATAAGTCAAGAAAAAATAAAAATATTTGTGAATTATTTTAGACATGATGAGATGAAATGCATTAGAGATGTGTCTTATAGAGATTACATCATTCTACCAAATGCATATATGAGGAGAGGTGTGATTACTTCATAAAATTAAAAAAAAAAATAAGTATTTGAGTACAATAAAAAAAATTGAAAAATAAAATTTTCTTTCTGACTAAATTGCAAATAGAGTATAAATTCAAAAACTGCAAATGCAATTAATCCAGAGAGTAAATGGAAAATATTTTTTTATCTTTTTTGTTTATATGACAACCATATGGACATATGATGTGACAGTTAAATTTATAGTTGTGCTTATGTGTTATCCAATATATGTGACAAGGCATGGGGAGGGAAATCTGATGTCACATCATATGCCATGTTTAATTTTCCGATTACTAGCTTAACAAAATTGGTTGAAGGTGATTTTTGTGTTAAAAAAATGTTTAGCTATTTTTATTGTACAAATTTTGTTTTGATTTAGTAGAAAATCATATTAAATTCAGTGACTAGTAGTGATATTATTCAGTTTTATTAGTGAGAATATCACTTCAAGTTTAAAGAATAAAATAAGGGCTTAAAATATTTTAATCGATAAGTAATTTTTGTTCATAAATATGAACAAATAATTGCTTGTGATTTATATTTATAATTTTATTAAGAAAATTATGACTCATTTTTAATGGTTGAAAATAAAATTAAGATTGCCAATGTAGTTTGGTTCAAGGGGTTCAATATCTAGTCAAAATAAATTTAATTTTAGCTCCACTTTTTATGACTAAGTCTCAGTCTCACTCATTGTGCTTATAAGTGTCTTGACAAGAGCATAGGCCACATATATCTAGCTAGACATGCATGGTTTATTGATAATTATTTTCTCTATCAATCTGTTGATGTTCGTTCTTCAGCCAAAATAACAGGTGGGCCCGAATGCAACTCTCTTCAATGATTGCCTCTCATTTGGACTCCCCAACTACTTCTATTGCCCAAAACAATAACAAAAAAAAGAGAAATTAAATTGGTTGATAAATAAAATTTTATTCCAGAAAAATGACTAAAAATAAATAAAAAGAAATAGAAAGATAGAGACATAAGATTTATAGAGGTTTTGGTAATAACAAACTTTACTCATCTCCCCAATTTTAATTGGGTATTTCACTAAAATACAAAGTGTTATAATGAAATTTTTTTATCTCACTCCCAACTATGGTGTTTTACTTTCTTGGCTAAAATCTAATACAACAACAACCCATTGTATTTTAATGATTAACATAGCACCTAAATCTTTGTTTTTTTTATGGGCCACACAAAAATCTTTACAAATATTTTACTCACTATCCAAATTACTCAAACCTACTAATGAGTATTTAATTAAAAGAATGAAAACACTTATTAACCAAAAGAGCACAATAAATTGAGCAATATTGGTTTTACAATAAAGATTGTAAGTAGATGAAGATTTAATAAATGCACAAATGGCTTTACAAAGATTATATGTTTGATAATTTATTATCTAATTTGTACAAGTTCATTAACGAATTGTATTTATAATTTTTCTGTGAAATAAATTTGTTTGGAGTGTATTCAATGCAAAACTAGTTGTTCAACCATTTTTTTCATTCATGTCTGTCAACATTAAATATGAAAGTTCACGGACGTGACTATTCTTGGTGAAGCTGTGACTAAAGTGGTAAAGCTGGTCATGAATGTTTCTATCCATAATTTGCAAAACTCCTCATGGGTGTGATTGTTTGTGCTTCATAGGTAAGTCAAATGATTCATGGTCGTGAACAATTGAATATCAAAGTTTGACATGCACAAACTTCACAAGCGTGACCTTGTCTTCTACGGGCATGAAAATGTAGTTTCATAGGGTGGATATTTGCATTAACGCGCATAACCTCTATGTCACAGGCATGAATGACTTCTTAATTTCATTCTTTGAACTCCAATTCATTTGAATCAATTAGCCTTTTTGGTTTAAGGAAGATTTAGCATGTCTAAACACTTAAAACACAAAATATGGTTAAATTTTCTATTGTCCAATCATTTGTTATAATCAAAATTATGGAAATATCCCTCAAAGTATAACAACTTCAAGTAAAGATAATTTTTTTTATCATCACCGTCATCTTTTCCCTCCTCTTCATCTTCGTCTAATAATTTACCCTTATCTCCTTCACTATGGTTACCCCTATCCCAACTCGATTCAATCTCACCAAATTCACCATCCTCATCATCACCCCAAACTGATTCCCCATGTACTTTATCCTTACCCTATTCTTACTTACCATCATCTCCAACTAATTCACCTCAATCTCAATCTACTACTGGTCTTTCCTTAATTATTGATGTAATATTAGCTAATTTATGCCTCAAATAGCAAATGCTTCTAACTGAAAGCAACCACACTAATTAAAGTTTAAATTTGAACCCAAAAAAATTGAAGTAATAAGTAAGTAACTATTTAGAGGATTTAATTAATAAAAAGAGAAAATTAAATTGGAGCAATTAATTAGTAAAAAGCAAAATCTATTTGAAGGTAATTTGGAAGGTATATGTGGTTGAAGGTATAATGAGAATTTCACAATGAGCAAAGTTAAATAATGTTAGATTGATTTGGACTTAATTCCTATTATTGAAGGAATGAATGGCCGAGATTAAGAGGAATGTGGCATAATCTAGACCTTTTATTCTAGCATATAAAACTGGAAAAGATAAGGGATTGTGCAAATTTCTTTAAACCTCTCTCTTATTTTGTTTTTTGCATGTTGCCACCACCATATTTCATCTTTTTTTCCATTTTTTCAGGTACACTATCACCACAATCAATGTGATTTCAAGAGGGAATTTCATTTTTGATGTCAAAAATTTCAAGATTGAAAGATAAAAGGTAAGACTGAAGTCAAAGGAGATGGTTTTCGGAGGAAAAAAGCTGAAAACATTAAAAAATTACATCTAGCTGTAGAAAAGGACCATCTTCGTAAAGTTAAAGTTCTTTTCTTCCTATTCTTCTTATTTTCTTTCTTCCCCATTTCATTTTGGTAGATTCCTTTATAATTAAATAAAGATTTTGTATAAGTCAAGGTTTTAGTTAAAGAAAACCAACTACAAAGCTCATTATATTATAAAAATGGGACCTTAAGTATGGACCATGGGGTTTAGACTCAAAAGAGTGATTTTGTGCCTCATAAAAGATATAAAAAGTAAAAATGTCATTTTGATGTCATAAGAGCTCTAAGAGGTTGTGAAGGCAACCTACAAGAGGGAGGAATGATTAACGAAATGTAATAGAGTGAGCTTTAGGTCTAAGTTGATGTATGTACACAATGGCACTACCTTTATATTTCGCATGATCCTAAATCAAAGCTATATGGTTTTAATTATTTTGTTGATGTTTGTTAATTGAATGTGAATGTTGAAATGTTAAAGTCTTAAGAGAAGCTTGATGCGTGGATAACATGATTTAGGGTAATTAATGATTTGAAATGTAATATTAAGCATGTTATGTCATATGCTTTGTTCAGTATAAGTAGAACTTAGGCTATGAGACATTGTGTGCTATTTAAGATGATGATATGAAAATTCAAGTACTTGATCATAAATGGTTTAAAAGTCAATATGTAGTAAAATTGATGAAAATGGTAGTTTTTGCTTTAAGGATACTTAAGGTATATGAAGGCATGGATAAAATTTGGAAACTATATTTTGAAATACTAGAAATAATACAGGGGTACCATAAAATTGCTACTACACCCCTCAATGCACGGTTGTGTCACTACACGGCTTAATAAACATAACAATTTGAGAGGAAAAGCATGACCACAATTTCTGTCACGACAAGTCATTCATGAATATGCTACCCTTTTTATGGCCACATCTAACAAGGGTACGAGATCAATGTTGATTGCAGGGAGTAATATGATCATGACAAAGATCACGATACCATTTTGCGATTGCATTTAGTTACAACAACCACAATTCATGTACATTTGTGAACCAGTGGATTCACAAGTAAGGCTAGAACGAAACCAAATTGTTCATGAGTTGTTCGGATCTCGGTTCGGAAAAAAACTTATTCGATATCATTTGCTACTATTAGCGAGCCAAGAACAAGCTCGAAAACCTTTTTGAACTCGAGTTTTATTTAGTTTGGTTCATTAGCTCATGAACATATTCATTTACAAGCTCACGAATATATTTGTTTATGAACTCATGAATGTGTTCGTTTACCAATTCATGAACGTATTTATTTAAAAGCTCATGAATATATTCGTTTAAAACTTATTTATATTATATTTTATTATCAAGTTTGAGGTCGAACTCAAGCTTTTGACATTATTAATTAACAAACCGAACTCGAGCTAAGCTCATTAAGTATAATAAATAAGTTTTTTACGAACCAAACTCGAATAACTCACGAGTTTAATAATTTTAAAACGAGATGAACTCAAGCTTAAGTATAAAAGCTTGAATTGAGTTCGAGCTAAACTTGAGCCTATAATAAATATAAACAAGCTGAGATCAAGCTCATCAATATTCAATTTGGTTCAGTTCGTTTACAATCCTATTCACAGGTAAGAGAGTAACCGCAATATGGGGTCATGAAATACAAAGCACCATTGCTCTTATGAAGGGTGTGACTGTGATTTGTGGTCTATAAAAATTAAATATGATGAAAATCAGTGAGGTTCATGAGCGCAAGTGTAATCGCGAAAAATGGTTGCAATAGGTTAGTCACAATAGTGATTTAAGGAGTAGTGATCGCGATTTTTGTTTGCTAAAAATATTTTAAAACATATGTTTGTAGTTTCAAAGGATCATTCATGAACATGTTGTTAACCATATGAAGCATGAAACCCATTATGTTATGATACATGTTATGATTATTTGCATTGAAGTATGACATTAACAAGAATTAAGAAATGATGTTATATGCCCTGATGTATAATATTACATGCCTATAAAACTTGTGTGAGTATATGAAAATGATGATAAAATGCAATGTGTAAATCTAAACAAGATAAGCCTACAACTCTACTTTAGAACTAAAGTCAAGATAAATGACATGTCATTTATGGGAATAGACGGTATCATAAATAAAAGATCTTTGTGTGTCACTTAAGAGCATGTGTGTGCCATGAATGAAACTTTAGGCATCAGCCTGTGATCATGCAAATTACAAAGATTATGTGAATAGTTTTTAGGCTATAATCAACCATCGTAATATTCTAATATACTAGTTTATAATGTCATTGGCAAACTATTAAATAACAATTAAACTTAATCCTATGTTTGACATTATTATTAAATTCCAAGGTTACTATGACCAAAACATGTTTTGAAATTTTAATTTTTAGTATTTTATGCTTTTTGAATATTTATCATGTTTTGAAATTTTAATTTTAACATAATTAGCTTGTAACAAATTTTAATATTTAATTTATGAATTATGTTAAAAAAATAAAATGAAAATATAATATATAAAAAATTAGCTTGTAACATAATTTGCATTTCATTTAATTTAATTTTAAAATTATAAAATTAAAATAAAATGAAAATATAATATATAATTAGCTTGTAACATAATTTGCATTTCATTTAATTTAATTTTAAAATTATAAAATTAAAATAAATTAAAAATATAATATATAAAAAATTCAGCGATGGAATGATATCTGTCACTAAACGCTTGTCACAATTAACGACAACCGAAAATTTGTTGCTACGTTACTAGAAAGAGAAATTAACTACAAATTTTAGTGACAGAATTTTTGTCGCTGAGTTTGCAACAGATTAATTTCTATCGTCATCTAGCGATGGATGACATTTTGTCGCTATTTAGCGATGAACATTCCGTCGCTAAACCATATATTGTTTTTTTCTCGCCATCCTATCCCCTATGACCATATTTCAACGACATATATACTATTGTTAATTCCGTCGCTAAACTTAGCGATGACTACTAATTCCATCGCTAGTCAATTTATGATGAGTATTTTAGAGATTGCTTAATATCGTCGCAAATCCGCCAGTGAATTTATTATCGACATATATTTTGCGACGGATTATTTCGTCGCTAAACTAAAGTTTTCTTGTAACGATTATTTAACAAAAATTTCCTAAATAGTTTTTTAAAATTTTTGGTTGTGTTCTAATTCGAATAAATATTACATTCATTTATGGAATCTTAAAAATTGACGTGAGAACAAAAACAATTCGTTCAAAAATATGAGCATTATCTATAGTCGACCACCTTTTTTATATTTATATTATCTATATGAACGTAGCATAATCTTAGCTATATATATAATGGATAAATAAAAAACCTGAACAAATTGTGTTTTAAGTTTATTTTTTATTTTTATCAGAGAGAATCTCACATCAAAGTTTAAAAAATAAAATAAAGATTTATAATATTTTAATTGATATTCATTCAAAAATATGAACAAATAATTGCTTGTATATATATAATTTTATTAAAAAAATGATGACACGCTTTTTTAATGATTGAAAATGAAATTAAAAGTACTAATTTATATAGTTTGGTTCAAGTGATTCAGTATATAGTCTTTCTAAATAAGATTCCATATTCGAGAAAAAAATTTACATGAGGAGAGCTTTACTCTTTGGTGTCCAATCTAGCTCATAACTAAATCTAGTTAGGGTCATTTAACTTCTAGATATTCATGGTTTAGAAAAGAAAAAATAAAATAAAATTAAGATTACTTGATTAGCAGTTAATCCTTTTTAAAGACTAATTTAAATCTTTAATTTTATAGAAAACAAAGTTAATTCATTGGGATAGAAAATTTTGACATTATTATTCAACGCTTATCTTTTAATCTTTTAATTAAATAGTGAGAAGATGGAAAACTCTAAAAATAATTTTTTTTCTTTTTTATTTTATTTTTTTATAGTAAATATTAGATATTCATTTAAAAAATAACTGACAATAGCATGGGTCAAGTGGTCTACCACCATATGAAATTGATAAGAATAATATAGTGAGGAATGCTAATGCCAATTTCTTTTTTTAAATAATTTCTAGTACTCATATTCTGATTAGTTGGTAAGAAGATTGAACAATCTAAAATATAAATTTATTTTTAAAACTTCATCTCTACAGTATTGGAAAAGGAGTGTCATTTAGCATTCCTCTAAAATAATTAATATAAGCAAATGTATAATGGACACCTGTCTAAGCATTAATTAATTAAGGTTGTTCAGCAGTGAGTTATTTTTTTTGAATATAAAGGTTGGCAAGAAAGGCCAAGTCATTCAAAAATTCTTCAACATGAGAGTTCAATTTCTAGTCGTTTTAGTTTTCTTAGTTAATGCTGTCTCAGCTGCCATCGTAGCCTCGTTACCTGGTTATGATGATGGTCATGGTAGCAGCAAGCTCCCATTCACTCTTGAAACTGGGTTTTTTTCTTTTTAAAATTTTTTAATTATGACATAATTGATTAAGCTTGCCTACTTAGAAAAAAAAAATTATCTACTTTTTTTCCGTCCCTTTCAACTGTCGTTTTAGAAAATTTTTTTTTTCCTTTTAACATATTTTTAAAAAATTAAGAGAACATTAATAATTTTTTTCCTAAATTTATTATTGTATTACTATTTTCATTGCATTTATTTATTTATTATCACTTTTATCTATTTTGATTAACAAAATGATCACTTAGTCACTTACAAGTGTTCCTATCAAAAACTAGGATTAAAGACTAAGAAAATTTATTTAATTTTTTGAAATAAGAAAATTTAGTTAATATGTCTGAAATTATACATTTTATTTAATATATTCATATATTAATTAAGGGTGTTATTGAAAATTAAGAAATGATAATTCTTGTTTATTGAGAACAATGCAAAATAGAAAGGGGCACAATAAAGAATCAACAAAATTTTTAAAAAAGAAAATTATTTATTTTTGTAAGATAAATAAAAAAGTAAAGCTATATATAGGCATTCATTTGCTCAATAAACAACCAAGATTAATTCTCACCTACTCAAATGGATGGTTGAGATCATTTCTCACATATCATTTTACATACCAAATTGATGGTCAAGATTAATCCCCACCCATCAAATCCCATTAAATAGTTAAAATTAATCACCACCCATCAAATCCCATTAAATAGTTAAAATTAATCACCACCCAGTGTTTTATCTACCAAATATTTTGTCAACTAATTATTAATTGGTCCAACAATTTCTTCACCTTTCTTTATTTAGTTTTATGTAGCAAGTTAGGTTTTTACAAACCTCATATTTGAAAAAATACATTGGTATTCCTCTTCTCCATTCGAGAATGACAAGGAAGATATTTTTATTCTTGTTAGATAAAAATCAAGCTTCACTTCTCAGAATATTTATAGTTTTTCTCTCACAGGTTGAATAATATTGGTTCAATTTGTATTTGCTTCCTTGCATATGTAAACATACTTTGCAAACCGCTAAGTTTGCTAACTCAATTTGTGATGATATCAAAAAGAATATTATATATTTTAAATGGGCTTTTATTGACTTAGTGGACTTGTTCGGCATGAATCCAAATTAGTTTAGTTTGTAGTAACTAAGTTGTAGATTACTAGATGATTGAGTAAAAAAATATGTATTTGATTCCATAAGACAGTAATCAACAACCTAAATAGTGTAGGATTGGGTTTTCGAAACTCGGTTGAGCTTCATAAGATCATCTTCTTTTTGGGCTGAGTTATTTTATCTACCGAATCTGCTTCATGGGGGAAGATTCTTAAGGCCCATATATTGTATGACAAGTTTTGATTCCTGAATTGAAAAATTTCCCGCAAATGCAATTGCTCCCATAGTTGGTGTAATATAATATATGGTTTTAATGATGTGGATATTACTCATATTTATTGAGAAATGAATTTGTTGTTGTTTTCTTGGCTTTTCAAGCTCAGAATATCTAATTGGGTTATTCTATTCTAAATCCTTCTCATACGAATTTATATTGGCTTCTTTATAATTAAACTGGAATTTATTATTTTCTTTTCAGTTAATTAAAAAATTTAAATATTTCTTCTAATGACTTAAATATCTCTCATCCTTTGAACTAACTTATGAAATAAGTTAGGTCTAAATTTTATTTGTTCAAAAGTTATTTTCTGATATTAGGTCATCTGTCGATATTTTTGTCCTATAAATTTCATACTTTAGGTTTTCCATATGTGTTCAGCCTTAGAAGTAAGTGATATATTAAAATATTTCACATCGAGTAATTAAAAGATCTTATTTTTTTATATTAGCTTGGACATCACTCTCTCTTAAGCAAATTTTTGTAATGATTTAACTTCAAAATCTATTTATTCAAAATTTAACTCATCTTTCTTTAAAGAAAAAACCCACTAAAAGTTACACATTCTATGCAAAGAAGAATGAGATTTGGATAGAAAAATATATCAAAATCCTCTTTTGATATATTAAATTTATTGTATTTGCAATCATGAAAAAAAGAACGAATGAAAATGTTTTTTTTTTTCATTTACTTTGTTTTGAATTCTCTTCATACAGGTACACTCTCTCCTTTCAAAAAATCCTCAACACGGCTTGTGCCAATTCCTATATTTTCACCATGAACGCTAACATTGATGACAGAAGCAAATTTATTTATTTTATTGAAGATATATATATATATATATATATATATATATATATATATATAGTAAATAGCACAATTCTCAATTATTTTTTATTGTGACATAGGTGCCTAAAATACAGTAATTAAGACACCAATGTTTGTTCAAGAGAAAAGAAAAGTGCTTTTACAAAGATAGACCATTTGTCCAGTTGTACGCCATATAATAGCATTCCTGAGGCTTGTACTCTGGGGCAAAGTGACCTCCTCCCTATTAAAATATCAAAGCCAGAAATATAATTACGTTACGATAATAACCTTCACTTAAATTTTTATTTTTATTTAATAATTTGAATTTTAAAATTGATTATTACTTCTTACCTTCACACTCGCATACGTTAAACTATAACCACCACTTTCAAATTTTCTTGTATATCTGCTCAAATAATTAATTGAATCACAAAAATAATTAGTTTATATTTTAAAATTTGGAATACTTAAATAGTTCCAATATATATATATATATATATATATATATATATATATATATATATATATATATATATATATATCAAGTAATAGTTAATTTGCATTGCGAATCTAACCAACATAAACAATGTATTATTGCAAAAACATTCAATACTAACCCAGCAGTTTCATTGTCAACAGTCACAACTCTCCATCTCTCAACCTCAGGCAGCTCAAGGGACCATATCCATTTTTGGATTGAAAGGTTGGGAACGTCCATGTCATGATCACCACTGTTAATTAAATAAAATAAAATAAACAAAATTTTATTAAGATTTTAATTTAGATGGTAAAAAAAATTATATATACAGAAAAATGGCTTAGGATCTCATCAAATTCTCCGATAACTTTATGTTAGGTCATTTATCAATAAATGAATTATTAACATTAAATCTAATAAAAAATTAAAAAAAAGAGATAAATTATTTAATAAGATTTTATCTTAACTATTTATTTATGGATGAATATCTCAGATCACTCTATATAATATATTATGTGTGGAAAAACTCGAAAGAATTTTAATTCCATAAAAAAAGTGAAGTAATTACGTACCACATTATTAAAGTATCGATGTTGGTTTTGCTGAGATTTTTGTGAAATGGGACCAAATTCTGGATATCTGCTTTGTTGTAACTGACTTGGTCAAGTGTCTTATTATATAGTTGCCATGGATATGGTTTTGTATTCTGATATAATTTATACCCACATAAAATATTATCAATATTTCAAAAAATCCAAAAACAATATTTAATATTTGATATATAAATAAAAGCTATATGGCATATGGACATACCTCTCTAGCTCCTAATGCTGCTCCCACACCTTTATAATTCACCCATTGATTGCATATTTCATGATTATATTTCTATTATCAAAAATTAGAAAAACTTTGTGTCACTCATTCATATAATTCATTATAACCTACAAATAATTATGCTTATCATTAATAATTCAAGAAAACATTTTTTTTTTCATTTACTCCATTTATAAATATAATTGATTTGAACTCAGATTCATAAACATTGAAATCGAAATGACTAGTCAAATTTTATCCTTTTTTTCAAATAAGAAAATAAAAATTCTTATGAAAAGTTACCCGACACCAACGCTTTGGAGCCTCGGATGGTAGTTTAAGAAAGCTGGTAAATTGCTCTTGGAGAAATGTACCAATAGAAGGCTGTTGTTGATCGTCACCGCCGCAAGATGGTTCTAGTATTTGTGCTGTATTTATATTGCTGATTAACTGCGCATTTTATTTTCAATTTAATTTAATTCAGTATATTAATTAACCAAAAAATTATTACAAATAATAATAATAATAATCATCCATCTATTTCAGCTGACCTCATTGATGTATGCCACTTGTGAACTACAATTTTCATTTGTATTTGAATAATTTCCGCCACATGCTTCAAAAGCAGGCTAAAAAGAGAGAAATAATTAGAATTTTTAGAATTTGTTTTTATATAGTCTGAATCTATACATACCAAACCATTGAAAGAAATAATTAGGATTTACCTTGTAGATTTCTTCGGCAACGAGCCCCATTCTGTATGCATAGTCAATTCTGGAATTAAAATCTGATTCAAAATCTGCTCCGGGACCCACCAGCAAATATCCCTGTACCAAAAGAATTTCGAAATTATGATTTCAAATTTTACTTTTAATTATGATTTTGAAGTACTTAATGAACAATTTCTTTTCATTTTATGGAAAAAAAATGAATTAACAATATTATACCGCTATATTCACATGTTCCTCTTCTCCTTTTGCATTATCTGCATTTCAGTAAAAAATAATATCTATTATTTAGTTGTGCAACTATAATTTTATTTATTAAAAATTATTGATTACCTTTTTGTAAGGAATCCACCAGGATTGGAATAAAATTTCCACTAAACCCATCTCCAGCAAAGTACATTTTATTGGACCGAAATTCCTCATGGCTCTCCAACCACTGCATTGAATTATAAGAAAATTATCAAAATATCTTATTTAATAATATATACATCAAAACCAATCGAAGTTAAAGCAGCAGAGGAATGGCAAGAAGCAATTGGATGTGATCCGGTAAGGGAGTGATGAGAAGACCAGAAGGATAAAAAGGTTAAGATGGAGCAGCTTAATTTACACCTTTAACCTGTGTATATTTTAATACTCTAATATTTTCTATTAATTAAAATTTAAACTGTTTCTGAGAATTGTTATTAAAAATTACCGTGTGAACAAATTCCTGAAGATTTCTAGCAAAATGGGAATTGCTTATTTTATAAGCTTCAGGGGTTGTTGCATAGGAAAATCCAGTGCCAGCAGGTCCATCGACAAATAAAATATTCATAAACTGCAAAATTTATAAAAAAATATAAATTAAATATATATTTATTTGTTAAATATATATATATATATATATATATATATATATATATATATATATATATATATATATATATATATATATATATATATATATATAGGGAAGACAAAGCAGTTGTAATTGCACCTTTGTCCAGGCATATTCATTATCGAGAAGGTTAGGCAAGGAACCATCAAATGGGTAGCTCAAATTAAAGTTCAGTGGACCTAAAAAAAATCAAAAACAAAAATAAATAACTGCAAATTGACAAATATTATAATGAATCAAATAAATGTGCATGGAGTTTTGGGCCGAAAAGGATAAACACAAATAGGAAATTATTTATACTTATTTTTCAAAAGGATCAAATAAGTTAATTAGGCACAAATGCATACCATTAATGTAGAAAAATCCCCAGAGACTAGAGAAACCAGGGCCTCCACTCACCCAAAACAGGATTGGGTCTGTTAGAGGATCCCTTTGAGATTGCACAAAGTAGTAGAACAACTGCTTTTGACCATCTTCCACACCCACGTACCTACATTATCAAATATTATTTATGTCACATATTACTAAAAGAAAATTATATACATATATATACATTTTTTTAGAATAGCTAGGATTTATATTTGAATTCAAAATTTCACCATCTTATTATTAGACCGGTATCACAATAATACAATTTATAGACACGTGGGATTCATGACCTTTCCAAAAGCTAACTTTAAGAGTTATAGTCTGAATTTATAATTGTGATAAAACTAACTTTAAATTAGCTTAAATCATTTTGAAATAATGATAAATCTATATTTATTAAGTTTAACTTTGTAGACCAACATAATTTTAATATGATATCAAAATTATAAGAGAAATAAATAAATTAAATCAAAAATTGAGTGAGCATATAGTTCAAAGAAAGAAAAAAAATTCAGACAAAAAAATATTGAATTAAACAAATGATTATTGAGCCAAAACTAATTGTACTTGAGGAATAATATTGAATAAAGTTTCACATTAAAAATTTAATAGATAAAATAAAGATTTATAAGAGAAGCTTAATTAACTAAGACGTAATTAAAAAATGTAAAGAAAGAAAACAAACTCAGTTTCAAGAGTGAATGGGAGCTTGTTGCCACCATGACCATCATCATAACCAGGTAAGGTGGTTACGATGCCAGCTGACACAGCATTAACCAGGAAAACAAAAAGGACTAGAAAGTGAACTCTCATGTTGAATAAGTTTTTAGTAATACTATTGAATGACTTAATTAGCCTTCTTATCCTTTATATACGAAAAACAACTCACTACGGGACAACCTTAATTAATTTGATATTGTCGTGGACCACTTGACTGATTTGTGGAAATTCTATTTTGCAATGCTATAGTCAGTTGTTTTTTTAAATGAATATCTAATATTGGTTAGTAAAAAGAGAAAATCAAAAATATTTATTTATTGTGTTAATCAATTAAAAATTAAAAAATAAGTGTTAGAACAATAATGGTCAAAATTTTCTATTCTAATTTATTAACTTTGTTTTCTATAAAATTAAAATTGATTAATTACTATTCAAGTAATTTTAATTTTATTTATTTATTTATTTGTCTAAACCATGAACATCTAGAAGTTAATTGGCTCTCACTAAATTTAGTTCGAACTATATTGGATGCTAAAGTGTAAAAGTCTCCTCATGAAAGTTTCTCCCTTCACAAGTGTGAGGAACAAAGAAATTGTATTTTTGTATATTTTCAGTACCGGACTATTTACATTAGAGAGATATTAATACTAAGTACAATGATTAAAATAATGTAACAAATGCAATTCTTATACACAGATAGGAGCAGCCGTTGGAAGGGATAAGTTTTATCCCTAATAACTGTTAAGAATCAATGTCAAAATAATTTAGGTACACCTACCATTAATTTGTTGAAAAATTAAGTTTATTGTGTTGAAAATTAAACAAATATTAGGTATACCAATCTCCACCTAATTTGTTGAAAAATTAAGTCCATATTAGGTATACCTACCATACCAAATATTTGAATAAATATATAGTGTGGATTAAATTTTGAGCCTATAAATAGGCACATTTCCAAGATTTAAATCATCTAAGAGTGAAGATTACAAGTCTTGAGTATTTGTGAGAGTTGAGAGCTTTCTTTGTAATATTTCTAACTTAGTGAAGTTTTTGTTGTGTCTCCAAATTTTGATTGAATTTCTTCTTTGAGATATTTAATTTATAGTTGTGTATTCTAAATTTTTTCTCAACAATTGGTATCAGAGCCTAACTTGATTGTTAATATTTACTTATCGTATGCTCTGTGGTTGCCACTAATAAGTGGATCATCCACATCAGAAAATAAAATAAGTTAAATTATTATTCACTTTTGAAGATTGGTATCAGAGAGGGACGATCAGATATCGTTCTTAGTAGAGCTATCTTGAGTCGTGAGAAGTTTGACACACTGAAAGTTTGTTGATCAAGCTTGTTCGGTATAGTCAAAATCATATCGATACGATGGGTGACCTTCAAGTAGTCGGAGGAATCAATAAGCTCAACAACAAAAACTACAACACATGGGCAACATGTATGAAGTCTTACCTACAAGGTCAAGACCTTTGGGAGACTGTCGGTGGTAGTGAAGTTATACAACCAACGACAGAAGATGTCTTGCAAAAGTGGAAGATTAAAGCAGGCAAAACGATGTTTGCTTTAAAAACCACAATTGAAGAATAAATGTTAGAGCACATTCGAGATGTCAAAACACCAAAAGAAGCATGGGACACTTTTGTTACACGCTTCTCAAAGAAGAATGATACAAGACTGCAACTTCTCGAGAATCATTTGCTATCAATGGTGCAACGTGACATGACAATTGCCCAATATTTTTACAAGGTGAAAGCAATATGTCATGAAATTTCAGAGTTAGATCCAACAACTCCTATTGGAGAAACCAAGATAAAAAGAATAATTATCCATGGTTTGAGACCTGAATACCGCGGGTTCGTTGCCGCTGTACAGGGGTGGCCGACACAACTATTACTTGTTGAGTTTGAAAATTTGCTTGCAAGTCAGGAAGCTATGACTAAGCAAATGGAAGGAGTCTCGCTGAAGGGTGAGGAGGAAGCACTCTTTACCAGCAAAAACAAAGACACTTTCAAGCGGTACGTTGGCACTAGATCTAAAAAGAATAATGACAAGGGAGACTCTCGTCCAGGGGAAGCTTCAAAGAATCGCAGTAGTAGTATAAAATTCGATGGAAAGTGTTACAACTGCGGGAAGATGGGTCACATGGCGAAAGATTGTTGGACCAAGGAAAAATTTATTAAAAGTAACGATGCTAATTCGAGTTCTAAGGAGAATAGCGAAGATGGTTGGGATGTCGAAGCATTATTCACTATGGAGGAAGAAGAATTAGCTCTCACGGTAACAACATCAGAACATATTGACTACAAAAATGATTGGATCATTGATTTTGGTTGCTCAAATCATATGACGGATGACAAACAAAAATTGCAAAACTTGTCTGAGTATAAATGAGGTCGTGTGGTAGTGACAACCGATAACTCAAAGTTACCGATAGCTCATATCGGTAAGACGATAGTTACACCTCAATATAATTCTAACCAGGTGCCACTTCAAGATGTTTACCATGTCCCGGGAATGAAGAAAAATTTGTTGTCAGTGGCTTAATTAACAACATCAGGCCATTATGTCTTGTTCGGTCCTCAAGATGTGAAGGTGTATCATGACCTAAAAATTTCAGAAACACCAACAATGGAGGGGCGACGATTGGAGTCTATCTATGTGATGTCAGCAGAATCTGCATATGTAGATAGGACGAGGAAAAATGAGACATCAGATCTATGGCACATGCGGTTAGGTCATGTTAGCTATTCCAAGCTAAGTGTGATGATGAAGAAGTCGATGCTTAAGGGGCTTCCTCAACTTGACGTGTGAACAGACACAGTTTGTGTGAGATGTCAATATGGTAAAGCACACCAACTGCCATATGAGGAATCGAAATTTAGAGTAAAAGAATCATTAGAGTTAGTTCACTTTGATGTATTCAAACCAATTAAGCAACTGTCAATTGGTAGTATGCGATACATGGACACATTCATTGATGACTTCTCAAGACATGTGTGGGTTTTCTTTATGAAAGAAAAATCTGACACATTCTCAAAATTTAAAGAGTTTAGAGAGCCAGTCGAAGGAGAAATGGGAAAGAAGATCCGTTGCTTACGCACAGACAATGGGGGAAAATATAGCTCAAGTGAGTTCTCTCAATACCTAAGGTAAAGTGGAATACATCATCAATACACTTGTGCCAACACACCGTAACAAAATGGTGTAGCTGAGAGAAAGAACTGGCATCTTGCAGAAGTCTGTCGAAGTATGCTACATGCAAAGAATGTACCGGAAAGGTTTTGTGCTGAAGCAATGAGGACTGCAACCTTTGTGATTAATAGACTTCCTTAACCAAGGTTAGAATTTGTTTCTTCTTTTGAGAAACTGTGGAACATGAAACCTACAGTTAGCTACTTTCGAGTATTTGGCTGTGTATGTTATATATTTGTTCCTAATCATCTATGGAGCAAGTGTGACAAGAAAGCTGTTAGATGTATCTTTGTGGGATACAACAGGCAAAGAAAGGGGTAGAAATGTTGTGATCCAACGAGTGGAAGATGCTATACTTCACGAGATGTGGTGTTCGATGAAGCCTCTTCCTAGTCGTCTTCAGAGAAGGAGGTGTTGCCAGACTCTAGAGAATTTGAAGACCAACTACAACAAAAGATGGAGGAGCATATTGTTCAACTTCAACCAAGTTTGAATGAATCAGAAGATCAAAACAGGGATGATGTTGAACAAAGAGTGACTCAGAGTCCTTGGCAAACTGGCGTGTATCAACAACCAAATGATGAAGGTAAGCCCAATGAAACTAAAAAATCAACTCTGCAATCTCAACTCCGAAGATCAACAAGAACACGAAGGCCAAATCCCAAATACGCCAATGTAGCCATAGTCGCAGAAGACACTATAATAGAACCTGAGACGTTTGAAGAAGCATCGCAGAGTTCTGAATGGATGACAACTATGAAAGAAGAGATTGGTGCACTTGAGCAAAATCAAACTTGGGATCTGGTGTCAAAGCCAAAAGATATGAAACCCATATCCTGTAAGTGGGTTTACAAGATAAAACGTCGTCCAGATGGGTCAATCGAGAGGTATAAGACATGATTGGTAGCTCGTGGTTTCTCTCAATAGTATGGACTAGATTATGATGAAATATTTAGTCCAGTGGCGAGACAAGTATAACTTTTATGTAAAGCTTTCCAGCTCATAGGCATGGAATCTTATATATCATGACATATAACTTAATTTCTCAATTCTTAAAAATATCTTAATTCATTGCAAATAAAAAAAAAAGAATTGTTTGCTTTAAGCCATATAATGATCAATGTAGGCGAGAAACATGATTAGGGCTATTCCATGTAGATTTTGGTGTTCAAATGGCCATGTAAAAATGCATTGGACATATGTAGTTGTTAATTGAACAAACTATGCATATTGGCAATGGAGAGAGTTATTCGAACAATGGTAAATTTGACAACTAGTGAGAATGTTTAGAGATAGCCAATACATGATTGTTGTGCATAGTCTTTTGCTACCAAACACACCTTGTAGTGATCAATTGTGCCATTTGCTTTCCTTTTGATAAAAAAAATCCATTTGTTGCCAATGATATTTTTAATTAGTTGACAGGGCATTAGAGTAGATGTTTTATTTTGGAGAAATACATTGAGCTCAACTTGCATTGCTTCACGCCATTCAAAGTGTCTTTTTGCTTTACTAATATTTTTTAATTCTACTTCAAGGAATTTGAAAAAGGTGTGTGTGGAGTGGGCTTGACGTTTGTGCAAGGTGGAGGGTTATAGCTACATAAAGTGTGTAAATATGCTTGTAGGGTTGTCTATTTGGATAATTTGATTTGGATATTGGGTGAGGTTAATTGAACCATCTCCTTGAATAGCTAAAATATTCATAACTATATATTAAAATATCACACAACCTATTACTTGTGATCAACATAATTAAACTTTAAAACGTATTTTGCTTTTTGAAGAGATTACACATCATAACCAAAACCATTAAAAATCATAAAATTAAATAAGTTTCATAAGAATAATGATTTCCTCTTCTTTTACTTTAATGGCATGATATATGGAAACTATAGGCAAATTAAGATTTAAATTTTCAAAATATATCCTTGAAATATAACAAAACATAAGGTTTGGGCTTCAACTAGCCCTTAAGATATACAAAAGATATTTAACCCATACTACATCTTGCATAGTATACTATACCCAAATAAAACATGTTCAAGAATGACATGATCAATAATACATATATGTATCAAAATATAGTCTATACCCCTTTCCCATATAACATATACAAAAGAAAAGATGTCATGTAGTATCACCAACCCAAAGATGTGTGCTTGTCCTATAGACTCTCCAGTAGGACTTTCTCTTTTTCTATCGGCTACTACTATTTACTCGGTTCCAACCTATGTGTGAGAAAATAACTCACACACTAAGTTTAGTTTTTAGTGGTATACAATGACAATATAATATACAAGCTTACACAATATGATAATCATGTTTACATATGCACACATATCACACACTTTGTTCAACTACAATATCATACATCGCATGTTATTTCATGGCATTCAATATCACATAATAATTAATATAGCCATTTCATTTTTAACTTTAGTTCAAAGGTATAAAACATATCAAATTTTCATTAACATATATTTCAAACTGTGTTCAAGAACATGAATAGAGTAATAATCTCATATCTTACATGTTTTGGTCATAGTAACCTTGGAATTTAATAATAATGTCAAACATAGGATTAAGTTTACTGTTATTTAATAGTTTTCCCATGACATTATAAACTAGTATATTAGAATATCAGGGTGGTTGATTATAGCCTAAAATCTGCTCACATAATCTTTGTAATTTGCATGATCGCAAGCTGGTGCCTAAAGTTTCATTCATGGCACACACATGCTCTTAAGTGTCACACAAAGGTCTTTTATTTATGATACCATCTATTCCCATAAATGACATGTCATCTATCTTGACTTTAGTTCTAAAGTAGAGTTATAGGCTTATCTTGTTTAGATTTACACATTGCCTTTTATCATCATTTTCATATACTCACACAAACTTTATAGGCATGTAATATTATACATCAGGGCATAAAACATCATTTCTTAATTCTTGTTAATGTCATACTTCAGTGCAAATAGTCATGACATGTATCATAACATAATGGGTTTCATGCTTCATATGGTTAAACAACATGTTCATGAATGATCCTTTGAAGCTACAAGCATATGTTTTAAAATATTTTTAGCAAACAAAAATCGCGATCACTACTCCTTAAATCACTGTTGTGACTTACCTATTGTGACCATTTTTCACGATTACACTTGAACTCATAATCCTCACTGGTTATCATCATATTTAATTTTTTATATACCACAAATCACAGTCACACCCTTTGTAAGAGCAATGGCGCTTTGTATTTCATGACTGTATTTTACGATTACGCTCTTACTTGTGAATAGGATTGTAAACAAACTGAACCAAATTAAATATTGATGATCTTGATCTTAGCTTGTTTATATTTATTATAGGCTCAAGTTCAGCTCGAACTCAATTTAAGCTTTTATACTTAAGCTTGAGTTCATCTCATTTTAAAATTATTAAACTCGCAAGTTATTCGAGTTTAGTTCGTAAAAAACTTATTTATTATATTTAACGAGTTTAGCTCGAGTTTGGTTTGTTAATTAATAATGTCAAAAGCTTGAGCTCGACCTCGACCTCGAGTTTGATAACAAAATATAATATAAATAAGTTTTAAACGAATATATTCATGAGCTTTTAAATGAATACGTTCATTAATTCGTAAACGAACACGTTCATGAGTTCATAAACGAACATATTCGCGAGCTTGTAAATGAATATATTTATTAGCTAACGAACTAAACTAAATAAATCTCGAGTTCAAAAAGGTTTTGAGCTCATGATTGGCTTGCTAATAGTAGCAAACAATATCGAACAAGTTTTTTTTCCGAACCGAGATCCGAATAACTCATGAACAATTTGGTTCAGTTATAGCCCTACTTGTGAATCCACTGGTTTTCAAATCTACATGAATTGTGGTTGTTGTAACTAAATGCAAACGCAAAATGGTATTGCAATCGTTGCTATGATCATATTGCTCCCTACAATCAACATTGATCTCATAGCCTTGTTAGATGTGGTCATAAAAAGGGTAGCATATTCATGAATGACTTGTCGTGATGGAAATTTTGGTCATGCTTCTCCCCTCAAACTATTATGTTTATTAAGCCATGTAGTGGCACAATCATGAATTGAGGGGTGCAGTAGCAATTTTATGGTACCCCTGCATTATTTCCAATATTTCAAAATATAGTTCCAAATTTTATCCATGCCTTCATATACCTTAAGTATCCTTAAAGCAAAAACTACCATTTTCATCAATTTTACTTCATATTGACTTTTAAACCATTTATGATCAAGTACTTGAATTTTCATATCATCTTCTTAAATAGCACACAATGTCTCATAGCCTAAGTTCTACTTGTACTGAACAAAGCATATGACATAACATGTTTAATATTACATTTCAAATCATTAATCACCCTAAATAATGTTATCCACGCGTCAAGCTTCTCTTAAGACTTTAACATTTCCACATTCACATTCAATTAACAAACATCAACAAAATAATTAAAACCATATAACTTTCATTCAGGATCATGCCAAATATAAAGGTAGTGTCATTGTGTACATACATCAACTTAGACCTAAAACTCACTTTATTACCTTTATTTAATCATTCCTCCCTCTTGTAGGTTGCCTTCACAACCTCTTAGGGCTCTTATGGCATCAAAATGACATTTTTAATTTTTATATCTTTTATGAGGCACAAAATCACTCTTTTGAGTCTAAACCCCATGGTTTCATACTTAAGGTCCCATTTTTATAATATAATGAGCTTTATAGTTGGTTTTCTTTAACTAAAACCTTGACTTATACAAAATATTTATTTAATTATAAAAGAATATACCAAAATGAAATGGGGGAGAAAGAAAATAAGAAGAATAGGGAGAAAAGAACCTCAAGTTTACAAAGATGGTCCTTTTCTACAGCTAGATGTAATTTTTTTTAATGTTTTTAACTTTTTGCCTCCCAAACCGTCTCTTTTGACTTCAGTCTTACCTTTTATC
Organism: Triadica sebifera; assembly: GCA_023653625.1. Taxonomy (NCBI): domain Eukaryota; kingdom Viridiplantae; phylum Streptophyta; class Magnoliopsida; order Malpighiales; family Euphorbiaceae; genus Triadica; species Triadica sebifera. The sequence continues at coordinate 32,051,930 of CM042902.1, forward strand.
TTTCATTCTTGAAATTTTTGATATGAAAAATGAAATTCCCTCTTGAAATCACATTGATTGTGGTGATAGTGTACCTGAAAAAATGGAAAAGAAGATGAAATACGAAGGTGGCAACATGCAAAAAACAAAATAAGAGAGAGGTTTAAAGAAATTTGTGCAATCCCTTATCTTTTCCAGTTTTATATGCTAGAATAAAAGGTCTAGATTATGCCACATCCTTCTTAATCTTGGCCATTCATTCCTTCAATAATAGGAATTAAGTCCAAATCAATCTAACATTATTTTACTTTGCTCATTGTGAAATTCTCATTATGCCTTCAACCACATATACCTTCCAAATTACCTTCAAATAGACTTTCCTTTTTACTAATTAATTGCTCCAAATTAATTTTCTCTTTTTATTAATTAAATCCTCCAAATAATGGTTCAAATTTAAACTCTAATTAGCGTGGTTGCTTTCGATTAGAAGCATTTGCTATTTGAGGCATAAATTAGCTAATATTACATCAATAATTAAGGAAAAACCAGTATTAGATTGAGATTGAGGTGAATTGGTTGGAGATGATGGTAAGTGAGAATTGGATATGGATAAAGTACATGGGGAATCAGTTTGGGGTGAGGATGAGGATGGTGAATTTGGTGAGATTGGATCGAGTTGGGATGGGGGTAACCATAGTGAAGGAGATGAGGGTAAATTATTAGACGAAGATGAAGAAGAGGGAAGAGATGACGGTGATGATAAAAAAAATTATCTTTACTTGAAGTTGTTAGACCTTGATGGGTATTTCCATAATTTTGATTATAATAAATAATTGGACAATAGAAAATTTAACTTTAAGTGTTTAGACATGTTAAATGTTCCTTAAACCCAAAAGGCTAATTGATTCAAATAAATTGGAGTTCAAAGAATGAAATTAAGAAGTCATTCATGCCCATGACATAGAGGTTATGCACGTTAATGCAAATATCCACCCTATGAAACTGCATTTTCACGCCCATAGAAGACAAGGTCATGCTCGTAGAAGACAAAGTCACGCTTGTGAAGTTTGTGCATGTCAAACCTTGATATTCAATTGTTCACGGCCATGAAACATTTGGCTTACCTATGAAGCACAAACAATCACACCCGTGAAGAGTTTTGCAAATTATAGATAGAAGCATTCACGACCAGCTTTATCACTTTAGTCATAGCTTCACCATGAACAATCACGTCCGTGAACTTACATATTTAATGTTGACAGACATGAATGGAAAAATGGTTGAACGACTAGTTTTGCATTGAATGCACTCCAAACGACTTTATTTCTTAGAAAATTATAAATACAACTCATTTATGAACTTCTAGGAGTTAGATAATAAATTATCAAACATATAATCTTTGTAAAGCCATTTGTGCATTTATTAAATCTTCATCTACTTACAATCTTTATTGTAAAACCAATATTGCTCAATTTATTGTGCTCTTTTAGTTAGTAAGCGCTTTCATTCTTGTAATTAAATATTAATTAGTAGGTTTGAGTAATTTGGATAGTGAGTAAAATATTTGTAAAGGTTTTTGTGTAGTCCATAAAAAAATACAAAGATTTAGTTGTTATGTTAATTATTAAAATACAAGGGTTGTTATAGTGTTAGATTTTAGCCAAGAAAGTAAAACACCATAGTTGGGAGTGAGATAGAAAAACTTCATTATAACACTTTATATTTTAGTGAAATACCCAATTAAAATTGGGAAGAAAAGTAGGGTTTGTTATTACCAAAACCTTTATAAATCTTATGTCTCTATCTCTCTACTTCTTTTTATTTATTTTTAGTCATTTTTCTGGAATAAAATTTTATTTATCAACCAATTTAATTTCTCTTTTTTTTTTGTTATTGTTTTAGGCAATAAAAGTAGTTGGAAATTCCAAATGGGAGGCAATCATTGAAGAGAGTTGCAACCGGGCCCACCTGTTGTTTTGGCTGAAGAAGGGACATCATCAGATTGATAGGGAAAATAATTATCAATAAACCATGCATGTCTAGCTAGATATATGTGGCCTATGCTCGTGTCGAGACACCTATAAGCACAATGAGTGGGATTGAGACTTAGTCACAAAAGGTGGAGCTAAAATTCAATTTATTTTGACTAGATATTGAACCACTTGAACCAAACTACATTGGCAATCTTAATTTTATTTTCAACCATTAAAAAAATGAGTCATAATTTTCTTAATAAAATTATAAATATAAATCACAAGCAATTATTTTTTCATATTTATGAACAAAGATTACTTATCAATTAAAATATTTTAAGCCCTTATTTTATTCTTTAAACTTGAAGTGATATTCTCACTAATAAAAATGAATAATATCACTACTAGTTACTGAACTTAATATGATTTTGCACTAAATCAAAAAAAAAAGTTGTACAATAAAAATAGCTAAACGTTTTTTTAACACAAAAATCACCTTCAACCAATTTTGTTGAGCCAATAATCCGAAAATTAAACATGACATATGATGTGGCATCAGATTTCCCCACCCCATGCCATGTCACTTATATTGGATAATACATAAGCACAACTATAAATTTGACTGTCACATCAAATGTTCATATGGTTGTCATATAGACAAAAAAGATAAAAAAATATTTTTCATTTACTCTCTGGATTAATTGCATTTGCAGTTTTTGAATTTATACTCTATTTGCAATTTAGTTAGAAAAAAAATTTATTTTTCAATTTCTTTTCATTGTTCTCAAATATCTTTTATTTTTTAATTTTATGAAGTAATCACACCTCTCCTCCTAGATGCATTTGGTAGAATGATGTAATCTCTATAAGACACATCTCTAATACATTTCATCTCATCATGTTTGAAATAATTCACAAATATTTTTATTTTTTCTTGACTTATCCATTTGAAGGCACATTTTGAACACATTTGACTCATTGTGCAATGACTTTAGAAAATCATTTACCCCAGTACAAATGAATTTATGCATATAAAATCGAAATGTTCATGTATTTTTTCATTATAAAATTTTCTTTATTGATTGAATTACAATTATAATATAGGTTCAGTGACTATAAATGAAATTAACTCAGAGCGTGAATGAAATTTTTTTTTTTATTTAGTTGCAAATTTATGTTAAGTTCTGTGATTAATGACACAATATATATATATATATATATATATATATATATATATATATATATTGTGTCTTCGGTCACTAAACTTAATATAATTAGCAGATATTCAACTTATACTCTATTTGTAATTTAGTCCAAAAAAAATTCATTTTTCAATTTTTTTTATTGTACTCAAATTCCTTTTTCAATTATCTAAAGTAATCACACCTCTTCTCTTGAGATCAATTTGGTAGAATGTTGCAATCTATATGAAGTACACCTCTAATACTTTCCATCTCATCATCTCTAGAATAATTCACAAATATTTTTATATTTTTTGACTTGTCCATATAACACATCTTACTCATTGTCCAGTGGCTTTAGCGAATCACTTACCCTAAATCCAAATGAATTATGTATATAAAATCAAAATGTTCATGTATTCTTTCGTTACAAAATTCTCTTTTCTGACTGTATTGCAATTAAAATATAAATTATGTAATCATAAATAAAATTAACCTAGAGCATGAATGAGAAATATTTTTTTTATCTTTTTATCCATGAGGCACTACCACATCGACATCGACATGATAATCAAAATTGGAATTGTACTTACATATTATTCTGTGTGCTATGACATACATGATAATCAAAATTGGAATTGTACTTACATATTATTCTGTGTGCTATGACATAATAGAAGGTGACAAAATCTGAAACTACATTTTGAGTCATTTCATCTTTTTCAGTTATTGAGTCAAGAAAAATGGTTGGATATGATTTTTTTTAAAAAAATATTTAGATTCTTTTTGGTATAATTTTTTTGTAATGACTTAGAGGCAAATTATTTTAAGTTACTGATTATATATATAACCCGTACAAATTGTGTCATCAGTAACTTAAAATAATTTGCCTTAACTTTTGTAAGATGGCGTTGCAAGGTCAAGGTTATAGTTATAGTTGAAGATTTATTATTATTATTATTATTATTATTATTATTATTATTATTATTATTATTATTATTATTATTATTACATTGGCATACCACCATATTTTGTTTAGAATTTTTCAATTTATTCCTATTGAGCTTCTGCTTTTATTTTTACACAAATAATATTTTTACTTTAATTTTCATACCTATTGCACCTTTAATCGAATAAATATATAGCAATGAGAATTGTGCTCATATTTCGTCTTTCGTCATCAATTAGCTAACAGTTATTTATATAATATTTTAAAATTTTTATGCTTTGTAAGAGGAGTAACCTCTCGATTATGTGTATCAATTACCAACGCATTAAAAAAATTAAAGAAATGATGTCCATTAAAAATTACACCATAAGAATAAAATTTATTATTATTATTATTATTATTATTATTATTTACAAATCTATGTGAAGTATTTAAAAATGCACTTGATTGTATAACTTCTATGTTTTGATGCTCTATATGGTAGCAAATTTTTCTTTCCAGAATTATTAACAAAATTCTTAATGTTATAGTTTAAAAGCATTAAAGAAAGCATTCTCCCTTTGCTATTTTTCTTATATTGTTAAAGAGGGCTCAACGGATATATAACAATAAAACTACAAAGACTCAAGGTGTCATATATATATATATATATAGTATAAATGATATCTAATTCACATAGAAGATTATTTATAATTTTTTTATAAATGGTTGGATATGATTTTTTAAAAAAATATTTATACTTTTTGGTATAATTTTTGTTTTAATGATTTAGTGGCAAATTATTTTAAGTTACTGATGACGCAATTTGTACGGGCTATATATATATATATATAACTTTTGTAAGATTTATTATTATTATTATTATATTTTGTTTTGAAATTTTCAATTTATTTCTATTGAGCTTCTGTTTTTATTTTTATACAAAAAATCTTTTTACTTTAATTTTCACATCTATTCACCTTTAATAGTATAAAAATATAGCGATGAGAATTGTGCTCACATTTCGTCAGTTATCTATATAATATTTTAAAATTTTTATGTTTTGTAAGAGGAGTAACCTCTCGATTTTGTGTATCAATTACCAACACATTAAAAAAAATAAAGAAATGATGTCCATTAAAAATTACACCATAAGAATAAAATTTATTATTATTATTATTATTTACAAATCTATGTGAAGTATTTAAAAATGCACTTGATTGTATAACTTCTAAGTTTTGATGCTCTATATGGTAGCAAATTTTTCTTTCCAGAATTATTAAAAAAAATTCTTAATGTTATAGTTTAAAAGCATTAAAGAAAGCATTCTCCCTTTGCTATTTTTCTTATATAGTTAAAGAGGGCTCAACGGATATATAACAATAAAACTACAAAGACTCAAGGTGTCAATATATATATATATATATATATGTAGTATTATGACTATTAAATTTCATATGTAAAATGGAATCATTGTAATTGTTTTAAAAAAGTTATATGTGATTTACAAGTATGATAATTCGATATAAGTTTTTTTTTAATGATGAAATCCTTTTCTTTTTCCTACTGCTTATTTGGATAAAATATTTTTTTAACCTAATGCCTACTCTGGTTATCATTTTATAAAATAAAATTTTAATGAAAGACCTTTATTATAAAAATTATTTTTAATTTTGATATTACTCCAATCCTTTTCTAACAAAACTATTTATGAACTTGATTGTATGCTTTATTTGTTCATTATTATTCATGTCTTAATAGTAGAATATAATACGAGCATCTATAAAAAAAATATATAGCCTCCAATCAGTCAGCTAATATGATCGAACTGAAGATTATTTTATGCATATATATCATTTATGTAATTAAATTATTCGTGACAATAAACTGTATAATAATAGTCATGACTTAAATAATTCCTGTAAATGATAAGCATGAGTATTTCACTCTCACATCTTAATGAATAATTTATCTTGTTGTACTACTCTATCTTATCTTATCTTCTATTCCACATATAAATTAATATGTATCTTTATCAATCTATGAATTTAAGAGAGATTTTATTCATAACAGTAGAGACTCCAAGATTTTATTCAAAAATTCAATATTGGAGTTTTGAGAAATATAATTATAATTGTGGTGGAATTCATTTGAAAATGATATCCAAACCTATTTTAGAATTTGTTTATCCCCACTTACAATTCTTGTCACTTTTTTTTTCTGTCAAAAAAGATTTGTTACTTTTTATATATTATCGATGTAAAATTTTATTATAAAATTCTCCCTCAAGTGAATAAGCTCCACGTAGATTTTTATTTTCTTATTTTTTGAAAGCAAAAAAGCATCTTATGATAATAATTTAAGTCTACTTGATTTAGTACTTTGGCTTCGAAACCACTTTTGTTTTTTTTTTAATACTTTAATATTAAACTTGGAACAAATGATGCTTTAAAAAACAAAAGGCCATGAAATTAAAGATGCATGGTCCACTATAGATAGTGCTGCTTTTTGTATGTTTTCCCACAAGCTACAGTAAAATACATTTAACTTAAATTGAATAGGACTATTCTGTATCTTTATGATATCGTTAATAACAAACGAAAAAAAAAAAAACAAATTGAAGATAAGCTGTAAGTGCCCAGTTTGGTTCCCTGAGATTGGTCCTAAGAGATCAACACAAAAACATTAATAATTATTTACATTTTTGTATTTTTGTTCTTTAATCCTATACCAACCACCACCTATCTTTTTTTTTTTAAAAAAAAAAATTGCCCCAACAAGCAATAAAATCATGTTGCTTAAAGTATATTTAGTCCACTATATATAATGCTGAAAAAAACAATTAAATGATGGTCCAGTATAAGAATTAAAGAGAAAAAAAAGAGAGAGGACCACTATAGATAAAACTAAGTTCATATATGTACAAAGTAAATCAAATTAAAATATATATTACAAATTTGGTGAGAATGACAATAATTGAATGATTTTCACAAAGTATATTTAGTCCACTATATATAATGCTGAAAAAAAAAACAAATTGAAGATAAGCTCTAAGTGCCCAGTTTGGTTCCCTGAGATTGGTCCTAAGAGATCAACACAAAAACATTAATAATTATTTACATTTTTGTATTTTTGTTCTTTAATCCTTTACCAACCACTACCTATCTTTTTTTTTTTTTAATTTTTTCCCCAAAAAGCAATATAATCATGTTGCTTAAAGTATATTTAGTCCACTATATATAATGCTGAAAAAAAAATGATGGTCCAGTATAAGAAAAAAAAAACAAAAAAAAAAAAAGAGGACCACTATAGATAAAGTTAAGTTCATATATGTACAAAGTAAATCAAATTAAAATATATATTACAAATTTGCTGAGAATGACAACAATTGAATGATTTTCACATGTTAAATATCTGTAATGCATTAAATGAATTTGTGAAAGCATAATAAACAAAATTTATTATTATTATTTGGACTGTTTTGTCTTTATCATCTTTACGAAAACAAAACCAATTTGCTCCCGATGAGATTCCTAAGAGATCAAACAAAAAACATTTAATTTGTTTTCATGTTGAAACATGAATTAATAAATAATGTTTTTTTATTATATATATATATATATATATATTTATATATATATGTATTTTTTTTGAGTAATATCTATAACTCATAGTATGGCTTTGGTTGATTTTACTTTGGACCACATCAGCATCGCGGACACGTCATATGGATGCTTTTTATTTTTCATAATAGGTTTTGAAATTGAGACATTAGAAAGAGGGAAAGGGACTAAGCCCCTTCGGTCACGAGGCACATACTTTATCCGTCGCATAGATATTTTAAAAAATGATGGTTACCAATTTTCTTTTTATTTATTTATTTATCTATTTTTATGTACTTTTTTTGCACAAGAAACTCTATTTAGTTTGTTGATCTCTTTTGTGAAAATATGGAAAACAAAAAAGGAATAAAAGATTGTCCACCATATATAATATAAATTAAACTATATTTATTTGCGTACGAAGTAAATGAAATGAAACTATATAATATTGTGTTATTTCATAATAAATTTTTTATTAATTGTAGGAACGTATTTAGCAGATCGTTGCTCAATCAATACAGTCATCTATAAAAGGATCAGAGACTTTAGTTGAGTCTGTTGAACTTTCACTTGTAGAGAATCAATGTGTGTTCGTAGAAGATGGAGGCATCCAGGCTAATGATCACCGTATTTATAGATTGGACATTAAGGCTTTATTGTTATTCTCTGACTAAGGATTCTCATCTCATTCCACTGTTAATTTCACTGTAAATTCAGAAACTATTCGCACTCAAATGGACGAGATAGAGAGGATGATTAAAGAGCAGATAGAGGAGCAAATTCAAGACTGCATTTGACAACGACATCAAAAGGTTGAATAGCTTCATCAACACATTCGGAATTTTGATCAACAGCTCGATGAGCGCTTGTGAGAGAGAGATATACAGACCGAGCTATGGTTACAGTCAATGATGGAGAAGCGAATGCGTGATTTCATACGTGATTAGACACATAGTACATAGTCCCAATCCGGAGGTTCAACTCCTCAATCTTCATTGCCCAAAGATCTTTTATCCATTTTTTATATATTTTTTTCAATTTATTTTGGGATAATTATTATTATAATAACTTTTTAGATAAAAATAATGAATTTTGTATTATAATGAATGTTTAATGGTTTAAATTTAATGAATTATATCATATTCAGATGTTTTATAAACAAGTTATTTATGTGTTATAAATATTATTTTTTTAAAATGAATAAATTATTTAATATATATTTAATGGCATTGCTAAAAATAAAATATTTAAATTAATTTCGACATTTGTAACGATATATATTGTTATCGCTAAATTAGTGATGACAATTTGCATTACTAAAATTGTCGCTAACACTTGTTTTATCACCAATTATTTAGCAATACAATTTTATTTTTAGTGATGCATTTGGAGTCATTAATTAGTGACATCAATTGGTCTCGCTACATGGCGATGCTAAATTTTTTTAGCGTTGAGCTTCTTCTTTGGCGTCGCTAATGTTCCTCAGCAACACCATATTGCAATTTTTCTTGTTGTGTCAACAACTATGATGACTTAATTAAAAAAATTCAACTCGAATTCGATCAAACTTATTTTTAAATGATAAAAACTCAACTCTAAAAATATTTGAGCTACTCGATCTCAACTTAATAAAATTCGAATAAAGTAAAAAATTTAATAATTATATACTCAATTCGATATTAACTCGAGTTAACTATATTCGATTAAACTCGAATATATTTAAATATTGAAGGTATACAAGTAATTTAATAAATAATAAAAAAATAATTACTCAATTAAGCTGGTGAACTTTACAAATTGATCATTATAGTATTCGAATTTGACTCAATAAACTACTCAAACTCAACTCTTGTCACCTGGATTTTACAAGTCACTATTTACTTACTATAGTGGATGATTTTACACATGTCGATTTTTCTCCTTAATAATAAAATACAAACCCTTGATAGATTACAACATTTCTTCACCCTAGTGACAAATCAGTTTCACTATTTACCTACACATGTTTTGCTTTGGAAATTGCCTTATGAAATTCTTTACTAAAAACCAGTTGTTTACTCATTCCTTAGAAGTTTTGGTTGTCTATGCTTTGCTACCAATGTCTCTCTTCATAAGGATAAGTTCAATCCAAGATCTTTCAAATGTGCATTCTTGGGTTATTCCTCTAGGAAAAAAAGCATATAGGGTATATGACCTCAAAACACATATCACTTTTGTATTTAGAGATGTCATCTTCTATGAAATTGTTTTCCCTTTTAAAAAGGCTCATACTAAAACATCTTTACCTATTTCTATTTCTTTATCTAATATTGTTTCAAATGATAAGACTGATCACGATACTAGTCAAATACATATAATCATGTCTACAAATGTTGACATTGAAAATAGTGGTTCTGAATACCAATCCCAACCATGTCTTCCCATCCCAGGACACAAAAGTAAAACTAAACATCATCTAGCTTGGTTATAGGATTATATATGTAACTCCACTTTCAACATTGCTACATCAGCTTTTCCATCAACCTCCCTATCTCTTTATACACCATCTACTTTTCCTTATGTACCTACCATTAGTTTTTCTCTTACATACATAGCTTACATTGCTAAGGTATCTACTCTTCATACTCTTGTTAGTTATAAAGAAGTTGCACAATCAACATATTGGATTCAAGCTATGAATAGTGAACTTGTTACATTATAAGCTAATAAAACTTGGCAACTCACTACCTTATCACTAGGCAAGAAAAGCAATAGGCAAAAAATAGGTTTATAAAATTAAGTATTTGTCAGATGGTTCAATTAACAAGTTCAAGGCCAAGTTAATGGCCAAAAGTACAACCAAATTGAGGGTCAAAATTATTTTGACAGCGTTTCATCTATAGCAAAGTTAATGATAGGTAGAATCTTATTGGCTCAGGCAACTGCTCAAGTCTAGCCCATTCATCAAATGGACATCAATAATATTTTATGCATGAAGAAGTATACTTGTAGCCATATAAGGGTTGCATAAAAGCAGCACCTGGCTAGGCTTGTAAACTACACATATCTCTTTATGGCATTAAACAGGCTTCAAAGGAAATGAATTTTGAATTTACTAAACAATTCATCTCTTATGGCTTGAAGTAACATGAATCTTACTCTTATTTGTTCATCAAAGCTACTTCTGGTCTCTTTGTGGTTTTATGGATTTGTGTAGATGATATTTTTGTCACTAGTAATTCAGAATCAGAAGTTACTACCATCAAACAATATATGGATAAGAAATTCACCATTAAAGATTTGGGCTATGCCAAATACTTCATAGGTATTGAGATAGCTCGATCTTAACATGACAATTATATTAATTGTAATACCTAATACCTTATACATCTATATACCGTATATGTTGTCTTTATATTGTATTATCACGTATGAAACAAGATTAAATAAAATTCATATTTACAGCGAGAGTAAATTTTTTTTTTAAAAAAAAAACATTACGTTTAAAAAGTTAGTAAATATGCAAGTATTCAATCCCCAAATATAAATGATATGTTCTTATGCTTATGTGGAATGCAAGGATAGAGAGTGATGAGGCTCGGCCGGTTACCTTTGATCCATGACTTATATATGCACCTCAATATGAACTACTAATCTTCTCTACCTGAAAAAAGATGCAATTTGGTGAGTTGCGACTCAGTGAGAATAACCATCAAATGAGTTCTAAAGCACCAAGCATTTCATAATAGCAAATAACAAGTATAATTAATACATACTTTATATTCCATTTCATCAGTTAATAACATATAAATATAGATAAAATCAAGTATTCAATAATTGCTATTTACTTATGCTTATGCTTATGCTTGTATATTTTATTTTCTTGTGACCAGGTTAAACGAACATTGCCCCGGGTTTTCATGTGAACATTTGCATTTGCTAGCTTGATCATTTGTTTCATTTGCACATTTGTTGGGCCATAGGCCTCTTCTTTTGCTTTGCACATTTATTGGGCCATAGACCTCTTCTTTTGCTTTGTACATTTGTTGGGCCATAGGCATCTTCTTTTGCTTTGTAATGTCGATTGACTAGTCACAACGCCTTTTAAGTCATTATGCATATGTAACACCTAACACCTTATACGTCTATATACCGTATATGTTGTCTTTATATTGTATTATCACATATGAAACAAGATTAAATAAAATTCATGTTTATAGCAAGTAAATTTTTTTTTTAAACTCATCTCATATTATCAACAATAATTTCATAATCAATACGAAAGCTTTAATTATAGCTCATAACATCACATATATTAATAACTTAAACATTACGTTTAAAAAGTTAGTAAATATGCAAGTATTTAATCCCCAAATATAAATGATATGTTCTTATGCTTATGTGGAATGCAAGAAGAGAGAGTGATGAGGCTCGGCCGGTTACCTTTGATCCATGACTTTTATATGCACCTCAATATGAACTACTAATCTTCTCTACCTGAAAAATGATGCAATTTGGTGAGTTGCGACTCAATGAGAATAACCATCAAATGAGTTCTAAAGCACCAATCATTTCATAATAGCAAATAACAAGTATAATTAATACATACTTTATATTTCATTTCATCAGTTAATAACATATAAATATAGATAAAATCAAGTATTCAATAATTGCTATTTACTTATGTTATACTTATGCTTGTACATTTTATTTTGTTGTGACCAGGTTAAACGAACATTGCCCCGGGTTTCCATGTGAACATTTGCATTTGCTAGCTAGCTTGATCATTTGTTTCATTTGCACATTTGTTGGGCCATAGGCCTGTTCTTTTGCCTTGCACATTTATTGGGCCATAGGCCTGTTCTTTTGCCTTGTACATTTATTGGGCCATAGGCCTCTTCTTTTGCTTTGCAATGTTGATTGACTAGTCACAACGCTTTTTAAGTCATTATGCATATGCACTTGTACTTACATATTCATCAACCATTGTATCTTATCATATATACCATAAATATACCACATATATACCTTATATGTCAACACATATACCACATATATATTTCATATGCAACACATATACCATACATATACCACATATATACTTCATATGCAACTCATATTCCATACATATACCACATATATACCTTATATGTCAGCACATATACCATACATATATACATATAAACTTCATATGCAACACATATATCATACATATACCACATATATATTTCATTTGCAACACATATACCATACATATACCACATATATACTTCATATATCAACACATATACCTTGCATATACTATACATATACCATGTATATATATCATATGTCAAACATATACCTCTAATATACCACAAGTACACAAACATATATGTACCACAAATGTCACAAATTATTCATCATCATATTTTCAAGGAAAAATCATCACAATTATATAAGTCACATAACAAGCAACATTCATATACACTAAAGAATTCAATTGATAATTATACTCACAATCATATAGCAAGCAATATTTATATGCACTAAAGAATTCAATTGATAATTATACTCACATTTTTCCTTTGATTCCAACCCTTAACTTATTGTCTACCCTCTTCTTGTATATCTCCAATTTGTCTTGAGCCTAATATTGAAATATAATTGATTAATTTATGACTAGAGAAACTTAATGTGGCTTAAACAAATTAATATACATTATTCATATCAATAATTAAAATTATTCCTATGAGGCAGTGTGACCTTATGTGATTGTTTTGACTATAACTTTTTCTGTATTTGACCAAATAATTGGATTATTATTCCTAATTAAAATTAACATCTTTATATATAACATATTAAAATTTCAGACCAATTGGAGTACTGTAAAAATTGTGGTGGAATTTCTAATCATGTTCTGATTTCTACTCTATTTTCTGCCCTTGGGTAGTTTCAGGGTACTCATTTGGGTTCATCATAACTTATAATCTGTACGTCCTATTTTAGTGAAAATTTACAGACACTTATATGGGTTCATATGACACATTTTTCATGTTTACAACATTTATCAATTATGTCTCTAACGTCTTCAAATTATAACAAACATTTTACTGGTTTAGAATAGAATTGGCTTCCGGACCAGTATGAATTAAAAAGGCCATAACTTATTCTTTACATAATATATTAAGCTAAACTTAGTACTAAAATTTTTCTAAGACATATACCTATAACTTACATGTTTTGATCATTTATAGAATCGAGCTTTAAGAAGCTCAAAATAATTAAACAAGTTTCGGGACCTGTACAGGGCACTCAGTAGGCAGTTCAAATCAAGGAACAATCATAGTTCCATTCACCATAACTCAAAAATTACAAGACCTATGAACCTGAAATTTGGTTTATAGATCCATAACACATATATCTACAACTTTTATGTTTGGAGTTACTTCCAATATGTATTTTAACATACCCAAAACTAACAAACACAGTAGTTAACTTACTTAAGGTTCCCATCCAGACCAGTTTCAGTACGAAGAGGATATCTCATTATATACAACACATCTTGTAAAACTATTTACATATACATAAATCTAAGACATAAAGGAACAAATTTTATGTTTTAAGATTTTCCAAAATCAATTTATATGGATATCAAAATCGGAGTTCAAATCAGTACCTATTAATGAACCTTAACAACTCAAATCAACCTTATAGCAATAAGAATTGATTACTTACCAAGAACGAAATTTCAAAGGATCAATTTGCCTCAAAAACTAAGTGAAACAAGGAAGAATTTGTGGCTGGAACTTGAGAGAAAATAGGTTGAAGAAATGAAGAAAATAAGAAGAAGAAGATAAGAAAAGAAAAGGAAGATAATGGAGCCTAATAGGTTAAAACTCACCTAACCCATTTATTTCTCTTTTTCTCTTTGCCGTCCAACTCTTCTTTTTTTTTTCTTTTTTTCTTTTTTCTGAATGCTTTCTTTTTTTTAATTATTTTTATTTTTATTATCATCATACATACATACATACAAATACATACATTCATGTATACATATATACATTTACCTAATTTTACTAACCAATAATAAATAAATATATAATTTAATCACTTATTTTAATTTAATTAAATTAATCATGTAAAATTTTTATTAATTCAATCTAGTCTCTTTATTCACTTAAATATTAATTTTATGTCATTTTCATCTATATTATAAAACAAACATATGCATTTCTATAAAATTGTAAAATATTTGAAAATAAACTAATTGTATGTCATGAATATATTTAAATAAAAATACATATTATGCATGTGTTCAAATGATATTTATGCAAAATACATATGCACAAATGTGATGCTGCAGAAATACATATGGAAAAAGTTCAGGATGTTACAGCATATGCACTTGTACTTACATATTCATCAACTATTGTATCTTATCACATATACCATATATATACCACATATATATCTTATATGTCAGCACATATACCATATATATACTTCATATGCAACACATATACCATACATATACCACATATATACCTCATATACAACACATATACCATATATATACCACATATATACCGTATATGTCAATACATATACCTTGCATATACTATACATATACCATGTATATATATCATATGTCAAACATATACCTCCAATATACCACAAGTACACAAACTTATATGTACCACAAAGGTCACAAATTATTCATCATCATATTTTCAAGGAAAAATCATCACAATCATATAAGTCACATAACAAGCAACATTCATATGCACTAAAGAATTCAATTGATAATTATACCCACAATCATATAGCAAGCAATATTTATATGCACTAAAGAATTCAATTGATAATTATACTCACAATCATATAACAAGCAACATTCATATGCACTAAAGAATTCAATTGATAATTATACTCACAATCATATAACAAGCAACATTCATATGCACTAAAGAATTCAATTGATAATTATACTCACAATCATATAGCAAGCAACATTCATATGCACTAAAGAATTCAATTGATAATTATACTCACAATCATATAACAAGCAACATTCATATGCACTAAAGAATTCAATTGATAATTATACTCACAATCATATAGCAAGCAATATTTATATGCACTAAAGAATTCAATTGATAATTATACTCACTTTTTTCCTTTGATTCCAACCCTTAACTTATTGTCTACCCCCTTTTTGTATATCTTCAATTTGTCTTGAGCGTAATATTAAAATATAATTGGTTAATTTATGACTAGATAAAATTAATGTGGCATAAACAAATTAATATACATTATTCATATCAATAATTAAAATTTTTCCTATGAGGCAGTGTGACCTTATGGGACTGTTTTGACTATAACTTTTTCTGTATTTGACCAATTAATCTGATTATTATTCCTAATTAAAATTAACATCTTTATATATAACATATTACAAGTTTAGACCAATTGGATTACTGTACAATATTTGGTGGAATTTCTAATCGTGTTCTGATTTCTGCTCTGTTTTCTACCCTTAGGCAGTTTCAGGGTACTCATTTGGGTTCATCATAACTTACAATTTGTAGGTCCTATTTTAATGAATATTTATAGACACTTATATGGGTTCATATGGAACATTTTTCATGTTTATAACTTTTATCAATTATATCTCTAAGGTCTTCAAATTATAACAAACATTTTACTGGTCTAGAATAGAATTGGCTTCCGGACCAGTATGATTTACAAAGGCCATAACTTATTCTTTACATAATATATTAAGCTAACATTAGTACCAAACTTTCACTAAGATATATACCTATAACTTTTATGCTTTGATAATTTACAGAATCGATCTTTAAGAAACTCAAAATAATTAAACAAGTTTTGGGACCTGTACAGGGCACTCAGTAGGCAGTTCAAATCATAGAACAGTCATGGTTCCATTCACCATAACTCAAAAAGTACAAGACTTATAAACCTGAAATTTGGTTTACAGATCCATAACACATATATCTACAACCTTTATTTTTTGAGTAACTTCTAATATATATTTGAACATACCCAAAACAAACAAACACAGTAGCTAACTTACTTAAGATTTCCATCCGGACCAGTTTTAGTACGAAAAGGATATCTCATTCTATACACCACATCTTGTAAAAATATTTACATATCCATAAATCTAAGACATAAAGGAACAACGTTTATGTTTTAAGATTTTCCAGAATCAATTTATATGGATATCAAAATCGGAGTTCAAATCAGTGCCTATTAATGAACCTTAGCAACTCAAATCAACCTTATAGCAATAAGAATTGATTACTTACCAAGAACGAACTTTCAAGGGATCAAATTGCCTCAAAAACCAAGTGAAACAAGGAAGAATTTGTGGCTGGAACTTGAGAGAAAATAGGTTGAAGAAATGAAGAAAAGAAGAAGAAGAAGATAAGAAAAGAAAAGGAAGATAATGAAGCCTAATAGGTTAAAACTCACCTACCCCATTTGTTATTTTTCTTTCTTTTGCCGTCCACTCTTTCCTTTTTCTTTTTCTTTTTCTTTTTCTTTTTTCTGTATGATTTCTTTTTTTTTTTTAATTTTTTTTTAATTTTTATTATCATCATACATACATACATACATACATATACATATATTCATGTATACATATATACATTTACCCAATTTTACTAACTAATAATAAATAAATATATAATTTAATCACTTATTTTAATTTAATTAAATTAATCATGTCAAATTTTTATTAATTCAATCTAGTCTCTTTATTCACTTAAATATTAATTTTATGTCATTTTCATCTATATTATAAAACGAACATATGCATTTCTATACAATTGTAAAATATTTGAAAATAAACTAATTGTATGTCATGAATACATTTTAATAAAAATTCATATTATGCATGTGTTCAAGTGATATTTATGCAAAATGCATATGCACAAATGTGATGTTGCAGAAATGCATATGGGAAAAGTCAAGGATGTTACATTAATCACGATTGCAGATAAGCTCCTACACCATTTTCCTTAAGTTAACAATTTTTGGTTGGTTGCTAACTCATGATCGCCTATATCTTACTAGGATCCACTCTAATCCCCCTCTGTCGATATTATGTGCCTAAGGAAAATGGTATCATTGAGGTAAAAGTCACACTTAGAGAGTTTGGTATACAACCTATGCTCCTAAAGAGTATGCAAAACAATTCTCAAGTGTTAAAGATGTTCCTTTCTACCTTTAGAATATACTAATATATTATCAATATAAACCACCACAAATTGATCCAGTTACAACAAGAAAATATGATTCATTAAATCTATAAATGCCTTAGGAGCATTGATTAGTCCAAAAGGGATAACCAATAACTCTTAATAACCATATCTAGTTCTAAAAGCGGTATTGGCAACATCCCCTTGTTTAATTCTCAACTGATGATATCCTAACCATAGATCAATCTTAAAGAGCACTCTAGCTCCCTTCAATTGATAAATAGATCATTTATTGATGACAATGGATATTTATTCTTTATGATCGCTTTATTTAGCTGCCAATAGTCTATGCACAATCTCATAAACCTATCTTTCTTCTTAACAAAGAGGACTAGTGCACCCGAAGGAGAAACACTCGGTCTAATAAAACCCTTATCCAAGAGTTTTTCCAACAGTTCTTTCAATTCTCTCATTTTAGATGGTTTCATTCTATATGGTGATGCTGAAATAAGAGTAGTACCCAGTAAATGTTCTATGGAAAACTCTACCTTTCTCTCTGGTGGCAATCCAGGTAATTTCTCTGGAAATGTCTTAGAATACTCATTCACCATCGAAATGTTTTCAAGTTCGGACTCTCTTTTCTTGAGTTAATCACGTGATCTAAGTAAGCCTCACATCCCTTATGAATCATTCTTCGTATTTTCATCATGAAGATCATTCCTAATTGTTGCAATAACATGTTGCCCTGAACTACCATTGCCTCTTCCATCAGGGTTTTCAGACTAACTGCCTTTTTTTTTTGCAGTTAACCATTGTACTATGTTGAGAGAGCCAATCCATACCCAAGTTGACATCATAATCATAGAAAGGTAGTTCAATCAAGTCTTCCGAAAACTCCATTCCTTAAACCATAACAAAACAATCTCTATACATATGATTTACCACCGTAATATTCCCCAAAGGATATCTAACTTTTCTACTAGCATGCTTTACTATTTGGCTAGGTTGCTACATATGTAAGAGTGGGTGGAACCCATATTTATCAAAAAAAATAATTCAGAATGAAATAGTAAAAATGTACCAATAATTACATTAGTGGCACTATAATCTTCTCGGGCTCTCATAGTATAAACCCTTACTGGTGTTTGATTGGTATCTATGATGTTGGCTTATTTACAATTTTTGAAGCTATCAGTCTATGCCTACCTTTACAACCCTTTGTCTTGACTCTGGCTCTTACCCTAAACTAATGCTAATGTCAATGTTTGAGTGGGGGCTTCACTAGCCTGCGGAGGGCAATCCCTTTAGTAATGATCTCTGGAACCACACCTGAAATAAGCCATAAAATATCCCCAACAATCCCCTATGTGTCTCCTACTATATGATGAACATTATGGTGCCAACTCTCTCTAAGTTTGGCTACTGGCAGTAGTTGAGATGGCTTTAGAAGTTGGTGTCTACCTTATAGGTACTGAATGGCCACGATTCTGACTCAATCCTCTTGGCTAAAACTGCTCTGAACCTATTCAAGCTATCTTGCTCAAAGAATGCATAACACTAAAAGACGATTTCATGTGGTCCCTCCTTAATGATTTACTAGGCCTTTTTAAGCTCTTCATCTTCTCCACATTGATTGCTGATGATACCCATTTGGAGAAATCTTGGTATTGGTGGGAGACCACATGGAACCCTATATTTGGTTTGAGTTTGTCTTCAAAATGACAATATTTATTTGCCTCATCAACAATTAACCTGACTGCATACTTGCTCAACCTAGTAAACTTTCACTCATACTTGGTCACAATTGAAATCCTTGATCCACTCTAGCTATTGCCTTTGTCTCAAGTTCAACTTTTTATGTCTGGGAAAGATATTTCAAACTTTTGTAGTGAGTGTGGATGAAACATTTTTCCTCATGTAGATAGTGACATCAAATTTTCAAAGAGAAAACAATAGCCACCAACTCTAGATCATTAGTCAAGTAATTCTTCTCATGAGGTTTCATTTGCTTGAAAGCATATGCTACGGTATTTTCTTCTTATATTATGATACATCCCAATCCATTGTGAGAAGCATCATCGTAGATGATGTATTATTTGTTAGGAACTAACTGTGTCAGAACTGGAGCTTCGGTTAATAAACTCTTAAGTTAGTCAAAGTTGTGCTGACACTTATCTGACCACTCGAACTTGACATTTTTCCTCAATAATCTAGTCAATGGATAAGCTACAAATATTTTCTAACATCCCATCAAATCAATAAAACTCCTAATCTTTGCCATGTTTCAAGGAGGTTTTCAATCTAAAATCGTTTCAACTTTAAAAGGATCCATTCTAACCCTATTTGCTGTTACTATATGTCTAAGAAATATCATCTCATCTAGCTAAAACTCATATTTAAAGAGCTTGACATATAACTTTTAATCCCTGAGGGTCTGTAAGACAATCCTTAAATGTTGATCATGGTTTTGCTTATTATTTGAATACACTAAGATGTCATCGATGAAGTCACAATGAACTTATCCAAAATGGTCTGAAGATTTGATTCATCAGATCCATAAATGTCATTAGGCATTGGTCAACCTAATAGGAATAACCAAAAACTCATATTTAAAGAGATTGATATATAACTTTTAATCCTTAAGGGTTTGTAAGACAATCGTTAAATATTGATCTTGGTCTTGCTTATTATTTGAATACACTAAGATGTCATCGATGAAGTCACAATGAACTTATCCAAAATACTCTAAAGATTCTATTCATCAGATCCATAAATGTCATTGGGCATTGGTAAACCTAACAGGCATAACCAAAAACTCATAACATATTTGGTTCCGAAAGTTATCTTTGTAACATCTCCTACCTTAATCTTCAGCTGATGGTACCCTGACCTCATGTCAATTTTTTCTTCATATTAATTACATGAACTAAGTAGGCATCACACCCTTTTCTGATCATCTTATATGCCTTTATCATGGAAATCACCTATGCAGACTCGAAAAATATCACTTTCCACTACTATCTTGTTTTGTTCCGGGGTCTTGAGAACAACTATCTTAGACTAAAAATTCACTATTGTCTCATGTTGAGAAAGTTAATCTATGCCCAAAATGACATCATACTCATAGAAAAGGTAACTCGATTAAATATGTGAAAAACTCATTCTCATGCATAATCAACGGATAACCCTTATACACCCAATTAATAATCACACTACGTCTTAAAGAGTTTGTGACCTTAATCTCATATTTTAAGTTCTCTATTCTCAAATTTTACTGGCTAGGTGTTCTTGTGCAAAAATAAGAGTGTGTAGATCTTAGATCTATCAAAGTACATAAACACAAGCTATGCAGAGAAAACATACTCACTATGACAGTTATGGTCTTATAATCCTCTCGTGCCCTTATGACATATGCTCTCACTAGAGTCCTGTTAGGTCCCAGTCTATTGATTGTCTTTGATGCAGTCTGATTAGGTCCTGCTCGACCTCCTCTTGTTTGATGTCTACTTTGGATTTGAGCTAATCCTACTACCTGAGTAGGTGTTGAACTTCCTAACAATAGACAATCCCTTTTGATGTGATCTCAGACCCCACATTTAAAACAAGCCTTGGTGGTTGGGCTAAACTCATCCCTATGACTTTTGTGGCATGTCTCACATACTAAAGTAGCTCATTTCATACTCTATGTCGATGTACTAGCAATGGTAGATATGGCTTTAAAGGGTGGTCCTCTCCTGAATGAACTCAATTATGAAAAGCTCTGATTATGCCCTTTATACTATGACTGCCTTGAAAAGAAATTACCTTTCTTTCCCAATGTCTGGGCCTTACTAACTAATGCCTTCTTAGAGGACTCATCTGTCTTTTTTCTCTTTGTTCTCTCTACACTGATGGTTGCAGATACTAGCTTTGTAAAGTTTTCATGTATGAGAGAAATAACTTGATAGCCAATATCATCATTCAAACCATCCTCAAACTTGCAGCACTGATCTGTCTCATCCTTAAGAATCCTGACTGCATACTTTTTCAGCCTCATGAACTCTCTCTCATATTTTGTTATTGTCTGGTTCTCCTATTTTAGATTGAGGAACTCTCTCTTCTTATCGTCTACATATACTTGTGACACATACTTCTTCTTGAATTTTGCCATAAAGAAGTTAGAATTAAAAGATTGTGGAGTCTGTGGCTTCAAAATAATCAATTTCCATTAATAGTATGCATGTTTTTGAAGAAAATAAATATCATATCTAGGTTAGTATTCATTAGCACATTCTAGCTCTTTGAATACTCTCTCAACCTTTTCTAACCAAAACTCTATGGTGGTTGGATCATCATCTCTCTTGCCAGTAAATTTTGTAGCTCCATACTTTTAGAGCCTATCAATTTGCATCATAGGCCTCAGTGGTGGAGGTGGTGGAGGTGGTGGAGAAATCTGTGGCATAACCTATGCTAACTATTATAGCAAACTGACCACATGCTACATAAAAGGCATCTGACCCTTATTAGCCCAACTTGCGACATGTTGTAAAGGACCTAGAGAAACATTTAGACAATGTATACTAGTAATACTAGGCTGATCCTGAGCCTCAATGTTGAAACGACTATTGCTCTCAACAGCATCACTAGGTTCTATCTCTATAACTTTCACATAATCCTACAAGTTGATATAAAAGCAGTTCATGTCAGAGTCAGATGAAACACACTATGCATGCATGGTAAATCTCTTTAGCTCACTTAGGTTTAGAAATGCCTAAACCTAAGTTTTGATACCAATAGATGTAATAACTTCCTACCCAACCAAGACAATTCTGACTACATGAGAGAACACTGCAAAACCTTTTTGCAAAAAATCAGTGAAATCAATTTTTTTTTTCCATTTTAAGATATCATTATCATATATATACAACCAATTTAATCAAAAACATGTTTAAGCATAAACATTCATTTTATAACCATGCATCATATAAAAAAAATCAGTTTAGGCTTACATTAGCCTGATGTTTATAAAATACATCAATAAATATTAAGTATATATTTTTAAGGAAATAGACATATGTGAAAACTATAACCTACATCTCATGACATGTACAAAAAGAATTAAAGTAATATCATAAATAACTAACCCTATATGGATTTACTCTGACCGATCTTTGTATGGGCATTACTTCTCAATCTGTTAATTTCAATCTATCGACTCTAAACTTGTGTGCAGAAAAATACCCACATGTTAAATAATCTAATACTTAATGGTATATATGTGCATAAAAATTCTACATATTATTATGTAATGTCATACCATCACTATGCCATGTTCATATCATCATTTCACTTGTAATCATTCATAAGAGCATACATTCTAGATATTTCATTTCGTTTTGTTGTATTAACATGTCTACTTGTATGATAAACATAAAAGATATAAACATGCACTTTTTGTTATTTCTATAGTCATCACATCACAACCATATTATAGTCACATCAGTAATCAATATATAAACATTTCATTTCACATATAATTTCCATATGACTGATTTACCATTTCCTTTTTAATTTAATCTGCCTAAAACTTTAAGTCTGACTATCCGAATATGGGTTGTAAAATAGAAGTGCTCATAACCTAAGCATAAGCTACTCTGTTCACTAATTGTAGGTGTTCATCTGAGCCCCTCAAGTCAAAAGCACTCATAACCCAAGCTTAAGTCACATTGACTAAGAAATAATAATATTTGCTAGCATTTAGGATCAATGGCACTCATAATCCGAGCTTAAGTCACCTTGTCCTTATATCCATATTAATATATCCTATGGTATCTTAATCCCATCAATAATATGTCATCTATCCATGTCAAGTCTTAGATTAGAGAACTGGGCAATTATAATATATCCTCCATCTCTTAATTTTGTTATCACATACATGCTATCAAACATCTACCATAGGTACATTGCCTCATATACATCATTCATATGTGATTAAATCATGCTTGCAAACATGTTATAACATGTGATTATATAAACCCATCACATTGCATCAAAATCAAAAATTGCATAATGATAGTCTATTATACTTCACGGGCATGAATAACCATTCATGGCAATGAATGTGCCTTTCACGGGTGCCTTATATGTATATCAAAATGTGAAAGCTATTGCATACATATACATATTATTTATAATAGTAAAATATCCTTCATGGGTGTGAAGTCATATTTTACAGCTTCCAAACTGTGAAACCAACTGTGAATGTTTGGATTTAAACATAAAAAAATAGGTACTGATATTCATGATAGTGACTAATTGTTCATAGAGTGAACCCATGCATTTATAGATTCCCAAGCTGTGAATCACAGACGTGAAAGCTAATGCCCGATTTGGACATTACTGGGCAACATGTTTCACTAGTGTGAAACTTGATTTTGTTCAATGATTCATGACCGTGAATCATGTATCATGTGTGTCAATCTAGAATTTTCAGCAACATAACCAAACTAAAACAAAGCAAACCAATTGCACACTCAATGGCTCTAAGGATTGACTAATGTTAATCACCCCTTACATTTCAGTCCATATTTTATACCGAAAATATGAGTTAACAACTTAAAACATATTTGAGTCACAAATCATGCCGAAAGTCATTTTCTCATTAGCACCATAACAAACATTTAACTCATTCTAACCTTTAAATCAAATAATAATAAAGCCATTTTTATTGCTAACATGTCTTTGTATCATCTTTATGATTTACAATACATTACACATGTCAAAATGTAGAGAAGACAAATTAAAATGATAATATGTACATACATTTAATCAAAATGGAGCCTTAACTAATCTTCAATCTTGCCTCTCCCCTTGGGATGAGTTTACAAGCTCCCTAGCAGATCCTAAGAAGAACAAACACATTCTTATCATATTTTTATAATAAAAAACGAGCTTAAACTGAACTAACCAAGTTCTAACTCAACCTTACAAGAACTTTTCTCTAACATTTGAATTTCATGCTTTCCTTCAACTCAATAGTAGAAGTTTAGGTTAAAGAATGGTGAAGAAGATGGAGACGAAGTCATTTGCATGTTAGAGAGAGTATTAGGGTAGTGGGGAGCAATTTATGAAAGAGGTATAGGGCTGAGGAGAGAAAAAAGTGTGACTACCTACATACAGAACTGACCTAATTTCGTGGGCATGAAACGTCATTTACCATTGTGATTAAACCATTCACAAGCATAAATGTTCTCTCTACTCTCAAAACACACAAAACGATACCGCTACATTCAAAACTCTATTATTTTGAATCCTGACACGATTTTCATAAACGTGAAAACACTCTCATCACAAAAAACTTATTTTTTTAAAAACATTTATCAATCCTCTCTCTATACTGACTTAACTTATTTGCATTCTAATGTAATTTGTCATAAAAAATATAAATTATTGTTTTTTCTTTTCCAATATATCCCAAATAATACACGGTATATTTAAAAATAACCAATTTTAATTATATTAACAAATTTTACTTGATGAGTATGAAAATAAAAGTGAATTTATTTGTATAAAATGAAAGGAATAGCATATTACCGCAGTTTATGAAAATAAAGTTGCATAAATTAGCTAGAATAACAAAAATGAGAGTTTTATAAAAAAAAAAAAATAAGAGGATACTTTTGTCATAAATTTTTTATTTTAAATTTTTGTGGAATTTGTGATAGGTATATTGAATTCCATGGAACTAAATTATTTATATCGAAATTTTTACACTTTTTTTTATTCCAAATGTTAAAATTAAATTAAATTATAAATAAAATTCACAAAATTTTATGAAATTCATTTTGAAGCACCATATAAGTAAAAACATTTATATAATTTTAATATATTATACATTTTGGTAATAAATATATAAATTTCACAATATGTTAATTGATCTTTTGGTTGGTTTTGTAATTGTGGGGGATGATGATAATGTAACACAGCATAGGCTATAGAGTCGCCCCCATATAGTTTGGTTTTATCGATTTTTCTCAACGGATATATAAATGATGATAGTTACAAATCGACAGAGACAAGAACAGTACCTGTGGTTTATTTAATTTGGCATGCCAAAGACGATTAAAAATGTATTTTCTCTGTCCCAAAAAAAAAAAATCACTTTCTTGCTGTACAAATAAAAAAAAAATAGATATTTTAGTTAGTGCATGATAATTTTTCTGTTGTTTTTTGAAAAAATTATATCCCACATTTATATTGGACGAAAAAGATGAGAAATTTAAAATTGACATTAATAAATTTGAACCAACAATATAAAGTATTATCTTCCATGTATCATTATGCATTCAATTCCTTTAATTAATAAATAAATCTTATATTTTTTTTAGATCCAATAATGGTTGTTACTTTCCAAAATAAATGCATTACACCATTATGAGAAAACAATGCAAATTACAATATGGAACCGAGTCTGTACGTTCTACATGATCTTTGAATTTCAATGGGAGCATGCCTTTTGAAGCGCGAGCATGATTAATTCCTTCGAGACCGCGAGTTGGAGTGCAGTGAGCTCAAGCTGAGGAGTGTGAATGTTCAACACTCCCATCTTGGAAAAGAAATGTTTCGAAGTAGAGACGTGCTGAGCCTTTGCAAAGAGATCTGCAATTTGGTTAGCAGATTTGATAGACATAAGTTTTATCAAACCAGAAGCCGCTTTTTTCCTTATGTACGAAATGACAATCAGACTCCACATCCTTCTTCAATACATTCCCTTAGGGCTAAATACTTTACGTCGATATGCATACTTTGACTACCCCTTTTATTATTTATAGC
Source organism: Triadica sebifera (assembly GCA_023653625.1). NCBI lineage: Eukaryota > Viridiplantae > Streptophyta > Magnoliopsida > Malpighiales > Euphorbiaceae > Triadica > Triadica sebifera. The sequence goes on from CM042902.1 coordinate 32,078,588, forward strand.
CACGAAAACTGCAATTGAATTATCACATTATATCCTTAATGGCTTAGAAAAAGAATCCACAATTCTTAACTCAAATGTGAAACTCTTCGACTATGCACCATGTAAGGTAGCCTCAAGAGATGAATTTGAGTTCCATAGCAAAAGTAACAGTCAAGTTCTGCTTTTCGCTCCTCCAACAAACATAAAAACATATCTAGATAATGATTTTTGTGAATTGTCAAAATTTGAATATCTGAGTAAGCAATTACCCTTAAGTTGTCAGTTCGTCAAAACATAAGCATTTGGTCTCTTTAAGGTACCTCATCACCTTCTTTGTAGCTCTCCTTCGGTCTAAACTATGTTACTCTATATCTTTCCAACATTCAATACCAGGTCTTGTAACTAGGAGTGTAAATGGTCCAGTCCAATCCGGAAATCGTAAAATCTCTGGAATTGTATTGGAAAGTCGTGGGTTGTTAAATTACAAGTTGTATTGTATTGAAAAAAATAAAGCTCCATGTTGTATTGTTCCAAAAATTTGGAACAATTCGGTACAGTTTCTCGGATATTTCGGTGCTAAACAATATAATACAAATAATTCGGTACTCGGATAATATAACTAATATATATAAATATAATCTATCAAAATTGTTTCATTAATATAATATATCAAACTTAATATAATATATTTGCTTGAATAAAACGTCTAGACTTAGCTAAATTATTAAACGTCCAATACTTACATTCACAATGAAAAGAAAAACTCAAGTAAACAACCAAAATATCATTACAATTATTGATACATTATGACTTGCTCTTGGTTCCAATATGCTCTACAACTTCAATCAAGTTTCCAATATACTTCAATACCCTATAAACAAGAGAGATTTTAACTAGTCATCGAATTGTAGGAATTTGCAGGTTCATAATCACTGTAAGCAGTCTGAATGTGATAAATTAAAATGAACTATCACACATGTAAAAAAGGAATTTATGCATAATCGAAATACATCAAAAAGTAATATATCTTCATTTGCTTTCCAGTTAGGACAAATAAGTAGAAAAGTCAAATTATCATGTGAAATGAAATGAATAAAGCATACATTAATTTAAGTAATCACAATTTGTTTCTTAGTGGATCAAAAAAAAAGAATGCATAATGAGAATAGTATGAAATATCAAAAAGAATGAAAACCAATATACTAAATGGTTTAGGTACACGTTAAACTGTATTGTTAAAGGCACATGTATCAGCATGTGACAATCAACATGACTGGACTCGTGGTGCATATGGTTTCAGACACAAATATTATTAATAAAAATTTTATACACAATGTGCAATCAATAAGAGCATACCAAACAAAGGATTAAGATACAAAAAAATGTGTATATGTAATTGTGAAAAGGTTTCTTATCATAATCTTATACAAAATAACTACTTTTTTGAGGAGTAATTTCAACTCCAACAGAAAAATTTTTTATGCAAACTTGTAAAGGTTAAAATGTGGACACACAATACACTTAAAGAGAACTACTCTAGATATATTCTTTCTTAAAATTGAACTATTAATTGACTAAAATAAATTGGGTATAACATATCCTTTTTCAACAATTATACATAAATAATATATATACTGCATATTGAAGAGGTTAAAAACGATGCATAACCAAAATGTCTATGTTTGAAATTTTTTTGTTCAAACTTAGTTTTCCACATATATATGCTTCAATTAATTAATTAATTATAATTGTATAAATCATTCATATTTTTAAAATATTTATGTTATAATTAAATCATGAATTCACATATTGTAATATTATCATTGTGTTGAATTAATTGTCAACTGACAAAATGAAGTAAATTTATTTAACAATTTCTGGCATGCTAGAAGACTATCAAATTAATGCTATAAAAATGGGAGAAAAATTCAAAGATATCATCGACTTCTTTTTCAAAGATTAGAATGTATAAAAGAAAATTTGGAAACAACAAATTAAAAGTTAGCAAAGAAAGAGGGGACTCGGAAAAACAATGTACCCATTCACCTAAATTGCATGAGTATAGTTTATTGTCTTATTTATATGTACTACTAAACCTAAAATTTAGCATGAAAGTTTCTTTCGCGGATATATAGAGAAGAATAATCCAAAAATAGTAGATAAAACTAACGGTGACCCGATCCAGTAAAACAGCTCACTCCTGACACTGTGGGTTACATAACTTTTTGTACTTTTGTTTTGAAGTTTATTTTATAGTGTTTGTAAAATAACTGCATGTTTTGTAAATAATATTTTATTATATAAATTTTACTTTATTTCCTTATTATGATTTGTTTTATACGATAAAGAAAAAATATATATGAGCTACTATCTTTTATATATATATGAAATAATATTTTAATCGATGAAGTCAAAATAACACTCTCTTATTTGGACATGTATTGCTGGGATGAGAGGGTGTTCCAATCTCGATCTAGTGGTCGTATGAAGAAGGCATCAATCGCATGGTCGAAAATATTCACATTACCAAAGTCTATTTCACATTGACCAAAACCGTCACAGGAACAAAGATAATTTCACATGGCGAAAGACCTTCCCATGACCCAAGAATAATCACACTATTGACTCTAGTCACAAGTTTCACATCAAAATCATACATGTAAATTGTTTGTTAACAACAGGCACAATTCATATTGAATTATCCATTTTTATGTATTGTTTATCTTAACTTATTGCTCGTATATTCTGTATGACATTCATATCATTGTATCCAATACATAATTCATTTTTGTATTTTCCTTATTACACACATATATTATAATTCATTGTCATCATTTCATTAATTTATTATACATACAATGTATTATCATTCTATAGCAATTATAACCAACATATATTAAATATACATAAAGTGTATACTTATTATATATCACATATATTACACATATACCTCATATATATACATCATGCATATCTTATACATATAGTACATATACAATTATTGTATCATTTTATTTTATCATATTAATAATTTTGCTTTAATGACTATCACCATAAAGCTTGAACAAACCTTATTAGGCTTTACTGCCATTAGTTCGGTCTCTTGTATCCTCGCAGTTGAACTCCCATAGTGCCAACTCACCTAACACAAGTTCATTAATAGATCAGTCGATGTATCTTGTTGATTTTAAAGTTATATCTCGAAGTATTCTTATTGCGTAAATCAAATACAACTGTCTATCGTATCTAATTTTCTTTTGATTATTTACAATTTCGACTTTTACAAGGTTATATGTCTCTGTCCTAACTTTATTCTTCGTAAATTTAATAGCAGCACGTAGTTCTTGAAAAACTGTGTTTCTCTTTTTCTTACAATGCATGATGGCCCCTAAAAGAAATGTTCAATATTTCGTCCCTTTTGTGTAATTATTATTATTATTATTATTATTATTATTATTATTATTATTATTATTATTATTATTATTATTATTATTATTATTATCTCCTTTCACCTTACAATATTCTCCTCTAATATCCCCAATCTAATGTCCTCAAGATATGAATAGAAAGCTCATGGCTTGGACTGCACAAGTCCGCATTAAAGATTTACCAATAGACACATGATTACCATAATTAGTCTTTTAGAATATATAATAATTTTGCCCACAGTTTGACTAATTTAGGCCCTTTGTTTTCTCTAGTTTTGAATCCCTTTCTATTCCTTTTTGTTATTACGATCATTAATATGGGTTATTCAACAAATAGGTCCAAAATACCATTTTAGGTCCATCTCTTTCACTCCACTGTCTCGGCCTAGGTAATTCACCCAACTAGTCCATCATTTAATTCAATCTTTTGGTTTAACTAAGTTTTGTCCTTGAGTCCATTTCTCATGTCAACTCTCGGTTCCAATAATTTCATTGTTACAATTAGGCTCAACTTACCATCATCTTCTAAGTGTCTCGGCCTAAACAAGACTTTCCTTAAGCCAACCCTTGTTTCAATAGACAAGGAGAGGAAAAGAAACAAATGAGGATTAGACTCACTTCACATAATTCTTAAATTATGAAAGAGAAGCAAAAAGGAATTCAATAAAAGAAGGCTTCCTATCTCACGGCCAAAAATTGAATTTAAAGAGTAGAAGATTTTGCCTCTCCTTTTCCTTCTTTTTTTTTTTTTTTTTCCCTTCAAAACCATGGCCTACTTCTCCTTCACCACCTTTTTTTTATATATATTTTACGTGAAAGCCATGCCTTACCTTTCCCATGCCATAAACTTAACATGCACCTCCTCCTACAAATTCAAGCTTGAACGTCCAAGCCATTAGCAAGCTTTCCTCCCCTTCAGATGCTTCAATTTAATTGTGGAAAGATGAAGTTGGAGATATATTCTTCTTAATTAACCAATTATAGGCTCCACCAGGTGTTTCGGCTTACAAAATTTAAAGAAGAAGGTAGAAGGAAATTAAAATAATGGGTTCGGTTTTGAAGAGATGAAAATGATGGCACAAGGTATAAGGAAGAAAGCCATTTTTGCAAAAGAATGAATAATAATAGAAATAAGAAAATGAAGCAAAAGGAATGGAAGATGACTAAGTGTGATCTCGGTTTTTACTTCACCAAAATGGCCAAACTTCATTTCAATATACATTTATTTCTTTTATATACTTTGACCAAACTCTTCATTAGCTTGCATGGTTGCCGTGTGGCACCATGCATGGCTACATTTATCTTTAATTAAGCTAATTAATTATTTCTTAATCCATCCATTATTCAAACTTTTCAAATAATCCTTAAAATTTTCACTTTTTAATTTAATCTGTACCCTAATTTTAATTTTTCAATTTATGCCCTAAACTAATTAATTTTCTACAATTAAATAAACCAATAATCATGTCTCAATCTATTCTACTTACCGATATCTTTGATTTCATAATTTGAGCATTAGAACGAAAATCACATTTTTATGATTTAGTCTAGTTTTCTGATTTTCCTTGATTACTTAGCATTAAATGTTCATATTTTATTTTCTCCAATTTTAAACCCTAAATTATTTATTCTTCTGCAATTAATTATACCAATATTCACAAAATAATTTATTTTATATACTGGTATTCTTAGTTTTGCAATTGGCACACCAAGGCAAAAATGCAATTTTCAGCATTCTCGCAAAACCGCACATTTAATTTTATTTCTTTGATTTTGTTCTCCGAACATTGAAATTTTGACACAAAATTATAGCAACAAGTTTGTCTTAATATTCTATATGTCACGGTATCCTTTATTAGTGATTCGTTGACATTGCAAAATTTACGTATTTTTCTATCTCTTTTCATTCTCGATTTTGGTGAAAATTTTAATATCACATGTTCATTACTAATTTTCTTATTTATTCTCAATCTGAATTTAGATTTCGGTTGTATTATCTATATTCCAATCTCGAATGCACTCGGTTTTCATTCAATTCAACGCATCCGGTTGCGATACGCATGTATCGGCCAAGACCTAATTTGACGAGCGGGACAAAATAGGTAACATCAAATTAAGAATGTTTGATGTTGTTGTCAAAACTCTACAATGTTGGCATGTTCTGCAAATGAAGAGGAAATTGATTTCGATTTCAATGTTGGATTCCCAGGGTTACAATACCAAGAAGAGAATGGTATCCTCAAAGTGTGTGAAGGCTCGATGGTACTCATAAAAAAGCAATTTGGAAACTGGGTTATATTGTTTTTTAGGCCAATACAGTTTTAGAGAAGGCTACTATAACATCAGGGAGCAGTGATCAGAATCATACTCAGTTGTGGCACTTGCCTCTGGGTCATATAAGTGATAGAGATTTGTCGATTTTGAGCAAGTAGAATTTGTTGGATGGGTAGAAAGATGAATTCATGGAATTTTGTGAACACTGTATTTGGCAAACAGAAAGGGGTGAGGTTCAACAAAAAGGTAGTGCATTCAGCTATAGATAAATTGGATTACATCCATTCAAAATTATGGGGTCCCAAACAAAATTCCCTCCAAGAATGGTATCAGGTATTTTACGACGTCGATTGATGATTACTCTTGAATGGTTTGGGTGTATTTTCTAAAAATGAAAGATGAGGTATTTTCAACCTGTGTCAAGTGGAAGACCATGATTGAGAAGCATGCAGAAAGTAAAGTAAATTGTCTTAGAACTGATAATGGGTTGCAATAATGTTTAATGCGTTCTGCAGCAAGCAAGGCATAGTGAGACACTGCACTTGTATAGGAACGCCACAACAGAAAGGTATTGCAAAACGCATGAACATAACACTATGTGATAAAGCATGCAGTTTGCTGTCTCATTTAGGTTTGGGACAAGAATTTTGGGCTAAAGCTGTTAATACAGTTTGTTTCTTGGTTAATCTCCATCAACAACTATTGATTTTAAAACTCCTTTTGAGGTATAGTCTAGTTCACCTACTGATTACTCTTAGCTGAGAGTGATTGACTGTCCTACTTATGCTCATGTGAGGGATTGTAAGCTTGAGCCGAGGTCAAAGAAATGTATATTTCTAAAGTATGCATCTAGAGTGAAATGTTACAAGTTATGGTGCAATGATCTAAAGTCTTTAGGGTTAATGTATCAGTAAGGATGTCGCATCTAATGAGTCTACTTCATTAGATAGTTAAAAGCAAAAAGCAGTGGCACAGACATATCTCATTGTCAAAGAGCAAATGGAGTTAGATATATATACTCTAATAGTTCAGTTCAATAATTCAATAGATGGGATGCATGATCTTGATCTAAGAAGATAATGATGATGCCCCTTATCAACAATAACCATATAACATTGCAATAAGCAGGGAAAGGATATAGATCAGGCCACCTCAAAGACATGTCGATTTAATTGCATATGCTTTGTCAGTTGCAGAAACTATTGATTTGCAGGAACGTAACAGCTATAGGGAAGCTATTTCTAGTTCAGATGCGGAAACTATTGGTTTATAGGAACATAATAGCCACATGGATTTGTCACTCTAGGTATGGAAGATCAAGTGTGCTCTTAATGAGATGTAACATTAATGCTGTTAAAATAATCACACATCAAAAGTTTAAGAATAAAAAAGACTTATAATTATGATTTAACTAATTTTATATTAATTTAAATTATTTTGAAAAAAAAAATATAATTATCAAATTTGAATATCTAGACCTGTCAGGTTTAATATGGTATCAGATCTAATAAAAGATCTAAATATATATATATATATATATATATATAAGTAAATCTACCATCTAATTCTAATAAATATTACATTAATATAATGGAATTTTAATAATTGATGCGAGAACAAAAATAATTAGGTCTTTTTGTCTGCCTTTTCTTGCTTGTTTAGAGATACTGATTGTTAAAGAATTAAAGAACAAAAATACAAAAATGTAAACAATTATTAATGTTTTTTGTTTGGTTGTAGGAAGAATCTCGGGGACCAAATTGGGCACTGTCATATTTTAGCCTTTCTTTATTATTATTATTATTATTATTATTATTATTATTATTATTATTTTCTGTTATCATATGCTTAAATAAATAGATAGCATGCTTTTTTTTAATATTTGTTTCTAGAAAAGGAAAAGAAAATTGGTAATCTCGTATTGTTATCATGCATCTTGATCATAAAGATGATAGAGACATGCAGAACAGTCCAAACAACGACCACGACGATAATAATAATAATAATAATAATAATAATAATAATAATAATAATAATAATAATAATAATAATAATAATAATAATAATAATAATAAATTTTATTTTATCCTTAGTTATTTATTATTCTTTCATAAATTTATTTAATCCATTACAGACAATTAAAATGTGAAAATCATTCAGTTGTCAATCTCAACAAATTAGTAACATATATTTTAATTTGATTTACTTTGTACATATATGAACATAGCTTTATCTAGAGTGGACCATTTTTTTTTTCTTTTTTTGAAGGATATAAATGATTTAACAGATCTAATTGGGCATATGCCAATCTATAGATGCTTAAATAGCATGGTTTTTATTTTTTTTCATTTTTTAAAAAAGAAAATTGGTATCCCGATATTTTTTAAGTATTTATACTGCTATATAATCTTATATTGGAAGTATAGCGGACTAAAAATTATATAATTATAGTAAATTGACTAAAATTATTTTAAAATAACAATAAATTTACAATTATTACATTCAACTATCCACACAGCAAATTATTTATCATCTTCATCATATATAAAGTTGATAATGATAGACAGTTCAAATAATAATAATAATAATAATAATAATAATAATAATAATAATAATAATAAATTTTGTTTTCTCCTTGGTTATTCATTATGCTTTCACAATTACATTAAAGATATTTTATATGTGAAAATCATTCAGTTGTTGTCATTCTCAACAAATTAGTAATATATATTTTAATTTGATTTACTTTGTACACATATGAACTTAGCATTATCTATAGTGGACCACTTTTCTAAGGAATATAACCATCTTTCAATTTTTTTAGGAATATATTTAGCGGACTAGATATGCTTTTTTTGCAAAAAAAAAAATTAAATATATCGATATAGTTTGTCAAATTATATGTTTCTGTCTCATTATTTTATAATTTAATCAATTGAGGACCATATGACATTCAACTCTATCTTGTGAGGGATGCCAAGATAAATGAAACACATGCAACTATTCTTGTCTTTGTTGAAAATGTTGTTAAATGTAAGCATCATCATTAATTTAATTCCATTCACAAAAATCGGCGAAACCAAGTTAATTACATGGAGACTTTCTGTTTTAATATAATTGTCCTTTTAAACAAAAATTTTATCTTAAAATATTTGTGCTTAGAACAGGAGGAGTTAAAGAATTAAAAAAAAATACAATAATGTAAATAATTGTTAATGTTTTTTGTTCGAACTCTTAGACCCAATCTCGGGGACCAAATTGGGCACTTTTCATTTTTTTTTTATTATTAACGATATCATAAAGATGATAGATAGGGGTGAAAATTGTCATACCTGAACCCGATTATTTATATGCATATCCAAATCCGTCCCGAATCCGTTTAAAATTATAATATCAATATCCGTATCCGTCCCAAATCCGATTAATATTACCTGACTAATACCCGAATCCGAATAATTACCCGTTTATCATTTAAAAAAATTTAAATAAAATAAAATTCAAACTAATTAAATAATTAAAAATTTATAAATAAATAAATAATCTACCATAAATCACTATAAAATCAAATAAAACATAAAATTTAATTCAACATATTCAAATTAAAATAATTTATCAAATTGTTCAAAAATAACAATAAAATTAAATATTGTTCATTATAACAGAAAAATTATATTTCACATTTTAAATTTCCATTATATTTGTAATTCATCAATCTATAAAAATATATGAAAAAATAATTATATCATTATATTGAATAAATTAAAATAGAATAAATTGCATAATATATATATATAATTTGATTTATCGGGTAGCGGGTACCCGAAGGTCTCTATCCGTACCCTCCTCAAACCCTTGACGGGTTTAAATATTGTTACCCAAACCCTTTCCAAAACCCTAATAGAGTTATCTATTAGGATTTAAACGGGTTCGGATTGATGCGGGTACCCACGAAACCCGTACCCATTGCCACCCCTACTAATAGAGACAAAATTAGTCCTATGAAATTTAAGTTAAATGCAATTTAAGCATCAAAACACTTAAAAATTATACAATCAAGTATATTTTAAAATAGTTGATAGAGATTTGTAAAAAATATTTATTATTATTATTATTATTATTATTATTATTATTATTATAATATATTGTCTTTTTTTGTTCATTAAGAGATTAAGTGGACCTTGCACTACACAATAGAGAATAGTTGTAACCCCCTTATCTCTCTGTCTGTTTAGCTCACTGTACATGTTAAATATTATATATATACATATGAATAACAAACATATACATAATCCGACAGTATAACAATTATAATTACTTTATTAAATAAAGTAACTATTACATTTATGTTATTTGTTTTACATTACACTAAGTCCAACCCTAATGGGTGGCTCAAACTGCTATGTTGCACTGGATACGAGTCTCACCAAATTTTACAATACTACATTCACTTTCATCGCTCTAATCATCTGATCTACCACCTGGATGAGCGAAAATAAACTCCCGTACTAAATGGTGACGCTTTGTGGCAATATAGATACTAGCAGTAATAATAGTAAATCTCACCATGTTTTAAAGGAATTCTTATTAAAGTGTAGTATGTGTTGTAACACCTCTTTATTCTAAAAGTTTGTGTCTCGATAAATGGATGTTACGCTAATTTTTCAAATAAAATATTTATAAATCAAAATAAATGAATATATATATATATATATATATATATATATATATATATATATATATATATATATATTCTAAAATTTAACATATCATAATATTATAGTAAAAAATAACTACATACTTTATATACAAAAATATTATTTATAAAAAGTTCATCTTTGTTTAAAAACTGAGTTTAGTTTATATACATCATAAAAGAAAATACATAAAAAAAATAAATAAATAAAATGGAATCTCCAATATTAGGATATAATTGATGTACTTGATTAGGTTTATGTTAGCTTTTTCTACTATCTTCTAACAATTTTTCGCTATATCTGTACGAGAGAAACTCTCACACTAAGCATTAGGCTTACTAATGCATATAAATAAAACAATATATTATATTACATGCAATATGCAACTCTATAATATTTACATATGTATTATGCCATTAAACATTTTTTTTTCTTTTTTTCTCTACCTACATGTATCATGTAATAATCTCATACAAATATTTTATTTTATCATATTCGTTTGTAGGTATAAGCAATTAACATATATAACACACACAAAATATTCTTCATTTTTTTTATCTCAATGTAATTTCGCCTATAACACCTAAGACTAAACTACTAATCAGGATAACAGGGTTGATTATCTATATATAATAAAATTGTCACTCGGATATAGTGGTATGCACATACAAGTATCATTACTGACATAATATAAGTATCATCACTAATATAGTATGTGTATCATCACTGATATAATATAGGTGTCATTACTAATATAATAACTAGACTCCTAATTGACATGTAAAATTGCCCAAGACTTTAATTCTAGACTAGGTATTTTAGGGTTACCTTTATCGTTATAAAATTCATAATTCTTTAATTCATATATTTCATGGGTCTAATGGTCCAAGTAATATCTTAATTACTCAATGTACATATTATTCACATTATATAATAAATTCTAATATAATTTATATATTATACCCCTCAATTTAAATTCTACCAATTACTAGCAGATTTTATACTCTGCATTTGATCGCAATTTTGGGTATGTACAATCCAAATCTAATTTAATTGTATCCTTAAGAATTATAGTTTTAGATCTTAACTTTATTATTAAATTTGAATCACTTAATTTGGATTTCTTTAGCATAGCAAAAGATATACTCAATTAAATACTGACTGGTGATTAAAAATATTTTTCATAATTTTCTATTTTGGCTCAATGTTTGTGCCCAAATTAAGTATAGTTAAAGTTAGAATTAAGTTTTATATTCTAATGAAAGTTTTAATCTTATGTTTTAACTTTCAAAACCAGTCAAAAAATGCATTAATCCAAATTTCAGAGCTTAAATTATAACATAATTTATACAGATTACTCCATAATAAAACTAGTAGAATCACACAATCAATATAATTCATTTTTACCAAAAGTCATCTTAAGTCTAGCAAACATGTATCCTCATGATTTAACATAAAATACTACTAATTTACAATAACTTACATGACAGATGCTCAAATTACGCTGTTTGATGATAAAATATAAACAATTGTCTTAAGTTATGCACTTACATAAAAGCTTTATATTTTTTCATTTCTCTTCATTTCTCTTTCTCTTGTCTTTTACTCCTTTGAGTTTGTTCCTTGTCCACTTGAGCTCCAAAAATACATAAAAACATAATCATAAATCTTTCTTTCATCATAAGTCTCTAAACCCTATTTTCTCTCTCTTAAATCCTAAACTCTTTCTCTTCCAATTTAATCCTTAAATGAGCACTAATCACTATCTTCCTTTACTGAAAAATATAAAAGAGAAGAAAACTCACCTTATCTTCACCTTTTTATTCCATGGTCGAAACCCTAAGGTTTCTCTCTCCTTTTTTTTTATTGCTTTTTCCACTTTCTTTTTGCTCCCTTAAGTTTCCTCGAGCTTTTTCCTGTATAAAAATGGTATTTTCTCACTCTTCTTTCTCATTTTCTCTCCTTAGAAACAAGCTTTTGGCTATGGAGAATGTGGGGGACACGGGGCAAAGTTGGAGTACGAAAAATGAGTAAAAGAAATGATATAAGGAACAATAAAAGAAGAAGGAAGAAGAAAGAAACAAAAGTCTCAATGTGGATCTCTTCATTTGACCTTAAACCACGATAATTGATGTTAATTAACATGTTAATCCTCTTGTCCTTATGGTGCCAACCAACATATATTATTCTTTCCAATTTGTAGATAATTATTTTAATTAATCCTCCAATTTTTGATAAATTGCAAATTAACTCCAAAACTTTCAATTTTTGCATTTTGGTCCCTTACTATAATCTAACATCTTTAAACACTTAATTAGACATCTTTCATAATTATTTGTAATTATTTTAATTATTCTCCAGTCAAAATCTAAATTTAGACTTTGGTCGGTCTGATGCGTTGACTTAGCAACACATGCAGATATGACATGTGTTGCTTACCAAATCCTATTTTCATTATGTGTTTTCATACATGACAATAAGTTAACTAACAATAATAACAGTAAATTTTCCATGTTGTAATGACATTCACATAACATGCAAAATAATATCGACCTGTCGTTACTTAGGCTCACTATGTGCATCAGCTATGTTGGCAACTAATCATGTATTATCATGAAACAACTATCAAGACACAATGTGTTTATCTAAAGGCATAACAATATCAAGTCATTTCATTCACATAATCAAACAATTACCTTACTTGTTTGCCTATAACTCTACCACCTAGACCAGACTCTAAGGAGATACAAGAGATATCCCGACTCCAATATTGTATGTAAAGGCACTTGTATATCCCAACTGATTAACTATATGTCCTAACTGAAGAATTACATATTCCCATGTGATAGTTATATGTCCTAGTGTGAGAGTAATATGTCCCAGTTTGAAAGTCATATGACCTTATTGGCATATTAAATTTTCTACCCTAATCTAGTTTAGACTTAATAATTGGCTTATGTCATGTATTTCCATGCAAAGTTGTTTCAAGCATAATACTACTCAGGGTTTCATATCTCTATGTTCATACTACTACTTTTAGCATTCTCTTACTTATCATTATACTATGTCATTTGTATATGAGTTTGCAAATCATAAGTTCATTATTGGCATCTCATATCAAAAGCATTACAACATGCATAAAACAATGGTTCATATTTTGCATAAAATTTTCTAATCACAACATGTCACAACCAAGCATAACATATCAATCATTTCACTATTTAAGCACATACCACATTTTAGTATTATCTCACTTTATTCACTTTTTTTTCTTCTCAAGTGTTCAAGGTGTTGGTCCGCTTGATGTAAACCATTCAATAATTATTTAATCATTATTCGCCTAGGCTTATAATCGTAGTAAGACTTGCTATTTTATGTAGTTTATTTCATAACTTAATAGTTTATCCCAATCGTTTCTTTGTACAACTCCTCTTTTGGGCTTTAATGGTTCTTATTTAGGCCAATCTATTTCTAGGTCTTGTCCTAGTTCCTCATTGGTTCAATATTCTAGGTTCGAGTTTGTGTGTCATAGCTTCTACCTAATTTCATTACAAGTTTAGACACAAAATAACATGTTGCATAATATTATTCCATGTCTTTCTATTAATGGTACAGTTTTAGTCCCTTTATTCTTTAACATGGGGTTCACACCATTAACCAATATGAGCCATAACTTCACAAATAGGCTCTAAATAGTCTACAATTTAAGTTCATTTGTAACTTGGTTTTAATATGGAGTTTGGTTCTCTAATACTCATGGTGTTATTTGGTTTTTAATTTTGAAGATCTCAATTATGGAATAACCATTCTCGGTTCATAATGAAGCTAAATCTTCACCCTTTGTTAATTTTTTATGTCATTAATAAAATTTTGGTTATGATATTCTTTTAATATTTTGATTCTTATATGTTCTCAACCACTTTTAACTTCTTCAAAGTTAGTCTCGAGTTCCAAATCAAGTTTGGAAATTTTGGTCTTTGTCTCAAACAAAGTCCAAATATTTAAATTTGCTCCACATATGTCTTGGCCATAGCTTAAGCTTCACTTGATTCAAATTGTTTTTTCCCATTTTAATTAAGATATTCCTCTTTCAGAAGCTTAAAAAAACTAGTAGTAATTGAATTATAATTTCATTTTCATTATGAAAAAATAAGAGAGACAAATTTGATACATAGATTCTACCCGAAAAAAGTGGAAAAAAGTTATAATGCCTGCTAAGTAAGACCTAGTTATAAGATGGTTTACATGTGTTTCTAAGTGTGTTTAAGAATTTGGTTAAGGGAAAGAGTTAAGAGAAGATGAGAAAAGCGGAAAGTATTATGTTCATGCTTGTGACTTATTTGTCACGTTTGTGAATATTGGTTTTGAGATAGTTCACACCCATGAACATTGTCAAATATAAAAACTCAATAGTTGTTCTTTCTTTCGTTCATGACCTAAACTCAAAAGTAAATCCCAAAACTCGAAGTTCTTTAATCTAGAGATCAAATTCCTTTGTTCTTCTTTGATTTCCAGACTTTAAACACCTAAACCAACATTATAGATCAAGTTTCACAAGTTCTTGAAAGAGAAAGGAAAGAGGAAGGCTGTGTTTTTGAAAGAAAAAACCAAAGAGGAAAAAAGGAGTATGAAATCGTTCATCCCAGCTGTGTTTCTTTGATTTTAGTAAAGAACCAAGTTTCTCCTTTTTTACAAGCTTTCATAGTCTATTTTCATTTAGAACCCATTTATGGTATAAACCCATTTTCAAATGGGTTAGAATTTCAGTTGAGCATGAGTTTTATGGTTTAAGACCCTTGTTTAAGCTTGATTAAGGTTATAATATACTTTAGAGATGAGTTAAGTGAGGTTGAGGTTATGTAAAATGGGTTAAAGTTGGGGTTTATGTTGTTTAAGCTTTTAAAAGTTAAGTTTGTATTTTATAGAAGTTGATAAAGATTTGTTATATGTGATAGGAGTTGGAAGAGAAAGTGGTAAAACCTATTAAGAAGATATGCAAGTTTGAGGAAAGTTTGCTTTCTAAGGCTCCATTAGAGTTATGTGCATTTATGCATTTAAATTTCCAAAATATGGCATGTTGTATGTTAAATGCTTATAAGTGCTTAAATGTCAATGGTTGGTTGTTACGAAAGTAATTGTTGTAGTTAATGCCATGAGAATTTAATGACATGAACATTGATGATGTTTGAATGGTTATATGAAATAAATGTGCCTAAAGAGACATTAGCAAAAGTAATGAATTATGATGGTTGTTATGATTGTAAGAGGTAAAGTTAAATATGATATAAAGGAAAATTGTGTCATTATTTCATGTAATGGGAACTAGTGAGCATAGGATGAGTTCTTGAGATTTATAGGTTCAGTTGTGATGTTTATGTGCTTGTATATTGATTAGATGATATTGTATAATGATACATGCATATTTGAGGAACATGTTGATAGAAAAAGATTGGTATGGAACAACCATTAGAGATTGCATGTGGTTTACCTTAAATGTCTTGTTGGATATTTGTTTGCTAGAAAATCCAAATTCACACCCATGATATAGGGTTCATGGTCAAGAATCACCCATCTGAAACTGCCCATTTCAGGCAGGGAGCCGTCAAACAAGAAAGTCACGCCTGTGACTATTTCTTCACATTGTGAGGAAATATGTAAGTTTTGGACATAAATGTTCATGACTTGGATAATGGGTTGGGGTGCCCGTGAATAGATCTTCACGGCCTAAACACATAGTTCACACCCATGAATGATATTTTAAAAATAATACATTGTTTTTTTCAATACTTTCAATATGATATCTATGCATAAGTTCCATAATGACATGATACGATATCTAACATACGTTTACATGAAGAAAACACATGATTGATATATGTAGACTTTTATATGATAACATGATGGATATATGTAGACTTTTATATGATCAAAATAAAAATGTTAATGACAAATGCTTATGTAATGAGATAAAAGTATAGTAAAAGAATATGAACAAGTAAAGTCTAGGCTCGATACTATAACTAGAAATAGGATAGGTGACATGCCATTTGTTGAACCTTTAGGGGTATTTCCGTTATTTTGATGCTAACAAATAAAATAGCAATATGATATTTATGAATCCAGAATAAGAGAACAAGTAATTACTTCGAATCAAAATCTCGTTTTAACCATTTGTGCATTAATTATTTTCAACAAAACTCTTATTATCTGTTAAAATCTATTTGCTCAAAAATTCTGAACATTATAGATTGGTGAGTGTTTCTCTTTGTAATCTACTACTCAAGTGAATTTAGGTATATTGGGTTAAAAGTAAAATACTTGTAAGGGTTATTTGTGTGAACCATAAAACACAAGGAATTGGTTTATTATGTGAGCCATTAAAACATAAGGGAATTTCTGGGTTAGGTGTGAGTCATTAATAGAAACACTATAGTTGGGAGTGAGCTTGTAAAACTTCATTATAACACTAAGTGTGTTAGTGAAACTCTCAATTGAGATTGGGGAGAGGAGTATGATTTGTTAATACCCGAACATAGAGTTTGTTAATACCCGAACCTCTATAAATTTCTTGTATTATATCTTCTTATCCCTTCTCTATTTAACTTTTTATTCCGCACTTAGAAGTTAAGAATTTTTTAATATCCAATTCAACTCCCCTTCTTGGTTCATTATCTGGGCAACATCATTAAAGGAGCGAATGGTATCGTAAACATATGTTTCACAATGATTCTTTTAAGGATAAGGTTTTGATCCTATGTTGCATGCAAAAGTATATATTTTACTTAGTCAAGGTGACTAAAGGTTGAAGAGCCCTTTTGACTTGAGGAGTCTTAAGCTCAGATAGCGTCCTTATTCACAATCCATATCCGAATAGTCCAAATTGAGAGTTATTGAGCTATAATGTTATAATGCTAAGATACACAAGTATTAAGATGCTAAAAGGTTAAATTGCCAATATGTTAAAGTAATAAATGAATACATGTATGTATTTATACCGTGGAAAATGTTACAATGACAAATGTTTGATATACATGATATGAATATGATTATGGATCAATGTTATAACGATTATATGTGGTAAGTATGATACATGATATTATGATCTTCATTGTCATACTTTGATGTTTGATATGAAGCCATCTATATGAATAACATGATGTGAAATGTTTGTTGCATATTGAATTTTTATGTCTATATGTACTACTAAGCTTTTAGTAGCTTAGCATTCAATTGTTTTCCCTACTCAGGTTGGATCCTAGTAGATAAAAGTTGATCAAGAGAAGCAAACCCAACATTGAGATATCAGTGCAGTCCCGACAGGGGTCGGCGATACATTTATGTCAGATTTTGTATTTTGTACATTATATATAGATGAGTTTTGTTTACTTTCATACATGTCTCTATTTTTATAAAACATTTGTTTACTTTCATACATGTCTCTATTTTTATAAAACATTTGTTTACTTTCATACATGTCTCTATTTTTATAAAACATTTGTTTACTTTCATACATGTCTCTATTTTTATAAAACAACTATGTATTTTTGGTTTTAAAGGCATGTATTTTTATAATCAATAGAATTATGAAATCCCAATATGATATTTCATGTATATATGATGATGCTCCCTTTTAGATCAAAGATACTCCTTTATGGATGTTTATGTAAATTATATGTTTAACATGTTTTATATGAAAAAGAGTTCATATGAAAAAAAAGGTTTTCAGAAGAAAAAAAATATAAAAATTTTACAGGTTTTCTGCATTAGGCATATGACACTCACATATTTAGTTGGATTATTCCTAATTCGATGAGAGGGCACTACAAAAGCTAACTAAGCTAACAAACTTACAATGCTTTCCTGTTGAAACTAAAACTTACTAAAAACTAAGAAAACGACAACGTATAACTTAAATGAAGAAATAACCAAATGTTGTGTAACACCATAAGCAGTCACACCAACCATGCAAACACATGTAAGTACAAAACAATTGCGTATTGATATTTTATCATCACTCACTCAAGTTGGGGCTAATTATACCGTGAGCAATCCCAATTTGGAGCATAAAGAGGCAAATATAGGGAATGAGCAAACCCATCTTTAAATTTCTCAAGAACTAGATAACAATCGATGTCCAAGTGTTTTGCCCGTTCATTAAAAAAAAGGATTCTCAGTAATATGGATGACTGCTTTTATTATCAAACCAAAATGATAGAGGTAAGGAAATCGAAACTTGGAAGGCTTGCAAAAGATAAGTGATCCATGGAAGTTCACACACCATACTAGTTGATGAAAATTTCTGCAGGTGATCAAGCAATTTCAATGCCAAGAAAGTACTTAGTTGTACCAAGATCTTTGATTGTAAAAGTTGCACGTAAATGAGCTTTGATTTTGGTAATAGCTGATTCTGAAGTCCCTATAATTAATACATCGTCAACATAAACCAATATGGCAATATATTTAAAACTGTGAGAGAGGGTTAAAAGGCAGTGATCATGAGAGGAATGCTTAAACTGATACTCATGTAATGTAGTGGTGAATTCAGCATTTCACTGTCTGTTTGCTTAATGTAAACCATATAATGATCTAACAAGCTTGCATACTTGGCCTGACTTGGTCGTAACATTCAGAATCTATGATATAACCATGGAATCAATCCTACTCCAATCTTCATAATCATCTTATTTTTCATCTCACACTATGCCATCAGTATTGACAAAAGACAATTTGTTCTTTGCCTTTAGATCAATCCTTATAGAACGGTTCCATGTGAGGTAATTACTACCATCCAATAAGTTCGAAATAAGAAGCATAACTAGATTGTCAGAGCATTGGAGAAGAATCAATCTCCATGATTACTTCCCCTAGCTTCATCTGATCTACGAACTGTGTTCCTTATTGTCTCTGCCATTACTATCAATCTATTATTAAAGAGATATTAGTAATCGATCAATCGAAAAACAATATAAAAGCTTATATATCTAGTAACTGTCACTTCTTTGATACCATATTCATAAGTTAAAAAAACTAGTACTAAATGAATTATTATTTCATTCTCATTATGCGAAAAACAAGATAGACAAAGTTTATATATAAATTCCATCCAAAAAAAGTGGGAGAAAGCTAACTAACCTAACAAACTTACAAAACTTTCCTGCCGAAACTAAATCTTACTAAAAACTAAGAAAATGACAACGTATAACTTAAATAAAGAAATAACCAAATGTTGCGTAGCACCATAAGCAAGAAAGCCAGCCATGCAAACAAATGCAAGTACCAAACAATTGTGTATTGATATTCTATCATTACTTCGCTACATCCCCCCCTTCTCAATTAGGCTAGTTAATATCTTAATTAAATGTTTTTTTATTTTAATTATATTTAAGTCTATTCTAAAGTTTTCGTCTACACCATTCAAACTCCTCAATTTGGTCTAAACTCAACAATCAATTTCAAAGTTTCTTCTTAAATGTCTTAGCTCAACTTTGTTGAGAAACTTAAGATTGGATAGAACAAAGTCGCAGCTAATAGTTTGAGAAAATAAAAAACAAAATGAAACACATAGACTTTACGTGGAAAATCCTTAAACAAATCAGGGTAAAAATCACGGACAATAAAAAAAAGAATTTACTATAAAAGCAAATAGGAGAATACAACTTATCTCTAATAATTAAAGAAAGAACAAATTAACTCTCTTTTAATAATTAGGAGAACAATAAAAATAACAAATATTTTTATCTCTCTATTTTTTTCTTTTCTCACAGATTTGAAGACTCTCTTTTTCACTAACAAAAACTTAGAACTTGCTATGTATTTTTGCTGTGTAGGATGTGCCTTTTATAGGCAAATTTTGGTGCAATAAATCAATGATTTCGGCACCTAACTTAGCAAAAAAAATCAAAAATTGTGGGCATCGAATTCGGTGCCTCAATTCTTGACTTTTAACATAAAAATCAAGAATTGTGGCATGGAATTTGGTATCTCGATTATTGAATTTTAACAAATCTTTCACTTGAAAATTTGATTACATCAATTATATCTTCACACCATTCTTTCTTCCTTGTCATTCCATGTCGCTTATATTTCTGCTAGGCCACTAGAAGATCAATATCAAATAAACTTGTCAGCATTGACTGCTTTTGTTAAGAAATCTACTAGATTATCTTCTGTGTAAATTTTCTGCATATCCATTGTTGCTCCTCCACTTTCTCACGAACAAAGTAGTACTGGACTCGAATGTGTTTTATCATTGAATGAAAAGCCAGATTCTTTACTAAATACAAATCACTCTGACTGTCACAAAAAAAAAAGAATCTCTTATTCATACCCAAGTTCTTCCAATGTCATTTTCAACCAAATTGCTTTTTTACTAGCGTGTGTAGCTGCCACATATTTTGCTTCTATTGTTGATGTAGCTATAACTTACTGCAGTTTTAAAACCCAGCTTACTGCTCCACCAGCAAGAACGAACACATATTCGGTGGTGGATTTGCTTTTATCAAGATCACCTATATAATCTGAATCAACATATCCTCTAATAGTAAAGTCTGATCCTCTATAACACAATGCAATATCTTTGGTCCCCTTAATGTATCTCATGACCCTTTTAATTGCATTCCAATGATTTTTACCAAGATTCACCATGTATCGACTAACCACTCCCATTGCTTGTGTAATGTATGGTCTGGTACAAATCATAGCGAACATTAAACTACCCACTGTTGATGCATACGGTACTTGAATCATCTCCATCCTCTCCAATTCTGTGCTAAGACTCATACTAGAGGATAACTTGAAATTAATAGGCAATCTTGCATATTGAAGTGTCACAAGATTTTCTTCAAATAGTTCTTTTGAAAAAGCCAAATCTTTCTATTATTTATGTCTCTGTGAATTTGCATTCCTAGAATCTTGTTTGCTTGTCCCATGTCCTTCATTTCAAACTCCTTAGCCAACTGTGTCTTTAATTCTATAATACGATCTTTGTTAGAGACCACAACCAACATGTCATCTACATACAACAGAAAAATAATGAAATCATTTTTCACTAAACCTTTTGAAATATGCACAAGGGTTTACATTAAGTCTGTTGTATCCAAGGCTCATGATGAAGGAATCAAATCTCTTATACAAACACCTTGGCACCTGTTTGAGATCGTACAGAGATTTGTTCAACCTACAAACCAAGTTATGTTTTCTTTTTTCTTAAAATCCTTCTGGTTTGAGCTTATAAATTTTTTCTTCAAGATCTCGATGAAGAAAAGAAGTTTTGATATAGAACTACTCTAATTGTTGTTAGTCGTACCACTGGAGAAAATATCTTATTGAAGTCAATACCTTCTTTCTGAGCATATCCTTTCACCATCAATCTTGCATGATACCACTCCACTTGATCTTTGCCATTGCGTTTGATCTTATACACCCATTTGTTTCCAATAGGTTTTCTTCCTTGTGGTAACGAAACAAGTTCCTAAGTTTTATTTTTATGAAAAGCTTCCATTTCCTCTTGCATTGCTGTCATCCATTGAGGTGCATCTGAGTAGTTCAGTGCTTCTTGAAGAGTTGATGGCTCTCCATCCTCTGTTAGAAGACAGTATGCAACATTGCTCTCCATAACATACTCTGAGTGCCAACCTAGTTGTTTTATGGAGAGATCAGGCCATCGAGGTTCTAGTGCCTCAGAAACAACAGGTTCTTGCTTCTCATGCTCTGGTTCTTCTTTAGAAAAATTATTTTGCTCAGTTTCATTTTCTACATGTACTACCGTATTTTTGAATTTTCTTTCACTGTGTTATCACCACTTTCTTCTTTTTGTTGTTTATCTTCTAAAAAGATAACATCTTTACTAATTACAACCTTGTGGGTAGTGGGATCCCACAGATGATACCCCTTTAGTCCATCAGCATATCCCAAGAATAGACATTTTTTGGATTTTGGATATAGTTTTGTAGTTTCTTGGGCGGTGTACATCACATGCACATGACTTCCAAATATATGGAGGTTTGAATAATCGACCTTCTTCCAAGTCCACATCTCCATCGGTGTCTTCAAATCAATTGCTGTTGATGGAGCCTGATTTATCACATAACATGTCGTATTTACTGTTTTTGCCCAGAAGGATTTTTCCAAGCTTGTAGCTCCCAACATTGCACTTGTTCTTTCTAACAATGTTCTATTCATTTGCTCTGCCACTTCGTTTTGTTGAGTAATGTATGTTGTAGTGAACTGCCTTTTAATGCTTTCTTGTGTGCAAAATTCAGCAAACTCATGGTTGTTATATTCTCCTCCATTATTTATTCTCAGATACTTTATCTTTTTTCTAGAATCAAGATCTACCCGTGCTTTAAATACTTTGAAGATTGGAAACACATCTGCCTTCTTCTTGATAGGATACATCCAACATCTTCTGGAATAATCATCTATGAAGGATACAAAATACTTTGCTCCTCCCAGAGACGTAACTGGTGCTTGCCAAACATTAGAGTGAAACAATTCTAGAATTTCTTTACTTCTAAAATTTGATGTGTTAAATTTCAATATGTGCTGCTTACTTGTAACACAGTGCTCACAGAAAGGTAAAGACATCTTAGTGAGACCTGGAAGTAGATTTTGCTCTGCAAGAATTTTCATTCCTTGCTTAGACATATGCCTAAATTTCTAATGCCACACCATTGCAAATCTTTCATCTGAACTACTTGAAGCAACTGATGCTTCTCATTCTAGCAAAGTCTCTCCCTTCAACATGTACAAGTTGACAGTCACATTTTCTCCTTTTATTAGTACAAGCGCACCTCGAATCATTTTGATGATTCCTTTTTTGGCTTCAATTTTACAGCCAAGATCATCCAGTTGACCTAATGACAACAAGTTCTTTTTCAGGCCTTTCACATGCCGCACTTGTTAAATAGTGCGTACTGTTCCATCATGGAACTTCAACTTGATAGTTCCAATACCAACAATCTTTAAAGCATGATTACTGCAATTGTACATAGATCCCTCAGAGACAGGTCCATATTGGTGGAACCATTCTCTTCAAGAGATCATGTGAAATGTGGCTCCCAAGTCAATAAACCATACATTAGCAAATGTTTTTCTACTTTCACTAGTTGTCGTTGCTTCACAACACAAAGTTCCACCTTCATTAGATGTGCTTGCAATATTTCCTTGAGGATTGGAGTTTTTCTTGTTTAAACTCCAGCAATCCTTCTTCAAGTGACCCTTTTTTCCATAATGGTAGCACTTAAGGTTCACTTCTTGCTTTTCGACTTTGATCTACCTTGGTCTTGGCTCCCACTTAAGCCACGTTCCGTTGACCTCCCTCTCATCACCGTTAGGGCTTCTGCTTGTTGCGAACTAGCCAACCTATCCTTCTTGTTTTTGCTCCGGTTTTCTTCTTCAAGAATAGCGGCTACAACATCATCAAAGTTTAGATAATCTATGAGGATATTGTTTGTTATATTGATGATGAGTTGATCATACGAATCAGGTAGACTTTGAAACAAAAGTTCAGCACATTCAGTTGACTTTATTTTATAACCCAATGATGTGACTTAAGAAAATAGAATATTCAACACATTGATATGCTCTGTCACTAAATTAGATTTTGACATCTGCAGAGTGTACAATTTCCTTTTGAGAAAAATTTTGTTATGAAGTGATTTGGCCTCGTACAGTTTTGTGAGATATTCCCAAATCTCCGTTACAGTTTTCTTCTCCTCTATGTTTGATAACACTCCATCTGCTAATGCAAGATGAAGATTTGCAATAGAATTTTCATCTATCTCACTCCACTTGACATCATCTTTGTATTCCGCCTGTTTTTTACTGATAGCTGCTAGACAATTATTTTTTCTCAAGATAACCTTTATCTTTAATTTCCACAATGAGAAATTACTCCAACTGAATTTTTCGATCTCAAATTTTTCCACAATTGCTTCTACAACCTTAAAAGGTAAATAATAATCTGACTTATTTTTTAATGTGAGGGTTCACTAATTTAGTTGCAACCACAAAGCATACGATAAGTAGATATTAACACCCAAGTCAGGCTCTGATACCACTTGTTAAGAAAATTAGGACCGGATAGAGCATAATCACAACTAATAATTTGAGAAAATTAAAGACAAAATGGAAAACACATATTTTACGTGGAAAATTACTAAAAAAATCAGGATAAAAACTACGGACAATAATAAAATAATTTACTATGAAAGAAAATAGAAGATTACAACTTATCTCTAATAATTAAGAAGAGAACAAATTAACTCTCTCTTAATAATTAGGAGAATGACAAAAATAACGATTATTTTTATCTCTCTTTTTTTTTTCTCACAGATTTGAAGACTCTATCTTTCACTCACAAAAACTTAGAACTAGCTATGTATTTTTGTTGTGTAGGATGTGCTTTTTATAGACAAATTTTGGTGCAAGAAATCAATGATTTTGGCACCTAACTTAGCAAAAAAATCAAGAATTGAGGCACCATCACAAGCAAATCCAACTCCTAGCTTCAAGCAAAAAGAAAAAGGAAAGAGAAGAATAAGTTATTAGACTTCAATTCATCATCCATATTTTTAAAAGAGAGATATGAAAAAGGGAATAAGAATTGAGCAATAAGTTTTCAGCTGAAAGAAATGGTTAGGAAAGCCAACCCGTGACTAAAACATCCTTTTCCTTTCTTCAGTCCCTTTTTCTTACTTCAAACTCCACATGCAACGCCTTTTTCTGACATGCAACAAGCTTTTGCCTAACACCAGGTCATGACTGAGCCTTTTTCTTCCTCCGTTCTTTAGCTTGTGTGCTTTGGCTTCTCTTAGTTCTACGGGAGGGTGACTCTTTACTTCAAGATTTATGCTTCCTAACTCAAATTTGATATTTGGCATAAGAGGAAGTGGTAAGAAAATAGAGAAAGATGGTCGAAACATGGCTCGGGTTAGTGATGGTAGATGGAATGGACGATTAAGAGAAAGCAAAAGAAATAATGAAAATGAAAACTTAAAGACATGTGTACCATTTATTATTCCTTTTTATATGTAGATTAATGAGAATATTAGCTTGCATTAATTGATTAAATCTAATTAATTTTTGTTTAGTTTAATTAATTACCTTACTTTTTTTTTTTTTGGTATAAAAAGATGAGCAAATTTCACTCAACAAACATTCTAATAAACATAATTAACACCACAAAAGTAAAGAGAAAGTCAATAGCGTGTCCCTAGAGGATGATCTAAAATAATATGACCCCACAACTCATTTTTTTAGCTTCACTAGCCATATAATCTCTTGCAAAATTAGCTTCCCAATGGATGACACTCAATTACCTATTTAATCCTTATCTCTTTCTCTTTTCAAACTTAACCGCATCCTAATTTTATTTCTTTAATTTCAAGCCTTAAACTAAGTAATTATTAACTATTGAATATACCGATAGTCACATCTCAATGTATCATATATTTCAGTATCATCAGTTCCACAATTCATAAATTGTAATGAAAATTGTATTTTTTATGGTTTAGTCCAGTTTTTCAATTTCGCTCAATTAATTGATATTAACTGTTCATTTTATTTTCTCACTTTTATTGGTCTGGAGTTAGAATCTGATTATATCAGTGTAGTTTCGATTGTAAATATGTTTTGTTTTCAGTTAGTCTGACGTATCTGTTCTTGAAATGCATGTGTGGAGTTAGTCCAATTTTAGCAATTGTGACAGTAATCATTCCCTTATACTCACTATAAAAATGTTAAACTTCTATCAATATCAGGTAGATGGTAACAAGAAAACTCGAACTAGTGATTTTCTTCAATTCTCACAAGTGAGAATACTAATTAACCATCTATTTGTTTTTACTATTGTTATGCCTTTTTTTTTTCTCTTAATATGCTGTAATATTTAATGGACATTTATTTTAAATTTTTTTTAATGAATTGGTAATTGAGACACAAAATGAAGAAGTTATTCCTCTTATAAAACATAAAACTTTCCAAATATTATGTAGATAACGATTAGATAATTACCGACCATATCAAATTTATAAGAAAAATATAATAAAGGCATGTGTAAAATGGACACCAATTCAAGTATTAACTAATTAATTAATTAGGGTTGTCCCGTAGTGAATTGTTTTTTCTATATAAGGGGTGGTGAAGAAGTCCAAGTCATTCAATAGTATTACTCAAAGATTCTTCAACATGAGAGCTCGATTTCTAGTACTCTTTTTTGTTTTCCTAGTTAATGCTGTCTCAGCTAGCATCGTAACCACATTACCTGGCTATGATGATGGTCACGGTGGCAGCAACCTCCCATTCACTCTTGAAACTGGGTTTGTTTTCTTTTTTCTTTTTTTATTTTTTTAATTATGTCTTAATTAATTATGCTTGTCTACCTACAAAAGAAAAAAAAAAGTTATCTACCTTTTTCACGTCTTTTTTTCAAAAGTCGTTTTAGAAGAAAGTTTAATTTTCTTTGAAGTATCATTTAAAAAAATTAAGAGAACATTAATAATATCTTTCTGATTTTATTATTGCATTACGTACTATTTTCATTACATTTATATATTTATTATCACTTTTATCTATTTTGATTAACAAAAGGATCAATTAGTCAATTACAAGTGTTCCTATCAAAAACTAGAATTAAAGCCTAAGAAAATTTAGTTAATATGATTGAAATTATACATTTTGTTTAATATATGCATATATTAATTAAGGGCATCATTGAAAATTAAGAAATGATAATTCGTTTTTATTGAGAACAAGGCATATTAGAATGGGGCACAATAAAGAATCAACAAAATTCTTAAAAAAGAAAATTAATTCTTTTTTTTTAATTAAATAAGGCGTAATAAAGTTAGACTGATGTAGGTACGTGGGTTTGGATAATGGGAACACTCAGCTGTTCTATTACTTTGTGGAGTCTAAACTGAATCCTGCAACAGATCCAATCTTGTTTTACGTCAGCGGAGGTCCCGGTTGCTCTGGTCTTTGGCCTTTCTTTACTGGCATTGGTATTTTTACTTTCTCTATTTATATTTATCATGACCAAACTTAAATACGTACCTCTGTCTTTCAACTATATATGCTTTTTTATTATTTACATTAAACTCTCTAAATTTTTATTTTGTTAACTTTAATCTAAAAATTAAAATAAATAAAAATTTACGAATTTAATATAGATAATATATATATTTCACAGTCAATATAGGCATTTGTCCTTATGAGAAACTAATTTTTCTTAGATATAAAATATAGATAATTTAATTACATTTAATCAGACCATGAAATTGACATTGACTTATTATTATTATTATTGTTGTTGTGAAAATTTTATTTGGTTTGTTAGGTCCCTTGTACCCTGATTTGACCTACAATCTAAGTGATACTACCAAGTTGCCAAAACTTCTTGATAATCCATATTCTTGGTCTGAGGTAATTTAAGTTATGCATCAAATGACTTATTTACTTTTTTTTTTTCTTTATTTTGCATCCTGCAGGAAGGTTAAAACTAATTATTATTATTATTATTATTATTATTATTATTATTTTTTCTAGCAAATCATATTTCTTTATTTATTCATTTTGCAGTTCATGAATATACTATTTGTGGATGGACCTGCCGGTGCTGGATTTTCTTATTCAACTACTACGGATGGTTACTATACAAACAACTTTGGTTACGGAGAACATCTCAGTGAATTTATTCATGAGGTATATGTAATACTTATTGATCATATTTATATGGTCAAATGCTAAAAATATGAAATCCTTATTTTTTTTTAAAAAAAAACGTCAAATTTTAAATAATGGTTATGCTTAATGGGTAATAATTCAATAAAGTGCTTTTAATTTATATAATTATAAATTAGCAATCATTCTCTAAACCAAAAAAAATGATATTATAATGCTATTTATCTTCAATTTACTCCAAATTATCAACTCAGTTTGCTGGAATATTCGCATTCTGATCTTGATTTTTGAATTTTATACAGTGGGCGAGGACTCATCGTCAGCGCTTTAAAGGCAATGAGGTTTACATATCCGGCGATGGCTTTAGTGGAAATCCTATTCCAATAGCTGTGGATTATATTAACAAAAGTCGGTTTTTCTTTTTTTTTTTTCTCTTTTTCTGAAAACAAAAACTCTATTTATCAATATAATTAAATTGTTGTTTTTGAATCTAATTTTTGTAATTAATTTTACCAAATGCAGCTAATCAATTAATTGGGAATACGCACGTGAATATATCGGTATACTGTTTAGCCTTTCTATAATTTTTAAGAAATTCCTAAAATTCATAAATTTGTAATATATTTTCTAGCTTTAATTTTATTGATTTTTTTAATTTGTTTTCAAATTTCAAACAGGGTTATGTGCTGATTGGTCCATCAACAGACTTTGATCTTGATTTTAATTTAAGATATGCTTTTGCTAATAGAGTGGGATTTATTCCGGATGATATTTGGAAGGTAAAAAAAAAAATCAACTTCGTCATTAATTATTAATTATTTGATTTAATTTTTCTGATTTTTCCCTTTAAAGGTGGCCGAGGAGAGCTGCAATGGGAACTATATAAATCCAGAAAGTGATGTATGCGAATTAATTATGGATGAAGTTAAGGAGGTTAGTTAGTTGGATTGGAATATGGATTAGTTTTTTAATTTAAATAGTTTAAATATTTAATGAAACTTAATTACTAATTGTTTAAAGGAAAAAAAATGCAGCTAGTGGGAAATATAAATTACTTACACATATTAGATCCAAACTGCGGAGGGGGAACAGGAGGAGGTAATGATGCTCCTGATGCTACTAAATGCAGGGTATATTCTTTCTTTTTTATTATTTTAATTGTCAATTTTTATTCCATTTATTTAAATTTGAGTAAAATTGAATTAAACTGTTACATCACTTATCCCTAAATTAAACATATTTATCTGTTGACATGTCATTAGAAAGCTACTCAACTGATAGTAAATGCTTGGGTGGACCATGAGGAAGTCAAAGAGGCTCTCAAAGTTGATATGGTATATATATATAAAACATATATATTTTCATTTTTTAATTATTTTTTTGAATTTTCAAGATTTATTATTATTATTATTATTAATGATAAAGTAAAATATTACCAGGATAAAGCGCCCATAAAATTTCAAGCATGTAATAGAAAAGTTGATGATGATTGGTACTCTAAAGATGACATCAAGAATTTGGTCCCATACCACAAAAATTTCACTCACACGAATCTTAGAGGTCTAATAATCAGGTAAGTATTTAATTTTGTATTTTAATGGTAGTAATACTTTTATTTTTTAATACTTTTATTTTTTTGACAATTACTATATAATTGGTGCACATCATTAAAATTTTACTTTACTAAATTTATTACTTTATTTAACAAATTAAATAAATCAATTATAGAGCAAATATCAAAAAAAAAAAGTATTAATAATATATTGCTAGCATTATATACACACACAAACCCTATCTATTGTTTGTATATACACACATACCACCAACTTGTATATATATTGGGACCTGAAATTAAATATTATGATATATATTCATCATATAATTAATATTGACAGTGGTGATCATGATATGGATGTTTCACGTCTTTCTCTGGAAAATTGGATTTGGTCACTCGACATGAATGTGGTGGAGAAGTGGAGACCTTGGTATATTTATAATGAAACTGTTGGGTACGTTTTTTAACTTGTTAAATATCTTAAATTGTTTTAATAGAATTAAAATGGTCTCTAATTAATAATTTTATTCAAATATTTGATGCAGATATATAAGAGGATTTCAAAATGATAATTTCACTTTAACCTATGCATCTATAAAGGTAAAAGATTTGTTCAAAAAGCTTAGAAAAATGGAGTAAATTTGATGTTTAATGTAAATTTATGTGAATATATAGGGAGGAGGTCATGTCACTCCGCATTACAAGCCAGAGGAATGCTTTCGCCTGGTTAGGAGATGGCTATCTGGGTCACCTATCTAGGACTAGCTAAGCTAACCATGCTACTCCATAAATCTATAATAAAACCATGGTTTCTACCTATGTATTGTAACCCTCTCTGTTGTCTATGTATCTTTGAAGCAATTCAATGTTCATCTAAATAAAGCAGTAATGCTTTGGTATTGATAGATTATGAGCTTTTTCTTTGCATTTCAATTTCTCGGATATTATAGTACGTACACGCTTGTGTATTTTTAATGGTGGAATCAGGACCACCCTATTGGTAATGGAAGCACCAATATGAATTAAAAAAATTATAAATACATTGCAATATTAATTATATATTAAAGTCTAATTCCAATTGCAATACGAGAATATATAATGTATTATATAACTGCCATCGGCATAATTTCATGTTTCAAAATCTCTGAATAATTAATTCATTGTTAAAATTGAGAATTGGATAATAATTTCTAAGTGAATTTTTTCTTATTTTGTTAACTTAATTTTAGGGTTTTGAACCATGAAATTTTAGTAGAGAGATTTGAGGTAAATAGGAAAAATATAAATACGTACTATTGTCATTCAACTATATATGCCTTTTTATTATTTACTAAACTCTTTAAATTTTTATTTTGTTTTATTGACAATCTAAAAATTAAAATAAAAAAATAGGAATTTAATAAACAGAATATATCTTTCATTTTTGCATGCAGTTCACGAATATATTATTTATCGACGGGTCTAATTAGGATTGTAAATGAATCAAGTCGTTCATGAATTATTTGGATTTCGGTTCGGAAAAAAGTTCGTTCGAAATTGTTTATTACTGTTAACGAACCGAGCTCAAATTCGAGTTCAAAAACTTTATCAAGCTCGAGTTCGAGGTTAATATTGTTTAGTTCGTCAACTCACGAAAATGTTCATTTACGAGTTCGCAAACATGTTCGTTTAAAAAACTCGTGAACATGTTCATTTACGAACTCGCGAACATGTTCAGAAATATATTCATTTAAAAGTTCACGAACACGTTCGTGGTTTGTTTAAAAATTACGAACATATTCATTTAAAAGTTCGTGAATATATTCACTTAAAGCTCGTTTTATATTATATTTTATCATTGAGTTTGAATTTTTTTCATTATTAGTTAACGAGCTAAACTTGAGATTTTGTCATTATTAGTTAACAAGTCGAACTTGAGTTTTTGTTATTATTAATTCACGAGCCGAATTGAAACTTTTATTATTATTAATTAACAAACTGAACTCGAGTTTTTGTCATTTTAATTAATGAGTTGAACTCGAGCTTTTGTCATTATTAATTAACGAGATGAACTCGATAAATTTTTATCACTATTAGTTAATAAACTGAACTCGATCTTTTGTTATTATTAATTAACGAGCTGAACTCGAATTTTTGTTACTATTAGTTAACGAGTTGAACTCGAGTTAAACTTGTTAAGTATAATAAACGAGTTTTTTATGAGTCAAGCTCATGCCGTTTGCGAATTTGATAATTTTCAAACGAGTTAAGCTCGAGTTCAAGTATAAAAATTCAAATTGAGCTAGAGCCGAGTTCAAGTCTATAATAAACTTAAACGAGCCGAATTCAAACTTATCAATATTCGGTTAAGTTCGGTTCGTTTACATCTCTAAGTCTAATGGTGCTGGATTTTCTCAAATACTACAGATGATTACTGTACAAACAACTTTGGTTCGTTCAGTGGTTGATCCAGAAGCTGAACTTAAGGGGTAAGTTTTTTTTTTAAATCGTATTATATAGTAAATTATATAATAAATCTGTTATATCTAATTTTTATATTTTAAGAGTGTAATTATGAAATATAGATCAAAAGAGATGAGCAGAAAAAAAAAATTTTTAAAAAAAGAAAAAACTATTAGGGGGCTGCAGCCCCATCTGCCCCCACGTGATATGCCGCTGCTTAGGATCATGCTTTATATGGTCAAATGCTAAAATATATATGAAATCCTTATTTTTTAAAAATAAATCAAAATTTAAATAATTGTTATGCTTAATAGGTAATAATTCAATAAAATGCTTTTAATTTATATAATTATAAATTTGAAATCATTATCTAAGCCAAAAATAAAAATGTATTATAATGCTATTTATCTTCAATTTGCTGCAATATTCGTATTTTGGTCATAATTTCTGAAATTTACACAGTGAATGAGGATCCATCGTCATCGCTTTAATGGCAATTGGCAATGGCTTTAGTGGAATTCTCATTCCAATTGCTGTGCATACTATTAACAGAACTAGGTTTTTCATTGCTTTCTCAAAAAAAAAATAAAAAAAAATAGTTTTATCAATATAGTTAGATTGTTGTTTTTGAATCTAATTACGTCTCAAAATTTTATTTTACCAAATGCAGCTAATCAATTAATAGGGAATACGCACGTGAATATTGTTGGTTAAACTACACATGCACCATAAAATAAATGACAATAAAGATGGACGATGCATCTTTTGTTGACAAAATATTTGGTAGGTAAGATGGTAGGTGAAGATTAATCTTGACCATCCATTTGGTGGGTGGGGATTAATCTTGACCATCTATTTGGTTGGTAAGATGGTAAGTGAAGATTAATCTTGACCATACATTTGGTAGGTGAGACGGTAGGTGAGAAATAATCTCAACCATCCATCAAAGTAGGTGAGAATTAATTTTGACCGTCCATTGAGGAGGTGTAGGCCTATATATAGCCTTAGAAATTCATTTGTAATGTATTCCATCAAAAAGGTGAGAGAGTAGCATTAGTGAGAGGTTGTGAGTTGTGAGTGTTTGTAAACACTCGGTAAATTTCTCTTCTTTCAGTAAAAGATCTGCAGCAGTCCGGAGACGTATGCATAATTGGTCGAACTCCGTTATCAACTTGTCTGTCTTATTAGTTCGCATTTTCTTCGCTTTCTCATAAATCTGACTATAGGAAAATTGGCGTCATTTCCCAACAACTGGTATCAGAGCATTGGTTGCGTTTTTTTTCTGTCCTTTTTCGGGCGATTACTATTCACACGAATAGTAAATTTTTGTGAATAGTGAAATTTGGTCAGTTGTACCAAATTATCCACGGATGTGTTCTAATACACAGAGGTTCACAAGAATTGTCAGAAACGATCCAAAGGAAGTCAGATTCGAGTGGGAGCGATGGCCACAGATGAAGGAAAGGTAAAAATTGAGAAGTTCGATGGAGCGGACTTTGGCTTTTGGAAAATGCAAATAGAAGATTATTTGTATCAAATAAATCTGTATCAACCTCTTTCAGGGAAGAAGCCAGAGGCTATGAAGGAAGAAGACTGGAGTCTTCTCGACAGACAAGCTCTCGGAGTTATCCGATTGACATTATCCCGTAATGTTGCTTTCAACATAGCAAAGGAAAAAACCACGGCAGGTCTTATGATGGCTCTCTCTAGTATGTATGAGAAGCCTTCAGCTTCAAACAAAGTGCACCTCATGAGGCGCTTGTTAAACTTGCGAATGACAGAAGGTGCATCTGTAGCTCAACATCTCAATGAACTCAATACAGTCACAACCCAATTGAGTTCGGTTGGAATTGAATTTG